>CM042690.1:642122593-644622593 GCA_023614405.1 Avena insularis
GGCCACATCAGTGTGGTACATCATGTGGGAGTGTAGACATGCATGCCATGGAGAGAAGACATTCATGCCATCTCAGTGTTGGCTCTGAACTTTTCAAGAGCTAGGAAGAAAAGGTCTAGCATTGCACGACATGGCTGGGTTAAACCACAAGAAGATTTTGTCAAACTCAACGTCGAGCCTTCAATGTTGAGCAGGTACAAGTAGTTCTAGAGCTATCACCCATGTTTTTTCCCCGAAAAGCTATCATCCATCTTAAAAGAAGGTTCTTTATAGCAGCCAGTTGCTACGGTATTTCCTTCGTATCTGATGCATCAACCGCTAAGGCTCGTTAGATGGACTTATTTGGCGAGTCACCTTGGGTGCAACAAAGTAGAAGCTAATTGAGATTGCTCTCACGTGATCACCATAATGCAAGATGATGGAAACTCTTTAGATCCTGCGGCAGCGATTTACAAGGAGTGCACTATGCTTTGTCAGAGTTTTATATATATTTTATTTTTATATTATCTTGCGAAAACCAATATGAATGCACATGTGCTTGCTAGTCACTCTAAAAGGCCCCCAATCGGTTGTCTCGACTGAGGTGCCTCCTAATTTTATCAAAAGTGTAATAGTGGATGTTGTATTGTTGATGCCAAATTAATAAAATCTGTCATGATGACTTTTCATGAAAAAAAAGGATGAAGGGTATTCTTATAATTATATATTTTTGAGAATATATCTTATAATAATAAAGATTATCTTTATGTCCTGGGCCATTTATTTCTTAATAGACCAGAGCAGTAGAATACAAATGGGCTTACTTGGGCTTAAGTTGATTGGAATTTGCATTTGCCCGTGTGGCTTTTGGTGGTCGGGAGAGCCAACAACCAAAAGGGACCAATGCTGCCGCCGCCGCCGCCGCAGCCGCAGGGAGCCATGGCCACCGGCGCCGCCAACCACGCCGTCCCCTGCTCCGCCGGTCGTCCGAAGAAGAGGAACCAGCGGCGCGGTCCTGCTTCCCTCTCCGTGCGCGCGTCCAGCGACGCCAACAGTAAGCACCACTCTGACCATCCCCACCCCCTTCCCGTCCGGAATTCGTCCCGTCCATGGCTTCACGGCTACGTTTGCTTTGTTTCGCTGCTTTATCCGTTGCCGCAGCCGTGACGCTGCTGGACTACGGCGCGGGCAATGTTCGCAGCGTGCGCAACGCCATCCGCCACCTCGGCTTCAACATCCGCGACGTGCGGAGCCCCGAGGACATCCTGGCCGCCGACCGCCTCGTATTCCCCGGAGTCGGAGCCTTCGGCTCCGCCATGGATGTCCTCACCCGCACAGGCATGGCCGACGCGCTTCGTGAGTACATCCGCAGGGACCGCCCCTTCCTTGGCATCTGCCTCGGCCTTCAGCTGCTATTCGATTCCAGTGAGGAGAATGGCCCGGGTAAGGCTTGTGCTAAGATTCTACTTGCTTGGAAGCCTCTGACTGAACATGAGCTGATAGTGCCTTCGCTACTGTAGTAAGCGGCCTTGGCGTGATACCTGGAGTTGTCAGGCGATTCGACTCTTCTGAGGGTCTCATAGTGCCTCACATTGGATGGAACGCCCTCCAGATCACCAAAGACACGCAGCTGCTGCAAGGAGCTGATGGCCACCATGTGTACTTTGTTCACTCCTATCACGCTCTGCCTGTAAGGAGCAAGTCCACTTAGATGCTTCACCCCTTTGTGAACTTGGGAAATGTGAGCTGTTTCTTTCTGTGTGTTTAGTCAGATGTGAACAGAGACTGGATTTCATCAACATGTAACTACGGCGAGAGCTTCATATCATCTATCTCGATGGGAAACATTCAGGCAGTTCAGTTTCACCCAGAGAAGAGTGGAGGTAAATATGTAATTTAATACTGAATGTACATGATAAATATTCATAATTAATAGTATTATAACATGGATATAATATTGTAAGTTGTTGAGTTCTTATAGCTTGTCTTGCCTGAATCTTATAAAGTCCCTACTGCAGAGTAATGTATATATTTTAGGATTTCTAGTGTAAATTTATTATATTGTTTTGTTTCGTGCAGCTACTGGACTTTCCATTCTTGAAAAGTTTCTCAGTCCTAACTCTTCAGGGGCAAAGGTAATCATTATGTGTGGCTTTATTTTTTGCGGTTCCTTTTCATCATTTTTTCGACATACAAGTTCACACTTATACGTGCAATGCAGGTCCAGCCTCGTAGAAAAGCATCAAAACTTGCAAAGAGAGTAAGCTTTCTATTCCCAAATGTTTTGGCCTCCATCACAGTCCATTGCCATCTCGAACACCAGTTTCTTTTATAATCATACTTGTTGCCTTGAATTTTAAAGGTGATAGCTTGCCTTGATGTTCGGTCAAATGATAATGGGGATCTTGTGGTGACAAAAGGTGACCAGTATGATGTAAGAGATCATACTAGTAGCAAAGAGGTACCGAACTTTATTCATTGACCCTAAGAGTATAAAAACTTTCTACACCTTAGGGTTAATTCTAACTTCTAAGTTGGCAATTTAGGGCTAGTTCTTAGTTGTCCATTTAGGAATAATTTAGTTTCGGAAGTATCTTACATCAAGAAATAGTTTGAAACATCTTTTATAGTTCTGCAGATACAGTCATTAACTCATTATATACTTGAATATCTTTGTAATTGTACACCATGCTTATAGGTGAGAAACCTTGGCAAACCAGTGGAATTAGCAAGTCAATACTACATAGATGGGGCTGATGAGGTACTTATCTACATACTGTTATATTTTATATTAATGGACATATTATCTGATACCATGCATACAAATTCTCTATAGGTCAGCTTCTTGAATATAACTGGTTTCCGTGCCTTTCCATTGGGTGATTTGCCAATGCTAGAGGTTTGTTTGAGTTTATAACTATCAAGCATTTCCATTACTTGGCTTTATCTGGTTAAGAGACATGCTTGTACAATTGGTAGGTACTACGGTGTGCATCCGAAAAAGTTTTTGTGCCACTCACTGTTGGTGGGGGTATAAGAGACTTCACAGATGCAAGTGGAAGGTTAGTTCCTCATTAACGCTGCTACTGCTATATGTACATTTTTTTCTTGTACGATACAACTACGATGGAGGTCATTATCTGAAGGTCAGCATAGTATAAATCATCGTTTGTGGATTCATAATTTTTTTGAGCAAATGTTGATCCCTGCACGGATTAACAATAAATTTTTCTGATTGACTTGATGAGATAATTTGTACAGAAAATGGTACCCAAATTCCCAGAATAGGCCTGATTTCTAATGTATATTTCCTCATGTTCCAATCTCTGAGGGGTGTTACACAGTTGCTATCTAATTCCTTGTTACTAGGGCCTACTTGCTACTCTCCATGTTTCATATTTTTATGCTACCTTTTTCTAACCACAATATCCACTCCTCACTTCTTCGGGGGTGATATTTGGTGCTTGTCAGTACTCAATATCAATAAAACAGGTATGACAGAATAATGATGTCAATTTCTCTTCTCAGATACTATTCAAGCTTGGAAGTAGCATCCGAATATTTCAGGTCTGGTGCTGACAAGATTTCAATTGGAAGTGATGCCGTTTTTGCTGCTGAAGCCTATTTACAGACTGGTGTATGTATTTTACTTTCCTCACAATGTTAAGCTAATTCTGCATATCATAATTTTTCCTGTGTATCAGGTAAAGACAGGGAAGAGCAGCTTGGAGCAGATTTCTAGAGTATACGGAAATCAGGTTTATTTATATTTATCTCCACAACTTGCTTTTGTTTTGTAGCAGTTTATTACCAACTATAATGTAAAATCGGTATTTGTAGTAGCATTTCATTTTCTTTGAAAATTAGCATTGCAGAAGACTGAATAAACCATAAGAAAGGTCTCATTCCGCCAACCGTATATTTTTTGTGGAACTTGATCAGTACCAACGTATAAAAAAGTTACAAGGAGCTATTCCAACAAATCTGAATCAAACTCCAACTATCTTTTGTTTACCGAAACAGTTGTCTTTCCTGAACCAACTAAAAGAATGATGCATCCAATCCTCTTC
Organism: Avena insularis; assembly: GCA_023614405.1. Lineage (NCBI taxonomy): Eukaryota > Viridiplantae > Streptophyta > Magnoliopsida > Poales > Poaceae > Avena > Avena insularis. Next base: position 642,126,643 of record CM042690.1, read on the forward strand.
CGCATTTTCATTACATACATAGAAAATTAGCCGTAAAACTCTTTTTATGAATAATCCTCCATTGTTTGTTTTTTCATGTAACAACATAAAAGAGTTATGTGCCTGAGCATGATTTTTTCCCTTGTCCATTAAAATCGAGGATGCCTGCTGAGTTTCCAGTAGGCACATTCAGGTCTTCTCCGTGGTTAACTACTGGTACCCTCAAACATAACTCTAATAATAATAATTTCCACGTTTCAATCACCAAATTCTGATTTGTAACTCATGGAGTTTATCAATATTTCAGATGAAGAACCTGTTTTTACAATTTTTGTCGATAACCTTTAGATCACTCGTCGTAACAAAGCTTTTTCTCATCTCAGGCTGTAGTTGTAAGTATAGATCCTCGAAGAGTATATGTCAAAAGTCCAGATGAGGTGCAATTTAAAACTGTAAAAGTTTCCAGTAAAGGTATGCTCGCATATATTCCTTTTAGACATCTGCATTTAAATGTTCTCAAATTTCCAGTACTTTTTTCAGGTCCGCTAGGAGAAGATTATGCATGGTACCAGTGCACAGTAAGTCCTTTTTTATGCTTTCACTGTTCTTATATGTGACTCCCATCATATGCCATTCATGCACACGGGTATCATCGTCCAAAGATTTATTTAGTACTCACGTGAGTGCTTATGCAATAGGTTTAGACCAGACTATAAGAAAAAAGGGTGCTCCATTCTGATATTCGTAGTACAATCTTCTTAGGCACCAAGCGTATGGGTGTGACGTGTTCAAATCTCATATCTGGTAGTAATTAAAGGACTAGGTCTTTTCTAAGAGCGGTTCTGTGTATCTATTTGCATGCTATACTGTAGTGTATCTTTTCTTCTTTTGCACCAGTATGTGTTGATCTATTTGTTCCAGGTAAGTGGTGGGCGTGACAGCCGGCCTATAGGAGCATATGAACTAGCAAAAGCTGTGGAAGAACTGGGTGCAGGAGAAATACTACTCAACTGCATTGATTGTGATGGTATGCTGAATGGTTTTATTTGCCAGTACACAAAGCTTAGGCACAATATGTTTCCTCTTATGCTGCATATACTAGCTGGGTGGAGCTTTTTTATTGTTTGGGAAGACCATCATGATTAGCTTTATTAATCGTCAAATGATTGTTAATCGTCCCCATTGGTTCTCAAAATAAAAGCTAGGGGGTTCTTCGATCCAGTTACAGGATTACTTAAACTGAAACGAACAACTAGCTATACTATCTGCACCATTAGCTTCACGTGGGCAATGTTGAAACTCAACCTTCCCAATCTCCTGAATCCTTCAGACGTGGTCGATGACAGCTGAGGGCACTGGCGCCGGCCTAGTAGGGCCAGTTCCGATGACTGCACACTCCCGCTAGGCGCTAGCGACGAGGACGTGGGCGGCGTGTACCAGTGGAATTTCCTCTTACTTTGGTCAGGTTGCTGATTTCACGATAGCTTTGTTTGGTCGACGAAACAAGCCGACCACGAGTAGATTTTTCATTTCTTTGTGGGCGTGGAAAGTCTATGGCTGAAAGTGGCAGCTTCTTCGTTTGGATTGGAGGTTGCATATGGTGAACACAGCTGCTTCCACACTCCTCCAGAAATCTTCACCTGGGCAAGCATTTACCAACTCCATGGAATCTGACTCCGCTTAGACCTTGTTGTGTCCTACGAATTAGCTGGGTGGAGCTTCTTAATGTCTTACTCAAGCCTCTGAAGCAACAAGGAATCTTCTAATTATTTTTTGAGTTCATTTGCTGAAGCTGCTTATGCTTTTACGAAACGCTCATCAAGCTATATTTCTTTAATCAAAACACACAAGTCAAACATTCTTTGAAGGCTCTTAATCAACTGGGTGTGCCCATCACAAATACACATTTTTACATACCCCTGTTCTAGTCAACGGACTGCTCTTAGCTGCCCGGGCACACCTGTAAGACACATTGTAATTTCCAACTGTCGCGAAACTTCCACGTGAACCAAGTGAAATGTGAGTGTTGTTCTCCTGGTAGGCAATGGCAACAAGGCCCTCTTCTGGGAAGATTGCTGGCTACAGGGGCGAGATTGCACCCAATCTGTACAACTGCATACCCAAAAGGCACCGTAAAATCAGGACAGTGGGACAAGGAATGCAGGACAACAACTGGGCCAGAGATATACAAGGTGTGGTAGGCCTTCACGAAATTGCCCAATATTTACAGGTCTGGCAAATGGTCCAAAGTACCATACTTACAGAGACTCAAGATCAGCTACAATGGAAATGGACCACCGATGGCATCTACACAGTGCTCTCCTGCTACCTTGCATCTTTCCATGGATCAACAACTTGTTTTTCCTGGAAAGTCATATGGAAGAGCTGGGCACCGCCTCGGGTTAAATTCTTCCATTGGTTGGCGAATCAAGACCGGTGCTGGATCGCTGAGAGACTTGCTAGACATGGCCTGCAGCACCACCCCCACTGCCCTCTCTGTGACCAGAGCCCGAGACGATCCGACACCTTCTTTTGAAGTGCCCGGTCACTAGGCAAGCCTGGCACGAGATCATGGCATGGCTGAGGATGACTGCTCGACCGCCCGACCAGGAGCCGTCGATCATGGACTGGTGGCACTAAGCCAAAAAAGACACACCAAAACAGATGCGCAAAGGGCTGGCCTCCACAGCACTGCTCGTCCCTTGGATGATGTGGAAGCACAGGAATGACTGTCTTCGAAGGAGCTCAACCATCTGCCCAGCACCTCATCAACAACATCAAGGACGATGCAAATATGGGCTAGAGCTGGAGCACACGGCCTTCGGGTTGTGTTGCCTAACACCTGGGATGTACACTAATTTTCAGTCTTTTTACCTTGTAATGAAACCTCTTAGGAGGGTGTATGCAAACTCTATCTTTCCAATGAAATGAAACGCAAAGGCCTTTTGCGTTTTCTCGAAAAAAAAAGTGTTGTTCTCCTGACATGCAGCATGAAGGAGTTTAAAGTTCTTAGGCTACTCCATCCCCCTTCATGTGACTCTGTCCACTGGAACGGAAATTCATTGAAGTGTAGTTTTGTGTTAGGAATTTCAGAGAAGCGAAGGACATGCGGTGTTGAGTGAAAACATTTCATTGGAGTATCGTTTCGTGTTAATTTAGTCAAAATAGGTGTAGTTACAGGAAATTTGCTATATATCTTTTCTTTTGGCAATCTTGATTTTTTTTTATTTCAGGTGTTTCCTTAGTGGTTTCCTTTGTGATTGAGCACTTTAGGTACTCAATTAAGCCACTTCAAACAAATGACACATGAGTGTAGGAAACCGTGTGCTTTTCCAATCTAGAATGATGGTTTCACTCTATTCCTCCATATATAAGCTGAACTATACAAGTCAAATTATCTTCATCATTACGACGACATTGCTTAACTGAGTTAAGCACAAGTGCACTAGCTGTTTTGGATTACAGTTTGACTGTAACTATTGTGTAAAACAAATATTGCAGCATATACTTTTCTTACTCCCTCCGTCCCAAAATAAGTGACTTGGTTTTGTCTAGATTTGGATCTATCTAGACACGTTTTAGTATATAGGTACATACGAATTTAGACAAACTCAAGTCACTTATTTTAGGATGGAGGGAGTATATTGAATTTACTTGTGAGCTTGTTGCTTGTATTATAGTGTTATATAAAGCCATGTTGAATGCATTATTATCTTGCAGGCCAGGGCTGTGGATTTGATATTGATTTGATCAAAATGGTGTCGGATGCTGTGACAATTCCTGTCATTGCAAGCAGTGGTGCTGGTGCTGTGGAACATTTTTCTGAAGTCTTTGAGAAAACAAATGCTTCTGCTGCTCTTGCCGCTGGCATTTTCCATCGGAAAGAGGTATTTTGAATATCCCAATATCGCATTCTATTGAAAAGCTGTCATAATGCTCAGTGAATATCATTTCTTTTACACAAATCAGCATACATGACTGTTCACTAACTCAGTGGTGTTAATATGTTATACATTCCACGAAGTCCATGAGATCTTAGTGATTAATATTGCACAGTATGCTAAAATTCTTGCCTACCTTGAATTTTACAATGTCTGATTTCTTCCAACAGCTACTCCCTCCGTTTCAAAATATAAGATGTTTTAGCTTTGTGTAAGGAGTGTATCTAGACCCCTTTTAGTGTGTAAGTTCATGGAGGTTTGGAGTGAACCTACACACTAAAAGGAGCCTAGATACACTCCTTTCACAAAGCTAAAACATCTTATATTTTAAAACAGAGGGAGTATATACTTTTTCTTGTCTGCCTAATTGTTCTGTCAATCGACGTAATGTACACACACTTGATGGAGTAAAATTAACATATGCCGACGGTTATAGGGGGTCGAACTTGACACATCGAACTTTTGCTTTGATACGGTTATAGGGGTTTGAATTTTGACACATCGACCTTTTGCTTTGATACAGGTTCCCATCCTAGCAGTGAAAGAGCATCTGGTAGATGCTGGTGTGGAGGTCAGAATGCAGTAATCTGAGATGGACTAGCGTAACTTAAGGCGCAAAAAGTATGTTGGATTTTTGTTGGATTTTTTTGTCAGATGTTGGATTTTTTTGTTGGATTTTTTTGTCAGATGTTGTAACAGTTGTATGTCGGGAGCATGTGGGGCACAATGGCAGTGAATAGAATGTGGATTGGAAATGCAATTTCGAATAAATCAATAAAATGATGCTCGGGAGCTCTGTGCTTTCCTAGTATTTCACTTCATCTGCCATCTTAAGCCCCCCTTTCCGTCTCGGTGGTGGCCCTGCATGCCGATATTGCCGAAACTTTGCCAAGAACCGAGCAATCAGTAGAACGGTTCAAGCCACACCGATAGTCAGGATGGGAATGGGCCGGGTCGACCTGCTGGGTCACTGACCTGACCTGACCCAAAAATTCAGGTCCAATGGGTCGCGTGGGTCGGCCCTCAACAAGATTTGGGTCAAATGAAGCCGGCACTGAGTCGTGTGGGTTGGCCCTCAACAAGATTTGGGTCAAATAAAGCCGGCACCGAGTTATCCATTGGGCCAGTAGGGCTGACCCACAACTCTCGACATGTGCGCTGTATTTGAATAAAATTTAGAAGTGCCTCGATGTGAAACTCATGACTCCAGCTATTTACGTTTGTCTACATTAGTTTTGCTAGCTGCTGCTAGGAATCGATCAAGTGCGTGCTTAGGGTTACAAGCGGGACAGGTATGCGGGCAAAGATTTAGGCTCAGCGCATTCAGGTGTAGTACAATCTGTAGACCGGTTCCAATATGTGCATGCAATACAATTTACACTAACCATGTCGTTTTGCGGGCCTAAGCGGGTCCCAAATCTGCGACCAACTTATAGCCTATATACGTTGGTGCACTTGTGTCTCTGGCCTGAGCAACCGACGGGCCAAGGATGATTTGCCACATATGTTGACTGCAAAATCCAACAAAGAATATGCTAATAATTTTGTTAAAAAGTATGCTAGTAATTTGGTTAAAATATTTTAGAATTACCGAACTTTTTCATGACAAATCTAATATTATTGTTAAATATTGGGTCGGCCCGATACCCATTAGGCCAACGAGGCCACTGACTTTTATCGAAACAGGTGGACCCGTGGCCCCTAAAATTGGCCCTGAGTCCACGAGGCCAGGTCCTGGTCAGCCCATTCCCACCCCGAACCGATAGACGTGGCTGCTGACTGGCGCATTGAGGGTGCCAGAAACGGTAAGTATGGTTTTCTAGTACTCACATGTGACTACACATTGGGCAAAGCCAGGCTGCACTGTGCAAAGACCTCATGAGCGAGCGTTGCCAAGTTCAACAGTCTAAACTTGTTAAGTTTCAGATGCCAAATTGAGTTCCATTATGAAAGTTTATGGAGTTTCAGATATGACACTTTGATGGGATAAACTGTGGGATCACTTTTGATAGACTACAAGTTTTCTATCTATAACTTGATGAAGTTCATTCGTTGCAACTGGGAAGCCTAGTGGTCTAGAGTGTGGATACCCAAGATTTAAAAAGCCCTTCCTAAGTCAGATCCAGTCTGACGAGAAGGCTTTTGACGAGCAGAAGTGAAGCTCCAATCTAATCTAAAAGCTAATATTCCCTCTATCCCAAATTAATTGACTCAACTTTGACTAGATTATGTATATAGACACTAAAACAGTCTAGATACATGTGTTAGACAAAGTTGGGTCAATTAATTTGGAACAGATGGAGTATGAAGAAAATGCACAATGCTAGGAAAGTTGTCCATCAATCTCGAATATCTGGCAGATACAGTCTGAACTACACAGTTAATTTTGCAAAATAAGTAAACAAACTAAAATATAACCAGATTTCTTCAGATGTTGTACTCTAGGCAAGACTATGTTGTAATACAGAAAGACAATGTTCCACCTCCATCAGCAACCAATCCTTACCGATGCAGATCACCAGCCAGGGCCGGCGTCGTGGTCGTGCTCGCTCATGTAGATGAGCACGACCACCGAGCCGCAAACGACATTGGCCAATTCCCCGCCGGCGTCCCCCGCCCGCCATCCCTGCAGCTTGACCCTCTCCTGGAACACATGCGTCCCCTTTGCCAGATTCAACTCTTGCTCGAGCCGCCTCTTCTTCTCCACCTCCTTCGCGCTGTCGTCATCGTCGTCCTCCAGCACCAGCGCGTCCAGCAGAGGCACCATCGCCGCTCCGATCACCGCGGAGTGGCCGGAGGTGTGCGGCTCCTCGGTGCGGAACACGACCACGCGGCCCGTGTGGTTGTCCACGCCGTAGTCCTCGCGCACGGCCTCGAGGAAGAGGCACAGGCGCGGCCACTCCCAGCCCATGGGGAACTCGAAGGGTCTCCACCACGCCTCCAGGTCGTCGCCCGATTCGGGGAGCGGCAGCGAGGCTACCTTGCTGCCGCCGAGGTACACGTGGAGGGAGCTGAACGGCTTCCACGCCGGGCCCTCGTAGTCGAGGCCGCTCATGGCCGGACGCGCGAAGCTGAGATGCAGCACCCGGCGCCGGCCGGGTACACCGTGCTCTTCCTTGAGGGGAATCTGCTGTCCGGCCGGCTCCTCCTCCATCTCGTCTGCCGCTGTAGACATCAAACAGAAGACGAGACTTTTCTTATGCTTTATATATGGCAATTGGCAACGTACGTGCGACGGGCTCCGTAAGTCTATTGTGCGACGGGATATAATTTCCGTTTAAATTTCCGTTCCACAAAGAGGTTTTCCGTTTAAATAAGGAAAAGATATGAGAGGATGAAACTGAAACAAAAAGATGGAGTCTCACACATGTAGGGGTCCATTTCTTTTTTTTGAACAACTAATTAGAGCATTAATCTGTGCCTTGCATATTAAACATAGAACTGTAGCAAATTCATTTTGTGATTCATCATACATGTATTCGAAATATCTCTAAAAACTATCGGTTCCTAATAGGTTACAACATTCTCACATGGCTGACATGTGGCTCATTAGGTGCTCACGCGTGTCTTAGTGATAACCGGCGGGTAAATGAGTGGTTTGCCGTTTCTATTTTCTGTTCATTGAACATGTTTAATTGCAAGTAACCACATTAATAGCTATCAAACATAGCCAACTTTGAATAACAAACCTATTGCATTGTTGTATTTCACATGCTGAGATTTTCAAAACTACATTCTTTTGGACATATTATATTGACATCCTTTTGAAAAATCTTCCCAGAGGTCCTACTTTTCGCGGCCTCCTTCTAGTTTAGCCAAAGAGTTATGTTCTGGTAAAAGTGTATGAATTGCACACCCTTTGTTTCGAATGAATAATTCTTCTAGCATTCCTTGATTAAGATCTTCATTAGAAAACTTGTTCAACCCTAATAGCCTCAATGGGAACAAATGAAGAACACAGGAGTGAGATTTGAGAAGACAATGCCAATATAGCAATGAGAATGGAGGGTCCAAATCATAGTTCCAATAAAAAAACATGATCATCTTGGAGTATATGAAATTGGGCTCTAAATACAAGACATGACAAATACAATAGCAAATTCATTTTTTCATTCCGATATTACAAAAATGTCTCTAAGACATCGGAAATGCTAAAAGCGAAATACATCCGCACATGTCAGCCAACCTATCATGATAGCTGACATGTCGCTCAGTAGGTGGTTACACGTGCCGCAATGAAAACTAACAGGGTCAACACAAGGTTTGTAGTTTCTACTTTCCATTTGTTGTAAACATTCATTTGCTAGTAATCAAATGAATAGCTTTCAAGCCTGGCTAACTCTAAAAAATAAACCGATTGCATTGTGGCACTCATGCCATGATTTTTGGAACTACGTTCCCTTGGGGCATGTAGTGACACATTTTTTCTGAAATTAGTTTTTTCGAGTGGTCTTGCTTTATACTCCTTTGAACTATATTTTCAGTTTTTTGGGTTGCTTACCACATATTTCACGTGGTCCTTTGAACTATATTTTTTATTGATGATGGTACCCACAAAAAAATATATTTTTTATTGATGGGTTAACATGAAAATGAAGCCTCACTTTTCTCGGCTCTGCCCAAGTGCTGAAGTGCACACACCCTATACCGGCTTAGGATTCCTATTGAGGACCGGAAACAAACAAAGAAGAAGAAAAAAAGTCAACAAAGCAACACTCTAGTAATATGAACCTTTAAATGATACTATTCAACTATTAAAAGTAAAACAATTAAGTGCTAAAACTAGAAAATTGACATACATAGAATGTGTCATTATGAAATATCTTAGACAAATCCGTAGATGGAGGGAATACAAAATTTGAACCAAAACCGAGATATACATAAAAAAAAGACAAATCCATGTAAAATAGTGCATCTTCTTGTTTCTTTATTTGGATGTTTTAAATATATTGTGTCTTGTATCGTTCTCATGGTGTAGATTGAACATTGATGTGAAATTGTATGAACAGGTAGATCGATTTGTTTGGATGCTTAACAAAAATATGTAACCTATCAGTTAAAAAAAAGTGTAACCTATATCCCACACACAGAGCACAGCATAGCGCACCATCCAACACCAAATCAAAATCTAAACCCCACGACATGGCAACATAGAGTCTATGGATACATTTAATCCTATAAGTCTTGTGCCCCACAAAAAGAAATCCTAATTATTCAGGTTGCTGTGTGCATCAAACGATGTAGAGGCAAGGGGTTTTGTCTCCTTTTCGAAAAAACTAATGGTACTGTTCCAACACCGCACAATCCCAGAACGCGAATGCCTTGAATCTCGAATTTCTGACCAACAATAGTAGCCTGCTCTGAAGTATCTGAATTACAAACGAGGTAATAGAACTACTGGAAGCAATTGTTTCGTTTTGCAAGAGAAAATAAACGAAAGTACTATGATCTAAGTTCTTCTTATTATTCCTATGTTGCAACCCCCTACAGATGATGTTCCACCTCCATCAGGCAGTAGACAAACCTTTACCAATGCAAACACCATCGGCCGGCATCGTCGCGATCGTGCTCAGTCACCGGTAATGTACATGTGCACGCCCACCGTGCCGCAAACAACATTGGTCGGCTCTCGGCCCACTTCCCACCGCCAAGTCTGCAGCTCGACCCTCTCGTCGAATTCCCGCGTCCCCTCGGCCAGCTTCTTCTTCTTCTTCTCCTCCTCCTCCTCCTCGTCCTCGTCGAGGCGTCTTTTCTTCTTGTTGCTCTCCTCCTCGCCGCTGTCTTCGTCGTCGTCTCCCAGTACTAGTGCGTCCAGAAGCGGCACCCTCACCGCCCCGATCACCGCGGTCTGGCCGGACGTATGCGGCTCCTTCGTGCGGAACGGCACCACGCGGCCCGTGCGCAGGACGTAGAAGTCCCTGCGCACGGCCTCGATTCCGATGGACCAGCCCCGCCAGCCCGAGTCCATGGGGTATACCATGGTTTGCTTCCACTCCTTTATATCCTTAGCTTTGATGGGAAGCTCGAGCGATGTTATGTGCTCGCCGCCGACGTACACGTACAGGAAGCTGGATCGCGTCCACGCCGGGCCCTCGTAGTCGCGTCCGCTCATCCGCGGCCGATCGAAGGATAGGTGAAGCACCTGGCGCCGGCGGGGGGCATGAAGCTGTCTCGCGAGGCAAGGCGCCTGCCGTCCGGCCCGCTCCCCCTCCTCCTCCATGTCGATCCGATGCTGTTGTCGCTGCCGTTGCCGCATCATGCATCAACCGGCCGGAAGCTGGGCGTGGAGTTGAACACGACGGGATAGAGAGTTTCTCCCCCTTTAAATCAAAGAAAGATAAGGAAACCTAGGTGTATGGAACTGAACTCCTAAAAAGATATGGACTCCCACACACCTACGGTTTCGGTTTTCTTTTATTCTTCAAATTTTTTGAACAACCTTTCTTTTTCAAATATATACTAAGAAGTTTACACATTAAAAACAGACCAGGTCCAAAGGGACGACAGTTTTTTTTTTTTGCGGGAATAAATGGACAAATTTACAAAGTGCTGGCCGAAGAAACACAGGGTGTGGGGACAACGTGTACTCCAGTATTAGGTGAAAAAATCTGAAACTTTTGGACACCATTTGCACAACATACGTACATGGCCATGCCTTAAAATTTCACATCAAAATCCAACTCGCAGCTCAATAAACAGAATCGTTAAAATTGGATATCAATGTGATACTATTCACTCCAGATATGAATCATAATCTGATTTTTTGTTTTGTTTTGTGTCTTAAGTTGTAAGAAGATTTGGAATGTGAATTTTCTAGACATGATAGATGTGTATTATGTCTTCATAATGTTTCACAACCTTTATGTGTTTTTAATGACCTAAGGCACTAGTACACCTAAATGTACTAGTCGTTAACGGGCGTAAACGGTGAATTTAGTGGTATACCAGTTTAAGAGGTGCGTCCCTGAAGATGCCCAATAGAGGTCGATGCACTCATTCCATTCTCCTCGTATAGCTTCACGAACCAATCGCCCATCTGAGGGCCAGTGGATTCGAGCAAACCCCGGACCAAAACTAATAGCCAAAAATTTCCTAAAAACGACTCACATAATTATTGCACACAATATGGGTACAATTAGAAGGAGGCACACACAATTCTAGCCCAGAATTGCTAAATCCATGAATCAGTTCAATTTTGGACAGGTTGCATAAATCAATCCAATTGAAAATGAGATGAACTAAAAATTACGTACCTGCACTTAAGCAGCGCCGACTAACGGTCCGTGGGTCACGTGGAGGAGGAGGCTGCAGGCTGCCAACCGCGGCAGCACATCAGCCGAGCAGCAGTGTGACGACTACGGGTTCGGTTCGTTCGGGAGCTCCGGGGTGGCAAGCTGGCGCGAGCGGCGGCGCGCCTACTGCACTCCTGCTGCACATAAGAGGGAGGTCCACCTGCTCGTTTCGGTCGTCCTGGATATCTTGGACCAGAAAGATGGACTGTATTGGTGTTGGTGTGAGTTGAAATATTGTATCTGTTAGAGGGTTTGAATGTAAAATGTGCAAATAATATAGAAAAGAGAATAGAGCTGGATCGGGTATTCCCCTTCCATCCGCTAGCCTCACTCTGTTCTTCACTCAATCCTCACTCCTCCAAATCTTTATGATTTTCTTGTGAGAATCAATATGGTATCAAAGCGGGATGGTTCCTGTGTGTCCTCCCCGCGATTTTGAGCAAAGGTTCGTTGCAGAAGGTGCTGTGTCTCTGGAGTCCGGATCTTCCGGTCGTTACTGTCGTGCGTGGTGGTGCAGCTTCTCCCAATCCGTGTCTTCATCCCAGCTGCAGTCCGCCGGAGTGAAGAGCTGTACTTCCGCCGTTGGACCTGGACGCTTTGGTCCCAAGTGGTTGCTGCGAGGTCAATTTCATTCCCGAGTCGTCCATCTTCCTGGTACTGTATACGCAAACAGCTAGCTCATTTTCAAGTCTTGTTTTTTCCGGGAGTAAACCGTATCAGCAATCCTAATTCTTTTCCCGTGCCTTCACTTTAGTCCTTATTCTTTAAAATTGCACGTCCAAGTCCTAATTGTTTTATAAATGTGTCACGTGAGGTCCTAAATCGTTCTGACCCTCGTTGACCGGTGCCACGTAGACAATGGGGTCCAAGAGACGTACTGCACACCTTACACATTTGCAAATAAAACCCCTAGGTTGTGTTTTTTTTCAAAACTTGGTCCCTGGCCGCGCCCACGCACCGACCTAGAGCTGAGATGTGATTCTGGCTGTCCAGCACGAGGTTGTTGATACCATCCATGGTGGCGGCGTGGGGCGAGCAGAGGGAGTGGGGAGGTTAGATCAGGGGGCCACGAAGGAGGAGGACCACCAGGGCGCCGACTCCTGTCGCGGCAGTGCAATAAGCCCCTCCCGCCTCCAGCAAGCCCGCCAACACCTTCTTGCGCCCCGTCATGTGTTCACCTGTGGGAGCCAATAGATTTTCCCTGCATAGATAGCCATGTGCTTAGAATCTCCAAGTGTGGGGGCATCGGGCGCACGCTCATCCCGATGTGATATTCTTGTGTGATGTTCATGCGCTGGAGCTCGTCGAGATAATGCTTGCAGGCCAAATTTTCAAGCTTCAATGCCGCCGGTGAGACATGGATGCAGCGGTCGAGAACGCCAGGTCCAACCCAACGACGCAACTTGCCTGGCTACTAACACGGGAGTGGCGTGCACTAGGGATGGACTGAGTTTTGAAAGAAACCACAACCTAGGGGGCTATTCGCAAATATCCAGGGTGTACAGTACATATTCTAGACCCTACTGTATACGTGGCACCGGTCAATGAGGGTCAAACCGATTTAGGATCTCACGTGACACAAATAAGAAACAATTAGGACCTGGATGTGCAATTTTAAAGAATAAGGACCAAAGTGAAGGTACGAGAAAAGAATTAGGACCGCTGATACAATTTACTCTTTTCCCGGTGCTATTCTACGGCATGAGGTTTCCAGCATAGAGGAGAGGCCAAGTTGATTCAAATTAGTGTGCTGCAGTTATCACCTACGAGTGAATCTTAATACTCCCCCCGACCCAAATTAGTTGACTTGGTTTTGTCTAGATTTGGAGGTATCTAGTACTAAAACAAGTCTAGATACATTCGAATCTAAACAAATCTAACTCAACTAATTTAGGTCGGAGGGAGTACTTTTATTGAGTGTGCTTGGCATGTGCTTTGCATTGGAAGATGGCAGAACAATCTAAGGAAAAAACAGAGGATTCAACCATAGACAAGATGTATGAAATTTTCAGTAAGTTGCTTGAACAATAACAGCTTAAAGCAGTCCCAGAGACAGTCAGATATGTCCTAGAACCAAATCCAGTAAAGTTGTCAGGCCCAGGTAATTATGTGAGTTGGGCACGCCATGCTCAACTGATATTGAGTTTTCATGGCTATGAGAACTTGCTTGTTGATGATGAGGAAAAACGGTGAAGCGGTGACACTCATACAAAACAAATTAATGATAGAGTTTTAGTGTGGCTGTTGGGAAGCATGGAGCCAATAGTGCGACAATAGGTCGAAATAATGTCAACGGTTTCTGAGGTGTGGAGTGCCTTGGAGAAGCAATTTGCTGGTAAATCAAACAAAATGCAGGAAACCCGCATCATGGAGGAATTAACTCATCTAAATTAAGGTACAAAGTCTGTAACAGAATATGCCGGTGAGTTGAAGCGGCTATACAGGGACCTACATTACTATCATTCTTTTGAACCAGTTGACAAGAAAGACCTAGCCATTCATCACAAATGGTTTGAGACAATTTGTGGCCAAGCTGTTTCTAGATGGACTAAACTAGGAGCTTAACCTTCGGCGACAGATCATATTTTCTGAAACAGAATGGCCTAGCCTCGATGATATTATTTCTAGTGTACTCGAGGAAGAAACTCGGTTTTCTCAACCTAAGGAGTATGATCTAAAACATGGAGATGATCGTGCGGCTTTATCTATGCAATACCACCGCACTCCCATACCCTTTGGCAAGATAGACAAAAAAGGTTGTTCTGTGATCATTGTAAAAGAAATGGACACATAAAGGATGAATGTTTTGAGATTCATGGATATCCATCTTGGTGGGAAAAGGGAAAGCCTCGGTCAGGGGCAGTTCAAGGTGTGAATAGAAAGCAAGATAGCCACATTGCGTCTCTACGGGAACAACCAGTGGTAGATGTGCGAGCTCTTGAGGAGTTCAACTCCAAGCTTAAACTCTCAGAAAGTTCAACTTCCTCCTAGGGCACCTCTAAGATTGATTCTAGTATCATTGCCTCTTCTCAGCAAGGTATGAAACTTTATAAATACAATACCACCACCAAATCAAAACCTTGGATTATTGATACAGGACCTACAAACCATATGATCGGAGCTTCATACTTGTTTTTCTCTTATACACCTTGTTCAGGTAAAGACAAAGTCCGTGTAGCAAATGGATCCATGGTACCTATTGTGGGGCGTGGATCTGTCCGGTGCACCAAGTCATTATCTTTATCTCATGTTCTACATGTTCCCAAGTTCCCAGTTAACCTATTATCTGTTAGCTCTCTCAATATATCTCGTACCTGCAGAAGTTGGTTTGATCCTACGTGTTCTTTTTAGGAGCTAGGGACTGGGAAACTCTTGGGGACTGGACCGAGCATGAATGACTTTATTATCTTGATGATGGAAGTGATGGAGTGGCTCTCACATCATGTTTGTCTCCCTGTCAAGAGTTACTGTTGCAGCACCGCAGGCTTGGACATCCTTCTTTTGCTGTTTTATCTCGTGTTTATCCTTCTTTGTTTAAGTTATGCCCTAAAGAGGCTCGGGTATGTGATGCTTGTGAGCTAGCTAAACATACTAGGGGCTCTTACCCTAGTATTGGGATTAGAAGTAAAAAACTGTTTGAAAGAATTCACTCTAACGTTTGGGGACCCTGTGAGGTTAATTCGGTTTCTAGACACCGATGGTTCGTGACCTTTATTAAAAATCAGCATGCAGCTACTGTTAAAACTCTACATACAGACAATGGTACCAAATATGTTAATCATGAGTTTGAATTGTTTCTTGCTTCGAATGGTATTGAACATCAGACAACATGTGTTAATACACCAGAGCAAAATGTTGTTGCTGGACGTAAAAATAGGCATTTGCTTGAAGTTGCAAGTTCATTGATGTTTACAATGAACGTTCCTAAATTCCTTTGGGGTGAGGCAATTAAAACTGCAACTTACTTGATAAATAGAATGTCTCTTCGTGTTCTAGATTACAAAACTCCTGCCGAGTACCTTTTGAATTCTAGTGAATTTATCGTTCCTCCAAAGATCTTTGGGAGTGTTTGTTTTGTGCATGATTATAGAAATTTTGTTGGGAAATTAGATCCACATGCTCTTAAATGTGTGTTTATGGGTTATTCTCCCTCAAAAAGGGCTATAGGTGTTGATGTCCTTCGGAGCATCCTTTTTTGTGAGCATGGATGTAACTTTTCGTGAAAATAAACCATATTATCGGTCAAATGTTGGGTCTGGTATTTCCTTGTCTCCACCTGATGAGCAGCAAGAAAGGGGGAGTGAAGGGCTTGTCCTTATTCTTTCTCCCACTTTAGGTGATTCTCCCTCTACTAATAACATTCATAATCAGGGGGAGGAAAATGATGGTGTTACCGATGATAACTCTTGTCATGGAGACAAGGATGATACTACATGACACTTATTACTTCCATCTCAAGGTGAGGAGTCCCAAATGCATGAGGACCCAGGTGCCAATACTATCCCTTCTAATTCCATAGCTCCTACTAGCACTTCAGGGCAGAGTGATAACCAACTTTCTACTTCTGTAGATAATTTACCTATTGCCTTGCGTAAACCATCTTGAACCCGAAACACACCAGGATATCTTAGAGACTACAAATATGATATAGCCCATTATATTTCCTATGAATATTGTAGTCCATCTGACGAGGGGTAACCTCGGCAATACCCATAGTGATGGACTTAGGGTTTCGTGGAAAAGAGAACGCTGGGAATTTCGTCGGATGTCAGGAAAACAATAGAGTCAAAGTCGCCTGAATATTTGGGAATCGCACTATTACAAGCTGTATCCTAGATTTTGGTACACTCGCTTGGGCTTCTCCCATCCTATATATAATAGGCCGGGTCTCAAAGCTGTATGCGGATAGGTTTCATACACACGTGATTACAACACCAACACAATGTCAGTTTATAATTCCTTTCCTAATACAAATAAAGCCTTTGTCGGTTGCTTCCTTAGGCTATCGTCTAGAATCTTCATGGACCGTAAGCCTTTTATCCAATCATAGGGTAGCAATTTATAAGTATCCGAGTAATTATACCCATGTCAATAGCCCCCAAGACTCTACCTGAACCGCAGTTTCAGGTTGAGTCTCAAAGTTTCTTTTTTCCTTCTTTCTGTTCCTCAAATTTTATCTCTTGTAGGGATTTTGGTATAATGAGTCTGATGCTTCCGATGGATCGGGAATCAATTAATTGCTCCTGGGTAAAAACAAGGTTGTTCTACATCAAATTCAAGTCCCCAGGCTCGAATCCGGAATTTGTTACTTGCGTAATTTAGTTCGAGCTGCTGAGGTCTTATCGAGTACTGAATTCCAGTTTTCTATTTTTATCAGGTACCCAATGTTGGAATTATGCCCTAGAGGCAATAATAAATATGTTATTATTATAATTCTTGTTCATGATAAAGTTTATATTCCATGCTAGAATTGTATTAAGCGGAAACATTAATACTTGTGTGGTTTGTGAACAACACCGTGTCCCTAGTACGCCTCTATGGACTAGCTCATTGATCAATGATGGTTAAGGTTTCCTAACCATAGACATGAGTTGTCAATTGATAATAAGATCATATCATTGAGAGAATGATATGGTGGACAGACCCAAACTAAGCGAAGCAATTAGATCGTGTCATCGTGTTCATCTTTGCGAAGCTTTTTCTTATGTCAAATATTGTATTCCTTAGACCATGAGATAATGCAACTCCCTGGTATCGGAAGAAAGCTTTGAGGTCATCAAACGTCATCCTATGAGAGGGTGATCATAAAGGTGTCTCTCAGGTGATCAGAAAGTATCTGTTGGGTTGTATGTATCGAGATGGGATTTGTCCCTCCCAAGTCGGAGAGATATACTTCGGGCCCACTCGGTAATCGATATCAACACCGCTTGCAAGCATGTGGTTAAGGAGTTAATCACAAAGTGATATCGGATTACGGAACGAGTAAAGTACTTGCTGTGAACGAGATTGAACTAGGTATGACGATACCGACGATCGAATCTCGGGCAAGTAAAATATCGCGTGACGAAGGGAATATATATATGGGATTGATTGAATCCTGGCATCGTGGTTCATCCGATATGATCATCGATGAATGTGTGAGAATCAATATGGGTGCCTGACCACTGTTGATTATTGATAGAAGATCATGTCTGCATATTCTCGAACCCGCAGGGTCACACACTTAACGTGTCTCGACGCTAGGATAGATTGGATACTTGGTTTATGAATTTTTGTTCGGAGTCTCGGATGGGATCCGGGATATCACGAGAGGTTCCGGAATGGTCCGGAGAATAAGATTCATATAAGGCAGTGCAGTTTTTGGAGTTCGAAATTGTTCCGGATTAATCGGTATTGTACCGGAAGCTTCTAGAACCTTCCGGAAGGGGGCCAACGTGGTCCCACCTTCCGGGAGGGGCATGGGCCTATGAGGGAGTGTCCTGGCGCATTGGGCCAGGGCACAAGGCCCCATAGGGCCCAGCCGATCCTAGAGAGTTTAAATCGTTTAAACTAGAGATAAGATAAGATAGGATTTCTAGATAAGGGAGAGTTTAAATTGTTTAAACTAGAGATAGGCTTGGAGGAGAGGCTAGGGCTGGCCGCACCCCCCCTCTATATATAGAGGGCTGGTGCGCCTCTCACACCCCTTACACCTTTCTCCAAACCCAGGTTGCCCTGCCCTTCCTCTCTCCCTCCCATTTGTTTGTAGAAGCCTGCGGCAGAAATTCTCCACCATATACACCACGTCGTCATGTAGATCCAATCTATCTCTCCACCATACTTGCTGGTCCGAGGAAGGAGGAGACGTCGAGGTGCCCCACGTGTGCATCTCACGGAGGCACCGCCACTTGTGGTGCTAGATCGGATCGGATCGCGAGGAGAAGCGATGCGACTACATCACCCACGTTCCGGAGCGTTCCGCTGTGCGAATCTTCAAGGGTATGAAGATCTAATCCAATCTCTCTCGTTGTTTGCATCTCCTAGATTAGATCTTGGCTTTCCCTCTGTTCGCTTCCGTAGAAAATTTTGATTTACTATGCTGCGAACCCCTTCAGTGGTATCAGAGCTAGATCTATGCGTAGATGTGATTCACGAGTAGAACGCAACATGGTTGTTGCGGGCGTTGATGTTTTCTGTTGCAAGCCTCTTGTTCTTGTTCTTCTTATGACGCGGGATAGTGAGATTGAAGAGGTCCAGGCCCACCTTACACGACGCCGTCATGAGACCGGCTCCAGACTTGACGTGTGGCTTGTACCCCACATGCGGCTGGTGGATGTCAGTTTCTCTCACTATAGTTGTCATGGGATTAACACCGGAGTTTGGCAACCATAATATCACCGTTGTGGCTTTCCGTAGGTAAGAATCGTTCTTAGCATCTACTCCCATGAGCCACGTAAAACATGCAACAACAAAGTAGAGGCGTCTAACTTGTTTTTGCAGGGAGTGTTTTCTGTGATATGGTATGGCCCAAGATGTGATGTATATTGTATGCGATGATCATGTTTTGTAATATTTCACGACTTGCATGTCGATGAGTACACAACCGACAGGAGCCATATGGTTGTCTTTATAATTGTGTATGACCTGCGAGTCAACTTCTTATACGCCATGTAATAGCTTTACTTTATCGCTAAGTAGTTAGCAATAGTTGTAGTTGCTATTCGTGGTGGAGGCAATCATGGTGGAGTGATGGAGATCATGCCGGAACGCACAAGATGGAGATCATTGCGCGAAGATTGGCTATACCATGTCACATAAAGTTATATGCATGTGATGTTTATCCTTTTATGTATCTTATTATGCTTAGATCGCGACGGTAGCATTATAAGATGATTCCTCACTTAAAGATCAAGATAAAACTGTGTTCTCCCCATGTATGCACTGTTGCGAAAGTTCGTCGTGTCCAAGCATCACGTGATGATCGGGTGCTATAGACTCTATGCTCACATACAACGGGTGCAAGCCAGTTTTGCACACGCGGAAATACTTGGGTTTGACTTGACGAGCCTAGCATGTACAGACATGGCCTCGGAACACATGAACCGAAAGGTTAAGCATGAATCATATGAATGATATGATCGACACTTCGTTGTCCACCATTGAAACCACATCTCTTCTCGTGATGATTGGATTAGGTGTGGTGAATTTGGATCGTGTTCACTAAACAACTTGAGGGATGTTGAATTTAGTGGGAGTTCATCTAGTAATTTGATTAAGTTGAACTATTTATCATGAACATAGTCTAAATTGTACTTGCAAATACTGTAGATCACATGGCCAAGTCCAACTTCAACTTCAACGTTTTTGCTGAGAAAGAAAAGCTTAGAAACAATGGGTCTAACTTCACCAACTGGTTCCGCAATCTAAGAATCATTCTGCGGCGGACAAAAGGACTATGTCCTTGAGAAAGCGTCGAGTAACCCCCTCAATCGCTGCTACTGATGAGAAAGCCGTCTATCAGCAAGAAAGATGATTATGGTGTGATTAAGAGCACCATGTTGTTTGCTATGGAACCGAACTTCAAAATCGTTTTGAAAACTATCCCGGCCCTTTGAGATTCTCGAGGAGCTGAAAACCATGTTTCGGACTCAGGCCCGCTCGAGAGATATGAGATCTCCGAGAAGTTCTTTAAGCGCAAGATGGAGGAAGGGAGTTCCGTTAGTGAGCACGCCATTAAGATGTCGGGCTACACTCAACGCCTTGAGCAAGCTGGATGCAAGATTCCAGGAGCTCAAGATTGACAGGTTCTGCAATCACGCCCTCCCAGCTACAAAAGTTTTGTAGTGACTCATAATCAGATTGGTTCCACGGATACGATCACCGAGCTCTTCGCAAAGCTGAAGGCTACGGAGGTGGACATCAAGAAGGATAATCATGTGTTGATGGTCAACAAGCCCTCCTTCAAGAAAGGTAAAGGTGCAAAGAAGCCCTTCAAGAAAGGCGGCGGCAAGCGCGTTGCCCTCGCTGAGAAGAAGCTCAAGTCTGGTCCTAAGCCGGACCTTTGAGTGCTTCTATTGCAAGGACAAGGGTCACCGGAAGCGCAATCGTCCAAGTACTTAGCGGACAAGAAGGCTGGCACCATCAAAGGTATATTTGATATACATGTTATTGATGCTTTCCTTACTAGCCCTCGTTGTAGTGCCAGGTATTTGATATCTTTGGTTGCTAATATTTGTAACTCAAAGCAGAGCTACGGAATAGATGGCGGCTTGCGAGGATGAGGTGACGATGCACGTTGGCAGCGGATCAAGAGTTGATGTGATGGCCGCACGCCTCCTTAGTTTTACCTTCGGGATTAGTTTTAAACCTTAATAAATGTTATTATGTACTGCGTTGAGCATGAACATTATTTCTGGATCGTGTTTATTGCAAGACGGTTATTCATTTAAATCGGAGAATAATGGTTGTTCTATTTATATGAGTAACATCTTTTATGGTCATGCACCTCTTGTGAATGGTTTATTTCTTCTAAATCTCGAAAGGGATGAAACACACATCCATAACATTGAGGCTAAGAGATGCAAAGTAGATAGTGATAATACTACTTATTTGTGGTAATCGTCTGGGTCATATTGGTGTAAAGCACATGAAGAAACTCCATTCGATGGACTTTTGGAGTCTTGATTTTGAATCATTTGACACATGCGAACCATGCCTCATGGGCAAGATGATCAAAACCCGTTCTCGGTATGATGGAGCGAGCAACGGACTTGTTGGAAATCATACATACCGATGTATGCGACAGATGAGTGTTTCACGCGGTGGATATCGCTATTTTCTCACTTTTACCGATGACTTAAGTAGATATGGGTATATATATTTAATGAAACATAAATCTAAAACGTTTGAAAAGTTCAAAGAATTTCAGAATGAAGTGGAGAACCATCGTAATAGAAGATTAAGTTTCTACGATCCGATCGGGGCGAATATTTGAGTTATGATTTTCTCACGCATCTCAAAGCAAGTGGAATCGTTTCACAACTCACGCCACCCGAACACCACAGCGCAATGGTGTGTCTGAACGCCGAATCGAACCCTATTAGATATGGTCCGATCGATGATGTCTCTTGATTTGCCGTTATCATTTTGGGGTTATGCATTAGAAACCGCTGCATTCACTTTAAATAGGGCTCCATCTAAATCCGTTGAGACGACACCGTATGAACCGTGGTTTGGTGCTAAACCTAAGTTGTCGTTTCTTAAAGTTTGGGGATGCGAAGCTTATGTCAAGAAGTTGATGCCGACAAGCTCGAACCCAAAGCGAGAAATGTGTCTTCATAGGATACCCTAAGGAAACTATTGGGTATACCTTCTATCACGTAACCGAAGGCAAAGTGTTTGTCACAAGAACGGTTCCTTTCTTGAGAAGGAGTTTCTCTCGAAAGAAGTGAGTGGGAGAAAAGTAGAGCTAGACGAGGTTATTGAACCTTCTCTTGAATTGGAGAGTAGCGCAGCACCTGAAATTGTTCCGGTCACCGCACCAACAATAGAGGAAGCTAATGACAAGGATCATGAAGCTTGGACGATGTCAAGCATCGAACGTCAGGTCGACAAGGTCGCGTGCCCCTCCTGAGTGGTACGGCAACCCTGTCTTGACTGTCTTGTTAGTAGAAGACAGTGAACCTACGAACTATGAGGAAGCGATGATGAGCCCAGACTCTGAGAAATGGCTAGAAGCCATGAAATCCGAATTGGGATCCATGAGCGAAAACCAAGTATGGACTTTGGTGGACCCTCCTAGCGACCGAAAGGCCGTTGAGTGCAAATGGATCTTCAAGAAGAAAATGGACGCGGATGGTAATGTTACCGTCTATAAAGCACGACTTGTTGCGAAAGGTTTTCGACAAGTTCAAGGTGTTGACTATGATGAGACTTTCTCTCCCGTAGCGATGTTTAAGTCCATTCGGATTTTATTAGCAATTGCTGCGTTTCATGATTATGAAATATGGCAAATGGATGTCAAGACTGCTTTCCTCAATGGCAACATTGATGAAGAGTTGTATATGATGCAACCCGAAGGTTTTGTCGATCCTAAGGATGCTGATAAAGTATGCAAACTTCAGCGTTCCATTTATGGACTGAAGCAAGCATCTCGGAGTTGGAACCTTCGTTTTGATCAAGTGATCAAGAGCTTTGGATTTGTTCCAAATTTCTACGAAGCTTGCATCTACAAGAAAGTGAGTGGGAGCTCGGTGACGTTTCTGGTACTATATGTGGATGACATATTGATTATTGGAAATGACATCAACATGCTTAACGATGTGAAGAGTTATTTGAACAAGTGTTTTTCAATGAAAGACCTAGGTGAAGCTGCTTATATATTGGGCATCAAAATCTATAGAGATAGACAAAGACGCGATAGCTTTAAGCCAGTACATACCTAGACAAAGTTCAAAAGGTTCAGAATGGATAAGGCATTGAAAGGTTCAAAGGCCTATGTTGTCGAGTAAGATATTGAGCAAGGCTCGTGTCCACTACGGTAAATGATAGGAAGCTATGAGCAAAGTGCCTTATGCCTCGCCATAGGTTCCATCATGTATGCCATGTTGTGTACTAGACCGGATGTGTCCAATGCTCTTAGTTTGTGGCAGATATCAAAGTGATCCAGAGTGGAACATTGGACAGCCGTGAAGAACATCCTAAGGTACCTAAATAGGACTAAAGAAATGTTCTTAGTCTATGGGGTGATGAACAACTCGTCAGAAAGGTTACGTCGATGCTAGTTTCGACAATCGACAAGGATGATTCTAAATCTTTACGTGATACGTGTATATTTTGAATGGAGGAGCTGGAGAAGCAAGCAAAGCATGATCGCGGGATCTACATGAAGCGGAATACATGGCTGCTGCAGAAGGCCAAGTGAAGGAGTTTGGATCAAACTTCATCATCGAGCTTGGCGGTTCCAAGTGCATTGGACCCATCGGAGATATTGTGTGACAACACCGGCGCCATAGCACTCGCTAAGGAACCAAGATATCATCCAAAGACCAAGCATATCAACATAAGTTTCATATAATCCGAGATTATATAGCGATGGAGATCTGAATGTCGCAGATCCATTGACTAAACCTCTTCCACGTAAAACATGATCAGCACCTCGATTGCCATGGGTGTGAGATTGTTGCCGATGTAAACTAGATTATTGACTCTAGTGCAAGTGGGAGACTGGAATTATGCCCTAGAGGCAATAATAAAGATGTTATTATTATAATTCTTGTTCATGATAAAGTTTATATTCCATGCTAGAATTGTATTAAGCGGAAACATTAATACTTGTGTGGTTTGTGAACAACACCGTGTCCCTAATGCGCCTCTATGGACTAGCTCATTGATCAATGATGGTTAAGGTTTCCTAACCATAGACATGAGTTGTCAATTGATAATGAGATCATATCATTGGGAGAATGATATGGTGGATGGACCCAAACTAAGCGAAGCAATTAGATCGTGTCATCGTGTTCATCTTTGAAGCTTTTTCTTATGTCAAATATTGTATTCCTTAGACCATGAGATAATGCAACTCCCTGGTATCGGAAGAAAGCTTTGAGGTCATCAAACGTCATCCTATGAGAGGGTGATCATAAAGGTGTCTCTCGGTGATCGGAAAGTATCTGTTGGGTTGTATGTATCGAGATGGATTTGTCCTCCCAAGTCGGAGAGATATACTTGGGCCCACTCGGTAATCGATATCAACACCGTTTGCAAGCATGTGGTTAAGGAGTTAATCACAAAGTGATATCGGATTACGAACGAGTAAAGTACTTTGCCGTGAACGAGATTGAACTAGGTATGACGATACCGACGATCGAATCTCGGCAAGTAAAATATCGCGAGACGAAGGGAATATATATGGGATTGATTGAATCCACGGCATCGTGGTTCATCCGATATGATCATCGATGAATGTGGGAATCAATATGGGTGCCTGCACCCTGTTGATTATTGATAGAAGATCATGTCGCATATTCTCGAACCCGCGGTCACACACTTAACGTGTCTCGGCGCTAGGATAGATTGGATACTTGGTTTATGAATTTTTGTTCGAGTCTCGGATGGGATCCGGATATCACGAGAGGTTCCGGAATGGTCCGTAGAATAAGATTCATATAAGGCAGTGAAGTTTTTTGGAGTTCGGAATTGTTCCTGATTAATCGGTATTGTACCGTAAGCTTCTAGAACCTTCCGGATGGGGGCCTAGGTGGTCCCACCTTCCGGGTGGGGGCTTGGGCATATGTGGGAGTGTCCTGGCCGCATTGGGCCAGGGCACAAGGCCCCATAGGGCCCAGCCGATCCTAGAGAGTTTAAATCGTTTAAACTAGAGATAAGATAAGATAGGATTTCTAGATAAGGGAGAGTTTAAATTGTTTAAACTAGAGATAGGCTTGGAGGAGAGACTGGCCGCACCCCCTCTATATATAGAGGGCTGGTGCGCCTCTCACACCCCTTACACCTTCCTCCAAACCCAGTTGCCTCACTGCCTTCCTCTCTCCCTCCCGACTGTTTGTAGGCGAAGCCCTGCGGCAGAAATTCTCCACCATATACACCACGCCGTCGTGCTGTAGATCCAATCTATCTCTCCACCATACTTGCTGGTCCGAGGAAGGAGGAGACGTCGAGGTGCCGCACGTGTGCATCTCACGGAGGCACCGCCACTTGTGGTGCTAGATCGGATCGGATCGCGAGGAGGAGAAGCGACTACATCACCCACGTTAACGCTCAGGCTGCGAATCTTCAAGGGTATGAAGATCTAATCCAATCTCTCTCGTTGTTTGCATCTCCTAGATTAGATCTTGGCTTTCCCTCTGTTCGCTTCCGTAGAAATTTTTGATTTACTATGCTGCGAACCCCTTCACCCAACGCGTCCGTCAGGATTTTTCATCGTATCATTGATACAGATATTTTACCGGCATAGCGCATTCTTGTGCGATTACCAGGCCACACAGGACGAATCATGGTGTCTTACCTTCATGTTTCTGAACACGGCATTCGGATTTTTTGTCGCGTCTAAGCGTGATCCG
Organism: Avena insularis; assembly: GCA_023614405.1. NCBI lineage: Eukaryota > Viridiplantae > Streptophyta > Magnoliopsida > Poales > Poaceae > Avena > Avena insularis. Next base: position 642,151,912 of record CM042690.1, read on the forward strand.
AGATTATTGGCTTTTTTGGCGGTTGGCCTGCTGAGGCCGCCAAGGTTTCTGATTTTATCAGATAGTCTCAATTCTTTATACTATCTCCCGATGGGAGTAATACCTTTTTGAAGATAGGCTGGTGTAAAACTCAAACGTGTTTTGCAATCATGAATATATTTTGTGCACAACTGGATTTCTATCGGGTACGTGCCAGCGCTCGCGATGGGAGTAGCCCCCGAGGCTATGTTCGGACGCCTGTATCTGGACATAGGCTCAAAGTTGTTGTTAGCTTAATGGAAAGCATTGATCTTTTGAATAAATAAAAAGATTAAGGTACAAATAACTTATCTCTTTATATATAAGGTGAAAAATCGATGATACATTATTCTTTGAGCGAATGGCCTTTGGCCGTTGTCCTAGATTATTCTGGCTTAATAAGACGAACTGTATCTCTTATCATACTGTAAATAATCTTATGCGTAAAAGCTTAGTAGCTGTGTTACGTTCCATGGATTTGAGTAATTTACTCTTGTCTTCTTGTCTTGTAGTTTATATGCTCCTCTGGGAATAACTTTTATGACAATGTATGATCCTTCCCATAGCGATTCTAACTTCTTGTGGCCATCTTGCTTGAGGCAAAGAACTAGGTCCCCTATTGCAAAGGACCTAGGCCTCAATCTTCTGCTATGGTAATTGCGTAGGTTTGCTGATACATAGTTGCTCTTTGGAGGGCTTCATCTCGAGCTTCATCAAGTGCATCCACATCATCTTCAAGTGCTTTTCTTGATTCCTCTTCATCATATGTAGCTACTCTTGGAGATTTGTGTGACACCTCAACAGGAAGCACGACTTCCGCACCGTGGACCAAAAAGAAAGGCGTCTCTTGTGTTGAATTATTTGGAGTTGTACGTAAATTCCATAATACGGATGGCAATTCATCCACCCATGCTCCTTTTGCTCTGTCAAGTGGTGCTGGTAGTCTTTTCTTGAGTCCAGCGGTAACTAGTCCATTGCCTTTTTCTACCTGTCCATTTGTTTGCGGGCGAGCTACCGAAGCATAGCTTATTTTGATGCCCATCTCCTGGCAGTACTCCTTGAAATCATTGGAAGTGAAGTTGGTCCTATTGTCCGTGATGATGCTGTTCGGTATGCAAAACCAAAATACTATGGATTTGATAAAATTCACAGCCGAAGTTCCGTCCTGGGTGGTGACAGGCATTGCTTCAATCCATTTAGTAAATTTGTCGACTGCTACTAGCAGAAAGACGTGTCCTCCCGGTGATGATTTGTGAAGTTTCCCAACCATATCGAGTCCCCACTAAGCAAACGGCCAGGCCAGAGGTATAAGATTCAACTTAGCTGCGGGTACTCCAGGATTTGTTGCGAAGCGTTGACATGCCTCACATGTTCTGACAATGTCTTTTGCATCTTGAACTGCAGTGAACCAATAAAATCCTACTCTAAATGCTTTTGCAGCAATTGCTCGGCTACTAGCATGGTGACCAAAAACTCCTTCGTGTATATCTTTGAGTATGATTTTCCTTCTTCGGGTGTTACGCAACGCTGCAACACACCCAAAATACTTCTCTTGTATAGTTCCCCTTTGATTATCTTGAAGGCCTTCGATCTTTGGGTGATTCGCCGGGCTTCTATCACATCTTCTGGTAGCTCTCCCTTAGTTATATATGCTATATACGGCTGCATCCAGGTGGGCTCAATTAACATGACCTCTTCAATTTCTTGTTCTTCTTCTTTGGTGGCTTCTTCTATATTCTTGGCTTCTGAAGGAGCCCCCGAGTCTTTTTGTGGATGTTTATTTTTCCCTGTTTTTGGTGCTACAACCTCGGAGACTCTTTTTGCTTTGATCGATCGCTCCATTATTTCTTCCCAAAAAACTCCGGGTCGTATTGGTAAGCACAAGGATCCGATGTTTGCTAGATTGTCGACTTCCTCATTGCTTGCTCTTCCTATATGTGATACTTCACACCCGTCAAATTGAGCTTCCATAATGCCATATAGATCGCGATAAGAAACCATATTTTCGCTGACAGTGTCACACTTGTTCATTGCCTGCTGTGCCACCAGATTAGAATCTCCGAAGATTTTGAGGCTAGTTGCACCGCAAGCTTTGGCCGTTCGCATGCCATGCAACAGGGCTCCGTATTCCGCTTCGTTATTGGATGCGTTCGCGAAGCTCATCCGAAGTATATAGCGCATTTTGTCGCCTTGAGGTGATATTAGTACGACTCCTGCTCCAGCTCCCTCCGTCCTTTTTGATCCATCAAAGTACATTGTCCAGGCACTAGAAAGGTTTGGTGGACCCGCGCATTGCAACTCCGTCCACTATGTGATGAAATCCGGAAGGACTTGCGACTTAATTGCTTTGCGCTTCTCATACATGATATCCCGAGGAGATAACTCTATGCCCCATAGAGATACACGTCTAGTTGCTTCTGGCTTGTTGAGGATGCTTGACAAAGGTGCTTCGTTGACTACTACGATTAGATGCTCCGAAAAATAGTGGCATAGTTTCCGTGTTGTCATAAATACCCCATATGCTAGCTTCTGGTAGTATGGGTACCTTTGTTTGGATGGCGATAGAACTTCGCTCAGGAAGTAAACTGGCCTCTGCACACCGTGAGTCTTCCCTTCTTCGGGTCGCTCTACGATCAAGACCGTGCTGACCACCTTATTCGTGGCGGCGATATAAAGCAATAAAGGATCGTTTTATTTTGGCGACACGACGATAGGAGATGTCGAAAGTGTCCTTTTAAGATCTTCAAAGGCACGCTGGGCTTCTTCCGTCCAATCGAATTTTTCTGATTTCCTCATGAGGGCGTAAAATGGCAGTGCTTTTTCTCCTAACCTTGCGATAAAACGACTGAGTGCCGCTACTCGCCCTGCCAGTTGCTGTACGCCAAGCAGATTTGTTGGCTTCTTCATTGTTAGGATTTCTTGTATTTTTTTGGGATTAGCCTCGATTCCTCTAGCTGATACCAAATATCCGAGGAGTTGCCCTGTCGGTACTCCAACGGAACATTTCTTCGGGTTTAGTTTGATGCTAAAATTGTCGAGGTTTTTGAATGTTTCTTTGAGGTCCTTGATCAGCGCAGATCCTTGACCTGTTGTAACTATGACGTCATCGATATACACTTGCACATTTGTGCCTATTTGGCTTCCAGACACTTCTGCATCATCCGCTGATATGTTGCTCCGGCGTTCTTGAGGCCAAAAGGCATTATTGTGTAGCAGAATACGCCATAAGGCATGATAAACACCGTTTTCTCATAATCTTCTTCCTTCATCCTAATCTGGTGGTATCCTGAGTAAGCGTCCAAGAAAGAAAGACATTCGCATCTCGCAGTTGCATCGATTATTTGGTCGATTCGTGGTAGTGGGAAGTGATCTTTTGGGCAATGCTTGTTCAGTGCAGTAAAGTCGATGCACATCCAAAGTTCTGTAGTGTTTTTCTTTGGGACACATACTGGGTTCGCGAGCCATTCTGATTTTGTTAGTTCTTTGATAAAATTGGCATCAATGAGGCGATGGAGCTCCTTTCCAATAGCCTTGAGCTTTGGTTCTGCGAAGCGACTGTTTTACTGGCTTCGCCTTTGGATCTAGATTTAATGCGTGCTCAGTGAGCTCCCTAGGAATTCCCGGCATGTCAGAAGGTAGCCATGTGAAAATCTCCCAGTGCTCATGGATGAACTCGATGAGCACGCTTTACTATGCGGGATCAAGGTTAGAAGCCACGAATGTTGTTTTCGTCGGGTCGGTAGGGTGGATCTGTACTTCTTTTGTGTCTTTCGCCGTGTCAAAATCTTGATCGGGATTGACACGTGCTACTTCCAGAGGTTGTGCGTTTGCTGAAGTTTTGAGTTGTTCAAATTCCGTTGCCATCCCGAAAGACTCAGAAATTCTGTTGAACTCTTGGTCACAGCTGTCGGCACGTGTGAAGCTTCCTTATACCGTGATAATTCCCTTTGGTGCTGGCATTTTCATCACTAAATATGCATAATGCGACACTGCCATAAACCGTGCAAAGAATGGTCGTCCCAGGATTGCATGATATTGTGATGGCCAATCCATAACTTCAAATTCGAGTTTTTCTCTCCTGAAATTTATCTTGGAACCAAAAACAACGTCAAGAAATACTTTGCTTAGAAGGATTTCGGCTTTACCTGGTACTATTCCGTGGAAAGACGTTTCTATTGGCGCTAGATTGTCCAGGGGGTAGCCTATTATTCTCAGCGTTTTTGCGTAGATCAGATTTGTGCTACTTCCTGCATCCATGAAGACCTTGCTCATATCGAACCCGCCGATTTGTGCTTCAACTATCAAGGCTGAGTGACCCGGTCGTGGGACCCGAAGTGGGTGATCGGCACTGCTGAATGTGATTTCTTGCTCTGACCAGTGGAGATATTCGGGTGTGGTTAATGTTGCTGTTTCCACCATATTGATTTGTCCTGTGATGAGCTTCTGAATTCTGTTGGATGGACGCCCTTTCTGAATCATAGACATTGCTCCTTTTGATCGAGGGTACTCATTGTTTTGATCGTTTGTGTTTTGCGGTGGTGCCGCTGGTGGTGGTGGTGCACCGATGGCTAGTGTACCAGGCGTGGATGTGTATCCTCGATTTGCCGCTTCGGTTGCCTTTGCGTTGCACAACTCCAGCATCTTCAGGAATGTTCAGCAGTCTTTCATGAGGTGGTTGGATTGTCGTCTGCCTGCTGAGTCGACGTAAAAATGCATATTACAGGGTCCTTCCAGCATTTGCATTGCGAACATAGGTGGGTCTCATGCTCTTGGCTGATACCGCTGTGCGGACTGGCTTCCTCCAACGTCGTCCCTATTCTCGCGGTATCCGCCATTGTGGTTGTTGGTTCTGTTGTTACCTTCACCCGAAAAACCTGCTGCGATGTAACTTGGTCCCGTATTTCCATCGTTGTTCCTTCTTCTTCTATCATTGCCATGTTTATCCCTGTCTTCCTCGGGTGACCGTGCGCGCTTATTATGCATCGCGTCTTCTCCATCGGTGCAATGATTTGCTATCTCCATTAACTGTGATATTGTCTTGGGTTTAACCCGTCCCAGTTCTTCTATGAATTCTCGGCGACGGAGGCCGTCGTTGAAGGTGTCAATTGCCCTTTCGTCGGATATGGATTCAACCGAGTTTTTGATAATATTCCACCGTTGTATGAATGCTCTTATTGATTCTCCAGATTTTTGTTTAGACGCTCTCAACTTCTCCAAGGACACTGGTCGTTTGAAAGTGGAATGGAAATGCTAGATGAATTTATCTTCCAGATCGTTCTAGGTACCAATTGAATCTTTGGGTAACTGCTTGAGCCATGATCTTGCGGCGCCGGTGAGATGTAGTTGTAGACTTTGCACATTGGTAGTTGTGGAGCCACCCTGTAATTTGACGGTGGCCAAATAGTCTGCTAACCAAGCTTCAGGTTCCTGGAGTCTATCGTATTTGTGGTGGTCATGTGGAAGTTTGAAGTCCTTGGGTACTGAGGCCATGCGAATCCTCTGCGTGAAACAGCTGGCCCCGCATAGCTCGTGATCGTCTTCGTCGTATCCATCCTAATATCGTCGGCTATGACTTTCATCTCTGGATCCGCCACTCCTATGTTGGGTGTTGTCATTTCTTGTATTGTTTCGCAGCTTGGATCCTACAAGATGCACCTGGTGTGGTGATCGAGATCGTTAGGTGTGTCCTACTTGCTGAGGACTGTTGTGATGGTGTGGGGATCTTTCGGGTTGATGTGTGATTCCTTGTTCTGCTTCTGTGAGAGAGGCTCCTACCATCCCAAGGTTCATCAGGGCGGAGCGATGAAGGGCCGCACGCGGATCATCGGGTGCGGGTTGAGTGGTGATCATATATGTTTACGTGGCCACGATGGCTACCTCAGCTGTTTTTGCCTTGATGTTTCCTCCTTGATCAATTGACATGAATGATAGGTCGAGATCTCGGATGATTCCACCTCTTTCTGTTCCAGGGATATTCTGTAGTCGATATGTTGCCCTTCTTGGTGGTGTTGCTCCTGTTACACTCCTTGATCCTCGAGTAGAGCTTAATTGTGCCCGTCGTAAGCTGGATTCGTCGGCTAATCTCTTTCTTTCATCAAGTTGCCTTTGCATCCAAAGTAGGTCTCTCATCTTGTGGTGGAGCAGATATTGGTATGCTAATAGATCCTCATGTGAAGCATCCGCTGTCATCGGGACTGCTCCCAAAATTGCATCCCTTGCTTTTTGCCATGCCAACGCTGGTAGCCGAAGTCCTTGTCTTTCTCCTGAGTGCGGTTCTCCGCCTCTTCCTTGGACTATGCGATTATCTTCTGTTCCTCCTCCATTTCCTTGGTCTCCTTCATTATCGTGGTTTCCTGCATGGTCATGTGATAAAATATCATCGGGGTTTAGGATAGGATTACCATTTTTGTCACGTGGTGTTGAGGTATCTCCGTTGATCATGCACACTTGGGGCGTGCTATGTGTGGCATATTGGCGTCATCTCCTGCTTCAAAGTGTGGACTGATAGTATTCCGTGATCGTAGTTCCGGATAGATTTTTTCCATCCTTTCTTCGAAGTCGATGTTTTTGCTGCTTCCGTCGGGTTCTGAGTTTGTCGGCTTTGCTTCGTGTGGTGGGGTTGGCTGATGACCTTTTTCGCCTACTTCGATCTATGCTATGACGTCCGTGGAGGAAGATGATGGTACCTCCGTGGGTGTAGCTTTTCCCACCGACGGTTCTGATGCGATCAGGGACGAAGGGTGTGATTCTTGCGGGTTGTCTGCTTGGAAGTGGAGGCTTCCGATGATTAGATTGGATCCGCCTTTAAAATTGGTGGGTATATGATGGCTCAAAATGTAGAGCTCGTTGGGAACCCCAAGAGGAAGGTATGATGAGCACAACAGCAAGTTTTCCCTTAGTTATGAAACCAAGGCTATCGAACCAATAGGAGCAAGGAAACAACTGCAAGGTGTTGCTAGCAACTTGGAATCCTGCACAACACAACCACAGAACTTTGCTCCCAACTTACAGTGAGGTTGTCAATCTCACCAGTTTTGCTGAAAACAAAGGATTAAACATATTGTGTGGAAGATAGTAATTGTTTGTAGAAAGTAAATAGTAAATAGTAACAGTAGAAGGTATAGTAATGGTAAAAGAATGGACCGGGGTCCATAGTTCACTAGAGGTGATTCTCCTTAAGATAGATAACATGCTGGGTGAACAAATTACAGCGGGGCAATTGACAGATTCGAGAAAAGCATACAATGCATATACTAGACATCTTGACTCCTATGAGATTTGATTGGGCATTACAACATTATACATAGACCGTAATCCAACTGCATCTATGACTAATAATCCACCTTCAAGTTATCATCCGAACCCCTTCCAGTATTAAGTTGCAAGCAACAGATAATTGCATTAAGCAAAGTGTGTAAAGTAAACAATATGATTGCCCCATGGACAAAGGATTGCTGTTTTCTCCCTAGTAGCAACAACATATCTACAACCTTAGAGATTTCTGTCACTTCCCTAGATTACTAGAGGCATGAACCCACTATCGAGCATAAATACTCCCTCTTGGAGTTGCAAGCATCTACTTGGCAAAGATAGTTACAAACAACGGAGAGCATGCAACATCACAAATAACATAAACATGATAGAATCAATAATCAATATGAAATAGCATATTAATATCCATCGGATCCCCTCAAACACAACATGTAAGATTACAAATAGATGATCTTGATCATGAACAGAGCTCACAAGATCTAAACATGATAGCAGAAAGGAGGAGAACCAACCATCTAGCTACTACATGGACCCATAGTCCAAGGATGAACTACTCACGCATCACACCTAAGGCAGGCGTGGTGATGAAGAAGGCCTCCAGGGTGATCTCTCCCCTCCGACAGGGTGCCGGGAAGAGCTTCAGATCCCTCCCAATCTAGGGATGGATATGGTGGCGGCTACAAACTCTTTCGTGGAATTTTGATCGGGTACTTAGGGTTTTCATCCCAGGAGGCTTTTATAGGAGGAGGGGCAAGGTCGATGGAGCACCAGGGGGCCCACACCCCCTAGTGGCGCACCCCTAGGCCGCGCGGCAACCAGGTGTGGCCGCCCTGGTGCACCACTTCGTCTCCCCTCCGGACTCCGTGTTGCTTCGAGTAAAATACTGACTTTGGCTTTTGTCCCGTCCAATTCCGAGAATATTTCCTTACTAGCTTTTCTGAAACCAAAAACAGCAGAAAACATGCAACTTGCACTATGGCATCTCGTTAATAGGTTAGTCCCAGAAAATGTATAAAAATACCTCAAAGTATGAACAAAACATAAGAAAGTAGATAGTAATCAAGCATGGAACATCAAAAATTATAGATAAGTTTATGACATATCAACATCCCCAAGCTTAACTTCTGCTCGTCCTCGAGTAGGTAAGTGATAAAAAGAATAATTTTGGAGGTGACATGCACCATCATATTTGTAAAGCATTGATAGCTAGGATCAAAGTACTCTAATCGTGAACATAAAAGACAGAGTTCTAACAATAAGACATAGCAACTATGTTGTAACATGAAAAAGGTACAAACAAAAGATTCATGAATAACAATGCATTAAAATTCATTTGTTTGTTTCACATATAGGAAACATAATAAGAATGGTATTCAACTTGTCCTTCATGATATAGAAAAACATAAATGCATAGGACACCTTCAAAGTTCATAAGGGTAACTAGATACAAATAATTTAAGAACAAGCAATATCACAGTTACGAATCAATCAACAAGTTTTGGAATAATGCACATTAAACTAAGAATGGTCACTATGCTCTCTCAATTGGTGTATAAAGATAGAAGATGGAGACTCAACATAAAAGAAAAAAATAAGGCCCTTCATAAGCTGAGATTTCAAGTTTCATAAAGAGCTTCCAAAAATTATGGTACTTATTAGCTTTCAGCTCTCATTACCCCTATCATAAGCATCTTTTAGGTGATTAAGGTTAAAGTGAACAAATATGAGGATATGCTTGCAAGTTATAAGTCGAAAATCTCATGCCCCTTGCCTACAAGTCCCAGACCTTATGCTACTCAACTTTAGTCACAAGTAAGTTCTTATCATTATAAGTACATGTGTATCATGGAGAACCGCCAACGGGGTACCCCTTGCCCCATGATACAGGAGCTATCCCATATCAAAATGACAAGGCAACAGACAATGAGCATCTCGGCGATCTTTTTATTTGCTATTTGCATAGGTTTTTATTGAGGATGCTTCACATAATGCTCACTATGGTTATGCTGCAAGTTTCCACCATGATTAGGCATGGCTTAGGCTAGCCACCCAGGCGTTTCTCTAATACATATACAAACTCCATGAGCTTACAAGCTCCCCTTTTATTTCACACCGCTGGGATCCATAAACAAAAGAACATGATATCAACCGAATAATAAGTGCAATGTTGAAAACATTCCCCATGACAACATGGTTCTGCTAATTCTCAACTTATAAAGTGCAAGCATATACACAACATAGATGGACGCAATGGTTCAAGATTATTAAGTGCAAGAAAGTAATGTGTGCCATCAAGTTCGTGAGAGCCTTAATCACTAATTTTCACATCATAATTTGGAAGGGTAGATAAAAGAATGAATATACTTGGAATGGTGTATAACACCATGTATATGAATTTATAGTGGACCCTTTGGAATAACTTGGTTTTCTTGGGAGTTGGATGCATGAGTGGAACTCATACTTAGTACATGCGGAGGCTTAGCAAAAGACTGGGAGCGACCAACTAAGAGAGCACTAATGGCCATAATCATGCAAAGTGACAAAACATTATTCATTTAAAGCATAACGTGATATTACAAGTCAAAAACTAAATGATCATAGAGGCTAAGGTGACTGATCCATAATCTTAACATCGTGTAAGCATGTGCCAAGTCAACCCAAATAAAGCATTGATGACCCACAAGTATAGGGGGTGTATCACAGTATTTTCGAGGGATGTGAAACCCAATTTATTGATTCGACACAAGGGGAGCCAAAGAATATTTATCAGCCTTAACAACTGAGTTGCCAATTCAGCTGCACCTGGAAACAATCTTGCTCACAACAGTTTATCAGTAGCAACAGTTTTGTAATAGGAATAGTAAAGTAACAGTAGTAGTAAAGAAAAGACAGTAGTAACAAAAGCAGTAAACAATGGGATTCGAGTGCGGTAGGCATAGGGATGGATGGACGGGCGTTGCATGGACAAGACAATTCACATAGAAATCAAAACATATGGCAATTGCAGATAAATAAGATAAAGCATCCAAGTACTAGACAATCCTAGGCATGTGTTCCATATATAGTCATACGTGCTCGCAATGAGAACTTGCACAACATCTTTTGTCCCGCCAAACCCGTTTGCAGCGGGGCCTCTAGGGAACTACTGGCAATTAAGGTGCTCCTTTTAATAGAGCACCGGAGCAAAGCATTAACACTCCATGAACACATGTGATCCTCACATCAAAGCCTTTCCCTTCCGGTTATCCTGATTTCTATCACTTCGGGGCCATAGGTTCCGGACAACGACGTGTGTATACAACTTGTAGATAAGACCAAGAACAATACTATCATAATGAATCAATAATAAGTTCAGATCTGAAATCATGGCACTCGGGCCCTAGTGACAAGCATTAAGCACAACAAGTCGCAACAAAGTCATAAAGCACTAATAAAAGATACTAGGCACCATGCCCTAACAATCTGATGCCATTACATGAACGATCTCATCCAATCCCTACCATCCCCATAGCCTACATCGGGGGATTACTCACTCATAGATGGGGGAAACATGGATGGTCGATGGAGAAGCGATGGTGATGATGATGGCGATGATCTCCTCCAATTCCTCGTCCCGGCAGGGTGCCAGAATGGAGTTTCTGGTGCTGTTTCGTGGAATCTGGTGGTGGCGGCGGAGCGGAACTCCTTCTGAAAAAACGTCGACCCCCCTGATGTTTTTAGGTCATAAGGCTCCTTATAGGCGAAGAGAGACCGAGGGGTGCACTGGGGCCCACCACCCCACGCGCTGGCCTGGCCTGGCCCGTGCCACCAGGTGGTGTGGCCACCCCAGGGCTCTTCTCCGTCTCGTATTCTGGCTCCTGGAGTCTTCGGGTGAAATAGGATTTTTGGCATATTTTCTGGGATTTTTCCTGATAGTTGATTTTCTGCACAAAAAGTAAACACCAAGACAATTCTGCTGAAAATAGCTTCAATTCGCATTAGTTGCATCCAAATCACACAAGTATAGAGGAGAAACAATAGCAAACGTGTTCGGGAAAGTAGATGCGTTTTGGACGTATCAAGCATCGAAGGAGAATACCACAATATTATGCTTTTGTATGCTAAAACAACGCATGATTCTTTCAAGGCACATTATGCAATCTCAATTGTTTGGAACAAGTCATGCTGCAACAATAATTACTAAGCATAAAGTCAAAGCAATATCAAACATGACATGATAAAGTCTATGCCACAGTCAAAACAAAACTCCTTTTGTACCACTTATGAACTTTCCTACTCTTTTCCAACACCAATCAACTTATTTGAAATATCATATATGAATGCAGGAGTCCATCAAATTTATTTAAGCAAACCAAACAAAAGAAAACTAAAAGAAAAAACAAAGACGCTCCAAGAACAACACAATTGTGCAAGAAATAATAAAAAATGAAGTGTTTGGAAGAAAACGTGAGATTTTTATTGATGAAGAAGGGGATGCCTTGGGAATCCCCAAGCTTTGAAGCTTGTACTTCTTGAATATTTCTTGGGGTGACACGGGTGGCATCCCCAAGCTTGAGTTTTTTCCATACTTCATCTTATCACATTATTCTCCCCCTATACTTGAAAATTTTCCTTCATACAAAACTTCACACAGTCCTCATTAGCAACATTAGTGTATTCAAGATAATTAGCCCTATGGTTTAGTTTTATCACAAGTAAGACTTCCATTAAAACACAAGATACTGTAGCAATTCCTTCTAAAAGCTCAAGTGATCAAAGAGAGCTCAAAGAGAAAGAGATTAAGAGGCAAATGCAAATAATGGCAGAAATCTGTCAAAATAGACGAGCAGGTAAAAACCAATTTCTTCGAAGACCTTCTGTTGCTCAAATCGAAAAGTGCTGAACTAACGAAAGTTAGATAATAACCTGGGGCAGAAGCACAAAAAATTACAACTCAATCCGACCTTCATAGAGTTTTCACGAAATTTTACAGTGGAGCACAAAAATCTGTTTCGGGACAGCAACTTTCTCAAGTCTTACTTCTCTCTCATTAGAGGTTATTCTTGGCACAAAAACCACACAAAAAGGATAAGGAGAGGTTATTAAAGAAGTAATACCTTCCAAGACTCAACAAAATAAAGACTTACTGAATAGAATTTTGGGTTATCTCCCAATTAGTGCTTTTCTTTAACGCCTTTGAGCTAGGCATAGGAAGCAAGATTCAAGTATTTTCAAATGAAGAAGCATTAAGACCAAATTTCTTTTTAATAGGAGATGCAAAAGGTATCTTCTTTCTCTTCCTAGGGAAGTATTCTATACCTTTCTTAAGTGGGAGTTGATATTTAATGGTCCCTTCCTTCATATCGATAATAGCACCAACTGTGCTAAGAAAAGGTCTTCCCAAGGTAATAGGACAAGAAGCATTGCATTCAACATTCAAAACATAGAAATCAACGGGGACATAGGTATTGTTAACCATACTAAGAACATCATTAATACTCCCCATGAGTTTATTTTTAGCATCATCATCATCAAGTTGGACATCTAAATAACAATCTTCCAATGGTGGCAACTCAAGCATTTCATAAATCCTTCTAGGCATAATAGAGACACTACTATCAAGATCACATAAAGCTTTGAGATCAAAATCATTCACTTTCGTATTAATGATGGGTTCCCAATCATCTTCTAATTTCCTAGGAATAGAAGCTTTATGTTTCAACTTATCTTCTTTAATTTTCATGAGAGCATCAGTAATGTGTTTTGTAAAGGTCATATTCATAGCACTAACATTAGGACTTTTAGCAAGCTTTTGTAGGAACTTAATTACTTCAGAAATATTCCAACCATCAATATCAAAATCAAAATTACCATCCAAGGAAGTAGAACTATTGTCTCCCATATTAATGGGGACTTCATGTGGTTTGCTAGCATCAACATTAGTGGTGGTGATAGTACAAATACTACTATTTCTAGCAATTTCATCTTCTCTTTCCCACTTAGCATGCAGTTTAGCTAATAGTCTAACATTTTCATCAATTCTAACTTGTATGGCATTAGTAGCAGCAAAGGGTTTTTCCACAGTTTCAGGTTTAGCAGCCATTTTATTAATCAAAGAAGATTGTGCTTCAGACAAAGATGATATATTTGTTTCGGCATTTGAAAGTTTTTCCTCAACAATTTTATTGAAAGCAGTTTGTTTACTAATAAAATCCTTAAGCATGACTTAAAGTTCAGAGGGTGCACTTCTATTATTGTTGTAGGAATTTCTATAAGCATTACCATCATTGGGAGGATATGGCCTATAATTGTTATTACCAAAATTATTCCTATAAGCATTGTTGCTAAAATTATTACTTCTAATGAAGTTCACATCAACTTGCTCTTCTTGAGCAACCAAAGAGGATAAGGGAACATGATTTGGATCAATATGAGTTCTTCCATTAACAAACATAGACATAATAACATCAATTTTATCACTCAAGGAGGAGGTTTCTTCAACAGAGTTTACCTTCTTACCTTGTGGAGCTCTCTCAGTGTGCCATTCAGAATAGTTAACCATCATATTATCAAGGAGCTTTGTTGTAGCACCCAAAGTAATGGTCATAAATGTGCCTCCGGTAGCAGAATCCAATAGATTTCTTGAAGAATAATTCAGTCCCACATAAAAGGTTTGGATAATCATCCAAGCAGTCAGTCCATGAGTGGGACAATTCTTTACCAAAGATTTCATTCAACATGTTCATTATCAGATTGTTTAAATTTCATTATTTCACTTCTCATAGATATAATCTTAACAGGAGGATAGTATTTTCCAATGAAAGCATCTTTACATTTAATCTAGGAATCAATACTATTTCTAGGTAGGGATAGCAACCATTATTTAGCTTTTCCTCTCAAAGAGAAAGGAAACAATTTAAGCTTAATAATATCTCCATATATATCCCTATGTTTTTTCATCTCGGAAAGTTCAACAAAGTTATTAAGGTGAGGAGCAGCATCATCAGTACCAGCACCCGAGAATTGTTCTTTCATAACAAGATTGAGCAAAGCAGGTTTAATTTCAAAGAAAGCATCTTCAAGAACAGGTGGAGCAATAGGTGTGCACATGAAATCATTGTTGTTGGTGCTAGTGAAGTCACACAACTTAGTGTTTTCAAGAGTAGTCATTTTTGTGTGTTTTTGATAAAAGGAAACAAACTAGTACATTTTTTTGTGTGTTTTGGTAAAAGAAACAAGCAAAATAAGCAAAAAAAAACAAAGTAAAGAGATTAGTTATGAGGGACTCCCCTTGTGAAGATGTCCTTGACTCCCCGACAACGGCGCTAGCAAAAGTGCTTGATGGTTCAAAATGTAGAGCTCGTTGGGAACCCCAAGGGGAAGGTATGATGAGCAAAGCAGCAAGTTTTCCCTCAGTTATGAAACCAAGGTTATCGAACCAGTAGGAGCAAGGAAACAACTGCAAGGTGTTGCTAGCAACTTGGAATCCTGCACAACATAACCATAGAACTTTGCTCCCAACTTACAGTGAGGTTGTCAATCTCACCAGTTTTGCTGAAAACAAAGGATTAAATGTATTGTGTGGAAGATAGTAATTGTTTACAGAAAGTAAACAGTAAAATAGTAACAGTAGAAGGTATAGCAATGGTAAAAGCATGGACCGGGGTCCATAGTTCACTAGACGTGATTCTCCTTAAGATAGATAACATGCTGGGTGAACAAATTACAGTGGGGAAATTGATAAATTCGAGAAAGCATACAATGCATATACTAGACATCTTGACTCCTATGAGATTTGATTGGGTATTACAACATTATACATAGACCGTAATCCAACTGCATCTATGACTAATAATCCACCTTCAGGTTATCATCCAAACCCCTTCCAGTATTAAGTTGCAAGCAACAGATAATTGCATTAAGCAAAGTGTGTAAAGTAACAATATGATTGCCCCATGGACAAAGGATTTCTGTTTTCTCCCTAGTAGCAACATCACATCTACAACCTTAGAGATTTCTGTCACTTCCCTAGATTACTAGAGGCATGAACCCACTATCTAGCATAAATACTCCCTCCTGGAGTTGCAAGCATCTACTTGGCCAAGATAGTTACAAACAACGGAGAGCATGCAAGATCACAAATAACATAGACATGATAGAATCAATAATCAATCTGAAATAGCATCTCAATATCCATCGGATCCCCGCAAACACAACATGTAAGATTACAAACAGATGATCTTGATCATGAACGGAGCTCACAAGATCTAAACATGATAGCACAAAGGAGGAGAACCAACCATCTAGCTACTACATGGATCCATAGTCCAAGGATGAACTACTCACGCATCACACCGGAGGCAGGCATGGTGATGAAGAAGGCCTCCAGGGTGATCTCTCCCCTCCGACAGGGTGCCGGGAAGAGCTTCAGATCCCTCCCGATCTAGGGATGGAGATAGTGGCGGCTACAAACTCTTTCATGGAATTTTGATCAGGTACTTAGGGTTTTCATCCCAGGAGGCTTTTATAGGCGAAGGGGCAAGGTCGGTGGATCACCAGGGGGCCCACACCCCTTGGTGGCGTGCCCCCCTAGGCCATGCGGCCACTAGGTGTGGCCGCCCTGGTGCGCCACTTCGTCTCCCCTCCGGACTTCGTGCTGCTTCGGGTAAAATACTGACTTTGGCTTTTTTCCTGTCCAATTCCGAGAATATATCCTTACTAGATTTTCTGAAACCAAAAACAACAGAAAACAGGCAACTGGCACTGTGGCATCTCGTTAATAGGTTAGTCCCAGAAAATGTATAAAAATACCTCAAAGTGTGAACAAAACATAAGAAAGTAGATAGTAATCAAGCATGGAACATCAAAAATTATAGATACGTTTATGACGTATCAGGTACCAATACAAGGGTGGGTGGGCGTGGATCTGCTTTCATCGAGTTAATGCTTGGTGGAGAGCGTTCCGCCGAATTCGTGGTTCCGGCATTCAGTTTTCCCACAGACGGCGCCAATTGACGAGGGGTAACCTCGGCATTGCCCATGGTGATGGACTAGGGGTTTCATGGAAAAGAGAACGCTGGGGATTTTGTCGGATGTCAGGAAAAGAATGGAGTCAAAGTCGCCTGAATATTTGGGAATCACACTATTACAAGTTGTCTCCTAGATTTTGGTACCCTCGCTTGGGCTTCTCCCGTCCTATATATAATAGGCCGGGTCTCAAAGCTGTATGCGGATAGGTTTCATACGCACGTGGTTACAACACCAACACAAAGTCGGTTTATAGTTCCTTTTCTAATACAAATAAAGCCTTTGTCGGTTGCTTCCTTGGGCTGTCATCTGGAATCTTCATGAGCCGTAAGCCTTTTATCCAATCATAGGGTAGCGATTTATAAGTATCCGAGTAATTATACCCATGTCACCAACTCTCCAAAGTTTTATTGCTTCTCTTGATCCCGTTTCCATACCAAATGACTGGAAAGTAGCCATGGAAGACCCCAAATGGAAGGAAGCCATGCTGGATGAGATGAGAGCATTGGAAAAAAACAAAACTTGGGAGCTCGTGGATCTACCATCAGGTAAGCAACCCGTGTGATGCAAATGGGTGTTTACTATTAAGCACACACCATATGGTAGATAGACAGATATAAAGCACGCCTTGTTGCCAAAGGGTACAAACAAACTTATGGTATAGATTATGAGGAAACCTTTGCACCTGTGGCAAAGATGAACTCTATGAGGACTCTCATATCTTGTGTAGTTAATTTTGATTGGAGCATCTACCAAATGGATGTAAAAAACGCATTTCTTCATGGTGATATTCATGAAGAGGTGTATATGCAAATTCCACATGGTTTTGAGTGCAGTCATAGTACAAGAAAAGTACTACGCCTACATCGCTCCTTGTATGGATTGAAACAAGCATCGAGGGCGTGGTTTGATCGTTTCAGACAAGCTATGCAGAAAACAGGCTATCGGTAGAGCAACGCTGACCATACATTATTCTATAAACATGCTAATAACAAGGTTGCAATCTTGATAGTCTTTGTTGATGATATTGTGATGACAGGTAATGATACCGAGGAAATTGCTGGCTTGAAGCATCATCTCGCACAAGAGTTTGAAGTGAAGGATTTGGGACACTTGAGGTACTTTCTTGGCATAGAAGTCTCACGTGGTCCAAAAGGTATATTTCTGACACAAAGGAAGTATATCTTAGACTTGCTTAAAGAAACCGGCATGTATGGTTCAAAACCAGCTCCTACTCCCATTGAACAGAATCGCAGATTAAGAAGTGACAGAGGGAATCCAGTTAATAGAGAACGCTACCAAAGGCTTGTGGGTAAGTTAATTTATCTTTCCACACTCGTCCTGACATTGCATTTGCCGTGAGCGTCGTGAGTCAATATATGCATAACCCAAGAACGGCTCACCTGGATGTTGTTAATAGGATCCTTCGGTACCTTAAAGGGTGTCCATGAAAAGGTCTTCTCTATACAAAGCAATGCAATTCACAAATTGAGTGTTATACGGATGCGGATTGGGATGGTTCCCTAGATGATCGGCGCTCCACTTCTGGTTACTGTGCATTTGTTGGGGGTAATTTAGTCTCTTGGCGAAGCAAGAAACAAAATGTGGTAGCCAGGTCAACTGCCGAGGCTGAGTTCAGATCCATGGCACATGGTCTATGCAAGCTATTATGGCTGCATATTCTACTAACCGAATTGAGGCTATATCATAATAAGCTTTTAATGCTCTATTGTGATAATAAAGCAGCAATAGGTATTGCAAATAATCCAGTGCAACATGATGGTACTAAACATGTTAAAGTTGATCGTCATTTCATCAAGGAAAAACTGGACAAAGGAGTAGTTTGTATGCCATATGTGACTTCAGCAAATCAGATAGCAGATGTTCTAACAAAAGGTTTACCGGAAAAATGTTCTCCATCTTTTTAAGTAAGATGGGTCTATTTGATGTGTTTGTCCCATCTTGAGGGGGAGTGTTGGTGTGAGTTGAAATATTGTATCTATTAGAGGGTTTAAATGTAAAATATACAAATAATATAGAGAACAAAATAGAGCTGGATCAGGTAAGATCTAGAGAATTCCCCTTCCATCTGCTAGCCTCACTCTGTTCTTCACTCAATCCCCAATCCTCCATATCTTTATGATTTTCTTGTGAGAATCAATAATTGGGCTTCAAGTAGGGCCAAATAGGAAATGTATATACTCTTCCATGCGCGTACTGCACACCTGCTACAGCGAGTGCCGAAGACAGCAGTAATCTCTTCCACGACGGTGCCGATCTGGATACCTCCTCTGAGCAATCATATGAAGATCAATGTTGATGATGTGGTTTCAAAGCACGGTAACAAAGGAGTGGTTGTAACAATATGCATAGATGAGCATGGAATTTTTGCTGGCGCATCTGTTCTAGCTATACCGGGCATCTCTAATCCGGCTACACTTGAAGTCGTAGCGTGCCGTGAAGGTTTAGCTCTCGCAGCTGACTTTAAATCTCCAGCGAGTATATATGGCATCAAATTGTCTTGAGGTTATAAATTCTATCTGAGACGCAGGCAAAACAACTATTACTCTATTCTGAGAGTGATAGATCAATGGAGGAATGCTTTTGAAAGTGTTAGCTTCAGCCACGAGAAGAGATGCTCAAATAAACATGCTCATATGCTAGCTCGTTCATTTATGTCTTTAGAACATGGGCGCCATTTGTGGCTGATAGATCCCCTAATACCAATATTCTACCTCTGATTGCTGAGTAATAAAAGGCATCAGTAACCCTAAAAAAAACCTGCTGCAGCAAGTAGGTAGTCCGGCTGAAGAACTTCCTACGCCCCGGGCCAAGGCCCTGGTTCCCTAGGGCGTAGCTCTGGCCATAGTTGCCAAGTTTTCGGAACAGTTAGGATGAGGGACGAAAATGAAGGTCAGGGATTGATGGTGGCAAGAAACGGGATTCAATATGGGTATACATCCTGGAACTAACCGATAGAACAGGGGAACATGATCCAAGAGATTCGGGGACGATGAACCCAGAACGATGTTGATACCATCTTGTTTCTCTAGTGCTATATATGCTGCATAAGTTATATCTAGCTGGACCTCTATGGGCCTTTATTACCATGCCAGGCCTAAGAAGGAAAACGACACATCAAATATTAGATAGACTCGATCGAACCTGGTTTTTTTGATCGAACATGTTATGGCTACACCAAACTGGGAACGCGTTCCAGCAGCCAAATCGCTTTGTACCACACCTTGTTACCGACTCCATATCCGGGACAGTGATTCCGATTCGTGGGACGAGGCATCATACCACGTTTTCGGCTACTATGGCTCCACCCCTGTGAGGGGCTAAAGGTAAATGGTCGAGACACTGAGGGTCCATGCTCTGAGGTTTGAGTAGATGAAAAAGCTATAATTCCATAATATCCTTCCTATGGATCTTTTACTATACCTCTTATGCTTTTCAATGATACCTCGTACGACTCCCCAATTATACCTCGTCTACCCTTCGATGATCCCTTGTATGACTCGACGTATGGATCCTTGATGATCCCTCTTATGTCTCCTCGATGATGCCTCATATGGTTCCTCTATGATCCTTCATACATCTCCTCGACTACGGTGATCTAGCATCCACTGCATGTTGAGTATGCAAGTCGTTGACATAAGATCAATGAAACACCATTCCACTAGTATTACATCATGTCGAGTCACTTGCAACCGGTTACCCTGACCCACCGGTCGCTAGGTCCACCGCCGAAGCAGCAATAGCCTTGTGAGGCCACCTCTCCTCGACATGCCTGCTCGGGAGCCAAAGGAGGAACGATCAACCCTTCGTAAGGCCCGCACCGCTGGGACTGGACCTCGTCTAGGTTGCCTCCAGGAGGAAGGCTTCATGAGGAGGCATCTCCCTCTATGAGGGCCTTGGATTCTCTCCCAACGCATCCCAGGGGCATGCTCGTAATCTCGCTACAAAGGAAGGAAAACGACAAGCCTAACGAGTAGTCCGCAGACACACATACTGCGTGGTCCGCCTCGGAAAAGAAGAGACACTGTTTGGCCTCTTTGGTGATAAAGAAGGGCTGGCGGCTCCCGCATCAGCCCCACTCCCACTTTACCACTTTCGTGCAAGAGGACGGTGGACAGCACCGTGCTACGGGGGAGACGTCAGCGACAACCCCGGCTTTACGATGGACCGACAACCCCGATGTATCATCCCAGCATTAGAGGTTAGAAACAAATAGAGATTAGGTGTGTGCATTGCATTCATGCATGGAAAATCTGATAATTTTCGCGCTTTTGATTAAAACTTGTCAAAGTGATTGACGCTTCTCTTAACTTGATGGAACTGAAGCATATCATCAAGTTGAGTGCGATAAGTTTTAAATGATCCTTGCTAAAATCTTATTTTTAGGTAAAGGTAATTTGATCTATGGATAGATCAAATGGAATAAAGCCAAATCACTACACCTTACTTAAGGATTAATACTTAATCTTCTATAGACTATATCAAGGTATTCTTTACAATAACCCATGGATACCAAATCAAGTATGTAACCCAAGTATAAGAAACCCCAACACTAAACCTTGATATACATGCTTGCCATAGTTATTATTACCATGAGTATCATGGTAGTTCCTAAACATTAACACCTTGTTAAAAATAGAGTAGGAAGGGAGTCAAGCCAAGACCATTCACCACATATCCTTATTACCATAGTATTGGATGTCATCCCTATTAAGCCATGTTCTAGTGTCTATTGATCATCAATGTTGAGTGATCAATTCTTGACCTACCAACTCATGTACCTTTAGCCTTTGATTTACTATAATGTCCTTTCAAAGTCTTGAAGTAAATTAATAAGTAGAAGGAACAAGTTAAGATAGAATGTGCCATCATCACTAGAATTAGATCCTTAGTCGAGATCAAACCATTTGATGTTGGAAGAGTTAACTCACTCATGGGTTAACTAGAAGAAGCATATAGACCTAAGAGATGAGCTAGAAATTAGAAGTTATGAGAAAGATAGTGAGGATAGAGTATCAAGGAGTAATCCTGTTGAACCAAGTAGGTGTATCCATGGAGTAAGCCTTATTAATAAGAAATACCATATAAGAGACTTGGTGTAGAACAAGTTTACTACTTAGTTGAGGATAGATCTTGACCAAACAATTAGAAGTCTAAGATTAGTTTGATCAAATGATGGTGGTCATTATTCTCAAGTCACTTGGGGGTAATTGACTTGGTGTTGAAGAGTTGATATTGGTATACCAAGCTAGGCTAAAACTTAGTAGTTAAGTCATCTAGCTTGATCATGAGAAGTCAAGCTAGTGTATGATGAAGTATAGAACATGAGTTACATGGAGTAGTTGGAGACATGGTAATATTAACTAAGCTAATACAAGAACAATTTTGTATTATGGGGAGTAGTCCAGAGTTGAGCAGGGAGAAGTACCGGAGTAGTTAGGGATTTTTTTTAGTTGTTTGCTAGTAGTGGGCTTCTTGCCCGTTGGTAATGGAGCTCCAGATCGAGATGTCCAAATGTAGGGCCTAGGGTTTGTTGTTGCGGCGCTGAAGCTCCGATTACCGGGGCAGGGTGCGGGGAAGGCAGCCACCACCTCCTCAAATAAAGCCGCTTGCGGCCTCCCCTTCCTGGTTCTTGACGTGTTTCTCCTTCTCCCTTTGACCATACGTGGAGGCGAGGGGAAGGCGAATGAGAGCTCGGTGGTGACTGGAATAGGAGGTGGCTGGGGTGCTTCTGCTCGGATGCTTGTGCCCGCCGAGCTACAGTTGGATTCGACTTTTGCTCCATGTATTCCTCTCACGGTCGAGTGTGGTGGCGTGGGAGAGACGAAGACTAGGCTCGGCCGGCTGACCGGCCCCTCCTCGAAGCGCTGCCACTATCGCGCTGGTGGCTCTACTACTCTTTCCCTTCTCTCGGCCGGCTATGGAAGCGAGGGCGAGAAGGGAAAAGGGTAGGAGGCCACTAGTGTTGACCGTGGCCCGCTGCTACCTCTCCAAGCGGCTTCGTCCTCAGTGGAGGCATAGGTGGCCGTGACTTGAGGTCACTGGCATTAGGCCAAGGAGGAACCCTAGGCCTTGATTGCTTTTTAAATTTTAGCTCTAGGGTCCTTTTGCAAAGGTGGAGGTCTTATCCTCAAATTCCTGGTTTCTTTGGGCAAGTCTTGTAAAGGGTTTCTTTGTAATTTTTCTCTCGCCTGGTTAATGAAGCTCTTCTGCCCTTAGGGGCCTTTTACCGTGAAAAGAAACGGAATTGCTAATTTACAGCTAGCTGAGAATTAACTTAGGGCGCAGTCGACTCTGTGAGCGTCCGATCTAATGCGTTAATATTCGTGTCGTAGTCTGTCTTTTTCTCCTTGCTTCCCTGAACCGTTGGACCGGTGTGCCCAGATGTACATGAGCTGTAATGGGCCTTCTCTGTTCAGTGATTTCTCTACCTATCGGTGGTTTTTTTTCTATTTGGTGTTGTTGTTCGTCTTCTTCTGTAAATAAGATTTTTCTTGCTTGTGTTTTTGTTGGAAGCGGTTTTGCTCACCGAGGGGAGTCCAGGACTCTCGGATTTTTGTCTGTTTTATTTTTTTATTTGTTCTTGTTTTGTTTTTTCTTAGTTTATTGTCCCATTCTCCTTATTCTACATTTTTATTTATGTGTTAACTGTTTTGTATTTTCTTCGTACTAAAATAAGTGACTTAGATTTGTCTAGATTAACATGTATGTAGACACATTTTCGTATCTTGATACATGCGAATTTAGACAAACCAAGTCACTTATTTTAGGACGGAGGAAGTATATATATAGATTTATCGTGTAACACATCTAATATTTTATGTTCATGATTTTTATTGTTTTCTAATCAATATTTTGAAGGGATTTGGCCTTTGGGCTAGTAGTGGCCCGAATTGACTTTTGTCCTTGTTAGCTTTATGTGTGTTTTCTTTTTCGTGGTATTTTCGACGAGTACGTCATGGGGGTCCTCACAGAGAGTTTAGAGAGGGGGAGGTAACAAGCGTCCATGCGGTGTTATAACACGCGTTACCTAGATTCAGCTCTCAAGATGGTGGCGAGATCCCACTCCTACTATAAATCACTATAAACGCATTAAGCAAGATTACAAGAATTGTGTATTGTATCATGGCCTAACGGCTCCCGCAATCCGGCTTATAAAGAGTAGCGGTCCAGGGGTTACATGGGGAGTTCTTGCCGGATAGGTTATATAGTCCTACACTAATACTAGTTTTCTTTGTGTTGTATACTTGAAGGCTCCAGCTTCCTCAAGTGGGGTGTAATTTTCTAGTTGCAATCAGGCCAGAACTGAGATTTTTGAAGTTTAGACCACAATTGCAACTGATAAAATATTCACTTGGTACAAGTTAATTGTTCCTAGGTTATAAAAATTGGTCTATTATGCAATAGTGGCCGACCTAATCTTTATAGACGTACAAGTCATTATAGAATAGTTGTACAAAGCATGCATGAAAAAGTGCATGAACCAAAAAAAAGGCTAACAAATAAAAGAGGAAGGACAATGGACAATTCGAACTATGAGTTGCACCTAGGTTTATATCTATCTCTTAATATGAATCACAACTAGGATTGCAACTGAGGATTGAAATGTTCTTGTTTTGTGATCCCTATATATTATGGGCATTGAAATGCCATTTTTTTGTTTCATGGTCCTTTCTTATTATGAGTTGTAACTGACTTTTCTCGAGAAGTTGCATCTAGTGTTGCAACTGGGGATTATTTCGTGGTTCCTTCTAATCAGCGACTGCTTCTTACCATGAGTTGCAACTGGATTTGCAACTAGCTTTTCTCGAGGAGTGTTTCGTGGTTCCTTCTTACTATGAGTTGTCATTGGATTTGTAACTAGCTTTTCTTGGGGAGTTTCAACTATCGTTGCAACTGAGGATTATTTCACGGTCCCTTCTTATTATGAGTTACAACTAGACTTGCAAGTGACTTTTAATGAGAGTCGCAACTAGGGTTGCAACTGAGGATTAAAATATAATTTTCTTGTTCCGTGGTCCCTTCTTATTATGAGTTGCAACTATACTTGCAACTCGTTTTCTCAGAGAGTTGCAACACTAAGGTTGCACTGAGGATTGTTTACGCGGTCCCTTCTTACTAGTTGCTACTAGACTTGGAATTGTCTTTTACCGAGTGCCATAACTAGGGTTGCAACTAAGGATCCAAATGTTGATTTCTTGTTTCGTGGTCCATTCTTACTATGAGTTGCAGCTGGACTTGCAACTGTCTTTCTCGGAGACTTGTAATTGGGGTTGTAACTGAGGATTGTTTCACGGTCCCTTCTTTACTATGAGTTGTAACTGGACTTGCAATTTGCTTTTATCGGCAGCCACAACTAGGCTTGCGATTGAGGATTGTTTCGTCGCTCCTTCTTATTATGAGTTGTAACTAGACTTGCAACTGACTTTTCTCTGGGGAGTTGCAACATTGGGTGCAACTGAGGATGGTTTTGTAGTCCTTCTTACTATGATTTGCAAATAGATTTTAATGAGAGTCGCAACTAGGGTTTACAACTGAGAATTGTTTCATGGTCTCTTGTTACTATAAGTTGCAACTTGACTTGCAATTGGCTTTTTTCAGGGAGTTGCAACTAGGGTTGCAATTAAAGATTGTTTCACGGTCCGTTCTTACTATGCGTTGCAAGTACACTTGCAACTATCTTTCAATGAGAGATGCAGTTAGAGTTGCAACTAATAATTGTTTTGCGGTTCTTTCTTACTATGAGTTGTAACTGGACTTGCAACTAGCTATTAATGGGGACTGCTACTAGGTTGCAACTGAGGATTGAACTATCATTTTCTTGTTTCACGGTCCCTTCTTACTATTTATTGAAACAACATTTTCTTGTTTCGTGGTCTCGTTCTTACTATGAGTTAAAACTAGACTTGCAACTAGCTTTTTGATTGTTTCGTTGTCTCAATTAAAAAATATTGGATCTAATAATATCACATACATCTTCGCTACATTTTTTGATTGTTTCTTTCATTTGTAGCATTGATGTGTTTCATGATTAATAATTTTTATTTTTTCAAATTTAATTATAATTTGTTCTATAACTACTATTTTTCCCTGTTTAATTGTCGAGTTTGTTAGTAGGCGTGTTTTGTTCCATGTGTGCTATTTTTTTACTTAGTCTTAAATTTGTAGTCTTTCTTTGTAATTTGTTCCCGGTTAATTTTCTATTTCAACTCTCTTTGAAATTTGTTTTTACCCTTAGATCTATTTTTTCATCCTCGAGACACTAAAATGCATGATATTATTTTGATATGTTCTACATACTAGTTTCTCGTGACACAATGTTTTGTTACCTGGGTGCTAAAACAATGTTATAGAGGTAGTCTTAAATTTTTGTTCCATCTTAGGTTGTCAATTGTTCTACAAGAATTAATTTTGTTCCCTACAGTTGAACTTTTTTGTTCTTCATAGATGTGATTTTTGGACCTCGGGTCCTAAATAGTTCTTTGTGCCAAATGTAGTCATGATTCACTTCTATTTCATCTACATTATTGTTCGTCATGCAAACAAGGTATTCCACGGACTTTAACAGATTGTTCCACGTGAAATAGTATTATTTGTTCCATTCATGGTTGTAAATTTGTTTCACGAGACATTTATTTGTTCCTTATAATTCAATTATACTCGTCCAATTCCTTATACTTGTGTAGGGTAGGAGGAAGTTGCAACTAGTAGGGTTGCAACTGAGAATCGTGTTGAATGGCCAATTTCTTTTTTTTTGCCTTGAGTTGCAACTCGACACGTACTGGACCTTTTCCCTTATCTTATAGAGAGGGAGTTGCAATTTGACATGCAACTGGCCTTGTCCTTGAAGATAGAGGGAGGGAGTTGCAAACTAGGGTTACTGAGAACCATGACGGTAGAAGGAGAGGAGTTTCAACTAGGGGTGCAACTAAGGCATGTGTTGTATATTCCTTATCTTTGTGACTTGAGTTGCAACTCGACATGCAACTAGGACCTGTTCCCTTGATGTAGAGGGAGTCAGTTGCAACTAGGGTTGCAACGGAGGAATATGTTCCATGGTCCTCATCTTTTTGTTTTTGAATTTCAAACTGAGAACCTTGTTGTTCATATTTTTGGCCTCGAGTTGCAGCTCGACACACAACTAGAACTTTTTCCCTGATGGTATATAGTGGGAGTTGCAACTGACCTTCTCATTGAAGATAGAAGGAGGGAGTTGCAACTAGGGTTGCAACTGAGGACCTTGTTGAATGGTCCTTGATTTTGTTGCCTCGAGTTGCAACTCGACATGTAATTGGAATTTTCCCTTGTCCTTTATAGAGAGATAGTGGCAACTCAACATGCAACTGGCCTTCTCCCTATACATACAGAGAGAGATTTGCAACTAGGGGTGTAACTGAGGCCTTTGTGTGTATGGTGCTTGTATTTTTGTCTCGAGTTGCAACTCGATGTGCAAGTGGACATTTTCCCTTATCTTATAGAGAGGAAGTTGTAACTGGCCTTCTCCTTGAAGATAGAGAGAGGGAGTCACAACCGAGGACCGTGACGGTAGAGGGAGGGGAGTTTCAACTAGGGGTGCAAGTGAGCCATGTGTTGTATGGTCCTTACCTTTTTGACTTTGAGTTGCAACTCGACATGCAATTGGGACCTTTTCCCTTGATGTAGAGGGAGTCAGTTGCAACTAGGGTTGCAACAGAGAAATATGTTCCATTGTCCTCATCTTGTTGTTTTTGAGTTGAAAACCGAGGACCTTGTTTCTTGTATTTTTTGCCTTAAGTTACAACTCGACACGCAACTGGACCTTTTCCCTTATCTTATAGAGAGGGAGTCGCAAACTAGGGTCGCAACTGAGAACCATGACAGTAGAGGAAGGAGAGTTTCAACTAGGGGTGCAAGTGAGGCATGTGTTGTATGGTCCTTGTCTTTTTTACTTGAGTTGCAACTCGGCATGTTCCATGGTCCTCATCTTTTTGTTTTTGAGTTGTGAACTAAGGACCTTGTTGCTCATATTTTTTGCCTCGAGTTGTAGCTCGACACGCAACTAGACCATTTTCCCTAATAGTATAGATAGAGAGTTGCAACTGGACATGCAACTGACCTTCTCACTGGAGATAGCGGGAGGGAGTTTGCAACTAGGGTTGCAACTGAGGACCTTGTTAAATGGTCCTTGTCTTTTTTCCTCGAGTTGCAACTCAACATGCAACTGGACTTTTGCACTTGTCCTTTATAGAAAGGGAGTTGGAACTCAACATGCGACTGGATCTTGTCTTCGTGCCTCCATTTTTTGCAAATCGACAGGAAACTGGATTTTTCACTAGACGTATAGACACATCTAGTGTAACAAATTTTGAATATGCAGATCTCCTAATTA
Organism: Avena insularis; assembly: GCA_023614405.1. Taxonomy (NCBI): domain Eukaryota; kingdom Viridiplantae; phylum Streptophyta; class Magnoliopsida; order Poales; family Poaceae; genus Avena; species Avena insularis. The sequence continues at coordinate 642,179,597 of CM042690.1, forward strand.
AAATGTTAGATATAAAAAGTGAACCCTAAAATATTCTTTGTTCCATTCATGGTTGTAAATTTATTCCACGAGCATTAATTTTGTTCCTTATACTTCAATTATACTCGTCCAGTTCCTTATACTCGTGTAGGATAGGAGGAAGTTGCAACTAGTAGGTTGCAACTGAGAACTATGTTGAATGGTCCTTTTTCTTTTTTTTTGCCTTGAGTTGCAACTCGACACGTAACTAGACCTTTTCCCTTATCTTATAGAGGGAGTTGCAATTCGACATGCAACTGGCCTTCTCCCTGAAGATAGAGGAAGGGAGTTGCAAACTAGAGTTGCAACTGAGAACCGTGACGGTAGAGGGAGAGGAATTTCAACTAGAGGTGCAACTGAGGCATGTGTTGTATGTTCCTTATCTTTGTGACTTGAGTTGCAACTCGACATGCAACTGGGACCCTTTCCCTTGATGTAGAGGGAGTCGGTTGCAATTAGGGTTGCAACAGAGGAATATGTTCCATGGTCCTCGCCCTTTTGTTTTTAAATTGCAAATTCAGGACCTTGTTGTTCATATTTTTTTCCCCGAGTTGCAGCTCGACACGCAACTGGAAATTTTTCCATGATGGTATAGAGAGGGAGTTGCAAATTGACATGCAACTAACCTTCTCACTGAAGATAGAAGGAGGGAGTTGCAACTGAGGACCTTGTTGAATGGTCCTTGACTTGCCTCGATTTGCAACTCGACATGCAATTGGACTTTTTCCTTGTCCTTTATAGAGAGGGAGTTGCAATTCAACATGCAAGTGGCCTTCTCCCTAAAGATACAGGGAGAGAGTTGCAACTAGGGGTGTAACTGAGGCCTTTGTGTGTATGGTGCTTGTCTTTTTTTGCCTCGAATTGCAACTCAACGCGCAACTGGACCTTTTCCCTTATCTTATAGAGAGGAAGTTGCAACTGGCCTTCTCCCTGAAGATAGAGAGAGGGAGTTGCAACTGAGGACCATGACGGTAGAGGGAGGAAGTTTCAACTAGGGGTGCAACTAAGGCTTGTGTTGTATGGTCCTTGTCTTTTTGACTTCGAGTTGCAACTCGATATGCAACTAGGACCTTTTCCCTTGATGTATAGGGAGTCAGTTGCAACTAGGGTTGCAACGGAGGAATATGTTTCATTGTCCTCGTCTTTTTGTTTTTGAGTTGCCAACCAAGGATCTTGTTTCTTGTATTTTTTCCTAGAGTTTTAACTCAGACACGTAACTAGACATTTTCCTTTATCTTATAGAGAGGGAGTCGCAAACTAGGGTTTCAATTGAGAACCGTGATAGTAGAGGGAGGGGATTTTCAACAAGGGTGCAAGTGAGGCCTGTGTTGTATGGTCCTTGTCTTTTTTACTTGAGTTGTAGCTCGACATGAAATTGGGACATTTTCCCTTGATGTAGAAGGAGTCGGCTGCAACTAGGGTTGCAACAGAGGAATATGTTCCATGGTTCTCGTCTTTTTGTTTTTGACTTGTGAACTGAGGACCTTGTTGCTCGTATTTTTTGCCTCGAGTTGCAGCTCGACACGCAACTGGACCATTTTCCCTGATGGTATAGAGAGAAAGTTGCAACTGGACATGCAACTGACCTTCTCACTGAGCGGGAGTGAGTTGCAACTTGAGGATCTTGTTGAATGCTCCTTGTGTTTTTTCCTCGAGTTGCAACTTAACATGCAACATGACTTTTGCACTTGTCCTTTATAGAAAGGGAGTTGCAACTCAACATGCGACTGGATCTTGTCTTTGTGCCTTTATTTTTTGAAATCATCGATTTTTCGCTAGACGTACAGACACATCTAGTGTAACAAATTTTAAAAATGCAAATCTCCTAATTAAGATGTTAGATATAAAAAGTGAGCCCTACAATACTGTCATGACTTCTTCAAACTGAACGTGTAGAATAAAAGCAGATGATATGTTAATTTTTGTGTTCAAATTTGGAAAACTTCTTATGATATAATATTTTGATTTGTTGTGTGCAAATATTTTTTATTTGTGTTTGTAATAATTATAGTTTAATTCAAAGGTGAATATGAGATTAATAATTGTACTCCCTTCGTATCAAAATAGAAGTCGCAACTTTGTCAGAATCTGGATATATGTAGACACTATTTTGTCTAGATTCATCTAAAATTTAACAAATTGGCGACATCTACGTTGAGACGATGGAGTAATTTTTATTATAAGTTTTATATATTATAGTTCTTTTCAAGTGTTTGGGTAACTGAAACATGTACTGAAATCAAAAGAAAATTAGTTTTAAGAGTTTTCGTTGGACTTAAACGAACATTTAACATTCTATTGCGGGCAGATTGAAAACAGACCAATGAATTAGATAAAAAATGTGTACGAAAGAAAAGCACGACCAAAATCATCGTCGAGCAAGTAAATGACCAAGCTCAAATAGCCATCAGGGTACGCGCAGACATCATCGTGTTCGACGCTGGAAACGTGAAATAGGAACTTAAAAAAAAAATCTTAGCAAAACGGGACAAGATAACACAAAGCCGAACAAAATGGAGCCCAACAAAAGACACCAAGGACAAACAAAACGGAGAACGGGCTGAAAACGATAAGAATGACCAAACCAACGATGCTAGACCAAACCAACGATGCTGACGTCATCTAGCTGAGATTTAGATTATTTCTCAGCTAGCTGAGCGTTAGAGACTCCCGAAAAGAAAAGTACTAGTGAGACACGATTATTAGCAGCGATCACCGTATGTACTTCCAAGAACTCTTGGAACCTACAGATTATATTGCAGCCTGATAGCAAATGCAGAGTGCCTTTTCGTGGGGTAGGCTTAACGCGTGGGCGTCGCATCCTAGCGGGCGCATTGGACCCGTCAACACGCCGCGGACATAGCAACAATCTACAACGATTTGTTTCTTTCGATCGACCACACTAGGGTAGTTCTTAGAAGATATACAAGCCGCGGACGACGCGGTTAATTTGCTGTACACGAAGGAAACACATTGCAACGTACGTAGACTTCACTTGACCCAGAGAGCTGCCTAGCTATATCTATGCCGCCTCGGATGCCTAGCTGGATCTCCCACTCGCTCCAACTTCACTGCTGAGCCACTCACAGCGTTCGAGCAATCAATCCCGATCGAGGTGTCGCGTGTCACCACAGAATTGCCCAACCTTCCTTCCATTCGAGATCCCTGCTCCGTAGTGAACCAAGTGAGCACGGATCACCCGCGAGCTCACCCAGGCATGGCGGCGGCGGGCAACGTGGAGATGGGCAACCACCAATCGGCCGCGGCCGCGGCCGCGTACCCACCACTGCCAGCGGCGCGCGACCGCCCGGCCATGAACCAGCAGCACCTCGGGGCGCAGGGGCCGAACACCTGGGTCGGCAACGACGCCAACACGCTTCTGGTGGTCGCCACGCTGATCACCACGCTCACGTACCAGCTCGGCACCAACATCCCTGGCGGATACTGGCAGGACACCAAGCTGCAGGACGGCAGGGAGCTGTACCGCGCCGGCGACCCCATCATGCGCGACTTGCACCGGCCCAGGTAGGCGTGCACCGTGAATACCATTCGGTCCACCTCGGCTCGTAGTTCGGTTTCTATTATGCCGCGCCGTACTGGTTGACATGCCGGCCGGCATGCATGGAACTCTTGCAGGTACTGGTTGTTCATGGGGGCGAGCTGGGTGGGGTTCGCGAGCTCGATGGTGATGACGCTGAGCCTGCTGGTGCGGATGGCGGTTGAGTCGCGGCACGTACGGTGGTCGTTCGCGGTGGCCTACTCCAGCCTCGTCCTCACCTTCGTCGTGTCGCAGCCAAAGACGCACCTGTCCATCGACATCATCGTCTGGGCGGGAGTCCTCGCCTTCCTCTGGCTCATCATCAGCTTCCGCCCGGAGCACCGCGCCCGCATCGCCAATGTCCTCTGCTGCAACCACGCCAACGAATTGACGGATCTTCATCATGTTCCCGTCGAGCCCACTAGGGCCATTGCATAGTTGGTCATCGCCAGGGAAGTACAGTGTAGTGTGTTTGCTTCATCGGAGGAACTAGTCAAGTACTAGTAGTAGTGCTTTCTTTTTTACAGGGTCACAAGTAATAGTACTTTTTATAAGTGATCGATGGTTGCCATTTTTCTGTTTCAAGATGTTAAGACTTGGAAATACTGCTGATATTAATGAATTGACGGCAATCCTTCTGCCACGATTTTATTCTGAAAAATTGTACCGCGCAGTAATCCCCATTTTGAATTCGCAAAAACAAAGAAGTTTGCTAGCGCGTGAACGTTCCCGCGCTGGTGCGCGTGCGCGACACCCCCTAGTCACACGATTAGGATCAGACGGCGCAAGAAAAAACCCAAAGTAACAAAAAAAACACCAAAAATACCATGAAAAAATAAAAAATGCCCTGACAATTTATGTTCGCGTGTGCTCCCATGGATTAGAAAGGGCACGTGTCTCCTTACATTTTGGAAAACAAATCTCATGTTGGGTTGTTTTTTTTTGGAAAAATATTCGGATCCATTATAAAAGTTCACCATGAGTACAAAGCATCCTAAAACATAGTGAAAATTACATCTGAGACCTCTCAACCAGCCAGAGAAAAAAATCTGAAGTTTCTGTTGTTAAGTTCATATGGGACCCTGTTCAGAAAATACACTCCAGGGGATAGAGAGTGGACCGTGGAGTGAGGTAGGAGTATATTGGCAATCGGCAAAAACAAGACGGGCAATCATTGTCCACGGTACAGTTAGGAAGGAGTTCACACTCTGCCAAGCTGAGCTGAGTAGGATCGTGCTGCCCCCACACGCTCTAACAAAGTCTCACGCGGTACCGCGCCGCTAGCAAACACAGAGGCCGGCAAATGAAACAGTTCGTGCAAGGCCCCTTCATACATGTAACGTTTTGTAACATAGAGAGATAGAGACAGAGGTTGTTTCCATAAGGTAAAAGATCTTATCTGAATATAAAGGTCAGATCCATGTTCTCCCTTTTCTTTACCTCGTTGTAACTCTTCTTCTGTACTCTCTGCCGATTGGCTATATCAATACGCAACGATCCCAAGGCAAAGGGTACTGTCCCACAATATCATCTAGCGATCATATGGTATCAGAACTGACTTACTAAACACATCTATGTGCCTCGCTTCTTTCTCCACCGCGATGGCAAATCCCCTAACCGGTCAGGGTGTTAGCGAAAAGCTGACCCGCGAAAATCCTTCGTCCCAAGTTCTTCCTCCGATCCGCGGCGCCAATCTGATGGACTTCTTGGACGTGAAGAAGCAGCCTGCTGAGACAATCAATGTCGACAAGGGAGGTGAAAAGGGCGAAGTCGAGGATCCCAACCTCGCATACGACACGTGGCTCTCAACGGACCAACATGTCCTCTCCTTAATGCTCAACACCCTCTCCAAGGAGATCCGTGTCTCGGGCTCGAGTCCTTAGCAGAGGTGTGGCTAACCATCAAGACGATGTTCGCCGCCCAGAGCGGGACGCGGGTGTCCAACCTACGTGTCGCCCGCTCCAAGACCAATAGAGAGGGCATGACCATGCCCGCCTACTTTGCCAAGATGAAGGGGCTAGCTGATGACCTTGCCGTAGTGGGCCTACCCATCGATGACGAATAACTCGTTGTGTACCTCCTCGCCAGCCTTGACAACATGTACAACCTCCTCTTCGCAATCATTGAGGTCAACGGTGGCAACAATCTCACTTTGAGTGATGTGTATGCTCACTTCGTCGCCTACGACCACCGCATGGAGCTTCTCCTCGTCATGGGTGGTGGCGTCTCCGCCGTCAACACCACCTCTCGTGGACGTGGTATACCACGTGGACGCGACAACGATCGTGGAAACAAACATACCCAACAGCGCGACGGTGACAACGCACACCGTGGAGGAGGAAATTATCGGGCGGCAAACACCACGACCTTCTCACCTGCCAGATCTGCAGGAAGCCACGACATGAAGCATGGAAGAGCTGCACAGCTACTCCGATGATGAAGAAGAATAAGAGCAGGAGAAGGGCGCCAACACAGTGCCCTATGGAGTAGACAAAAACTGGTACCGTGATACCAGTGCCACTGACCACATCACCTGTGAGCTTAATAAGCTCGCTATGAAGGACAAGTACCATGACCGCAAGAAAATTCATGTGGCCAATGGTAAAAGTATGAGTATTAGTCATGTTGGTCATACAATTGTTATAACCTTGCACAATAATTACATCTTAAAATATTCTCCATGTTCTACATGCCACAAAGAATCTTATTTCCATTCATTGATTTACTCTTGATAACAATGTCTTTCTTGAATTTCAGCTGTGGCATTTTTATGTCAAGGATCATGCCACGAAAAAAGTTCTTAAAGGTAGATAAACACGAGGTCTATATCCCTTGAAATCTTCATCGCCAATCAAGAATAAGCAAGAATTAAGTGTCACAAGCCTTCAGCTTCACGGTGGCACAGTCGTTTAGGCCATCCCTCTTTTTGAGTTGTTCAACAAATTCTTAGCAAACATGATTTTCCATGTTCCAATAAATCTAGTGTTGAGTCTATTTGTGATTCTTGTCAAAGATCAAAAAATCATTAATTACCCTATGTGAGGTCCACTGGTGTATCCACTACTCGAATCCAACTTGTGTTCTCAGATGTTTGGGAACCTGCACCTAGTTCAATAGGAAGATACACATATTGTAAGCTTCATTGATAACTTTAGCAAATATGTATGGGTTTATGTTCTTAAGAAAAAACCTGATATTTTCCAAATCTTCCATAATTTTAAAATTTTTATTGAATGCCAATTCGATAGGAAAACCCTTGCTTTGCGATATGACTCGGGTGGTGAATATGAAAAACTAAATTGTTTATTTTAAAAAATTGGCATTGAACATTTTATGTTGTCCTCATGCTCATCAATGAAATGGATCAGCTAAATGCAAGAACCGCCACATTGTAGACATAGGGATTGCTCTCTTTGAAAATGCATCCATGCCATTAAATTTTTTGGGATGAAGTTTTCTTAAATGCTACATATCTAATTAATATGATGTTGCCATAAAATCATTGATCATGAAACACCCATGGAGCAATTCCTTAAAAATACACCTGATTATGCATCTCTTTGCACCTTTGGCTATGCTTGTTCGCCTACCTTAGACCATCAAACAAAAGAAAAGTTGCTTTCCATTCAAAACGTTGTATTTTTCTTGGTTATAGCCCCGTGCAAAAAATGTGTCAAATCTCTATATGTCACTTCGGATAGGATCTACATCTCGCATGATGTTTTTGATGAGACAATGTTTTATTTTTCCAATCTCCACCCTAATGATGGCTCACTCCTTCGTTGTGAAATCCTTCTCCTATCCAAGTCTCTCAAAATCCATCGGTGTTATCTCATAAGAGGGAAAAACATTGCACTGATCTAACACCTAATGACTCTCTAATGCCTGATATTTTGAGTCCCTCCCAGGTGCAACTGAATACAAGAGAAAATAACATCCAAAATTATACAGAAACGAGAGAGAAAGAAACTATTTGAGGTAGCCATGACATGTAGCAGAAAACATGCACGACGATGAACACGAGGCGAATCAGCCTCGGATCGCGGAGTCTCCAGGTCATAGCAATAACTGCGTCAGGATCCATGAGCATGCTAGAGACTCAACCTTGACGAAACAGACATCAATCGTACGACGACATGTCTCGCGGGCCCGTGACAACAACTCGTCCTCAACCGTTCGCACGTGAGAAGCAACAACGTGACACCCACGTGCTCCTCGGATCGCTCCTCCAGTGAATTGGCCGACGACACACATACCTCTCCGAGCCTCATGCAAGAAAACATGTCTCTTGCCGCATCTTTCATAGGATTGGAGTTGTTTGCACGCTTGCTCAAATCTGGGTTTGGCACAGGAGGATCTTCTGCAACATTACCTCATGTATCTCCTCCTACGCATCAACTCCACCGAACAAGGTCCAAAAACTAGTAATTCCAAACCAAAGGTATATAATGACGACATCGTACGTTAATGGGCGTCATGGCTTATCTTAATTAACTAGTAAACTTGAAAATTTACAACTAGCTTTAGCTAATTCAGATTGGAAAAAGGCAATGGATGATGAGTATACAACTCTAGTGTAAAATAAAACATGGCACCTAGTACCTCATCAACAAGGTAGAATTCTGATACATTGTAAGTGGGTCTGTAAGATCAAAATAAAGATTGATGGCACTATTGATAGATAGATTAGTAGAAAAGGCTTTAAGCAAAGGTACGATATATATTATGAAGATACTTTTAGTTATGTTCTTAAATCTGCTACTGTTAGACTAGCTTGTTCTAGCTATTTCACTCTCAAAAGGTTGGAGTTTGAGGCAACTAGATGTAAAGAACGCATTCCTTCATGATGTTCTGGAAGAAGAGGTATACATGAAGCAACCACCTGGTTATGAGAATCCACATGCACATTTCCATGTATGAAAGCTTGACAAGTCACTGTATGGACTCAAACAATCATCAAGGACATGGTTCTATAAACTAGGCTCAAAGTTACAACAACTTGGTTTTCTAGAATCCAAAGAAGATACATCGTTGTTCACATACAACACGTCAGGTATCATGATTTATGTGCTAGTATATGTTGATGATATCATTGTTACAAGCTCACCCAATAGAAGATATTATAACACTACTTCAAGATCTTGGTTCTACATTTGCACTAAAGGATCTTCATGACTTACACTTCTTCTTGCGAATTGAGGCAAAACGATTTATTCAAGGTATGGTATTAACCCAAGAAAAGAATGCCTTATATTTGCTTCACATAGTTGGGGTTAAAGAATGCAAAGTACCACCAACACCACTATCAGTATTAGAAAATCTCTCAGTCACTAAAGGAGAACTCCTAGGACCAGAAGATGGTACAACGTACATGAGCATAGTTGGAGCACTTAAGTAGTTGACTCTGAAAGAGCATGTGTGCCCCCATGTGTGGTTTTGGTAATTAATGACAATCACTATGGACTAATGTTTGTATTGAGTTATACTTAAGGATATGTCCATAGGCAATGCTTGAGCCATATGGTGGTCTCAAGGTTGAAAGAAGAAGAAAATGAAGAATATCAAGTGATTACCAAGATGTTGAAGGGGTGATCCAAAGATTTGTCATGAGAGAGTTGAGCCTATGGCAAGTGTGTCTTGAAGACAAAGATGGAGTGATCACATGTGTACCTTCAAGACACCAACATAATAAAGAGAGAAGAAATTAAGTGCAAGTTCAAGATGAGCCATCTTGAAGAGATCATATGCTTGAAGCTTGCCATCCTTATGGTTATCATGGTTATGTGAAAATATACCTAAAAGAGAGGCTCTCCCACAGTGGAATATGGGGAGCAAATTCCAAGTCTTCACCAAGCTAGAGCAATCAAGAAAGGTGTTCCATGTTGAGGTATACAAGATCGTATCATCAAGCTCAAGTGGAATTTGTGTAAGGCAAAGGTTTGTTCTTTATAGGGTTTCTTTCTTACCGGTCTCGTGGTGTTAGTTTGGGAGACCGGTTTATAGGATAGGTAACCGTTCTATCAAGAGGGGCTCTCGAGTGAGTAACTTGACCATATCCTTCAGAGAGAGCTCAAACCTTTGCATTCTTGGCATCATATTTCTTGGTTCTTATTTGGTTCTTATCCATGAGATGATTTAGAGCTTGTGAAAATCTCCATGACAAGTTCAAGTTCATCGAAAACGGATTTCATATGCATTCTGTATTGTGTTTTCTATATTGGAGGTTTTACTGGTTTGTCTTTTATAGATAGGTTAAACCTTTCATCATTTGGTTATATCCTTGTAACACCCTCGAATCGGCCCTATGCAAGTTTTAGCCCTTTCCGCCAAACCCGCATAGAAACGATTCAAGGACGCCTACCAGGCACTTTCGTGCGGGAGGAAAACGAAGTAATACCATTACACAGCAGTCCTTGATGGGACCCACAGAACAGATATATATATACAACAACGACTCCACGAGTCAAGAATACAGATATACAATACAAAGATCCAAATCACCTTGAAAACGATATAGCGTCTGACTATGGACAAGATGCAAATGGGACTAAGAGCCCTGAAGAATAACCAATGGCGTACATAACCCTGCCCAGGCTAAGCCGGAAGGGTAACCCTGCTAACGACGTCGATCTCAAACCTGCTAAAACAAAAGGGGTGCCGACGAAGGGCAAAGGAAAAAGAGGAGCGTCAGTACTGAGGCCAGTACACGGCGAGGCTAGAATTCGGCGGCTCTTGCCTACATAGGTATGGTGGACTGAAGCGGCAGCGCAACATGCACTAAACAACCTATAGAGACTCAATACATATGTCGGCTATTAGAGAGGGATAAGAAAGACCTATCCGGATCCAACCTGATAGTAACACCAATCACACCCATCCTGGTATTCCCTCCCTCGAGACCAAACGAGGAAGTCAAACCGAGGAACTCACACAGTTGGCAGTTTTCATTCATTCGATTATAGTTGAAGCACTTACTAGTCAGATACAATTAGCATGAGTCGTTCTGAAGCATAAGTAGTGGGCCGTTTTAATTAACATTCCGTTGTAGTTGGAACATTTACTAGTCAGATATAATTGTCCTGAGGAATCCCAAAACCCATCATTTTGTTGGCACTTTTATCACATTCCATTGGAGTTGCAATACTTACTAGGCAGATATAACAAAACAACCCAGGTCCACCAGTGGTTGGCATTTTTAATATCCATTCCATTATAGTGAAGCTGATTACTAGTCAGACATATTAAGTCAAATTTATAGCACTACTTTAGTTATGCTTGTCTATGATCGAGATACTGTGCTCCAAGTCGTCCATAACCGCGGGCACGGCTTTCAGAAAGTTTTACCCTGCAGGGGTGCACAAATAGCAACACACACTCGATCAACCTCGGAAATACCAACTCAAAACCCAACGAGGCATTCACGACAAAGCGATCATAGGATTCATAAAATATTTCAGGGGGCCACCCCACTAAGCTACCCGCAACGAAGTTGTCCGGCTCCGGAACAGACCCAGGGTTTGCGTCAATGGCTGTAAACGACTGGGAACCCGAAAGTGTGACTGGGCTTGTCGATACTGCAAAAACGTGGCACGATCCAAAAAAGTACAGGTGCTCCACGCACAATCGTAAATAAAGCAGTAAACATGGCATAAGTACAGGATAGTAAATAAAACCCCAAACTAGTTTGTGGCCCCAAGAAATATAAATGAATCAAGCTCTGGCTCAGGGGGGTCCATAAGGCCTCCTGGATGTGGATAGTGCGAATAGTCAAGGAACAGGTATCAAGTACTCGGGGTCCTACCGGACACAAGTGAGCGTGGAAGAACCAAATAACATCTATTTCCCACCGATGCCTCTGCATTATTTATATCTAGCATTTTAATAGTTGTATTTAAAGTCATGATCATCTCCACCATTAAGCATCTCCACCATTAACATCTGCCAGCATTCCAACAACTGTGGTACTCGACAACACGAGATCGCACCTGAGCAAGCAACTACGACTCGCAAGGCCAGCTATCTTCCAAACAACAGGTATTAGGAGGTGTCCATGGCAATATAGAGGCTGCACGGGATATAACTGGTGCACGGAAACTAAAGCATCACGACAGGGATAACAATAGATCAACAGGAGGAAGTAAAGACTATAAATGCAAAATAGGTAGAAAGGGGGAGAGATACTCGCCTGGGAAACACTACCGAAGGCTCATATCCGGAGAACTTGTTGATACTCGTATCAACTCATCGGCCTAATCCGCGAAGAAGCAAAGCACTAAAAGAAACACTGGATGCACTATTTAATACTACGACAGAAGATCCGACATGATTATGAGATGATGCAGATGCGGTGCAATTATGCAGTATTAAGCGGAAACGGGGTCCCGACAATTAATTAGGCGGTTCAAGTTATTTAACTACCCCACAATTTAAATGTTGTCTTAACAAGACAGAACATGGCATCGGTTCGCTACACCAATTTAAATGGAGTCCGGAATAAGACAAAGATATCCCGCATATCGACTCCATATTTAATTATGAGGTGAATCGGCATAATGCCCCCAAACCACAGACAGGTATGCATGCATGAACAATTTAATATGCGACAGTTGATAATGTCATATTATAAAAATAGGGGCTTAGGGGCACACATCTGGGTTCAGAAGATCTTGGTTCCGGGGGTTCGGGGTTTGGCAGGGTTCGACGGGGATCAGTATCGGACAACGGAAGGAGAGCTTGGCATTCCGGGAAGAAGGACTTGGTTTGGCATCAGGGGGCGCGTCAGATTCGCCCTGGTCGGTGTCGATCTTGTCGTCGCGAAGATCTTGTCGGGTCCGCATATAGGGTCGGTCTTGGCATCCGGGGTGAAGTATTTGTCGTTCGGGTTGCAGAACTTGGCGTGCCAGGGTTCGGTCTTGGGATCTTGGTCGGGTCGTCGGGTCCGGACTTCGCCTCCGAGAACGGGTCTTCAGGGTCTCGACGAACTTCGCCTCCGAGTCGTGGATCTTGGCATCTAGGTCCCTCGGCATCAGATCCGGGATGGAGTACTTGCCATATCAGAGAGAAGATCTTGGAGGGTGCCGGCTTTGATTGTCGGTGATGACCTTGAATGGGCGTCGGTGGTTCATCGGGTTCATCCAGGTGGATGTTGGTCTTGTGTGGCCCTTGGCATCGGTCAGACTTGACAAAAGCATGATTCCGGGAGATCGTGGAGATGGTCTTGGTGTCACTGTAACATCCAGCAAGGGATCCAGCACCAGTGACAAGCCAAACAATGATCGGCCTGTTGTAGTTTTCACAAGTGCACATAACTGCACGCAGGCTCAACACTCTCACTTCTCGGGCAGGAGTAGAACCACAAGACAGCCAGGAGCACAGCGCGCGCAGGGCAGGAGCTCGGAGCTGCAGTCCTAGAGGAGGCGGCCCTGGCACGGTTCGGCAGGAAGGAGGGGGTGCCGACAGCGGGCGCTGACGAGCGCGAGGCGTGCACGTTCTGGACGCCTTGCCGGAGGCAGGAGAGGGGGCGCAGCGGGCCGGAGGAGGTTGGGTCGGCGCGCCTCGAGATGGGCGGCGACAGCAGCAAGATGCCTGGAGGACGGGGCCTGTGACGGGCAGGTGGGGCCAGCAGTGGCGAGCAGGAGGAGAGAGGGGCGGCCCCGGCGGTGGGCCGGCTCGAGAGGGACGGGGCAGCAGGGACGGGAGGAAGGAGGCGTGCTGTGGAGCCCGATGGGGCGACGGGGCCGAGCAGGGCCATGGATGGCGGTGAGGTGGGGCGAGGTGGAGAGGAGGACCGAGAGGAGGCGACCGAAGTGAGCGCAGGCAGAGGCGGGGGCGGACCGTGCGGGAGAAGGCGGCGACGAGACGCTATGGGGAGGAGGAGTCGATGGGGTAGGTGGAGAAGGAGGGCGCGGTTGGTGGGAGTTGGCGACCAGGTGGGGACACGGGGCATGGGGATCGGGGGTGGTGCGGTGTGCGGGACAGGGCCTAGGTGGAGCGTGTGGTCGGGAAGGGGTGGCGTGGCTGGCGACCAGGTGGGGACACGCAGGGATGCGTGCGGCTGTGTGGCTGGGGAGGATAAGGTGGTGGCGGTAGGGTGTGAGGAGGGCTGGCGGGCGGGCTACCGCGAGGTGGCTGTCCACCAGGAGAGGTGGGGCCGCGCGGGTGAGGTGGCAGGCCGTGAGTGGAGGGAGTGAGGTGGCAGGAAGTAGGTGGGGATGGATGGCAGGTGGTGGGCCAGGTGAAGTGGATGGTGGCGGCTGGGGTGGAATGGAGAGTGAGGGGTGTTTGGTTAGGGTTTAGGCCTGCTAGCTGACTAGGATTAGTGTTAGCTTTTTATCTGGGGTAGTAGGCTGCTGCTAGCTGGGCCTTTGGGCCTGGCCGATGGCGGCCTCCCCTAAAAATATTTTTATTTAACTTTTATTTTAAAAATACTTTTGCAAATAATTTTTAGGCAAATAAAATACCCGGGCGAGAGACAGGGGTTTTGATTTGAAATAAAGACGGGGGAATATTTAGAAATCAAAGTAGGCTTTTAGAAAATAGTTTTAGATAAAACCATGCATGATGATGACGATGCTCAAATGCAATGTGGCATGATGACATGAGCATGCGGTCATGATGATGCGCAACACAAAAACACAACGATTTTCTAGTAGTGGTTTTAGCGGGATGCCACAATTCGACACCACTAACAAGGGATCTCGCCCTCGAGATCCGCCCCGTGGAACCGGAAAGAAGGTTGACGACATGAATCTTCTTGCTTCGTGTAGATCCTCGCGACACCACTAACAAGAGGTCGTTGTCCGTGATCATCGAGAGAACACTCCGAGAACAAAGGGCGAAGGTAGAGGTATCAACAAACAAAGCCACCTCTAACTTCGATAGAAGGAGAGAAATGATGCATTCACATCCACTTCAATGTACGAGAGCAAATAGAATGAGTAGTCGGCATGGGGGCCAATCCATCATGCACCCAAACTATTACTCCGCACAATCAGTAGAAAAGCGTGCAACCATTCTCAGAGTCAGACTGAAGATCTCGATAATCGAGGTTCGGAACAAAGGAGTGATGCAGGCTCTGCATCGGATCTGGCGTAGATGATGACGTCGTCTCGGAAAACACCGGAAGGCACAAGAAAGAATAGAGAGAAGTCCAACAGATGAAGGATTCCTCAGATAGCACGAAGACCGGATGTAGAAGCACCATTACCAAAGGAGGAAGCGAAACCCTGAAGGTACGACGGAAACCCAACCACGAGAATTCCTGGACTCGAAGAAAAGATAAGAGAGCAGATGCAATACATGCAGAGGTAAGAGGAGAACAGCAGAGGGGTAAGGAGTAAAATCAAACCTAATCAGATCTATCCAACCGATTTTGCAAAATAGTTTTGACACTCTACTTCGGCCGTTAGCTAGGTTATCCTACAGGCTGTACTTGTGGGGTATCGCAACTGCTGAGCTCTGATACCACTCTGTAACACCCCGTCCACTCCACAGGCCCGAGGGTGTCACTCCTGGCAACTTAATAGGATATTTAGACTGGCCCCATAGACCAACACTAGTCTTTTCTGCGCACTTTGTCCTCACTCGTGCGCACCCGGTTACCCACTTCCTGGTCGGTCACCCATCCTAGAATTGCTCTAGGCCAAGCACACTTAACCTTAGAGTTCTTTTCGAATGAGCTTCCGAAAAAGAAGTTGCAACTTGTTGGTATGAGTATTCTATCAATCCTATTAAGCCATGTGCATGGTCTCACAATCCTCCCTTTCTGTATTATGATGGTTCCCTGCATGATCTTGTAGAGCTCGTTACTATCTTTGAAACAAGCCCAAAATCATCAAAATTGGAGTCCAGATGCAAAAGTTATGATGGTTTTAGTTTTGTTGTTTCTGCCAGTTTTTGGAGGGGCGGATTATCCGGCCAAATATCCGGCCCCTATAGAGAGGGACACGTCGTGAAGTCCTTAGTCATATTTTGGCCCGGGGAGTCTAGAATATCCGGGGGAGGTGCGGATTATCTAGCATGGGAGGTCCCAAACGGTCATATTTCATTGGAGAGGGGCATAAATAGACCCCTTCTTCCTCCTTAGGCTGGTTGGTTGCATTCTCTATCTCCTCCATTGTTTTAACCTTCAACAGCTTGCAAATACTCTCAATCCCTCCCATATTTCTTGAATTGTTTTGGGGGATTTGAAAGGGGAGATCTAGGTCTACAACTGCACCAATCCATCTCTCCTCTATGTGAGGGGAACATCGTGGGATCTAGATCTTGGGGTTTCTTTTGTGGATTTCCTCTTGTGTTCTTTCTCTCTTATTTCCCCAATAGCTTTTGTAGCTTTGGTGGAATTTGGGAGAGAGGGACTTGATAACTTCTTGTGTTCTTGCCATTGCATTTGGTGCATCGATTTGAGTTCTCGATGAGGATTTGATTGGGTGAAAGGTGAGAAGTGTTTTACTCTTGGGTTCTTGGAGCCCTAGATGGTTTAGTTGTTTTGCAGGTTTGTGGATTACTTGGGGCCTCCAATTAAGTTGTGGAGCTTTCCCCAAGCTTGTTTGTTGGGAGCCTCCAATTGAGTTGTGGAGAAGTGCCCCAATCTTTGTGAGAGGTTATGGATTACCACTAACAAGTGCACCGATAGTGAAGAAGTGAACCAGGCCTCTTGTGGCGAGGTTCACAGGAGAATAGGTTGAGGACTTTTGTGGCGTGGTGCTCTTAGTACCGCCCACCCCTCCAATGAGACGTACTCCCTTTATGGGAGGAACTCGGTAATAAATCATCGTCTCCGCGTGCCTTGGTTATTGCTATACCTGAGCTATTACTTATGCACTTTACTTTGTGATAGACTTCGTGCTTGAAGTCTTATATCTAGCTATCACATAGTTGCTTGTATTGCTTAGCATAAGTTGTTGGTGCACATAGGTGAACCATAGTTTATATAGGTTTTGTGCTTGACAAAGTAAACACTAGGCCTATTCACCCCCCCCTCTAGGCGACATATGTGTTCTTTTAATTGGTATCAGATCCTGGTCTCTCATTTTAGGCTTCACCGCCTTGAGAGTAAAGATGTCGGCTAGGGTATTAGTGCACAGTGACATTTTCATATCCGATGGCACATATTATGAATTTGGAAAATTCGTATACTGAATCATTTTTGGGCCATGGACCCAGATTTGGAGCAAATTGTAGATATAGGTTTTTCTCCTCCAATGGATTTCCTAAATCTATCTTGTGAGGATGAGAAAAACTTATATCTTGATGCTCAAGCTTCTAATGTGCTTGTTAATGCTTTGAGCCATGTAGTTACTTCTTCTATCATACGTTTTTGGAGCGCTCATGAGTTATGGACAAAACTTCAAGATAAATATGATGTGTCCAATATTATTGAGGATGTTGGTATTGCCTTCACTTCTGTCCATGATGAGTTCTCATCTTCATCCACTTCACCAAAGTGTGGCAAGACACAAGGTAATGATATGGTGAGTGGTGATGAAAATTGCAATGTTGATAGTAAGCTTATTTTTGATGATCCTTCCTCTATATCTCATTGGAATTCTTCGTATTTGGACATAAACACTTCTAGCACTATATATGATTTACATGCTCGTGTTGATAGTCCTTGCATATCATGTGTAAGTTTCTTGAATAAATCTCATGATGATATGCTTGCTATACCTTGTTGCCATAATAAAAATGCTTCTATTTTCTCTAGTTGTTGTGTGTCTAACAATGTAGGGGAAACCGAAGATTCTATGGGTCAAGACAAGATCTTGAATGGATCTTCAAGTAATTCTTCATCGTCCTCTCATAATACCCACCTATGCCTTATGGCTAAGGCTTCAAAGGTATCTCCTACTTTAGAATCCAATACCTCTTGTGATGTAACACCCCCGGGATAAGGGTTAAACAAATCCAGACCTTGGCCTGGCATAAGCTTAACCTAGATCTCGAGGATATCCAGTGAGAAATCGGTAACACAACAGTAACCCTGCGACACAAAAGTTATTACAGCAAACTCATAACCGAGCAAAGAACCAAAATATTACAAGCAGAGGTCACTAACCACAAACATCAAACATAGAAGGGAAAATTATGCTATTAAGTATAGCAAACTTAACAAATGGCCTAAGAGGCCTGAAGCATAACGATGACGTCCCAACCCATAGATTCTAGGCTACCGGCCGGGAACCCCAAGCTACTCATCAATGTTGATGTCGTACCAAACTTGTCTTCAAGGGAAACACTTATTCTTCTACAGAAGTATCAACAAAGAAGGGTGAGTACAGGGTGTACTCCATAAGACTTATGGCTAGTGGGGTTATTTTGCATAAAGCCATCTTTTTTTTGTAAAACAAGAGGGAGAAGAAGCTCATCTAATTAGAATATTTTAAAAGGGGATAAAAGAGAGCGACATCTCCAAAGAATTGATCAGCATCTTCTGATACCCACCAAAGTATCATCATCTCCTAACTAGGATCACCCCCTCGTACCCGTGAGGAAGCATCCTTAAACACACGTTGGAACCTCCAAGTTTTACGATTAGGTTAATGTTCTCTATGATCTTAGAATTCGGTCACCAAGCGTTCATAATCGTGAACATGGATTTTCGAAAAGATTTAACCCTGCAGGGGTGCACAACTTTACCCACCCGTACTAACCGACTCTTAATGCCAGAATCATTAGCCCTCTTCCTTGGAAGGCCGGTAGAGGGTGGTTAGACATGACCTTTACCTTGCTTTCGTCGAGACAATGAGTCACGCCCTAAGGATGGTTCCGCCGTAACGGGTCAAATCCCGAAGCCGGTCCCTAGAGATGTGAGGCGAGGTTGGTTTACCAAGGGCACCATCTACCCCAAGCAACCCCGTCCATGCTTACCTACCTGTTATGATGCACCTTCACCCGCCAAATCTTTCATAACATTTTCTATGCATATGTCGAATGGAATGCCAAACTATGTGACTCATGGAATCTACTAGGCAAGTTAGTTAGTCGAGAGGTCCCCATAAACCCCGTGTGGATGTACGCTCGTCTTGGTCCAAAGGCAAGAACTCGGTTCCTAGTAGTCGCGAGCATGGGACTACAAAAACCACATCCCACCGTGGCCTCCCATACAAGCCTTAGCATGTTTAACCTTTACCACTAATCTCATCTCATCACGTTCTCCTGTCATACTAGATTCTCTACAAATGGTACATCATCTGGATGAACCATAACTGACAGCTAATCAGGGCTAAGCAAGACACAGATATAAGATCTAGCAGTGCACACAAGCCAAATCTAGTTATGCTAGGAGTAGTGGATCAGGTAATATAAGCTCAAAGGGAGTAATGCAACAGATAGTATACTCTATCTATCGATAAAAGACCACAGTAGAATCGTATGCCTCATGACAAGAATGAAATACTTTCGAAATCATAGGATTGTATAATGGTGGGGCTATGCTTGCCTTTGCCTATTGATAACCAATAAGTATAGCTTTGGACATCTTGTACTGGACTTGATTACAGTTGATCAAGTATTGATCTTCGATCTTTGATGGTTTTGATCTCGGTCTTCAATCTCGGAGTCGGTATCGTATTCTACCGGAAATAACCAAACACCGAAAAGAAAGGGGAAACAACAATCAACACAAGGCATCGATGCAATGCTCAAGCAAGGATGATGATATGACAAGTTAAATTGTATTGAAATGAAATCTTGGCCATTTTAAACAGGGTCCGAAGGGTACAAACCCTAGAACAGGGGAACCCCGGAACACCTGTGAGGGGTTGATTTAGTTCTCTAATTAAACTTGTCATTTAAGTTCCTTAATAATGCATGATTATAGCTTAAACAGATATATCTCAATTTTCTGAACATTTTGATATATTATACATATTTTTCTGAATTACATAATAAAAGATATTGAATTTACATTATCTAAAACTTTTCTGTAATTATTAAACCATTTTAAAAGATTTACTGCATCAGCACAAGTCAAGGTTGACGTCACCATGGGGTCAAGGACTTTTCTCACTAGGGTTGTGTCTAGCCCCAGAGACTGACTACTAGGGCCAGGTCAACCGCCACATCGGCGCCACGTGGGCTCGTCGGAGGACGCATCGGTCGGCGGTGGTTGGCAGTGCTAGGGGGCACGCGGGCTAGCACGGACGGGTGCATTCAACCTGGTGGTTTGCGCTGGACCAGAATATGGCGGCACCGCTAGCGGGAGGTCGCTGGAGCAGTGGACCGATGGTGCGCGACGGCGAGGCTTGCAGGCGGTCAGGGCGGCGAGCAACCAGAGCAGGATCGAGCAAAGAAAAGGGTCCAAGAGGACCAAAAGCTCATCAGGAGCACGACGACGAGCTCGGGGAAGGCCGAAAGAGCGCGGATTGACGACGGCAAGCTCTGTCGGTGACAGGAAGAGGCGATGCACGGTCGATTCTTTGCTCGATTCCTTTGGCGAGGGCAGGGTGAGGCGGACACACTAGAGTGCTTTCGGATGGTGAGGGGAGGTCGGAGAGCAGCCAGGCGATGGCTCTGGCTGGGGCTAGGGTTTCAACCGCTGGCAAAAGAGAGAGAGAGAGAGAGAGAGAGAGAGAGAGAGAGAGAGAGAGAGAGAGAGAGAGAGAGTGGAGGGGATAAGAGCAGGGGAGGAGAAGGAGGGCACGGTACGACGGTCTTATCTCCTCTAGGGCGCGATGGACGGCGCTGAGTGGGCGGCACGGATCGACGGCGGCGTTGCCGACACCAAGCATCTTCGCATCGCCTGCGAAGACGACGAAGAACAGGGAATCGAATGGGTACCGGGCCTTGGTCAGGAGTTGAAATTTCTTGCTAGGCACAGCAAGGCCTTCTTGTGAGAAGAGAAAAGAAAAGAGAAGAGATGGGCTGACCTGGTTTAGCTGCAGGATTTTTTTTCTAAAATCATTTTCCATTTTTTTCTCTAGTTTGTCTTTTGTATTTAATTTCCATATCTGTTTTAGGTATTTCAAGAGTACTAGAAGATTTGTAAAATATGGAAGTACTACAGGGGCCCTTTAATCAATTTGGGCTCCATATATTTTTGGTCTTTTGAAATATTCAAAACCATTTTGAATTCATTTGAGAGGGGGAAAATAGCTAGGGTTAGGGTTTTTCTTTACTTCTTTTGCATGCAATTTAAAATATGATGCTCATGAACGCACAAACAAACCCTAATTTAAGATTAGCTAAAACTGGGGCATTACAGATCTATCCCCCTTACGAGAATCTCGACCCGAGATTCCGCAGGTAGGAAGAAGGAAGAGAAACTTGGTCACTCTAAGGATAAGAGGGAAACACATTAACAACACACAGAGTATCTCATGGTCAACTCATGAAGGAGTGTTCTAAAACAACTCTGAAGTGACGAACATGAAACACGTCAAGGTAACGGAGGAAACAAGAGGAGATAGGTTTCAAATTGTTAGATAGGTGGTCTTCATAAGGTTGAGACCATGGAGTTTCAGAAGGTTTTAAGCTTCTGAAAAGGAAAGCTTCCAATAGAAAGAACATGACCATAGACTTCGAGAAATGGAACTCTACTAGACGACTTAAGTAGAGCTTTCACAGTTATAGAGATACGGATAACCATGTTATTGAACTACTTTTGATACAAAAGGATCACTCTTTGTTCAACAGAAGGTCAAGACAGAAAGGTGTTTTGTGGTGAGAACTCATGAGAGTCACAAGGAACATGTAACAAGAGAAACTTCTGATTGCCCAAAATCATAGTCACTCTATGAACATGGTCGAGAAATGAAGGAAACTATTTATTCATCCAGGGCTACTAAAATCTTTGCTAAAGATCGCGATATCACTTTACACCACTAAGATGAATATATAAGAAGATTCCTGATAACACGAGGAAAAAGAAACTTCATTCTCAGACTTCAATTACTTGGCACAATAAGAAGCTTGCCAACATAAAGGGTTTGGAGGATCGACCAAGAGACATTTAGCAACACTACTTTAAATGTTCTCCTTGATGTTCGCGAAAACAAACATCAAGTAAAGGTCGGACTTCGGATACAAAGGAAACCATAAGCGCAACTCCTATTATAAATCATAGAAGAATCCTCATGAAGAGTGGTTGATATTTGCTGATTCAGTAGAATATGACAATAGATCTTCCGACTAGTGGTGTCAACCATTACATCAATCGTGTCGGATTTACAAAGATACCAATGTCAAAACCTCGAGGAACACCAACCATCATATCTGCTTGAGATTCAGATTTGGTTAGGTGGAATGATACTTTAGACTCAGCATGTCCGAATAGAAAGTTTGCAACATTTACCACGAAGGTAAAGTTACTGGATTCTCAAGACATGGACTACAGTGTCAAGCTCCAAAAGACTGAGCTAAATTGCTATACTCATGTATTAACAACTTGTCAAAGGACAATTGCTCATACATCAAGTACTTGCAACAAAATACAACTATGTCCTTAAGGAACAAGACTAACCCCACTCAAATTCACGGCAACATCTTTATACAATTGCACATGAATCGGAGAGGGACACTTCCAACATCCAGAACACATTCTTCAAGGTGACATGAAGATGGTTCTCAAAAGTTTTCCAACATTAATGCCAAATGTTCCATATGAATCTATTTTGGCATGGAGAAAATAAGGATGTTACTGATGGGCTCAACAACAAACTTATCGAGATACTCTAGGAAGACGGACTCATATGTTGTCTGAACAAGGCAGAGTATTGGTTAGGCCAAAGGACATGAGGATGTACTCAGGTGAAACATCACAAGTAGCAACATCGTCAAAATAGTCCTTGGAATTGAGTTTGATTTAACGATAACCCAAATCAAATCAAAGGTGGAGGGAGATAACATATCCATGAAGGAAATATTATCTTTCTTCAGCACGAACAAAACTAGACATCCATTTAAGAGGAACTAGGGCAGATAGAACTTTTGTCTTACAACTCTCCAAGTTGTTGTTTAAGCTCAACCAACTAGTTCAGGGGTATCCATTATGGATCATTGGAGACAGGAGCAGTTCAGAGAACTTTCTTTCTCAAGAACTTGACAACACGGTCATGTAGCAACATGGCGATACTTCTAGTAGATATCTAGAATATCACGAACCACCGATATGTCACTTAGTTCGAGAGGAAACTTGCTTGGTAAGGCAAGGACACATAGTCTCAGAGTTTCGGCACAAACCTAACTCTCTGACCGAAGAGAATGCACTAGGGTGATGGACTTGGTAGCACAATCATCCTTTACTTAGTGATAGGATTATCCAAACACGCTAAGAATGACTCAAATGTACTTAGAGGTCAAAGCAATAAGAGTTGCTAAGAATCTTAGATTGTCACATTATTACGCACACGCATCATTCACAAGCGTGAAAGCTCAGAGGAAGGGTGAGTAATTATGTAAGAGCATCACTTCATTAAGGGGTCATGAAACTCAGCATAACCTCTTAGTATATAAGAGTGTGATACTCTAAGGTAGAACAAATAGAAGCTAATCATGCCTCTTGATCTACGGACTACAACACTTTGACCTGGTCCTAGATGTGACGAGGTACTGGAGTTTGTTTCTCCTGACATCCAAAAATGGTTTGTCATGATGGACCACAAGAGTATCTTGCATTAGAAAGCACCAATGCACAATACCACTTGACTACCAACTGGTTGACAAAAGTCGGAAACAACAAGGGGAAAAGGAACATGCTCAGGATAGAATCCCGAGATGTGGATGCGTAGATTATCAATCTTCCAAAAACCGACGTAGCAGAGGGGAAGGTGTCGTAGAGTCACGAATATAGATGAGAGACTCACAAGGAGAACTCTTGTCGTGATCTATTTGGTTCCATTAAAGAACATCTGCCATAACTAGTGGTAGGGGAAGTCCTTAATTGTCACAACTCAATCATGACAATAACCACAAACTTGAAGGCTAGAATTGTAGTACCAGCCATCCTGAGGTAATGTGTGAACATTTACGACAGGGGTCAACAAAGTGGATCTTGGGTTAAAGATCAGCTTCATCTACAAGATTCATAACACTAGAATCCAGTGCAATTCGGGATTTTCGGTTCAAGTCCAAGGGTTAAAACCCGAGAAAGAAGTAACTACTACTTGAGTGACATAGCGTACATTGCAAGGTAGTAACCACGAGGTAGCTTCCAAGAGAAGGAACGCCTTCTGAAGTACCCAACAAATGAAAAGGAGGCACACAAGGTGAAAGGAAACCTCGAAGCCTAGAATAGAACACTATGGATCCTAAAATATAATATTGTGGGCCCATAAGGTAGAGAGATCATGATGGAAAGGAATCTCTCAGCTAAAGCAGAGAAAAGGGAACAAGGAACACACACACACTGAATCTAGAGAACTCTACACTAGGTCAACTGGCTGAGAAACGACATGCCAAGAAGGCACCTAAGCTTTGAAATACTAGAAGAGATATCAAAACTTTTCCAAATCAACACAAGGTAAGATGACCCAGAGTTAAGAGCGATACTAGGTAAGGAGCAAAAGAAGCATACTAGAGTTTTGTCAAATACTTTTCATCTTTGAAATAGTTTTCACAAGAACTAGACTCAACATCGACCAATAGCAAGGTTTTCCTACCGTTATTACTGCTCTGATACCAAAGACTGTAACACCCCCGGGATCAGGGTTAAACAAATCCAGACCTTGGCCTAGCATAAGCTTAACCTAGAGCTCGAGGATATCTAGTGAGAAATCGATAACACAACCGTAACCCTGCGACACAAAAGTTATTACAGCAAGCTCATAATTGAGCAAAGAACCAAAATACTACAAGCAGAGGTCACTGACCGCAAACATCAAACAACAGAAGGCAAATTATGCTATTAAGTATAGCAAACTTAACAAATGGCCTAAGAGGCCTGAAGCATAACGATGATGCCCCAGCCCATAGATTTCAGGCTGCCGGCCGGGAACCCTAAGCTACTTATCTGTGTCAATGTCGTACCAAACTTATCTTCAAGGGAAACACTTATTCTGCTACAAAAGTATCAACAAAGCAAGGCTGAGTACAGGGTGTACTCCACAAGACTTATGGCTGGTGGGGCTATTTTGCATAAAGCCATCTTTGTTTTGTAAAACAAGAGGGAGAAGAAGCTCGTCTAATTAGAATATTTTAAAAAGGGATAAAAGAGAGCGACATCTCCAAAGAATTGGTCATCATCTTCTGATACCCACCAAAGCATCATCATTTCCTAACTAGGATCATCCCCTCGTACCCATAAGGAAGCATCCTTAAACACATGTTGGAACCTCCAAGTTTTACGATTAGGTTAATGTTCTATATGATCTTAGAATTCGGTCACCAAGCATTCATAACCGTGAACATGGCTTTTCGAAAAGATTTAACCCTGCAGGGGTGCACAACTTTACCCACACGTACTAACCGACTCTTAATTCCAGAATCATTAGCCCTCTTTCGTGGAAGGCCGGCAGAGGGTGGTTAGACACGACCTTTACCTTGCTTTTGCTGAGACAGTGAGTCACACCCTAAGGATGGTTCCGTCGTAACAGGTCAAATACCGAAGTTGGTCCCTAGAGATGTGAGGCAAGGTTGGTTTACCAAGGGCGCCATCTACCCCAAGCAACCCCGTCCATGCTTACCTACCTGTTATGATGCACCTTCACCCGCCAAATCTTTCAAACCGTTTTCTATGCATATGTCGAATGGAACGCCGAACTATGTGACTCATGGAATCTACTAGGCAAGTTAGTTAGTCGAGAAGTCCCCATAAACCCCGTGTGGATTTATGCTCGTCTTGGTCCAAAGGCAAGAACTCGGTTCCTAGTAGTGGCGAGCATGGGACTACAAAAACCACATCCCACCGTGGCCTCCCATACATGCCTTAGCATGTTTAACCTTTAGCACTGATCTCATCTCATCATGTTCTCCTATCATACTAGATTCTCTACAAATGGTACATCATCTGGATGAACCAGAACTGACAGCTAAGCAGGGCTAAGCAAGACACAGATATAAGCTCTAGCAGTGCACACAAGCCAAACCTAGTTATGCTAGGAGTAGTGGATCAGGTAATACAAGCTCAAAGGGAGTAATGCAACATATATGATACTCTATCTATCTATAAAAGACCACAGTAGAATCATATGCATCATGGCAAGGATGAAATACTTTTGAAATCATAGTATTGTATAATGGTGGGGCTATGCTTGCCTTTGCCTGTTGATAACCAATAAGTAGAGCTTTGGACATCTTGTACTAGACTTGATTATAGTTGATCAAGTATTGATCTTCGATCTTCGATGATGTTGATCTCGGTCTTCGATCTCAGAGTCGGTATCGTATTCTACCGGAAAGAACCAAACACCAGAAAGAAAGGGGAATCAACAATCAACACAAGGCATCGATGCAATGCTCAAGCAAGGATGATGATATGACAAGTTAAATTGTATTGAAATGAAACCCTATAACATGCTTGGCCATTTTAAACAGGGTCCGAAGGGTACAAACCCTAGAACAGGTGAACCCCGGAACACCTGTGAGGGGTTGATTTAGTTCTCTAATTAAACTTGTCATTTAAGTTGCTTAAAAATGCATGATTATAGCTTAAATAGATAGATCTCAATTTTCTGGACATTTTGATATATTATACATATTTTTATGAATTACAGAATAAAAGATATTGAATTTACATTATCTAAACCTTTTCTGTAATTATTAAACCATTTTAAAAGCTTTACTGCATCAGCACAAGTGAAGGCTGACGTCAACACGGGGTCAGGGATTTTTCTCACTAGGGCTGTGTCTAGCCCCAGAGACTGACTGCTGGGGACGGGGAAGACAACTTCGATGCAGCCGGTTGCGGGTTTCCCTGCTTGATTCTGTTGACGGGGTGGACGAGGACGGTGAGGCAGACACGCTAGAGTGCTCGGATGACTGAGGGGAGGCCGGAGACGACGGCAGTGGCTCTGGTCGGGGCTAGGGTTTCGGCCGCTGGCGAGAGAGAGAGAGCGAGTGGAGGGGATAAGAGTAGGGGAGGATAAGGAGGGCATGACACTGCGGTCTTATGTTCTCCAGGGCACGATGGATGGTGCTGAGTGGGCGGCACTGATCAATGGCGGTGCTGCCAACACCGAGAAACTTCGTGTTGCCTACGAAGACGACAAAGAACTAGGAATCGAAGAAGTGCAGACCTTGGGCGAGTTGGGCTGCTCTTGGTACATGAGCATGTGAAGCAGATAGAGAAAAGAGAAGAGATGGGCCGGCCTGGTTTAGCTAGAGGCTTTATTTTTATTTCTGAAATCATATTCCATTTATTTTTCTCTAGTTTATCTTTTGTATTTAATTTCCATATCTGTTTTAGGTATTTCAAGAGTACTATAAGATTTGTAAAATATGGAAATACTGTAGGGGCCCTCTAATCAATTTTGGCTCCATATATTTTGGGTCTTTTGAAAATATTCAAAACCATTTTGAATTCATTTGAGAGAGGGGGAAAATAGCTAGGGTTTTGCTGTACTTATTTTGCATGCAATTTAAAATATGATGCTCATGAACGCACAAACAAACCCTAATTTAAGATTAGCTAAAACTGGGGTGTTACATGTGATGATGAGGGCGATGATGATGATGATGAGGATAATGAGGAAGAAGAGATTGATGTTGATTTGTTACATGAAAAGGGTGAGATTGTTTATCATGCTCTTGTTAAGAATAATATTGCTTGCTCTAACTTCGTTGAAATCTTGGTTTTTGCTATTGAGAGCAAAGAACGTATTGATAAGTTTGAATCTCAAGTTGAGGAGCATGAGAACACCATTGAAAAAATTAGTAGCCTTGAGCGTGAGTATGATAATGATATTGCAAATCTAAATGAATCTCTTGAAGAAGCACAAGGAACCAAAGAATCTATTGAGGAGACAATTACTCTAGAAGTGTCTAAAGTAAAGGAAACCCGTGATAAAGCTCTTGACGTGGCAATTGCTCTCAAAACAAAATATAATGAGCTTGCCAAGTTGTCTTCTTCTATTGCTAATTATAATGATGCTTGTGCTACTAACTCTATTTCTTGTGAAGCATCTATTTTGAAGGAGAATGTTGAGCTAAAGGCTCAACTTGCTTTGCTAACTAGCAATTATGGAAGAAAGTCATGTTATGCTATCAAGCTCTCACGAGGATCTTCTAGCCTCCCATGATAGGCTAAAGTTAGATCATGAGGCTATTGTGTCAAAGGTAACATCTAATGAGCCTCATGTGGACATTAGCACTATATCCACTACAAATGTCATACTTCCATGTGCTAGTCCTAGTAATTCATCATCTAATATTATTGCTACATGTTGTAATGAATTACGTTCATTGCCTTGTTGCTCTAACAATGAAGCATCTACTTCTTCTAGTATTTTTGTTGATACTAACGATGTAGAGGAAATCTATGAGCTCAAGGCTCAAGTTACTTATTGGAAGAATGACTTGAAAAATAGCCATGAAGGGAAGTCCAAAATTTACAAAATATTGAGTATGAAAAATTACCCCAATGACAAGAGTGGGCTTGGATTCAAATCCAATGTCAAGAACAAGTCCACGAAGCATAAGAAGTTCAAGAGCAACAATAAGAAGGGTCAAGAACAAGTAAAGAATCTGGCCAACATTGTTTGCTTCAAGTGGAAAATTGAAGGGGACCATGTTAGATCTTGCCCTTTGAACAAGAAGCCTCATGGTGAGAGAAAAAATGGAAGCAACCTAAAGTTCAAGTTCATGATCTACCTCAAGTTGAAGAAAGACCACTTCCCAAGAAGAATCGAGCTAATACTCCCATGATGAAGAAATCAAGTGAGAAGAAAGGGAAGAAAAGAACTTGCTACATATGTCATGAGAAAGGTCACCTCTCTTTTTCATGCACTATTGGTAACTCCTCATCCAACTCTATCATGATTGGTGATGTTTATTCTCTTTGTAAGGATGAGGTTGGCAATGTGTTTGCCAAATATGTTGGTGCCCAATGTGGTGTTAAGAAAATAACCATTTGGGTTGCCAAGCCTATTGTGACTAACTTCTTAGGACCCAACTTGATTAGGGACCAACAAGCTAAAACTTGATCAATAGGTGTTGGTGGAGGGCTTTTGAGACTTGGTTACATCATGAAGAATTAAGGGAACTTCATCAATTATATTCTCTCAAGCCAAGTCATTTATATTATCTTATCTCTATCATATATCCGTTGTTCCTCTTTGCGGTAACATGTTCTCAACTCATTTACATTGAAAGTTACTCGCCCTTGTGCATGTGTTGGCTTTGTACCTTGCATGTGTTTTTATATGTTGTGCATAACCACTTACTTATCTTGAGTATCAAGTTTATTTGTGTATGTTGGCTTGCACACCATGTACTTATTTTTTTGTGTTGAGCCTTTATTGAATCTACATGTTATCTCATTTGTGGATATTTCTTTGACTTGAAATCGTTTAGTGCTCTATTTGATGTAGGTAGAGATGATCATCCCATGTGGGTGCATTTTGTATTCAAATGCAAAATCTTAAATAATGCACTAATCATGGGGGAGTTTTCCTATATTGTGTAGAACAATCCTTTTATGCTTCTTCACACCATGTTTTGCTACATATCGTGTTTTATGTCTTTGGAAGATAAATATTCTTTTGGTACTTTGTGACATCTTAAAAAGTGTTGAGAGTTTGGTGTGGTTTTTGAAACCTTTCTCTTTTTGGGAGTTGGCTTTATCTCATTCCTTGTTAACTTTTTTGACCTTTTAGAATGAGATAAATCCTTGAACATTTGTGTTTTTCTATCTCTTGCTCTTTGTTTTTTGCCTAGTCCATTTGTGGAACATGTGATCTTTCATGAGTTTATTTGGTTATTTGATATAATTTGAACAACCTTTTATCGTGTCACACTTTGATATTTCTTCTTGGTTTACTTGGTATTTTGTTCAAATTGTATCTCCTTTGGTTTTGAAAGTAGTGTGCATGCATATTTACTAAATGTATATATTATGGTGTGCTTGCTTTACTTGATCCAATATATAGGGTAAACTCCACAAAATCCTAATTGGCTAAGATGTGCATGAAATTCTATTTCATATCAATATGCACATATTTATGTGGAGTCTCTCCTATGTATTGTAGTTGCTCTAACTACTTTGGACCTAATAAGTTTGGGGACCATATTGTACTTGAATTTTCTTTTAGGTACATTGGAGGTGCATTGGATGCTTGTCTCTTTCATAAGGAATACGTGATGACTCAATGATAATTAGAGACAAGCTAGGATGATCAACAAACTCCTATCTACTTCATCACACCAATGATATCTCGGTAACAAGTATCTCTTACTCATGCATACATATATTGCTTCCAACCTCTTGTAGGTTGAGTCTTGACATGATTTTTTGTGTTTGAAATTGTTGTGGTTCTTGCGATGGTTTTAAAGAAAACTCTTAATTGCATATGTGAGTATGTTGAGATGGGTGCATATAATTGGGACTATACAAAATCATGCTCATGATTCACCAATCCCAAATTTGTCAATCTAGCAATTATTTTGCCTATCTCTTCCTCAAGTACTCTCATGTGCAATATTGATAAATTTGAAAATTTGATTCATTCTTTGTGATACTTGTTGCCTTTCTCAATACATTCTAACTATCTCTTTTTCCCTTAGTGATAGTTGTGATATATTTGATATGTTTGTGGTTGAAGTTCATCAATATACAATAAGAGAAAATTGAGTTGTTTGGCCATGCTATCAAGCAAAGATCTTATTGGTGTATTGATGACTTCGTTTTGGATATCATGATCTATTTTTTATCTATTTTGTGTGTACATGTTTATTTGTGGATAAATATCTTCGTAATATTGTCTACTTATAAACTTATACACATGAGAGAGGTTACTTCTCTATTGTTGATATCTTCTTTGATTCTTGTGTGTTGTATGGTCATACTAAGAAATATCATTCATTGAAGACTATGTTGATGCTCAATGATCATCCTTGAATTAGTCTTATAATATGCTATGTCATGCCTCTCACACATCCTTGTGGTTGAGCTTTGTTGTATGTTGTCTCTTACTTGTTGCTCAACCATTTGTTTCTTGCAAGTTTTATGCCTTGGTATATGCTATTTTATACATAGTTGTGTTTTAAATAATGTTGAGGGAGTGAGGATGCCATGTTTTTCCATATTGTATTCAAATGAAAATTATAATTTTTGTAGAAACCTTGGGGAGCCTCCTCGTATTATTTAGAGCACTCTCTTTTTGATCTTATCATAATATATATCTTTCATTTGGTATGTTCCTTTTGTCAAGTGGTTCTTTGGATCTTTTGATTGCTTGCGTCATTTGTTGACGTGTCTTCACCTTTTTTTTGCAATCTTTTGATCATCAATATAGTTTGACCTCCTCCTAAGTATTCATCATTGGATATGTGCAAATGTTTCCAATCATTATAAATTTGTTTCAAATGCGCACCTTTGGAGGAGTTCTCACTATATTGGTAGTCTAGTACTTTTCACCCATTTTGGCAATCGATGCTAATGGGGGAGAAGTTTTAGAGGGTTTAAGGGAAGTTGGTTTTATGCTTTGAGTTTGTTCTTAAGCATTTGCGTTTTGGCATCTTTTTGTTGCTTTGCATGTTGAATATATAGAGGAAACTCCACCAACGGTAATCATTTATAATATATGCAATGAAATTCAAGTTCATCACACATGCATATATTGTGGGGGAGCTTGCTCTATATATTATGGGTGTACCAACATCACATACTTGTGTAGTATTTGATGTTGGGGCAACCATTTTTGTTTGTTAAATTCCTTATATAAACCCTCTCAAAGTGATTGTCATCAATTACCAAAATGGGGGAGATTGAAAGAGCATGTGTGCCTGCATGTGTGGTTTTGGTAATTAATGACAATCACTATGGACTAATGTTTGTATTGAGTTATACTTAAGGATATGTCCATAGGCAATGCTTGAGCCATATGGTGGTCTCAAGGTTGAAAGAAGAAGAAAATGAAGAATATCAAGTGATTACCAAGATGTTGAAGGAGTGATACAAAGATTTGTCATGAGAGAGTGAGCCTATGGCAAGTGTGTCTTGAATACCAATATGGAGTGATCTCATGTGTACCTTCAAGACACCAACATAATAAAGAGAGAATAAATGAAGTGCAAGTTCAAGATGAGCCATCTTGAAGATATCATATGCTTGAAGCTTACCATCCTTATGGTTATCATGGTTATGTGAAAATATACCTAAAAGAGAGGCTCTCCCACAGTGGAGTATGGGGGAGCAAATTCCAAGTCTTCTCCAAGCAAGAGCAATCAAGAGAGGTGTTCCATGTTGAGGTGTACAAGATCGTATCATCAAGCTCAAGTGGAATTTGTGTAAGGAAAAGGTTTGTTCTTGATAGGGTTTCTTTCTTACCGGTCTCGTGGTGTTAGTTTGGGAGACCGGTTTATAGGATAGGTACCCGTTCTATCAAGAGGGGCTCTCGAGTGAGTAACTTGATCATATCCTTCCGAGAGAGCTCAAACCTTTGCATTCTTGGCATCATATTTCTTGGTTCTTATCCATGAGAGGATTTAGAGCTTGTGACAATCTCCATGACAAGCTCAAGTTCATCGAAAATGGATTTCATTTGCATTCTCTATTGTGTTTTCGATATTGGAGGTTTTACCGATTTTCTTTTATACATAGGTGATACCTTCGATCCGGATTACGGAGGTAGTATAGCTTCTTTTTCCCTAGTAGACTTAGGTTATCGAATCGTTGGGAAGCAAATGCGTAGTGAAGTTACTTTAATAGACCTTCGGGAGTTTTATAATTCCTTTTGTGTTTTACCGGACCAATAGCTTGCATCTTTTTTGTTGTTGTCAATGATGTAGAGAGAGGGCCTAGGGCGTTCGGTTTCACCTGTAGCTGTGCAAAACATCTGATGGGAATAAAAGATAGAAATAAAGTATGCGTGTACTTGTTAGAGCAAGATAAATTATATATGGGCAGTGCATCCATAATTGCTATTGCCTCCACAACCGCTTATAGCAATAACCTACTAGTCTCATCCATAGAAGAAAGAGAACTAATGATATGCATAGTTAATCCCAAGCAAATCCCTCAGATATAGTCGTACTACCCCTTCTGTTACTTGGGTTCCCAACCTGCAGATCAGTCATCACGCATACTCCCTATACCTGGCTCAACCCTCGGGGTCTTGGGTACCTGACAAGTCCTTGGATTGAGGCAAGAGAGGATACAATAATCATCATGTCATACAAACTAATACACGATCCCATCTATGATAAATAACATGCACAATTGCTACATGGCTAGGCTGAAGCCCTTAGCCCAAGGAGAATTACTCACACATAGAGATGAGATCAATAATCACAAACATTGTAATAAAAATCATAAGATTGGTAGCAATAGTTTTACAATGTTGCCAATCGGAGAAGAGATCTACTATTACAAGTGGTGGAATATGGATATGGAGATGGAGAAGGGTTTGGATATCTAGAGGCGGCTGGTGATTTGTGGCAGAGACTTTTTGGCGAGGTCTAGCTTGTTTTCTCGTCGCCCGAAGCTTATTTATATAGGGGTCCCTTCACGAAAGTTGTTTTGTTTGACCTAACGGTGGCGGCGCCAACTATATGACCGGAGCTATACGGCCGGAATTTCTGCTCCGGTCGTATAGTTGGTCGTTAAAGCGTCTACCCCCGTTGTACGGCTCTTGGTTTCTTCTGGTTGTTGGAAATCCCATATCTTTGACTTTAATGTAGTGATTCCTCCTTTAAACGGCATTATCTGCGCGGGAAAAATATAAAAGAAAGGATTGCATACCCCTCTAAATATTAGCATTAGTGGTAGGGTTTAGAGAGATATTTCATCAAGAATATGAGTAATGTCCAGTTTAAATGTGGATGTAGATGGATATATTTCAGAGCCATCAACCTCCCCAAGCTTAAACTTGATTGTCCTCGAGCAAGAAAACCAAAATCAAAAAGGAACTCAGCATTTAAACTAAAATAACGAGATGGTGATCTTACTCATGATTAGTAGTCTCATGTTTCCACCACTTCGTAAATCTGAAAAACTTCAGCATAGATAGAGTAATGGCAAGCATATCATACAGGTTTCATGCATCCTTATAGTGTAGCAAAATTACTATAAACATGGATGATTCAAATGAGTAAACTTTATTCCATGTCAAGTAATCAACTCATAGGCTTGCCTTTGAACGATAAAGTATAATCATGTAAGTTAAGAGTGTGAGAGTTGTCATAAAAAGCATATATACTAGAGTATCTCAATTCTCCCACATCAATAAATCAAGACTTTTCAAGCACTACTTTTCTATTCATTGTCCTTCAAGAATTTCAGTTTTCAAGTAATTGAGAGCATGCCAAAAAAATATTAGTTTATCAGGCTGTGATAGACACCCGTGGCATCACTAAGGTTTTGTTCTTTTTGCATAATGATTTCTCTTAACAGCCAGAGGAGTGATTCCATCATGATTACAGCTACCCGGGAGTGCCAAGAATCTTACCCACTATAGCATTGCTGCTACAAGTGTTTAATCAACTCATAGCCGAAATCTAGGTGTTTCCTCCACGAAGATCGTTCGTAGGCCAGTGGAGTTGTCGACATCCCATGAAGTTTGACACGCGTAAAGCTATATCATTCTTATGATTAACAAGTCAAACTTTGGCATGCTCACAAATACCGCTAAACATTAATTCAATTGAACAAATCCTTTCAAAGAGAGCTATTAAGTCAATCAACATTTTCAGTGGTGTTGAGTGTCTCTAGAAATAAACCTTCAAGACTAAGCACTACAACACCCAAGCCTTCAATTGTGAGACTTTTTCTTATTACAATTGTTTAGCAATTTTTAGGCAAGACTTGGTTAATTACTAGAGTTGGAACAAAACATACCCAATTAAATACCCATGCAAACTAAAATCTTACTACAATACAAAGACTCACTCCACCAATATAATATCTCAACATTTACTACTAACTAGCATGGGTTTCTCAAACTTCAAAAGTGGGGAGTCATAAGGCATACCTCTCATGCTTGGTTCCACTTCTCTCTTCCTTTTTTATTTGTTTCTTGGAAACTCGAAGTCGATCACTCTCCTACAAATATATGAAGACCTCGAGGCGGAAAGAAAATAAAGAGGGAAAATAAGAAAAAATGGAGAAATCTTTTTGTGGTTTTTAAGAGAGGGACTTTAAAGAATAAAAAATTGGCGGCAAAGTAGAAAAAATCGAAAGCAAATAGAAAGAACTAAAAATAATGTGTTGGGGAAACCAACATGAGTGCTTATAAACTAAAATAAAAACATAACCTCTAATAAAATCAAATAAACGCCGAGTAAAGATACATGAGGAAACTTCCCCAAGCTTAGGATTTTGCAAGCCCTTCAAATCATTGTGGTGGCGGGAAAAAGTTGTTACTCCAGTTTGCAAATTGAGTTGAGAGGTTACTTGTTGATTCTCGGTGGTTTAAAGAGAGGCTATGCATCCTCTCCACAGTCCCTCCAAGTCCTTGGAAATCTTGGTATGTTGCGAACCGGGTTTGTGGCTGCTCCTCTTGATAAGGAACTTCTTGCTCCTCCTCTTGGTCCTCCTCCTCCTCCGAAATCTCTTCCTCGAGTTGGTGTTGCTCAACCTACAAATCATATAGCAAATGTCCTTCCTTGATAGAGAAAAGTCCATTAGGCATAGGAGCGGGGTAGAGATGCCCAGCTCCAGCATTATGCAGATAATAAACACCACATCTCCTAGTGAGAATTCCACAAGCTCTCAAAGTGGAGAAACTAACATGTGTCTCACCTAGTACGGGTTGCAACTCACCTAGGTTAAGGCCTAGGGCAGTTGCAAGTACGGTGATGATGCCTCCGCCTGTGATTGGTCCTTGGCTTTGGAAGGCTTGGTTCTCCAAGTAGCGCACAAGGATGGCGCCCAAGTTGAGTGACAAGCCTCAGTTGATGTAAGCAGCCTTTGCGAGGACTAGGATGTCCTCCTCGTTGAGTCTCGTGAACTCATTATGTACCTGCAAGGTGTTAGCAATAACATAGAACAAATAGCGAATTGCAGGATGTTGAATATTCTTCCCCTTGTTCACTCTACTAGTGAAACTCATTCCATTATAGTATTGTTCAGGGGTAGGTTCTAAGCCAGTAAAGGATACACATAAGGCATGAATAACATTGTTTCACAAACTAAAACATGTGCACCATTCATCTAATGTTAAGGTGTAGTTGTTGTTCATCATACGGAAAGAAATAGTATCCTCTCCTTGCCATTGTTTAACGGTTCTTTGCAACGAACTTAGAAATTCAATGGTTAAGCAGCGATAAGTAGGTACATCATTGTACACAAAGTTTTGCAGGCCATCTCTATTGCAAAGTAAATTGAAATCATCAAAAATACCGAGTTGATTCAATATAATGGGGCAAGCCCACTTGGTGGCCTTCACTTTGTGGTTCTTGATCCTGTTGAAGCGATCACGATGGGCCTCGTCCCTGAACCGTATCCCT
The DNA here is from genome assembly GCA_023614405.1 of Avena insularis. NCBI lineage: Eukaryota > Viridiplantae > Streptophyta > Magnoliopsida > Poales > Poaceae > Avena > Avena insularis. The sequence goes on from CM042690.1 coordinate 642,215,691, forward strand.
ATGCGTTCCTGAGCGGCAGCCCGAGAAGCGCTAGCGGTGGCACGAGCACGAGTTTGTCTCCTTGTGTTCATCATCTAAAACATTGAAGAAAGGCAAAAATAAAACCTTTTGATCCAACAACAGTAAGTGCATCATATTCCATTAAATAATTCTCCTCAAAATAGTAATCTAGGCAAGAAAATCATGGAAATTTGTTCATAGTAGGTATCACCCTAGATTGATAATGACAATAGATCGAAGATGAATTTGCAAAAAGTAATTGGAGGATAGGAGGAGAAACATACCATAGATCACTCGTGTACGAGGAAATCGAACGAAATTGAGTAGAGATGAAGATCTCTTGACGTTTTGAGAGAGTTTCAAGGTAGAAGAAAGAAAAATGATTGAAGTTTTGGAGTTGGAAGTACCTTCCCGTGCGTTTTTGTGGTCGGACACAACTATACAGGCGGAACTATACGGCCGGAACAAGGTGTTCCGGCCGTATAGTTGGCCTTTTGTCAAAATATTAGGGTTTCCTCCTGGCGGCGCAACTATATGGATGCAGCTATACGGCCGGAACAAAATGTTCCTGCCGTATAGTTGGTCATCAAACTATATGTCCCTGCGAAAGAAAATATACAAAGGCATGAATATCTATAAGACCGGAACTATACAACCGGAATTTTTATTACCGCTGTATAGTTGATTGTTAAACTCTCAGTATATTAGAAAATAAATTGTACGGAGGCACTGATATTTATACGACCGAAGCTATACGGCCGGAACTTTTATTCCCGCTGTATAGTTGGTTGTTAAACTCTTAGTACATATGAAAATAAATTTGTCGATGGTAAAGATATCTATATGGCCGGAACTATACGGCCGGAATTTTTATTCCCGCCGTATAGTTGGTCGTTAAACTCTCTGTGTGCATCAATTTTTTTTGTTTCTTCAAAAACTATTTATTTTCCTGTAACTTAGTGATATACCTTGTTTTTGATAGAAAATTGATAGTAAATATTGTCAACCAACAATATCATAAATAAAGCAGAAACTCAAGTACTACCGAACTTCTTCTCCTCAAATGGAGTTTTCTAGCACTCTTTATGAAACATAAACTTTAGACTAAAACTAAAAACTTTACTCAAACCTTTATTTCACATGGGTTGCCTCCCATGAAGCGCTCTTTTATGGTCAATAGCTTGACCTTGACGATACTCACTTGGGCCAGATGAGTGGAATACCCACTCCAAAGTAATTGGCCTTCAAAGTGATGGCCTCCTTTTCATCATGCTTGGCTTTCTTCTTCCTGGGGAAATGAATAACAAAAGGATCCCTCGAAGGTAATTGCAGCTTCACGTTCCCTTCATGCAGATTAATCAAAGCCTGAATAGTTCTTAAGAAAGGACGATCTAAAATAATAGGAGCAGTAGCATCTTCAGGCATGTCAACAATAATAAAATCAATGAGAGCATGATAGCTTTTAATGTATACTAAAGTGTTCTCCTTAATTTATACAGCTTGTTTGTAGGTAGAATTTGCTAGATGCAATTTTAACTCAGTTATTTCAAAGGAGCCAAGATTTAACTCGTTAAAAAGACTCTTTGGAATTGTTGAGACGCTTGCAGCTAGATCACAAAGTGCAGCTATCTCATTGGTTACAATTTTAATATTAATAGTAGGCTCAAATATGTCATCTAGATTAATAGGTAATTTTTCAGCAATTTGCTTGTATTCTTCCTCAAGCTCATGTACCTTTATTGCTACTTGATTGGCAAAGTGTTGGTACATAGCTTCCTCACTACCTTCACTTACCGGAATCTTGATGTTGATCCTTTTTACGAGATCTTCACCGTTGTAGCTTGGTGAAGGAGCATTACTATAGTCAAGTTCTTCAGGCTCCTCCCTTTGGATCCTCATCATTTTGAGTTCTTCAACAGGATTGGGCCCAGCTTTACCTGCAAATTTAGCTAGAATGAGAGTTCGACTCTCGGTTATCTTACTTAGTTATGCCTGAATGATCCTCGTTCTTTCTTGGAGGGCCTGCAAATCATTTCTCAAACTAATAGCTTGGTTAGATAATTTACCAAGCATGGCATCACGGTTCTCTGTTATTTTAACAAAAATATTGTTTTGTTCATTTTGTGAGTCTATGAAACACTTAAGTGTTTCTTGGAGACTACCATTACTAGTTCCCATATTATTATTAGAGTTACCTGCAGGACTAGCATAATGTTTCTGAAAGTTGGGATTGTAACTCTTCTTCTAAGCAGGGTTATAATCATTACGAGCTACGAAGTCTATTTCTTCAATATTTGTTTCAGGGGTGGCTCTTAACTGGGTTTTCTTACCTTTTGCGGCTAGTATGAGCTCATCCAACTTAGCATTGAGTTCTTCGTTTTGTTGTGGTGAAATAGAGTTCACCGTCTTCGTGTTTGATCTTTCCACATGCCATTGGGCATGGTTGTCTTGCATATTGTCTAGCAGCTGCTTCGCTTCGGTAATATGTTAACCCATAAATGTTCCTCTAGCTGCAGTATCCAGCATAGACTTAGACACAGGATTAAGAGCATTATAAAATAAATGGAGGATTAACCAGTCTTCCATCCCATGACTAGGACAGTTTCTTAAGCATTCCTTCATCCTCTCCCATGCAAGCGCTAGTGGCTCACGGTCTTCCTGCCTAAAGACAGTAATATTAGATCTGAGTTGCATAGTCTTTGCAAGTGGGAAAAAATTGTCATAAATAAAGAAGTACATCCCACCCATGATGTAATAGTATTTCTAGGCAAAGATAGCAACCATTCTTTTGCTCTCCCTCTTAGAGAGAAAGGAAATAAACGCAATTTGACCGCATCGGGGTCAACGTCTTTTATATGCATCATATCACATATTTCAGTGAAAGTATTTAAGTGCATACCTGCGTCTTCAACAGCAGAGCCTCCAAATTGATTCTGTTGAACAAAACTTAAGTAATGGGGCTTAATTTCATAGTCATCAGCAGCAATTGCTGGCTGAGTAATAGGAGTACGCAAATAATCATTGTTGGGAGTAGCAAACTCCCCAAGCTTCTTTTAGCCATATTTCCTATGTTTTTGGGTTTTCTTAAACAAAGAATTATAATAGTAAAAACAAAAATTTAAAGGCTAACTAATTTTTTTGGTTTATCAAATAAAGACTAAAAGCAAACTAACAAAATTAAAAACAAGAATTAAAACTAGCAAGGTTCCTAATAACCTCACTAGAGTAGCTATTGCTTCCTCGACAACGACGCTAGAAAAAGGGTTGATACCTTCGATCCGGATTACGTATGTAGTATAGCTTCTTTTTCCCTAGTAGACCTAGGTTATCGAATTCTCGGAAAGCGAATGCGTAGTGAAGTTACTTTAACGGACCTTCAGGAGTTTTAGAATTATTTTTGTGTTTTTACCAGACCAATAGCTTGCGTCTATTTTGTTGTTTTCAATGATGGAAATCAAAAATAGAAATAAAGTATGTGTGTACTTGTTAGAGCAAGATAAATTATATGTGGGCAGTGCATCCATAATTGCTATTGCCTCCGCAACCGCTTATAGCAATAACCTACTAGTCTCATCCATAGAAGAAAGAGAATTAATGATATGCATAGTGATGTCACCATTAATCCCAAGCAAATCCCTCACATACAGCCGTACTACCCCTTCTGTCACTGGGGTTTGCAACCTGCAGATCGGTCATCACTCATAGTCCCTATACCTAGCTCAACCCTCGGGGTCTTGGGTACCTGACAAGTCCTTGGATTGAGGCAATAAAGGATACAATAATCATCATGTCATACAAACTAATACAAGATCCCATCTATGATAAATAACATGCACAATTGCTACATGGCTAGGCCGAAGCCTTAGCCCAAGGAGAATTACTCACACATAGAGATGAGATCAACAATCACAAACATTGAAATAAAAATCATAAGATTGATAGCAATATTCTTACAATGTCGCCAATCGGAGAAGAGATCTACTATTACAAGTGGTGGAATATGGCTATGAAGATGGAGAAGGGTTTGGAGATCTGGAGGCGGCTGGTGATCTGTGGCAGAGACTTTTTGGTGAGGTCTGGCTTGTTTTATCGTTGCCCGAGGCTTCTTTATATAGGGGTCCCTTCACGAAACTTGTTCTGTTTGACCTAACGGTGGCGGCGCCAACTATATGACCAGAGATATACGACCAGAATTTCTGCTCCGGTCATATAGTTGGTCGTTAAAGCGCCTGCCTCCATTGTACAGCTCCTGGTTTCTTCTGGTTGTTGGAAATCTCGTATATTTGACTTTAATGTAGTGATTCCCTCCTTTAAACGACATTATCTGCGCATGAAAAATATAAAAGAAAGGATTGCATACCCCTCTGAATATTAGCATTAGTGGCAGGGTTTAGAGAGATATTTCATCAAGAATATGAGTAATATCCAGTTTAAATGTGGATGTAGATGGCTATATTCTAGAGCCATCAATAGGTAAAACCTTTCATCATTTGATTCTATCCTCCCTTACTGGACTATGATGATTCCTTGCATGATCTTGTAGTGCTCGTTACTATCTTCGAAATGAGCCTAAGATCATCAAAATCGGAGTCCAGATGCAAAAGTTATGATGGTTTTAGTTTTGCTATTTCTACCAGTTTTTGGAGGGGTGGATTATCCGGCCAAATATCCGGCCCAAATATCCGCCCCCTATACAGAGGGATGTTCCGTGAAGTCCTTAGCCATATTTCGCCCTGGGGAGCCCGGAATATCCGGTGGAGGGGCAGATTATCTGGCCTGGGAGGTCCCAAACGGTCATATTTCGTTTGGGAGGGGTATAAATAGACCCTTTCTTCCTCCTTAGGATGATTGGTTGCATTCTCTATCTCCTCCATTGTTTTAACCTTCAAGAGCTTGCAAATACTCTCAATCCCTCCCATATTTCTTGAAGTTTTGGGGGATTTGAAAGGGGAGATCTAGATCTACAACTCCACCAATCCATCTCTCCTCTATGTGAGGGGAACATTGTGGGATCTAGACCTTGGGATTTCTTTTGTGGATTTCCTCTTGTGTTCTTCCTCTCTTATTTCCCCAATAGCTTTTGTAGCTTTGGTAGAATTTGGAACATAAGGACTTGAGCACTTCTCGTGCTCTTTCCATTGCATTTGGTGCATCAGTTTGAACTCTCGGTGTGGATTTGATTGGGTGAAAGGTGAGAAGCTTTTTACTCTTGGGTTCTTGGAACCCTAGACGGTTTAGTTGTTTTATAGGTTTGTGGATTACTTGGGGCCTCCAATTAAGTTGTGGAGATTTCCCAAAAGTTGTTTGTTGGAAGCCTCCAATTGAGTTGTGGAGAAGTACCCCAATCTTTGTAAGAGGTTACGGATTGCCATCGACAAGTGCACCGATAGTGAAGAAGTGAACCAGGGATCTTGTGGCGAGGTTCACAGGAGAATAGGGTGAGGCATTTTGTGGCGTGGTGGTCTTATTACCGCCCACCCCTCCAATGAGACGTACTCCCTTTATGGGAGGAACTCAATAATAAATCATCATCTCCGTGTGCCTCGGTTATCTCTATACCCGAGCTATTACTTATGCACTTTACTTTGTGATAGCCTTCGTTCTTGAAGTCTTATATCTAGCTATCACATAGTTGTTTGTATTGCTTAGCATAAGTTGTTGGTGCACATATGTGAATCGTAGTCTATACAGGTTTTGTGCTTGACAAAGTAAACGCTAGTTTTATTTCGCCCTTGTTAAGCCCATCTCGTAGAAGTTTTAAACCGCCTATTCACCCCCCTCTAGGCGGCATATGTGTTCTTTTAGACTCTCACTAGATCGGATATTGCCTTCTCTATTAACAAGGTATGCTAGTATCTTCATTCCCCTACCACTAAAAAATGATATCGAGGTATGTCAATGGAACAGTAAATCTTGTACTAACCTTCTAGAGATCATCCTCTACCTTAGTTAGTGCCTTCTCAGATGTTGATTGGGGTGGTCATGTAGATGACATAGGATCCAAAGTGGTTTTGCAATATTATTTTTGGCCTAACTTGATTTCATGGCATTGTAGACAACATGCAATCGTATCAAGGTCAAGCATAGAGGCAGAATACAAATCTCTAGGTAATGGGACAACTGGAATCATTTGGATAGATTCTCTTTTGTGAAATCTTGGAATTTAAAGAAATCAAACTTGATGTTTACGACGTGATAATATGGGTGTAACTTATCTCTCTCCTATACCTATATTTCATGCAAGAACTTATTAAGATAGACTTCTATTTTGTAAGAGAAAGAGTAGCAAAAAAACAGCTAGAGATCATATTCATTATATCCAAACATCAGGTGGTAGATGGCTTCACAAAGGCCATGCTAGTTTGGCAACTAGAAGATTTTAAGCACAATCTCAACCTAAGGAAAGTTTTGATTAAGGAGGGATGTTAGAGAACGTGTAGCGTGTCATAAATGTAATGCTCTATAACATAGAGAGATAGAGGTTGTTTCCATACCTGTCAGCAATCTGATTTAAATATAAAGATTCATCGATCTCCTCCCTTTTATCTACCTCGTTGTAACTTCTCCATTGCAATCTCCGTCGATTGGACTATATCAACACACCGCAATCCTGAGGCAAATCGTATCCTTCCCACAACATCTTCTAGCGATCATACACCTAAGCACGAACCACCGAATTGACTTATGTCCTTGACTCCTTGGGGTGTGTTCGACATCTCGCATACGTTGATAGATACACGAAAGAGGCTGCTCCAGTGCCAAACCTACGATAAGTTTCGGGTTTTGCTAATTATCAGCTAGCTAAGAATTAACTTAGTGCTCAGTCAGGTTCGTAGCCATTACATATATTGTGCGAAGATTCATGTGACTATTTCTTTCGGGGCAAGGGATGGCCTATTAGGCTAGATGGGCCGTACCTATTTGGGTTGTTTTGTCCATCCGGTTGGCCCCCTAGGTTTAAGGTATTTTTATATTGTCTATCTGGATTCTAATTGCTTTTATCTTTCCAACAAAATTGGGTCCATCCCAATCAGAGTTTCCAAGCTCAACTTCTTATGCTTTGGGTTTTAGAGGTTTTACTGGTTCATCACTTCTAGTGAGGTCATATCTTTATCGATTTGGTTTTATCCTCCCATGTTGTACGATGATGTTTCTTTGCCGAATCTTGTAGAAATTGTTGTTCTCTTTAAAACGAGCCCAAAATCATAGAAATCGGAGTCCAAAGTCAAAAGTTATTGAAGTTATGTACCATGATGTCCACTATTATTCTGTCAGCGGTAGTACCAGCCAATTTCCGTCGGAAGCTGGTTTCCTTGCATTAACTCGCATTTCTGCTTCACCGAAAGTTCCATAAAAGCGTGAATCTAACCCAAATAGGCACAAGCTTCTTTCCCAATGTTTTTCCAACTTTTGAGACTCTTTTGGCTTACTCTTCTACTCTCTCTCCTCTATTGTTGACCTTCAATAGCTTGTCCTCTTTCATTCCCCCTCCTATGATTCTTGCATCTTTTGAGGGAGTTGAGAGAGGAGATCTAGATCAACAACCCTATCTAACCAAATCTATTCTTTGTGAAGAAATCCTTAGGATCTAGATCTTGGAGAATTTGGTGTTCTCTTATTGTGTTCTTCATCTCTTATTTATCCAATAGCTTTTTTAACTTTGGTGTAATTTGAGATTGAGAGACTTACCATTGCATTAGGTGCATCGGTTTGAGTTTTCTACAGAGAATTGGTGAAAAAACTTGTGGGATTATTATTCTTGGGTTCTTATAATCCTAGACGATTGTGTGGTAGTGGTCTTGGTGCCTTCAATTAGGTTGTGTAGATTTCTCAAGGTAGAGGTATTGATGGTTATTCTTGGGAGCCTTCAATTAAGTTGTGGAGATTTTCCCAAACTTGTATAGATTCTTCAAGTGTCCCATAGTGGATCGAGTGCCCGCCTTTTCTGGTGCGTACTCGGGAGAATAAGGTGAGCCATTCATGGCATTGGTGAGTAGTGTGCCTCCGCATCTTGGGATGAGGCTTGTGTGACGTTGGGTGAGCATCGAGCCACCACACTTTAAGGTGAGTCATTTGAGATGTTCGGGGAGCATTACGTTATTGTCCCTCTCCAACAAAGGCATAGCTTTTTTAGAAGTGAACTTCGAGATAAAATTATCATCTCTATGTCTATTGGTTATCTCTATACCTGAGCCGTTTAATTATGCAATTTATAGTGTGATAGTCATCGTGCTTGAAGTAATCTATCTAGCTATCACCTTGTTGCTTGTCTTGCTTAGCATAGGTTGTTGGTGCACTTAGTTGAACCTAGTGATTTTATGTTTTATGCTTGATAAATTAAACGTTAATTTTTATTCCGTATTTATTAGAGCCTAAACTTTAATTATTTTAAATGCCTATTTACATTGCCCCTCCAGATGACATCCTTGTCCTTTAACCATGGTTGAAATTCAACAGATAATACTTAATTTTTTTAGTGATTCCTGTTTCAATGGCATGCCACTAGAAAATATTTTTAGCAAATTTTGGTATAGTTTTTTTACCCAATACTCAAGTATAATTTTGTTTAGAAAATGATTTTAATTCCAAAATATGTAAATTTTGCATCTATAAATTATGAAAAATTGGAAGTAATTTTGCTCTCATGTTACAACGCATGGGCATGTTTTCTAGTCTTTTTTAGAAACAAATGTGTGGGTCTAGTAGGGTTACTACTAATATTTTTTCTGTTGAAAGTGGGTTTATAACTAGGTTTTTTTAGTTGCAAGTGCGATTGAAATTGAGACTTTTACAATTACAAGCGGGTTTTTAAATATGATTATTCTAGTCGCAAGCGAGATTTCTACTGAGGTTTTTCAGTCGCATATGGGTTGTAATTTAGATTGTTTTTCAGTTACAAGTGAGGTTTTTTTAATAGATCCTGGTATTAAAAGAAACATCGAATAACACAGAGCATCTCAATAAAAACGAAAATTACATCAAAATCCTTGAAAAGCCCTTCATTTTTAAACTCCAGACCATGTCGACGGCGCGCCACCACTGCCGCTCCTACCTGAGCCAACCTGACATTGTTGGTTACATACAGGAAGTCTATGAATGGGTAAAAAAGACCACATCCGTCCTAGAGTTGAAGAAAAATGATGAACTGCTGATGAAGCTCCTTGACGATCCGAAGTTCCCCACATGCCACAGCCAGAAGAAATCCTCAAGGACCACACCACTCCCACAAGCTTCTCGACGTCACCACCGAGATGGGACTGAAGCCAGGAAGACTTTATTGAACGAGGCGCCGTCACCACCATTTGAGAACCACCCCAACAAACCTTAACCCTAACACCATAAAATGGAGCCCTCCCTCCATCAAGGACCGAGATCCACTGCGCCTCTATGTCCCGAAGGCCACAGAAACAAGGTAGATCTACGACGGGGAAGGCGGGAGGCGAGGAACCCTAGTCGCCTAGCTCTCTCTTGGAGGCGAAGGGCTTCACACATGTTGTTCTGTTACAGATATAAGTGAGGTTATAACTAAGATTTTCTCTAGTTACAAGCGAGCTTGTAGCTGAGATATTTTTCCGGTTTCCAACTGGCCAGGGTTGCATGGAGATTTTCTCCACTTGCAATTAGCCGAGGTTGCAACTGTGATTAACTGTGATTTTCTCTGATTGCAAATAGAGTTTCTGTTAGAGTATTAGGTATATACGGTTGTTATGGTAGTTTAGATAGAGTTAAGATCTATTTACGTCCAGTCCTAACTAGACTCGTACTCCAAGATAATCCTCTATACGCCTATATATACTCGCCAATGGGGCTCAATAATATATCCATCATATTCCGCCAAACTCATACTCTTTTATGGTATCGGCCTAATTGGTACAAACCCTAGCCGCACGCTTTCGTCGCACCGCCCCCGGGGGATTGATCTCCATGATCTCCGCCGGAGGCCGCGCGATCTGTACGCAGGGTTTGTCCGTCGATCCGTGATCGGCTGCCATGTAAGTCTTTTTTTGATCTCTTGATCGGTTTTCTTTTTTGGTTTACCGATTTTAGATCAGATTGAGTCGTCCACCGCCATCGTTATCGCCGCGCCTCTACTCCGACCATCGGCATCGAGGATCTACACGACGCTCGTGCGCTTGCCTCCTCCGCTATTGTGCCTGCCTCGGCAGGCTGTCGCGGCCTCAGGACAGGCTACCGCGCACCACGGACGGCTGCTACGCCTTCCTTGGAAGGCTGCTGCGGCCGCTCCCCTCGGATCGTCTTTGTCGCCATCGTCCGGGACTTCACCGACAATGCCGCCATCGAATCCAATCTAAGCGCCGTCCACGCCATGGCGCATACGGTGCACTGTCGGCCTGATCAACCGATCCCGCGCCTGTCTACGCCAAGCATGTCCTCGAGCACACGCCTATCACCGATCGAGCTATGGGCTACCGTTGTGTCGCCCCATCGGGCTGTAGCGCCACCGCCCTTGGTCCATGCTACCAGCTTCGAACGCGCCTTCCTTGGCGTGTACGTCGCTGGTGGTCTCCCAGCCGCTGCACCGACTTGCGTCCTGCAGCTATGCCGCCCCCTCGAGTCGTAGCGTGGCTGCATGCAGTCTACTTCGCCGTCCTCGTGCATCGACAGCCTCGGCTTGTACCGTGCCATCTCCTACGACGCGGATCGCCGCCGTCTACACATGGTCTTCGTTACGTCGCCGGGTCTTCCTCGCCTACTTTGAGCACCGCCGCCGCGCTTCACAAGGTAACCTGCAGGGCACCCTCTCGCCGTCGCAAGTCCCGCTGACTACCCCATCGCCACTCCAGGCATCCAGCATGACTACCCTAGGTCGCCGCTGTTTTCGCCGCCTTCTACGTCTTCGTCCACTACAACTTCGCCGCTAGCATCATCGTCTCATCCCCGACTACACCACCTGCTACTCTATACCGACAACCGCGGACAGCGCCGACATCTCTCCCTCTGACGCTCTGGGCGTCGCAACCGCTCTGGAGGCTTCCTCTGCTAGTCTTTCTGACATGGTGACAAGTTCATGATGGTTCCTGCCCCCGCACGCCTGGTACTAGCAACACCGGGAGTGCCTTCGTCCCCGACGCGTTCTCGAGTCTGGCAAACTCGGATCGGCGCCTCGTCTTCTTCGGCTTCGACAACGTCTTCTTCGGCATCGACCCATCTATGACTGTCTCGACCGCGTCACCGACGAGTTCTTCTTTGCATACTCGGTTCTGGCAAAACTAGAGTGTGCGTTCGTCCCCGACGTGCGCCTAGTTCTGGCAAAACTATGACCGCACCTCGTCCTCGACGGCTCGGACTGTATCGACTTCGGCATCGACACCCTCAACGACTGCCTCAACGCGTCTCCGGCATCCTCCTCGCGCACTATGCGCATGCGGCTTCACGTGCGGCTACCTCGACACCGACATCCCCGACCACGACATCGACCACGGCGACCCATCGCATGGCTACCTCGACCATGGCACCGCCTCACGCTCTCGGCTCCCTTGACATCGGCACAAGGGCTATCACCTCGCCTGAGAATCTCACCAGCTTCCTCTACAGTCCAAGCTACCGTGACGCGACACCGTCCACGACATTCCCGCTCGGACTGCGGGGGGATGTCAGCCTACTGAATGCTACTTCGGTTTATCTCTAGTCTGACCGTCCGCGATATTTCAGTTGTTCACGACGCTATCGCTACGACTGCGGGAGAGTGTTAGAGTATTAGGTATATACGGTTGTTATGGTAGTTTAGATAGAGTTAGAATCTGTTTACATACAGTCCTAAATTGACTCGTACTCCAAGATAATCCTCTGTACGCCTATATATACTCGCCCATGAGGCTCAATAATATATCCATCATATTCCGCCAAACTCATACTCTTTCAATTTCTATTAAGATGAGCTGCAAGTGAGAATGTCTTTCTGGTTGCGCATCACGTCTAACAAATAATTATTTTTGTTTGCATGGTTTTATTTTACCGAATATGAAAGGATAAAAAATAACTCACTTGTTTGTTTTCCCCGCTAGCAACAAAGCAAATGGAAAACATCATAATTATTTCTGTTTGCATGGTTTTATTTTACCGAATATGAAAGGATAAAAAATAACTCACTTGTTTGTTTTCCCCGCTAGCAACAAAGCAAATGGAAAACATCAACCATGCGTGGTTACCACTTAAAAGGGGAGACCTTTGCGAAGGTCTGTTCCCATGCGCACGGGCGCTTCTCCGTAGTACACGTGTCACGCTCCAGCAATCAACTTTCGGTCTGTATGCGTGGTCCGACCTTTCTAGTTTAAGTGTATGGTGTTCATTTTTTTCCTTTTTTATTTTTTCTGCATGTTCTATGGCTTGGCTTCGCCTTGAATCAAGTTGCATATGGAGCATCAAATTTTAATAATTATCTTAAAGGGGTGCATTGGTCGTAGCGCCCGTTTGTCATTCCCCCAATTTATCGTAGCACGTTTTACAAACTCAGATTCGCCTTGAATTAAGGCGCTTGCGGTGCATCAAAGTACATTTATGCTCACAAACAAAGTATAACAAAAGTATAACTATACTCAAAGTCGAAATAGATGAAAGTACAACTCTACTCAGAACGAAGTACCCGAAAGTATAAATATACTAAAAATCAAAGTACGCGGAATAATAACTGTATTAAGAGAAAACGTACAAGAAAGTATAAGTATATATGCAGATCCAAAGTACGCGAAAGTACAAGTATACTCACAAGCAAAGTACAATAAAAGTACAACATTATTTAAAGTCGAAATAAACGAAAGTACAATTCTACTTAGAGCCAAAATAAGCGAAAGTACAAATATAGTAATAGTCAAAGTAACAACAACTGTACTAAAATCCAAAGTACGTGAAAATACAAGTTTACTCACAACCAAAGTGTACGAAACTACAACTATACTCAGAGCCAAGTACATGAAAGTACAACTGTACTAAAAGTCAAAGTACAAAAAATACGAGTATACTTACTGCCAAAGTACGCGAAAGTACGAGTGTGTAGTAACCCAAGTACAAAGAACACTACGAACCCAAAGTAGAAAAAATATAGAACTGAAGTAGTTAAACTATGAACACAACATTTTGGAAAGTATAAAATAATTTGTTTAAAACGTATCAACATGAGATCTAGTTTTAAAACGCTCGGCACGAGAAGCATAAAATTAAAAACAGTTCGTAATTTGGATAAGCGGTTGTCAAAATATTTGGTTTTGAATCATTGGATTTGAAAAATAAAAGGGAAAATTCGTGCTCTCGCCCTCCTATATCTTCATCTCTCTCATCCTAATCCTACTTTACTTCTCGCTACGACATTTGTCAAGCATGCAGAGTCTCATTAGGAAGACCGCATGAAGGAGAAGTCGTCACTTGGCGCGATGACAACGTGCGGGACGAACCTTTCAGAAGGTCGGCCTTTTTTAGGATTTTTTTAGAGCAACCACATATTTCATTAACAGACGGGATAAAATAATTATCTTGAAACACCGTAGATAAAAACACTAAGAGATCGAGATATACAAAATGACTCCTAGGTTTTCCTGTAACCACCAAATCTAGCGGCCGTTGTCAAACTCCAGCTTCACCGAGACAAACGCCAGAAGAGACGCCGAGCCTCCACAATTTCAAGATCCAAAAAAACACCATCGCCAACGAGGCTTTGTGAGTCGATAAACAGGCCTGCTGCACGCAGCGAGGCACATGTCGTTGTGGTACGTTGATCGGGGGACGTCGTGTTGTCTTGGACCAAGATCTGTCGCCTCCCATCGACGAAGTCGGAGAGGAACGACAGATCCACCACCTCCAGACAAACATCCTTGCTCCAGAGGAACCACCTCGCCCCAGCCACCCACACAATTGTGGATAACGACGAGTGCCAATGACACAACGAGAAACAGATCTCGCTATATCTGGAGAACGGCGAGAATACAAAGTCGTCGATCTGAAGGACCGAGTAGCACACATTGCCATCAACTCCAAGGCTTCACCGTGAAGGACGCCGCTGGTGTGGGAGTAGAGTTGAGGCAGATTTATTTGCCCGTGCGCCACTACCACCACCCCAACGTCGCACCACAACTAACAATCTCTAACCCTAATTATTAGACGGAGAAACGAGGTCCCCCCTCCCTCCTCCCCCCGGAGCGACAAGCAGAGGGAGAGGGAACCCGTGATCAGCCAACTGAGATCTAGAGGATTTGATCTCCGCTGCCGCCTGTTGGGAGTTGGGAGGGAGAGAGTGCCAGTCTTTTTTTAGGATTTCCGACCATGGGTGGTTGTATTCTCCATCGGTACATACTCACTCCGATCCAAATTAGTTGACTCAAATTTGTGAAGATACAGATATATCTAATACTAAATCATGTCTAGATACAATCGAATCTGGACAAATCTAAGTCGAGTAATTTGGGTCGGACGGAGTACTATTTTTAGAACAAAGTTGGTATAGCAGATGGAAAATAAAAAAGCCCACGGTCCAACTAGCCCAACGGACCAGACAAATATCAAAACAGGCCCAAATTGAAAGGACAACAGGGATCAGGTGGAAAACAATGAGCCAACCTATCGATCGGGCGTCAAAATGAATCGCTCAGAATCAACTTCTCTATAACGTCATGTTTCAAAAAAAAAAAAAAAAAAAAAAAAAACCTCTCTATAACGTTAGCTGACCGAGAATTAGGTCATCCTCAGTCAGCTGAGCAATATTTAGAGAACATATGAACTTGCCTTGCGTTGAAAATTGTAGCCCAAAGCGTGTCAATGAAAATCAGCTCGGGGTAAGGAAGGGGAAACAAGGATTGATGACTTAGATGCTACTCCCTCCGTTCAGAAATATAAGATATTTTAGCTTTGTGAAATAAATATATGTAGATGTTTTTTAGTGTGGTTCACACCAAACCACTACGAACCTATATACTTAAAAACATCTAGATACATTCGATTCATAAATCTAAAACGTCCTATATTTTTGAAAGGGGGGAGTATGAAGTAAACACTCGAAGTGAATGGTCAAGTGATCGACCGGTTCGCTCGCTGTGCAAGAAAGCCATCGACGGTGGCGCCGCAGCCGCACGAGCAAGCTGCCGTGAGCCATGCATTTCCCGCCGGACAACTGGAAGGGGAACGACGCCAACACGCTATTGCTAGTGGCGACGCTGATCACGGCGCTCGTGTACCAGCTTGGCTGCAACATCTCCGTCCGGAAGGTACTGGGGAGGACATGCAGCTAGCGGGTGCTGCACCGCGCTGGCGACGCCGAGTACGTACGTGTACGTACCTTGACACACACAGACATTCATGCATGCAGGTACTTGGTGTCATGGCGGCGATCGATCTGGACGGGGTTCATTTAGATGACGCCGAGCCTACTGGTGTGCATGCCGGTGGACTCGCGCCAGTTCCGATGGTCATTCGCCGTCGGCCTGGTGCTGACCTGCATCTGCATGGCATCACTGTGTTGTGTCGCAGTTGAGCAAGCACCTGGTCGCTGGACATCCTCGTCGGGCAGCCACCGTCGCTTCGTATGGCTCATTTTCCAAGGATACGTCGTGCGAGACATATCGTTTTCATAGAAGAAGGACTAAGTTGTCGAGTAATACAACCCGCTGAGGCACATGCACCCCGAGCGCAATCCATGCCGTCCAGAGGACAGCACTCACACACTAGACGACTACTCGCGACATCTCCACATGTCCACCTGCCCCTAGACAGTCGCGGAAGAGACCCGCCGCTCTCCACAGCTCTGCCTTAGAGGCGATTTTACGGATCGCCTCTGCCGCGGACGGAACGACATCCTCGAACACAACGTCGTTCCGATGGCGCCAAAGCGTCCAGCAGACGAGCGAAATTCCGGTCCACAGGTCACGCTCCTGACCTTTGCCCCCTCGCCTCCCCTGCAGCCAGGTCGTGAGTCTGGAGTCCTGCTCGGGAGCCAATGGCTCTTCCCCCACCAACTCAGGCAGGCAGCCCACACCTCTCGGGCGAGAACGCAACCCATCAAGAGGTGATCAATGGTTTCCCCACACTGGTCGCAGAAGGGACATGCTGCCGGATGTTATAGGCCACGACTATGAAGCCTATCGGCGGTCCAGCATCTGTTTCTCACAGCCAGACAGAGCGAGACTTTGCAGCTGGCGGGTGCACGCGAGCGCCAGATCTGCAGGGCTCCTGCCATCGAGGTTCTGCCACCAAAGAGTGCCTGGTAGCAGGATTTGGCCGTGTAGCAATTGATCGGGTCCCAGTTTCACTTGAGAATGTCTCGTGTGCCTTCGGTTAGGTTGACTTCCTCGAGCCGGTCTGCAACTTCACGGAGCTCCCTGATTGCCACAGCGCCCATATAAGGGGAGACATCGTGCAACCAACCCCCGACAATGCCTTCATGGACTTTGCGTGTGGCGGCAACAAGAGCTGGCACCATCGCAAATAGGTTTGGCGCTATATCACTGATGCGGCCACACGGAAGCCACTTGTCTGTCCACAAAAGTGTTGCAGCACCATCCCCTACCACTGAAGTGGTCGCCGTGTCGAAGATTTTCCTAGCCAATTTTGGGACCCTAATGTCTAGCTCTTGCCACGGCTTGTCCAAATCCACGCGCTTCAGCCATAACCATCTAGCTCTCAGCGCAATGTTCATAAGGAGCTAGTTGGGGATGCCAAGACCCCCCATCTCCTTTGGCATGCACACCCTGTCCCAAGCCACTAGGCAGTGACCGTCATGCACATCCTTTCTACCTTTCCAAAGGAATCCCCATATGATTTTCTCGATGGCGATGATGATCTCAATCACGATGCCAAGCGTCATCATGGCGAAGACTGGGATGTCGGAGAGTGTCGTCCTGACTAGTTCCAGTCGCCCCCCTCGATTGAGCATAGATGCTTTCCATGATGGCAGCTTAGAGGCCACCATGTCAACCAACGACTGAAGCTGTGCCACTGAAGGTTTGCGCAGAGAAAGCGGTAGCCCTAGGTAGCGGAGCGAGAACTGCGTGATAGGGCATTGTAGCTCCTAGGCTACCAGCATTCTGTCCTCCTCAGAGCATCTTATCAGGTTGACCGAGCACTTAGATAAGTTGATGCGAAGGCTAGATGCCATGCCAAATTCAACGATGATCCCGGAGATCAACCGGAAATCTACTATTGTTGGCCACAAGAAGGTGACCACATCATCCGCGTAGATCGAGGTACGCTGCCGCAAGCCAGGATAGGAGGCCTAGGCTTTCCGCCTTCACGATCATCAGGTGGAACACCTCCATCAACAGGATGAATAGCTGTGGGAAGATAGGATCTCCTTGCCGTAGGCCCCGTCGGTTGGCCACTTTTGCTCCAGGACAGCCGTTCAAGAGGATACGCGTGGAGGCTGTGGAAAGCGACGCGCATATGAATGAGAGGAGGCGCTCTCTGAAGCCTAGCTTCTTCAAGACGTCTAGCAGGAAGGCCCAGTTCACCGTGTCGAAAGGCTTGGTGATGTCCAGCTTGAGTAGGACCGAGGGGGTTTTGTTAGCATGAAGCTTACGGGCTGTCCCCTGAACCATCATGAAGTTGTCGTGCATGCAACGTCCACGCACAAAGGCACTCTGGTGCACCCCAACCATCTGCGGTAGTATGGGGGTAATACGGTTCACGATCACCTTGGCCACCCACTTGGCTATGCCGTGGATTAGGCTGATGGGTCTAAAGTCTCGAAGCTCTTCCGCACCCTGTTTCTTGGGCAGCAATGTTACCAAGGCATTGTTCACTGCTCCAAATCCACGGCAGTCCAGCCTGGATAGTGAGTGGAAGGCTTCCATGATGTCTTCCTTAATAATGGCCCAACATGTCACAAAAAACGAGCAGAGAATCCATCCGGTCCGGGGCATTTATCCAAAGGCATACCCCGGATGGCTAATAACACCTCCTCTTCCGTGAAGGCCCCATCAATGTGCTGGAGGTTCACAAATTGCAGTCCGAGGTAGTCCAGGTCGAGCGAGAATGGCCAGTCAGCCTCCACCCCGAGCAAGTTCTCAAAAAAACTATCCACAGCTTCTGCCTTCTCTACATGCTCTGACAGCCGAACATCATCCACCAAGAGGTGCCCAATGAAGTTTTTCCTCCTATGATGACTAGCATGGGTATGAAAGAAACGCGTGCAAGCATCCCCTTCTTCAAGGAGGCCAATGTCCTCTCCAAGGAGGCCACCAATCCCAGCAGCTTTTTCTTCAGGAGACATCTAAGTCCACGATGTTGGGGCAAGAGCGGCCTGCTCTCCATGGCAACATCGAGGCGGAGGATTATTTCTGTGGCCATGAGAATCTGCAGCTTGACATTGCCTATGAATTTGGCACTCCACCGGGAGAGGTCCCTTGCCATGGCTCGCAACTTCATGTCAAGCCTTTTGAACGGGTTACATTCCCAACGCTGCATCGACCACGTGGCTTCCACCACTTCCATGAACCCATCCACCTTAGGCCAAAAGAATTGGAATTGGAACCTACACCCTCTCTGCAGGTCAGGTGCAAGACTGAGCAGCAGAGGGCAGTGATCTGATGGGCCTGAAGAAAAGCTGGGAGGAAAGCGTCGTGGTAACGAGCCTCCCAGTCCACGGCCGAGAAGACCCTGTCAAGCTTCTCCAGAGTCGGTTGCACTCTCTCGTTGGTCTAGGTGAATCTACGATTGTTGAGGTAGAGCTCCTTGAATTCTAGGGTTGCGAGTGTTCTACGGAATCTGGCCATCATGCGACGATGTAGAGTGCCCTGGTTCTTATCTTTCGGGTTGACTATGATGTTGAAGTTACCCGCCACCACCCAAGGGCCAGCGTGCAGGTCACGGATGTTCTGTAGCTCTTGGAGAAAAGCCCGCTTGTCATCGTTACTTTGGGGGCCATAAACCCTAGTGAACCACCAGCTATGATCCATGCCCGTCGAGATGCGGGCCGTGATGGTATGATCTGAGATATGCGGGTACGATACGGTGACCAGGTCGGATTGCCAGGCCAATAGATCCCTCCCCAAGTCCCCGCAGTTGGCACAAAGTAGAACTTGTCATACGAGGGGCCAAGGCACTTCCTCACCACACGGTCCGACATGACCGCCATCTTAGTCTCCTACAGGCAGACCACCGCAGCTCTGGCCGGAGATAAGACACGAGAGATCGTGAGTCGACACGCTAGTGAGTTCAAACCATGTGCATTCCAAATGCCAATCCATTATTACAACAAGGGACGGGCTGCCGAAAACAAGCTAAAGAACAAAAACACTGATTAGATAAGGCACTACACAGGTGCATCCTCGAACAGGGCAAGGCCTCTGGAAACCACCTGAACAGACGAGGCACAACATCAATGTGCTGCTGGCATAAGGGTCTCGCAAACAGGTCCAGGTAAGCGTCCAGAGCGTCGTCTCCAATCACCTTGCCCTCCCGGGCAGTCCCAAGCCTGGTGATGAGGGTGTGCTGCTGCTATCGAATCGGGGTACCTGGCGCAAAGCGTCCTCCAATTCTTCCACTCCTTCGTACCGGTCCAGGGTATTGCCTCTTGTTTCTACCGCGCTTAGCCACCGGCCTACTCAAGACCGAGTTGATGGGCATCTTATACGCTCCACGGAAAGCGGTCGGGCTCTGCACCCCTGCAGGCGTGTCCACTATCGGTGTGCCACCATCCATCACGGAGGGCCTCTGCTGCTGCTCTGAGTCCGAGTCCACGGGCGAAAGACTGATAGGGAAGACCTCCAGCATGTCCAGCACCGACCTGGGGGAGCTCGGCGAGTCAGACGTCAACCACTCGCTCAGCACCTTGTCATTAGGCGATGGTAGAAGGCCGGGCAAATGGAGTTGGCAGTCCTCTCTGGGAGAGGCGTTGGAATCCATAGCGCTAGGCCCCTGGGCGGGAAAAAGTGGACCACGCTTTGGAACCATGCCAACAACATTTCGAAAATCCACCTCTCGAGAAATGACAGGAGAGAGCGAGACTGGGGCTAGGAAACCAACACTGTGGGCCCCTCCACTATCGGCCAGGCTCGGCCATGCTCCTTCGAACGTTCGGTCCACGCAGGGTCCTCCACTTGGAGGGTGCGTGGTCCTGGTCAAAAGGCGATGCCATGTCACCCCTCAACTGCTCCGGTCCACTTTCCGCCGACACGTTCTGTATGCTGCGGGCCCTCTTGTCCTCACCACCTTCGTCCACCTCGCCTCCATATTCCTTAACCTGAGGCCATGGTTCGACCTCAAGTGGAGAATTAATGGGGATGCGGTGGTTGCCGCTCCAAGTTTCGTCGGAAAAACACCATCACCATTGTGACTCCTCCACGCGTGCATCGCGATGACGATGCAGCGCCCCACACGAGTCTTAAGGCTCACCACCTTGCCTGCCCAGACCACCACTAAAGCCGTCGCCTCCCCCGTGCATCCACCAAGGCTGCCTCCAGCATCACCGTCCTCGTTGATGTCCTCGGGCCACGGATCGTAGCCATCTTCCATCATGTCTTCCATGCATACCACGTGGATTCTAATCATGTAGCATAGCATGAACATCTATAGGGAAATCAAGGCGTCGTCGAGGAGGACCAGCCCTTCGTCCTCCTCCATCAGGTCATCGGGTTCTTCGATAAGAAGTGCCTTCTCTCGAGGCAGCTAGCTGATGTTGTCAAGCCAGGCAACCACACGGAAGCACCCCAGGTTCTCATGATTCGCCATCGTGGCGTCCAGCCTCTCGACCCACGCCGCAGAGCCAAGCAGGGCCACCACGGTAGAGCGGTTCCATGTGTGATCAGGCATGCCGGTAAGCTCGACGTGGGCGCGGAAACGGAGAGGGTGTCGTATGGACTACAACTAACGGTTCCATAGTGAAAAATGGAGGGAGAAACCCTAGCCATTGACTACGCCAGTGGCCACCATATCGTCTCGCACCCGACGGCTGTAGCACACCACGAGAAAGTCCACCGGCCAGGAGCGGTGCACGGTGAAGTTGTCCTCCGCCTAGGGAACTTGCGCTGCCACCATTGCGCCGGACTCAATCATGGAGACGTTAGATTGTTGCCCCGACACGAACGCCACAAGGGCCCAGCGCAGAGCATCATGCGCCACCGCAATTTCAGCCGACTGCAGGATGATCACCGCTTCCATCTCCGGGAAAGCCATTACGCGGTGGGAGGACGATGGCACGTCTTGAGATGGAGGGTGCCCCCTAGGTATGGCGTCACCCTCTCCCCGGTGAGCCGAAAAGCTTCTCCCACGGCAGCCTCTTCGCCTCGGACGACGCGTCCCCGGCTGTCCCAAGCACCGCGCTCGCTATGAACACCACGCCCCTCACGGGCTCCACTTCCGCCCCGCACATCGTGCCCATGCTGCCATCCACGCGCACCCCAAGCCTGAGTTGTTCTTCCACGCTCACCAGAGCCATCCAGGAGGTCACGGCCACCACCGCCAGCTGCTAAATCCTGCACATCCACACCTCCCGGGGCTCCACGGTGATCAATGAACCTCGAGCCGACAGAGCTTGGCTAGGGTGGCGGGGAACGGTGGGGAGAGCCCAGGTGGCGCCGCGCCGGAACTTTGTAGGCACCTTCCCGCACCGAAGAGGGCGAGCAAGGACCGACCGGTGGTGGCGGTGAGGATGCCGGCTGGATGTGGCTGCCTAGCCTATCATGCACGTCGCCCCGGCACCCGGCCATCTGCCGCTGTCCACCATGGGGCTGATGCTGCTACGCCCTGGATGCAGTCTTGTCCTACTGCTGTTGTGCCTCTCCATATCCACCTTGCCTCGGCTGCGCTCTGTCGCTGTGCCGCTTTGGAAAGTCTCGGGTGTGGTGCCCCTCATGCCGACACTAGAGGCAGACTGTCGGGAACATGCAATCCTTGGAGATATGGCATGGACGTAGACAGTTGAAGCAGCAGCCCGCAAGGTCCAGCGGCAGGTCTTCACGGATGGTGAGTGTCGGGAGCTCCGTCGTGCCGTCCCGCCTCCTCTTGGTGTCACCTGCACGCTGCCACTTACCGCGCCCCACCACCGCTGGAGGAGACGCTCGTTGGGGGCCTGGTGCACGAGGGGCGGATGCGGTGGCGATGGAGGTCGAGGCGATGGCGGAACCACCAGCGAGGGGATTCCGATTGCCGGTGAGGGTGTACCACTGCGCAACACCTCACAGTACGAGCTGGGGGAGCCCTCCACTTCCTCATCGTCGTCTGAGTAGTACACCCATCTTCGGGCTTGGGAGGAGGGGGTGGAGATGGACGGGGTTGGGGATGGAGCTGCCATGGCAGGGGAGGGGAGGTCTGGTGTCCAACGGTGCCAGAGGGGCATCTGGCATGAGTCTTTGTACACTGTCACCGGAGTAGCAACGGTGGTGGGAGCGGAGCGGAGCCTAGCCTAGGGTTTCATATAGGCGACAAATCCAACTTATGTTCCTACACTGAGTCTACAAAAAACGATGCTTAACCAAGTCACGAAGACATCTCCTCGTATGACTCATGATCAGTGTTTGATCGGAGCAGCGCAGCAATGTCCTGAGCATCTCCACTCAGGGCACTAAACCCACCCTAAAGCGCTATCGCAGGTGTCGGCATTCAAAATCGCGTCTAGTCTCCCAATATTTTTTCACATAGGCGCGGCCTGTTTAGTTAACTGGCGCCCTAGGCCAAACCCTACCCACAGGGGGCAAGCGAGGGCGCCGGATGGAGCTGCGGGCCAGCCTTGGCAATGGGAGAAAGCTTCATTCCTGCCCTTTCCACCGCTTTCTGCTCCGTCTTCCCGCCCTTTTCCCTACTATATCTAGGCGCCCCTCCCTCCCTCGCTTCCCCTCCCGTTGCCGCCACCTTGGAGAGGCTCAACCTCAATTTTTACAAGGTTGTGATGTTTGCCACTATGACATCCTCGTGCCGCCGTGTGTGAGGATTCTCACCGGCTTCGAGCTCAGCTACGCCGGTGTGCCTGTAGCGTCACCCTTGGGTGGCGCCGAGTTGGCGATTCAGATCGAAGAGTGCCGCCACGAGCTGCCAGAGTGGAAGAGGGCGATGGCCCGGTATGTGCCCATGAGCGCGTACTGGCCGAAACGGTTCAAGAAGGAGCGGGTTAAGGAGCTTGTGTTGTGACCAAGCTCACCGCTGGCAGCTCCACCTGGATTTGCGCAACCCCCAAGGGAGACAACGATTCTGGGTAGTGCGCGTCGTTTTGTCTTGACGGCGCGCCGTGAAGAATTCATGAGGAGGGCGAAGGCCACCGGGATCATTGAAACCTTCGATCCAGATTACGGATGTAGTATAGCTTCTTTTTCCCAAGTAGACCTAGGTTATCGAATCCTAGGGAAGCGAATGCATAGTGAAGTTACTTTAACGGACCTTCGGGAGTTTTAGAATTCCTTTTGTGTTTTCACCGGACCAATAGCTTGCATATTTTTGTTGTTGTCGATGATGGAGAGAGAGGGCCTGGGGCGTTCGGTTTCACCTGTAGCTGTGCAACACATCTGACGGAAATAAAAAATATAAATAAAGTATGTGTGTACTTGTTAGATCAAGATAAATTATATATGGGCAGTGCATCCATAATTGCTATTTCCTCCACAACCGCTTATAGCAATAACCTACTAGTCTCATCCATAGAAGAAAGAGAACAAATGATATGCATAGTGATGTCACCGTTAATCCCAAGCAAATCCCTCACATACAGCCGTACTACCCCTTATGTCACTAGGGTTCCCAACCTGCAGATCAGTCATCACTCATAGTCCCTATACCTAGCTCAACCCTGGGGGTCTTGGGTACCTGACAAGTCCTTAGATTGAGGCAAGAGAGGATACAATAATCATCATGACATACAAACTAATACACGATCCCATCTATGATAAATCACATGCACAATTGCTACATGGCTAGGCCGAAGCCCTTAGCCCAAGGAGAATTACTCACACATAGAGATGAGATCAGCAATCACAAACATTGTAATGAAAATCATAAGATTGGTAGCAATAGTCTTACAATATCGCCAATCGGAGAAGAGATCTACTATTACAAGTGGTGGAGTATGGCTATGGAGATAGAGAAGGGTTTGGAGATCTGGAGGCGGCTTTTGGTGGAGTTTGGCTTCTTTGGGGCGGAGCGTGTCATGTTTTCCCGTCGCCCGGGGCTTCTTTATATGGGGGTCCCTTCATGAAAGTTGTTCTGTTTAACCTAACGGTGGCGGTGCCAACTATACGACCGGAGCTATACGGTCGGAATTTTTGCTCCGGACATATAGTTGGTCGTTAAAGCGTCTGCCTCCGTTGTAAGGCTCCTAGTTTCTTATGGTTGTTGGAAATATCATATCTTTGACTTTAATGTAGTGATTCCCTCCTTTAAACGACATTATCTGCACAGGAAAAATACAAAAGAAAGGATTGCATACCCCTCTGAATATTAGCATTAGTGGCATGGTTTAGAGAGATATTTCATCAAGAATATGATTAATATCTAGTTTAAATGTGGACGTTAGATGGCTATATTTCAGAGCCATCAACCTCCCCAAGCTTAAACTTGATCGTCCCGAGCAAGAAAACCAAAATCAAAATGGAACTCAGCATTTAAACTGAAATAACGAGATGGTGATCTTACTCATGATTAGTAGCCTCATGTTTCCTCCACTTCATAAATCTGAAAAACTTCAGCATAAATAGAGTAATGGCAAGCATATAATACGAGTTTCATGCATCCTTATAGCGCAACAAAATTATTGTAAACATGGATGATTCAAATGAGTAAACTTTATTCCATGTCAAGTAATCAACTCATAGGCTTGCTTTGAATAGTAAAGTGTAATCATGTAAATTAAGAGTGTGAGAGTTGTCATGAAAAGCATATATACCAGAGTCTCAATTCTCCCACATCAATAAATCAAGACTTTTCAAGCACTACTTTTCTATTCATTGTCCTTCAAGAATTTCAGTTTTTAAGTAATTGAGAGCATGCCAAAAAAATTATTTAGTTTATCGGGCTGTGATGGACACTCGTGGCATCACTAAGGTTTTTGTTCCTTTTGCATAATTATTTCTCATAATAGCAAGAGGAGTGATTCCATCATGATTACAGCTACCCGGGAGTGCCAAGAATCTTACCCACTATAGCATTGCTGCTACAAGTGTTTAATCAACTCATAGACAGAATCTAGGAGTTTACTCCATGAAGATCGTTCGTAGGCCAGCAGAGTTGTTGGCGTCCCATAAAGTTTTACATGCATAAAGCTATATCATTCTTATGATTAACAAGTCAAACTTTGGCATGCTCACAAAAACCGCTAAACATTAATTCAATCGAACAAATCCTTTCGAAGACAGCTATCAAGTCAATCAACATTTTCAGTGGTGTTGAGTATCTCTAGAAATAAGCCTTCAAGATTAAACACTACAACACCCAAGCCTTCAATTGTGAGACTTTTTCTTATTACAATTGTTTAGCAATTTTTTAGGCAAGACTTGGTTAATTACGAGAGATGGAACAAAATGTACCCAATTAAATACCCATGCAAATGAAAATCTTACGACGATACAAAGACTCACTCTACCAATATAATATCTCAACATTTACTACTAACTAGCATGGGTTTCTCAAACTTCAAAAGTGAGGAGTCATAAGGAATACCTCGTATGTTTGGTTCCACTTTTCTCTTCATTTTTTATTTGTTTCTTGAAAACTCGAAGCCGACCACTCTCTTGCAAATATATGAAGACCTCGAGGCGGAAAGAAAAGAAAGAGGGAAAATAAGGAAAAAAATGGAGAAATCTTTTTGTGGTTTTTAAGAGAGCAACTTTAAAGAATAGAAAATTGGTGGCAAAGCTCGGATAGAAAATTTTGAAAGCAAAATAAAAAGAAATAAATATAAAGTGTTGGAGAAACCAACACGAGTGATTATAAACTCAAAAATAAAAACATAACCTCTAAAATAGATAAAAGCAAATGAATGTCACGTAAATATACATGAGGAAACTTTCCCAAGCTTAGGCTTTTGCAGCCCTTCAATTTATGTGGTGGCGGGAAAAAGTCGTTACTCCAGTTCACGAATTGAGTTGAGAGGTTACTTGTTGATTCTCGGAGGTTCAAATAGAGGCTATGCATCCTCTCCATAGTCCCTCCAAGTCCTTGGAAATCTTGGTATGTGGTGAACCGGGTTTCTGGCTGCTCCTCTTGATAAGGAACTTCTTTCTCCTCCTCTTGGTCCTCATTCTCCTCCGGAATCTCTTCCTCGGGTTGGTGTTGCTCAACCTACGAATCATATAGCAAACGTCCTTTCTCAATAGAGAAAAGACCATTGGGCATAGGAGTAGGGTAGATACGCCCAGCTCCAGCAATATGCAGGTAATAAGCACTACCTCTCCTATTGAGCATTCCACTGGCTCTCAAGGTGGAGAAACCAACACGTGTCTCACCTAGTACGGGTTGAAACTCACCTAGGTCGAGGCCTAGGGCAGTGACAAGTACAATGATGACGCCTCCCCCTGTAATTGGTCCTTGGCTTTGGGAGGCTTGGTACTACAAGTAGCGCACAAGGATGGCACCCAAGTTGACTGACAAGCCACAGTTGATATAAGCATTCTTTGCGAGGACTAGGATGTCCTCCTCATTGAGTCTCATGAACTCATTACATGCCTACAAGGTGTTAGCAATAACATAGAACAAATAGCGAGTTGCAGGATATTGAATATTCTTCCCCTTGTTTATTTTAGTAGTGAAACTCATTCCATTATAGAATTATTCAGGTGTAGGTTCTAGGCCAGTAAAAGATGCACGTAAAGCATGAATATCATTGTTTGGAAAATTAAAACATGCGCACCATTCATCTAATGTTAAAGTGTAATTGTTGTTTATCAGACGGAAAGAAATAGTATCCTCTCCTTGCCAATGTTTAATGGTGCTTTGCAATGAACTAACAAATTCAATAGTTAAGCGGTGATAAGTAGGTACATCATTATACACAAAGTTTTGCAGGCCAACTCTATTGCAAAGTAAATTGAAGTCATCAGTAATACCGAGTTGGTTCAATATGATGGGGCAAGCCCACTTGGTGGCCTTCACTTCGTGGTTCTTGATCCTGTTGAAGCAATCACGATGGGCCTCATTCTTGAACCGTATCCCCATGTGTTCCTGGGCGGCAGCCTGAGAAGCGCTAGCGATGGCACGAGCACGAGTTTGGCTCCTTGTGTTCATCATCTAAAACATTGAAGAAAGGTAAAAATAAAACTTTTTTATCCAACAACAGTAAGTGCATCATATTCCTCATCATAGCACACTAAAGAATTCTCCTCAAAATTGAAGGGAATATGCCCGAGAGGCAATAATAAAGTGGTTATTCTCTTATTCCATGTTTATGATAAATGTTTATTTTACATGCTAGAATTGTATTGATCGGAAACATCAATACATGTGTGTTTAATAAACAAAAAGGTTCCTAGTTATGCCTCTCTTATAGACTAGCTTGTTGATTAACAAGATGATCAAGGTTTCCTGATCATGGACATTGGATGTTGTTAATAACAAGGTCACACCATTGGTGGAATGATGTGATGAACATTCATCCGAAGTATAGCATTACGATCAAATTCATTATGTTTATATTGCTATAATATCATACGAAGTAATCTTTATCCTTAGACCATGAGATCATGTTAATTGCTAACATCGGAAGAGTATCTTGATAACATCAAACTTCACACCGTAACAGGGTGACTATAAAGGTGGGTTCGATTACTCTGAAGGTGTTATGTTGAGGCTCATGGATCAAGAGTGGGATTTGTCCATCCCGATGATGGATAGATATACTCTGGGCCCTCTCGGTGATATCACATTGAAATAGCTTGCAAGCAAGTGATGTGATCACTAGAATGTTATATCACGGGAACGAGAAAAGAGTGCATGTCGATGCGAGATCAAACTAGGTATGGAATCGATGATCGAATCTCGGACATGTAATATATCGCGAGACAAAGGGATTTAGTTACTAGCGTTAAAGGTTCTCACGATCACAGAAGTCATCGTTGAATGTGTAGGAGTCAGTATGGATCTCCAGGTCCCGCTTCTGATTATTGATCTGAGAGGGGTCTCGATCATGTCTGCATTATTCGCGAACCGTAGGGTGACACACTTAAGGGATACCGACACCATTTGGAGCAAATATGTTTCAGATAAAGATTTAAGAAAGTGCTGGAATTATTTCAATAGACACAAAGCTGTTTGGTGAAATTGCTGAAATTAGTTACGCATGTAATATTGAAATATTGCAAGGGTTTTATGTGAATGTTTGTTAATTAAAGTAATTAACAAAATTCTGAATAAAAATAATAAAGAGTTTTATTAAATGAGAGAGCATTAAATTTGGAGAAATTTAATGCATTTAAAATGGAGACTTTAAAAAGAATGTGAAGGGCATTTTAATGTGGAGGGTTACCACCACATGAATGGAGGAGGTGAAGGTCACCCTCCATGTGCCGGGCCATGAAGGAGGGCACCCCCTCCTCCTACAAAAGGCCACCCCTCCTCACTTCTCACTCACTCCTTGTGAAGGATCTCTCTCCCCTCTGGAATTATTCCCCATGGTCTCGGATTAGAGATACATGTTCGGTGGCTTTATCTCGAAAAGAGTTGTTGCTTCGCTGCTTTATTGGAGCGAGGGCCGGAGGTTGTCGGGTGCAAACGTGTGTGCGATCACGGATGCACCGCTGCTTTGCGTGCTGGACTTGGTGGTGCTGGAGCTGGATCGATGGACGTGCTAGAGCCGGACCTGCTGGACTTCATCACGATCTTGAGATCGGCAAGTGTACGACTACATCAACCACGAGTTCCTACTTGTTAACAAAGCTCGTTGTCTACGAGGGTAAGTTCTCGTTGGATGTATGTCCACCCGTTGCTTTGTACCTAGTAGATAGATCTTGGCGTGTAGTTCACACCGTAGGAATTTTTTTGTTTTTATGTTGCGGACCCAACAGTGGTATCAGAGCCTGATCTATGCGTAGGTGCTTAGCACGGGTAGTACACATATGTTGATATGTGGGCGATGATGATCATGTTATTGCATCTTCTATGTATTTTGGATATTGGTGGCATAGTGGGATGAAGCGGCCCGGACCAACCTTACATGTCATCGTACATGAGACCGGTTCCACGACTGACATGCAACTTGTTTTGCATAAGTGGCTGGCGGGTGTCTGTCTCTCCTACTATAGTCAATATCTGATTTACAACGAGTTGCTAATAACTTAGTTATCCTCGTTGTGGTTCATGTTCGTAGATAAGAACGGTTCTATCTCCGAAAGCCCTAAGCCACGTAAAACTTGCAATTGATAAATTAGAGGCGTCTAGTTTAGATCGTTGCTGGGCTAGTGTATTGATATGGTATTGTTGTAAGTAGATGTATGATAGATACTCTTACAACACACTCAACGTGTAAGTTCCATAGACCTTGGCCTTACACACAAAGGAATGATAGAGATCACACCATGATGCAAGTGATAGAGATCAAATGCATGGACCATATCATCTCACTTTACACATTAGATGTTAGCATCTTATACTGCTAGTTTGGCGCTTTCTATAGCATTGTAAGATGATCTCTCTTTTAGATATCAAGATAAAAATGTGCTCTTCCTTAAGTATGCACCGTTCTATGGATCGTGTTTCGAGACATCACGTGATGATCGGGTGTACTCGACTCTACGCTTTCATACAAACGGGTGTAAGACATTTTTACACATGCGAGTACTAAGGTTCTTACTTGGCGAGCCTAGCATGTACAGACATGGCCTCGGAACACGGACCGAAAGGTTAAGCATGAGTCATATAGTTGATATGATGACCATATAGATGCTCGCCTTTGAAGCTACATCAACTCACGTGATGATCGGACTTGGTGTAGTGGATTTGGTTCATGTAATCACCAAAAAGGCATGAGGGATGTCGTTTTTGAGTGGGAGTTCATTTCTAATTTGGATTAGTCGAACCAAATTTGTCATAAATTAAATCAAAGTGAATTTGCATAGTTTGGTGTAGTCATTGGCATTCGTTTTCTACCTTATGCTTAGTTTTTATTTGAGATAATAGAACTATAGAATTCTGGATATTTACTTTACGAACTGGTATCGTATTGTTTTGAATGTCAATTTAAAGTTTATAAGTCCTATTGCAAACTTTCAGCAAACTCTATTTACTCCATGAAGTTTAATAAGTAGTATTAAATCAAGAGTAAGAATTCCAATGTTAGTATCTAAAGTATCATGTTTGCCTCCATGATTATTGATATTCAAAAAGTTGTTTTAATATCAAGATTATATTGGAGCTGGAAATTGTTTCAGAAACCATCATGTGTGAAAGATATTGTGTTATCTGAAACAATATTTTTGGTTGCATTATGATAGAGTATAATTTAGCAAAATACATGTTCTCATATTGTATGACAATTTGTGAAGGATGGAGATGCTAGGCATCCGAATCTACCAAAAAGGTTTAGGGAACTGATATTATACTCGTGATTCTTTCTTATAAGCTATAGTAGCTTGATCATGAAAGTTGTCATGATAAGGATGAATAGAAGATGTAAGTAAAATGTTTACTACACTAATAGATTACTAAAGAATGGATTTTTGAAAGAACACCAAACATTTGATGATGGTGATCCACTTCAAAGTGCAAGTCCAAAGGTATTAGTATTTGACTATATACGCTTTGTACCATGTGTCATGTTGATGACACCACTATTGATGTTGATAGATTCTTTTAAAAGAAAAAGGAATTGCTGAAAGAGAATCTATAAAATATTTGGCAGAAAATAAAAAGGTTGGAGATGTCCAACTTAGGTATATAGAAGATATACATGTTATGGCTATATTCCTTGCTTGTTAAACAATGTGGTTCTTAGGTATTGGATACCGGTATTGGATACCGAATTGGTTGGTATGAAGTGTCATACAGGACAACGCAATTCATGAACTACAATGGCCTAAGTAACCAGCAAAAGAATGAGTGATGATGTTCATCGAAAACAAATAAAGTGTTATTGTGTTTTTCGTTGTCATCAAACCATGCCTTCAAGATTTGTTTAAATAATTGTTATTTTGTTCCGGTATCTTGAGAACAATGGTTGTTCAAATAATTACCGTATTCCATAAAGGATGGATGAACTTTTACAAGTCTAGTTGGAGAAATCACATCTATAAACACTATTGCTAAAATGTCGCAAGACAAATGATTGAAAGATCACTTATGAAGTGACATCGCTGTTTAAATTATATTTGAAAGAAAACATGAAGAAACTCCATGTTGATGGATTTTTGGAGTCTTTGATTTTGATCAATTGACGCATGTGAGACTTTCCTCGAGATAATTGAAACTCCATCCATAGGCCAGAGAGGAACGGATGACTAGCTTATTGGAAATTGTGCATGCTGATGTGCATAGTACATTATGTGTAGCCATATGCGATGGATCTTTTTGCTTCATATGCTTTCTCCGAAAATTTGAGTGAATATATCTGTATATTTACTTAATAAGGAAGAAGTATGAAACATTTGAAAATTATTCAAAGACTTTCAAGATGAAGTGGAAAATCATTGTAACAAGAAAATAAATAGTTTATGATTCGATCATAAAGGAAGATATTTGAGTTACATGTTTAGCAAAAACACCTAAGACTTGAGGAATTGTTCCATGATTTGTGTTTCCCGATAAACCATAGGAGTATGGCATATTCGAGAGATAAAATCAAACCATGTTTGACATGGTAAGATCAAGGGTGTCATTTATAAAACTGCCATTATGTTTTAAGGATTGAAGCTTTAGAGACTACCACTTTTACACTGAAAAGAGCACCATCGTGATCCATTGAAATGACACCATATGAGTTATGGTTTGGGATAAAACCCGAATTGTCTTTTCTTAAATTTTGGTATGCTATGCATAAGTAAAATGTTTACAACCAAAGTCGGATAAGCACGTCTTTATAGGTTATCCCAAAGAATTTGTTGGGAATTTCTCCATAACACCGAGGACAAAAGAGTTTGTTACTTGGAACGTCAAGTTTCTTGAGAAGGAATTTTTCGTGAAAAGTTAAGTGGGAGGACAATAGAACTTTGATAAGGTTGTTGAACCTTAGCTATATGTGCTAAGTAGTGCAGCGCCGTAAAGTGTCTCGGTGGCGGCCACAATGCTCATGGCTCTCGTGATTACAAAAGGTGTGATCTCGGAGATTAGAGTTCCTATAGAACCGTGTGGGTCGGTAAGAATCAAATAGTAAGATTTGATAAGCAAGTCGTTATTGTTTTGACAATGATGAACCGACTACATGCAAAGAAGCGATGATGGCCCCTGACTCCATAAAATGACTAGAAGTCATAGAATCCGTGATAGTATCCATAGACGAGAAAACAAGTTTCTGAACTTGGAAGACCCTCCGGAAAGGCGTGAAGCCTATCGGTCGTGTTTGGATCTATAAAGAAATAAGACATGGATGTTTAACATCTATGAAATAGTCGACATGTCGGAAAGAAGTTTACGACAATGTTCAAGGAGTTGACTATGACAAGATTTGATCTTTCATAGCGATATATAGTCTTGACGGATTAATGTAGCAACCACTACATATAATTTGGTATATGGTAGTTGAATAAACAAAACAAGGTTCTTCTAATAGAGCGGTATCCTCGGACATGTACTTGACATGGTCCAATGGGTTTTTGTTAATTCAAAGGGTGCTAAAAGGGCATGTAAACTTCAATAGTTGAAGTAAGCATAGCGGAGTTGGAATCTTCACCATGATGAAATTGTTAAAAGAGTTTAAATTCATCGGAGATGATGAAGATGCTTGCATTTGCAAGAAATTAAGTGGGAGCGCTGAGACATATTTCTAATACATTATGTAGAGGACATATTGTTTATTGGAAATGATGTATCTTGTATTGACACAAGTTAAGAATTTCATTAAAATAAGATTTTGATGAAAGACTTGGGCAAACCTGGAATATTAGGCATCAATATCTATATGGATAGATTAAGGCGCTAATATGGTTGTGCCAGACATACATATCTGTGATATTGAAAGGGTTCAATATGGAAACAACAAGAAAGGTTCTTGCTGCATGGAAAGGATTGTATCAAAATTCAAGTGTTTCAACACTTGGTGAGTAAAATCACATGAAGATTTTGATCGATTATACCATGATATGTATATATCCAGAATGTCCTATGCTCTAAATGTTATGAGCATATACTAGAATGATTCATAAGATGATCATTGGACAATAGTAAAGATATTCTTATGAGATTTGGAAGAACTAAGAATATATAATGTATAAGTGACAAATAGTTAAAGGTAGTTCATTGTAAAGTGTTACATTGATACTAGTTTTGTCACAAGATACAAATTAAATTTATCTCAATTTAGACTATGGGTGGCACAATGTAATGGAAAGGATGTTCCATGATGGATTTGGATGAGTTCCAAAGTTGAGACATTGTGACGGATACTACAACAAAAGGCTAAGTATATGACTGCTATAGTAGCGACAAGGAGGGCACTTGTGTTAAGTAGTTTGTTATCAAACTAGGTGTGGTTCAAAGTGGGTAATACTATGAAGATATATTGTGTGACAATAATATCAACATATTTTGAGCGAGCAACTAAAGGTCTCACCAAAGGACCAAATCTATACAATGCCATCTCATTTGAGAATGAGTGATGCGTAGAGACGCAGAGACATGCAAATACACACGGACCTGAAACTGTCAAATCCAGAGATTATGTTAACCACTAGCAATAGCGTATATGCAACACCAGAAAGCCATAGGTGTTCAATATGCAAAGTTTTTCAAACTAGATTATTGACTCTAGTGCAAGTGGGAGAGAAGGAATATGCCCGAGAGGCAATAATAAAGTGGTTATTATCTTATTCCATGTTTATGATAAATGTTTATTTTACATGCTAGAATTGTATTGATCGGAAACATCAATACATGTGTGTTTAATAAACAAAAGGGGTTCCTAGTTATGCCTCTCTTATAGACTAGCTTGTTGATTAACAAGATGATCAAGGTTTCCTGATCATGGACATTGGATGTTGTTAATAACAAGGTCACACCATTGGTGGAATGATGTGATGAACATTCATCTGAAGTATAGCATTACGATCAAAGTCATTATGTTTATATTGCTATAATATCATACGAAGTAATCTTTATCCTTAGACCATGAGATCATGTTAATTGCTAACACCGGAAGAGTATCTTGATAACATCAAACTTCACACCGTAACAGGGTGACTATAAAGGTGGGTTCAGTACTACGAAGGTGTTATGTTGAGGCTCATGGATCAAGAGTGGGATTTGTCCATCCCGATGACGGATAGATATACTCTGGGCCCTCTCGGTGATATCACATTGAAATAGCTTGCAAGCAAGTGATGTGATCACTAGAATGTTATATCACGGGAACGAGAAAAGAGTGCATGTCGGTAACGAGATCAAACTAGGTATGGAGATACCGATGATCAAATCTCAGACATGTAATATATCACAGGACAAAGGGATTTAGTTACTAGCGTTAAAGGTTCTCACGATCACAGAAGTCATCGTTGAATGTGTAGGAGTCAGTATGGATCTCCAGGTCCCGCTTCTGATTATTGATCTGAGAGGGGTCTCGATCATGTCTGCATTATTCGTGAACCGTAGGGTGACACACTTAAGGGATACCGACACCATTTGGAGCAAATATGTTTAGATAAAGATTTAAGAAAGTGCTGGAATTATTTCAATAGTCACCGAAACTGTTTCGGGTGAAATTGCTGAAAATAGTTCTGCATGTAATATTGAAATGTTGCATGGGGTTTTATGTGAATGTTTGTTAATTAAAGTAATTAACAAAATTCTGAATAAAAATAATAAAAGAGTTTTATTAAATGAGAGAGCATTAAATTTGGAGAAATTTAATGCATTTAAAGTGGAGACTTTAAAAGAGAATGTGAAGGGGCATTTTAATGTGGAGGGGTTACCACCACATGAATGGAGGAGGTGAAGGGTCACCCCCTCCATGCGTCGGCCATGAAGGAGGGGAACCCCCCCTCCTCCTATAAAAGGCCACCCCCTCCTCACTTCTCACTCACACCTCCTTGTGAAGGATCTCTCTCCTCCTCTAGTATTATTCCCTATGGGCTCGGATTAGCGAGATACATGTTTTCGATGGCTTTATCTGGAAAGGAGTTCTTGCTTCTGCTGCTTTGCTGGAGCGAGGGACGGAGGTTGTCGGGGTACTGGACGTGTGTGCGATCACGGATGCACCGCTGCTTTGCGGTGCTGGACTTGGTGGTGCTGGAGCTGGATCTGATGGACGTGCTGGAGTCGGACCTGCTGGACTTCATCACGATCTTGGGATCAGCAAGTGTACGACTACATCAACCACGAGTTCCTACTCGTTAACAAAGCTCGTTGTCTACGAGGGTAAGTTCTCGTTGGATGTATGTCCACCCGTTGCTTTATACCTAGTAGATAGATCTTGGCGTGTAGTTCACACCGTAGGAAATTTTTCGTTTTCTATGCTGCGGACCCAACAAAAATAATAATCTAGGCAATAAAATCATGGCAATTGGTTCATAGTAGGTCTCACTCTAGATTGATAATGACAATAGATCGAAGATGAATTTGCAAAAAAAAATTGGAGGATCAGAGGACAAACATACCGTAGATCACTTGTGTGCGAGGAAATCGAACGAAATTGAGTAGAGATGGAGATGTCTTGAGGTTTTGAGAGAGTTTGGAGGTAGAAGAAATAAAAAAGATTGAAGTTTTGGAGTTGGGAGTACCTCCCCATGCAATTTTGTGGTCAGACACAACTATACAGGTGGAACTATATGGTCAGAACAATGTGATCCGGCCGTATAGTTGGCATTTTGTCAAAAAATTTGGTTTTCCTCCTGGCGGCGCAGCTATACGGACGCAGCTATACGGTGGAACAAAATGTTCCGACCGTATAGTTGGTCGTTAAACTGTCTGTTCCTGCGAAAGAAAATTTATAAAGACATCGATATCTATACGACCAGAACTATACGACCGGAATTTTTTATTCCCACCGTATAGTTGGTCGTTAAACTCTCAGTACATATGAAAAGAAATTGTACGGAGGCATTGATATCTATACGACCGGAACTATACGGCCTGAATTTTTTATTCCCGCTGTATAGTTGGTCATAAACTCTCAGTACATATGAAAAGAAATTGTATGGAGACATTGATATGTATACGACCGGAGCTATACGGCCAGAATTTTTATTCCCGTTGTATAGTTGGTCGTTAAACTCTTAGTACATATCCTAGAATAATTTTTGATGGCAAAGATATCTATACGGCCGGAATTTTTATTCCCGCCGTATAGTTGGTCGTTAAACTCTCTCTGTGTGCATCAAAAAATTCTGTTTCTTCGTAAACTATTTCTTTTCCTATAACTTAATGATATACCTTGTTTTTGATAGAAAATTGACAGTAAGTATTGTCGACCAACAATAGCATGAATAAAGCAGAATTTCAAGTACTACCGAACTTCTTCTCCTCGAATGGAGTTTTCTAGAACTCTTTATTTAACAAAAACTCAAAGTAAAACAAAAAAAATTAACTCAAACCTTTATTTCACATGGGTTGCCTCCCATGGTGTACTCTTTTATGGTCAATAGCTTGACCTTGATGATACTCACTTGGGCCAGATGAGTGGAACACCCACTCTAAAGTAATTGGCCTTCAAAGTGATGGCCTCCTTTTCATCATGCTTGGCTTTCTTCTTCCTGGGAAATGAATAACAAAATGATCCCGTGAAGGCAATTGCAGCTTCATGTTCCCTTCATGCAGATTAATCAAAGTCTTAATAGTTCTTAAGAAAGGACGGCCTAATATAATAGGAGCAGTAGCATCTTCAGGCATGTCAACTATAACAAAATCAATGAGAGCAGGATAGTCTTTAATGTATACTAAAGTGTTCTCCTTAATCCCTATAGCTTGTTTGTAGGTAGAATCTGCTAGATGCAATTTTAACTCAGTAATTTCAAAGGATCCAAGATTTAACTTGTTAAAAAGACTCTTTGGAATTGTTGAGACGCTTACATCTAGATCACAAAGTGCAGCTATCTTATTGGTTCCAATTTCAATCTTAATAGTAGGCTCAAATATGTCATCTAGTTTAACCAGTAATTTTTCAGCAATTTGCATGTATTCTTGTTCAAGCTCACGTACCTTTATTACTACTTGATTGACAAAATATTGGTACATAGCTTCCTCACTACCTTCACTTACCGGAATATTGACGTTGATCCTTTTTACGAGATCTTCAACGATGTAACTTGGTGAAGGAACATTACTATAGTCAAGTTCTTCAGGCCCCTCCCTTTGGATTCTCATCATTTTGAGTTCTTCAACTGGACTGGGCTCAGCTTTACCTGCAAATTTAGCTAGAATGAGAGTTTGACTCTCGGTTATCTTACCTAGCTGTGCCTCAACGATCCTTGTTCTTTCTTGAAGGGCCTGCAAATCATTTCTCAAACTAACAGCTTGGTTAGATAATTTATCAAGCATGGCATCATGGTTCTCCGTAATTTTTACTAGAATATTATTTTGTTCATTTTGTGAGTCTATGAAATACTTAAGCGTTTCTTGGAGACTACCATTACTAGTTGCCATATTATTATTAGAGTTACCTACATGACTAGCATAATGTTTCTGAAAGTTAGGATTATAACTCTTCTTCCAAGGAGGGTTATAATCATTACGGGCTATGGAGTCTATTTCTTCAATATTTGTTTCAGAGGTGGCTCTTACCTAGATTTCCTCACCTTTTACGGCTAATATGAGCTCATCCAACTAGCATTAAGATCTTCGTTCTCTTGTGGTGAGATAGAGTTCATCTTCTTCGTGTTTGATCTTTCCACATGCCATTGGGTATGGTTGTCTTGCATATTGTCTAGCAGTTGCTTTGCTTCGGTAAGATGTTTACCCATAAATGTTCCTCCAGCTGCATTATCAAGCATAGACTTAGACACATGATTAAGAGTATTGTAAAATAAATTGAGGATAAACCAATCTTCTATCCCATGACTAGGAACAGTTTCTTAGGCATTCTTTCATCCTCTCTCATGCAAGCGCTAGTGGCTCACGCTCTTCCTGTCTAAAGCCAGTAATATTAGATCAAAGTTGCATAGTCTTTGTAGGTGGGAAAATTTTAGTCATAAATAAAGAAGTAAATCCCACGCATGATGTAATAGTATTTTAGGCAAAGATAGCAACCATTCTTTAGCTCTCCCTCTTAGAGAGAAAGGAAATAGACGCAACTTGACCGCATCCGGGTCAATGTCTTTTATACGCATCATATCACATATTTTAGTAAAAGTATTCAAGTGCATACCCGCGTCTTCAACAGCAGAGCCTCCAAATTGATTCTGTTGAACCAAACTTAAGTAATGGAGCTTAATTTCATAGTTATCAGCAGTGATTGTTGGCTGAGTAATAGGAGTACACAAATAATCATTATTGGGAGTAGCAAATTCCCCAAGCTTCTTTTCAGCCAAACTTCCTATGTTTTTGGGTTTTCTTAAATAAAGAATTATGACAGTAAAAGCAAGAATTTAAAGACTAACAATTTTTTTGGTTTATCAAATAAAGACTGAAAAACAAAATTAAAAACAAGAATTAAAACTAGCAAGGTTCCTAATAACCTCACTAGAGTAGATATTGCTTCCTCGGCAACGACGCTAGAAAAAGGGTTGATACCTTCGATCCGGATTACGTATGTAGTATAGCTTCTTTTTCCCTAGTAGACCTAGGTTATCGAATTCTCGGGAAACGAATGCGTAGTGAAGTTACTTTAACGGACCTTCAGGAGTTTTAGAATTATTTTTGTGTTTTTACCGGATCAATAGCTTGCGTCTTTTTGTTGTTGTCGATGATGGAGAGAGAGGACCTAGAGCGTTCGGTTTTACCTGTAGCTATGCAAAACATATGATGGAAACAAAAGATAGAAATAAAGTATGCGTGTACATGTTAGAGCAAGATAATTTATATGTGGGCACTGCATCCATAATTTTTATTGCCTCCGCAACCGCTTATAGCAATAACCTACTAGTCTCATCTATAGAAGAAAGATAACTAATGATATGCATAGTGATGTCACCGTTAAACCCAAGCAAATCCCTCACATACAGGCGTACTACCCATTCTGTCATTGGGGTTCCCAACCTGCAGATCAGTCATCACTCATACTCCCTATACCAGGCTCAACCCTCGGGGTCTTAGGTACCTGACAAGTCTTTAGATTGAGGCAAGAGAGGATACAATAATCATCATATCATATAAACTAATACATGATCCCATCTACGATAAATCACATGCACAATTGCTACATGGCTAGGCCGAAGCCCTTAGCCCAAAGAGAATTACTCACACATAGAGATGAGATAAACAATCACAAACATTGTAATGAAAATCATAAAATTGATAGCAATAGTCTTACAATATCGCCAATCGGAGAAGAGATCTACTATTACAAGTGGTGGAGTATGGCTATGGAGATGAAGAAGGGTTTGGAGATCTGGAGGCGGCTTTTGGTGGAGTCTGGCTTCTTCAGGGCAGAGCGTGTCATGTTTTCCCGTCGCACGAGGCTTCTTTATATAGGGGTCCCTTCATGAAAGTTGTTCTGTTTGACCTAACGGTGGCGGCGCCAACTATACGATCGGAGCTATACGGCCGGAATTTTTTCTCCTGTCGTATAATTGGTCGTTAAAGCGTCTGCCTCCGTTGTAAGGCTCCTGGTTTCTTCTGGTTGTTGTAAATTTCGTATCTTTGACTTTAATTGTAGTGATTTCCTCCTTTAAACGATATTATCTACGCAGAAAAAATACAAAAGAAAGGATTGCATACCCCTCTGAATATTAGCATTAGTGGCAGGGTTTAGAGAGATATTTCATCAAGAATATGATTAATATCTAGTTTAAATATGGACGTTAGATGGCTATATTTCAGATCCATCAATCATCGACCTTGATTCCGACATGGAGGAGGAGGACGGCGATGCGGCAGACTGCGTCGATGACGAAGACGGCGATAATAGTAGTGAAAGCGGCATAGTAGATTAGGATGGCGCAGAGTTGGTGATGCAGATAATCGCCCTTCGTTTATCTATGTATGTGAAATGAATGAATATGTAACTATTAGGGTGGAGCGTGGCTAGGAATACTCCCCCCTAAAGTAAAAAATAGTAGGAGCCTCCCTATATGGACTAAAAAATGCTGCCGCCAGAGCCCATGTAGGGAGCCGAGTGGAGATGCTCTTAGCTGATCTGCGAGAATTGACCCAGACTAGTGTACTTGTCTATTCTGTGTCTTCCTCCTCGAAGTATGTTGCCTTTTAGGGCATCTCCACAGGGCCGACCCAAATAGGCGAACCCAAAACGTCCGTTTCTATTCGTTTGGCTTAGGACGCGGGGGGATTCGGTTCGTGGTCCGGCCTGTCCGGCCAACCGCGCCCATCAGCAGGACCCATTTATCCCGCTGCCCCGCCGCTTCCCTCCTTTCTTTCCCGCCGCTTCCCGCCTATTTTGGGCATTTACCGCCGCGTCCAGGCGCAGCCGCGGGAAGCGGATAGTTAGAATGTTATTTTAGGTTCGGGTTGTCTTGTAAAATAATTCTAGACTTGAATAGAATTTTTTCATTGCAAATGATCGATGCCCACATTGCAAATTTGATTCCAAAAATGATACACGGTGAGTATACAGCCTAGTCTAGTGCTAAGACTACTCATCGGAGTCAGAGTCGGAGTGGTAGTGGCGACGACATATGGTGTGATCGAACACGGTGACCGTGAGCATGGCTTCATCGTTGTACTTGAAGACGACGAAGTGGCCGACTTGGATTTGGTGCGCGCGGGCGAACTCCTGACCATCCGTTGGCGAGAAACATCTGGCCGAGGCGATTGAACAACACCTCCACCGGCCACGCGCAGGTTTTGCAACTGGCCGCCCACAACACGACCTGCTGGGGCTCTGCACCGTCGAGCAGCGACACGAATTTGCGGGGAAGGAGCATCATGTCCCGCTTCATGCCCGAGTGGACGGTCACGGCAAACTCGAAACTGCTGATGTCCATGGGCCTGAGCTCTGAGGACGACGATGGTGGTGATGCCGGTGGCGAGGGAGATCCATGGCAGCGCGCTGGTTTAGCCCGCCCCCACGTCTTCCTTGACGGCCACGGCTAGTTGGGTCAAGGCCTTTGGGTCGTTGCCATGCGTGCCCTCGGCGCCCGCGGGTGGACACTGAAAAGACACGTCTGCTGTCCATCTTAGCGCAACCGTTGATCAAATTTGATGTAGCCGAACGGGTCGGTCCGGATGGGTAGATGACCTTAGTTTCGGATGGCTCAAGAATCTTGAGTTCCAGACGTGTCTATTGGCCCATGTTCTTTGGGACGTAGGGCGCATTGACACGGA
Source organism: Avena insularis (assembly GCA_023614405.1). NCBI lineage: Eukaryota > Viridiplantae > Streptophyta > Magnoliopsida > Poales > Poaceae > Avena > Avena insularis. Next base: position 642,257,121 of record CM042690.1, read on the forward strand.
CAACGGGCAAGACGCCTAGGCCTTGTGCACGGGCCGCACGGTACACTTTGTGCCGCACAAGCTGATTCCAATATCCTGGGCGGTAAGTTGTGGCCCGTCTTACAGATTGGTGCAGGACGGGCCAGATGGTTTTTGTTGCGTTCCTCATCGGTCCAGAAAATTTCAGGCTGGAGCGTTGCCTGGCCCAGGAGGAATATTGCCAAGGAGGAATATTGCGAGAGGGCGCAAAGGCCGACCTGACAGGCTGTCAACTTCGCTGTGGAGACTGGGAACCGTGCGACGCCGCGTGGAACAGTGAAAGCTTGTCGGAGAAAGCGATTCCGATTAGACAGACGAGAGTACGGGATGACCTCCCCCGGGCGATGCCTTCTCCAGCCTCACGTACACCACCAACGAGACAAAGCTCTTCTGCCTGTGTGGCCGGTTTGTCCTGCCACCGCTGCTTCATACTAGTAGGTAGGCCCTGCTGCATAAATCCACGCGAGACGAAAGATGCGCGATGCTCCACTGCTACCAATCAATCCATCGTTATCCATGGCCCTCGCTTTAGTGTATCTCGGTGTTGGCAAATTAGGCCGCATCGTTTCAGATTTGATGGAATCGGAAATTATTCACCTCCGCTGACCTGCTACCGCTACTCCTCTAGGATCGACACCGACGGCAAGCAAATTAACGCACAGTCCGCCTCCCCCGGTAGCCCCTCGCCTAGACCTTGCTTCCTGGTTGCTCAACAAGCCTGTAACCGCAGATGACCGTGCAGAATCTGCCTGTTTTCCGATGATGCAGGCATTTCTTACAGTCTAGACAAAGATTAGTTAATGGCTATCTCATCAATCTTAGGCTGTCTTTGGTAGCAAAGTATTTTTGAAGTATTTCAGCAATACTTTAGTTTCTCAAAATACTACAGTTTAAAATACTTTGATATGTTTGGCTATGATTAAATACCGTGGTATTAATACTTTATTATCTCTCAAAACGTGTTATTTTTGAAGTATTGGAAAAACAACTCTGGAGCTCTTTTTCTAAAACTAAAGTATCGCTAGCCCAGACAAGTAAATACTGTAGTCTTGTAATACTTCAGTTTTATAAAAACTTTGTTGCCAAACTAGGCCTTAGCTTGTTCCGCGGAGGTCACTGGTTTGATCACCAACAAGTTTCAAGGCTATCTCCACCGGTCCGACCCAAACAGTTCGTTTTTGTCAGTTTGGGTTAGATCGCGGTCGCTTTTGGGTCGTGGCCCGGTCTGTCCGGCCACCCACGTCCAGCAACGCGACTCATTTGTCCGTCCTGGTGTTTCTTGACGTCATCGCTAGCCAAGTCTTTGCCAATTAGCTCAAACAGTCAAATTGACAAGCAAATAGTACACAAATTGACTATCAAATAATATGGCACACGTGTGCCATCTCTCCTTGGGTATCGCCAACAAATGGCCAGTGGATCTACAATGTGCAAAAGTGAGCAATATCATACACAATGTCTAGAAAATGACAGCTTCTCTGCCCCAAAAATTTGTAGTCATCGTCGCTATTGCCGTTCAAGCATCGTGAGCCCGGATGGTCTGCTTCCTCCTCGCGACCCAAGCCCTGCGATCGGGATTGGAGATGGTGTCCAGGTTAGTGAGCATGATGGCATTCTCCTCGGCCATGATCTTAGCTTCGTCCTTCTTGGCCTTGGCCTCTTTCTCTGCCACCCTAGACCTAGCCTCGGCCTCCTTGGCCTTGGCTTCGGTCTCCTTCGCCTTTGCCTTGGTCTCGATCTCCATTAGCCTAGCCTTGGCGTTGGCTTTCTCCACCGTTGGCTTCCTCCATCTTGATAGATCTCGTCTAAATCTCGACAAAATTCTTGGCGGTGGCCTCTTTCTCTTTGCGGCCCCTCTCTTCTCTCTCGGCGATGGCCTCTAGGGTTTTCTAGTTCTATTATCAAGTCTAAAAGGCAAAGGAAGAGCCAAAGAGACTATTTATAGTACTTGGAGCGTAGGAGTAAGTAAAAGAAACATTCCAGGGTGTTAGACCCAAAAAGTATGCGTAGACAGGCTAAAATCGGCGGTTAAGTTGGTGGCATCAGACCTGGCACCCGATTGGGTCGGCGGCCAAGTCGGTACGCCAGGTCTGGTACCGATTTGACTTAGACGGTGCGGTTTTGTTCCGGTTTTACCGAAACGTTATACCGACAATTTTTTCAGATGGGCACCAGTTTGGGGCTTGGTCCGCTAGTGCTGGCGCCGGTTTAACTAGGCCAGTTCGGTGGTAGAGCCGGTAACTAAATATCCACAACAAGAAGAATATCACAGTCTGAAGCTTGTAGCACTAATAGGTTCAGTAAAGCAACTAGTAAAATAATGGAAGCAAGGATCAAGCCTAAGTAAACTAGCATCTATAGCAGATCGAGCGGAGCATCATGCTAACCTTAGTAAGATCAAAACTACATAGGCTAGCTGATGATTATCTGCTAATGCTCAACTTAGGGTTGCAGATAGGAAGAGAGGGGAGATAGAGTAGAACTGAGGAGGAGAAGAAAAGGTGTGTACCTTGAACCATAGGCCCTATAGGGGCGGAGAGGAAGAGGTTGACGGGTGGGGAGGAACTGCACTACGGCGTAAGCCACCGGCGACACGACAACACAAGGATCACGGTAGCAATGCAACATGTGCCGAGTCACACTAGCACGAGCAGCACGTCTAGGCCACCAGAGCATCCAACATCATCACCGGGAGGTCACCAGAGCACAACGGCGCTGGAGGACCAAAAACCCTAGCCGTAGTAGGGGTTCCGCATGACCACGAGAGAGAGCGAGGGGTAAATCAACTGGATGGGAAGAAGGAGGACAAGGACACATGTCGATTGTGAAAGGCGGCGATGGTGGCTGAGGTGGCCGGAGTCCACCAGAATTCGAGGTCGACGGCGAGGGTGACCGTAGGGGCCACGCATGCACGAGAGCTAAGGGGAACGAGAGAGAGGGCGACAAGGTCGGTTTGACCGACTCGATCGACCGGACTAGGTGGTCTAGCCCAACCAAGTGGGTTGGGCTGATAGGTGGCCCAGGCTCACTTTATAAAAAAGAAAAGAAATCAAACAATAATTTTCTAATTCAAATAAATCCTCGAAAAATCGTGAAAAATCTTAAAAATAACTATTGTGTATGAAAAATACTCTAGTGTTTTAATAAAATACTAAATATGAAATTCTAAGTCAAAATTAGAATTATTATAATTTAGTCTATAAAATAGTTATTAAATTCATTTTCATATTAAAAGAAGAGAAAGGTATTTTTATTTTATCACTCGAAAATAAAAAATCTAATTAGCTTTCCAAAACTATTAGGATTTATTTAAGTTTATTAAAAAAATTGTTTTCTTTAAATTGAAAACAAAAAATGCTTTTAATCATTTTAATTATGGAAAATACATATAAATACCCAAAAATTAGGTAAAACACACAAAATATGGTAATAACTTAAAAGAAAGCATCACATGACATTATTTAACATAATTGCTTCTTTAAACATTGTTATTACTGAATATTCAGAAACCCGAGATCCAGGTCATTGCATTATCTTGCAATCACCATGCAATTTCATGATCATGTTGTTTAGTTATTTTTATATCTATTATTTGTAATCTAATATTGATATCACCTGTATTTCTAAAAGGTGATAAAATACTATTTTTATAATAATATGAATTATTGGTTATCGACCAGAATGGTGGTAACCTTTTTTTTAACATGGAATGGTGGTAACCTACTATGGTGGTAAATGGAACCACAGTATGATATATGTCATTGGTGGAGGTTCTATTTTGCACGAGAAAGATTTAAAATTAGTAACCAATATCGTTAATGATTTTTACGCCATATATGACACGTTTACCATAAGATTTAAAATAGAATAGAGAAGTCGGATGCATCTTCTTCCTTTCGCATGTCAACAGACTTACTAGGCCGTGGTTGTAATTCTTGCGAGGAATGGAAGCACATGGGTAGGGTCCCTCAACATCTCACGGTATGGAGTATCTATGTTGGATGTACACGTCAGGTAATTCAAAATAATTTTTATTGTAGCTCTGTCATACAAAAGGGTGGACATTCGGGATTGCGGAGAAGGGCAATGATAGGCTTGGGTCTTAGACTGGACCCCACAACAAAGAAGTGTGGAGACCCCACAACAAGAAAGTGTGGACGCCAGTTGTGCAACAAAGCTATAATCTCTTAAGGGTAAAGCAATGAGTGTATAAACTGTGGCTTGTTACTCCATGTTCCGGGAAGGAGCAACAAACACGACAGAAAAAAAACTCCACGAAGTTCTAGTAAATCTATAAAGAGTAACGGATATAGTTTTTGAAAATAAAAACAATATTTTCAAGAAATCTTTACAAAAACTTGAATAGCCTATGGCCTATGGTCTATAGATGTAGATAGAGCATCACACAATCATTTTTAATAAACTTGCTGAGTACGCTCATACTCACCCGTATCTTCTTAACTCTTTCTAGACTCTAAGTACCAAGAGGAGGCAACCATCTAGGCAACTAAAGGACATGAGGAGATATACTACAAAGAGTCAGATTTGTCCAGGGGTGTAGAGGGATTTGACTACACCACAGCCTACGGAGCTGACGATGATGGGCTAGAACAGTAGATAGATCCCAGTACCGTAATTGAGCCGAGTAGCCTAGAACACTACTAAATAAGCTGATGAGCTCGTATCATGTTTAATTTTCTACCTTACATTGTTTAATTTTTATCCGGACATCCTTTATGGACCTATGAGGATTTTGAGGCTATTGTACACTTTTGGCTTGTAATAAGTGTGTTTTAGGGTAGAGTTATGGTACCTTTAAATAAACTAGTTAAGTGCCCGTGTTGCTACAGGATAATGATGACTATATTTTCTAAATGTTTCTGCTGAGTTTGGAATCCTTTGTGTTATATTTTGTAAATGTCTGTGCCGAGTTTGAAATCACTGTGTTTTCCATGTCTACCATATCTCCCTCACCTGGTACATCTTTGATGATCAACGTGCTTTTAACCTTTATTACTGGCACACGTACATCATTCTTTTAACCTTCATTTCTGGCATATGTAATCTCCCAGTTATTGCTTCGACTTCCACCACTTTGTTCACTCAAAGTTGATTTGTTGTCACATGCTAGCCTTGCATAGTACCGCTGAATATTATCATTGCTTTCATCATGCAGAGATAGATGGTGGTCCTTTTATCATGTGTCTCTCATAGATTGCATTGGCTAGTTGGTTTTTCTTTTTACGAAATTAAGCCTATATTTCTCGTGTTCTAGAAATAGGAGGTTCAAAGTAATCTTAGTGTCATCAAAATAGCATCATGAAGCTTTTGGGTGAATTTTGGAAGAAAGACCAATTTCATAAACTCTTGTATTTTTACTCATTATATTCATCAAATAAGCAACTCGTGTATACAAATGTAATTTATTTTCCAACATACTGAGAAACTCGCAACATTAAAGGAGCATATAACATCTCTTCACCCTAAACATGTAATCTGGCTATGGTGCCATAGTTAGAAGCTAAGAAAAAATTGCATCACATAAAAACTGCAATAGCGATCTCCCCAACAACAGAGAGCAAAGTTAGTTGATATATTCTAAAACGGCGCCAAAGTGAAGCAACCAAAGAAACTAAGGTATGTATTTTCTGAATCATGAGGAGCACCAGCTCCCGCCTAGTATATCCTTGGCTTATCTACTCCACCGAGAACCAGACAACCTCATGTGTGTCACTGTTATTTCAACCTTGCTTTTACATGTCCCATTGATAGTAGAAGGGTAAATATAGTGGCATAGGCATGTTGTTGATCACTGGACGTCATTTCATCTATGTCGGTCTCTGCAGATTTCTCTCATCACTAAGTTTTAATTTCCTCTTTTTATATTGATAGCTAAGTGCCCCTGCTTACTACCCAGATCCTAGACTTCAAGTAGTTTTCATGTTCTGTGTAATCAACTGATTCGTTAAGCTGATTATTAATGAATAGTTTTGAGTTTAACTAACCATTTATTCTTATTCTTCTCGAAAGGTCATGAAAACTAAGAAGTGACCATTCACACAGAAAAACATTTAATAAAAAATAAATATTGCACACTATGAAATGTTGAAATTCCATACATATTATATATTGCATATACATTCAATTGATGTGATAAAAATGAACAATATGGCTCATTGCTTTAACAAAGAAACACATATATTAAAGTAGTAGTCGCGAGTAGAGCTTGTCTGTCGAAGGAATACCGAGCATGAGGTAGTACATGATATGCAATTGCCCTGTATTTTTCAGTCACTTTACAAACAGATCTACAGACTTCAGTTAATAGTCTAATGCTATGAGTGTAGCAGCAGCCTAACATTGTAACCTTAGCTAAGAGAAATAAGTAAAATAGCAATTTTTTGATACTTTGATTCAAACTCTATTCATCCTAAGGAAACATTTTTGCATGGGCGTTCTCAGTGGGTCTTATGGTCTCTATTTGTGGCCGCTCAAGAAGTTCCAAATATTCAGTAATTTCATATTCCGGTTACAAAAAAAACTATAATTTGGTGGCAGATCTAAAGTACTCCCTCCGTCTCAAAATAAGTGACGTGAATTTGTCTAGATTCGGATGTATCTAGACACGTTTTAGTATATATGTACATACGAATCTAGACAAACTCAAGTCACTTATTTTGGGACGGAAGGAGTATACAGAAAGGTTAATGAACGTATGCACCTTGCCAATATCAGCTTCCAAACGATTACCATTCCATACAAAAGCATTAGTCTAGGAAGTGCTCCACGCTGCAGAGTGCCAGCAAGTGGATGTCAAATCTCCTCGAGTGACAATGACTATATTAGTTTCATAGCTGAATAAGCAAAGAAGTGCTACCAAGCAGAGGTAGGCCTCTGCTCTAGAGTTTTCATAACGCAAAAGTAAAAGAAACCCCGTGATACCATGTCAAATAAATTTCAAGTGTCCATCTAGCAAATTGTACAAGCACATCCATACCCATATTCTTCTTTTGGTTCTTGTACTTCATTATACCTTTCCCATCCAAAGGTCTCATACCACGAAGAAAATAGGAGAGAAAAAATATCAAACATGCTTAGGCTTACCTCTGTTATTCTCCTCTCTACCACTTCTTCTTGCTGCACCTGCATCAAGTGATTACCAACGGTGGGAAAGTTGCATATGACAAATTCAGATCATGCGAGGATGCAAGTAAACTATGGGCACATACAAATTTTATCCGGGAATAAAATGACGAAGTGCCCTAAGTAGATGTTTGGATACAAAAGATTAGTGGTCAGTTTTCTGAAAACATGTTTTAGGATGATTTTTAGAAAAACCAATTTTATGGATTATTCGGTTAAGAATTAGTTTATGTAAAATCATGTTTGAATTCCAACTGTCTAAAAACGGTTTAATAAGATACCTATTCTGCATCCTCATGCAAGCTCTGCTTCCTTTGGTTCCAGTATGATCGGACACTCGGCGGCACATGCGCTCCCATGTTATCGCGGTGGCCACCGTCGCTATGGGTGCTTATCACTGGGACAGCAGTCACCACTGGTATCCTTACCATCTACATGGTCAATAGATATGGATGCTGAGCTTGGGCAAACGAAGAGGCCTACCTGTGTCTTCATGGGGATCCCAAGAGAAGCGGCAAGGTAGGCGCACCGGAATTATACGGTAGTGCTGTCGCCGCAGCGGCCAACCAGTCGTCAGTCATGCATGACGACAAAAGAGACATTGAGTCTCCGCGCGGTTATGTGGGGTTTACCATGAGCCCCTGGAGCCGGATCCTGAGTTGGCGAGCAAGTATTCGACGAAACGCGGGAGGACATTTGAACATGGCCATGTCTTTAGTGGAGCTATCTCGACTATCCATGGCGAGCTTGGAGCATGCAGCAGATCATACGTCGATGGTATGCACAGAAGGCCTGACACGAACCTCTCATCATCCTCGTAGGCACCGTGCCCGAATGCGTAGAGCAGCGGCACAAATGCATCCTTCCCCTCCAGCGATGGCAACAACAACGGGTTAGCGAGTTTGAGGTGCCCAATGTCGGTGCAGACGGGCTCATTCGCCTGCGTCGGGATCTAGTCAATCTTCTTGTCAGTGCGTGCACTGCCGTGCCTCCACCGTCTATTCGTTAGCGCCGCACCTAATTCTCCTCTACAGCCAGCACTTCTCCCGGCCACGCGATATTCGTTAGCGCCGCACCTAATTCTCCTCTACAGCCAGCACTTCTCCCGGCCACATGAGCGAGTATCTCCACCTCTGGCTCTCCTCCACCACGCTCCATCTCCACCATAATCGCGCCTGATGCTCGCCACTCAACATCTCTCCATCTTCTTCCCGGCTCCGCCACCATCATCCCCACCACTGGCTCTCCTCCGCCACGCTCCATCCCCACATCTGGCTCTACTCCGGCACGCTCGCCACTCAACATCCCTCCATCTTCTTCGTGGCCACGTGAGCGTGTACCTCCACCTCTGGCTCTCCTCTGCCACGCTCCATCCCCACCACGGTCGCGCCCGACGCTCGCAACTCAACATCCCTCCATCTTCTTCTCGGCTCCGCCACCATCATCCCCACCACTGGCCTCCGCCCTCACCCAAACCCAGGTGGCACCGTAGGGAGTCGACCATCTCCTCACTGTTGTCGATCTCCGCAGAGCTGGTCCACCTCTGCTACCCTCCCTGGAGGCCAGCAGAGAGTCCTTAACAGAGAAAGGATCAATGAAAAACAAAAGTAGCGTCAGGACCCGCATGAATCAGAATTGTCTCTTCAAAGACAGTAAGAAATAGATATGATGTACTCACCATGGAAGTTGCAACCATAAAGTGTAGTAGCATGAAGACTTCCTCGCATTGTTGATTGACAACACGTTTAATGATCTCATAAAAACGTAAATGCCGAGATGAAGTTGTTACGTTCTAACCCGTGCATGATTAGCTGCAATTACTGCTCTAACTTCTACATGGTATTGTTTCTCTCTACGAGCAACAAAATGAAATAACATGTTATCCAAGCATATGAAGGCAACAGTGGTATCCATTGGCACGGTAATCCTTTTGTAGCATCAAATGTATGTAACCAGAGAAGAGAGTGAATATTTTTGTATAAAGACCACAATGGCAGTCCTAAAATATTTTTGTATAAAGAGAACTAAAATATCTGCACTGGCGGATTTTCAAGACGACATGTCTACCTGGGAAATTGGACATGTGGCACTTGAATTAGCCTCCTCTCTTTATAAATCCTTCGGACCCAAAATTAATACAAATTCATTTAGGACACTTTCTTTGGCTATTTGATCTCACACTATATCAACTATAGGAATAACAAGTAACCCTAAGTAAACCTTCCTAGTTTCTATAGCATGCCAACCTTCCTAATATATAAAACCAAGGAAATGCAGAGAAAAATAGTAGGAAACTGATTGTAATTTATGCTCGCCTAGTTTATAATAAATTTCATGCCATTAGATGAGTAGGTAGCCGGCATCGCTTCCCAGAAAATATATGCTAACATTCTTTGTGTCCATCTTTTCCTGCACTTTCAGAAAAAAGCAATTAATTGCAACTATGATAAGGAACTAACAGCAAGACTCGGTGATATGAATAACCAACATTGTAAAATAAACATTACCAGTAATCTTCTTATTTAGAAACCTCTGAATCTGCACATGACTGTACGGCCTTCTATATGTTATTGAAGACCATAATCCCTTGGATCCAAAATATGGATGTACATCATGGGCCTCAACCTTTTCTGAAGAATGCCAGCAGGAGCATATATGATTTCAGTCTCTTCGGTAAAAACGTCCACCACCGTCGGCTCTGTCCACCGCACACGTGTGCACGTCATACACGCCATGGAAACCAACTCACCTTCAACCAAGAAGGGATCCGGGGCTGCCAGTACACATGCTCTATTATGAAAACATCACAATATGTCCAAAAGTGAGCAGATTACATTGCAGGACTAAGATCATAATTCAAATCAGTCAAACTTGATCACCAAAACAGATGAATCTGTCGCTGTTGATCCCCACACCTGCTAATAGAAAAAATAACCTAAGCAAAACCCAAGGGAACAAAAAGAACATGATCTAAAACCAAAAATACCACATATAGAAACGGAGAGATTAGAGCAGCAAACCTCCAAAACATACATCTAGGCTGTGAGCAGAAACTGAAGAAAGACGCACAACCTGAAATATACAAAGTGGAGTCGTGCTAACAAAACCACCAGTGAATCGAGCTTGCTCGTGGCGCCTGTTAAGAGCTCCCGCATAGGGACCAGGACATCATCGAAGCGACGGAGGCGCGTGTACGCCAAGAAGATGCAGAAACCACAACGGCAAGGCACAACCACCACTCCAATCTAGCGGCTCTGCGAGGAAACACGCGGAAGCGACGGCCGAGCTAGCAGCATGGGGCGATGGCCGGTCGGCGATGCGCAGCAGAAAAATGGGCCGCTGCGCCGGGAACTGCAGGAGGATCCCTCGGCCATTATGCTCCCGACGCTACAACCTGAGGAGGAGGCAGCTTCCCGCGCAAAGCTTACGGTGGCTTCTCGATCTTGGTTTCTCCGCAAGACACAGCCTCCGGCAGTGCGGCCGCCTCCCTAAGATGACGGTGACGTGACCCGAAGATCAGCACGCAGCACGGAGACGCCCTCCGGCGTGGTTGCACTCTATCCGGCTCGGCGTGAGGCTGATACGCAGTGGTAGGTGAGAGATGGGCGGTGGGGGTCGACGATGTAGCTCTGGGCACGGAGGTTCGCCCTTGGAGGTAGGGATTCGGGTGGCTTCCTAGATTGCGGAGAGTACGAGACGGGATGAGAAAATCAGATCCGGTGAGGGGAGATTTGCTCGTGAGTTATTAAAGAAGAAACGGGGATTGCGTCTACCGCGACGGGCTAAAACGCGACGAAGGAGACGATGTAGCGTGATTGGCGGCGTGATCTGCGGCATGCGAGCGGTTATTGCGACGATGGGAAGCGATGCGCGCGACGACGGAGCGATGCGACGAAGGGACGACGTAGTGGCAGAAAACGGAACACCCATATTCTTTTTTAGATAGTAGAGATAGAAAAGATAGAAAAGATAGAGAAGAGATAGAGATAATACTAGCCATCTATTTTTGTCCATCTAAAGGCCCACAACAATTTATATCGGTGCATAAAAGATGACAAGTATAAATCATACTACTGGCCTCCCAAGGACAAAATCGGCACCACACTAAAAAAAATCAAAATTAGCTGATCTCTTTCCTTTGCCATCTCCAATCTCTCGCCTAGCTTGACCACGGCAGCGCGATGTACGCCTTCTGCCACAACCCAGCTCACCTCATCATCTCCTGCCCCTGTTCGATTTCCGACCGCCCCTATCCGATCCTTGCCGCCATCGCCGGATTTGGGTTGTCCCCGTCTGATCCCAGCTGCCCCTGGCGTATAGCAGTGGTAGGCGGCGGCGGGACGGCACGTCGACGTCCGAGGTGCTCGCCTCCATGGCCGCCGAGGCGTTCCTACTGGAGGCAGCCAGAAGGCGGCCAGGCTATGTATCTTGGTTCTCCATCGATTCATCTTACGTCCTGATCGATCGTTCATCCTGCAGCCCCGGTGCTCTTCGCCGCGTTCTATGACCTGCCAGCCCCTGCGGGTGCGCGGCCCTGTTTGTGCTGCTTGCGAGCGGCTTCGGCGGCGCCGGGCGAGCCAGAGGCGGTGGTAGGGTTGGAGCACAGGATACCGCCGAAGGACGAGTCAATGAGCGGCAGCATCTCGGCCGTGTCGGTCGAGCGAGTCACTGCACTTTATTCCGCCAGCCATGAAAGAAGGATGGAGCTTCACATGTGAGCGCGCGTGGTCGAGCTCCAGTACATGAAAAAGTCTAAAATGACCACGCATCTAAGCCGTTGGATCCAATTCATACTACTGCCTAGACTAAGAGTAGTAAAAGGTACTATAAAACAGGCCTTTTAATATTTAGACCCACAATGTTTTTGTTGTACCACTCTAAAAAATGTAATATTTTTAAAATGGTGTTTCATGAGTGTTATATCGATGACTTGCATACTACAATGCAATAGTATTGCTGGGTCACCGCATTCGGGCTTGTCGTCGAAGTCGTCGTTGTCCTCCTCCTCCTCCAGGTCCATGTCCACCGCCACGGCAGCTGCCCGAGCAACGCGTTAATGTTCCACCTCCGTTGTATTGTCTGTGGCATAACGCAGATCATGCATTGGCGGCATCATCGCGCCTTCTTCTTAGTGGCCTCCTTGACCGCGATGTTGCGCAGCTCACGCATTGCGTCAGTAGCAACTTCATGGGTCACTGCCTCCACCGCCTCCTACGCGGCGACGTGGCCAATCTCCCGTACCGGGGCTGCGGCGACATCACATGCCACATGCTAGACTTGCACCTACAACATCTGTTGGGCCACCTGGCCTTGGGGCTCGAAGTCTTCCACCTCGAAGTGCCGAACCAACTCCGTCGCCTACACCTCCACGTTGTGCTTCGACCGCTCCGAGTAACGGGCACGACACATCTTCTTGAGGTGGGCCAGGTGTCTATCTTACGGTGACGCATGGCGGATGAGAGCTTGCTTTGGCTTAGGTTCGTGTCTTGGTGACCTCCCAGCAGCCGTGATCGTGATTTGTAGCTCGCGGCCTGAGTGGAAAGCGCCCTAACCCGACATGGGAGTTTTTCGGCCATGGACAGGAAACGAACATGATGCGCGCGCGGGAAAGAGGAAGGACGGGAACCCTAGCGGCAACGCGGGAAGCCGGCGGGGCGGTTGGCGCCGGGACATCACCATTAACTCCACCGCGCCAACCCTTGATTGCGGGCGGGGATGTCAAAATGTGTTGCCTCCGCTAGGTGCAACCTGCGACCTAAACTGACCTTGGTCCAATCCCTGTCCGGTGTCCGACCAAACAGACCGTTTGGATGTCCTAAATGGATCATGACACTGGAGATGCTCTAGAAACAATTTAGACTTTCCTGGCTCATATTGCAGCGTTTCTTGTTCGACATGGTCTCTCATTTGACTTGCAAATTGAGTTTCAACAGATCAGGCATGAAGCCGCCCGGAAATTTTTGTTCCCTTCATTCCACTTTAAAGTTCAAATTCGTCCCAAGTCAAACTTCTCTATATTTGAAAAACTCTTTGAAAAATGCTACTCCCTCTGATCCATATTAATTGTCGCGGAAATAGAGTATCTAGACAAGTTTTAGTGCTAGATACATCTATTTCAGCGACAAGTAATATGGATCCGAGAAGATACTAATATCTAAAACATCAACTGTATGCATTAGTTAAACATATTTCAAGGTAAACCTAATAAGATTAATTCCGTGCTTAGTTGAATTTGAGAAAATTTAACTTGTGACAATCTAGAACTACAAATAATTTAGAACGGGTTCTATGTCTTCCGAAGAACCGTTCCGGCCGTTGTAGACTAGATATATGTTTGTTCTCCGCAAGACAAAAAAGACTACCGAGATATGCAAGATACTGAAAACAATGGGCAGTGACATGGTTTGGTAAACCCGGAAAGGAAATCCGGCGTACGTTAAGCTCTGCTTTGACATGCCCAGGTCGCATCCACTGACCACTCGTGCGAGTACCATCTTCACGAGGCGGCCAAGCAGAAGCAGCCAGGCAGCCAACAAGGCTGAACCGGACTGGCGCCGTATTGAACTTTTGTGCTCCGAACAGGATTTATTGTCACAATCTAAGCAACTGTTCCTCCTGGAGAAAAAAAGTGCGTAGTTAGCCTTTTTCGCCCGTTCGGTATGCCATACTTTCTCTTTACTCCGCGCCATGCCTTGCCTTGGCTATTCCATGGCCATTATTAATGGGAATTAATTCTCTTCCCCTCCTCCCTCGCGGTCACGGCCTCCTCGTGCCTGCACCTGCTTGAACATGCCTAGGTTGTACCTTTCATCGAGATCACTTGACCGGGGGACTCACGCCTCATGGTCACGGTAGGTACGCAGCCTGCGTCCATTGAATTCCGATCAATGTGAACGAACTTATTTCGAACTGAAAAAACCTCGCGAGGTCCTGCCCGGGGGAGGCACGCCCCGCCCCGGTGCAGCACCGCTCCAGACCGACCGCAGTAGAAAAGGGGTTCTGGCGTCTGCCGCGAGTACGACTGTGACCCCTGCAAAAGTCGAGCCAACATGAGCTAGGAATTATGGCGGGAGGATGTGCTTGCTTGTCAAAATTTAGTTCATATATATGCTTGCGAGGATTCTCAGCTTACGTTTTCAAGGTGCAGAATCAGCCTGTGGGCTCCGTTTTGGACTTGGGAGCGCAGCAGTTCCACGGAAGGTGGGCGATCACTCCATCGTAGCCTCGCACTCACCAGTAACAACAACAATAGCCTGGTGCACGCAAACCACCGTTCCGATCCATGGCGCACCGCACTATAGCTTGACGCGGATAGTATGAGGAAAGACAGTCTTTCCTTCTTCTTCTTTTTTCCCTACGGGAATTCTGAAGAAAGGGAATCTTTCTTGTGCGGAAAATCTGAAGAAAGCGAGTCTTGTGGAGCAAAACTGGAAAATTGACATGACTACGTAGTGGTAGTGGGCGTACATTTCGGTTCTGGTAATAAGACCACCGCACCCGGCGTGGGCGTGGGCGTGGGCGTGTGACGACGAAACGGCGAGCCACACCAGCGAACGGACGCATCTGCAACTTTTCATGGCCCGCGAGACGCACTCCAAAGCAATCACCGATGGGGTAACGCCGGCACGTATTACGTACACAAACACGATGTTGCTGTTTTCTTCTTACGAAAAGCAACACTGCAACCGCGTAGCGTTTCATTACTGTATGAGCTAAGTACAGTGCAACTGCCCATCCAAGAACAGCACCAACATCCTGCGCACTGCAGAGCAGCTACTGCTGAAACTGCCAAGACAGTAGACATAAACAGTGCGCGCTCAGGCTCACTGCCTGGCTCTTCTGGCGAATCAGGAATCACAAGCTGCATGGCCAGGCGCGGCGGCCCGAGAAGAGCCCGCCCCGGATGGCGCCTCTGAAACAAAAACGGAAGCGCGTGGCGACGCCGCGTCGCGTCTGTGCTGTGCACGTCGACGCTAGCTCGACTTCATCAGTCCACAGCGCACAAGTGAGGTGACGCGACAGTCAGGACTCGGAAGTATCCCCTGCGGTGCACGCACGCAAAAGCCGGAGGTATACACATACTACATGCGTGCAAGCCGTGTTTGCTGATGCGCGATTTGGTACCGTGCCTCCCTCCCTCGGGTCGGGTCGAGTCGAGAAAGCGCGGAACAGGGAGACGACGAGAGGGAGGCCTATCCAGATGAGATGAACCAGTTGTATACACGTACATGACGGCGAGCACGAGGCCCTGTGGGGACGGTTACGGCGGCCATGATGACCCGCAACGGCCTTTTGGCGGTTCTGCAATCTGCGGAGTGCGTGCGGCGCGGGGGACGCTGTTGCTGGCTTCCGCTGGTACGCGCCACACCGACGAACCGAGCAGCCCGAGCTGACTCGTATTCTAGCCGGCCTGCTCGATCGGATCAACTCGTAAAGAAATCAGTCGAGGCTAGTCGCGGAGAGCCTAGCCAGAGTATCGTAGCTCGTATTAAATCTGATGTGACATAACAATTAATAAAAAAAAAAAATTAAAGTACCATAGGTAGATATCGTATCTAAAATTAAAAATCCTTATGCAAATAAATCTTGTACATAATTTTAAATTAAGATTCTACAAATCATTAAATATAGTACTAATATGATCCTACCATATGATATCATGCACTATAGAGATACTATCATACACTAGTATCGTATGCATGATACTAGTACTATGATACTACCACTATGACCACTATGACCAGCCTCACGTGTGGACTGTACGGTGCCTCACCTGGCTGCTCACGGCGCACTGCAACACACAACATTGACGTAAAACCTCGGCCTCTACCGCTACCCCAGGCCTCCTCCCTCCTGCTCCCCCCTTTGGTTCCAGCTCCAGGTTCTCGGTCCTAGATGATTCCCCAATCGAACACCTCGTGCAAATGGCGGCTGATAGTGATGTGGTCTTCCGAGGTGAAAAGGGCCCAAGATTCGACCAGATTGAGGCGATTAGAGCTAAAGAGATTTACGAGGGATCCCTCATCGCAGCCCATGCCCGACTGGCAAGGGAGCATGGGGAATCCTCGACACCACCAGGTTCTGGGACACCTGATCCTGGGCTAGGACGGATGGTTCTCCTCAGCAGCGCCTCACGACCGTCACCCAGGCAACCCCCATAGTACGGGGGTCGCAGGGGAGACCGTCGAGGCTGAGCTCCATGCCCCTGACGGCAAGCAAGACCCGACCCGTCCCCCGTAAGGGGACCGAACCCAATAATGTTATCTAATGAATTGATCAGCAATTAAATCGTTCATTTAGAATATCAGGGGGTTTGGGAATGATGGTCGAAGACGCTAAATAAAGGAGCACATGCGACAAGAAGATGTATATATAGTGGACTTCCAGGAGACGATTAAACAAGACTTCCACCTTTCCAAACTTCAAGACATGTCTCAACACAAGTTTGCTTGGAACTGGCTCCTGGCCTCGGGTCACTCAGGAGGGATCCTCATGTGCGCAAAGGAGGATACTTTCTAGGTTGAGGACATGGACCGTCGGGAATTCTTTGTGAGCATGGCTCTCACCCACGGACGATCTAACCTCCAGTGGGAGGTTATTATTGTCTATGGCCCCATAGACCATAGTCGGTACCCTGCATTCTTAGAGGAATTGAAGAACAAAGTAGAGCGATGCACCCTTTCGGTTGTGGTGGAGGGCGACTTCAACCTGATTCTCTCCCTAGACAACAAGATCTCCCACAACGTGGACATCCTGTGTATGCGGATGTTTAACGATTGTATCGCTGATCTCGCTCTTAGAGAGATAACACGGGTGTGAGCACTCTTTACCTGGACAAACAACAGAGTTGACCCGGTCAGGAGTGTCCTAGACCACATCTTTGTCTCGGTAGAATGAGAGGTAGCCTTGTCCCTCTGCTCACTTCGTCCCATCACCAGGGTAGGCTCAAATCACATCCCACTCCTCTTATCGATAGGAGAGCTCACCGCCATGCCCTAACCACTTCCACTTCGAAAACTTCTAGCTCCGACAACCAGGATTTGTGGAGGCGGTCCAAGCCAAGTGGACGGTGGTGGCAACATTCCCCTAGAAGATATAATGTGGTGGATGTATGGTATCACTGCGCCAAGATGGCCCACCAATTCATGAGAGACTAGGGGACAAATTTGGGTGCAGCAAACAAACTCCAGAAAGGAGCTTTGCCGGAGGAGATCCAGGCCCTAGATCAAGCTGCAGACTTGATGGGCCTTTCAGCGAATGACTGGTCCCATCGTTATGCATTAGATACCTCACTAGTGGAGACTACAAAGGCGAGGAGCTGTTTTGGCGACAACGGAGTCGCCAAAACTGGCTTATGCAGGGAGATGCGAACAGTGCCTACTTCCACATGGTGGCCAACGACCGCCGCAGGAAGTGCTCTATTCCTTGCCTTTAGGATAATGAGCACATCTTGGAGGAGGCACGGGAGCTTTCATCACATATCTACACGTTCTACAAGGAGATCTTCTCGGTAGGACCCCATACTGGGTCGCGTTGGCATAGGACTTCTGTCCACCTAGGGCCAGGGTCACAGCTGACAAGAATTTGGAACTCACCCTCCCATTCCTGTCGGAGGAGATAGAGTGGGCGGTGAAAACCATGAATGTCAACTCTGCCCCGGGCCTGGATGGCCTCCCGGTGGCCTTCTTCCAAACTTTCTCGATGGATCTCCAGGCGGTCATCATGTCGATGTTTCAGGAGTTTTACACTAGAACGCTAGTGATGCATCGTATGAACTTTGGCATAATCACCTTGATCCCTAAAATGGTAGGGGCCTCGGATATTCGCCAATTCAGACCCATCACGGTCCTAAAAGTCAAACAACGGATCCTTGTGAAAGTATGTGCATCCTGCCTTGTTCCTGTGATGGAGTGACTCACGCATCAGTACCAGTTCGCCTTCCTCAAAGGTAGACTCATACACGACGGTTTCTCGCATTACATCAGATTATACATGAGGTCATGTACGGAAGGTTGAAAGGCGTATTCTTGAAATTAGACTTTTAGAAGGCCTACGACCGACTGGACTGGTAGTTTCTAAGTCAGGTCCTCATGCGTAGATGATTTGATGACCGCCTAATTACGTGGATAATGCAATGTTTCATGACGGGGAGTGAAGGGAATATGCCCGAGAGGCAATAATAAAGTGGTTATTATCTTATTCCATGTTTATGATAAATGTTTATTTTGCATGCTATAATTGTATTAATTGGAAACGTTAATACATGTGTGTTTAATAAACAAAATACAAAGTTCCTAGTAACGCCTCTCATATAAACTAGCTCGTTGATTAACAAGATGATCAAGGTTTCCTGATCATGGATATTGGATCTTGTTAATAACGAGGTCACAACATTGGTGGAATAATGTGATAAACATTCATCCGAAGTATAGCATTACGATCAAAGTCATTATATTTATATTGCTATAACATCATACGAAGTAATCTTAGTCCTTAGACCATGAGATCATGTTAATCACTAACACCGGAAGAGTATCTTGATAACATCAAACGTCACACCGTGACAGGGTGACTATAAAGGTGGGTTCAGTGCTACGAAGGTGTTATGTTGAGGCTCATGGATCAAGAGTGGGATTTGTCCATCCCGATGAAGGATAGATATACTCTGGGACCTCTCGGTGATATCACATTGAAATAGCTTGCAAGCAAGTGATGTGATCACTAGAATGTTATATCACGGGAACGAGAAAAGAGTGCATGTCAGTAACGAGATCAAACTAGTTATTTGGATACCGATGATCGAATCTCGGACATGTAATATATCACGAGACAAAGGGATTTAGTTATGACGTTAAAGGTTCACACGATCACAAGAGTCATCATTGAATATGTGGGAGTCAGTACGGATCTCCAGGTCCCGTTGCTGATTATTGATCGGAGAGGGGTCTCGATCATGTCTGCATTATTCACGAACCGTAGGGTGACACACTTAAGGGATACCGACACCATTTGGAGCAAATATGTTTCCGATAAAGATTTAAAAAAGTGCTGGAATTATTTCAATAGACACCAAAACTGTTTCGGGTGAAATTGCTGAAATTGGTTCTGCATGTGATATTAAAATGTTGCAGGGGGTTTTATGTGAATGTTTGTTAATTAATGTAATCAACAAAATTCTAAATAAAATAAATAAAATAGTTTTATTTAATCAGAGCTTGCATTAAATTTGGTGGAAATTTAATGCATGTGTGAGTGGAATTTTGAGTGGAGGCTTTTTATGGGAGTGGGAGCTTGATACATTGCAAATGTATCTATAATTTTTGATGTTCCATGCTTGGTTTTATCTACTTTCTTGTGTTTTGTCCACACTTTGGAGTACTTTTCATATGATTTCTTGGACTAACCTATTAACAAGAGCCACAGTGTTAGCTGCCTATTTTCTGCAGTTTTTGGTTCCAGGAAAGTCAGAAAATGAATATTCTCGGAATTGGATGGGACAAAAGCCAAAGTCGCTATTTTACCGGAAGACATCTGGATCCATAATACGAGACGGAGAAGGGCTAGGGCCACACCACTGGCCAGGCAGCCCATGCCGGGGTGGTCCGCCCACCCGGCACCCCTCGGCCTCTCCTTCCGCCTATATATTGCCTTCGGGACCAAAACCCTAAGTACCCGATCAAAAATCCACGAAATATTCTGTAGCCGCCATCATCTCCATCCCTAGACCGGGAGGGATCTAAAGCTCTTCCAGGCACCCTGCCGGAGAAGGGAATTCACCCTGGAGGCCTTCTTCATCATCATGCAAGCCTCCGGTGTGATGCGTGAGTAGTTCATCTCTGGACTACGAGTCCATGTAGTAGCTAGATGACTGGTTCTCCTCCTTTGTGCTTTCATGTCTAGATCTTGTGAGCTCCGTTCATGATCAAGATCATCTATTTGTAATCATACATGTTGTGTTTGTGGGGATCCGATGGATATTGAGATGCTATTTCAGATTGATTATTGATTCTATCATGTCTTTGTTATTTGTGATCTTGCATGCTTTCCGTTGTTAGTAGCTATCTTGGCCAAGTAGATGCTAGCAACTCCAAGAGTTAGTATTTATGCTCGATAGTGGGTTCATGCCTCTAGTAATCTGGGGAAGTGACAGAAATCTCTAAGGTACTAGATGTGTTGTTGCTACTAGGGAGAAAACAACAATCCTTTGTTCATAGAACAATCGTATTGTTTACATTGCACGCAATTCGTAAAGCAATAATCTGTTGCTTGCAACTTAATACTGGAGGGGGTTCGGATGATAACCTGAAGGTGGATTATTAGTCATAGATGCAGTTGGATGGCGGTCTATGTATAATGTTGTAATGCTCAATCAAGTCTCAAAGGAGTCAAGATGATTAGTATATGCTTGTATGCTTTCTCGATGTTTGTCAATTGCCCCGCTGTAATTTGTTCACCCAGCATGTTATCTATCTTAAGGATAGCCACCTCTAGTGAACTATGGACGCCGGTCCTTTCTTTTACTACAATCTACAAACTGTTTACTGCTTTGTGTTTACTTTCTGCAAACTAATACTACCTTCCATTCGATACGTTTAATCATTTGTTTTCAGCAAAACCGTTGAGATTGACAACCTCATCGCAAGGTTGGGACAGAGTTCTGTGGTTGTGTTGTGCAGGTCTCCACGTTGCTACTAGCACCGGTAGTGCGCCCTGCCAAGGCTCGGCTAGCAACACCTTTGGGGTGTTTCCTTGGTCCTACTGGTTCGATAACCTTGGTTTCATAACTGAGGGAAACTTACTTCTGTGCTCATCATACCTTCCTCTTGGGGTTCCCAACGAGCTCATCAATCACGAGCCAGCAAGTATTTTTCTAGCACCGTTGCCGGGGAGTCAAGGACATCTTCACAAGGGGAGTCCCTCATAACCAATCTCTTTACTTTGTTATTTTTTTGCTTAGTTTACTTTTGTTTTGTTTGCTTGTTTCTTTATCAAAAACACACAAAAAATTAGTTCCTACTATAGTTGTTATTTTCATTGGTATGTTATTGTCTTGCTTTATCATACTTTCTATCAATGGTTGGTTTCTTTGAAACTGAATCTTATTGGCAAGGTGGGTTCACGAAAGAACAAAAATATTATTATAAGGAACACCGCTTGTCACAAAATGGGAAACACTTATGGGAACAAATTGATAAATTATATACCATTGCTATAAACGTGTGCTCTACTTATAATGTTACTTATTGCTTTGATAAATCTTGTTGCTGTAGGAGGTATAAACACCTCCCTTTTCAATGTGAGTATAATGATAATGTTACCATATCTTCTTATGTTAAAGGGAATTATGACTTTTATGATGTGGAACAAATTGAAGAATTTATTACTTGGAAGGGTGCATTTGAACTTGCTAGTTTGCTTGAAAATACTGATAATTCACCTTATAAATATGAGGTTTATGATATACTTAAATTTTGCTTTGATAATTACAAGGTAGAAAATGTCTATATTCTTGAATATCTTAATAGATGCTCTCCACCAATGGAAGAGACTAATGCCTTGCAGGAGCCTATGGAAGATGAAATTGCTGAAACTGGAAGCTCATTGGATGAAAAAGAGGAGGAGAGTGATAATCAAGAGGAGTAAGAATGGATCTACCCATCCCTACCTTCTAATGAGAGTAACTCTTTACCCCTTATATTATTTGATTGTCCCCCATGCTTACCAAAGGAGGACGAATGTCATGTTCCTGCGGATTCTTTTGAAAATGTTTATAATAAAACTCTAGTGTTTGTAGATTATGAAAAGCATGCTTTATGTGATAGTTACATTGTTGAGTTTATTCATGAGGCTACTGAAAATTATTATGAGAGAGGAAAATATGGTTGTAGAAGTTTTTATGGTAATGAAACACCTCGCTATGTGCTGAAAGTTTTGAAAGTTGCTCTTGTTTTATCTACCCATTCTTGTTACTATGTGATTCTTTGATTTATTTTCTTACAAGATTCCTATGCATAGGAAGTGGGTTAGACTTAAATGTGTTTTGAATTTGCTTCTTGATTCTCTCTTTTACTTCAATTTATATTTCTTATGTGAGCATCTTCTCAAACTATCATGCCTAACTTAAAGGCGTTAAAGAAAAGTACTTATTGGGAGATAACCCAAAAGTTTTAGATGAGTCTTGGAAACCGCTCCTTATCCTTTTTATTTGCTTTTTGTGCCAAGAGTAACCTCTAATGAGAAAGAAGTAATGATTGGGAAAGTTGTTGTCCCAAAACAGATTTTTGTGCTTCACCGTAAAAATTCGTGTAAAATCTCTGTACGTCCTTTTGAGGCGTGAATTTTTGTGCTTCTACCCCAGGTTGTTATCTAACTTCCGTTAGTTCAACACCTTTTGATTTGAGCAACAAAAGATCTTAGAAAAAATTCATCTTTACCTGCTGGTCTGTTCTGATAGATTTCTGCCATTTTCTGCATTTGCTTTTTGTTGGTTCCTTTTTGAGTTCTTTTGGGGAATTGAGCTTTTTGAGGGAAGTGCTACAGCAGCTAGTGTTTTAATGGAAGTTTTATTGGTGTTAGAACTGAACCTAAAGACTTATTATCTTGAGTACACTAATGTTGCTAATAAAGATTGTGTGAAGTTTTGTATGAAGGAAAAATTTCAGGTGTATAGAAGGAATGAGTAATGAGATGAAGGATGGACTAAATCTCAAGCTTGGGGATGCCACGCGTGTCACCCCAAGAAATATCCAAGAAGTACAAGCGTCAAATCTTGGGGATGCCCAAGGCATCCCCTTCTTCATAAATAAAATTCCCAGGTTTCTTCCAAACGCTTCATTTTTATTGTTTCATGCACAGTTGTGTTGTTCTTGGAGCGTCTTCTTTTTCGTTTTTGTTTTGGTTTTTAGTTTTCTTGGTTTGCTTAGTTTGCTGAATAAATTGGTTGGACCCCCTCTTTCATACATTGGTTTTCAAATAGTTTGGTTTGGTTTGGAAAAGAGTAGGAATGTTCATGCTTAAGTGGTAAAGAGAGCTTGTTTTTGACTGTGGCCTATGCTTTGTCATGCCATGCTTGATATTGTTTTGGATTTATGCTTAGTATTCTTTGTTGTAGCATGACTTGTTATAAACAATTGAGATTGCTTAATGTGCCTTGGATGAATCATGCGTTGTTTTAGCATATTAAAGCATAATATAGTGGTATTCTCCTTTGATGCTTTATTTGGGTTGACTTGGCGCATGCTCACACCATGTTATGACTATTTCAAGTCACCATAGCCTTTATGATCCTTTAGTTTTCAACTTGTAGTATCACTTTATGCTTTTATCAATGATGTTTTGTCGCTCTGCATGATTATGGCCATTATTGCTCTCTTAGTTTGTCGCTCCCACTCTTTTGCTAGCCTCCACAACCAAGTATGAGTTCCACTCATGAATCCAACTCCCTAAACCAAGTTATTTCAAAGAGTCCACCATACCTACCTATTAGCATATGCTATTCCAAGTATATTCATGCTTTTGTTTATCTTCCAAATTAAACTTGTTATGAGAAAACTAGTGATTAAAGCTCTCACGAACTTGATGGCACACTTTACTTTCTGCATTTAATAAACTTGAACCATTGGGTCCTTCTTTGTTGCGTATATGCTTGCGCTTTATAAGTTGAAGTTAGCAGAACCATGTATCATGGGGAACGCTTTCAACATTGCACTTGTACTTTGTACCCCGTTGATATCATGTTCTTTTGCTTATGGATCCCGGCGGTGTGAAATAAAAGTGGAACTTGTAAGATCATGGAGTTTGTATATGTGTTAGATAAACGCTTGGGCCGTGATACATTGCAAATGTATCTATAATTTTTGATGTTCCATTCTTGGTTTTATCCACTTTCTTGTGTTTTGTTCCAACTTTGGAGTACTTTTCATATGATTTCTTGGACTAACCTATTAACAAGAGCGACAGTGCCAGCTACCTGTTTTCTGCTGTTTTTGGTTCTAGGAAAGTCAGAAAATGAATATTCTCGGAATTGGACGGGACAAAAGCCAAAGTGCCTATTTTTCCGGAAGGGATCAAGTATCAGAATACGAGATGGAGAAGGGCCAGGGAGCCACCACACCACCTGGCCGCGCGGCCAGGACTGGCCCGCGCCATGGGGTGGTGTGGCCGCTCCCAGCACCCCCTCGGCCTCTCCTTCCGCCTATATATTGCCCTCGGGACGTAAACCCTAAGCGCCCGATCAAAAATCTATGAAAGAGTCTGTAGCCGCCGTCATCTCCATCCCTAGATCGGGAGGGATCTGAAGCTCTTCCCGGCACCCTGCCGGAGAGGGGAATTCACCCTGGAGGCCTTCTTCATCACCATGCAAGCCTCCGGTGTGATGCGTGAGTAGTTCATCCTTGGACTACAGATCCATGTAGTAGCTAGATGGCTGGTTCTCCTCCTTTGTGCTTTCATGTTTAGATCTTGTGAGCTTCGTTCATGATCAAGATCATCTATTTGTAATTCTGCATGTTGTGTTTGCGGGGATCCGATGGATATTGAGATGCTATTTCAGATTTATTATTGATTCTATCATGTCTTTGTTATTTGAGATCTTGCATGCTTTCCGTTGTTAGTAGCTATCTTGGCCAAGTAGATGCTAGCAACTCCAAGAGTTAGTATTTATGCTCGATAGTGGGTTCATGCCTCGTAATCTGGGAAGTGACGTAAATCTCTAAGGTACTAGATGTGTTGTTGCTACTAGGAGAAAACAACAATCCTTTGTTCATAGAACAATCGTATTGTTTACTTTACACGCAGTTCAGAAGCAATAATCTGTTGCTTGCAACTTAATACGGAGGGGTTCAATGATAACAAGGTGGATTATTAGTCATAGATGCAGTTGGATGGCGGTCTATGTATAATGTTGTAATGCCCAATCAAGTCTCAAAGGAGTCAAGATGATTAGTATATGCATGTATTGCTTTCTCGATGTTTTTCAATTGCCCCGCTATAATTTGTTCACCCAGCATGTTATCTATCTAAGGAGAGCCACCTCTAGTGAACTATGGATCCCGGTCCTTTTCTTTACATACAATCTATAAACTGTTTCTGCTTTGTGTTTACTTTCTGCAATCTTTTACTTCTTTCCATTCGATACGTTTAATCCTTTGTTTTCCGCAAAACACGGTGAGATGGACAACCTCATCGCAAGTTGGGGACAAAGTTCTGTGGTTGTGTTGTGCAGGTCTCCACATTGCTACTAGCACCGGTAGTGCGCCCTGCCAAAGCTCAGCTAGTAACACCTTTGGGGTGTTTCCTTGCTCCTAGTGGTTCGATTAAACCTTGGTTTCATAACTGAGGGAAACTTGCTGCTGTGCTCATCATACCTTCCTCTTGGGGTTCCCAACGAGCTCTACATCAACCACGAGCCATCAACACTTTTCTGGGCGCCGTGCATTGAGCCATCAAGCATTTTTCTGGCGCCGTTGCCGGGGAGTCAAGGACATCTTCACAAGGGGAGTCCCTCATAACCAATCTCTTTACTTTGTTATTTTTGTTTTGCTTAGCTTTCTTTTTGCTTTGTTTGCTTGTTTTGTTCTTCAAAAAACACAAAAAAAATAGTTTTACTTGTTTGCTTTCTTATTTCAAAAACACAAAAAAATTAGTTCCTATCTCATTATGTCTAGCCTTGCTCCTGTCACTATGTCACCCGAGGAAATGATTTTCACTTTTAAGCAAGGAATTGAGGAAAGTTTTAAGGAAGCTTGGTCTAGAATCTCTGATCTACATGAAAAAACTGAGCCTAAAATGACTCAAAGCTTGTTCCTTAGCAGTTTTTACCTTGGGATTGCTCTTTGCTATAGATCTGCCCTAGATGCTATTGTGGGAGGAGATTTCCTCCAATGTAATGAGGATGATGCTATTAATGCTATAAAGAAATTGATCCTCACTTACAGCATTCCTAGCCAAACTAATATTTCTTTCGCAAAAATATTTGCTAGGTTGGACACTCTTGAGGCTAGCACTACTAGATTAGAAGGGTGCTATAATACGCTTAGGGAGCATCACGATTATGTCCCAATAAACTCTGAACCATCAAAGTGGTTCACTACAGTAAAGGTTGAGATGAACGCTGAAACTTTTCAAGCTCGCTGTGATATCATGTCTAAATTTTGCCTTATGCCCAAAGATATTTATAAATCTCTGAATACTTGGGGGCTCATTGAGAGAGGAAAAGAAATATCTCTTAATAATAATACTACCATATTACCTCTTGGAATGGCTGAAGGAGTGTTTACAAAGATCCTTGGGAAAACGATTTCTATTGATTATCTTGTTATTGAATGTGCAGGAAAAGGACAAATTACACTTGGAAGGTCCCTATTGGAACTTCTTGGAGCAATAATAGATGTGGGAAAGGGGACCATGCACCTTTTTAATCCACCAAACAATCATATTTTCCCCAAGGCTAAGAATAAAAGTAAGAGAGGTAAGGGCAAGAAAGTTGGTTTTAATGCTTCTTTATTTGAGAACACTTGATTCTTTCTTTGCTTCTTATGCCTAACTTAAAGGCGTTAAAGAAAAGTACTTATTGGGAGATAACCCAAAAGTTTTAGTTGAGTCTTGGAAGTTATTACCTCTGTAATAACCGCTCCTTATCCTTTTTATTTGCTTTTTGTGCCAAGAGTAACCTCTAATGAGAGTGAAGTAATGATTGGGAAAGTTGCTGTCCCGAAACAGATTTTTGTGCTTCACCGTAAAACTCCCTAGAGAGCTCTGTATGTCAGATTGAGCTGTAATTTTTTGTTCTTCTGACCCAGGTTGTTATCTGACTTTCGTTAGTTCAACACTTTTTGATTTGAGCAACAGAAGGTCTTCGAAAAAATTCGTCTTTACCTGCTGGTCTGTTTTGACAGATTTCTGCCATTTTCTGCATTTGCTTCTTGTTGGTTCCTTCTTGAGTTCTTTTGGGGAATTGAGCTTTTTGAGGGAAGTGCTACAGTATCTAGTGTTATAATGGAAGTTTATTTGGTGTTAGAACTGAAACTTGAAACTTATTTATCTTAAGTGCACTAATGTTGCTAATGAGATTGTGTGAAGTTTTGTATGAAGGAAAATTTTAGGTGTATGGAAGGAATGAGTAATGAGATGAAGGATGGACTAAAGCTCAAGCTTGGGGATTCCACGCGTGTCACCCCAAGAAATATCCAAGAAGTACAAGCGTCAAAACTTGGGGATGCCCAAGGCATCCCCTTCTTCATCAATAAAAATTCCAGGTTTCTTCCAAACGCTTCATTTTTATTGTTTCATACACAGTTGTGTTGTTCTTGGAGCATCTTCTTTTTCGTTTTCGTTTTGGGTTTTAGTTTGCTTGGTTTGCTTAGTTTTCTAAATAAATTGGTTGGACCCCCTCTTTCATACATTGGTTTGCAAATAGTTTGGTTTGGTTTAGAAAAGAGTAGGAAAGTTCATGCTTATGTGGTAAAAAGAGCTCGTTTTTAATTGTGGCCTGTGCTTTGTCATGCCATGCTTGATATTGTTTTGGCTTTATGCTTAGTATTCTTTGCTGTAGCATGACTTGTTATAAACAATTGAGATTGCTTAATGTGCCTTGGATGAATCATGCGTTGTTTTAGCATATTAAAGCATAGTATAGTGGTATTCTCCTTTGATGCTTTATTTGGGTTGACTTGGCACATGCTCACACCATGTTATGACTATCTCAAGTCACCATAGCCTTTATGATCCTTTAGTTTCAACTTGTAGTATCACTTTATGCTTTGATCAATGATGTTTTGTCGCTCTGCATGATTATGGCCATTATTGATCTCTTAGTTTGTCGTTCCCAGTCTTTTGCTAGCCTCCACAACAAAGTATGAGTTCCACTCATGCATCCAACTCCCTAAACCAAGTTATTCCAAAGAGTCCACCATACCTACCTACTAGCTTATGCTATTCCAAGTATATTCATGCTTTTGTTTACCTTCCACTTGTTATGAGAAAACTAGTGATTAAAGCTCTCACGAACTTGATGGCACACTTTACTTTACTTGCCCTTAATAAACTTGAACCATTGTGTCGTCTATGTTGTATATGCTTGCACTTATTTGTCGGGAATTAGCAGAACCATGCTTTCATGGGGAACGCTTTCAACATTGCACTTGGTACTTGTACCTAGTTGATATCATGCTCTTTTGTATATGGATGTCGTTGGTGTGAAATGAAAGGGGAGCTTGTAAGTCCATGGAGTTATGTATGTGTTAGAGAAACGCCTGGGCCGCTAGTCTAATCCATGCTGACATGGTGGAAACCTGCAGCATAACCATAATGAGCTGTCTATGAAGCATTCTTCGTATAAAAAAAAGTCCTATATTGAGAAAAAAAGAGAAAAGAGAAAAAAAATGAGATTATGAAAAGAGGAAAGAGAGAAAAAAGCACCATATTCCCATGGTAAATAAGAAGAATGCTGAGATGCTCGTTGTCTGCTTGCCTCGTCATTTTGATATGGGGATTCTTCCGTATCATCGGGCAAGGGGTACCCCGTTGGTGGTTCTCTATGATACACATGTACTTACAATGACAAGAACTTACCGGTGACTAAACTTGAGTAGCATGAGAAGCGGCACTCGTATACAAGGGACATGAGATTTCTGACTTATACTTCGTCAAGCATGTACACCATAGTTTGTTCACTTTAACCTTAATCACTTCAAGATGCTTATGATAGGGGCAATGAGAGCTGAAAGCTATAAGTACCATAATTTTTGGAAGCTCTTTATGAGACTTGAATCCCTACTTCCTTTTACAAAAGGCCTTTCTTCCACCATTATATTGAGTCTCCACCTTCTATCTTTATGCACTTACTTTGAGAGCATAGTGGCCATTCTTAGTTCTATGTGCATTGTCCCAAGACTAGTTGATTGATGCATAACTTGAAATTGCTTGTTTTAAACTATTGTATCTAGTCACCCTTATGAACTTTGAAGGTGTCCTATGCATTTATATTTGCTACTCTATTGAGGGACAAGCTGAATACTATTATGCTATGTTTTCTTTATGTGAAACAAACAAACGTCTTGCAAAGCATTGTTATTCATGAATCTTTTGTTTGTGCCTTTTCATGTTGCATCATAGTTTCTTTGCTTATTGCTAGAACTTTGTCTTTCATGTTATGATTGAAGTACTATGATCCCAGCTTTGAATGTTTTGCAAATACTTTGATCAAGTCTTTGATGGTGCATGTCACCTCAAAAATTATTTCTTTTTATCACTTACCTACTCGAGGACGAGCAGGAGTTAAGCTTGGGGATGTTGATACATTGCAAATGTATCTATAATTTTTGATGTTCCATGCTTGGTTTTATCCACTTTCTTGTGTTTTGTTCCAACTTTGGAGTACTTTTCATATGATTTCTTGACTAACCTATTAACAAGAGCCACGATGCCACTGCCTATTTTCTCGCTGTTTTGGTTCCAGGAAAGTCGAAAATGAATATTCTCGAATTGACGGGACAAAAGCCAAAGTGCCTATTTTTGGAAGGATCAAGTGCGGAGACTACGAGACGAGAAGGCCGGGAGCCACCACACCACCTGGCCACGCCAGGCCAGGCTCGCGCCAGGTGGTGTGGCCGCCCGCACCCTCGGCCTCTCCTTCCGCCTATATATTTCCTCGACGTAAACCCTAAGCGCCGATCAAAATCCACGAAAGAGTCTATAGCCGTCATCTCCATCCCTAGATCAGGAGGATCTCAAGCTCTTCCTGCACTCCAGAGGGGAATTCACCCTGGAGGCCTTCTTCATCACCATGCAAGCCTCCGGTGTGATGCGTGAGTAGTTCATCCTTGGACTACGGATCCAGGTAGTAGCTAGATGTCTGGTTCTCCTCCTTTGTGCTTTCATGTTTAGATCTTGTGATCTCCGTTCATGATCAAGATCATCTATTTGTAATTCTACATGTTGTGTTTGCGGGGATCCGATGGATATTGAGATGCTATTTCAGATTGATTATTGATTCTATCATGTCTTTGTTATTTGAGATCTTGCATGCTTTCCGTTGTTAGTAGCTTTCTTGGCCAAGTAGATGCTAGCAACTCCAAGAGTTAGTATTTATGCTCGATAGTGGGTTCATGCCTCTAGTTATCTAGGGAAGTGACGGAAATCTCTAAGGTACTAGATGTGTTGTTGCTACTAGGGAGAAAACAACAATCCTTTGTTCATAGAACAATCGTATTGTTTACTTGACACGTAGTTCGTAAAGCAATAATCTGTTGCTTGCAACTTAATACTGGAGGGGGTTCGGATGATAACCTGAAGGTGGATTATTAGTCATAGATGCAGTTGGATGGCGGTCTATGTATAATGTTGTAATGCCCAATCAAGTCTCAAAGGAGTCAAGATGATTAGTATATGCATGTATTGCTTTCTCGATGTTTGTCAATTGCCCCGCTGTAATTTGTTCACCCAGCATGTTATCTATCTAAGGAGAGCCACCTCTAGTGAACTATGGATCCCGGTCCTTTTCTTTACATACAATCTATAAACTGTTTCTGCTTTGTGTTTACTTTCTGCAATCTTTTACTTCTTTCCATTCGATACGTTTAATCCTTTGTTTTCCGCAAAACACGGTGAGATGGACAACCTCATCGCAAGTTGGGGACAAAGTTCTGTGGTTGTGTTGTGCAGGTCTCCACATTGCTACTAGCACCGGTAGTGCGCCCTGCCAAAGCTCAGCTAGTAACACCTTTGGGGTGTTTCCTTGCTCCTACTGGTTCGATTAAACCTTGGTTTCATAACTGAGGGAAACTTGCTGCTGTGCTCATCATACCTTCCTCTTGGGGTTCCCAACGAGCTCTACATCAATGTAGCCGCCATCATCTCCATCCCTAGACCGGGAGGGATCTAAAGCTCTTCCAGGCACCCTGCCGGAGAGGGGAATTCACCCTGGAGGCCTTCTTCATCATCATGCAAGCCTCCGGTGTGATGCGTGAGTAGTTCATCTCTGGACTACGAGTCCATGTAGTAGCTAGATGGCTGGTTCTCCTCCTTTGTGCTTTCATGTCTAGATCTTGTGAGCTCCGTTCATGATCAAGATCATCTATTTGTAATCATACATGTTGTGTTTGCGGGGATCCGATGGATATTGAGATGATATTTCAGATTGATTATTGATTCTATCATGTCTTTGTTATTTGTGATCTTGCATGCTTTCCATTGTTAGTAGCTATCTTGGCCAAGTAGATGCTAGCAACTCCAAGAGTTAGTATTTATGCTCGATAGTGGGTTCATGCCTCTGGTAATCTGGGGAAGTGATAGAAATATCTAAGGTACTAGATGTGATGTTGCTACTAGGGATAAAACAACAATCCTTCATTCATAGATCAATCATATTGTTTACATTACACACAATTCGTAAAGCAATAATCTGTTGCTTGCAACTTAATAATCGGAGGGGTTCGATGATAACACAAGGTGGATTATTAGTCATAGATGCAGTTGGATGGCAGTCTATGTATAATGTTGTAATGCCCAATCAAGTCTCAAAGGAGTCAAGATGATTAGTATATGCTTGTATGCTTTCTCGATGTTTGTCAATTATCCCGCTGTAATTTGTTCACCCAGCATGTTATCTATCTTAAGGAGAGCCACCTCTAGTGAACTATGGACCCCGGTCCTTTCTTTTACTACAATCTACAAACAGTTTAGTGATTTGTGTTTACTTTCTACAAACTATTACTACCTTCCATTCGATACGATTAATCCTTTGTTTTCAGCAAAACCGGTGAGATTGACAACCTCATCGCAAGTTAGAGACATAGTTCTGTGGTTGTGGTGTGCAGGTCTCCACGTTGCTACCAGCACCGGTAGTGCGCCCTGCCAAGGCTCAGCTAGCAACACCTTTGGGGTGTTTCCTTGCTCCTAATGGTTCGATAACCTTGGTTTCATAACTGAGGGAAACTTACTTCTGTGCTCATCATACCTTCCTCTTGGGGTTCCCAACGAGCTCATCAATCGCGAGCCAACAGAGCTCCACCCACATGAATGTGGAAGAGGTGGGGGCACCACCATGGCTGCCACACCATGGCCCTTGGGTGCCCCCCTCTTCCCTATAAAAGGCCCCCCTCTTCTCCTCACAACACACACCTCCTCGTGAAGGATCTCTCTCCCCCTATAGTTATTCCCCATGGTCTCGGATTAGCGAGATACATGTTCTCGGTGGCTTTATCTGGAAAGAAGTTGCTGCTTCCGCAGCTTTGCTGGAGCGAGGGACGGAGGTTGTTGGGGTACCGAACGTGTGCGCAATCACGGATACATCGCTGCTTTGCAGTGCTGGACTTGGTGGTGCTGGACTTGCTGGAGCTGGATCTGATGGACGTGCTGGAGCCGGACCTGATGGACTTCATCACGATCTTGAGATCGGCAAGTGTACGACTAGATCATCCACGAGTTCCATCTTGTTAACAAAGCTTTGTTGTCTTCGAGGGTAAGTTCTCTATGGATGTATATCCACCCGTTGCTTGTATCTAGTAGATAGATCTTGGCGTATAGTTCCCAACGTAGGAATTTTTTTGTTTTCTATGCTACCAACCCAACAGTGGTATCAGAGCCTGATCTATGCGTAGGTGCTTTGCACGGGTAGTACACATATGTTTATATGTGGGCGATGATGATCATGTTATTGCTTCTTTCATGTATTTTGGATATTGGTGGCATAGTGGGATGAAGCGGCCCGGGCCAACTTTACATGTCATCGCACATGAGACCGGTTCCATGACTGACATGCAACTAGTTTTGCATAAGTGGCTAGCGGGTGTCTGTCTCTCCTACTATAGTCAATATCTGATTTACAACGAGTTGCTAATAACTTGGTTATCCTCGTTGTGGTTCCATGTTCGTAGGTAAGACCGGTTCTATCTCCGAAAGCTCTAAGCCACGTAAAACTTGCAATGGATAAATTAGGGCGTCTAGTTTAGATTGTTGCTGGGCTAGTGTCTTGATATGGTAATGTTGTAAGTAGATGTATGGTAGATACTCTTACAACACACTTAACGTGTAAGTTCCATAGACCTTGGCCTTACACACAAAGGAATGATAGAGATCATACCACGATGCATATGATGGTGATCAAATGCATGGACCATATCATCCCACTTTACACATTAGATGTTCGCATCTTATATTGCTAGTTTGGCCCTTTTAGTAGTGACGAGGGTTTAACTCATCAATTCCCATTGTTATGGACTTGGGTTTTGGAGAAGGAGGGAGCACTGGAAGCATCAATCGGCTAGCAAACAAGCACACAGGGACGCAAGGTTTACCCAGGTTCAGGCCTCGTAGAGGTCCCTACTCCTGCTTGTCTGCTCTTGGAATTAACGAAGGAATCGAAGATTACAATGGTGCGCAGATGCAATCTGGCGAGGGTTGTGGAAACTAGGGTTGCATTTGTCCTCCTCGCCGCCCCCTCCTAGCCTTTATATAGATAGGCCAGGTCTCAGGTAGCAGGCCGAGTCGGTTACAGATTAGGGTTGGCCCTTCAAACTTTCTATCGTTAGACTTCTTTTTGTCTCGCAAGTTATTGAGAGTCCGTAGGCCACTCGAAATCTTCATCGGGTCGTGGCAACACCGTGGGCTTCCACCGTATCTGGACCGTATGTACCAATCTCGAGTATCGGCAGGGTATACCCATGTCAGTAGCCCCCAAGTGTCCAGTGGAATCGCAGATTCGACTGGGGAATTTATGAAGCATTTCGAGTGCATGACTGAGTATTTTTCGAGTGCTCTGTTTGTGTCATAGGGATTACTGATGTGCGTGCTTGATTTAACCGATGTATCGGTATCAGTTAACTACCTTAGAGTAAAACAACGAAATCTACTCGAACTCGAGTCCCCGGACTCGAATTTGGAGAAGTGCTGGTGTAATTCGACTCAAGCCGCGGAGGTCTTACAGGAGTCGAATTCCAGTATATGGGTGTGAGCACTCGACGTGTCCGTCAAGGCATGTTCATCGCACCTATAGGCACGGATATATTTCTGGTAGTGTGCAGCAAATGCGTTGCCAGGCCTTATTCAGGTCTTATCTTCACGCTGCAAGCGCGGCATCCGAATTTTGTCATCACGGAGATGATTCGAGTGACCTAGGAGACGTAGTCTCTTTTTTAGGGAAAATATGAGGCGGTGTCGCCATAGACTTCGAGCGTGGATGTTATCGACACAGTACGATGTACAAATAATCATAGGGTGCGCGACCAGCGCTCCCTATGGGAGTATCCCCCGAGTGCCTGGTTGAGTCGAAGACTCAAGCAGGGACTAAAGAACTTTGGCGACAGCTGTCGTCTTTTGTTTGCTTGTTTCAGTCGAATTTATTTCCAGCGCTCCCTATGGGAGTAACCCATGTACATAGTCGAATCGTGGATTCGATGCTTTGAATGTCCACATTCCTACAGAAAAGAAAATCGTAGGGTGCGCAACCAGCGCTCCCTATGGGAGTAGCCCTCGAGTGCTTGATGGAGTCGAAGACTCGAGCAAGGACTAAAGTAGTCGAAGTCTTCTAGTGCTCAATCTTTGATGACATCAGTGCTGACGATGTGATGATCTCAGTTGCCCGCGAGCAATATCTGCTAGGGTAGGGGGCGTAGTTGGGCGACCAATTCAAGTGTTAGCTTTCTGCTTCCTTATCTTTTCTTGTAGCCACTCGCGGTAGTTCGTTGTCTTCATACTTTTGCCTTTGCTTGGTATAGTTGTCAGCGCGCGTCATCCGCAGGATGAGAATGACAGGATCGCGATTCGCATGAATGACCTGACCCAAGAGTAGCTTTAGGCGAGTGGATACTTCTGGGTGGATCATGATCGCGCAATCGCACTAGCGACCCTGCAGGATCATGCCTCGCGAGCTCTTCATTTTCTGAAGAAATCGCAATCATACTTAAGAAATATCTATCAGATGATGTTTCTGCTGGACGTCGTTCCCTCGAGCCAGCTGGCTCTACTTGCTAAGTTTCAGGACTTGAGTGGGGTCCGCGAGTGTGTGCGGCAACAGTTGGTGGCTGGTGCCAAGGCTGCTCTATCGTTGGTGTGACTGCATAGGCCTGATGTAGATGTTGCAGCGATTGCTGCTGGACCGCCGGCGCCGCCAGCAGTCTCTACCTGGAATATGGTTCCGCATTACTAGGCGGTGGATCGCCTAGCGGAGGAAATTGTCGATTTCTTCGAGGAGCAAACAAATGTTCTTTTGTTGCAACAATAGTTTAGTTTGTATCCTGCACATAAGTATACCAGTGCTGTAAAGTTTGTATGTATGATGTATATAATTGATTAATATTGATATGTAAGGAGCTTGCTAGCTCGTATGTTTTGCGAGTGTGTTGCACTATGCGATTCGTTTTTGTTAGCCTGACTTGTGTTTATCTCAGCACCTTGCCAACCTGTCAGGTGTGTTGCAGCTGAGTTGGTGTTTGTCAAGGGTTCTATTAATGCGTCAGCTACTCAGGATATCACGATTGGTTCATAGAACAGATGTATAAAGGGTGGCGCAGCTCCCGTGTGGATAGATGGCAAAAATAATAGAAAAACGCAGAGTTTGGGGCACTTAGCTTTATTTATTCGTAGAATAGTACGAGGTACAATGTATGTCAAAGTAGCCTGGCTGAAAAGCCTTATTTGCAATATAAAGAAAAACGACTAAGGGTAGAAGCGCCGCAGCTGCGCGATGTTCCAGGGGTAGTATGCGACTCCTGTCTCGAAGTCTTTGAGGCGATAGGCGCCACCTGGGATTACTTCTGTAATCACGTATGGTCCTTCCCAAGGGGACTCGAGCTTGAGGTGCCCTTGCTGTTTTAGTCGCAGGACCAGGTCTCCTTCGATGAAGGACCTGTGGCGTAGCCTTCTGCTGTGGTAATTTCGCAGGTTCTGCTGGTAGATCGTTGATCTTTCTGCTGCGATTTCCCGTGCCTCATCAAGGAGGTCGACGGAGTCTTCGAGTGCGAGAGTTGATTCCTGCTCGCTGTAAGCGACCACTCATGGCGCCTTGTACCTCTGCGGGTAGCACTGCTTCAGCACCATGCACCATGAAGAACGGGGTGTACCCCGTGGCACTGTTTGGGGTTGTGCGTAAGCTCCAGAGTACCGATTGCAGCTCGTCTGGCCAGCATCATGCGGCTTGTTCGAGTGGCCTAAGGAGTCGCTTCTTGATTCCGCCGTAGACGAGCCCGTTGGCCTTTTCAACTTGACCGTTGGTCTGCGGATGAGCTACAGAGGCATAGCTTACGTTGATTCCCAGGTTTTCGCATAAACCCTGGAACTCCTTACAGGTGAAGTTCGTTCCATTGTCCGTGATGATGCTGTGTGGCACTCCAAAGCGATAGACAATAGACTCGAAGAACTTGACTGCGCTAGCTCCTAACTGGTTAGTCACCGGCATGGCCTCTATCCACTTGGTGAATTTGTCGACTGCGACCAAGAGCTAGACGTAGCCTCCTCACGAGGACTTTGGGAGCTTGCCAACCATGTCGAGTCCCCATTGCGCGAAGGGCCAGGCCAATGGAATTGGCCGGAGCTCCGCGCCAGGTGCATGTGGTTTGTCCGCGAATCGTTGGCAAGCGTTGCATTTTTGGACGATGTCCTTGGCGTCACGCATGGCCGTAGGCCAGTAGAATCCAGCTCATAGAGCTTTAGCGACAAGGGCGCGATTGCCGGCGTGGTGCCCGCAAGTCCCCTCATGGATGTCGAGGAGAACGGCTCTTCCATCAGCATTGGAGACGCATCGTTGGAGTACTCCTGTGATGCTGCGCTTGTATACCGTTGATGACGACGAATGCCTTGGATCGTCGTGCGATTTGCCACACGTCAGTCAGGTCGTTCGGCAGCCTCTTGCTGAGAAGGTATGTGATGTAGGGTTGAGTCCAAGAGGGTTCGATCATCATGATTGCCATTGGTCCTTCGAGTCTTGTGTCGATCTCCAGGTTGTCGAGTGCCATTGGCTCATTGGGTGGCGTAGCCCCCGAGTCTGTTGTTGCGCTTGTTTTCTTCTCTGCGGCCTTTGGCTTGATGGAGTGTTCGTAGATGCGCTCAAGAAATACTCCAGGTGGTATGGGGGAGAATGTAGAGCCAATGTTGGCGAGTGCGTCCGCCTCTTCATTGCTTTCGCGGTCTACGTGCCGCAGCTCGCAGCCGTCGAAGTCCCCTTCGAGTGTGTTGTAGAGGTCGTGGTAGGCGATCATATTGTCGTTCAGTGTGTCGCACTCGTGCATTGTCTGGTTGACGACCAGTTTGGAGTCGCCGTAGATGATCAGCCTCTTGGCGCCACACGCTTTTGCCATCCGCAACCCGTGCAACAGGGCCTCATATTCAGCTTTGTTGTTGGAGGCGGTGAACTGCATTCGCGGGATGTATTTCAGCTTGTCTCCCTGAGGCGATGCCAGTATGACACCTGCGCCAGCTCCGTCCTTTCGCTTGGATCTGTCGAAGTGCATTGGCTAGAGATAAGACATATCTGTTTTTTCAGGGAGCTGATTCTCCACCCAGTGCACGAAGAAGTCAGGGAGAACTTGCGACTTGACCGCGTCGTGCTTTTCATATGTAATGTCTCGTGGAGACAGCTCGATTCCCCAAAGCGCGACTCGTCCGGTGGCATCGGGGTTGTTGAGGATATGTCCAAGCGGGGCGTCGTTGACCACCACGATTGGGTGTTCCTGGAAGTAGTGGCGCAGTCGCCTAGCTGTCATGAAGACGCCATACGCCAAGTTCTGGTAGTGCGGGTACCGCTGTTTTGTTGGTGTGAGCACCTCGCTGAGGTAGTAGACTGGGCGCTGTACCCCATGGACCTTGTTTTCCTCGGCTCGTTCCACCACGAGTACCGTGCTAACCACCTGGTTGGTGGCGGAGATGTATAGCAACAGTGGTTCCCTTTCGCGTGGGGTCACCAGTACTGCTGAGGTAGACAGTAGACGCTTGAGGTCTTCGAATGCTTCCTGTGCCTCATTGGTCCACTCAAACTTGTCAGCTTTGCGGAGAAGTTGGTAGAAGGGCAGTGCCTTTTCACCCATTCGACTGATGAATCGACTGAGCGCCGCAATTCGCCTAGCCAGCTGTTGGAAACCTCTTACGTTCTTCGGCTTCTCCATGGCCAGTATGGCTTTTATTTTCTTCGGGTTCACCTTGATCCCTCTCGTGGAGATGAGATACCCGAGTAGTTTCCCAGATGGTACGTCGAAGGGCACATTTGTCCGGATTGAGCTTGATCTGGTAGCGGTCAAGGTTGGTGAAGGTTTCACGTAAATCGTCGATTAGCGAGGCTTCTTCTTTGGTCTTGATTACGATGTCGTCAACATAGACTTTGATGTTGCGACCAAGTTGATTCTTGAGGCAAGCCTACATGCACCGCTGATAGGTTGCTCCTGTGTTTTTTAGCCCGAAGGGCATTGTGTTGTAGCAGAACACACCAAAAGGCGTTGTAAATACCGTTTTTTCTTGATCTTCCTCCTTCATTCGAATCTGATTACAACCTGAGTAGGCGTCAAGGAAGGAGAGGCACTCACATCCTATGGTGGAGTCGATGATCTGGTCGATTCTCGGCAACGGGAGGTGGTCCTTTGGGCAGTGCTTATTCAGAGAGGTGAAATCCACGCACATCCATAGGATATCCGTGTCCTTTTTTGGTACTAGCACCGTATTGGCGAGCCAAGTGCTTTCCTTGATCTCGCGTATGAATTTGGCATCGAGGAGTTGATACATTGCAAATGTATCTATAATTTTTGATGGTCCATGCTTGGTTTTATCCACTTTCTTGTGTTTTGTTCCAACTTTAGAGTACTTTTCATATGATTTCTTGGACTAACCTATTAACAAGAGCCACGATGCTGCACATTTTCTGCTGTTTTTGGTTCCAGGAAAGTCAGAAAATGAATATTCTCGGAATTGGACGGGACAAAAGCCAAAGTGCCTATTTTTCCGGAAGGGATCAAGTGCCAGACTACGAGACGGAGAAGGGCCAGGGAGCCACCACACCACCTGGCCACGCGGCCAGGCCTGGCTCGCGCCAGGGGGTGGTGTGGCCGCTCCCGGCACCCCCTCGGCCTCTCCTTCCGCCTATATATTTCCCTCGGGACGTAAACCCTAAGCGCTCGATCAAAAATCCACGAAAGAGTCTATAGCCGTCGTCATCTCCATCCCTAGATCAGGAGGGATCTGAAGCTCTTCCCGGTACCCTGCCGGAGAGGGGAATTCACCCTGGAGGCCTTCTTCATCACCATGCAAGCCTCCGGTGTGATGCGTGAGTAGTTCATCCTTGGACTACAGATCCATGTAGTAGCTAGATGTCTGGTTCTCCTCCTTTGTGCTTTCATGTTTAGATCTTGTGATCTCCGTTCATGATCAAGATCATCTATTTGTAATTCTACATGTTGTGTTTGCGGGGATCCGATGGATATTGAGATGCTATTTCAGATTGATTATTGATTCTATCATGTCTTTGTTATTTGAGATCTTGCATGCTTTCCGTTGTTAGTAGCTTTCTTGGCCAAGTAGATGCTAGCAACTCCAAGAGTTAGTATTTATGCTCGATAGTGGGTTCATGCCTCTAGTTATCTAGGGAAGTGACGGAAATCTCTAAGGTACTAGATGTGTTGTTGCTACTAGGGAGAAAACAACAATCCTTTGTTCATAGAACAATCGTATTGTTTACTTGACACGTAGTTCGTAAAGCAATAATCTGTTGCTTGCAACTTAATACTGGAGGGGGTTCGGATGATAACCTGAAGGTGGATTATTAGTCATAGATGCAGTTGGATGGCGGTCTATGTATAATGTTGTAATGCCCAATCAAGTCTCAAAGGAGTCAAGATGATTAGTATATGCATGTATTGCTTTCTCGATGTTTGTCAATTGCCCCGCTGTAATTTGTTCACCCAGCATGTTATCTATCTAAGGAGAGCCACCTCTAGTGAACTATGGATCCCGGTCCTTTTCTTTACATACAATCTATAAACTGTTTCTGCTTTGTGTTTACTTTCTGCAATCTTTTACTTCTTTCCATTCGATACGTTTAATCCTTTGTTTTCCGCAAAACACGGTGAGATTGACAACCTCATCGCAAGTTGGGGACAAAGTTCTGTGGTTGTGTTATGCAGGTCTCCACGTTGCTACTAGCACCGGTAGTGCGCCCTGCCAAAGCTCAGCTAGTAACACCTTTGGGGTGTTTCCTTGCTCCTACTGGTTCGATTAAACCTTGGT
Source organism: Avena insularis (assembly GCA_023614405.1). Taxonomy (NCBI): domain Eukaryota; kingdom Viridiplantae; phylum Streptophyta; class Magnoliopsida; order Poales; family Poaceae; genus Avena; species Avena insularis. Next base: position 642,297,483 of record CM042690.1, read on the forward strand.
TTCATAACTGAGGGAAAACTTACTATTGTGCTCATCATACCTTCCTCTTGGGGTTCCCAACGAGCTCTAGGTCGAAAGTCGAGCGCATCAAGATCTTTTCTGGCGCCGTTGCCGGGGAGTCAAGGACATCTTCACAAGGGGAGTCCCTCATAACCAATATCTTTACTTTGTTGTTTTTGTTTTGCTTAATTTTATTTTTGCTTAGTTTTCTTGTTTTGTTCTTCAAAAAACACAAAGAAATTTGTTTTACTTGTTTGCTTTCTTATTTGAAAACCCAAAAATGACTACTCTTGAAAACACTAAGTTGTGTGACTTCACTAGCGCAAACAATGATTTCATGAGCACGCCTATTGCTCCACTTGTGGCTGAAAACACTTTCTTTGAGATAAAACCTGCTTTGCTCAATCATAAAGTGATACTACAAGTTGAAAACTAAAGGATCATAAAGGCTATGGTGACTTTGGATAGTCATAACATGGTGTGAGCATGCGCCAAGTCAACCCAAATAAAGCATCAAAGGAGAATACCACTATACTATGCTTTAATATGCTAAAAAAACGCATGATTCATCCAAGGCACATTGAGCAATCTCAATTGCTTATAACAAGTCATGTTACATCAAATAATACTAAGCATAAAGCCAAAACAATATCAAGCATGGCATGATAAAGCACAGGCCACAGTCAAAAACAAGCTCTTTTTACCACATAAGCATGAACTTTCCTACTCTTTTCCAAACCAAACCAAACTAATTGCAAACCAATGTATGAAAGAGGGGGTCCAACCAATTTATTCAGAAAACTAAGCAAACCAAAACCAAAACGAAAACAAAAAAGAAGACGCTCCAAGAAAAACACAACTGTGCATGAAACGATAAAAATGAAGCGTTTGGAAGAAACCTGAGATTTTTATTGATGAAGAAGGGGATGCCTTGGGAATCCCCAAGCTTTGACGCTTGTACTTCTTGGATATTTCTTGGGGTGACATGCGTGGTATCCCCAAGCTTGAGCTTTAGTCCATCCTTCATCTCATTACTCATTCCTTCCATACACCTGAAATTTTTCCTTCATACAAAACTTCACACAATCTCATTAGCAACATTAGTGCACTTAAGATAAATAAGTCTCAAGGTTCAGTTCTGACACCAAATAAAATTCCATTATAACACTATCTACTGTAGCGCTTCCCTCAAAAAGCTCAATTCCCCAAAAGAACTCAAGAAGGAACCAACAAGAAGCAAATGCAGAAAATGGCAGAAATCTGTCAAAACAGACTAGCAGGTAAAGACGAATTTTTTAGAAGACCTTATGTTGCTCAAATATAAAAGTGTTGAACTAAGGAAAGTTAGATAACAACCTGGGGCAGAAGCACAAAAAATTACAGCTCAATCCGACATACAGAGCTCTCTCAGGAATTTTAACGGTGAAACACAAAAATCTGTTTCGGGACAGCAACTTTCCCAATCATTACTTCACTCTCATTAGAGGTTACTCTTGGCACAAAAAGCAAATAAAAAGGATAAGGATAGGTTATTACAGAGGCAATAACTTCTAAGACTCATCTAAAAATTTTGGGTTATCTTCCAATAAGTACTTTTCTTTAACGCCTTTAAGTTAGGCATAAGAAGCAAAGGAAGAATCAAGTGTTCTCAAATGAAGAAGCATTAAGATCAATACCAGAAATATTTTCAACAAGGCAAGGTATATCATCCAAATAAGTTCAAGAGGATCCTCTCTCAATGCTCTTGGGTTCACTATTCTCATCAAAAGGGTTTGCAGGAACAATCCAATCAAGATTCTTTTCTATGACATCATGTATTGCTACTAGTTTAAAGGGTATTGGTATCTTAGGTTCCTCCCCATTAGGTTCGGTTTTGTTGATCTTTTCTCGTGTACCAACAACATCTACACATGAGCCTAGCATATTTAAACATTCAAAAACTTTTCTAGCTTCCTTGGCAACATCATAGAACTCCTTAAACAAAGTTTCTAGAATAAAATCCCTCTTTTCAGGGTCTTCAATTTCTTTAAGCTTAAGAAACATTACTTGTATTAACGGGTTGAGGTTAACAAACCTAGCTTCTAACATGTGAATTAAAGAAGCTGCAGCAATCTCATAGTTTGGAGCAAGTTCTACAAGGGATCTATCCTCAGTATCTTCATGCTTACTAACATGATTAAAGAATTCTTCAATGTTATCTTTCCCAATTATAGAACCACTACCAATTGGAAGGTCTTTCAGGATGAATGTAGGGATCAACATGGTGAGCTAAGGAAGAGGTGACTACTAAAGGAGACTTAATTTTTTTGTGTTTTTGAATAAGAAAGCAAACTAGTAAAACTAATTTTTTTGTGTTTTTGAAGAACAAAACAAGCAAACAAAGCAAAAAGAAAACTAAGCAAAACAAAAACAACAAAGTAAAGAGATTGGTTATGAGGGACTCCCCTTGTGAAGATGTCCTTGACTCCCCGGCAATGGCGCCAGAAAAATGCTTGATGGCTCAGTGCACGGCGCCCAGAAAAGTGTTGATGGCTCGTAGTTGATGTAGAGCTCGTTGGGAACCCCAAGAGGAAGGTATGATGAGCACAGCAGCAAGTTTCCCTCAGTTATGAAACCAAGGTTTAATCGAACCAGTAGGAGCAAGGAAACACCCCAAAGGTGTTACTAGCCGAGCTTTGGCAGGGCGCACTACCGGTGCTAGTAGCAATGTGGAGACCTGCACAACACAACCACAGAACTTTGTCCCCAACTTGCGATGAGGTTGTCAATCTCACCGTGTTTTGCGAAAAACAAAGGATTAAACGTATCGAATGGAAAGAAGTAAAAGGTTGCAGAAAGTAAACACAAAGCAGAAACAGTTTATAGATTGTATGTAAAGAAAAAGGACCGGGATCCATAGTTCACTAGAGGTGGCTCTCCTTAGATAGATAACATGCTGGGTGAACAAATTACAGCGGGGCAATTGACAAACAGCGAGAAAGCAATACATGCATATACTAATCATCTTGACTCCTTTGAGACTTGATTGGGCATTACAATATAATACATAGACCGCCATCCAACTGCATCTATGACTAATAATCCACCTTCAGGTTATCATCCGAACCCCCTCTAGTATTAAGTTGCAAGCAACAGATTATTGCTTTACGAACTGCGTATAAAGTAAACAATACGATTGTTCTATGAACAAAGGATTGTTGTTTTCTCCCTAGTAGCAACAGCACATCTAGTACCTTAGAGATTTCTATCACTTCCCCAGATTACTAGAGGCATGAACCCACTATCGAGCATAAATACTAACTCTTGGAGTTGCTAGCATCTACTTGGCCAAGATAGCTACTAACAACGGAAAGCATGCAAGATCTCAAATAACAAAGACATGATAGAATCAATAATCAATCTGAAATAGCATCTCAATATCCATGGATCCCCATAAACACAACATGTATGGATTACAAATAGATGATCTTGATCATGAACGGAGCTCACAAGATCTAAACATGAAAGCACAAAGGAGGAGAAACCAGCCATATAGCTACTACATGGATCCGTAGTCCAAGGATGAACTACTCACGCATCACACCGGAGGCTTGCATGGTGATGAAGAAGGCCTCCAGGGTGAATTCCCCTCTCCGGAAGGGTGCCGGGAAGAGCTTCAGATCCCTCCCGATCTAGGGATGGAGATGACGGCGGCTACAAACTCTTCCGTGGATTTTTTGATCGGGTACTTAGGGTTTTCGTCCCGAGGGCAATATATAGGCGGAAGGAGAGGCCGAGGGGGTGCCGGGAGCCACCACACCACCCCCTGGCACGCCAGCTGGCTGCATGCCAGGTGGTGGCCAGCCCCTGGCCCTCTCCGTCTCGTGATTCGCACTTGATCCTTCCGAAAAATAGGCACTTTGGCTTTTGTCCCGTCCAATCGAGAATATTCATTTTCGACTTTCCGGAACCAAAAACAGCAGAAAACAGTACTGCACTGTGGCTCTTGTTAATAGGTTAGTCCAAGAAATCATATGAAAAGTACTCCAAAGTTGGAACAAAAGACAAGAAAGTGGATAAAACCAAGCATGGAACATCAAAAATTATAGATACATTTGCAATGTATCAGTAATCACCAAAAAGGCACGAGGGATGTCGTTTTTGAGTGGGAGTTCATTTCTAATTTGGATTAGTCGAACTCAATTTGTCATAACCTAAATCAAAGTGAATTTTCATAATTTGTTGTAGTCATTGGCATCTGTTCACTACCTTATGCTTAGTTTTAATTGAGATAATAGAACTATAGAATTCTGGATATTTACTTTATGAACTGGTATCGTATTGTTTTGAATGTCAATTTTAAGTTTAGAAGTCCTATTGCAAACTTTCAACAAACTCTATCTACTCCATGAAGTTTAATAAGTAGTATTAAATCAAGAGTAAGAATTCCAATGTTAGTATCTAAAGTATCATGTTTGCCTCCATGATTATTGATATTCAAAAGTTGTTTTAATATCAAGATTATCTAGGAGCTGAAAAATTATTTTAGAAACCATCATGTGTGTAACATATTGTGATATTTGAAAAAATGTTTTTGGTTGCATTATGATAGAGTATAATTTAGCAAAATACATGTTCTCATATTGTATGAGAATTTGTGAAGGATGGAGATGCTAGGCATCCGGATCTCCCAAATAGGTTTTGGGAACTAACATTATACTCGCGATTCTTCCTTATAGGCTATAGTAGCTTGATCATGAAAGTTGTCATGATAAGGATGAATAGAAGATGTAAGTAAAATGTTTACTACATTAATAGATTACTAAAGAATGGATTTTTTGAAAGAACACCAAACATTTGATGATGGTGATCCACTTCAAAGTGCAAGTCCAAAGGTATTAGCATTTGACTATATACACTTTGTACTATGTGTCATGTGAATGACACCACTATTGATGTTGATAGATTCTTTTAAAAGAAAATGAATTGTTGAAAGATAATATATAAAATATTTGGCAGAAAAGAAAAGGTTGGAGATGTCCAACTTAGGTATATAGAAGATATACATGTTATGGCTGTATTCCTTGCTTGTTAAACAATGTGGTTCTGAGGTATTGGATACCGGTATTGGATACCGAATTGGTTGGTGTGAAGTGTCATACAGAACAACACAATTCATGAACTGCAATGGCCTAAGTAACTGGCAAAAGAATAAGTGATAATGTTCATCGAAAACAAATAAAGTGTTATTGTGTTTTTCATTGTCGTCAAACCTAGCCTTCAAGATTTGTTTTAATAATTGTTATTTTGTTCCGGTATTACGAGAATAATGGTTGTCCAAATAATTACCGTATTCCATAAAGGATGGATGAACTTTTACAAGTCTAGTTGGAGAAATCACATCCATAAACATTATTGCTAAAATTTCGTAAGAAAAATGATTGGAATATCACTTATGAAGTGACATCGCTGTTTGAATTATGTTGGAAAGTAAACATGAGGAAACTCCATGTTGATGGATTTTTGGAGTCTTTTGATTTTGATCAATTGACGCTTGTGAAACTTTCCTCGAGATAATTGAAACTCTGTTCATAGGCCAAAGAGGAACGGATGACTAACTTATTGGATATTATGCATGTTGATGTATATAGTCCATTATGTGTAGCCATATGTGATGGATCTTTTTGCTTCATATGATTTCTCCAGAAATTTAAGTGAATATATCTATATATTTACTTAATAAGGAAGAAGTATGAAACATTTGAAAATTGTTCAAAGACTTTCAAGATGAAGTGAAAAATCATTGTAACAAGAAAAATAAAAGAGTTTATGATTTGATCATAAAGGAAGATATTTGAGTTACAGGTTTAGCAAAACACCTAAGATTTTAGGAATTGTTCCATGAATTTGCATTTCCCGATAAACCACAGCAGTATGGTATGTTTGAGAGATCAAATCAAACCTTGTTTAACATGGTAAGATCAAAGGTGTCATTTATAAAACTGCCATTATGTTTTAAGGATTAAAGCTTTAGAGACTACCGCTTTTACACTGAAAAGGGCACCATTGTGATCCGTTGAAATGACACCATATGAGTTATGGTTTGGATAAAACCCGAATTGTCTTTTCTTAAATTTTGGGATGCTATGCATAAGTAAAATGTTTACAACCAAAGTCGGATAAGCACGTCTTTGTAGGTTATCCCAAAGAATTTGTTGGGAATTTCTCCATAACACCAAGGACAAAAGAGTTTGTCACTTGGAACGTCAAGTTTCTTGAGAAGGAATTTTTCGTGAAAAGTTAAGTGGGAGGACAATAGAACTTTGATAAGGTTGTTAAACCTTAGCTATATAAGTAAAGCAACACGGAAAGTGTCCTGGTGGCGGCCACAATGCTCATGGCTCCCGTGATTACAAAGGGTGTGATCTTGGAGATTAGAGTTCCTATTGAACCATGTGGGTCAGTAAGAATCAAATAGTAAGATTTGAAACAGAAGTCGTTATTGTTTTGACAATGATGAACCGACTGCATGCAAAGAAGCGATGATGGGCCCTGACTCAATAAAATGACTAGAAGTCATAGAATCCGTGATAGTATCCATACACGAGAAATCAAGTTTCTGAACTTGGAAGACCCTCCGGAAAGGCGTGAAGCTTATCGGTCATGTTTGGATCTATAAAGAAATAGACATGGATGTTTAACATCTATGAAATAGTCGACATGCCGGAAATAAGTTTACGGCAATGTTCAAGGAGTTGACTATGACAAGATTTGATCTTTCATAGCGATATTTAGTCTTGACGGAATAATGTAGCAACCACTACATATAATTTGGTATATGGTAGTTGAATAAACAAAACAAGGTTCTTCTAATAGAATGGTTACCTAGGACGTGTACATGACACGGTCCGAAGGGTTTTGTTAATTCAAAGGGTGCTAAAAGGGCATGCAAACTTCAATAGTTGAAGTGAGAATAGCGGAGTTGGAATCTTCACCATGATGAAAATGTTAAAGGAGTTTAATTTCATCGAATATGATGAAGATGCTTCCATTTGCAAGAAATTAAGTGGGATCGCTGAGGCAAATTTCCAATACATTATGCAGAGTACATATTGTGGATTGGAAATGATGTATCTTTTATTGACACAAGTTAAGAATTTTATTAAAATAGGATTTTGATGAAAGACTTGGGCAAAACCGGAATATGTGGCATCAATGTCGATAGATTGAGGCGCTAATATGGTTATGCCAATGTACATATATGAGATATTGAAAGAGTTCAATATGGAAACAACAAGAAAGGTTCTTGCTGCATGGAAAGGACTGTATCAAGATTCAAGTGCTTCAACACTTGGTGAGTAAAATCACATGTATATTTTGATCGATTATACCATGATATATATATGCAGATATGTCCTATGCTCTAAATGTTATGAGCACATACCAGAATGATTCATAAGATGATCATTGGACGATAGTAAAGATATTCTTATGAGCTTTGGAAGAACTAATAATATATCATGTCTAAGTGACAAATAGTTAAAGGTAGTTCATTGTAAAGTGTTACATTGATACTAGTTTTGTCATAAGATACAAATTAAATTTATCTCAATTTAGACTATGGGTGGCACAATGTAATGGAAAGGATGTTCCATGATGGATTTGGATGAGTTCCAAAGTTGAGGCATTGTGACAGATACTACAACAAAAGGCTAAGTATATGACTGCTATAGTAGCAGCAAAGGAGGGCATTTGTGTTAAGTAGTTTGTTATCAAACTAGGTGTGGTTCGAAGTGGGATAATACTATGAAGATATATTGTATGACAATAATATCAACATATTTTAACCTCAACGAACTAAAGGTCTCACCAAAGGACCAAATTTATACAATGCCATCTCATTTGAGAATGAGTGATGCGTAGAGACGCAAAGACATGCAAATACACACGGACCTGAAAGTACCAGATCTGGAGATTATGTTAACCACTAGCAAACACGTATATTCAACACCTAGTTGTTGTATATACAAGTTTACAAACTAGATTATTGACTCTAATGCAAGCGGGAGACTAAAGGGAATATGCCCGAGAGGCAATAATAAAGTGGTTATTATCTTATTCCATGTTTATGATAAATGTTTATTTTGTATGCTATAATTGTATTAATTGGAAATGTTAATACATGTGTGTTTAATAAATAAAATACAAAGTTCCTATTAATGCCTCTTATATAAACTAGCTCGTTGATTAACAAGATGATCAAGGTTTCCTGATCATGGACATTGGATGTTGTTAATAACGAGGTCACAACATTGGTGGAATGATGTGATGAACATTCATCCGAAGTATAGCATTACGATCAAAGTCATTATGTTTATATTGATATAACATCATACAAAGTAATCTTAGTCCTTAGACCATGAGATCATGTTAATCACTAACACCGGAAGAGTATCTTGATAACATCAAACGTCACACCGTAACAGGGTGACTATAAAGGTGGGTTCAGTGCTAAGAAGGTGTTAAGTTGAGGATCATGGATCAAGAGTGGGATTTTTCGATCCCGATGAAGGATAGATATACTCTGGGCCCTCTCGGTGATATCACATTTAAATAGCTTGCAAGCAAGTGATGTGATCACTAGAATGTTATATCACGGGAACGAGAAACGAGTGCATGTCGGTAACGAGATCAAACTAGGTATTTGGATACCGATGATCGAATCTCGGAAATGTAATATATCACGAGACAAAGGGATTTAGTTATGACGTTAAAGGTTCACACGATCACAAGAGTCATCGTTGAATATGTGGGAGTCAATACAGATCTCCAGGTCTCGCTGCTGATTATTGATCGGAGAGGGGTCTCGATCATGTATGCATTATTCACGAACCGTAGGGTGACACACTTAAGGGATACCGACACCATTTGGAGCAAATATGTTTCAGATAAAGATTTAAGAAAGCGTTGGAATTATTTCAATAGACACCGAAACTGTTTTGGGTGAAATTGCTGAAATTGGTTCTACATGTGATATTGAATGTTGTAGGGGGTTTTATGTGAATGTTTGTTAATTAATGTAATTAACAAAATTCTGAATAAAATAAATAAAATAGTTTTATTTAATGAGAGTTTGCATTAAATTTGGTGGAAATTTAATGCATGTGTGAGTGGAATTTTGAGTGGAGGCTTTTTATGGGAGTGGGAGCTCCACCCACATGAATGTGGAAGAGGTGGGGGCACCACCATGGCTGCCATGCCATGGCCCTTGGGTGCCCCCCTCTTCCCTATAAAAGGCCCCCCTCTCCTCACAACACACACCTCCTTGTGAAGGATCTATCTCCCCCTCTAGTTATTCCCCATGGTCTCGAATTAGCGAGATACATGTTCCCGGTGGCTTTATCTGGAAAGAAGTTGCTGCTTCCGCTGCTTTGCTGGAGCGAGGGACGGAGGTTGTCGGGGTACCGAGCGTGTGTGCGATCACGGATGCACTGCTGCTTTGCGGTGCTGGACTTGGTGGTGCTGGACTTGCTGGAGCTGGATCTGATGGACATGTTGGAGCCGGACCTGCTGGACTTCATCACGATCTTGAGATCGGCAAGTGTACGACTACATCATCCACGAGTTCCATCTTGTTAACAAAGCTTTGTTGTCTTCGAGGGTAAATTCTCTATGGATGTATATCCACATGTTGCTTGTATCTAGTAGATAGATCTTGGCGTATAGTTCCCATCGTAGGAATTTTTTGTTTTCTATGCTACGAACCCAACATGGAGCACCGCGATAAAAATTAATGGTGTAATTAGGCCCTATTTCCGCCCCTCATGTGGAGTTACAAAGGGGGACACCTTTTGATCTCACCTTCGTTCGTTAGCATCGATCATCATCGTCCTCTTCATCAAGCGATCATGGATCGAGGTGGATCAGGATGTCGTGCCCCTGCCATGCACCACAATGCCTCGCCGCCGAAATGTTGAGGTGTTTAGCGCTCTCTCAGATGGACGCGCCTCCTTCCCAAGACGCTCCACCCTCGGCTCCGCCAGCACCTTCGCCCAACCACGATGGTCGGCGTCGTTGCGCAGCGTTGCAGGATCCCGGTCCCTCCTCCTCCAGGGCATGCTCCTCCCGTGGCGTCTCCTCCTCTGATCCCCTTCACCCAACTACAGACACGAAAGAGGGTGAGGGCGAGGAGGAGGATCCAGGAGAAGCGTGGCTCCTTGCGGCGGTGGAGCAGTTATCGAAGATGGAAGCCGACATGAAGAAAGCCCAGGAGGACGCATAGTTCGATAAGGAGATGGAGTTGGCCATTGACTGTTCCCTGTAGCAGCATTAGTGTGTAGGCGTGCGCGACCGATCACCATGGGATGGACGATCGGTCCGGCGTTGGCGGCCGACATGCAAGAAGAAAGGGGCTGCCGCTGCCGGCTATGTAGTTTTATATTAGTAATATTTTGTAATGTTTATTCTATCCTTTGTTACCATTGTGTATAAAAGGGACATTTAAGTGTAATTATGTTATGTTTTTATGTGAAAACAGTCGTATTATACCTTGCATGGTGGTATAATGCGTTGTTGTGTAGTTTAAACAAAGCTAGATTTCAGTTCGCTAAATTGCGACACGTGTTTCGCTGACTAGTGGGCTCCATCTCACCTGGCGGTTAGAATAAGAGTATTCGTTCCCCGTCTTCTTTATCTCTTCTTCTTTGTCAACACCCGGATTTTTAATCCTAGATGTCTGTTATGCCATACATCGCAATCCCAGGATTACCATTTTTGCGAGACATAACAGATTGGATATCACAGTACATCATCCATTACAAACCATAATAAGGTTTTACACAAATAAAGGATCTCATGATCCAGTCTTAGTACAAACAAGTAGCGGCATAAATAGCGTAGCGGTGGGCTCCATCTTCAGTGTCACAGGCAATGCTGACGATGGGAGATGATCCTAGTTGTCGTAGACGTCCTGTTGTCCTTCCTCCTGGTAGTCCTCCTCATAGTCTGGCTACGGGAATAGCTAGGGACAAAGCCATGAGTACTCTTTAAGTACTCGCAAACTATCACTAACAAGTAAGGTAGTTCCAGTAGGAATCCTAAACTCTAAGTTTATTTGTAAAGTTAAGTTTCAAACCTAAGCCGAGTTCAGAAACAAAGAAAGATAAAATAAAGTTCTAAATCACCTAAGTGGAAACTTAGTTGTCATAGTCACAACTCTGTTGTGGTCAAGTCATGTCACAATTCATTTCATAAGTCATTTTGAAAACATCTGACAACGAAACAGTATGGCCACTCCAACTGTCCATAACCGCGGACGCGGTTATTCGAATAGTTTGACACTCTGCAGAGGTGGTACACTTTCACCACAAAATTCGATACATCTGTCAGGGATAACCCTGAATCATCATACTTAGTATGCAGATAATCAAACATAACCTTTCCTTTACACACTCTAGTATAAGCACCTCTCCTACAAGCTTGGCCTCCTAGCCATGGCCATCTGCCAACCTGGGCACTACATAGGTGGACAACATTGAGAGGTAGCCTCAGCTCAAACCTCTCCTGCGAGGGAACTAATACTAATGCATATAAACTTCTGGCTAAGCCTTACCCAATTCAGGTATTATGGTTGTACGCTAAAATTGGAATGGTATCGCATCCGAACCCAACCATCAGTTTTTATAAAAGGGCTAAGGCTCATGCCTCAACATTTTCATCATCATCATAAACCATTTGTGTTTCTAAACACATGTCAAAACATCTCAATAGAATGACTCATCATTCCAAGGTTTTCATAAGTCATTTTCACCAAGTATTCCCATCTAGAGTGATCAAGTTTTTAGTTTAGCTCTAATCACTAAATTAAGAGTGTTCACTAATGTGGGATGCTAATCTCAATCTCATGCCATAGAATGACATCTAAGTCTAACTAGATAGGCCAAGTTTTATACTCTTTATGCTATCTATAAACAAAGTAAAGGATTTTGGTAAAGTAAAAGAAAGTAAAACTTGTAAATAAAACTTGGAGTAGGTATAAGTCAAAAAGTATAACCAAAGCATGCCTAATGCATCTTGCTTAGGTTATCTTGCTTAATTCTATCTTGCTAACAATAGCTTGCCAATAATAGCTTGCCTAGTTAAGAAACTTGCAAGTCTTAGCTTGCCTTGATTGGTGTAGTGGTTGAAATTCTCCTCTTCTTCTTTGGGGTAGAACTCCTCCTCCTCGTAGACTTGGTCGGTACTATCATCTATAAATATATACGGAATACACAATCACCAAGCAATACTTAACTAGTATATTTAGCACACGAAGGCACACACTTGATGATCTAGTATCATCACATTCATCACAAGATTTAAGAAACTAGTTTCATTTATTTTATTTGAAAAAAGTAATTTCTACTCATTGAAAATAACTAAGATTTAATATTCTCCAATTAAAATATGGGATCATGAGGACACATGTCATCACCACATATTCTAATGCATGGGAATGTGATTTAAATGTTGGATCACATTTTATAAAGTTTAAGATTAATATTTAATGATTTAAAGTGACTAGAAAGGCCTATATAGCATTATTTGGTACTAGTCCAAAGTCACTACATGCAAACCTCAATAATATTACATATTTAGATAGGTATGGTCAAATGTTATTTTTGAGAGTTGGAATCAACTCAAAAGCTAATATGGTTGATTTTAGAAAAATGTTTGAATGTGAAAAAGCTTCTGTTTTGTTATTTTTTGCTAGGATAGATCTCTAACTCTAATTGATTTAAACCCAACGGGCTTGGATAGAGATTTTAATTATCTTTCTAGCAAAATTGGAATCATTCCAATTGGATTTGTAAAACTCCCTGAAATGATTTTTGAACTAAAGGACATAATTGAGTTTAAGCTTAAATTGAAAAAGATTTATTTGAATCTACTGGGTTGCGCGGGAACACTAATGGGCTGGCTCACTACACTCCGCGCAGCGCCCAGGCTGGCTTAAGTGATGGCCCCTCCTGTCAGTGGGACAGGGGCTGCCGAACAGGTATGGGAGGATGGGGACCGTATGATTAGATCCTGGATCAACGGCTCACAGCCATCATCCACACCAGAACAGTATACGATAAGGAGGAACCCTAGCACGGTTGGTCAGGGTCTAGGCGTCTTACCGGAGCTCCGGCGAGGGTCGGCGAGGCGGGCAACTGGAAGAGTCGAGGACGGCGATTCTCCTGGTACCGGCAGCGTCCCGGGAGATGGCTTGGATCGGTGGCGCCCTTCTCCTCCTTCTGCATCGGTCTCCGATGAAATTGAGGTGCTACGGACAGCGTCTTGCTCTGGTGGGGCTCTGGGAGGTCTCTGAGGTGGAGTGGAGGGAGATGGTGTGAAGAAATGGTGCCGGGAGGCTCTCTATTTATAGTGGGGCGAGGGGTGCAGAGAGGCATGGGCACGGCTCGTCGGAGACGATGGCACAATGGGCTAGAGGCGTGGGCGGTGGGCTGCGGTGTGTGCGATTCCTAGCGGTGGCCACGGAGTGCGCTTGCGTAAGGTGGTCGGGAAGCAGCGGCGTTATTGCGCTGCTCTGTCGATGGCGAAGTTTGGCGGCCGGGCGGCTATGGGTCACGTTGAGAAGCGGGCATGTCTGCAGCCTCCGGGACACTGGTGATCGTGTGGCGGCGGGCGAGGCGGCGAGTCGGGTTGGCGGAACAACGTGTTAAATGCGGACGGTGTCGGCATGGTAGACACGGTCTGGGCGCGGCGATCCTGGCTTCTCCTCGCTCTGTCCTCGAGCTGGGGCTGGCCTGGAGGGGGAAGTGGGGCACGGGCGATGCACTAGACAAGGTGGGCGAGGCTGGCGGCGCTAGGGGCATGGTGTCAATGATGGGGGTGATCAATGTGCTCGGCATTAGTGGCCATGACAATTTGGTCGTGTGCATAGTGAGTGGCTGTGCTAGCAAAGGGTAGGGGGTGCACTGGGGTTGTTCTGGCTGCAAAATGGGAGACCACATTGGCCAGAACACTGCTCACAATAGTGTTTGTGATTTTGCTCTGATTTTTGCACACAAGGTGTTTGACAAAATGGCCGAAAGTAATCAACTTTGAAATTTTTGAATGAAATTTTTTGAGTGATCTCCACTGTTGCTTGGTAGTGTGTGGTTGCTGGGGATTGTCAACTTGAATTCATTTGCATGGTTTTTGAAAAAGTGGTATCTAGGTACATGCACTTGATTCCATTTTCAATTGTCATTTAAATTTAGAGTTTAAATGTTTTTGTAAGATCACAAGGTGGGCCTTGGTACATCTTTACTTGTACTATCAAGGGGCGCAAAGATCCATAATTGTTTCTGTTTGAATTTGAGTTCTAGGAACACCCAAAGTGGCCTAGTTGATTAAAATGGCAAAAGTGACCATTTCCATTTATTAATTCTATTTGGTTTATTTTTCTTTGGATTTTGCTTGGGAATGATCTAGATGATGTGGCATTCATCTTAGAATCATTTTACAACCATTAGAACAAACAATCATGGCAATTCAAAACAATTCCATATTAATGCAACACTCATATGCATGCTTAATTATTTAAATGAGAAAAGGGTATTGTTAACCCTAAATTGGGTGATTTGGATCTTGGTAACTTTGATTAAAGTTTTGGGATGTTAGAAACCTTCCCCCCTTAAACAAAATCTCGTCCCGGGATTTAAGAAAGAAAACTAGGAACTAAAGAGATCTGGAGACTCAGTCCTAATGTAATCTTCTCGCTCCCAAGTGGCTTCTTCTTCGGTATGGTTGCTCCATTGGATCTTAAGAAATTTTATACTCCGGGTCCTGGTGGTTCTGTAGGCTTCCTCCAAGATACGGATGGGCACTTCACGGTACGTTAGATCCTTGTTGATATCCACGGCTCGATGATCGATGTTCTTGAAAACTTCGGTCTTCTCCGGCACTTCTATGCACTTGCGAAGTAACGAGATATGGAACACATTGTGGATGGCAGACATCTCCACTGGTAGTTCCAGTTGATACGATACTTCTTGAAGGGTCCGATATATCTAGGGGCTAACTTTCCTTTCAGACTAAAACGTTGCGTTCCCTTCAATGGCGAAACCTTGAGATACACAAAATCTCTGACATTGAAAGTCAGGTCTCTCCTTCTCTTGTCAGCATAACTCTTCTATCTGGATTGGGCGGTCTTGAGGTGCTCACGGACTTTGTGAACCTTCTATTCGGCTTCTCGTAGGATGTCGGGTCCGAAAATCTGGCTCTTTCCTACTTGCGACCAATTCAACGGGGTACGACACTTTCTTCCATATAAGAACTCAAATGGGGCCATTTGCAAACTGGCTTGATAATTGTTGTTGTATGAGAATTCTGCGAAAGGCAAGCAATCTTCCCATTTTGCTCCATACTCTAACACACAAGCTCTCAACATATCTTCTAAGATTTGGTTGACTCTTTCAGTCTATCCATCGGTTTGCGGGTGATAAGCTATGCTGAAATTCAACTTGGTTCCCAATCCTTCTTGAACTTTCTGCCAAAATCTCGAGGTAAATTGGGTTCCTCGATCCGACACTATGGTCTTGGGGGTTCCATGCAAACTGACAATTCTGGCAATGTATAACTCTGCTAGCTTCGAACTCTGGTAGGTTGTCTTGACATGTATAAAATGGGCTACCTTGGACAGTCTATCAACAATGACCCAGATTGAGTCATTTCCCCTACTAGAAGTAGGCAAACCGGTGATAAAGTCCATTCCGACGGAATCCCATTTCCATTCCAAAATCTGCAATGGTTGCAACAGTCCTGCGGGTCTCTGATGTTCCGCTTTGACTCTCTGATAGATATCACACTTGGCGATGTAGCTTCCGATTTCTCTCTTCATCTTGTGCCACCAAAATTGCTCCTTCAAATCCTGATACATCTTCGTTCCTCCGGGGTGGATAGAATAAAGAGTATCATGAGCTTCTTGCATGATAACTTGCTTCAGCTCCGAATCTGCTGGCACACAGATACGTCCTTTGTACCACAGAACTCCTTCTTTGTCTTCGGTGAATCCAGGTACCTTTCCTGTACCAATACGACGCTTGATCCCATCGATACTTGCATTTCCCTTATGGGCTTCCTTGATTTGGCTAATCAAAGTGGGTTAAAGTTCAACGCTAGCTAAAAATCCTTTTCTAACTAGCTTAGTTCTAAACTTCTCCAACTCCTCATACAAACTTGGTTGCTTCTCCTTGATCATGGTGTTTAACCTACACAGCAATCTGCTAAGAGCATCTGCTACCACATTGGCTTTGCCGAGGTGATAGTGAATGTCAAGGTCATAATCCTTGATTAACTCTATCCATCTCCTTTGCCTCATATTCAGCTCCTTCTGAGTGAAAATATACTTCAAGCTCTTGTGATCTGAGTAAATCTCACAGCGATTACCCATAAGATAATGACGCCATGTCTTCAATGCCAAAACTACGGTTGCTAGTTCAAGATCATGGGTAGGGTAGTTTTGCTCATGCTGCTTCAGTTGTCGAGACAAATATGCGATGACTTTGCCTTCTTGCATCAATACACATCCTAGACCAATCTTGGATGCATCACAATACACATCAAACGGCTTCTTGATATCTGGCATGATCAAAATTGGGGCTGAAATCAATCTCTTCTTAAGCTCCTGGAAACTTGCTTCACATTTGGCAGTCCAGTCAAACTTCTCGTCCTTCTTCAACAATTGGGTCGTAGGTCTTGCGATGCTCGAAAATCCTTCTACGAACTTGCGGTAATATCCCGCTAATCCGAGAAATGCACGGACTTGGGTTTGAGTGGTTGGGGCTTCCCATTCTTCAACATCTTTGATCTTGGCGGGATCATGACGACTCTCCTAGACACAATATGTCTGAGGAATCCTACTTCTTTCAGCCAAAACTCACATTTGCTGAACTTGGCATACAACTGATGCTCTCTAAGGGTTTCAAGAATGATTCTCAGATGTTGCTCATGGTCTTCTTCTGACTTGGAGTAGATAAGAATATTGTCGATAAACACAACGATAAAATTATCCAGAAAATTCATAAAGATCTTATTCATGAGATTCATGAAATAAGCGGGAGCATTGGTTAATCTAAAAGACATGACCGTATACTCATATAATCCATATCTGGTGGTAAAGGCGGTCTTTGGAATATCTGTTGCACGAATCTTAAGTTGGTGATAACCGGTCCTAAGATCAATCTTAGAGAACACACTGGCACCAGTCAACTGATCAAATAGATCCTCTATCTTTGGCAATGGGTACTTGTTCTTGATGGTGACGTCATTCAGCTTCCTGTAATCTATGCACAAACGATTGCCTCCATATTTCTTGTCGACGAACAACACGGGCGATCTCCATGGTGATGTGCTTGGTTGAATCAAGCCTTTCTCCAGCATAGCATCCAATTGCTTCTTTAGTTCCACTAACTCTGATGGGTTCATGCTATAGGGTCTCTGAGCTATGGGTCCGGTTCCGGGGATTAGTTCAATAATGAACTCAATATCCCTATCTAGGGGCATACTGGGCAATTCATCTGGGAAAACGTCGAGGTATTCATAGACTACTCTGACTTGGTCTATGCTGGGTAGGTCTAGACTCTTGTTGCACTTGAATTGATGGGGCACGGTTTCAGATATATGCTCTACTGAGACTCCAGAGCTACTGGTCATGGTGATGGCTTTCTTGGCATAGTCTATCAATCCTTTATGCTTCGACATCCAATCCATTCCTAGTACTACTTCCAAACCTTTGGTTCCAAGTACTATTAGATTGGCATAAAAATCTATCCCATGTATTTTGATAGGCACAACTTTGCAAATTTTTCTAGCTTTTGTGGTTGAATCGGGTATTTGAACTATCATGACATGCTTCAAGTTGGTTGGGTGAATCTTACTAGTGCATGCAAATTCTTCGGTGACAAATGAGTGCGATGCTCCAGAATCAAACAACACTCTTGCTAAAACTGAGTTGACAGAAAACATACACAGCACTACATCTGGCGCTTCTTGGGCTTCTTCGGCGTTCATGTGGAAGAGACGGCCGTTGCGGTTGTGAGGGTTCCCTGGGGCGAATCTTCTTCCAGGATGAACACGACGCTGCTGTTGAGCTGGGGTATTCACATTGGCAGGGGCGGCAATCTTCTTGGGACACTCATTGGAGTAGTGACCCTTAACTCCACACTCAAAATAAGTAATCTGAGACTTCTCTTTTGCTGCCACGGGCACAATCTTGCTTCCCGTTCTCGGTGCAGTGTTATTGTTGTTATTGTTGTTTTTGTTGTTGTTGTTGTTGTGAACGGTTTAAATTGCTGGAGTTGTCGAGGTGATTGTTGTTGTTTTCTCCGGACTTCACATTTCCTCCGCTACGGTTGGGGTAGCTTGGACGAGACATTGGGGGTCGATTGTTCCGCGGGGCATATCCGGCAGACGGATTGGGGCGATACTTCTGGTGACTGTTGGATCCATCTTGGTGCATCATCCGACGTTTGTGGTTGTCGTTTGCTTGATTAATATTCCCTTCCATCTGAATGGCAGAGTCGACTAGCTCTTCGAGATCCTTGAAATGAATGTTGATGAGTACAGTCTGCATCTCATCATGCAGTCCATTCAGGAATCTCTCCTTCTTCTTGGCCTCCGTGTTGATCTTATAAGGTGCATACCTGGCGAGGGACAAGAATCTGTCACGGTACTCCACTACAGTCATTCTGCCTTGCTTTAGTTCTCTGAATTCATCTCTCATTCTGGTGACTAGACCCTGCGGCACATGGGTGCGGCTGAACTTGACTTTGAAAGCTTCCCATGTCATCACTTGATCGTGGTTCATCATGCGGGTGCTGTTCCACCATGCTCTTACATCTCTGGCCAGATAGTGGGTGGCAAACAGAACTTTCTCGTTGGCATCCACTCCGGCGACTTCTAAGTTGTTCTCCATGGTCTGTAACCAATCATCAGCATCCAGTGGGTCTTCAGACTTGCTAAAGATTGGGGGTTTGGTATTCTGGAAGTTTTTGAGTTTGGATCCATGATGATCCTAATTTCCATGGTTCTGATTGTTGTGAGCCATCTGGGCAATCTGCTGCAGGGTGGCTAGATTTGCTTGGCGTTCTACCCTACTCACTTCACGGTCTGCAATGAGCATCTGCAGAATCTACATCATTGGGTCTTGCGATGAGCTTCTCCCTCCTTGGTTTCCACGAGTCATCTGAAGATTGAGATAGATAATGGAGTAAGAGGGAAAGTTCTAAGGTTCATGGTTTTGGTTTCAAAGCTAAAACTTTGAGTTTGACTCAGGTTTTGCAACTAACTTCTTTTCATTCATTCAAGCAAAGCACACGATACAAACACACACACACCACAACAAAAGGAAAATAGATGGTTTTAAGAACCATTCTGTAAGCTAAGATACAATGGGACCGATACTTCTCACTCCTACGATAGTGCTCTAGTGCATCTACTCATCATCGATGAAGTCGGAGTCATCATCGTCGGTGTAGAAGTCCATGGCATCATCCTCCAGATAGTCATCATCATTGCTGAGGTACGAGTGAATATCCCCTTGGATGTCTTCACCTTCCTCCTCTTCTTCTTTTACTGCAAGCTGAGCTTCTTGCTCCTTGATGGTCTTCTTGAGGTCGGCCACCTTCTTGCGAAGACGGTCGATGGTGCGATCCTTCTTGGCGCGTTGACGGCAAAGTGACTGACCATCCTTGACTAGCAGTGAGAACGTCTGGGCCTTCTGGGCAGCAATTTCAACGTTGTGGTTGGCGAACCCTCTAGCATTATCCAATTCCTTCTGTCTGTCGTACAGTATGAAGTCGAGGTTCTCCACTTGATGCTTCAACTCCGGGTGACTTGGCATCTCCAGGGGCATTCCCATAGAATCACGCCTTGCATAGTGAGCAAAGCGGGTTCCTTGGATCAGGTTGACATTCTGTGCGCAAATACGAGAGAGAGCTTCATGCATTGCCCTGGCTAATCCATCTAGCCAGTTGTTCTCTCTCACGGTGAATTGAATCTTCTCGGACATTGGTGCCTCTAACTTGCCTCGAAGGTCAGCAACTACTATCCATTGTAAATCTCCTCCTGGTGGAACATTGAGTTAGCTCCAAAGAATTCCGGATGCGGACGCTCCAAGTACTCAGACAGTGCATCAAGATCCCTCTTGAAGATCAGTTGGCCTCCGTTGCCCAACTGGTAGAACTTGTAGTACTGAACTTCCATTTATAAGAATTTTAGGATGATAAAGTTAGTGAAGTGATCAAGTGTGTCAAAATTTTATGTAGTAATGTAAGACCTTTTGAGGAACATGCATTTTTTTGAGAGAAAAAATCCCAAGGGTAAGAGAGGAAATAGGTTTTCATAAATACTCACTTCTTTGTTTTTGAAACTAAGTTTTTTGTTTCGGACGTCCATTCTAACTAGGGTCTCCTATGGTCAGGATGGCTCTGCTACCAACTTGTCAACACCCGGATTTTTAATCCTAGATGCCTGTTATGCCATACATCGCAATCCCAGGATTACCATTTTTGCGAGACATAACAGATTGGATATCATAGTACATCATCCATTACAAACCATAATAAGGTCTTACACAAATAAAGGATCTCATGATCTAGTCTTAGTACAAACAAATAGCAGAATAAATAGCATAGCGGTGGGCTCCATCTTCAGTGTCACAGGCACTGTTGTCCTTCTTCCGGTCCTCCTCATAGTCTGGCCATGGGAATAGCGAGGGACAAAGCCATGAGTACTCTTTAAGTACTCGCAAACTATCACTAACAAGTAAGGTAGTTCTAGTAGGAATGCTAAACTCTAAGTTTATTTGTAAAGTTAAGTTTGAAACCTAAGCTGAGTTCAGAAACAAAGAAAGATAAAATAAAGTTCTAAATTACCTAAGTGGGAACTTAGTTGTCATAGACACAACTCTTTTGTGGTCAAGTCATGTCACAATTCATTTCACAAGTCATTTTGAAAACATCTGACAATGGAACAGTATGGCCACTCCAACTGTCCATAACCGCGGACGCGGCTATTCGAATAGTTTGACACTCTGCAGAGGTGGTACACTTTCACCACAAAATTCGATACATCATCGAGGATAACCTGAATCATCATACTTAGTATGCAGATAATCAAACATAACCTTTCCTTTACACACTCTAGTATAAGCACCTCTCCTACGAGCTTGGCCTCCCAGCCATGGCCATCTGCCATCCTGGGCACTACATAGGTGGACAACATTGAGAGGTAGCCTCAGCTCAAACCTCTCCTGCGAGGGAACTAATATTAATGCATATAAACTTCCGGCTAAGCCTTACCCAATTCAGGTATTGTGGTTGTACGGTAAAATTGGAATGGTATCGCATCCAAACCCAACCATCAGTTTTTATAAAAGGGCTAAGGCTCATGCCTCAACATTTTCATCATCATCATAAACCATTTGTGTTTCTCAACACATGTCAAAACATCTCAATAGAATGACTCATCATTCCAAGGTTTTCATAAGTCATTTTCACCAAGTATTCCCATCTAGAGTGATCAAGTTTTTAGTTTAGATCTAATCACTAAGTTAAGAGTGTTCACTAATGTGGGATGCTAATCTCAATCTCATGCCATAGAATGACATCTAAGTCTAACTAGATAGACCAAGTTTTATACTCTTTATGCTACCTATAAACAAAGTAAAGGACTTTGGTAAAGTAAAAGAAAGTAAAACTTGTAAATAAAACTTGGAGTAGGTATAAGTCAAAAGGTATAACCAAAGCATGCCCAATGCATCTTGCTTAGGTTATCTTTCTTAATTCTAGCTTGCTAACAATAGATTGCCAATAATAGCTTGCCTAGTTAAGAAACTTGCAAGTGTTAGCTTGCCTTGATTGGTGCAGTGGTTGAAATTCTCCTCTTCTTCTTCGGGGTAGAACTCCTCCTCCTCCTCGTAGACTTGGTCAGTACTATCGTCTATAAATATATACGTAATACACAATCACCAAACAATACTTAACTAGTCTATTTAGCACACTAAGGCACACACTTGATCATCTAGTATCATCACATTCATCACAAGATTTAAGAAACTAGTTTCATTTATTTTATTTGATAAAAGTAATTTCTAGTAGTAAAAATAACTAAGATTTAATATTCTACAATTAAAATATGGGATCATGTGGAAACATGTCATGACCACATATTCTAATGCATGGGAATATGATTTAAATGTTGGATCACATTTTATAAAGTTTAAGATTAATATTTAATGATTTAAAGTGACTAGAAAGGCCTATATAGCATTATTTTGGTACTAGTCCAAAGTCACTGCATGAAAACCTCAATATTATTACATATTTAGATAGTTATGGTCAAATGTGATTTTTGAGAGTTGGAATCAACTCAAAAGCTAATATGGTTGATTTTAGAAAAATGTTTGAATGTGAAAAAGCTTCTGTATTGTTATTTTTTGCTAGGAGAGATCTCTAACTCTAATTGATTTAAATCCAATGGGCTTGGATAGATATTTTAATTATCTTTCTAGAAAAATTGGAATCATTCCATTTGGATTTGTAAAACTCCCTAAAATGATTTTTGAACTAAAGGACATAATTGAGTTTAAGCTTAAATTGAAAAAGATTTATTTGAATCTCTCTTGGGTTTGTCTTGGAACACTAATGGGCCATCGCTCCTGCCAAGCCCAGCTGGCTTAGGTGATGGCCCCACCTGTCAGTGGGATAGGGGCTACCGAACAGGTATGGGAGGATGGGGACCGTAGGATTAGATCCTGGATCAACGGCTCACAACCATCATCCACACCTGAACAGTATATGACGGGGAGGAACCCTAGCACGGTCGGTGAGGGTCTAGGGCGTCTTACCGGAGCTCTGGCGAGGGTCGGCGAGGCGGGCAACTGGACGAGTCAAGGATGGCGGTTCTCCTGGTACCGGTGGCGTCCCGGGAGATGGCTTGGATCGGTGGCGCCCTTCTCCTCCTTCTGCGTCTGTCTCCGGCAAAATTGAGGTGCTACGGGCAGCTGGCTTGCTCCGGTGGGGCTCTGGGAGGTCTCTGAGGTGGAGTGGAGGGAGATGGTGTGAAGAAATTATACCGGGAGGCTCTCTATTTATAGCGGGGCGAGGGGTGCAGAGAGGCATGGGCGCGGCTCGTCGGAGACGATGGCACAGCCAGCTAGAGGCGTGGGCGGTGGGCTAGGACGGTGAGCAGTTCCCTAGCGGTCGTCACAGAGGTGCGCTTGCAGTGCAAGGTGGTCGGGAGAAGCGAGCGTCGCTGCGTGCACGCTGCCTCTGTCGACGGCGAGTTTCACGGCGGCCGGCAGCTACGGGTCACGGTTGAGGAAACAGGCATGTCTGTTAGCCTCCTGGGACACTGGTGATCGTGTAGGCGGACGGTGGGAGCAAGGCGAGGTCGGGTTGAGCAGGGACAACGCGTGAACTGCGGGCGGCGTCGGCATGGCAGACACGGTTCGGGCGCGGCGGTCATGGCTTCTCCTCGCTCTGTCCTCGAGTTGGGGCTGGCCTGGAGGGGGAAGTGGGGCACGGGCGATGCGCTAGACAAGGTGGGCGAGGCTGGCGGCGCTAGGGGCGTGCTGTCAATGGTGGGGGTGATCAATGTGCTCGACATTAGTGGCCATGACCATTTGGTCATGTGCACAGTGAGTGGTCGTGCTAGCAAAGGGTAGGGGGTGCACTGGGGTTGCTCTGGTTGCCAAATGGGGGACCACATTGGCCAGAACACTGCTCACAATAGTGTTTGTGATTTTGCTCTGATTTGTGCACACAAGGTGTTTGACAAAATGGCCGAAAGAAATTAACTTTGAAATTTTTGAATGAAAATTTGTGAGTGATCTCCACTATTGCTTGGTAGTGTGTGTGGTTGCTAGGGATTGTCAACTTGAATTCATTTGCATGGTTTTTGAAAAAGTGGGATCTAGGTACATGCATTTGATTCCATTTTCAATTGTCATTTAAATTTAGAGTTTAAATGTTTTTGTAAGATCACAAGGTGGGCCTTGGTACATCTTTACTTGTACTATCAAGGGGTACAAAGATCCATAATTGTTTCTGTTTGAATTTGAGTTCTAGAAACATCCAAAGTGGCCTAGTTGATTAAAATGGCAAAAGTGACCATTTCCATTTATTAATTCTATTTGATTTCTTTTTTTTTGTATTTTGCTTAGGAATGATCTAGATGATGTGGTATTCATCTTAGAATCATTTTACAACCATTAGAACAAACAATCATGGCAATTCAAAACAATTCCATATTAATACAACACTCATATGCATGCTTAATTATTTAAATGAGAAAAAGGTTTTGTTAACCCTAAATTGGGTGATTTGGATCTTGATAACTTTGATTAAAGTTTTGGGATGTTACATTCTTTCCCAAACTCTGTTCGTTCTAACAGCGAGCATGAGCACGGAGCGGTCGATGGAGGCGGGAAAGGCCTTCCCAGGCGTAGCCAGCCGTGGGGAACCACTAGCAGCCTAGACGGCCAACTGGTCAAGGTATGACAAGACCAGACTGGTTAATTTTCTTTCTCGTATTTTATGCAAATTTCTATTTCCCTATTTGGGCACTCTCGTGATTTGATGACAATGTTTGCTTGTATGTATCAGATTCCAGCATGGAGGTCGGACCCGAGTTGGCGCGACATCTATACACATGCGAAGATGCGGTGCTGGTGTGGCCTGACTCCGCCCTGTCACGTGGCGTTCAAGGGAACGGACCTAGGACGCAGGTTCTTGGGTTGCAATTTCGAATACGCAAAGTGTTCGTTCGTCCAGTTGACCAGCCGCACTCACTCTTGATGTAGCGCTTTATAATGATGTTGTGGTGGGAGCACGAGTTCCACAATGAGATGCATGATCACGAGTACTTCGGCAACCTAGAGGAAGCAAAACATGAGTTCAAAGGGGAAAACATGAGCTTCAGCGGATGCACGCCGAGGAGATGGATGAAATGAGGACCAATTTAACTGATATCTCCAAAACATTGTGCTCAGTTACGACCAGGCTAGAGCCCTTCAATTAACATGATTGGTAGTTAATCTTGTATTATGTACCATGTGAATTACCCAATTTTTAGCAGTCGACACCGTGGTTTGTTTTACCCATGTCTTTATATATATGTATGTATTATTTTCGAGCAAATTTTCATACCTAGATCACCACTCCCGCACTTAGAAAAATATTCAGACTAGTTCTCACACTTGTCTCGTTGTCTCACTCGAAAATATCCCCACCGTGCTGCTTACACTGTCGTCGTGTAGATCCATGTCTCCCCGCGCTGCTTCCACCATCGTCGTGCAGATCCATGTCCCACCACGCTACTTCCACTGTCATTGTGCAGATCCCGGTCCTCTCGTGCTGCTTACACCATCGCCATGCAGATCCCTATCCCGCCGCACTTCTTCCACCGTCTCCATGCAGATCCTTGCCCCTCACGCTACTTCCACCGTCGTCGTGCATATCCCTGTCCCGCCGCACTGCTTACACCGTCACCGTGCAGATCCTTGTCCTGCCGCCTCCTTCCACCGTCACCATGCAGATCCCAATCGCCCTACCACATTCGCTGGTACATCCCCCTACCTAAGGACAATGTTTTACTAGGTACTTGGATTGGTATATACTAGATCTATAGGGCACGGCATGGAGATCACTAAAATAATGCTTTTTAGGATAACTTGTATATTGGGTCAATGGATTCATCTATTCTCGCAAATTACGAGATTAAGCATCAAGCAAGAATTGTTAGGAACAATAAAATCCTCACTGATATGGGATTTGCAAATGGTTTCCTCATCCGACCGGCTATTCCTTTAAAGATGAAGAATATAAAGGTAATTTGATGCATTTAAGTTAGCCAATTTGCTGAAACTGAAGTTATGCTATGCGCAATAAGCTGATTTTGCTGTATTTTATTTATTATCAGACTTAGGTCATATCTGAATAGGCATCCAATGTGTTGAAGCCTTGCAATAATGTACATAGCTAAATTCACCTTTGTTTTGTGCTTATTGCTAAGATATGATTGCCGATTTACTATGATGCATTGCATTTGCAGTATCTATCTCAGTCAGATCCGTCCACACTTACACAGTTTGGTAACACACATGAATCATCCCAATTGCTCAACACTTACACTGATGTATGTAGCTCGGTTTTACAATATCTAGTTATATGTGTTGTTTGTTGAACTACCCTTGCTGACTAACTTAGCTGCAATACAATTTGCAGTATCCAAGTCTTTGTGATCTCTCAAGAAGCAAGAGGCGTCTTTCTGGCCATGTTGGTTGTTGTATGCATCTCCAAGACAAAGAGAAATCTCAGGACAAGACTATAAGGCATCTCCGGGACACACTGAAATGTCAAGATGGCGAGATTAGGCAACTCAAACAGAGAGTGGCCACATCCACTTTGCGTATTAGTCAGTTGACTGCAGGATGAAATACAAAAATTTCAGTGGCCTTTGATGCTGTTAGTGAACTCCAAAAGTTTGTGTGTGGGCACTTCATCCCAGAGGCAGCTGATGTTAATGGCAGGGAGATCAACATGATGTTCTCACAGCTGAACGCACAAGTTGAAGAACTTCGGCAGTCGACTATACAAGCAGATGAGAGCCTTACTAGAATGCAAGATCGTCACACATGCTTGTACAAGCCTGATCCTGCAGAAGATGACTCTGACCTTGAACCATATGATTATGAAGACACGGACAGTCCTTACAAGTGTGACCGTGCTACTTTCTTATGGGAAGAATTTGGGAGGATGATGTTTGTTAAGTCATGTTCTATTCTGTTCAGGTTTATGTAGTATTATGAAACTGATTGCTACCTATGTCATATTCATACATGTTGTGAACTTGTGATGATATTTGAAGCATCTGTGATGCTTATTATGATTATATATGATTTTCGTTAATTAATCTAATGTAAACCTAAATATATAAATCACTGGCTAAGTGTTGCGCCTAGAAGCATCATTGGGGGCACTAAATATTATGTCGTGCACCGAATGTAGGATGGCACCGAATTGTGCTGTCGTCTCACATATGCCACGACATGTACGCAGTGCCTCCCTACATGGGCCATGGCGTAAATGCTTTGCTTTCGCGGAAGCTCTACCTCGGCGGCTCATATTGTTTTGCACCAAAAAATCCTCCACCATTGCAGAATCCACGGCACAGTTATCCATAATGGCTTTTTTGCCGCGCCAGCGCGAGCATGGCGACTAAGGCTGTGCCTCGGCAGCTATACGTGCCAGCACCCGAGCTCCGTGTTGCAGTGGCGGTGGACGCCCTCGCAGAGATGCTTGAAAAGGCCATGGTAGCCGGACATATCTATGGAGTGGTAGGGCACCTTATTCCTAGAGGTGGGGTTACCCACCTCCAATACGTAGATGACACGATGATCATGATTGAAGGATCTACCTTGGATATTGCAAACCTCAAGTTCCTCCTCCTATGCTTCTAGGAAATGTCGGGACTTCGGATTAACTTTGACAAGAGCGACACCACCGCTCTCGAGTACTCACTAGAGGATCAGCAGAGGATAGCCGACAACTTCAATTATCGACTAACCTCGTTCCCCCATCACCTATTTGGGGATGCCGATCCGGGATACTAGGATCCTTATTAGGGACCTGGAACCACTTGTGGGTCGAGTTCATTCACGGTCCGAGCCTTGGTGTGGAAAATTCACATCGAAAGGCAGCAAGATGGTCTTGATTGACTCATGCCTGTCCAGCTTACCCATGTATATGATGGGGTTATACCTCCTTTAGGAAGGTGTGCATGGTTCCTTCGATAAGAAACTATCACGCTTTTTCTGGAAGGATCCCAAGGGACATAAAAATACCACATGGTCAAGTGGGCAGAAATTTGTGCTCCCAAGGAACTTGGGGGCATGGGTATTCTAGCATCCCGCCACTTCAGTAAGGCACTAATGCTCAAATGGGTTTGGTGTATTCTGAGAGACGATGGAGGCCTATGGCTAAAGCTAATCAAGGCCAATAACTTGCGAGGACGTCCTCTCCTAGACTGTGACCGTCGGGACGGCTCCAAGTTCTGGCACTCCATCTAGGAGATCAAGCATGAGATCCGACGAGGGGTTACCTTCTCCATATGGAATGGGGAAGGTACCATGTTTTGGCTAGATCCCTGGCCGCGGGAATGCCCCCTTCAAGAGGTGTACCTGAGCCTGTTTTCCATGTAATCTGAACCATTGCTTTGAGTTGCCACGGTAGCCCTAGGAGGGACTTGGAACATCTCGTTCCATCATACCTTTGTCCCGGTGGAAACTGAAACATGGAGGGAGCTTAGGATGGCTCTGCCTGTCACGCTGGCGGATGCGCCTAATAGTGTGGCATGGCAGCTGACCCCATCAAGGTCCTTCACGGTCTGCTCGGCATACCGGGCCCTCTTTGGAGGGCCAAGCCTTCCATGGACTAAACCCCTCTGGAGGGCGCCCCTCCCCATCAAGACGAAGATTTTTGTGTGGCAACTATTGCGTGACAGGTTACCTTCCGAAGTCAAAGTGATTAAAAGATAGGGGCCTGGGGATGGGTTATGTACATTTTGTGGGCTCCCTGAGACAGGCACTCATATAATGTTCACCTGTCCTATAGCTCGGTTTCTATGGAACTTCACTAGAGAGGCATTGGGCCTGGACTGGCGAGCCCATGATTTCGGGGAATTCATAGAAACATATGCAAACCATGTAGGAAAGGGCCGTCGCCTATTTTGGCTAGTGTTTTCCACGCTGTCCTGGTCACTTTGGAACATTCGCAATAAGATGGTTATAGAGAAGATCCTACCTTGATGTGATTCTGACTCGGTGTTCAAACTCTTGGCATCTTTGCAGCTCTAGTACCCTCTATGTAGACAACAGCACAAGGCGCGGTTGGACAAGTTTCTTCGGCGACTTCTGGAGGTGGCTCGGCGCCTTCCCCCTAGTCCAGCGTAGCTATGCTTTTTGCGGTGTTTTCTCGCTTGGCGAGTGTGGCATTTGCTTCCTTTTGGGTCGTTTTGTGCTATGGCCCTAGTAGACTTTTTTTCATAGTTCTAAACCCTATAACTTGTTGTGAATGGTTGCTTTATTTATAAAGAGGGGCGAAAGCCTGATTCGAGTCGCGCCTGGCCACACATAAACGAACTAAAAGCCAGTTTATAGACTTTCTTTGTTTTTGGGACATATATGATCTCTTTATGTCGTGCGCTGCATGCAATATTTTTGTGCTCGGTTTATGGATTTATGGTTGCACACAAGATTGCATGTGCTAACCTCATTCAAATATTGGTGAGGTTACCATTACATCCGAACACACACACAAGCAAGAAAATCATAGAGATATTAGACACACACACAAACAGAGCAGCGTAAGAAGAGAGCCATGTGAGGAACATGTCCACTTTCACGAGGAAAAACACCAGCGCTCCTCCCGTGACCCGCGGAGGCCGGGCCACGCCCTCGTCTTCTCTCCCAAGCTCCTTCCTCCTCGGTGCTCTTCCGCCATCGAAAAAGATGCAACTAATTCCAACAAGTTCAAACCACTACAAAAGATGCACCGTCACGATCAGACAACCTACTTTGATTGCAAACTGGAAGGCACAAACATCACCTTCCTAGAGATTGTGTTGGCGAACCTATTCTGCCCCGTTTCATCTAAAACTAATAGTAGTTTCATTATCACACTACTTCTCTTGAACGGTTTCTCCAGATATGTAAGGGCACAATATAGTTCCTAGCGAAACTGGATGAGAAGTACTATACAGGGAAGATAGGAACAGTTTAGATTGTTACAGTACTAGGCATGATTGGAGTTCAATAGAATTACAATACTACACATGGAAGAGAACTACAATATTTCTTTTGCAGTTTGTGGTTTTCTTAAGAGTGCAAACATAGTAAGAAATTTCTAGCCTATAACTTATAACAATTCGCTGCAGATTCTTCCTCGTTGAGCTGGTCATGTCCACTTCATTTGCAAACCTATATCGAAGGGAGTACTTCTCTAGTGATAGAATATTGAGACCTAAAACACCAAGTGAAAGAATATTGATCATGTTAACTTTATTGCCAAACCTATATCGAAGAGTGTACATTTTCACAGTCATATGTGTTACAAGCTGTTGTATTGATAGAATTGTATACTAAGAGCAAGTTTACCTCGCATGGTAGAGGCCACAAGCTGAGACCTTGGAACTTTGTTACTGTTGTTGTTCAATATTGTTGTTTTTCACCATGGAAATTAAGATAATTTGATATCACTACTTACTACCTAGCAATGTTAGTTTTATGATCCCAAGGCACAGCGAACCATAAAAACATTGATATACTAGCAAATCCCAATGCCTGAATATAAACAATGACAGTTCGAGAGATTGGGGATATACGAATATGCGGTCGGGGACGACTCTGTCGTGAAGGACGGTGCGGTCCAACATGGCGCGTGAGGTGAGCGCGACCGGGGTCAGCGTTGTCGCGGAGGACGGTGCGGCCGGTGTAGCGTAGAAGGTGAGCGTGGCCGGGTCGACGCCACTTGAGAAGACGATCTTGATCCGACGCTGATGCACAGAGGTCGAGAACCACCGCGGAGGACGGTGCGGTCTAGCGTGTCGCAGAGGTCAGCGCGGCCGAGATCAGCGCCTCCGTGGAGCTAGGGCTAGGGTTGGTGGGGTGGGAGATTTTTTCGAATAAGGATGAAAGCGGCATGTGTGGGCCGAAGGGGAAAGAACTAGTATGATTCTTAACTATGCCAACCTTTGCCTTATCGATCTTTGGTAAGTCAAACGTGTCGCATATTCCCCAACATTCTATTTAATTAACATTCGTATTGATTAGCAAACTAACAAACGAACACACCAAGGGGAAATAGTAATTTGCATATATGGAGAGATATCAGTACACATGTACTTGTTCATGAGTCATGGCGTTGCACTATCCAAAATAAAGAAGCCACCAAAAGAACACTATAGATTACTCGATCTACTATGAGAATAATTAGTACTAAGAATTAATACTAGCAACATAATTAACTCTAACTCTAATTATATCTATCAGCAAGCTTGTCCAACCTATTTATAATGGCTTGCATCCTGCTAGCCAATCTAGCGCACCGCTCCCTCGGCGCTGCAACACGATCATTCGACTGATTCTAAAATTCCCTGATTGCAGGTTGCATGTGTTTGTTGTATGTGACCTGCATTTTTCGTTCATTGTCCTCCATCTCGCCCCACTAGAGCTCGCGCAATTATTGTTAGCGATGGATTGGGTGCTCTAGATCAACCCATCGCACCCAACGGCATGAAGCTACACCCCGATGACGACACAAGAGGAACTTATGGCCGATGTCCTCTATGAAGTTCTTGTCGTAGGCCACCTATCGCTAGACGATTACATGGCCAGGGCATTGACAGAACACGTTCGTATCGTGTTCCCCGTGCCATTGCAGGTCACGGATGTGCTCCGGCTCCAGGAACATCGAAGATGAAAGAAAAATATCAATACGCATTGGTGAGGTCTTGAAATCGAGAAATTTTGGGGATGAACACAGGGATAAAAAACCCCAAATACGAAATTCAATGGTAATGAAATCGAAAAATAACAACTGCATGTACCGGCTTCGCGCTTGTCTAATGGAACGATAGCCGCACGGCTAACGCCACCGCCGACACCGCCGCTCGAAGGTTCCGCTCGAAGGTTCGTGGAGAGAGAAAGACAGAGGTTGACAAAATGATGAAGTGCGCGATGTGGGAGAGAAATTACGACGGTGGGGAGAAGGGGCTTTTCCTTATAATATTCAGATGGCAATGGCTGGACTTCGGTGGGGCTCACCCATCACTGAGAGAAACATGAACAATCACACATGCGGGACCCACAGTCAACGTCACGTCTTTTCCACGACGGAATCATTACTTTTCTGGTTCGCGCTACTGAGGCGTATCGGAACGCCAGTACCGATGGACAGCTTGCACGGCGCAATTTAACGCCCGTACATAAATTTTCCATGCCAAAAAATTGACCGTTGCGCTCCTTGTCACCGCGAATAGCACATCCGCCGCGTATCCAATTTTGTCGGTTCTTTTTGCTTATGCCGTCTCAAAAAAGTGTTGGGTATGGGGACTATTTTAGTGATCTCGCGTACAAAAGGGTCAGGACTCATGCGGACCCGCATGATGAAGATATGATTAAAGTCCATGGTCCTACCTAATATAAGGACGTGACCCCGTCCACGACTAGCTCAGTCCAGGCATGCCCGGGGGCTACTGTCATCTCCGCAGTCCAGGGGTACCCCGCATCCTATGGATGGGCCGTGGCTCTGGTCAAGAAGAGATCACTAGTCGGGATCATGGTCGGGAGCGTGCCCGGTATCCCGGTAACGGGGTCTGCGGGAAGCGAGGACCGATGGTGATCGGCACCTGGCCGGGGCCAGGCGGATGGGACAAGACCTAATCGGGCGCTGCATGCTACAGTCCGCGCGGTCGGGCGACAAAACCGTCTAGCCACGTTGTATCCATGCACGCAGCACCACGCCTCGTGGTGTCGGCACCTGTGGTATCCCCTTGCCTTGTAAAGGAGGCCTGTGTCAGTCAAGAAAGGGGAGGATCATCTGGTAGAAGAACTAGCTAGCATAGAAAGGAAGAAACCGATAGATACTTTCTTAGGAACAACACTTGTAACTAGTTCATCGTCTATCGTATACATCATAGTTGCAGGACGTAGGGTTTCACATAATATGGCATGAACCTCAGTAAAAACCATGTGTGTCTCGGTGTGATTGTGTGAAACGTTCGCCGATCAAGGTTGCTGCGTATTGCGCCCTGTACGAACTAAAAAAAAGGAGTGCATATCCCCAGTGTCGAAATCCAACAAAATGACTTTGCTATAACTTGTTGAATTTGTGGAGGTACGTTTTTTTTTTATATTTGTTGGGTGTAATGTACTTCAATTAGTCTGTCAATAAACTTTATCCATTTACCTAATCGTTTGCTAGAAAATGGAATAAGTTCTGAGGACATTACGACTCATGGCGCACCAGTTGGCAACGACCCTGCTAAACATTTGACCAACGATTTAACACACGTGCAGTCCCTAGTCGCCGGTGCATAACCTTGGCGAACTCTTCTCCCAGCGCTACCCGATACCAAAGGGCAAGGGCACGTCGGCACTACTTGGCAATGCATGTTCGTGCTACCTACTTGGAGTAGCTAGGACTAGTTCAAGTCATGGATACAGATCGAGGCCGCCTCATCGAAGCACCCGGTCGTCGGAGTCCGGAGGATAATGTTGGACCGGCCGGTGTGCCACGCCGATACGGCGCGTATGACAGGGATTAGCGTCGGATAAAAATCATAGAAAAATGCAGATCTGCGCCTGGATATATCGAATGAACTGGTAAAACGAAGAGATCATGCTGCACATGGACATACGAATCCCAGCTGTACGGTACTCGAGAGAAAACAAACGTTTCC
This sequence comes from Avena insularis, assembly GCA_023614405.1. Classification (NCBI taxonomy): domain Eukaryota; kingdom Viridiplantae; phylum Streptophyta; class Magnoliopsida; order Poales; family Poaceae; genus Avena; species Avena insularis. The sequence goes on from CM042690.1 coordinate 642,330,951, forward strand.
AGGCTTTCAGCGATCCTTCATCTCGCTTATGCGTGAAACAAGTCAAACAGTGCCAGTATTAGGGATCGGTCCAGCGCACGCAACAAGTATCCCTCACCACGTTTTATTTTTTCCCTTTGATCCTTGTGTCACCTACTAATTTTTTCCCTAAAGATCGAAGTATGTGACCTCCTACAACAAGGAATGCATATTTAAAGCCGCAAAAAAAAAAAAATCTAGCTTTGCGAAGAGTCGGTCAGTAATGGAGGGAAGAAAGGAGGAAAGCTTATCTGAAAGTCAAATGAGTTTCGAACTTCCATTCCCCTTCTGAATGCAGAATTCAGTAGTGGAGCTGAGAAAATTCGTGCCCGGACTGGAACGTAATGTCTCGCGCGCTGTATTTCATTATTTAGATCGAGTCGGATTCACGGAACCAACCTGGTTACCTCCTCGAACGAATGGCATGGTCTGTTACTACTCTCCCTCCATGCTTCGCGGCAGAATCCTCATGGTTCATCAAGTCTCGTGGAAGATCTTATCAGAAAACTTAGCAGCCAGTAATAGCACGAGCAGAGCGATCAGCAAAAACGACGGATACACAAACGAAAGAACAGAAAAGAAAGAGAGGGGTTGAACTGAGAGGAATAATCGGCCAGCACCTGTCAAATTAATTAATGAATATTAAATTCGGTTGACTTGGGAATGGACCGCGAGTTCCTTGCTTTTAGACTGCACCCTCTATATTACTCTGAACATGATGTTGCTCCCAGATCTGACTTCTGTATTCCACTTTAAAAATATCAAGTAGTAGTTGTAGTAGTAGTAGTACATGTTAAGCAGATAACAGGTGGACAAAATGGTGCTTAGTTTTCACAAGGGGCAATCGATCGGCTGGCGTCCCTATCCATCCATCTCATACGCGCATCTGCAACTGCAACTGCAACACACGACGCTCGCTGGCTAGGCCAGTGCTCGATCAAACGTTGACACATCTCTGCCTTCTCTGGTCTTATAGTTTTATATTTACATAATATGTTGAGCTGATCGCCAAGTCGGCTGTGCATACCCTGTTTTTGCTGGGTTATCTTGAGGTTGGATAACAGCCGGAACTAATCCTGCACGGAGTTGGTCAGATTATCTGAATGATAATGCTAGTGACAGAGGACTTGCATAATCAACAGTAATAGGTTAATAACCTAGTGGCGACTTGGCCATGTAGATGATAAGCAGGTGGGGAAATCCCATTTGTAAATGATCTACTGTATCGCAAAATCAATAAGTTTTATGGTAAATATACTTCATCCGATCAGATCAATGAACGGCTACACCACCATATAGCGGATTTTGGGGAGTGCCTAGCGTCCCGGGGGTGGAGCTGCTGACACATTTCCCTTTTTTCTGTTTTGTTTTGCCTAATTTTCACTTTTGCTTCCATAAACCGTGAATACAGTAAAACCAACCCCGATTGCAGCAAAAAAGGTTCACTATGAAACAAAACAAAAACAAAAACTTCGCCGGAGACCTCGCTGGAGGCTTCATTTGAAGCAATATAAGTATGTGGCACATGCATGTGATAGGTATAGAGAAAATCTCATCCATCTCTATGATCCCTTGAAATGAACAAATTAGTATATCACAGATGGTGGCATTCAAGTTTGAGAAACGTTGTTCTCCTCCATGTGGAACCATTTTATCTACTAATAATTATTAATTTTGGAAGATTTGAATACTTAGCCGTTTGAATTTTATGGTTGATGCCTTAGGAAACAATACATATTCATTAACGCAATATTTCAGAGTTAAATATATCATCAACCCAAACATTCTGCTCGAAGTCCATAGTTTTTTTGGTTATCAAATCAAACAACTAGTATAATTTTCCAACGGTATAGGGTGCAAAAGTACCCTCCCAAGTTTGTTATATCTCCATGCTTTTATGAACCTGTGGATCAAAGAAACCCTAAAATTAATCGAACCATATGGCGCAGACTACCAAAATGCTAATATGAGCCTAGGGATGCCTGATCTCAAAACCTAGACCAATAGCCATTCTCCTTTGGAGACCCACACCAAAAGTTGATCAAGCAACCACTTTCTCAATCCTAGCAAAATGGCATATTTCTAAGTTTTATAAAATATTGAAAAAAGGCACACTCATATGTATCATGTTAAAACTTACGCACGTAAATTTTCAAGTTTGACATATTTTTAAGTTTCAAAACTTACCCTCATCGGCGCGACTTGGTTCATCGGTTGAGATTTGAGTTTTTTGTAGAAAAAGAAATTAAGAAGGCCACATATTTAAGTTCCAAAACTTAAGCTAGTTGGTGCAACTTGATCCACCGACTGAGATTTTGAGTACAAGCACGACTGGATCCCCAAAATCCGCTCTCCCATTCAAGATCATGCCACATTAAGGACAGGTCTAAATACCTAGTCCAAGCGTTTTATTCCCTAGATGACCGACTACACTCCCTTTCTTACGCGGCAGCTTATTCACCCCCATCCATCTGAACTCATTTAGTGCGTGCAATGAACTTTGGTGGCGATTTCCCCGCTCCCTCGACTCCGGAAGTCCCCAAACGCAACCAAGAGTGCCAGCGACGTTATCCCCAACCCACCCGTATGGTCAGCTCAACCTAACCATGGTTACCTCCGGCCCCTTTAAAAGCCTCGCCGGGGCTCGACCCATCTGCCCCACCCACATCTCTCTCACCATCTCGTGTCATCCTCTGCACCGCCACCCCTCACTGCGCACGTACCCTTGTTCGTTCTCTTCTCGTGCGTGCCACACCCATATCCTCTGACTTCCTCTGATTCCATTCGCGAGCAGTTTGCGCCAATGGTAGCAGGATCCCTAATGTGATTGTTTCCTTCGTGTTTTTTTTTCTCTCTTTCGGGTGACAGAAGGAAGGCCATGGCGACGCCGAACGGGCTGGCCCGGATCGACACCAACGGCGCGCAGAAGACGAAGAAGCACGAGAACGGGGTCTGCCACGACGACAGCTCGGCGCCGGTGCGGGCGCAGAACATCGACGAGCTGCACTCCATGCAGCGGAAGCGCTCGGCGCCCACCACGCCCATCAAGGTCGACGGCGCCGCCTCGCCCTTCGCCGCCGCGCTCTCCGAGGAGGACCGACGGAAGCAGCAGCTCCTGTCCATCAGGTTCGTTCATCCGATCCTCACACGCGCCCCGCCCGCCGTCTCTGCTCTTAATTTTGGTTTGCAAGTACTCTGCTAAAAGAGATCGATCATTGGAGGAGAATGCAAAGGTTAAAATTACCTTACTAAGAAGCAATATAAAATTATTATTACCCCTCTAAGAAGCAAAATAAAACCACCCTAAAAAATACTCAGTTAATTTGGCGCTTTGCTGTATTTTGAGAGAAGGAACAAAGAACGGCGGAACATGCGTGTACTTCTTCGCCTTTGACCGCCACGTGGACATTGGACGACGGCCATCTCACTGTTCGGTCCTACTCCAACCTCTGCATTTTAGGGAACAAATATTTTTTTTTCCTTTTGTGGGGAATCACAAAGTCCACTAACCTTGGATCACAGTAAAGTCTATTTTTAATTGAGGTGGTAAATAAATTAAAAGCTAAAGAAAAACAGGAGTGCAGTAGGGAGCAAATGAAAAAAAGTTTTTTTAGAGAGAGAAAAATGAAAAAAAGGGTTTGTAATGATGATCCCCTAGTCGTTTTCCAACCAAAAGCGGCGTCGTGGAAATAAAGCCTGCACCACTTCTTTTGGGTATGGTTGCGCCCGTTCACGTGCCCGCTCATGCGTGCATCGAAGTGCCAAAATGACGCTCAAATTGTTTTGTTTTGTTCTTATCGCACCGCATAAAGTATCCATATCCATCTACTAGAGCAGCATCCTGAATCCTCGAGTCCCACTAGTACATAAGTTTGTTCCTTGATTCACTCATTCAACTACTCTTCGAGATTTTAGTGGAGTGTATCTCAGTAAGACCTCGAAAAATTTAACAAAATTTTACTACTAGTACGTAACGTTTTTGGCATTCTGAATGTTTATGTTTACCTGCACAAACTGACGCTGTGATGCAAACGATCTTTGGTGTGCTATGATGATGGATGCGCAGTGCGTCGTTGGCGTCGCTGACCCGTGAGACTGGGCCCAAAGTCGTGAGAGGCGATCCGGCCAGGAAGGGCGAGGTCGCCGTGAAGGTCGCGCCGGTGGCAGCAGCTCCGCCGCCGCAGCCTCACCATCACCACCACCACCACGCCGCCCCCACCATTAGCGTCAGCGACAGCTCCCTCAAGTTCACCCATGTCCTCTACAACCTCTCGCCTGCCGGTACGCAAACCTGAACTTTTTTGTTCAGATATACTGTATGTATGCATGTGCCGTGCGTGTTCTGAAATTCTGATTTTGTGTGTGCCAAACAACAGAGCTGTACGAGCAGGCGATCAAGTACGAGAAGGGTTCGTTCATCACGGACACCGGCGCGCTGGCGACGCTGTCCGGCGCCAAGACCGGGCGGTCGCCCAGGGACAAGCGCATCGTCAAGGACGAGGCGGCGGCGCAGGAGCTCTGGTGGGGCAAGTGAGTACTACTACTACTACTACCGAGCCATCCCTGTCAACACGTGCCTCTGCTTCGTGTTCTCCAGCTAACTGAACCTGTATGATCGCAGGGGCTCGCCGAACATCGAGATGGACGAGCACACGTTCCTGACGAACCGGGAGCGGGCGGTGGACTACCTCAACTCGCTGGACAAGGTGTTCGTGAACGACCAGTTCCTCAACTGGGACCCGGAGAACCGCATCAAGGTGCGCATCATCTCCGCCAGGGCCTACCACTCGCTCTTCATGCACAACATGTGCATCCGCCCGACGGAGGAGGAGCTCGAGAGCTTCGGCACGCCCGACTTCACCATCTACAACGCCGGCAAGTTCCCCTGCAACCGCTACACGCACTACATGACGTCGTCCACCAGCGTGGACATCAACCTGGGCAGGAGGGAGATGGTCATCCTGGGCACGCAGTACGCCGGGGAGATGAAGAAGGGACTCTTCGGGGTCATGCACTACCTCATGCCCAAGAGGCGTATCCTCTCCCTCCACTCCGGATGCAACATGGGACGGGACGGTGACGTCGCACTCTTCTTTGGACTCTCAGGTAACCATAGAACGGCGTAAGAGCTCATCTGACGGCCGCAAAAGAAAAAGAAACTGCCCTGACGTTCGCCTTGCTCATCGGCTCAGCTTGCTTATCCATACATAACTGATGTACACGCATACGGAGTACATCTGTTGGTTCAGTATTTTGCCTTGTGATGTCACTTTCCAGTTTTCCAAAAAGCAAATACTACTTTACTGCATTTGCTGTGTGCCTGTGTATGTTTTCTGATTTTTTTTTTTTTTTGACAACAGGTACCGGAAAAACAACACTGTCAACTGATCACAACAGGCTCCTGATCGGCGACGACGAGCACTGCTGGAGTGACAATGGTGTCTCCAACATCGAGGGCGGCTGCTACGCCAAGTGCATAGACCTCTCTCGGGAGAAAGAGCCTGATATTTGGAATGCCATCAAGTTCGGAACAGGTAGCCCTCCTCTCATCCATCCCCTGTTCGTTTCCCGAACGATCATAATTCGCTGGCTTACATTGGGTTGAAATGCTCTGCTTGCAGTGCTGGAGAACGTGGTCTTCGACGAGCACACCCGCGAAGTCGATTACACCGACAAATCCGTCACAGAGAACACTCGTGCCGCTTACCCAATCGAGTACATCCCCAACGCCAAGATACCGTGCGTCGGGCCTCACCCCAAGAACGTCATCCTCTTGGCCTGCGACGCCTTCGGCGTGCTCCCGCCCGTCAGCAAGCTCAACCTGGCACAGACCATGTACCACTTCATCAGCGGCTACACTGCTCTTGTAAGATCGCAGTTCAGATGTGCAAAAGCATTCAACACTTTGTTTGTTCCTCCTCAGCCCTCAGGGATGTCAATCTGATCATTGCCATGTTGACTGCAGGTTGCTGGTACAGAGGACGGCATCAAGGAGCCGCAGGCGACCTTCTCGGCTTGCTTCGGCGCGGCGTTCATCATGCTCCACCCGACCAAGTACGCCGCCATGCTCGCCGAGAAGATGCAGATGTACGGCGCCACCGGGTGGCTCGTCAACACCGGCTGGTCCGGTGGAAGGTACTGTCCTTATCCTTGCACAGTTTTTCAGTTAGAAATTTAGAATAGTACAAGTTCTTCCTTCTCTGGTTCCTTCAAAGTTCCAGCCACCGTGATGCATACCAACTGACTCTGCGCTTGTCTCTGGCCAGGTACGGCGTTGGCAACCGGATCAAGCTGGCATACACCAGGAAGATCATCGACGCCATCCACTCCGGCGAGCTCCTCACTGCCAACTACCAGAAGACCGAGGTCTTCGGCCTGGAGATCCCTACCGCGATCGACGGCGTGCCGTCTGAAATCCTCGACCCGACCAACACCGTAAGATCCCTACCGCGATAGCTTCACCTTTCACCAATCCAGCAACCATTTTCCTGTTTTCCGCCATATATATAGAGCTCGCTCACAAATGTTTTTCTCGCGCGCGTGCAGTGGACGGACAAGGCCGCGTACAAGGAGACGCTCCTCAAGCTGGCTGGCCTGTTCGGGAAGAACTTCGAGGTGTTCGCCAGCTACAAGATCGGGGAGGACAGCACCCTCACCGAGGAGATCCTTGCTGCTGGACCCAAAGTCTGAGTTCACACGGAGCAGTTAGTGAACGCGATGCGATTGGAATGCGTTCAGAATAAAGCTGTGGTGTGTGTGCCGATGATGACGATGATGACGAAAAAAATTGGGGTCCATGTGCTAGTAGAGCTGGCTCCATATACTATCTTATCGTACTCGTATATTTTTTCCATGCGTCATGTTTAGTTGTGTCATATCTTGGTGCCTGTTTTGCCTATGTAAAGATGTACTCCCTTGTCAAAATTGGAATTCGAACGGTCTGATATGATAATATGAAATGTGTTCTCTGTTAACGCGTCAACAAACATCAACTACGTAGCTTTTGTTAATTTTTAAATCTCTTGAAATTTTGTGTGGGGGAGCATTGGACTCGTCAAAGAAAAAAAATGAAGTTTGTGCTCATGTTTAATCAATCATCATATGCATGGGCGGGCACAGACTAAGTTAAAAAAAATCCAACGCAAAACCTGAAGGCTAAAGATTGTTCAATATGGTACATACAGATTCAATATAAGTAGAAAGATTCAAGAATTTTCAATAACATCATCATCTCAAAATAGTAGAGAAATTAGATGACAATTTGTTCAATACTAAGCAGATGGTTCAAGAATTTTCCATTACAACCCGACATCATAATCAGATCGATGAATAGCCAATTCAATAACTATCTTTTTGTTTGTGGGGGCGATAAGTAATCTAAATTGGAGGATCAACTTCTGATTTACTAGTTTAGAACCAGGAAAATAATCAGCGGGGATTCAGATTTTCAGAACCCTAACCTGCAAGGTGAAGTGAGAACTTCCAGTGTCTCGCCTCCGCAGTACCAACCAGAACGAACCCCACTTGGGAAGCCTCTACTTGATCTGTCCTCCCGGCTCCCGCTGCTTGCTCCGGCCTACCTGCGTTGCGGCATCGGAACGAATTCGCCACCTCCGCCTACTATTCTAGTCACAATCTGTGTCGATTGACTAGCTAAGGTAGGACGGTAGAAAGTTTGGGCCTTGGCCTTTGGCATAGATGATTCCACGGACCAAGCAGAGTGACACGTTAGTGGATTTTGCCTAAGTGAGCTGGTCACCTGGGTATCTACCATACACGTACTCACCCACATGTATATATACTATGTATATAGTAAAAGAATTGGCCAAAAAATGGATATTCAGCTGAATACCCATGAATTTATTTGTGCCCGCCCATGATCATATGAACATAGGGTATCTTCGACAGAAAATCAAGTACACTCCTTTCGATTCATAATAAGTATCGCTGATTTAGTACAACTTAACAACCCAAACCTCCAAAGTTCTAATCAAAATCTAAAGTTGTCCATAAAACTGCTTAAATTTGCACACCCCGTAAAGGTGTGCATTTTTTTATGCTTTTTTAGTCGTACTTTTTTCGTGGTGATTTTGAAATGTGTCTCTTGGAAACCTTGAGAGAGAGAGAGAGAGCATCAGACTCGTCAAAGAGAAAAAATAAGGTTTGAGATCCTGCTGAAATATATGTAGACCTAACGTATATGAGTGCATTCAACAAAATAAGTATTTAGCAAACCAAATCCTTAAAAGTTACTATAAAATCATACAATGTAAATTTATCCTTAAAATTGTCTGTTGCACCCTTTCAAAGTGTCCAATTTTCATGATTTTTTCTTGTATCTTTTTTCCGAAAGGAGAGGGTTAGGGTGGCCCTGTAAGGCCCATTTGTAACAACGGAACTCGAAACGTAGGAATGAAGAACATATGAAATTGAGATGTAATGCATCATAGATCCCTACATGAACCAAAATAATATGAAAACTTCAAAGAGCATTGCCCGTTTGTAACACAAGAATTCGAAACACGAGATCTCGTGAATCCTAGATGTTGGATTCGCAGCATAGAAAATAAAAAAAATCCTACAATATGAACAACTAAGCACCAAGATCTATCTACTAGATGCAAGCAATGGGTGGATATACATCCATACAAATCTTACCCTCGAAGATTGAAAAGCCTTGTTAGCGAAATCTGATTTCGTGGATCATGTAGTCGTACACTTGCAGATCTCAAGATCGAGTTGAAGTTCAGTGCCGCAAAGTAGTAGCCCATCAGTGATCACACACACGTTTAGCACCTCGACAACCTTCGAGTCCTCGCTCCAGCAAAGCAGCGGAAGCAGTAGATCCTTTTCAGAGAAACACCGAAAACATGTACTTCGCTAATCTGAAGCCATGGGAAATTGCTAGAGGGGGAAGAGAACCTTTACGGGAAGGTGGTGCAAATGGAGAGAAGGAGGAGGCCTCCTTTTATAGGGGAAGGGGCAGCCCCAAGGGGCATGGCCACCGGCCATGGAGGTACCCCCACCTCTCCCTCCATAATGGTGAGTGAAGCTTCCACTGAGGCCACTCCTATTAATACAAACTCTCATTAAATAAAAATTATTTTGTATTTCTTTTATTCAGAATTTGTTAAACATCTGCATAAAATCCCTCACATTACTTCGATATTATTTTTGAAATCATTTTCAGCAATTTGACCCGAAACAATTTCGGTGCTTATCGAAATAATCCATAAGCTATCAAAATCTTTCTCTCGTATTATATTTGTCCCATTTGGTATCGATATACTTTAAGTGTGTCACCCTATGGTTCGCGAATGATGCAGACATGATTGAGACCCCTCTCCGATCAATAATTAGAAGCGGGACCTGGAGATTCATACTGACTCCCACATATTCAATGATGACTCTTGTGATCGTGAGAACTATTGATGTCGTAACTAAATCTTTTTGTCTCGTGATATATTACATGTTTGAGATTCGATCATCGGTATCCCCATACCTAGTTTGATCTTATTACCGACAAGTGCTCTTTTCTCGTTCCCTTGATATAACATTTTTTGTGATCTAATCACCTGTTTGCAAGCTGTGTCAATGTGATATCACCGAGAGGGCCTTGAGTATATATCTCTCCGCCATCGGGATGGACAAATATCACCCTTGATCCATCAGCCTCAACATAACACTTTTGGAGTATCGAAACCCATCTTTATAGTCATCCTGTTACGGTGTGACGTTTGATGTTGTCAAAGTACTCTTCCGGTGTTAGCAATTAACATGATCTCACATGGTCTAAGGATTATGATTACTTTGTATGATCTATTATATCAATGTAAATATAATGACTTTGATCATATTGCTATACTTTGGGTGAATGTTCATCACGTCATTCCACCAATGTTTGTGACCCCGTTATTAACAACATCCAATATTTATGATCATGAAACCTTGATCAACTGTTAATTAACTAGCTAATTTAAATGAGAGGCATAACTAGGAACTCTTATTTATTTATTTATTAAACACACATGTATTAATATTTCCAATTAACACAATTATAGCACGAGAATAAACATTTATCATAAACATGGAATAAGATAATAATCACTGTATTATTGCCTCTCGGGCATATTCCCTTCACTAGATTCCTACAGGAACTAAAACCGCATGAAAACTTTGAAAGATCAGTTGGATGTCACCTGGAAAAAATGGAAATTGAGATACAAAAGAAGAAAACATTAAGTAGGACCTCATATTTTGATGTACTCCATTTATATAGAATAATCCATTACACACGAACTCCAAAGAAATATGTGACAGCAAGTCCTTTATCCAAATTGCACCAAAGGAAATTAACTCTAGGAACCATACACTTTAAAATTCCTACTTTTTTCTAAACGGCACCTAAGAACCCCATCTATAAGGACTTCAATCGAGGTGACTGGTCTGTACCATGCAATACATTTGATGACACAATGGATTTTCATGTTATTTGTGGACACTACCAACAAAATATAGAAAATTTTACACAACCAACAAAATATAGAAAAGTTTACTTGGAATTTAATACACAATATTTGTTGTTATGTTCATAATTTTTTGTTAGGCATGAAAAAACTTATGTGTGGAGGCCTAGATACATAACTCAAATGTGAAGGGCAATATCAAAAAATTGTAAATGATGATTTAAAATGGTGAGGAAAAAATCATGAAATATGTATTTGAAGGTGAGGTTTTTAACATGTATGCACATGTTTATGTTTATATGAGAATGCATTTTTATGTCTTTCCTAATAAATATATTTTTGTGTCAATCGTCGTGTGTATGTTGAATAAAATGTTTTTAATGTAATAAAATGTTCTTTAAATAATAATTTCTTTGTGGATAGTTAGACGAGGAAGAAAGTGAAGGCGTGTTTCAAAAATATGAGGGGTTTTCTAAGGAGAAATGGATAGGGTTAGAGAGTGATTTGTAAAGAGCTCTCGATCAAGTTCTCCCTCCGATTTATAAAAAGTATCGCTGATTTAGTACAACTTAACAACCCAAACCTCCAAAGTTCTAATGAAAATCCTCCGATCTAAAGTTGTCCATAAAACTATCTAAATTTGCACACCCTCTGAAGATGTGCAATGTTTTATGATTTTTTTAGTCGTTCTTTTTCCGTGGTGATTTTGAAATGTGTATCTGAAGGAGATATGCCCTAGAGGCAAATAATAAATAGGTTTTTATTGTCGTATCTCAATTAGTTTATAATAGTTTCATATTGTGCTATAACTGTGCCAAGTAGAAACATTGGTACAGGTGTGGTATGAAACAACCAAGTCCCTAATAGCCTCTAATCATACTAGTTCGTTGGTCATGAGGATGATCTGGGTTTCAAGATCATGGGCATTTATGCCGATTGACAACGGGATCATATCATTGGAGAATGATATGATTGGACATTCATCAAAGGATTGCAACACGATCAAGTCATATAGTTCATTGTTGCAACAGCTATACCTAGACCCCTTTTCCTTAGACCGTGAGCTCATATTACTCACTGTTTCCCGAGGCTTCTTAGACTGCATCAAGCGCCACTTGGTAATACAATGGTTATAAAGGTATATGTTGTATTCCGAAGGAACAGTAGATGACATGTGACTGCAAGACCATGATTTGTTCACTCACATGACGGGTAAAGATACATACGGCCGGCTTGGTGAGATTCCATCTATAAATGTTACAACATGTGACTCGGTCACAAGGAAGTAATATCACGGGTAACAAGAAAACAGAACTTGTTGTGAACGAGATTGAACAAGGTATGAGATACCAATGATCAGATCTCGGACAAATTGTATCGAGAAACAAAAGGACAAGGATGCTACATTTAGTGGTTCAAACGACATTGTCATCAGGAATGCATAGGAGTCACATGGATATCCCTGGTCCCTCTATTGATCATTGATACAGATCATGTCTAGAGCATTCCCGAGCCGTGAGAGGATACACTTAAGGGTATGATGAGAGCGATCATTCGTAAGACGGAATCACAGTCGAGAAAGAGAAAGCCAGAATCGTTCCGTAGAGAGATTCGAAGTTGTTCGGAGAAAGAATAAAGAAAAAGACCCGAAAAAGTGTTTTCGGATAAATGGGAATTTAAATATATATTTATTATATGTTAATTGTGAATTAATATATTCTAAATAATATTTAGATTAAGATTTATAAAAGTAACTTTTATATTAGGCCAAATCCCAGAGGGAAAAGGCCTAGAAGAAAAGCGGTAGAAAAAGGAAAAGAAAAAAAGAATTAACATTTATTACGTGGGCGTGGATACTCCGCATACCGCGAGGCGGCAAAAGCGGCCAACCAGCGGCTGATACGTACATTTTTCATCACTATTCTATGTCATAATTCACTATTATTCATTGATATATTTCGTATTGAGAGGTGATACTTATGTTATTTAGTCTGTTTTTGCATGATTGATGACTTTTGGAGCATGGACCGCTGCAGTCAGGATTCTGATGGAAAAGGTGCTGTTTGGAGGCAAAATTCTCGAAGATCAGAAAATCCGGGAAAATATACAAAAAATCCTATTTTTCTAGAAGACGAAGGAAGCCCGAAGGGGGGTTGGAGATGGGCCACATGGGGCCCACACCACCCCCTGGCGCGGCAGCCCTAGGCCGCGTCAACAGGTGGTGTGGCCGCCCTGGCCCACTCCAGGCTCTCCCCTCTGGCGTATATTATCCTCCCGAAACCCTAATACTCGGGGAGCAACCACAGAAAGATTCTGCCGCCTCTGCGAAGCGGAAAACACCGAGAGAGAAAGATCTCTTCGGCAGACAGATTTCTATCGGGGGAATTCCTTCCCGGAGAGGGGAGATCGTCGCCATCAACACCACCATCAAGCTAGACTTCATCGTGATCATCATCATCACCACCACCATCATCACCATCAACACCCTCATCACCATCTCCATATTGCTGTAACAATTGGGTTGAATCTTGCATAGTTCATAGGGGAAACTTTCCCAGTGTTGATTACTCTTTGTAGTTGATGCTATTGAGTGAACCATTGAATTATTGTTTATGTTCAGATTGTTATACATCATTATTCCATCTCTGATCATGATCCATATGATGTCTTGTGAGTAGTTCATTTTGTTCTTGAGGACATGGGAGAAGTCATGTTGTTAGTAGTGGAGTTGTGTTGAGAAAGATTCAATAGTTTGTTATTTAAGTTGTGGTGTACTTCTTCTAGTGGTGTCATGTGAACGTCGACTACATGACACTTCACCTATATGGGCCTAGGGGAATGCATTGTGTATTTGGCTACTAATCGTAGGGGTTACCGGAGTGACAGAAACCTGAACTCCCGCTAGGAAACCATTGCACAAGGGACGTAAGGGTCTTAGAGTTTAAAGCTGTGGTTAGGTTTCTACCTTAATTACTTTCTTGTACTTACGGATGTTTGCAAGGGGTATAATCACAAGTATGTATTAGTCCTAGGAAGGTCGGTATATTAGCACAGGTTCACCCACACAACACTTCGCAAGCTTCCCATGTGTCCTTGAGAACGTTTGGTCATCTTAAGTAATACGACCGGCTTGTCCTTTGCTGCATAAAGGATTGGGCCACTTGCTGCATTTATTCCTACCGTATTTTATTTACTTGTACTTTGTTTACTTGCTTTATCAAAAAACCCTAAAAATCCATTTGCTAAGTATTTGTAGAGAATTCCTGATCCATACCACTAGCCAGCACCTTCTGCTCCTCGTTGGGTTCGACACTCTTACTTATCGAAAATACTGCGATACACCCCCTATACTTGTGGGTCATCAAGACTATTTTCTGGCGCTGTTGCCGGGGAGTGAAGCGCTATTGGAGAGTGGAACTGGTAAAGGAAACTTCTACTGTGAGTATTGTTTACTTATGTTAGTTCCTTTATTTTCGTTATGGATAATTCGCTGAGTTTCTTATTTGGTAATGCTACTACCACTGCTAAGGTAGTAGATAAGCCACCACCTGCTGAGAATGATGTTTTCAAAATACCTACGAGAATTATTGATCGTGTTACGGATAACTACTATGTTGGGGATGGAATTGTCCATCCCGGTGATCATTTACTCTTTATACACGAGTTATGCGGGTTGTTCAAGTGTGCATGTATTACTACAGATCAAGTTAAGAAGAAGTTATTCTCATTATCACTGAAAGGAAGAGCTGAGGAATGGTATAAGCTGCTAAAGAATGGTCAAGCTCTGGAATGGGAGGAAATAGTGCCTCTCTTTTATTCAAAGTTTTATCCTCCTAGTGAGATTCATAAAGATCGGAATCAAATATACAACTTTTGGCCTCTTGATGAAGAGAGTACAGCTCAAGATTGGGGGAGATTGAAGTTACTAATGCTCAAATGTCCCATCCATGAGCTCCCCAACAATATTATTATCAATAACTTTTATGCAAGGCTCCCTCTACATGATAAAGATTTATTGGATGCTTTTTGTGCTGGATCATTCACTCGTATAGAAGAAGAAGCTAAATGGGATCTTCTGGACCGTATTCAAGATAATGCTGAAGCTTGGGAGAATGAGAAAGGTAGAAAGTTAGGTATAAATTATGATTATGAATGCATTGAATCTTTTATGGGAACCGATGACTTTCAAAATATTAAAAATGCTTATGGTCTAGACTCTCAAGCTATTTCTTCTTATTTTAAGGCTTTTGCTTCCTATATTGAAGTGCCTAAAAAGAAGTGGAATAAGTATCATGAACCTTATAAATATGTTGCTAAGAGTGTTCCTGCAAGAAATACTGAAGTTTATACTGCTAATCATGTTTTACCTAAATCTTACATTGAGAAAATGCCTTTCCCAGTTAAGATAAAGGAACACTCTATGATAGCTAGTATGGTTAATGAAAGTACACGAAAAGCTGTTGAACCTGATAAACAAATGGTTGATGAACCTATAATAGCTAATGTGAAAGACTTTGTTACTAAATATGAAGAAGAGGGACACACTATCCTTTGTAAGGATACCTCTAATATTGTTTCACAAAGTAGTGTTATGAGAGCTAGTATTCCTGTGTTTTCTGTTAGAATAAGTGATCATTGCTACGATGGTCCTTATGATAGTTATATGTTAAGTTTATGCATGATACTGAAAGTTATTATGAGAGAGGGAAAAGTGTTCTTATGTATCTCAATAATATCAAGTTTCCTCGTTTTATGCTGAAAGTTTTTATGTTGCACTTCTTTTGCCTTCCTATGCAAGTAGCCTTTGGTTTCAACAACTTGTCTGTTTACAAAATTCTCTTGCATAGGAAGTGGGTTAGACTTAAACTTGTGTATTTTTGGTTTTTAGTGCTCTCTTTCGCTTCAATTCATATTCCTATGAGAGCGTCTTCAAAAATATCATGCCCATCTTAATGGCTATAAAGAAAGAGCTTTTTGGGAGACAACCCAATTTGTTTTTGATTTCAGTTTGTGTTTGTTTATTTGAGTCTTGGAAGTTATTACTTCGGTAATAACCGCTTCTTATTCCTTTTTGTTTGGTTTTTGTGTCAAGATCAACCTCTAATGAGAGAGAAGTAAGATTTGGGGAAGTTGCTGTCCCAAAACAGATTTTTGTGCTTCACCGTAAAAATTCGTGAGAGATCTCTGTATGTCGGATTGAACTGTAATTTTTGTGCATCTGACCCAGGTTGTTGTTGAACTTTCGTTTATTTTGCACTTTTTGATTTGAGCAACATAAGATTTTCTAAAAAATTGATCTTTACCTGCATGTCTGTTTTGACAGATTTTGCCACTCTTGCATTTGCTTCTTTATTCGATTTCCTTTTTGAATTCTTTTTGGGTTTTCAGAAGGAGTTGCTACAGTAGCTTATGTTTTGATGGTTTTCAGTTGAAGTTGGACTCAGAAGGTTTTATCACTTCACTTATACTAATGTTGCTAATGAGAACTGTGTGAAGTTTTGTGTGAAAGAAATTTCCAAGAAGTGGAGATAATGGTGTAATAAGGAAGACAAAGGTTTTATGACTCAAGTAATAAGTGTATGAAGATGAAGATATTGATATTATTCAAGTGGTGATTCCGGAAGAATCTACTAGATACCAAATTCAGAGACCTACAGAGTCCGTTTCCAACTAGGTAACAGTTCTGGTAAGAAAAGTTCCGCGAAGATACTATCCAAATATATTTTCGTAGTTTTTGGACAATAAGGAAAGCTACGAAGCGAAAGAGGGACGGAAACAGAGCTAGGGTGGCTCACACCACCCTGTGGCATGGGCCCTCCCCTGGCCGCGCCACCAGGTGGTGAGTCCACCCCGGACTCCGCCTCCGACCCGTTTTCTCCCAGTACCTCCCTTTTGTTTTGAAACTTCGTAATATATAACCTCCCAGACCCCCCAAGGTTTGTATATCGTGTTTTTGTTTCGATATGTTTCTTCCAGGACATACTCTTTGAAAGATTAGAAGCACAATGGTGTCCGCCAAGGATAAAGGGAAGGAGCCTATGGAGGAAGACCTCCAAGACCCTGGGAAGGAGAAGGAGATCAAAAGTGAAGATGAAGAGGAGCAAGGCCAACATCCGCACACCGGCACCACCATTGCAAGCATTGGAGTGGTGACAAAACCTGCCAGGGTTAGAAGGATCTGCCGGATCACGGTGGGGAAAGCTCCTCGTCACTGCTTGGCTCCACGGTCACCTTCTCCAAGTACCAAGAGTCCCTTCCATACCTTTATCCATAACCATGCAGGAAAAGAAGACCGCAAGGAAGGAGAGCGGAAAAAGAATCACAAGAGCTGGGATCCACAATCTGACATGATCATGCACCGCATCGAGCACAACTCGGAGTTGATTCGTACCCTCACCTTCGAGATTGAGGACTTGGGGAAATTGATCAGAAAGCTCATCGAGTGGATACCACCACCACCAAAAGAGTAATTCGTCATCAGGTTTGGCATCCCCTTGGTTTATTCCAAGCTTGGGGGAGTGTCGCGGTATCACATCACTATCTTTTATCTTTTTGCCTTATTAGTAGAGTCATATCATGAATAGAGAAGTTATTATGTAGTATGGTTTGCATTATGGAAGTGTCCCCTCTCTCGTTAGATATGTATCCCTTGGTGTGAGTTGTCGTTATGGAATATTAATGAGAAGTTCTATCATTTAATCTTTTGCATAGCTTATATTATTTTTCAATTTGTGGTTATATGATTGATCTTGTTATTAGTATTGGTATCACTTTGGGATCATTGAGTTAATATTAGTTGGTTTTGGCAAACCTGGCTCGGTCAGTAGCAACACTATTTTTGAAAGTTGAATGAAAAAGATAAAGGTACTCTAAAGAAATATAATTTCATCATCTTTCTTTCTTGATTTTCTCATAAGTTTAGTATTCTCTAGTTAAGATCTTTTGTGCTTCCAAGGAAGATTACATGTTTGTTTTTATCACTTGTATGTTTGGTTGTTTCCTTCAACTCTTGTACTTGCTACCCAGCCTTGCTAGCCAAAAACCTGTACTGAGAGGGAATTCTTCTCGTGCATCCACTCCTCTAAACCAAAACCCATGCCATTTGAGTCCACCATACCTACCTAGTAGCATTATTGCTATTCCAAGTAAATTCTTGTTTTGTCTATCTCCCAAATTAAACTTGTTATGTGAAAAGTAGTGATTAAAGCTCTCACGAACTTGATGGCACACTTTACTTTCTTGCATTAAATAAACTTGAACCATTGTGCTCACCTATGTTGCGTATATGCTTGCGCTTTGTAAGTTGTGAATTAGCAGAACCATGCTGTCATGGGAACGCTTTCAACATTGCACTGGTACTTTGTACCAAGTTGATATCATGTTCTTTTGTCTATGGATGTCGTCGGTGTGAAATGAAAGGGGAGCTTGTAAGTCCATGGAGTTATGCATATGTGTTAGAGAAACGCCTGGGCCGCTGGTCTAATCCATGCTGACATGGTGGAAACCTGCAGCGTAACCATAACGAGCACCTATGAAGCATTCTTCTTATAAAAAAAATAGAGTCCGATATTGAGAAAAAAGAGAAAAAGGGAAAAAAATATTATGAAAAGAGGAAAGAGAGAAAAAAGCACCATATTCCCATGGTAAATAAGAAGATTGTTGAGATGCTTGTTGTCTGCTTGCCTTGTCATTTTGATATGGAGATTCTTCTGTATCATCGGGCAAGGGGTACCCCGTTGGCGGTTCTCTATGATACACATGTGCTTACAATGACAAGAACTTACCGGTGACTAAACTTGAGTAGCATGAGGAGCGGCCCTCGTATTCAAGGGACATGAGATTCTCAATTTACAACTTGTCAAGCATATCCTCATATTTGATCACCTTAACCTTAATCACCTAAAGATGCCTATGATAGGGGCAATGAGAGCTAAAAGCTAGTAAGTATCATAATTTTTGGGAGATCTTTATGAGACTTGCAATCCCTTCTTCCCTCTGCGAAGGGCCTTTCTTTTACTTTGTAGTTGAGTTAGTAAACCTACTCCCTTCTATCTCAGCAAGTATTTTGAGTTGTTGTGTTTCATTCATTCATATGATGATTTATTCAATCATGTTTTATGTTCCTTGCTTTGCACTTTGCTCTTGTCTTGATGTTTACTACTTTGAAAGCTATCATTGAAAACTAGTTATTTGTGAACTCCAGCAAATTATCAACTATTCTTCGACCAAGAGCTAAGTTTGCCATTACCAATTATGATTCACTTTATGTATCTTTATTGTGTTTCCTTTACTTATTGCAAGCTAAGTTATATAATAGTGAGTTGTCTTATATTATGATCTATGTATTTGATGAATGTGATGCTTATTGTCCGTATTATTTTATCGACTCTTCACTCCATAAACATGAGGCCATGTTTATTGAGCTCGATTTAAGGGGACAAGCGAAGTCTAAGCTTGGGGGGAGTTGATACGTCCATTTTGCATCACTATTCTATGTCATAATTCACTATTATTTATTGATATATTTCGTATTGAGAGGTGATACTTATGTTATTTCATCTGTTTTTGCATTGTTGATGACTTTTGGAGCATGGACCGCTGCAGTCAGGATTCTGATGGAAAAGGTGGTGTTTGGAGGCAAAATTAACGAAGATCGGAAAATCTGGGAAAATATACGGAAAATCCTATTTTTCCAGAAGACGAAGGAAGCCAGAAGGGGGGCTAGAGATGGGCCATAGGGGGCCCACACCACCCCCTGGCGCGGGCAGCCCTAGGCCGCGCCAGCAGGTGGTGTGGCCGCCCTGGCCCACTCCAGGCTCTCCCCTCTGGTGTATATTATCCTCCCGAAACCCTAAGACTCAGGGAGCAACCACAGAAAGATTTTGCGCCTCTGCGGGGCGGAAAACACCGAGAGAGAAAGATCTCTCCAGCAGACAGATTTCTGCTGGGGGAATTCCTTCCCGGAGAGGGGAGATCATCGACATCAACACCACCATCAAGCTGGACTTCATCGTGATCATCATCATCATCACCACCATCATCACCATCAGCACCCTCATCACCATCTCCATATTGCTGTAACAATTGGGTTGAATCTTGCATAGTTCATAGGGGAAACTTTCCCGGTGTTGATTACTCTTTGTAGTTGATGCTATTGAGTGAACCATTGAATTATTGTTTATGTTCAGATTGTTATACATCATTATTCCATCTCTAATCATGATCCATATGATGTCTTGTGAGTAGTTTGTTTTGTTCTTGAGGACATGGGAGAAGTCATGTTGTTAGTATTGGAGTTGTGTTGAGAAAGATTCAATAGTTTGTTATTTAAGTTGTAGTGTACTTCTTCTAGTGGTGTCATGTGAACGTCGACTACATGACACTTCACCTATATGGGCCTAGGGGAATGCATTGTGTATTTGGCTACTAATCGTAGGGGTTGCGGAGACAGAAACCTGAACCCCCGTTAGGAAACCATTGCACAAGGGACGTAAGGGTCTTAGAGTTTAAAGCTGTGGTTAGGTTTCTACCTTAATTACTTTCTTGTACTTACGAATGTTTGCAAGGGGTATAATCACAAGTATGTATTAGTCCTAGGAAGGTCGGTACATTAGCACAGGTTCACCCACAAACACTTAGCAAGCTAAAGAAGATTAATCAACTATATGAAGCGAAAGCACTTGACAGTCTTCCCATGTGTCCTCGAGAACCTTTGGTCATCTTAAGTAATACAAATGGCTTGTCCTTTGCTGCATAAAGGATTGGGCGACTTGCTGCATTTATTCCTATTGTCTTTTATTTACTCGTACTTTGTTTACTTGGTTTATCAAAACCCCCTAAAAATCCGTTTGCTAAGTATTTGCAGAGAATTTCTGATCCATACCACTAGCCAGCACCTTCTACTCCTTGTTGGGTTCGACACTCTTACTTATCGAAAAAACTGCGATACACCCCCTATACTTGTGGGTCATCAGTGGCCGGGCTCAACCCCGGCCCATGCGGGGCTCATGAGCTGGCAGCCAGTTTGGCGTGAGGCCCACCAGGCTGACCAGTGGCGGAGGCAGGCATGGGCGAGGCCAGCCGGCTCACCCGGGCCACTCGCTCCAGGCCGCCACTGGCGAGAGCCTGGCAGGCGCGAGGTGGGCCACGCCAAGGCCCACTCGGCCAGCCCCCTTTCCAGGCTGCTGTCTGCTGCCCCTTTTTGCTTTGGGGCTGAGATGAAATCGGCCCATCCGGCCAGGACGAAAATTCCTGAGTTTTTCCTTTAGTAAATAGTCCCACATGGCTTAGCCTTTGAGAAAGGCACACCCCTTAGCCTATATAAAGGGGTTCCCATGGGTGGGATTAAACACCAATATTTGGAGAAGTCCTTTGGTTGACTTCCTCTTTCCCTCTCTCTCTAGTCCTTGTGACCATGGCCCCAAGTCTGGGCTGTGCGATCGAGGCACACCTGCAGTACACCGTTGCGCTAGAGGGATTCCTAGCCGGATATCAATTTCCGCACTCCTGACAGGATTGGGGAGCCGGAGGTCTCATCGTGCACCGGATGTGTACGAAAACACGAGGCGCAACACTTGGGGAGCTTAAATGTCGTGAGCCAGAGCTGCTGCACGATGAAGAAGGAACAAGGGGTGACCTGCGAGGAGCTTCGCGACCTTGAGGTCGGCTACAAGTACGACTACTTCAACCACGTTCCCCGCGGAACGTTAACCGCGTACGGTCTACAAGGGTATGTATTCTCTACGCATTGGCCATTACCGCATTACTATATAGATAGATCCTAGGCAGTTTTGGGGTTCCATCGTAGGAATTTTTTGTTTTCTGCTGTGGATCCCCTTCAATGGTATCAGAGCCGATCTATGCGTAGGAGTGTTGTACGGCCAGTACGCGCAAGTATTGTGCGAGCATTAATCCCTTAGTTATTACCCTCTAACGTGTACTTGTTTATATCGCGGTATTGTTTGATGAAGCGGCCCGGACCGACCTTACGCGTATTCATACGCGAGACTGGTTCCACGCTCAACATACGGCTTGTACCGTATAAGTGGCTAGCGGGTGTCTGTCTCTCATTCGATATTTGATATAGCATTTACAATGGAGGGCCTTGAAAGGGGTGTAGTATAGACAATTATTGGATCCATGTTGTGGTTGGAAAGTTCGTAGTTTAGAAACGATTGTATTGCGAAAGCCCTAACAACCACGTAAAACTTGCAATAGATAAAGTAGAGGCGTCTAACTTTATTTTGCAGGGGGCATGTGATTATGATATGGCATTGGTTGTTACGAAGGTAAAGTAGTTTACTTTTCTATTACTAAGTAGTATAGTAATAGTCATCGTTCCGATGGACGACCTGGTGGCGGCGTCCTGGACTTGGCGTCAAACCGATGGCAGGATGGAGATCATGCCGGAGCGCTCGATGGAGATAAAGGCGCAAGAAGCACCATATCATATCACATTATACATATGATGTTGATACCTTTTTTACATCTTATTGTGTGCTAGTATTAACATACTCAACGGTAGCAAATAAGATAATCCCTATTTAATTCCAATGTTTCGTGTTCCCCTTGTGTGTGCACCACCAAGAAAGTTCTTCGGTATGAGGCGCCATGCGGTGAGTAGGGGTCAGACATATCTACGTTCGCATACAGTGGGTGTAAGCCATGTTGCACAGTGAATACACACAAGTTAGATTTGGCGAGCCTAGCATGTGCAGACATGGCCTCAGAACACAAGAGATTGAAAGATCGAGCATGAGTACATGGATGATGTGATTGGCATTAGTGAATGTCTACCTTTGATAATGCACTAATGGCCGGGACGATCGGGGGAGGTGTAGAGGATAGGGATCATGTGATCACTAAAATCGTCCAGGGGATGACAATTTTAGTGGAGACCAATTATAAATTGATCTCTTATTATAAACTTAGTCTAGATGTCTGTTTGCAAATATCTTAGTAGATCTTATCCTATCCCATTGAGGTCCTTTGCGACCATGGGAATATATTGCTTAATTTGGAACTTAGCAAAAGGGTCCAACTTCATAGATTAATACCCACGCCTGAGGGATATCCTCGTAAAAGGTGATCTTCTCTCCTTGATACAATAACGATTAGGAGATAATTCGATGACTCTAGAATGTTTGGAAAAACACTTAGCGATCTTGCATTAGAGTTGAGAACTCTTAGAAGGGATTGATTGCAATAGGAGGTCATGAATAAAAAGGGTATATGTAAGATATACAAAGTTATAAATGTGGTTTTTGCAAAACTCGTTGCAGTTTGCAAAGTATTTGATACTTGTCCCGTTTTGTGAAAACAGGAGAATCTGCTTGAGAATTGCTGGTTTTGAGGCAACGTGACTTGACGACGGCAAGCAAAATAGTTGATGGCCGACATCACCTCTTCCCTCAAAGTTTGTCATTTGGATTAGTGGACTTGAATATAAATTTGTAATCCCTGTTTGTGTGTCTTGCTTTTGGTGAGACGATTATTCATATGAACAAGTTACAAACCAGTATGTACTATTCTTATAAATAATACCGTTATGGTCACATTACGATTATAAACAAGTTATTCTCATCACTATGTTAATGATAATAGTTTAAACATTTATAAAAGGATTAGAATGCTAAAAGATATCCAAAGTTTAATAATGAAATGACACTATGTTTAAGTCATTTTGGTTATTGCATGTTCTTTATGAAGATTCGGGTCCTAGATGCTTAATCTAGAGACTTTGCAAAACATGCCTCTTGGGCAGAATGACTAAAACTCCACATTCTGGTAAAACGGTGATATGCGAAGAAATGTTGAATCTTATACATAGTGAAGTATCGTATTTTCAACAAGTAGTGGAAATCATTAGTTAATTGTGGACTTAAGTGAATAAGCGTATTTACTTAATGAAACATGAGAAACGATTTGAATTGTTCAAATGAGTTCACAACAATAAGAGGATATTGAAATTAACAAGAATACGAAGTCTCTTCGATTTGATCGACATGACTGAAGTATTCAAGTTAAATTTAGCATAAAAGGGACTTGTGAAAGATGTTTCACAAATCATGATAATTGGATGAATTCAAACTATGTTGAAATATCCAAACATCATAATCATTTTGTATTAGATACACATTATCTCTTATCGGGGTTATAGTTGTCGTTTAGAGTTAGAAATCAAAATAAGTGAACACTCATTTGAAATACAAAGGAACATCTAAAAGATTTGTGGAAACAACACCATAAATGTTATGGCAAGTTCGAGTTTGAGATTTCGATAAATCGAAGTCGTGCCGAATAAACAAGTCTTTGTAGAGCATCCTTAGGAAGCTATGAAAGCATCTTCTGTTGGGGATATACTTTCTGGGTATCCTCAGAGTTCCTCACTGACCAGGGTGGCCCACTTCGTGTTAGAGCTTTGCTTCACGGGCGACCCAGTTAGGGAGAAGAGACGGAGTTCTGTCCGGCTACAGGAAGGCCCAGAAGACTTACCGACTTAGGCCCATAGTGTTACTTGTAGTTCAAGATGTACTCTGTAACCGACTCTTAGTTGTAGCCAGATATATCTCTCTTGTAAACCCTAGGCCGGATATCTATATAAGCCGTCCTAGGGAGAGCCTTTAGGGCACACCTCAATAGTCTACAATCTCAACTCGCACAGGCGAAACCCTTGTAACCCATATTCCGGCTCTGCCGTATTACTGGATTGCTAGCAGGAGTAGGATCCGTCCAAAGCCGGCGGATTCGAACCTGGGTAAACTTGTGTGCTCACCATCTCGGAACACCGTACATCTCACACCCCTCTCTTCCGCACGCCTCGAGGACCCCCTCATGGCGTACTTGTCCTCAATCCGATGACAGTTGGCGCCCACCGTGGGGCAAGTGACCTTCGGATCTACGTTCCAAGCGGAATCTGCAAGAATCGGAATCGGCAAGACTATCTCCGTCGGTCGCATCCTCTACGCCAACGACGTCCCTCTCATCATTCTCGACGAGACGTGGATTCCGGCTAGGGAGGCCGTGACTGCCTACACAATCATGTCTTTTGGCGAGATCGATGTTTACATCGGTTTTGCTGAACCTGCCCCACCCACCCCAGCGGTGATGATAGAGGCAGAAGAATCTTTTGGGTCCCCTTTGTTCGTGGAGGCGGCAGAGTTCCGGATCTCAGAAAAACCTAATCCCACCTAGCCTGCACCAGCTACGGAGATAGTGGAGAAATCCGAGCCTGAGGAAGACCTAGCGGTCTAAGTCGAATCTGGAGTGGATCTCCTTGGAGAGACCGGATCCCAGATCGACCCACCCGCGGAAGTCGAAAACCAGGAGGAGCTCATCAACGACACCGATTCCGGCTCTGATGATGCCGAGACAGACATGCCTTTCCTAAGGCACACACCGCGACGTATGATAATGCAAGATGCAAGCGCAGGTACCTCAGGAACAGTTTCGACATGGCTGATCGCGAGAGCCGCAGGTACCTCAGGAAGCACGCGTCGCACTTTGTCGGATATGTGGGATCCGGATCCAGCTCTGCCGATGCTGAAGAAAACACCGACTCTGTGTTGGAGGCAATTGGAACAAATGCCGACGTACCCACATCCTCGGATGAATCGATGACGTCAGCGGATTTCTGAAAGTTCTCCGTGGAATATGAAGAGGAGTATAACTCCAAAGCTGCAGAAGAAGGAGAATCCATGGATGAAGGATCCGGGGAACACTCTCCCAAAGCGCAGGATGACATGGAAGTCGGAGATAATCCCGAAGTCCAGATGTCCGAAAGTACCGATCAGAGCTTGACTCCGGGAAACGGACCCAAAGCCGTCTTTGCTACCGGCGCTGCCAAGAAGGCAAAGAAGAGGAATAAGAAGAACAAGACCCCGACAAATGACCCTCTGACATAGGAGGTGATTGCTGAGGAATATGAGGAAGACTCGGATGGAGCACTTATCCCAGAAGAGCCGAAAAAAGAAGAATCGATGGATGGACACGTGATCACCGAAGGTGCGCGTAAACTCATCGATGCTGCATTAACCACACCTATCCCTACAGCCACAGAACTTACTGCTGAAGAGCTGGACGAAAGGGCCCAAGCCCTAGAAGCGCATCGTCAACAACTCCTGGATGAAGCCAAAAACATCGAGGAGGAAAAGAAATGCATGGCAACTAAGGATTACATGTTTCGGTTGCATCAGAAGACCCGGAAACGTTACACAGGTGACGGTAAATTTCCGGAAGTGAATAGGGTACTCTTTGAAGGAGATCCAGGGATGCCTTGGCTCGACAGCAAAGGAGAACTGGTGTACCCAACACCAGTACAGAACACTGTCGCAGCTCGAGATATTCTGTCAAATAACCCAGGCCCAGAACAGGTTCGATTGGGCATCAAGCTACTCACCAAGGGTCTGGAGCAACAGATGGCTGTGAAATCCGGAAGTGGAAAACTGGTCTCGAAATCCGACCAATGTCACACGGAATCAACCTGGAATGATATAAGGCCCCAGCGTGTTCCGGAACAGCGTCACCGTTCCGACCGACGGGAAGATAACTACTCCAGAACCGGATCATCAGGACAGCATCACAGAACCGCACGTGACTGGAGCAACGTCGCTCCAGCGGCCGAGCAAGATGCCATTGATGCACTGTATCCGAGGAACCCTCCTCGACGAGAGTCGAACGATCGAAGGGGAGAAGATAAAGAGAAACATCGGGAGGAGGATCGTCAAAAAATGCCACCACCTAGACATGCAAGCCGTCCGACTGAGCCTCACCATGGTGGGAACGACGGATGAAGGAACAACGGAAACCATGCCGGTACAAGTCGGCAGGGGGCTCGTCGTAGTGAAGACCCTCCCCGGAACCGAAATAATGATGTTCCAGACGGAGGCCAGTGATCAGCCGGAAACAATCCAGCTGCCCCACCCTCTCCACCAAGTAGTCATCACAACGGCTCTCAAGGGGGACAGGGAGGACGACATGGAGGAGGAGGTGGTGGCAGAAGCCGAAGTCCAGCTCCAAGGCACCACATCCACAGCCGACATTCGAGATGATCGTTATCCCTGAACGACGCAATGCACATGATCAATTGCAACATAGAGGCGTGGCGCTACGAAAACGATGATATCTACGTGGGACCAAAGTGCTTCGGACCACGCATCAGAGCTACAAGATTCCTAGAAGGATTTGCTATCTCAAGACATATCCAAGCTTACGACAGCATTGCTCGGCCAGATACCTGGCTATAGGATTTTTCCCAATCTTGTTGCATCGCCAAAGGCGGAAACAACCTGGTAGCGACCCGATATCTCCCACTTATGTTGCGGAAGACGGCACGATCATAGCTTAATAAACTTCCGGAGAACACCATCCACAATTGGTATGACATGCAAAGTGCGTTCTTTCGGAATTTCGAAGGCACATATCGGAGGCCCTGTATGGTCGGAGACCTACAGCGTTGCACCCAGAAGGCTGGAGAAACTTGCCGGGATTACCTCGGACGATGGATCGACACCAAGAACTCCTGTGAAGGAGTAAACGATCAAACTGCGATTGAAGCTTTCATCGTAGGTCTCCCAATTGGTCTACTGTGCCATCGCTTGAAGTGTGACAAGATCACTAATTTGGGAGAGATGATAGAAATAGCGAGCAAGTATGCAGATGCCGATGATGATGCAGAGGGATTACTCAATGCCCTAGCTATTCCACAGTCAGCAAAACAATCAAAGCAACAGGCTCACAAGCACAAAAATACCTCGGAAGAAAAACCCAACGCGGAAACGGCAGTGGTCACTGCTACTTTCGGGTCTGGAGGACGAGGAGGACGCGGCGGAGGCCGCGAGCGTGGGCGTGGAACTTCAAGAGTTCAAGGTAGAGGATACCAGCAACCAGGAAAAACCTACTCTTGGGCCGACATTGCCAATAACCCATGTGTGCATCACCTAGACGCCAATGGGGGCTCGTCCCACACCAACGCCAAATGTCGTTTCAATGACGACATCAAAAGAGATGACATCGCGGGCTACAAAGCTAAGCAGAAGAAGGGAAAGAAGGATCCCGAAAAAGAAAAAGAGACCAAGGAAGATTCCGACATGGAGGAAGCTGATGCTTCAAATCCCAAGCCGGAAGGGAAGAAAAATTTTCCGACCAAGAAAGACACTTATGTCACCTTCCTCGGATCTCAACCAGCAAAGATCAAGAAAGCAGTTCTACATGAGCTCAACATGACAGTTCTGCTATCCCCCAATTCTTGGACTGGTCGGAAGTGGCAATCACATTCGACCGCGCTGATCATCCGCCTAAGTTGCACAGGCGGGGAAAATACGCCTTAATCGTCAATCCACTTATCGACGGTTATGGTTTCTCCAAGACCCTCATGGATGGCGGCAGTAGCATCAATATTCTTTATGTCGAAACGCTACGCCGGATGAAGATCTCGGAGACCCAGCTAAACCATAGCTCTGTGATTTTTCACGGACTTGTCCCAGGAAGACAAGCCAATTCCCTGGGAGAGATCACTTTGGATGTTACCTTTGGAACTCCAAAGAATTATCGGACGGATGCACTATCCTTCGAAGTGGTCCCGTTCAAGAGCGCATACCACGCTATATTCGGACGTCTGGCTTACTGGGCTTTTATGGCTCGTTCGTGTTATATTTACAATATGATGAAAATTCCAGGTCCCAACGGCGTGATCACCATCAGGGGAGACCCGAAGAAAGCGCGAGAGTGCGAAGATGGAAATGCCGCCTTTGCCGAAGTCGTGCTGCACGCCCAGGAGTACCAGGAGATCAAGAAGAGCATAGATCCGTCCGAGATGCCCGCAACGAAGAAGGAGGTGACAAAGCCAAATCTGGAGTTCAAGGCATCAGAAGAGACGAAGAAGACGCCGTTGAAGGATGATAACCCCTCCAAGGTGACCCAGATAGGCGTAGGCCTAGATAGCGCATAGGAAAGCGCGCTTGTCAAGTTCCTCCAAGCAAATCAAGATATCTTTGCATGGCAGCCATCTGACATGACCGGAGTACCTAGGGAACTTGCCGAGCACTCTTTAAATGTAAACCCAAACACTAAACCCGTTAAACAATCCTTACAACGGTTCGGTGATGAAAAGTGTAAGGCAATAGCTAAGGAACTAGCACGGCTCGAGTTAGCCGGATTCATAGAAGAGGTCATCCACACTGAGTGGTCGGCCAATCCTGTAATGGTCCCTAAAAAGGACACCACTGATTTAAGGATGTGTGTTGATTATACTGCCTTGAACAAGGCTTGTCCAAAAGATCCGTTCGCTCTGCCTAGAATTGATCAAGTTATCGATTCTATGGCAGGCTCGGAACTGTTATGTTTTCTCGACGCATATTCCGGTTATCACCAAATCCGGATGAAGGAATCTGACAAAGTCAAAACTTTATTCATAACCCGCTTCGGAACCTTCTGTTTTGTTACAATGCCCTTTGGGTTGAAGAACGCAGGAGCTACGTACCAGCGCACGATGCAGCGTTGCCTCCATGAACAAATTGGACGCAATGTACATGCATACGTGGATGATATTGCAGTGATGTCCAAAAAGAAGGAAACGCTGATTTCCGGCTTGGAGGAAACATTCGCCAATCTATGAAAATACAACATCATGCTTAACCCGAAGAAATGTTTCTTCGGAATACCAGCCGGAAAATTGTTAGGTTTCATCGTGTCTCAAAGAGGCATAGAGGTAAACCGAGACAAAATCAAGGCTATACTCAATATTTCTAGGCCAACTCGCCTAAAGGACGTATAGAGACTAACTGGTTGCATTGCTGCAGTCAGTCGGTTTGTAAGCCGACTTGGAGAAAGAGCCGCAACATTATATAAAATCCTGAAAAAGACCAAGGATTTTGTTTGGACTGATGAAGCTGAAGCCGCACTTCATGACCTGAAGAAAGTACTCTCATCTGCTCCTATCCTTGCTGCGCCGGAACCACAGGAACCGATGTTGCTTTATCTTGCTGCGACAAACAAGGTCGTCAGTATCGTCATGGTGGTGGAGAGACCGGAGGAAAATCAGGAACACCTAGTGCAGCATCCGACTTACTTTGTCAACGAGGTCCTGACAGAATCAAAACAGCGATATCCGCACTATCAAAAGCTGGCTTACGGTGTTTTTCTAGCATCTCGTAAGTTACGACATTATTTTCAGGAGCATCCAATTACCGTGGTGAGCACAACTCCCATGAGAGATATAATCAATAATAGTGACACCACAGGACACGTCGCCAAATGGGGCATAGAGCTTTCAGCTTTTGATATTGAGTATAAACCTCAGACAACAATCAAATCCCAGATCCTTGCTGACTTTGTCACTGATTGGACAGAGACGAAGGAGAACATGACCCTCCCTGAGTCGGAATAGTGGACCCTCTACTTCGATGGGTCTCAGTCTCGAGGGGGCTCGGGGGATGGCGTGGTGCTCAAATCACCCCAAGGAGATAAACTTCTATACGTGTTGCAGATCCACTTCACAGTGACAAATAATATTGCCGAGTATGAAGCACTGCTACATGGAATCCGGATTGCTAAGGATATTGGCATCCGACGTTTGATGTGTTACGGAGATTCGGATCTTGTTGCTAACAAGTGTCAGATATTTGTAATGCAAATAAACACATGGCAGCTTATAAAGCTGTTGTGGATGATCTATCTAAATCGTTCGAAGGGTTTTAGGTTCAACACATCCCTCGAGCAGAAAATGAGGAAGCAGATGCACTATCTCGGATAGGCTCTGCATGGAAAGAGGTCCCGGATGGCGCTTTTTAGAGCACCTCAAAGTTCCCTCAATAAAGGGAGTAGATGAGGAATATCCAGCCAAATCCGACTCACCTTTAATAGCGGTCCTGGCTGTAATTCCCAGTTGGACCCAACCCTACCTTGATTATCTGGTAGATGGCAAATTACCCGAAGACGAAGTTCTGAGCCAGCAGATCATCCGACGAGCAAAAGCTTATACTATAATTAAAGGTGAGCTCTATAAGCGGAGTTTTTCTGGGGTTTTTCAGCGCTGCAAATCTTCGGAAGAAGGAGTGGAAATCTTAAGGGAAATCCACGAAGGCGAGTATGGTCACCACGCTGCAGCCAAATCTTTAGTGGCAAAAGCTTTTAGACACGGATTTTTTTGGCTTACAGCTCAGGCAGATGCCGAACGATTAGTCAAGACGTGTAAAGGCTGCCAAAAGTACGCCAAACAAGCTCACGTTCTGGCTGATCAGCTACGAACAATACCAATAACATGGCCGTTCGCGGTCTGGGGGCTTGATATGGTAGGACCATTTAAACGAGCTCCAAGTGGATTTACTCACCTCTTAGTGATGGTGGATAAGTTCACTAAATGGATCGAGGCTAAACCTGTCACTAGTTGTGATGGAGCAACAGCCAAAAGATTCGTCAAGGATGTTATAATCCGGTATGGTTATCCGCATAGCATTATGACGGACAACGGGAGTAACATTTCTATGGGAGAATTGGCTGAATTCTGCAACGAGAAAAATATCCGGCTTGACATTGCATCAGTCGCACATCCATAGGCTAACGAACAAGTCGAAAGAGCAAATGGTTTAATCCTACAAGGCCTAAAACCGAGACTCGAAGCACCATTACGACGTGCTGCGGGGGCTTGGGCAGAGGAATTACCCTCTGTAATATGGAGTTTATGAACAACTCCAAACAGGTCAACTGGATACACACCTTTCTTCTTGGTTTATGGCGCAGAAGCAGTTCTTCCTAGTGATTGGATTCACACTTCTCCTAGAGTGGCCGCGTATATTGAAGAGGATGCCGAGATTTCTCGACAAAATGATCTCGACTTAGTCGAAGAAGTTCGCGTCGTTGCTGAAATGAGATCAACAGCCTATCAGCAGAAGTTATGCAAGTATCATAGCCATAGAGTCAGAAACAGATCTTTCAATAAAGACGGTTTGGTTCTCCGGCTTGTGCAGCAAAGAAAGCACAAACTTTCCCTAGTATGGGAAGGGCCCTTTTTAGTTAGTGGAGTATTGCACAATGGTTCGTATTACTTAACTGACATGAGGCCAGTCAAAGAAAGACCTGCTACTAAGAAGAGAAAGAGAGCTGGAGGCAGTACAAATCCGGATGAGTTAGACAGACCATGGAATATTGCTCAGCTACGTCCCTTTTATTCTTAGTCTATCCTTCTTTGTAATCATATATATGTACATGTTCTGTGAGAAATAAAAGTTTTGGTTGCCTCAAGTTTTTCTGAGAAGTTCTTACCATCTTATTTTCGAATGATCATGTCATAGTCGAAAATCCCAGAATGCTTGAAAGTACTTTATGCTCATGTGCGTTCTGGTT
Organism: Avena insularis; assembly: GCA_023614405.1. Taxonomy (NCBI): domain Eukaryota; kingdom Viridiplantae; phylum Streptophyta; class Magnoliopsida; order Poales; family Poaceae; genus Avena; species Avena insularis. The sequence continues at coordinate 642,362,774 of CM042690.1, forward strand.
TAGAATTACGATTTTAAATTGCTACCCTCGGGTATAACTCTAAAGTTTCTACTCTTTAATTTGGTTATTTGTCTGATTGCTGGCTGCGGGCATTTTCCGAGTAGTGAATTGTTGGTACTGGAAGCCGGCTTTGTTTCCAAGTTTAAAATGGTTTAGCAATTGAGCTCCGTTGCTCGGCAAAGTTTCCGGGCAGAAGGTTTAGCCGGCTCACAAAAGGGACAAGGTGGAAAGCCAGATAAACGATAACTATAGGCGAAAAAAGTTCAAAGTGCTTATGTAAACATTTCAGGCACACAAAAATTTAAAGCCAAAAGTGCTGAATAGATCAAAAGCATAGCACTAGCAAAATTATAGTACTGCATATTTACAGACCCATCATGTTTTTCAGAATAATACAAACTTTTCTAGCAATCTATGATGCAGGAGGAGAAGAAGGAGTTGTCGGCTCGCTGGATATGTCGCCTTGATATCGTTCCGAGATGTCCACATCCGATACGGTGTGGTCATCGTCGGAAACTTCTGTTGATTCTTCAGGAGGCGGAGGTGGTGTGTCCACGCGGGTGAAGAAGGGAGTGTCGTAGCTGGTCAAATCAGCCACGTGACACCCATATCTGGCGCAGGAGTTCATAATGGCCTTGAGGTCCTGCTCCTGGCCGTCTTCGTCCACCTTGCAGTACCCTCTGGTCACTTGCCAAATCTCCATGCTTCCATGGTGGCTCATGACCATGGTGAGAGCGTTTTGCGCTGCGGATCGCGCGTAGGACATATTCCAATCCTGGACAAGCTGCGGCATTTCCTTCTCCTTGTCCCGCACCTGAAAATCTGACATGCTATGCATGTCCCGAATCTTGAGAGCTTCGCCAATATCCTCAAGGGATTGGCAGAAGTCATGAAGCAGGTCACCGACTTGGGTAAGCCGGTGGGTGCGGGGATCGGTGGAGGAAGAGTCCGTCAAGTTCAGAGGACCTATACACAAAACAAGTTAAGAAAATCCGACATTGAAAGAAGTCAAAGAAAGTGGAAAAGTCAGACAGATGGAACGTATCGAAAATGACGTCGTCAATTTTGGTCTTCTCTTCTCGAAGACTCTGGAGTTTAGCCCGGAGCGCCTCGGAAAGGTCCCTCTCTCTACACAACTCGTTATTGAGGTCCGAGATTTTCTGATCTTGAGCAGCAATCTTACGATCACGCTCATCAGTAGCCATGGAGGAGGACTCGAGAACTTGAGCTATGCTCTTCTCATGATCCGCTTTGAGCTTATCCAGCTCTTGGCGAAGTTCCTTGTTCTCCACCACTAAAGTTTTGAGGTTCTCGACCTCTTCAATCATGGCGCATGATTGTTTCACCAGTGCTGTAAGTCAAAAAGAACAACAGTTCAACGAAAAAAATCGACTATGAAAACACAAAGACAAGGTTTGAGTCTCGGAATGTTTACCTTCGGCTTCATCCTTGGCAACTTTAAGCTCAGCATTCTTAAGTCGGAGAGCTCTGATCTCTCTCCGCTTGTTGCAGACATTTTTCAGCAAATCCTGGTTATAGGAATATATTTTCTGTAAGTCGGAATACCCAAAGTCAGAAGTCTACTAAAGACTCGGGCTAATATTTTTACTAAATATCAGCACGAGCCTTGGGGGCTACACTAGTTCATTCTTTGGCATCCTAAGGAAGCATAAATCTAGATTATTTATCCTACTTCATGCTTGGGGGATAGAGGATATGATATGAAATAAAGAGAAAACAGGAGTTAGAATTCTGACTTACATATTGTTCGCGAGTCAGTTTATCCAAACTCGCATTCACTTCAATAGCAACCTTCTCAACGAAAGTCAAAGGAGTCACTAGAGCAGTTGGAAGCTCACCGGACCTTATCCTCTCGTTGCAAAGACGCACTTGTTCAAGAAGGTCAGAGTGCTTGATGTCCTCCGCCTCTTGCGCTTCTTCGGCAGATAGAGTACTTTTCTCCAGGCATTGCCTGGCAAGCTGCTGGATCTCTTCTGCAGATTTCCGAGATAGGCCAAACTTGGCAAGTCCCGGATTGCTGAGTAGGTTTTTGGCAAAGATCTCTGCAGAGGGATCATTACCCGAAGAGGGTTCACCCTTATCTATACCTGACTCACTCATGGTGACGTCAGTTTGCGATTCAAGGATCACAGGCTCCATTGAAGGAGCCGGATCTTCTGTGAAAGCCGGAGAAGGAGTAATCACCGGCGTTGCGGAAGGTTGAGGGGCAGGAGTCAGAGGAGCTACGGCAGGAGAAGCTATGGTAAGCTTCGTCTATCACAGGGGCTTTGAAGAAGTTCCCTTCCCCTTACCCTTGATGAGCTGTTTAGCTCTGAGAATGTAATAGAATCAAAAACATTACATCTCGAAAGGAAATTCGAATAAAGTACAAAGGCAGAAGTTGTGTTGAAAGTTACCTCTTCACAACATGCACCTCCTTTATGCCGACAACCACTGCTGGAGCCTTGCGTTTCTTAAGTGCAATATCCGGCAATGGGACCAGTTCTGCCTCCTGAGAAAACTCCGGAGGATATCCCTCGAGAGGAGCAAGTTCCGACTCGGGGAGGTCAGCAAGCTGAAAAGAATAAAGCATATCAGTATTGCAAATTAACTTAAAGATTGAAACGCATAAAAAGGTTTGTTGATAGAAACTTACCGGCACTACGGGGTTTTCCGTCGTATGCATATCCAGAGAAATCTCCAGGATCCTCCTCTCGGTCCGTTCCCTTATCAGCCACTTAATCTGGCTTATATAGCCTTGCGTGGTGTAGGCTCTGGGGCTGATGCGGAGGGAGTATTTCTTGGATGACATGATGGAGTGCATCAGTCGGTCTCCGTGGTATTGAAGGGGCTGGATCCAGCATGACACCCAGCATTGGACCAAGTTGGATCCCTTCAGTCCTTTGTGTTTGATCAGATATTCGACCTGCCTCTTAGCGAGGATCAGATCATCACTGAGAGCCAGAGCGGCCTCGTCCCAAGACGGTTGGGCCGTGGCAGCTCCGTTGATAAAAGCCGGCAAAGCAGTAGCTTTGCTGGGAGCCGAAATATCCTTCTGATAAAAGAATGTGGCTGACCACTGTTTGACCGAGTCACTAGCTAAGATTTTGGGATATGCGCGCTCGCGTCTAAGCAAAAAACTAATGGTACCGGTGATATAAGGAACACCGGCAGTGATAGAATTTCTTCGGACATGAAAGTAATACCGGAATAAGGTCAAACTCGTCCTAATGCCGAGAAATCCCTCACACAAAGAAGCATAAGCGCTCATCTCTAAAAGAGAGTTGGGAGGAAGATGGTGGAGTTGAACACTATAATGGTCAATCACCTCGGAAAAGAATTCTGAGGGAGGGAATGACAAACCTCTGTTCGAGGTGGGTGCCTAAGTGGACCTGCCATGCGGCCTTGTGGTTAGGGGTGATTTCCACGCCGCTCCGATCCGACACGGAGGAGCCCTTCTGTCTCCATGTTCTGGAGCTGCTCATCATCAAGAACGCAGGGGATCCAGACCCCGCGGAAGCTTTCCTTCTCCGCCGCCACTTCCGTCGCTGCCGCAGCCGCCAAACCGAAAGATGAAGACGAAGCCATTTCTCCGGTGCGCCGGTGACCTAAGATGGGCGGCGCTAGGAGTTTTTGGGGGAAAGAATAGGAGCTCTGTGCGCGTGGAGGAGATTTGGAGGAGAGGAAAAGGCAAGGGAACATGTGAAGAAAGAAGGAGGAGAATCCTAACCCCTTATATCCACCTAACCATGCCAAGATTCGTGCAAATGCTACAATATAACCGACACGCGTCGTGGAAGGAACTAGGAAGGACCCACGCGATGATTATGTTGACTCGATCTCTGCGCACGCATTGAAATGGCGCCTCGGTTCCGTGAACAGCGGACCCACCAACGGTCGTGCTGACAGGATGTCTGTCAGATGACGTGACTTGACCATGACTTGTGTCAGGTGGCATTAGATACCAAATTCCGGCTTAGTTTGAAATCAAGTTGGAAAATTCGAGTAACCTGTTGATAGGTCCGACTTGTTTTTAAGACCCGAATCATATTTTTTGTTGTAAAGTTTCAGGAACCCTTTAAGATTTTGCAAGCCGAAGATCAAGCTAGACGATGATAAAATCCGACTTTGGATCTTGGAGACTTCCAGGGGCTGCTATTGGGGATATACTTTCCGGGTATCCTCATAGTTCCTCACTGACCAGGGTGGCCCACTTCGGGTTAGAGCTTTGCTTCACGGGCGGCCCAGTTAGGGAGAAGAGACGGAGTTCTGTCCAGCTACAGGAAGGCCCAGAAGACTTACCGACTTAGGCCCATAGTGTTACTTGTAGTTCAAGATGTACTCTGTAACCGACTCTTAGTCATAGCCGGATAGATCTCTCTTGTAAACCCTAGGCCAGATATCTATATAAGACGTCCTAGGGAGAGCCTTTAGGGCACACCTCAATAGTCTACAATGTCAACTCGCACAGGCGAAACCCTTGTAACCCATATTCTGGCTCTGCCGTATTACTAGATTGCTAGCAGGAGTAGGATCCATGCAAAGCCGGCGGATTCGAACCTGGGTAAACTTGTGTGCTCACCGTCCCAGAACACCATATGTCTCACACCCCTCTCTTCCGCACACCTCGAGGACCCCCTCATGGCGTACTTGTCCTCAATCCGACGACATCTTCCACAAAGGGGCAAACTTGTGGTTGTCCTAAGTTGATGTGTCTTGATAAAGATACAGGTGGAAGAAGGTAAAAGATCAAAACAAGGTATTTGACCTTACCTCCGAATTGTTGAGTGGTGCAGCGGAATTTGTTTCGTGAATCCAAACTCTGCAAATAGAGGAGAAACCAATGATAATGATCATAAAGTTTCAGTGAATACTTTTACTAAAGAAAGTAGGATTCAACTATATATTCTACAAGTTTGTGGAATTATATTGTTGATCCACTTGTCATGTTTTGAACAAGGCATACCTACGAATTACAAAGAAGCGTAATGGACCTAAGTACGAGAAATGAATGGTCATTGAAATCTCGTTAGTGGAATTCTCGATTTGATGGTGATCAAGGAATTTTGGAATGTCCAAGATTATTGAGAGGACCTAGATTTGAGTGGGAGCAAATCAGCTTGGCTAATTCATAATATGTAGCTGACATATTTTGAGTGGGAGCTAAGTGAAATCCCTGGATCTCAAACATGCATGTCATATTTGAGTGGGAGCGTGAAATCATTCTGGGATATGTGGACGACATATGTGAACGATGTGAGTGGTGTTAATAACGTTTAAGTTAGATAAATAAGGATGAAGTTGAAGTTATTAAACAAAGATATCTATCGAGATAGATTGGTGAGTTTAATAAACACTGAATGTCGAATGCTTCCTGGACTTGATTCTGAAAGATGTTCAGAATGTCCTAAGACAAGATCCTGAAAAAGCTCAGAATGGAATAAAGTGAGAAAGTAGTTCTTACTATATGAAGCATTGAGTTAGTATTGCAACTATGGTTGAAAGAAAGAGATGTGTTGCATCTCCTATGCCTCAGTCATAGGTTTTTCCATATAACCATGTTGTATACTCGACGTAATGTGACCCGAAGTTCTGGTTGATAGGACAAAGTCTTAACTATAAGAACATGTCTTTAAGTGATTCCTGAGTTGATCATTGAACCAGGATTAAGTTTGTACATAAATGGCAAGAAGCAATGTAAGTGGCGTAGATGCATTTCATGCAGTAGGATCTACATAGATATAGAAGTATAAAGGCTCCATCTGATGTGATGTATAATGTTATGGCGGGGCTAGTTCGCTTTTAACGTAGAATGATGTGTCCCAGGGCCCAGTGCCCATGAGAAAGCCCTCGAGGTTGATCTAAAGTCACTGTAAGCTCCTGGAATCCGGCCTTGTTTTGCTACCATGACTATAGTATATACCCAAAGGATATCAAAGTGTGTTTCGAAGTTTAGATGACAACGGTGAAAACGACTGTCATCATAAACACTAGAAACAAAGTCTCACTTTGTCGCCAAACAAATACTTCGACCCATTATAAGATAATGGTGTGAATGTCAAAGTTAGGAAGACATTAACGATTTGTAAAAGACATAATGATCTGGTAAAACAGAACATGGACATGACGTTTCCCATGAGCATGCATGATCTGTAAACACATATGGTATATGGTTTATATGAGTAAAATGCGAGCTAGGTTATTTGTACTCTAGTGCAAGTGGGAGACTGAAGGAGATATGCCCTAGAGGCAAATAATAAATAGGTTTTTATTGTCATATCTCAATTAGTTTATAATAGTTTCATATTGTGCTATAATTGTGCCAAGTAGAAACATTGGTACAGGTGTGGTATGAAACAACCAAGTCCCTAGTAGCCTCTATTCATACTAGTTCGTTGGTCATGAGGATGATCTGGGTTTCAAGATCATGGGCATTTATGCCGATTGACAACGGGATCATATCATTGGAGAATGATATGATTGGACATTCCTCGAAGGATTGCAACACGATCAAGTCATATAGTTCATTGTTGCAACAGCTATACCTAGACCCCTTTTCCTTAGACCGTGAGCTCATATTACTCATCGCTTCCGAGTCGCTTAGACTGCATCAAGCGCCACTTGGTAATACAGTGGTTATAAACGTGTATGTTGGGTATTCCGAAGGAACAGTAGATGACATGTGACTGCAAGACCGGGATTTGTTCACCCACATGACGGGTAAAGATACATACGGCCGGTGTAGGGGAACGGGTAGGCTACACTAGTGAAAAATCAAAATTTCTACCGCGTCAACCAGGAACACTATTGTCATAGATCACGGGATTACCGCTAGACGCGCAAGTGCGGAACTCGATGAAGCACGTCGCGACAGTGTTGATGTTCTACATCTCCTCCTTTCCCTCGTCCCACGAGCAGCTCCCCTTTGCGCGGCTCGTCCAAGTGCTATAGATGCATCACCTCCGAGGTATCCACACGTTCGGAGTGGAAGCCGTCACACACCAGACTGCTAGGTCTGCACGTGCAACACAGGCGGAAGAGGAGTGGTGGCTGGGTGGAATGCTCAACCCTATTCAGCTCGCCTCACTCTCTCTTATATAGGAATCCCTGGTGGGTTTCTACATTAGCAGCCTAAGCCTGGTCTAATTTGGATCCAATCCTCATTAGGCTTCCAGCCCCTAAAGTGTGTGACCCTATAGGTTCATACAAGTATAGACATGACACGAGTACACTTACTCTGTCAATAGTTGGTAGCGACCTCTAGCAAGACGTGCCAACTCCTAAACGCATATAAAGATCATTCAGACGAACCATCACAAGGTTGAGTACATGTCTTTCCCTTTGCCTCACGATATTTGGTCTAGCTCCAAGCTGACCTCTCTTTCTCGATATTGTGATTCGGAATCCCTTTACTAGGTTAGCTCTTAACCATATGTAGCACGGCCATGCATTTCTGGATCCGATCACTCGAGGGGCCCAGAGATATCTCTCTCAAGTAGAGAGGGGCAAATCCCATCTTGATTGACCAATGCATTGCAGCATGTATCAGGACAAACCCGAAAGCTACCTTTATAACTACCTAGTTACGGAGTAGTGTTTGATATCCCCAAAGTAGGTCGATCCACATCTCAAGTACATGCGACAATCTCAGGTCTAAGGACAAAACGTACACGATGTGTAGAGAGAGCTGCAAGTATTATTGCTAGTCTCAAGTTGGGCCAGTCCAACCCCATGTTCATAACATGTGTCCACATCATTGGTTTGACATCTCCATGTCTATGACTTGCGAAACATAGTCATCAACCAATCGATGTGCTAGTCTAATATTCACGTGTGTCCTCACATGAACTCCGACTAGGGACAATTATTAGATAACCATACAAGTAAAGAGTTTCACAAACAATTTACATAATTGCCAATCAATACAAGTTGCCTGGTATATGGATATTCAAGGAACATTATAAAAACACATGGATACACATGAAATACAATCATCTCTATGATTGCCTCTAGGGCGTATTTCCTCCAGTCTCCCACTTGCACTAGAGTCAATCTAGATAGTATCTAATACCTATTGCTCTTGTGTGCGCTTCATGCGCAGGCTGCGGGAGTGGCTTAGTCAAGGGATCAGCAACATTTGAGTTCATATGTATTTTGCATAACATGACACTACCATCATCAATGAACTCACGAATCAGATGGTAACGCATGCTAATATGTTTGTTCTTCTAGTGCTGTCTAGGTTCCTTGGCTTGTGTAATAGCACCATTGTTGTCACAATAAACGTCTAAGGGATTGGACGAGCCCTGAACCACACCAAGAGTGATCAGGAAATTCCTAATCCAAACAGCTTCCTTTGCAGCCTCCGAGGCAGCAATATATTCAGCTTCTGTTGAAGAGGAGGCCACTGTATCTTGCTTGGAACTTTTCCACCTCACAGCACCACCATTCATGACAAACACATAACCTGATTGCGATTTCGAGTCATCTGGGTCGTTAAGGTAACTCGCATCTGTGTAACCCTTTACACTGAGTTTAACCTCACCTCCATAAACTAGGAACATATCCTTAGTCCTTCTCAAGTACTTAAGGATATTCTTTACCGCTGTCCAGTGACTCTCACCTAGATCAGCCTGGTATCTGCTCGTAACACTTAGAGCATAGGAAACATCTGGGCGAGTACATGTCATCGCATACATGATGAATCCAATAGCCAAAGCATATGGAACCCTACTCATGCGCTCTCGCTCATCAGTGGTCGAAGGACACTGGGTCTTGCTAAGTTTAATGCCATGATACATGGGCAAGAACCCCTTCTTAGCCTCTTCCATGCTGAACCGTTTCAACGCTTTGTCAATGTACGTACTATGGCTTAATCCAATTAGCCTCCTTGATCTATCTCTATAGATCTTGATGCCCAGAATATATGCCGCTTCTCCCATGTCCTTCATAGAAAAACTATTTTTCAATGAGGTCTTAACAGACTCGAGCATAGGAATGTCATTTCCAATCAGTAATATGTCATCCACATATAAGATTAGAAACACAAGTGATTTCCCATTTTATTTCTTATACACACAAGGTTCTTGTTCGTTTTTGGTGAAGCCAAACTCCTTTACAACTTCATCAAATCGAATGTTCCAACTCCGAGATGCTTACTTCAACCCATAAATAGACTTTTGAAGTTTGCATACCTTTCCAGCATTGTTTGGATCGACAAAACCTTCGGGCTGCATCATATACATGTCCTCAGTAAGGATTCCATTTAAGAAAGCCGTCTTGACGTCCATCTGCCATATCTCATAATCGAAATATGGAGCAATGGCTAGAATGATCCGTATAGATTTAAGCATCACTACGGGCGAGAAAGTCTCGTCGTAGTCAACTCCTTGAACTTGTCGAAAACCTTTTGCAACAAGTCGAGCTTTATGCATGTGAACATTTCCATCCATATCAATCTTCTTCTTATAGATCCACTTGCACTCGATGGCTTTAAAACCATTAGGCAGGTCAACCGAGTTCCAAACTTGATTGTCTCCCATGGACTCTATCTCGGATCTCATGGCAATCAGCCGTTTCTCAGAGTCTGCGTCCACCATCGCTTCTGCATAGGTCGTAGGCTAATCATTATCTAACAATAATAACTCTCGTGCTTCGTGGAGCCTCGCCGACCTTCGTGGCTGTGGTGCTTATATTACCACGGGTTCCTCAACTTGTTCTGCTACAATAGCATCACTCGTAGAAGCATCCCCGACTGTCTCATCCTGAACTTCTTCAAGTCGCACCGACCTTCCACTCGTTCCCTTTGTGAGAAACTCTTTCTCTAGGAAAACACCGCTACGAGCGACAAACACTTTGCCCTCTTCTCGGTTGTAGAAGTAATACCCTAAGGTTTCCCTTGGGTATCCCACAAAAATGCACTTATCCAATTTGGGTGTTAGCTTGTCCGACTGAAGTCGCTTGACAAATGCATCACAACCCCAAATCTTTAGAAAAGACAAACTGGGATTCTTTCCAGTCCACATCTCAGATGGTGTCTTAACTACGGATTTAGACGCTACCCTGTTTAGTGTGAAAGCTGTTGTTTCTAGCGCGTAACCCCAAAATGATAATGGTAAATCCGATTGGCTCATCATCGATCGAACCATGTCCAACAAAGTTCGATTATGCCATTCAGAGACCCTGTTTCTTTGAGGCGTTCCGGGCGGCGTGAGCTGTGGAACAATTCCGCAACTCTTAAGATGATTGCTAAACTCGTGACTCAAATATTCACCTCCACGATCAGATCGCAAGGCCTTTATTTTCTTGCCACGTTGATTCTCTAACTCATTCTGAAACTCTTCGAACTTTTCAAAAGTTTCAGTCTTATGCTTCATCAAGTAGACATAGCCATATCTACTGAAATCATCAGTGAAAGTAATGAAGTAGTGATATCCTCCTGTAGCTGTCGTGCTCATTGGTCCACATACATCAGTATGTATGAGTTCCAACAAGTCTGTCGCTCTCTCAGGAAACCCCGTAAAAGGCATCTTGGTCATCTTTCCAAGTAAACAATCTTGACATGTCTCGTATGATTCAAAATCAAACAAAGTTAGAAGACCATCACCATGGATCTTCTTCATGCGCTTTTCACTTATATGCCCCAAACGATAATGCCATAAATAGGTAGGACTCAAATCATTTGGTCAAATACTTTTAGCACTAACATTGTAAACACATGCATTATCAAGATTTAAAATAAATAACCCATTCACAATGGGAGCATCAGCCACAAACATAGCATTCTTAGAGATTACACAACCATTGTTTGTACTCGCGAATGAATAACCATCCCTCATCAAACATGAAGGTGATAAAATGTTTCGACCCATACTAGGAATGTAATAACAATTATTTAACTCCATAATAAATCCTGACGGAAGGTGAAGTTGCATGACGCTGATGAACAATGCAGCAACCCTTGCTTTATTTCCGACGCAAAAATCCACTTCGCCTTTCTGCACTTCTCTAGTTCTTATTAGCCCCTGCATCGAATTGCAAATATGAGCAACCGATCCGGTATCAAATACCCAAGAGTTAACATAAGAATCTGCGAGAAAAATGTCCACAACATTTACAACAAGCGTACCTGAGTGGGAAGTACTCTTACTTCCACCCTTCTTCAAAGAAGCCTGGTACTTGCTGCAGTTTCTCTTCCAGTGGCCAGATTCATGATAAAAGAAACACTCAGTGTCTCCTGCAGGTCCAGCCTTTTGCTTGGGTGCAGGGTTTGGCTTAGGGATCGTATCCTTAGCCTTGCCCTTCTTCTTCTGCCAAGAAGTGCCCTTTTTTTGAAGCTAGGCTTGTTCTACACAGCCATCACATGGCTATGCCCTGCACACTTCTTAATGTCACATTCTGCTGTTTTCAGCATCCCACATAATTCATTAAGGCCCCTCTCCACCCCATGCATATGGTAGTTCGAAATGAAATGCCCATAGCTAGATGGAAGAGATGTCAAAATGAAATCAGTGGCCAACTCTTGGCCTAATGGAAAACCAGGCTTTTCCAAAGTCTGACTATAACCAACCATTTTGATCACATGGGGGTCTGCAGCTACTCCCTCTGCCAGCTTGCATTCCACAAAGGACTTAGTGACATTGTACCTCTTAGTCCTAGCCTGAGTCTAGAACATGTCCTTAAGCGCAACGATCATATCGTACGCTTCCTGATCCTCAAACTGCTTTTGAAGATCAGGTTCCATGCATGCAAGCATAAGACAACTAACCTCAAGAGATTCATCACATGCTTTCTTATAGGCATTCTTAAGGGCGGCAGTTGCATTATCAGCAGGTTCATCCGGGATTGGGGTATCCAGAACAGTTTCCTTTTTTCTCAACCCTGAGAACAATTCTCGTGTTCTGGACCAATCTGAATAGTTTGTTCCATTTAGTTTATCCTTTTCAAGAATCGAACGCAAAGCAAAAGGTGATGAATTGTTCGGTGCCATTGATCTAAAACAAAAATATGCAAAATACTAAGCCATGTAACCATGAAAGAGTAAAACATATTAAACAATTTAATAGCATATACTCCCACTTAAATCAACATCCCTCTATTGATACTAAGTGATTCAAGATCCACAATTAACAAGTCGACTAGTGAGCTTTAGCATCACTGCTAAAAGACAAGGTAAATCGGTAAGCAACCTTTGCTAATCATATCACATATGAATCTTGTTGTTGGGTGACATCTCTGTGTCAAAACTAGGCACCCAACCTTTATGCCCCAAGGTCCTTAACGGTTAAGATGACCTTGTTAAGCTCACCAACCCTTATGCGTGTAGGTATCCGATACAAACCCATCCAGCCAAGGAAAACCACGGCACCCTAATTTCATAGACCCACCATCAATTGTACAGGGCATAGGATGGTGCAAGGTTTGGTTGGGAGGGCATGGTTTAACTTAAACTTTGTGAGGGATCGTTCTACTTCTATCATCTAAGCATGCATAGTAGTAAAACGTATAAGAATAGCATTCACATAGATGTGATACAGTATGGCCCATTTTTTTCATGGTGATCTCCATCGCCATAGAACCTGTCCACCATGATGATCTCCATCTTCATGCTCTATGCAAGCCATCCTCCAAGTGATGAGTTCTCCAAGAACTAATACAAGCTATTACTCCTAACAGCGAGTAATCAAAATTACATGGTATTGGGATCATCACAAGTTGGCACGCAAGCCATTACAATAATTGACAACACATATGGATCCAGCCGTGTTGCCCTACTCACGACACGCAGGTCATGAAAAATACATACAGGCATCACATACATTTTTGGGCCATACTGATCACATACATCCTGCAAAAACAAGTTGTGCATAGAATCGCATTCTACCGGATCATGTGAAATCGTAGCACCTATGAACCTTAACGTAATACAAAAGGGGCTACGACTAAGGGGGGTCTAGGGGTCTCCCCCTGAGAGATCAAATCTATACAATTTTCTTTAAGGATTTTGATCGGCAAATTAAATTTACCATAAACCGACCATAGTTCCGATTCGACCAAACTCCTTTGATCACGGTACGTCGATTCAGATCTAATTCCCGATTCGATCAATCATATTGATCTTCGTGTGATTCAAAAGGATTTATGTGTCACTGTCTACCCCGATGGCGGAAACCGACCGGTAGGGGTAAGTCATTCGATGACCTTAGAATCACAATCACGAAAAATAAGATCATAGATCAATCCAGAACCACCGCCATACAGACGATCACATCATCCATATCAATCTACATATCACCATATGCAAACTTCTCGAACCTATGACTAAACAACATCGGCTCTGATACCACTGTAGGGGAACAGGTAGGCTACACTAGCGAAAAATCAAAATTTCTATCGCGTCAACCAGGAATACTATTGTCATAGATCACGGGATTACCGCTAGACACGCAGGTGCGGAACTCGATGAAGCACGTCGCGGCAGTGTGGATGTTCTACGTCTCCTCATTGCCCTCGTCCCATGAGCAGCTCCCCTTTGCGCGGCTTGTCCAAGTGCTACAGATGCAGCACCTCCGAGGTATCCACACGTCCAGAGTGGAAGCCGTCACCGCACACGATCTGCTAGTGCATGTGCAACACAAAGGAAGAGGAGTGGCGGTGGGTGGAATGCTCAACCCTATTCAGCTCGCCTCACTCTCTCTTATATAGGCATCCTGGTGGGCTTCTACATTAGCAGCCCATTAGCACTAAGCCTGGTCTAGTCGGATCCAATCCTCATTAGGCTTCCAGCCCTAGAGTGTGTGACCCTATAGGTTCATACACGTATAGACATGACACGAGTACACTTACTCTGTCAATAGTTGGTAGCGGCCTCTAGCAAGACGTGCCAACTCCTAAACGCATATAAAGATCATTCGAACGAACCATCACAAGGTTGAGTACATGTCTTTCCCTTTGCCTCACGATATTTGGTCTAGCTCCAAGCTGACCTCTCTTTCTCGATACTGTGATTTGGAATCCCTTTACTAGGTTAACTCTTAACCATATGTAGCACGGCCATGCATTTCTAGATTCGATCACTCGAGGGGCCCAGAGATATCTCTCTCAAGTAGAGTGGGGCAAATCCCATCTTGATTGTGTTGGGGGGATACCCCCGGGTAGGGTCACACCGGGGTATAATGGCCGAGTTAGCCGAGGTACGGCAAGGTCAAAGCAAGGGCTGGCTGAGTCACCTCAAGGCAGGCCGAATCACGGAGTAACCCGGACCGGAGGATGTCCACCTAACTGAGTCCCGGCCGGCTTATGTCGTATGCCGGCAGGATTTAAATAACTTGTATGCAGGTACCGGTGTGGCCAAATCAACCAGGCACGATTCGGGTTATATCAGGCTTGCAAGAGAAGGAAGGTATCTCGCTGGTCAAAAGGTGGCCACTGTGCGCAGAGCGTGAGCAAAGAGGACAGAGGCCAGGACCACCGAGGCGTGGCCGACAATGGTGACGCTGCCTATGTCGGATGACGCCGGCGCCGCAGAGGCTCACGTAGCCTCTGCATGGCTTACGCAAGGGAAAAGTTACCCAGTCGGTTTTCTATTTTGGGAAGAGGCATATTCCCTGGAATATGCCTCCACGTATGCCCTAATTGGAGACCTAGCCACCCCTATATAAGGAGGGATAGGGCATCTGTAGAAAGGGTTGAGCTTTACTTGGTTATTCTCTAGTATGTTCCTGAGGGCTAGCTAGTGGAGAGAGTAAGAGAGTTCCTTCTTCCTCCTCACCCCAATACAGCTCAAGGAGCACTTGTAAATCTTGGAAACCAACTAAATACAAAGCATCTGTGTGTGGAATCACCACACCATCCCTCCTTGGATTCCTCTAGCGCATATTGTCCCCACCTTTAGCCTATCCATGGCATCTGCTGTGACACCACCACGACAGTTGGCGACCACTATGGGGCTAGCGGCGCTAGCAGGAGTGAAGATCCGGACGGGAAACCTCATTGGCACCGGCGAACACATCGTCTCCGGGCTTTTTCAGCACTTTGGACCGCTGGACTTTGTCAGCGACGATGTTGGCTGGTTCGGCAAGCGACCTCTCCCGCGCAATGGCGTCTTCGTCAAGCTTGGCACGCACAAGATCTACATCATTGTCGATGTGTCGTGTGTTCACCCGCGGCACATCATCGAGGGAGGCGAGCCACCCCTTAGCATGTCTCGTGGGGCGCGTATCGCTCGCTCCCCTGACCGTGCTGAGGTGATGATGACTGCACCTGACGCTGGCGCGAGCAAGGATCCGGCACCAGATCCGGAGGTAACACCAAAGGCACCGAGGAAAAGTAGAGGTCCTCCACTAGAGAGGCTAGAGAATGTGATGCAACAGGCGATAGATAGCCTAGAGAGCCCCATAGCACCTGTGGTAGATTCGGCTCAGGCATAGGCCGAGTTAGAGGAGACTAGGCAGAAAATACTAGAGGGTGCAAAAAAGATAGCAGCGGCTTAGCAGTCGTTGAACATGACACTGCGTGAGTACGCAAAGGCAAATAAGGTAGATGCTGTAAAAGTGAAGGGGAGAAACCTCATGAGTGAAATGAACAAAGAAGGTGATATTAGAGTTGAGGAATCATAGAACGTTTTGTCCGTGGGGCTGCCGAAGTATAGTACCCCGGCAAAGAACCTCAGAGCAGCAGATGCAGATGCGTCCGAGTTAGAGGGTTTGACGGGTGAAGCCCGACAAAGACAGCAGGATAGGGTCAATGAGTTAGTTCGGATCGCGAACAGACAAAATGAAGAGTTACTCAGGGCTAATTTAGGAAGAGCTGGGGCCTCCAAAGTCGTTCACTCAGCAGTAGGTAACCCGGAGAAATCTGCTGGAGCTGCATCGTCGCCTCATGGTGGCCCAAGAAGAGAGGAGGTGGTAACCTCGGCGAGGAGAAACAAGCAGATAGTCCCATATGACCCGGCAAGGGCAGGGAAAGGAAAAGAAATGCAGAGAAATGAGGATCGATGAAGTGTGAGCCGAGGTGAAGCTGGCCGAGGTAACCGCGACCAAGGCAATGCCGGTCAGGGAAACGCCGTGAATGGCAATGTCGGACAGCGTAACTCAGCGGGTGTAGGGCAACCGCAGCAGCGGAATATACCACGACAAGAGCGAAGTGCCGGCCAAGGTATCCAATAGAGAGCAGCTCCATAGGAGCAAGATAGATACAATGATGGTGATTCAGAAATGGTGAACGCAGGATACCCTAGGCCGGACTATCACGTGATAGGGTCAAGGTTGGGAAGCAGGAACTTGATGCCTGACGACGCCAGGTTAAAACTGGATTGGCTTTATAGGTCAGAGCAAATTGAGTGTCAAGGTCCTCCGGGTCCTGCATGTTTTGGGCCCCGGATCATGAAGGAGCCTCCGGTGCCTAACTTCCAGTTGCCTAGAGGCACAAAAACATATGACGGTAGCACCAAGCCAGAAGATTGGTTGATCAACTACACGACAGCGGTGAAAATTGCTACAGGCAACTTGAGATGGGCTGTGAGATACGTACCTCAAATGCTGGAGGGACCAGCGAGGGTATGGCTAAACAACTTACCACCTGGAAGTATCAACTGTTGGATTGATTTCGAGGAAATGTTTGTCAGTAACTTCTCGAGCACGTATCAGAGGCCGAATAGGCCATAGACCTTAGCAATGTGCAAGCAGAGACCAAATGAGACGGACCGTGGGTTCTTAACCCGGTGGTGCACAGTGCGAAATTCATGTCAGTGCGTGATTGAGTCACAGGCCATAACATGGTTTGCACAAGGGTGCAGATATGCAAGCATGCTGTGGCAAAGGTTGCAAAGGGATATGCCAAATACACTGGCAGAGACAATCCGGATCGCTGATTCGTATGCCTTGGGTGATCCGACTCAACCTAGGCTTGTGTCGAGCGAGTCAAATGAGTACTACCAGCGAGATGGAGCCGGGTCATCCCGGCGAAATGACTATCGGGGTAAGAGAAGATATGATAGGCCGGATTACAGGTACAGTTCGCAACAAGTTGCAGTTGTAAATCAAGATCAACCCGGAGCAGGGAGTAATCAGCGTGAGAAAACTGGAGGGAAACAATGGACTCCAAGAAATGATGGCAAGAAAACTTGGACGCCAGAGCAGAAGAAACAGTGGCAAGAAAAGAAGGACCGACTGAGGTATACCTATGAGGCAATGCTGGATCAGCCGTGTAAATTTCACACGCCAAATCCGAGTAACCCGGCGGGTCACACGACTTGGCAATGTGAATGGATAAGGGAGATAGAACAAAGTGGATCGGGGAATGCTCAGGCACCTCGAAACGATCAACCTCGGCAGGAGTTACCCCGGCAGCAATTGCTCTTCGGAGTGAACACGCAACAGTTAATGTTGCCTCCACCTCCACCGAGGTACGAAAACCATGAGAGAAGGGATGCAGTGCATCAGGTGGAAAACCAACATCAGCCAGATCAGAGGTATCCCGGAAATGAGGGTAGAAATGAATACAGAGATCATCACCAGAGTTATTGCGTGTTTACTACAGAGGAAACAGATAGAAAGAGTTTGCAGCGCCGACATATGGAGGTGAATGCGGTAATGCCTGCAGTGACGAGGTATATGCCTTGGTCGGATCAGGAAATCACCTGCAATATCAAGGCTCACCCCAATCTCATGCCAAGCCCTGGTTCGTATGCGTTAGTGCTGGACCCGACGTTCATCGGGCCAAATATCAATGTGAGATTCTCTAAGGTGCTGATAGACAATGGCAGCAGCAGCATCAATATAATGTATGTGGATACAATGTGCAAGTTGGGTATCTCGGAGAACATGCTCCAGGCCACGAGAACAACTTTCCATGGCATTGTGCCAGGCATTTCCTGTGAACCCATTGGCAAGGTCCAGGTAGATGTGTTATTCGGTACCAGAGATAACTGCCGAACTGAAAACTTGGAGTTTGAGGTGGTGAACCTAGAAAGTGCGTATCACGCGTTACTCGGCAGGCCTGCCCTGAACAAATTCATGGCAAGTTGTCACATCAGTTACCTGAAGATGAAGTTGGCCGGGCCAAATGGAGTAATCACTATAGCGGGAGATTTCCGACGTTCCATTGAGTGTGCGTCGGCCGGGTCTAACCTGGCCGAGTCACTCGTGATCGCACAGGAAAAGAGAAAGATCCAGGAGGTGGCGGCATTGGCTCAATCCGCTCAGCAATATATGCCGGCGCTGAGTAACCCGCATGGAAGTGTTTCGTTTCAAGCAACGAAAGATACGAAGAAAGTGCATGTTGATGATCTGTTCCCAGAGCGCACCGTAACAATTGGTGCCGGGTTAAATTACAAATAGGAAAGCGAGCTCGTCAACTTCCTCCGTGAGAATCGGGATATTTTTGCTTGGTCCACACAGGACTTTCAAGGTGTTCCGAGGGAGTTGGCCGAGCACTCTTTGAATGTGAGACCTAGAGCAAAGCCGATGAAGCAACCTCTCCGCCGCTTCGCCGAATATAAGGGAAAAGTCATCCGAGATGAGATAGCTCGGCTCCTAGCAGCTGGGTTCATCATGGAAGTGCTTTACCCGGATTGGCTATCTAATCCGGTGCTTGTGGAAAAGAAGAAAGATGATCCGAATGTGGCAGTGGTTTGGCGTTTGTGCATCGATTACACGAACCTGAATAAGGCGTGCCCAAAAGATCCATTCCCACTGCCGAGAATAGATCAAGTCATAGATTCTACTGCTGGGCGTGAACTGTTGTCATTCATAGATGCATATTCTGGTTTCCATCAGATACCTCTAAATCCGAATGATCAAATAAAGACTGCGTTTATCACCCCGTATGGGGCTTATTGCTATCGCACCATGCCTTTTGGTTTACGTAATGCAGGGGCAACGTACCAAAGATGTATGCAAAAATGTTTGCACGACCAAATAGGTCGAAATGTGCAAGTATATGTGGATGATGTGGTTATAAAAACCAAGGAAAGTAGAACGCTCCTGGATGATATCAGGCAAACGTTCGCGAACCTAAGACGATTCCGGATGAAGCTTAACCCGGAAAAATGTACCTTTGGTGTCCTGGCTAGAAAATTACTCGTATTTCTTGTATCCAGCTGAGGTATTGAAGTTAAGCCAACTAAAATCTGAGCCATAGAGCGAATGGAGTTGCCGAAGTGTCTTAACGATGTCCAGAAATTCACTGGTTGCCTGGCATCTTTAAGTTGGTTTGTATGTCGGATGGGAGAAAAGGCATTGCCTCTCTATCAACTGATGAAAAAGCGGACAAGTTCGTATGGACGCCGCAGGCCAACGAAGCCTTTATACAATTAAAGAAAATGTTAGCTACTGCACCAGTGTTAGCCTCTCCACTATCGAAAGAGCCAATGTTGCTCTATATAGCCGCAACCAATCAAGTTGTAAGTGCAGTGGTAGTGGTAGAGTGCGATGAAGAGGGTAAGTCAGTGCAAAGGCCAGTCTATTACCTGAGCGAGGTATTATCCGCATCAAAGCAAAACTATCCGCACCATCAGAAAATGGCATATGGTGTGTACATGTCGGCAAAGAAGATAAAACACTACTTTGAAGAACACCCAATCAAAGTGATATGTGAATCCCCTATTTCTGAGATAATGAATAACAAGGATGCAAGTGGCCGAATCGCAAAATGGGCAATTGAGCTAGCCCATTATGCTCTGCAATACGACATGAGAGATGCGATCAAGTCTCGGGTTGTGGCCGACTTTTTCGTGGATTGGGCCGAGATGCAATACGAACCACCGTTACCAGATCCAAACTATTGGAGAATGCATTTTGATGGATCAAAAACAAAAACCGGGTTAGGCGCCGAAGTTGTACTTACCTCGCCAAAAAACGACCAGCTGAAGTATGTGCTGCAGATCCATTTTGCAGCGTCAAACAATGTCGCCGAATATGAAGCACTTGTGCATGGGCTCAAAGTGGCAAAAGAAATTGGAATACGTCGGATCCAATGCTTTGGCGACTCGGATTTGGTAGTTCAGCAAGTCTCAGGGCAGTGGGATGCTCTTGATCAAAACATGGCATTGTACAGATTCCATGTACAAAAGATATCTGGGTACTTTTGAGGGATGCGAGTTTCACCATGTACCCCGGCTGGAAAATGAGGCTACCGACATATTGTCGAAGCTCGGATCAACCCGACAAGCAATTCCACCGGGTGTAGCACTAGAACACCTCAGAAAACCATCTATCAGGCCATCCCCAGAAACCGACTCAATCTACATCCTGGCAGATCCGGAGTCTAGAGTTGTACCCATGGACATTGACGTGGGAAGTGGTTCAGGAAACCCAAGGACTACTTCGCAGAACCCGGGGACTGCGCAGCGCGATCCGATCGAGGTTATGCCGGTGGAGCAAATGGAAATAGATGAGGATGTGTTTCCAGTGCGAGCTATACCAGCTTGGGTGCTGCCCATATTTCAATTCCTGAAGGATGGAACTTTGCCTAGTGAAGATGTGCTTTCCAGGCAAATTCAAAGGCGCGCAAAGGCGTACACAATCATCAATGCCGAACTATACAAGAGAAGTGTCACAAATATACTACAGCGATGTGTTGACCCGGAAGAAGGGCTTGACATCCTCTAGGATATACATCAAGGGGAATGTGGGCATCACGCCTCATCCAGAGCTTTAGTGGCAAAAGCTTTCTAGCATGGGTTCTACTGGCCAAGTGCCTTGGAACAAGCAAAAGATCTAGTAAGAAAATGCAATGGTTGTCAGAGGTATGCAACCAAGACACATATGCCAATGTCGGAGCTCAAGACTATACCAATTACCTGGCCATTTGTTGTATGGTGTTTGGACATGGTTGGCCTGTTTAAACCAGCAAGAGGGAACATGACCCACATCTTAGTCAAGGTGGATAAGTTTACAAAATGGATTGAAGTAAAGCCAATAATAAAATGTGATGGAGCTACGGCCGTGACATTCCTCAAAGATATCATCTTGAGATACGACTATCCCCACAGTATCATAACGGATAATGGCACAAATTTTGCTGAAGGAGCATTTGCGCGATTCTGCCGAGATAAGAAGATCCGGCTGGACGTTGCCTCGGTAGCCCACCCCGCATCGAACAGACAAAAACCCGTCTCATTGAGCCGCTGCAAAGATCAGCGGGGTGCTAGATAGAAGAACTACCAGCAGTACTGTGGAGTTTAAGAACAACTCCGAATTGATCAACAGGCTATACGCAATTCTTTTTGGTATATGGGGCAGAAGCTGTATTACCAGCCAACATAGAGCATGATTCGCCTAGGGTCACCCAATACACAGAAGCCGAAGTGCGAGAGGCCCGGAAAAATGATGTTGATCTGCTGGAAGAAGCGAGAGAATTGGCATTGTCCAGATCCGCCATATATCAGCAAAATCTCCGACGCTATCATAGCCGGAAAGTAAAACCCCGAGTCTTCCGGGAAGGTGATCTGATACTCCGGTTGGTACAACGTACTGCTGGCATGCATAAGCTATCCCCCCCATGGGAAGGGCCATTCATTGTGAGCAAAGCATTGCACAATGACTCTTATTATCTTATTGATGCAAAACCACAGGAGAAGAACAAGGCGGATGTGGCATCCCACAAAAACCACTACTAGAAAGTCGCTGTATTTTTGTGCGTTGCATCATCATGACCGCATCCTCATGTCATCATGCCACATTGCATTTGAGCATCGTCATCATCATGCATGGTTTGTCTCAAAACTATTTTCGAAAAGCCTGGTTTTGTTTTCTAAACGCCCCGTCTTTATTTCAAATTAAAACCGGATCTCCAGATTATTTTGTTTCGTCTACAAACAGATTTCAAATGCCCCGTTTTAAACAAATAAAATATTTGTATTATTTTTAGGGGGCAGCCGATCCGGGCCGAACCGACCCAGCCAGCCACCCCAAACCCTATCTAAAACGCCCTACCCTAACCCTTATCCAATCAGCCACCTACCCCTACCCTTATCCACACAACACACACCCAGCCGCAGCACACACACACACGCACCCCACGCGCCATCTCACCCTCCCCGCTCTCCTGGCCAGGTCCATCTGCCCTCCTCGGGATCTCCACCGGGCCCCACCTCCTGCCTGTCCCTGCCCGCATTTCCCCACCACTCTGCCTTACTGAACCCCCCCTCCACCTTATCTCCCGCCCACCAGCCTCCAAGCCCACCACCTGGCCCCAATCCCGACCCCGCCACCTGCCGACAGCGTGGCCCCACCACGCGCCTTCCTCGCTCGACGCCTCCCTCCTTCCCCACCTTCCCATCCACGACTTCGCCGCCTCGTGGTCGATCCCGCGCCTCCGACCTTCCTCGCCGCCATCCCGTCCTCGACCCCGTCTCCTCCCTCCCCGGGCTCGCTACCCATCCCCGCCACCGTAAGCTCCTACCCCGTGTTCCTCTGGTGGCGCCTCCCTCGAGCCGCCCCGTCGCCGCCCTGCTCCGGCAGACCACCTTCCTCTGGTCGCCCTCCCCTTCGCCTGGCCGTGGGTGTCGCGCGCCCTGCCGCCCCCGTCCCTCTCGAGCCGGCCGCCGCCGGGGCTGCCCCTTCCCTCCACCGACCGAGCTCCTCCTCCGCCTCGGAGCCTCCACCCCCTCCGTCGCCCGGCCCCGCCTGCAGGAGCCCCCACCGTTGGGCCTCCCCTCGATGTCCCCTGCACGCCTGTCGAGGTGCCATGGCCGCCAAATCCTCCTGCAACTCCCCTTGCTGCTGAGCCGCCACAAGACATACGGATCGCTCTCGGAGCACCCGCGGACGCCACCGCCCTACCCGAGCTCGCCGTCCCCGCTGCCCCCGCTCGCCTGTAGCCACCTCCCGACCCCCCGATCCCCACGACTACGCCGTCCACAAGCTTGCCAGTCGTCTGCCGCCGTTTCCGCCTCGTCTTCACCGCCTCGTTCCGAGGTCCCGGCTGGCCCTGCAACTCGATGGTCAGGATCCCCATCGGCTTCACGTCTATGTTCTGCAGGGTGCCGCTCTGTCGACATGCCCTCTTGTTTTGTTGCTGTTGCTAGGTGTTGTGGGAGTTACCATGTAGCCTAGTCACAGGTAGACATGTTGTTTTGGTGCTAACACGTTGGTGGTGTTTTAGCTATCTGTTGCTCGACAAGGCAATAGTGTGATGCTGCAATACCCGGCAGACAAGGGCTACAAGTCGGACAAGTACATCGATGATTCCCGGAACACCAAGTTCGTCGAGACCCTGAAGACCCATTCCCGGAGGCGAAGTCCCGACCCGATGACCGCCAAGATCGCCACACGGAACGACATGATCGCCTTCCCAGACACCAAGTTCTCCATCCCGGTTTCGGAGACCGATCCGATGACGATACACCGAGATCGATCCGGAGCGACAAGGCCTTCGACATGGAATCGACAAGATCATCGCGGAACGCCAAGTCCTTCTTCCTAGAACGCCAAGCTCTCCTTCCGTTGTCTGAGACCGATCCCATCGAATCGCTCCCCGTCGAACCCTGAGTCTGACCCCGAACCCCCGGAACCAAGATCTTCCGAACCCAGATGTGTGAACCTTTTCCTGAGCCCCTATTTTATAAATGCTATATATAAAACTTGTTGCATATTAAATTGTCATGCTTGCACACATATCATGGGGTTTGGGGGCATCATGCCGATTCACCTCATAATTAAATATGGAGTCGATATGCAGGATACTTTTGTCTTATTCCGGACTCCATTTAAATTTGTGTAGCGAACCGATGCCCTGTTAATACAACATTTAATTTGCGGGGTAGTTAAATAACTCGAACCGTCTAATTAATTGACGGGACCCGGTTTAAGCTTATCTTGCCTAATTGCATCTGCATCATATCATAATCATGCCGGATCTTCTGCCGTAGTATTAAATATTGCATCTGGTGTTTCTTCTAGTGTTTGCTTCTTCGTGGATTAGGCCGATGAGTTGATGCGAGTGTCGACAAGTTCTCCGGATATGTACCTTCGACAGTGTTTCCCAGGCGAGCACCTCTCCCCCTTCTACCTATTTTGCATTTATAGTCTTTATTTCCTCCTGTTGATCTATTGCTATCTGTGTCGCGATGCTTTAGTTTCCGAACACCAGTTATATCCCGTGCAGCCTCTACATTGCCTTGAACACCTCCTATTACCTGTATTTGGTAGATAGCTGGCCTTGCGAGTCGTAGTTGCTTGCTCAGGTGTGATCTCGTGTTGTCAAGTACCACAGTTGTTGGAAGGTTGGCAAATGCTTAATGGTGGAGATGATCATGTATTTAAATACAACTATTAAAATGCTAGATATAACTCATGCAGAGGCATCGGTGGGCAATAGATGTTATTTGGTTCTTCCATGCTCACTTGTGTCCCGTAGGACCCCGAGTACTTGATACTTGTTCCTTGACTATTCGCACTATCCACATCCGAGAGGCCTTATGGACCCTCCTGAGCCAGACCTTGATTCATTTCTATTTCTTGGGGCCACAAACTAGTTTGGGGTTTTATTACTATCCTGTACTTATGCCATGCTTTACTGCTTTACTTAAGATTGTGCGTCGAGCACCTGTACTATTTAGGATCGTGGCATGTTTTCGCTGTATCGACAAGCCTAGTCACACTTTCGGGTTCCCAGTCATTTACAGCCGTCCACACAAACCCTGGGTCCGTTCCGGAGCTGGCCAACTTCGTTGTGGGTAGCTTAGTGGGGTGGCCCCTTGAAATATTTATGAATCCTGTGATTGCTTTGTCATGAAAGCCTCGTTGGGTTTTGAGTTGGTTTTTCCGAGGTTGATCGAGTGTGTGTTGCTATTTGTGCACCCTTGCAGGGTAAAACTTTCTGAAAGCCTTATCCACGGTTATGGACGACTTGGAGCACAGTATCTCGATCATAGACAAGCATAACTAAAGTAGTGCTATAAATTTGACTTAATATGTGACTAGTAATTCAGCTTCACTACAATGGAATGGATAATAAAAATGCCAACAACTGGTGGATCTGTGGTGATCTGTGTCATACTATACCTGCCTAGTAAGTATTGCAACTCCAATGGAATGTGATAAAAGTGCCAACAACTGCTGGGTTTTGGGATTCCTCAGGACAATTATATCTGACTAGTAAATGTTCCAACTACAACGGAATGTTAACTAAAACTGCCCACTACTTATGCTATCAGGATGACTCATGCTATTTATATCTGACTAGTAAGTGCTTCAACGATAATGGAATGGATAAAACTGCCAACTGTGTGAGTTCCTCGGTTTGACTTCCTCGTTTGGTCTCGAGGGGGAATACTAGGATGGGTATGTTTGGTGTTAGTATCAGGTTGGATCCGAATAGGTCTTTCTTATCCCTCTCTAATAGCCGCCAGTCTTACTGAGTCTCTATAGGTTGTTTAGTGCTGCTGCGCTGCCGCTTCAGTCCACCATACCTATGTAGGCGAGAGCCGCCGAATTCTAGCCTCTCCGTGTACTGGCCTCAGTACTGACGCTCCTCTTTTTCCTTTGCCCTTTGTCGGCACCCCTTTTGTTTTAGCAGGTTTGAGATCGACGTCGTTAGCAGGGTTACCCTTCCGGCTTGGCAAGGTGGTTATGGACGCCATTGGTTATTCTTCAGGGCTCTTAGCCCCATTTGCATCTTGTCCGTACTCGGACGTTGTATCGTTTTCAAGGTGATTGGGATCTTTGTATTGTATATATGTATTCTTGTCTCATGGAGTCGTTGTTGTATATATATGTTCTGTGGGTTCCATCGCTGACTATTGTGTAATGGTATTACTTTGTTTTCCACCCGCACGGAAGTGCCTGGTGGGCGTCCTTGAATCGTTTCTATGCGGGTTTGGCGGGAATCGCTAAAACTTGCATAGGGCCGATTCGAGGGTGTTACAGCAGACAGGTCCGGCGAGGAATCTAAGCGTCCATGAAATGTAGCTCTACTTCGTCCGTTCTACACTTAGCAAAGAAGTGTGTGTATCCGAGTCTCTCATATGTCGGTATGTATGCCGGCAATGAGCTTATCAATGAAATGTTGGCACCTCGAGCAGTAACTCGGGGACTGCCTTAGTGATATTTATTGTTTTCTATATATGTTATTTATATGTCGGCTGGCGTAAGTTACTTCTACCTAAGCCGGATTAGTAGTGTGTGAGCACCAAAAACTCAACTCTTCGATTTGCTGCTGTCCAACAAGATTTGGCTTCATGGTAAGCAAGAGAACAAGTTTGGAATTGCGTAGCACACGAAAAACGACTAAGGTAAAGAACTTAATCGAGCCGACATTTGCTATTTGGACTAACTTTATGTTTACATTGTTTTTACTACACTGAATTATTTTGAGCTAGTCCTAAAGTTTCTAAGTATTGTTAAGTCAATTTTTGAAACTCGGACTCGTAAGTCATAAAACTGAACCAAGGTAGACACGAGTTGGGCCAAGAAATTAGAGAAACAAGAAAATGAAACTCAGGGACTACGCCCAAGTTAATCCGGCACAAGCAACTTAGTAGCAAAATATAACTTGTGTGCTTAATACATTTGCACCCGACATACCGGGGATCTGATAAACTGCAAAGTGTTTGTTGGTGATCAAGGAGCAGCTTGGGGAGGTAACTCGGCGCCAGCAGGTGCAACTCCGGCCTCGGCTTTAGCGTCACCTTCACCTTCTTCGACGTCTGAGGCTTTGTCCTCTTCCTCCTCACCCGAACCATCTTCGGCATATTCATCTTCGGCAGCGCCAAGGAAGCTTGGTCCCTCGTTCCATTGATGGATGGGGGCATACTGAATGAGGCTATGGGCGCAAGCCTTGCGCCGAGCTATCCAATCCGGATCATTGGACAACCTTGATCCGGTGTGCATGCGCTCAAGAAGATTGAGGTTGATTTTCTCATACCATGTGAGCACGTAGTGGAGAACGATTTCAGCTCCGGCGCGTCCAGCGGATTCCCTCCAAAGGTCAATCTGGGTTTCGCACTCCATTAACTTGGCAATAAGAGCAGTGGTCCCCTCCGGAGTATCTTCATCAGGCCAAAATGCATTGAAGATCCGGATTGCCACATCTAGGATATCCTTACAATAGTTCTTCACAATCTCGGCACGAGAAGACAAGCTGACCAACAGGTCCTCCATGTCATAGGGAATAATTTCAGCGCCAAGACCAGTTGGGGTACCCCTCTTTTGGCGGAACTTGGCAACAGCAGTAGTTGCAATGGCATCACCCTCCGGAAATTTGTCTGAAAACAAGACAAGTGAAACAGGTGAGGGAGGTTGACCCGGAGAAATTCATGCCGGCTGAAGGAAAAGAACTTACGAGAAATATGGCTGTGAATCCGGGTCATCTCCTTGGTGCAGTTGTCACGCCTCTTCCGGAGTTGCACAAGTTCAGCTTTCACCGACTCAAGATTAGCGTCGGACTCCTTCAGCAGTTCTTGATCCTTGGCAATTTGGAGGTTCAGACGTTCTCGCTCTTCAGTAAAATCTTGGCCAGCTTTATCCATCTCGGATTTGTGGAGCGCCTTGAGTTTTTTCATTTCTGCCTTAAGTTTGGCAATCTCATCATCTTTGGTCCGGAGGACGGCGAGCTCATCTTCCTTCTTCTTGAGTTCGGCCTGATGCTGCCCTGCTTGTTCGAGAAAATGCAGCATCATATCAGGCACGAACACACTATCTTCAAGAGATGCTAAAACAGTTTGTTGACCCGACAAAGCCGAGGTATGAATATTTGCCGAGCCAAAAAGAAAACGAGATAGAGCGTAGAGGAAGATTAAGCAAAAATGACTTACCCTTTATTTGGTCCAAGTTCTTCCTCATGAGGATGTTCTCGGCCTCCACTCCGGCTGCCCAATCTAAATAACAGATTAGTTCGGCGGAAAAAGACAAAGAGAAATGGGAAAAAGCCAAGGAAAAACTTACCCCTTTTCTTGAATTCGGCGAGAAGCGTAGTATGTTTCGCGCAGCAGCTTATGGGTGTCCAAAAGACGCTGAAACTCAGTGCTCCGGTGATTGGTAGTCACATGAAAAGAGTACAAAAGGATAGCTTAGTCATGTGCGTATTCGAAGTGTACAAAATCCGGGCCAAGTGGAACTTAACCTGGCTCTAGGTGTGTGCATATTCGAAGTATACAAAATCCGGGCCAAGTGGAACTCAACCCGGCTCTAGGTGTGTGCATATTCGAAGTGTGCAAGATCCGGGCCAAGTGGAACTTAACCCGGCTCTAGGTGTGTGCATATTCGAAGTGTACAAAATCTGGGCCAAGTGGAACTTAACCCGGCTCTAGGTGTGTGCATATTCGAAGTGTGCAGGATCCGAGCCAAGTGGAACTTAACCCGGCTCTAGGTGTGTGCATATTCGAAGTGTACAAAATCCGGGCCAAGTGGAACTTAACCCGGCTCTAGGTGTGTGCATATTCGAAGTGTGCAAGATCCGAGCCAAGTGGAATTTAACCCGGCTCTAGGTGTGTGCATATTCGAAGTGTACAAAATCCGGGCCAAGTGGAACTTAACCCGGCTCTAGGTGTGTGCATATTCGAAGTGTGCAAGATCCGGGCCAAGTGGAACTTAACCCGGCTCTAGATGTGTGCATATTCGAAGTTACTAGGGAGCTACGCTAATTCTCTAAGGAGCATCCGGTCGAGTAACAAGTTACTCCCCCGGAGGCTCGGGGACTAATGGCTATATGACTAAGCACTAGTGCATGTTAAAGAAAAAGCAAGTAGCATACCTCCATCATCCGACCCGCAAGGTTGATAGCCTTGGCGGCTGTGTTCATCTGTGCAGCAAACTCCGCAGGTCCGAATTTCTCCGGGAGATCGTCGTTATGGACGAACTCCGCCTTGTTCTAGTTATTAACGAATTCGATCAAGGTCGGAGGATAGCGTTCTCCGCTAAGCATGTGAGGCACAATCAAACCCTTAGCATGGGCTTCCCTCCTTTCAACCTGGGCAACAGCGGGGCTAGTGTGCAATACAAGTTGCGCATCAGCTGACCCGGCAGCGGTATCCTTCTTCGGCGGGGTCTTCTTCGAAAGCATGGACGCAAGTGTACGCTGTCCAGCCTCGATAGATGCTGTCCTGGCGGTGTCAGAAGTTTTCTTTGCCTTAGGTTGCTGCTGGTAAGTTGAGGTTTGGGCCACGGATTTGGCCTTGGCAGCTGCCTTAGTGCTAGCCTTGGTGCTGCTGGTGCCTTCTCGCCGAGTCTTGGAAGACTCGGACGAGGCGGAAGGGCTTGGTCATTGTTGATGCTTATCTTCTTGTCTGTGGTGGGCTCGGTGCTTGTGCTGGTGTTTGTCTTGGCAGGGGTGCTGTTGGTACCTCGGATGTAGCTGGTTGCGGCTAAGCCAAAGAGGAACTGGGAGCAACCGCTGCCTCGGCAGAGCCACTTCCCCCTGTTCCGAGGTTACCCTCCTCTGGACGAGGTGGGCTAGAACCCGGAGCAGCCGCTGAACCCTCCTGGATGGGGCTCAATGGGCGTGTATCATCGCCGCGAGAGGGAGAAGGGCTATGCCGGAGCAGCGAGGTGATGCCGGATCCGCTCTGAGGAACCTCCACCGCAGCCCTGCTGAATCAAACGACGAACAATAAGTTACAACAGAAGAAAGGCACGAAGCAGAAAATTGGATAAGGGAGAAGTAACTTACTCATCAGAGGTCAAAGGCTCCTTGGGCTTGCGAGCCCTCCGGGTTATGGCCTTAGTCGTAGGCTTGGTGGCAGCTTTGTCTGCGGACTTCTTTCGCCTCTTGGTTGGCTTAGAAGTTCCAGAGGAAGAAGCAGATGCGGCCGCCCTTTTCTTTGACGCGGCCGGGACTGGCTCACCCGTGGCAAGGGGAGGATCTTCATGGATCTTCCCACCCGGGTTAGCTGATGCCGGAAAGGTGTAAGAAAGGGGGACAGCGTCAAATTCTTCCATCACCTCAACGTCGGAATCATCTTCATCATCAGGCAAATCCCTTAAGGAAGAGAAGTTACCGGTGGGTCGTTTGGTGGCATCGGGGAATGGCAGGAACATCTCCTGATCCGGCTCCTCCTCGTTCGGGGCATCTCGATCATTCGCCCACTTGAGAGAAGGCTTGGTGCCATCCTCAAGAGTTTGCTGAAGAAACATCTAAGAAAAATAAAATGTGAAGGGATCAAACAAACAACAAATTCAGACATATGATTTAACTCAAAAAAAGATTGGATCACGAGATTTACCGCAGGAGGAAGCCTATCTCGGTAGAAGTGCTCGATCCCCCACTCCCAATCAGCGCAGAAGTTTTTGTTAGTAGTAAAGAGGGCCTTGACCCGGCGGAATATCTCGCTATTGCTCAACTTGAATGAGGAGGTCCGGTTGGGGTCAAGGCACCAGCTCATGTGGCAAAGCTTGTGAGTGCGTTTCTGGAGAGGGGAGATCCATTGGCGGACGAATGTGATCATCGCGTCCTCGTTGCGCAGTCCCTCATCCTTCAGCACCTGGAACTGTTTGTTGACTTGGTTCGCCAGGATAGTGGGTTTCTTGGAGATCCGGTCCCACAGATCCGGATTAGGAGGACCCGGAGCGTAGGGGCGCAGCCGGATCAGATCTTCAGTCGTGCCATTTCTGACATAAAAGAAGGTTCGAGCCTAGCCCTTGCAAGAATCAAGCCCCGTGACTCGGGGAAAGACGGATTGTTTCTGAGGAGAAATAGAGGCAGCGCCGAACTACGTAAGTTGTTTGTCCTCCAGGTCAAGATCTCTATTCGGAATCACGTTCCGGCGGAGACCGAAAAACCGGATCCAGAGCTCCTTGGTGGGACACAATCCGATGTAGCCCTCTATGGTGGAGGCAAAGGAAGAAAGGGAAGTGATGGCATTCGCCGGAAGGTGATGCGGTTGAAGATCGTAGGTGTTGAGCCAATCGTGGAAGAAGTCACTAACAGGGAGGCCGAACCCATGCTGGAAGTGGGAGAGGAACACCACGAACTCACCCGGATTGGGTGAGGGTGCGAGCTCCTCGGAGGCGAGCCGGGCAACGACGCCCTCTGGGATACGACGCGTGCGATAGAGCCAGTCGAGGTCGTCCAGGCATACCCAGGACCTAGCCCAGGCGCCGCGCTCGGCGTTCTCCGCATCCTCCTCCATCTCCTGTTCCGTGACGGTGAGCTCCTCTTCGGTCATGTCTAGGTCGATGTCCTCACTGGCCCTATCGGCGGTGGGGGGCAGTGCCTTGGACTGGCGCGGACCCATGGCGGTGGAGATCTTGGCAGGAGTGGCGGATCGCCTTGAAAGGAACGGGGGCGGCGGCGCGCCTAAAGGAAAGGCGGGCGGCGGCGTTGTCGCTGGGAAGAAGAAGAAGAAGAGGCAGAGGGGCGCGAGAATGGGGAAAAGTCCCAAGGGGCGCGCCCCTCCCCTATTTAACCATGCCCCAGTGGGGTAGTGGGATCGTGCGGTGCGGAAGGGCCACACGATGTGGTCGTGTATTATCCGGATCAACCAATAAGAGGCGAGCCACAGGAAGGGCCACAAGGCGCAGGGGATCCCACGACGTGACATGGTGATACAGTTAACGAGAAGACAGACACGATGTGACGTGTGCAACAGTAACACCTGACATTAACTGCGGCAGTAACTGGCGCAGACCCTTAAAATGAGGCAAAATAATGATTACCCTCCACGTGGGGAAGCGTACGAGAGAAGGAAGAATAACTCGGATAACTACGGGGTGACCCGGCCAGCGAGTGAAAACTCGGAATGTGCCAAGGGAAAAGATAGCCAATGAAATCCGAGATATGAGGTAACTCGGAAAAGGGAGCAAAAGGCTCGGTAAAATTGAACCTGTTGTGGCCTTAGCGGCTAAAGCTGCCAAGACCGCACCAGCTTCGGGAACTAATGTTGGGAGGATACCCCTGGGTAGGGTCACACCGGGGTATAATGGCCGAGTGAGCCAAGGTACGGCAAGGTCAAAGCAAGGGTTGGCCGAGTCACCTCAAGGCAGGCCGAATCACGGAGTAACCCGGACCGGAGGATGTCCACCTAACTGAGTCCTGGCCGACTTATGTCGTATGCCGGCAGGATTTAAATAACTTGTATGCAGGTACCGGTGTGGCCGGATCAACCAGGCACGATCCGGATTATATCAGGCTTGCAAGAGAAGGAAGGTATCTCGCTGGTCAAAAGGTGGCCACTATGCGCAGAGCGTGAGCAAAGCGGACAGAGGCCAGGACCACCGAGGCGTGGCCGACAATGGTGACGCTGCCTGTGTCGGATGACGCTGGCGCCGCAGAGGCTCACGTAGCCTCTGCATGGCTTACGCAAGGGAAAAGTGACCCGGTCGGTTTTCTATTTTGGGAAGAGGCATATTCCCTAGAATATACCTCCACGTATGCCCTAATTGGAGACCTAGCTACCCCTATATAAGGAGATCTAGGGCATCTGTAGAAAGGGTTGAGCTTTACTTGGTTATTCTCTAGTATGTTCCTGAGGGCTAGCTAGTGGAGAGAGTAAGAGAGTTCCTTCTTCCTCCTCTCCCCAATACAGCTCAAGGAGCACTTGTAAATCTTGGAAACCAACTAAATACAAAGCATCTGTTTGTGGAATCACCACACTATCCCTCCCTGGATTTCTCTAGCGCATATTGTCCCCACCTTTAGCCTATCCATGGCATCTGCCGTGACACCACCACGACAGATTGACTGATGCATTACAGCATGTATCAGGACAAACCCGAAAGCTACCTTTATAACTACCCAGTTACGGAGTAGTGTTTGATATGCCCAAAGTAGGTCGATCCACATCTCAAGTACATGCGACAATCTCAGGTCTAAGGACAAAACGTACACGATGTGTAGAGAGAGCTGCAAGTATTATTGCTAGTCTCAAGTTGGGTCAGTCCAACCCCATGTTCATAACATGTGTCCACATCATTGGTTTGACATATCCATGTCTATGACTTGCGAAACATAGTCATCAACCAATCGATGTGCTAGTCTAATATTCACATGTGTCCTCACATGAACTTCGACTAGGGATAATTATTAGATAACCATACAAGTAAAGAGTTTCACAAACAATTCATATAATTGCCAATCAATACAAGTTGCCTGGTATATGGATATTCAAGGAACATTATAAAAACTCATGGATACACATGAAATACAATCATCTCTATGATTGCCTCTAGGGCATATTTCCTTCAGCCGGCTTGGTGAGATTACATCTATAAATGTTGCAACATGTGACTCGGTCACGGGGATGTAATATCACGGTAACAAGAAAACAAAACTTGTTGTGAACGAGATTGAACAAGATATGGGATACCAATGATCGGATCTCGGACAAGTTGTATCGAGAAACAAAAGGACAAGGATGCTACATTTGGCAGTTCAAACGACATTGTCATCAGGAATATATAGGGGTCACATGGATATCCCTGGTCCCTCTATTGATCATTGATACAGGTCATGTCTAGAGCATTCCCGAGCCGTGAGAGGATACACTTAAGGGTACGATGAGAGCGATCATTCGTAAGACGGAATCACAATAGAGAAAGAGAAAGAGAAAGCCGGCAGGGCAGGCGGCCCACCCGGGCTGACCCAGGCGTGGGCGGGAGCTGGGCCACGGGAGAGGCCAGCCGGCTCACCCGGGCCACTCGCTCTAGGCCTCCGCGGGCGGGAGGCTGGCAGGCGCGAGTGGGCCGCGCCAAGGCCTACCCGGCCAACCCCTTTCCAGGCTGATGTCTGCTGCCCCTTTTGGCTTTTGGGCTGAGATGAAATCGGCCCATCCGGCCAGGACAAAAATTCTTGAGTTTTTCCTTTAGTAATTAGTCCCACATGGCTTAGCCTTTAAGAAAGGCACACACCCTTAGCCTATATAAAGGGGTGCCCATGGGTGGGATTAAACACCAATATTTGGAGAAGTCCATTGGTTGACTTCCTCCTTCCCTCTCTCTCTCTCTAGTCCTTGTGACCATGGCCTCAAGTCTGGGTTGTGCGATCGAGGCACACCTGCAGTACGCCATTGCGCTGCAGGGATTCCTAGCCGGATATCAACTTCCGCACTTTCGGCGGGATCGGGGAGCCGGAGGTCTCATCGTGCACCGGATGTGTACGGAGACACGAGGCGCAACACTTGGGGCGCTTAAATATCGTGAGCCGGAGCTGCTGCACGATGAAGAAGGAGCAAGGGGTGACCTGCGAGGAGCTTCGCGACCTTGAGATCGGCTACGAGTACGACTACTTCAACTACGTTCCCCACGGAACGTTAACCGCGTACGGTCTACAAGGGTATGTATTCTCTACGCATTGGCCGTTACCGCATTACTACATAGATAGATCCTAGGCAGTTTTGGGGTTCTGTCGGAGGAAATTTTTTGTTTTCTACTGCGGATCCCCTTCAGTCTCTTGGAGAGAGAGAGAGCATCAGACTCGTCAAAGAGGAAAAATAAGGTTTGAGATCCTGCTGAAATATATATACCAAGGGTATATGGGTGCATTTGACAAAAAAAATAAGTATTCAGCAACCCAAATTCTCAAAAATTACTATAAAATCATACGATGTAATTTTGTCCATAAAATTGTCTATTGCACCCTTTGAAGGTGTGCAATTTTTCGATTTTTTACTTGTGTTTTTTCGAAAGGAGAGGGTCAGGGTGGCCCTGTAAGGCCTATCTATAATAACGGAAATCGAAACATAGAAAGGGAGAACACATGAAATTGAGATGTAATGTATCGTAGATCCCTACCTGAACCAAAATAATATGAGAACTTCAAAAGAGCATTGCCCATTTGTATCGCAAGAATTCGAAACATGAGATCACGTGAATTCTAGATTCCTACAAGAACCAAAACCACATGAAAACTTTGAGAGCTCATTTGATTCAAAGGATTTGTGATGGATTATGTCCCTTAGGAAATATTTCTATGTTGATCGTTTGATTCAAAGGATTACAATCCTTAGAAATTCCTTCAAAGGATTTCTTTGCTCTCTATTTTGGAGGAAAAAATCCATCCACTCCAACCTAATGTTATAATTCTTTTACTTTTCTTGTGATTCAGACATATACTTGATCTAAATTTCTGTAGGATACTAGAGGTCATGCCACTCCAATCTTATGATTTTCCTATTCTCGTGTTTTGAGAATCCTGCGAATCAAACGAGCCTGAAAGATCATTTGGATGTCACATGGGCAAATATGGAAATTGAGATACAAAAGAAGAAAACATTAAGTATGACCTCATGTTTGATGTACTCATTTTCTATAGAATAATCCATTCCATAGGAATTAAAAGAAATGTGTGATATCAAGTCCTTTTCTCCAAAAATAAATAAATAAAAGGAATGCGGTAGAGAAAGTCCCTACAACAAGTTTGTTTTTGAAATAATAAGAACCCAAATCTACGTCCAAAGAACTTGAACCTAGGTGGCTAGGTTGTTCATCCACATCCCTCACCAAGTGAGCTAGACTCGCTTCCGTAAGGACTTCAATTGAGGTGGCTGGTATACACAATCACTCGTATAGCCAAGTGAGCCAGGTAGACAGTTTTTACTCGTACTTGTAATCCTCTAGCTATCCAATGGCCCAAAATGCTAAGACTGGTGCAATACATTTGATGACACAATGGATTTTCATGATATTTGTCGACAAAACCAATATTTGGATAATAGTATACGCTATCAACAAAATATAGAAAAGTTTACTTGGAATTTAAATACACAATATTGGTTGTCATGTTCATAATTTTTTGATAGACATGAAAAAAGTTATCTATGGAGGCATGGATACGTAACTCAAATGTGACGGATAGTATCCGAAAATTGTAATTGATGATTTAAAACGGTGAGGAAAAATTCACGAAATATGTATTTGAAGGTGAAGTTTTTAACATGTATTTATATAAGAATGCATTTTTATGTCTTTCCTAATAAATATATTTTTGTGTCAGTCGTCATGTGTATGCTCAATAAAATGTTTTAATGTAGCAAAATGTTTTTCCAAGAAGAATTTGTTGGTGGATAGTTAGACGAGGAAGAAAGTGAAGGCGTTTTTAAAAATATGAGGGGTTTTCTAAAGAGAAATTGAGAGTTGGAGAGTAATTTGTAAAGAGCTCCCGAGCTCGAGTTCGAGTGGTGAAAACTCAACGCCTGCCCTTCATTTGTTGAACCTGGTTGCGTTCGTGCCACGTCTTTCTTGTTATTGAAAGCATTGCTTGGAGTTTGTTTAAACTTCTCTTCAGAATGAAAATCCATTATCTGGCCTCGGTGGTGGATCTAGCTAAGTCCTCGTCGTGTGCCGTTCCCGTCCTGGAGGCATTCTCTTCTGTTACCCTTGGGTTCACATCATTGGTGGTTGATGTTTGCCGTAACTATTCTGTTGGTTTCTCTTTTTTCTTTCTAATAATTGGTTGTGTGCATACCCAATGTTTTTACTAGTCTTGGAACCGTGTTGGTGCAAAAGTCGGGTGTAACTGATATCTCATTGATATTAATATATTCTCTTTGTTGAAAAAAATCATGATAGCGTGGACGATAGAGATACTTTCAAGTGGAACTGCCATTTCAACTTGTTATACTATTTTATCAATAAATTGAAGTTGAGATGATGGTTAGATGTTCGATTAAAATAATTGAACAAGTGACTGAGATTATAAAGACATCAGGTAGCATATGAATAGACAATCCATAGGTATGTCACTAGCGTTGGTAGCGGTGCTGCTGCAAGATGCTTGGATAACAGGATAAGGACTCTCATACCTAGCATTATGAAACCGGGAAAGGAATCGCAGAGCTGCACGAAATTCGCTGAGGACCAGTACAAGCTGAAAGTGTCTGTTAGTGGAAAATAAAAAATAAACAAAGAAACCGCTGAGGATCAGATGTAGTACAACTTCAAAAAACTGAACGAAATGCTGGTCAGGCGTAGACTTTCTCTTAGATGGTCAGACTTAGACTTTTAAAGCCAAGAGAAAACAAAAGATAAATCGTATTCACCGTACATCAGTACTGACAGTAGTAGTACAGGTTTGGTACGGCACGGTTTGCACAAAGCGAGCTTTCCTTTTCCTGGTGATGCCATGACATTAGCTATAAAAGTCAGCGATAATGTTAATTTAGCAGGGTGACAGCGGGAGGATTTGACAAATCGCAAGCTCTTTAATTTCCCGTGCTGCCGCCCTGAAGATAGAGCCGGTGCGTGAACGAGAGCTATACTGTGGAAAGTCATCTCGACGTGCTGGAAATTTTCAGCCACACAAGAGTGATGTTGATCAGTGTCTGTTTGTGCAAGAGATGAAAGATGGATGGAAGCAAGGCAGTAAAGTTTGTGCTGCCGCGAAAGCAATGCCACTTTTTGACAAATTAGGGTGGATGCACAGGTGGAAGTCATAGTTTACATATCCATCCACACGATCTTGCTGAACCAATTAATAAGCACGGCTTAACTTTGCTTGAAGACTTGAGTTAGGTTCCGTTATCTTTAGAGTAGCCGATGTCGAAATGTGCAAAGCTCCCACAGTAACCAATTACAAGAAAGTCGTTGGATGCAAAACCAATCCCGATCGCAACTTTGTTATGGATCAAGGGCACATCTAATCCTGGACGTGTTTGTGAATTTGACAAATTTGTAATCCTCGACTACCGGTACATTTAAGCTTGCAAAGGAGTTGCTGCAGATTGGATGGTACTACGGAGAAAAGACGTCAACTTTTGATCATCCTTTTTTAAAACAAAAAAATGTTCTCATAATAATATATTGACGGCTAAAAGTTCTCTCCAGATAGATACAATCCACTTAGGTATATGAATGATTTTATTTTTTGCTTTCTAGATAAGTAGTTCATGTACAGATTATCCACCAACACTGCAGCTGTGTTCCCCAACCCCCTTTTTTCAAACCCAACTCAATTATAACTGAACTGAGACAAGTGGTTAGAATCCTACATCAATTATACACAAATGTTCTAAAAATTATGGTATAGACTTTGGAGGGTAACTTTGATCTTTATACAGCTTTATGGATCAAAAAAGGTACATCTTCAGACAACTTTGATCCATCCGTTATCATCTGTCAGCAATTAGGGTGATATGATGGCTTTCATTTTCAGGCTGAACAATTATCAGAATCAGTTTCCAACTCTGATGGCTCATCATGCAACTTCATTTCCTCAGAGATCTGATAATCATGACAGTAGCCTTCGTCGTTCACAATCAGTGGCTCGTTGTGTTCATGCTCCTCACCATCTTCACTAGAAGATGACATGGAGACTGCCTCGTGAACTAGATGTGTGAGGCCGCTCGGAGGTAATCTTGCTATCTTGGCCTCTCCAGATCTGATCTTGGACTCGATAGCCTTGATCAACGAAGCTGCTTCCTCAAGAGGAACAACACGAGCACCGCAGGCAAGAGCTGTAGCATGCACTAGAGGGTTTGGACCTTTTCCTCGCCTGGTCAGTTCAGACATAGCACCTGGCAATGGACCTGAATTACCAAAACTTCTTTTTGATTGCCTGATGGGTTCTGCAGGACGGTATGAAATTGGAACTGCTTCGATAGGTGCACCCAATAATTTGTACTGTCCATCTGTAGCCCAAGGAAATGAACATATATCAGACAATGCCTGCCTGCAGGTGACAATCTATTAAGGCACACAGCCACAAACATAGCATTCTAGTAGGGAAATCAAATAAAAATTGGAAAGCCAAACGTGGGATGTGAAAGCCTGAAACAGCAGTAGCTATGTGCATCGATTCATGAGAAACAGTAACTTGATTTTGAAGCTTTCTGCGATAGTAAGAGACTGTAATACATTAGGTCACGAGATCTAGGGACATAAACATTTCAAATTTGCAATAGTTTAAAATTTAAAAAGTCCCAGAATCAACACTGAAACTAGAGCAAATTATTCGGCAAACTGTAATATACAGTTTAGTGTTGTGGACCAACATCTTAAAGGATTAAAATGATAAAAATCACTTTCTCGTTTCTGGTCTCACTTCTCAATTTGGCACCTATCCTCACTGATCAATGTTAAATCTACAACCCTGTTTGGAACAAAAGAAAACGTAGGAATTTTGGAAGATAGGATTCATAAAGGAAATTTTTCTTTGCTGCTTTTGGAACAAAGGAATGGCCTACTTTTATTCCTTTGAAAGTCCATTTAAAAAATTGAAAATAAGATAACAACGTGGACAATACTTCTATCTGGTAATATAAATTTATAATTTTATTCTGTAATCAGCACAAGGAAATGGAACATAACCAGCAGAAGCTCCAGGTGGATTCCTCGTCACAGGCATGTAAAGAGTCAGAGGTATCGCAGAAATAGCAACTGCAGTTTCTTCAGGAGGTCCATGAAGACTTGCATGATTCCGTTGGGTTGCTCGATTAGAAGTGCAATTCTGCAGTTAGAACTACAAATAAGAACCTTGTGGCCCAGTAAGAAATACTCCCCCTGTTCGACAACTTTGTACTAGATCAACGACAACTAATATGGAACGGAGGGAGTACCAAATACTGTTGGAAATATTAGGAAATTTCTGACACAGATGAGGAAATTGGCATGGTAACCTGATATTTCTCGGAAGAGTCCTCCTTCCTGTTCTCAGCATGCAAATAAGATTGTTCAGGTCCATCCCTGCCTTGCCCTCCTGCTGGTGGAACATGTAAAAGTTGTAATACGAAGAAGAGTTATAAGTAAAACTGTCAAATGAACTGGATTAGTTTACTATCTTATTTGTAGCGTTTTTACCATTTCGGGGGAAAGCACATGATGGCAGAGCATTGCTGTCAGAATTAGTGCCTGAATCAGTCAAAGAGTTGGTAGGTATGATCACTAAATTGGAGGTAGGCTCTTGAAAAAGCTTGAGCTGTGAAGATGTTATTTTCGTCCTGACCTCATCTGAACATTGTGAAGCATCCATAGTTTTCACGTGTAGGACCTTATGTTTACTTTCGCTACCAGAAACACCATGTTGTGGCATTATTGGATGACAACTTTTGACTTGAGCAACCTTCTCTGCAGCCTCTTTCAAAGCAGACATTGCCACATGGTAAATATCTTCTGTCACTGACCCTTCTTTTGCAAATTTTATAGCCTCCTGACATAAGTTATTGTAAAGTACAGTAAGTGAATCTGTAGAATAACATTGAACTTCTGCATTATATCCTTCAGCCTTCACTTCATTTTGATCTGAACTCTTTGCAACAAATTCAGCAACTTCTCCAGAAGTAATGTTTGATGTACTAGGGGCCAGTTTAGATACCAATGAATGGTTATGCTCCTTCTCAAATTTAGAAACCATCCATTTTCCAGAGTTCATCTTTTTCAATACAATCATAGCTTTGCAGCCAACTCTGGTTATCATCCTTGGGCGCTTCGTTTTCCCTTCATCTGTAATCTCTTTCTTGGTTCGAACCTCGCGGAAGCCTTCCTTGGAGCACACAATCTGACGAGAAATGATTGAATTATCACGCCTTGAACGGCAATATCTGCTAATACGTGCACGAAAACCATTAAGCCTCGCATAATTTATATAGAACGATTTTGCAGCTTCCTCAGAGTCAAATTCCATACCCTCAACCGGCTCCTTGACAGGTTCCACCTCAGTAGGATGTGGCTTTTCAATTGGATTGAGGTCCTGATGCGCTGACCTAATATCAAGTTTTCTTGGTGGAACTGATCCATGATTATGTTTCTTCACAAATTTAGTAACTACCCATTTGTCAGGATCAATTTTTTTAATCATGATCATAGCCTTGCAACCAACTCTAGTACCTGTCCTTTCTTGCTGCTTTTGGTCAGGGTGGAGGCTTCCACAGTTACGAGTTTCATGAAATCCTTCCTTTGAGCATACAATACGACGAGAAATGATTGAATTATCACGTCTAGAGCGAGTATACCTGCTGATGCGAATTCGAAAACCTGCATGTCTTGCATACAAGCTGTAAAAATCCCTTGCAGCATCTTCTGACTCAAACTCCATACCTTCGCAAGGCGTTAATTCTGTATCTTCTCCATGCCCAATAAATTTTTCTGCTTCTGGATCATGCGATGAAGCCTCCATATCCGTAAAGGCTCTGTGAAATCCGGTTAAAGAATCCCTTTGATCATTGCCCTGCTTTGATTCAAACTATTCTGATTATCCAAAATCACTATCTTTCATCATCTATATTTATTTTAAACATCCCTTTTATATACTTTTGAACAATATAATTGCAAAAATCACCAATGTGGCATCTTAGTATTCAGAGTGCAGAACTGTAAGATGACCTCAGGTTAGAATGTTAGATGATATCGATCAAATATTGATGTAAGAAGGATGATATCTTGCTAAGGAAATATGTGAACGAGTCCTAAGTGGAAGGTATCCAGAAAGTATGTTTGGGGGATACAAGAACAGGAACCGGGATCTTTTCATCAGACTTAACTACAGGACCAGGGGTGCTCGCATCTACCTGGATTTTTTTTTTTACCACAACCTCCACAATTGCGGTATCATGGCTAGGTTAGAATTTCAGTTCCTGGCTACCATAAGTCTTCATAAACGGGTAGGCATTAGTGGATTACAGTATGACTACTCTAAGACATCTTAAAGATGTAACATTACATAGGCAAGTTGAAGCACCTTGTTGTGCTCTCAGTCTCAGAGCTCTACATTTTTCCCTAAAAACTACAAAATTTTACTGTCTTTTTATCATTCAGAGTTTGAACACTGGTTATAAATGTCAATCACTGAGATTAACAAGCTGAGTGCGAAGTTTCTGTAAAATGGATTCAGTTCAAGCAACATGGTTCTAAGTTTACTACTGCTTTTATGATTTTGCATTTTCTCCTCTCTTTTTTTGAGCTTTTGGGCCCCTTTTGTAATTTGGAACTTTCTACTTTTGACTGTGTGTACTTTCATCCATGACAACTAACAAGGACTTGCGCCTGGTAACTGTCTAATATAAACCTTACTTTGGTACAAGCCAAAATAGAAGTAAATCCTCCGGTGCAAGCCCTGCACCCAAATTCTTATCCACAAACATGGAATTGATCAAACACTCGAAACTGTTCTAATGATTGAGCCCATCAGCGGCAACAAGCCAACAGCAACAAACACTTCCATTTATAGGCATGCATGTACCAAGAATATCACGCACATAAAGCAAGAAAGCGATTAACTTCAGCCCCGCTAAGCAAAAAAAGGCAACATCTCTCCAAAACTAGAACGACAACATCACAACAAAAGTAAAAATAGAAAGCCTTTTCTGTGGAGGAGCTTTGACACGTACCTGGATAAGTATGCTCCCAGTAATCCCCACACGAACGCAAGAACACCGATAAGCCAGGAGCCAAAAAAACTCGAGCAGCCGCACCAACAGGTGGAGGCGGTCAAATCGAACCCGGACGCGACGACCAAATCCGTATGGAACGCCAAGAAGGAGAGGAAGAAGAACCGCAGCAGGGAGGAGAGCGATTGGGCGTGGAAGGGTCGCGGCGACTGTTCATCGTTAGCATTAGGGAAAAGGGGTCACCGGTGGGATTAGTGGGGATCGGAGTTTGTGGAGGATTTGATTGATTAAAGAAAGAAAGGAGACGGCCGGGACGGGAGTGGAGGGGAGGGAAACGACGACGACGAGGGTGGTGGACGAGGGCGGCGTAACGGGAACGGACGGCGGAGAATGGAGCGCGCGGGAGTGGCGGAGGGCGGGGATTCTCGAGCGGAGTGGCGTGGGGATGTTCGTGCGTATCCGCCCCAACGGCCCAAGTGTCCAAGTGGATAAACAACTCACGGTGTGGCGGGCCGCGACGCTGACGTGGGCGAAAGGGACCCGCTTGCAGGGAGACGTTTTGGGCTTTTTGCGCGGGGAAGTGGATGAGCGTGGCCGTTGCGTCCTTGTCATCCAGCCCTTCTCTCCAGCCCTTCTCTCTTCTCGTTGTGACTTGTGAGCTTTGGTTGACCATTCCACCAACAAAATTGGCGTACTATAGTTAAAAAAAATCATAAATAACGTTTTATTGCTTAAAGAGTTTTAAGTACTACGATGCACACACAGCTGACACAAATCCAAAGTCATAAAAAATAAAGAAGGCGAATTACATATCGGCGATTCGTCGTGTGCGTCACGACATGTTGACAATCGTGCAACCTCGGCGATTCACACGAATTTTGCTGGGCTTGGCACGGAGGCCCTGTCACGTGGCAGACTCGGTCCCCACCGCCCCCAACATTGACGCCAGCGCAAGTTTGGCGGTTTGTGGGAACAGGGTGGGCTCTCCAGAGGCCCAGGCGAGCTAGGAAGAGGGCCCCGTCCACTCCCACTGCGGCGCCACCCGCAGATGTGGCCGCTCTTGCTTTGTTGTTACACCAATTCAGGTTGCACCTGGATGACCCGCTGCTCCCGCTGCCCGAGCCCCGTGTCATCCGCAGAAGGTTGTTCTCGGTGGCGCTCTCATCTGCTCGCCGCAACAGGCACATTGCTTCCAATAACAAATGCGTATCAGGTTCGATGGTCCGCGCTACCCAACGGCTCCTAATACAAAAGTTGGGCTTTGTGCATGGATGAGGAGCGTCTCTCCGCGGATCAGCTCAGTGAGTACACCGCAATCTTTGCGTCGCCGCTTGGGCTGGGCTGGAGCAAGTCGCCGCCCTTGCGTCCCTGTTTGGCCTAGAGTGCCCAAGCGTCGGTGAAGCTGACCTGGGCGATATGGACACCATGTTTGTCTAGGCCCGTGTATGAGGTGCAGATGTGGGCCTTTCCAATGGCTCACTACAACCTCAATGTCATGTCGTGGAATCCTCGCGGGTTGAATGATCCGTCTCACTATGGAGATGTCAAACAAGTCGTGGCAGACACGATAGCGTCAGTAGTGTGCCTCATGGAGTCTAAGCTCCAGTCTGTAACCTCCTTTGTCATCAATGAAATCTTAGGCACTCGCTTGGACGAGTTCATCTACTTGTCGGCTATGGGTTCAGCAGGTGGTGTGATCGTTGCATGCAAGTCTAAGGAGGTGACCATGTTCGCTCCACGCGTCGATCAGTTCTCGGTCACCATACACTTATCGCTCTGCAACGGCGCGTCGTGGTGGCTGACCGCGGTCTATGGACCAACTGTTGATGCCCTCAAAGCAGGCTTTTCAGGATGAGCTGCGATCGCTGCGGGATGCCATCACAGGGCCTTGGGCTGTTACTGGGGATTTTAACCTCATCTTGGATTCCTCCGACAAGAACAACGTTCGCCTCAATCATCGTCTCATGGCCCAGTTTCGGCTTCTTGTGCACAAGCTCGAGCTGAAGGAAACTTCGCCGGTGTGCCGAAATTTCACGTGGAGTAACGAGCGCGCGTT
This sequence comes from Avena insularis, assembly GCA_023614405.1. NCBI lineage: Eukaryota > Viridiplantae > Streptophyta > Magnoliopsida > Poales > Poaceae > Avena > Avena insularis. The sequence continues at coordinate 642,407,023 of CM042690.1, forward strand.
GCCCACCCTCGTCAAGCTCAATACGTGGTTCAGCTCGCTAGAGTGGGATGATCTACACCCAGATGCTTCTCTCGCTCCAGATTCCTCCTCGCTCTCGAACCACTGCCCGATCGTGTTGTCCACTGTTAGGGGCCTGTTGACTGGTGAAGCTGGTTGAGTTTAGTCCCACCTCGCCTACGGGAGGAGGCCACACCCAGCTTATAAGGGAGAGTTCTCCTCCTCCTTTCAGTCCGGGCTTTTGGGATGGAGTGGGCTTTCTTCTTATAGTTGGGCTGTGAGCGCATGAACGTCCAGAACGTAGGCTGAGTGCTGGGCTGGGCCAAGTGGACGCTGACATCCACATATATGCAATTATTCTATAAATGGTGTTTCCATTTCGAGCGTGTGTGGGTGAAGATGGACAGGTCCATGGAAACGGTGCGCACAATCTGGGAGGCTACTCCAGTGGACAGGGATGCCCTACAGCATCTCGACCTAAGTTGTGTAGGCCAGGCGCTACAGCGATGGAGCCAACACAGGTGGGCTCCATACGGGACCAGCTTAGCGCGGACAATGAGCTTATTCTTCAACTGGACCGTGCCTAGGACTCACAACCGCTCAAGGTGAGTGCCATCTTGGACTACTTCGACGACTCGTCGGGGCTCCGTATTAGCTACGGGAAGAGCGTTGCGATTCTAATACGATGCACTGACCACCTGATCGAGCAGGTTACGCCGTTCCTGGACTACCCAATTGGGCAGTTCTCCTGCCACTACCCGGGGTTGCCGTTGTCGTTGACCCAGCCTCGCAAGGCAGATCTGCAGCTTCTACTAGACAAGCTCGCTGCGATGTTGCCATTCTAGAAGGCTTCGTTGCTGACGCGTGAAGCTAGGGTGGTTTACGTGCACTTCGTCATGACTGGATCCGCTATCTGTCAGCTCCTCGCCATGGATCTTGAGCCATGGGCGCTCTAGATGATTGATCGTCTTCGGAGGGGTTTTTTGTGTGTGGGAAAGAAGGACATCCGCGGCAGCAACTGTGTGGTGTCCTTGCACTGCGTTTGCCAACCAAAAGTGATGGGTTCGTAGCATGGAAAACAAAAAAATTCTACCGCAAGAACGAACAAAACCCATATCTAATCTAGATAAAAGCCAAGATCTAATCTATTAGACATGAGCAACGAGATAGATCGGTACTAACCCTCGTAGAACCGAAAGTGTTACGAGATTAGATCTCGTGGATGATGTAGTCGATCACTTGCCGATCTCAAGATCGTGTGGACGATCCTTCGGCGCCAGCGTTAAAGCGCTTCATGACGGTCACTGCGTCTTGAGTCGGCAGACCTTCCTCTCCCGTTCCGGTGACGTGGAGGTAGTAGATCTTCTCCATGGAATCCCAATAGCACGATGGCGTGGTGGTGGTGGTGGAGTATAGAATTCTGCAGGGCTTCGCCTATGCTGTCTTGAGAAGAAAGGTGGAGGAGAGGCGGCGGATTGGGTGTTCTGAGAGGGGCCAGAGGCGCCTCCCTTCTATTTAAGGGAGGAGGCGCGCTGAGGAGGAGTCCTAGTAGGACTCCCTCCTAGGGCGGCGGTGGGAAGGGGAGTCCTCCTCCCCACGAATCCATGTCTTGCCCACTTGGACTCCTTGATCCCTTTCTTGGTTTTCAAGTAAACTCCAAGAAATCCTCTAGAACCTTCCAGAACATTCCAAACCTTCTAGAATCTCCATACAAACACTTGAACATTTCCTAACTTAGAAAATGATCCCCAATATATGAATCTTATTCTCGGACCATTCCGGATCTCCTCGTGATGTCCGGATCCATTACGAGACTCGAACATCATTGGTCTCCAACGCATATTCCATATCTACTTAAAACAACTTGAACCTTAAGTGTGTCACCCTACGGTTCGTGAATGCGAACATGATGAAGACACCTCTCCGATCAATAACCATCGGCGGGATCTGGAGATCCATAACAGCTCCCACATACTCAACGATGACTTTGTGATCGATAGAACCATTAACATCTGAAACCAATTCCCTTTGTCACAAGATATTCTACTTATCCGAGGTTTGATCGTCGGTATCTCCATACCTAGTTCTAACTCGTTACTGATAAGTATTCTTTACTCGTTCCATGTTATGTCATCCCTTGTGACCCAGTCACATGCTTGCAAGCTATCTAGATGACATTCCACCGAGAGGGCCCAGAGTATATCTATTCGTCATATGGATGGACAAATCCCAATCTTGGTCTATGCGCTTCAACACATACTTTCAGAATACCCAATGACACCTTTATAACCGCCCAGTTATGAAGCGGCGTTTGATGTCATCAAAGTACCCATCCGGTGATGGTGATTAACATAACCTCATGGTCGAAGGATTAGGTTACTATGTATTTGAAAGCTTACAGCAATACGAACTTAATGACTTGATCTTATGCTACGCTTACTATGGGTGTGTGTCCATCACATCATTCTCTTAATGATATAACCTTGTTATTAATGACATCCAATGTCCATGATCAGGAAACCATGATCACCATTTAATCAACAAGCTAGTTCAACAATAGGCTTACTAGGGACTCTTTTATGTTTACAAAACACACAAGTATTAATGTTTCCGGTTAATACAATTATAGCATGGGATGTAAACATTTATCATAAACATAAAGATATAATAATAACCACTTTATTATTGCCTCTTGGGCATATCTCCAACAGTCTCCCACTTGCACTAGAGTCAATAATCTAGTTAAAAATGTGTGCATTCAACACCTATGGCTTTCTGGTGTTGTATAGACACTATTGCTAGTGGTAAACATAATCTTCGGATCTGACACTTCCAGGTCCGTGTGTATTTGCATGTCCTTGCGTTTCTACGCATTACTCATTCTCCAATGAGATGGCATTGTATAAATTTTGTCCTTTGGTGAGACCTTTAGTTCCTTGGGATTTAAATCATGTTGATACAATTGTCATACAATGTATCTTCATAGTATTATCCCGCTATGAACCACACCTAGTTTGATAACAAACTACTTGACGCAAATGCCCTCATTTGCTGCTACAATAGCAGTCATATACTTAGCCTTTTGTTGTAGTATCTGTCACAATGTTTTAACTTTGGTACTCAACCAAATCCGTTATGGAACTTCCTTTCCATTACATTGTGCCACCCATAGTTTAAATTGAGATAAACTTAATTTGTGACAAAACTAGTATCAATGCAACAATTTACAATGAACTATTTGTCACCACTATATAAATAATATATTCTTAGTTCTTCCAAAGATCATAGGAATATCCCTACTATTGTCCAATGATCATCTTCTGAGTTATTCTGGTATATGCTCATAACATTTAGAGCATAGGACATATCTGGATGTGTACATCTCAAAGATTGATCAAAATATTCTTGTGATTTCACCAAGTATCAAAACACTTGAATCTCGTGTCAACACACTTGAATCTTGATTCAGTCCTTTCCGTGTGTCAAGAACCTTTCTTGTTGTTTCCATATTGAAGTCATTCAACATCTTATCTATGTACATCTGGCAAAACCATATTAGTGCTTCAATCTATCCATATAGACATTGATGCCTAATTCTTGGGTTATGCCTAAGTCTTTCATCGAAATGAAATTCTTAACCTGTGTCAATAAAAGATACATCATTTCTAATCAACAATGTGTCTTTCACATAATGTATTAGAAATATGTCTTAGCGCTCCCACTTAATTTCTTGCAAAATGCAAACATCTTCATCGTCTCTGATGAAATTAAACCTTTTAACGGTTTCATCACGGTGAAGATTCCAACTCCACGATGCTCACTTCAACCATTGAAGTTTTGCATACTCTTTTAGCATCCTTTGAATTAACAAAACCCTTTGGATCGTGTCATGTACATGTCCTAGGTAACCATTCTATTAGAAGAACTTGTTTTGTTTGTTTAACTACCATATACTAAAATATATGTAGTGGTTGCTACATTAATCCGTCCAGACTAAATATCGCTATGAAAGATCAAATCTTATCATAGTCAATTCCTTGAACATTGTCGTAAACTCTTTCCGACATGTCGACTATTTCATAGATGTGAAACATCCATGTCTATTTCTTTATAGATCCATATACGACTGTAAGGTCTTGCACCTTTCCAGAGGGTCTTTCAAATTCAAAGCTTGATTTCTCGTGTATGGAATTATCACGGATTTTATGGCTTCAAGCCACTTAACAAAGTCAGGGCCCATCATTGCTTCTTTGCATGTAGTCGGTTCATCATTGTCAAACAACAATGATTTAACTCTCAAAATCTTGGCATTTGATTACTTACCCGACCTACTTGGTTCAATAGGAACTTAGATCTCCGTGACCACAACCTTTGAGGCATGTGAGCCATGAGCATTGTTGCTGCCTCCAGGACACTCACCGATGCTGTGCAACTCAGCACATATTAGCCAAGGTTCAACAACCTTATCAAAGTGCTATTGTCCTCCCACTTAACTTTTCACGAAAAATTCCTTCTCAAGAAACTTGACGTTCTAAGCGACAAACACTTTTGTCTTCGGTGTTATGGAGGAATGCCCAATGGTTATTCGAAATAACCCACAAAGACATGCTCATCCGTCTTTGGTTGTAAACATTTTACTTATGCCTAGCATACCAAAATTTTAAGAAAGGACAACCTGGGTTTTATCCCAAACCATGACTTATATGGTGTCATTTCAACGGATCACGATGGATCTCTTTTCAGTGTAAAAGCGGTAGTCACTAAAGCTTTAATCTTTAAAATATAATGGCAGTTTTATAAATGACACCTTTGATCTTACCATGTCAAACAAGGTTTCATTACATATCTTGAACACTCCATACTCCTATGGTGTTTTGGGAAATGCAAATCCATGGAACGATTCCTCAAATCTTAGGTGTTTTGCTAAACTTGTAACTCAACATCTTTATGATCCAATCATAAACTTTTTTATTTTCTTGTTACAATAATTTTCCACTTCATCTTGAAAGTCTTTGAACATTTTCAAATGTTTCATACTTCTTCCTTATTGATTAAGTATATACATATACTCACTCAAATCTTAGGAGAAAGCATATGAAGTTGAAATCCATCACCCACGACTACACATAATGGACTATATACATCAATATGTACAAATTCCAATCAGTTAGTCGTCCGTTCCTCTTTTGGCCTATGAACGGAGTTTTAATTATCTCCAGGAAAGTATCACAAGCGTCATTTGATCAAAATCAAAGACTCCAAAAATCCATCAACATGGAGTTTCTTCATGTATCCCTAATATAATTTAAGGATGTCACTTCGCAAGTGATCTTTCAATCATTTGTCTTGCGACATTTTAGCATTAGTTTTATGGTCGTTATTTCTCCAACCAGACTTGTATATCATCCATCTATTATGGAATACGGTAATTATTTGAACAACCTTTTGTCGTCATAATACCTGATCAAAATAACAATTATTGAAACAAATCTTGAAGGCAAGCTTTGATGTTAACGAGCAACACAACAACCCTTTGTTTGTTTTCGATGAACATCATCATATATTCTCTTGCTAGTTACTTAGGCCATTGTAGTTCATGAATTGTGTTGTCCTGTATGACACTTCATACCAACCAATTCGGTATTCAATACCGCAGAACCACATTGTTTAACAACCAAGGAATACAGCCATAACATGTATCTTCTTATATACCTAAGTTGGACATCTCCAATCTTTTCTTTTCTGCCAAATATTTTATAGATTCTCTTTCAACAATTCCTTTTCTTTTAAAAGAATCTATTAACATCAATAGTGGTGTCATTCACATGACACATAGTACAAAGTGTGTATAGTCAAATACTAATACCTTTGAACTTGCACTTTGAAGTGGATCACCTTCATCAAATGTTTGGCATTCTTTCAAAATTCCATTCTTTAGTAATCTTTTAGTGTAGTAAACATTTTACTTACATCTTCTATTCATCCTTATCATGACAATTTTCATGATCAAGCTATAGCTTATAAAGGTGAATTGCAGTATAATGTTTCTTTTCCAAAACTTTTGGAGGATTAGGACGACGCGTCTCCAATCTTCACAAATTCTCATCAAATATGAGGACGTATACTCTATCATGTTGTAACCAACACATTGTTTTAGATATCGCAATACCTTTCACATATGATGGTTTCTGAAACATTGCTTTCAGCTCTTAGATAAACTTGATATTAAAAACAATCTTTTGAGTATCAAGGATCATGGAGGCAAACATGATACATTAGATACTAACACTGGAATTGTTACTCTTGATTTAATACTGTTTATTAAACTTCACAGAGTAAACGGAGTTTACTGAAAGTCTGCAATATGACTTTCAAACTTTAGATTGACACTCAAAACAATACGATACTAGTTCGTAAAGCAAATATCCATAATTTCTATAGTTCTACTATCTCAACTATAACTAAGCGTAAGGTGGTGAACGGATACCAATGACTACAACAAACTATGCAAATTCACTTTGATTGTGTTTATGATAAATTGAGTTTGACTAATCCAAATTACAAAAGAACTCCCACTCAAAACAACATCCCTCGAGTTGTTTTAGTGATTACACGAACCAAATCCACTACACCAAGTGCGATCATCACGTGAGATGATGTAGCTTTAAAGGCGAACAATCAACATGTTCATCATATCATCCATATGACTCATGCTTTACCTTTTGGTATTCCGTGTTCCAAGACCATGTCTGTACATGCTAGGCTTGTCAAGGTTAACCTTAGTATCCGCATGTGCAAATCTGGCTTGCACCCGTCGTATGCACACATAGAAACTATCACACTCGATCATCACGAGATGCTTCGAAACGACGAGTCTTAGCAACGATGCCTACTAAGGACGAACACTTTATTACTTGATATTTAGTGAGAGGGATCATCTTATAATGCTACCGTCGCGATCTAAGCAATACAAGATGCATAAAGGATTAACATCACAGGCAATTCATAATTAGTGTGATATGATATGGCCCTTTCTTCTTATGCCTTTGATCTCCATCTCCAAAGCACGGACATGATCTCCATCATCACCAGCATTGCGTCAAGGTCAGTGGCGCCGCTTCATGGTTGTCCATCATCACTAGCAACTATTACAACTACTTGGAATAAAGCTATTACAAGATGAATAGACACCTAGGTCTTAACAGAATTGAAGACAACCATTAGGCTCCTGCCGGTTGCCATATTACAACAAGGATCATTGCATACATCAAATATAATCACAATCACATGATGGCCATATCACATCACAAAACCCCTGCAAAAACAAGTTAGACGCCTCTAATTTTCTTTGCATGTTTTACGTGGTTTGGGGCTTTCGAATAAGAACGGATCTTACCTACGAAACTGAACCACAACGTTGATACAAGTGCTATCAATTGCAAAGTGTAGATTGGATCTATACTATGATGGGAGAGACAGACACCCGCAAAGCCACTTGTGCAAATCAAGTTACACGTCAAGCGTGGAGCAAGTCTCATGTGCGATGACATGTAAGGTTAGCCCGAGCCGCTTCATCCCACCATACCGCAAGATGCAAAGTACACAAAGCAAAAGACGACACGAGCACCAACGCCCACAAAACCATTGTGTTCTACTCGTGCAACAGATCTATGCATAGACACGGCTCTGATACCACTGATGGGTTCGTAGCATGGAAAACAAAAAATTTCTACCGCAAGAACGAACAAAACCCAGATCTAATCTAGATAAAAGCCAAGATCTAATCTATTAGAGATGAGCAACGAGATAGATCGGTACTAACCCTCGTAGAACCGAAAGCGTTACGAGATTAGATCTCGTGGATGATGTAGTCGATCACTTGCCGATCTCAAGATCGTGTGGACGATCCTTCCGGTGCCGCGTTCCGACAGCGCTTCCGCAGACGGTCACACGTGCGGAGTCGAAGCAGACCTTCCTCTCCCTGTTCCAGCGAGCAGCGGAGGTAGTAGATCTTCTCCACGGAATCCCAACAGCACGACGGCGTGGTGGTGGTGGTGGAGTATAGAATTCTGCAGGGCTTCGCCTATGCCTGTGCAGAAGAAAGGTGGAGGAGAGAGGCGGCAGAGATTGGGTGTTCTGAGAGAGGGCCAAGAGGGGCGCCTCCTCTATTTAAGGGAGGGAGGCGGCGCTGAGGGAGAGTCCTAGTAGGACTCCCCTCCTAGGGCCGGCGGTGGGAAGGGGGGAGGAGTCCTCCTCCCCCACGAATCCGTGTCTTGCCCCACTTGGACTCCTTGATCCCTTTCTTGGTTTTCAAGTAAACTCCAAGAAATCCTCTAGAACATTCCGAAACCTTCTAGAATCTCCATACAAACACTCCGGAACATTTCCTAACTTAGAAAATGATCCCCAATATATGAATCTTATTCTCCGGACCATTCCGGATCTCCTCGTGATGTCCCGGATCCATTACGAGACTCGAACATCATTGGTCTCCAACGCATATTCCATATCTACTTAAAACAACTTCGAACCTTAAGTGTGTCACCCTACGGTTCGTGAATATGCAGACATGATGAAGACACCTCTCCGATCAATAACCATCAGCGGGATCTGGAGATCCATAACAGCTCCCACATACTCAACGATGACTTTGTGATTGATAGAACCATTAACATAGGAAACCAATTCCCTTTGTCACATGATATTCTACTTATCCGAGGTTTGATCGTCGGTATCTCCATACCTAGTTCTAACTCGTTACTGATAAGTACTCTTTACTCGTTCCATGTTATGTCATCCCTTGTGACCCAGTCACATGCTTGCAAGCTATCTAGATGACATTCCACCGAGAGGGCCCAGAGTATATCTATCCGTCATATGGATGGACAAATCCCAATCTTGGTCTATGTGCTTCAACACATACTTTCAGAATACCCAATGACACCTTTATAACCGCCCGATTCTGACGGCGTTTGATGTCATCAAAGTACCCATCCGGTGATGGTGATTAACATAACCTCATGGTCGAAGGATTAGGTTACTATGTATTTGAAAGCTTACAGCAATACGAACTTAATGACTTGATCTTATGCTACGCTTACTATGGGTGAGTGTCCATCACATCATTCTCCTAATGATATAACCTTGTTATTAATGACATCCAATGTCCATGATCAGGAAACCATGATCATCATTTAATCAACAAGCTAGTTCAACAAGAGGCTTACTAGGGACTCTTTTATGTTTACAAAACACACAAGTATTAATGTTTCCGGTTAATACAATTATAGCATGGGATGTAAACATTTATCATAAACATAAATATATAATAATAACCACTTTATTATTGCCTCTTGGGCATATCTCCAACAAAAAGCCCTGGGTGTACCCGACATCCACAATCTGCACTGGCTGATTACATCGCTCCACGTGTGATGGCTGTGGTTCTAGCGCACCAGTGGAAGCAAGCCATGGATGGGCCTAGACGTCGCGGTGTCGTATGACGCTCTCCACACCTTCAATGTTGCCATCAAGATCACAATCGTAATAGCCAGAAGGTTCTCTTTTGGAGGGATCCCTGGATCAATGGGTAGTCCATGGACTCCCTAGCTCCAGCAATTCTCTCCCTCGTTAAGCCAATGCCCGTTCGGACGTGGACTATCAAGGCAGGGCATGTGGCTAACTCTTGGGTATGCAATCTGGTCCGGTCGCTAACAGTCGCCGTTGCCATCCAGTTCTTGCGAGTGTGTCCCATTATTCAAGGATTCATGTCTCGAGAGGGCGTCAAGGACTCCTTCATATGGAAGTTCTCTATCGATCATTCCTACTAGACTAGGGACATGTACTTAGCTTGCTTCGTAGGACGGACAACGCTGCTCGTGGCAGTGCAGGTGTGGAATTCCTGGGCGTGCCTACAGTACATGTGCTTCGAATGGCTCACTATCCAGGGGTGTTGCTGGGCGGAGAACCATTTGCAGCGGCGGGGCCTCCCCAACCATGGCTTGTGCCCGCTCTACAAGATGTGTAGTGAGGATATCAACCATCTTCTGTTGTAGTGTCCATTTGCTCGCCATGTTTGGCTTAGGGTCCTATGATCTAAAGAATGGTAGTCCCTTCTACCGTCATCCACTGCAATCTTAGTGACCTGGTGGCCCGAGGCGGAGTGCAAGGTATAGGGGACGCATAGGCTCATGTGATGCATGTAAAATGCATACATGAACTTTGTAGTTTATTGATACATATTCCCACATATTAGAAACTTATATAATGTTATGTCCATGTTTTATATTGTTTTTTTGGGATTTACCAATGATCCCCTTTATTTTGGTTATAACTCTGCAGAACAAGAATTCTCTGTTTTGTGTATTTTTTATCTTTCAAGGACCTAAATGGACTCAAGCTTTACTTATGGTGTGTGTCCATCAATCATCTCCTAATGATATGATCTTGTTATTAACGACATATCCAATGTCCATGTATCAGGAAACCATGATCATCCATTAATCAACATATGTAATCTAGTTTAACAAGAGAGCTTATGTAGGGACTCTTTTATGTTTATAAAAACACAAGTATTAATGTTTCCTTGAATACAATTATAGCATGGGATGTACATTTATCATAACCATAAAGATATAATAATAACCACTTTATTATTGCCTTTGGCATATCTCAACATTATCATGTTCGTCACGGGAATAAGTTCATGAAGCTACCTTTAATTACTTAGTTTTCCTTTCTGAATAGGAGCATAAGGATTCACACCTTAGTTATCAATAGTTCATAAACATATGAATCTCAACATAATGTAAGAACTGGTTCAAGTGAATGAGTTAACGAGGTAGTCCAAGTGTTTTAGGATCAACATATTCACTACTTGGGATTCAAAATCTCAAAAGTGTCTCTCTTTGTCACACTACAATACAAAGCATATATGCCTATTTGCTCTTTCTCACATTCGCTTTTTTCTTCTTTCTTTTCTTTTCTTTATATATGCTCACACTTTGTTTTAAGTGTTGTGCAAAAGGAGCTAGCCATATATCCACTTTATGTAGGAATTCAAAGTTCAACGATCTCAATTATCAAATTTCAAATCAGATATGAAGAATTCTTATGACTTGAGATTCTACCACTACTTGTTCTGGGTATTTGGATAGCACTTTCATTTTCCTTTGTTCAAGGTTTTCTTTTCAACTTAATTGTATAGATAATTTTCTTTTGTGAATCAAACTGTAAACTTATAGCATATTGACCAAATTATCTTTATGTGTTCCAATAATACCAATGGTGTGGAAGACACATTTTATTTCTATCATCAAGTGCAAGTGAAATCATACTAAGCCTTTCATATATCAATAAAGCAAACACAAACTCAATATTTCTCCATATATAATAATAAACTCGAATTTCATAAAGGGATTGACTATTCCTGAAGGGAATTCTGATGCAAACTTTATTTCTAGTTTGAACTAATGCGAGAAATAAATAAAAATATATGTGCATCATGTCATCATCAAAGGCACCTAGTAGTGATGAGACAGTTAGTTTTAATCAATATCCTGGGGAATCTTTAATGGAAGCCTATCATAGAATGGAAGATATAAGGGAAAATCGTCCTCTACAGCACACCCAAGATATCATAATTAGAAGATTTTATAATGGTCGAAATGTTTAGTCAAAATGTTTCTTAGACTCTTTGACTTGTGGTATATTTGCTACAGGAAACTCAGCTCATGCTAACCTTGTCATGGCAAATTTATTTGGAAACTTAAGAAAAACCAAGGAAGAAATCAAAATTCAACAACTAAAGAAGTCTTTGGAAGAAGCTATCACAAGCCTGCAAGAATCTATTATAGTGACCCCTAGTAGGAATGATCTAAACCAAATTTGTCTCCACATAAGAACTAAACTCAAGAGTTTCCCTAATAGTCTTCATATCCTTGTTACAAAAATGAAAACTATTGAATATCATGTCAAAACTAAATATTACTTAATTGAGAATGTTCACTCTAAAATAACTTTCATGAGTTTCCTTTTAGGACATGCCCATGACTTAGTAAATTCTGTTGGGGAAGAAAGCGAAGAAGAAAATAATAAAAGAAGGAAGATAGTAGATATAATAAGAGAAGAAAAGGAATATATTATGCTTGGTAATAAAGAAGACAAAGAATCACTTATGGTTATGGATGAAAAACAAGTAGAGAAGTTAAAATGATTAGTGAAGTAAATTAACCTCCACTAGATCTAGATATATATAGCTTGCATGAACTCATTAATATATTACAAAAGTTTTCTAATGACCCTTCTATTATTGTTCATCAAGTAGGATTTGGTTCATATATAGCAAATTATGTCATAGAATAAAAGATAGCAAGATACAACAATGAAGCTATGATACCACCTAATGTGGTGATGGTTGGCTCCCCAAGATATTAATCACTATTGGCAAAGAAACTCGCATTGCTATATTAGATCTAGGATCTAGTGTCTCTGTTTTATCAAAATAACTATAAGAATTGCTAGAACTTAAAACAATGGAAAAATGCTCAATAGACTTTTTACTTGGTGATGATTCAACTAAACATTCTTTAGACAAAGTAAATGATATCATAGTTGAGTTACATATGACTTTTGTTCCTGTTTATTTTGTTATCATGGACATGGGGAGTAAAACGTCTAGTCCTATAACATTGGGAAGACCCTTTTGAGAACTACATGGGTTGTCATTGATTCAAAGGAAGGAAAAGTTTTAGTTTCCTCATCAGAAGTGTATGGAACACTTTCCAAGGGACAAGGTACGGCCAAAATTTTGGCTCCGGTCGTATAGTTGCGAGCGTATAGATACAAACATCAAAAATCAAAAGTTTCTGAGAGTTTACCAACCAACTATATGGCCGGAATTTTGGCTCCAGTCGTATAGTTGCGACCGTATAGATACATACATCAAAAATCAAAAGTGTTTGAGAGTTTAATGACCAACTATACGGCCGGAATTTTGGCTCCGGTCATATAGTTGCGACTGTATAGGCTCAGATATAGAAAACAATTTCACGAAGATGATATAGAGAGTTTAACGACCAACTATACGGCGGGAGCTTCCACTCCGGTCGTATAGTTCCGCCCATATAGTTGGTAAAAACCCTCAAAAACTTCAGAAAACACAAGGAATTCAAAGGCAAAATTTGTAGAAGTAAAATTTGTGAAAACAAATCACTTATTTGGGTAAGAACACTTACCTTGCGCTTACCATTTGCTTATTCGGGGATGAAAAACTCCTCCAACACCAAAGACTTCTTCTCTTTTGGAGGAATTGACCTTAGTTCATTGAATAATTCTTGTAAACGAAAATCACTAGGACTAAGTTCCTCTCAATAAGATTGGTGTCTTGTTGGGCAAATATGGACACTACATCCAACATCTTTATTTCTTGCCTCTACGTAATCTGCAACTCAAATTATTGAAGTGAAAGAATCCAACGGATCAGTCTTGGCTTATGGTCTTTCCTCTCAAGGAGTTCTTTTAAACCATCACGATCCGTATGAACTCTTACCTTTGCATCAACTATGTAAGAACGAAATTTATCACAATAGAAAAATACAGCAAACAGCTCCCTTTCTTCCTTAGGGTAATTCTTTTGAGCAATATTTAGAGCTCTACTAGCATGATGTATAATATTAAATATGCGACCAATGTGTTGTCCTAGAGTTACTCCTATAGCATCATCACTAGCTTCACATATTAAGTCAAATGTGGTATCCCAGATAGGTGGTTTAATGATAGGAGCACGGGATAAAGAATTTTTGAGTTTATCAAAGGCTTCAAGACATTTATCATCAAAATTAAATCTTACTCCCTTTTGCAGGAGGTTAGTAAAAGGTTTAGATATTCCAGAGAAATTTCTAATGAACCTTCTATAAAAAACCACATGACCAAGGAAACTTCTTATACCTTTAATATCCCTAGGTTGTGGCATTCTCTCTATTGCCTCAACATTAACTCTATCCACTTCAATTCCCTTACCTGATACCTTGTGTCCAAGGACTATACCTTCTTTGACCATAAAATGGCACTTCTCCTAGTTTAGAACAATATTAGTTTCTTCTCAATGCTGCAAAACTCTTTTGAGATTATCCAAGCAACTAGTAAATGAAGTTCCATAGACAGAAAAGTCATCCATAAATACTTCCATTATAAGTTCTATAAAATCCACAAAAATAGCAGTCATGCATCTTTGAAAAGTAGCTGGAGCATTACATAAACCAAAAGGCATACGTCGGTAAGCATGTAAACCATATAAGGACTAATGAAAGTTGTTTTAAGTTGGTCATCCGGATGAACAACTATTTGAGAAAAACCAGAGTATCCGTCCAAGTAGCAAAAATGAGTGTAGTTTGCTAACCTTTGTAAAGTTTGGTCTATGAATGGTAAATGATAGTGATCTTTCCTAGTTTCTTTGTTCAATTTCCTGAAGTCTATGCACATCCTATGTCCAACAATAGTTCTAGTAGGTATCAATTCATTGTTTTCATTAGGAACAACAGTAAAACCGCCCTTCTTAGGGACACAATGAACATGACTTGCCCATTCACTTTCTTTAACATGATAGATTATACCTACATCCAGTAGGCGTACAATTTCTTTTCTTACCACTTCCTTCATTTCAGGCTTCAATCTTCTATTAAATTCCGCTACTGGTTTAGCACCTTCTTCCATGAATATCCAATGGATGGTTATCATGGGACTAATGCCCTTCAAATCATCCATTGAGTACCCAAAGGCTTTGCGATGCTCTTTAAGTATCTTCATGAGTTCTTCTTCTCCTGAAAGTTTAGCACTAATAATAACAGGAAATTTAATTGTATCATCTAAAAACCTGTATTTAAGATTATCTGGTAGAGTCTTCAATTCTGGGGGTGGTAATTCCTCGTCCCCTCTCTTTTCTGACTCTTCAAAAGCCTCATCAGTTGGAGGTCCCATAATGGGAAGTGAATCGAATTCATCTTATAGTTCTCCCAGGGACTTGTCCTCCATAACTATTTCTTCATAATTTGGATCTTCATTTATTTCTTTTTCTTGATTACTAAAGAAAAGAGCCACCATTTCCTCAATAGTTTTATCTTCCTCTTCTTCTTGTATTTGTGGAGGTATGTCTTTAAATTTGGAAAAGTGGAATTCTTTTTCCGCTCCCCCAAGCTTAAGAGATATAATCTCCTTTTTGAAATCAACATAGGCACCTATATCACTCAAAAAGTTTCTTCCAAATATAATTGGGCAAAGGGTGTCGGCTGGCATATCAACAACTACAAAATTGATAGGAAAGTTTTTGTTGCCAATTGTGACAGTTGCATCTTCAACTACTCCCATTGGAATTCTAAGATTTTTATTAGCTAACATAATTGTCATATCAGTATTTTCAATTGTAGCTGGTTCTATATCTTCTTTTATTTATAAATAGAAATCATAAGATATAACATTAACTTCGGTGCCAAGATCACATAAAACATAGTGCGAGGTTTCTTTAAATATGCAGGGAAGAATAGGCTTACCCACATCTTTTACCTTTGTTTTACCTTCAACCAATACAGAAGTCTCTTCATCAAGTTCAACTATGTTACAATGTGCATACATAACCATAATTGCTTCCTTGGTTACCTCTTCATCTTTGGTTTCTTCCAGATGTTCCACGACTTCTGGCATACTTTCTTCTTCCTTCTTCTCTTGTACTTCTTTGACCTGTTCATATTCAAGAATATGCTTTTGTGTAGTGTTAGGGAAAGGCATCTCATGTATTGGTTCTAGGGAGGCCAGTGTTGCTTTATCTTCTCTTTTCTTTTCAGGTTTGGGTGGTGGATCATACTTGACCGCACCCTCTTTCAGAGCTTTGATATGCTCTGTAAAAGCTTTAACAACTTGCAACACAAGATCTGAATCCAAATAAAGTTCTTTAGATAATTCTTTAACATGGCTTTTTTAATTATAGTCATGAATACAATCATGTTCTATTTCTATGCCTCATTTGCTTCCTAGACCAAAATTCCATGAAACTCTATGATCACGAATTCTATTAAGTAAAGCCCATGCTTTAGTTATAGGAAGATTCATAAAGGCTCCTTCCGCGAAAGAGTCTAGTTTAGTTTTATTAGGTTCAATTAAACCGCCATAAAATATATGCAATAAATACCATTCAGGTAAATCATGATGAGGACATAAACGTAGTAAATCTTTAAATCTTATATAAGCTCTCACTAGTCCTTCATTAGAACGGTTCCTCCAAGTCATTATAAGACGCCTGATTCCAAAAGATTTTGATAATGGATAATATTTTGCTAGAAATTCATAGGCTAGATTATCCCAAGTAGTCGTGGTTTTAGGGGTTAGAGATCTATACCATGAGAGAGTTGTACTAGTCAAAGTTTGACTAAAAAGTTTAACCCTTACCTCATCAGCGGTATATCCTGTCAATTGAAAAGTTCCACATATATCTTTGAAACATGCAATATGCTCATATGGATTAGGATCTTCTTCATCTCGAGTAAATTGCTTCTTGTGTAAAATACCGAGTAGTAGAGGATTTATTTCAAACCCCCTTATTTTCTCATTGGAGTTATCTCTTTTATAAATATCATAGGGCTTCCCAAAGTGGTTGAGTGGGTTTGCATTAGTCATATGCTCAAACTCCATCATGTTGGTGGAAACCTATAACTCAAAACAAAAGTTAGCAAGACAAAAATAAATAAGCAAAAACTAAAAGACCTACAGCGCTTAGCTCCCTGACAACGACGCCAGAAAATAGCTTGATGACTGCAAGTGCACATATCGTTTGTAGCTAGTTTCGAAATAAAGATATCGATCCCATAGGGAGAAGGAGTCTGAAGTCTAATAACTCCTGAAATAAATACTATAATATAAATGCTAAATAAAGTTCTAAGTGACAAGATAAAATGCGAGTATTGTGTAAAAAGGTGTTTTTGGGTTTTACGTATAAGAGCAACAATAAAGTAAAGTAAAACAACTGAACACAGAAAGTAAGTATCGCGTATGTAAGAGAGATTGGAACTGCAATAGGGAAAAGGCGTTCTCAGGGAGTAGCGGATACACCACTAGCATTATAAGGAGCTAAGATAAAGATTATTATCATAAACATTCTCAACTATGTATGTGTGGGAGGAACTCCGTATTTGGACAAATAGGCAGCAACCGTTGCTCACATCATCCTCATAACCACAACAGTCAACAATCGACATCAATCGAATTACTCTGCTATTAAGGGATGTAATTCTGTAGGACGTATCCCATGGCATGGATAGTGTTCTGTGAGTTTCCTCGGTTTCCCAAGTTGATACGTAAGGAGTGCCAATAGCTTTATAGTCACTGTAAGTGCTAGTACACCTCCGTCTACCAACAAGTAGTTCCCTCCATCAAGTCCCCATGAGAGGCAAATATTGAGAGGTCGACTTCTCTCAACATCAAGATGAAGACAATCTAACACATGGTCACAGCGATGAATATCACAATAGACTTTATCTTATTTCAATCTCATACTAGGGTTTCTCCATCTCCCCAAGAACTAATGATCTACTCAGACAAGGAGGCAATCAACATCATGGCAATAACAATGGGATCTATCATAGATGAATAGTACTTGTATAAATCCACAACGAGTACGGAAATTACAACAAGACCTAGACAAGATGTAGATGGGATGGATGGAGATGGTGGTGATGCAGTGGTGGATGATGAAGATCGATGCCTTAGCCTCATGGATCTGTGCATGGCAAAGATGGATCCCCGGTAGATGAGTTCCACCTCCAGATCCTGGTGAAAACAGACATAAAATGTGCGCGCGAGCACCGTAAAATACCAAGATCCTACATCTACAATGCAAAATAATAGTGTAAAACATGATGCAAATATGCACTCATCAAGTACCATGGATATTGATGGATACAAGTACGCCGGTGGGCGTAGATTGTTAAAGGTATCAAAAGGTTCTCTTATTCACATGATAGGTGATATAAATTCTACTAAATTATATGTTCTTAGAGGTAGCAATTTGCCTGATATTGTTATTGCTGTTATTTCTAATGATTCTGATGATTATGGTAAAACTAATATGTGGCATATGCATCTTGGGCATATGAGTGAACATGGCATGGCATAATTGGTCAAGAGAGAGTTGATTGATGGTTGCGGCTTGGGTAGGTTTGAGTTCTGTGAGCACTGTGTTTTTGGCAAGCATAAGAGAGTTAAATTCAATGTTTGTGTTTATACCAACAAATGCATATTATATTAGGGATTTCTATTTTTGTGTCCTTGGTTCGTTAGTTGTACTTAGTTTTCCCCAGCCGCTTAGTTTTTCCTCACTTTTCCCCTCCCTCCATTCTGAAACCCTCACATGCGCTCAGACGGGTGGATGCCGTCAGGTCAAAGGCTTGACCATTACATGCTAACAAGTGGGACCGCGTTGGGTGGGTCCTGTGTTGAGCGTTACATTACGTCGCCTCGACCGTTACATGCCAACAGGTGGGACCAGGATACACGGCGGACCAGCCATCCGTCTCTCGCTGACTTGTGGGCCCTGTTTTTCTTGATTGTGTGGTCGGTGCAGCGAATGACAAATGGGGCCGTTCTGTGGGCCATCGAAGCCAATGAATGATGGGGACGCTATGTGGATCCGTTCTGTGGGGCCTCATAGTCAATAACCGGTGGGGCCGTCATGTGGGTCTAGATGGGGTATTTGCAAATTTTCCATGTTTTACTTTGCAATTTGCATATTTGCCATTTTGTGTGTCACTAACATGTGATGGTCATGTGGAAAATATGCAAATTTTAAAGAAAAAGTTTGGTAGATATGCAAAATTGGCAAATATGAAATAATTGATAGGTGGGGTCGTGTATGACACGTCGGCTCTCTCTCTCATCTGCTCCCATCCCCCAGCCCCGACCAGCTCCTATCCCACCGGCGGACAGATCAGCCATCGTCGGCGCGTTGGCGTGTCACTGGATCTATCCTACGACAGTATCAAACGGACTGCCATGCTGCACCTCAACCATGGCTCCGACACCTGTTTCGTCCGTGCGCATTGTAAGTTGGGGCAGTACCGACCGCAGGCAGGTCCGCCGCCCACGACGACCGGGATTTGGTTCCGCCTCCATAGCTCGATGAACAGTCACAACAATTTCTAGTAGTGCTTGCTAAGACCTTCGCTCCTGCTCCACCCACCCTAATAGATTCGGTTCCCATAATTTCCTCGATATTGTAGGTGCAAATTAGTCATCAATGTCTGGCCGTAGCGGGTACACCAGCGAGGGTGGGGAATCGATCATGTCGTGGACACATTCTCCTTCTCCTACCATGTCGGAAGTGCATGTAGTTCCTTCTCTTTGTACTACCGTTGAATTTGAAGTGTTGGCATGGCCTATTGGACTGATTCCAATTTAGTTTGTTTTGGGATTGTTACAGTGTGCTATGCAGGCCGATGATCCATGGTACATTGCATACCAAGATGAATCAACTCAATGGTCTAGCCATAGGATGGATTTGGAGGAGATAGTTGCCAAGTTAGGTGATGAATTGGCCCGTAAAAACCTGTTGATATTCGAGCTAAAGCATACTATTGAGGAAGAATTCAGAGCTTATTCGCAAAGAGAAGTTGACACCTGAGGTTGATCTTGCCGTATCTGATCAAGTCGTAGAAAATCTAAAGCATGATCTTCAAGTGAGCGGGAGGGGGTAGTTGTCATCCGCGTCCTAGCAGTTACAGTATGCGGTTTGTGGCGAAGGGTGCCACGTGTATTGATTGCTAATTTAGAGAGTAGGATTGTTATTCAATATATGGTTGTGAGTTCCTTCTAATTTAGTCACTTTGTGGTCCCAAAGTTGTCGAGAGAATGCATTGCGGTACCCGAGTTACTTGCCATTGGATCTAGCGGTCCCAAAGTAGTCGAGAGAATGCATTGCGGTACCCGAGTTGCTTTCCATTGGATCTAGCGGCCCATAGTTGGCGTGCCAAATTCCTAGAGGGTCAAGTTGGGGGCCTATCAATTTTGACTATTCTGTCGCTGCCATCGTGGCTTCCATGTAGAGTTGCAGCATTGGCGGCAGCATCCATTGCCCGTTCCAAATTATTGGCTCAAATTCCTCAAGATATAATCGAATCTAGATAAATCTAAATCAACTAATTTGGGTCGGAGGGATTACTACCTATGAATCAGCTTTAGAGAATATCCACCGTCCTCACTGCTCAAATATATATCAATTTTGATTCAAATCATACATATTTTGATCAAATTTATACAAGCCCACTGTCAAAGCAAGTACTACTACTTATGAATTAGCTTTAGAGCATATCCACCGGTCTCACATCTCAAATACATGTCAACTTTATTCAAATCATACATATAATTTAAGTCACATAATTTTGGTTCAAATTGTGCTTAAATTTGTCCCAATTTCAAGTGGACAGTGAGCTAGCCGCCCTCCCCGCTGTATGTGTACTCCAAGAAGTACGGGAAAAGTGCTCACATTCCGCCTTCACCGTCGACATGCCAGCCGCGGCCGTGGCCTGCCTCCCACAGCTTCGGTTCACGAGGGCTTGATATGCGCCATCGCAGTGATGCTGCGGATGATGGCTTCAATCGTCTTCGCATTGATGACCACTATCGGCACCCTAGCGTAGATGTGAACGGATGATGGCTTCCATCGGTCATCGCATCGATGACCACTTTCGGCACCACAGCCGTAGATGTGAACGGATGATGGCTTCCATCGGTGTCTTTCATCGATGGCCACTGTTGGCACCACCGCCGTCGCACTGATGTTGTGGATGATGGCTTCCATCAGTGTCTTACAGACAGTTAGATCCTCACTGCCGCATGTCGTTCGAGTAGCCGCGCTTAGATACGCGCCTCCGCAAGCCGTTCTGACCCCCACGCGCTTGGATCCGCGTCGCCGCAAGCCGTACATCGATAGGAGGGGAGGAAGATGCGACTGTTATACATGCAACGGGTAAAGGGAGGGAGAGACCTCCAGCCCGTCGGATCATGATGTATCCAACGGTGGTTGTCCATGATCCGTGTGACATACATCTCGACCAATCAGAGCGCAGCCAAACTAAGCGCTAGTTGATGCGGCTGGTATACGTGCGACAAGGAAATGGAGGGAGAGACATCCAGCCTGTCGGACTCTCCTCACCGTACAAGGTTAGGTGCGCCCATCGGGAGAGAGACCTCCAGCCCGTCGGATCATGATGTATCCAACGGTGGTTGGCCATGATCCGTGTGACATACATCTCGACCAATCAGAGCACTAGCCAGAGTGAGACATGAGAGAGGGGAAAAGTGAGGAAAACTTTAGCGGGAGGGGAAAAGTGAGAAAACTTTAGCGGGAGGGGAAAACTAAGGAAAACTTTAGCGGGAGGGGAAAACTGAGTAGAGCTAAGGAAACAAGGGCGCTTAGATAAAAAATGACTAATGGAAATTCAAGCTTTTGGCATAACAAATGGAAAATGTGTTATTTGAACAAAATAATCCATCTTGGCTGACATTATATTGTTTGCAACTCAAAGATACACAAGTGTGACAAATTTGGCCTCATTTAGACAAAGTATGTTTTGGGATGGGTTATCTTGGAGGCTGACTGAGTAGAAAGCCATGCATCTTGATACATTGCAAATGTATCTATAATTTTTGATGTTCCATGCTTGGTTTTATCCACTTTCTTATGTTTTGTCCACACTTTGGAGTACTTTTCATATGATTTCTTGGACTAACCTATTAACAAGAGCCACAGTGCCAGTTGCCTGTTTTTTGCTGTTTTTGGTTCCAGGAAAGTCAGAAAATCAATATTCTCAGAATTGAACAGGACAAAAGCCAAAGTTCCTATTTTACCAGAAGACTCACGGAGCCAGAAGCAGAGACGAAGGAGGGCCAGGGCCTGGCCACACCATATGGTGGCACGGTCTAGCCCTGGCCGTGCCACCAGGTGGTGTGGGCCCCCTGGCACTCCACCGACCTTGCCTCTTCGCCTATAAGAAGCCTCCCGATGCATAAACCCTAGATCGTCAATCAGAAATCCACGAAAAGTTCCGTAGCACCGCCGCCACCGAAGGGGAGATTCGGGGGACAGAAAGTCTCTGTTCCGACACCCTGCCAGGACAGGGAAGTGCCCCCGGAGCCATCTCCATCGACCCCCACCACCATCTCCATCACCATTGCTGATTCCCATGATGAGGAGGGAGTAGTTCTCTCTCGAGGCTAAGGGTTCTACCGGTAGCTATGTGTTCATCTCTCTCTCTCTATGCATGATCATATTGTGATCATGAGCTTGTATTCTATAGATCTACCTTGCTACTCAAGTGCTTTAATAGATCTCTGCTCTCTCCATGTGTGTGAAAGTGACAGCGTGCACACCATGGTGGCACTTAGGCTAGAGATTACAAATACTTGTTATGAGTTATATTTGGAGTTGGATGTCTTTATGAAATTGTGGTGTTTGTTGGACTCATCTAGTACTCAAGGTGATAGTGTGGGGTTTCTAGATGGGAAAGATGAACTTTGAGGTGTGCTGTTATAGCCCTACCATCGATTAGAGTGTCCAACCGGAGAGTAGTTAAGAGTAGTATCATAAAGAGAATATATTTATATGAGAGTGTTCACTAGCGAAAGTATGATCCCTAGGCCTTGTTTCTAAGCAATGAAACACTGTTTGCTATTATATCTATTACATGTTTGCTTGCTTCCTTCTTTATTTCAGTTTGCCTTTAGTATTTTCATGCCATCAAGCTATTTTCTATCACCATACCACTTGTATTTCACTATCTCTTCGCCGAACTAGTGCACCTATACACCTGACAAGTGTATTGGGTGTGTTGGGGACACAAGAGACTTCTTGTATCTTGATTGCAGGGTTGCTTGAGAGGGGATACCTTTGACCACTTCCTCCCTGAGTTCGATAAACCTTGGGTGATCCACTTAAGGGAAAACTTGCTGCTGTTCTACAAACTCTGCACTTGGAGGCCCAACAACTGTCTACAAGAATAGACGTGCGTAGACATCAAGCTATTTTCTGGCGCCGTTGCCGGGGAGGTAAGGTAAAAGGTATTCACACCGGAGGATTAAAGAAGAAGAACCTCCCACGGCAAAAGCCTATTTTCTGGTGTGAGTACTCAAAGTTATTTCCTTTAGATTCTGCAATTTTGTCTTTTTGTTTCTTGTTTTCACTAGTTAGGCTTAATGGAAAACAACAACAAAATTAGAGAGCTTTATAGTATTTATCTTGAGTTAGGACATGAAGTGTTTGAAGAGAAAATTAAAAAACCCATGGAACTTTATTTGCATGCTAATAGCAATGTTATTAGTATGAATTCTTTGAACACCATTATTGCTAATGCTATGGAAAAGTCTAAGCTTGGGGAAGCTAGTTTTGATGAGCATGATATTTTTAGTCCCCCAAGCATGGAGGAGAAAATTTACTTTGATGATACTATGCCTCCAATATATGATGATTACAATGATGAGTATGATATTTTCAGTCCACCTACTATTGAGGAGGAAATTAATTATGATTACAATATGCCTCCTATATTTGATGATTATGGTGATGAAAATAATAATGATAGCTATTTTGTTGAATTTGCTCCCACTATAATCAATAAGAATGACTATGTTTATGTGGGGACTATTAATTCTTTTACGCATGTGGCTCATGATAAGAATGTTTTATGTGATAGTTATATTGTTAATTTTATTTACGATGCTACTGAAATTTATTATGAGAGAGGGAAACATGGTTTTATGCATCTCAATAATATTAAGTTTCCCCTCTTTATGTTGAAAGTTTTGAAGTTGCACTTGTTTTGCTTTCCTATGCTTGTTGCTTTGTGCTTTCATGACTTGTTTCTTTACAAGATTCCTATGCATAGGAAGTGGGTTAGACTTAAATGCGTTTTGAATTTGCTTCTTGATGCTCTCTTTTACTTCAATTCATATTTCTTATGTGAGCATCTTCTCAAACTATCATGCCTAACTTAAAGGCGTTAAAGAAAAGTACTTATTGGGAGATAACCCAAAAGTTTTAGATGAGTCTTGGAAGTTATTACTTCAGTAATAACCGCTCCTTATCCTTTTTATTTGCTTTTTTGTGCTAAGAGTAACCTCTAATGAGATAGAAGTAATGATTGGGAAAGTTGCTATCCCGAAACAGATTTTTGTGCTTCACCATAAAAATTCGTGTAAAATCTCTGAACGTATTTTTGAGGCGTGAATGTTTGTGCTTCTGCCCCAGGTTGTTATCTAACTTTCGTTAGTTCAACACTTTTTGATTTGAGCAACAGAAGGTCTTCGAAAAAATTCGTCTTTACCTGCTGGTCTGTTTTGACAGATTTCTGCCATTTTCTGCATTTGCTTCTTGTTGGTTCCTCTTTGAGTTCTTTTGGGGAATTGAGCTTTTTGAGGGAAGTGCTACAGTAGCTAGTATTCTAATGGAAGTTTATTTGGTGTTAGAACTGAACCTTAAGACCTATTTATCTTGAGTGCGCTAATGTTGCTAATAAAGATTGTGTGAAGTTTTATATGAAGGAAAAATTTCAGGTGTATGGAAGGAATGAGTAATGAGATGAAGGATGGACTAAAGCTCAAGCTTGGGGATGCCATGCGTGTCACCCCAAGAAATATCCAAGAAGTACAAGCGTCAAATCTTGGGGATGCCCAAGGCATCCCCTTCTTCATCAATAAACTTGAACCATTGTGTCTTCTATGTTGTATATGCTTGCACTTATTTGTTGGGAATTAGCAGAACCATGTTGTCATGGGGAACGCTTTCAACATTGCACGGGTACTTGCACCTAGTTGATATCATGCTCTTTTGTCTATGGATGTCATCGGTGTGAAATGAAAGGGGAGCTTGTAAGTCCATGGAGTTATGTATATGTGTTAGAGAAACGCCTGGGCCGCTGGTCTAATCCATGCTGACATGGTGGAAACCTGCATCTTAACCATAATGAGCTGTCTATGAAGCATTCTTCTTATAAAAAAAGAGTCCTATATTGAGAAAAAAGAGAAAAGGAAAAAAAGATTATGAAAAGAGGAAAGAGAGAAAAAAACACCATATTCCCATGGTAAATAAGAATATTGTTGAGATGCTCGTTGTCTGCTTGCCTTGTCATTTTGATATGGGGATTCTTCCGTATCATCGGGCAACGGGTACCCCGTTGGCGGTTCTCTCTTATACACACGTACTTACAATGACAAGAACTTACCGGTGACTAAACTTGAGTAGCATGAGGAGCGGCCCTCGTATTCAAGGGACATGAGATTTCTAACTTATACTTCGTCAAGCATGTACACCATAGTTTGTTCACTTTAACCTTAATCACTTCAAGATGCTTATGATAGGGGCAATGAGAGCTGAAAGCTATAAGTACCATAATTTTTGGAAGCTCTTTATGAGACTTGAATCCCTACTTCCTTCTATGAAGGCCTTTCTTCCACCATTATATTGAGTCTCCACCTTCTATCTTTATGCACCTACTTTGAGAGCATAGTGGCCATTCTTAGTTCTATGTGCATTGTCCCAAGACTAGTTGCTTGATGCATATTTTGATATTGCTTGTTTTAAACTATTGTATCTAGTCACTCTTATGAACTTTTAAGGTGTCCTATGCATTCATATTTGCTACTCTATTGAGGGACAAGCTGAATACTTTTATGCTATGTTTTCTTTATGTGAAACAAACAAACGTCTTGCAAAGCATTGTTATTCATGAATCTTTTGTTTGTGCTTTTTCATGTTGCATCATAGTTTCTTTGTCTTATTGCTAGAATTTTGTCTTTCATGTTATGATTGAAGTACTATGATCCCAGCTTTGAATGTTTTACAAATACTTTGATCAAGTCTTTGATGGTGCATGTCACCTCAAAAATTATTCTTTCTTTTTATCACTTACCTACTAGAGGGCGGCAGGAGTTAAGCTTGGGGATGTTGATACATTGCAAATGTATCTATAATTTTTGATGTTCCATGCTTGGTTTTATCCACTTTCTTGTGTTTTATCCACACTTTGGAGTACTTTTCATATGATTTCTTGGACTAACCTATTAACAAGAGCCACAGTGCCAGTTGCCTGTTTTTTGCTGTTTTTGGTTCCAGGAAAGTCAAAAAATCAATATTCTCGGAATTGGACGGGACAAAAGCCAAAGTTCCTATTTTACCGGAAGACTCATGGAGCCAGAAGCAGAGACGGAGGAGGGTCAGGGCCTGGCCACACCATATGGTGGGCCAGCTGCGCTAGCCGCGCCACCAGGTGGTGTGGGCCCCCTGGCACTCCACCGACCTTGCCTCTTCGCCTATAAGAAGCCTCCCGATGCATAAACCCTAGATCGTCAATCAGAAATCCACGAAAAGTTCCGTAGTGCCGCTGCCACCGAAGGGGAGATTCGGGGGACAGAAAGTCTCTGTTCCGTAACCCTGCCGGGATGGGGAAGTGCCCCCGGAGCCATCTCCATCGATCTCCACCACCATCTCCATCACCATTGCTGATTCCCATGATGAGGAGGGAGTAGTTCTCTCTCAAGGCTAAGGGTTCTACCGGTAGCTATGTGTTCATCTCTCTCTCTCTCTCTATGCATGATCATATTGTGATCATGAGCTTGTAATCTATAGATCTACCTTGCTACTAAAGTGCTTTAATAGATCTCTGCTCTCCCCATGTGTGTGAAAGTGACAGCGTGCACACCATGGTGGCACTTAGGCTAGAGATTACAAATACTTGTTATGAGTTATATTTGGAGTTGGATGTCTTTATGAAATTGTGGTGTTTGTTGGACTCATCTAGTACTCAAGGTGATAGTGTGGGGTTTCTAGATGGGAAAGATGATCTTTGAGGTGTGCTGATATAGCCCTACCATCGATTAGAGTGTCCAACCGGAGAGTAGTATCATAAAGAGAATATATTTATATAAGAGTGTTCACTAGCGAAAGTATGATCCCTAGGCCTTGTTTCTATGCACTAAAACACCGTTTGCTATTAGATCTATTACATGTTTGCTTGCTTCCTTCTTTATTTCAGTTTGCCTTTAGTATTTTCACGCCATCAAGCTATTTTCTATCACCATACCACTTGTATTTCACTATCTCTTCGCCAAACTAGTGCACCTATACACCTGACAAGTGTATTGGGTGTGTTGGGGACACAGGAGACTTCTTGTATCTTGATTGCAGGGTTGCTTGAGAGGGGATACCTTTAACCACTTCCTCCATGAGTTCGATAAACCTTGGGTGACCCACTTAAGGGAAAACTTGCTGCTGTTCTACAAACCTCTGCACTTGGAGGCCCAACAACTGTCTACAAGAATAGAAGTGCGTAGACATCACATCTTCATAGCTAGTAGCTCATTCCAAGAAGTGGTTTAGGGGAGAAGTCCATTTCTCTTTATTTCCTTTTCTTTTATTATTCATGCTAGGTTTTAGTTAACATAAAAACACTCCATGTGAAGGTTGCACTATGTTTTGACTTCTTTTTTGAATTAAACTAACCCTAAAACCATTTATTTGAATTTAATCACTTAGAAAAATAAAAATGTGGCTGATTACAAGTAAATCCAAAATTTCCAATTTCATATGGTAAATCAATCCAGGATACACAAGTGTGCCAAATTTTGGATCGATTGGTCAATGTTTGCTATGGTTTAAGCCATGAACTAGCTAAACCCCATGTGTTGACCACATGTCGAGGGAAAAACTGAGCAGTGCTAAGCAACTAGGTGCATGACAATAGAAACTTGCAGTAACACATACGTTATGGGGTTATCCAACATACAAACTTGAAAGCGTCACAAACATTGAGAGTAGTTCAAATTCAATACAAGCACTAATAGTAGTTCAAATTCATCATACAAATTCAAATTAATAATTCAAATTCATTTTTTCTTGCTCCTAGTGTTTTTTGTTGGAATATTCTCGGAATTCACCACCTTTCTCCAGGTGATCCTGGCTGGAATATTCTCGGAGTCCACCATCAGCTTCTTTCGTTTGTTCCCTTTGTTCTTTTCTCTGCATCAAATGAATCAAGTGCTTCAGTCCGTCGTATAATTGGTTCAAGCACGTTTCGATTCATTGGTTCATACGGTTCAAAACACATTGACATCATTTCTTCAATATCTTCTTGTGTAATTGCTTTACGTTTGAACTCTGCTTCCAATGAATAAATATCTTCAATCTATGATGCATTTGGTGCAATCTCCCCTGCATTTGGTTCAATCTAGGATCTGGTTCAATCTCCCCTACATCTGGTTCAATCTCCCTGCATTTGGTTCAATCTCCCCTGCATTTGGTTCAATCTCCTCTCGATCCGTTGGTTTAGTATGCAATGTATCCGTTGCTTCATTCTCCTCTCGTTCAGATACTTCATTCTCATCTGCATTTGCTGCTCCCGCCTGATCATCCATTCCATAAGCTGGGTCCACTGCATTTTTACAAAGCCTAGCAATGTGCCCTAGGATCCCTCAACGTTTGCACTTATGTCATCGAGGTGGTGCACCAACCTCTGCACTAGCTCTCATCCTATTCTTCCTTGGCCTACCTGCTGGTCTAGTAAAAACTAGAGGGTATAGCTTGAAGCCTGGATTCACTTCCATCCATTGGTCTTTTCCCAACAAGGCTAGAACATTCTAAGCATATGGTGCCCTAAATTTGGCAACAGAGAAATACTCCGACACGTACTGATCAACTTCACCCTCTTCACCTCCTAGAACACCCATGAAAAACAATGCATGTATGCAGGGTTTCCCACAGAGCTGCCATTGCCTCTAATGGCATGTCCTATCAGCCAAACTCACTGGATACCTCCATTCTCTATCTTTATTGTTAGTGTACGTTACCTCAGCCTCCATTCCTTTTCTAATGCATTTCATCTTCAATTGTTTTGCCCTGGCATGCAATGCCTTAATCAAAGATGGGAGGATGAGATGGACAGCATATACTGTTGATGCAATTCTTTGACGCAAATCGATCTTTATCATGATCATCTGCCTAATCTTATCAAATATTTTTCCACATCATAAGCCCTTTCAATGACTTGACCTTTGCATTGAAACTCTCTGCAAGGTTACTTGTCACGTAGTCTACCTTGCAAATTTCATTGAATTGGCTTCTTGACCACACCATTCCATGATGCGCATCCAAGTACTCCTTCACCGCAGGTTTTTGTTTATACAACACTTCCAAATGATACAGATGCTTCCTCAAACTACATGTGTATGAAGCTTGCCATAGGTTGTCAGTATAAACTTTACCCTTGAATTTCTTTGTAAAATTCTGCACTAAGTGTTGCATACATTCCCTATGCTCCACTCCGGGGAATACTGCTTCTATAGCTTTCTCCAAACCTTTGCAAGCGTCCGTGTGGATAGTAAGTCCTGGTGGATGACCTATAAGGTCGTGCAAATTCTCCAGAAACCAAGTCCAACTTTCCTCTGACTTAATCTCCAAAACTCCAAAAGCAACAGGGAACATCCAATTGTGGCCATCAACTGCAGTAGCAGCTACTAGTTATCCTTTAAATCTGCCATGAAGAGTTGTTTCATCCACGGCCAAATAAGGCCTGCAACCATCCAGAAACCCTTGCCAACAAGCTTTGAAACAAACAAAATCCCTTCTAAAGCACTCCTTCTCCGTTGTCTTCCCTCTTATTTTGTACTGAACTGCATGCCTGTCTATCTGTATAACACTACCTAGACTAGCCATCTCCACTTCAGCTTTGAAGCTATAAAGCAACTGAAAACTTTCATTCCATGGACCATTGATCCTATCAAGAGCCATTTCCTTTGCATAGAACATCCTCATGTAAGGTACTATAATATTAAACTTTTCAGAAACTTTTTTATGAGCGTTGTTGCACCAAGTGATGGGTTCGCTCTCATCCAATCCATGATTGCATCTGCCAACCACCTAGTCTTTGCTAGTTTTGTTTTGTCCTTTGGTTGTCCCCCTTGAGGTGGAAAAGAATGTTCGAACTAGTTACCTTTTATCTGAAACATAATGAAAATGTCAGGTACAGTTAACAAATTCTACACAATGATCTAAAATACACAAATGGTTGTAATACCTGAACCAAACTGCTCCTGAGCATAGTGGATGCGTGCATCCTCCACCTACACCTCTTGTATGGGCACTTCACTGTGAACCTTGTTGGCTCACTCTTAATAACAACATAATCATTATTGGTGCAGATGCAATATGTAGTAAGGGCATTATGATAGTCCCGCATCGTTTCAAATACGGTGCCTTCTGAAATCTTAGGATCGTTCCTGTCCCACTCAATTATTGGCAAGTCCTCACCATCGTACTCGGCTAAAACCACCTGATGATGCCTGACCACCAGATGATGCTTTAGCCCTCTTTCCCGTGTGTTCAACTTTAGGTTGCACATGAAGATGAATTTGACCAAAACGTTCGGCAACATTCAAAGAGAAAAGCATTACCAGATCAGCTTTGCTAGTTAGTGGGAGCAATCTTTGCTCGCTAATGTTGAAATATTGCAAATCAACTGAATCGCCATTGCTCTAGGGGAATTTAGAATGTATTTTATCTTTCAAATCTCTGAGAGTTATGGAGGTTGCAACCACTGCTGGGAAGTAAAATCCAGAGAGATACCATTCACAACCACAAATTACGCTAGTATCCAGTTTAACCGCCAGCCGAAATGCCAGCGCTGGATCAATCCTATTCGAAAGGTAAGGCAGTTAGCTGAGCACCGGCGATTCGCGCTCAATTACTGCCTATAATCAATCCACAAAGGGAAACAATACTTACCCAGATGAAATCCATGCGTTAGATCCCTCCGATGCCACCCAATATTCTCCACGCTCGACGGGGAGGACCGGTACACCCGCCGGTGTCGCATACTGTTCCGCGAAAGGGGTAGATCTAGCGGGGGAGGAAGCAGAGCCGGAGTAGGCTCCATAGCTAGGGGGAGGGGCGGCTCAGGGGCTGAGGACGACATAAGGTAGGAGGGGCTCTCAGGTAGGAGGCACGATGGCGAGGGAGCGGAGCGGAGGGACGGTGTGGGAGCTGTTCCAGGCTCGGAGCGAGAATGGTCGGTCCGACGTGTCTCCATGTGGCCCCACCCTTCACCACGTATGCAAGACACGTCCTAACACGGCCGCACCCTTCACCACATACAGAGGACCCGTCCCAACACGGCCCCACCTATCAGCATGTAACGGTCGAGGCGACGTAACATAACACTCAACGCAGGACCCGCCCAACGCGGTCTCACCTGTCAGCATGTAACGGCCAAGCCTTTAACCTGACGTCATCCACCCGTCCGAGCGCATGTGAGGGTTTCAGAATGGAGGGAGGGTAAAGTGAGGAAAAACTAAGCGGCTAGGGAAAACTGAGTACAACTAACGAACCAAGGGCACAAAAATAGAAATCACATTATATTATGTGCATGCTGACATATGGGGACCTTCCCGTAAGACTTCTATTAGTGGTGCTAATTACATGCTTACTATTATTGATGACTACTCAAGAAAAATGTGGCCATATTTTCTGAAACATAAATCTGATATTTTTTATGCTTTTAAGAAGTGGAAAGTAATGGTGGAAAAACAAACTGAAAGGAAGGTAAAAGTACTACATACTGATAATGGTATGAAATTATGTTCTAATGAGTTTGTGGAGTTTTGAAGTAATGATGGTATGATTATGCACCACACCATCCCTTACACTCCTCAGCAGAACGGCGTGGTTGAGCACATGAACAAAACCATCATCTTGAGGGATCGTTGTATGTTGTCCAATGTAGGTATGGACAGACGTTTTTGGGCTGAAATAGCCAACACAACATGCTACCTAATCAATAGGTCACCTTTTATTCCACTTGAGAAGAAAACTCCCATTGAGGTATGGACAAGTTCGCCTGCTGATTATTCAGAGTTCAGAGTTTTTGGTTGCACTACATATGCTCGCATTGATAATGGAAAGTTAGAGCCTAGAGCTGTTAAGTGCATATTCCTTGGTTATGTTTCCGGAGTTAAATCATATAAATTATGGAATCCTAAAACTAAAAAGGTCATGTTGAGTAGGAATGTTGTTTTCAATGAATCCGTCATGTATCATGACAACTTGCCATCAGCTCCCTCTCCTTTTGTTGTTGGAGAGGAGGGAGTTACTGTGCAGGTGGAGCACCTATAGAAAATTGTTGATAATAATGTTGTGGTTGATGATAATCATGAGGAAAATATTGATGATCATGTTGTTTAGCACTCACCTACTGTTTTGTAGCAACCACATGAGTCTATTGTTGCTAACAGACCAAGGCATAACATAGTTCCACCTCCTTCTTTAATTGAAGAGTGTAATCTTATTCATTATGCCTTGAGTTGTGCTGAATAGGTGGAGCATGATTCTAAACCTGCTACATACAGTGAAGTTGTTGCATCCGTTGACAGTGAGAAGTGGGTTTCTGCTATGAAAGAAGAGATGCAATCGCTTGAAAAGAATGGCATGCGGGATGTTGTGCGCTTACCTAAACAAAAGAAGGTTGTCCGTTGTAAGTGGATATACAAAAGGAAGGAAGGTTTGTCTCCTAATGAGCCTCCAAGGTTTAAGGCAATGTTAGTAGAAAAAGGTTTCAGCCAGATTCCGGGTATTGACTATAATGATATTTTCTCTCCGGTTGTGAAGCATAGTTCTATTTGTTCTTTGGTATTGTTGATATGCATGATCTTGAGCTTGAGCAGCTAGATGTAAAGGCTGCTTTTCTGCATGGTGAACTGGAGGAGGAGATTTACATGGACCAACCTGAAGGGTTCATGGTTCCTGGAAAAGAGGATTTTGTGTGCAAATTGAAGAGATCGCTTTATGGTTTGAAGTAATCTACAAGACAGTAATACAAAAGGTTTGATTCATTTATGATCTCACAAGGTTTTAAGAGGTCTCAGTTTGATAGTTGTGTTTACATAAAATTTATTAATGGATCACATATATACTTGTTGTTATATGTTGATGATATGTTAATTGCTACCAAGAGCATGAAAGAAATCACTACTTTGAAGGCAAACCTAAGTACTGAATTTGAGATGAAAGATATTGGTGCTGCTAAGAAAATCCTAGGTATGGAAATTAAAAAGGACAGAAAATCTAGGTTGTTATTTCTTAGTCAGCAGAGTTACATTGAGAAAGTTTTCCAACGTTTTAATATACATGATGCAAAATCTGTTAGTACTCATATTGCTCTACACTTTAAATTGTCAGCATTGCAATGTCCTAGTTCTGATGAAGATGTTGAGTACATGTCACTATTTCCTTATTCTAGTGTTGTTGGTTCCTTGATGTATGCCATGGTTTGTTCTCGCCCTGATTTATCATATGCTATGAGTTTGGTGAGTCTTTACATGATTAATCTTAGTAAAAACATTGGAAAGTTGTTAAGTGTATTTTCAGGTACCTTAGTGGCACATTGAATGTTGCTTGAAGTTTGGAAAAACTGGTGAGGGACTCGCAGGCTATGTGGATTTAGATTTTGTTGCCGATTTGGATAAGACGAGGTCCCTCACAGGTTATGTCGTGGTATTGCCGACGAGTACGTCATGGAGGGGTCCTCATAGTGCGTGTTTAGAGATGTGGGGTAAGGTAGAGAGTTGGCGGGTACGAGGTAACACAGCTTACCCAGGTTCAAGTCCCACAACGGTGGCAAAACTCTACTCCTGCTATAAATCACTATAATGGCAATACGACAAGTTATAGAGATAGGTTCGATGTGCATGTGTTGCACGTTGTACGTAGCAATCTAGGTTGTGCCCTAAAGGCTCCCACAAGTCCGGCTTATAAAGGCACCAGAACCTAGGGTTTATAGGGAAAGGTCCTTGCCGGACAAGGTAAATAGTCCTACACTAATACGAACCAGTCTTTCGTGTCTTGCACTCCAAGGCCCCGAGTATGTCGGTGATTCCCGTGTAGCCTTCCTTTATCCGACATGGGCCTCCCTTCTGGATCCGTCTAACTAGGCTGCCTAGCAGGTCATAGGCCTCGCTACCAACTATGGGCCACCCGGGTTAGCCGGAATAAGGACGTGCTATGGTGATACCCATTTAGCATATCCCTAACAGTAGGCCCTGAAGGACTTCGAAATCTTGCGTTGTCTTGCCCATTGATCTTGAATGCTCCATCTAGGTGATGCCGTCAATTTGTCAAGCAATATCTAAAAGGTCTCCCAAAGAACCCTATAATCCTCTCTAGCTTTGAATGTAACCAGAGATTCCTTGAGTCTTCGTTTCCAGAGCCAGATATTTTCTGTCTTCGATGGAGTCTTCAGCCATGACCCTTCACTGCAACTATTAGGAGGATGACGTAGGGTACAGCCTACGCTACCTCGAAACTCAGAGAAGGCAGGGAATTAATCATTAGCTGTTTTTACAGGCACGAAATCCGAAACGGTAAAGCGCCAAAAAAGAAGGACGTGGCGAAATTTCCGCACACGCTCATCTCCACGTCAGCAATGCTCCGTCCATCAGATCCTTTTGCACGAATCTTGACATTGGGTCTATATATTTCAACTGCAGCTAGATTATTTTCTTTTTACCCGCATTCGCTCCCTCGTCTTCGCCGTCCTCCAACCGCGCGCCTGTTCGAGCTCCTCCTCGGAAAACCCTAGCTAGAGCCTCCTCTTTCTCCACCCACTCCCAGCATCACAATGGCCTCCAGCAGCTCCATCCCATCGACGAGGGCGACCCCCGAGGCTACACCAGTCCCGCTGGAAGGGGTTGTTGTCCCTGTCACCGCTATGGTGGAAACCACCGGCGATGACCAAGAATGGGCGGCGCCAGATGTCGCTGAAGAGGACAATGACTCCCACAAGGGAGTGTGGAGGGGCTATGACCTCTCCGCCGAAGACTTGTAAGAACTGGTCATCGAGGGGTATCTCCCTGCGGCGAAGGATTTGGTCTGGCGACCGGCACCGACCAACGAGGTGGCTCCTTCTCCCCAAGCCGGAGAGAAGGTGTACCTCAAGTCCCAGCTGGTATGAGGCGTAAGCCTACCAGTCTCTGACTTCTTCCTGGACGTCCTCTGGCACTTCTGAGTACTTCCCCAAAACCTCTCCCCTAACAGCATCCTCGTCCTTAGCAACTTCATAGCTTTGTGCGAAGGATTTCTAGGCATCAAACCTAGATTAGATCTGTTTGTATACTTCTTCACCGACAAGAGAGAGTCTGTAGAGTCCAAGGACGAATTACGGATTTGTGGAACCATTAGCTTTAAGATCCGGCCTAGATGACGCTTCCCCGACATCGTAGGGCATGAGTCATGCAAGAACTGGCAGCACACATATTTCTATGGCCCAGATATTCCCCTACCTAACCGTCTTGAGACGTATCTTGACTTCATCGATGGAGCCGCCGCTGAAGTACCTGCCTGGAGGACCCCAGCCTCCCTTCCATTCGACGATGGCGCCAACCGTGTCGTAAGGCGGATCGAATGGATCGTGGACGAAGGTCTAACGGGTTTGGACCTAGCGATGTGCTGGTTTGTTAGGCGGATCCAGCCTCTTCAGCATCATGCCGAGTTGATGTGCAAGTACACCCAGGACAGAAGGGATCCCATGCGAATCTCGCGGGATAACTTCTCCATGGACTCCGTCAAACTCCGGCTTAAGGACATCGTCAAGGTGAAGGACAGGAAGCGTGGCTTCAAGATCACCTATGACATGTTCGACTATGACAAATGCCCAAAGGTAGCTTTTGTTTCCTTTGTTGCTTGTTATATACTCTAAGGTTTTTCCGTCTTGAAGTTGTCAGTCTAACACTCCTTTGTTTCCCAGCTGGCGACCTTGGTGGAAGATCAGATGGCCTCCCAAGTCTATGATCCCAAGCTGAAGGATATCGAAGTGGTGTCTGATGACGACACCCCCAAGGATCAGCCAGCCCCGGTAGTGCGAAAGCAGAAGAGCTCCACCTCTAACGTTGCTGCCGAGGCCAAGAAGAAGAAATCGGAGAGTGGAGTCTCTAGACGATCCACCGCCTCCTTAGAGGCAGAGAAGAAGAAATCCACCGGCATTCCCCTCACCAAGGCTCCTGCCATGGAGTAAGTATATTCACTATCCGGCTTTTATTTTTAGCCCATACATTTTTTCAACTCTTGTACTTATACTTTGTATGTTGCAGGAGGAAAGCCGGTGCTAGTTTGAAGCGATCCTCTAGAGATGATAGAGGGTCAAAAAACATTCGTGACATGCTGACTAAAGATGTGGCCATAAAGCCTTCTCCCGCTATTTCTCCCCCTACTCCTGCCGCCAAGCCCTCTACCGGCCCCACTAGGCCTTCGTCCCCACCATCCGTGAGATCTCCGCCATGGAGACAGATGTCAATCCAATCTTTGATATCTCAGGCTCTGTCGAGGCGGACGTTGCTCCCAGCGATCAGGCGACGCAGGAGAGTATTTCATCCAAAGTGGCTGAAGCTCCGGCTAAGGATGCCACCGAGAAAGGGAAGCAAGTAATGGAAGGAGTGGATGCGGAGGTAGTTGTAGCAACAGACAAGGCGAGAGCCTCTAAGCCATCAACTGTTCTGAAAACATAGTAGGCGGCTAGGGCATCATACATTCCTCTGGCTTCAACATCTCCTCTAGCTGCGACTCCTCCAACATTGTGCCTAGATGACCTCATTGCATAGGCGGATGTCGTGTATAACAATACCGACATCTTCCATACTGCATATGCCAACCTGGCGAACAATCTTAAGCTTATTGCCATTGTAAGTCTTTTAAACTTCACTGCTTTTACTTTGTGTAACATATACCTCTATAGTCCCCGATATCTTAGGCGGATAAACAAAAGTTATTGGCTCGAGTGCTCCAAAGAACTAAGAGTAGAAATTCATAATGTAGCCTCCGAGCGTCTAGGCAAAAACTTAGAAAAGTTTTGGCTAGATGCTCTAAGAGTAGCATAGTAATGGATGTGATAATACAACACTTTTTAATATAAATTGTGTCATTTGCCTATCATATCTGTTGGGTCCGCAGCATAGAAAACAAAATTTTTCCTTCGATGAGAACTACAGGCCAAGATCTATCTACTAAGTACAAAGCAAACGGGTGGACATACATCCATAGAGAACTTACCCTCGAAGACAACGAGCTTTGTTAACAAGGAGGAACTCATGGTTGATGTAGTCGTACACTTGCCGATCTCAAGATCGTGAGGAAGTCCGAGCGCCGCAACTCAGCAGCGCATCCGCACTCGCACACACGTTCAAGCCACCGGACAACCTCCACCTCCTCGCTCCAACGATCTAGCGGAAGTAGCAACTCCTTCCAGACGAAATGCCACCGGGAACATGTATCTCACTAATCCGAGACCATGGGGGAATAATTCTAGAGGGGGAGAGAGATCCTTCACAAGGAGGTGTGAGGATGAAGGAGGGAATGGGTGGCCTTTTATAGGAGGAGGGGGGTGCCCCCTCTCTCCATGGCCGGCGCATGGGGGGGTGACCCCTCACCTCCCCCATTCATGTGGTGGTAACTCCTCCACATTAAAATGCCTCTTCACACTCCCTTTTAAAGTCTCCACTTTAAATGCATTAAGTTTCTCCAAATTTAACTCATTTAATAAAACTCTTTTATTAAATTTATTCATAATTTTGTTAATTACTTTAATTAACAAACATTCACATATAGCCCCTTGCAATATTTCAATATCACATGCAGAACCACCTTCTGCAATTTCACCCGAAACAATTTCCGGTTTCTATTGAAACAATTCCTGCGCTTTGCAATTCTTTCGTCTGAAACATATGTGCTCCAAAATGGTGTCCGGTAACTCTTAAGTGTGCCACCCTACGGTTCGCGAATAATGCAGACATGATCGAGACCCTTCTTCGATCAATAATCAGTAGCGGGACCTAGAGATCCGTACTGACTCCTACACATTCAACGATGACTCCTATGATCGTGAGAACCTTTAACGCTTGTAACTAAATCCCTTTGTCTCTCGATATATTACATGTCCGAGATTCGATCATCAGTATCTCCATACCTAGTTTGATCTCGTTACCGACATGCACTCTTTTCTCGTTCCCGTGATATAACATTCTAGTGATCACATCACTTGCTTGCAAGATATCCTAATGTGATATCACCGAGAGGGCCCAGAGTATATCTATCCGTCATCTGGATTGAAAAATTCCACTCTTGATCCATGAGCCTCAACATAACACTTCGTAGCACTGAACCCATCTTTATAGTCACCCTGTTATGGTGTGACGTTTGATGTTATCAAGATACTCTTCCTGTTAGCAATTAACATGATCTCATGGTCTAAGGATAAAGATTACTTCGTCTGATGTTATAGCAATATAAACACAATGACTTGATCTTAATGCTATACTTCGGATGAATGTTCATCACATCATTCCACCAATGGTGTGACCTTGTTATTAACATCTAATGTCCATGATCAGAAACTTTGATCATCTTGTTAATCAACAAGCTAGTCTATAAGAGAGGCATGACTAGGAACCCTTTTTGTTTATTAAACACACATGTATTGATGTTTCCTATCAATACAATTATAGCATGCAAAATAAACATCTATCATATACAAGGAATACATAATAACAACTTTATTATTGCCTCTCGGGCATATTTCCTTCCTCCCACTTGCACTAGAGACAATAATCTAGTTCACATAGTGATAAATCTAACACCCATGGAGTTACGGTGTTGATCATGTTTTGCCCTAGGGAGTACTTTAGTCAACAGATCTGCTTGGACATTCAGGTCCGTGCACTTTACAAATCTTTATATCTCCATCCTTGACATGTTCATGATGGAGTGAAACCGACGCTTAATATGCTTGGAATTCTTGTGAGACCTTGGTTCCTTGGCGTTGGCTATGGCTCCATTGTTGTCACAATAGATCACCATCAGGTCCAACACCGGGAACCACACCCAGCCTGCTATGAACTCCTTCATCCAAACCGCTTCTGTCTTTTACAAGCAGCAACATATTCCGCCTCCGTTGTTGATCCAACCACCACAGTTGTTTGGAGCTCCTCCAACTAACTGCTGTCCGTTCAAGAGAAATACGTATCCGGATTGAGACTTAGAGTCATCCGGATCGTGTCAAAGCTAGCATCGACATAACACTTAGCGACTAGCTCTTCTTCACCTCCAGATATAAGAAACATATCCTTAGTTCTTCTCAAGTACTTAAGGATATTCTTGACCGCTATCCGGTTCAACACGGATCGATTGGTACCTACTAGTCAAACTAATAGCATGTGCCACATCCGGTCTTGTACATAGCATGGCATACATTATAGAGCCTATGGCTGAGGCATAGGGATCTTATCCATCATCTCTCTTTCTTCCGCCAGTGTGGGACTTTGAGACTTACTCAATGTCTTGCCTTGCAACATAGGTAAGAACCCCTTCTTACTTCCGTCCATATTAAACTTCTTTAATATCTTATCAAGGTATGTACTCTGCGATATCCCAATTAGGCGTCTTGATCTATCTCTATAGATTTTAATGCCTAATATATATGAAGCTTCACCAAGGTCCTTCATCGAAAATTTGCTGTTTAGATAACTTTTAACACTGTTTAAAAGATCTAAATCATTTCCAATCAATAATATGTCATCCACATATAATATCAGAAATGCCACATTGCTCCCACTCACTTTCTTGTAAATACAAGCCTCTCCATAAGTTTGGACAAATCCAAACGCTTTGATCACCTCATCAAAGCGGAGATTCCAACTTCGTGATGCTTGCTTCAGTCCATAGATGGATCGCTGAAGTTTGCACACCTTATTAGCATCCTTAGGATCGACAAAACCCTTAGGTTGTATCATATACTACTCTTCTTCAATCTTACCATTAGGAACGCAGTTTTGACATCCATCTGCCATATTTCATAATTGAAATATGCAGCAATTGCTAACATAATCCTAACCAACTTAAGCATCGCTACGGGAGAGAATGTCTCATCGTAGTCAACTCCTTGAATTTGTCGAAACCCCTTTGCGACAAGTCGAGCCTTATAGATGGTCGCATTACCATCAGCATCAGTTTTCCTTTTGAAAATCCATTTATTCTCAACGGCCTTTCGGTCATGAGGTAAGTCCACCAAGTTCCAAACTTGGTTCTCGTACATGGATTCCATCTCGGATTTCATGGCTTCTAGCCATTTGTTGGAATCCGGGCTCATCATCGCTTCTTCATATGTCGTAGGGTCATCCATTTCATCAATCATGAAATTAATAACAGGATTGCCAGATTCAGCTGCACGTGTCCTGCTTGACCTGCGAGGTTCGTTAGTGTCCTCTTTCGGAGTTTCATGATCAATATCATTAGCTCTCTCTTCATTAGGTGAATTCAACTCCGAAACAACTTCTGGAGCTGTGCTACTCGCCATTTCATGAAGAGAAGGTTCAATAACCTCTTCGAGTTCTACCTTACGACTACTCACACCTTTCGCGAGAAACTCCTTCTCAAGAAAGGATCCATTCTTGGCAACAAAGACCTTGCCCTCGGATCTGTGATAGAAGGTATACCCAATCGTTTCCTTAGGGTATCCTATGAAGACGCATTTTTCTGCTTTGGGTTCGAGTTTATCCGGTTGAAGTTTCTTCACATAAACATCGCATCCCCAAACTTTAAGAATGACTTAGGTTTGTTTCCAAACCATAATTCATACGGTGTCTTTTCAATGGATTTAGATGGTGCCCTATTTAAAGTGAATGCAGCGGTTTCCAGTGCATAACCCCAAAATGACAGTGGCAAGTCAGTCAGAGACATCATAGATCGAACCATATCCAATAAAGTACGATTACGACATTCTGACACACCATTACGTTGTGGTGTTCCGGCAGGCGTGAGTTGTGAAACTATTCCACAGTCTTTCATATGAGTGCTAAACTCGTAACTAAGATACTCTCCTCCACGGTCGGACCGCAGAAATTTGATCTTTCTGTTATGATGATTTTCCACTTCATTCTGAAATTCTTTGAACTTTTCAAAAGTTTCAGACTTGTGTTTCATCAAATAGATATACCCATATCTACTCAAATCATCCGTGAAAGTAACAAAATAACGATATCCACCTCGCATCGACACACTCATTGGTCCACACACATCAGTATGTATGATTTCCAATAGATTTTTCGCTCATTCCATTGAACCGGAAAACGACGTTCTAGTCATCTTGCCCATAAGGCATGGCTCACATGTATCAAATGATTCAAAATTAAGTGATTCCAAAAGTCCATCAGAATGGAGTTTCTTCATGCGTTTAACGCCAATATGACCTAGACGGTAGTGCCACATATATGTACATATATCATTATCAAGTTTAATCCTTTTAGCATCAACATTATGAATATGCGTAATACTACTATCGAGATCCAACAGAAATAAACCATTCAACATAGGTGCATGACCATAAAAGATATTATTCATATAAATCGAACAACCATTGTTTTCAGACTTAAATGAATAACCACTTTGCATCAAACACGATCCGGATACAATGTTCATGCTCAAGATTAGGCCAAATAACAATTATTTAGGTTTATAACTAATCCCGATGGCATATGGAGAGGCAGCGTTAAACGGCGATCACATCAACTCTTGATCCATTGCCGATTCGCATCGAGACCTCATCCCTTGCTAGTTGTCGCTTGTTCCGCAGCCCCGAACCGTGTTACATATATTAGCAACCGATCCCGTATCAAATACCGGTGTCTGCGAGTACTAGTCAAGTACACATCAATAACATGTATATCACATATACCTTTGTTTGCCTTGCTGGACTTCTTGTCCGCCAAATACTTGGGGCAATTGTGCTTCCAATGGCCAGTCCCCTTGCAATAGTAGCACTCGGTGTTAGACTTTATGCTTGCCTTTCTTGTCCTTCTTGAAACCGGTGGTCCTATTGATCATCAACACTTGATGTTCTTTCCTAATCTCCACTTCTGCAGTCTTAAGCATTGACAGAAGCTCGAGAAGAGACTTCTTCATGCCCTGCATATTATAGTTCATCACGAAGCTCTTGTAGCTAGGTGGCAGAGATTGGAGAACATGATGTATGCCTAAGTCAATGGGAATCGATATTCCCAAGGACACAAGCTTATCGGCGCATCTGCATTTTGAGTACGTGCTCACTAACGGAGCTGTTTTCCTCCATCATGCAGCTAAAGAACTTTTCTATAGTATTATAACTCTCTACGGCAGCATGGGTATCGAAAATCATTTTCAATTCTCCCATGGTATCAAAGGCATTGCCATTTTCGAAACGCTTTCGAAGTTCTGGCTCTAGCCCATACAGTATGCCGCAATGAACTAAGTTATGGTCCTCCTGACGAGTTATATAGACGTTCTTTTCCTCGTCAGGCATCGAGGAGCTGGTGGGGGCCTAGCGGCGCATCTAGCACATATTGCTTTTGTGCAAAGATGAGGAGAATCCTCAAATTCATAGCCGATTGGTGAAGTTGCTACCATTCGCAGCAAGTTTCTCTTTCTCCATGAACACATTGAAATTAAAAGGTGGTGCCATCTACAACAGAATTTGTAAAGTATATTTAGACTAAGTTTATGATAGATTGAGTTCAACTAATCCAAATTACTAATGAACTCCCACTCAAAAACGACATCCCTCGTGTCCTTTTGGTGATTACATGAACCAAATCCACTACACCAAGTCCGATCATCACGTGAGTCGGTGTAGCTTCAAAGGCGAGCATCTATATGTGCATCATATCAACTATATGACTCATGCTTAACCTTTCGGTCCGTGTTCCGAGGCCATGTCCGTACATGCTAGGCTCACAAGTAAGAACCTTAGTATTTGCGTGTGTAAACCTTACACCCTGTATGAAAGCGTAGAGTTGAAAACACCCGATCATCACGTGATGCCTCAAAACACGATCCACAAAATGGTGCATACTTAAGGAAGAACACATTTTATCTTGATATCTAAATGAGGGATCATCTTATAATGCTACCAAACGTGCCAAACTAGCAATATAAGATGCTAACATCTAATGTATGAAGTGAGGTGATATGGTCCATGCATTTGATCTCTATCATTTGCATCGTGGTATGATCTCTATCATTCCTTTGTGTGTAAGGCCAAGGTCTATGGAACTTACACGTTAAGTGAGTTGTAAGAGTATCTATTATACATCTACTTACAACAATACCATATCAAAACACTAGCCCAGCAACGATCTAAACTAGACGCCTCTAATTTATCAATTGCAAGTTTTACGTGGCTTAGGGCTTTCGGAGATAGAACCTGTCTAACCTACGAACATGAACCACAACGAGGATAACCAAGTTATTAGCAACGTGTTGTAAAGAAGATATTGACTATAGTAGGAGAGACAGACACCCGCCAGCCACTTATGCAAAACAAGTTGCATGTCAGTCGTGGAACCGGTCTCATGTACGATGACATGTAAGGTTGGTCCGGGCCGCTTCATCCCACTATGCCACCAATATCCAAAGTACATAGAAGATGCAATAACATTATCATCGTCGCCCACATA
Organism: Avena insularis; assembly: GCA_023614405.1. NCBI lineage: Eukaryota > Viridiplantae > Streptophyta > Magnoliopsida > Poales > Poaceae > Avena > Avena insularis. The sequence continues at coordinate 642,450,568 of CM042690.1, forward strand.
TAAACATATGTGTACTACCCGTGCAAAGCACCTACGCATAGATCAGGCTCTGATACCACTGTTGGGTCCGCAGCATAGAAAACAAAATTTTTCCTACGATGAGAACTACACGCCAATATCTATCTACTAGGTACAAAGCAAACGGGTGGACATACATCCATAGAGAACTTACCCTCGAAGACAACGAGCTTTGTTAACGAGTAGGAACTCGTGGTTGATGTAGTTGTACACTTGCCGATCTCAAGATCGTGAGGAAGTACGAGCGCCGCAACTCAGCAGCGCATCCGCACTCGCACACACGTTCAAGCCATCGGACAACCTCCACCTCCTCGCTCCAGCGATCCATGAAGCAAGAACTCTTTCGCATTTAAATGCCACCGGGAACATGTATCTCACTAATCCGAGACCATGGGGGAATAATTCTAGAGGGGGAGAGAGATCCTTCACAAGGAGGTGTGAGGATGAAGGAGGGAATGGGTGGCCTTTTATAGGAGGATGGGGGGTGCCCCCTCTCTCCATGGTCGCATGGGGGTGACCTCACCTCCCCCATTCATGTGGTGGTAACTCCTCCACATTAAAATGCCTCTTCACATTCCCTTTTAAAGTCTCCACTTTAAATGCATTAAGTTTCTCCAAATTTAATGCTCTCTCATTTAATAAAACTCTTTTATTAAATTTATTCAGAATTTTGTTAATTACTTTAATTAACAAACATTCACATATAGCCCCTTGCAATATTTCAATATCACATGCAGAACCACCTTCTGCAATTTCACCCGAAACAATTTCCGGTTTCTATTGAAATAATTCCTGTGCTTTGCAATTCTTTCGTCTGAAACATATGTGCTCCAAAATGGTGTCCGGTAACTCCTAAGTGTGCCACCCTACGGTTCACGAATAATGCAGACATGATCGAGACCCTTCTCCGATCAATAATCAGCAGCCGGACCTGGAGATCCGTACTGACTCCTACACATTCAATGATGACTCCTGTGATCGTGAGAACCTTTAACGCTTGTAACAAAATCCCTTTGTCTCTCGATATACTACATGTCCGAGATTCGATCATCGGTATCTCCATACCTAGTTTGATCTCGTTACCGACATGCACTCTTTTCTTGTTCCCGTGATATAACATTCTAGTGATCACATCACTTGCTTGCAAGCTATCCTAATGTGATATCACCGAGAGGGCCCAGAGTATATCTATCCGTCATCTGGATTGACAAATTCCACTCTTGATCCATAAGCCTCAACATAACACCTTCATAGCACTGAACCCATCTTTATAGTCACCCTGTTACGGTGTGACGTTTGATGTTATCAAGATACTCTTCCGGTGTTAGCAATTAACATGATCTCATGGTCTAAGGATAAATATTACTTCGTATGATGTTATAGCAATATAAACACAATGACTTGATCGTAATGCTATACTTCGGATGAATGTTCATCACATCATTCCACCAATGGTGTGACCTTGTTATTAACAACATCCAATGTCCATGATCAGGAAACCTTGATCATCTTGTTAATCAACAAGCTAGTCTATAAGAGAGGCATGACTAGGAACCCTTTTTGTTTATTAAACACACATGTATTGATGTTTCCTATCAATACAATTATAGCATGCAAAATAAACATCTATCATATACAAGGAATACATAATAACAACTTTATTATTGCCTCTCAGCGCATATTTCCTTCAATATCATGCTCCATCTAACTATTGTTATGCCTGATATGCATGATTACTTGTTTTCATTAAAGTTCTGGCCTGAACCCCCTTTTATTAATGTTATGATGATTTGAGTACTTGAAGTGTGGTGTGTTCTTGTTAATTAATATGTTTGTGCTTTCTCTTTGCATTGTTCTATTCATGATATTATTCTAGTGATTGGAGACGTCCAATCCATTGTTGAGGAATTTACTAGGGATTCAGGGAGTGTCATAAAACTTATCATTAGTCTCTACTTGTCCATGGGCTTGACCAGTCCGTGGGTAGAACTAATAGGATATTTGCTATAAGTGATTTGCTGAGGCAATAGCAGCTTAGGATGCACCTCCCATTAAGATTTAATTTCCTCAAGATCACTCATGATATAGATAGGTATAGTGTTGCAAATTGCTTGACCCCAAAGTGATATATGGGATATCTTGTGACTAACACACTTGCTTAGGAGTATGGTTGTCCATAGAACTTAATGCCTTTGCTCTGGTTTACCTTGATTGGTCTTGTTACGTTAATACACTATTCTCTTACGAGATGACCCATGTCCGAAGAGGGTGTGGACAATTGAGTTGTCTAGTTGCCACTTACCAATGGTGGGAGACAACGATATATGAGGGACTGCCACAATTATAGTTAATAGCTATTCCATAAGCACTTATCATGCACACTGGTATACACAACATTACTTGAGGAATCATAGCACTAATATTTCATCTCATTGCATTCACCTCTTTTCAGTTTTACTTTTGTTCTAGTTTTCTTCCAGTCCTAGTAGTAGTTATTACAAAACATCTTAAATTCATTTATCCTAGCAACTTATAGAATAGGCTATTTCAAAACCACGGTTCGGGTGCGAACATGGTCGCATTGATAACACAACTGCGAGGGTCATGTTTGCCGAGCTCCCATCGAGACAAACTCTTTAAATATTTGCTGCTACAGGTACTGCAATAACCCTGTTTTGGTGCAGGAACCCAACCCATCAAATTGGCGCCGTTGCCGGGGAGCAAAGCGTTTGATTATCTACTTGCACATAGTTTATTTCAGCTTGTTGCTATTATCTTACAGCTTTCTTTTATATTGAAAACAATAAAAAATTGTGAAATCAAAAATTTATAAAAACTGTTGCTACTAATCCTGTCTTTCGAGATAAATTTTGTTCAAGAGATAATACAAGCATTGGAGGAGATAAAGGATTCAAGTTCATCAAGCCTGGTTGCTAGACTTGAGTTGATAAAGAAATTGCTGGACCAATTGGAAATGCATTCATTATGGTTGCATGCTAATGATGGATCTTATTGCACAATTTGTATAACAGATGACCACCTTAATTTTCAATGTAAGTATTCTAACAATCCTACTCTAGCAAATTATAATAGAGATAAATCTTATGCTAGTTTGGAAGTACTAGAATACATTCTTTTCAAAGGTGCATCTGAAATGGTATTTAGACTAGGAAGTATTGATGTTGAAAGTGAAGCACTTGATGGAGTTTTTAATTTAGTATACCTCATATTCCTCTTTTGCAAAAATAATTTAAGTCGAGAGGAAAAGGAGCACAAGGAAGAGGAGGAAGAACAGATTGATCACCTGCTCACACCTTCAACTCCTACTTTTGATTCTATCATTGCTATTAAAACACTAGTCGGTGAAAAGGAGGAACAAAAATGTGAGGTTGACAAAGAGAGTCACGCTACAACTTTTGTTTGTGATACCTCTCACTCTAGTACTGATTTTTATGATGCTAAAACTATTGATAATTGTTCTGCGGAGGCCTTGTGCCTAGACACTCATATGGAGAGCATTAATAATAATGAACTAGAGATAGAACCTTGCTATACTAATATGCAGGGTCCTAAACTCCCTGCTATGAAGGAAGAATACTATGAAGTGTTCCCCTACACAGGTAACCAAGGTAAAGATTTAAGAATTTTATATGAATCTCAAATCCTCTCATTGCAGCTATACACGGAGGCATGTTCACCAAGCTTGTTGCATCAACACTCACTTGAAAGCGATAACTTGTTCATCTACATGATGCCAATGCACCGTAAGTGGGTACGACTCCGACCGAATTATACTTCAAGATGCTCCAAGTTGGTATGTACAACCTCACCTCGAGTCAATACCCCTTGGGATCTAGGTGGGTAATGTATGGAGCATCCTAGCCTGGCTTTATGGCTTTAAAGAGAGCGCTTCCCAGGAGGCAACCCGGAAGTCATTAGGCGTCTTTCTTAGTTTTGTGTCTTGAGTCTAGTTGCATTAATGTTGCATTGGCACTTTTATTCTTCGCATGTCTTGATATTAGAGTAATCTTGTTGAAGTTTTCAAAAGGTAGAATTTATTGTTACTATGTGTTGCACAAACTCGATTGTACTTAAATCCCGTTTTATACATGCTAAATGTTGGTCAAAAATTTAATCTGTCAAAAAATGGTGTTTCGCTAAGTTTCAGGTTAAGAAAGAATTCTCGAAGAAACATAAATTCTATGATGTATACGGAAGGTTTAACAACCAACTATACGGCGGGAATAAATTTTTTGGCTGTATAGTTCCGGTCATATAGATATTTTTGCCATCGACAATTTTTCTTTCATAAGTACTGACAGTTTAATGACCAACTATATGGCGGGAATAAAAATTGTGGCCGTATAGTTCCGGTCGTATAGATATCGAGGCTTTCATACAATTTCTTTTCTAGGTATAGAGGGTTTGACGACCAACTATATGGCGGGAACAAATTGTTCCGGCCGTATAGCTGCGCCGCCAGGTGGAAACCCTAAAATTTTGACAGCTGGCCAACTATATGACAGGAAGATATTGTTTCGGCCGTATAATTCCACCCGTATAGTTGGGAAAACCCCTCAAATGCCAACTGGAAGGTAACCATTGCTCAAAATTTCATTCTTTCTTCTTCCTTCTTCTTCTAAAAACCTCGAAGCACCACCTGGGAGCTTCTCCCATGTTTTAGAGAAGCCGAGCGTATGTAAACAATAAAGTTCTATCTCAGAAATTTCTTAAGTTGCAATTCTCTTTAGTAGTTCATGTTTTCTTTTCGTTTTCTTTCATTAGTTGGGTGAACAAACTTCGTTCGTACACCAAACCGTTGTCTTTTATTTTGTGTGTTATTTTGCAGGGACTTGAATCTTGTGCGATGACGTGTACGGTAGTGCCAACCGTGCAAACACTCACATGAGGTACTTGGTTGCTTCAATTCAACATTGCAACAATCAGTGTCTGGTAAAACTTTCCAACTCAAACCTCTTTTAAATAAGCACATAGGGGTTGCACACTCGTGTTTCATATTTTGTCTCACTTACACTTCATCACAATCTAGGAGAAGCGCACTTCTTGAATTAGTTTGTTGACTTAAGCGTGGTGCTTAGGTTGATGAACCGACTCAGTGGGAATTCTATTTTTATCACTTGTGAGCTAAACCCGTGTGTTCAAAAACACAAAAATATTTTTTCTTCTTTCTAGTCTTGTTCCTACCAGGTTCTTAAGGAAGGCATACATCGGATCGTGAAGCATTCATTGAAGCAAAGGTTCTTTGTCCATCAAAGTAGAGGTTAAAAGCACCTCAACAGTAAAATGTGTCACCCTTGCTTTAACTTAAGCTTGGGGAGGTAACCACTTCTTATACTCTCTTTTGATAACTGCATTTTCTCTTTTGTTTTCATGATCTTCTCAAGTTTATCTTGGGGAGGTTATTTTGCATGTGTAGAGTATTGTGCAAAGTTCTTTATCTTAAAAAGTTTTCATGCTATTGTGTATCCCTCTATTTTTGAATGCTTGCCTAGGTGAGTTTTGTTCATATTTATATAAGGTATATACTTGCTCATGTTAGGCCCCATAGGAGACAAGCCATAGCTTTGATGCACCTTGTTCAACTTTTATCTAGCTTGTGAAAAAAATTGTGATCCTCTAAATATACATTGCCATGTTCTCTACATTTTAAAAAAAATAATAATAAAGAAGTTCTTCAAAACTTGCTAGTTGTCACTATTCAGAATTGTCTTAAGTGAATGGTTATGGAGTAGCACGACCCCATAGTGTTGGAAATGATGGTCTTAATAGATGCTTACTGAGTGAGTTGTCAAGTAAGAAATGATGTTTCAAAGTTTTGAGATTACATATGCCAAAATTTTGTCTTGGAAATCAAAGTGAGATATTGCTTTATGCGTGTCTTGTGCCACTATCGCACAACATGGGATGTTAACAACTCCGTTGGCCTTTGGACAATCCAAAAATAGGAAAATCTTGGAGTTTGGCTATGAGTTGCCCAACATCTATAGCAAAAATGCTATATTTGGGTATGCATTGGTATTCTCATGGGCATGCGTTAAAAGCAAAAGTCGGAATACTCCTCTGACCATTATGAGAAATCATTATACCGAAAAGGGAAACCTTGGTAATGGTCACGAGTGTTCTTCCTAGCCTACACAGTCTCGATTGAACATATATAACTCTTTTGGCATGGTCTCGTTACTAAGAAATATATTTTCTATGAGCTCAACACTACTAGGAAACAGCTCTTCTGTGGCGCATGAAAATACATCTTCTGTGGCGCATATCCTAGTCGCCACTGATATCTTCTTCCTGTGGTGCATATGGATATGCGCCACAGAAGTTCCAAACTTCTGTGGCGCATTTCTTCACATGCGCCACAGGAAGAACTTCTGTGGCGCATTTACGTGTATGCGCCACAGAAATGCAATGCGCCACTAACTATATAATTATATGCGCCACTGATTGCGTAACACATATTCAAAGTAAAATACTTTCCTGGTGTATAATTAGGTATTTATACAGGATTTATCCAGATGAGTATAAAATACATTGCACAAGTAGTAGATGCATGAAAACCGACATATATAATACAAACACTTAGAGCCCGATCGAGATACATATATAGTGTCAGGTGCCAAATTTTTACACAAGCGTCGAATACAAAGTTCATATCATCTCACATTACAAATATGAAGTGGCCACCACCGCCTACACTAGGATCAAATAGAATACAACTGTGATAATGGTGAGCAAGAGCATTAGCCCGACCAATATCTTCATCCGGTTCTTCTTCCACAAGTGGTTCCTCCACTTGGCTATCGCCTCCTCTCTAGTCGCGTATCCTTTGTAGATGTTGCCGCTGAACTTGTTCACTTGTTTGTGGCAATCCTCCCACTCCTCGTAGACTCCTGGAACCCTACCCATGTACACCACATACCACCTCGTCGCCATCTCTATAAACAACAAGGCATATTAGTAAAAATACAACGAAAAGAATGAATAAAGGGTTCACATCCATATATATATATGTTCATAGAATATAAAACAAAGGATCCATAAACCTAAAAGTTAGATCATCATAGAAGCAATAAGTTCAAAGACAACACGACCACAAGGTAGTTTAAGTCTAACAACAATGACCATTTCGACCACGAGATAGTAAAGTTTATAACACACACACACTAATACAGCAGGCGTCCATCAAGAATATACACACATTGTATCATGCTAGAGGCACACATCGATCATGATGAAGACTTCCTCTTCTCTCTCGGCTTAGAGAATGGTAGATAGCCCTCTTTCATCATCCACGTCCTTGTGTCACCCTGCTTACGGAGGCGTTCTTCGATCTCCCTCTTACTCAACCCTCTGGCTTGTTGTAGGGCATCGCCCCTTGTGTTGACATCTTCAATGATGATTTGCGACAACTTCATCTGAATGCGATGGAAGTCTTCTCTAAGATCAGCATCATCAATTTTCGCCAAAGTTTCGGCCCATCCTCGGAGACTAGATGGCAGCGTTAGGTTATGGCAATACCGAACATAGCCTTTAAGGTGATGGAGGACGTAGAAGGCCTCCTTGGCACCAGTAGTCGACCGCTTGATGCAGGGGAAGTCGAGCACGTGCTTGAACACGCGTTTGCCATCCTTGATACATTCCCCCTTATCTACGAAGGTGCATCCCTTCTTGGTGTAGCCCTCAAGAGCCTCATTGAGAACACCCCTTATTCTGGTGTAGTCTTTCTTCTTTGTCAAACTCCCCGAGTCGAAATACGTGGCTAGCGAATACCTCGGGGCAAGGACGATGAGTGTGCAGTATTTGTCTCTGCGCAACACAATTGGAACGGAATGTTGGAAAAAGAGCAAAGGAAAGAAATCTATAAGAAATGCATAAGTTACGGTGGCGATGAGCGAGTGTGTGTACTTACTCGGGAAAGAAAGGCAAAAGAAGTGTGCCCTTCCCCTTGTTGTCCACCATGAACTTCTCGAGGTACGTCGTCGCCTTGGTCCGTGTTTCTGATCCTTCGACCAACTGGTTGTCCCACATGTAGTAGGGATCCACTATCGTGATTTCCAGGGTACTTTCTCTCTTGATCGTGAGCGCCAGATTGAGCACGTATAGGCAGACCAAGTTATAGTCCAGCCGTTTCGTGAGAAACAGCTTGAATATTGCCTCGAACGCTATGAAGAATATATCCGCGGGGGGTTCATCGACAAAGCCCATGTCCAATGGCACCTTGGCCGTGAAAACCGAGTAATTTGGATCTTCGTCTTTAAGAAGGAGGGCCTCTAGTGTCTTGACACCCTCATGCAAAGTTAACATGGCTCCAACCACAATGTGGATCATATCCGGAGTCAATATCGAATCACCAGCTACATGCACTCGGGGCAAGCCAAATTGTGTGGATGGTACGACGACGGTGTCCTGACCCCGGATCCTCTTCGGAAGAGGCTGGCTCGCACCCTTCTTCTTATTATTATTACCTCTCTTCCTGTAGTGCTTCTTCTTCACAACAGTGTCATCCACTGCCATCTGCTCATCAGTCGCCTTTCGGAGTGTGTTGGGGCTGAAAACCAATCTCGGTTTCTCTTGTGGTGGATCGGCGGCCGGAGGCATCTCTTGAGAAAGACCATGGAAGACCAGGCGCTGTGTGCATGTATTAGGCCGACCAGCTTGATGGTCGTCATGAGCTGCGAAGGGTTCTTCATCCACAGAAGGCATATACAATCCTTTGGCGGCACCGGTGTTGATGAAGTCATCAACGTTGACCAATTCATCATCATCTTCATGGGTGTCATCATGTGGTGGTGGTAGCGGGGGCAACGGCGGTTGCGGCACAACGTCTTTGCCATGTGGCGGTGCACACGCTGCCAAGAGTTGATGGTGATGGCTGGTGGTGGCGACAACGGCGGCTACTGGCTTTCGAGGTGGTGGTTGGGTGATGATCGGTCGAGAGGTGGCACCGGTGCTCCCCCCTGCAAGACGAATCTGGGTCTTCATCCATGTCAAGGGCCAGTTGTAGCATTCCCCAAGGGTCTTGTGTTCGTCGTCTCCCTGAGGTTGAAAGGGGGGTCCATGTCGTCGCACCACAGCAACACCTGACCCTCATCACGTCATCATCCATTGGATTGTTGTGCATCGTGCGGCTCGCCGGTTGTATAAGAGTGCCCTTGGCAACATCCTTCAACTCACCGCCGACATCTTTAAGCAGGAGTACGCAAGAAGTGTCCTGAGGCAAAAACATGTTGGGCGTCATGAGATGGCAACAGTCATGCATCAAAGGCATAAAGGAGATGACGTGCACTAACTAATTAGTTACCTTGGTGATGGCGTGGATCTCGGCTAATGTAGAGACACGGCCGATGCCGGCGGCCGGCCTATCATCATCTGCAATCTCCCGCTCGGGTGCCTCACGAAGCACCACCGCTGTCGGCTGCGCCTTATTGGTATCTTTGGCGGGAGGGGGCGTCGGTGTGACCAAAACGAGGGGCTGCGTCCCGACGTTGACGGCCGGCGGGGTCACCAGGTCCGGCGACACGGTAACATTGATGCCCGAGTTGCTGCCCCTTAAGCTGGGCAGATGTATCGGCCCCTGTCGACCTCCCGCATTCCAAGCAGTAAGCCCCTCGATAAACTCAGGGGGGATCATCGAGTGGAGCTTCTCTTCCACTAACTTGTCCACCGTTTTCTGGTCCACCGCCTTCTCCTCCAGTGTTTGCACCTTCATCTTCAGCTCTTCAACAGCGGCTTTATCCTGGTTCTTCCTCTCCCTTCTTTTCTTGGCGTCCTCTTTGTAGAACTCCTTGAACTTCATGCTCGTACCGAAGCCGGACACACGGCCAGCTGAGGACGGCGGCAACCTCTTGTCCCTCTTCTTGTAAGCATTGGTCACCCTATTGAAAACTGTGTCCCACGGCTCCATCGAATCCTGGGACGACTCCATGGCAGTAGCATTCAGTTCCTCCTCCTGCAGAGACAAGGAAAGGTGAACCCATTTAGATTCTTGGCTTCATTATCTTAATTAGAACGCAATAGACTTGAGATCGGCGATAAATTCCTTACCAGATTCTTCTCGAAGTCCTTCACCTCCGGATCATCGGTGATGAACTCCCTTGTTTCCTTGTCCAGGTAGTAGCAGGCCCGAACAAATTGCCTAAGCTGCAAGTCCGTGATTTTAAGCCAAGGGTTGTCTTTACCAAGGCGTTCAAGCTCGGCGTCCTCCTTGTCCCAAATGGCTTGTTTCCCCCTGTAACCGCCGCTTCCAAGGCGGTGGTTACCTATGTTCTGTTCCTGCATACTCCTTCCCCATTGAGTCCATTTTATAGCGTCAGCGGTAGCTATATCCGCCTTGAATATCCTAAACTCCTCTTAAAGAGCATCAGATTTTTCTTACTAATAACCTCCTAGCTTTCACCTTTGTCAATGCTATTCTTCACCCGGGTTTTCCAGATGCTCAAGGCGTTGCTCATCTTTGTGAGGGCTAGTTTGTTCACCGGGTTCTTATTTCTCTCGAGGTTTCTAAACTGCTCTGGGAATCTGTATCGCTTGTGAAGCTTCTTAAGGAGGTTATCGACCAAAGCTGCATGGTCAGAATGTCTGATGTAGTTCGTGTTGATCGACATGCTTTCCCGGACGATGCACCCGAGTTGCAGGCCGTACCCTTTAGCAATCGCCTCTGGCGCAATGGGTAGGCCACTTTTTGTGACCTCGACCTCGGTGAACTCATCATGGCACCTTGGCACCTTCCGCTCCTTCTGTTCCTTCTTCTTCTTCTTCTCCTGAGAAGCGGCCGGGTTACCGCTACCGCCATCCGTGCGCTCGCCGCCATCGGTGCGGGCGCCACCATCGGTGGTGTCATCCTCTTCACCGCCGCCTTCACTAGTTCCATCGTAGTCGTCTTCGTCCCCCTCGTAATCAGGATCTCCGCCCTCATTGGCCCCAGCAGCTCTGGCGACGGTCGCCTCCTCCTCCGGTGGTGGTGTCATCCTCATCGCCTCATCCTCCTCCTCCTGTTGGGACCCTGCCGGAATACTGGTTGCTTTGTCTAGCTTGTTCTTTGACGCTGATCATGTGCTTAGAAGGGCCAGACTCCTTGTTGCCCGAAATGTTTGCACTACTCTATTTAAAAGAGGCAAAAAGTTAGCACAAATCTTGGCCGAAAAATTCGGCATGACCTTTGTTAATTTTTTGACCTAGGAGTGCCCATTTCTCAACCGAAACGGAAGTGAATCGACACTTCGGGAGAAATGGGCAACTCAAATGAAATCCCTGCAAGACAAAACACCCCATCCCCATATTGACAGTCCCATGCATTGACCCCAGCATCCATCATATCCATCATCCACATGCACGGTATATATATAACAGATATAGTACCAGTCCATCATGTATCTATTATCTTTGGATGGGCTATTTGGATAACCATCAAATGCAAGTATACTTGGTTTGAATAATAGATATAGTATACTTGTGCTTCTATTGAATGAAAACTGAGTAGCAGTTATAGTACACACAGTATATATATGACGTCACCTTGCACAGAGACATCATCAAGCAATAGAATTTATAGAAAATCCCAGTGCCAGTAGCAACATAGTGTTTACTGGGCAGATTATGGACACATAGAAAATAGCCTCCAGAATATCCCACAGTACAAATTATTGTGCCAAAATTGACAGCAAGTAGATAGTAGCACATAATCAACTATGTAGTGCAATACACAACAGATGAATTCAAACCAATGGTTTGAATCCAAACATGTCTCACAACACATGTACAAGCTATGAAGTCAAAATATATGAGCACGATTGAACTACTAGTACTTAATCACTAGAAATACCTCAATTTGGATGACCTAAATCTAATAGATTCCAAAATAAAGAACCTTAGACTGCACTTGTGGTACCTCAATTGAAGTCTGAACAAAATGCTCAACAAAATGCTCAACATATCTCAAAATTATTCATTTTAACTGAAGCTTTTATGAATTCCTAAATTCTTACCTGAAGGTTTTATGAATATCTCAAAATTATTCATTTTAACTGAAGCTTTCATTTGATTTTGTTTGTCTTACATGAGCCCAACTATTCGAGAAAATCTTTCTTCAGGAAAGGAAAAAAACTTCATATATATATGTATCACAGCACAATCTTGATGAACTGAACATGTGACTGCAACAAACACTGAGAAGAAAGAATCATGCATACAAATAAAAAACTGAACTTCACTACACATAAGCACAACCATGCACCAACTCCTAAGACAAATTCTGATCAATCAAGTAGCTAAATATGAGATGATATAGATATGTTGTTATTAGCAATCAATCAGCATTGAAAATTCAAATGTTGTTATTAGCAGGAATGATAGAGACTAAATATCTGAATTAACTCATATACACTGAATATCAAATGCACTGAATATACATTGAAAATTCAAATGCTGCAAGGTAAGATATTCCAAGCTTTTATGAATTCATATACACTAAATATCTCAACATATCTCAATTAACTCATATACACTGAATATCTCAAAATGCTCAACATATACACTGAATATCTCAAAATGCTCAACATATACACTGAATATTAGCACGATTGAACTCAAGTTAGAAATTGCAAGTTAGAAAACTGACAGAGACTCATATACACTGACAGAGACTCAAGTTAGGAAGAGCATCAGGGGGTGGGGGGTGGGGGGACGAACTTGCTGTGGTGGTTGACGATGACGAGGGTTGTGGGGTCCGGCACAGCGGCTCCTCCTCCGGCGGCTCTTCCTCCACGGGCTGCAGGCCTGCTCCTCCTCCACGGTTTCGTCGGGCGGCTCCTCCTCCTCCACGGTTTCGTCGGGCGGCTCCTCCTCCTCCACTGGTTCACCGGGCGGCACGGCGGTGGCGGCTCCAGCAGCAACGTTGTGCAGTGACGTCTGCGGTCGTCGATCTAGGGCTAGCGCGCGGCGGTGACTGAGAATGGGGAGAAGGGGTGAAGCAGGCCGAACCGTTTATTTCGCTAAGTCCTGAGGTTCTCTGGCGCATTTCGGCAATATGCGCCACAGAAGTTCCAACTCCTGTGGCGCATATTACCGAAATGCACCACAGAACCTGTGGACTTAGTACAAAACGCGGTGCACGTGGTAGTATGACAAGATCACACACTTGCCTTAGTGGTCTCTGCTGCTTGCTTGTGACATTCTAAACCTGAGGCAGCTAGGTTCGAATCCTAGCAGTCTCACACTTTTTTATTTTTTTTAAAATATATTTTTAATTATAGATTTGTTTAAAATAAAGCAAGAACATATACAAACATTCATATTTATTCAAAAAAACTCTCTCCCCGAACATATACAATCATGTAATGTGTTTTTAATTATATATATGTCTAAAATGAAGCAAGAACATATACAAACATTCATATTTATTCAAAAAACTCTCTCTCCGAACATATACAATCATGTGATGTGTCAAGCTAGTGTCTCTTCACAATCTTCTTGCCCTTTTTCGCCGTGGTTGAATACTTTAGCCCGTGAACTTTGAGATTTCTTCTTGTGAATGGACAACCTTTAGTAGGCAGTGTGGTCTTCCTTCTTACTTTAGTAGTAGTAGGCATGTCGAAGTACTTGTCGAATTCCTCTTCGATCTTGATGCCGTTTTTTGTCGAAGTTTTGCTCGTTGGCGGCTCCTTCCATTCCGATGATGCTCCTCTGGCCCCTCCTAACTACAACACGGTTGGGCTTTGACGGGTCGGTAATAAAAAAGCATTGATCAACTTGGCTAGCGCGTACCCAAGGCTCATTTTTTGCGGAGGCGTTCTTTGTTGATTTGGCATCTGGTATAACCATTGTGGTGAAATAGCGGCCTTCTTTTTCCATGTTCTTGGCCCATCTAACACGGAACATCGGTACGATCTCTCCATAGTAGTCGAGCTCCCATATCTCCTCGATCCTTCCGTAGAATCTTTCCATCACAGTAGTCTCGTCATCAGCAAAGGATAACATAGTTACTCCTGAGTTTTGATATTCACTATTCTTGTCCTTTTCCTCGGTGTAGAATCTGTAACCGTTTATGTCATTATGTTGATAGGTCCTTAGGTTGTGCCCCGGGCCCTGCGACAAGGAGAATATGAGTTTTTGATCTTCCGTAGAAGGCGTCTGTGGGGGATTGTCCAGTTGCCTTTTCTTGAACCAACCCGTGAAGCTGGAGTTGTGCTCTCTGGTTACGTCTCCCTTCTTCCTCGGCCAGCCCTGGTCAACGTATTCCTGCTCGATTAAGCTTCTGTGCTCTTCGACCCAAGGGCCGACCACTTCAATGTGTTGTAGCGCGACTCGGTGTGCCCTTTAAAAATTAGTGCGTCGACCATCAATGCCGACATGTAGTGAGCGGCAGCCCTCGCGGTGACCATATCCACCGAGCCTACCGAGGTGCTTCTTTGTGGGTATTCCAACATCCTCGTTCTCGGTGGTTAGATAATTCTGGCAGAAGGAGATGCACTCGTAGATCAGAAAGCCCTTGGCTATGCTTCCATCTGGTGAGACCTGTTGCGAACGAATCCTTTGATGACACCGTTTAGCCTTCCAAATGGCATCATGTTATGCAGGAATGTCGGCCCGAGCTGGATGATGTCGTCCACGACATGTACAAGCAGATGCACCATGATGTCGAAGAATGCGGGCGGGAAGTAAATCTCAAGCTCGCATAGTATCATCACAATCTCTTCCTGTAGCCTGTCGAGCTGCTTCACACCGATCGACTTCCTAGATATGACGTCGAAAAAGTTACAGAGGCCAAACAACGTCTCACGGACATGCTCGTCCATTATCCCACGGATCGCAACGGGGAGTATCTGCGTCATCAGCACGTGACACTCGTGAGACTTCATACCGCTGAACCTCTTCTTCGCCACGTCCAGATATCTGCTTATCTTCCCCGAGTAACTGTGAGGAACTTTCACTCCTAAGAGGCACCTGAAAAACCGCTCGAGCTCCTCCAGACTCAGAGTGAAGCAGGCAGCACGAAGCACCACCTCATTCTTCTTAACTCTTTTGCGGCGACCTTGAGTCCCTTCCTGATGATGATGATCATCATCATCATCACTATCAGGGTACTGAAGATCTTTCTTTATGCCAAGCAATTTAAGGTCCTTTCTTGCTTTCGGTCCATCCTTGGTCCTCTCCGGCATGTTCAGTAGAGTGCCAAGCAGACTCTCGGTAACGTTCTTCATGATGTGCATTACATCGAGGCTATGGGGAGTGTGAAGGACCTTCCAATACGGCAAGTCCCAGAAAATAGACCTTGCTTTCCATACACCCAACAACGGTTTGTCCTCGGTCGTTTTTTCCAGGCGCAGGGCAATCTACCCAATTATTCAAAAGCTCCTCGATTTCTTCGCCGCTCCTCGGACGCGGGGCTCTTTCGAGCTCGTCCTTACCATTGAACAGGTCACCACGTTTTCTCCACGGGTGATCCATGCGGAGCCACTTTCGAGTACCTTGGAACATGGTTTTCGAAGACCCAGGATCCCTTGGTAGCTGGAGATGCGGTGTCTCATCCATGCACTTGACGCATGCATTGTGTCCGTGGTTCACTTGGGCCAATACATATGCGTAACCAGGATAGTCCTGCACGGTCGTGAGCAACGCGGCTCTCAGATGGAAATATTCTTTAGTGTAGGCGTCCCACGTACGGGCCGGCGTCTCCCACAAGTTGGCTAACTCCTCTCTCAATAGCCTAAGATACAGATGCATATCGATACCTGGTTGTTTCGGCCCCTGAATAAGAATGCTCATGTGTACATACCTTTGCTTCGTGCATAGCCACGGGGGGAGGTTGTATGGCCATACAAACACGGGCCAGGTGCTATGCGTGCTACTCTGGTTTCCAAAAGGATTGAGTCCATCGGTGCTCATACCCAGCCTGACGTTCCTTGCATCGCCCCCGAACTCTTCGAACTCGATGTCTAATGCGTTCCACTGGCTAGCGTCTGAATGGTGTGTCAGGATCTTGCCCTTCTCTAGATCATCTTCGGGTTTCTCTCTTTCCGCGTGCCATTGCATGAGCTTTGCTTCCTTAGGATCTACGAAATATCGCTGCAGCCGAGGGGTGATAGGAAAGTACCATACCACTTTTCGAGGAACTTTCTTGTTTCCTCTCTTGTACCGTCCTTGGCCACACACCGGACATGTGGTTCTATCCGCGTACTCGTTCCGATAAAGTGCGCAATCATTGATGCATGCGTGGTATTTAATGTGTGGTAGGTCGAGAGGGCACATGATTTTCTTGGCCTCCTCGATACTTGTTGGCAATGTGTTCCCCTTAGGAAGTCGGTCGTGCCAGTATTCCATGTTCGCGTTGAAGCTCACCTCGGTCCATTTGTGTTCGGCCTTCATCTCTAGAGCCTTGAGCGTTACACTCAAACGTGTATCCTCGGGGCGACACCCATGATACAATGGAGTCATCCCGTCTACCTCCATTTGGGCCAGCTTGGCTTTCTCTCTGGCTGCAGCTTTGTCGTTGCTCGTATCCTTGAGGAGCAGTTCTTGAACATGAGGGTCATGCAAGACCGAAGTTAGCAGCGTCTGTGTGTTCGCGTCTTCTCCTTCTTCATGATCATGCCCGTCGTCATTTCCTTCTCCATGTTGATCATGCCCGCCGGCATCTCCTTCGTCATGATGATCATGCCCGGTAGACTCTTCGTCTTCTCGCCTCCCCACGTCTTCGTGACCACCACCATGTCCTGCCGGCGCCTCATTGAGGTCGCGCATGAAACCGCGCCTGAGCAGGTGACCCTCCAATTGTCCAAATTCAGGGTCGATCCAGCGATGTAGTTTGCATGTTCGACATGGACATCTTATCATGGTCTTGTTGTTCAGAATCATGTCCTCCTTCGCACCTTTCTTGTACCTAGCAATTCGACCTTCGCTCATCGTGAGGACCATGGTTGCCTGAGCGGTCAAAACAGAGAGTATAGGTGAGAACCACACCATATGAACACACACATGCATGAATGCTAGCCGGAAAAAATTCGGCATGACCTTTCCTAAAATTAGGACATATGGGTAGTGCAAAAATTTGCCGAAATGGAAATGAATCAACATTTCGGCAAACATCCATGCAACCACACCGGCCGGGCCCGACAACAACAAGCAACCAACAAAGAACTTCCTCCCATCGCAAACATTCATGCACCACACATGCATCGTCTCGCCATGGATCGCACACACACACCGCCCGTGCGACAAGCTTCACCTACATGTTCATGATGGCCAAGTACTCACCTATAGTAGACACAATAATAGCGAGACGAGACCATGCGATGAGAGAGTGTGGACAAATAGATCTACAATGCAAGTTGGTGGAGAGGAAATTAGTAAACAAATAGAGATGTGAGAGAGAAAAGTAAGGAACTTTTAGATCTAGAAGTTGGAGCGAAGCTTCCACTTACCAATCTATGGATTAAAGTAGGTTTAGTTACAAGAAAATGGAGAAACTATGGGTAAGATGGGGTGTGAGGGAGGAGGAAGACAAGTTGGGAGGAGGTAGAGATGTGAAATGGTTGGTGGTGGATAGATAGATAAGAAAGCTAGCTCTTGTCACCTTTTTAACATGGATCTGGACGCCCTCATTTGTGGCGCATATGGAGGAAATGCGCCACAGATGTGAAACTTCTGTGACGCATAAGTCCATATGCGCCACAGAAGTGGGTGAATAAGATTCGCTGTGTGGGGCCCACCTCCAAGTTCTGTGGCGCATGTCGAACTTATGCGCCACAGAAGTGACACACATTTGTGGCGCATATGACAACATGCGCCACAGAACTTGGGTGAATTAGATTCCGTGGTGGGGCCCCCTCCATGTTCTGTGGTGCATGAGGAAATATGCGCCACAGAAGAGGCAACTTCTGTGGCGCATATTTCAGAATGCACCACAGAACTTGGATCAACCCACCCCGACCGGAAGGTCCCACCAATCTTCTGTGGCGCATGTTCTGGAGAATGTGCCACAGAACTTCCAATCTTCTATGGCGCATGCTTTCTGGTGCGCCACTGATGTTTTCCTGTGGCGCATGCTTTCGCATATGCGCCACTGAACATCTTGTCTATCTATAGGTCGTTTCCTAGTAGTGCAACAATCAAAGTTTGCACTTGAGAGACTTTCATAGATGGCATGAGTGGGAAGCATTGGAAAACTCTATTTCTATTTATGATTGACAACTAACCGTGTTCAGCTTTGCCTTATACAAATAAAAATACAAAAATACAATAAAGTGCGTATAGAAGGATCACAAGTTTACTTGCAAGCTAGATTTAACTTTACATGGCGCATAGAAGTTTTTGACTAATCTCTAGTGGTTCGGAATAATATAACTGAGCTTATATTGCCTTATATGATTATGTGCTCTCTTACTTTGAGCTTATAGGAAAAACAAGGATACGGTGCATTGATTTCCAATGATAAGCAAGATCAGATCCATTAACTAATCGATCCCTTTTGCTTGAGGACGAGCAAGACTAGCTTGGAGAAGTTGATGGCTGCGATAATACAACACTTTTTTAATATAAATTGTGTCATTTGCCTATCATATCATGCTCCATCTAACTATTGCTATGCCTGATTATTTGTTTTTATTGAATTCAATATGAGCTTTGGACATTTAGTAGTTTAGGTAGAATTTTATCCCTCTTCCTTGTCTTTGAAATGTGTGTAGGTGTTGATCATGATTATGGATGAAACAAAGGCAAAAGGAACAAAGAGAGCATAGTATGGAGGAGCTGCAGGGACCAGACTTAGCCATTTGAGGTGTTGGAAAAGTGAATTTTTCCAACTCCTCAAAATAAATATCCAAGACCGTAGGGTTGTATCCCTCGATGATATGAACTCAACGAGCCCAAGAACACCCAAAGCAGAGTTCGTATGAAGAAATGACGACCAAAATACTAAAAAGTACAAACGGTTTAACAAGCAACTCTAGGACCGGAGCAACAATTCCGGTCGTATAGTTACGCCCGTATAGTTTTAAAAAGGGTTGGAAACGACGGGATTTCACCTTAGAGAAGCTTCAGAACCTTCCCTAAGTCATATGACGGTATTGGGGGAACCCTAGGGCACCCCCAAGGCCTATATAAAGGAGGGAGGACCCAAGAAAGCCACAATACACCATATACAAGATCTAGATCCCATCTACCGCCTCCATGGTGGCGCCCTGCCACCCTGCCGCCTCCATAGCCTCTATAGCTCCACCAATATCCAGATCTCCATTAACACCATCAAGCCATCCAAGCAAGAAGAGGAGGAGAAGGAGGATGCCGCCATCACCATGCTGACGCCACAATCACCGCATCGTCATCACCATCTCCATCGCCGCTACTCCTTCATCCTTCCCCATCATGATATCCGTGATGGGTTGTAACATGGATTGAACCCCCTTTTATTAATGTTATGATGATTTGAGTAATTGAAGTGTGGTGTGTTCTTGTTAATTAATATGTTTGTGCTTTCTCTTTACATTGTTCTATTCATGATATTATTCTAGTGATTGGAGACGTCCAATCCATTGTTGAGGAATTTACTAGGGATTCACGGAGTGTCATAATACTTATCATTAGTCTCTACTCGACCATGGGCCTGACAAGTCCGTGGGTAGAACTAATAGGCTATTTGCTATAAGTGATTTGTGGAGGTGATACCTTCGATCCGGATTACGGATGTAGTATAGCTTCTTTTTCCCAGGTAGACCTGAAGGAAATATGCCCTGAGAGGCAATAATAAAGTTGTTATTATGTATTCCTTGTATATGATAGATGTTTATTTTGCATGCTATAATTGTATTGATAGGAAACATCAATACATGTGTGTTTAATAAACAAAAAGGGTTCCTAGTCATGCCTCTCTTATAGACTAGCTTGTTGATTAACAAGATGATCAAGGTTTCCTGATCATGGACATTGGATGTTGTTAATAACAAGGTCACACCATTGGTGGAATGCTGTGATGAACATTCATCCGAAGTATAGAATTACGATCAAGTCATTGTGTTTATATTGCTATAACATCATACGAAGTAATCTTTATCCTTAGACCATGAGATCATGTTAATTGCTAACACCGGAAGAGTATCTTGATAACATCAAACGTCACACCAATAAGGTGACTATAAAGATGGGTTCATTACTCTGAAGGTGTTATGTTGAGGCTCATGGATCAAGAGTGGAATTTGTCAATCCGGATAGCGGATACATATACTCGGGCCCTCTCGGTGATATCACATTAGGATAGCTTGCAAGCAAGTGATGTGATCACTAGAATGTTATATAGCGGAGCGAGAAAAGAGTGCATGTCGGTAACGAGATCAAACTAGGTATGGAGATACCAATGATCGAATCTCGGACATGTAATATATCGAGAGACAAAGGGATTTAGTTACAAGTGTAAAAGGTTCTCACGATCATAGGAGTCATCGTTGAATGTGTAGGAGTCAGTACGGATCTCTAGGTCCCACTTCTGATTATTGATCGGAGAAGGGTCTCGATCATGTCTGCATTATTTGCGAACCGTAGGGTGGCACACTTAAGAGTTACCGGACACCATTTTGGAGCACATATGTTTCAGACGAAAGAATTGCAAAGCGCAGGAATTGTTTCAATAGAAACCGGAAATTGTTTCGGGTGAAATTGCAGAAGGTGGTTCTGCATGTGATATTGAAATATTGCAAGGGGCTATATGTGAATGTTTGTTAATTAAAGTGATTAACAAAATTCTGAATAAATTTAATAAAAGTGTTTTATTAAATGAGAGAGCATTAAATTTGGAGAAACTTAATGCATTTAAAGTGGAGACTTTAAAAGGGAATGTGAAGAGGCATTTTAATGTGGAGGGGTTACCACCACATGAATGGGGAGGTGAGGGTCACCCCCATGACCATGGAGAGAGGGGCACCCCCTCCTCCTATAAAAGGCCACCCATTCCCTCCTTAATCCACACACCTCCTTGTGAAGGATCTCTCTCCCCCTCTAGAATTATTCCCCCATGGTCTCGGATTAGCGAGATACATGTTCCCGGTGGCATTTCGTTTGGAAGGAGTTGCTGCTTCCACTGGATCGCTGGAGCGAGGAGGTGGAGGTTGTCCGGTGGCTTGAACGTGTGTGCGAGTACGGATGCGTTGCTGAGTTGCGGCGCTCGGACTTCCTCACGATCTTGAGATTGGCAAGTGTACGACTACATCAACCACGAGTTCCTACTCGTTAACAAAGCTCGTTGTCTTTGAGGGTAAGTTCTCTATGGATGTATGTCCACCCGTTTGCTTTGTACCTAGTAGATAGATCTTGGCGTGTAGTTCACACCGTAGGAAATTTTTTGTTTTCTATGTCATGCGGACCCAAAGGGTATCGAGCCTGATCTATGCGTAGGTGCTTTGCACGGGTAGTACACATATGTTTATATGTGGGCGATGATGATCATGTATTGCATCTTCTATGTACTTTGGATATTGGTGGCATAGTGGGATGAAGCGGCCGGACCAACCTTACATGTCATCGTACATGAGACCGGTTCCACGACTGACATGCAACTTGTTTTGCATAAGTGGCTGGCGGATGTCTGTCTCTCCTACTATAGTCAATATCTGATTTACAACGAGTTGCTAATAACTTGGTTATCCTCATTGTGGTTCATGTTCGTAGGTTAGACAAGTTCTATCTCCGAAAGCCCTAAGCCACGTAAAACTTGCAATTGATAAATTAGAGGCGTCTAGTTTAGATCGTTGCTGGGCTAGTGTTTTGATATGGTATTGCTGTAAGTAGATGTATAATAGATACTCTTACAACTCACTTAACGTGTAAGTTCCATATACCTTGGCCTTACACACATAGGAATGATAGAGATCATACCACGATGCAAATGATAGGGATCAAATGCATGGACCATATCACCTCACTTCACACATTAGATGTTAGCATCTTATATTGCTAGTTTGGCGCGTTTGGTAGCATTATAAGATGATCCCTCATTTAGATATCAAGATAAAATGTGTTCTTCCTTAAGTATGCACCGTTTTGTGGATCGTGTTTTGAGGCATCACATGATGATCGGGTGTTTTCAACTCTACGCTTTCATACAATGGGTGTAAGACAGTTTTACACACGCAAATACTAAGGTTCTTACTTGACGAGCCTAGCATGTACAAACATGGCCTCGGAACACGGACCGAAAGGTTAAGCATGAGTCATATAGTTGATATGATGCCCATATAGATGCTCGCCTTTGAAGCTACACCGACTCACGTGATGATCGGACTTGGTGTAGTGGATTTGGTTCATGTAATCACCAAAAGGACACGAGGGATGTCGTTTTTGAGTGGGAGTTCATTAGTAATTTGGATTAGTTGAACTCAATCTATCATAAACTTAGTCTAAATATACTTTACAAATTCTATTGTAGATGGCACCACCTGCTTTTAATTTCAATGCGTTCATGGAGAAAGAGAAACTTGCTGCGAATGGTAGCAACTTCACACACTGGGCTATGAATTTGAGGATTCTCCTCACTGCTGCAGAAAAGCAATATGTGCTAGATGCGCCGCTAGGTCCCCACCAGCTCCTGATGCCCCTGACGAGGAAAAGAACGTCTATATAACTCGTCAGGAGGACCACAACTTAGTTCATTGCGGCATACTGTATGGGCTAGAGCCAGAACTTCGAAAGCGTTTCGAAAATGGCAATGCCTTTGATACCATGGGAGAATTGAAAATGATTTTCGATACCCATGCTGCCGTAGAGAGTTATAATGCTACAGAAAAGTTCTTTAGCTGCATGATGGAGGAAAACAGCTCCGTTAGTGAGCACGACTCAAAATGTCCGGTACGCCGATAAGCTTGTGTCCTTGGGAATAACGATTCCCATTGACTTAGGCATACATTGTGTTCTCCAATCTCTGCCACCTAGCTACAAGAGCTTCGTGATGAACTATAATATGCAGGGCATGAAGAAGTCTCTTCTCGAGCTTCTGTCAATGCTTAAGACTGCAGAAGTGGAGATTAGGAAAGAACATCAAGTGTTGATGATCAATAGGACCACCGGTTTCAAGAAGGACAAGAAAGGCAAGCACAAGGGAAAGAAGGGTGGCAAGTCTGTTGCCACGCCTGAAAAGAAACCCCGAGCTGGCCCTAAGTCCGAATCGAAAAGTGCTACTATTGCAAGGATCGCCATTGGGCAGAATCGCCCAAGTATTTGGCGGACAAGAAGTCCGGCAAGGCAAACAAAGGTATATGTGATATACATGTTATTGATGTGTACTTGACTAGTACTCGCAGTAACACCTGGGTATTTGATACGGGATCGGTTGCTAATATATGTAACACGGTTCCGGAACAAGCGACAACTAGCAAGGGATGAGGTCTCAATGCGGGTCGGCAATGGATCAAGAGTTGATGTGATCGCCATCAGAACGCTGCCTCTCCATATGCCATCGGGATTAGTTATAAACCTAAATAATTGTTATTTGGTGCCTACACTAAGCATGAACATTGTATCCGGATCGTGTTTGATCCAAAGTGGTTATTCATTTAAGTCTGAAAACAATGGTTGTTCGATTTATATGAATAATATCTTTTATGGTCATGCACCTATGTTGAATGGTTTATTTCTGTTGGATCTCGATAGTAGTATTACGCATATTCAGAATGTTGATGCTAAAAGGATTAAACTTGATAATGATATATCTACATATATGTGGCACTGCCGTCTAGGTCATATTAGCGTTAAACGCGTGAAGAAACTCCATTCTGATGGACTTTTGGAATCACTTGATTTTGAATCATTTGATACATGTGAGCCATGCCTTATGGGCAAGATGACTAGAACACCGTTTTCCGGTTCAATGGAACGGGCGACAGATCTATTGGAAATCATACATACTGATGTGTGTGGACCAATGAGTGTGTCGGCGCGAGGTGGATATCATTATTTTGTTACTTTCACGGATGATTTGAGTAGATATGGGTATATCTATTTGATGAAACACAAGTCTGAAACTTTTGAAAAGTTCAAAGATTTTCAGAATGAAGTGGAAAATCATCGTAACAAAAAGATCAAATTTCTGCGGTCCGATTGTGGAGGAGAGTATCTTAGTTACGAGATTAGCACACATATGAAAGACCGTGGAATAGTTTCACAACTCATGCCTGCTGGAACACCACAACATAATGGTGTGTCAGAACGTCGTAATCGTACTTTATTGGATATGGTTCGATTCATGATGTCTCTGACTTACTTGCCACTGTCATTTTGGGGTTATGCACTGGAAACCGCTACATTCACTTTAAATAGGGCACCATCTAAATCCGTTGAAAAGACACCGTATGAATTATGGTTTGGAAACAAACCTAAGCTGTCATTTCTTAAAGTTTGGGGATGCGATGTTTATGTGAAGAAACTTCAACCGGATAAACTCGAACCCAAAGTGGAAAAATGCGTATTCATAGGATACCCTAAGGAAACGATTGGGTATACCTTCTATCACAGATCCGAGGGCAAGGTCTTTGTTGTCAAGAATGGATCCTTTCTTGAGAAGGAGTTTCTCGCGAAAGGTGTGAGTAGTCAAAAGGTAGAACTCGAAGAGGTTATTGAACCTTCTCTTCATGAAATGGCGAGTAGCGCAGCTCCAGAAGTTGTTTCGAAGTTGACTTCACCTAATGAAGAGAGAGCTAATGATATTGATCATGAAACTCCGAAAGAGGACAGTACCAAACCTCGCAGGTCAAGCAGGATACGTGCAGCTCCTGAACTGTACGGCAATCTTGTTATGAATTTCATGATTGATGAAATGGATGACCCTGCGACATATGAAGAAGCGATGATGAGCCCGTATTCCAACAAATGGCTAGAAGCCATGAAATCCGAGATGGAATCCATGTACGAGAACCAAGTTTGGAACTTGGTGGACTTACCTCACGACCGAAAGGCCGTTGAGAATAAATGGATTTTCAAAAGGAAAACTGATGCTGATGGTAATGTGACCATCTATAAGGCTCGACTTGTCGCAAAGGGGTTTCGACAAATTCAAGGAGTTGACTACGATGAGACATTCTATCTCGTAGAGATGCTTAAGTCGGTTAGGATTATGTTAGCAATTGCTGCATATTTCGATTATGGAATATGGCAGATGGATGTCAAAACTGCATTCCTCAATGGTAAGATTGAAGAAGAGTTGTATATGATACAACCTAAGGGTTTTGTCGATCCTAAGGATGCTAATAAGGTGTGCAAACTTCAGCGATCCATCTATGGACTGAAGCAAGCATCACGAAGTTGGAATCTCCGCTTTGATGAGGTGATCAAAGAGTTTGGATTTGTCCAAACTTATGGAGAGGCTTGTATTTACAAGAAAGTGAGTGGGAGCAATGTGGCATTTCTGATATTATATGTGGATGACATATTATTGATTGGAAATGATTTAGATCTTTTAAACAGTGTTAAAAGTTATCTAAACAACAAATTTTCGATGAAGGACCTTGGTGAACCTTCATATATATTAGGCATTAAAATATATAGAGATAGATCAAGACGCCTAATTGGGCTATCGCAGAGTACATACCTTGATAAGATATTAAAGAAGTTTAATATGGACAGAAGTAAGCAGGGGTTCTTACCTATGTTGCAAGGCAAGACATTGAGTAAGACTCAAAGTCCGGCTACGGTGGAAGAAAGAGAGATGATGGATAAGATCCCCTATGCCTCAGCCATAGGCTCTATAATTTATGCCATGCTATGTAAAAGACCGGATGTGGCACATGCTATTAGTTTGACTAGTAGGTACCAATCTGATCCAGGTTTGGAACACTAGATAGCGGTCAAGAATATCCTTAAGTACTTGAGAAGAACTAAGGATATGTTTCTTATATACGGAGGTGAAGAAGAGCTAGTCGCTAAGTGTTATGTCGATGCTAGCTTTGACACTGATCCGGATGACTCTAAGTCTCAATCCGGATACGTATTTCTCTTGAACGGAGCAGCAGTTAGTTGGAGGAGCTCCAAACAACCTGTGGTGGCTGGATCAACAACAGAGGCAGAATATGTTGCTGCTTGAGCGTATGAGGAAGCGGTTTGGATGAAGGAGTTCATAACGGAACTGGGTGTGGTTCCCAGTGCGTTGGACCCGATGGTGATCTATTGTGACAACAATGGAGCCATAGCCAATGCCAAGGAACCAAGGTCTCACAAGAATTCCAAGCATATTAAGCGCCGGTTTCACTCCATCCGCGAGCATGTCAATGATGGAGATATAAAGATTTGTAAAGTGCACACGGACCTGAATGTAGCAGATCCGTTGACTAAAGTACTCCCTAGGGAAAAACATGATCAACACCAGAACTCCATGGGTGTTAGATTTATCACTATGTGAACTAGATTATTGTCTCTAGTGCAAGTGGGAGACTGAAGGAAATATGCCCTGAGAGGCAATAATGAAGTTGTTATTATGTATTCCTTGTATATGATAGATGTTTATTTTGCATGCTATAATTGTATTGATAGGAAACATCAATACATGTGTGTTTAATAAACAAAAAGGGTTCCTAGTCATGCCTCTCTTATAGACTAGCTTGTTGATTAACAAGATGATCAAGGTTTCCTGATCATGGACATTGGATGTTGTTAATAACAAGGTCACACCATTTGTGGAATGATGTGATGAACATTCATCCGAAGTATAGCATTATGATCAAGTCATTGTGTTTATATTGCTATAACATCATACGAAGTAATATTTATCCTTAGACCATGAGATCATGTTAATTGCTAACACTAGAAGAGTATCTTGATGACATCAAACGTCACACCGTAACAGGGTGACTATAAAGATGGGTTCGATTACTGAAGGTGTTATGTTGAGGCTCATGGATCAAGAGTGGAATTTGTCAATCCAGATGACGGATAGATATACTCAGGGCCCTCTCGGTGATATCACATTAGGATAGCTTACAAGCAAGTGATGTGATCACTAGAATGTTATATCACGGGAACAAGAAAAGAGTGCATGTCGGTAACAAGATCAAACTAGGTATGGAGATACCGATGATCGAATCTCGGACATGTAATATATCGAGAGACAAAGGGATTTAGTTACAAGCGTTAAAGGTTCTCACGATCACAGGAGTCATCGTTGAATGTGTAGGAGTCGATGGATCTCCGGTCCCGCTTCGATTATTGATCGAGGAAGGGTCTCGATCATGTCTGCATTATTCATGAACCGTAGGGTGGCACACTTAAGAGTTACGGACACCATTTTGGAGCACATATGTTTGAACGAAAGAATTGCAAAGCGCAGGAATTGTTTCAATAGAAAGCGGAAATTGTTTGGTGAAATTGCGTAAGGTGGTTACGCATGTGATATTGAAATATTGCAAGGGGCTATATGTGAATGTTTGTTAATTAAAGTAATTAACAAAATTCTGAATAAATTTAATAAAAGTGTTTTATTAAATGAGAGAGCATTAAATTTGGAGAAACTTAATGCATTTAAAGTGGAGACTTTAAAAGGGAATGTGAAGAGGCATTTTAATGTGGAGGGGTTACCACCACATGAATGGGGGAGGTGAGGTCACCCCCATGCGCCGGCCATGGAGAGAGGGGCACCCCCTCCTCCTATAAAAGGCCACCCATTCCCTCCTTCATCCACACACCTCCTTGTGAAGGATCTCTCTCCCCCTCTAGAATTATTCCCCCATGGTCTCAGATTAGCGAGATACATGTTCCCGGTGGAATTTCGTCTGGAAGGAGTTGCTGCTTCTGCTGGATCGCTGGAGCGAGGAGGTGGAGGTTGTCCAGTGGCTTGAACGTGTGTGCGAGTGTGGATGCGCTGCTGAGTTGCGGCTCTCAGACTTCCTCACGATCTTGAGATCGGCAAGTGTACGACTATATCAACCACGAGTTCCTACTCGTTATCAAAGCTCGTTGTCTTCGAGGGTAAGTTCTCTATGGATGTATGTCCACCCGTTTGCTTTGTACCTAGTAGATAGATCTTGGCGTGTAGTTCACACCGTAGGAATTTTTTTGTTTTCTATGCTGCGGACCCAACAAGACCTAGGTTATCGAATCCTCGGGTAGCGAATGCTTAGTGAAGTTACTTTAACGGACCTTTGGGAGTTTTATAATTCCTTTTGTGTTTTCACCGGACCAGTAGTTTGCGTCTTTTTGATGTTGTCAATGATGGAGAGAGAGGGCCTAGGGCATTCGGTTTCACCTATAGCTGTGCAAAACATCTGATGGAAATAAAAGAGAGAAATAAAGTATGTGTGTACTTGTTAGAGCAAGATAAATTATATGTGGGCAGTGCATCCATAATTTCTATTGCCTCCGCAACCGCTTGTAGCAATAACCTACTAGTGTCATCCATAGAAGAAAGAGAAATAATGATATGCATAGTGATGTCACCGTTAATCCCAAGCAAATCCCTCACATACAGCTGTACTACCCCTTCTGTCACTGGGGTTCCCAACCTGCAGATTAGTCATCATTCATACTCCCTATACCTGGCTCAACCCTCGGGGTCTTGGGTACCTGACAATTCCTTGGATTGAGGCAAGAGAGGATACAATAATCATCATGTCATACAAACTAATACACGATCCCATCTATGATAATTCACATGCACAATTGCTACATGGCTAGGCCGAAGCCCTTAGCCCAAGGAGAATTACTCACACATAGAGATGCGATCAACAATCGCAAATATTGTAATAAATATCATAAGATTGATAGTAGTAGTCTTACAATGTCTCCAATCGGATAAAAGATCTACTATTACAAGTGGTGGAATATGGCTATGGAGATGGAGAAGGGTTTGGAGATCTGGAGGCGGCTGGTGATCTATGCCTAGACTTCTAGATGGTGCGAACTCTGTTTTCTCATCGCCCGAGGCTTCTTTATATAGGGGCCCCTTCACGAAAGTTGTTCTGTTTGACCTAATGGTGGCGGAGCCAACTATATGACCAGAGTTATACGGTCGGAATTTTTGCTCCGGCCGTATAGGTGGTCGTTAAAGCGTTTGCCTCCGATGTAAGGCTCCTAGTTTCTTCTAGTAGTTGGAAATCTCGTATATTTGACTTTAATGTAGTGATTCCCTCCTTTAAACGACATTATCTATGCATAAAAAATACAAAAGAAAGGATTGGATATCCCTCTGAATATTAGCATTAGTGGTAGGGTTTAGAGAGATATTTCATCAAAAATATGACTAATATCCAGTTTAAATGTGGATGTTAGATGGCTATATTTCAGAGCCATCAACCTCCCTAAGCTTAAACTTGATTGACCCGAGCAAGAAAACCAAAATCAAAAAGGAACTCAGCATTTAAACTGAAATAACGAGATGGTGATCTTACTCATGATTAGTAGTCTCATGTTTCCTCCACTTTATAATCTGAAAAACTTCAGCATAGATAGAGCAATGGCAAGCATATCATACGGGTTTCATGCATCCTTATAGTACAGCAAAATTATTGTAAGCATGGATGATTCAAATGAGTAAACTTTATTCCATGTCAAGTAATCAACTCATAGGCTTGCCTTTGAGAAGTAAAGTATAATCATGTAAATTAAAAGTATGAGAGTTGTTATGAAAAGCATATATACTAGAGTGTCTCAAATCTCCCACATCAATAAATCAAGACTTTTCAAGCACTACTTTTATATTCACTGTCCTTCAAGAATTTCAGTTTTTAAGTAATTGAGAGCATGCCAAAATATATTTAGTTTATCGGCTGTGATGGACACTCGTGGCATCACTAAGGTTTTTATTCCTTTTGCATAATGATTTCTCATAACAGCCAGAGGAGTGATTCCATCATGATTACAGCTACTCGGGAGTGCCAAGAATCTTACCCACCATAGCATTGCTGCTACAAGTGTTTAATCAACTCATAGCCGAAATCTAGGAGTTTCCTCCATGAAGATCGTCCGTAGGCCAGCGGAGTTGTTGACATCCCATGAAGTTTGACAAGCGTAGAGCTATATCATTCTTATGATTAACAAGTCAAACTTTGGCATGCTCACAAAAACCGCTAAACATTAATTCAATCGAACAAATCCTTTAAAAGAGAGCTATCAAGTCAATCAATATTTTCAGTGGTGTTGAGTATCTCTAGAAATAAGCCTTCAAGACTAAGCACTACAACACCCAAGCCTTCAATTGGGAGACTTTTTCTTATTACAATTGTTTAGCAATTTTTAGGCAAGACTCGGTTAATTACGAGAGTGTGGAACAAAACGTACCCAATTAAATACCCATGCAAACGAAAATCTTACGACAATACAAAGACTCACTCCACCAATATAACATCTCAACATTTACTACTAACTAGCATGGGTTTCTGATGGCTCAAAATGTAGAGCTTGTTGGGAACCCCAAGAGGAAGGTATGATGAGCACAGCAGCAAGTTTTCCCTCGGTTATGAAACCAAGGTTATCGAACCAGTAGGAGCAAGGAAACAACTGCAAGGTGTTGCTAGCAACTTGGAATCCTACACAACACAACCACATAACTTTGCTCCCAACTTACAGTGAGGTTGTCAATCTCATCGGTTTTGCTGAAAACAAAGGATTAAACGTATTGTGTGGAAGATAGTAATTTTTTGCAAAAATTAAATAGTAAATAGTAACCATAGAAGGTATAGCAATGGTAAAATCATGGACCGGGGTCCATAGTTCACTAGAGGTAATTCTCCTTAAGATAGATAACATGCTGGGTGAACAAATTACAACAGGGCAATTGACAGATTCGAGAAAGCATACAATGCATATACTAGACATATTGACTCCTATGAGATTTGATTGGGCACTACAACATTATACATAGACCGTAATCCAAATGCATCTATGACTAATAATCCACCTTCATGTTATCATCTGAACCCCTTCCAGTATTAAGTTGCAAGCAATATATAATTGCATTAAGCAAAGTGTGTAAAGTAAACAATACGATTGCCCCATGGACAAAGGATTGTTGTTTTCTCCCTAGTAGAAACAACACATCTACAACCTTAGAGATTTCGTCACTTCCCCAGATTACTAGAGGTATGAACCCACTATCGAGCATAAATACTCCCTCTTGGAGTTGCAAGCATCTACTTGGCCAAGACAGTTACAAACAATAGAGAGCATGCAAGATCACAAATAACATAGACATGCTAGAATCAACAATTAGTCTGAAATAGCATCTCAATATCCATTGGATCCCCGCAAACACAGCATTTAAGATTACAAATAGATGATCTTGATCATGAATGGAGCTCACAAGATCTAAACATGATAGCACAAAGGAGGAGTACCAACCATCCAGCTACTACATGGACCCATAGTCCAAGGATGAACTACTCACGCATCACACCGGAGACAGGCATGGTGATGAAGAAGGCCTCCAGGGTGATCTCTCCCCTCCGGCAGGGTGCCAGGAAGAGCTTCAGATCCCTCCCGATCTAGGGATGGAGATGATGGCGGCTACAAACTCTTTTGTCGAATTTTGATCGGGTACTTAGGGTTTTCGTCTCGGGAGGCTTTTATAGGCAAAGGGGCAAGGTCGGTGGAGCACTAGGGGGATCACACCCCTAGTGGCGCGCCACGCAGGCTGCGCGTCCACCAGGTGTGGCCGCCCTAGTGTGCCACTTCGTCTCCCCTCCGGACTCCGTGTTGCTTCGGGTAAAATAATGACTTTGGCTTTTGTCCTGTCCAATTCCGAGAATATTTCCTTACAAGCTTTTCTGAAACCAGAAACAGCAGAAAACAGGCATCTGGCACTATGGCATCTTGTTAATAGGTTAGTCCTAGAAAATGTATAAAAATACCTCAAAGTGTGAACAAAACATAAGAAAGTAGATACTAAGCAAGCATGGAACATCAAAAATTATAGATACGTTTATGACGTATCAACATCCCCAAGCTTAACTTCTGCTCGTCCTTGAGTAGGTAAGTGATAAAAAAGAATAATTTTTTAGGTGACATGCACCATCATAATCTTGATCAAGGTATTTGTAAATCATTGATGGCTGGGATCAAAGTATTCTAAGATGAACATAAAAGACAGAGTTCTAACAATAAGACATAGCAACTTTGTTGTAACATGAAAAAGGTACAAACAAAAGATTCATGAATAATGATGCATTAAAAGACGTTTGTTTGTTTCACATATAGAAAACATAATAAGAATGGTATTCAGCTTGTCCCTCATGGTATAGCAAAATATAATGCATAGGACACCTTCAAAGTTCATAAGGGTGACTAGATAAAAATAATTTAAGAACAAGCAATATCACAATTATGAATCAATCAACAAGTTTTGGAACAATGCACATTAAACTAAGAATGGTCACTATGCTCTGTCAATTGGTGCATAAAGATAGAATATGGAGACTCAACATAAAAGTAAAAAAAAGGCCCTTCATAAGAGGAAAGCACGGATTTCAAATTTCATAAAGAGCTTCCAAAAATTAGGGTACTTATTAGCTTTTAGCTCTCATTACCCCTATCATAAGCATATTTTAGGTGATTAAGGTTAAAGTGAACAAATATGAGGATATTCTTGCAAGTTATTAGTCGAAAATCTCATGCCCCTTGCCTACAAGTCCCGGACCTCATGCTACTCAACTTCAGTCACAAGTAAGTTCTTGTCGTTGTAAGTACATGTGTATCATGGAGAACCGCCAATGGGGTACCCCTTGCCCCATGATACATGAGTTATCCCATATAAAAATGACAAGGCAACATACAATGAGCATCTCAGCGATCTTTTTATTTGCTATTTGCATAGGTTTTTATTGAGGATGCTTCACATAATGCTCACTATGGTTATGCTGCAAGTTTCCACCATGATTAGGCATGGCTTAGAATAGCCGCATAGGCGTTTCTCTAACACATATACAAACTCCATGAGCTTACAAGCTCCTCTTTTATTTCACACCGCCGGGATCCATAAACAAATGAACATGATATCAACTGAATAATAAGTGCAATGTTGAAAACGTTCCCCATGACAGCATTGTTCTGCTAATTTTCAACTTATAAAGTGCAAGCATATATGCAACATATATGGATGCAATGGTTCAAGTTTATTAAGCGCAAGAACGGAAAGTGTGCCGTCAAGTTCGTGAGAGCCTTAATCACTAATTTTCACATAATAATTTGGAAGGGTAGATAAAAGCATGAATATACTTAGAATGGTGTAACACACCATGCATAGAAATCTATAGTGGACTATTTGGAATAACTTGGTTTCTTGGGGGTTGGATGCATGAGTGGAACTCATACTTAGTACATGTGGAGGCTTAGCAAAAGACTGGGAGCGACCAACTAAGAGAGCATTAATGGCCATAATCATGCAAAGCGACAAAACATTATTAATTAAAGCATAGTGATATTACCAGTCAAAAAACTAAATGATCATAGAGGCTAAGGTGACTGATTCATAGTCTTAACATGGTGTAAGCATGTTCCAAGTCAACCCAAATAAAGCATAGAAGGAGAATGCCACAATATTATGCTTTTGTATGCTAAAACAACGCATGATTCTTTCAAGGCACATTATGCAACCTCAATTGTTTGGAACAAGTCATGCTACAGAAATAATTACTAAGCATAAAGTCAAAGCAATATCAAACATGACATGATAAAGTCTAGGCCACAGTCAAAACAAAACTCCTTTTGTACCACGTATAAGCATGAACTTTCCTACTCTTTTCCAATCACCAATCAACTTATTTGAAATATCATATGAATGCAGGGGTACATCAAATTTATTTAAGCAAACTAAACAAAATAAAACTAAAAGCAAAAACAAAGATGCTCCAAGAACAACACAATTGTGCAAGAAACAATAAAAATGAAGTGTTTGGAAGAAAACCTGAGATTTTTATTGATGAAGAAGGGGATGCCTTGGGCATCTCCAAGCTTTGATGCTTGTAATTCTTGAATATTTCTTAGGGTGACACGGGTGGCATCCCCAAGCTTGAGCTTTTGTCCACACTTCATCTTATCACATTATTCTTCCCCTACACTTGAAATTTTTCCTTCATACAAAACTTCACACAATCCTCATTAGCAACATTAGTGTATTTAAGATAATTGTCCCTATGGTTTAGTTTCATCACAAGTAAAACTTCTATTAAAACACAAGCTACTGTAGCAATTCCTTCTAAAATCTCAAGTGATCAAAAGAGAACTCGAAGAGAAAGAGACTAAGAGGCAAATCCAAATAATAGTACAAATCTGTCAAAACAGACAGCAGGTAAAAACCAATTTTTTCGATGACCTTCTGTTGATCAAATCGAAAAGTGCTGAACTAACGAAAGTTAGATAATAACCTGAGGCAGAAGCACAAAAAATTACAGCTCAATCTGACGTACAGAGATTTTTCACAAATTTTTATAGTGGAGCACAAAAATCTGTTTCGGGACAGCAACTTTCCCAAGTCTTACTTCTCTCTCATTAGAGGTTATTCTTGCCACAAAAACCACACAAAAAGGATAAGGAGAGGTTATTAAGGGGTAATAACTTCCAAGACTCAACAAAATAAAAACTTACTGAATAGAAATTTGGGTTATCTCCCAATTAGTGCTTTTGTTTAACGCCTTTGAGCTAGGTATAGGAAGCAAGATTCAACTATTTTAAAATGAAGAAGCATTAAGACCAAATTTCTTTTTAATAGGAGAGGCAAAAGGTATCTTCTTTATCTTCCTATGTAAGTATTATATACCTTTCTTAAGTGGGAGTTGATATTTAATGGTGCCTTCCTTCATATCAATAATAGCACCAACTGTGCTAAGAAAAGGTCTTCCCAAGGTAATAGGACAAGAAGCATTGCATTCAACATCCAAAACATAGAAATCAACGGGGACATAGGTATTCTTAACCATAATAAGAACATCATTAATACTTCCCATGAGTTTCTTTTTAGTATTATCATCAAGTTGGACATCTAAATAACAATCTTACAATGGTGGCAAATCAAGCATTTCATAAATCTTTCTAGGCATAATAGAGACACTACTATCAAGATCACATAAAGCTTTGAGATCAAAATCATTTACTTTCATATTAATGATGGGTTCCCAAGAACACGCAGTCGCAATATAAACCTTCAAACAGATGGTCCGGAGTCGGCCCCCGTGTCGCCCTCCTCTGGCGGCACGGGGCAACCCTAGCCACCGTCGGCGCGTAGGGTAACCTCCCTCTCTCCCCTACGTCGCCGCTGCTAGAGGGGCGCCAGCAAATCCGCGTGCAACCCAAGGAAGGTGGCGGTAGGGCGGGTCATGGCTTCGAGCACGGGGTGCTCTGGTATGTGGCGGCTCTGAGACGGCGGCAGAAGCAATCGGTGCTGTGGCGGAAGCTCAGCGTGGGCCAGGGATGGCGTGTGGCGGCCGGACCTTGTCGGGGGGGCCTCCGCTGCGCGGCTTCCTCTCCTTCCTCCGGCGAGCGGTGGCCGGACCTAGTCTAGCGGTGCCCCCCTCGGGTTGCAGGACAACTGGTGGAGGCCGGGATAGTGGTCTCGGATGGCGGACGTCGTGGTGGAGGCAGGGAGGCGGCAGTGGGCGGAGTGGGCCGGCCGGCCCAGATCTAGGCCCATTCGGGCTCGATCTGGGTTACGTAGGCCCTAGCCTGCTGGCCTCTGCCCTGGGTGTGTGCGTGAGCTTTGCTCCGCGCAGGTTGGTTCGCATGGGCGACGTTGCTGGCAATGGCGATGGCGCCGCCTGTGGCCGTCCTCCCTAGCCCCGAGTGCTGGGATGTTGCTGCTTTGGCCGGGTCGAGTGGAGCCCAACGCCTTCTTGGTGTGGCGTCTCGAGGCATTTTTTCTGACACCGGCGGTGGGGGTGGGTGACCGGTGATGCTTCTTTGAGGTGGCTGTGCGCAAACCTATCGGTGACTCCTCCTAGGGCTAGCGCGGGGGCTCCATTCGGGGAACGGGGGTGCTCGGTTGCGGGTGCGAGGTACCAAGCCTCGGGCGAAAGCCCTGCCTTTGGGCCGGTGACGGCGACGCCTGTGGGTGTCGTGTCCTGTTGAGGCGTCATCAAGGAGCTCCGGCACCTCCCTCGCCTAGGCTATCAGGTTCCGGGTGAAAACCCGAGATTTGGCTTGCTAGATCAGGCGATAGCGGTGTCTTCGATGTCGTACCCTCCATGGTGGCATCGTCTTGGAAACTTGATTCCCTGGTACGAGTCGCTTCTCATCGTCATGGTCCTCGGTGTTGGCCTCATGCGGCGTCTTAGTGCAGTTGGAGTGTCGGTCTCTCGAGCGGTATTGCAGATGGCTTGCACGATGGGGATCCTCCTCGGACGGCGCGAGCAAGCCTTCAGATGACCAGTGGTGGGCTGGCCTCTGTGGTTGATGGCGAGTCGGTGAAGACTGCATGCTAGTAAGTCTGTTGAGGTTGCAGGGAGGTAGCC
Source organism: Avena insularis (assembly GCA_023614405.1). Lineage (NCBI taxonomy): Eukaryota > Viridiplantae > Streptophyta > Magnoliopsida > Poales > Poaceae > Avena > Avena insularis. The sequence goes on from CM042690.1 coordinate 642,487,002, forward strand.
ATTGCACCGGCGGTGTACCCCGGATCTGGGCTGAGCCTAGATGGCTCGCAGGATCTAGGTGGGACCCATCTCAGCTGCGAATGGCATGCTCCTAGAGATATCGACGATGCGCAAGCACTGCGAATTTCATCGGCAAGGGTCCTGTTTGGTGGAGGAGCTCGCTCTGTGGCGTCCTGGAGAAGCGCTCGACAGATTTCGATGTTAGTCGTAGTCTTGTTTTGAGTGTTGGGTGTGTTGTATATATGGGTGTGTTGGCCTTCTCTTAGGCCTATAATTCAAACTCCTTTTTCTATCAATGAATCGAAACGCAAAGCTTTTTTGCGTTTTCATGAAAAAAAATGATGGGTTACCAACCATCTTCTAATTTCCTAGGAATAGAAGCTTTATGTTTCAACTTCTCTTCTTTAATTTTCATGAGAGCATCTGTAATGTGTTTTGTAAAGGCCATATTCATAACACTAGGATTAGGACTTCTAGCAAGCTTTTGTAGGAACTTAATTACTTCAGAAATATTGCAACCATCAATATCAAAATCAAAATTACCATCCAAGGAAGTAGAACTATTATCTCCCATATTAATGGGGACTTCATGTGGTTTGCTAGCATCAACATTAGTGGTGGTGATAGTACAAATACTACTATTTCTAGCAATTTCATCTTATCTTTCCCACTTAGCATGCAATTTAGCTAACAGTCTAACATTTTCATCAATTCTAACTTGTATGGCATTAGTAGCAGCAAAGGGGTTTTCCATAGTTTCAGGTTTAGCAGCCATTTTATTAATCAAAGAAGATTGTGCTTCAGAAAAAGATGATATTTTTTTCAGCATTCGAAAGTTTTTCCTCAATAGTTTTATTGAAAGCAGTTTGTTTACTAATAAAATCCTTAAGCATGACTTCAAGTTTAGAGGGTGCACTTCTATTGTTGTTGTAGAAATTTCATAAGCATTACCATTATTGGGAGGATATGGCCTATAATTGTTATTACCAAAATTATTCCTATAGGCATTGTTGCTAAAATTATTATTTCTAATGAAGTTCACATCAACTTGCTCTTCTTGAGCAACCAAAGAGGCTAAGGGAACATGATTTGGATCAATATGAGTTTTTCCATTAACAAGCATAGACATAATAACATCAATTTTATCACTCAAGGAGGATGTTTCTTCAACAGAGTTTACCTTCTTACCTTGTGGAGCTCTCTCAGTGTGCCATTCAGAATAGTTAACCATCATATTATCAAGGAGCTTTGTTGCAGCACCCAAAGTAATGGTCACAAAGGTGCCTCCAGCAGCAGAATGGATATTGAAGTCTCGTAATTGGAATTCTCAAATTGATGATGATCAAAGAATTTTGGAATGTCCAAGATTATCGAGAGGACCTAGATTTGAGTGGGAGCAAATCAGCTTGGTAATTCATAATATGTAGCTGACATATTCTGAGTGGGAGCTAAGTGAAATCCCTAGATCTCAAACATGAATGTCATATTTGAGTGGGAGCATAAAATCATTCTGGGATATGTGGACGACATATGTGAATGATGTGATTGGTGTTAATAATATTTAAGTTAGATAAATAAAGATCAAGTTGAAGTTATTAAACAATAAGATCTATCGAGATAGATTGGTGAGTTTAATAAACACTGAATGTCGAATGCTTCATGGACTTGATTCTGAAAGATGTTCAGAATGTCCTAAGCAAGATTCTGAAGAAGCTCATAATGGAACAAGGTAAGAAAGAAGTTCTTACTATATGAAGCATTGAGTTAGTATTGCAACCATGGTTGAAAGAAAGAGATGCGTTGCATCTCCTATGCCTTAGTCATAGGTTCTTCCATATAACCATGTTGTATACTCAACGTAATGTGACCCGAAATTCTGGTTGGTAGGACAAAGTCTTAACTATAAGAACTTGTCTTTAAGTGATTCCTGAACTGATCACTGAACCAGAATTAAGATTGTACATAAATGGCAAGAAGCAATGTGATGACCCACAAGTATAGGGGGTGTATCGCAGTATTTTCGATAAGTAAGAGTGTCGAACCCAACGAGGAGCAGAAGGTGCTGGCTAGTGGTATGGATCAGGAATTCTCTACAAATACTTAGCAAACGGATTTTTAGGGGTTTTTGATAAAGCAAGTAAACAAAGTACGAGTAAATAAAAGACAGTAGGAATGAATGCAGCAAGTGGCCCAATCCTTTATGCAGCAAAGGACAAGCCAGTTGTATTACTTAAGATGACCAAACGTTCTCGAGGACACATGGGAAGACTGTCAAGTACTTTCGCTTCATATAGTTGATTAATCTTCTCTAGCTTGCTAAGTGTTGTGTGGGTGAACCTGTGCTAATGTACCGCCCCATCCAAGACTAATACATACTTGTGATTATACCCCTTGCAAACATCCGTAAGTACAAGAAGGTAATTAAGGTAGAACCTAACCATAGCTTTAAACTCTAAGACCCTTACGTCCCTTGTGCAATGGTTTCCTAACGGGGGTTCAGGTTTCTGTCACTCCGGCAACCCCTACGATTAGTAGCCAAATACACAATGCATTCCCCTAGGCCCATATAGGTGAAGTGTCATGTAGTCGACATTCACATGACACCACTAGAAGAAGTACACCACAACTTAAATATCAAACTATTGAATCTTTCTCAACACAACTCCACTACTAACAACATGACTTCTCCCATGTCCTCAAGAACAAAACGAACTACTCACAAGACATCATATGGATCATGATCAGAGATGGAATAATGATGTATAACAATCTGAACATAAACAATAATTCAATGATTCACTCAATAGCATCAACTACAAAGAGTAATCAACATCGGGAAAGTTTCCCCTATGAACTAATGCAAGATTCAAATCAATTGTTACAGCAATATGGAGATGGTGATGAGGGTGCTGATGGTGATGATGATGGTGGTGGTGATGATGATGATGATCCTGATGAAGTCTAGCTTGATGGTGGTGTTGATGGCGACGATCTCCCCTCTTCGGGAAGGAATTCCCCTAGCGTAATCTGCCAGGAGAGATCTTTCTCTCTTGGTGTTTTCCACCCTTGAGGCGGCGGAATCTTTCGTGGTCGCCCCGAGTCTTAGGGTTTCGGAGGATGATATATGCTAGAGGGAGAGGAGTGGGCCAGGTGGCCACACCACCTCCAAGCGCGACCTAGGGCTGCCAGCGCTGGTGGTGTGGGCCCCTGGCCCATCTCCATTCCGCCTTCTGGCATCCTTAGTCTTCGGAAAATAGGATTTTCCGTATATTTTCCTGGATTTTCTGATCTTCAATTTTGCCTCCAAACACCTTTTCCATCGAATCCCATTGCGGTCCATGCTCCAAAAGTCATCAACCATGCAAAAACAGATGAAATAACATGAGTATCACCTCTCAATACGAAATATATAAATGAATAATAGTGAATTAAGACATAGAATAGTAATGCAAAATGGACGTATCAACTCCCCCCAAGCTTAGACTTCGCTTGTCCCCAAGCGAAGCTGAGCTCAATAAACATGGCCTCAGGTTTATGGAGTGAAGAGTCGATAAAAGAATACGGACAAGAAGCATCACATCCATCAAATTCATAGATCATAATAGAAGACAACTCACTATTATATAACTCAACTTGTAATAAGTAAAGGGAACACAATAAAGATACATAAAGTGAATCATAATTGGTAATGGCAAACTTAGCTCTTGGTCGAAGAATAGTTGATAATTTGCTGGAGTTCACAATTCAAAGATAGCTTTCAAAGTAGTAAACATCAAGATAAGAGAAATGTGCAAAACAAGAAACATAAGAAACATGATTGAATAAATCATCATATGAATGAATGGAACACAACAACTCAAAGTACTTGCTGAGGTAGAAGGGAGTAGGTTTACTGACTCAACTACAAGGTAAAAGAAAGGCCCTTCGCAGAGGGAAGCAGGGATTGCAAGTCTCATAAAGAGCTCCCAAAAATTATGATACTTACTAGCTTTCAGCTCTCATTGCCCCTATCATAGGCATCTTTAGGTGATTAAGGTTAAAGTGATCAAATATGAGGATATGCATTGACAAGTTGTAAATTGAGAATCTCATGTCCCTTGAATACGAGGGCCGCTCCTCATGCTACTCAAGTTTAGTCACCGGTAAGTTCTTGTCATCGTAAGCATATGTGTATCATAGAGAACCATGTGGGTACCCTTGCCTGATGATACGGAAGAATCCCCATATCAAAATGACAAGGCAAGCAGACAACAAGTATCTCAGCAATCTTCTTATTTACCATGGGAATATGGTGCTTTTTTCTCTCTTTCCTCTTTTCATAATCTCTTTTTTCTTTTTCTCTCTTTTTTTTCTCAATATCGGACTCTTTTTTTATAAGAAGAATGCTTCATAGATACTCGTTATGGTTACGCTGCAGGTTTCCACCATGTCAGCATGGATTAGACCAGCGGCCCAGGCGTTTCTCTAAAACACATGCATAACTCCATGGATGTTGGGGGGATAACCCCGAGTAGGGTCACTCCGGGGTATAAGGGCCGAGTTAGCCGAGGTTCGGCAAGGTCAAAGCGGATGCTGGCCGAGTCACCTCAAGGCAGGCCGGATCACGGAGTAACTCGGACTAGGGGGTCGCCTAACATTGTCTCATACGACTCAAGGAGTAAGTTGGAGATACTTGTCTAGCTTATATGCAGGAACGGGCATGGCTGGACCAGCTGTGATCCGGATCCTCGCTTGGCTTCTAGGAGAAGGAAGGAATCTCTCTGGTCAAAAAGAAGGCTCGGTGCGTACTGGATGAGCGAATAAAGCAAGGACAGGACCACCGGATCATGGCCGACAAGGGTGACGACGCTCACGTCGGCTGACGCGGGCGCCGCAGAAGCTACGTCGCTAAAGCAAGTGTGACGCGGGGGAAAAGCACCCCTGTCGGGTTACTACTTTGGGAGGGGGCATATTCTTAGGAATATGCCTCCACGTATGCCCTAGGCCAGGACCGAACCACCTCTATATAAGGGGGGGTTGGGGTTCTGGTAAGGGGGTTGGGTTTTTTCTGATACAGAAGAAGGAGATTCTAGTTGGTTGAGCACGAGTGGATCTAGGATTCTCGGGGCTAGTTAGTAGACAGGAGTAAGAGAGCTTCTTCTTCCTCCTCTTGTCAATACAGCTCAAGGAGCACTTGTAATCCCAGAGAGAGAACATCAATACAAAGCTTCTGTGTAGAGAATCACTCTATTATCCCTCCTTGGATTCCCCTAGCGCATATTAGTCCCCACCTTTAGCCTATCCATGGCATCTGCCGTGACACCACCATGACAGTTGGCGCCCACCGTGGGGCTCGCGGTGCTAGCAGGGGTGAAGATCCGGACGGGAAACTTCATCGGCACCGGCGAACGCATCGTCTCCGGGCTCGTTCAGCGTTTTGGAGCACTGGACTACGTCAGCGACAACGCTGGCTGCTTCGGCACGCGCCCCCTTCCGCGCAACGGCATCTTCGTCAAGCTCGGTGCGCACAAGGTCTACGTTGCTGTGGACGTATCTTGCGTTCATCCGCGTCGCGTCGTCGATGCAGGAGAACCACCCCTCACTGTGGCTCGCGGGGCGCGTATCGCTCGCTCCCCGGACCATGCAGAGGTGATGATGACTGCGCCAGGCGCGGGCATGAGCAAGGATCCAGTGCCAGACCCAGAGGTAACACCCAAGGCACCGAGGAAAGCTAGGGGTCCTCCGCTAGAGAGGCCTGAGAACGTGCTGAGGGAAGCTATGGATAGCTTGGCGAACCCAGTGGTAAATCCGGCTCAGGCACAGGCCGAGCTAGAGGAGACCCGGCAAAAGATACTGGAGGGCGCAAAGAAGATAGCAGCGGCTCAGCAGTCGTTGAACATGACGCTGCGTGAGTATGCGAGGGCAAACAAATTTGATGCTGTAAGGGTAAAAGGGAAAAATCTCATGAGTGAGATGAACCGAGAAGGTGATGATGGACCAGAAGGGTCGGAAAACTATCTTTCCATGGGGTTGCCGAAGTATAGTACCCCGGCGAAGAACCTCAAGGCAGCAGATGCCGCGGCGTCCGAGCTAGAGGGTCTGACGGGTGAAGCCCGTCAAAGACAACAAGACCGGGTTAACGAGCTGGTTCGGATCACGAACAGGCAGAACGAGGAGCTGCTGAGAGGTAACCCGGAGAGAGTTGGAGCTTCTAAGATCGTCCATTCAGCGATGGGTAACCCGGAGAAATCCGCTGGAGCTGCATCGTCGCCTCATGGTGCCCCAAGGAGAGAAGAGGTAGTAACCTCGGCCAGACGGAACAAGCAGATCGTTCCATACGACCCAACGCGTGCGGGAAAAGAAAAAGAGATGCGGAAAAACGACAATCGACGAAGTGTGAGCCAAGGTGAAGCTGGCCAAGGTAATCAGGACCAAGGCAATGCCGGTCAAGGGAATGCTGCCAACGGCAATGCCGGACAGCGAAACTCGGTAGGAGCAGGTCAATCGTAGCAGCGGAATATACCAAGGCAAGAGCAAAGTGCCGACCGAGGTATGCAACACGGAGGAGCACCGCGAGAGCAAGACCGATACAATGACGGAGACTCGGAGATGGTGAATGCAGGATACGCAAGACCGGACTATCATGTGATAGGGTCGAGATTGGGAAGCAGAGATTTGATGCCGGATGACGCCAGGCTAAAACTGGATCGCCTGTATAGGTCGGAACAGATCGAATGTCAAGGTCCTCCGGGTCCAGCGTGCTTTGGACCCCGGATCATGAAGGAACCGCCAGTACCCAATTTCCAATTACCCAGGGGCACGAAGACGTATGACGGTAGTACAAAGCCGGAGGATTGGCTGATAAACTACGCAATAGCAGTAAAAATTGCAACTGGCAACTTGAGATGGGCTGTACGATACGTGCCCCAAATGTTGGAAGGTCCGGCTAGGGTATGGCTGAATAATTTGCCACCCAGAAGCATCAATTGCTGGATAGATTTCGAAGAAATGTTTATCAGCAACTTCTCAAGTACATATCAGAGGCTGAATAGACCGCAGACCCTGGCGATGTGCAAGAGATCTAACGAAACGGATCATAAATTCTTGACCCGGTGGTGTACCGTGAGAAACTCGTGTGAAGGAGTCATAGAGTCACAGGCTATAGCATGGTTCGCACAAGGGTGCAGATATGGCAGCGAGTTGTGGATGAAATTGCAAAGGAAAATGCCAATCACGTTGGCAGAAATGATCCGGATTGCGGATTCTTATGCTTTGGGTGATCCGACTCAACCTAGGATCGCGTCGAACGAGTCAAATGAGGAGTACTATCCGAGAGACGGAACCGGATCATCCCGGAGGAATGATTACAGGGGAAAAAGGAGAGACGATAGACCGGATCATCGCTATAGATCGCAATAAGTTGCAGCTGTGAATCAAGATCATCCCGGGGCAGGGAGCAACCAACGCTAGAAAACGGGAGGGCAATGGACTCCTCGAAACGATGGCAAGAAGACGTGGACTCCGGAGTAGAAGAAGCAATGGCAAGGAAAGAAAGATCGTCTGAGGTATACCTATGAGTCAATGTTGGACCAGCCGTGTAGGTTTCACACGCCAAATCCGAACAGTCCGGCGGGTCACACAACGAGGCAATGTGAGTGTATGCGTAAGATAGAACAAGGTGGTTCGAGGAATGCTCAGGCACCCCGGAATGATCAACCTTGGCAGGAGTTACCCCGGCAGCAATTGCTTTCCGGAGCGAACACGCAACAACTGATGTTGCCTCCCCCTCCGCCGAGGTATGACAGCAGCGAGAGAGGGATGCAGTGCATTAGGTGGAAAACCAGCAACCACCGGATCAGAGGTACTCCGGAAACGAGGGAAGAAATGAGTACAGGGAACATCACCAGAGCTATTGTGTGTTCACGACAGAGGAAACAGATAGGAAGAGCTTGCAGCACCGACATATGGAGGTTAACGCGGTTATGCCTGCAATGACAAGGTACATGACTTGGTCGGACCAGGAAATTACCTGGAGCGTCAAAGATCATCCCAAGCTTATGCCAAGTCTGGGCTCGTATGCACTAGTGTTAGATCCGATGTTCATTGGACCAAACATTAATGTGAGGTTCTCCAAGGTACTAATCGATAATGGCAGTAGTATTAACATCATGTATGCGGATACGATGCGCAAGTTGGGCATCTCTGAGAACATGCTCCAGGCTACAGAACAACTTTCCATGGTATCGTACCAGGCATATCCTGTGAACCCATAGGCAAAGGCCGGGTCGACGTGCTATTCGGGGGATAACTGCCGAACTGAAAACCTGGAGTTTAAGGTGGTGAACTTGGAGAGCGCGTATCATGCATTACTCGGGAGACCAGCACTGAGCAAATTCATGGCAAGTTGCCACATTAGTTATCTGAAGATGAAGTTGCCCAGGCCAAATGGAGCAATTACTATCGCTGGGATTTCCGACGTTCTATTGAGTGTGCCTCATCCGGGTCTAACCTAGCCGAGTCACTCGTGATTGCGCAAGAGAAAAGAAAAATCCAAGAGGTGGCGGCATTAGCTCAGTCCGCACAGCAGTATATGCCGGCGTTAAGCAACCCGCATGGAAGCGTTTCGTTTCAAGCCGCGAAGTACACCAAGAAGATTCCAGTGGATAACATGTTTCCGGAGCGTACCGTAACAATTGGTGCCGGGTTAACTGACAAATAGGAAAGCGAGCTCGTCAACTTCCTCCGTGAGAATCGGGATATTTTTTCTTGGGCACACAGGACTTGCAAGGTGTTCCGAGGGAGTTGGCCGAGCACTCTTTGAACGTAAGACCCGGAGCAAGGCCGGTGAAGCAGCCTCTCCGACGCTTTGCCGAGGATAGGAGAAAGGTCATTGGTGACAAGATAGCTCGGTTGCTAGCAGCAGGATTTATCATGGAAGTGCTGTATCCGGATTGGCTCTCTAATCCGGTGCTGGTAGAAAAGAAGAAGGACGATCCGAACGTGGCAGTGGTTTGGCGTATGTGTATCGACTACACGAACCTAAACAAGGCGTGTCCAAAAGATCCATTTCCACTGCCGAGGATAGATCAGGTCATCGACTCTACCGCGGGATGTGAATTTGTCATTCATTGACGCCTATTCTGGTTTCCACCAGATACCTCTGAACCCGGACGATCAAATAAAAACTGCCTTTATTACCCCGTACGGGGCTTATTGCTATCGCACTATGCCATTTGGTTTACGAAATGCAGGAGCAACGTACCAAAGATGTATGCAAAAATGTTTGCACGATCAAATAGGTCAAAATGTACAAGTCTACGTGGATGATGTGGTTATCAAGACCAAGGAAAGCATAACGCTCCTTGGCGACATAAGGCAAACATTCACGAACTTGAGGAGATTCGGATGAAGCTTAACGGAGAAATGTACCTTGGTGTCCCGGCTGGGAAATTACTCGGATTTCGTCTCCGGTAGAGGTATCGAGGTTAATCCAACTAAGATCCGAGCCATCGAACGAATGGAGCTGCCGAAGTGTCTCAACGACGTCCAGAAGTTCACTGGATGCCTGGCGTCGTTGAGTCGATTTGTATGTCGGTTAGGGGAAAAGGCACTGCCTCTCTACCAACTCATGAAAAAGTCAGATAAATTCGTTTGGACGCCGCAGGCCGATGAAGCTTTTTCCCACTTAAAAAAGATGTTGGCCATTGCACGATGTTAGCTTCTCCACATCAAAGGAGCCAATGTTGCTCTACATAGCCGCAACCAACCGAGTTGTAAGTGCAGTGATTGTAGTGGAGCGAGATGAAGAGGGTAAGTCGGTGCAGAGGCCAGTGTATTACTTGAGCGAGGTATTGTCTGCCTTAAAACAGAACTACCTGCATTTTCAAAAGGTGGCATACGGAGTTTATATGGCGGCAAAGAAGTTGAAGCACTACTTTGAGGAGCATCCCATCAAAGTGATATGCGAAGCCCCCATATCCGATATAATGGGTAACAAAGATGCGAATGGCAGAATTGCGAAATGGGCGAATGGCACCTTACGCACCCCAGTATGATAGGAGAGAAGCGATCAAGTCCCAGGTTGTGGCGGACTTTTTCGTGGATTGGGCCGAGGTACAATACGAACCACCGCCGCCAGATCCGAACTACTGGAGGATGCACTTTGACAGATCGAAAACCAAAACCGGGTTAGGTGCCGGGGTTGTGCTTACCTCGCCCAAGAAGGATCAGCTCAAATACGTATTGCAGATCCATTTCGCGGCATCAAACAATGTCGCTGAGTACGAGGCTCTTGTGCATGGTCTCAAAGTGGCAAAGGAGATTGGCATACGTCGGATAATATGCTTTGGCGACTCGGATCTAGTAATACAGCAAGTGTCCAGAGTGTGGGATGCCCTGGATCCAAACATGGCACTATACAGATTTCATGTGCAGAAGATCTCGGGTTACTTTGAGGGATGCGAATTACCTCGCGTGGAAAACGAAGCTGCCGACATGCTGTCAAAGCTCGGATCGACCCGACAGGCAATTCCACTGGGCGTAGCATTGGAGCACCTCAGAAAACCATCTATCAGGCCGTCCCCAGGAACCGATTCAATCTATGTCCCGGAAAACGCGGAGTCCGGAGCTGAGCCCATGGACATTGACATGGGAGGTAGCACGCAGAACCCGAGGACTACCTCGGCAAACCCGGGGACTACCTCGCTAGACCCGGGGACTGTTCAGCGTGATCCGGTTGAAGTTATGCCGGTGGATCGGATGGAAATTGATGAGGAGATGTTCCCTGCGTGAGCAATACCAGCTTGGGCACTGCCTATATACCAGTTCTTGAAAGATGGAACATTACCCACTGAGGAAGTGCTAGCCAGGCAAACTCAGAGGAGAGCCAAAGCTTACACAATCACCAATTCCGAGCTGTACAAACGGAGTGTAACCAATGTCCTCAAGCGGTGTGTTGACCCGGAAGAAGGACTTAACATCCTCCGAGATATACACCAAGGAGAATGCGGGCATCATGCCTCATCCCGGGCCTTAGTGGCCAAGGCGTTCCGCATGGATTCTACTGGCCAAGTGCCTTGGAGCAAGCAGAAGATCTGGTGAGAAAATGCAATGGTTATCAAAGGTACGGCACCAAGACACATATGCCTATGTCGGAACTCAAAACCATACCAATTACATGGCCATTTGCTGTGTGGTGCTTGGATATGGTTGGCCCGTTCAAACCAGCAAGAGGAAACATGACGCACATTCTGGTTATGGTGGACAAGTTTACAAAATGGATCGAAGTGAAGCCTATAAGAAAATGTGATGGGGCTATGGCCGTAACATTTCTCAAAGACATTATCTTAAGATACAGTTATCCTCATAGTATCATAACTGATAACGACACAAATTTCCCTGAAGGAGCATTTGCACGATTCTGCCGAGATAAGAAAATCCGACTCGACATAGCCTCGGTAGCCCACCCCGCATCGAACGCACAAGTGGAAAGATCCAACGGATTAGTGCTATCCAGGATAAAACCCCGGCTCATTGAGCCGCTGCAAAGATCAGCAGGGTGCTGGATAGAAGAACTACCAGCGGTATTGTGGAGTTTAAGAACAACTCTGAATCGACCAACAGGCTACACGCCGTTCTTTCTGGTATATGGGGCAGAAGCTGTTTTACCAGCCGACATAGAGCATGATTTGCCTAGGGTCACCCAATACACAGAAGCCGAAGTGCAAGAGGCCTGGCAAAATGATGTTGATCTGCTGGAAGAAGCGAGAAGGCGGCCTTTATCGGATCGCCATATATCAGCAAAATCTCCGACACTATCATAGCCGGAAAGTGTGCCCCGAGTCTTCCGGGAAGGCGATTTGGTGCTCTGGTTGGTACAGCGTACCACTGGCATGCATAAATTATCCCCCCCATGGGAAGGACCCTTTATTGTGAGCAAAGCATTGCACAATGATTCCTACTATCTTATAGATGCAAAGCCGCAGGAAAAGAACAAGGCGGACAGGTCCGGAGAAGAATCGAAGCGACCATGGAATGTAGCACTACTTCGTCCCTTCTACACTTAGCTAAGAAGTGTATGTATCCGAGTCATCTCATATGTCGGTATGTATGTCGGCAATGAGCTTATCAATGAAATAGTGGAGCCTCGAGCAGTAACTCGGGGACTGCCTTAATAAATGATTGTTGTTACTTTTTATGCGTTAGCTAGAATGACTCGTTTCACTTAACCCGGATTAGTAATGTGTGAGCACCAAGAACCCAACAATTCGACTTGCTGCTGTCCAACAAGAATTGGCTTCCTGGCAAGCAAGGGAACAAGTTTGGAATTGCGTAGCACATGAAAAACTAAGGAAACGATCCTATTCCAGCTAACTTTTTTTTTCGGACTAACCCCGTATTTACTTTCAAGTTATTATGTTGAATTATCTTGAGCCAAGCCTCAAAGTTTCTCAGTATTGTTAAAACGATTCTTGAGGCTCGGTTTCGTAAGTCGTAAAACCGAATCAAGGTAGACACGGATCGAGCCGGAGAATTGGACGAACAAGAAAATGAAACTCGGGGACTATGCCCAAGTTAATCCGGCATACAAGCATAGTAGCAAAATATCATGTATTTTAGCATACAACTGCACCCGGCATACCGGGGATCTGATAAATCTTCAAGTTTTTTCCACTAAGGAGCGGCAGAAGGAGGAAGTTCAGCGTCATCATCACTGTCTTCAATATCTGAAGCAGCATCTTCTCCATCATCGCCTGACCCATCCTCCATGTTCTCCATCTTCTCCTCCTCGCCGGATTCCAGAAAGCTCGGCCCCTCAACCCAGTCATGGACTGGAGAATATTCGACGAGGCTGTAGGCACAAGCCTGGCGCCGAGCTACCCACTCCGGATCATCGGTCCATTTGGATCCGATGCACCGACGGGTGAGGAGGCTCAGATCGATTTTCTTGTACCATGAAAGGATATGATGGAGAAGGGTATCTGCTGCAGCACGCCCGGCGGATTCCCTCCAGAGGTCAAGTTGAGTCTCGATCTCCATCAGTTTGTCGGCAAGGAGCGTGATCCTTTCCGGAGCGTCCTCGCTTGGCCAGAATGTGTTGAAGATCCGGACCGCAACATCGAGGAGATCTTTCCCATAGTTCTTAATAGTTTCCACCCGGTGACATCACGACCAACAGGTCCTCCATGTCTAAGGGATGCTCACCATCGGGAGCAATGGGAGTACCCTCTCTTGGCGGAATTTGGCAATGGCAGACCGGCGATGGCGATTCTCTGGAAAGTTATCTGAAAATAAGGAAAGGGAGGATGCTGAAGCAAAGGCATATGAGCTAACCCCAAAAAACTATGCCGGATAAGGGGAAGAAGCTTACGTGAGATATGGCGATGGATCCGGGTCAACTCCTTGATACAACTGTCGCGTCTCTGGCGAAGTTGTTCAAGCTCAGCGAGCGCCGACCCAAGCCGGACCTCGGATTCCTTGAGCAGGTCCTGATCCTTGGAGATCTGGAGGGTAAAGCGCTCACGCTCTTCGGTGAAGTTCTGGCCAACTTTCTAGAGCTCGGTTTTGTGTTGGGACTTCATCTTCTCCATCTCGGCCTTGAGTTTGGCTATTTCGTCGTCCTTGGTCCGGAGGAGGGCGAGCTCATCGTTCTTCTTCTTCAGCTCGGCTTGGTGCTGTCCTGCTTGTTCGAGAAAATGCAGCATCATATCAGGCACGGGCACACTATCCTCAAGCGATGCTGAAATAGTGTGTTGACCCGGCATAGCCGAGGAGTGAATGTTTGCCGAGCCATGGAGAAGAAGGAATCGAAAATACAACAACGTTGGCCGAAAGAGGACATACCCCGGATTTCCCCCAAGTTCTTCCGCATAATTTTGTTTTTAGCCTCCACCCCAGCTGCAAAAAACCGAATAAGGAGGTTAGTCCGGCAGAAACAAACGAAACGGAGAGGTATTAAGAGAGGAAATTACCCCTCTTTTCATGCTCCGCGCCAAATGCAACATGTTTTGCGCGCAAGATCTTGTGGGTATCAAGCAGGCGCTAAAACTCGGCGCTCCGACGATTGGTGGTTACCTAACAAAGGTACAGGCGGGTAATATTAGTTCGGTGCATATTCGAAGTGTACAAGATCCGGGCCAAGCGGAACTTAACCCGGCTCTAGGTGTGTGCATATTCAAAGTGTACGAGCTCCGGGCCAAGTGGAACTTAACCCGGCTCTAGGTGTGTGCATATTCGAAGTGTACAAGATCCGGGCCAAGCGGAACTTAACCCGGCTCTAGGTGTGTGCATATTCGAAGTGTACGAGATCCGGGCCAAGCGGAACTTAACCCGGCTCTAGGTGTGTGCATATTTGAAGTTTACATGCAGCTACGTTGATCTTCTAAGGAGCATCCGGCCGAGTAACAAGTTACCCCGCTGGAGGCTCGGGGACTAATGGTTATTGTCTACAACATGTAAAGAAGAAACGACCTACCTCCATCATTCGCCCAGCAAGGTTAATGGCCTTGGCGGCGGTATTCATCTGAGCGGAAAATTCAGCAGGGCCGAACTTTTCCGGGAGATCGTCGTTGTACACGAACTCCGCCTTATTCCAGTTCATGACGAACTCGATGAGGCTCGGAGGGTACCTTTCGCCAGTGGGCATGTGGGGCGCCACCAAGCCCTTTGCGTGAGCTTCTTTTCTTTCAATCAGGGCAAGGGTCGGGCTAGTGTGAAGAACCATCTGTTGCGAATCGGCTGGCTCGGCAGGAGGATCCGTCGCTGCTGGTGATTTCTTTGGAAGCATTGACGACAAAGTTCGCTTCCCGGCCTCGACAGAGGTAGACTTGCCTTTGGCTTGCTGGGAGGATGTGACCACAGTGGATTTGCCCTTGGAAGCCGCTGGAGTGGGTCCTCGCCGAGCTTGAGATGACTCGGACGAGGCAGATGAACTTGGCACGGGAGCTTTGGTGGCTGGTGCTGGAGCTACTGTGGGTTTCTTCGGAGCCGGGACAGGCGCTGGTTCGGTGGCTGGTGCTGAAGCTGCTGTTGGTGCTGGAGTTGCGGTAGACTTGATGGTTGCTAGGTGCGGCAATGCCGAAGTGACGGACGCCGTTGCCTCGGCCGATCCGACCCCTCCCGATTCGAGGTCCCGTTCCTCTGAAGGAGGTACTGCGGAACCCGGAGCGGCTGCAGAGCCCTCCGAAATAGGGCTCAGCGGGCGTGACTCGTCGTCACGAGGAGGGGAAGGACTGGACCGAAGAGGAGAGGAGATGCTCGATCCGCTCTGAGGGACCTCCACAGGAGCCCTGCAAAAGAAAATTATGTCAGGTGTGAAATTACCCCGAGGCATGGAGAAGTGTGTTGCGCAGCGAAAAATGACTTACGCATTTGAGGTCTCGGCCTCCTTAGGTTTCCGGGCCCTCCGTGCCGGGGCTTTGCCAACCCGTTTGGAGGCAGTCTTGTCTCCGGCCTTCTTTTGCCTTTTGGTAGGCTGAGAAGGTTCGGAAGAAGAACTTGACGCGAATCCGCGCTTCTTCTTCGACGCCACCGGAACAGGCTCGCCCGTGGCAAGTGGAGAATCCTCTTGGATGTGCCCACCGGGGTTAGCTGATGCCGGGAAGGCAAAAGAAAGAGGGACAACTCAACAGGTTCAATCACATCGATATCCGAGTCATCCTCATCGTCGGGCCAATCTCTAAGAGAAGAGAATTTACCGCTCGGTCGTTTGTTGGCATCGGTTGTGGGGAGGAACATCTCCTGGTCCGGCTCCTCCTCATCCGGGATTTCTCGGTCCGGGGCCCACTTAAGGGTCGGATCCGTGCCATCCTCGATGGTTTGCTAGAGAAACAGCTGAGAAAAAAGCACAAGGAGCAAAGTCAAAAATACAATAAGAACCGACATGTAATTGATCCGAAACAAGTTTACTTCGTGAAGCTTACCGCGGGAGGGAGCCTGTCGCGGCAGTAATGCTCGATTCCCCACGTCCATTCGGCGGAGAAGTCCTTATGGGTGGTGAAAAGAGCCTTGACCCGGCGGAAGATCTCCGTGTTGCTCAACTCGAACGAGGAGGTTCGGTTGGGGTCGCGACTGAAGCTCATATGGCACAACTTGTGAGTGCGCCGCTGGAGGGGAGAGATTCGGTTGTGCACGAATGTGATCATGGCATCCTCGTTGCGCAATCCGAGCTTCTTCAAGACTAATACATACTTGTGATTATACCCCTTGCAAACATCCGTAAGTACAAGAAAGTAATTAAGGTAGAACCTAACCACAACTTTAAACTCTAAGACCCTTACGTCCCTTGTGCAATGGTTTCCTAACGGGGGTTCAAGTTTCTGTCACTCCGGCAACCCCTACGATTAGTAGCCAAATACACAATGCATTCCCCTAGGCCCATATAGGTGAAGTGTCATGTAGTCGACGTTCACATGACACCACTAGAAGAAGTACACCACAACTTAAATATCAAACTATTGAATCTTTCTCAACACAACTCCACTACTAACAACATGACTTCTCCCATGTCCTCAAGGACAAAACGAACTACTCACAAGACATCATATGGATCATGATCAGAGATGGAATAATCATGTATAACAATCTGAACATAAACAATAATTCAATGGTTCACTCAATAGCATCAACTACAAAGAGTAATCAACACCGGGAAAGTTTCCCCTATGAATTAATGCAAGATTCAACTCAATTGTTACAGCAATATGGAGATCGTGATAAGGGTGCTGATGGTGATGATGATGGTGGTGATGATGATGATCTCTATAAATTCCAGCTTGATGGTGGTGTTGATGACGACGATCTCCCCTCTCCGGGAAGGAATTCCCCTGGCAGAAATCTGTCTGCCGGAGAGATCTTTCTCTCTCGGTGTTTTCCGCCCCGCAGAGGCGGCGGAATCTTTTTGTGGTCGCTCCCCGAGTCTTAGGGTTTCGGAGGATGATATACGCTAGAGGGGAGAAAAAGTGGAGTCGGGGTGGCCACCACCTCCAGGCGTGGCCTAGGCTGCTGCGCGCCGGTGGGTGGTGGGCCCCGTGGCCCATCTCCACTCCGCCTTCCGCATCCTTAGTCTTCGGAAAAATAGGATTTTCCGATATTTTCCCGGATTTTCTGATCTTCGTGAATTTTGCCTCCAAACAAGCACCTTTTCCATCGAATCCCGCATTGCGGTCCATGCTCCAAAAGTCATCAACCATGCAAAAACAGATGAAATAACATGAGTATCACCTCTCAATACGAAATATATCAATGAATAATAGTGAATTAAGACATAGAATAGTGATGCAAAATGGACGTATCACAATGTAAGTGGCATAAATGCATTTCATGCACTAGGATCTACATAGATATAGAAGTATAAAGGCTCCATCTGATGTGATGTATAATGTTATGGCGGGGCTAGTTCGCTTTTCACGTAGAATGATGTGTCCTAGGGCCCAGTGCCTATGAGAAAGCCCTCGAGGTTGATATAAAGTCACTGTAAGCTCCTGGAATCCGGCCTTGTTCTGCTACCATGACTACAGTATATACACAAAGGATAGCAAAGTGTGTTTCGAAGTTTAGATGACAACAGTGAAAACAACCATCATTATAAACACTAGAAACAAAGTCTCACTTTGTCACCAAACAAATGCTTCGACCATTATAAGATAATGGTATGAATGTCAAAATTAGGAAGACATTAACGATTTGCAAAAGGCATAATGATCTGGTAAAACAGAACATGGACATGATGTTTCCCATGAGCATGCATGATCTGTAAACGCATATGGTATATGGTTTATATGAGTAAAATGCGAGCTGGATTATTTATACTCTAGTGCAAGTGGGAAACTGAAGGACATATGCCCTAGAGGCAAATAATAAATAGGTTTTTATTGTCATATCTCAATTAGTTTATAATAGTTTCATATTGTGCTATAACTGTGCCAAGTAGAAACATTGGTACAGGTGTGGTATGAAACAACCAAGTCCCTACTAGCCTCTATTCATACTAGTTCGTTGGTCATGAGGATGATCGGGATTTCAAGACCATGGGAATTTATGCCAATTGACAACAGGGTCATATCATTAGAGAATGATGTGATAGACATTCCTCGAAGGATTGCAACACGATCAAGTCATATAAGTTCATTGTTGCAACAGCTATACCTAGACTCATTTTACTTAGACCATGACCTCATATTACTCACTGTTTCCCGAGGCTGCTTAGACTGCATCAACCGTCATCTGGTAATACGGTGGCCATAAAGGTGTACGTTGGGTATTCCAAAGGAACAATAGATGAAATGTGACTACAAGACCGAGATTTGTTCACCCACATGATGGGTAAAGATACATACGGCCGGCTTGGTGAGATTACATCCATAAATGTTGCAACATGTGACTCGATCACGGGGATGTAATATCACGGTAACAAGGAAACAGAACTTGTTTTGAACGAGATTGAACAAGGTATGTGATACCAATGATCGGGTCTCGGACAAGTCGTATCGAGAAACAAAAGGAATTGGATGCTACATTTAGCGGTTCAAACGACATTGTCATCAGGAATGCATAGGGGTCACATGGATATCCCTGGTCCCTCTGTTGATCATTGATATAGATCATGTCTAGAGCATTCCCGGGCCATGAGAGGATACACTTAAGGGTACGATGAGAGTGATCATTCGTAAGGCAGAATCACAGTAGAGAAAGAGAAAGCAGGAATTGTTCTGCGGAGAAATCCGAAGCTGTTCGGAGAAAGAATAAAGGACCAGAATCATTTCGGGAATTCCGAAGTTGTTCGGAGGATATAGAAAGGGGAACCGAAAGGTATTTCGGGGAGAATCAGGTTTTGTAATATGTATTTACATATTAATTAGTGTAATTAATATTAAATATAATATTAAAATCTAATTTGAAGGGTTATTCTACTAATGGGCCAAACTTCCTAGTGAATAAGGGCCCATGAGGGAAAACCGAAAGAGGGAAGGGCCAAGGGCCAAGAGGGCCAAGGCCCAACCACCACAAGGGGCGCACCGGCCAGCCTAGGGCTATGCGTGGGGTGGGGCCCACCCCTGGCCGGCTGGCCCATGAAGCCCTAAGGGCCCATGCGCCTCCCCCCTCCTCTCTTCCCCTTGTATACTCCCACATGGCTTAGCCTTTGAGAAAGGCACACCCCCTTAGCCTATATAAAGGGGTGCCCATGGGTGGGATGAGACACACCAATATTTGGAGAAGTCCTTTGGTTGACTTCCTCTTTCCCTCTCTCTCTAGCCCTTGTGACCATGGCCCCAAGTTTGGGTTGTGCGAACAAGGCACACCTGCAGTACGCCATTGCGCTGCAGGGATTCCTAGCCGGATATCAACTTCCGCACTCCCGGCGGGATCGGGGAGCCGAAGGTCTCATCATGCATCGGATGTGTATGAAGACACGAGGCGCAACACTTGGGGCGCTTAAATGTCATGAGCCGGAGCTGCTGCACGATGAAGAAGGAGCAATGGGTGACCTGCAAGGTGCTTCGCGACCTTGAGGTCGGCTACAAGTACGACTACTTCAACCATGTTCCCCGCGGAACGTTAACCGCGTACGGTCTACAAGGGTATGCATTCTATATGCATTGGCCGTTACCGCATTACTACATAGATAGATCCTAGGCAGTTGTGGGGTTCCATCGTAGGAATTTTTTTGTTTTCTACTGCGGATCCCCTTCAGTGGTATCAGAGCCAGGTTTATGCGTAAGAGTGTTGTACAGCCAGTACGCACAAGTTTTGTGCGGGCATTGATTCCTTAGTTGTTACCCTCTAACATGTACTTGTTTATATCGCGGTATTGTTTGATGAAGCGGCCCGGACCAACCTTATACAGATTCGACAAGTAGACTGGTTCCACGCTCAACATACGGTGTGTACCGTATAAGTGGCTAGCGGGTGTCTGTCTCTCATTAGATAGTTGATATAGCATTTACCACAGAGGGCCCCGAAAGGGGTGTAATAGAGACAACTGTCAGATCCATGTTGTGGTTGGAAAGTTCGTAGTTTGGAAACGGTTCTTTTGTGAAATCCCTAACAACCACGTAAAACTTGCAATAGATAAAGTAGAGGCGTCTAACTTTATTTTGCAGGAGGGCATGTGATTATGATATGGCATTGGTCGTTGCGAAGTAAAGTATTTTACTTTTCTGTTACTAAGTAGTATAGTAATAGTCATCATTCTGATGGACAACCTGGTGGAGGCGTCGTGGACTTGGCATCAAACCAAGGGCAAGAATAAAAAAGGAAGAGAGAAGTGGAACCAAACATGAGAGAAGTGGAACCAAACATGAGGAAACTTCCCCAAAATTTTTGCAAGCCCTTCAATTTATTGTGGTGGCAGGAAAAAGCCATTACTCTAGTTCGGAAATTGAGTTGAGAGGTTACTTGTTGATTCTCGGAGGTTCAAATAGAGGTTGTGCATCCTCTCCACAGTCCCTCCAAGTCCTTGGAAATCTTGGTATGTGGCGAACCGGGTTTATGGCCAATCGAGTTTGTGGCTGCTCCTCTTGATAATAACTTCTTGCTCCTCTTCTTGGTCCTCGTCCTCTTCAGGGATCTCTTCCTCGGGTTGGTGTTGCTCAACCTGCAAATCATATAGAAAACATCCTTCCTCAATAGAGAAAAGACCATTAGGCATAGGAGCGGGATAGATACGCCCAACTCCAGCAATATGTAGGTAATAAACACCACCTCTCCTAGTGAGCATTCCACAGGCTCTCAAGGTGGAGAAACCAACACGTGTCTCACCTAGTACCGGTTGCAACTCACCTAGGTTGAGGCCTAGGGCAGTGGCAAGCACGGTGATAACGCCTCCTCCTGTGATTGGCCCTTGGCTTTGGGAGGCTTGGTTCTCCAGGTAGCGCACAAGGATGGCACCCAAATTGAGTGACAAGCTGCAGTTGATGTAAGCAGCCTTTGCAAGGACTAAGATGTCCTCCTCGTTGAGTCTCGTGAACTCATTACGTTCCTACAAAGTGTTAGCAATAACATAGAACAAATAGCGAATTGCAGGATGTTGAATATTCTTCCCCTTATTCACTCTACTAGTGAAACTCATTCCATTATAGTATTGATTGGGGGAAGAACTTAAGCCAGTAAAAGATGCGCGTAAAGCATGAATATCATTGTTTGGCAAATTAAAACATGCGCACCATTCATCTAATGTTAAAGTGTAGTTGTTGTTCATCAGACGGAAAGAAATAGTATCCTCTCCTTGCCATTGTTTAACGGTGTTTTGCAATGAACTAAGGAATTCAATGGTTAAGCAGCGATAAGTAGGTACATCATTGTACACAAAGTTTTGTAGGCCAGCTCTATTGCAAAGTAAATTAAAGTCATCAGCAATACCGAGTTGGTTCAATATGATGGGGGCAAGCCCACTTGGTGGCCTTCACTTCGTAGTTCTTGATCCTGTTGAAGCGATCACGATGGGCCTCATTCTTGAACCGTATCCCCATGCGTTCCTGAGCGGCAGCCCGAGAAGCGCTAGCGGTGGCACGAGCACGAGTTTGGCTCCTTGTGTTCATCATCTAAAACACTGAAGAAAGGCAAACATAAAACGTTTTGTTCCAACAATAGTAAGTGCATCATATTCCTCATCATAGCACACTAAAGAATTCTCCTCAAAATAATAATAATCTAGGCAAAAAATTCATGGCAATTGGTTCATAGTAGGTATCACCCTAGATTGATAATGACAATAGATCGAAGTTGAATTTGCAAAAAGTAATTGGAGGATCGGAGGAGAAACATACCATAGATCACTTGTGTGCGAGGAAATCGAACGAAATTGAATAGAGATGGAGATCCCTTGAGGTTTTGAGAGAGTTTGGAGGTAGAAGAAAGAAAAAGGATTGAAGATTTGGAGTTGGGAGTACCTTCATGTGATTTTGTGGTCGGACGGAACTATACGGGCGGAACTATATGGTCAGAACAATGTGTTCTGGCCGTATAGTTGGCCTTTTGTAAAAAAATTAGGTTTTCCTCCTGGCGGCGCAGCTATGCAGACGCAGCTATACGGGTGGAACAAAATGTTCCGGCCATATAGTTGGTCATTAAACTGTCTGTCCCTGCAAAAGAAAATTTGCAAAGGCATCAATATCTATACGACCGGAACTATATGGCAGGAATTTTTATTTCCACCATATAGTTGGTCGTTAAACTCTTAGAACATATGAAAAGAAATTGTACGGAGGCATTGATATCTATACGACCGGAGCTATAGGGCCGGAATTTTTATTCCCGCCGTATAGTTGGTCGTTAAACTCTCAGTACATATTGCAGAACTATTCTCAATGGCAAAGATATCTATACGACCGGAGCTATACGGGCGGAATTTTTATTCCCGTCGTATAGTTGGTTGTTAAAGTCTCTGTGTACATCAAAAAAAAATTGTTTCTTCGTAAACTATTTCTTTTCCTGTAACTTAGTGATATACCTTGTTTTTTACAGATGATAGCAAATATTGTCGACCAACAATAGCATGAATAAAGCAGAATTTCAAGTACTACCGAACTTCTTCTCCTCGAATGGAGTTTTCTAGCACTCTTTATTAAACAAAAACTTGAAACTTAACTCAAACCTTTATTTCACATGGGTTGCCTCCCATGGAGAGCTCTTTTATGGTCAATAGCTTGACCTTGATGATACTCACTTGGGCCAGATGAGTGGAACACCCACTCCAAAGTAATTGGCCTTCAAAGTGATGGCCTCCTTTTCGTCATTCTTGGCTTTCTTTTTCCTGGGAAATGAATAACAAAAGGATCCCGCGAAGGCAATTGCAGCTTCACGTTCCCTTCATGTAGACTAATCAAAGCCTTAATAGTTCTCAAGAAAGGATGACCTAATATAATAGGAGCAGTAGCATCTTCAGGCATGTCAACAATAACGAAATCAATAAGAGCGGGACAACCTTTAATGTATATTAAAGTGTTCTCCTTAATTCCTACAGCTTGTTTGTAGGTAGAATCTGCTAGATGCAATTTTAACTCAGTAATTTCAAAGGAGCCAAGATTTAGTTTGTTAAAAAGACTCTTTAGAATCGTTGAGACGCTTGCACCTAGATCACAAAGTGCAGCTATCTCATTGGTTCCAATTTTAATCTTAATAGTAGGCTCAAATATGTCATCTAGTTTGGCAGATAATTTTTTAGCAATTTCCTTGTATTCTTGTTCAAGCTCACGTACCTTTATTGCTACTTGATTGACAAAATGTTGGTACATAGCTTCCTCACTACCTTCACTTATCGGAATCTTGACATTGATCCTTTTTACGAGATCTTCAATGGTGTAACTTGGTGAAGGAGCATTACTATAATAAAGTTCTTCAGGCTCCTCCCTTTGGATCCTCATCATTTTGAGTTCTTCAATAGGATTGGGCTTAGCTTTACCTGCAAATTTAGCTAGAATGAGAGTTTGACTCTCGGTTATCTTACTTAGTTGTGCCTCAACGATCCTCGTTCTTTCTTGAAGGGCATGTAAATCATTTCTCAAACTAACAACTTGGTTAGATAATTTACCAAGCATAGCATCATGGTTCTCTGTAATTTTAACTAGAAAATTATTTTGTTCATTTTGTGAGTCTATGAAAGACTTAAGTGTTTCCTGGAGACTACCAATACTATTTCCCATATTATTATTAGAGTTACCTGCAGGACTAGCATAGTGTTTCTGAAAGAGGATTGTAACTCTTCTTCCAAGCAGGATTATAATCATTACGAGCTACGAAGTCTATTTCTTCAATATTTGTTTCGGGGGTAGCTCTTACCTGATTTTCCTTACCTTTTACGGCTAGTATGAGCTCATCCAACTTAGCATTGAGATCTTCGTTCTCTTGTGGTGAGACAAAGTTCACCTTATTTGTGTTTGATCTTTCCACATGCCATTGTGCATGGTTGTCTTGCATATTGTCTAGGAGCTACTTTGCTTTGGTAATATATTTACCCATAAATGTTCCTCCAGCTGCAGTATCAAGCATAGACTTAGATACAGGATTAAGAGCACTATAAAATAAATGGAGGATTAATCAATCTTCCATCTCATGACTAGGACAGTTTCTCAAGCATTCTATCATCCTCTCCCATGCAAGTGCTAGTGGCTCACCCTCTTCATGTCTAAAGCCAGTAATATTAGATCAAAGTTGCATAGTCTTTGCAGGTGGGAAAAATTTAGTCATAAATAAAGAAGTACATCCCACCCATGATGTAATAGTATTTTTAGGCAAAGACAGCAACCATTCTTTAGCTCTCCCTCTTAGAGAGAAAGGAAATAGATGCAATTTGACCGCATCAGGATCAACGTCTTTTATATGCATCATACCACATATTTCAGTGAAAGTATTCAAGTGCATACCAGTGTCTTCAACAATAGAGCCTCTGAATTGATTCTGTTGAACCGAACTTAAGTAATGGGGCTTAATTTCATAGTCATCAGCAGCGATTGCTAGCTGAGTTATAGGATTACGCAAATAATAATTATTGGGAGTAGCAAACTTCCCAAGCTTTTTTTTAGCCATACTTCCTATGTTTTTGAGTTTTCTTAGATAAAGAGTTATAACAGTAAAAGCAAGAATTTAAAGACTAACTATTTTTTTGGTTTATCAAATAAAGACTAAAAGCAAACTAACAAAATTAAAAACAAGAATTAAAACTAGCAAGGTTCCTAATAAACTCACCAGGGTAGCTATTGCTTCCCCGGCAACGGCGCCAGAAAAAGGGTTGATACCTTCAATCCAGATTACGGATGTAGTATAGCTTCTTTTTGCCTAGTAGTCCTAGGTTATCGGATCCTCGGGAAGCAAATGCATAGTGAAGTTACTTTAACGGACCTTCGGGAGTTTTAGAATTCCTTTTGTGTTTTCACTGAACCAGTAGTTTGCGTCTTTTTGTTATTGTCAATGATGGAGAGAGGGGGCCTAGGGTGTTCGGTTTCACCTGTAGCTGTGCAAAACATCTAATGGAAATAAAAGATAGAAATAAAGTATGCGTGTACTTGTTAGAGCAAGATAAATTATATGTGGGCAGTGCATCCATAATTGCTATTGCATCTGCAACCGCTTGTAGCAATAACCTACTAGTCTCATCCATATAAGAAAGAGAACTAATGATATGCATAGTGATGTCACCGTTAATCCCAAGCAAATCCCTCACATACAGCCGTGCTACCCCTTCTGCCACTAGGGTTCCCAACCTGCAGATCAGTCATCACTCATACTCCCTATACCTAGCTCCATCCTTGGGGTCTTGGGTACCTGACAAGTCCTTGGATTGAGGCAAGAGAGGATACAATAATCATCATGTCATACAAACTAATACACGATCCCATCTATGATAATTCACATGCAAAATTGCTACATGGCTAGGCCGAAGCCCTTAGCCCAAGGAGAATTACTCACACATAGAGATGAGATCAACAATCGCAAACATTGTAATAAAAATCATAAGTTTGATAGCAATAGTCTTACAATGTCGCCAATCGGAGAAGAGATCTACTATTACAAGTGGTGGAATATAGCTATGGAGATGGAGAAGGGTTTGGAGATCTGGAGGCGGCTGGTGATCTGTGGCAGAGACTTCTGGATGGTGCAAACTCTGTTTTCTCGTCACCCGAGGCTTGTTTATATAGGGGTCCTTTCACGAAAGTTGTTTTGTTTGACCTAACGGTGGTGGCGCCAACTATATGACCAGAATTTTTGTTGCGGCCGTATAGTTGGTCGTTAAAGCGTCTGCCTCCGATGTAAGGCTCCTGGTTTCTTCTGGTAGTTGGAAATCTCGTATCTTTGACTTTAATATAGTGATTCCCTCCTTTAAACGACATTATCTGCGCAGAAAAAATACAAAAGAAAGGATTGCATATCCCTCTGAATATTAGCATTAGTGGCAGGATTTAGAGAGATATTTCATCAAAAATATGACTAATATCCAGTTTAAATATGGATGTTAGATGGCTATATTTCAGAGCCATCAGGAGGCAATAGAAGCTTAGGATGCACCGCCCATTAAGATTTAATTTCCTCAAGATCACTCATGATATAGATAGGTATAGTGTTGCAAATTGCTTTACCCCAAAGTGACATATGGGATATCTTGTGACTAGCACACTTGCTTAGGAGTACGGTTGTCCATAGAACTTAATGCCTTTGCTCTATTTTACCTTGATTGGTCTTGTTACCTTAATACACTATTCTCTTACGAGATGACCCATGTCCGAAGAGGGTGTGGACAATTGAGTTGTCTAGTTGCCACTTACCAACGGTGGGAGACAACGATATATGAGGGACCACCACAATTATAATTAACAGTTATTCCATAAGCACTTATCATGCACATCCGTATACACAACATTACTTGAGGAATCATAGCATTAATATTTCATCTCATTGCATTCACCTCTTTTTAGTTTTACTTTTGTTCTAGTTTTCTTCCAGTCCTAGTAGTAGTTATTACAAAACATCTTAAATTCATTTATCCTAGCAACTTATAGAATAGGCTATTTCCAAACCATGGTTTGGGTGCGAACGTGGTCGCATTGACAACGCGGCTACGAGGTCCGTGTTCGCCAAGCTCCCATCAGGACAAACTCTTTAAATATTTGCTGCTATAGGTACTGCAATAACCCTGTTTTGGTCCAGGAACCCAACCCATCACATACATGCTGCTTAAAATCTTGTACTGTAGCCCCTAAGCGTGTAGTTGAAACTAGATAGTTCTGACTAAATGCTCTAGAGAGACTAAGCATGTTTACTTGTTGCAGAATGAGAATAGATGGAGGATTACCTCCAATGAGAGGTTTGCTGCCTTGCGGAAGGAACTGGACCTTGAATAGGGCAAAACAGCCTTCCTGAAGCAACAAATCAAAAATAGCCAGAGTCTGTTTCTTTTAACAGCTCCTTACTTTTCCTCATGGATTCATTTTTGTCGTCTTCTCATAGTGCTTTCTGTTTTTTGTCTTACAGAAGCCATTGCCAAATCCAAGAGAATCATCGAGCAATCCAAGCACATTCAAGAACTCGACGATGAGAACAAAATCTTGAAGAAAGACCTGGTTGATGATGTCAAGGGCCATGAAGAGGCGATGATGGTGCTGCAAGAGTCTGCTGACGCCGAGATGCAATGCCTGAAGAACGAAATTTCACAACTCAAAGAACAGAACCAAGCTGCCAAAGAGCAGAATGATAGGAACCTTGAGATGTACAAGACGGTTCAGAAGGAAAGGGACATCTTGGCGGAGACATGCAAGCAAGCTGAGACGAGCATATTCAGTAACTTTCCTCCGTCTTTGTCAATTCTGTACTTTGGATAAATTTTTGATGTTTTTATACTCATGATACTTGTATCTTATGCAAACCACAGCTCCAATTGGCTTGGCCAACTTGGGTGAAGGTGCTCCGGATCCGAAGGAGTGCATGATTCTTTCCAGCAACTTTGTCAGC
This sequence comes from Avena insularis, assembly GCA_023614405.1. Lineage (NCBI taxonomy): Eukaryota > Viridiplantae > Streptophyta > Magnoliopsida > Poales > Poaceae > Avena > Avena insularis. The sequence goes on from CM042690.1 coordinate 642,514,419, forward strand.
ACCGTCATATATCAGGCCAAGGAGACATCCCAGCCTCTAGGAATAAACATCAAGGCGACAGACTCAGCGGCCAAGTACTCGGAAATCCTGTACCGAGCCCCCAAGAAAGTCAAGGACTAGAAAGCCTCTTGTGTCCGGGCTGGTGCAAGGATGACCTTGTCCTTGGTCAAGGCACACTATGACAACACCGACATCGACCTGGTAACTTCCGGCATGCCTAAGCTGGACGAGGAAGGAAAAGAAATTGATAGCGAAGCTATTTGGAATTCCCTCGCCAGCTTCGACACCAGAATTTCCAAAATAGTCAAGGCGGACGTCTTCGTGCCCGCCGAGATACTTGATGAAGACATGGCTTCATCTGAGTCTAGCCCATCTCCTTACGAATTTGATGAGCTATCCCGGCTTGGCTCTCCTGTTGCTGATGATGCCATCACGAAGTCCCCTGCGGCAGAGCCATGAAAAACAATATTTGTATTAAATGTATATCTGCAATGTGTTATGCGGAAAAACTTATGTGTTTTGTTAAGGCAGAAAAACTTGTACTCAAGTTTCCTGCTACTCATCTGTTTCTAGCATGTGTATATTTTTTAAGCAAGTGTTGGCTTATCCATTATTCTGGTTCGTATGCTTGACCTTTCGTGAGACAAAAGACTCGTAGCATAGAACTATGTCCTCAAGTGATGATGCTTAATAGCACCGTTAAGAACCTAAGAGCAAAATCGCCGGCTTTGAGTGCCGAGAAGTCACTACTCCGGAATTCACATAAAAACTTCAGAAAACATGTAGACTAGAAAACTTAAGCTAACGCCCGTAGGCGTAAATTTCACAAGTGCAACTGCAAACTTGCGCATAAAGGGTTTATATGATCCAAAAATAAACAAATAAAGGAGGTAAAAGACTCAGAGAATATGAATGAACCAAATTCTTTATTTCATTGATCATATAAGAAACTTATTACATATTATAAATATGCTAAGTGTAAAAGGGACGTAGTTGTGTTATGTTCCATGGTCGATCTGTCTCCGGGTAATCATCATCGGAGTCACGTTTCTTGCGCTTGCGATTTTTTGGCCTATCCTTCAACTCGCGAATATCGACGAGGTAATAGGAACCATTTAACAATGCTTTGCTTATGAAGAATGGTCCTTCCCAAGGTGGAGATAGTTTGTGTGATTTCTCCTGTTTGAGTCTAAGCACCAGATCCCCCTCTTTAAACGAGCGATGCTTTACACGATGACTATGGTAGCCATGTAGCTTCTACTGGTAGACGGCAGATCTTCGGCATGCCACCACGTACTCTTCCTCAAGTAGGTCCACATATAGGCGTCTGGATTCTTCAGCGTCATCCTCCTCGTAGGCGGCGACTCTTGGTGCATCGTGGAGGATGTCGGATGGTAGGACGGCTTCTGCTCCATAAACCATGAAGAAAGGAGTTAAGCCGGTGGATTTGTTGGGTGTTGTTCGTAAACTCCACAAGATAGATGGTAATTCCTCCGCCCAGGCTCCATCTGCTCTACGTAGTGGTGCTTCTAAGCGTGGCTTGATTCCATGCAGAATTAGTCCATTGGCCCTTTCAACTTGCCCATTTGACTGTGGGTGTGCCAAAGATGCTAGGTCAAGGCGGATGCCTTTTTCATGACAGTACTCCTCAACTTCTCCAAGAGACAAATTTTTGCCATTGTCGGTGATGATGCTGTGTGCAGGGGGACGAAGCCCCCCGTGGTACGGATCGTTCAAGACCTAGGTTTTCACTGTTATATATACCTCTTGTAAGCTGCCGGCTGAAATGAGTTGCATCTGTAAAATCCCCGGCGTTGTGTAAACACTCTCCATTATAGTGAAGTTTCGCTGGCTGGCGCTCGTGGTTTTTTCCTCTCTTTGTTGGAGAGGTTTTTTCACGTTAAATGTGTGTCCCATTACTATGTTTTCCTTTTCGTTCTTCGTTATTTGCTTGTCGCGATTCTAACACATATCGATATCTACATCCACTTTGTTCGCGAGAAGGTGTCATTTGGCGAGGTTCGGGTGTTGCACGTATCCTCATTTCAGTTCGCCGATGTGATGACTAAGGGGCTGCCCAGTCCGCTCTTCTTTGACTTTCGGTCTAATATTTTCGTCCGAGAGCCTCCCGCTGCGACTGCGGGGGTGTTAGATAGTGTATATGTATGTATACATGTATTGTACCAAACTTGTACTTAATTCTAACTGGTCTAGTGCCTAATATAAATACTGGAACCCCACGGCGTTAACCGTGTGAGGCTTCCGCCTGAACCCTTTCTACAAGTAAGAACGGCACACCAATACGAACAAGGTGTAGAAGAAATAGCATTATTAAGTAATAAAACACTTAATATATGAGAGAGTGACTTGTAATTAGTTGTCCGTAAAATAATAAAAAGGGGAAGCAGCCATTGCAAACGAAACACACCTATGCCATATGTTGGCACTAGTTGCTTCCGGGTAAATCCCTTGTCCAACATGGGGTGTATGTAAACGATGCTTCTATTTCTTCATGATAAATCCACATCTTGCCCAAGTATCGCACCTTAGAGCTATTGAAATGGTAGGCAAATGTTTTGTTAGATCCGCCATGAAACAAGACAATTTCTTTGTAAGGATGGAATCCAAGACATCGATAAAAGCGAGAGCCAGAGCCACAACACTCTCTAGGCCAGTCTGCGGTGCTAACAACATTTTCATCATCCGAATCCCATTCAAAATCATCTTGTACTAGTGCTTTGTTGTTTTCATCTATAGCCTTGAAATTGGCGTCATTCTTCAATAACCACTCCATCTCCTCAAACGACTGCAAGTCCCATGGTCCGTCAGCAACTGGAAATTTTGTTTCTACAGGCTCAAGGTTGATTTCATTCTTCAACACCCAGTTCATTTGGCCCCGTGATTCCTCAAGGAACCAAACTTGACAAATGCATCCTCTATGGACCAATGGACAATACACCCCGTTCTTTGATTTGCCTAGACGATGATGTGTTCTTTCATTTCCTTGTGGTAATTTAATTACTTGGTACTTATCATTCGACAAGTTTATCCTGCAAGAATCATGTCACCACTAATAAATTATAAATAACCCAAATTAATACGTGAGAGAAAGTAAAAAATAATCAAATCACATGCATGTCGTCCAAGGTACCCCTCCGTTTTATAATATAAGATGTTTTAGCTTTGTGAAGATAACGTATCTAGACGTCTTTTAGTGTGTAGGTTCGGAGAGGTTCACAACGAATCTACACCGTAAAAGATATATATCTAGATACATTATCTTCACAAATTTAAAACATCTTATATTTTAAATAAAACAGAGGGAGTACTATTTAAAGGGATATATATGCTCACCTCAAAAGAAAAGCACATTCCCATCTGACGTAGAGTGCGCCTCGCCAATACGCGGAGTAGTAGAGAATACTTGCACGCATCCCCGAAAGTTTCAAGTCAGCGACAATTCCAGCAGCGTCACCTTCTCGTATATATGACCACGGTGGCCACTCCATTGTAGAGACAGATTCATAGTCATAGCAGCAGTTATGGTTAGCAGTCCCCACAGGAATGCGAGGGATCAACACCACTTGGTAATGCGGCGACACGGTAGGATCGTAGACGAGGGAGGTATCGATCACGCCAGCAGGTTGTGCAGCCTGACAGAGTGCGCGAGTGCGGCAGAGGGGGCAACTTCACCCACTGCCGCGTGGCCGGATTGAGGACCAGGTTAGCATCAAGCAAGAGGAGGCCGTTGCAGTGATCAAGCATCGGTTCAACGTCGAAGTCGGCGTAGTCGAGGTCGATGTAGTCGAGCGAGCGGCGGGACAAGAGCCCCGGGGTGTCCGGCTCGGTCGTGTCGTAGATGACGGCGTCGAGCGAGAGCGGGAGCAGATCGGCGCGCAGAAGGCGGTGGTCGTCGATGACGGCGCGCCAGGCCGTGCAGACGCAGCGGGAGGCGGCCAGGCTCCGTGGAGGGAGGTGGCGGAGGATGTCCACCACCATGTCCGCGCGCTCCATGTCCATGTTCGGATGCCGGAGGAGATCGACGCCGATCAGTGGTGACAGGCACAGGCTAGATCGGATCGGTGGAGGGGAAGGCGTTAGCTATGCCGCTAGCGTGTTGTCAAGAAGGCGGCTCGAAAAACATGATCGATCGACTCGATCTAGAAATAAACTCCACTTATTTCCGGTTTAATCACGCTATAATACGTACTGGGTCCGAATCCTAACAAAACTATCGGGGGCTGCGCAATGTATCTGGGCTCAATTGTGCCGGTCTACCAAGTTTGGGCTGACAGCGTAGTTTCCTCCGTCACACACGCGGGGGCTCCGTGGATTGCCCGGGCTGAGTACTGTCAAAAACAATTCAGACATGCATGGACATTGAGATCGTCACGTTTGGCCCATCAGGAGCGCTCTCTCTCCTCGCCTTCGTTTTCGGGCCGCTGATCCGCCGAGGTCGACACCCGAGAGGCCGAGACTCACGCCCTGGCTGCGCTCCCCCACCCTCCTCACCGACCCCTCCGCCACCTTATCCAAGGAGAAGACGCCGCCCCCCGCGCCGGACGCACGGATCGCCTCCTCGGTAAGACATCCGCCTCGCCTCCTTTCCCCCTCTGTTCCCCGTGCGGCGCCGCGCCGCCCAACCCAATTATATCCTGCGCCGATGCTTAGGTTAGCAAGTCGCCGCCCGCCGCCGCGCCCGCGCGTCGCCCCCCTCCGCCGCAAAGGAGTAGATGGATTGTAATTTTAATTCAATCACCCAGCATTTGTGTCCCCCAAAACGAGCCATACCGTAGAGTCTATTCACTGCTCGTGGCATTGATGTGACTCGGGGCCAAAAGTGCCGATGCATACATATTGTTATTCTACTAGTTTTCATGTATTCCTTACAATTGTTGTTTTGCATAGGAGGGTGAAACATACTCAGCTTAGGCTGTTAGCTATTCCTTGAGATGTTGGCGCATGGTCTAGCAACCAATCCCCTGAGGGCTACTAGATGTCCAATTACTTCGAGGGCGTCAAGTGCACCGTTGGGGCTAGTCTCTTCGTTGGGCTTCGACAGAGGATGTAAGGACAAGGTTAAACTTTTCATCAATGCGGATAGGTATAATACCTTATGCTACTTCTGACCTTTACCTTCAAAACAATCTACACTCACGAAGAAACCTTACCATGGTCTCTTAATTTACTGTGCTCTCTTAATGCAGATACTTAAAACATAGTGCTGTTCTCAGTACACAGCGGTGTTCCAGAATAACACCATTCGCATCTGCAGCGTTTGGTGACACAGCCGACTCTTCAACTCGTAAGTATTTACTAGCTGCCTATCTGTATGACAATAAAAACATTACATACTAGTTTTTCAGATGCACTGAGCATGAAATTATACAAACTCTGAACTATAGAATTAGCCAAGAACAACCAACTCGTATCAATATCTGATCACCAGTTTGTTTTCCGCACATGATTGATTTTATATGGTATCATGGTACAATGTAAACATCGAATGAGATGTTTTTGCCAAGTATTACTTGTGACATGTATTATGCATGTTAACAAAGCTAAGTACTACCACTGTTCCAAAATATACGACGTTTTGGTAGCCTACCAAAACATCTTATATTTTGGAACGGAGGTAGCAGTTCTAAAATAACCCATATCAGTCAAACTCATTTTCTTTTCTAATAAGTGCATGTGCTTGCTCTATTTTTGTTGTTGATTGGAGAAGTTATTGTTTTTATAATTAACCTCTATAATTCTTTTTAACCTCGTTATTTCTTCAGCCATTTTTCCTAGAATCAATGTGAAGGATCCATATCAGCGACTCGGGGTCAGCAAGGAAGCTTCTGAAGAAGAAATTCGAGCTGCCAGGAACTATCTGATAAGCCATTATGCAGGCCATAAACCAAGCATTGATGCAATTGAGTCTGCCCATGACAAAATCATCATGCAGAGTTTCTTTGATAGAAAAAAGCCGAAAGTGGATCTGAAGAAAAAGTTCAGGGAACTTAGTCAGTCACGTCCGGTCAAGGCTGTTCAAGCCAGATTTCAGACACCTAATAGCAAAGTTATCTGGAAGACAGCGGTTACTTTTGTCTTGCTTGGAGTGCTTACCCTTCTTTTCCCTACTGAAGAAGGGCCAACTCTTCAGGTGTTGGTCTCTTGTGCAGCAAATATCTATTTCCTTCATCAGAGGCTCAGAAGTGGATGGAAATCATTCTTCTACGGGTACTACTTACTTCCCTTCCATCATTTTCTATCTTTGGTTTAGGATGTTGAACTAGTCTTTGATTAGCTCTTACAGTACATAGTGTTTTTCTCTGGACTGTGATGCTTCGATTCTGTATATGGACATTTTGATTTCAGTAGTAATTCCTGTGCACATCTCAAATCCTAACATGATACTGGAGTCAGACAACCAAAATCTCAAAGCCTAGAGGCCAGTCCACCACTAGGCAATTGCTATTGTCAGCTCCAGCTGAATATCTATCTCCTGGTAGTGGTGCCAGTAATGATCTGCTCTGACAGCACTGGTGCCCTCCACTGCTGAGACACACCCTTCTCTATGAGCCATGGCACCACCATCTTCAACCCATACTAGTCAGATCTGCAGTGTTGAGTGTTGCATAATTTCTCGCAGCGAGTACAACACACACAATCCTTTTTTCATCCTCATATCCTGAAAACCAGGCACATCTGATGTCCCTTGTCACCATGCCTGTTGTTAGTTGTGACGGTCTACATCATATAGATGTCTTCATGTATGCACCTTCAAAAATATTTTGGAGCTGCTTTTATCCTGTGCAGTAAGTATTATAGCGGGTAATGGTACGAATGAGGTGTAATGGTTGAATTGTGGTTCAATCTAGGTTTGCCTGATAATCTGTAAGCATGCACAAATTTAGTTTAACACCTGTGTCCTGTGGATCTGTTTAAATTTTATATTTGTAAGTAAAAAAACTTGCCAATGAAAAGGAGAGGGGGGAGGGGGGGCTTATAAGCATTTGAACTAAGTACCACATAGCAAAAATTCATCTATCTATTATTGATTCAGATTTCTGATGTGTAAGCACACAATTGCGCACCAGCCATTCTGGCCTGTCAAGTGTCAAGCTTATCTGTTCTTGCAGTATGTCGTTTTATCTGTTCTTGCAGTATGTCGTTTTATCTGTTCTTGCAGTATGTCGTTTTGATTTGAAGTAGGGGTTGTACTTCCATATTTTCGTCTCTCTTTTCCAGGGGACATGCTTGCAAATGCAAGTCATTGTACTTATGTGTATTTACCGAGATGGGCTAGAGGATGGCCATTCAGGATTGCATGCTGCTATGTTATTTGGACCCAGTTTTTTCCAGCTTGGGTTTTGGATTCATTTGATTAGTACTGGATCAGATAAGCTAATCAGTTACCATAACCTTTTGGCCTGGTAACAGAGATTAAGAAGCATAGTACAACAGGGTTGACTGATTCATAACTTGTCCAAAGTGGGCTCAAATAAATAGATTTTTGCAATTTTTTTAGATTGTCATTTTATTTTCCTAGTACTATATATGATCATTAACCTTGTATGCACATTTCTGTTTTAAATATTTCTTGCACAATGACGTAGGTTCTGGTTTCCAGAAAACATTCTATCGATTCAGCTCGAGTTAATATGAGTTATTTGTTGAAAGCTTATTATTTTTTCATGATAATAAGTATCAAGAAACAGAATTTAACGGTGTTGATTGATGCATAGCATGCTCTATGTAAACTCCATATTTTATTTCAATTATAAGTAGAATTTCGTGGTCCGTGTTAGATTTTCATTGTTCTGTTATTGGTGCTTTATGTGATTGTTAACATTGTAGGTAGATTATTTATGAGCTGTAAAGTTAAGTTCTGCGCGGGCGACTCAAAGACTAGTCGCTAAGTTGTTAACTAGGCATGCTACATATACTACATTACACTACTGCACTAAAAACGTGTTTGCAAATCATATGTCAACTAGGATTAGGACTGAAGAAATGTTTGCACATTCGAAATCCGTTGACTAGGAGTAGGAATTTAGTAAACGTTTCCATTCATAGTTACGGCTGCTAGCCCAACAAGTCAGATTCAAGGTGCCAGTCAGGAGCCAAGTATCGACTCGTATACTAGACGCTGCTAGTCAAGTGATGCTTTAGTCATGGATCTTGTTTTGAGATTGAAAGACGTAGCTTCTGGTTTCCAGAAAATGCATCGACATGATCAATTTCTGGTGCTGAATTTGCTCTGATTTTTCAGGTTCGGCTCTTTCTTTGCTTCGTGGTTTCTTGCCACATTCTTGATGGTATCAGTAATTCCGCCTATACTGCCTGGTCCAAGAAACCTGGAAGTGAGCACCGCGTGTGTTGCTTATGCGTTCCTTTTTGTGTCGTCGACCTTCCTGAAGTAGGAAATTTTGGTATTGGAAATCTTTGGTATTCCCATTCCCATGTTAGCCCTTAGTCTTGCAGCAGTCAATATATCAGGTCGTACAACGCAATGGCGTCTTCTATTTCTCGGAGGTGGAAGTGGTAGTTCTTTGCTGAGTTTCTAGTATATATATCAGGTTGTAATTTGTGACATAGAGCTTTCTTGCCCTGGCCCTTGCAACACTCTGATACCTCATGTAGGCGTCTTCATTGCTGTATTAAATACAGTTCGTTTTTGGATAGATCATATCGTATAATAATGACATAATGTTTCTTTTTGGATTGAAATGAAAGGGCTTCTTTTGTAGTATCTCAATTCCTTTCCATTGATAATTGATTCTTATTTTGAGATGCATTGATAATTGATTCTCAATTGTCCTGATTGCGCTTGCTGGATGGCAACTGGAGGAATATCTTAGGTTGCTATGCCTGCTCTGATCTTGTCTGATCCTGGCAGCTCCTTGAGAGTTGTTGTACCTGCCTTGTCGTTTCGTAATGCTAAAATGGCGAATGGATCGCCGGGCAATTGCAGCTCTCTGATTTGATTGGCCATCACGATTCACGAGCTCTGAATCCCGTGACACAAGGCCAGCAGGAATTCAGTCAGAGGTCAATCTATGCTATAGTGCTGGTGGGGCTTTTACTATTTCTCAGACTATTCAATTCACTTGATCCGTTCTGTATACGCTTGACGTGTCCCTGGCGCACAGTTGCTAATGGTCGGTTACACATGGTCCGGGAAGAGAATAATAATGTTGCTCTGTCAGCCGAGCCTGTAACCCTGTTGCATGTGTAGAATGTCCTGGTGTCTCAAGCTTTGATGATGCTGATATCCTCCTAGCCTTCCGTGCTCGTGGTAGATTGAACAGATGTTCACAGAGAAAGATATCCTTTGGTAGTAGTAGGTTGAACAGATGTTGGTCACAGAGAAGGAGGATATCCATAACCTAATCGGACATCTTTTGAGCTTTCTAGATGATGATAGGGGATAGAGAGTAGTAGCAGCTGGTGCTCCATGATTATTTTGTCAGCTACTTAGTTTTCTCGCCTACTCCCTCTGTTTTAAAATATAAGATGTTTTAGGTTTGTAAAGAGAATGTATCTAGACTTGTTTTAGTATATAGGTTCACTCATGTTTAGAGTAAATCTAGACACTAAAACAAGTCTAGATACATTTGCTTCACAAAGCTAAAACATCTTATATTTTGAACCGGAGGGAGTACATCTCAAAACTGAGGTATCTAGAAGAGGGTTATGGCTACAGATCATTCTGATCTTTGTGAATTGTGATCCAGGGCAAACCACCACATTATATTTGTATCGTCCAGGCAAAAGTAGTGGTTGCTTTTGGTCCAACTTTCTGAGTTGACTACTAGACTGTTTGCCTCTGTGGTTTTCCGTGCTCAATTCTTCCTCTGCCCATCAACATAGTGCACTGATCAACAGGTCACTGTTGGGGACCTTTGTTGCAGAAATCGAGCATTCTTTTCCTGTCCAGATTAGCATCTATCCTATACGCGATTTTCCACGTTGCGTGATGCTATTACACGCACTAGTACAGTGGTGGTACATCTCAAGAGGGTTAGTTATTATGTGCACTCCATAGCTACGGCACTTGCTTGACTGACAGACGAAGGCAGCCAGTGCGTGCACGTGCAAGGGACACGGCATCAGAGATCACCTTGAACTCCTCTCGTCGCTTCAGATGCCGCCGTGGTGGTTCCACTACGTGCGGGTAGGACGTAGGAGTAGGACATGGCCCTAACCAACAAGGCTGTCGCCTTGAATGAATGAATGATCTGGTCCCGCCTTCTGATCCTTGACCTCTCTCTGATCTTATCAGGAAAAAAAGAAGGATTACTCGAAATCCGGGGGACGGAAATTCGAGCACGCGAAGAATCTCGGTGACTGCCTTTCGGTGCTTTCAGACCATGGACTTCACTGCACCCTCCACGCACGGTCGGACTCACAACTTCAATCCGTCGCACGAGCTGATCAGGCCGGGTGTTCTGCGGTCGGCATCTTCTGCTTCTCCTGTTAATTTCTCGCGCACTCTGTGTGTCCCGGTCGGTGCAGCTCCTGTCGAAGAAACGTCGCCGGACGAACCGAAACGTGCCGTGGCGTGTCGCCATGGGCCACTGGCAACTCCGTCACGCCAGGCGGTGGTCCTTTGCTTCTACATCCGTCCGTGACGTCGGTGTCGGCTCGGATGAGCTTCGCAAACATGTGTCTGTCAGGTGTCAGCTTCAGTTGTACATGTTAGGTTGATCTCCCGTTCGGGCCCAACGGCCCGAACAAACCTTGGACTCACGGCTTGATCGGGGGCGCCCAACATCGCAATCACGCCTGGTCGCACAAATGTGAATAAATAGAGGTGGGCCGGGCACGAACGCCTGCGCACGCCCACTCACCCCACCAAAAACCCCAAACCCTAGCCACCGATCGGCTATACCAGAAGCGGGAATCACCCCTCTCCGCCGCCACCACTCCGACGAGTCCGATGGCGAGCTCATCCTCGACGCCTAAGGCCGATGGTAAGCTACATCTCTCGTGTACTCCCTAGATCGATCACTAGAGGTCCTAGCAGAATCTATCATTGGTATCAGAGCCAACTAGGATGGTTGATCTAGTCGAGGCAGAACAAATCCAAAAAGAAAGAAAAGAATCATGGGGGCTAGGTTTTTACAGAAGCGCCGCCGCGAGGCCGCGCCGTTCCTCTCGATCCCGACGCATCGGCAAGCCGAGGTCGGGAAGAAGAACTCGATTCCATCTGGGATAAAGAAAATACAAGCCCAAGCCCCAGATCCCTTCTCCCCGGATCCAGATCGATCTCAGATCGAAGAACTAAGGAAGAAGAACCAACCGAAATATTTTCGGGAAGAAAGAATCAAAGAAAGTCCCAGATCAAACAAAGAAACAAATCCCAAAGTGAGGCCCGTTCCCTCTCACAAACCAGCAAGAAGAAAACCTCGCCGCCACCGGGAAGCGCACCATCGATTGTTTGATGGCGGCGCCACCCTGTGGACGACACCGCAAAGGGCAAGAAGCCGCCGCCATCGCTTTTCCTCGGCACCGCTGCCTTATGGATGGGGATGGGAAGGCGAGGCAGAAGAGAAGGGGAGGAGAGTGAGGGCCTGTCGGCGGCGCCGCCTCGCCTCTCGCCGTTTCGCCCGTAGAGGAGCGCGCCGCCAGGGAGGTGGCTCGAGGCGAGCCAGAGAGTGAAAGGAGGAAGTGGGGATTAGGGTTTGCAAGGGGCACTCAGCCGCCGGTTTTGATCTGGCGAGATGCGCGCGTGACCGTCGGATGCAGGTCAGATGCATCGGACGGTCGTGGACGCTAGCAATGGCGGCCGGGCCAAGCAGGCCGTTGTTAAGCTGCAATGGCTGTTACCGCTGGCCGGTCAAGAAGATAAAGGCCATAGGCAAGGTAGATAAGGATGCGACGCCGCAGTTACGGCCGCGTTTACCATTATATGCAGCGAAACAGTCTTTTTTCGTTTTTTTTCTTTTACGTAAACTTTCTTCACTTTAATTAGTTTTTTCAAGAGTTTTTTCTATAGCAATTTTTTCCAACGAAAATTTTGTGTAGAAAATAGTTAAATAACAGTAAGTTTTCTGTAAAGAAGTAAAGTTCATTAATTTTTATTCATGTTATTCCGCTGCAAGAATTAATTGCTTAAATGCAATAGAGTAAGATTTTAATTTTTGATAGTGCTTATTTTATTTGACAACCAACGTTGTTAGTAAAATTTTCACTATGAATAGTAAGTTTTATCCATGTTAGTTATATTTCTGCCCAACGGTGATGTAGTATTAATATGGAGAAGTTTCATGTCTTAATTTGACCAACGTTGAATTAACTCGTTTTAATGATGTTTTGCTTTCAGGAAATCCTATGAGTTTTATCTCGGCCATTGAGCCCCTCAACGGAGGGAACTACGGCTCATGGCGAGAGAAGGTAGAGATGGGGCTTGCTCTGCTTGACCTAGACTTGGCACTGATTGAAGCCTGTCCTAAAGAACCTGTCGACCCCGTCAGGGGCGAAAAAGAAAATGAAGAGGACTTTAATAAAAGGGTCAGTGACCATGCTCCGATAAGAATGAAGTACGACCTTGAGCGTGCAAAGTGGGACTCTTCCAATAGAAAGTGCCTAATGGTCATTAAGAGCTCCATCATGGAAGCTATAAGGGGAGCAATCCCAGAGTGCACCACACCGGTGAATACCTGAAAAGGGTAGAGAGTCAGTTCGGGTCCTCCAAGGCCTATGCAAGCTCACTCATCAAGAAGCTTGTCACCACAAGATACAATGGTGGTGTTAGGGACCACATCTTGCTAATGAGCAACATGTCTTCCAAGCTCAAGCCTATGGGCATGGAGCTCCCAGATGAGTTCATCATTCATCTTATCTTTGCCTCACCGCCAAACCAGTTTGAAGCTTTTCTTGTGAACTACAATGCACTGAAACGTGGGGCATCGAGAAGATGATGGCCATGTCGTCTAGGAGGAAGAGAGGTGAAGGCGTCCGGTGATTCGTGAACTACTTGAGCCCAACCAAGAAGAGGAACTTTCAGGGTTCCAAGCCCCAAGGGAAACCTCAGGGCATCCCTCTTCTTCAGGCCACATGGAAAGGATCCTGAACATCGATGTGAAGTGGACAAGGACACTGCAGTGGTGCAAGGAGAAGGGCCACTACATGAGTGATCGTGTGAGCTTCCTAAAGCATCTGCAAGAAAGGTGAGGATTTAATTACTTTGTTGATGAATCACTAATTTTAAGTTATGCAAAATCTACTTGGTGGATTGACCGGTCAAGCTCATGTTGCTAATTCATTACAGTGGATTCCGTATGAGAAGGACCCAAAGAGGAGAAAGAAGCATTAAAGTAGCAAACGGCGTTCAAACTGAAGTCGAAGCCATTGGAGATCTTCCTTTAGAGTTGTCGAATGGCTTTGTACTTTTATTAGTAGATGTTCTTTATGTACCCTCTTTGCATCGGAACTTGATAAGTGTGTCGCTTAGACGATCGTGGTTTTGCTTGCCATTTTGGCGATGGTCAATGTAAAATCAAATTGAATAATCAGATTGTTGGTCTTGCCTTCAGACAAGACAAGCTTTATTTATTATCACTCTGTGAGAATGTGAATGAAATAAGCGTTGAGAATGAGAATGCCTCCTCATCCCTGAATGGAAAGAGTAAGAGGAAAAGAATTGATGAAGTCTCATCGAAATTATGGCACTGTCGTTTAGGCCATATTTCGAGGGGGAGAATAGAACGCTTAGTAAAAGAATCAATTCTTCCACCTCTAGAATTTTCAAATTCAGAGCAATGCATCGATTGCATTAAAGGAAAGTTTGTAAAAAACATTAAGAAAGGCGCCAAAAGAAGCACAGTACTAGAAATAATTCATACGGATATATGCGGTCCGCTTCCGTGACATCTGTGGATGGCTATGACTCTTTCATAACATTCACGGATGACTATTCGCGTTATGGTTACATTTATCCTATTAAAGAACGTTCAGAAGCACTGGATAAATTCAAGATATTTAAGGCTGAAGTGGAAAATCAGCACAGTTTAAAGATTAAAGTAGTAAGGTCCGACCATGGAGGCGAATACTACGGCCGGCATACCCCATATGGCCAAGTTCCGGGACCTTTTGCGAGGTTTCTCAGAACATGGTATAGTCGCCAAGATTCAACAGGCGAGCCTCGTGAGAATGGAGTAGCTGAAAGAAGAAACCGTACCTTGATGGATATGGTGAGAAGTATGTTAAGTTACTCCACCTTACCGATTGGTTTGTGGATGGAGGCGTTAAAAACCGCCATTCACATACTTAATCGAGTTCCAAGTAAATCGGTGTCTAAAACACCATATGAGTTATGGACTAGTCGCGAACCTTCACTCAATTATTTGCAGTGTGGGGTTGCCCGGTGAGGCAAAGCTCTTCAACCCAAGCCTTGGGAAGTTGGATCCCAAGATGTTGACTTGCCATTTTATTGGCTATCCAGATAAGTCCAAAGGTTATCGTTTCTCGTGTCCATGATACACTAAGTTTGTAGAAACGAGACACGCTGTGTTTCGGAGGATCAGATGATCGGGGAGCACGGTATCGAGAAATCAACCTTGAGGAGAAGCGGTGCATGCACCCTCCGATGATTCAGGAACCATTTTTCTCGATACACTGCTGCTGCAGGCACATGACAATGTCGATGTGACACCTGCTGTTGGTTCTCCGTGGTAACAATGAATGAAAATGAAGACCTCCGTTACCCGAGATGAGGGGAGCCATAGCAGCCCACACCGAGAATGTGCTGAAGGTGAGGCCTTAGAAGGTCTCAAAGAACTAGAAAGCCAGCTATTCCTAATGACTTTGAGATCTATGTCGTGAAGAAGTTCAAATGGAGGTGATCCCACCACATTTGAAGAAGCCATTAAAGTCCTCACTCATCGAAGTGGCTTGAAGCCATGGAAGATGAGATGAGATCCATGAGTAGCAACAAAGTCTGGATTTAGAAGAAGTTCCTAAAGGAGCCAAAAGCGGTAAAATGGGTCTACAAAACCAAATGTGACTCTAGAGGGAATATTGAAAGATATAAGGCACGACTTGTTGCTAAGGGCTTCACCCAAAGAGGAATAGATTACAATGAGACATTTTCTCCAGTCTCAAGTAAGGATTCTTTTAGAATCATAATGGCTTTAGTGGCACACTACAATTTAGAATTGCATCGATGGATGTGAAGGCATTCCTAAATGGAGACTTGGAAGAAAATGTCTACATGGCACAACCCAAGGGTTTTGTTGTGGAAGGAAAAGAGCGCATGGGATGTCAATGCGAGAAAGTCCATTTATGGATTAAAACAGGCCTCCGTGCAATGGTACTTGAAGTTCCATGAAACAATAAGGAAGTTTGGGTTTGATGAGAATGAGGAGGACAATCACAGATATGCAAAGTTCAAGAATGGAAATTCATTTTCCTTATCCTGTATGTGGATGACATTCTACTCGCTAGTAGTGATGTTAGTATACTCATCGAAGAAGTTCTTGTTCTCAAACTTTGATATGAAAGATCTTGGTGAAGCTTCATTCGTTCTAGGAATTGAAATTCACCGAGATAGACAAAAGGGGATTTTAGGGTTATCGCAGAAGGCATACTTGGAGAAGATTCTGAAGAAATATAGTATGCATGCGAGTAATCCTACGCCTGCTCCTATAGTCAAGGGCGATAGATTTGGGAACTTTCAGTGTCCCAGGAACCAATATGAGATCGATCAAATGAAAGCGGTTCCATATGCTTCTGCTGTCGGAAGCTTGATGTATGCTCAAGTGTGTACACGCCCTGACTTAGCCTTTGTTACCGGGGTACTTGGCAGATTCCAAAGTAATCCAGGAATAGACCACTGGAAAATGGTGAAGAAGGCATTGCGTTATGCAAAAGGCACAAAAGGCCTCATGCTAACATATAGAAGAACTGATTCTCTTGAGATAGAAGGGTATTCAGATGCAGACTATGCGGGAGATGTAGATGAAAGAAAATCCATGTCAGGATATGTATTTACTCTCGCAGGTGGAGCTATATCGTGGAAAAGCTCTAAGCAAACCATCACGGCATCGTCCACGATGGTAGCTGAGTATGTAGCATGTTATGAGGCCACGGGGCAGGCAAACTGGTTAAAGAAGTTTATACCCGGGTTGAGAGTGGTAGACAGCATTCAAAGACCACTCAAGATGTACTGCGACAATGAGCCAGCAGTATTCTATGCTCACAACAATAAGTCAAGTGTTGCTGCCAAACACATTAACATTAAGTTTTATGTTGTGAAAGAAAGAATCCAGGATCATACCATAAGTTTAGAGCATATAAGTACAAAAGAGATGCTCGCGGATCCGCTCACAAAAGGCTTACCACCCAGTGTGTTCAGAGAACACTTAGCCGGCATGGGTTTAAGGGAAAGCCTATGATACCTGGATATTAAGGGCCTAGTATAAGAATCTGTTTCAAAATAGAGAGGTGTATAGTGGCTGTTGAATCGATGGTGCGTAACTGACCATTATGACGAGACATGCTCTATATGTTGATCTGTGATGAAATAGGTACCAAAGTATAAGTTAAGTGAAAGATGAGATCAAGGGGGAGAATGTTAGGTTGATCTTCCGTCGGCCAACTAGCGGCCCGAACAAACCTTGACTCACGCCTGATCGGGGCGCCAACGCCGCAATCGTTGGTGGGCCCCGTCACAGCATAATAAATAGATGTGGGGGCCGGGGGCACGAACGCCAAGGTTCGTCGTGCCCACTCACCCCACCGAAAACCCCAAACCCTAGCCACCGATCGGCTTGCGCTGTAGCGGCGGGAATCACCCCTCTCCGCTGCCACCACTCCGACGAGTCCGATGGCGAGCTCATCCTCGACGCCTAAGGCCGATGGTAAGCTACATCTCTCGTGTACTCCCTAGATCGACCACTAGAGGTCCTAGCAGAATCTATCAGTACACGCACGCCGGGCTCATCTCATCCCATTTTCTCGGTCGTTGCTTGTTGCGCGCGGTGTTATCCCCTGCCGCATTCACGTTGCCAAAAGGATCAGTTTCATCAAACCCAAAATGTACCAAGAAGAAATGGGAGGCTTTGAGGAGACGATGAATTACTATGTCTATCGTAGATAAACCTTCCAAGCGAGACTATCCTCGATAGAGTAATTATGCCCCCAGCTTCCATGCACGAATTACTCGCAGCGGTACCTAGCTACCAGAGCTAAACACAGTAACCACGAAGCATCTTCTGAAATGAAGAAAGCAGAACAGAACAAGCAATGCAACGAACGGAAAATAACGATGGGACCAAAAAGGAAACGCCCAAAACGGTCGAGATCGTACTGCCGAGTCGGAGTCACTTTAATTGCCACTCTGAATTGCGGTACACATAAGCACGCTTGCGTGCGCGTACGTCGCTCCAAACCGGGTTGCAACGGACAATGAGGCGAATAGCTAGCCTAGGGAGGCGCTCCTTGTTCACATACGCACGCACGTACTAGGCGGGCGTTGCAAAAGACGAAGGATGATACATCGGGATGCGCACGTCAGGGAGAAGCGCAGAGATCGACGCCGCAACGAACGAACGAACGAGCTGACGGACGGCGAGAGGTAGGAGGCAACAGTGACGCCGCGCCCGCAGCGCAGGCCGGCTCGAAGAACATTCTGATTCACCCGTTACATTCTTGGGAGTGTGCGGATTCTATCTATCCGTTTTCGGGCGTGTGGATAGAGATCTGAGGTGGCAAATGGAGTGGAAATGTCTCGGGAGATGCCCGGGCAATTCGTCTATCTACGTGAGCGATTAGCACCAACTGCAATTGGCTTGAGGTACGAGGACACACACACACACCTGCTCTCTCGGCGGGAAAGCAGTAGAGTTGGAGTGGCGTCCGATGCCTGGAATCCGTACGTAGTGGGTTAGGCTAAGGATTCTGAGTTGATAATCTTGATTTCTTTTCTTGACAAATCGTCACCTGTTCCGTGGCTACTGTCCGTGCCAACTTCAGATGCCGGCTATGGTCCGATAGTCAATGTGACGGATAGTGATGAAGACAAGGCAAAAATCACGCAATTAACCTAATTAAAGAAAGAAGGCAAAGAATAACCTTTTTTTTTTGGAAGATATCACAATCTAACCTAATTTCATGACGCCCTACCGGACGGCGCCATGAACAGCTGCACGAAGCCGTCTGCCGCGACGTCATGGTCTGGGTGGCGCTCTTGTCAATGGCACCATGCGAGCATCCGACGTGACGGTCGTCGGCGGGCTCGGGCCCACTGCTGGTAGTATGGTGCCATGTGCCAAGGCGCCATGGCACTCAGCACAGCGCCGCCCCCAACGGTGCCATACCCCTTGACCAGATAACTAGCATGGCTCGTGGGGTGGCTGTCCAAACCCGACCCCAAACCGTTTTTTCTTCTTCCCTACTCGACCCTGACCAGTCCCCTCTCTCCCTCTCTCTTCGCCAACTCATCCTCCCCTCAAATCCTTCTAAATCGGTTGCATTTCTTCGTGGATTTTGGCCCCCTTTGTCATCAAGAGGTAATCTTCACCGCCCCTTATTTTGGTGCAATTAGATCTGAGCAATTTGGTGGAATTTTGGCAAAAATGTTGGAACCCTAGATCTTGCATTTGGAGTGAAAACTATGGTTTATTGTTGCAGTGGTGACTAATGCTTATTGGTGCTATGGTAGTAGTCATTATATGTAGAAATTGTAGGCTAGGGTTAGGGTTTTGGTAGATTTACTTGAGTTAGGGTTTGTATGTTGCCATTTGTTTATTAGTGGATTGCTATGGTGGGTTACTTTATTGGTGGGTTGCTACGGTTGGTGGTAACCAAATTGTTTTTTATACATTTTGGTTGTGGTTATTGTTTTTAGATGGCAAGAATCGTTAATGTTAATCATGTGGACAAGGCGGATTTTTTGAAAGACAATGTCGAGTGTGACCCGGAGGAGGTAGTCATGGTGTTTGGAAGTATTCCTACCTACTTCGAGCTTGTGGAAAGAGTGAAAAATAATTTGAAATGGATGGACCCTAGTGATGTGTATGAGTTGGTTGGAAGGTATAATGCTAGATTTGGCCATCACAATAGATTGAAGATAATGCCTATCAACTCTGAGTTGAATTGGATTGCATACAAGGAGATGGTGGCGGATTTTGAAGATAAGTCACTCAAGATATTTTCCACAAGAAAGGTTGGGGTTCGGTTGCACATTGACTTGAAGCAACATGCTTCCATGAGCCTGGCTCGAGGTGAGACACATGTGTATGACACAACAATGAGCCAACATCCCTTGAGCCCGGTCCGCATAGAGCCAACCTACAATGACACAGCAATAAGGCAACCTTCCATGAGCCCCGTCCCCAATGACAACTGCGAAGCACCCCAAATGGAGGATGATGACTTTAAGGGTGATGAATTAGAGCATGAGCTTTGTGACAATGAGGTAGGAGACGTGGAGGAAAATTGCAATGAGGAGGACATGGACCCTAATCTCCTTTATTTGCGGTGTCATGCATCAGACTCCGAGGATGAAGGACTGGATGAAGATGTTGATGAGGATGGTATAACAATCAAATTCACCAAAGCTCATAGAAAGGTAGTATGTCGGGATCATCGACCATCATTGTTCCGTGATGTTAGACTTGTAGATGAGGCCCAAGTTGATGGTGGCATTAGTAGAGTGCTGAAGCCACGAGCTTATTCTAAAAAGAATGTTAAGCCAAAGAAGTATGGGATAAATCCCGGGGTGAAGTTCGAAAGCTTGTTGGAATTTCATATGTGGATCAAGGACTACGCAGTGAAGTACCACCGCCTGTACAAGGTGTTTCATTCGAACACTAAGGTGCATTACACAATCAAGTGTGAGAAGCAAGAATGTCCATGGGTTGTGTGTGCATGACCATTGAAGGGCATGCCACAATGGAGCATTGTAAGTTGTAAGTCTATTCATATGTGCAGTGCCAAGTTTATCAAGGATGGCAAAGTTGTCAAGGATAATCATTGTCAATTGACCTCCGATTTCATCGCATATAGAGTTGCAAATAACATGAGGTCTCTCCCAACATATACTATTAAGGGTGTCATAGATTTGGTAAAAGAATTATTCGGTTACAAAGTGAAGTATGGTAAGGCGTGGAAGGCCAAGAAAGTCGCATCTAAGATGTTATATGGTGATTGGGAAGAAGCATACAACCACTTCCCTAGGTTGTTGGGAGCGATGGCCGCAAGTAACCCGGGAACGTATCATGTGGTGGAGCCACTTGGGTCGGTGACTAGGATGTACAAATAGTGCCACTTTCCATGTATTTGGCTGTGCATTTTGGACATTCGACCCATGCATAAGGGCATTCAAGCATTGTCATCCGGTTATGTCCATGGATGGCTCTTTTTTGACCAGCAAGTTCAAGGGCACACTATTGACTGCCATAGGTCATGAAGCCAACAACTGGATTTTTTGTTTGGATTTTGCTTTGGTTTCGATGGGGAACAATGATAACTGGGATTGGTTTTTTCATGTATTGAGGACCAAGGTTATTGAATCCAAACGAGAGGTTTGCATCATCTTGGACCACCACCAAGGAATACTCAACGCAGTCAAGAAGGATATTCCAGGTTGTGCTCGCATCCACCATCGATGGTGCATGAGGCATTTCGTGTCCAACTTCTATAGAGCATGTGGGAACAAGGAGAAGGCCGATGATATGCAAGATTATTGTCTTGCCTTCACCGCTCAACATTTTTATAAATTGTACAACAGATTGTACGGTCTCACCAATGAGGGTGGCAAAGAGTTTCTCAGAAGGAACCTTGATGACAGGCAGAAGTGGGCACGAGCCCTTACGACTATGGTGGCAAGAGCAAGATACGGTGACTCCACAAGCAACATGGCGGAATGCTTCAACAAATTACTAAAAGGTGTACGTCAATTGCCCGTGACTGCCACAACGGATTATACCTTTCGGAAGTTCAATGAATACTTTGAAAAGCATAGTGATGAAATGGATAAGAAAATTGCTGGGGATAACAAGAAAAAGAAGAATTATGAGTACCCACCATTGGTCGATAATTGGTTGGAAAACCAATCAAAGAAAGGGCACACCCAAACGGTTGAATGTTTTGACAACCAAGAATTGATTTACCAAGTGAATGAGCATGGAGGTAGCACAACAGGAGGTGTGCAACATGGCGAACTTTCATTTAAGTTATGGCTACGCAATGGTCATTGCTCTTGCGAGATGCCTGCATTGTCCATCTCCCGTGCTTACATGTAACACCCCAGCATTAGAGCTTAGAAATAAGCTAAACATAGGTGTGTGCATTGCATTCATGCATAGAAAATCCGGATAATTTTCGCGCTTTTAAATAAAACTTGTCAAAGTGATTGAAGCTTCTCTTGGCTTGGTGGAACTGAAGTAGATCATCAAGTTGACTGCGATAAGTTTCAATATGACCTTTGTTAAAAACCTTATTTTGCGTAATATAATTTGATCCAAGAGTAGATCAAATGTAATAAAACTAAGTCACAACACACTACTTAACAAGGAGTACTAGATCTCCTAGAGATCATTACATGGTATTCCAAACAACAACTCAAGGATGAATAGTTAATCTTCTAAGAATGATATCAAGGTATTACCTATAACAAACCCGGAATACCAAGTTAAGTATGTAACTTAAGTAAAGAAAACTCTATAACTAAATCTTGATACACTTGATTGCCATAGTGATACCTACCATGGGTATCATGGTAGATCTTAAACATCAATTCTTATCACAAAGGAAGTATAATGGAAGACAAGCCAAGACCAGGCATCTCATACCTTAGTGTCATGTTAATAGTTGATAATCCTATTTAACCAAGTCCTAGTGTAAATGGATCATCACTACTGTGTGACCAATTCTTGACCTAGCACTTGTTAACCTTTATCTTTGACCTATTATATTAACCTTCCAAAGGCCTGAAGTAATTTAATTAGAAGGAGGAACTAGATATGGTTGATTGTACCATCATCAATGGAATGTGATCCTTAGTGGAGATCAAACCATTGGATGTTGGAGGAGTTAACTCACTCATGAGTTAACTAGAAGAAGTATTTAAACCCAAGAGTTTAGATAGTAATTATGGAGATACAAGGAAGCTAGTAGTATTAGAATAACCAATGATAATCTTGTTAAGTCAAGTAGGTATAAACTTAAAATTAAGTTGCATTAACAAGATAACTCTTATAGAGCGATAGGTATAATTCTATTACTTAGTGTTAATGGATCTTGATCAAACAATTAGAAGCTTAAGCTAAGCATGATCAAGGATTGGTGATCATCATTCTCAAGTCAATTGAGGATGGATGCTCATGTGTTGAATTAGGGTTATGAGTATACTAAATTAGGCAAGCCCTGGTAAACTAAATCATCTAGCTGGATCATGAGAGGTCAAGCTAGAGTTTGATGGAGTATATAATATGAGTTGTATGGAGTAGCTGGAGGCATAGTAGTTCAATAAAGGTAATACAAGAACAAACTTGTATTATGGGAGTAGTACCATACCTATTCTAGAGGATTGTTATCACATGTGATATATAGAGAGAGCTATAATCTTGTAAGCCTTGGATATAGTTGCAAGATGGAACTAAAGGTAATGGATGGAGTTAGAAGTAGCTACATTGATGAATTCATCAAGGGTAGTTTAGTAATGGAATTTATATATAGAAGAATGGAGTATTGTTGAAGTGACATGACCATGTCATCATATGATGATGGATATGGTTGAGTCAGATGATTGTCTTATTCAGGAAGATGTGATCTTTGTGAATAGGATAAGAGAGATATATAGAGTATATTTAGGAAAGGAATTCCTTATCTAAAGATAACCTTAGTGAGGCATTAGGGTAAGGATTCTCTAGAAGCCTTAACCAAGATCATAGCAAACCATGAATAGAACCTTGTCTACATATTTGTCCAAAACCCTAGAATGGAGCTAGTAGTGAGAGTAATTCCTATTTCTAGGTAACCATTGGACAATACTTCATGGACAATTAAAGCTTCCAAGAGATAATTAGAGAACCAGATGGGTGTTTATATGTGGAAGCTTTGTTCACCTTATTGTCTTAAACCTTAATAGAAACCTAGTTTCATAGAACCTCAAGATCACATTAGGAAAGTAATCTTTGTAGCTCACTATAAGATAAGTTATTATCCGTATTCATAATAGTATATGAGTCTAATGAACCTTCCTAAAACTCATGGTGTTTCTAAACTCTACAAATCAAGTAGAATTGGATTTGGTGAAATCACCAATTAGGGAGAACCCAAATCACCATATTATAAACCCAGGATTTAAACCAACATCTAATATGGTTATTAAAAGAGGTTAAATATATATATTGCATGCCTATCACTCACCATCATAAATTATTAGCCTCTTAAACCACTACTAATATATTATTTTAGTGGTAATACAAATCATTTCTATAAGATTTTCTTATAGGAAGTAAACCCTAAAACCCGAAGTTATATTTACTTTATTAAATAAAAGAACCCTTCATATAATAACATATTTTGTATATACAACAAGAAATGTAGAGGAGTGGGTTATAATTAACCTCTATTATATATCAATGTCTTACAAAATTTCTGGACATTTTAAAATTCTTGTAGAAATCAAATTTGAAGTGAATTTATAAATAGAAAAGAAAATAGAAACTGGAAAAAGAATAAGAGAAAGAGGAGGAGCAGCCAGCCGTTTTGGCCCACGGCCCACAGAAGTTCCTCGCTTATCTGTCGCTCGCGAGCAGCTGGAGAAATTTGCTTCGCAAGCTTTGCAGCAGCCCACCTGGCCCATGCATAGCCCGCTACCGGCCCGTACGTCTTCGGTCTGTCTATTCTTCGTCGTCTCCATCGACAGATGCGAGAAGCAGCTCGCTGTCGAGCTCCGCTGCGCCGGCGAGCATCAAGATCCGCGCCGCCGCCCTCGGTCTCCTATAAAGTCGCCTTCGCGCCGCCAAGGACGAATCCTAGCCGGTGTTCCTCTCTCTCCCTCCCTTTGTACCAAAAACCCTAACCTCACAGGTGCTCTGCCACGTCGCTGTTTCCAGTCGCCCCGGGGCAAGTCGAGGCTGCCGTTGAGTTCCCTGTGCTTCTCTCGGTCATCTCATAGAAGGAATCGAAGCCGCGCACCCCTAATCAAGCTTCCCGACCGCTTCTTCTCTGACGCTGACCACCGTCGATTCGACGCCGTCCGACCGTCTCCGGCCGCGCCGACCCCATCATCGCGCTCAGGTTGATCTCTTGGTCCTCCTGGACCTCCCCTCCGACTCCCTCCTACTCTGGTTTGCGCTGTCGACGACCACCACCAAGCGTCGCCGCCAGACCTTTTTGGTGTTGTCACTCCGATGACCATTTCCGGGCGGCGCCTATCAGGGGGATGATCCCCGGATACCCCACCCGAGTAAGAAACAGGACAGTCGGTCTCGGCCGACTGACCAGATGCAGCCGGACAGGGTAGGAGGGACCGACTATCACCCAGTAGCCGAACCCTAGATAGGAAGCCGGATACAACTACGTAGCCGGATCCAATCAGAGGGACAGGACGACGTGTGTATCGGTCTGCACGCATGCATTTACGACGACAAGACGGGCAACCACCCGCCCATACCGAAGACTTGGCGTGGCTGGCGGGGGAACAGTGGCCTGTGCTGACGACGGGCTCGCACGGCGTCCACTGTGCCTACGATAGCCATACCGCTCATACACCGATGTGACATACCATGCCGGTATCAGATGACTAGCCTGGGACCCTGTGGGGCCCGCCAAATGATTAGCTGCTGAGACCCTTGCCTCTTCCTATATAAGGAGGAGGGCCTCGAGAAAAGGGTTGGTCTCAGTTCATTTAAGGCAGTAGCTAAGGGATACAGCTCGAGGAGCACTTGTAGCTCATATATTTCACCTAGTCAGATCAGGCAGGAGTAGGGGCTTTACCTCACCACGAGGGCCCCGAACCTGGGTACTTCTTGCGTCCCGCCACGCTCGCTCGTATCCAATCTCGCCTATGGACGCCGTCGATAGCTTTCCTGCTAGTCCCCACACCTCTATCTAACCTTTTGAGGTAATCGCTGCTCCCAATACAACGGCGCTTGGCGTAGGTGGGGCGATGGCTTCGATCGAGTCACGTTCACGCAGGACCTCGCACTTCAGCCGGTGGCGCGTGGCCTCGGCCTGGTGCTCACGCTTGCAAGTTCGATTGCGTCATCAATGCCTCCTGCCGCGGAACGTCCTTCCCGGCAAACGGCACCGTTCTGCTATTCGGCGATCTCCCCGTCTACGTCGCCACCGTCCCGGAGCGTTTCCCTAGGGAAATCATCTCTGTCGCGGGGCCGCCATGCTCAGGCGGCGCCACCTCCGCCGCACCTTGCGGCGTGGAGGTCATGATGGCCGGATCCAGCTCGCAGCCCCGCCGGCGCGGACGGCGTGGGCGAGGTCGGAACTTCCGCTCGCCGCTCCCTCGGAACCCGGCCGAGGATGCCATTGATCGATCCTCGAC
Source organism: Avena insularis (assembly GCA_023614405.1). Taxonomy (NCBI): domain Eukaryota; kingdom Viridiplantae; phylum Streptophyta; class Magnoliopsida; order Poales; family Poaceae; genus Avena; species Avena insularis. The sequence continues at coordinate 642,539,926 of CM042690.1, forward strand.
GCCGTTACCCTCGGGACAACCGGAGGAGAAGGAGGCCAACTTCACCATGGAGAGACGGATCCTCCTCCGAGGCCATGGAGCCGGCAGCAGCCCATAGCAGCCGGAGATCGCCCAAAGCGAGTATGATCACAAGACGGCCTCACCCGGCTACCGTGGAGCCGAAATGCGGCGGCAGGTACGACGTCGAGGCGGTGAGCTAGGCGACAGGATGGAGAAGGACGGAGAACCAAAATCCCGCGCCTGCCCCTACACGGCCCACCTACAGCACGCCCATCAAGAACTTGCGCGTGGCGCGAGCCGCAGCGGAGGAACTACCCAGCCTGGAGGGCGAGGCGGCCCGCCAACGCTCGCGTCAGAGCTCCTCGCGTCGCGGACGAGCGAGGGCCAACCGGCAGAACAGAGGACCTTAGCTACTCAGAGAAGCAGGCTACCCGCCAACAGTAGGGGCGCACCACGTGACACGCAGCAGGCGTCCTCCCCTCAGCCGGCTAGGGCCCGCAGCAGGCGTCGCAGCTCCGGCAACAGGGGCCAGCCGCGCCAGGAGCAGACAGTCAACAGCAACCCGCCACCTCCACCCCCACCAGCCGGAGCACCTGCAGACCCGGTTCCGCCTCTCGCCGTGGGCGCGCCAACCGGATTGTCCGGATGCCCACGACCGCATCGAGCTGCTCGCTCAAGCGTGTCACGGAGGAGGAAGATTCTATCGACTGGTTTGTTTGGACCCGCATCCGGAGCAGCGTTTCGGATAAATTCTCCCGCCTGTGGACACCCCAAATCTGACAGCGAGCATGAAGCCGGAAGACTGGTTGACCGACTACGCCACGGCGGTCGGCGCCATACGGAATAAGCGTGCAACCCGTGTTACGTCCCTCTCATGCTAACGGGTTGCAAGGACCTGGCTCAATAGCCTCGCACCCAACAAAGATCAACGCTCGCCTGATTTGAGAAGGTTTTCGTCCGCAACTTCAACGGCACGCATAAGCGCCAGGCGCCCGCGACCTGGCCTTGTGCGTCCAGGCGACTCCACGAGACCGACCCGAGTACCTCGCCAAGTGGGCGGAGCTCCGCAACACTTGCGAGGGCATCCCGGAGAGCCAGGCCATTGGTTTCTTCATCGGCGATGCCGAGAGGGCACCATGCTTCGCCACCGGCTACTGTGTGACGAGCCGAAAACCATGGCGGAGCTCATGACGGTTGCCGACCAGTACGCCACGGCAGATGCCGCCATGAAGAAGCCCCTCCGAGTAAACAAGGAAGGCCGTCCGACTCCGACGGAGCCGGCTCGCGACCGTCCGAGCAATCCGGCTGGTGAAGCCGGATCCTCCAGACGCCACGGCAACGACAACCGGTTCCACGGGGACCGCCAGGACAGGCAACAGAAGCCTCGCTATCACGCACGGCAGGTCAATGCCGTAGAAGGTGCACTCGACGCACCGGCTAACGACGCAAGAAGGCAGAAGCCCCGGCTCACCTTAGACCAGATGATTGACGGCCCGTGCAAGTGGCATAGCGGTCCCTTCAAACCGGCTACGCGCACCACCCGGAACTGCAGCTGGACTCGCCAGCTAAAGGACCAGGGCAACCAGCCCCGTCTCCCGCCTCCCCCACCGGGTGGACCCCCACCACCGGCTAGGGGAGCCGGTAATGATGGTAACGGCGGCAACGGCGGCAACAACAACAACGGCTACCCCCAGCCGCACGCCGCCTACCACATCTTCGAGACGGAGCAGGACGACAAGCACAGCCGGAGGCGACGCTCCAAGGAGGTCAACGCCATCGTTTCCCCGGTCCCCCAGTACCTGAACTGGTCGGAAACCCCCATCACCTGGAGCCGGGCAGATCAACCGGAGCACCTGCCGACTCCCGGGGGCTACGCCATGGTGCTCGACCCCCTCATCATCTCCAACGTGCGCACCTGCCGATTTTCGCGCGTCCTCATCGACGGAGGCAGCAACCTCAACCTCCTCTACCAGTCCTCGCTGGAGAAGCTGGGCATTCGCGAAAGCGACCTGCGCCCGACTACCACGACGTTCCACGGCGTACTGCCGGGGCCAGCCTGCGCTCCGCTGGGAAAAATCCAGCTGGACGTCATCTTCGGGACCGAGGAGAACTTCCGCCGCGAACCAATCTGGTTCGAGGTGGTAAATTTGACGAGCTCCTACCACGCTCTCCTCGGGCGCCCCGCCCTCGCCAAGTTCATGGCCGTCCCCCACTACGCATACCTCAAGATGAAGATGCCAGGACCCCACAGCGTGATCACCGTCGTCGGCTGCTTCAGGCGGTCGATGGAGTGCGCCTCAGCCGGTTCTAAACCGGCAGAGGCCCTCATCATAGCCGAAGAAAGGCGCGCGATCATGCGCAATGTGGCCATGGCCCAGCAGGACATTCCGGCCAGCAGCAAACCGGCTGGAGAAGGAGCTTTCCAGCCGGCAAAGGAGACGAAGAGGATCCTGCTCGACCCCTCCGACCCGACTAAGTTCGTCACAATTGGTGCCGGCTTGGACAGCAAATAGGAAGGCGCGCTCGTCGACTTCCTCCGTGAGAATCGGGACATCTTCGCATGGTCTCCCAAAGACATGCCGGGTGTGCCGAGGGAGTTCGCCGAGCACTCACTTCATGTGCGTCCGGATGCCAAGCCGGTCAAGCAACCTCTGCGCCGGTTCGCAGAAGAGAAGAGAAAGATAATCGGTGACGAGATCACCCGACTCCTTGCAGTCGGGTTCATCATGGAAGTATACCACCCAGACTGGTTGGCGAACCCAGTCCTGGTGTTGAAAAAGAACAAGACCTGGCGCATGTGTATCGACTACACCAGCCTGAACAAGGCATGCCCGAAAGACCCCTTCGCCTTGCCCCGTATCGATCAGGTCATCGATTCCACGGCCGGCTGTGACTTGTTGTCTTTTCTAGATTGTTATTCCGGATACAATCAGATCCGGCTAAACCCGGCTGATCAGATTAAGACATCATTTATCACCCCCTACGGGGCTTTCTGCTATGTAACCATGCCTTTCGGCCTAAAAAACGCAGGCGCCACCTATCAGCGATGTATGCAGAAATGCTTGCACTCGCAGATAGGCCGAAACATGCACGCTTACGTGGATGACGTAGTCATCAAGACCAAGGAAAAGCGCACCCTCCTCGAGGATCTGCGAGAAACATTTGGCAACCTCCGCCAGTACCAGATGAAGCTGAACCCGGAAAATGCGTCTTCGGAGTACCATCCGGCCAGCTACTCGGTTTCCTCGTATCTCAGCGAGGCATCAAGGAAAATCCGGAGAAGATCGCGGCCATCGAAAGGATGCAACCGCCCAAGAACCTGCTTGGAGTCCAGAAGTTCACCGGATGCCTGGCTTCCCTCAGTCGTTTCGTCAGCCGGCTGGGGGAGAAGGCACTTCCGTTGTACCAGCTGATGAAAAAGACGGACAAGTTCTCCTGGACTTCGCAGGCCGACACCGCGTTTCACGACCTCAAGCGCATGCTGTCCACAGCGCCGGTTCTAGCCACACCGGCTAGCAAGGAGCCGATGTTGCTCTATATAGCAGCCACCAGCCGGGTCGTCAGCGTCGTCCTGGTGGTGGAGCGCCCCGAGGAAGGCAAGGCTCAGCAAGTTCAGAGACCCGTCTACTACCTCAGCGAGGTTCTCTCCCTCTCCAAGCAGAACTACCCCCACTACCAAAAGATGTGCTACGGCGTGTACCTAGCATGCAAGAAGCTCAAGCACTACTTCCAGGAGCACCCGATCAAGGTCGTGTGCACTGCACCCCTTTCGGAAATCATCGGCAACAAGGACGCCACCGGCCGGGTCGCCAAATGGGCCATCGAGCTCGCCGCCTACTCCATCCAGTACGAGCCCCGGCTCACGATCAAGTCACAGGCGATGGCGGACTTCCTCGTCGACTGGGCCGAGACCCAGTATCTCCCACCGGTTCCGGATTCGGACCACTGGAGGATGCACTTCGACGGGTCGAAGATGCTCGGGGGCTTGGGAGCCGGCATCGTGCTCACCTCGCCCAAGGGAGACCGGCTGGAGTACGTGTTGCAGATCCACTTCAAGGCCTCCAACAACGTGGCCGAATCTGAGCAACCGCACGGGTTCGCTGGCCAAGGAAATCGGCGTCAACCGGATCCTGTGCTTCGGCGATTCGGACTTGGTGGTACAATAGATATCCGGGGAATGGGACGCCAGAGATGCCAACATGGCCCTCTACCGGTTCCACATACAGAAGCTCAGCTCCTCCTTCGACGGATGTGAATTTCATCACGTCCCCCGCACCAACAACGAAGCAGCCGACGCGCTCTCCAAGATAGGGTCCACCAGGCAGGCCATCCCACCAAGGGTCTCCCTGGAGCACCTACGCAAGCCATCCATCGACCCGTCGCCGGAATCAGATTCCATCATCTGGGCTGGGAGCGTCCCGGCAGCCGGGGCAGCCAGGCGAGCGGCGGAGCCACCAAAGAAGAAAACTCGTGCCAACTCCGGCCAGGCGGTGCCCTCCGGCTCGCAGGACCCGGGGGCTACCGGCTCGCCCAGTGGCTCAGGGGCTGCCGCCCCGGACATCCCACCCGGACGGCCCACTGACACCCGACAGCCGGAGGACAGGAGCGTCCTCGTCATCCGGGAAGTGCCATCCTGGGCATAGCCCTTCATGAACTACATCACCAACAACGAGCTCCCGGATGACGAGGTGGAGGCCAGACAAATCCGACGCCGCGCGCATACATACACCATCATAAACGGCGAGCTATACAAGCGCAGTGTATCCGGTATCTTCCAAAGATGTGTCGACGTAGACACAGGCTACCGGCTACTCAAGGACATCCACCAGGGCGAGTGCGTGCACCACGCTTCGTCAAGGGCGATAGTCGCCAAGGCGTTTCGCCATGGCTTCTATTGGCCCACCGCCCTCGAGGATGCCGAGCAGCTGGTCCACGCGTGCAAGGGGTGCCAACGCTTCGGGCAGCTCAGGCACATGCCAACCTTGGTGCTCAAGACCATATCGATCACCTGGCCCTTCGCGGTTTGGGGCCTCGACATGGTCGGGCCCTTCAAGCGAGCTCGCGCGGGAATGACCCACCTGCTGGTAGCGGTGGACAAGTTCACAAAGTGGATCGAGGCCAAGCCTATCCGGAAGCTGGACGGGGCGACGGTTGTTACCTTCTTCAACGACATCATCAACCGCTTCGGCTACCCCAACAGCATCATCACCGACAACGGCACGAACTTCGCCAAGGGGGCCTTCGCCCGGTTCTGCAGCAACAAGGGCATCCGGCTAGACCTCGCCTCCGTTGCACATCCACAGTCCAACGGGCAGGTCGAACGAGCAAACGGCTTGGTGCTAGCTGGCATCAAACCACGTCTCATCGAGCCGTTGGAGCGGTCACCCGGATGCTGGATCGAAGAACTTCCGGCTGTGCTGTGGAGCCTCTGCACCACACCGAATAGATCAACCAGCTACACGCCGTTCTTCCTGGTCTACGAATCGGAAGCCGTCCTCTCCGCCGACATCGAATTCGACTCCCCCCACAAGCTCCTCTATGACGAGCAGGCCAACAGGGAGGCGTGGGAGGACGGGGTAGATCTCCTGGAGGAGGCCCGCGAGCTGGCCCTATCCAGATCCGCTTACCAAAGAGCGACTCGCGCTACCATTCCAGCGGATTCGCCCGATCGCATTCATGAGGTGACCTGGTTCTCCGGCTGGTGCAAGACACGAAGGGCATGCACAAGCTATCACCACCACAGGAGGGCCCTTCATCATCAGCCGGGCGCTCCAACGACTCTTACTACCTCATCGAGCCAGCAGCAGCCAGAAGAACAAGATGGACAAATCGGACGAGGAGACCGAACGTCCAGGAGCGCGCCCCTTTGCGCCCGTTTTACACCTAGTCGCCAAACAGTGTATGTATCCCGAAAACCTCATAAATGAAAATGCGGACTCCCACGAGAATCTCGGGGGCTCCTTTTGAAAATGTGTGCGTACCTGTTCTCCGATTAAAAATATTTCCGGCCCCGGCTACCCCTACCCGGGGGCTCGCCGGCTGGCCCGGCCTGTTAAGCCAACTAACCGGCTGAGTAGTGTGCGATGATGTCAGAGGCCCACTCTTCGTCTCAGCCTGAGCATAACCCGGCTGTCCGGCTAGCAAGAGCAAAAGCCCGAGGCATCCCACATGAAAAACGGGGAAGAGGCGCGACAGATCGGGCGTCCCGGCCCAGCAACTAGCTCAAACCAATCCAGCCGCTAGTACCGTGCGTAATGTACTGTCATCTCCCTTCGATTCCGGCTGCAGACCACAACCCGGCTGCCCGGCAAGGATGCAGCGAAAACAGCAGAACACCCGAGAAAGCGACTAAGCGCCTAGAAAGGAGCAAGCCGGTTTTTGAAAAAATAAGCCGTTTTCCGGCTACGATTTGACGGACTAACCTATTAACCTATGAAGATGTACGTGCATGCATATGTGCGTTCTTGTCCGACTACTTCGAGTCAGAATTCAGGAGAAGGAAAGAAGATTCGAAGCCCTTGCCTTCATCAAGCGCTCCGAATCTCGGGGGCTACACCCACTGGGTGCGCTCGCGCGCCCAGTGGAATACTGTAGTTCCCGGCCGACTAAGGGCGTTTAGCCGGCAGTTCGAAGCCCAAGTGAGGGCAAGGGCGGGAGCAATAAAGGACAAGAAAGATTCGAAGCACTGCCACGCCTACTCCCAATCTCGGGCTACACCAGGTGGAGTGCCAAGACGCCCCCAATCGAATGTTGGTTCCTCAAAAGGCGGCCGAAAGCAGCCGACGGGGGCGAGGCCAGTCAGATAAAGTTAGAAGAGTGGGAAAGAACAAGGAAGACTCGAAGCACCTGGCTACGCCAACTACTCCGAATCTCGGGGGCTACACCTAGTGGGTGCGCTGGCGCGCCCCCACTAGAGGTGTAGTTCATCCGGCTAAAAGCGTGTAGCCGGGCCAGGTCAGCCGGGCGAAGCGAGACGGCAAAGATATCAAAGGAAAATGCAACACACAAATAAAGGAAGGCCCAAGAATTCAATATTAACAAGCAAAAGGGAGACGAAGCTCCCGAGAGTTACCTGGCATCAAAGATAGCCGAGATGCATGCATAAGTTTTACGATAATCAAAAACAAGACATATACACCCGCATCCCGGCAACAGCTTAAACGGCAGGGCCTTTGCCGTGGGGACGCCTCTGGTGGCGAATGCCGGAGGCGGGCGGAGCCGCAGTGCTCGTTCGCTCCGGCTCAAGTGACGGCGGCACCGAGGACTCCGCATCCGGAGTGTCGGGGGACTCCGAGTCGGTGAGCACCTCGTCCGGATCCACATAGTCGGCGATCTTGATGGCGGACCCGCGAAGCTCCGGATGGGCTTGGCGGATAGCGGCAAGATCGGCTCCGGCGCGAAAGCCCCCGTCGATCTTCTCGACATGAGCATCCTTGTACCAGGAAAGCATCAGCGCCAAGGCCATCTTCGCTCCACCCCACGCCGCCAGATCCCGCAGTCGGTCCACCGCAGTCGGCACCTCTCCCACCTTCGCCGCCAGCTGCGCCATCGTCTCCGGAACCGGAGCCTCCGGCCACATAAAGGAGAAGATGTCCCGCGTCGCCTGACGAAGCTTCGCGGCCTCCTCACCAAGAAGAACGACGAGCTCCTAAGCCATCGGCTGCGCTCCCGGCCAGTTCTCCTGCAGCCGATTGTAGGCCAGCAGGTCTATGCCGGGGTAAAAGGCTGTCAGAAAAGAGGAGTCAAATCCGGCTACCGGATCCGGAAAGAAAAGAAGACGGAAGAAAGAATTCACCTTTGGCGGTGTGGCCGACTTGTATCAGCTCCTCCACCAGCGCCTTCTCCTTGACCGCTATCCGTTTTATCTCCTTCTCTTGGTCCTTGTTCTGGGCCTCGAGAAGGGAGAGGGCTTCGGCCCGGCTAGCGAGCGAGGCGTCGTGCTCCTTGACGGTAGCCTCCAAGCCGTCTACTCGTGCGTGCCAGTCCTTGTTCTACAAGCACAGCGTGGAGTTGGACCTGCTCAGCCGGTCGTTCGCTTTCTTCAAGCGATCGATCTCGCGCTGGGCGCACACGAGGACAGCTGCAACGAAGCCGACTATTAAACAAAAAGCCAGACGGATGAGGCGGGCTTACTTTGGGAGGTCCCGTTGGCTGCAGCAAGCTTCTGCTCCAGCGTCCGGTTCCCACCGGCTGTGGCCTCAAGCAGCCGGATGTCCTTCACTGCCAGCTCGAGTGTGGCGGCAAGATCCGACAGCGAAGCGGTGGAAGAGGCGTCGTCGTCCACGGCGTTGACGGCCAAGGACTCCTTCGCCATGAAAGCAGCTGTTCGCCACTCCTTCCCGGCGCCTCGTCGAGTCATCGCCGCTACCACGACAAGCTCCTTGCCGGTAGCCCGCTCAAGGTCGCTTCGCCTGGGGACCCTCCCATTGGGAGGGCAGCCGGCTCGGCTTGAGGAGGAGAAGGAGGTTGCGCCTCAGAGGAAAGGGAGGCGCCGGTTGGATCCGTCCGGGCGCGAGGCGGCGACCCGGCTGGCGTTCGAGCCGGGCTCGCGGCGCCGAAAGAAACCAGTGCGCTAAAGAGAAAGAGGAAAAGACAAGAGCAAAATAGGCTAAAGTCAGAAAAACAAGGACAAGGCAAAACAAACAGAAAAACGTACCCCGGCACAACTAGGGGCGGCCCTTTCTTCCGGCCAAGACGGCTTGGCGGCTGGTTCTGTTCGCCTCTTCGGAGCCGGATCCGCAGGGCGGGAGCCGGAATGGCGAGCCGCCCCACACCGCTTCGCCCACGGAAGCGCCGCCCGGCTGTCCGGCCCGGCATCCTCCTCCTCATGCACCATCGCGTGCGGGTCGACGTCCCGCTCGTTGTTCCGGCTGGGGAAGGCATCGCCGTCCCCATCCGATTCCTCGCCGGATCGCCGAGCGCGCGGCTCGGGCAAGTACGGCGCGAACACCTCGAGAGGAGTGTCGACCTCCTCGCGAAGGATGCAGGGGAAGATCTGGAAAACGCGAAAGGGTAAGCTAGACATAACAAGGAAATAACAGAGGGAATAAGCAAAAATTGCGGCTACAAGAACTTACCCGGGGCGCGCGGTTCTCCCGGCTGTAGGGCGCCAGGCTGAATTTCCAGTTCTCCGGCAGCCGCTCCTTGCTAATCGTCCACAACCACTCCTTCAAGTTGTGGTAGCGGGGATCACGGCGCGACAGCCGGGTCGGGTCCAGCCGGCCGGAGTAGAAGCACATCTTGTGTGCCCGCTGCTGGAGCGGCATCATCACCGACATCCAGCTAAGGGTGATGTCCCGACCGGTCACCGGCAGGTGACAAGGAGCGATGCGCCAGCATCGCGTCCGTCTCCGCCTTGTCACCGTAGACCTTCAAGTCCCAGTTTTGCCGGCTGGACTCGACGTCTTGGAAGGCCGGCAGGTTTATCCGGTCGACATCGGTGACGTTCTTGACATAAAAGTATGACTGCTGCCACAGCCGTACTGTGTCCTGGAGCAGGAACTTCGGGTAGCCGGATTGGGAGCGGGAGTATATGGACGCACCGCCACAGACGACTAGCGGGCCCTTCGTGTACTGGACCTGCGACCGAACTCGGAAGAGCCGGCAGAAGAGCCCGAGATCTGGCTGGATCCCGAGGTATCTCTCGCAGAACGCCATGAAGTGCGCCAGCGTTCCGATGGCGTTGGCGCCGAGGTGGTGGAGGCGGAGGTCGAAGAAGGCCAGAAAGGTGAGGAAGAAGGGATGCAGCGGCAGCGCGAACCCGCAAGGCCAAAAGTAGAGGAAGATCACGCGCTCCCCCTCCGCCGGATGCGACGACTCTTCCCCCACCGGCGCCAACCGCACTGCCACCTCCTCCACCGACGGAAGGACGCGGGTCGCGCGGTACTTTGCGATCTGGTCCTCGGTGATGGAGGAGCCACACCAGGCTCCGCGGTCAGCTGCCATGTCCGGCTGAGGAGAAGGAGCGGCAGCGGAGGAGTGACGGTGACCCGTAGCATTGACGGCGGCAAACGGGCGGTGCAGAGGGCAAGAGCACAGGAGCAGCGACGCGCGAGAAGGAGAGGAAGATTGCAGCGGGGGAGCGAAGGAAAAGAACTGCCTCCCCCGCGGCATCCCTTTAAGGTACCGGAAGGGCAACCGTCGGTGGGGCCACGTGGCGTGCATCCGGGCGACTCACACCCCAACCGCCGCCTAGATCCCGTGTGCCGAGACGGGATGCACAGAAGATCCTGGGATGGAAACCGAGGCGCCGGGCAAGCAGTTCCCCGAGGCGACGCGCGACGGGACGTTACGCTGCCCGTAGCAGAGCAATGATGGCGCGTGCGGGCGTGGCGCGCAAGACCGACGCCACGGTAGCGAATCGCTAGGCTCACCGGATCAAAATTCAAAAGAGGGAGCGCCATACAAGATTCGCCCAAGGGCGGAATCCACACGCGCTCGGGGGCTAGTGTCAGGGGGATGATCCCCGGATACCCCACCCGAGTAAGAAACAGGACAGTCGGTCTCGGCCGGCTGACCAGATGCAGCCGGACAGGGTAGGAGGGACCGGCTATCACCCAGTAGCCGGACCCTGGAGAGGAAGCCGGATACAACTACGTAGCCGGATCCAATCAGAGGGACAGACGACGTATCAGACAATGCGACGCCTCAGACGACGATAAGACGGGCAACCACCCGCCCATACCGAAGACTTGGCGTGGCTAACGGGGGAACAGTGGCCTGTGCTGACGACGGGCTCGCACGGCGTCCACTGTGCTTACGATAGCCATACCGCTCATACACCGATATGACATACCATGCCGGGTACTGTAGATGACTAGCCGGCTGGGACCCGCCTGTGGGGCCCGCCAATGAGACCCTTGCCTCTCTTCCTATATAAGGAGAGGAGGGCCTCAGTAGAAAGGGTTGGTCTCAGTTCATTTAAGGCAGTAGCTAAGGGATACAGCTCGAGGAGCACTTGTAGCTCGTATATTTCACCTAGTCATATCAGGCAGGAGTAGGGGCTTTACCTCACCACGAGGGCCCCGAACCTGGGTACTTCTTGCGTCCCGCCACGCTCGCTCGTATCCAATCTCGCCTGTGGACACCGTCGATAGCTTTCCTGCTAGTCCCCACACCTCTATCTAACCTTTTTAGGTACTGTCGTTCCCAATACAACGACAGCGCCACCACTAGATGGTTCGTCGTAGCGTCCTCTCTCCAACTAACCTAGCCACGAAGCCTTGCACGTAGCCGATCGATGGGGGCGTTCTCAACCTGAGAGCAACTACATTGCTGACGATGTCATAAATATATTTCTTTATTTTTTCGATAATCATTTCTATAATAAATAAATTCCTGGATATTACGTGGCATAGGCCCCACCAGTCAGTGGCTTGGGGTAGATTAGGCTAGGTATAAAAAGTCTGTACCGTGCATATGTGTCATGCTGACATCAGCATTACCTCATAAGCTTATTTAATGTTTATTTTTAATTCGAAAAAATGATTAAATCTTAGAATTTGAATATCTTTTGTTTTATAATTCAGAAAAATATGTATAATATATCAAAATGTTCAAAAAAATAAAATATATATTATAAACTTATTATCAAATATTATTGTGTTAACTATTTAAATAATTATTATTTAATAAAGATTTTATAAGTAATAATACTTTGCAAATTCATATTTTAATATTGGTAAATAATAAAAATATAAATAATATACTAAAATTCTTGGAAAAATAAGAACCAAAATGTAAAAATATAAACTTAATATATTATATTACTTAACTAAGTATTTATTATTTATTTAGTATTTATAAGTGATTAAAACTTGTAAAAATCATATCTTATTATTTAAAAATCACAAAAATACCTATAATGTACCAAAATGATCACAAAAATAAATTCTACACATTAAAAATGTCCTTTTTATTAATGGAAGTCAAATAAAAGGGAAAGGTCTAATAAATATTATTTAAACCCTTTTCTTTCATTTTAATTCATTAAAAATATATAAATCTTTACTATTGCTTTTAGCATTATTTGTTTAAAGTCTAAAAGCATAACAACAACATCAATTGATGTTTAAATGAAGTTCACATAGGTTTAACTATTTTAAGAAATATTAAAAGTAATCCTTGCATATCTTTTCTAAAAGCCCTAATTGATTAATAAACTTGCTTAAGAAATCTTTTAGATACCATGCCCCATTTGAGTGCTTTTGTATTGCATGCTACTTATTGTATTTACACATTGTCTCACACACTCAAAAGCTTTAATAAGAAACACAAGTGTGAAGCAAGTATAAAAGTGCAACACATTATAAAGATATCACCACAAACTTATAAACCCTAGATTAGATACAATTATTTCAGGGATTCGCGTTTATCAAACTACATTGCATTACTTATGCATAATTGCATCTTGCTTCTTTAAAAATTTGTCCTTACCGGACCAATGATGCTATTTACAGAATTTGGATCTTCTAGTATCTCGAAGACCGTGAGTGCATAATCTTGCAATCACAAAAGGCAAGTTCACAACTTGTTCATGTCCTTTGATTATTTTCTATCAAATGCTTGTAACTCAAATGTTGTCATCACCTGCATTTCAAAAAGGTCAGAAAACACTATTTTCATAATAATATGATTATGGATTATTTACCAAATGGTAATAATCTATTGATACAGTTCCAGTGGTAAAGGAACATAATATCTAGAACTTAACAACCAATGTCACCAGTGATTCTAGCGCCGTATATTACGCGTCAATCATAAGACTTGGAATAGGACGCGAAAGTCAGCTGTATCTTCTCCCTTTCGCATGGACGGATGACCTTATCGTGAGGCTGTTGATTTCTCATCGAGTTCCAAAGAATCCAGCACATGGGTGGGACCCCTTAGTTCCCCGTGATCTTGGTGTCTAGATTGTCTGTGCATCTCTGACTAGGTCTGAGTTCACCATAGTTGATGGTGACCGCCAGACAGAGTTGCGTACGGACTGTCCGAGAGGCTACCCAAAGAGTAACTATAACATCCCAAAACTTCAATCCAAGGTTATCAATATCAAATCATCCATAAATAGGGTTAACAAAAACTTTTTCAAATTTAAAATGAAAGCATTCATATATGTGTGCATTTAAAATAGGAGTTGTTTGAATTGCCATGATTGAATGATCCAATGCTTGTAAAATGTTTCTTAGGTGATTTAAACATCATCTACATCATTCCCAAACTTTTCCTAAAGAAAATCAAACAAAAAAGAATTAAAAAGGAGGAATGGTCATTTTGGCAAATTTCACTCTCATGCCTACTTTGGCTATTCCTAGTACTCAAAACTTAACAGAAACAATTCTTGATCCTTGCACCCCTTTCTAGTACACATAATGAGGTACCAAGGCCCACCTTTTGATGTGCTAAAAACATTCTGTTAACTATTTTAAATGACAGTTTAAAATAGAATCTAATGCATATGCATAGATCACCCCTATTTCAAAAACCATCTATTTGAGCTCCACTTTCAAAACCCTTGCAACCAGAGACTACCTATCACTAGTGGAGATCACTCAAAAAATTTGAAACCAAAATTCAAAACTTTCTTTCATGCGGCCATTTAATCAAACACTTGGCATGCATAATCTCTACTCTAATCCTAGCTCACTGTTTACTACAGGGTTTTGCCCCCAAATGATCTTCATTTATCTCCTCTGTCCCCTATTGATCTAACCAAACCCCTAACACCCCTCTCCCTTGTCCCTAGTCCCCATGCCATGCCATGCCGAGCCATGCCTTGCCGGCCAACCCTTGCCTTGCTGCAGTAGACCATTCCCTCTTCCCTCGCCATGTCTAGGAGGTAGCCATGAGCTCACCGCCACCCCCTGTCCCTTGCCCGAGCCAAGAGCAGCAGTAGACCACCGAGCACAAACTGCGCCCAATGCCATCGCACCATGCCAGTGCTGCCCCTAGAGCGCGCTCGGTCCCCGCTCGCACAGACCGCCCCTTGGCAGCAGCCCGTGCCCGCTGCTCCGCCTCGACCTGGAGAACACCCCAGACACGCCCGTTGGCCGCCCAACGCCTCACAGCCACCGCTCGCCGTGGACACCGCCACCTCGCCCAGACCACGTGCCACCGCCCCTACGCTCGCATTCAAGTTCTAGAGCACCGCCAGGGAACCACACATCGATCGCCACCCGTAGCCATGCCTCTACCCCACCGTAGCCATGTCGCCACCGTCGACTGCCCATCCCGCTCGGTCTCATCGTCGGGCCTATAAAAGGATCCCTCCCCAGCCTCTTATCTCCACACCATTCCACTCCTCTCACCTCTTTGAACCTCACCCACCTCTAGCCGGAGCAAGGCGAGCTCTGCCTCGCCGGAATTGGAGTCGGAGCAACCGCGGTAGGAGGAGAAGGGCGTCGTTGATTGTGACCACCCCAAGCTTCGCCGCAACCGCGCCTCTCCTCGCCATCGTCTTCCATGTCGTTTGCCCGCCTCGCCGACCCTGCTGGAGCCCTGGTACGCCCCTAGTAGACCCCCACCGAGCCGCTAGGGTTCGAGCTCGCCGACGACCTATTCGTCGTCGACGACGACCCTCAGCCGTTGATCTCGCTTCTAATCCTACGACCCACAGGCTGCACTGCTTTAGCGTTTAAGTGTCACGACAAGCGGACCCCTGTCGATTGAGCCCTCAAGACCATGGAGTGCCACTGGGCCGGCCCATTTCTTTTCCCGCGCTAGCCCACCCATTCAAATATGGATTTTTCTTTTTAGTTAAATCTAGTTTCTGTCCACTATTTCAAAATTCAATTATGTGAGTTTGAAAAATCCAAATAGCATGAAACAAATTTTGCCTGAAAGGTATTAATATGATCTATCCAAGCCCGTTGGATTTAATTCAATTAGAGTTATAGATCTCTCCTAATACAAATAAGAAGACAGAAGCTTTTGCAACTTGCAACATTTTTATAAAATCAACCAACATAGCTTTTGAGTTGATTCCAACTCTTAGAAATCACATTTCATCATATCTATCTAAATATGTAATAATATTAAGGTTTACATGCAGTGACTTTGGACTAGTACAAAAATAATGCTATATAGGCATTTCTAGTCACTTTAAATCATTAAATAATAAACTTAAACTAAAGTAATATTGATCCAACCTTTAAATCTCATTCCCACATGTTAGGATATGTGGTGAGGACATGTGTCCACATGATCCCATATTTTGGTGGTGAATATTAAATTTTAGTTAATATTTCAATGAGTAGAAATTACTTTTCTAAAATAAAAAGGATGAAACTATTGAAGTAAAACTTGTGATGTTTGTGATGATAATAGATCATCAAATGTGTGTTTTAGAATGCTATCTAGCCTAGTTAAGTATTGTTTGGTGATTGTCTACTCCGTATGTATTGTTATAGAAGATAGTACCGACCAAGCTTACGAGGAGGAGGAGTGCTATCAAGACGAATACGAAGAAAACTTCAACCACTGCACCAACCAAGGCAAGCCACCATTAACAGTGCAAGATACCCTTAGCAAGCTAGCACTATCCAAGATTAACCCTTGCAAGTTAGTACTTGCAAGTGTAGTACTTAGCAAACTAGAATCAAACTAGATGGTTTAGCAAAGATGCCGTAAGCATGCTTTGATCACACCCCTTTGACTATTAGTACTTCAAGTCTTATTGACAAGTTTTACCTCCCTTAGTTTACACAAAGTTCTTTACTTGTTTTGAAGGTAGCATAAAAAGTATAAAACTTGACCTACTTAGAAACCTTTAGATGTCATTCTATGGCATGAGATTGATCCCATCCTTCCACCTTAGTGAACACTCTTAACTTAGTATTTTAAAATAGATCAAAAACTTGAGTCACTTTAGATGGGAACACTTGGTTAAAATGAATTATGAAAACCTTGGAATGATGAGTCATTCTATTGAGATTTTTTGACATGTGTTGAGAAACACAACTGATTTATGATGATGAAAATGATGGGGCATGAGCCTTAACCCTTTTATAAAACTGATGGTTGGATTCGGATGCGATACCATTCCAAATTTACCATACAACCACATTACCTGAATTGGGTAAGGCTTAGCTGGAAATTTATATGCATTAGTATTAGTTCCCTCACGAGAGAGGTTTGAGCTGAGGCTACCTCTCATGATGTCCACCTATGCAGTGCCCAAGATGACTGATGGTCACGGTTGGGAGGCCATGCTCATAGGAGAGGTGCTTATACTAGGGTGTGTAAAGGGAAGGTTATGTTTGATTATCTGCATACTAAGTATGATGATTCAAGGTTACCCCTGACAGATGTATCGAATCTTGTGGTGGAAGTGTACCACCTCTGCAGAGTGTCAAACTATTCGAATAGCCGCGTCCGCAGTTATGGACAGTTGGAATGGCCATACTATTTTGTTGTCAGATGTTTTCTAAATAACTTGAAACGAATGATGAATCTTGACTTGACCACAACAGGGTTGTGTTTATGACAAAAGCTTCCCAACTTAAGTGATTCTAGAACTTTACTTTATCTTTCTTTGCTTCTGAACTCGGCTTAGGTTTCAAACTTAACTTTAGAGTTAAACTTAGATTTAGCACTTTAACTTAGAACTATAGTACTTGTTAGTGGTAGTTTGCGAGTACTTAAAGAGTACTCATGGCTTTTGTCCCTGGCTATTCTCATGGCCAGACTATGAAGGAGACTATCAGGAGGATGGTCATCAGGACGGCTATGATAACTAGACTAGGACCTTCGTCAGCATTGCCTGTGCCCCTGAAGATGGACCCCACCGCTACGCTTATCTTTTATTTCCACTGCTTGTTGTATTAAAGACTGGATCATGAGATCCTTATTTGTGTAAAGACCTTATGTATGGTTTGTAATGGATGATGTACTGTGATATCCAATCCGTTATGTCTCGCAAAAATGGTAATCCTGGGATTGCGAGGTATGGCATAACGGGCATCTAGGATTAAAAATCCGGGTGTTGATAGTAACCGTGGTAGTTGTCTCGGGGGATCGTGTCTCATGCGGGGTCACGGAGAGGGCAGTACTGGCTTGGATCTTAGACTAGGCCCCATACCAAGGAAGTGTGGACAAGCTCGCGGCTTGGTTGTGCATCAAGGCTAAGGTCTCTTATGGGAAAAGTGACGCACCTCTGCAGAGTGTAAGAATTGTGACATGTTACTCCCTGTTCCGGGAAGGAGCTACGAACGCGGCAGGAAAGGAACCCCACGAAGGTTCTGGTCAACCTGTGAAGGCTGTCGGACATAGTTTTCAGAAAAAAAGAATCTTTGAAGAAATGTTTATGAAAACCTGCATTGCCTATGACCTAAGGTTTGTGGCTGTAGATATAGTGCATCATACACTCCTTTTTAGTGAACTTGCTGAGTACGCTCGTACTCAACCGTACCTTCTTAACCCTTGCTAGGTTCTAAGTTGTTGAAGACGATGCCAACATCAATTTCTACTCAAGAAACCATCATCAACAACTCAAGTTCTTCAACAGAGTCAATGAAGTCCACATATACGTCAACCAAAGCGAAGACTAAGTTCTTAAGTAGATAGAAGTAGATTCTTGATACATTGCAAATGTATCTATAATTTTTTATGTTCCATGCTTGGTTTTATCTACTTTCTTATGTTTTGTTCCAACTTTGGAGTACTTTTCATATGATTTCCTGGACTAACCTATTAACAAGATGCCACAGTGCGGTTACTGTTTTTCTGCTGTTTTTGGTTCCAGGAAGTCAGAAAATGAATATTCTCGGAATTGGACGGGATAAAAGCCAAAGTTACTATTTTCCCGGAAGACTCACGGAGCCATAAGGAGAGTCAGAGAGGGGCCACAGGGTGGCCACACCCCCCCTTGGCGCGGGCCAGCCCAGGCCGTGCCAGGGCATGGTGTTAGCCCCCTGGCCGGCCACCGACCTTGCCTCCTTTGCCTATATATTCCTCCCGATGCGAAAACCCTAAATCGTCAATCAGAAATCCAAGAAAAGTTCCGCAGCGCCGCCGCCACCGAAGGGGAGATTCGGGGGACAGAAAGTCTCTGTTCCGACACCCTGCCGGGACGGGGAAGTGCCCCCTGAGCCATCTCCATCGATCTCCACCACCATCTCCATCACCGTTGCTGATTCCCATGATGAGGAGGGAGTAGTTCTCTCTCAAGACTAAGGGTTCTACCGGTAGCTATATGTTCATCTCTCTCTCTATGCATGATCTTATTGAGATCATGAGCTTGTAATCTATAGATCTACCTTGCTACTCAAGTGCTTTAATAGATCTCTGCTCTCCCCATGTGTGTGAAAGTGAAAGCGTGCTCACCATGGTGGCACTTAGGCTAGAGATTACAAATACTTGTTATGAGTTATATTTGGAGTTGGATGTCTTTATGAAATTGTGGTGTTTGTTGGACCTATCTAGAGCTCAAGGTGACAGTGTGAGGTTATCTAGATGGGAAAGGCTTACTTTGAGGTGTGCTGTTATAGCCCTACCATGGACTAGAGTGTCCAACCGGAGAGTAGTTAAGAGTAGTATCATAAAGAGAAGATATTTATATGAGAATGTTCACTAGTGAAATTATGATCCCTAGGCCTTGTTTCTAAGCACCGAAACACCGTTTGCTACTAGATCTGTTACATGTTTGCTTGCTTCCTTCTTTATTTCAGTTTGCATTTAGTCTCTTCCACGCCATCAAGCTATTTTCTAGCACCGTTACCACTTATAATTATCTATACCACTTGTATTTCACTATCTCTTCGCCGAACTAGTGCACCTATACACCTGACAAGTGTATTGGGTGTGTTGGGGACACAAGAGACTTCTTGTATCTTGATTGGAGGGTTGCTTGAGAGGGTATACCTTTGACCACTTCCTTCCTGAGTTCGATAAACCTTGGGTGATCCACTTAACGGAAAACTTGCTGCTGTTCTACAAACCTCTGCACTTAGAGGCCCAACAACTGTCTACAAGAATAGAAGTGCGTAGGCATCAAGCTATTTTCTGGCACCGTTGCTGGGGAGGTAAGGTAAAAGGTATTCACACCGGAGGATTAAAGAAGAATAACCTCCCACGGCAAACGCCTATTTTCTGGCGCCGTTGTCGGGGAGGTAAGGTAAAAGGTATTCACACCGGAGGATTAAAGAAGAAGAACCTCCCATGGCAAACGCCTATTTTCTGGCGCCGTTGCCGGGGAGGTAAGGTAAAAGGTACTCACATCCTCCGGTGTGAGTGCTCGAAGTTATTTCCTTTAGAGCTTTATAGTATTTATCTTGAGTTAGGACATGAAGTGTTTGAAGAGAAAATTAAAAAACCGATGGAACTTTATTTGCATGCTAATAGCAATGTTATTAGTATGAATTCTTTGAACACCATTATTGCTAATGCTATAGAAAAGTCTAAGCTTGGGGAAGCTGGTTTTGATGAGCATGATATTTTTAGTCCCCCAAGCACGGAGGAGAAAATTTACTTTGATGATACTATACCTCCAATATATGATGATTACAATGATGAATATGATATTTTCAGTCCACCTACTATTGAGGAGAAAATTAGTGATTACAATATGCCTCCTATATTTGATGATTATGGTGATGAGAATAATAATGATAGCTATTTTGTTGAATTTGCTCCCACTACAATTAATAAGAATGACTATATTTATGTGGAGAGTATTAATTCTTTTATGCATGTGGCTCATGATAAGAATGTTTTATGTGATAGTTATATTGTTAATTTTATTCATGATGCTACTGAAAGTTATTATGAGAAAGTCAAACATGGTTTTATGTATCTCAACAATATTAAGTTTCCCCTCTTTATGTTGAAAGTCTTGAAGTTGCACTTGTTTTGCTTTTCTATGATTGTTTCTTTGTGATTTCATGACTTGTTTCTTTACAAGATTCCTATGCATAGGAAGTGGGTTAGACTTAAATGTGCTTTGAATTTGCTTCTTGATGCTCTCATTTACTTCAATTCATATTTCTTATGTGAGCATCTTCTCAAACTATCAAGCCTAACTTAAAGGCATTAAAGAAAAGTACTTATTGGGAGATAACCCAAAAGTTTTAGATGAGTCTTGGAAGTTATTAGTAATAACCGCTCCTTATCGTTTTTATTTGCTTTTTGTGCCAAGAGTAACCTCTAATGAGAGAAAAGTAATGATTGGGAAAGTTGCTGTCCCGAAACAGATTTTTGTACTTCACCGTAAAAATTCGTGTAAAATCTCTGAACGTCTTTTTGAGGCGTGAATTTTTGTGCTCCTGCCCCAGGTTGTTATCTAACTTTCGTTAGTTCAACACGTTTTGATTTGAGTAACAGAAGGTCTTAGAAAAAATCCGTCTTTGCCTATTGGTCTGTTTTGACAGATTTCTGTCATTTTCTGCATTTGCTTCTTGTTGGTTCCTTTTTGAGTTCTTTTGGGGAATTGAGCTTTTTGAGGGAAGTGCTACAGTATCTAGTGTTCTAATGGAAGTTTATTTGGTGTTAGAACTGAACCTTAAGACTTATTTATCTTGAGTGCACTAATGTTGCTAATAAAGATTGTGTGAAGTTTTGTATGAAGGAAAAATTTCAGGTGTATGGAAGGAATGAGTAATGAGATGAAGGATGGACTAAAGCTCAAGCTTGGGGATGCCACGCGTGTCACCCCAAGAAATATCCAAGAAGTACAAGCGTCAAGTCTTGGACCTGCTGTGTTGGAGTCAGAGCATATGATGAAGGATCTTTTGTAAAGAGTCGAGTTGTAATCTATAGTCATGTCTTGGACCTGCTATGTTTCTGTTGTACCACTCTGAGGGATGTAATACTAGTGAACGGTGTTTCATTGGTGTTATGTCAACGACTATAGTGTACTACATCATGCAGTGGTATGCTGGTATCAGAGCATATGCTTCGACCTTAGGATTAAAACCCTTTTAGGAGGATCTGTAGGTTGGATAGTGACTGTAGAAGCCATCTTATCTAAACCAAGACTTGTGATGGATATTCACTTGAGGATAACCTTGTCACACTTAAGTTGGATGTTTTGTCATCTTTCTTAAGGATTAGTTATAGGTATTCTCTAGAGAAATGTCATTTTTGTGTTGATCTAAATAGGTATAACACCACTAAGATATCTTAAGTAAGTTAAAATATCAAAGAAGATTACGGCTAGGATTAGGATATCATCTGGAGTAGTATTAGTGATGGAGTCTATATTTAGAATTCCTGTAATTAGAAGAATCTTACCACTAGTTGATACCATTATACCACTTACGGTAGACCACCAGAGTATGTATACATACAATTGGAAGTAAATCATGTGGCATTCACTTGAGAATTCCATGTGATGGAGTAAAATTCTGTTAAGAGTTGTTAATAGTAAGCTAAGAAGAAGAGTCGTCAAGGTGAGGGTAACTCTTCAATCATGATGACTAGGTAGATCATAACAAGTTCATGGTGAAAGTAACTCCGAGACCATGATAAGTATGTAATTAGCACAAATACTTAGTAAATAATCTTGTAACAACAGTAAGTAAAGAACAATGTAGGTCTATGATAGAAGTCATAGGTATTATAATATTATGATAATTTTGAATTAAGGTAGTAACTACAATTTTGTTAGTAGTTTTGAGAGATCATGTGAGGATAGTTTACGATAGAATGGAAGATTGGTATTCTTTAGTAGTCCCAAAAGAAAGGTAAGAGGCTTATCAAAACCAAATTGAGACCACTTTGCTCAAAATTATCCTCTTGCAACTGAGAAATTTGGGTAAATAATGAGGCAAAGAGTAGTTTGGCTTCTAAGTGCTAAGTATCACGAGGTAAACCTATATTAGGAGGTGTCATATACTACACAGCTAAGCCTGAATTCTAGAGGTATTATACTCAACTAATATATTCCGGGCTTAGAGTGATGTGTGTTATATATACCACATTTGGATTTCTTGGTTTTTTCTTGCATCTTCTTGATTGACTAGGTCTATGCATAAAGTGGAACTTTATGGGCATATGCATGCTATTTCATGGAGTTCTTACTTGATGTACAGGTCTAGTGGGGAAAATGGGTTCGCGTGAGGGAGAGGCGAATTATCACTCCGATGGAGGGAAGGTGAAGGCTCATGGGATGATGCTGACACAACAAAAGGAGGTTAGATATCCAATTCCAAAGGAAGGAGAAATTCAAATGCCGTATTAAATCACCAACGAAGGAGTTCTTTAGTATATGAAGGGTAAGGAAGACGGGAGAAATGCTGAAATAGAGAGGCAGAATCAATTCTATCAGGAGACTTTAAATAAAATGCAAGAGAAGCAACCTGAGGAATTACATACAAGGGTTAAACTAGTGAAGTTCTTACAAACTAAGCCTTGGAGTTTTTCCATGGTAGAAGAACCTTTGGAGGCGGAAAATTGGTTAATGGATACATCTCGGAAGCTTAAAAGTGTGGGATGTAAGGATGAAGAAAAGATGAGGTATGCAACTTATCTATTGACCGGAACTGCAGCCACATATTGGGAGAAGTTAAGGTTCACAACATTGGGAGAAGGTGTTAGTACCTAGGCTGAGTTCAAAAAGAAGTTTCGTGGAGAATTTGTTAATCGGAACAATGGGAAAAGGAAGGAGAATGAAACTTTAGAAATGAAGAATCTTCTAGTTCTGAAACATGTATGGGAGTTTAATCGTTTATCCAAGTACATTAGAGCAGAAGTAAACTTGGAGGCGAAACAACAAAGGAAGTTCATGAAGGGACTACAAGCAGTTATGAGGATGCAGCTTAGGATTGTGCGTACAAAGGAGTTTCAGGAATTATTGGATAGTGCACATATATCAGAAGGTGATGAGATTGTTGTACCTGAAGGAAAGAGGAAGAAAGTTCAAAAACAAACCACAACATGTCCGGATCCACATCTGATGTACAACACAAAGAAGATATGTCACAATTGTGGAATTAGGGGCCACATTATTAAGGAGTGCCCAAACCCTAATATATTATGTTACCAATGTGGAGAACCTAGACACATGATGATGAACTAGATGAACCGACCGTTAACTCGTGGGTTGTCAATAGGAGGAATAGGACCAATAATGGGGCTACCATCTAGTCCAAACATTCATCCTACTTCAATGAAGAGAAATGCAAGAGCATTTCTAAGAAAGTCTAACAAGTGTGGAATTATTGGACACAAGAAATCATGTTATCCAGAACATCGGGAGAAATATGGAACATCCGTAGGAGGAAATTTAAGATACCCTAGATCATCTTCAAAGTAGGGTGTTATTGAAGAAGGTACATCTTCAGGAAAACGGAAGTTTGAGACCATGACTCAAGTCAATCGTAATGAAGCAAGTGGTAAGTCAATACATTATTAGTTGTATAAGTGCTTCGTACATGCATTTAAGGAATCGGGGAATTCGTGTAAGGGAGTGACGAGTTTCGAAGATCAAGTTGAAGACTTGCACGAAGAAGGAAGCTGAATTTAAGTAGTATCAACATTATTTTGAAGGATCGATCAATCCCAACTCACTATGAGTTGGCAATAAAAAGGAATAGTAGTGTTGAAAAAGGTGTGGAGCAACATAAAGGAATGAACTTAAGTTCACTCAAAATAGGTGATGTTGCTAAGAAGCTAATGAAGTAGTTGTACCTAGTTCATGGAAGTATCATGAATAGGTGCAAAGAAGAAGTCTTGAAATAAAGGTGGTATTTGTCAACACCCGGATTTTTAATCCTAGATGCCTGTTATGCCATACATCGCAATCCCAGGATTACCATTTTTGCGAGACATAATAGATTGGATATCACAGTACAGCATCCATTACAAACCATAATAAGGTCTTACACGAATAAAGGATCTCATGATCCAGTCTTAATACAACAAGCAGCCGAATAAATAATAAGCGTAGCGGTGGGGTCCATCTTCAGGGTCACAGGCAATGCTGGCGATGGAAGATAGTCCTAGTTATCATAGCCGTCCTGATGTCCGTCATCTTGGTAATCTCCTTCATAGTCTGGCCATAGGAATAGCCAGGGACAAAAGCCATGAGTACTCTTTAAGTACTCGCAAACTATCACTAACAAGTAAGGTAATTCTAGTGGGAAATGCTAACTCTAGGTTTATTTGTAAAGTTAAGTTTGAAACCTAAGCTGAGTTCAGAAACAAAGAAAGGTAAAATAAAGTTCTAGAATCACTTAAGGTGGGAAGCTAGTGTCATAGTCACAATCCTGTTATGGTCAAGTCAAGATTCATCATTCATATCATAAGTCATTTTGAAAATATCTAACAACAGAACAATATGGCCACTCCAACTGTCTATAACCGCGGACGCGGCTATTCGAATAGTTTGACACTCTGTAGAGGTGGTACACTTTCACCACAAGATTCGATACATCTGTCAGGGATAACCCTGAATCATCATACTTAGTATGCATATAATCAAACATAACCTTTCCTTTACACACCCTAGTATAAGCACCTCTCCTATGAGCATGGCCTCCCAACCATGACCATCTGTCATCTTGGGCACTGCATAGGTGGACAACATTGAGAGGTAGCCTCAGCTCAAACCTCCCCCGCGAGGGAACTAATACTAATGCATATAAACTTCCGGCTAAGCCTTACCCAATTCAGGTATTGTGGTTGTACGGTAAAATTGGAATGGTATCGCATCCGAACCCAACCATCAGTTTTGTAAAATGGTTAAGGCTCATGCCTCAACATTTTCATCATCCTAAACCATTTGTGTTTCTCAACACATGTCAAAACATCTCAATAGAATGACTCATCATTCCAAGGTTTTCACAATTCATTTTCACCAAGTATTCTCATCTAAAGTGACTCAAGTTCTAGTTTAGCTCTAAACTACTAAGTTAAGAGTGTTCACTAATGTGGGATGCTAATGTCCATCTCATTCCATAGAATGACATCTAAGTCTCACTTTGATAGGTCAAATTTTATTCTTTTTATGCTACCTTCAAATAAGTAAAGGATTTTAATAGAGTAAAGAAAGTAAAGCTTGGAAATAAAACTTGGGGTAGGTAATAGTCAAAGTGGTATAACCAAAGCATGCCTAATGCATCTTGCTTAGGTTATCTAACTTGCAAGTGTTAGCTTGCATTGTTAATGATGGTTTGCTAATAATAGCTTGCTCAGTTTACTTGAAGTGCTAGGCTTGCCTTGGTTGGCGCAGTGGTTGAAGTTTTCTTCCTCCTCCTCTTGGTAGAACTCCTCCTCCTCGAAAGCTTGGTCGGGAATATTGTCTATACATACATACGGGATACACAATCACCAAACAATTCTTAACTAGTCTACTTAGCATACTAAGGCACACATTTGATGATCTATTATCATCACAAGCATCACAAGGTTTAATTAACTAGCTTCAATCTTTTTATTTGAGAAAAGTAATTTCTACTCATTGATATTAACTAAGATTTAATATTCTCCAATTAAAATATGGGATCATGTGGACACATGTCATCACCACATATTCTAACATATGGGAATGTGATTTAAAGGTTGGATCACATTTTAATAAGTTTAATATTTAATGATTTAAAGTGACTAGAAATTCCTATATAGCATTATTTTGGTACTAGTTCAAAGTCACAGCATGCAAACCTTAATATTATTACATATTCAGATAGGTATGCTTAAATGTGATTTTTGAGAGTTGGAATCAACTCAAAAGCTATTATGGTTGATTTTAGAAAAATGTTTGAATGTGCAAAAGCTAATGTCTTGTTATTTTTACTAGGATAGATATCTAACTCTAAAAGATTCAAATCCAACAGGCTTGGATAGAGATTTTCATTACCTTTCCAACAAAATTGGAATCACTCCATTTGGATTTGTAAAACTCTTTGAATTGATTTTTGAACTAAGGGACAGAATTGATTTTTAATCTAAATAGAAAAACCAAATTTGAATTAAATGGGTCGGCCCAGTAACGCTCAGCGGCGCAGAGGGCTGCTGACAGGTGGGTCCCGCATGTCAGCGGCACATAAAACCTGAAGCGGTACGGGACGATCTGGGCCACACGATTAGAACACAGATCGACGGTCCATGGTCGTCGTCGACGACGGACTGGTCACCGGTGAGAGCGAACCCTAGGCGGCAGGTGGGGGTCTACTGGGGATGTACCAGGGTTCCAGCTAGTGCGGTGAGGCGGGCGATCGAACTGGACGGCAACGGCGAGCTTAGGTGAAGTCGTGGCAGGGGCTAAGGTGGACGAAATCGACGGGGACTTCTCCTCCTCTACAGCGGCTACCTCCGGTGGAATTCCGGCGAACGGCGGCTCGAGCAGCTCCGGCGAGAGAGGGGACACAATCAGTGGAGAGAGGGGAGTGGAATGGTGTGAAGAGATGGTGCTGGGGTGGCCTCCTTATATAGGCTCGACGAGGGCTACCAGCATAGGCGAGGTAGGCGGTCTGCTGGAGGTCAGCTATGGCGCAATGGCGTGGCTAGGGGCGGTGGCATGTGGTCGGGGGCTTCATGCGTTCTAGGAGATAGAGGTGGTGCTCGACGGCAATCATGGCGACTGTGGGTCGCGCGGCGGTGCACGGCCTTGTCTGGCGGATTGCTAGGTTCAAGGCGAAGCTGCGTGCACGATTTGGTGTCGGGGCTTGGTCTGTGGCATGCTGGCGGCGATCGCGCTCTGGCGCGCTCTGGCTATGTGTAGAGAGAAAGGGCGGCGATGTTGTGGGGTGATCCAGTGGTGGGGGTTGATCGAGGGATGGACCATGGGCAGCGGTGAGGTCACGCCTTGCTCCCTGGAGCAGCGGAGAGGGGCTGGTGGTCGCCTGTGGCTGGTGCACGCTTGGTCGGCGATCATGGCATCGGGGCGGCATGGCACTGGCGCCATGGGCTAGATATAGGGTTGGTTTTGGTCTGGTTGGACCTGGGGAGACCAGAGTGATCAATGCACAACAAATGGCTCGACAATATTAGCTCCAAAACAATAATAGTTAGGCCATAATGATTCTGCTTACAAGGTGTTCGATCAAATGGCCGCAAGAAACTTTTGTTTGAATTTTGTGCTGATTTTTGGTGGAGTGATGTATCTTATGCTTAAGCATCTAGGTGTGCTTGGTATTTTAAAATGGAGTTCATTTGAGTGGTTTTTGAATTAGTGTGATCTTGATACATACACTAGATTCAATTTTCAAATGTCATTTAAAATTAGAGTTTGAATGATTTTGGGAGATCACAAAGTGGTCCTTGGCACATCACTACTTGTACTAGCAAGGGGTGCAAAGATCCACAATTGTCTCTGTTGGCATTTGAGTCCTAGGAACACCCAAAGTGTCCTAATTAGTTAAAATGGCACAAATGACCATTTCTTTATTTTATTTTATTCTTTTTGATTTCTTTTTCTTTGGGATTTGTTTGGGAATGATTTAGATGATGTTTAATTCACCTTAGAATCATTTTACAACCAAAGGATCACTCAAACATGGCAATTCAAATCAACTCCTAATTTAAATGCACACACATATGAATGCTTAATTATTTTTAAATGAAAAAGGTTTTGTTAACCCTAAATTGGGTAGATTTGATCTTGATTAACCTTGGATTAAGTTTTGGGATGTTATAGTATTCAAGCTCTGACAACTCGGAGAGAATGCCAATAGTAAGTCAAAAACCCCTAGGCACCCAGGAGGATCCATAGCTGGTATCCGTAGTTGGTATCCGTAGCTGGTATCCTAGCGCTTTAGCTAAGTAGGTCATCTTTGTGTAATTTAAAGAGCATAAAACTTTGCCTAAGTTAAGTTAGACCTAAGGAAGTATGAAATTAAAAGATCGTCTTTCGAGACGCTTCATGAAACCGGTCTTACCAAAGCGAAAATGTCCAAAAGGTTAGAAGTAATACAAATAGTGTCGGAAGATTCATTTCGGAGATCCACAACTGTGTGGGTGTACCGCAAATTCTTTCGTGAAGCCTTATAGAGATAAAGTATAGGCTAGACAAAAACCAATATCCTTACTATCGAGTTAATGTATATTATACTTACAGATTAGAGACCATTAGAAAACCCCAAGGGGGAGAGTAAACAATAAACACTGAAGTATTGTTGACTAACCTTTTGACTAAAGGTTGGAGAAGTAGTACTAAGTTATGATGAGGTTAAGCCTTATTCTCATAAGGTTATAAGAAATCATCTGTATAAGAGTACTCTCTAGAGTATGTCCGGATGAGAGATCGAAGGAGATATAACTGCTTAACCCTGGTGGACTAGTTATATAGGGGAAATAGCTCGTAAGTTGTCCCTAAGAGTGAAGAGAGTATTCCAAGATAGATCACTAAAGTGTTATAGGAAAAATGGATTGGAATGGACAAAATGTGTCCACAACCAATTCTAAACAAGACTGTAAGGACATAAACCCAAGGGATTATAGTAGAAGGAGTTATGCTACTTATTGGAAATGATAGTTGAACGTTGCCAAGTATGAAGTGGATTCATGGAAAAAGATCGGGATATGGGATACCTCAATTATCCCTAAATGTGATCACCATGGAGTTGAGTAATGTCGTGATCAACACCAGTAAATACCTCATTCCGAAACACAAGAGAGTACGAACTTCGGGGACGAAGTTTATTTTAAGGGGGAGATAGTAACACCACAACATTAGAGCTTAGAAATAAGATGAACACATGTGTGTGCATTGCATTCATGCGTAGAAAATCCGGATAATTTTCGCGCTTTTAAATAAAACTTGTCAAAGTGATTGAAGCTTCTCTTGACTTGGTGGAACTGAAGTAGATCATCAAGTTGACTGTGATAACTTTCAATATGACCTTTGTTAAAAACCTTATTTTGGGTTATATAATTTGATCTAAGGGTAGATCAAAT
Source organism: Avena insularis (assembly GCA_023614405.1). Taxonomy (NCBI): domain Eukaryota; kingdom Viridiplantae; phylum Streptophyta; class Magnoliopsida; order Poales; family Poaceae; genus Avena; species Avena insularis. The sequence goes on from CM042690.1 coordinate 642,568,756, forward strand.
GTAATAAAACTAATTCACAACACACTACTTAACAAGGAGTACTAGATCTTTGTTTAATGTCTAAAAGTGTAACAACGACATCAATTGATGTTTAAATGAAGTTAACATAGGTTTAACTATTTTAAGAAATATTAAAAGTAATCCTTGCATTTTTTTCTAAAAGCCCTAATTGATTAATAAACTTGCTTAAGAAATCTTTTAGATACCATGCCCCATTTGAGTGCTTTTGTATTGCATGCTACGTATTATATTTACACATTGTCTCACACACTCACAAGCCTTAATAAGAAACACAAGTGTGAAGCAAGTATAAAAGTGCAACACATTCTAAAGATATCACCACAAACTTACAAACCCTAGATCAGATACAATTATTCTGAGGATTCGCGTTTATCAAACTACATTGCATTACTTATGCATAATTGCATCTTGCTTCTTTAAACATTTGTCCTTACCGGACCAATGATGCTATTTACGGAATTTGGATCTTCTAGTATCTCGAAGATCGTGAGTGCATAATCTTGCAATCACAAAAGGCAAGTTCACAACTTATTCATGTCCTTTAATTATTTTCTATCAAATGCTTGTAACTCAAATGTTGTCATCACCTGCATTTCCAAAAGGTCAGAAAACACTATTTTCATAATAATATGATTATGGATTATTTACCAAATGGTAATAATCTATTGATACAGTTCTAGTGGTAAAGGAACATAATATCTAGGGCTTAACAACCAATGTCACCAGTGATTCTAGCACCGTATAGTACATGTCAACCATAAGACTTGGAATGGGACGGGAAAGTCAGTTGTATCTTCTCCCTTTCGCATGGACGGATGACCTTATCGTGAGGCTGTTGATTTCTCGTGGAGTTCCAGAGAATCTAGCACATGGGTAGGACCCCTTAGTTCCCCGCGATCTTGGTGTCTAGATTATCTGTGCATCTCTGACTGGGTCTGAGTTCACCATAGCTGATGGTGACCGCCGGACATAGTAGCGTACGGACTCTCCGAGAGGCTACCCAAAGAGTAACCATGGTAGTTGTCTCGGGGGATCGTGTCTCATGCGGGGTCGCGGAGAGGGCAGTACTGGCTTGGATCTTAGACTGGGCCCCATACTAAGGAAGTGTGGACAAGCTCGCGGCTTGGTTGTGCAATAAGGCTAAGGTCTCTTATGGGAAAAGTAACGCACCTATGCAGAGTGTAAGAATTGTGACATGTTACTCCCTGTTCCGGGAAGGAGCTACGAACGCGGTAGGAAAGGAACCCCACGAAGGTTCTGGTCAACCTGTGAAGGCTATCGGACATAGTTTTCAGAATAAAAGCAACCTTTGAAGAAATGTTTACGAAAACCTGCATTGCCTACGACCTATGGTATGTGGCTGTAGAGATAGTGCATCATACACTCATTTTTAGTGAACTTGCTGAGTACGCTTGTACTCAACCGTACCTTCATAACCCTTGCTAGGTTCTAAGCCGTTGAAGACAACGCCAACATCAATTTCTACTCAAGAAACCATCATCGACAACTCAAGTTCTTCAACAGAGTCAATGAAGTCCACATATACGTCAACCGAAGCGAAGACTAAGTTCTTAAGTAGATAGAAGTAGATTCTCTAGCCATAAAACCTACTTCTGTAGACCATTGCAATAGCAGCAATGGCAAGCCAAATAGTTTATATACTAGTCATAGTTACTAGATAGTTTTGAGTTATTACTTCTGGTTCTTCTTTGTAAGAAGTTTCTTTCTCTCTCTTTAACCTAGAGTGTTCTTTGAATCTTTTGTAAAGAGTCGAGTTGTAATCTATAGTCATGTCTTGGACCTGCTGTGTTTCTATTGTACCACTCTGAGGGATGTAATACTAGTGAACGGTGTTTCATTGGTGTTATGTCAACGACTATAGTGTACTACATCATGTAGTGGTATGCTGGGTCACCGCATTACACTTGATGAAGGCGGCATCTGAACGAATGGTGGGTCTTAATCACCTGGATATGGTTAGGTTGGATGAGCACTCCATCCAAGCGGTGAAGAACACATGGGCGGGTAGATTTCAGCCTTACTTCGACAAATCTCAATGGCCAGAGTATCATGGTGTCCAACTTTGGCCAGATCCGGCTATGAAGGTAGTTAGTTGGGGAAGAAGACAAACCAAGTGTTTCCGAGGTGACATGGATGATTGGGCAGGTGGGTACCATCGGGAATGGGACAGCGAGTATTTCTAGAAGCCTCGTGACAAAACCCATTGTGGAGAATGCAATGGTGATGGCCATAATAAAACATCTTGTATCCAAAGGAAGAAATCAAAGTGAGCCAATGATGTCTACGCACTTCTATTCTTGTAGACAGTTGTTGGGCCTCCAAGTGCAGAGGTTTGTAGAACAGCAGCAAGTTTTCCCTTAAGTGGATCACCCAAGGTTTATCGAACTCAGGGAGGAAGTGGTCAAAGGTATCCCCTCTCAAGCAACCCTGCAATCAAGATACAAGAATTCTCTTGTGTCCCCAACACAACCAATACACTTGTCAGGTGTATAGGTGCACTAGTTCAGTGAAGAGATAGTGAAATACAAGTGATATAGATAATTATAAGTGGTAACGGTGATAGAAAACAACTTGATAGCGTGGAAGAGACTAAAGGCAAAATGAAATAAAGATGGAAGCAAGAAAACATGTAACAGATCTAATTGCAAACGGTGTTTCAATGCTTAGAAACAAGGCCTAGGGATCATACTTTCACTAGTGAACACTCTCATATAAATATCTTCTCTTTATGATACTACTCTTAACTACTCTCCGGTTGGACACTCTAATCCATGGTAGGGCTATAACAGCACACCTCAAAGTAAGCCTTTCCCATCTAGAAAACCCCACACTGTCACCTTGAGTACTAGATGAGTCCAACAAACACCACAATTTCATAAAGACATCCAACTCCAAATATAACTCATAACAAGTATTTGTAATCTCTAGCCTAAGTGCCACCATGGTGTGCACACTGTCACTTTCACACACATGGGGAGAGCAGAGATCTATTAAAGCACTCGAGTAGCAAGGTAGATCTATAGATTACAAGCTCATGATCTCAATAAGATCATGCATAGAGAGAGATGAACACATAGCTACCGGTAGAACCCTTAGCCTCGAGAGAGAACTACTCCCTCCTCATCATGGGAATCGGCAATGGTGATGGAGATGGTGGTGGAGATCGATGGAGATGGCTCCGGGGGCACTTCCCCATCCGGCAAGAGTGCCGAAATAGAGACTTTCTATCCCCCGAATCTCCCCTTCAGTGGCGGCGGCGCTGTGGAACTTTTCGTGGATTTCTGATTGACGATCCAGGGTTTTTGCCTCGGGAGGAATATATAGGCGAAGGAGGCAAGGTCGGTGGCCAGCCAGGGGGCCCACACCATGCCCTGGCGTGGCCTAGGGGTACCCGCGCCTAGGGGGTGTGGCCAGGCCCTGGCCCTCCCCCATCTCGTATTTTGGCTCTGTGAGTCTTCTGGTAAAATAGGAACTTTGGCTTTTGTCCCGTCCAATTCCGAGAATATTCATTTTCTGACTTTCTTGGAACCAAAAACAGCAGAAAACAGGCAACTGGCATGGTGGCATCTTGTTAATAGGTTAGTCCAAGAAATCATATGAAAAGTACTCCAAAGTTGGAACAAAACACAAGAAAGTAGATAAAACCAATCATGGAACATCAAAAATTATAGATACATTTGTAATGTATCAACATCCCCAAGCATAACTCCTGCTCGTCCTCGAGTAGGTAAGTGATAAAAAGAAAGAATACTTTTTTAGGTGACATGCACCATCATAAACTTGATCAAAGTATTTGTAAAACATTGATAGTTGGGATCATAGTACTTCAACATAGCATGAAAGATAAAGTTCTAACAATAAAACATAGCAACTATGTTGCAACATGAAAAGGCACAAACAAAAGATTAATGAATAACAATGCTTTGCAAGATGTTTGTTTGTTTCACATAAATAAAACATAGTATAGTGGCATTCAGCTTGTCCCTCATAGAGTAGCAAACATATATGCATAGGACACCTTCAGAGTTTATAAGAGTGACTAGATACAAATAGTTTAAAACAAACAATATCAAGGTATGCATCAATCAACAAGTCTTGGGACAATGCACATAGAACTAAGAATGGCCACTATGCTCTCTCAATAGGTGCATAAAGATAGAAGGTGGAGACTCAACATAAAAGTAAAAGAAAGGCCTTCATAGAAGGAAGTAGGGATTCAAGTCTCCTAAAGAGCTTCCAAAAATTATGGTACTTATTAGCTTTCAGCTCTCATTGCCCCTATCATAAGCATCTTGAAGTGATTAAGGTTAAAGTGAACAAACTATGGTGTATATGCTTTATGAGAATAAGTTGGAAATCTCATGTCCCTTGAATACGAGGGCCGCTCCTCATGCTACTCAAGTTTAGTCACCGGTAAGTTCTTGTCATCGTAAGTACATGTGTATCATAGAGAACCGCCAACGGGGTACCCCTTGCCCGATGATACAGAAGAATCCCCATATCAAAATGACAAGGCAAGCAAACAACGAGCATCTTAGTAATCTTCTTATTTACCATGGGAATATGGTGTTTTTTTCTCTCTTTCCTCTTTTCATATATCTCTTTTTTCTTTTTCTCAATATAGGACTCTTTTTTTTATAAGCAGAATGCTTCATAGACAGCTCATTATGGTTGCGCTGCAGGTTTCCACCATGTCAGCATGGATTAGACCAGCGGCCCAGGCGTTTCTCTAACACATATTCATAACTCCATGGACTTAGAAGCTCCCCTTTCATTTCACACCGACGACATCCATATACAAAAGAGCATGATATCAACTAGGTACAAAGTACCAGTGCAATGTTGAAAGCGTTCCCCATGATAGCATGGTTCTGCTAATCCCCAACATATAAGTGCAAGAATATACAACATAGACGACACAATGGTTCAGGTTTATTAAGGGCAAGAAAAGTAAAGTGTGCCATCAAGTTCGTGAGAGCTTTAATCACTAGTTTTCTCATAACAAGTTTAATTCGGAAGGTAAACATGAATATACTTGGAAATAGCAAATGCTAATAGGTAGGTATGGTGGACTCTTGGGAATAACTAGGTTTTAGGATTTGGATGCATGAGTGGATCTCATACTTGATTACGGAGGCTAGCAAAAGACTGGGAGCGACAAACTAAGAGAGCAATAATGGCCATAATCATGCAGAGCGACAACACATCATTAATCAAAGCATAAAGTGATACTACAAGTCAAAAACTAAAGGATCATAAAGGCTATGGTGACTTGGGATAGTCATAACATGGTGTGAGCATGTGCCAAGTCAACCCAAATAAAGCATCAAAGGAGAATACCACTATACTATGCTTTAATATTCTAAAACAACGCATGATTCATCCAAGGCACATTAAGCAATCTAAATTGTTTATAACAATTCATGCTACAGCAAAGAATACTAAGAATAAAGCCAAAACAATATCAAGCATGGCATGACAAAGCATAGGCCACAGTCAAAAAACAAGCTCTCTTTAACACTTAAGCATGAACTTTCCTACTCTTTTCCAAACCAAACCAAACTATTTGAAAACCAATGCATGAAAGAGGGGTTCCAACCAATTTATTCATCAAACTAAGAAAACAAAGCAAACAAAAACCAAAATGAAAACAAAAAAGAAGACGCTCTAAGAACAACACAACTGTGCATGAAACAATAAAAATGAAGCGTTTGGAAGAAACCTGGGATTTTTATTGATGAAGAAGGGGATGCCTTGGGCATCCCCAAGCTGTGACGCTTGTACCTCTTGGATATTTCTTGGGGTGACACGCGTGGCATCCCCAAGCTTGAGCTTTAGTCTATCCTTCATCTCATTACTCATTCCTTCCATACACCTGAAATTTTTCCTTCATACAAAACTTCACAAATCTTTATTAGCAACATTAGTGCACTCAAGATAATAAGTTCTTAGGTTCAGTTCTAACACCAATAAACTTCCATTAAAACACTAGATACTGTAGCACTTCCCTCAAAGAGCTCAAATCCCCAAAAGAACTCAAAAAGAACCAACAATAAGCAAATGCAGAAAATGGCAGAAATCTGTCAAAACAGACCAGCAGGTAAAGACGAATTTTTTCGAAGACCTTATGTTGCTTAAATCAAAAAGTGTTGAACTAACGAAAGTCAGATAACAACCTGGGTCAGAAGCACAAAAATTCACTCCTCAAAAGGACGTACAGAGATTTTACACGAATTTTTACGGTGAAGCACAGAAATCAGTTTCGGGACAGCAACTTTCCCAATCATTACTTCTCTCTTATTAGAGGTTACTCTTGGCACAAAAAGCAAATAAAAAGGATAACGAGCGGTTATTACGGAAGTAATAACTTCCAAGACTCAACTAAAACTTTTGGGTTATCTCCCAATAAGTACTTTTCTTTAACGCCTTTAAGTTAGGCATGATAGTTTGAGAAGATGCTCACATAAGAAATATGAATTGAAGTAAAAGAGAGCATCAAAAAGCAAATTCAAAACACATTTAAGTCTAACCCACTTCCTATGCATAGGAATCTTGTAAAGAAACAAGTCATGAAAGCACAAAGAAACAGACATAGTAAAGCAAAACAAGTGCAACTTCAAAACTTTCAACATAAAGAGGGGAAACTTAATTTTGGTGAGATACATAAAACCATGTTTCCCTCTCTCATAATAACTTTCAGTAGCATCATGAATAAAATTAACAATATAACTATCACATAAAACATTCTTATCATGATCCACATGCATATAATCATTATTACTCTCCACATAAGCATAGTTATTCTTATTAATTGTGGTGGGAGCAAATTCAATAAAATAGCTATCATTATTATTCTCATCACCATAATCATCAAATATAGGAGGCATATTGTAATCATTAATTTTCTCCTCAATAGTAGGTGGACTGAAAATATCATATTCATCATTGTAATCATCATATATTGGAGGTTTGGTATCATCATAAGCAATAGAATAGATATCTTCCAAAGCTGGGGAACTAAAAAGATCATTTTCATAAAAACTAGCTTCCCCAAGCTTAGACTTTTCCATAGCATTAGCAATAATGGTGTCCAAAGAATTCATGCTAACAACATTGCTATTAGCATGCAAATAAAGTTCCATAGGTTTTTTAATTTTCTCTTCAAACACTTCATGTCCTAACTCAAGATAAATACTATAAAGCTCTCTAATTTTTTTTTGTTTTCCATTAAGCCTAACTAGTGAAAACAAGAAACAAAAAGACAAAATTGCAGAATCTAAAGGAAATAACTTCGAGCACTCACACCGGAGGATGTGAGTACCTTTTACCTTACCTCCCCGGCAACGGCGCCAGAAAATACTTTGCTGGCACGTGGTTGACGTGGGAGATTCTTCTTCTTCGTTCCCCGGCAACGGCGCCAGAAAATAGCTTGATGTCTACGCACTTCTATTCTTACAGACAGTTGTTGGGCCTCCAAGTGCAGAGGTTTGTAGAATAGTACCAAGTTTTCCCTTAAGTGGATCACCCAAGGTTTATCGAACTCAAGGAGGAAGTGGTCAAAGGTATCCCCTCTCAAGCAACCCTGCAATCAAGATACAAGAAGTCTCTTGTGTCCCCAACACACCCAATACACTTGTCAGGTGTATAGGTGCACTAGTTCGGCGAAGAGATAGTGAAATACAAGTGATATAGATAATTATAAGTGGTAACGGTGATAGAAAATAGCTTGATGGCGTGGAAGAGACTAAATGCAAACTGAAATAAAGATGGAAGCAAGCAAACATGTAATAGATCTAATTGCAAACGGTGTTTCAATGCTTAGAAACAAGGCCTAGGGATCATACTTTCACTAGTGAACACTCTCATATAAATATCTTCTCTTTATGATACTACTCTTAACTACTCTCCGGTTGGACACTCTAATCCATTGTAGGGCTATAACAGCACACCTCAAAGTAAGCCTTTCCCATCTAAAAAACCCCACACTGTCACCTTGAGTACTAGATGAGTCCAACAAACACCACAATTTCATAAAGACATCCAACTCCAAATATAACTCATAACAAGTATTTGTAATCTCTAGCCTAAGTGTCACCATGGTGTGCACGCTGTCACTTTCACACACATGGGGAGAGCAGAGATCTATTAAAGCACTGGAGTAGCAAGGTAGATCTATAGATTACAAGCTCATGATCTCAATAAGATCATGCATAGAGAGAGATGAACACATAGCTACCGGTAGAACCCTTAGCCTCGAGAGAGAACTACTCCCTCCTTATCATGGGAATTAGCAATGGTGATGGAGATGCTGGTGGAGATCGATGGAGATGGCTCCGAGGGCACTTCCGTCGTGAGTCTTTGGAACAGAGACTTTCTGTCCCCGAATCTCCCCTTGTGGCGGCATCTTGAACTTTTCGTGGATTTCTGATTGACGATCTAGTGTTTCTGCCTCGGGAGGAATATATAGGCGAAGGAGGCAAGGTCGGTGGCCAGCCAGGGGGCCCACACCATGCCCTGACGTGGCCTAGGGGTACCCGCGCCTGGGGGTGTGGCCAGGCCCTGTCCCTCCTCCATCTCGTATTCTGGCTCCATGAGTCTTCCGGTAAAATAGGAACTTTGGCTTTTGTCCCGTCCAATTTCGAGAATATTCATTTTCTGACTTTCCTGAAACCAAAAACTGCAGAAAACAGGCAACTGGCACAGTGGCATCTTGTTAATAGGTTAGTACAAGAAATCATATGAAAAGTACTCCAAAGTTGGAACAAAACACAAGAAATTAGATAAAACCAATCATGGAACATCAAAAATTATAGATACATTTGCAATGTATTAGCCAACACCCCTATTAGGGACACAAACCAACATGGTGGTGATGGTGGTGGAGCACTAGTCGTGGTGATAGGGTTAATGGTGGTAGAAGCACTATTAAACGAGGTGGTGATGATGGTAGAAGCACTAGCCAATGAGATGGTGATGGGGCTAGAAGCACTAGCCAACGAGGTAGTGATGGCAGTGGTAGAGGTCGTGGTGGTGGTAGAGGCCGTGGCGGTGGTAGAGGCCATGGCGGTAGTATGTTTATGTACCCCCGAGGAGAATTCCCGTATGTTTACTTACATATTTAATGCTCCTCTATTGTTTAAGTTAATCACATTTAAGTTTATTTCTCCTTACTTATATATTTAATGCTTCATCTTGCATTCTTATTATAAGTATGTCGACCTGGCCCAATAAGGAGAACAATGATGGGAACGGTGTGAGTTACTCGAGAGTGTGGGAGGAGGCTTTGAAGAGGGTGAGGGAGAAGGATGAGGTCGTAGCCGAGTTGATGAATAAAAGGAAAGAGGAAAAGAGGATGGCTGGAAAAGAAGGCAGTTTGAAGAAGATTTAAACAGGAGATGGTGTGAGGCATGCTTGAAGAAAGTAAAGGAAGAGCACGAGAGACAAAAAAACTTGCAAAATATGAAAGAGACATGTACTTGAAAAACTTGAATAATCGTCGACAATTTGAGAGGGTGTCTGAAGAGGCGCGTCTCATAAGGGAGGAAGAAGATAGTAAGAGGAAAGAGGAGAGTAGACGCCAATTCGAGGCACAATTCGACTCGGTGGTTCAACTTGCACGTGACTTGAGGGAAAAGGAAGAGGAAGATGAAGAGTGACATGGGTATACCCTACAGGTACTCGAGTTTGGCATATACGGTCCAGATACAACAGAAGCCCATGATGTTGCCAAGGCCCAATATAGAATTCAGGTGACCCACGGATTCTCCGATTGCTTGCAACACAAGATGAAGCTTAAGATAGAAAGTTCAAAGGGGCGAACCCTAATCTGTAACCGACTCGAACTGCTACCCAAGACCTAGCCTATCTATATAAAGGCTAGGAGGGGGTGGTGAGGAGGACAATCACAACCCTAGTTTCCACAACCATCGCCAGATTGCATCTGCGCACCCTTGTAAATCTTCGATTCCCTCGATAATTCCAAGAGAAGACAAGCAGGAGTAGGGACCTCTACGAGGCCTGAACCTGGGTAAACCTTGCGTCCCTATGTGCTAGTTTGCTAGCAGATTGATGCCTCTAGCGCTCCCTCCTTCTCCGAAACCCAAGTCCATAATAATGGGCATTGGCGAGTTAAACCCTCATCAATTGGCGCCGTCTGTGGGAATTGAGAGTGCTGATGTCGCTGCTTCTTCGTCCCCATCAACCACGATCTACAACTCTGCAACGATGGAGATTTGCCAGCTCTTTGGCACTTTCGACTTCACCGTCCATACGCCGGCCACTCGCCCGGCTTTCGAGTCCGTAGGCGATGGGATCAGCCTGGTGATCGGGAGCTTCCGCTTCCAGGTCGGTCAACTGGGCATGCTTTGCATTCCCAGCCAGCCTACGGCACCTGCGATTGCTCCAGCATCGTGGTTCCCGCCACCAATCGGCACCCTCAGGGAGCTCAATTACCCGGCAACAGCTGGGAGCACGGACAGCGACAGCAGTCGCGGATCCGATCTGGGTGACCTAGCCACAAAAGATGGAGCTTACGGCTCTGGATCTGAAAGTTGTGGGAGCAATAGCTTCCCCAATCACTTCATGTGTGCCGATATCAATGCAGGCGATACCAGCGTCAATCGCGAAAACACCGGCACCGGATCTGACACCAGACCGCCCAATGGCGGTATGCCCAACGGCGGTGTACCCAACGGCGGCATACCCAATGGTGGTACACCCAACGGTGGCCCCACCAACGGTGCGCCCACCAATAACGGGATGGGAGGAGAACCGTCGCTCACGGTGAATGAGAACACCGGAGAGCGCGTGTTGATCAGGCTCAACGACAACGAGTGGGCCCGATGTCGAGAAGCTCTACGGGGCAATCCTCTACCCTCAACACCTCACAGGACATGTTGATGGGATACCATTGGCTGCTAAAGGAAGAATTCAAGCGCCAACAATAAGTAATTGCGCAACTCGAGGCGAGTAGAAAGGCGGCAGACGAGTTGAGCCTTCGGCGAGCTGGGCTCTCCTCCCATGGAGGATCCTCTTCCAATTGCAACGAGTACCTGGCCAACAAAATGCGATCTCGACTGGCCCACCTCACCAAACAAGAGTGCGTAGAAGATGTGAAAGTCCTCGACTTCAGTTCTATAATGGTGGATACACAAGGCAACGTGCTCCCGAAGACGCCGCAAGCTGCGGTGACGGCGGCCACCATGTACCCCCTCAATAACCAACCACCAGCTGGAGATTCATGAACTGCCATGCACCAATCTACGATCGCGGGCTTGGGACTAATCGAGGCCGCCCTTGACAAAGAACCAACGCTGGAGCCGAAGAAAAGCAAGGCTCTGGCCAAATGCTACTACTCGCCTCGTCCAGTGATGATAGCCATGACATGTCTCGGCGTTGCCGCTCACGGCGACACGATCATGACTACGACGCGCGTGATGACATCACGCAGCGCAAAGTCGACAATTGCGCGCTAGACGCGCTCGTTCATCCGACTCGGAGGATGAAGACGTGGAACTCTGCAGCGTAGATGCTTTAGCAGAGCCATTAGGCTGAAACGAATGCCTAAAGGGTTCAAACTCCCATCGGAGAACCCGAAATTTGATGGCCTACAAGACCCGAAGATTTGGCTGGAGGACCACATCTCCTCCATCAGGCTGCACGGTGGGAGTCGAAGCATGGCCATGCAATGCCTGTAGCTACATCTGCAGGGCATCGCTCGCGCATGGCTCAGCAACCACGCACGCGGATCCATTCATAGCTAGGAAGAGCTAGTTTACAGCTTCGTGCGCAACTTCAAGGGCACTTACAAAAGGCCCGCATCAATCAAAGAACTGAGAGGCTGCCAAAGATGAAGTCGCGCGTCATACATCCGAAGATGGTCCATCATCAAGAACTCCGCAGAAAACATCTCGGAGGACCGCGCAATCGATGCGTTCAACGGCGGCGTTCGTCGCATAGAGCTCGGGGAGGAGCTGGGCCGCTCAAAGCCCAAAATGATCGACCACCAGATGGAAATCGCGAATCGGTGGGCGTACGGAGAAGACTCGGTGAAAAAAAACCACCTACTCCAATGATGATGAGGACCTTGGGCGTAGACGTGACCGCCGAGGAAAACGTCGAATGCGCATCTACGAGGACCGTGATGAGGTCAACATGGTCACAGCCGGCTACGCCGACAAACGCGACGACAACCGCAACAACAGATATCGCAGTAGTGGATACTGCGACAGTGGGAAAACCACACAGGTGTGGCAACACCGCACTCACGAAGAGGCACCCGTAACATCTATCCAGGACAAACTGTCCCGACCATGCAACGTGCACTTTTACATCGACAAGCATGACGGCAAGAAAAAGTCCAGCCACCTCCTAAAGGACTGCCATGAGTTCCTCAAGCTTCACGAAGGCCTGGCTCAGATGAATCGCGACGCGATCAACCAGGGCTACGGAGCCGCCCCGGGCGCTGTGGCACATGGAGCTCCTCCACCACCACCCGGACCACCACCACCCGTGGCTGCACCAGTCCAGCATCATGGAGGTGAGCCATAACCACGAGCCATGGGCAACATGGGGATGATCCAAAAAGGGCGTCCCTCCAATCGAATGCAGAAGGCAATCACTCGCCAAGTTAATTTGGCGATAAACTCTCCACCTTCCGCCACTGAGTACCTCAGCGGAAGCAAGTCCTGCATCACCTTCGACAAGCGTGATTACCCACGCCAAGTTCCTCGTCCAGGCCACTGTCCTCTCGTACTCAAGGCGCAGATCGGAGGCTTTGACATGAGTCGCGTCTTCATGGACGGCGGGAGCGGCATCAACCTCATGTTCGCAAGTACCTTGCACATAATGAGGATCCCTCTAACTTGCCTGGAGGTTTCAGACACGACGTTCCACATCATCGTCCCAGGGAAGGGCATATACCCCTGGGTAAAATCAACCTCGACGTCATCTTCAGCACACCGCAAAACTTTCGGCAGGAACGCATCGACTTCGAAGTTGTCGACTGGCCTTCACAATACCACTGCATCCTCGGACGTGTCGCGTTCGCAAGGTTCATGGCAGTGCCACACTACGCCTATCTGCAGATGCAGATGCCAGGTCCAAACGGCGTCATCACAATCAATGGAAACTTCGAGAGGTCCAACAGCTGCGACAGGGAATTCAAAAGAATATCCTAGTCCTTTGGCATGCAAGAAGAGCTCGCAAGACTGAAGGAGTCGACAGACAACAGTCTGCCTCCCCTGAGCAGGCCAAGTTCACCCGACCTATCCTTCCACTCGTCAGTGCACACAAAGAAAGTCCAGGTCCACCCAACGGACCCGACCAAGACGGCCCTCATCGCCAACAACTTGAGTTCCGCATAGGAACTCGTGCTTGTTGAATTCCTCCGTGAGCACTGGGAAATCTTCGCCTGGTATCCAGCAGACATGCCAGGGGTTCCTAGGGAATTCGCCGAGCACTCACTCAATGTAAATCTAGACGCAAGGCCAGTCAAGCAGACAATACAACGACTGTCTGAGCCAAGAGCAAAAGCAGTCGGTATGGAGATCAACAGACTCCTCGACGCAAAATTCATACGCGAGATCAAGGAAAGCACCTGGCTCGCAAATATAGTGCTTGTGCCTAAAAATGATATCCGATATCCTGTGGATGTGCGTAGACTTCACTTCCTTGAATAAGCACTGCCCGAAGGATCACTTCCCATTCCCACGGATCGATCAAATAATCGACTCCACTGCAGGATGCGAGCGCCTCTGCTTCCTCGACGCCTACTCGGGCTACAATTAGATTCGAATGGAGGAGGAAGACCAGGAGAAAACAACGTTTACAACGCCCTTCAGTGTGTTCTGCTACAACACAATGCCTTTTGGGCTAAAAAACGCAGGAGCCACCTATCAGCGGTGCATGCAGGCTTGCCTCAAAAACCAACTGGGTCTCAACATCCAAGTCTACATTGACAACATCGCCATCAAAACCAAGGAGGAGGCCACGTTAATCGACGATCTCCGCGAGACCTTCGCTGACCTCGACCGCTACCAGATCAAGCTCAATCCGGACAAATGTGCCTTCGGTGTACCATCGGGGTAACTACTCGGGTATCTCATCTCTGTGATAGGGATCGAAGCAAACCCGAAGAAAATAAAGGCCATATTGGCCATGGAGAAGCCGAAGAACGTAAAGGGCGTCTAGCAGCTGGCTGGACGAATCGCGGCGCTCAGTCGATTCATGAGTCGAATGGGCAAAAAGGCACTACCCTTCTACCAACTCCTCCACAAAGCTGACAAGTTTGAGTGGACAGACGAGGCGCAAGAAGCATTTGAAGACCTCAAGCGTCTACTATCCACCCCGCCAGTACTGGTGACGCCTTGCGAAAAGGAGGCACTACTGCTCTACATCGCCGCCACCAACCAAGTGGTCAACACGGTGCTCGTGGTGGAATGAGCCGAAGAAAAAAAATCCATGGGGTCCAGCGCCCAGTGTACTACCTCAGCGAGGTGCTCACGCCAACGAAGCAGCGGTACTCGCACTACCAGAAGCTAGTGTATGGCGTCTGCATGATAGCCCGGCGACTGTGCCACTACTTCCAAGAGCACTCAATCGTGGTGGTAAACGACGCCCCACTTGGGCACATACTCAACAACCCTGATGCCACTGGACGAGTCGCGCTCTAGGGCATAGAGCTATCGCCATGCGACATCACATACGAGAAGCACGACGCGATAAAGTCGCAGGTTCTCCCGGACTTCCTCATGCACTGGATGGAGAACCAGCTCCCCGACAAACCAGATATGTCCTACCTCTGGACAATGCACTTCGATGGGTCCAAGCGAAAGGACGGAGCTGGCGCAGGTGTCATACTGACATCGCCCCAAGGAGACAAGATGAAATACGTTCCGCGAATGTAGTTCACAGCCTCCAATAACGAAGCCGAGTATGAGGCCTTAATCCACGGGATACGAATGACGAAAGCCTGCGGCACCAAGAGGCTCATCATCTACGGCGACTCCAAGCTAGTGGTCAACCAAACGATGCACGAGTGTGACGCACTGAGCGACAACATGATCGCCTATCGCGACCTCTACGACACACTCGAGGGAGACTTCGACGGCTGCGAACTGTGGCATGTAGGCCGCGAAAGCAACGAAGAGGCGGATACACTCGCCAACATCGGCTCCACCTGCGCCCCAATACCACCTGGGGTATTCCTCGAATGCATCTGCGAGCGCTCCATCAAGCCCAAGGCTCTAGAGAAGAAAACAAGCACGTCAACGAACTCGGGGGCTATGCCACCCAACGAGCAAATGGCTCTCGATGACATGGAGCTTGGCACGGGACTCGAAGGACCAATGGGCGTCATGATGATCGAGCCATCCTGGACACAACCCTACATGACATATCTACTTAGCAGGAGGCTGCTAGATGACCCGACTAATGCGCGACACATCGCGCGATGATCCAAGGCATTCGCCCTCATCAATGGCGAACTATACAAGCGCAGCATCACTAGAGTACTTCAACGGTGCGTCTCCAACGGGGACGGAAGGGTCGTCCTCCTGGACATACATGAAGGCACCTGCGGGCATCATGCTGGCAGTCGCGCCCTCGTCGCCAAAGCCCTGCGAGCTGGATTCTACTGGCCCACGGCCATGCGCGATGCCAAGGACATCGTCCAGCACTGCAATGCTTGCCAGCAATTCATGAACAAACCTCACGCACTTGGCGCAGAACTCAGGCCAATACCATTGGCTGGGCCCTTCGCACAATGGGGACTCGACATGGTCGGCAAGCTCCCAAAGTCATCGCGAGGAGGTTATGTCTACCTATTAGTCACGATCGACAAATTCACCAAGTAGATCAAGGCCATGCCGGTGACGAATCAATCAGGGGCCAGCGCTGTCAAGTTCTTTGAGTCCATTGTCTACCGCTTTGGAGTGCCACATAGCATCATCACGGACAACGGGACGAACTTTACCTCTAAGGAGTTCCAGGAATTCTGCGAAAACCTCGGAATCAACATAAGCTATGCCTCGGTGGCTCACCCACATACCAACGGTCAAGTCGAAAAGGCCAATGGCCTCGTCTGTGGCGGAATCAAGAAACGACTCCTCCGGCCACTCGAACAAGCCGCTGGATGCTGGCCAGACGAGCTTCAATCCGTACTTTGGAGCCTACGCACAACTCCAAATAGCGCCATGGGATACACTCCATTCTTCATGGTGCACGGTGCTGAAGCGGTACTACCCGCAGAAGTACACTACAAAGCCCCACGGGTGGTTGCATACAGCGAGAAGGAGTGAACTCTCGCACTCAAAGACTCCGTCGACCTCCTTGACGAGGCACGCGAGATAGCAGCGGAGAGATCAACGATCTACCAGCAGAGCCTCCGCAACTACCACAGCAGAAGGCTACGCCCCAGATCCTTCGTCGAAGGAGACCTGGTCCTGTGATTGAAGCAACAAGGGCATCTCAAGCTCGAGTCACCTTGGGAAGGACCTTACGCAATTACAGAAGTAATCCGAGGTGGCGGCTATCGCCTTAAATATTTCGAGAGCGGAGTCGTATACTCCAACCCTTGGAACGTCGCGTAGTTGTGTTGTTTCTACCTTACTCGTTTTTATATTACATATAAGGCTATTTAGCCAGGCTACTTAACCACACATTATACCTCGTACTATTCTATAAATAAATGAAGCTAAGTGCCCCGAAACTCTGTGTCTTTTCCTATTTTCTTGCAATTTCATCACTCGGGGGCTACGCCACCCTTTACACTTCTGTTCTACGAACCAATCACAGTATCCTGAGTAGATGATGCACTACCAATCGAACCCTTGATAAACACCAGCCCAGTTGTAACGCACCTGACAGGTTGGCAAGGTGCTGAGATAAAATACACGCCAGGCTAACGAAAAGGAACTACAGAGTACACTACACTCGAAAGTTATACAAGCTAGCAAGCTCTTTACATATCAACGGGTACTAAATAGAACCAATACAATCATACGAACTTTACAACACTTATACAATTATGTGCAGGATACAAATCACGCTACTGCGGCAAAAGAAGAACGTTCGTTTGCTCCTCGAAGAAATCGACGATGTCCTCTGCTGGCTGATCAACCGCTTGATAATGCGGAACCATGTTCCAAGTCATTCCTTCTGGCGGAGGCGGTGGCCCAGCGGCAACAGACGCAACATCTACATCTGGCCTATGCGTCGCACCAGCGACAACGCAACTTTAGCACCAGCTACCAACTGCTGCCGTACACACTCGTGGACCACGCTCATATCCTAAAACTTTGCCAGAAGAGCCATCAATCTTGAGGGCACCACATCGAGGGGAAACATTGCTTGATAAATGTGCATAAGGCATGACTATGCCTTCTTCAAGCATTGCAGCACTCGATAAGAGCGATCCTGCAGGGTCACCAACGCGATTGCGCGGTCGTGGTCCACCCAAAAATACCCACTAGCCTGCAGCTTCTCCTGGGTCAAATTATTCATCCGAATGGCCACGCGGTCCTTCTCTTCCTGTGGATGATGAGCGCTAACAACTACACCAAGCAAGCAGCAAAGTGTAAGGGCAAGGCATCGCCGTGACTGACTAAAAGACAAGACGAGAAGACAGAAAGCTAACATTTAAACTGCTCATTCAACTGCGCCACTTCCTCCAAGAGATACTTCTCGTGGGTGGTGTCCTTCTCTGCCTTCGACATCCACACATCTACTTTACCGCGGACGATGGGCAACTCATGCTCCAATTGCTTAATGCGGTCACGCAGTCGCGAAAGCAATGACAACTCCTTCACCTTTGAACGCGGTTGCGCCGTGGTTTCATTGGTGGGAGGCGAATCATGAGGACCACTCGAAGAACCCTAGGTAAAATCAAGCAAGAGGCAAATGATACTAATCACACATTGAGAAACAGAGGACTGGATTTAAAGGTTGATAAAATGTTAAGGGAACATTCCCCACAAAAGCACGGTTCAGACAAAAGGCTAGCTACAGCTATTATACATGGCGACTAAGGAGCATTCTGCTTCTTCGACTTTGACTTCGGAGGCTTCATCGCATCCGTGGCAGTCTTCGACGCCACGGACTTGCCGGTGGTAGCCCCAGATGACGCGGTCTTCACCGCCTTCGCTCACTGCCGCTCCTTAGAGTACTTGGTGACTGTCTCGATAAGCTGAGGCCTGTATTTAGTGCAACTACTAGCAAAAGGAGCAAACACTACCTGCTGGCCTCCGGCATCGACAGGCATCGCCTTGGAAATCGTGGCGGGATCCAATTCCACGTTGTGGGCTTGTACCATCGCGAGTGCCATGGTGGCGCCGACAGACCACTAGGAGTTCCTAAATTCCATGAGAATACCTCCAGCGAGGGATTCCACCAGGTCATCAAGGTTATCGATCAGCCCTGCCTTGGGAGTGAGGTCCTCACGGATGTGACTAAGCACACCTTTGGCCTTCCCCAATGTCTCCTGAAGGGAAACGCTGCGGTCCTCGACTGCGGCAACGGCACCAGCCAAAGCATCCGCGTGATGAAGAGACTGGGCGTCAAAACTCAGGCCAACGGCATCTTCGTACACAGAGTGTCAGCACATCTACAAGACGGCAATCAAGGAGCAATGCAAATCAACCTGAAAATTACCTGAGAGAGCCTTGGTAATCGAAAAAAGTTGTTATTCGAACAACTTCTCCCTCTCAGCATTGGAAGAGCGCATGTCTTCCTCACGCTATTGTGACTCTTCTAGAGCCTTGGTAATCACGCTTTTTCTCTGCCGTGGCAAGCCCCTTCTCGAGGGACGTAACACGACGGAGAAGTTCATTATGCTCACCTACAAAGGACAAGGCATATCAACACTAGAGCTGACAAATTTCCACGAAGACAAAGACAAAGTCAAAAGCTAACCTTCGACTACGTGATGGCGATTGTCCAGCAGGGCGTGCTGTCGACCCATAACAAGGACTTGCTCCGCAAGGCGAGCAACCTCCTTCACAATGAGATAAACCAAGAAAAACAAAGAATCAGCATCAGCCCAATATACAAATTCGACTGCCAAACAGCAAAAAGGACACTCACATGTTCCTCCAGGGACTCCAAATATGAATGTCGCACAGTCGTCCGTGCAACCATCTGATGCTCCCCAGCATCTGGGGAACTCGAAGAATTGGTGCCGGAGTGGGCCGCCAGTGGAGGAGAAGGAAACCGTTCGGCCACCTCCTTGGCCTTGGAGTCTGCGACTCCTGATTTTTTCACAAATTGGACGTCATCATAAGACGATGACGCCACTTGACTACAAAACATGTCCAACACCACTTCAGAAATGGCAACTCCAAAAGAAAAACAAGACAAACTCGCGGAAATTTAGACTTACCAATCAAATTTGTCGAGATCAAAGGAGTCATCCGACGACTCCTTCAGCAGTCGCAGCTTCTTCCGAGTAGGAGGAGCCATGGCGCGCATAGGCATGGCAGGAATCGGCCCCTCTGGAACAGCAGCAGGAGAATTTCCGGCATCGACGGAGAAGACGCATCCGAGTCCTCACTGCGGGAATGCTTGTGAGTCTCGCGATCAGCAGACTCGGGGGCTTCCTCTTCTTCCTCCATGGGACTGTAGACCTCGACTCGTCCTCCTCCTCCACTTTGCGAGGGATAATCCCTTAAGGCTGAGGAGGTAAACTGGCAGCCACGCTCCAGTCCTGCAATCAGAAGATACACCATTAAATATCAAGTACTTGGTGGCAATCGACAAAAAACTACTTTACAGTACAGTTCTACCTAAGGGGGAGGGTTAGAGGCGTCGAAAGGAGGTACGACTGGCTCGCCTGGGAGATCCTCCTTGGCAGTATACTTGGTCACCAATCGCAACCTCCTGTCTACCTCACCCGCAGAAATGCCTTCCGCAGATATGCGAGTAACATCGCTCGCACCAACCCAGTGGTACATCGAGTGGACTCTAGCTTGAAGAGGTTGAATGCGGTGGCGCAACCATGTGTGAATGAGAGCGGTGCCACCCTCTTTTTTGCCTATGCGGCCTTCGAGGTCACAGACGCGCTGATACAGCACCTCCGTTTCCTCGGACTCGCCAGGCATCACAGCGTTCCTTCTGGAACGCCTCCTCTTACAAGCTGCCACGGAGTCGGAGGGCGCGAGTCTGTAGTGCTCTCCGTCGGCCTTCTGGTCATGACATAGAACCACTTGTCTCTCCATCCTTGGACGAACGCGGTGAGCTTGATGTCGAAGTAGACGGCGGAGGAGTCGACGTGGATTCCACAGCCTCCTACGTTGTAGACTACCGAACCAGACGTCGACTGACGTTTGAGCTTAAAAAGCCTCTTGAAGAGGTCAAAGTGTGGCTCGATTCCGAGCCAGCACTCACAAAGTGTGATGAAGCAAGAAATGTGGAGAATGGAATTTAGGGACAGCTGGTGTAGCTGGAGCCCATAGAAACAAAGAAGACCCCTCACAAAAGGATGCAGGGGAAGAGAGAGACCTCGAATGATGAACGCAAGGAACATCACTTGGAAACCTAGAGGAGGACGCGGGTTACCTCAACGCCAGGCACTCGCGAGTCATCTTTCGCGGACGGAAGAGCTCCATCTTGACGAAGAAGGTGCAGATCAGAGGACTTGATGATAGACGCGCGCCAGGAGCCGTTGGTGATGCGGGTATCGCCCTTCTTCTTCCCAGAAGTGGCGGTGCTGGTGCCCACAGCAGTGGTTCCCCCCTTCTTCTTGGTGGCAGCAATGGTGGCCGTAGATCTAGCGGCGGCGCCTCCCTTCTTCTTGCCCATCTTTCGATGGCGATGCGAGCGGAGAAAGTAACTAGGGAAAATGCAGAGCTGGTCTAGTGCCACGAAGAGGAAGTGTGAAAGGAAGCAGAGAGAATAGCAATGGTGAAGGAGGCACGAGCAAGAAGAGAGAGGAGGAAAAATTACCACAGCTGCGCTGCTACTTAGCCTCCTCGCGGATGCCATCCAACGGCCAGCAGAAACCCTACTGAACGCGTGGCGCACATCGCCATCGACACGTGGTGAAGGTGAACCACGAACCGTCCCCCACTACCCCCATTACACGCGGAAATCGAGGAAACGCACTTAAAACAGAAGATTACGCACGCTCGGTCAAATCAAAGTCAGGAAGTGGGACCCACCGCTCGTCACGTCCCATCAAAACCGCTCACGCGGGCAACTGAAGTCATCACGTCGTCAACACTAACATCATCAACTCAACCAGAAGAAAATTTTGACTACTTTAGTCCTTGCTCGAGTCTTCGACTCAACCAAGCACTCGGGGGCTACTCCCATAGGGAGCGCTGGTCGCGCACCCTATGATTATTTTTTATATGCAGGTGTATGAGCATTCAGGACAAACCCATCACTTGAATCAACGATTCGAATATGAACTACGGGTTACTCCCATAGGGAGCGCCGAAAGAACATTTGACTGAAACAAGCAACAAAAGACGACCGCAGTCGCAAAGTACTTATAGTCCCCACTCGAGTCTACGACTCGAATAGGCACTCGGGGGATACTCCCATAGGGAGCGCTGGTCACGCACCTATGATTATTTTTCCTTGTACATCGTACTATGTGTCGATAACATACACACTCGAATGTTATGGCGACTCCGCCTCATATTTTCCCTGCAAAGAGACTGCGTCTCCTGGGCCACCCGAATCATCTCCGTGATGACAAAAATTCGGATGCCACGCTTACAGCATGAAGATAAGACCTGAATAAGGCATGGCAACGCATCTGCTGCGCACTACCAGAAACATATTCGTGCCTGCAGGTACGATGAACATGCCTTGACGGACGCGTCGAGTGCTCACATTTATACACTAGAATTTGACTCCTGTAAGACATCCGCGGCCTGAGTCGAATTACGCCAGCACTTTTCCAAATTCGAGTCCGGGGACTCGAGTTTGAGTAGATTGCGTTGTTTTTTGTCCTAAGGCAGTTAACTTATACCGATACATCAGATAAATCAGGCATGTATATCAACAATCCCTATGACATAAACAGAACACTCGAAAAATATCCAGACATGCACTCGAAAAGACTTCATAAAGTCTCCATTCGAATCTCTTATTCCACTGGACACTCGGGGGCTACTGACATGGGTATACACTATAGGTACTCGAGTTTGGCATATACGGTCCAGATACAACAGAAGCCCACGGTGTTGCCAAGGCCCAATACAGAATTCGGGTGACCCATGGACTCTCCGATTGCTTGCAACGCAAGATGAAGCTTAAGATAGAAAGTTCAAAAGGTCAAACCCTAATCTGTAGCTGACTCGACCTGCTACCCGAGACCTAGCCTATCTATATAAAGGCTAGGAGGGAGTGGTGAGGAGGACAATCACAACCCTAGTTTCCACAACCATCGCCAGATTGCATCTGCACACCCCTGTAATCTTCAATTCCCTCGATAATTCCAAGAGCAGACAAGCAGGAGTAGGGACCTCTACGAGGCCTGAACCTGGGTAAACCTTGTGTCCCTGTGTTCTTGTTTGCTAGCCGATTGATGCCTCCAGCTCTCCCTCCTTCTCTAAAACTCAAGTCCATAACAATGGGCATTGACGAGTTAAACCCTCGTCAAAGAGAGAAAGAGAAGGCGGAGGGGAAGGAGCCTTGTGCGACACAATAGAGTTGTCACCATGTTGTGATCTATGTTATGGACTCCACGATGTGGACTTTATGTAGAACATTGTCATGCCTATCTTTTTTGTGTCATCTCGTGAACTTTGCAACCTTCTGAACTTGCTTGTGGTATTTATATTATGAACCATGTCATATTTGTGCAATTTGTATTGTCAATCTGTAATGATAAATTGTGAAAATCTTGAACTGTGTGAAATTGCCGTTGTTGTACACAAAATTCTAACATGGTCCTTTGCCAGATTAACCAATTTACGTAGAAAGTCGGCCTTAAACTCGTTTTGGACAGCACCATACACGGTGACAAGTGACCATATAAAATTATCAGCCTTGTTACGAATATGGAGTTTAATGTGGTACTCCCTATTCGAACGGGCTAACACATCCATAGTCTTTGTCCTCACCCCAAGTAAAATGCCACCCGAACGGCCTCTGGGCGGGCATGATATGCATGTATAGTCTGTTCCTCCTGATAGAGGGTTAAGGAGACTTTTCGAGAAATCACGCTGCCCGTTTCAGAAATTATCAAAAATATCTAAATTATGATCCCTATTACAGTCCACAATGAACAGATGTTTAGTCAAGTCCCTAAGACCTCTGCTATTATGAAACATGTCGTTCATTTGGAAACAGTTGGAGATTTAGACACTTTGGCCCTCTTAGAGGACTTCTGACTCTTTTTCAAAAGGGAGGCCTTAGATTTACGTTTGGAAGCTTTAATTTGAGTTCATACAATGAACTAAGAGCAAGTCTAACAACATCCTTAAAACGCCGGCGCCCTCAAAATTTTGGCAGTTACACGGGCTGGTGGCCGGATCGTCGAACTAACAGCGCTTGTAAACGGCTCGGCCAGTAAACGAAATTCATAGGGGCCTGTGAAAGGCCCGTTGCAGCCCCTATTTCTACCGACCGACGGGCAGAGACGGGTCAGAACCCGTGTCCCTCCACCGCAAACCCTAGCCGCCGCCGCATTTCAGCGCGTACTCCGGTGAGCAATTCGTCCCATTTCCGCGCGCGAGAGAGATGGTGAACATGAGCGGGAGTTGCGGACTCGGCGGCGGCCGTTCTGGAGGGAGGAGGAGGGAGTGGCCATCGCGCACCCGGCGGCAATGACGAGGAGCGGCGCCGCATCCGCTCCGTCGAGGCCAAAAAGCGCGCCTGCAGGAGCTGGACGAATTGGGGGCTGAACCCCAGCTTCTCTGCCCCCCTACGCCGTCGGCACGCGCACCGTGCCGGCTCCACGGTTCGAGCTCGAGGAGGAGGAGGCGACGTCCTCCGTGAGCTCGTCTGTCGCGTCTTCCCGCCCGTGCCCGCGCCACAGAGAAGAGGAGGAGGAGGCGGCTATCCACGCAGCGCTCACTGCGTCCCTCGCCGACCTCGAGGCCAAGAAGCGGCACGAGGAGAAGGAGCTCGCCGCCGTCGAGCTCTCCAAGAAGCAGGAGGAGATCGAGGAGGCGGTCGCCGCTATCCGCGGCGAGGAGGAGGAGGCCGGACTGACATCCGTCGACAACATGGACGTCGACGTGATCATCCTGGACAACTAGGAGCTCACCGACGACGGCATGCGGCGACTTAGAGCTCGCCGCCGACTAGGAGCTCGCATTTTGGACATATCAGGACACGGCGGCATCCTCCACGAGCTCTCCCAACAATATTTTTTATTTAGATGTAATTTTGCAATTTGTATATACTAGTTGATGAACGCGCGAACGATCTTCCCTCGTTAATTTAAATTCAGCTTAAATCACGATTTAAGGGTTAGATTTACAGGCCCCGTTCTCTGCTGACGAGTTTGAAACCCTAAATCACGAGTACAAGCATATGTACTCACGATTTAAGAGTTGCCGATTTAAAGGTGCTGTTAGTCATGCTCTAAGACCAGATCCATCTAAGCCAAGCTCCGAACCCCGTCTACTAAATGAGCGAGAAGCTGACCATCTGCGGCGCGCAGCTCCTATTCATCTAGATATGAGGAAACTCGAGATCTGCGGAGTTACCTTCAGATGGTCATACTCGGATCAATAATTCGGTACCCAAAATTATTTGAGATTTTGGGGAAACAGTTGCCTCGCAGGATTCTTGTGTCATGAGGCCGGTGCAAACCTCAGTGCTATGGCCACTTGGTAAAAGAAACTTACACGGCCGGTTGTTATTCTCCTGCAAGCGACAACAAGAGATTTGTGCTCCACGTAGGATCACCGTTGCACGATGGAGAGCAAGCAGCACCCTTAAAGGAGGCAAATCTTTAAAATAACCGTTATTATAAGGGTTTCGGCGAAAAATCGGCACCGACCAGCACCCTCAAATCAGACGATAAGGGTCCGACTCGTAAACCCTCTTCTGGCTTGTATATAGGAGGGTGGAGAGGGCGACCCGAGCCCGGCCCTCACTCGCACCAATCCTAGCGCACGCTTAATCTTCAGGACGAGCTCGCCCACATCCGCCGCCCCCTCTCGCGCGCGCCGCCCTTGCCGCCGCCGCTAGCCACCCGAATCCACCTCCCCCACCGCCACCGCCAGGCACCCATTCTGGCGATCCTCTCTACCTTCTGCGCCCCGCATCCCCAAGCCCCCGCCGCCACCCGCTCCATCGAGGATGAACTCGGACGACCACCATGATTTGTCTGATTCGTCCTCCTCGTCGGAAGATTCCGACATCGAGGAACCGCTCCACGACGATGACGACTGCGAGGTGGCCCTTCTCCTCCTCGTCGTTAAGGAGCACGAGGGCTGGTGGAAGATGCTAGATCGAAGGCGCGGGTCGACGAAGGGCCGCACCTACATCCAGCGCAATCGCTTCCTCGGCCACGCCAATTTGATGCAGGATTATTTCACCGAGGTACCTACATACCCGCCCAATCTTTTCCGTAGGAGGTACCGGATGCGGCGTAGCTTGTTTGTCAGAATCGTTGAAGATATCAAAAAGAATTCGACATACTTCACGCAACGGCGCAACTCTGTCGGCGACCTAGGATTTAGCGCCTACCAAAAGATCTCGGCTTCCATGCGAGTGATTTCTTATGGCGTCCCCGCATACTACACCGATGAGTACCTTCGCATAGGCAAAGATACTGATAGTTTGGGAGAGAAATAACTTGTATTGATTTAGACAATATTACAACGTTTATATAGAAGAGAGGGAGAGTCGGCCGGCCTAGGGTTGGGCCCTAAACAGACTTAGGCTAGAGTTCTACTCCAATACAAAACAAACTCTAATACCCCCCGCAGTGTCAACGTTGGGTGCCACGATGTTGAGACTGGAGCGGATGTCGATGAAGGACGAAGGATGTAGTCCTTTGGTAAAAATATCTGCAAACTGTGCACTCGTTGGAACATGTAGAACACGAGCTTCTCCAAGAGCAACTTTTTCCCGAACAAAATGAATGTCGATCTCGATGTGCTTGGTACGACGATCTTGCACGGGGTTGGAGGCCATATAGACAGTTGATATGTTGTCACAGTAGACAATAGTGGCGTGCTGGACGGGACGCTGAAGTTCTACAAGTAGTTGGCAAATCCAAACTGCTTCAGCAACAGCATGCGCAACCATCCTGTATTCCGCTTCAGCCGAAGACCGGGAGACCGTAACCTGCCTTTTCAATGACCAAGAAACAGATTATCACCCAAATAAACACAAAAGCCGGATGTGGATCGTCCGGTATCTGGACATCCTGCCCAGTCTGCATCAGAATAAACTATCAAGCTTGTTGGGAAGGATGAATTAAGAAGTAGACCATGATCAAGAGTGCCTTTTAAGTATCGAAGAATCTTTTTGACATGAGCTAGATGGGGTAAACGAGGATCATGCATATAGAGACATGCTTGCCAAACAGAATAAGAAATGTCAGGTCTAGTGAGAGTGGCGTATTGCAAAGCACCAACAAGACTACGATATAGAGTTGGATCGGGGACAGAATCACCTTCAGCTGAAAGTTTTGAGCCAACATCAGCTGGTGTACGACAAGGTTGACAGTCTATCATGCCTGCTCGGTTTAAGAGATCAAGAATGTATTGACGTTGAGAAAGAAATAGAGTAGAAGATGTTCTAGTGGCGGTAACACCGAGAAAATGATGAAGTGATCCTAAATCAGTCATAGAAAATTCTTTGTTGAGAAGAGTAATGATATGTTTAAGAAAAGAATCATAAGAAGCTATAAGAACAATGTCGTCTACGTATAGAAGAAGATATGATGTGTGAGAGGAAGAATGAAAGATAAAAAGAGATGTATCAGATTTGGAAGGAAGAAAGCCAATAGTTTGAATAAATGTAGCAAAACGTTAAAACCAAGCACGAGGAGCTTGTTTGAGACCATACAAAGATTTCTTGAGAAGACAGACAAGATTGGGATTAGAGGAATCTTCAAAACCGAATGGTTGTTGGCAATATACAGTTTCATTGAGAGTTCCATTAAGAAAAGAATTTTTTACATCAAGTTGATGAATAGACCAGGAAGAGGAGACTGCAAGACTGAGAATAATGCGAATAGTGTTGGGCTTAACAACAGGGGAGAAAGTTTCATCAAAGTCAATTCCTTGTTGTTGAGAAAAATCTCTGCAAACCCAACGAGCCTTGTACCGAGCCAAAGACCCATCGGAGTTATACTTATGACGAAAAATCCACTTTCCCGAGACAATATTGGCGCCAGATGGTTTAGGAACGAGAGTCCATGTATTATTTTGAATAAGAGCATTGAACTCATCTCGCATGGCAGAGTGCCATAATGGATCGAGAAGGGCTTGTTTGTAGGAACTTGGGATAGGAGAAATCGAAGGAGTAGCCGAAAGATTGAGAAAACGTCGGGGAATATGGAAGCCCCGTTTGCCACGAGTACACATAATATGATCATTTGTAGGAATGGGTATTAGAACGGCATGAGAAGGAATGTGAGTAGTTGGGGAAGGAGATGATTGAGTAGGGGGTGTGTTTGAGGCGAGAGAGACGGAGTTGGATGATGTGCTAACTGGAGACTCTGCCGCGGCAGGAGAAGGAGACGCGGCAGGAGGTGAGGCTGTCGCGGCAGGGGTTTGGGCAGATTCAGCTGCCGCGGCGGGGTTTTGGGGGGTTTTGGCTGCCGCGGCAGGGTTTTCGGGGGTTTGGATGCCGTGGCAAGGTTTTCGACAGGAACAAAAACATGACGCGATATAGGGGCAGTAGATGTGGATAGAGGGGTAGGGACCATCAGTGACTGAATGGTCGAAAAGGGAAAAGTATTTTCATCGAAAGTGACGTGACGAGATATAAGAACACGACCGGAGGAGGGATCAAAACATCATGATCCTTTGTGATCATCGGATGGACCTAAATATATACATGGCAATGATCTTGGAGCGAGTTTATTGGCAGCAGTAGATGAAGTGTTAGGAAAGCAAAGGCAGCTAAAAACACGTAAATCAGAATAATCGGGGTGAGATAGAAAAAGAGATTGAAAGGGGGAATAAAGAGGACATGTTTTGGTTGGTCGTATATTTAGAAGATAGGTGGCGGTCCGGAGAGCCTCATCCCAAAAACACGGTGGAAGAGATGCTTGAATGAGGAGAGTGCGTAAGATGTCGTTGATAGAACGAAGAGAGCGTCCGGCCTTGTCGTTTTGAGGAGAAGTGTAAGGACACGAAAAACAAAATAGGATGCCTTGGGAGAGAAAGAAAGTTCTGTTTTGGTTATTATCAAATTCTTTTCTGTTGTCACATTGGATGAAACGAATAGGGAGGCCAAAGTATGTTAGAACATATTGTCGAAAATTAAGAAAAAGTTGATGAACATCAGATTTAGCACGAAGAGGAAAGATCCAAACATAATGAGAATAATCATCCAAAATAACGAGATAATATTTGAAACCAGAAACACTTGGTATTGGAGAGGTCCATAGATCACAATGTAACAATTCAAACGGAAAAGAACTATAGGTTGAAGAAGTGCTGAAAGGTAATCTAATATGTTTGCCACATTGACAGGCATTACAAACTGAGGAATCATGCGAAGAACTATCACTAGATATGCGAAACTCTTGAAGCAGGGAGGACATGGTATGTTTATTGGGGTGACCAAGATGACGGTGCCAAAGGGTGACGGAGGCAATCATGGCTTGAGGTGTGGAGGTGGGTGCGCCATGGAGAGGATAGAGATCGCTCGAACTATTGTAACGAGCGAGGACCGCCGCCGTTTTCAGATCCTTCACAGACAAACCAAAGGGATCAAATTCGATGGAAACATTATTATCAATAGTAAATTGTCGAAGAGATATTAGATTTTTAATTAATGAGGGAGCAACTAGGATATTTCGTAGAATAAAATTGGTGTTTGGATTAATGATGTAAGATTGGCCGGTGCAAGAGATGGGGATAGAAGATCCATCGCCAATGGTGATAGAAGAAAAAGGAGAGGAAGAACAAGCTGACAGAAAATCCATATTTGAAGATATATGCGAGGAAGCACCAGAATCAAAAATCTAATCCGTACCTTCGTGATTGTTGAGTGTAAAATTGTTCATGGCAGTGATGAAGGCGGCTTGGTCCCAGCTTGGTGGAGCGGTTGACGGAGCGGGAGACGCAGGCATGTACTGAGGAGCTGGAGTAGCATTGTACATGTAGGGCAGCGACGTCGGCGAGGCCACGTATTGAGGTGGCGCCATCTGGGCCATGTAGGGAGGGTGGTGCTGCTGCGGTGTAGACTTCTTGAGGTATCGTCCAAGGAGCCGGGGAACCGATTGCGGGATCGGAGCCGGGACTCCTGTGTTCAGTGTAGGCGGGAGGGACCCGTGGGAGGCGGGCGTACCAAGGCATGGACCATGCTGAACAAGTCCGATCCACGTGTCGTGCGGAGGTCGCCATGTCGGAGCCGATGGTGGTGGTCTTGTCGGCGCCGTAGGTGGAGCAGGAGCAGTTGGTCGAGGTTGAGGCGGTCTGTACGTGGGATTCTTCCCGCGATAATTTGGACTTGGACGCCATCCAGGTGGGGGCTGTGGGCCAGCATGGGGAGGGCCGGCGGAGGGGGCCGGAGGGGGAGGCTGAGCCGCCGTGTGGAACACCTGAGCTTGAGTGGGGCACGATGCTTTGCGAGCTTGCGTCGTGGCCTCCAGTTGGAGGAGAGATCGGACTTCAGCGAAAGTGGGACGCGGGCGCATCATCGGAATAAAGGCCACCTGCTTGTCGAATTGCTCGCCGAGGCTGACGAGGAGAGCATTGATGAGTGTGCGATCTTCAACAGGGTCGCCGAGCTCACGTAATTCGTCGCCGATAGCCTTGATCTTATGGCATAGAACGGTGACAGAGGCGTCTCCTTGAGACATGGTGCGGAGCTCGGTATGTAGGGCATTGATGCGGGCGTCGCTATTATCCTGGAAAAGCTGTTGAAGAGAGGCCCATAGATGCGCGGCGGTGGTGTCGTCGTTGGAGACGAGATTGAAAAGCTCGGTGGATATGCGGGTGTAGATCCATTGTATAATTGCTAGATCATCTTGGACCCAGCAAGGATCGGCAGGACGAGGCACCGAGTTCGGATCGACGTGATCACGAAGACCACATCGGCCGAGATGAACATGAAATAAGTGGCGCCAATGGTAGTAGTTGTGAAGTGCAAGATCTAGGGTAATAGGTATGAACGAAGAGACGTCGGAGATTGTATCGGCTAAAGAAATTGGGGCTATTTGAATAGGATTTTGTTGGGTAATAGGGGTAGAGGTGGAGGTGGAGATAGAGGAGGTGGAGGAGGAGGGTTTCACGCCGGCGGCGCGAGCTTCGCCCGTCCGAGAAGGACCTTTCACGGCGGTGGAGTAGGCGGGGCCATCTAGGTGCAGAAAAACCTAGGCGTCTGATACCATGATAGTTTGGGAGAGAAATGACTTGTATTGATTTAGACAATATTATAACGTTTATATAGAAGAGAGGGAGAGTCGGACGGCCTAGGGTTGGGCCCTAAACCGACTTAGGCTAGAGTTCTACTCCAATACAAAACAAACTCTAATAGATACAACCACCGAGTGGTTGTGTAGGTTTGCGAAAATGGTTATCAGGTTGTATGGGGAGAAATATCTCCGAGCTCCCAATGAGGAAGATACCAAAAGGTTAATGGAGATAAATGAAAAAAGGGGATGGCTGGGCATGCTTGGTAGTATAGATTGCATGCATTGGACATGGAAAATTGTCCAAAAGCATGGCATGGAATGTATTGTGGAAAAAACCATGATCCTACCATTGTGCTCGAGGCAGTTGCTTCGTAGGATTTGTGGATTTGGCACTGTTTTTTTGGGCTGCCCGGAACACTCAATGACATCAACGTTTTAAAAAGATCCCACTTGTTTCAAAAACTTGTAGCCGGAGATGCACCTACTTGCAACTACAAGGTCGTGAATAATGAGTATTCAATGGGATATTATCTAGCCGATGGCATATATCCTGAATGGGCAACTTTTGTGAAGTCCGTCAAAGATCCCCAACATGAAATAGAAGTTATATTTGCCAAGGCACAAGAGGCAGCCCGCAAGAACATTGAGAGGGCTTTTGGTGTTTTACAAGCAAGGTTTGCTATTGTTTGAGGTCCAGCTCGATTTTGGGACAAGAAAACCCTTGTCAACATCATGAAATGCTGTGTGATTCTACACAACATGATTATCGAGGATGAGAGAGGATTAAACTTGCCGTGCTTCTACGATAATATTGGCACTCGAGTGTGTCCTGAAAGAAACCCCAACCGCATTGAAGCATTTCTTGAAAGCCATCGAGAGATTAAAAATAAGGCAACTCATAAGCAACTCGTCACTGATCTCATCAAGCGCCAATGCACTCGCGCCAGTTCATGATCTTCCCTTGTTTTTCTTCGACGGTGTGAGATGAACCATTCGAGAATATTTGTTGATTTATTTGATTCGGAACAATTGTTGTAATTTGATTGAAACAGTGTTGTAATAACTTGGATGATATTTGTTTGAACCCGTAAACTATTATTTTATGTGTTCTATTGTTGTATTGATGTGTTTAATTGTTGTATTTCCATTTGCATGTGAAAGATCTGTTTCACAGGTTGTGAATAAGGACGCTGATCTCCGCCAGCGCATTTCAGCCCGTAAAAAGAGGATATAGACGTCCTTACTCGTGCTTTACGGTCCGGACGAATAAGAGCCATGCTCTTAGGTAGCCCCATTAGAGCAGAAGTTTTTGGTAGAAACTTCAGTATAGCAGTGGTCCAGTTCTACCGTGCCAGCTTGTATCTTCATCGTCAGCAAAAGCTTAAACTTGAAATCACTAGGTTAGTCCTTCGCCGACAAGTTTGCATGTGTTCTTTCAGCAATTTCAGCGCTACGTCGCCGCGTCATCAGCATCTTCCACCGTCGTCCCAAATTAAGCACTAGCACTTTCCTCCACTGCTATTTTCATTTTCCCCTCCCCGAACAAGGCCAACAAGATAAGAAGATCGATCCAGCACCCTTTGCTATACAGTACGTCGTCCACGACGCCGGTAGTGCAACGTATCATACGTACCACTAGCTAGCCTAAGGTACGCGGAGGCGGGAAGTGACAACGCCCGTTTGTTGACCCGGGCAGCAGGCGTGGTACTAGCCTAGTAGCAGTGCTAGATAGAGAAGCGACAACGCCGGCCGGTCACGGCACACGACCCCTGTCTGTCGGTGTGGCTGTGGATGGCACCGAGCAGGAGCAGAACCAAGCCGGCTGATTTTCTATCTTTCTTTACTTTACTAGTTTCCGCGTGGGCAACGCCAAGAGCACATGGATGGAGATGTACGGCCAGTGATATTAAACCTTGCTGTAATTATTTTTCAAAAGGAAAAAGAAAAACAGAGGAAAGGAAGGAAGATGTGTGTGACTGTGTGCGGCATTACTCCCACGGCCCACCCCATTCATCCATGCCGTGTGTACCACCGAACCATCACGCCACCACCATTAACTACTGCTAGCGAAGCAGCACGAGTAAATTCTCTCTCTCGTCGATCCCCCGAGTTATTCTCCCTTTGATCCCGATCTAGTAGTTCATATCGTTTTCGTCGCGATCGCAACCCGCACGCACGGCACGGTTGCGGGTCGCCATTGCTGCAGTTGCTTGCAAGTAGCAGCAAACCGCACGCCGGGGCAGATCAGGGGAGAAGAAGGCCAGGGAGAAAGATCCACCGCCACACCCACCCCATTGCCGCGAGCAAAACCATTTTAATCGCCGTGGCAGGAGGAGGGGAGGGGCACGGCACCACTACCACTACCACGACCACCGGGTCCGCAAGAAACCAAAGGGAGATAGATAGCGAGGTGTTCCTTTCCGTCTGCGCGCCCCCGCGGGCGGGGGTATTAAACTAGCGTGCGTGCTCTGCTCCGTTCAATCCCATTTCGCCCGGGAAGCCAAGCCACACACCCAGGGCCAGGAGGCGCCGAGCTTGGCTCCGGTTTTTCTTTTCTTTTCCTTTTCCACCGAGCAACTCCTCGTCGTCCTCACTCCACTACCCGCTCCTGCTAGTGCGGTGGCCGCGTTAGCTTCACTAGAACGCCATAGTCCCAGAAAGAAGGTGCCCTTGTTGTAGTAGCTATTCTTGCTTCTTCTCGTCCGCCTTGCCAGCTGGACGGCAAGCAATGGCGGCCGTCCGCGCGCTGCTGAGTGCAGCTGCCCTGCTCCTCGCCGCGGTGCTCTGCCTGGCGGGGCCATCGTCGGCGACCAACGTGACGTACGACCACCGGGCGCTGGTCATCGACGGCGTGCGCCGCGTGCTCGTCTCCGGCTCCATCCACTACCCGCGGAGCACCCCCGACGTACGTGCTCTCTCTTTCTTTGCGCTCTGCTTTTGCTTTCTTTCGACCGCGGCCTCCTCCTCTGTTACTCAGACTTGGTGCCGGCCGAGCTGATGAGCTGACACTGACGCCGCCATGGTTGCTTGGTTGCTTGATCGCAGATGTGGCCGGGGCTGATGCAGAAGGCCAAGGACGGCGGCCTGGACGTCGTCGAGACGTACGTCTTCTGGGATGTCCACGAGCCCGTCCGGGGACAGGCACGTTCTCCACTTCATACCGGCCATCAACCTGCTCATACTACTACTTTCTTTTTCTTTTTCTCATCATCTCATCCAGCTGGTCTTCATGTGTCAAAGGGCGGTGCTTGCTTCCCCTGCACCCTACGTTTTATTCTTCTCGCTCACTCACTCACTCCCAAGCTCTTTACTTCTCATGCAGTACTACTAGCTACCATGAATTTTTACCTAAATAAAAACTTCAAAGTTTTACATTGTGTCGACCTGAGTCATTGTTGCACAAACTCAATAGTTCTGACGGGTACGAACTGCAACAGTACGACTTCGAGGGCAGGAATGACCTGGTGAGGTTCATCAAGGCCGCCGCCGACGCCGGCCTCTACGTGCACCTCAGGATCGGCCCCTACGTCTGCGCCGAGTGGAACTACGGGTGAGCCTCCTGGCCTGATACTGATAGCCCTCTCACCCTGCATTCCTTCCGGTCTCCGTATCATCAGTTTCGTCAGTAGGAGGAACTGATGGATTGTGCAACTGCAGAGGCTTCCCGCTATGGCTGCACTTCATCCCGGGGATCAAGTTCCGCACCGACAACGAGCCTTTCAAGGTAAGCGGCATATAAAGAGCTAGTAGCAGAGTGTGCAATGCAGCTTGATCGACCAATGAGTGAGCGAATGATTCAGTGGGGTTGCTCCTTTGCCTGGGTGTGCAGACAGAGATGCAGCGGTTCACGGAGAAGGTGGTGGCCACGGTGAAGGGGGCGGGGCTGTACGCGACGCAGGGCGGGCCAATCATCCTGTCGCAGATCGAGAACGAGTACGGCAACATCGACGTCAACTACGGCAAGGCGGCCAAGCCGTACATCCGCTGGGCGGCCGGGATGGCCGTCGCGCTCGACACCGGCGTGCCCTGGGTCATGTGCCAGCAGGACGACGCGCCCGACCCAATCGTAAGCTTTCTGCACTTTCAGAGACCATCGACAAATTCTGTGATCATCACTCGTTAACGGCGGCAAACGTGAACTGAAACTGTGAAACGTGCTACAAAAATGCAGATCAACACGTGCAACGGGTTCTACTGCGACCAGTTCACGCCCAACTCTAACAGCAAGCCCAAGATGTGGACCGAGAACTGGAGCGGATGGTTCCTCTCCTTCGGCGGCGCCGTGCCGTACCGCCCGACCGAGGACCTCGCTTTCTCCGTCGCCCGCTTCTACCAGCGCGGAGGCACATTGCAGAACTACTACATGGTAGGAGTACAATGATGATGTGCAAGAAGCCCAACTCTGCTGCTCTTCATATATCTTGCTTGCCTAACTCTGGGTCTTGGATTTGTCGGCAGTACCATGGAGGGACCAACTTCGGCCGGAGCTCGGGAGGGCCCTTCATCGCCACGAGTTACGACTACGACGCCCCCATCGACGAGTACGGTGAGCAACTGTCTTGTTCTGAGCTGCACATGTCTCACTGATGGTCGCGTCCTTGGCTACTGAATAAAGCATCAGTTCAGCTCAGGAGGCACCGTCTCTTGGAAACCATTGGGGGTTGGATGTCCAATTGCCAATATATGGCTCTCGTGAAAAAAGTGGGCCGTCTGATGATTGCCTGCTGTAGACTGAATATTTGCCTTGGCTACTGAGACTGAGCACGTACCCACCCACACGCACTAACTCTCACACTACTACAATATTTCACTTGAAGATCTCCAGGGCATTATGGATCGCGGGCACACGATTTCCCACTGAAAAACAGTAGAGCATATGACCAAACTTGAAGATCATTAGTGTTGTCATGTTTACATGAATAGGGGTTCATGTTTTTAAAATATTTCCTACTAATGTTTTGCCCTTTTCTCAATGTGTGGTTCAGGTCTAGTGAGGCAGCCAAAGTGGGGACACCTGAGGGATGTGCACAAGGCAATAAAGATGTGTGAACCTGCACTCATAGCAACTGATCCATCATACATGTCTTTGGGTCAAAATGCTGAGGTATGTGATCCGCTTTTCCAAAAGCAACTTTTATCTATAGAAAAGAAGAAAGATAAATCAATCGACTTTGCAGAAAGATAAACCAATCGACTTTGTGATATGTTGGGCTATGCTTAATGATGATATCTCCATTCTTCTGTCTTCAGGCGCACGTATACAAGACTGGTTCGGTGTGTGCTGCGTTCCTCGCCAATATAGACAATCAGTCTGACAAAACTGTCACCTTCAATGGCAAGGCATATAAACTCCCCGCTTGGTCTGTCAGCATCCTTCCTGACTGCAAGAACGTGGTGCTGAACACTGCTCAGGTATGTGCATTCCTGGTTTAAGACAAAGGGGCAACCAACATTGACCATGGATCTGATCCTGAAACACGTCATCGTTCTGCACAGATCAATTCTCAGGTGACGTCTACGCAGATGATAAACCTGGCTTCCAGCATTCAAACGTCTGATGCTTCGTCCATTGAAGCCGAACTTGCTTCATCTGGCTGGAGCTATGCCATAGAACCTGTCGGCATCACAAAGGAGAATGTCGTGACAAAACCTGGACTGATGGAGCAGATAAATACCACGGCAGATGCCAGTGATTTCCTGTGGTACTCAACAAGGTACATGATTGCACATTTAGCTGTAATTGTGCACATGGTAACCAGCAAACTGCAGTAACAAATTTACTCACAAATTTCTACTTTGTGCAGCGTCGTCGTTAATGGTGGTGAACCCTATCTGAACGGCAGTCAGTCCAATCTGCTTGTCAACTCACTTGGGCATGTTGTTCAGGTCTACATCAATGGCAAATTGGCAGGTAATGCATACGATAACAATGCAAACTCATTCGTATGGCATTTGGATAGTCATGTTAATTATCAATATCCATCTTTCATGCGTTGTAAGGTGTATTTGTGTACTGAAGTGTGAGTGTTCAAATCTTAACAGGCAGCGGCAAGGGTACTGCTAGCAGCTCCCTGATCTCATTGACAACACCAATTACACTTGTGCCTGGGAAAAACAAAATAGATCTTCTGAGCACAACAGTTGGCCTGACGGTAAGTCGGTCTCCACTCTACTCCATTTGCTGTCCAGTTTTACTTTTAAAATTTGATATGGTTATTAAAAGTAAAACCACATCTAATACCAAGTTACTAACATTCTTCTTCCTCAAATCCCTGTTACTTCAGAACTATGGCGCATTTTTTGACCTGGTTGGTGCTGGAATTACCGGTCCAGTAAAGCTCAGTGGACCAAATGGTGCACTGGATCTATCTTCTACAGATTGGACATACCAGGTGTGTACACAGTAATCTACTACTCCCTCCGTTCAGAAATATAAGACATTTTAGCTTTGTGAAATGAATGTATCTAGACGCTTTTTAGTGTATAGGTTCACTCCGAACCTATACAAACCTATACACTAAAAAGCGTCTAGATACATTCATTTCACAAAGCTAAAACGTCTTATATTTCTGAACGGAGGGAGTATTTTTAGTTAAGCAAATCCCTTAACTAGTGTGGGTCAACCATAGCATAGCAACAATATTGTTGGTTTTTCCTTAACAAAATATTTGTGACTCCAGATTGGACTCAAAGGGAAAGACTTGCATCTGTATAATCCTTCAGAGGCCTCTCCAGAATGGGTATCCAACAACACTTACCCAACTAATCAACCATTGATCTGGTACAAGGTCAGTATGATCCTGACCCTGGAACTGTGCTAGCTTTTGTCATTTGAGTACATGTAGTATGATTATGATCTCAGTAGAGATGAACATTTTATTTATGTGACCCATCCGTTAACCTGAATTTTACCCTGGAATCAATGCACTAACTGCAATGCTCAAAATGCAGACCAAATTTACAGCTCCTGCAGGCGATGATCCTGTTGCCATAGACTTCACGGGAATGGGGAAAGGTGAGGCGTGGGTGAACGGGCAGAGCATTGGTCGCTATTGGCCAACAAATCTCGCGCCACAAAGCGGCTGTGTCAATTCATGCAACTACAGAGGAGCTTACAGTTCAAGCAAATGCCTGAAGAAATGTGGGCAGCCATCACAAACTTTGTAAGAATCCTCTCCAATAAAATCCATACCTTATTTTGTTACCTTCAGGCAGAGCCTATTCTAAATTTCTAATGTTCTATGTGCTGCCATAGACTAATAAAAAAAAGTTTTGCCATAGACTCATCTTGAAAAGGTTTAAGCACTCTTTCAAATAAATGTAGCATTTAGGTGTTCACAACAGTTATCGTTACTTAAAATGAAGGTCAGACAATTTCAGCGTTGAATTTGTGACCATCAAAAGACTGAAAATCTAATAGGCTTTCCTCTTGGTGCAAGAAACATATGAATTGTTAGAACTGAATGACTGATTCAATTTCATACCTTGTTAAACAGGTATCATGTACCCCGTTCGTTTCTCCAACCAGGCAGCAATGATATAGTCCTTTTCGAGCAGTTTGGTGGTGACCCAAGCAAGATATCCTTCACGACTAAGCAGACAGCAAGCGTATGCGCACACGTATCCGAGGATCATCCTGACCAAATCGATAACTGGCTCTCTCCCCAGCAGAAGCTGCAGAGGTCCGGGCCAGCACTTCGTCTGGAGTGCCCAAAACCAGGCCAGGTCATCAACAGTATCAAGTTTGCAAGCTTCGGGACACCAAGTGGCACCTGTGGAAATTACAACCATGGTGAATGCAGCAGCTCTCAGGCTCTAGCAGTTGCTCAGGAGGTAACTCCAATCTGTTCCACTTACCATGTCTTTTTGTAGTGTTTTTCTTGCAAGATACTGACAATGTTGCGGGAAACTCCACAGGCATGTGTTGGGGTAAGCAGTTGCAGCGTGCCAGTGTCAGCAAAATACTTTGGAGATCCATGTAGAGGAGTCACAAAAAGCCTTGCGGTCGAAGCTGCATGCTCATGACATGTTTGAGAAATGTTTGTTAGTAGGAGGTAAAAGCAGACTGAGGGGTTAAAACAAAAATCCTCCTCTGTGTAGACAAGCAGGCAATAATAATTGTTCTAGAAATGCTGGTGAAATGGAACAAAATAATCCCAAAATCTACTGGAGCGAAGCAAGCCATTAAATTGTATGCTTAGAGTGAGTTGTACTTGTTAGCATGACAAATATATATACATTTTTACAATGTATTCTTTTACAAGTTTAGAGATAATTCAATCAACACAAGCACACCTTTGTCTGTTTAATGTAAAGTTTCCTCAAGCCGACTCTAAACACAGAGTTCCTGTGCGTCCAGAGTCACCAAATTGTGCAGTTGCTGTAGAATCCATTTAGTCTGAAACTCTTCAGCCCCACGTGATATGTGTTGGCATCATGGCTTTTCTGGCAGCACTTCGCTTCAACCCTTAAAAGCGACTCTCTAGTTCCGATCATCATGATCGGTCAGATGTGTACAGACTATTTCATGGATTGATGGAGATCAGGACGATCCACCTACATCATGTTTCAAATTGCAATGATGCAAGAACGAAGAGATAGCGAGTTTGAACATACAAGTTTCCAAGGGATTATAAAAGCTCCCATAAACCAATATACATACATATACTCGACAACTATGCAATGCCCACTGATCTACCAAATCATCAAGGACTCGAGCGAAAACAGTTCCGATGAAACAAAACAAATACCACAGGCTAAGATCATACAGATTTTATAATTATGTATTTTCCGTAAAATGTAAAGATCACCTGAGAGTAGGATACCAAGTTGCAACCAGAACAACTAGACTTGATTCATTCATTTTATGTCTGGATAAACTGTCAGCACAAGAAAATGATATACGCCCATCAACATGTGAGATTGCACAAGGCATACTGCATACAATGGAATCCAGCTCAAGTCAGAACATAGATCATCTAAGCAGCACAGCTAAGGCACCATGCTTCCAGTAACAAGATGGCAAGGACTATTACTATCTATCAACAATATGCACAGAAAAATGCCATCCAAGTAGCTAGCTACAACTGCCAAACAGAAAGAACAGTACAAGAGAGCTACCAGCCCAACAGTCAATAACTGATCTGCAATTAGTACAAACTAGATGATTAGTTGTACTGCCTGCTCTAAGAACGTACATATCAACATACAATATAAGGTCGTCACCTCTCCAAAGATAAATGTTACAGTTGTAGACAACAAAGCTACCCCACATGCATTCCACCTCCCATAAAATAAGTATTTGTTTCCACATTGGGTCTCTTATTTGAGTCCATCACCTGATCTCTCATATTGAGGAGTTGTTTGGGATGGTAAACTGCTGAATGCTGATGCATTTGCATGAAATCTGTTGCAGCCATTGGCAAAGAGCCACTCTCCAGGTTTACGTTCACCAAATCGAAAGTGTGCATCCCATCATCCTGAGCACTGGATACCATGTTCATATCCACTCTTGTGTCACTCTGCATCAGGTGAGGGGATGCCATGTTCATATCAACTCTTCTGTCGCCGTGTATCAGGTGTGGTGACGCCATGTTCATATCAACTCTCCTATCCCCGTGTATCAGGTGTGGGGATGCCAGGTTCATATCAACCCTTCTGTCAGTTTGTATAAAGTGTGGTGAACCCAGGTTCCTGTCGACTCTTCTGTCCCCTTGTATCAGGTGAGGCGCAGCCATATTCATGTCAACTCTTCTCTCCATCTGCATCAAGTGAGGGGATGCCATGTTCATGTCAAGTCTTCCCTCTCCGCGGATGAGGTGGGGTGTTTGCATTTCCATATCGACTCTTCTGTCCCCGTGAATTAGGGATGTGGTGTTTGATGACATGTTATCCCCATGAACCAGGGCTCTTTTGTTTAATGTCATACTTGCATCAACCCTTCTGTCCCCATGAATGACGGATGTGGTGTTTGATGTCATGTTCACATCAACTATTCTATCAGTGGACACCTGACCAGTTACTGACATATTTACATCAACCCGCTGATCGCCTTGCTGGGTCTGGCCAGGCCTAGCTAGTTTGTCCTTTGCTTCTTTCATGACTGACAACACAAACTCCTTCAACTCAGGTTCTCTAGCCCCAATGTCGATAACATCTTCTAAATATTCATGACCACGCACATAGAGATCATCAAAAATGTTTAAGTCTCTCTGTAATGCCACAGAGCTGGAGCTTGGAGGCATAGGAAGTATTCTGAAGTCCTTCCTCCAGCGGTTGAGAATGTACTTTGATGGTAGCGTCAACACATTCTCTTGCTTCAGAACAGACAGAGCATGGCTGCAAAGAATGCCTCGTGATGGAAAGGAGCGGCAAATGCACCAAACATCCTTGTCGGAATTGTTGTAGACAACAGTATAGTCAACCTTCTTGCCCTGTATTAACTCGCTGACCATGTAGGTGACTGAATTCCCACTCCTGTCTACCTCTTTACAAATGACATGCATCAATTGCTTGATCTCATCTTGGAATGCCTGAAACATGGGTACTGTGTAGAGCTCAACCAGCTGCTCCTCAAATGGTAATCCTGACAGCAAAGTGAGCCTAGAATAATAGGAGCGCAAATCATCATAGGCTTCCCTTTCCAGCTTCCCTTTGATGGTAGTCTCATATTGCTCGAGGAAAACTGGTAAGGTAGTTTTAGTTGTCACCACACCATCAAAGTATGGGTCTGGTTTTTCGACCTTCCTGATAGCAGACGTGCCAGCCCAAAATGAATGATTGACATAACCAGGAGCCCACTGCTTCCGGCAGTTGTACAGTGCAGAGAACCATTCATTATCTTTAAGCTTGTAATGCTCAACCATGCACCCCCACTCCTTCTCAAAGTCAGTAAGAGTGACTGTGTCATAAACAACCTCCTTGAATTTCGAAGAAATTGCCTCTTTCTCGTGTGTACGTCCCACATTTTCTTGGAGCTTCTTCAAGATCTGCCAAAAGCAGAAACGGTGCCTTGTATTTGGCAACACCTCAGACACAGCCTGTGCCACAACATCTGAATAGCTGGTTGTAATCGCCTCCGGTGGCTTGTCATTCATACAGCTCAGCCACCTCTTCAACAACCAAACATAGTTCTCCTTACTGTCTTTGGAGAGCAGAGCACAGCCAAGTAGCACAAGATGTCCATGGTTGTTCACCCCAAGGAGTGTGGCTAGAGGGAGGCTAGCATGAGCGTGTTGTAAGTACATCACGTCAAGTGTAATGACATCGCCAAAGTAGCGGTACTGCGCCTGAGACCTTGTATCTGTCCAGAAAAAATTCTTCAGGCGACTTTCCTGGTCAAGATCCCAGCTGTGAATTAAGTTCGGTTTCTTTGCCTGCATCATTTCAATGAACTTCTTCACTGCACTGAGGTCATCCTCCCCGAAGCGCTGCATGACAAAGTCGGTTCTATTAAACCTCAACCCGCCAATACCTGTTCCACCACTGACACTCCGCTTGGGGCGAGTCGGGAACTTCCTGGTCTCAGCAATCTCACTCAACGACTTCTCCACCATCTCATCCATCTCATCGGTAATCTTGGCCTTCTTCTTGGCTGACTCAGACATCTCCCTATAGGCCTTCAAGAACCTGACCATATCAGGTGTGCAAGGATGGTTATGCTCCAAGTCAACGAACTCCACCTTCCACTTATTGTTCACCCGCTTGTCACGCATAATCATCATCGCCTTGCATCCAGTCTTCTCAGCTGTGGCACGCCTTGCCCGTTTCTCCTGGCTGGCTGCCCCGCGCTTGCTGCGGGGTGGGTATCGGGTACCTGGAACTTCTGACGGGGCAGCGCCTTCCCGGGGCTTGCCACCTTGGGTGCAGGTGAAGGTGGAGCGGTAGCGAATCCCCTCGTAGTTGTGGCAGGTGCGGCGCACGGCGTGGAATCCCATCCGGAAGGCGTAGGCCTTGTAGAGCGAGAATGCCTCGTCGACGGAGTCGAACACGGTGCCCACCCGAGGCACGAGGGCCTCCTCCAGCGTGCGCGGCACGAAGTCCTCATCCCCTCCGCCGCCGTCGGCCTCCCCGTCGCCCTCGTCGGAGTTGACGAGCACCTCGTCCTCGCCCTCCTCCACCTCCTCTTCGTCCTCGTCCTCCGCGGGGTCGGCGTTGAGATCGTCGGCGATCTCATCCTTGACCCGACTGGCGGCCGCGGCAGCCTCCTCCTCGTAGCTAGGGTTTTGCGCCCGGGTGGCGCGGGAGGGGCGAGGCCGCTGAGAACCCTCCCCCATGAGTGACCCGCGCATTTACACACGCCACGGCCACTAGAGACGCCACCCCGAAACCAAAAGTATTAACACTAGAGGTACAGGGGGCGGATACCTCGCTGTGCGAAATGGCCAGGGTCCGGGGCGAGCGACGGTACGGGGGCACTGGGGAGGGAGGCGGGGTGTAGTAGGGGCTGATGGAGCTCGGAGGGCCGTCGATCTGGCCGGAGTAGGTGGGCTTGGGGACGCCGCCGGGGAAGAGAAGGGAAATTGGGGGAGGGGTCGGCTGGAGTTGCTTCTTGGGGCGGAGAAAGTAGAGAGAGATGAGTACAGAGGAGGAGGATATTTTCTGGGTGAGCTTACGGATTTGCATCTGGAGGGGAGGCTGGGGACGTGGCAGATGGGAGAGATCGTGGACGACGGGTGGAGGAGACTGACATATGTGCCCGCCTTGGTTTTCCTTGTGTACGAAGGGCGAAATTTGTATGGATTTTGGCCGTGGATCGAGTTCTTTTTAGGTGCTGGCAAAGCTTTATTTTGACTGTTTACGAAGAATACTCACAAACTTTTTTGTTTCGGAAAACGATACAGGTCCCCTAGGGGTCCTCGCGCCCCCAGGTTGCGCGCCGTTGGATTAGCCAGGATCCGGCTCGCCACGTGTCCCCGTTCGGTCTCGCGTACAAGGAATTGCTACACACCATCTCGCGCACAACTCGTGTCGTCAGTTCCTTCCACGAGAGACGACGACACCGAAGGAGAGGCGACCACGGTGCGCCGCCCGCGCCGCCGCCGACCACGGATCCTTCTTCGTTTCGTGTCCCCGCTCCACACTCTTCCTCCTCCCGCCGAGATCTCCCTTTGTGTCTCTGATTTGGTTGCAATTTCTCGCAGAAACCCTAGGGAAGCAGGGTGATGGACCACCGCCGACGACCGATGCGGCAGGAGGGAGCACCTCCGGCAGCGGAAATGTCGGTGTGAGTACTGATTCATCCTTTTCCCCTTACATTTCAGTCCGTTCTGCCTAGTAGTTGTTGCTTGTGCGTGCTTGGGACCCGTGGGGAATAGATGATGTTCCTGTTACATGTAGCTAGATGTTGCTTTGTGTGGGGGATTCGTGGTGACTAGATGATGTGCTTGATTTGCTCTATCAGTAGGTATTTGCTCGTTGGTAGTTGTGCTCTCTGAGTAGGTGTTTCCTCTTTCATATACTAGGATTTTACTAGTTGTGCTCTCTGAGTAGTAAGTTTTTGCTAGTTTGTGTTGTAGCAATTGCTACTTGTGCACTTTCAGCAGGATTTAGGGATTAGTGGGGACTAGATGTTGTGCTTGTTTTGCTCTTTTCAGTAGGTATTTGGTAGTTCTTCTTTCAGTATTAGGATTTTAGTAGTTGTGCTCTCTGAGTAGTAGGATTTTGCTAGTTTGTGCTGAGGATTTGCTACTTGTGCACTTTTCAGCAGGATTTGCTACATGTGGTGATCTGCTATATAGTTGCTAGTTAATTGCTTCTATTTGCTATGTGTAGCCTTTAAGTAGATTTTTGCTACTTTCATGCTTTTATATGTTGACATGCTACATGTAGTTTTTTTTAGGTTGGCTTGCTAAATTTGGTTTGGAGGCTACATGTAGATTTTTTTTGTTGCCTTGCTAAATTTTGGCAATTTGGTTTGCTTCATGTAGCTTCTTTTCCTTTGCACGCTATTT
Organism: Avena insularis; assembly: GCA_023614405.1. NCBI lineage: Eukaryota > Viridiplantae > Streptophyta > Magnoliopsida > Poales > Poaceae > Avena > Avena insularis. The sequence continues at coordinate 642,613,255 of CM042690.1, forward strand.
TTTTGGTTGGCATGCTACATATAGTTTTTCTTGGAGGTGAAACTGGCATGTTAACCATATATTTCGATTTTAATGTTGTGTTGCAGGTTGCTCTGGATGGTAAGAGCATGTTGCATAAGCGGAAGAAAGTTGTGGTCAGTCGCAAGAAAAATGGCGAGGCTATGAAGAAGGCCAAGCAAGAGATGTGGATGTCAAAGGACAGGTTCGGTGCTAAGCGGTTGCACAGCATTGTAGACGGCCTTAGTCCAGCTAAGAGAGCAATTATCGAAGGAAAGAGTGCATTCAAAGCCATGCTGAATGTGGCTCCATTCAAGATTCCTAATGAACTTACTAACTTTGTTGCTGGTCATATAACTCCTCGTTTGCGTGAGTACAAGCTTCGAAAAAACCATATGTTTTTTACCAGGGATATGGTGAGGAATGTTTTTGGAGTTTGCTGTGGGACCAAGCCAATCGATCTTTCCAACACTGGAGGTGCAGCACTTGATGGTGTTTGGGAAATGTACCATGCTAGCAAGAAAAGGGCAGATATAGCTACTTCTATTGATATCCTAAACAAATGTGAATATACAGATGAGGCAACCATCATTCATACATGGGATCTTCTCAGCCTGGGCACTGTTGTTTGTCCTAAAAGCTCTAACCACATACCGTTGGAATATGTTGCTCTTATGGCTGGCCCAACCAAAACTGATGAGTATGAATGGGATGAGCATATATTGGGTTTAGCGATGCAAGCGATGAGCAATATTCAGAATAAGAAGAGAGAGAGCTTGTTTTGCCAAAGGACTCTACCACATTTGAATTCTGGATAACTGGTCCTTTTGTTCTTTTTGGGATAAGTTGTCTCTCTCGCGTCATGTTATGATTTTTCATTTCATTTGCAGTGTTTTTTGGTGCTTCCCTAACAATGTTTTCGCTTTTTTGTAGATTGCATATATGGACCATTTGGATTTCCCACCGAGCGATCACAACTTTGACAAGTCATTGCCTAGAGTATGCTTAGTTAAGTCTAGTGACTTTGTATTTGTTGTAGAACATGACTATGACAGGAAGATATTGAACAACACTACAATTTTTGGGAGGCGAGAGGTTGGACACTTTACACTCTCAAACATTTACTTTTTTCTTCTTTTGATATTAATCCTCTTGATATGACTTTTCTTTTGTGTGCAGTTTATGCCGCTGTCCTTGACGCCTTATAGTAGTGCCACTATCGGTGATCATGTGAACCAAACCTCCCAAGCTAAAGAAGCCAAAGTTAATCCATCTGCCTCATTGAACGAATGGCTAAATTTTCCTAGTAGCCAGGATTTTCAGGTATAATAGATGCTACATTACTGTTTTATTTTTGCTACTTTAGTGCATAGATTTTGCTTTCATAGTCTTATTGTTCTGCTACCAGGTATACAGTCAACTTATGTAGGTGTTTTCAACTAGTATTCAAAGTGTTCAACTGCATTACTGTATTATTGGTAATTTAGTGCACATATTATGCTACTTTATTTTTATTTTTCTGCTACAACTTATACAGCCACATCATGTATGTGTTTCATCTAGTATTCAAAGTTATCTGCTGCATTAGTGTATTATTATTGCTACGTTTATTGCAGCTATTCTGCTATCTTAGTATTTTTGATTTGCTACCTTAGTGTTTAGCAGATAACTAATATGCAGCATGTGTATATAAAAACTTTGTATGCTACATTAATTTTATTTTATTGCTACTTTATTTTATAATTTTTGCTACAACACTTATCTTCTTTTGCTACCAATTTTCCAATCACCTTGTAGATGTGTCAAACTGTATTACAACTATTTATGCTACATGACTTTTACTTTTTTGCTATTTACTTTCACAAACTATGTTTCATTGGTTATATTCCTATGTTGTTGTCTTTTCCATGCTTACTAACATGCTTCTAATGTATTGCTGACAGGTCCCCCCTCGTTTCAAGCACTTGTATGAGAAGCACAAGGCAATTTTTTAAGCTGGTGTTGATGGAACAATGAAGAACTTCTCTGCTGGTCTGAAACACATGCAGGCTCAACGCATGTCTGCACTTTTGGTTGATGTTGAAGAAGCAAGTAAAAAGGAGTTGGGCCAAGTGTTGTCTTCCCTACCAATACCTCATGTTGTGCTGATTTATCAGAGGAGGATGACGATTTAGGAATAGAGGACGACGATAATGTTTTTGTTGCATCAAAGCCTGAGGATGATGGTGCCGCTTCAGCTGAGGGTCATGAGCATGCTGATGTCGCAGCTGCTGTCGGGGAGCATGATGGCACTACAGCATCTGTTGAGGAGCATGATGGTGCCGCAGCTGCTGCCGGGGATCATGATATCGCTGCAGTTGCTGCTGAGGAGCATGATGGTGCTGCAGCTACAGCTGAGGAGCTTGCTCGGGCAGGAAAGCGTGTTACAAGGCAGGTAGTTGCAACAAAAAGAGTCGATGTACCGCAAACAACAATAATTCTGGATTCTACGACCAAGAGAGTTGATGCTACTGAGCAACCTGATGTTGTTAGCCCTAATAGGTCGCCAATTCGCTGCAGCCCTAGGAAGGATATTTCTGATGCATCATGGAATAGTGCTCCAGATGCACCCTCGTTTGATCTGTTTGAACCTGGGACCGAGGAATATGTAGAGTTTTGCACTTCACAAGCTCTCCAACCTTCCAAACCCAACAATGACCCGACCGCTGCAGTTTCAAAAGCCTCAGAGACTATTCAGCCAGCACCTTCCACTTTGGTCGAGCCTGCAACACCATCTGATCCAATTCCAGCTGGTATGAATGATTTTGTAGCATTTCTGCACCTTCATACATATGAACCTGATTGTTTTCCTTCGTATACAATTTGTTTTTTTATTTTTGCAGTTGTTGTTAACATTGAGTCAAGTGCTAATTTAGATGCTAGTTCAGGTTTGGTGACACATGAGAAGAAGACCAGGTATAAGAGGGCTGCCAAGGGAGACCTCACACCTCCAAAGTTGAAAAAGAAGGTATCTCAAGAGGTGGATCAAACTTACTCCACATTTGTGATGCATGGTCGAAAATTCAAGAACCACGCAAAGGATCAGGCACCGTAAGTATTGTTTGAACATGCTTCAGTAGTTAATTTTGTGGCTACATTTAGAGTAAAGGAGTTTTACTAGTCGATAGTAAAATTTATGTTTTGCTACTCTAAAGTATTGTTTTTGCTACCTTCCAACTAAGCAGTTGCTACATGTGTTTGTTTGTTTTTCTACTAATGATATTTGCATGTCTGCTACTGTTTAATTAAAACCTTCTGTTGTTGAAAATATTTGCTACTTTTTTGCTACTTATACATTCACATGTATACTACTTTGAAGTTAACTTGTTGCTACTACCCACTAACGCTGTTTTTTTTGCTTTGTGCAGTCCACCTTTTGTGTAGATTGGGCGGTACTACACCTGCTACAAGACTTTCATGACATCTCTTCGGCCGTGACAAAACCCTGATAGTGAGTTGATGAATGTGTGGATCAAGAAATTCAACCATGAGTCTACTGTTATTACCAAGAAATGTGAAGGGAATATGTCCTGAGAGGCAATAATAAAGTTGTTATTATATGTATTCCAAGTATATGATAGATGTTTATTTTGCATGCTATAATTGTATTAATACGGAAACCTTAATGCATGTGTGTTTAATAAACAAATAGAAAGTTCCTAGTTATGCCTTTGTATAAACTAGCTTGTTGATTAACAGGATGATCAAGGTTTCCTGATCATGGACATTGGATGTTGTTAATAACGAGGTCACGACATTGGTGAATGATGTGATGAACATTCATCCGAAGTATAGCATTACGATCAAAGTCATTATTTTTATATTGTTATAACATCATACGAAGTAATCTTTATCCTTAGACCATGAGATCATGTTAATTGCTAACACCGGAAGAATACTTTGATAACATCAAACGTCACACCGTAACAGGGTGACTATAAAGGTGGGTTTGGGTATTCCGAAGGTGTTATGTTGAGGCTCATGGATCAAGAGTGGAATTTGTCAATCCCGATGATGAATAGATATACTCTAGGCCCTCTCAGTGATATCACATTAAGATAGCTTGCAAGCAAGTGATGTGATCACTAGAATGTTATATCACAGGAACGAGAAAAGAGTGCAGGTCGGTAACGAGATTAAACTAGGTATTGAGATACTGATGATCGAATCTCGAACATGTAATATATCGCAAGACAAAGGGATTTAGTTACTATCGTTAAAGGTTCTCTCGATCATAGAAGTCATCGTTGAATGTGTGGGAGTCGGTTTGGATCTCCAGGTCCCGCTTCTGATTATTGATCTAAGAGGGGTCTCGGTCATGTCTGCATTATTCGCGAACCGTGGGGTGACACACTTAAGGGTTACCAACACCATTTGGAGCAAATATGTTCTAGACGAAAGAATTGCAAAGCGCTGGAATTATTTTAATGGACACCGAAATTGTTTCGGATGAAATTGAAATTGGTTCTGCATGTGATATTGAAATGTTGCAGGGGGTTTTATGTGAATGTTTGCTAATTAAAGTAATTAACAAAATTTTGAATAAAATAAATAAAAGAGTTTTATTAAATGAGAGTTGCATTAAATTTGGTGGAAATTAATGCATGTGAGTGGGATTTTGAGTGGAGGAAAAATTGATGTGAGTGGAGCTTTCACCACATGAATGAGGAAGAGGTGGGGCACTCCCCATGGCGCCGGACATGGGAGGGGAGAGCCCCCCTCTCCTATAAAAGTCCCCATCTCCTTCCTCTCAAAGCACACCTCTTCATGAAGGATCTCTCTCCCCCTCTAGAATTATTCCCCCATGGTCTCGGATTAGCGAGATACATGTTCCCGGTGGCATTTCGTCTGGAAGGAGTTGCTGCTTCCGCTGCATCTCTGGAGTGAGGAGGTGGAGGTTGTTCGGTGGCATGAACTTGTGTGCGAGGACGGATGCGCTGCTGATTTGCGATGCTAGGACTTCCACACAATCTTGAGATCGGCAAGCATTCGACTACATCATCCACGAGTTCCATCTCATTACACTTTGTCGGTCTTTGATGGTATGTTCTCTATGGATGTATATCCACCCGTTGCTTATATCTAGTAGATAGATCTTGGCGTTTAATAGTTCCCATCGTAGGAATTTTTTTGTTTTCTATGCTACGAACCCAACTGTGGTATCAGAGCCAGGTCTATGCGTAGGTGCTTTGCATGGTTAGTACACATATGAGTATGTGGGCAATGATGATCATGTTATTGCATCTTATATGTATTTTGGACATTGGTGGCATAGTGGGATGAAGCGGCCTAGACTAACTTTACATGTCCTCGCACATGAGACATGTTCCACGCTTGACATGCAACTAGTTTTGCATAAGTGGCTAGCGGGTGTCTATCTCTCCTACTATAGTCAATATCTGATTTGCAACGAGTTGCTAATAATTTAGTTATCATCGTTGTGGTTCTATGTTCATAGGTAATATCGGTTCTATCTTCAAAAGCCCTAAGCCACGTAAAACTTGCAATTAATAAATTAGAAGCGTCTAGTTTAGATCGTTGCTGGGCTAGTGTCATGATATGGTAGTGTTGTAATTTGATGTATAGTTGATACTCTTACAACACACCTAACGTGAAGTTCCATAGACCTTGGCCTTACACACAAAGGAATGATAAAGATCATACCACGATGCGCATGATAGTGATCAAGTGCAAGAACCATGTCATTTCACTTTACACATATGATGTTTGCATCTTATATTGCTTGTTTGGCATTTTAGTAGCATTATAAGATGATCCCTCATTTAAATATCAAGATAAAAATGTATTCTTCCTTAAGTATGCACCATTATATGGATCGTTTTCGAGACATCACGTGATGATCGGGTGTACTCGACTCCGCGCTTTCATACAACGGGTGTAAGACAGTTTTACACATACGAGTACTAAGGTTCTTACTTGGCGAGCCTACTATGTAAAGACATGCCCTCGGAACACGGATCGAAAGGTTAAGCATGAGTCATATAGTTGATATGATGCCCATACTGATGCTCGCCTTTGAAGCTACACCGACTCACGTGATGATCAGACTTGGTGTAGTGGATTTGGTTCATGTAATCACCAAAAAGACAGGGATGTTGTTTTTGAGTTCATTTGTAATTTGGATTAGTCGAACTCGATCTATCATAAACTTATTCTAAACTTTACAAATTTTGTTGTAGATGGCACCACCTACTTTTAATTTCAATGTGTTCAGGGAGAAAGAGAAACTTGCGGCAAATGGTAGCAACTTTACCAACTAGGCCATGAATTTGAGGATTCTCCTCACTGCTGCACAAAAGCAATATGTGCTAGAAGCACCGCTAGTCCCCCCCACCAGCTCCTGATGCCCCTGACGAGTAAAAGAATGTCTATTTGACTCATCAGGAGGACCACAACTAGTTCATTGCGGCATACTGTATGGGCTTGAGCCAGAACTTCGAAAGCGTTTCAAAAATGGCAATGTCTTTGATACCATGGGTGAATTGAAAATGATTTTCGATACCCATGCTGTCGTAGAGAGTTATAATGCTTCTAAAAAGTTCTTTAGCTGCATGATGGAAGAGAACAACTCCGTTAGTGAGCACGTACTCAAAATGTCTGGGTATGCCGATAAGCTTGTGTCCTTGAGAATAACGATTCTCATTGACTTAGGCATACATCATGTTCTCCAATATCTGTCACCTAGATACAAGAGCTTCGTGATGAACTAAATATGTAGGGCATGAAGAATTCTCTCCCCGAGCTTCTGTCAATGCTTAAAACTGTAGAAGTGGAGATCAGGAAAGGACATCAAGTGTTGATGATCAATAAGACCACCGTTTTCAAGAAAGACAAGAAGGGCAAGCAGAAGGGAAAGAAGGGCGGAAAATCTGTTGCCGCAGCTAAAAAGAAATCTCGAGCTGGCCCTAAGTCTGATACCGAGTGCTACTATTGCAAGGGGACTGGCCACTGGAAGAGCAACTACCCCAAGTATTTGGCGGACAAGAAGGACGACAATGCAAACAAAGGTATATGTGATATACATGTTATTGATGTGTACTTGACTAGTACTCGCAGTAGCACCTGGGTATTTGATACGAGATTAGTTGTTAATATATGTAACTCGATTCAGGGGCTATAGAACAAGCGACAGCTAGCAAGGGATGAGGTCACGATGCGTGCCGGCAATGGATCAAGAGTTGATGTGATCACCGTCGGAAGACTGCCTCTCCATATGCCGTCGGGATTAGTGATAAATCTTAATAATTGTTATTTGGTGCCTGCGCTGAGCATGAACATTGTATCCGGATCGTGTTTATTGCGAAGTGGTTATTCATTCAAATCTGAAAATAGTGGTTGTTCGATTTATATGGATAATATCTTTTATGGTCATGCACCTGTGTTGAATGGTTTATTTCTGTTGGATCTCGATAATAGTATTATGCATATTCATAATGTTGATGCTAAAAAGGATTAAACTTGATGATGATATATCTGCATATATGTGGCACTGCCATCTAGGTCATATTGGCGTTAAACGCATGAAGAAACTCCATCCTGGTGGAATTTTGGAATCACTTGATTTTGAATCATTTGATACATGTGAGCCATGCCTTATGGGCAAGATAACTAGAACACCGTTTTCCGGTTCAATGGAACAGGCGATAGATTTGTTGGAAATCATACATACTGATGTATGTGGTCCAATGAGTGTGTCGGCGCAAGGTGGATATCGTTATTTTGTTACTTTCATGGATGATTTAAGTAGATACGGGTATATCTATTTGATGAAACACAAGTCTGGAACCTTTGAAAAGTTCAAAGAATTTTAGAATGAAGTGGAAAATCATCGTAACAGAAAGATCAAATTTCTGTTGTCCGACCGTGGAGGAGAGTATCTTAGTTACGAGTTTAGCGCATATATGAAAGACTGTGGAATAGTTTCACGACTCACGCCTGCTAGAACATCACAACGTAATGGTGTGTCAGAACGTCGTAATTGTACTTTATTGGATATGGTTTGATCTATGTTGTCTCTGACTGACTTGCCATTTTCATTTTGGGGTTATGCACTAGAAACCATTGCATTCACTTTAAATTGGGCACCATCTAAATCTGTTGAAATGACACCGTTTGAATTGTGGTTTCGAAACAAACCTAAGTTGTCATTTCTTAAAGTTTGGGGATGCGATGTTTATGTGAAGAAACTTGAGCCTGATAAACTCGAACCCAAAGCAGAAAAATGCGTCTTCATAGGATACCCTAAAGAAACAATTGGGTATTTGATACGTCATAAATGTATCTATAATTTTTGATGTTCCATGCTTGTTTATATCTACTTTCTTATGTTTTGTCCACACTTTGGAGTATTTTTACACATTTTTTGGAACTAACCTATTAACAAGATGCCACAGTGCCAGTTGCCTGTTTTCTGCTATTTTTGGTTTCAGAAAAGCTAGTAAGGAAATATTCTCGGAATTGGACCAGACAAAAGCCAAAGTCAATATTTTACCCGAAGCAACACGGAGTCCGGAGGGGAGACGAAGTGGTGCACCAGGGCGGCCACACCTGGTGGCGGTGCATCCTAGGGGGGTGTGCCACCAGGGGGTGTGGGCCCCCTGGTGATCCACCGACCTAGCCCTTCCCCCTATAAAAGCCTCCCGGGAAGAAAACCCTAAGGACCCGATCAAAATTCCACAAAAGAGTCTGTAGCCGCCGCCATCTCCATTCCTAGATCGGGAGGGATCTGAAGCTCTTCCCGGCACCCTGCCGGAGGGGAGAGATCACCCTAGAGGCCTTCTTCATCACCATGACTACCTCCGGTGTGATGCGTGAGTAGTTCATCCCTAGACTATGGGTCCATGTAGTAGCTAGATGGTTGGTTCTCCTCCTTTGTGCTACCATGTTTAGATCTTGTGAGCTCCATTCATGATCAAGATCATCTATTTGTAATCTTACATGTTGTGTTTTCGGGTATCCGATGGATATTGAGATGCTATTTCAAATTGATTATTGATTCTATCATGTCTATGTTATTTGTGATCTTGCATGCTTTCCGTTGTTAGTAGCTATCTTTGCCAAGTAGATGTTAGCAACTCCAAGAGGGAGTATTTATGCTCGATAGTGGGTTCATGCCTCTAGTAATCTGGGGAAGTGACAGGAATCTCTAAGGTACTAGATGTGTTGTTGCTACTAGGGAGAAAACATCAATCCTTTGTCCATGGTACAATCATATTGTTTACTTTACACACTTTGCTTAATGCAATTATCTGTTGCTTACAACTTAATACTGGAGGGGGTTCGGATGATAACCTGAAGGTGGATTATTAGTCATAGATGCAGTTGGATTACGGTCTATGTATAATGTTGTAATGTCCAATCAAATCTCATAGGAGTCAAGATGATTAGTATATGCATGTATGCTTTCTCGGTGTCTGTTAATTGCCCCCTGTAATTTGTTCACCCAACATGTCATCTATCTTAAGGCGAATCACCTCTAGTGAACTATGGATCCTGGTCCATTCTTTTACCATCAATCTACCATCTATTTACTATTTACTGTTTAATTTCTACAAGCAATTACTATCTTCCACACAATACGTTTAATCCTTTGTTTTTAGCAAAACCGGTGAGATTGACAATCTCATTGTAAGTTGGGGCAAAGTTCTGTGGTTGTGTTGTACAGGATTCCAAGTTGGAACCAACACCTTGGAGTTGTTTCCTTGCTCCTACTGGTTCGATAACCTTGGTTTCATAACTGAGGTAAAACTTGCTGTTGTGCTCATCATACCTTCCTCTTGGGGTTCCTAACGAGCTCGATATATTTTGAGCCATCAATATTCCTTCTATCACAGATCCGAGGGCAAGGTTTTCATTGCCAAGAATGGATCCTTTCTAGAGAGAGTTTCTCGCGAAAGGCGTGTGTAGTCAGAAGGTAGAACTCGAAGGGGTTATTGAATCTTCTCTTCATGAAACAGCGAGTGGTGCAGTGCTGGAAATTGTTCCGGAGTTGACTTCACCGAATGAAGAGGGAACCAATGATAATGATCATGAAACTCCGAAAGAGGACACTGCCGAACCTCGCACGTCAAGCAGGACACATGCAACTCTTGAACTGTACGGAAATCCTATTATGAATTTCATGGTTGATGAAATAGATGACCCTGCGACGTATGAAGAAGCAATGATGAGCCCAGATTCCAACAAATGGATAGAAGCCATGAAATATGAGATGAAATCCTTGTACGAAAACCAAGTTTGTACCTTGGTGGACTTACCTCACGCCCGAAAGGCCATTGAGAATAAATGGATTTTCAAAAGAAAAACTGATGTTGATGGTAATGTGACCATATATAAAGCTCGACTTGTCGCAAAGGGGTTTCGACAAATTCAAGGAGTTGACTACGATGAGACATTTTCTCCCGTAGTGATGCTAAAGTCGGTTAGGATTATGTTAGCAATTGCTGCATATTTCGATTATAAAATATGGCAGATGGATGTCAAAACTATGTTCCTCAATGCTAATATTGAAGAAGAGTTGTATAAGATACAAACTAAGGGTTTTGTCGATCCTAAGGATGCTGATAAGGTATGCAAGCTTTAGTGATCTATCTATGGACTGAAGCAAGCATCCCGGAGTTGGAATCTCCGCTTTGATGAGGTGATCAAAGAGTTTGGATTTGTCCAAACTTATGGAGAGGCATGTATTTACAAGAAAGTGAGTGGGAGCAATGTGGCATTTCTAATATTATATGTGGATGACATATTATTGATTGGAAATGATATAGATCTTTTAAACAGTGTTAAAAGTTATCTAAACATCAAATTTTTGATGAAGGACCTTGGTGAAGCATCATATATATTAGGCACTAAGATCTATAGAGATAGATCAAGGCGCCTAACTGGGCTATCACAAAGTACATACCTTGATAAGATATTAAAGAAGTTTAGTATGGACGAAAGTAAGAAGGGGTTCTGACCTATGTTGCAAGGCAAGACAATGAGTAAGACTCAAAGTCCGGCTATGGCGGAAGAAAAAGAGATAATGGATAAGATCCCCTATGCTTAGCCATAGGCTCTATAATGTATGCCATGCTATTTACAAGACCGGATGTGGCACATGCTATTAGTTTGACTAGTAGGTACCAATCTGATCCAGGTTCAGAACACTGGATAGCGGTCAAGAATAACCTTAAGTACTTAAGAAGAACTAAGGATATGTTTCTTGTATACGAGGGTGAAGAAGAGCTGGTCTCTAAGTGTTATGTCGATGCTAGCTTTGACACCAATCCGGATGACTCTAAGTCTCAATCCGGATACGTATTTCTCTTGAACGGGGTAGCAGTTAGTTAGAGGAGTTCTCAACAACCTGTGGTAGCTGGATCAACAATGGAGGCGGGATATGTTGCTACTTCAGAAACGACGCAGGAAGCGGTTTGGATGAAGAAGTTGATAACGGAACTAGGTGTGGTTCCTAGTGCGTTGGACCCAATGGTGATTTTTTGTGACAACAATGGAGCCATAGACAACGCCAAGGAACCAAGGTCTCACAAGAATTCTAGGCATATTAAGTGTCAGTTTCACTCCATCTCCGAGCATGTCAAGGATGGAGATATAAAGATTTGTAAAGTACACACGGACCTAAATGTAGCAGATCCGTTGACTAAAGTTCTCCATAGGGAAAAACATGATCAACACCAGAACTCCATGGGTGTTAGATTTATCACTATGTAAACTAGATTATTGTCTCTAGTGCCAATGGGAGACTAAAGGGAATATGCCCTGAGAAGCAATAATAAAGTTGTTATTATATGTATTCCAAGTATATGATAGATGTTTATTTTGCATGCTATAATTGTATTAATACGGAAACCTTAATACATGTGTGTTTAATAAAAAAATAGAAAGTCCGTAGTTATGCCTCTCTATAAACTAGCTCATTGATTAACAGGATGATTGATACGTCCAAAACGTATCTACTTTTCCGAACACTTTTGCTATTGTTTCTCCTGTAAACTTGTGTGATTTGGATGCAACTAACACGGACTGATGTTGTTTTCAGCAGAATTGCCTTGGTGTCTACTTTTTGTGCAGAAAATCAACTATCAGGAAAAATCCCGGAAAATATGCCAAAAATCCTATTTCACCCGAAGACTCCCGGAGCCAGAATACAAGACGGAGGGGGCTGGGCCCATGCAACACCACACCTGTCACAGCCACGCCGAGGTGGTGGCGCACGCCTGGTCTGCCTAGACACCCTCGGTCTCCCTCTTCGCCTATAAGAAGCCTTGACCTAAAAACTCAAGGGGTTCGACGTTTTCCGAAGGAGTTCCGCTCACTTGCCACCACCGATTCCACTTGACACCGTAAACTCCGTTTGGCACCTACGGATGGGGAATTGGAGGAGATCATTGCCATCATCATCACCATCGCTTCTCCATCAACCATCCATGTTTCCCCCATCTATGAGTGAGTAATCCCCCGCTGTAGGCTATGGGGATGGTAGGGATTGGATGATATCGTTCATGTAATGGTATCAGATTGTTAGGGCATGGTGCCTAGTATCTTCTATTAGTGCTTTATGACTTTGTTGCGACTTGTTATGCTTAATGCTTGTCACTAAGGCCCGAGTGCCATGATTTCAGATCTGAACATGTTATTGATTCATTATGATAGTATTGTTTATGGTCTTACCTGAAAGTTGTATACACACGTTGTTGTCCGGAACCAAAGGCCCAGTGGCCAATCGGGATAACCGAGGAATGGCTTTGATGTGAGGATCACATGTGTTCACGAGTGTTAATGCTTTGCTCGGTGCTCTATTAAAAGGAGCACCTTAATTGTCGATAGTTCCCTTGAGGCCCCGCAAAGCGGTTGGGATCGGGACAAAAGATGTTGTGTAAGTTCTCATTGCGAGCATGTATGAATATATATGGAACACATGCCTACGATTATCTAGTACTTGGATGCTTTATTTTATTATCTGCAATTGCCCTATGTTCTGATTGCTATGTGAATTGTCTTGTCCATGCAACGCCCATCCATCCATCCCTATGCCTACCGCACTTGAATCCTACTGTTTACTGCTATTGTTACTGCTGTCTTTACTTTACTATTGCTGCTACTTTACTATTCCTACTACAAAACTGTTGCTACTGATAAACTGTTGTGAGCAAGATTGTTTCCAGGTGCAGCTGAAATGACAACTCAGTTGTCAAGGCTTATAAATATTCTTTGGCTCCCCTTGTGTCGAATCAATAAATTGGGTTTCACTTCCCCCGAAAATACTGCGATACACCCCCTATACTTGTGGGTCATCAATGATCAAGGTTTCCTGATCATGGACATTGGATGTTGTTAATAACGAGGTCACAACATTGGTGATATATGTGATGAACATTCATCCGAAGTATAGCATTACGATCAAAGTCATTATGTTTATATTGCTATAACATCATATGAAGTAGTCTTTATCCTTAGACCATGAGATCATGTTAATTGCTAACAACGAAAGAATACTTTGATAACATCAAACATCACACCATAACTAGGTGACTATAAAGATGGGTTTGGGTATTCCGAAGGTGTTATGTTGAGGCTCATGGATCAAGAGTGGAATTTGTCAATCCCAATGATGGATAGATATACTCTGGGCCCTCTCGGTGATATCACATTAAGATAGCTTGCAAGCAAGTGATGTGATCACTAGAATGTTATATCATGGAAATGAGAAAAGAGTGCATGTCGATAACGAGATTAAACTAGATATTGAGATACTGATGATTGAATCTCGGACATGTAATATATCACAAGACAAAGGGATTTAGTTACTATCGTTAAAGGTTCTCTCGATCACAGAGGTCATCGTTGAATGTGTGGGAGTCAGTATGGATCTCTAGGTCCCACTTCTGATTATTGATCTAAGAGGGGTCTTGATCATGTCTGCATTATTCACGAATCGTAGGGTGACACACTTAAGGGTTACCAACACCATTTGGAGCAAATATGTTCTAGACGAAAGAATTGCAAAGCGCTGGAATTATTTCAATGGACACCAAAATTGTTTCGGGTGAAATTGCTAAAACGGGTTCTGCATGTAATATTGAAATGTTGCAGGGGGTTTTATGTGAATGTTTGTTAATTAAAGTAATTAACAAAATTCTGAATAAAATAAATAAAAGATTTTTACTAAATGAGAGTTGCATTAAATTTGGTGGAAATTTAATGCATGTGAGTGGGATTTTGAGTGGAGGCAAAATTGATGTGAGTGGAGCTTCCACCACATGAATGAGGAAGAGGTGGGGGCACTAATGGCTGTGAAATATAGCCATCTACGTCCACATTAAAACTGGATATTATTCATATTTTTGATGAAATATCTCTCTAAACCTTGCCACTAATGCCTAATGATCAAATGGGTATGCAATCCTTTCTTTTTATTTTTCCATGCACAGATAATGACGTTTGATGATGGGAATCACAACATTAAAGTCAAAGATACGAGATTTCCAACAACCGAAGAAACCAGGAGTCATGAAGTGGAGACAGATGCTTTAACGACCAACTATACGGCGGGAATAAAATTCTGGTAGTATTGTTTTGGTCGTATAGTTGCCATCGACACTGCTAGGTCAAACAGAACAACTTTCATGAAGGTACCCCTATATAAAGAGGCCTCGAGCGACGAGAAATGAGAGCTCTTTTCCGATCACCAGCCGCCCCTAGAACTCCATCCACAAAACAGAAGAGCCGCCGGAGGAATAGACTTCGATCTAATCTCCAACCCCTTCTCCATCACCATAGCCATATTCCACCACTTGTAATAGTAGATCTTATCTTTGATTGGCGACATTGTAAGAATATTTGCTATCAATCTCATGATTTCCATTACAATGTTTATGATTGTTGATCCCATCTCTATGTATGAGTAATTCTCCTTGGGCTAAGGGCTTCGGCCTAGCCATGTAGCTTTTGTGCATGTTATTTATCATAGATGGGATCATGTATTAGTTTGTATGACATGATGATTATTGTATCCTCTCTTGCCTCAATCCAAGGACTTGTCAGATACCCAAGACCCCGAGGATTGAGCTAGGTATAGGGAGTATGAGTAATGACTAATCTGCAGGTTGGGAACCCCAGTGACAGATGGGGTAGCACGGCTGTATGTGAGGGATTTGCTTGGGATTAACGGTGACGTCACTATGCATATCATTAGTTCTCTTTCTTCTATGGATGAGACTAGTAGGTTATTGCTATAAGAGGTTACAGAGGCAATAGAAATTATGGATGCACTGCCCACATATAATTTATCTTGGTCTGACAATTACATGCGTACTTTATTATTATCTTTTATTCCCATCAGATGTTTGGCACAGCTATAGGTGAAACCAAATGGCCTAGGCCCTCTCTCTCTATCATCGACAACAACAAAAGACAACATACTATTGGTCCGATAAAACACAAAAAGAATTCTAAAACTCCCGAAGGTCCATTAAAGTAACTTCACTATGCTTTCTGCTTCCCAAGGATTCGATAAACCTAGGTTTACTAGGGAAAAAGAGCTATACTACATCCGTAATCCGGATCGAAGGTATCAACCCTTTTTCTGGCGCCATTGTCGGGGAAGCAATAGCTACCCTGGTGAGGTTGGTAGGAACCTTGCTAGTTTTAATTCTTGTTTTTAATTTTGTTAATTTGCTTCCAGTCTTTATTTAAAAACCAAAAAAATAGTTAGTATTTAATTTCTTGTTTTTATTATTATAAGTATTTGTTCAAGAAAACCCAAAAACATAGGAAATATGGCTGAAAAGAAGCTTGGGGAGTTTGCAACTCCCAACAATGATTATTTGCGTACTCCTATTACTCAGCCAGCAATTGCTACTGATGATTTTGAAATTAGGCCCCATTATTTAAGTTTGGTTCAACAGAATCAATTTGGAGGCTCTGTTGTTGAGGACGCGGGTATGCACGATATGATGCGCATAAAAGATGTTGACCCCGATGCGGTCAAATTGCGCTTATTTCCTTTCTCTCTTAGAGGAAGAGCAAAAGAATTGTTGCTATCTTTGCCTAGAAATATTATTACATCATGGGTGGAGTGTACTTCTTTATTTATTACTAAATTTTTCCACCTGCAAAGATTATGCAACTAAGATCTAATATTACTGGTTTTAGACAGGAAGAGTGTGAGCCACTAGCGCTTGCATGGGAGAGGATGAAAGAATGCATGAGAAACTGTCCTAGTCATGGGATGAAAGATTGGTTAATTCTCCATTTATTTTATAATGCTCTTAATCCTATGTCCAAGCCTATGCTTGATACTACAACTGGAGGAACATTTATGGGCAAACATATTACCGAAGCAAAGCAGCTACTTGTTGGGTTCGCAGCATAGAAAACAAAAATTTCCTTCGATGGGAACTATACGCCAAGATCTATCTACTAGATACAAGCAACGTGTGGATATACATCCATAGAGAACTTACCCTCGAAGACAACAAAGCTTTGTTAACAAGTTGGAACTCGTGGATGATGTAGTCGTACACTTGCCGATCTCAAGATCGTGATAAAGTCTAGCAGGTCTGGCTCCAGCATGTCCATCAGATCCAGCTCCAGCAAGTCCAGCACCACCAAGTCTAGCACCGCAAAGCAGCGATGCATCCGTGATCGCACACACGTCCTGTACCCCGACAACCTCCGTCCCTGGCTCCAGCAAAGCAGCAGAAGCAGCAACTTCTTTCCAGATAAAGCCACCGGGAACATGTATCTCGCTAATCCGAGACCATGGGGAATAATACTAGAGGGGGAGAGAGATCCTTCACGAGAAGGTGTGAGGAAGAAGGGGTGTGAGGGGGTCCCTTTATAGGAGGAGGGGGTACCCCTCCCCCATGGCCGGCGCCCCATGGGAGGGTGACTCCTCACCTCCCCCATTCATGTGGTGGTAACCCCTCCACATTAAAATGCCCCTTCACATTCTCTTTTAAGTCTCCACTTTAAATGCATTAAATTTCTCCAAATTTAATGCTCTCTCATTTAATAAAACTCTTTTATTAATTTTATTCAGAATTTTTTTAATTAATTTAATTAACAAACATTCACATAAAACCCCCTGCAACATTTCAATATTACATGCAGAACCAATTTCAGCAATTTCACCCGAAACAGTTTCGGTGTCTATTGAAATAATTCCAGCGCTTCCTTAAATCTTTACCTGAAACATATTTGCTCCAAATGGTGTCAGTATCCCTTAAGTGTGTCACCCTATGGTTCGCGAATAATGCAAACATGATCGAGACCCCTCTCGGATCAATAATCAGAAGCGAGACCTGGAGATCCATACAGACTCCTACACATTCAACGATGACTTCTGTGATCGTGAGAACCTTTAACACTAGTAACTAAATCCCTTTGTCTCGCGATATATTACATGTTCGAGATTCGATCATCGGTATCTCCATACCTAGTTTGATCTCGTTACCGACATGTACTCTTTTCTCGTTCCCGTGATATAACATTCTAGTGATCACATCACTTGCTTGCAAGCTATTTCAATGTGATATCACCGAGAGGGCCCAGAGTATATCTATCCGTCATCGGGATGGACAAATCCCACTCTTGATCCATGAGCCTCAACATAACACCTTCGTAGCACTGAACCCACCTTTATAGTCACCCTTTTACAGTGTGACGTTTGATGTTATCAAGATACTCTTCCGGTGTTAGCAATTAACATGATCTCATGGTCTAAGGACTAAGATTACTTTGTATGATGTTATAGCAATATAAACATAATGACTCTGATCGTAATGCTATACTTTGGATGAATGTTCATCACATCATTCCACCAATGTTGTGACCTTGTTATCAACAACATCCAATGTCCATGATTAGGAAACCTTGAACATCTTGTTAATCAACGAGCTAGTCTATATGAGCGACATTACTAGGAACTTTGTATTTTGTTTATTAAACACACATGTATTAACGTTTCCAATTAATACAATTATAGCATGCAAAATAAACATTTATCATAAATATGGAATAAGATAATAACCACTTTATTATTGCCTCTCGGGCATATTCCCTTCAGTACTAGACAATATGCAATACAACCATGCCCAGTGGCATGTGGATAGATCAAACACGAAGAAGGTGAACTCCGTCTCACCACAACAAAATGAAGAACTCAATGCTAAGCTGGATGAGCTCATATTAGCCATAAAAGGTAAGGAAAACCAGGTAAGAGCTATCCTAGAAACAAATATTGAAGAAATAGACTTCATAGCTCGTAATGATTATAACCCTGCTTGGAAGAAGAATTATAATCCTAATTTTCAGAAACACTATTCTAGTCCTGCAGGTAACTCTAATAATAATATGGGATCAAGTAATGGTAGTCTCCAAGAAACACTTAAGTCCTTTATAGACTCACAAAATGAGCAAAACAATATCCTTGTTAAAATAACGGAAAACCATGATGCTATGCTTGGTAAATTATCTAACCAAGCTGTAAGTTTGAGGAATGATTTGCAGGCCCTCCAAGAAAAACGAGCATTGTTAAGGCACAACTAGGTAAGATAACCGAGAGTCGAACTCTCATTCTAGATAAATTTGCAGGTAAAGCTGAGCCCAATCCTGTTGAAGACCTCAAGATGATTAGAATCCAAAGGGAGGAGCCTGAAGAACTTGATTATAGTAATGCTCCTTCACCAAGTTACACCGTTGAATATCTTGTAAAAAGGATCAACATCAAAATTTCGGTAAGTGAAGGAAATGATGAAGCTATGTGATACATCCATTTTGCATCACTATTCTATATCATAATTTACTATTATTCATTGATATATTTCATATTAAGAGATGATACTTATGTTATTTCATCTATTTATGCATGGTTGATGACTTTTGGAGGATGAACCACTGAAGTCAGGATTCTAATGGAAAAGACATTGTCCAGGTGCAAAATTGGCAAAGATCAGAAAATCCCAGAAAATATACGGAAATTCCTATTTTTTCAGAAGACGAAGGAGGCCAGAAGGAGGAGTGGAGATGGGCCACATGGGGCCAACACCACCTCCTAGCGAGGGTCACCCCTAGCCGCGCCACCAGGTGGTGTGGCCACCCTGGCCCACCTCCAGCATCGCCCTTCCTCGTATATATTCCCCTCGAAACCCTAAGCCTAGGGGAGGGACGATAGAAAGGTTCTGTCACCTCTACGGGGCAGAAACTACAGAGAGAGAAAGAGCTCTCCGGCAGGCAGAAATCTACCGGGGAAATTCCTTTCCGGAGGCGGGAGATTATCGCCATCAACACCGTCATCAAGCTAGGCTTCATCGGTATCATCATCATCTCCATCATCATCTCCACCAGCACCATCACTCCGTACCGCTATAACAATTGGGTTGAATCTTGCATAGTTCTTAGGGGAAACTTTCCCGGTGTTGATTACTTGTTGTAGTTGATGCTATTGAGTGGAACCATTGAATTACTGTTCATGTTCAGATTGTTACTTATCATTATTTCATCTTTGATCTTGATCCATATGATGTCTTGTGAGTAGTTCATTTAGTTCTTGAGGACATGGGAGAAGTCATGTTGTTAGTAGTGGAATTGTGTTGAGAAAGATTCAATGGTTTGATATTTAAGTTGTGGTGTTATTCTTCTAGTGGTGTCATGTGAATGTCGACTACATGATACTTCACCTTTATGGGCCTAGGGGAATGCATTGTGTATTTGGCTACTAATCGTGGGGTTGTCGGAGTGACAGAAACCTGAACCCCTGTTAGGATACCTTTGCACAAGGGAGTGTAGGATCTCAAAGTTTAAGGTTGTGGTTATGTTTTTATCTTAATTACTTTCTTGTAGTTGCGGATGATTGCAAGGCGTATAATCACAAGTATGTATTTAGTCCTAGGAAGGTCAGTACATTAGCATAGGTTCACCCACACAACACTTATCCAACTAAAGAAGATTAATCAACTATATGAAGCGAAAGCACTTGATGATATTCCCATGTGTCCTTGAGAACGTTTGGTCATCTTAAGTAATACAACCGGCTTGTCCTTTGCTAAAGAAAGGATTGGGCCACTTGCTGCAATTATTATTATAGTCTTTTATTTACTCGCACTTTATTTATCTGCATTATCAAAAAACCCTAAAAATTCGTTTGCTAAGTATTTACAGAGAATTCCTGATCCATACCACTTGTCAACGCCTTCTGCCCCTCATTGGGTTCGACACTCTTACTTATCGAAAATACTGCGATACACCCCCTATACTTGTGGGTCATCAAGACTATTTTCTGGCGCCGTTGCCGGGGAGTGAAGCGCTATTGAAGAGTGGAACTGGTAAAGGAAACTTCTATTGTGAGTAATATTTACTTTTGCTAGTTACTTTATTTCAATATGGATAGTTCACTTAGTTTCTTATTTTGTAATGCTACTACCACTTCTAAGGTAGTAGATGAACCATCACCTACTAAAAATGATACTTTTAAAATACCTACAAAAATTGTTGATCGTGTTATGGATAACTACTATTTTGGAGATGGAATTGTCCATCCCCGTGATCATTTGCTCTTTATACACGAATTATTCGGATTGTTTAAGTGTGCAGGTATTACAACAGATCAAGTTAAGAGGAAATTATTCTCGTTATCATTGAAAGGACGAGCTGAGGAATGGTATAAGCTGCTAAAGAATGGCCAATCTCTTGAATGGGAGGAAATAGTACATCTCTTTTATTCCAAATTTTATCCTCCTAGTGAGATTCATAAAGATTGGAATCAAATATATAACTTTTGGCCTCGTGATAGAGAGATTACAGCTCAAGCTTGGGGCAGATTGAAGTTACTAATGCTCAAATGTCCTATTCATGAGCTCCCTAACAATATTATAATCAATAACTTTTATGCAAGGCTTTCTCTTCATGATAAGGATCTACTGGATGCTTCTTATGCTGAGTCATTTACACGTATGGAATAAGAAGCTAAATGGGATCTTGTAGACCGTATTCAAGATAATGCTGAAGCATGGGAGAATGATAAAGGAAGAAAGTCAGGTATAAATTATGATTATGAATGCATTAAATCTTTTATGGGAACTGATGACTTTCATAATATTATTAATTCTTATGGTCTTGATTCTCAAGTTATTGCAAACTATTTTAAGGCTTTTGCCTCTTATATTGAAATTCCCAAAAAGGAATGGAACAAGTATCATGCACCATATAAAGATATTGTTGATTGTGTTCCTACTAGAAGTACTGAAGTTTGTACCATTGATCGTATTTTACCTGAACCTTATATCGAGAAAACACCTTTCCCGGATAAGGTAAAGGAGCATTCTATGATAACTAGTGTGGTTAACAAAAGTATAAAGAGAGCTATAAAACCTGATGAACAAATAAATGTTGAACCTGCAGTAGAAATTGTGAAAGACCTTGTCACTAAAAGTGTAGAAGATGGACACATTATCTTCTGTGAGGACGCTTCTAATATTGTTTCACACCCTAGTAGAACTAGAAAAGCTAGTGTCTATGTGCTTTCTGTTAGAATTGGTGATCATTGCTATTATGGTTTATGTGATATTGGTGCAAGTTCAAGTGCTATTCCTTATGAGCTTTACAAAGAAATTATGCATGAAATTGGACCATGTGAACTAGAAGAAATTGATGTGGTTATTCACCTTGCCAATAGAGAGACCATCTCTCCAATTGGTATTGTAAGAGATGTGGAAGTTCTTTGTGGTAAGATTAAATATCCTGCTGACTTTCTAGTACTTGGTTCAGCTTCTAGTAAAACCTATCCTATCATTTTTGGTAGACCTTTCTTGAACACTTGTGGAGCCATTATAGACTGTAAGAGGGAGAAAACTTTAACTAAATTTGATGGTGAATCTTATGAGTTTATTTTTTGAAATTTGCTAAAGTTCCTTATGAAAATGAATTTCCTAATGAGGATTTTAGAGTTGAACAACTTGCTTCTATTTCTCTTGCTCCTAACAATGCTTTGCAGCAATTTATGGAAGACCACGAAACTGAGATCTTCATGGAAGAAGGAAATGAGATTGATGAGATTCTCCGTTGTCAACCCAAGATGCTTAAGCATAACTTACGTGTGGAAGATTTGGGTACCACATTACCACCTAAAAAGGATCCAGTTTTTGATCTAAAACCTTTACCTGGCGATCTTAAATATGCTTACATCAATGATAAGAAATTGTATCCTGTTATTATTAGTTCCAAACTTTTAGGAAAGGAGGAGGAAAGATTATTAGAAGTATTGAAGAAACACCGAGGAGCTATGGGCTATACCCTTGATGATTTAAAGGGGATTTCTCCTACTATATGTCAGCATGCTATCAATATAGAACCTGATGCAAAACCAATGGTAGAACATCAACATCGTTTAAATCCTAAGATGAAGGAAGTGGTAAGAAATGAGGTATTAAAACTCCTTAATGCTGGTATCATTTATCCTATTGCTGATAGTCAATGGGTTAGTCTTGTTCATTGTGTCCCTAAGAAAGGAGGAATTACTGTTGTGCCTAATGAGAATAATGAGCTTATCCCCCAAATAGTAGTAGTTGGTTATAGGATGTGCATTGACTTCAGAAAGGTTAACAAAGTTACTAAGAAAGATCATTACCTCTGCCTTTTATTGATCAAATGTTAGAAAGGTTATCTATAAAGACTCATTTTTGCTTTCTTGATGGATACTCTGGGTTCTCTCAAATTGCTGTTAAACAACAAGATCAAGAAAAAACTACTTTTACGTGTCCTTATGGAACCTATGCTTATAGGCGTATGCCTTTTGGTTTGTGTAATGCTCCTGCTACTTTTCAAAGATGCATGTCTGCTATCTTTCATGGTTTTTGCGAAGAAATTGTGGAAGTATTCATGGATGATTTTTTCGTCTATGGAAATTCTTTTGATAATTGCCAGCACAACCTTGATAAAGTTTTGCAGATATGCGAAGAAACTAATCTTGTTCTTAATTGGGAGAAATGCCACTTCATGGTTAATGAAGGAATTGTCCTTGGACATAAAATTTCCAAAAGAGGGATTGAAGTTGACAGAGCCAAAGTTGAAGCAATTGAGAAGCATACATCCTAGAGACGTCAAAGGTATTCGTAGTATCCTTGGTCATGCTGGTTTCTATAGAAGGTTTATTAAAGATTTCTCCAAGATATCAAAACCTCTTACTAATCTTCTCTAAAAAGATGTACCTTTTGTTTTTGATGATGATTATAAGGAAGCTTTTGAAACTCTAAAGAAAGCTTTAACCACTGCTCCTATTGTCCAACCACCTGATTGGAATTTACCCTTTGAAATTATGTGCGATGCTAGTGATTTTGCTGTAGGTGCTGTTCTTGAGCAACGAATAGATAAAAAGTTGAATGTTATCCATTATGCTAGTAAGACCCTTGATGCTGCTCAAAGAATTATGCTACTACTGAAAAAGAGTTCTTAGCTGTTGTCTTTGCTTATGATAAGCTTAGACCTTATATTGTTGATTCAAAAGTTACCATTCATACTGATCATGCTGCTATTAAGTACCTTATGACAAAGAAAGATGCTAATCCTAGACTTATTAGATGGGTGTTGCTTTTAAAAGAGTTTGATCTACATATTGTAGATAGGACATGTGCTGAAAATCCTGTTGCTGATAATTTACCTCGATTGGAAAACATTTCTTTTGATCATATGCCTATTAATGATAGTTTTCCAAATGAACAGTTGGCTGCAATAGGGGTAAGCTCACAAGAGAGTCCTTGGTATGCTGATCATGCTAAGTTTATTGTTTCCAAGTATCTGCCTCCAACTTTTATAGCCCAGAAAAGAAGGAAATCCTTTTATGATTTGAAGCATTATTTTTGGGATGACCCACATTTATATAAAGAAGGAGTGGATGGTATTATGCGAAGATGTGTTCCAGAATATGAACAAAAAGAGATATTGCGGAAATGTCATGGTAGTGCCTATGGAGGACATCATGCTGGAGATAGAACCGCACAAAAGGTTCTACAATCAGGTTTTTACTAGCCTACCCTTTTAAAGATGCAAGAAAGTTTATCTTATCATGTGATGCATGTCAACGAGTTGGTAATGTTTCTAGACGCAATGAAATGCCTATGAATTACTCTCTTGTTATTAAACCATTTGACTGTTGGGGATTTGACTTTATGGGTCCCGTTCCTCCTTCAAAAGGGTATACTCAGTTGCCGTTGATTATGTTACTAAGTGGGTAGAAGACATACCTACAAAAAGTGCTGATGGTGAGACCTCTTTAAAAATGCTTAAGGATGTTATCTTTTCTAGGTTTGGAGTGCCTAGGTATCTTATGACTAATGGTGAGTCCCCAAACCAGTGGGCAAGTAGAACTATCAAATAGACAAATTAAATCCATCTTGCAAAAGACTATTAATAGATCTAGAAAAAATGGGCTAAAAAGTTGAATGATGCTTTATGGGCTTATAGAACTGCTTATAAAAATCCTATGGGAATGTCTCCTTACAAAATGGTTTATGGAAAAGCTTGTCACCTGCCTTTAGAATTAGAACACAAAGCTTATTGGGAAGTGAAAGAACTTAATAGAGATTTTCAAACTTGCTGGTAAGAAAAGATTGTTTGACTTGAGTTCTTGAGATGAGTGGAGAAGTGAAGCATATGAAAATGCTAGACTCTTTAAAGAAAAAGTTAAAAGATGGCATGACAGGAGAATTCTTAAGAGAGAGTTCCATGTTGGCGAGAAGGTTCTATTGTATAGGTCTTGTCTCAGATTTTTTGCAGGAAAACTACTTTCAAAATGGGAAGGACCTTTTGTTATTGAAGAGGTGTATCGTTCAGGTGCAATAAAAAATTCTTCCTTAAAAGACAACACTACACAAGTGGTGAATGGTCAAAGACTCAAGCACTATATTTCTGGAGATTCTTACAATGAAGATATTGATGTTATTCAAATGGTGACTCTAGAAAATTTTATTTAAAGACCAAATTCAAAAACCTGCAGAGTCCGTTTTTGAATAGGTAACAGTTCTGGTAAGAAAAGGTCCGCGAAAAACCTTTCAATTTATATTTTTGCAGTTTTTATCTAACGTGGAAGATGATGAGTCGAAAGAGGGACAGAAACGGAGCCCGGGTGGCTCACACCATCCCGTGGCGTGGGCCCACCTGGCTACGCCACTAGGGGGTGTGGCCACCCCGGAGCCTGTCTCCGACCCGTTTTCTCCCAGTACCTTCCTTTTGTTGTTAAACTTTGTAATATATAATCCCCCGAATCCCCTGAGGTCTGTATATCGTGTTCTCGCCGTGTTTTTGTTTTTGATCTGTTTCTGTCAGGAGCTAATCTCAAGTTTAGAAGCACTATAGTCTCCACCAATGATAAGGGTAAGAAGCCTGTGGAAGATGATCTCCAAGACCCCAAGCAGGAGGAGGAGATCAAGGGAGAAGTTGAAGAGGAAGTGAAGGAAGACCAGCATCCGTGCACCAGCACCACCATTGCAAGCATTAGAGTAAGGGCACGTCCTATCAAGCTCAAAAGGACCACACGGATGTCCATTGGAGGGAAGGTTCTGCGCCTTTGCTTGGCTCCTCGGTCGTTTCCTCCACGCGACAAGAATCCCTTCCATACCCTCATACATGAGCAGCAATTCCAAAATATGTCTAAGGAAAAATTACCCTCCAATTGGGATATGCCTCGTTCTAACCATACAGGAAAAGAACACTTTAAGGAGGAAGAGTGGGGAAAGAATCACAAGGGCTCGGATTCACCGTTCGACATGATCATGAACCGCATTGAGCAAAATTCGGAGTTGATTTGTACTCTCACCTTCGAGATTGAGGATTTGAAGAAACTAATTGAAAAGCTTATCGAGAGAACACCTCCACCGAAGGAGTAATTCGTCATCAGGTTTTGGCATCCCCTTGGTTTGTTCCAAGCTTGGGGGAGTGACGCGGTATCACATCACTATCTTTCATCTTTTTACCTTCTTAGTAGAGTCATATCATGAATAGGGAAGTTATCATATAGGATGGTTTGCATTGTGGAAGTATCTCTCCTCTAGCTAGTTATCTATGTATCCCTTGGTGTGAGTTGCCGTTATGGAATATTAATGAAAAGTTCTATCATTTACTTTATGCACATCTTATTTTAGTTTGCAAATTTCTGTTATATGATTGATCTTGTTGTTAGTATTGGTATCACCTTGAGATCATTAAGTAAATTTAGTTGGTTTTGGCAAACCTAGCTCTGGTCAGTAGCAACACTGTTTGAGAATTGAATGGAAAATAGAAAAGTACTTTTAGAAATAAAATTTCATCATCTTTCTTTCTTGTTTGGCTCATAAGCTTAGTATTCTCTAGTTAAGATCTTTTGTGATTCCAAGGAATATTGCATGTTTGTTTCTATCACTTGTATGTTTGTTTGTTTCCTTCAACTCTTGTGCTTGCTACCCAGACTTGCTAGCCAAAAACCTGTACTGAGAGGGAATGCTTCTCGTGCATCCAATCTTTGAACTAAAAGCTATGCCATTTGTGTCCACCATATCTACCCATTAGCATTATTGCTATTCCAAGTAAATTCATGTTTTTATCCATCTTCCGAATTAAACTTGTTATGTGAAAATTAGTGGTTAAAGCTCTCACAAACTTGATGGCACACTTTATTTTTTTGCACTTAATAAACTTGAACCATTGTGTCCATCTATGTTTCATAGATGCTTGCGCTTTATAAGTTGTGAATTAGCAGAACCATGTTACCACGGGGAACGCTTTCAACATTGCACTTATTATTTAGTTGATATCATGTTATTTTGTCTATGGATCCCAGCGATGTGAAATAAAAGGGGAGATTGTAAGCTCATGGAGTTTGTATATGTGTTAGAGAAACGCCTGGGGGGCTAGCCTAATCCATGCCTAATCATGGTGGAAACTTGCAGCATAACCATAGTGAGCATTCTATGAAGCATCCTCAATAAAAACCTATACAAATAGCAAATAAAAAGATCGCTGAGATGCTCACTATCTATTGCCTTGTCATTTTGATATGGGATAGCTCCTGTATCATGGGGCAAGGGGTACCCCGTTGGCGGTTCTCTATGATACACATGTACGTACAATGACAAGAACTCACTCGTGACTAAAGTTGAGTAGCATGAGGTTCGGTACTCGTAAGCAAGGGGCATGAGATTTTCAACTTTTAAGTTGTCAAGCATATCCTCATACTTGTGTCACTTTAACCTTAATCACCTAAAGATGCTTATGATAGGGGCAATGAGAGCTGAAAGCTAGTAAGTACCATAATTTTTAGAAGCTCTTTATGAAACTTAAAATCCCTGCTTCCCTCTGTGAATGGTCTATCTTTTACTTTTCAGTTGAGTCAGTAAACCTATTCCTTTCTATCTTAAGCAAGCATTTGAGCTGTTGTGATTCAATCATCCATATGATGATTTATTCAATCATGTTTCTTATGTTCCTTGTTTTGCACACTGCTCTTATCTTAGTGAATATTACTTTGAAAGCTATCATTCAAAACCCCAATATGTTTGAATTCCTGCAATTTGTTAACCGTTCTCTGACCAAGAACCAAGTTTGCCATTACCAATTATGATTTACTTTGTGTATATTTATTGTGTTTCCTTTACTCATTGCATGTTAAGTTATATAATAGTGAGTTGTTTTCTATTATGATTTGTGTATTGATGAATGTGATGCTTCTTGTCCGTATTCTCTTTATCGGCACTTCACTACACAAACCTGTGGTCATGTTTATTGAGCTCAGTTTTCGCTTGGGGACAAGCGAGGTCTAAGATTGGGGGAGTTGATACGTCCATTTTGCATCACTTTCTATATCATAATTTACTGTTATTCATTGATATATTTCATATTAAGAGATTATACTTATGTTATTTCATCTATTTATGCATGGTTGATGACTTTTGGAGGATGAACCACTGAAGTCAGGATTCTGATGGAAAAGGCATTGTCCGGGTGCAAAATTGGTGAAGATCAGAAAATCCTAGAATATATACGGAAATTCCTATTTTCCAGAAGACGAAGGAGGCCAGAAGGAGGATTGGAGATGGGCCACAGGGGACCCACACCAACCCCTGGCGCGGGCCACCGCTAGCCACGCCACCAGGTGGTGTGACCACCCTAGACCACCTCCAGCATCGCCCTTCCGCGTATATATTCCCCTCGAAACCCTAAGCCTAGGGGAGGGACGACAGAAAGTTTCCGCCGCCTCTGCGGGGCGGAAACTACAGAGAGAGAAAGAGCTCTCCGGCAGGCAGAAATTTGCCGAGGAAATTCCTTCCCAGAGGAGGGAGATCATCGCCATCAACACCGTCATCAAGCTAGGCTTCATCGGGATCATCATCATCATCATCTCCATCATCATCTCCACCAGCACCATCACCATCACTCCGTACCACTGTAACAATTGGGTTGAATCTTGTATAGTTCTTAGGGGAAACTTTCCCAGTGTTGATTACTTGTTGTAGTTGATGCTATTGAGTGGAACCATTGAATTATTGTTCATGTTCAGATTGTTACTTATCATTATTTCATCTTTGATCTTGATCCATATGATGTCTCGTGAGTAGTTCGTTTAGTTCTTGAGGACATGGGAGAAGTCATGTTGTTAGTAGTGGAATTGTGTTGAGAAAGATTCAATGGTTTGATATTTAAGTTGTGGTGTTATTCTTCTAGTAGTGTCATGTGAACGTCGACTACATGATACTTCACCTTTATGGGCCTAGGGGAATGCATTGTGTATTTGGCTACTAATCATGGGGTTGCTAGAGTGACAGAAACCTGAACCCCCGTTAGGAAACCTTTGCACAAGGGAGTGTAGGATCTCAAAGTTTAAGGCTGTGGTTAGGTTTTTATCTTAAGTACTTTCTTGTAGTTGCGGATGCTTGCAAGGGGTATAATCACAAGTATGTATTAGTCCTAGGAAGGTCAGTACATTAGCATAGGTTCACCCACACAACACTTATCCAACTAAAGAAGATTAATCAACTATATGAAGCGAAAGCACTTGATGATATTCCCATGTGTCCTTGAGAACGTTTAGTCATCTTAAGTAATACAACAGGCTTGTCATTTGCTAAAGAAAGGATTGGGCCACTTGCTGGAATTATTATTATTGTCTTTTATTTACTCGCACTTTGTTTATCCGCATTATCAAAAACCCCTAAAAATCCGTTTGCTAAGTATTTACAGAGAATTCCTGATCCATACCACTTGTCAACACCTTCTGCTCTTCATTGGGTTTGACACTCTTACTTATCGAAAATACTGCGATACACCCCCTATACTTGTGGGTTGGCGTTCATTTGCTTTTATTTATTTCGAGGTTGTGTTTTTATTTGAGTTTAAAAGCACTTGTGTTGGTATCCCCGACACCTTATTTTTAGTTCTTTAAATTTGCTTTCGAGATTTTCTAGCCGAGCATTGTTGCCAATTTTCTATTCTTTAAACTCCCTCTCTTAAAAACCACAAAAAGATTTATCCATTTTTCCTTATTTTTTCCTCTTTCTTTTCTCTCCGCCTCGAGGTTCATATATTTGCAGGAGAGTGATCGACTTCGAGTTTCCAAGAAACAAATAAAAGAGGAAGAGAGAAGTGGAACCAAACATGAGAGGTATGCCTTATACTCCCCACTTTTGAAGTTTGAGAAATCCATGCTAGTTAGTAGTAAATGTTGAGATATTATATTGGTGGAGTGAGTCTTTGTATTGTAGTGAGATTTTTGTTTGCATGGGTATTTAGTTGGGTACGGTTTGTTCCAGCTCTCGTAATTAACCAAATCTTGCCTAAGAATTTGCTAAACAATTGTAATAAGAAAAAGTCTCATAATTGAAGGCTTGGGTGTTTTGGTGCTTATACTTGAAGGTTTATTTCTAGAGACACTCAACACCACTAAAAATGTTGATTGACTTGATAGCTCTCTTTAAAAGGATTTATTCGATTGAATTAATGTTTAGTGGTTTTTGTGAGCATGCCAAAGTTTGACTTATTAATCATAAGAATGATATAGCTTTATGCGTGTCAAACTTCATGGGATGCCAACAACTTCGCTGGCCTACGAACGATCTTCATGGAGGAAACTCCTAGATTTTGGCTATGAGTTGATTAAACACTTGTAGCAGCAGTGCTATAGTGGGTAAGATTCTTGGCACTCTCGGGTAGCTGTAATCATGATGGAATCACTCCTCTGGCTGTTATGAGTAATCATTATGCAAAAGGAACAAAAACCTTAGTGATGCCACGAGTGTCCATCACAACCCGGTAAACTAATAAAAATCTTTGGCATTCTCTCAATTACTCAAGAACTAAAATTCTTGAAGGACAATGAATAGAAAAGTAGTGCTTGAAAAGTCTTGATTTATTGATGTGGGAGGATTGAGATACTCTAGTGTATATGCTTTTCATGACAACTCTCACACTCTCAATTTACATGATAATACTTTATTGTTCAAAGGCAAGTCTATGAGTTGATTACATGACATGTAATAAAGTTTACTCATTTGAATCATCCATGTTAACAATGATTTTGCTGCACTTTAAGGATGCATAAATACTGTATGATATGCTTGCCATTACTCTTTCTATGCTGAAGTTTTTCAGATTTATGAAGTGGAGTAAACATGAGACTACCAATCATGAGTAAGATCACCATCTCGTTATTTCAGTTTAAATGCTGATTTCCTTTTTGATTTTGGTTTTCTTGCTCGGGGATGATCAAGTTTAAGCGTCGGGAGGTTGATGGCTCTGAAATATAGCCATCTACGTCCACATTTAAACTGGGTATTATTCATATTTTTGATGAAATATCTCTCTAAACCCTGCCACTAATGCCTAATATTCAGAGAGGTATGCAATCCTTTCTTTTTATATTTTTCCCGCGCAGATAATGTCGTTTGAAGATGGGAATCACTACATTAAAGTCAAAGATACGAGATTTCCAACAACCAGATGAAACCAGGAGCCATAAAGTGGAGGCAGACGCTTTAACGACCAACTATACGACCAGAGCAAAATTCCGTCCGTATAGCTCCGGTCGTATAGTTGGTGCCGCCACCGTTAGGTCAAACATAACAACTTTCGTGAAGGGACCCCTATATAAAGAAGCCTCGGGCGACGAGAAAAGAAGCCAGACCCTCGCCAAAAGTCTCTGTCATAGATCTCTAGCCGCCTCCATATCTCAAAACCCTTCTCCATCCCCATAGCCATATTCCACCACTTGTAATAGTAGATCTCTTCTTCGATTGGCGACATTATAAGACTATTGCTACCAATCTTATGATTTTCAATACAATGTTTGTGATTGTTGATCTCATCTCTATGTGTGAGTAATTCTCCTTGGGCTAAGGGCTTTGGCCTAGCCATGTAGCATTTGTGCATGTTATTTATCATAGATGGGATCATGTATTAGTTTGTATGACATGATGATTATTGTATCCTCTCTTGCCTCAATCTAAGGACTTTTCAGGTACCCAAGACCCCGAGGGTTGAGCCAGGTATAGGTAGTATGAGTGATGACTGATCTGCAGGTTGGGAACCCAGGTGACAGAAAGGGTAGTACGGTTGTATGTGAGGGATTTACTTGGGATTAATAGTGACATCACTATGCATATCATTAGTTCTCTTTCTTCTATGGATGAGACTAGTAGGTTATTGCTATAAGCGGTTGTGGAGGCAATAGGAATTATGGATGCACTGCCCAGATATAATTTATCTTGCTATAACAAGTACATGCATACTTTATTTCTATATTTTATTCCCATCAGAAGTTTTGCACAGCTACAGGTGAAACCGAACGCCCTAGGCCCTCTCTCCATCATCGACAACAACAAAAAGACGCAAGCTATTGGTCCGGTAAACACACAAAAGGAATTCTAAAACTCCCGAAGGTCCGTTAAAGTAACTTCACTACGCATTCGCTTTCTCGGGGATTCGATAACCTAGGTCTACTAGGGAAAAAGAAGCTATACTACATCTGTAATCCGGATCGAAGGTATCAACCCTTTTTCTAGCGCTGTTGCCGAGGAAGCAATAGCTACCCTGGTGAGGTTAGTAGGAACCTTGCTAATTTTAATTCTTGTTTTTAATTTTGTTAGTTTGCTCCCAGTCTTTATTTGAAAACCCCAAAAAATAGTAAGTCTTTAATTCTTGTTTTTATTATTATCATAAGTTTCTGTTTAAGAAAACCCAAAAACATAGGAAATATGGCTAAAAAGAAGCTTGGGGAATTTTCCACCTCCCAATAATGATTATTTGCGTACTCCTATTACTCAGCCAACAATTGTTGCTGATGACTATGAAATTAAGCCCCATTATTTAAGTTTGGTTCAACAGAATCAATTTGGAGGCTCTGCTGTTCAGGACGCAGGTATGCACTTGAATACTTTCACTAAAATATGTGATATGATGCGCATAAAATATGTTGACCCCAATGCGGTCAAATTGCGTTTATTTCCTTTCACTCTTAGAGGAAAGGCAAAAGAATGGTTGCTAGCGTTGCCTAAAAATACTATTACATCATGGGTGGGATGTACTTCTTTATTTATGACTAAATTTTTCCCACCTGCAAAGACTATGCAACTAAGATCTAATATTACTGGTTTCAGACAGGAAGAGTGTGAGCCACTAGCGCTTGCATGGGAGAGGATGAAAGAATGCTTAAGAAACTGTCCCAACCATGGGATGGAAGATTGGTTAATCCTCCATTTATTTTATAATGCTCTTAATCCTGTGTCTAAGTCTATGCTTGATACTGCAGCTAGAGCAACATTCATGGGTAAACATACTACCGAAGCAAAGCAGCAGCTAGACAATATGCAAGACAACCATGCCCAATGGCATCTAGAAAGATCAAACACGAAGAAGGTGGAATCCGTCTCACCACAAGAAAATGAAGAACTCAATGCTAAGTTGGATGAGCTCATATTAGCCATGAAAGGTAAGGAAACCCAGGTAAGATCTATTCCCGAAACTAATATTGAATAAATAGAATTCATAGCTCATAATGATTATAACCCTGCTTGGGAAAACAATTATAATCCTAATTTTTAGAAACATTACCCTAATCCTGTAGGTAACTCTAATAATAATATGGGAACTAGTAATGGTAGTCTCCAAGAAACACTAAAATCTTTTCTAGACTCACAAAATGAACAAAACAATATTCTTGTTAAAATAACAAAGACCCATGATGCTATGCCTGGTAAATTATCTAACCAAGCTGTAAGTTTGAGGAATGATTTGCAGGCCCTCCAAGAAAGGACGAGGATTGTTGAGGCACAGCTAGGTAAGATAACCGAGATTCAAACTCTCATTCTAGCTAAATTTGCAGGTAAAGCTGAGCCCAATCCCGTTGAAGAACTCAGAATGATGATGATCCAAAGGGAGGAGCCTGAAGAGCTCGATTATAGTAACGCCTCTTCACCAAGCTACACCATTGAAGATCTCGTAAAGAGGATCAACGTCAAAATTCCGGTGAGTGAAGGTAATGATGAAGCCATGTATCAACACTTTATTGATCAGGCAGCGGTAAAAGTACGTGAGCTTGAAGAGGAATACAAGAAAATTGCTGAAAATTACCTGTTAAACTAGATGATATATTTGAGACCATGATTAAAATTAAGATTGGGACCAATGAGATAGCTGCACTTTGTGATCTAGGTGCAAGCGTCTCAACAATCCCAAAGAGTCTTTTTAACAAGTTAAATCTTGGCTCTTTCGAAATCACCGAACTAAAACTACATCTTGCAGATTCTACCTATAAACAAGTTGTAGGAATTAAGGAAAACACATTAGTTTACATTAAAGGTTGTCCTGCTCTAATTGACTTCCTTATTGTTGACATGCCTGAAGATGCTACTGCTCCTATTATGCTAGGTCTTCCTTTCTTGAGAACTATAAAGGCTTTAATTAACCTTCATGAAGGGAACATGAAGCTTCAATTGCCTTCGCGGGATCCTTTTGTTATCCATTTCCCTAGGAAAAAGAAAGCCAAACATGACGAGAAGGAGGCCATCACTTTGAAGGCCAACTACTTTGGAGTGGGTGTTCCACTCATCTAGCCTAAGTGAGCAACATCAAGTTCAAGCTATTAACCATAAAAGAGCTCTCCATGGGAGGCAACCCATGTGAAATAAAGGTTTGAGTTAAGTTTTAAGTCTTAGTTTAAGTTTATGTTTAATAGAGAGTGCTAGAAAACTCCATTTGAGGAGAAGAAGTTCGGTAGTACTTAAAGTTATGCTTTATACATGCTATGGTTGGTCGATAATTTAAACTGTCAACTTTCTGTCAAAAACAAGGTATTTCACTAAGTTTCAGTATAAGAAGTAATTCTCGAAGAAACGGATTTTTTTTGATGGACATAGAGAGTTTAACGACCAACTATACGACGAGAATAAAAATTCCGGCCATATAGCTTCGGTCGTATAGATATTTTTGCCATCGACAATTTTCCTTTCATATGTATTGACGGTTTAACAACCAACTATACGGCGAGAATAAAAATTCCGGCCGTATAGCTCCGGTCATATAGATATCGGTACTTGCGTACGAATTCTTTTCCATGTACTCACGGTTTAACGACCAATTATACGGCAGAAATAAAAATTCCGGCTGTATAGTTCCGGTCGTATAGATATCGATGCCTTTGTAAAAATTCTTTCCCAGGTACAAACGGTTTTATGACCAACTATACGGCAGGAACAAATTGTCCCGGTCGTATAGTTCTAGCTGTATAGTTGCACCGCCAGGAGGAAACCCTAAAAAATTGATACAAGGCCAATTATACGGCGGGAATGCATTGTTCTAGCCGCATAGTTGCACCCGTATTGTTGCGTCCAACCACAAAATCACACGGGAAGGTACCTCCAACTCCAAAACTTCAATCCTTTTTCTTTCTTCTACCTCCAAACTCTCTCGAAACCTCAAGAGATCTTTACTTCTACTCAATTTCGTTCGATTTCATTGCACACAAGTGATCTACAGTATGTTTCTCCTCCAATCCTCCAATTACTTTTTGCAAATTCATTTTGATCTACTGTCATTATCAATCTAGGGCGAGACCTACTATGAACTAATTGCCATGATTCTCTTGCCTAGATTATTATTTTGAGAGGATTCTTTAGTGTGCTATGATGAGGAATATGTTATACTTATTATTCTTGAATCAAAAGTTTTATTTTGTCTTCCTTTATTGTTTTAGATGATGAACACAAGGAGCCGAACCCGTGCTCATGCCGCTGCTAGCGCTTCTCTGGCTATCGCTCGGGAACGCATGGGGATACGATTCAGGAACGAGCTCCAACGTGATCGCTTCGACAGGATCAAGAACCACGAAGTGAAGGCAACCAAGTGGGCTTGCCCCATTATATTGAACCAACTCGGTATTTCTGACGACTTCAATTTAGTTTGCAATAGATCTGGCCTGCAAAACTTTGTGTACAATGATGTGCCTACTTATCCCGGTTAACCATTGAATTCCTAAGTTCGTTGCAAAGCATTGTTAAACTATGGCAAGGAGAGGACATGATTTCTTTTCGACTTATGAACAAAAATTACACTTTAACACTAGATGAATGGTGCAAATGTTTTAATTTCCCAAACAATGATGTCAATGCCTTACGCGCATCCTTTACTGGCTTAGACCCTTCCCCTGAACAATATTATAATGGAATGAGTTTCACTTCTAGAGTGAGCAAGGGGAAGAATATTCAACATCCCGCAATTCGTTATTTGTTCTATGTTATTGCTAACACCTTGCATGCAAGAAATGAGTTCACAAGACTCAACGAGGATGACATCTTAGTCCTCGCAAAGGTGCTTACATCAACTGCAACCTGTCACTCAACTTGGGCTCAATCCTTGTGCGCTACCTGGAGCACCAATCCTCCCAAAGCCAAGGACCAATTACATGTGGAGGCGTCATCACCGAGCTTGCCACTGCCCTAGGCATCAACCTAGGTGAGTTGCAACCTGTGCTAGGTGGGCGACATGTTGGTTTCTCTACTTTTAAGGCTTGTGGAATGCTCACTAGGAGAGGTGGTGTTTATTACCTGCATATTGCTGGAGCTGGGCGTATCTACCCCGCTCCTATGCCTAATGGTCTTTTCTCTATCGAGGAAGGACGTTTGCTATATGACTTACAGGTTGAGCAACACCAACCCGAGGAGGAGATTTCAGATGAGGATGAGGACCAAGGAGAGGACCAAGAAGAATAACAAGAAGTCCCTCATCAAGAGGAGCAGCCATAACCCGGTTCACTACATACCAAGACTTTCAAGAACTTGGAGGGACTGTGGAGAGGATGCATAGCCTCTATCTGAACCTCCGAGAATCAACTAGTAACCTCTCAACTCAATTTGTAAACTGGAGTTCCGACTTTTTCCTGCCACCACAATGATTTGAAGGGCTTGCAAAAGCCTAAGCTTGGGGAAGTTTCCTCATATATCTTTATTTGGTGTTCATTTTCTTTTATTTATTTCGAGGTTGTGTTTTTAATTCAAGTTTATAAGCACTCGTGTTGGTTTCCCCAACACTTTATCTTTAGTTATTTCAATTTTCTTTAGAGATTTTCTAGCCGAGCTTTGCCGCCAATTTTCTATTCTTTAATTCCCTCTCTTAAAAAAATAACAAGAAGATTTCTCCATTTTTCTTTATTTTCCCTCTTTCTTTTATTTCCACCTCGAGGTTCTCGTGTATTTGCAGGAGAGTGATCGACTTCGAGTTTCCAAGAAACAAATAAAAAAGGAAGAGAGAAGTGGAACCAAACATGAGAGATATGCCTTATGACTCTCCACTTTTGAAGTTTGAGAAACCCATGCTAGTTAGTAGTAAATGTTGAGATATAATATTGGTGGAGTGAGTCTTTTTATTGTAGTAAGATTTTCGTTTGCATGGCTATTTAGTTGGGTACGTTTTGTTCCAG
This sequence comes from Avena insularis, assembly GCA_023614405.1. Taxonomy (NCBI): domain Eukaryota; kingdom Viridiplantae; phylum Streptophyta; class Magnoliopsida; order Poales; family Poaceae; genus Avena; species Avena insularis. The sequence continues at coordinate 642,650,243 of CM042690.1, forward strand.
CTCTTGTAATTAACCAAGTCTTGCCTAAAAATTGCTAAATAATTGTAATAAGAAAAACTCTCACAATTGAAGGCTTGGGTGTTGTAGTGCTTATACTTGAAGGTTTATTTCTAGAGACACTCAACACCACTGAAAATGTTGATTGACTTGATAGCTCTCTTTAAAAGGATTTGTTCGATTGAATTAATGTTTAGCGGTTTTTGTGAGCATGCCAAAGTCTGACTTGTTAATCATAATAATGATATTGCTTTACGCGTGTCAAACTTCATGGGATGCCAACAACTCTGCTGGCCTACAAACGATCTTCATGGAGGAAACTCCTAGATTTCGGCTATGAGTTGATTAAACATATGTAGAGCAATGCTATAGTGGGTAAGATTCTTGGCACTATCGGGTAGCTGTGTTCATGATGGAATCACTCCTCTAGCTATTATGACTAATCATTATGCAAAAGGAACAAAAACCTTAGTGATGACACGAGTGTCCATCACAGCCTAATAAACTAAAACAATTTTTTGGCATGCTCTCAATTACTCAAAAACTGAAATCTTGAAGGACAGTGAATAGAAAAGTAGTGCTTGAAAAGTCTTGATTTATTGATGCGGGAGAATTGAGATACTCTAGTGTATATGCTTTTCATGACAACTCTCACACTCTCGATTTACATAATTATACTTTATTGTACAAAGGCAAGCCTATGTGTTGATTACGTGGCATGGAATAAAGTTTACTCATTTGAATTATCCATGTTAACAATAATTTTGATGCGCTATAAGGATGCATAAAACCCGTATGATATGCTTGCCATTATTCTATTTATGCTGAAGTTTTTCAGATTTATGAAGTGGAGGAAATATGAGACTACCAATCATGAGTAAGATCACCATCTCGTTATTTCAGTTTAAATGCTGAGTTCCTTTTTGATTTTGGTTTTCTTGCAGATGGATGATCAAGTTTAAGCTTGGGGAGGTTGATGGCTCTGAAATATAGCCATCTACGTCCACATTTAAACTGGATATTATTCAATTTTTTATGAAATATCTCTCTAAACCCTGCCACTAATGCCTAATATTCAAAGGGGTATGCAATCCTTTCTTTCTATTTTTTCCTGCACAGATAATGACGTTTTATGATGGGAATAACTACATTAAAGTCAAAGATACGAGATTTCCAACAACCAGAAGAAACTAGGAGCCGTGGATCGGAGGCAGACACTTTAACGACCAACTATACGACTAGAATAAAATTCCGGTCGTATAGTTCCAGCCGTATAGTTGCCATCGACGCTGCTAGGTCAAACAGAACAACTTTCATGAAGGGACACCTATATAAAGAGGCCTCGGGCGACGAGAAATAGGCGCTCCTAGAAACCATCAGCCACCCCCAGAGCTCCATCTACAACACCGACGAGCCTCCAGAGGAATAGACTTAGATCTAATCTCTCCACCACCATAGCCATATTCCACCACTTGTACTAGTAGATATCTTCTTCGATTGACGACATTGTAAGACTATTTGCTATCAATCTCATAATTTCTACTACAATGTTTATGATCTTTGATCTCATCTCTATGTGTGAGTAATTCTCCTTGGACTAAGGGTTCCGGCCTAGCCATGTAGATTTTTGTGCATGTTATTTATCATAGATGGGATCATGTATTAGTTTGTATGACATGATGATTATTGTATCCTCTCTTGCCTCAATCTAAGGACTTGTTAGGTACCCAAGACCCCGAGGATTGAGCCAGGTATAGGGAGTATGAGTAATGACTAATCAGCAGGTTGGGAACCCCAGTGACAGAAAGGATAGTACGATTGTATGTGAGGGGTTTACTTGGGATCAACGGTGACATCACTATGCATATCATTAGTTCTCTTTCTTCTATGGATGAGACTAGTAGGTTATTGCTATAAGCGGCTGAGGATGCAATAGCAATTATGGATGCACTATCCACATATAATTTATCTTGCTCTAACAATTACATGCATACTTTATTTCTATCTTTTATTCCCATCAGAAGTTTTGCATAGCTACAGGTGAAACCGAACGCCCTAGGCCCTCTCTCTCCATCATCGACAACAACAAAAAGGACGCAAACTCTTGGTCCGATAAAAATACAAAAGGAATTCTAAAACTCCTGAAGGTCCGTTAAAGTAACTTCACTATGCTTTGCTTCCCGAGGATTCGATAAACCTAGGTCTACTAGGGAAAAAGAAGCTATACTACATCCATAATCCGGATCAAAGTTATCAGACATCTTCTCATAAGTGATGGCATACCTAGTAGTGTGTCTCGCATAGCAGAACGTCGGATGTCGTGACTCACATGTCCCTGGCCACGGGTTTGGATGGGAGCCTTCTTAGTGCCCGTAGAATCGATTGTCGATCGGTGTGTCCTATGTAGAGGAAGGGCAGAGGTCGTGGATCACGTCTCACTAGCTAGGGCGTGGATGGGAGCCTTCTCAGTTCCTGCAGGCACCAATTCTGATCGGCGTCTAGTGCCTTGAGAGGACACATGCGAGGTGCCGCATGTGGCGGGTGATTAGGGGAGTGTTTGGTTGCTTGGAGGCCTTTTCCCACTGGTGCAACTTGCATGCGCGGATCAGGCTCTAGGACAAAATCTCCCAGTTATTTTGTATCCCGCATGGACACTATTCGGGATTTGGGGGCAGAAATGAGCTCCATCTTTTGGCAGGCTATATTAGGCCTAGGAGAAACAAAAACTTGTGTTTGCTTTCATCCTGATCATGTGCTCCGATAACCTCTTCTCTAGATGGTGAGCTTACCACACATGAACAACAACAAGATAAACCCCGACAAGATAAACCCGAAGAAGCATTGACAACCATAACATACTTAACAACAGTGCACCATATGTAGCAGCAAGACCGAAATAGCATAGTTAGCATAATAGTGCAAAATGGTTCATAGCAAACACAAACTAGTTACACTCATTTTACTTGTCTATCATGGCAAGGGCTATATCATGATGGGGCACCTCCTGATCATTTCACACATGGTGTAGTCAAAGATGATGGCCTTCAATAGGTCACCCTTCAGCACCTTGAAGGTTAGGAAGTACCTGATCTTGACCTGGTGGGCAATGGTGAAGCTAGGACACCCCTGGTCAAGGCAAATCCTGCCACTGACATCCTAGAGCTTCACCATCCAGTTGCATCCGGTGTTCGTCTTGAGCACGGTCGTCCTCGGCACAGTGCCGAGGAAAGTCCTGAAGCCATTAGGGATAAGCAGTAGATCCAACCTAGGTGCCAAGATCACCTTGCAAAATGGGTTGGACCTACCTGGTCGTGGAAGTGCCCAATCTTGAGAGGTCTGCCCCTCGGCCTCTTGGCACCGCTGTCCTCACCACCATCGCTAGCGACTTGGAGGCACTACCCTCATCAGTGTCCCTGGAGCATCCTCCTCCTTTGCTAGGGAGATCACCTACGATCGGCATCTTTGAGCACCGAATAAATAATTAACACATGTAAGCACATACATTTTGGTGATCAGACATGAATAATCAACATGGCCTCATATGCAATGGCATCGATGCAAAGGGATTCTCCTCATGAGCAACACAAATGAACAATGAATTTGGTTAGCAGACAAGTTTGTTCATGAAGAGGATTCCCTTGCATTTCATTGTGCTAGTTTGTAATAATAGGCCAAAGGAATAAAAACACAATGACATAACCTCTGCTCAGCTTCAGAATAACTAGCACACATAAGGTAGAGCTGGTGCTATAGGAATCCAGAGGAGGTGCACAACTAATTTACTTGTGCATGCCATCGGGTTCCTATCACCCCAGCTCTATGAACGAATTGTACTAACTACTAATTGTCATCACAAGCTGGGTTCACAACATTTGCCTCATAGTTCATAGAATTTACAACACATAACGATGATCTTACTGAACCAAGTTCCATCAACTTAAATAGATGGTAGAACCAGGTTCAAAAGGATAATCGTTTCCATTTCGTTGTGGTGCGTATGTAATCATCAACAATCGCATAATTGAACAACTAATTTTTGTGCCTCATATTAGGCATTGTGTGTCCACGATCAATCATAATAGGCATGCTATAAAGCAACCCATTGGGATCTTGGTCACATAATGCAAAGTAATCATCAGCCTCTGCGTGGTGAAAAATCCCCAATTTTCACTGTCTAGGAAACCCTAAACCCAAAAAATATGCCTACAATCTAACCACTAACAAGCACAGACAAAACTAAGGTATCAGTAGATCTAGTGTTTACGAAGGCACAACAAGGAAAGAAAAGACCCTAGCCTATCAAATCGACCAAAACAAGCACAAATCTATCGTTCATGTCAGTCATACTAGCAGAATCAGACGGTAACACATAGATATGTGCTGCTAAGGCTTGGAGAGGGTGGTTTGAGGCCTTACCTCCATTGTTGCGGGTCTAGAGCTTTGGTTTTGCCGAGGAAGAAGAAGAAGTTGTAGTCGCAGTAGCAGATCCCCTGCAGCCCGGAGAAGCGCAGTTCTCGCCTAGATCTACCTTCATCTGCTACCCTTGTCGTGGTCTTCAATCTGCCGGCAGGAGAGGAACTGCCGATGGTGAGACATGAGGAAGGAGTGATTGTGAGTAGGGAGAGTGAGAGGGGTGAGCAAGAAATGTGGGGATTTATGGCACATGTTCTCGATGCATCGCGAGCTCGCCGCTCTTCTCCGCGCGTGCGCCCGCGTGCCGAGCTTTGCCTCGCTATGGTCCCTCCTCGCAAAAACGCCTGATTTCGGTGTTCCCAGCGGGCCAAGTTTTTGGGTGCTTTATAACTCATGCGGTGCGAGTTTGGTCAAGCGTGCCATTTTCCAAACGGGCTTATTTTTACCGGTTAGGTGCAATAAACAGGCATGCGTCCTAGCAAATGCCCTAGGGCATGGAGGTGGTCGATCTTGGTGGCACCGAGAGCCACCTTCTTGTTACCGAATCGGTGAAGCTCCATATGGACTTTGGCCTTTTCTCTCTGCGGGCCTAGCATCACAGCCACCGCCTCACGTACTGCCCATAGCAAGGCCCTCCTCTTCCATATCACCCTGCGGTGGCTATAGTGTCCTGCATTGCCACCAAAGCCTTCGGCGGCACCGCAGTCTCCTTCTCAGCATTCACTCTTTTAGTCCCCGCCTTCCCATCCCGCCCTCTCCTCTCCGTCAAGTTTCCGCTTCAAGCACCGATGTGACCATCGCAAACGGTGAGAAGAAGAAGTCTATCGGACGACAGCCGAGTCGGGGTTGAACTCGTGGTCGTCGTCCTCCATAACCGTCAGAAATAGGGAACATGCAAGGTGGGAGGGAGCGGATTAGGTGGAATTTAGCATTGACAATGACGATAAGTTAGGTTCCTCATAACGGAAGAAGAGCATGAAGTCCAGGAGGGAGAACCAAGAAATCGCGTCCGTTCCTTTGTCTTAGATGAATGGTCGGGATTAAATTTTTCCATGCAAGTTCGTGCATTTACAAGTAGTAGAGATAGAAGATAGAGATAGAGATAGAGACTATGAATATATACGGTATTGATTGTCAAGAAAAAGGCGAGGTGGAGTCCCCAATGGGTCTTGTTAATTGTTTTATTGGATATTATATACAATATGTTAACAAGAAAAGCGTGAACTTCGTATACTATATCATATACTTCCTCCGTCCTAAAACAAGTGACTTGGGTTGTCTAAATTTAGATGTATCTAGACACATTTTAGTATATAGATATCTAAATTTATAAAAATCCATATCAGTTATTTTAAGACAGAGGGAGCATCATAATACGAGACCGGAAAATAGATTCCAATGACGGGCTCACTGAAGCCCTTTTTTGAAATTTTCAAAATGCATCAAAAAAATTCGGAAAATACCTAGACCACAATATGAATACATGGGCGCAAATTTTCAACCAAAAAACACATTATATTTCGAGTGCAGTAAAAAAGACAAATATGACAAGTTTTGGTAAAACGGAGAGTCGTTCAAAAATTACAGTGTTTATGTTTAGATCTGAATTTTCACTTTTTTCCCGAGGTCAAAATACAAAATATTTTTACAATACACGTATTATAAATTATTATCTATGTCTCTATTTTTTGATTTTTTCAACTTTAATTTTAAACTTTTCAAAAAAAAGGGGGGGCTCCAGGTAGCCCGGGCTTCATATCGACCCTCGTTCTAGTAGGCTAATTTAGCCTACCTGGTGTTTTATATTAATGGTACTCCCTCTGTCTCGGTTTACAGGGCTCAAAACGTTTTGCATCGTGACTAAGACAATTTTTCATTAGACTTCTCCTCTCTCCAATTAGCTGCCACCATTAAATCTATTTGTTTAACACCGCAGGCATGCAACCAATCAAGCATGCAAACTGATTTTGTTTTCCACCTCACCCGCATTGTTGGGGGGATACCCCGGGTAAGGTCACGCCGGGTATAAAGGCCGAGTTAGCCGAGGTACGACAAGGTTAAAGCAGGTGTTGACCGAGTCACCTCAAGGCAGGCTGAATTACGGGGTAATCCGGACCAGGGGATGTCCACCTAACTGGGTCTCAACCGACTTATGTCGTATGTCGGTAAGATGTATCTAACTTGTATGCAGGTACAGGTGTGACCGGATCAACTAGGTACGATCCGGATTATATCAAGCTTGTAAGAGAAGGAAGGTATCTCGCTGGTCAAAGGGTGACCACTGTACGCAGAGCGTGAGCGAAGCGGACAGAGGCCAGGACCACCGAGGCATGGCCGACAAAGGTGACGATGCATGTGTCAGATGACGCGGGCGCCACAGAGGCTCACGTAGCCACTGCATGGATGACGCTAGGCAAAAGTGACCCGGTCGGCTCACTATTCTGGGAGAAGGCATATTCCAGAAATATGCCTCCACGTATGCCCTAATTGGAGACCTGGCTACCCCTATATAAGGGGGGCTAGGGCTTCTGTAGAAGGGGTTGATCGCTAGAGGGTGGTGTTTTACTAGTGTGTTCCTGAGGGCCAGTTAGTGGTGAGAGTAAGAGAGTTTCTTCTTCCTCCTCTCCCCAATACAGCTCAAGGAGCACTTGTAAACTGTGAAAGTGAATCGAATACAAAGCAACTGTGTGTGGAATCACCACACTATCCCTCCCTGGATTCTCCTAGTGCATTTAGTCCCCATCTTTAGCCTATCCATGGCATCTGCCGTGACACCACCACGACAGTTGGCGCCCACCGTGGGGCTAGCAGCGCTAGCAGGGGTGAAAATCCGGACGGAAACCTTCATCGGCACCAGCGAACGCATCGTCTCCGGGGTCGTTTAGCTCTTTGGAGCGCTGGACTTTGTCAGCGACAACGCTGGCTGCTTCGGCAAGCGTCCTCTTCCACGCAACGGCCTCTTCGTCAAGCTCGGCGCGCACAAGATCTACGTCGCTGTCGATGTGTCGTGCGTTCATCCGCGGCACATCGTTGAGAGAGGCGAGCCACCGCTTAATGCGGCTCGTGGGGCGCGTATCACTCGCTCCCCAGACCGCGCCGAGGTGATGATGACTGCGCCAGGCGCAGGCACAAGCAATGATCCAACACCAGATCCGGAGGTAACGCCTAAGGCACCGAGGAAAAGTAGAGGTCCTCCGCTAGAGAGGCCAGAGAATGTGCTGCAGCAGGCGATGGATATCTTGGCAAACCTAGTAGCAGCAGTAGTAGATCCGGCTCAGGCACAAGTCGAGCTAGAGGAGAGTAGGCAAAAAATACTAGAGGGTGCGAAAAAGATAGCCGCGGCTCAGCAGTCGTTGAACATGACACTGCGTGAGTACGCGAAGGCAAATAAGGTAGATGTTGTATAAGTAAAGGGGAGAAACCTCATGAGTGAAATGAACAAAGAGGGTGATACTAGGATTAAGGAATCATAGAACTGCTTGTCCATGGGGATGTCGAAGTATAGTACCCCGACAAAGAACCTCAGAGCAGCAAATGCAGCTGCATCTGAGTTAGAGGGTCTAACGGGTGAAGCCCGTCAGAGACAGCAAGATAGGGTCAATGAGTTGGTTCGGATCGCAAACATGCAAAATGAGAAATTACTCAGGGCTAACCCGGAGAGAGTCGGGGCCTCCAAGATCATTCATTCGGCGGTGGGTAACCCAGAGAAATCTGCTGGAGATGCATCGTCTCCTCATGGTGGTCCTAGGAGAGAAGAGGTAGTAACCTCGGCCAGGAGGAACAAACAGATAGTCCCGTATGACCCAACAAGGGCAGGGAAAAGAAAAGAAGTGCAGAGAAATGAGGATCGACGAAGTGTGAGCCGAGGTGAAGCTGGCCGAGGTAACTGCGACCAAGGTAATGCCGGTCAAGGGAATGCTATAAACGGCAATGCCGGACAGCATAATTCGGTAGGTGCAGGGCAACCGTAGCAGCGGAATATACCACGACAAGAGCGCAGTGCCGGCCAAGGTATGCAACAGAGAGCAGCTCCACAGGAGCAAGATAGATACAATGACGGTGATTCGGAAATGGTGAATGTTGGGTATCCCAGGCCGGACTATCACGTGATAGGGTCAAGATTGGGAAGCAGGAATTTGATGCCTGATGATGCCAGGTTAAAACTGGATCGGCTGTATAGGTCGGAGCAAATTGAATGTCAAGGTCACCCTGGTCCTGCGAGTTTTGGGCCCCGGATCATGAAGGAGCCGACGGTGCCTAACTTCCAGTTACCTAGAGGCACAAAAACGTATGACGACAGCACAAAGCCGGAGGATTGGTTGATTAACTACGCTACAGCAGTGAAAATTGCTACAGGAAACTTGAGATGGGCTGTGAGATATGTACCCCAGATGTTGGAGGGGCTAGCGAGGGTATGGCTAAACAATTTGCCACCCGGAAGTATTAACTGTTGGATTGATTTTGAGGAAATGTTTGTCAGCAATTTCTCAAATACGTATTAGAGGTCGAATAGGCCACAGACCCTAGCAATGTGCAAGCAGAAACTAAATGAGACTGACCGGGAGTTCCTAACCCGGTGGTGTACCGTGCGAAACTCCTGTGAGGATGTAATTGAGTCACAGGCCATAGCATGGTTTGTGCAAGGGTACAGATATGCAAGCATGTTGTGACAAAGATTGCAAAGGGATATGACAATCCGGATCGCTGATTCGTATGCCTTGGGTGATCCGACTCAACCTAGGTTAATGTCAAGTGAGTCAAACGAGGAATACTAGCAGAGAGATGGAGCCGGGTCATCCCGGAGGAATGATTACCGGGGTAAAAGAAGAGATGATAGACCGGATTACCGGTACAGTTCGCAACAAGTTGCTGCTGTGAATCAAGATCAACCTGGTGCAGGAACCAACCAACGTCAGAAAACTGGAGGACAACAATGGACTCCGAGAAATGATGGCAAGAAAACTTGGACGCCAGAGCAGAAGAAATAGTGGCAAGAAAAGAAGGACCGTCTGAGGTATACTTATGAGGCAATGTTGGATCAGCCGTGTAAATTTCACACGCCGAATCCGAGTCACCAATGGGTCACACAACCGAGCAAAGGTGAGTGGATCGAGAAAGATAGAACAGGTGGTTCGGGGAATGCTCGTGCACCTCGGAATGATGAACCTCGGCAGAGTTACCCCGAAGCAATTGCTCTCCGAGCAAACGCAATGATTAATGTTGCCTCCCCCTCCGCCGAGGTATGACAACCATGAGAGAAGGGACGCAGTGCATCAAGTGGAGGACCAGCATCAACCGGGTCAGAGGTACCCCGGAAACGAGGGGAGGAATGAGTACAGAGAGCATCATCAGAGTTACTGTGTGTTTACCACAGAAGAGATAGACAGAAAGAGTTTGCAGCGCCGACACATGGAAGTAAATGCTGTAATGCCAGCTGTGACAAGGTATATGCCTTGGTCGGACCAGGAAATTACCTGGAGCATCAAAGATCATCCCAAGCTTATGCCAAGTCCTGGTTCGTATGCGCTAGTGTTGGACCCAACATTCATCGGGCCAAACATCAATATGAGGTTCTCAAAGGTGTTGATTGACAATGGCAGCAGCATAAATATCATGTACTTGGACACAATGCGCAAATTGGGTATCTCGGAGAACATGCTCCAAGCTACAAGGACAACTTTCCATGGCATTGTGCCAGGCATTTCTTGTGAGCCCATAGGCAAGGTCCGGGTTGACGTATTGTTCGGCACAAGAGATAACTGTCGAACTGAGAATTTGGAGTTCGAGGTTGTCAATTTGGAGAGCGCATATCACGCGTTACTCGGCAGGCCCACTCTGAACAAGTTCATGGCAAGTACTCATATCAGTTACTTGAAGATGAAGCTGCCCGGGCCAAATGGTGTGATTACCATAACTGGTGATTTCCGACGTTTTATTGAGTGTGCGTCAGCCGGGTCTAACCTGGCCGAGTCACTTGTGATTGCGCAAGAGAAGAGAAAAATCTAAGAGGTGGCAGCGTTGGCTCAATCCGCGCAGCAGTATATGCCGGCGCTGAGTAATCCGCATGGTAGTGTCTCATTCCAAGCGACAAAAGATACCAAGAAAGTGCCTGTTGATGATATGTTCCCAGAGTGCACCGTAACAATTGGTGCCAGGTTAAATGACAAATAGGAAAGCGAGCTCGTCAACTTCCTCCGTGAGAATCGGGATATTTTTGCTTGGTCCACACAGGACTTACAAGGTGTTCCAAGGGAGTTGGCTGAGCACTCTTTGAATGTGAGACCCGGAGGATGGAGCAAAGCCGGTGAAGCAACCTCTCCACCGCTTCGCCGAAGATAGGAGAAAAGTCATAGGAGATGAGATAGCTCGGCTACTAGCAGCTGGATTTATCATGGAAGTACTTTACCTGGATTGGCTGTCTAATCCGGTGCTGGTGGAGAAGAAGAAGGACGATCCGAACATGGCAGTGGTTTGGCGCATGTGTATCGATTACTCGAACCTGAATAAGGCGTGTCCGAAAGATCCATTCCCACTGCCAAGGATAGACCAGGTCATAGATTCCACTGCTGGGTGTGAACTGTTGTCATTCATTGATGCATATTCTGGTTTCCACTAGATACCTCTGAACCCAGGTGATCAAATAAACATCGCGTTTATCACCCCGTATGGGGCTTATTGCTATCGCACCATGCCTTTTGGTTTACGTAATGCAGGAGCAACGTACCAAAGATGTATGCAGAAATGTTTGGACGACCAAATTGGTCAAAATGTCCAGGTATATGTGGATGATGTTGTTATCAAGACCAAGGAAAGCAAAATGCTCCTTGACGATATCAGACAGACATTCGCGAACCTAAGGAGGTTCCGAATGAAGCTTAACCCGGAAAAATGCACCTTCGGTGTCCCGGCTGGAAAGTTACTCGGATTTCTTGTCTCCAGCCGAGGTATCGAAGTCAATCCAACTAAAATCTGGGCCATAGAGCGAATGGAACTGCCGAAGTGCCTTAACGATGTCCACAAGTTCATTGGTTGCCTGGAATCCTTAAGTCGGTTTGTATGTCGGTTGGGAGAAAAGGCACTGCCTCTCTATCAACTCATGAAAAAGTTGGACAAGTTCATTTGGACGCCGCAGGCCAATGAAGCCTTTATCCAATTAAAGAAGATGTTAGCCACTGCACCAGTGTTAGCCTCTCCACTATCAAAGGAGCCAATGTTGCTCTATATAGCCGCAACCAACCGAGTTGTAAGTGCAGTAATTGTGGTAGAGCACGATGAAGAGGGTAAGTCAGTGCAAAGGCCAGTATATTACCTAAGCGAGGTGTTATCCATATCAAAGCAAAATTATCCGCACTATCAGAAAGTGGCATATGGTGTGTACATGTCGGCTAAGAAGCTAAAACACTATTTTGAGGAGCACCTCATCAAAGTAATATGTGAAGCTCCCATATCCGAGATAATGAGTAACAAAGATGCAAGCGGCAGGATTGCAAAATGGGCAATTGAGCTAGCCCCTTATGCGCCATAGTATGACAGAAGAGAAGCAATCAAGTCTCAGGTTGTGGCCGACTTTTTTGTGGACTGGGCCGAGGTGCAATATGAACCACCATTACCAGATCCGAACTATTGGAGAATGCACTTCGACGGATCAAAAACAAAAACTGGGTTAGGCGCCGGAGTAGTACTTACCTCGCCAAAAAATGACCAGCTGAAGTATGTGCTGCAGATCCATTTCGCAGCATCAAACAATGTCGCCGAATATGAGGCACTTGTACATGGGCTCAAAGTGGCAAAAGAAATTGGGATACGTCGGATCCAATGCTTTGGCGACTCGGATTTGGTAGTTCAGCAAGTCTCAGGGCTGTGGGACGCTCTTGATCCAAACATGGCGTTATACAGATTCCATATGCAGAAGATATCTGGTTACTTTGAAGGATGCGGATTTCACCATGTACCCTGGGTGGAAAATGAGGCTGCCGACGTATTGTCGAAGCTCGGATCAACCCGACAAGCAATTCCACCGGGTGTAGCATTAGAACACCTCAGAAAACCATCCATCAGTCCGTCCCTAGAAATCGACTCAATCTACGTCCTGGAAGATCCGGAATCCGGAGCTGTACCCATGGACATTGATGTGGGAGTTGGTACGTGGAACCCGGGGACTGTCTCGGCGAACCCGGGGACTGCTTCGCAAGACCCGAGGACTTCTCAACGTGATCCGACTGAGGTTATGCCGATGGATCAGATGGAAATTGATTAGGATGTGTTCCCAGTGCGACCTGTACTAGCTTGGGCACTGCCCATATTTCAATTCCTGGAAGATGGAACCTTACCCGCTGAGGAGGTGCTTTCCAGGCAAACTCAGAGGAGAGCAAAAGCCTACACAATCATCAATTCTGAGCTATACAAAAGGAGTGTGACTAATGTCCTCCAGCGATGTGTTGACCTAAAAGAAGGACTTGACGTCCTCCGAGATATACATCAAGGGGAATGTGGGCATCATGCCTCGTCTAGAGCCTTGGTAGCAAAAGCTTTTCGTCATGGGTTTTACTGGCCAAATGCCTTGGAACAAGCAGAAGATCTAGTAACAAAGTGCAATGGTTGTCAAAGATATGCGACAAAGACACATATGCCGATGTCGGAGCTCAAGACCATACCAATTACCTGACCATTTGCCGTACGGTGTTTGGATATGGTTGGCCCCTTCAAACCAGCAAGAGGGAACATGACCCACATCTTGGTCATGGTTGAAAAATTTACAAAATGGATTGAGGTGAAGCCAATAAGAAAATGTGATGGATCTACCGCCGTGACATTCCTCAAGGATATCATCTTGAGATACGGTTATCCTCACAGTATCATAACAGATAATGGCACGAATTTTGCTGAAGGAGCATTTGCGTGATTCTGCCAGGATAAGAAGATCCGACTAGACGTAGCCTCAGTAGCTCACCCCGCATCGAATGGACAAGTAGAAAGATCCAACGGATTGGTATTATCCAGGATAAAACCCCAGCTCATTGAGCCACTGCAGAGATCAGCGGGGTGCTGGATAGAAGAACTACCAGCGGTACTGTGGAGTTTAAGAACAACTCTGAATCGATCAACAGGCTATACGCCATTCTTTCTGGTATATGGGGCAGAAGCTGTATTACCAGCCGACATAGAGCATGACTCGCCCAGGGTCACCCAATACACAAAAGCCGAAGTGCAAGAAGCCCGGCAAAATGATGTTGATCTGCTGGAAGAAGCGAGAGAATTGGCATTGTCCAGATCTGCCATATATCAGCAAAATCTCCGACGCTATCATAGCCGAAAAGTAAACCCCCAAGTTTTCCGGGAAGGTGATCTGGTACTCCGGTTGGTACAACGTACTGCTGGCATGCATAAGTTATCCCCCCATGGGAAGGGCCATTCATTGTGAGCAAAGCATTGCACAATGATTCTTATTATCTTATCGATGCAAAACCATAGGAGAAGAACAAGGCGGACAGGTCCGGCGAGGAATCTAAGCGTCCATGGAATGTAGCTCTACTTCGTCCTTTCTACACTTAGCAGATAAGTGTGTGTATCCGAGTCACTCATATGTCAGTATATATGCCGGCAATGAACTTATCAATAAAATCTTGGCACCTCGAGCAGTAACTCGGGGACTGCCTTAATAATATTTGTTGTCTTCTGTATTTATTATTTATACGTCGGCTGGTGTAAAGTTGTTTCTACTTAAGCCGGATTAGTAGTGTGTGAGCACCAAGAACCTAACTCTTCGACTTGCTACTGTCCAACATGATTTGGCTTCATGGTAAGCAAGAGAACAAGTTTGGAATTGCGTAACACATGAAAAACGACTAAGGAAAAGAACTTAATCGAGCCGACGTTTGTTTTTCGGACTAACCTTATGCTTATTTTATGTTTACTATGCTGAATTATTTTGAGCTAATCCTAAAGTTTCCAAGTATTGTTAAGTCAATTTTTGAAGCTCGGACTCGTAAGTCATAAAACCGAACCAAGGTAGACACGAGCCGAGCCAAGAAGTTGGAGGAACAAGAAAATGAAACTCGGGGACTACGCCCAAGTTAATACGGCATAAAAACTTAGTAGCAAAATACCACTTATGTGCTTAATACAATTGCACCCGGCATACCGGGGATCTGATGAAATTCAAAGTGTTTCTAATCAAGGAGCAGCAGGAGGAGGTAATTCGGCGCCAACGGGTGCAGCACCAGCTTCGGCTTCAGAGTCATCTTCATCTTCCTCGACGCCCGAAGCTTCGTCCTCTTCATCCTCACCCGAATCATCTTCAGCATTTTCGTCCTCGGCGGCGCCTAGGAAGCTTGGTCCCTCGTTCCATTGATGAACGGGGGCATATTGAATGTAGCTATGGGTGCAAGCCTTGCACCGAGCTATCTATTCCGGGTCAGTGGACCACCTTGATCCGGTGCGCATGCGCTCAAGGAGATCGAGGTTGATCTTCTCATACCACGTAAGCACGTAGTGGAGAACGATCTCAGCTCCGGCGCGTCCGGCAGATTCTCTCCAAAGGTCAAGCTGGGTCTCACACTCCATTAACCTGGCGAAGAGAGTTGCGGTCCCCTCCGGAGTATCTTCATCAGGCCAAAGGCATTGAAGATCCGGACTGCCACATCCAGGATGTCCTTGCCGTAGTTCTTCACAATTTCGACACGAGAAGACAAGCTGACCAGCAAGTCCTCCATGTCATAAGGAATTTCTCCAGCGCCAGGAGCAATTGGGGTACCCCTCTTCTGGCGGAACTTGGCGACAACAGTAGTTGCAATAGCATTGCCCTCTGGAAATTTGTCTGAAAACAAGACAGGTGAAATAAGTAAGGAAGGTTGACCCGGAGAGATTCATGACAGCTGAAGAAAAAGAACCTACAAGAAATATGGCTGTGGATCCGGGTTAGCTCCTTGGTACAATTGTCACGCCTCTCCCGGAGTTGCGCAAGCTCAGCATTCGCCGACTCAAGCTTAGAGTCGACCTCCTTCAGCAGTTCTTGGTCCTTGGCGATCTGGAGGTTCAGGCGCTCGCGCTCTTCAGTAAAGTCTTGGTCTGCTTTCTCCAGTTCGGACTGGTGCTGCGCCTTGAGTTTCTTCATATCTGCCTTAAGCTTGGCGATTTCATCATATTTGGTTCGGAGGAGGGCGAGCTCATCATTTTTCTTCTTGAGTTTGGCCTGATGCTGCCCTGCTTGTTCGAGAAAATGCAGCATCATGTCAGGCACGGGCACACTATCTTCAAAAGAGGCTGAAATAGTTTGTTGACCCGGCAAAGCCGAGGTATGAATATTTGCCGAGCGAAGGAGAAAAGGAGATAGAGAGCATAGCAAAGTTGAGCAAGAATAACTTACCCTTTATCTGCTCCAAGTTCTTCCTCATGATAGTATTCTCGGCCTCCACCCCAGCTGCGAAACCCGAATGATGGATTAGTTCGGTGGAAAAAGACGAAGAAAAATGGAAAATGCCAAGGAAAAAACTTACCCCTTTTCTCGTGTTCGGCGAGAAGTGCGGTATGTTTCGCACGCAGCATCTTGTGAGTATCCAAGAGACGCTGAAACTCAGCACTCTGGCGATTGGTGGTCACCTGAAAAGAGCACAGAAGGATAGCTTAGTCTTGTGCATATTTGAAGTGTACAAAATCCGGTCCAAGTGGAACTTAACCCGGATCTAGGTGTGCATATTCGAAGTGTACAAAATCCGGGCCAAGTGGAACTTAACTCGGCTCTAGGTCTGTGCATATTCGAAGTGTAAAAAATCCGGGCCAAGTGGAACTTAACCCGGCTCTAGGTGTGTGCATATTCGAGGTGTACAAGATCCGGGCCAAGTGGAACTTAACCCGGCTCTAGGTGTGTGCATATTCGAAGTGTACAAAATCCGGGCCAAGTGGAACTTAACCCAGCTCTAGGTGTGTGCATATTTGAAGTGTACAAAATCCGGGCCAAGTGGAACTTAACGGCTCTAGGTGTGCATATTCAAGTGTACAAAATTCGGGCCAAGTGGAACTTAACGGCTCTAGGTGTGTGCATATTTGAGGTGTACAAGATCCGGGCCAAGTGGAACTTAACGGCTCTAGGTGTGTGCATATTCAAGTGTACAAAATCCGGGCCAAGTGGAACTTAACCCGGCTCTAGGTGTGTGCATATTAAAGTGTACAAAATCCGGGCCAAGTGGAACTTAACCCGCTCTAGGTGTGCATATTCGAAGTGTACAAAATCTGGGCCAAGTGGAACTTAACCGGGCTCTAGGTGTGTGCATATTCGAAGTGTACAAAATCCGGGCCAAGTGGAACTTAACCCGGCTCTAGGTGTGTGCATATTTGAAGTGTACAAAATCCGGGCCAAGTGGAACTTAACCCAGCTCTAGGTGTGTGCATATTCGAAGTGTAAAAAATCCGGGCCAAGTGGAACTTAACCCGGCTCTAGGTCTGTGCATATTCGAAGTGTACAAAATCTGGGCCAAGTGGAACTTAACCCGGCTCTAGGTGTGTGCATATTCGAAGTGTACAAGATCCGGGTCAAGTGGAACTTAACCCGGCTCTAGGTGTGTGCATATTTGAAGTGTACAAGATCCGGGCCAAGTGGAACTTAACCCGGCTCTAGGTGTGTGCATATTCGAAGTTATTAAGGAGCTACGTTAGTTCTCTAAGGAGCATCCGGCCGAGTAATAAGTTACTCCTCCGGAGGCTCGAGGACTAATGGCTATATCACTAATATCTACTACATGTTAAGGAAAAGGCGAAATAACGTACCTCCATCATCCGACCTGCAAGGTTAATTGCCTTAGCAACGGTATTCATTTGGGCAGCTAACTCGGCGGGCCCGAATTTCTTAGGGAGATCATCATTGTGGATGAACTCCGCGTTGTTCCAGTTGTTTACAAACTCGATTAAGGTCGGAGGATAACATTCACCGCTGAGCATATGAGGAGCAACCAGACCCTTGGCATGGGCTTCTTTCCGTTCAACCTGGGCAGCGGCAGGGCTGGTGTGCAAAACGAGTTGCGCATCAGCTGACCCGGCAGAGGTGTCCATTGTCGGCGGGGTCTTCTTCGAAAGCATGGACGCAAGTGTACGCTGTCCAGCCTCGATTGACGTTGCCTTGGCAGTGTCAGGAGCCTTTTTGCCTTTGGGCTGCTGTTGAGAAGTTGAAGTTGCTGCAGCGGATTTGCCCTTGGGAGCTGCCTGGGTGCTAGCCTTGGTACTGCTAGTGCCTTCTCGACGAGTCTTGGAAGACTCGGACGAGGCGGATGAAATTGGTGTTGTTGCTGGCGCTTTTCTTGTCTTGCTGGTCTTTGGGCGATCTTGATCTTGATGCTGATTTCTGTTTGGCGAAGTCTTTGAAGGAACCTCGGTGGTGGCTGGTTGCGGTGGTGCCGAAGAAGGAGCAACTCCAGCCTTGGCAGAACCGTTTCCCCCCGTTTCGAGGTTGCCCTCCTCTTGACGAGGTGGGCTAGAACCCGGAACAGCCGCTGAACCCTCCTGAATGCGGCTCAACGGGCGTGAATCGTCGCCACGAGGGGGATAAGGGCTATGTCGGAGCGACGAGGCTATGCCAGATCCACTCTGAGGAACCTCCACCGCGGCCCTGCCGAATCAGATTATGAATGATGAGAAACTTAAACAAAGGAAGAACAAGTGAATAGCAAAGGGAGAAGTGACTTACTCATCCGAGGTCAAGGGATCCTTGGGCTTGCGAGCTCTCCGGGCTACGGCCTTGGTCGTGGACTTGGTGGCAGCCTTGTCTGCGGACTTCTTGCGCCTTTTTGTTGGCTTAGAAGGTCCGGAGGAAGAGGCAAATGCGCCCCCCCGTTTCTTCGATGCGACCGGGACAGGCTCACCCATGGCAAGGGGAGGATCTTCATGGATCTGCCCACCGAGGTTAGCTGATGTCGGAAAAGCGTAAGACAGGGGGATAGCGTCAAATGCCTCCATCACCTCAACGTCGGATTCATCTTCATCGTCAGGCCAATCTCTAATGGAAGAGAGTTTACCGGTGTGTCGCTTGGTCGCATCAGCCATCGGCAGGAACATCTCCTGATCCGGTTCCTCCTTGTCCGAGGCATCTCAGTCAGGCGCCCACTTAAGAGAAGGCTCGGTGCTATCCTCAATAGTTTGCTGAAGAAACATCTAAGGGAAAGAAAAGGCAAAGGGATACAACAATAACCGACATATGATTTAATTCGCAAAAGGTTTGGGGCACGAGACTTACCGCGGGGGGAAGCCTATCTCAGCAGAAGTGTTCGATTCCCCACGTCCACTCAGCAGAGAAGTGCTTGGTGGTGGTGAAGAGGGCCTTGACCCGACGGTAGATCCCGGTGTTGCTCAACTCGAATGAGGAGGTCCGGTTGGGGTCATGGCCCCAACTCATGTGGCAGAGTTTGTGCGTACGTTTCTGCAGGGGGGAGATCTGGTTGCGGACGAAGGTGATCATGGCGTCCTCGTTGCACAATCCCTGATCCTTCAGTTCCTGGAACCGTTTGTTGACTTGGTTCGCCAGGACTGTGGGTTTCTTGGGGACCTTGTCCCATAGATCCGGATTAGGAGGACCCGGAGCGTAGGGGCGCAGCCGGATCAGATCTTCATCCATGCCATTTCTGACATAGAAGAAGGTTCGGGCCCAACCTTTGCAGGAGTCAAGCCCCGTGACTCGGGGGAAGATGGACTGTTTCCGAGGAGAGATGGAAGCAGCGCCGAACTGCGTGAGCTACTTGTCCTCCGAGTCAAGCTCTCTGTTCGGAATTACGTTCCGGCGGAGGCCGAAGAACCGGATCCAGAGCTCCTTTGTGGGCCACAGTCCGGTGTAGCCCTCGATGGTGGAAGCGAAAGCAGAGAGTGAGGTAATGGCGTTAGCCGGAAGATGGTGCGGCTGAAGCTCGTAGGTGTTGAGCCAGTCGTTGAAGAAATCGCTAACAGGGAGCCCAAACCCGCGCTGGAAGTGGGAAAGGAATACCACATACTCACCCGGATTGGGTGAGGGGGCAAGCTCCTCGGCGGCGAGGCGTGCGATGACGCCCTCCGGCATACGCCGGGTGCGGTACAGCCAGTCAATATCGTCCTAGCAAACCCAGGACCCAGCCCAAGCGTCGCGGTCGGCGTTCCCCGCGTCCTCCTCCATTTCCTGCTCCGCGACGGCGAGCTCCTCTTCTGTCATCTCAAGATCACTGTCCTCGCTTGCGCTAGCGGCGGTGGGAGGCAGTGGCTTGGACTGGCGAGGACCCGTGGCGGAGGAGATGTGCGGGAGGGGCGGCGACGCAAGTGCGCGAGGAAACGGTGCAGCGGCAGCACAGCTACGCAAGTGCGGTGGCGGCGGCGCTATCGCGGGAAGGAAGAAGAAGAAGAAGAGGCAGAGGGGCGCGAGAGTGGGGGAAAGACCCAAGGGGCGCGCCCCTCCCCTATTTAACCACGCCCTAGAGGGGTAGTGGGATCGCGCTGTGCGGACGGGCCACACGGTGTGGCCGTGTATGACCCGAATCAACCAATCAGCAACGAGCCACATGAAGGGCCACAGGGCGCAGGAGATCCCATGATGTGACGTTATGATACAGTTAACGAGGAGGCAGGCATGATGTGACGTGTGCTACCGTAATATCTGACAATAACTGCGGCGGTTACTGGTGCGGGCCCTTAAAATGAGGCAAAGTAATGATTAGCCTCCACGTGGGGAAGCATACGAGAGAAGGAAGAATGACCCGGATGGGTATGAGGTGACCCGGCCAGCGAGTGAAAACTCGGAATGTGCCAAGAGAAAGTAAACCTACAAAATCTGAACTATGAGGTAACTCGGAAAAGGAGCAAAAGGCTGGATAAAATTGAACCTGCTGTGGCCTTAGCGGCTAAGGCATCTAAGACCACATCAGCTTCGGGGACTAATGTTGGGGGATACCCCCGGGTAGGGTCACGCCAGGGTATAAAGGCCGAGTTAGCCGAGGTACGGCAAGGTTAAAGCAGGTGCTGGCCGAGTCACCTTAAGGCAGGCCAAATCACGGGGTAACCCGGACCAGGGGATGTCCACCTAACTGGGTCTCAGTCGACTTATGTCGTATGTCGGTAAGATGTATCTAACTTGTATGTAGGTACAGGTGTGGCCGGATCAACTAGGTACGATCCGGGTTATATCAAGCTTGTAAGATAAGAAAGGTATCTCGCTGGTCAAAGGGTGACCACTATACGCAGAGCGTGAGCGAAACGGATAGAGGCCAGGACCACCGAGGCGTGGCCGACAAAGGTGACGATGCCTGTGTCGGATGACGCCGACGCCGCAGAGGCTCACGTAGCCACTGCATGGATGACGCTAGGCAAAAGTAACCCGGTCGACTTACTATTCTGGGAGGAGGCATATTCCTTGGAATATGTCTCCACGTATGCCCTAATTGGAGACCTGGCTACCCCTATATAAGAGGGGTTAGGGCTTCTGTAGAAGGGGTTGATCGCTAGAGGGTGGTGTTTTACTAGTGTGTTTCTGAGGGCCAGCTAGTGGTGAGAGTAAAAGAGTTTCTTCTTCCTCCTCTCCCCAATACAGCTCAAGGAGCACTTGTAAACTGTGGAAGTGAATCGAATACAAAGCAACTGTGTGTGGAATTACCACACTATCCCTCCCTGGATTCGCCTAGTGCATTTAGTCTCCACCTTTAGCCTATCTATGACATCTGTCGTGACACCACCACGACACGCATGAATGAGTAATTAGTGAGGGGCTACTACTCTTAATTAAATACATGGAGGCTTTGAGGGGAGATTTTGTGGGACAAATGTTTTTTCAGATTAGGTCCGGAGGGAGTACGGATAGTAGTACTTATTTAATCTATCTTGTAAATATTTTTTCTTTTGTGGAAATTAAACTTCATGGAAAAAAGGAAATATAAAATCTGTTATACAACGTCTCGCACAGTCGCACTCTCGTTCTCTTCATTGAATTTTTCTTCACGGTTTCCCTAGGCTGAGATGTGCGGCGCACCTTGCAAATCTGACTTTTTTTAATCTGCTGTCGAGTGGCTCAAATCTGACATTGGCAAGCTTTGGGCTCCAGGCTTGTCCCCATTGCGGTACGATGGAATCCGATAGCAAGTGTTTATCTAGTCAAGTAGGGACGTAACCCCACTTTGGACGCTAACCAAGCCATGTAAATGAGTGCGAGACAAGCCACGACAAAAGGCGTGTCACCAATTAGAGGAGCACCCACAGTTTCAGGTTTTAATCAACCATCCCATCCATCAACTGACACAACAGTAGTACAGGGACCTCGACCTTCGCTCAATTATTAGCATAGAATAGGTATCGTGCAGAACCGTTTTCCTTGCACGAATCGTGCGACTATAGAAAAGCTTTGTGCCAAACAAAATAAGGTGTGTATCTGTTTATTTTCTCTGTCATTAGTCTGAAGTCCACTAGCAAAAGCACAACAGGGACACCTCTGGTTAGCCTCAAACCTGACCACTACCACTCCCCACTACCAAGACCTTTTAAAAGAAAGAAAACTCTAAAAGGGAACATAAGAATTGTTGCCACTTGACAAGTAGCCCCCCGTTTTTTAAGTTAGCAAGAACTGCTCAGGGGAGTTTCTCCAGAAGGTGAGTGCAGCTTGACCTCGTTGAACCTTTTAAGATAAGAAAATGTGAAATCTAGAATAGATCCCTTTCTTCTACGGGAGATAAGAAGCCTGCTTCCGTTCTCGCCTTGTATAGTTTCCTTTTAAAATTTATTGTAATTAGAGAATTAGCACTAGCAAAGCGAGAAGGAATCCTACCAAGACAGGAGTGACGGAGATTTTCCTCCAAAATAGTGTGCAAAAGAATCCCATGTATCAAATGATCTCTAGAGGAATTTTTTCTAAAGATTCAAATTCCCCAAACACCGTGTCATTTCCTTTAAACCGGAGGAATCCTAAGAATTGGATTTTTCGTGTTTAAGTTTCCGCTAAATCCATGTACTGACCACAAGCATCTAGCCCCCGTTTGGAGCACACGAATCTCCGAGAAGAAACTCGGATCTATCTTAAGCCAGCAAGTTGTAAAAAAAAAGCACAAGGATTTCACCCCTCTGGGTTTTTTATTGACCTCGTTGAACCTTTTAAGTGTAATATCTGGCCATCCAATTTTGGAAAGGGTAGATAAGAAAATGTGAAATCTAGAATAGATCGCTTACTTCTACCGGAGATAAGAAACCCGCTTCCCTTCCCGCTTTGTATAGTTTCAATACTTTTGGGTGAGACGAAGATTTTCCTCCAAAACTGTGTGCAAAAGAATCCTATGTATCAAATGATCTCTACAGGAAAATTTTCTAAAGATTCAACTCCCCTAAACACCGTGTCAATTCCTTTAAACCAAAGGAACCCTAAGAACTGAATTTTTCATGTTAAGTTTTCGCTAAAGCCATGTATTGAACACAAGCATCTAGCCACCATTTGGAACACATGAATCTCCGGGAAGAACCTCGGATCTATCTCAAGGCAACAAGTTGTCAAAGAAAAAAAGCTAAACGATTTCGCCCCTCTGTTGTTTTTTTTAATCGTATTTAGCTCTAAGTTCAACATTTGTCCTACAGACAGCAAGCCAACAACGTCACTTTTGGTACATGGTAGACCAAAATTTCTATCAAAATATGAACATGCACATCGTTTAAAAAAAAAGGAATGGAGACACCTTGGTGAAAGTACACTATGAGATATTGCCTATTTAATAAAATAGAAGGCATAGTGACTGGACACACGTTTGCTCCAATAAACACGACATCCAAATTTCTTTGCTTCCCAAACATAAACCGAATAACAACTTTTTCACTTACGATCCGAGACAAAAGAAAATCCCTCATATCATTTTCTTTCCTTCGTTTCTGCAGGAGAGATGGTATAACGATGTTTCTTTTCTAGAAAGACATGATGTGTTGTTAGGGATGTAGTCCGTATGTCCGGCGGACGTTGACGGACAGCCGTGTAATTAGAGTTTAGTACAAAATGGTTAAGCACTAGTGACTTAATTAGAGAAGGAGTTGGCTTCACGGACGAGCTTCAATGGCTTCACAGACGTCCGTCTACATCCCTATGTGTTGTGAGCAAAGGGCGGATCCCCATGGTGCCAAGGAAAAATAGTTTTCTCCGTAATATCAACAGAATTTCAGCACATGTGCATCCCTAGAACAAGAATTTACATGTGTTGTGGCATCACCTTCTCTAATATGTCTCCATGGTAAAAATAAGTTGCGCACTTTTTTTTCGATAAAGGGCGCTTTTATTACTTAAAGTAAGTATTACACCCGGCCTCTGCATAGTTAGGATGCACACAGCCGATAATAGTCCATAGAATCCATCAAAAAGTTATAACTATGAATGCGTATTACAAAACCAAAGTGATTGAAAGCAAAGAACGCCTAGGGTGCTGCAGGCGGCCAATCCGGAGATTATGCTGCCATCCATGAGAGGTAAACAGGTCCCGAGACGTATCCTCCAACCACGTGCACGCCTCCATAAAAAGGCCGCGATACTCCACACGATGTAGTGCCGATCAAGCCCGTAGGGTATTTGTGCACCTGTAAATAACCTGCAAAAGAGAATAATTCATATCATTAAAAACCTTATCATTTCTACATAGCCAGAGCGACCATATAAAGGCGACCGCTCCAACCCGAAGGAGTGTCTTATACTTGTTATCTATACCATGTAACCAATTCTCAAAAATGTTGGCAATACTACGTGGAGGATACAAGCCAGATGCTGGTTGGGTGACTGATCATATAGATCGAGCAAAATTACATTGGAAAAATAGGTGCCTGATTGTCTCACTGTGGTGACAAAACACACACCCCGGATTTCCATGCCAATTCCGCTTAATAAGGTTGTCTTTTGTAAGGATAATCCCTCGACGAAGATACCAAGTAAATTTTTTGATTTTGAGAGGTATCTTCATCTTCCAGATCATCCTATTATCTAACACTGGAATAACTGGCTGGGTTAAAGCATTGTATAAAGACCTAACAGAGAAAGAACCATTCTCAGTTAGATTCTATCAAAATTTATCTGGTTCCTCTAACAAATATACATGTGCCAGCCGATGCAGCAGCATGATCCAAGAGTCAAGTCTAGTACCAATTAAATCTCTTCTGAACGTTATGTCTGGTGGAAAAGATCCCAACACGGTGGCAATCGTTTCCTCCTTATAACGGACAATGGAATACAAAGCAGGATATTGTTCTCGGAGGGTAGCATTACCAAGCCATTTATCCTCCCAAAATCTAACCTGAGACACATTATTAATAGAAAATGTGCCGAAGCGCAGAAAATGTTTCTTTGTCGCCATCAGGCCAGTCCAAAAGTGCGAGTCACCTGGTTTCTAAACCATTTGGGACAATGCTTTTGAACCAACATATTTTCTTTTAATAAGAGTTTGCCATATGCCTTCTTTAGTTAATAATTTGAAAAGCCATTTACTAAGAAGGGCTGTATTCTTGATCCTAATATCATGAATACCTAACCCACCCTGTTCTTTGGGTCGACACATCACACTCCATTTAGCCAGTCTATATTTCTTTTTCTCATTATCTCCCTGCCAAAAGAATCTTGATCGGAAATAATCTAACCTTTTCAAGACGCCTTTTGGTAGTTGAAAGAAAGATAACATATACAGTACTATGTTACTGAGTACTGAATTTATGAGTACCAATCTTCCCCCTATAGAGAGTAGTTTACCTTTCCAGCTGCTTAAACGCAATTGTAATCTTTCTTCGACTATTTTCCATTCAGTATTTGTAAGCCTTCGGTAATGCACCGGAATGCCCAAATATTTGATCGGAAAAATACCGTGACTACAACCGAAAAGTTCATTGTACAGATCGGTCGCATCCTGGGCGTCACCGAAACAAAACAGTTCGCTTTTATGGAAGTTAATTTTTAACCCCGAAAGTTGCTCGAAAGCTGGAAGTATTAGTTTCAGATTCTTGGCCTTTTCGAGGTCATGTTCCATAAAGAGAATTGTATCGTCTGTATATTTAAGTATAGATAAACCACCATCCACAAGGTGGGGGATCACCCCTTCAATATGACCCTCTGACTTGGCACACTCAATCAGGATAGATAACATATCAGCCACTATATTAAATAGCATTGGCGATAGTGGATCTCCCTGTCTTAATCCTTTCTTGGTCTGGAAGTAATTACCAACATCGTCATTGACTTTGATGGCAACACTACCTCCGACCACAAAGCTATTGATTAAAGCACGCCAATCAGCAGAAAAACCTTTCATTCTAAGAGCTTGATGTAGGAAAGGCCACTTAACTTTATCATAAGTTTTCTCGAAATCAATTTTAAGTATTACTCCATTCAATTTCTTTCTATGAAGTTCATGAACCGTTTCATGTAAAGTTACTACTCCATCGAGAATGTTACGACCTTGCATGAAAGCAGTTTGCGAAGGTCTGACAACATGATCCGCAATAGAATTTAGTCTGATGGTGGCAACTTTAGTAAAAATCTTAAAACTAATATTAAGAAGACAGATCGGTCTATATTGTTGGATCCGTTCTGCTTCATTAACCTTAGGCAATAAGATAATCTCACCAAAGTTCAAACGAAACAGCTCTAACTGGCCCCCGTGCAAAGCACTGGACATCTCCATGAGATCATTTTTGATGACATCTCAAAAAGTTTGATAAAACTCAGCTGGGAATCCATCAGGGCCAGGAGCCTTATTATGTTCCATTTGAAAAACATCTAGCTTGACCTCTTCCTCAGAGTAAGGAGTAGACAAATAAGCGTTTTCCTCATCAGAAACCTGGGGTACATCGGTTGTTTGAGATTCATCCATAGAGAATGAACCATCTTCCGGTTCCCCAAACAAGTCCTTATAATAATTCGTAATGTAAGATTTCAGCTGCTCATGTCCTTCCGGCTCGTCATTATGCATTAGAGAATGAATACGCTTCTTCTTGTGTCTACCATTGGCGACACTGTGGAAGTATCTAGTATTCAAATCCCCGTGCAAAATGAACTGCGTTTTTGAACGCTGATACCATTTGAGTTCCTCCTCGCGCAGTAACCGAGCCATCTCCGCATTCGATTGGCTTTTGAGCTCAATTTCCTGCGGAGTTAGCAGCCGCGTTTCTGCTAAAGATTCGAGGTGATCAATGATAGCTGAAAGTCTAAGTTTTTCTTTTTTAAGAATACCAGTTGTGTGTCGCGCCCAACCCCCAAGGTGTTTACGTGTCCTACGCACTTTATTATTCTACCTCTGGATTGGGGTATTTCCAACAACCGGTCTTTCCCAAACTGTTTTTACCATATCATGGAAACCATCACGAAGTAGCCATCCAAGTTCAAATTTGAACGGGCGGACCGACCGAGGCGATGGTAGCCTAGTGCTAATCAAAATGGGAGCATGATCAGACATAGCCTCAATACGTTCTAGAGCCTGTACCGAGACTACAGGGAAGTGGTCTTCCCAATCTGAGTTCATCAGTACACGATCAAGTTTTTCGTATGTAGGTTCCGGCAAAGAATTAGCCCAAGTAAACTGTCTTCCAATCATTGTTACTTCCTTTAAATCCAAACTGTCAATGACATCATTAAAAAGGAAAGACCAATGATCATCGAAGCGGCCTTTACTCTTCTCATATGGAAATCTAAGTAAATTAAAATCCCCCCTATAAGAATAGGGTAGGGATTATCCTTGCTAAGTTCACCAATTCCCGAAGAAAATCAGCTTTAAAACACTCCTGGGCAGCACCATAAACCGCGACCAGACTCCATTTAAAATTATCAGCTTTGTTACGGATATGGAGTTTAATATGAAACTCCCCTTCCGAAAACGCTAATATTTCCATGGTATCCGCCCGCACACTGAGTAAAATGCCTCCAGACCGTCCCCTGGGTGGATGAGAATGACATACAAAGTCTAGACCACCGGCGATCCAAAGATACTTGAGAATTCTTGTCTACTAGTTTTGGAGATAGCCATAAAGTCTAAATTATGTTCCCTAGAACAGAGTGCAATATGTAAATGTTTAGCCAAGTCACGAAGACCTCTGCTATTCAGAAACATACCATTCATTGGGAAACCATAATAGATTTAGGAGCCAGATCTCGTTTACGAGATTTATTACATTTTCCCCAAAAGACGATTTACGGCCAGAAGCAGTTAGCTCATAGATTGAGCTTAACCTGTCCTCATCCAAACCAACTTCCAGAACTTCACCTACTAGATGAGATAGGAGATAACCATATGTTATGATGTCTGCATCCTCATCATCCGAGTAGGTGGAAATATAAGAGGTCGAAGCTTTTGGAACAACCGTTAACCGGTCAAATTCCATCCGTCTCAAGACCTTGGTAGAAACAGAAACTTCACTAGCATTCTTATCTAGACTAATTCCAACCGAATTTAGCTTAGAAGAAATGCGATTAGAAGTGAAAGAAATAAAGGACTTGGAAGAAGAGGGATTACCGCAAGTATCCAGGTTGTTTTCAGCTTTCCTACGCATGGCCTTCTCCAAAGAGTCCACGTCCGTTGCAGAAGCACCGTTCATGCCCATCGCGTGTCTTCCACTCCTGCGTAGCATCGGAACCGACGGATCCTTCATCTTCAAAGAGCCCACCGTAGGGGCCTGCATAGAAGAAACAACACCCACCACAGCAGACTCGACCGCCATGGTAGCCGAGGTCGATGAAGCAGTCACCAACGGCGCATCCACCTGGCCTTGATCAGCACCAGGCAGATGAGCCAAGCGTCCGCTCGGCAGGCTGAAGCACCATAGCAGCCGCCCGCGGAGCATGTGATGCGTCCTTAGATGGTGACAGCGACAAAGCATCGCAGCTCGTAGCCACCAGCAACTCAGGGGAGGGCGGAGTCATCGCTGCGCCACTTGCTGCCGCCTGCAGCGTAGCGGAAGCACCGACGGGAGGTCCAGAGGGCGGTGACGTCGTTGCCACCGGAGTAGTAGGGTGTGACGGCGAAGAAAACACTTGAGAAGGCCGGGGCGACATCGACTAGGTCATGCCATCCGAACCGGTCAAGGAAGCCGCAGCAGAAAATAAAACTCCAGGACGCTGAAAACCTGAACGAGAACACCGTGCAGCAGCCACAATAGCCTTACCCCGAGGAGTCTGCGAACTGTGATTGAAAGGCGT
Organism: Avena insularis; assembly: GCA_023614405.1. NCBI lineage: Eukaryota > Viridiplantae > Streptophyta > Magnoliopsida > Poales > Poaceae > Avena > Avena insularis. Next base: position 642,678,777 of record CM042690.1, read on the forward strand.
GACTGCAAACAAAGGCAAGAAGAAGACATTGTTGACAGGAGGTCCTCCAGCCGTCTTCTGGGCACCCGAAGCATCAATCTCCATATGATTCCCCTGAGTCTGAGAAGTGCTATCATCAACAGATGGATCCTTATCCTTCTGTCCCATGTCATCGTCATCATCAGAGTCGTCCCCCTTACGTCTCCAAAAAAGAGGAGTGAAAGAGGGGTCAGGGGCAAAGTCTGGTGCCTCCTGGCGAAAAGTGAAGTCATAGCCCTTCAGCTTCAAAGTAGCAGAAGTACAAATATAGGGCCCTTTAGCATCCACACACTTGAGCAACGCATTAGGATTCATCATTGCCACACAAATGCGCACAATATTGCGACTATATAGAGTCGGCAAATCAACATCCACAGTCGTACCCAACAAAGAGCCAACCGCCCATAAGCCATGAAAGTGACGGATGGTGTGAGGAACCCCCTCCACGTGAACCCACACCTGAGGGAGCACAAACTTAGGCTGAACGTCTTGAACCTCCCAAACACTGATGACGATCCTGGTATTGTGAGCTTGGACCGGCATCTGAATACCATCGACACGCTGCAGATCCTCGAAGGATGGAAAGCACACAAGAAAGGCATCATCTCCATGGGGACGAGCCTCCCACTTCCACCGAAAGTCTTTGGCGGGCAAATCGCATCATCGAGCCTCAATGATGACAGCGAGCACCATCGAACCAACCACAGATACCTTAGCAGTTGGCGTACACTTGGGAGCTAAATTGGCCTTGAAAATGCTGTCAGGCAACTGGTTGAACGATGTATCCTCAGTACCGCTCCCAGCCACAATCATCGTGGGCTTAGGCAACTTCAAAGTAGGGCACTTGATGGTGGGATGAGCAGAATTATTACAAACCAAACAGTAATGCTGAACAAGACAATTCTTGGAAGCATGAGAATCACCAGAGCACTTCCAGCATTTTAAAGGCTTCTTCCCCTTTCAGAGCGTCCACAACAGTAACCACGGAGGTCGACGAACCAGGAACCAGCGACATAGTCGAGGTCAACCTCTGACGGCAAGATAACTCATCTCTGCTGCGAGAATGGCGGTGGTCGAATGAACGTCAAAGCTGCTTTTGGTTGTGAGGTGCAATGAATGTCTTGAATTAGATCTAGCGGTGCAATGATGTAAGTAAGTTAGGATAATAGCGGGAAGAGGACCAGAAAGTGTTTTAGCTCCTGAACACCGAGGCTCTTCTCGTTTAAAAAAAATAAAAAACCATATTTTACAGGTTTCGAAAGATATCTAAAAAAACAGACATAATCAATGTTGTATCCCAGAAGCATGCAAAACCATGACGTGATTTTTTTTGTATTTTGGCCTAGATAAAAATGATAAATCTGATAAAGTTTGGGATTTGAAAACATAATTTTACAGATCTATACTCTTGTTATTTTTGTATATCTCAGAATACAAAGTATTTGAAATTGGTATTACACACGTTTGTGAGATAAATTATGAGCTACAATCAGATCTTTAAATATTTTTTAGAACTCACAAATACGATTTTGAATTTTTTAAAATAGCAAAAACACTGGAACTCAGGAGCCAAAATTCTCTACTCGAAGAGGACGACAAAAAGAAGATCTATTTTTGACGTATACATCTGTCCACGTAGGTATACATCAGTCACAATTTCACTCAATCACTCCAACCCAAGGGTACGTGCACGTGTGGTTACGATTTTACCACGAGAATGTCCCACTGAGAAGCCTACTGTACTACGCATTTTATGGCATCGCTTATTCACCCCAAGTTCAAACCAAAGTCAGTCTTCTTGTTATTCATTCACGTGCGGTTAAAACTCCGCCGCACCTCGGCCGGATTTCCAGCTCCGCCGCTCCAAAAAATTCGAGAAGAATCGAGGACCTAATCGCAGAAAAAACGTGCCTGCGCATCGCGAGTGCGCGAGACCCCCCTTAACCACCGGGGGGGAAAAAGGCGTCATCAGACGATAGTGTGGTGTGCTTTACGCGCAACCTTCCATTATAGGCGCCCCAAAAATACGATATCATTTCAGACGAGAGAGAGAGAGAGAAAGGTAAAGAAGTGTGAGCAAAGCGCTTCCTTCCCTTCCCTTCCCCTTCCCCCGACGCCGATCGAATCGCCCATCGATTTCGATTCCGGTTTCGCGAGGGGGATAACAAGGGGGGATCCGATCGGTTCCGCTGCTCTGCTTCCGATCGTCGGAGGCGTCGTTGCTCTCTTTTTTTTTCCCGGGGACGTTAGGAGTGGAGAAATTTGGAAGAGGAGGATAGAGACCGTCTCCACCAATTCCGATGCTCCACGGCCTCGAGATCCGAGTCTGATCGAGGCCGTTTCTGCGAGCTCGCCGCGGTGTGAATCTGCGCCGAGAGGGCATGGGCAACGCGGGCAGTAACGGCGGAGGCGGCCCTGGCCACCGCCGTCGGAGCTCCGGCCACGGCCACGGACACCACCACCAGCCGCCGCCGCCTCCCCAGCAGACGGAGGCCGCCCCCAACCGCTACGTCTTCGCGGCCGCCACGCCGTACCCGCCGCAGTACCCCAACCCCAACCCGCCGCAGTACTACCCGCAGTACGGGAGCTATTACCCGCCGCCGCCGCCCTCCGTGCAGGTGCCCCTCCCGGCGCCATACGACCACCACCACAGGGGCGCCGCGCCGCCGCCGCCTCCCGGCGGTGCCACCGCCGAGTTCCCGCCCTCCGTCCACCACTACCCCGGCTGGGCGGGAAGGTACCCCTACGGCCTCCAGCCCCCGATGCCCACGCCCTACGTCGAGCACCAGAAGGCCGTCACCATCCGCAACGACGTCAACCTCAAGAAGGAGACGCTCCGGATTGAGCCTGATGAAGACTGTCCCGGACGCTTCCTCGTTGCCTTCACCTTCGATGCCACTGTCGCTGGAAGGTGAATCTTTTGAGTTCCTTTTCTTACATCTTAGTACTACTACGTTTCTGCTGCTTTATCTATGCACAGTTTTGCTGCCAGTCACTTGGCTATCGATACAATATGTGTGGAACGAATTCCAATTTGCAGGGATGCGATGTTGATGGTTTGTGGAATTAGCCTCTTACTAGTATGATGGTGATGTTTTCACTTGCTAGAGGTTAAGGAGTTATTTTTATTTCAACCATCTTTGACCTCCATTTGTTTGTTCATTGGGGATTCCTTTTATTGATCACAACGAGTTCCTTTTTTTCCGAAAAGGAGGTTGAAATCCCAGGCCTCATCATCAAAATGATGCACACAGCCTCTTGATCCTAACGAGTAAAAGGAACATCAGGACCTTTTGTCTGCATTTTTTATATCTGACAACACCAGATACTTATAAGACTCAGTCATGTATTTATTACTGGAGTATCCTTAATACCCTGGTCCTTGCAAAGAATTGTTCTTCAATAGCTAGAAAGCCAACTTAGCATTTTGTGCATGTTTTATTCATTATATATGAGATTGTTCTAAAAAATCCTTAGTAAAAGAACTCTGTGATGGAGAATAGGGTAATAATGTGGAAGTTCCAATGATGATCTATAGTGGCCATAAGCCTATAACCTTAGTAGTTACCAGTCTGGAGGTAGAATACTACAGTATCTGAGATTCCTGCCTGGTCAAATGTTGGAACTTCTCATTGATTGTGGGCCTTACACAGGATGCTCCATTTAATTAACACTAAGTATGAGTATGACATACTCTCTGAAGTGGGCCTAATCAACATGAGATATTATGTATATTATGCACACTCATTCTTCCCTGCATTACTGTCTCAACCTGTTGTTCCTGTAGGGATATATTTTATCCTCTAAACCTTCATGTTGCACCCGTGGAGTTACATTTGAAATATTAAGGTCTTTGTCCCTCTTATCATCTTCCTTTTTTTATCATCGTTTTTGGAACACGCCCATTCTTGGTCTGAAGTGTATAATCTCTGTGACCAGATGTTTGTTGTAGAAACTAAAGCGAGTCTTTAAAGTTGTACTCTGTTTATTTGGAATTGCCAAGTTCTGATTATGAGCAACACAAAAATCTTCTCAGTTCTACTAAGTTGTCGATACTGTTCCGTTTTGAAGCTTGCACCTGGCTACATTTTTCTGAAAATAGTTAAAAGTGTAATAAATTGTTAAATTGCCAATGGCCAGATATATATTTATTTGAAGTCAATGTGTTTCCTCTGGGATCACTTTACCAAGCACAATTTGACTTATCCTTCCTCCAAATGTGATACTGGTATGCTTGTAGAGGATTTTGGTGTTTCATTATGTTAAATCTGCATTACCGTTTAGTGTATAGTACTAGACATGCTGCATGACTACAACATTACAGCTATAATCTCGTCAATACAACCACAGCAAGTATTATGCTTGCTGTAATTTAAGGCGATTTACTGATTTTTGGTCTACTTCTTTGAACAGCATGATTGTCTACTTCTTTGCAAAGGAAGAGCTCAACTGTAATCTAACAGCGACGAAACCAGACTTGATTAAGCCTGTTACTGTTAGCTTCAAAGAGGGTCTTGGCCAGAAGTTCAGGCAACCATCAGGGACAGGAATTGACTTCTCAGCGTTTGATGACTCTGAGTTGTTGAAACAGGGAGGAATGGAAGTATATCCACTTGCAGTTAAAGCTGAAACAACATTGTCTGCTGATCCACCACCGGAAGGGGAAGACCAGAAGACAAGAACTCCAAACTCACAGATCACACAGGCTGTATTTGAAAAGAAAGAAAGTGGGGACTATTCAGTAAGAGTTGTCAGTCAGATCCTTTGGGTAAACGGAACTAGGTATGAATTGCAGGAAATATATGGAATAGGAAACTCTGTGGAAGGGGAAAGTGATGCAAATGATCCTGGGAAAGAATGTGTTATCTGTCTCTCAGAGCCAAGGGATACTACTGTCCTTCCATGTAGGCATATGGTAAGTCTCCAGTCTATAAAAGTGCCGCATTGGTCGGTGGTTGAAGTTACATAATCTGTGATTGCTTTTGTTATGGTAAATTTACCGCGCTACTACAGTTATATTATACTCCATATGCTTACCAGCCTTTATCTTTAATGGTGCATGTTTTGTTTAATGGTTGTCCAGAAATGTCTATCTGAGTTTACTGGTAGCTAACCATTTCCGCAAGCATGAGCTATTTGGCAACTGACTCTGTGTTAGGATCTGTACTACTCCCTGACATTTGTATCTTTTGATGCAGTGCATGTGCAGCGAGTGCGCCAAGGTCCTGAGGTACCAGACCACCCGGTGCCCCATCTGCCGTCAGCCGGTCGAGCGGCTGCTGGAGATCAAAGTCAACAACAAAGCCGACGAGCAACCCCAGCAGACGTCCCAATCGCCTCCGCTACCCTCATCCCCGCCTCTGCATAAGGAAGAGGTGTAGCTGCGACCGATATCGGACAGCATGAAAACATTATATGCTTCTAGATTGCGGCCTTCGGGCCTTCTCCCGTCTGCAGGGTGCTCACTCGCCTGAGCATATGGGATGTAACCGATAAACTCGCCTGAGATACCTGTAGTGTATGTAAAGCATGTCGTAAAGCTTCTGGCATCATAATGCGGCATGCTGACCCCCGTGTGGAGTCTTGTAGATGCCAAGATGAGTTGGTGTGGTATACATTCATGCGTGTACGGTTGGCTACCTGAAGAAATGCAGCAGGAGGATTCCCATCCCTGCTTTGGTCTCCTCTTTCAGGGAGGGGAGAAGAGAAACAGAAGGTCACTACAGATTTGTACAAAGTCTCATGATATCTATCATATATCATAATTTCCCTTGATAGTGACACTTTTTTCTTCTTTGTTCTGGCTGATGAGTTATTCCACGTGTACACATAGCAAGTCAGTTCATGTGCGAGTTTGTTCTCCTGTCTTTTTTTTTGAGATCGAGTTTGTTCTCCTGTCGTTAACACGTTGGCACCACGTGCTCTAAGTTATCTTCTCGTTGTTTTTTCACAAGTTTAAATAAACGAGTAATTTTTTTTAAAAAGCGCCACATTTAGGGATAGGTTAAAATGTCGATTTTGGGTTTTCTTTTTCCAAAAAAAACACAGTCTGAGGCTGGCTTAACAAATCACACAGATTCTTGTTTAGTTAATTGTGTTTTGAAAAATTTCTTGACCGGTAGGGCCCATTTGTAGGCAAAAATCACAGAAATAACCTAATTAAAAAATAATCACACGAAATAACCTACTTTCTCAAAGAATTTCTGATCTGACATGTTTTCATGGCGCTTTACCGGAAGGTGCCATGGTCAGTAGCACGGCGGCGCTCCCGCCGAAAGCGCCATGATATCATAGCGCCCTTCTTAAAAACGCCATGCCCCGGTCGACGTGGCAGTCACGTGGACCACGTGGGCCCGATTTTAATGTTTGGCGCTTTTCGGGGGAGGGGGGGGGGGCGCCATGCTACCTAGCACGACGCTTTTGCGGCGGACGCCATGCCCCTTTAACTAGAAACGTCGCGAGCGCCCGCTGCCAGTCACTACCACTCATACATGTTCGTCCCCGACCGTGCCCCTCTCTGTCTCTCGCGCCTTGTGCACCTACTCAAATCCCTTTAAATCTGTTGCTTTTCTCCAAAAAAATTCATATACATGCCACATTTGCAAAGAACTAGGGTTAAGAGGAAGAGGACCATGTGAGGGTTCCAACCAATACAACAAGAAAAATCAAAGGAGAATACCTCAAGTGAGGGGAGAGGAAGAAAATCCACCAGAAATCACCTCAGATCCATGGGTTCTAGAGTGTGGATTTGAGGGGGGCTGGAGGGGAGCCGTCGCCGCCATCTTCTGTCTGCTCGGGGGGTATGGCGCTGGGAGGGGATAACTGGGAGGGGTCGGGGCGAGCGCTCGTGTCGTTTCTAGTTAAAGAGGCATGGCACCCGCCGCAAAAGCGTCGTGCTAGGTAGCACATTAAAATCGGGCCAACGTGGTCCACGTTGACTGCCACGTCAGACGGGGCATGGCGTTTTTGAGAAGGGCGCTATGGTATCATGGCGCTTTCGGCGGGAGCGTCATGCTACTGACCATGGCGTCTTCCGGTAAAGCGCCATAAAAACAGGTCAGATCAGGAATTCTTTGAGAAAGTAGGTTATTTCGTGTGATCATTTTTTAATTAGGTTATTTCTGTGATTTTTGCTCCATTTGTAAGGGCTGATTTTTCTCATGCAAACGGCTTTCGAGTATATAAAAGACTAGAGGAAAGGCCAAATGAGTCACTTTTATCCCTATCCGGCACTCAACTGATTGAAAAACAGAGTAGTCTAGTAGCATTATTGAAGCTTTTACAACATCTACCATCCATGAGGCAGTTGGCAGCACGAATGGAAGTGGAGCAGGCGTGGGGCTTACATGAGCCCCCATCTTCTTCCCTTACCTCCCATCATCCTGCCCTAGATTCCCCTGCTTCCAATGTCGTCCCCTTCCCGTGTCCATATGTTGACTAGAGAAGCCATGCCTCACTCCCATGGTTTTCCTAGTCAAAGCAATCGATCTGAAGCACGTCCAATCACCGTAATCGAGCTTGTCCTGCTCTCCGGCTGCTGCTCGCCACGTTCGGCCTCCCTGGCCATTTCTTAGTCTTCCCTGTGATCACCTAGTGGAAGCAACCCTCCTCGAGCTCCCTCCCCGCCCATATCCTCGTCTCGCCTAGCATGCATGTGCCCCGCCTCTAGGGCATGTCGTCGACCATTTTTCGGCGTCGCCCCACGCATCTTGCCTCCGGAGACTGGTATGGCCTCCGTAGGCCCACCCTCGGGTGACCGGCGAGGCCCCACCGACCTAAGAGCATCTCCAGCCACCGTCTCCAAACGACGCCCCAAATGGCAATTGGGTGTGCTAGACAAAAAGTCGTGCCTAGCCGCGTTCCCAAGGGACATTTCTATCCGGTGCAACCCAATAACGTGCCCGATGCTCCCAGGTTGTCCCTGCCCCACATGGCTCCTTGCGGGCGTGCTAGAAAGAAGAGGCAACAACGTGAGCCAACCCTGTCATTGACACAAGCGGCGCATATTTGGCTCATCCTTACTTTCTTCCCTCCACCATTTACTGTCGCTGTCTCCACCATTTCCCGTCGGTGCCAATTTCTCCCATCTATCATCGTAGCATTGTCAAACCAATGGTGTCGAAAGCTACGAAGTGGAAGCTGACGAAGGCAGCTATCCCAAAGGTCCGACATCGAAGACAAAGCCGAACTGGATGACAAAGAATAAGTAGGGCAGATATGTGGTGCGGCAAAGGTTCGCGATAGCGGAGCGCCAATAGCGGGCCATGAAGGCTGGCATGAAGAAGACGACTATCGTTGCAGCGGCGACGCGGTGCACATCACCGCTCTTAGCTCCATATCTAGCGTCGGCGCTAGCCAAGGGAGCGCCACTGCCAGGCCTCGATCTCAGAGTGGCTCGCCGTCCATGATGGTGTTCTTCAACGAGAATCCTTCCCCGACGCTGTTGTCAAGGTTTGACAGGGTCCTAGGAAACGGGGTACCTAGAAATGCACAAACATTGGTAAGACAACCCGTTGGCTGAGGTTGGCTACCGCCACCAGACTAAGCGGAAGCTGGCACTCGCTAGGCATACCGCCACGCTCCTACTCAGAATAGCCGACAGTAGAGTGAAGGGTTCTGTAGCAGAAAACAAAAAATTTCTATCTACTCGAACAGTAATACCAGGATCTATACAATGTAGACATAAGTAAGGGAGGAGAGAAGCGACATTCATACCTTTGAAGACCGAGGCACGCCTTACACAGGAAGGCGTATATTGATGAAGACGAGCAGCACCCCAAGTGTGGTGCCTCTAAAGTTCGTCACACGTCCGGTGTAGGAGACGTCAACCGGACTCTGATCCAGCCGAGCAGCGGAAGAAGTAGATGCCGGATCGCTGATCACACGACGGTGGTGTGAAGGTGGAGAACTCACCCACGAGGTCCTCTCCAATATTATGGAGAAGTCCTCAGTGGACGAGAGAGAGATAGAGAGAGAATGAGAGGGAATGGGATGATTCCAAAGGGGGAGGGGTGACCCCTATATATAGTGGGAAGGGGCACACCACCAAGGGGCCAGGCGGTGTGGGACTAATTCCCACACCCGCCGGCCACCTAGGGGCAGCCGCCGGCCCTGGGTGGGCCCCACTAGGGTGGCCCACCAAGCCCAGGCCGGCTGGCCCCCTCTCCCTAGGCGCGATGCCCTATTGGGCCTCCCTTCGGGTGAGGCCCATTACCATTAGGAAGCCTCTATTAATAAAATAAAAAAATATATTTAATATTAATTCTCTAATTAACATTCAAATACATATATTATCATATTCCTTTTCTCCGGAACACCTTTCGGACCCCTTCCGATCTCCATCAGATGTTACCCGGAACTATTCCGATTTCTCTTTCTCTATTTCTCCTACGATACCTCATCTACCCTAAGCATCCCTACCCTTAAGCGTGACACCCTTCAGTTCGGAAACACTCCGGGCATGATCGAGACTACTCTCACATCAATGATCAACAGAGGGACCTGGATGGCCATGTGACCCCGTGCGTTTCACGAATATAATCGCTCGAACCGTGAGGTAGTCGTTTCCCGTTCCATTTGTCATATGATACCTAATTCAGTCGAGACTTGATCTTCGGTATCCCCATACCTTAGTTCGGTCTCGTTACTAATGAACTTGTTTACTCGTTCTCATGTCGTTGCATTCCGTGACCAAGTCACATGCTTGCAAGCTTCATTAATGCAACGTCACCGAGATGGCCACATGTATCTTTCCGTTACATGGATTAGACAAATCCTAGTCTTGATATGTACTCTTCTACGCATCCTTTTGGAAAACCTGAGTGGCACCTTTTTGATCACCCTGTTACGAGATGATTCTTGATAACCATGTAAGCTTCCTCTAGAATGGTGATTTGCATTACCTCACAGTCAAAGGATCAGGTTGCGAGGTTCTCTGTGTTTTATCATCAAATGGGTGAACTTTGTAACTAGATCTCATTCAAGATATAATGGTCGGATGTTTGTCTATCATGTTATTCAACTAATAACATGGCCCCATTGTCAATTGGCATAAATGCCCATGATCTTCAAACCCAAACCATCCTCATGACCAATGAACTAGTTCGCTAGAGGTAGCTAGAGACACGGTTTGTTTACATACCACATGTGTATTAACGTTTCGTATTAACACAATTATAGCACAGTATGAAACGTATTATGAACATATAGGTGATATATCAAATAATACACTTTATTATTTGCCTCTAGGGCATAACTCCTTCAGTCTCCCACTTGCACTAGAGTACAAATAAAACTAGTTTACAATAGGAAGGAACCTAACACCAATGGAATCTCGGTGTTGTTCGTGCTTTTCCTGATGGAGAGCTTTGGTCAAAGGATCTGCCATATTCAATTCCGTATCTACTTTGAAAATCTTGACTTCACCTTCGTCAACATTCCGTCGGATGACGTGAAATCTAAGCTTGATATGTTTGGCTACGGAATGAGTCCTTGGTTCCTTTGCATTTGTAATAGCTCCCGTGTTATCACAATAGATTGTTACGGGGTCTTGCGCATTTGGAAAAACTCCTAGTTCAATGACGAAATTCCTTAGCCAAATGACTTCATTCATTTGATCACCGTGATCAATGTATTCAAACTCCATTGAAGACTGCGCCACCACTTGTTGCTTCTTACTCTTCCAGCTTACCACCCCACCATTCACTAGGAGCACAAATCCTATTTGAGACTTTGAGTCATCATGATCTGAGTTCTAGCTTGCATCCACGTAACCCATTACGTTTAGAGCTTCATCGCTTCCTCCATAGATTAGGAACATATCCTTTGTTCTTTTTAGATACTTTAGGATATTCTTCACAACTGTCTAGTGATCCGGTCCTGGATTACTTTGGTATCGGCTCGTCAAACTAAGAGCCAATGCCACATCAGGTCACGTACTTAACATTGTATACATGATAGATCCTATGGCTGAGGCATAGGGGATGTAAGACATCTTTTCTCTATCATCATCCGTTACCGGACATTGATCTTCATCATTGGTACAAAGCCCTTTTTGGTATTGTCCATTTTGAACCTCTTCAAAATCTTTTCGATGTAAGTACTCTGACTTAATGCAATTAGGCGCCTTGATCTATTTCTACAGATCTTGATTCCTAATATGTATGCAGCTTCACCTAGATCCTTCATGGAAAATTGACTACTCAAATATGCTTTCACGCTTCTCATAAGATCCACATCGTTTCCCATGAGTAATATATCATCCACATATAATACTAAGGAAACAACTGAGCTCCCACTCGTTTTCTTGTAAACACAGAACTCTTGTTGATTTTGGACAAATCCAAAACTCTTGATCACTTGATCAAAACATTGGTTCTAGCTCCGAGATGCCTGCTTCAATCCATAAATGGACCGCTGAAGCTTGCACACCTTTCCAGCATCCTTAGGATCAACAAAACCTTTCGGTTGCATCATATACAACTCTTCATCAATGTGACCATTGAGGAGTGCGGTCTTGACATCCATCAGCCAAATTTCATAGTCGAAATGTGCAGCAATTGGTATTAAAATCTAGATAGCCTTAAGCATCACTACGGGAGAATAAGTCTCATCATAATCAACTCCTTGAATTTGTCGAAACCCCTTTGCAACAAGTCAAGCTTTGTGAATGGTCACATTACCATTCGCATCTGTCTTTTTCTTAAAAATCCATTTATTTTCCACGGCCTTGCGGCCTTCTGGAAGATCTACCAAGGTCCAAACTAGGTTCTCATACATGGATCCTATTTCGGATTTCATGGCTTCTAGCCATTTCTCCAAGTCAGCACTATCCATAGCTTCTTTCTAGTTTGCAGGTTCTTCCTGTTCATCTAGCATGATAGACATCACAAGGCTATTGTACCAATCAGGAGTGGCACGAACTCTTGTAGACCTGCAAACCTTAGGAGTCTCGATGTTGTTGTTTTGATCATCATCATTGGGCTCTTCCTCCATGTTGGAGAGCGGTTTTGGAACAACTTTCGTTGCGCTACTCGGAATTTGGAGAGAAGGGCCAACAACTTCATCTAACTCAATTTTCCTTCCACTAACTCCTTTAGCAAGAAACTCTTTCTCAAGAAAGGTGCCGGTTTTTGCGACAAACGTTTTGCCTTCGGCCTGTTTGTAGAAAGTATACCCAACGGTTTCCCTTGGATATCCCCCAAAGATACATTTTTCTGATTTGGGTTCGAGTTTGTCAGGCTACAATTTCTTGACGTAAGCCTCACAACCCTAAACTTTTAGAAACGACAACTTTGGCTTCTGTCCATACCATATCTCATATGGGGTTGTCTCCACGGATTTGGATGGTGCTCGGTTCAAAATAAAAGCAGCGGTTTCCAACGCGTATCCCCAAAAAGACACAAACAAATCAGTTGAAGACATCATGGACCGCACACTATCTAATAGGGTTCGGTTACGTCGTTCCGACACACCATTACGTTGTGGTGTTCTGGCTGGCGTAAGCTATGGGATAATCCCATAGTCCTTCAAGTGCATGTTAAACTCATAACTCAAATACTCGCCTCCTCGATCCAATCGAAGATGCTTGATTCTCTTGTTAAGTTGATTCTCTACTTATTTCTGAAATTCCTTAAACTTTTCAAAGGTTTCAGACTTGTGCTTCATTAAGTAGATATATCCATATCTGCTTAAGTCGTTAGTAAAGGTAACAAAGTAATGATAACCACTGCGTGTTGAGACGCTCATTGGCCCACATACATCCATATGTATGATTACCAGTAGGTCTACAGCTCTCTCCATTGTCTCGGAGAATGGTGTCCTAGTCATCTTGCCCATGAGGCATGGCTCACATGTATCAAGGGATTCGAAATCCAATGATCAGAGAAGCCCTTCTGAATGAAGCTTCTTCATGCGTTTTATGCCAATGTGACCAAGACGTCAATGCCACATAAACATGGAGTTATCATCATTATGCTTACAATGTTTAGCATCAACACTATGGATGTGTGTATCACAATCAAGATCAAGTAAGAATAAACCATCACACATAGGGGCATGAACATAGAAAATATCATTCATATAAATTGAACAACCATTTGTTCCTGATTTAAACGAATAACGATCTTGCAACAAGCAAGACCCACTCACAATATTCATACTCAATGCGAGTACATAGTAGCATTTATTCAAAACCAAAAATAAACCTGATGGAAGACGGAGATGCAGGGTGCCAACGGCCATCACTTCGAGTCTCGAACCATTGCCGACGCGCATCGTCACCTCGTCCTTCGTCAGGCGCCTCCTACTCTGCAGCTTCTGCTGAGAGTTACAAATGTGAGCAACAGAACCGGTATCAAATACCCAGGTGTTACTCCTGGCGCTTGTAAGGAACACATCAATAACATGTATATCACATATACCTTTGTCCTTGGCGGCTATCTTGCCGGCTCGCTTGTCTTCAAGGTACTTGGGGCAGTTGCGTTTCCAGTGCCCATCCCCTTTGCAGTAGTAGCACGTAGTGCCAGACTTAGGGCCAGGCTTGGTAGTCTTTGAGGTACTGGCAACGAACTTGCCATCCTTCTTAGACTTCTTGGCCTTGCCTTTTCCCTTTTGCCCCGGCTTCTGAAAATTGGTGGTCTTATTGACCATCAACACTGTGTGCTCCTTCTTGATTTCAACATTAGCAGTTTTGAGCATGGCGAACACCTCAGCAAGGGTCTTAGTCATCCCTTGCATGTTGTAGTTCATCACAAAGCTCTTATAGCTAGGGGCAGCGAGTGTAGCACCCTATCAATCGCGAGCTCCTCCAGGATTTTGCAATCCAGGGCGTTCAAACTCTTAACGTAGCCAGACATTTTGACTACGTGCTCACTGATACTGCTGTGCTCTTCCATTTTAGCAGAGAACAAGAGCTCGGAAGCATCATACCTCTCTGCTCGAGCCTGTGGAGCAAAGACAACCTTGAGATCCTCAATGATCTCAAAGGCATTCATCTTCTCAAAATGTTTTTGAAGCTCTGACTCCATGGCATAGAGCATTCTAGTCTAGATGAGGGAGAAATCGTCCGCCTTGGACTGCCAGACATTCTTTTCGTCCTAGGAGGCGGAATCTACAGGCTTAGCCAGAAGCTCAGCCTCGATGACATAAGTCAACTTGTAGGGGACTACGAGGATCCTAAGATTGCAGAACCATGCGGTGAAGTTTGTTCCATCAGTTTTAAGCTTGTCCTTCTCGAGGAAAGTGTTAAGGTTGAAGGTGGGTGGGCGAGACATCTACAATGGATTTGCAAAGTGTTTAGACCATGTTCATAATAATGAGTTCAAGTTTTAATTATGTTAACGAACTTAAAACAAAAGAACTCCCACTCAAACGAACATCCCTCCACTCGTTTAGTCATCACATGATCCTAATCCCCTGCACCTCCCCCGATCATCACGGTCATCAGTGTAGTATCAAAGGTGGACATTCCCTAATGTCGATCACATCAACTATGTGATTCATGCTCGACCTTTCGGTATCCTGTATTCTGAGGCCATGTCTATGTAACATGCTAGGCTCGCTAGTTCTAACTTGTGTATATTCGCAGTGCCACATGGCTTACACCCACTGTATGCGAACGTAGATATGTCTGAGCCCCGATCATCACGACCGGCTTCATAACAAAGAACTTTCTTGGTGTTGCACACACAAGGGGAATACGATAACTGGAATACTGTGAGGGATTATCTTATTATGCTACCATCGAATATAGGATTATACCAGCACAATAAGTAATACTTCAAAAAGTAGTGTTATGACGTGGTTATAGCATTTTGATCATCATCAATAGCTTCAATGAAAATTTCATAAACTTGTCATTGCCATGTCATAATACATGCCCCTATGCAATAATAAAAATAGACGCTTCTATATTATCTATTGCAAGTTTTACGCGCTTTAGGGCTTTCGAAGTAGAACCCCTTCCCACCTATGAACGTGGCGCCACAACATGGATTCAATGATTGCCGTTCTTCTTCCTTTTTCAGGGCCCTCCAATGTTGATGCCGTATCAAGTACTACATAGAGACAGACACCCCCCTAAGCCACTTTGATTCGTGGACTAGTCTCGTGAATCACCACGTGAGGTTGGTTGGGGGCCGCTTCATCAAACAGTGCCGCGACATGAACAAGAACATTAAAAGAGGGTAGCAACTAGAGAATCAATGCCCACATATTGCTATGTGTTCTATCTGTACGACATATCTACCCATAGAGCCGCTCTGATACCACTGAAGGGTTCTGTAGCAAAAAACAAAAAAATTCTATCTACTCAAACACTAATACCAGGATCTATACTATGTAGACATAAGTAACGTAGGAGAGAAGCGGCATTCATACCTTTGAAGACCGAGGCATGCCTTACGCAGGAAGGCGTATATTGATGAAGACGAGCAACACCCCAAGCGTGGTGCCTCCGAAGTTCGTCACACGTCCGGTGTAGGAGACGTCAACCGGACTCTGATCCAGCCGAGCAGCAGAAGAAGTAGATGCCGGATCGCTGATCACACGACGGTGGTGTGAAGGTGGAGAACTCACCCATGAGGTCATCTCCAATATTATGGAGAAGTCCTCAGTGGATGGGAGAGAGAGAATGAGATGGAATGGGATGATTCCAAAGGAGGAGGGTGACCCCTATATATAGTGGGAAGGGGGGCGCACCACCAAGGGGCCAGGCGGTGTGGGACTAATTCCCACACCCGCCGGCCACCCAGGGGCATCCTCTGGCCCTAGGTGGGCCCCACTGGGACGACCCACCAAGCCCAGGCCGGCTGGCCCCCTCTCCCTAGGCGCCATGCCCTATTGGGCCTCCCTTCGGGTGAGGCCCATTAGCATTAGGAAGCCTTTATTAATAAAATAAAATATATATTTAATATTAATTCTCTAATTAACATTCAAATGCATATATTATCATATTCCTTTTCTCCGGAACACCTTCCGGACCCCTTCCGATCTCCATCGGATGTTACCCGGAACTATTCCGATTTCTCTTTCTCTATTTCTCCTATGATACCTCATCTACCCTAAGCGTCCCTACCCTTAAGCGTGACATCCTTCGGTTCGGAAACACTCCAGACATGATCGAGACTACTCTCACATCAATGATCAACAAAGGGACCTGGATGGCCATGTGACCCCTGTGCGTTTCACGAATATAATCGCTCAAACCGTGAGATAGTCGTTTCCTGTTCCCTTTGTCATATGATACCTAATTCATTCGAGACTTGATCTTCCGTATACCCATACCTTAGTTCGGTCTCGTTACCAATGTACTTGTTTACTCGTTCTCATGTCATTGCATTCCGTGACCAAGTAACATGCTTGCAAGCTTCATTAATGCAACGTCACCGAGATGGCCACATGTATCTATCCGTTACATGGATTAGACAAATCCTGGTCTTGATATGTACTCCTCTACGCATCCCTTTGGAAAACCTAAGTGCACCTTTTTGATCACCCTGTTACGAGGTGATTCTTGATAACCATCTAATCTTCCTCCGGAATGGTGATTTGCATTACCTCATAGTCAAAGGATCAGGTTGCGAGGTTCTCTGTGTTTTATCATCAAATGGTGAACTTTGTAACTAGATCTCATTCAAGATATAACGTTCGGATGTTTGCCTATCATGTTATTCAACTAATAACATGACCCCATTGTCAATTGGCATAAATGCACATGATCTTGAAACCCAGACCATCCTCATGACCAATGAACTAGTTCGCTAGAGGTAACTAGAGACACAGTTTGTTTACATACCACACATGTATTAACGTTTCGTATTAACACAATTATAGCATAGTATGAAACGTATTATGAACATATAGGAGATATATCAAATAATATACTTTATTATTTGCCTTTAGGGCATAACTCCTTCATAGAGACCATCCAGCTATGGGCCAAAGTGGACCCACGACACAGATGTCCACCGCTAGGGCATAAGCATGACACACTAGGCAACAAGACCTCACGACCCGCCGTCCGGATGGCTGAACCAACCCCGAGGGCTCATATATGACTATACAACAGCCGACCACAAATGTTCTCATCTGTTGCATAGTGATGTCTACGCACTTCTATTCTTGAAGACAATTGTTGGGCCTCCAAGTGCAGAGGTTTGTAGAACAGTAGCAAGTTTCCCTTAAGTGGATTACCCAAGGTTTATCGAACTCACGGAGTAAGTGGTCAAAGGTATCCCTCTCAAGCAACCCTGCAATCAAGATACAAGAAGTCTCTTGTGTACCCAACACACCCAATACACTTGTCAGGTGTATAGGTGCATTAGTTCGGCAAAGAGATAGTGAAATACAAGTGGTATGGATAATTATAAGTGGTAATGGTGCCAGAAAAGAGCTTGTCGGGTAGGAAGAGACTAAAGGCAATCTGAAATAAAGATGGAAGCAAGCAAACATGTAACAGATCTAGTTGCAAACGGTGTTTCAATGCCTAGAAACAAGGCCTAGGGATCATACTTTCACTAGTGAACACTCTCATATAAATATCTTCTCTTTATGATACTACTCTGAACTACTCTCCAGTTGGACACTCTAATCCATGGTAGGGCTATAACAACACTCCTCAAAGTCCACTTTCCCCATCTAGATAACCCCTCACTATCACCTTGAGCGCTAGATGGTTTCAACAAACACCACAATTTCATAGAGACATCCAACTCCAAATATAACTCATAACAAGTATTTGTAATCTCTAGCCTAAGTGCCACCATGGTGTGCACGCTATCACTTTCACACACGTGGGGAGAGCTAGAGATCTATTAAAGCACTTGAGTAGCAAGGTAGATCTACTTGATTACAAAGCTCATGATCACAATATGATCATGCATAGAGAGAGATATGAATACATAGCTACCGGTAGAACCCTTAGCCTCGAGGAAGAACTACTCCCTCATCATCATGGGAATCAACAACGGTGATGGAGATGATGGTGGAGATCGATGGAGATGGCTCCGGGGGCAATTCCCCATCCCGGTAGGGTGCCGGAATAGAGACTTTCTGTCCCTGGAATCTCCCCTTCGGTGGTGGCGGCGCTACGGAACTTTTCATGTCTGGAGGCTAGATGATTTAGGGTTTTCTCATTGGGAGGCTTATTATAGGCGAAGGGGCGATGTTAGAGGGTGGACCAGGGACCCACACCACCTGGTGGCGCGGCCAGGGGGACCCGCTCCACCACATGGTGTGGCCAGCCCCTGGCCCCTCTCCGTCTCGTCTTCTGGCTCCTTGAGTCTTCTGGTAAAATATCGACTTTGGATTTTATCTGGTCCAATTCCGAGAATATTTCCTTTCCAGCTTTTCTGAAACCAAAAACAACAGAAAACAGGCAACTGGCACTATGGCATCTTGTTAATAGGTTAGTTCTAGAAAATGCATAAAAGTATCTCAAAGTGTAGACAAAACATAAGAAAGTAGATATAAAACAAGCATGGAACATCAAAAATTATAGATACGTTTACGACATATCAACATCCCCAAGCTTAACTCCTGCTCGTCCTCTAGTAGGTAAGTCATAAAAAGAAAATAATTTTTGAGGTGACATGCACCATCACAATCTTGATCAAGGTATTTGTAAAACATTGATAGCCGGGATCATAACACTCTAACATAGACATGAAAGATATAGTTCTAACAATAAGACCTAGCAACTATGTTGTAACCTGAAAAGGTACAAACAAAAGATTCATGAATAACAATGCTTTGAAAGATGTTTGTTTGTTTCACATATAGAAAACATAGCATAGTGGCATTCAGCTTGTCTCTCATGGAGTAGCAAAACATAAATGCAAAGGACACCTTCAAAGTTCATAAGGGTGACTAGATACAAATAGTTCAAGAACAAGCAATATCAACATTATGAATCAATCAATAAGTTTTGGGACAATGCACATTAAACTAAGAATGACCACTATGCTCTCTCAAATAGGTGCATAAACATAGAAGGTGGAGACTCAATATAAAAGTGGAAGAAAGGCCCTTCAAAGAAGGAAGCAGGGATTCAAGTCTCATCAAGAGCTTCCGAAAATTATGGTACTTATTAGCTTTCAGCTCTCATTGGCCCTATCATAAGCATCTTGAAGTGATTAAGGTTAAAGTGAACAAACTATGGAGTATATGCTTGAAAAAGTATAAGTCGGCAATCTCATGTCCCTTGAATACGAGGGCCGCTCCTCATGCTACTCAAGTTTAGTTACCGATAAGTCCTTGTCATAGTAAGTACATGTGTATCATAGAGAACCGCCAACGGGGTACCCCTTGCACATGATACAGGAGCTATCCCATAATCAAAATGAGAAGGCAAGCAGACAATGAGCATCTCAGCAATCTTCTTATTTACCATGGGAAAATGGTGCTTTTTTCTCTCTTTCCTCTTTTCTCATCTTTTTTTCTTTTTCTTTCTCAATCTCTATCTCTTTTTTTCATAAGAAAAATGCTTCATAGATTGCTCACTATGGTGATGCTGCAAGTTTCCACCATGATTAGGCATGGCCTAGGCTAGTGGCCCAGGCGTTTCTCTAACACACATACATAACTCCATGGACTTACAAGCTCCCCTTTCATTTCACACCGACGACATCCATAAACAAAAGAGCATGATATCAACAGGGTACAATGTACAAGTGCAATGTTGAAAGCGTTCCCCATGACAACATGATTTTGCTAATTCCCAACATATAAGTGCAAGCATATACAACATAGATGACACAATGGTTCAAGTTTATTAGGGGCAAGAAAAGTAAAGTGTGCCATCAAGTTCGTGAGAGCTTTAATCACTAATTTTCACATAACAAGTTTAATTCGAAAGGTAGACAAAACATGAATATACTTGGAATAGCAAATGCTAATAGGTAGGTATGGTGGACTCTTTGGAATAACTTGGTTTTATTTGGAGTTGGATGCATGAGTGGAACTCATACTTGGTATGGAGGCTAGCAAAAGACTGGGAGCGACCAACTAAGAGAGCAATAATGGCCATAATCATGTAGAGCGACAAAACATTATCAATCAAAGCATAAAGTGGTACCACAAGTCAAAAACTAAATGATCATAGAGGCTATGGTGACTTGGTATAGTCTTAACATGGTGTGAGCATGCGCCAATTCAACCCAAATAAAGCATTAAAGGAGAATACCACAATATTATTCTTTTATATGCTAAAACAACGCATGATTCTTTCAAGGCACATTAAGCAATCTCAATTGTTTATAACATGTCATGCTACAACAATAATCACTAAGCATAAAGCCAAAACAATATCAAGTATGACATGATAAAGTCTATGTCATGGTCAAAAACAAGCTCCTTTTTGACCACTTAAGCATGAACTTTCCTAGTCTTTTCCAACACCAATCGACTTATTTGAAACAACTCACAAAGATAATAATAAATAAAGATCAGTGAGATTGTATCACAAATACACAAAGAATAACTAAAAAGTTCTAAGCTGAAAGCACAAGAAAACTAAGGCTAAACACAGTGCTAGCAAAATAGAACACTCACAAAACAATAAGAATGAAAACTAGAGTGTTCTAAACAATGAAAGCAGAGTGTGTCTCTCTCCAAAAGAAGTGCTGGGATCCAACCAACTTATTGCAGCAAACCAAGCAAAAGAAAACTAAAAACAAAAACAAAGACGCTCCAAGAACAACACAACAGTGCATGAAACAATAAAAACAAAGTGTCTAGAGAGACCTGAGATTTTTATTGATGAAAAAGGGAATACCTTGGGCATCCCCAAGCTTTGACGCTTGTACCTCTTGAATATTCCTTGGGGTGAGATGGGGTGGCATCCGCAAGCTTATACTTTTGTCCATTCTTCATCTCATTACATCATTCTTTCCCTACACCTGAAAATTTCCTTCATACAAAACTTCACACAATCTTCATTAGCAACATTAGTGCATTCAAAGTATAATAAACCTTTGGGGTTTAGTTTTAAAACAGCAAAAATTTCATTAAAAACACAAGATACTATAGAAATTCCCTCCAAAAGCTCAATTCAACAAAAAGAACCCAAAAAGAAATCGATAAAGAGGCAAATGCAAATAATGGCAGAAATCTGTCAAAATAGACCGGCAGGTGAAAACCGATTTTTTCGAAGACCTTCTGTTGCTCAAGTCGAAAAGTGTTGAACTAACAAAAGTTAGATAACAACCTGGGGTAGAAGCACAAAAAATTACAGCTCAAATCGACATATAGAGATTTTTCACGAATTTTACAATGAAGCACAAAACACTGTTTTGGGACAGCAACTTTCCCAAGCACTACTTCTCTCTCATTAGAGGTTACTCTTGGCACAAAAACCACACAAAAATGATAAGGAGAGGTTATTACTGAAGCAATAACTTCCAAGTCTCAACAAAATATTCCTAACAAAATTTGGGTTACTCCCAATAAGACCTTTTCTTTAACGCCTTTGAGCTAGGCATGATAATTTCGATGATGCTCACATAAGAAATATTAATTGAGAGTAAAAGAGAGCATCAAGAAGAAAATATAAAGCACATTTAAGTCTGACCCACTTCCTATGAAAAATAACCTTGTAAAGAAACAAATCATGAAAGCACAAAGCAACAAGCATAGGAAAGCAAAACATGTGCAACTTCAAAATTTTCAACATAAAGAGGGGAAACTTAATATTGTTGAGATACATAAAACCATGTTTCCCTCTCTCATAATAACTTTCAGTAGCATCATGAATAAAATTAACAATATAACTATCACATAAAAAATTCTTATCATGAGCCACATGCATAAAAGAATTAATACTCCCCACATAAACATAGTCATTCTTATTATTTGTAGTGGGAGAAAATTCAACAAAATAGCTATCATTATTATTCTCATCGCCATAATCATCAAATATAGGAGGCATATTGTAATCATAATTAATTTTCTCCTCAATAGTAGGTGGACTGAAAATATCATATTCATTATTATAATTATCATATATTGGAGGTATAGTATCATTATAAGCAATACAATAGTTATCTTCCAAAGTGTGTTCATTTGTAAACATATCATCATTGGAAGGAACATGGATAGTACTAATAGTGCATCAATTATTAACGTCATCATTTTCAAAATTGGTACCGAGGAGATTTTCAATATCAAAAGTAGTGTGCTTTTCCCAATCATGATCACTACTATAGGTAACTGGCATAGGAACATCATCGAGTTCAGACTCATCAAAAACTATAATAGGAGCAACATGCTTAGGGGAAAATACCGTTTACTCCCTCCTTTTACTTCTCTTCTTCTTCTTTTTCTTCTTCTCTTTAGGATGGAGAGGCTTGAAAGGAATCTTCTCCATATAACCTGGTTCATTGTTAAAGACAATAGAAGAAACTTTGGAGGATTCCTCCTTTTCATTAATAAGACCAAAACACATATTAGTCTTGTCATATTTTGGTAAAATCTCATCATTTATAATATTTTGTATGTAAGTATTTGTGTGACAATTATGAACACAATAAAGATGGCAACCACGCAAGACTCTATTCATATCAAAAACACTCATATCTACCAAAGAAGTTTTTCTTGATAATGAAGGGAATATGCCCGAGAGGCAATAATAAAGTGGTTATTATCTTATTCCATGTTTATGATAAATGTTTATTTTGCATGCTATAATTATATTAATTGGAAACGTTAATACATGTGTGTTTAATAAACAAAATACAAAGTTCCTAGTAATGCGTCTCATATAAACTAGCTCGTTGATTAACAAGATGATCAAGGTTTCATGATCATGGACATTGGATGTTGTTAATAACGAGGTCACAACATTGGTGGAATGATGTGATGAACATTCATCCAAAGTATAACATTACGATCAAAGTCATTATGTTTATATTGCTATAACATCATACGAAGTAATCTTAGTCCTTAGACCATGAGATCATGTTAATTGCTAACACCAGAAGAGTATCTTGATAACATCAAACGTCACACCATAACAGGGTGACTATAAAGGTGGGTTTAGTGATACAAAGGTGTTATGTTGAGGCTCATGGATCAAGAGTGGAATTTGTCAATCCCGATGACGGATAGATATACTCTGGGCCCTCTCGGTGATATCACATTAAGATAGCTTGCAAGCAAGTGATGAGATCACTAGAATGTTATATCACAGGAACAAGAAAAGAGTGCATGTCGGTAACGAGATCAAACTAGGTATTTGGATACCGATGATCGAATCTCGGACATGTAATATATCACGAGACAAAGGGATTTAGTTACAATGTTAAAGGTTCACACGATCACAAGAGTCATCGTTGAATATGTGGGAGTCAGTACGGATCTCTAGGTCCCGCTGCTGATTATTGATCGGATAGGGGTCTCGATCATGTCTGCATTATTCGCGAACCATAGGGTGACACACTTAAGGGATACTGACACCATTTGGAGCAAATATGTTTCAGATAAAGATTTAAGAAAGCGCTGGAATTATTTCAATAGACACCAAAACTGTTTCGGGTGAAATTGCTGAAATTGGTTCTGCATGTAATATTGAAATGTTGCAGGGGTTTTTATGTGAATGTTTGTTAATTAAAGTAATTAATAAAATTCTGAATAAAGATAATAAAAGAGATGAGAGAGCATTAAATTTGGAGAAATTTAATGCATTTAAAGTGGAGACTTTAAAAGAGAATGCGAAGGGGCATTTTAATGTGGAGGGGGTTACCAACACATGAATGGGGGAGGTAAAGAGACACCCTTCCCTCCTCCTATAAAAGGCCCCTCTCTCACACCTTCACAGTCACACCTCCTCGTGAAGGATCTCTCTCCCCTCTAGTATTATTCCCCCATGGTCTCGGATTAGCGAGATACATGTTCCCGGTGGCTTTATCTGGAAAGGAGTTGCTGCTTCCGCTGCTTCGCTGGAGCGAGGGACGGAGGTTGTCGGGGTATCGGACGTGTGTGCGATCACGGATGCACCGCTACTTTGCGGTGCTAGACTTGGTGGTGCTGGACTTGCTGGAGCTGGATCTGATGGACGTGCTGGACTTCATCACGATCTTGAGTTCGACAAGTGTACGACTACATCATCCACGAGTTCCATCTCGTTAACAAAGCTTTGTTGTCTTCGAGGGTAAGTTCTCCATGGATGTATATCCACCCGTTGCTTGTATCTAGTAGATAGATCTTGGCGTATAGTTCCCATCGTAGGATTTTTTTGTTTTCTATGCTACGAACCCAACAGTGGTATTAGAGCCTAATCTATGCGTAGGGGCTTTGCATGGTTAGTACACATATGTTTATATGTGGGCGATGATGATCATGTTATTGCTTCTTTCATGTATTTTGGATATTGGTGGCATAGTGGGATGAAGCGGCCCGAACCAACCTTACATGTCATCGTACATGAGACCGGTTCCACGACTGACATGCAACTAGTTTTGCATAAGTGGCTGGCGGGTGTCTGTCTCTCCTACTATAGTCAATATCTAATTTTCAACGAGTTGCTAATAACTTGGTTATCCTCGTTGTGGTTCCATGTTCATAGGTAAGAACGGTTCTATCTCCGAAAGCCCTAAGCCATGTAAAACTTGCAATGGATAAATTAGAGGCGTCTAGTTTAGATCGTTGCTGGGCTAGTGTCATGATATGGTAATTTTGTAAGTATGATAGATACTCTTACAACACATCTAACGTGAAGTTCCATAGACCTTGGCCTTACACACAAAGGAATGATAGAGATCATATCATGATGTATATGATAGAGATCAAATGCATGGACCATATCATCTCACTTTACACATTAGATGTTTGCATCTTATATTGCTAGTTTGGCGTTTTAGTAGCATTTTAAGATGATCCCTCATTTAGATATCAAGATAAAAATGTGTTCTTCCTTAAGTATGCACCGTTCTATGGATCGTGTTTCAAGACATCACGTGATGATCGGGTGTACTCGACTCTACGCTTTCATACAACGGGTGTAGGACAGTTTTACACACACGAGTACTAAGGTTCTTACTTGGCGAGCCTAGCATGTATAGACATGGCCTCGGAACACGGACCGAAAGGTTAAGCATGAGTCATATAGTTGATATGATGCCCATATTGATGCTCGCCTTTGAAGCTACACTGACTCACGTGATGAACAGACTTGGTGTAGTGGATTTGGTTCATGTAATCACCAAAAAGGCACGAGGGATGTCGTTTTTGAGTGGGAGTTCATATTTGATGTATGGATTAATCGAACTCAATTTGTCATAAACTAAATCAAAGTGAATTTGCATAATTTGTTGTAGTCATTAGCGTATGTTCACTACCTTATGCTTAGTTTTAATTGAGATAATAGAACTATAGAATTCTGGATATTTACTTTCTGTTGGTATCGTATTGTTTTGAATGTCAATTTAAAGTTTATAAGTCCTATTGCAAACTTTCAGCAAACTCTATTTACTCCATGAAGTTTAATAAGTAGTATTAAATCAAGAGTAAGAATTCCAATGTTAGTATCTAAAGTATCATGTTTGCCTCCATGATTTTTGATATTCAAAAGTTGTTTTAATATCAAGATTATATAGGAGCTGAAAATTGTTTCAGAAACCATCATGTGTGAAAGATATTGTGATATCTGAAACAATGTTTTTGGTTTCATTATGATAGAGTATAATTTAGCAAAATACATGTTCTCATAATGTATGAGAATTTGTGAAGGATGGAGATGCTAAGCATCCGGATCTCCCAAAAAGGTTTTGGGAACTAACATTATACTCGCGATTCTTCCTTACAGGCTATAGTAGCTTGATCATGAAAGTTGTCATGATAAGGATGAATAGAAGATGTAAGTAAAATGTTTACTACACTAATAGATTACTAAAGATTAGATTTTTGAAAGAACACCAAACATTTGATGATGGTGATCCACTTCAAAGTGCAAGTCCAAAGGTATTAGTATTTGACTATATAGACTGTACTATGTGTCATGTGAATGACACCACTATTGATGTTGATAGATTCTTTTAAAAGAAAAGGAATTGCTGAAAGAGAATCTATAAAATATTTGGTAGAAAAGAAAAGGTTGGAGATGTCCAACTTAGGTATATAGAAGATATACATGTTATGGCTGTATTCCTTGCTTGTTAAACAATGTGGTTCTGAGGTATTGAATACCGGTATTGGATACCGAATTGGTTGGTATGAAGTGTCATACAGGACAACACAATTCATGAACTACAATGGCCTAAGTAACTTGCAAGAGAATAAGTGATGATGTTCATCAAAAACAAATAAAGTGTTATTATGTTTTTCATTGTCGTCAAACCTAGCCTTCAAGATTTGTTTTAATAATTGTTATTTTGTTCCGGTATTACGAGAACAATGGTTGTTCAAATATTTACCGTATTCCATAAAGGATGGATGAACTTTTACAAGTCTAGTGGGAGAAATCACATCCATAAAAACTATTGCTAAAATGTCGTAAAATGATTGGAAGATCACCTATGAAGTGACATCGCTGTTTAAATTATATTGAAAAGAAAACATGAAGAAAATCCATGTTGATGGATTTTTGGAGTCTTTGATTTTGATCAATTGATGCTTGTGAGACTTTCCTCGAGATAATTGGAACTCCGTTCATAGGCCAAAGAGGAATGGATGACTAGCTTATTGGAAATTGTGCATGCTGATGTGCATAGTCCATTATGTGTAGCCATATGCGATGGATGTTTTTTCTTCATATGCTTTCTCCAGAAATTTGAGTGAGTATATCTATATATTTACTTAATAAGGAAGAAGTATGAAACATTTGAAAATTGTTCAAAGACTTTCAAGATGAAGTGAAAAATCATTGTAACGAGAAAATAAAAGAGTTTATGATTTGATCATAAAGGAAGATATTTGAGTTACATGTTTAGCAAAACACTTAACATTTGAGGAATTGTTCCATGATTTATGTTTCCCGGTAAACCATAGGAGTATGGCATATTCGAGAGATGAAATCAAACCATTTTTGACATGGTAAGATCAAAGGTGTCATTTATAAAACTACCAATATGTTTTAAGGATTAAAAGCTTTAGAGACTACCGCTTTTACACTGAAAAGAGCACCATCGTGATCCGTTGAAATGACACCATATGAGTTATGGTTTGGGATAAAACCCGAATTGTCTTTTCATAAATTTTGGTATGCTATGCATAAGTAAAATGTTTATAACCAAAGTCGGATAAGCACGTCTTTGTAGGTTATCCCAAAGAATTTGTTGGGAATTTCTCCATAACACCAAGGACAAAAGAGTTTGTCGCTTGGAACGTCAAGTTTCTTGAGAAGGAACTTTTCGTGAAAAGTTAAGTGGGAGGACAATAGAACTTTGATAAGGTTGTTGAACCTTATCTATATGTGCTAAGTAGCGCAGCGCCGGAAAGTGTCCCGGTGGCGGCCACATTGCTCATGGCTCCCATGATTACAAAGGGTGTGATCTCGGAGATTAGAGTTCCTATTGAACCGTGTGGGTCAGTAAGAATCAAATAGTAAGATTTGATAAACAAGTCGTTATTGTTTTGACAATGATGAACCGACTACATGCAAAGAAGCGATGATGGGCCCTGACTCCATAAAATGACTAGAAGTCATAGAATCCGTGATAGTATCCATACACGAGAAATCAAGTTTCTGAACTTGGAAGACCCTCCGGAAAGGTGTGAAGCCTATCGGTCATATTTGGATCTATAAAGAAATAGACATGGATGTTTTAACATCTATGAAATAGTCGACATGTCAAGGAGTTGACTATGACAAGATTTGATCTTTCATAGAGATATTTAGTCTTGACGGATTAATATAGCAACCACTACATATAATTTGATGTATGGTAGTTGAACAAACAAAACAATGTTCTTCTAATAGAATGGTTACCTAGGACGTGTACAAGACACAGTCCGAAGGGTTTTGTTAATTCAAAGGGTGCTAAAAGGGCATGCAAACTTCAATAGTTGAAGTAAGCATAGCGGAGTTGGAATCTTCACCATGATGAAACTGTTAAAAGAGTTTAAATTCATCAGAGATGATGAAGATGCTTGCTTTTGCAAGAAATTAAGTGGGAGCGCTGAGACATATTTCTAATACATTATGTAGAGAACATATTGTTGATTGGAAATGATGTATCTTGTATTGACACAAGTTAAGACTTTCATTAAAATAAGATTTCGATGAAAGACTTGGGCAAAACCGGAATATTTGGCATCAATATCTATATGTATAGATTGAGGCGCTAATATGGTTGTGCCAGACATACATATATGAGATATTGAAAGGGTTCAATATGGAAACAACAAGAAAGGTTCTTGCTGCATGGAAAGGATTGTATCAAAATTCAAGTGTTTCAACACTTGGTGAGTAAAATCACATGAAGATTTTGATCGATTATACCGTGATAAGTATATATCCAGAATGTCCTGTGCTCTAAATGTTATGAGCACATACCAGAATGATTCATAAGATGATCATTGGACAATAGTAAAGATATTCTTATGAGCTTTGGAAGAACTAAGAATATATCATGTATAAGTGACAAATAGTTAAAGGTAGTTCATTGTAAAGTGTTACATTGATACTAGTTTTGTCACAAGATACAAATTAAATTTATCTCAATTTAGACTATGGGTGGCACAATGTAATGGAAAGGATGTTCCATGATGGATTTGGATAAGTTCCAAAGTTGAAACATTGTGACAGATACTACAACAAAAGGCTAAATATATGACTGCTATAGTAGCAGCAAAGGAGGGCATTTGTGTTAAGAAGTTTGTTATCAAACTAGGTGTGGTTCAAAGTGGGCTAATACTATGAAGATATATTGTATGACAATAATATCAACATATTTTAACCCGAACAAACTAAAAGGACTCACCAAAGGACCAAATTTATACAATGCCATCTCATTTGAGAATGAGTGATGCGTACAAATGCAAAGACATGCAAATACACACGGACCTGAAACTGTCAGATCCAGAGATTATGTTAACCACTAGCAGTCACGTATATGCAACACATAAAGCCATAGGTGTTCAATACGCAAAGTTTTTTAAACTAGATTATTGACTCTAGTGCAAGTGAGAGACTGAAGGGAATATGCCCGAGAGGCAATAATAAAGTGGTTATTATCTTATTCCATGTTTATGATAAATGTTTATTTGCATGCTATAATTGTATTAATTGGAAACGTTAATACATGTGTGTTTAATAAACAAAATACAAAGTT
The DNA here is from genome assembly GCA_023614405.1 of Avena insularis. NCBI lineage: Eukaryota > Viridiplantae > Streptophyta > Magnoliopsida > Poales > Poaceae > Avena > Avena insularis. The sequence goes on from CM042690.1 coordinate 642,708,059, forward strand.
CCTAGTAAAGCCTCTCATATAAACTAGCTCATTGATTAACAAGATGATCAAGGTTTCCTGATCATGGACATTGGATGTTGTTAATAACGAGGTCACAACATTGGTGGAATGATGTGATGAACATTCATCCAAAGTATAGCATTACGATCAAAGTCATTATGTTTATATTTCTATAACATCATACGAAGTAATCTTAGTCCTTAAACCACGAGATCATGTTAATTGCTAACACCAGAAGAGTATCTTGATAACATCAAAGGTCACACAGTAACAGGGTGACTATAAAGGTGGGTTCAGTGCTACAAAGGTGTTATGTTGAGGCTCATGGATCAAGAGTGGAATTTGTCAATCCCGATGACGGATAGATATACTCTGGGCCCTCTCGGTGATATCACATTAAGATAGCTTGCAAGCAAGTGATGAGATCACTAGAATGTTATATCACGGGAACGAGAAAAGAGTGCATGCGGGTAACGAGATTAAACTAGGTATTTGGATACCGATGATCGAATCTCGGACATGTAATATATCGCGAGACAAAGGGATTTAGTTTCGACGTTAAAGGTTCACACGGTCACAAGAGTCATCGTTGAATATGTGGGAGTCAGTAGGGATCTCCAGGTCCCGCTGCTGATTATTGATCGGATAGGGGTCTCGATCATGTCTGCATTATTCGCGAACCATAGGGTGACACACTTAAGGGATACCGACACCATTTGGAGCAAATATGTTTCAGATAAAGATTTAAGAAAGCGCTGGAATTATTTCAATAGACACCGAAACTGTTTTGGGTGAAATTGCTGAAATTGGTTCTGCATGTAATATTGAAATGTTGCAGGGGGTTTTATGTGAATGTTTGTTAATTAAAGTAATTAACAAAATTCTGAATAAAAATAATAAAAGAGATGAGAGAGCATTAAATTTGGAGAAATTTAATGCATTTAAAGTGGATACTTTAAAAGAGAATGCGAAGGGGCATTTTAATGTGGAGGGGGTTACCACCACATGAACGGGGGAGGTGAAGGGACACCCTCCCCTCCTCCTATAAAAGGCCCCCCTCTCACACCTTCACACTCACACCTCCTCGTGAAGGATCTCTCTCCCCCTCTAGTATTAGTCCCCATGGTCTCGGATTAGCGAGATACATGTTCCCGATGGCTTTATCTGCAAAGGAGTTGCTGCTTCCGCTGCTTTGCTGGAGCGAGGGACGGAGGTTGTCGGGGTACCGGAAGTGTGTGTGATCACGGATGCACCGCTGCTTTGTGGTGTTGGACTTGGTGGTGTTGGACTTGCTGGAGCTGGATCTGATGGACGTGCTGGAGCCGGACCTGCTGGACTTCATCACGATCTTGAGATCGGCAAGTGTACGACTACATCATCCACGAGTTCCATCTCGTTAACAAAGATTTGTTGTCTTTGAGGGTAAGTTCTCCATGGATGTATATCTACCCGTTGCTTGTATCTAGTAGATAGATCTTGGCATATAGTTCCCATCATAGGATTTTTTTTGTTTTCTATGCTGCGAACCCAATAGATAATTCTTCACACCCCAAACATAATGTAAGCTCATCATGCTAATTAGGAGTGATCATGTCATCACAATACAAACTTGCAATACTCATTGGATTAGAAGGGCTATTATTATGTCCTGAGCGTTGAAAATTGAAATGACCCACTTCAAAACAAAGTTCACAAATAAAAGGATAGAGGGCACAAACTTTTTGACCAAGATCATTTAGAGCCCTAAACCACGTTCTAGTTTTTTCATTCCTGTGGGTGATACAATATTCTTCTTCAATTTTATTATTCTCACAAGGTCTATGTATTCCACAAAAGTTAACATGCTTATAAGAAATAGTACTTTCAGAGGTTTGAGCATGTTTATTGCTATCATTAATAACAATTTCATTTTCCATGCAAGTGTCTTTAAAAGGCTCATGATACATGTCCCATTTTTATTTAGGAGCATTAATATGAAAGCAAAGGCTCTACAACAATCAACAAGAATTTGAGGATCAAGACCATATTTAGCACTAAGCTCTTGAAAATCAGCAGTTTCAGCGAAAGACTTAATGCAATCATACTCATAGTTTATACCTGATTCTTTACCTTTGTCGTTATCCCAATCTTCGGTATTGCTTTGAATTGTTTCAAGAAGATCCCACTTAGCTTTGACCTCCTTATTTGTGAAGGATACCTCTAAACAGGTATCTAGATAGTCCTTGTAATGTCCTAAAAGCCTTGCATAAAAATTATTAATAACAATATTACTGGGGATCTCATGAATGGGACATTTGAGCATTAGTGACTTCAACCTCCCCCATGCTTGGGCAATAATTTCTCCATCATGAGGATGAAAATTATAAATATAATTCCTATCTTTATGAATTTCATGAGGAGGATAAAATTTAGAGTAAAAGAGAGATTCAAGTTCCTTCCACTCCAAATGACGAGGATCATCTAGTAGCTCATACCACTCCCTTGCTTTGCCCTTAAGTGAAAAAGGGAATAGCTTCCTCTTAACTTGGTTCATTGAAATACCTGCACACTTTAACTCGCATAATTCGTGTATAAAGAGTAAATGATCACCAGGATGGACAGTTCCATCTCCAAAATAACAGTTATTCATAACACATTCAACAATTTTTATAGGTATTTTAAAAGGGATGCTTTCAGTATGTGGATTTAAAATATCACAAGTATCATTAGAATTACCACATATGGGAGATAAAGTATCATCAGAGCAAATTTTTTCTTTAAAGCTGGGGAACTAAAAGGATTATTTTCATAAAAACTAACTTCCCCAAGCTTAGACGTTTCCATAGCATTAATAACAAAGGTGTTCAAAAGATTCATACTAATAACATTGCTATTAGCATGCAAAGAAAGTTCCATGGGTTTTTTAATTTTCTTTTCAGACCATTCATGTTCTACCTTAGGAAAGATACTGAAAAGCTCTCTAATTTTTTTATTGTTTTCCATTAAGCCTAACTAGTGAAAAGAAAAACAAGAAACAAAAAGATATAATTGCAGAATCTAAAGGAAATAACTTCGAGCACTCACACACCAGCAACAACACTATAAGATAGCTTAGTAGCCAGAAGATATGAGTACCTTTTACCTTACCTCCCCGGCAACGGCGCCAGAAAATAGCTTGATGTCTACGCACTTCTATTCTTGTAGACAGTTGTTGGACCTCCAAGTGCAGAGGTTTGTAGAACAGCAACAAGTTTCCCTTAAGTGGATTACCCAAGGTTTATCGAACTCAGGGAGGAAGTGGTCAAAGGTATCCCTCTCAAGCAACCCTGCAATCAAGATACAAGAAGTCTCTTGTGTCCCCAACACACCCAATACATTTGTCAGGTGTATAGGTGCACTAGTTCGGCAAAGAGATAGTGGAATACAAGTGGTATGGATAATTATAAGTGGTAACGGTGCCAGAAAAGAGCTTGTCGGGTAGGAAGAGACTAAAGGCAATCTGAAATAAAGATGGAAGCAAGCAAACATGTAACATATCTAGTTGCGGTGTTTCAATGCTTAGAAATAAGGCCTAGGGATCATACTTTCACTAGTGAACACTCTCATATAAATACCTTCTCTTTATGATACTACTCCGAACTACTCTCTGGTTGGACACTCTAATCCATGGTAGGGCTATAACATCACTCCTCAAAGTCCACTTTCCCCATCTAGATAACCCCTCACTATCACCTTGAGCGCTAGATGGTTTCAACAAACACCACAATTTCATAGAGACATCCAACTCCAAATATAACTCATAACATGTATTTGTAATCTCTAGCCTAAGTGCCACCATGGTGTGCACGCTATCACTTTCACACACGTGGGGAGAGCCAGAGATCTATTAAAGCACTTGAGTAGCAAGGTAGATCTACTTGATTACAAAGCTCATGATCACAATATGATCATGCATAGAGAGAGATGAACACATAGCTACGGGTAGAACCCTTAGCCTCGAGGAAGAACTACTCCCTCATCATCATGGGAATCAGCAACGGCGATGGATATGGTGGTGGAGATCGATGGAGATGGCTCCGAGGGCAATTCCTCGTCCCGGCAGGGTGCTGGAATAGAGACTTTCTGTCCCCCAAATCTCTCCTTCGGTGGCGGCGGTGCTGCGGAACTTTTCGTGGCTGGAGGCTGGTTGATTTAGGGTTTTCTCATTGGGAGGCTTCTTATAGGCGAAGGGGTGATGTCAGAGGGTGGACCAGGGGCCCACACCACCTAGTGGCGTGACCAGGGGGACCTGTGCGACCACATGGTGTGGCCAGTCCCTGGCCCCTCTTCGTCTCGTCTTTTGGCTCCGTGAGTCTTCCGGTAAAATATCGACTTTGGCTTTTGTCTGGTCCAATTCCGAGAATATTTCTTTTCCAGCTTTTCTGAAACCAAAAACAGCAGAAAACAGGCAATTGGCACTATGGCATCTTGTTAATAGGTTAGTTCTAGAAAATGCATAAAAATATCTCAAAGTGTAGATAAAACATAAGAAAGTAGATATAAAACAAGCATGGAACATCAAAAATTATAGATACATTTACGACATATCACATAGTCACATCCCCATTCTCTGGACGTCCAAACCAACCCCGAGGGCTCGAAAGTCCACTGTGATGTCATCACCGCAGGGCGGTTCCTAAAGATCTGCTAATAGAGGAGGAAACGGGAAGGCCAAGGCATGGCTCACCGCCATGTCCCATATGCAACTAACTCCATGGACACCCCTCGATGTCAATGGCTAAGACTATAAAAGGATCCCTTCATGAAGGGAATAGGGGATCCAAAAGTAGAAGCATTCGAGCATTCAAGCATACAAGCTGTCATGGTGTGGAACACGACAGTACCATTGGAGATGGCATAAGAGGGGACAATCAGGGGCTAGTGGTGGCTTCTACAAGCGGGATTGGGCACAAGCACCTTAAACATAACAAATTACCCAGGTTCAGGGCCCTCCCGGTGAGGTAACACCCCTACTCCTACAAGATCTACTATATCAGGGGCGAATTCCTAATACAAGTGCTCCTAGAGCTGTATCCTAGATGAACTAGGGGAAACTGGAGGTGTTCTACTCATATAGGTTTATCATTATCTACTTCACTTGTTCCAAGTGGATCCTTGTGCTTCTTAAACCCACATGGTTTATGAGGCATCATGACTTGGTCTAACTATCCATCGATCCCCTGCATCAAGGTGATCTCTGAGCTCCAAGATCCAACAAGGTTTTGGTGGTATAAAAATAACATCACCCTAGATCCTCAATCCCTTGTTTTTCCATCTAATTCAAGTTGGATTTCCAATTCCCATGGTTGAAAATGCTTGCTACACCTTGTCTACATCATCTACCTTGATCATCAAGATTTATAAAATATTCTCCATAATTATTATGGCTCCAAATCTAATAAATCTCTTTAATAGTCAAAATCTCCAAAACTCCTTTCCCAAAGGAAAGTTTGGTTTTTGCCAAAACAATTCCCCAAATCTAAGAACTTTTTAGGCCCATATATCATACCCTATCTTCCCACTTCAAAAATAAATATTTTTGAAGAGCTTTATTATTTCTTTTTGCCCATTTTCTTAAATGGCTGAATTGGAATAATAATTGTTATAAATACTGTTATCCTCCAATAAATCTTGGGAAAATTCCCCTAAGTGTGTATTCACATTTGGGACCATCTCAAACCAAAAACCAACCTTGTCTAATGTAAATTATCAAATGATCTTCTAGAAACTACTTCTGTATTTGTTGAATAAATAATTGTAAGTGGAATTAAAATCCTCTGAAAAATCCCAAATAATTCTTAGAGAGGCCCCTTAAGCTCATCTATCTCCCAGTACCATTTCCTCATCTTGTCCAATGCAAGTTTTTGGACTTTCTTCATAACCATCTATTTGATCAAAATTGCCAAGCAAATCCTCAAACCAAAAACCCACCAAACCTACACCATTTTGGTCAAACAAACTTGCACAGCACACCTCTCATCCCTCTGGTCGAAATGCACTATAGCACCACTATAGCAAACCCTCTTCCCCTTGTATTTAGTGCGTGGAGGAAGGAGAGATGCACACATTGGTCACATCTTGTCTTTAATTCTCGAAGCACTCCACCCCCACCTCCTCTCTGTCTCCTGCACGACCACAGTGCCCTCTCCACTGCCCTACACGCCCAATGGATGGCTAGCTCCCCTCCCCTTGTCCTCCCATGGACTTGTGCCACCATGGACATCTCCTCTTCGGATAAATACCCCCAGGCCACCCAGCTCTCCCCTCTACCCCTCATTTGCTCCCTAAAACTTTTCTGGTGAATTACTTCCTAAAACTAGAACTTTTATCACTAGAATATTCATAAGAAATTAAAGAAAAGTGGTAAAATAGTGAAACCACTTTTGTTGGTTTCATTTTATCAATACCTATCTGATGGTACCATTTTTATACAATGAGATCATACATAATATGGTCTTGGTCCAAAACCCATCTCATAGGTAGTTTCTAGACTATAAATCCTAAGGGATTATCTTCCATGTTTCCAAGACAAGGCCAATCTTATTACATCCATTCTTCCTAAGACCTACTGATTTGTAAGCCTGTATTGTTCATTGCTTGCTGTATGTATTTATGTTTGTATGCCTTGTTTTGATTGTGGTCTTGCTTGTTTGCATGTATACTCGATGCTTGTATTGACGCCGAGAAGAAGAGATCTTATTATGATTGGTATTGGTATTTTTGGGTATTCGAAGAAGAAGTCCAGGGACATATATTGCCATATTGCTGATCTCAGGCAAGCCACCTTCTTGCTCATAAGCCTTGTCCTACTGTTTTACTTATGCATGTTTTACTTACTGTTTTATGAAAACTGCATTGTTTTACTATATGATGTTGTATATCTGGTAGTGGCTTGGATCCTCCAAACCATTACTCAATGGTACTACTAAGTACAACCCTCTCGATGATACCTACTTGTCCCTAGTATGGTAGATGGTGTAATACACCATACCCTTTGGAGACCCCAATTTAGCCGAAGCAAAGCTATAGGATGGGAAGATCCCAAAATTTTTTTACCAAATGTTTTATGATAAAACCTTGGTGAGGTGGGACCTCCCAAGAGTTGTTGAGAAAGAAAAAGGTGTTGTTCTACAAAATGCTGAAGGAAAGCTGGAGGAAGAAGGTTTACGAAAATGCACCTGGTTTTTTGCAGTTTAGCTATAACAACTTAACCCGTGCAACCACATTACTCTGGAATGGGACAGGGCTAGATTTTTGATGTTTTTCTACTCTGGTATAAGCTGCCTCGCAACTACAGGGGATCGCGATCCCCGGAGGCTAGGCCTTCTCCCTTAAAGGTCCATGTGGGACATCGACCTGGAGAAGGAACGAACTGTTTGCGGACAGCCAGGCGTTACTATGAGCCCCTCATTGAAAGCGCCCACTGTGTAAAGTGTAAAATGCACTCCGGTTGGTCCTCGGTACCTGGCGTCCAACCTTTAAGGGGAATAACTCTCATAGGGTAGGCACTTATATTGGAGTGGGCATCCGGAGAGTCTTGATCGGTTACTCGACCCACGATCGGTGTAGATCAGGGTAGTGTATCCGAATGGTGTGGGTAAAGTGTACAACCTCTGTAGAGTGTAAATCTATTCGAATCGCCGTGTCCGCGGTTAAGGACGGGTTGGACAAACTTCTGTAGAGCGGTGCTGGTTTCGTTTTCAAAAAGGATTTTCGGAAAAGAAATGGCTTTGGAAATGTTTTGACCATTGGATGGTCGGAAAGGATACCTATTTTGACCATGGGATGGTCAGAAAGGAATGGAAGGAGTTTGGTCATGGGATGACCGGAAGGAGGAACAAATGGGTGAGCCAGTCCTAATGTTTACAAAACTTTTCAAAAAGTTTCCAAAATGGTTTACAAAAGTTTTCAACAAAGATATGTAGATGCTATATCTACAAGAGAAACTATTTGAGAAAAGAACCCCTCTTGAAGCCCTCCTACTACCACATCCATAATGCATATCCTCTTGTTATTATTGTTATCTTAAGGTGGTTTGCAAGTACATTCAAAGTTCTCACTAGCATTGTCCTTGGCTATTAACTTGGTCAGATATCAAGAAGAGGATGAAGTGGGCGACTATGTGAGCTAGGACGTTCTCCCAGTCAGTTGCCTATAGGTTAAGACATGGATCGGGCTTTGCGCTTGATGAAGTTCCGCTGATGATTATTGATGTAGCCATAACGGCATTTATGTAAGTCTTGTAAATTTGATATCTCCGATGTTGTAATGATACTTGTCGGTTATGTTCCACGGCTCACTGATCATGGGAACGTGGTGAATGCATAACAAGGATTTCTCGGATGATTAATCCGGGGGCCCCACAGACTTGGTATCAGAGCCATCCTAACTGTAGGAGAACCTTAGTGAGCATGGTCGCTAGACAGGAACCTTATTTCGAAAACCCCGGCTTACGAAAAACTAGTTTCCCAATGAGTTTCAAAAAGTTCTAATTCCTCTCTTACTCTAAGTAAATGCTTTCGAAAATGGTTTCCTCTACCTCTCGTCCAAACCTCAAACCTACAGATTTTAAATAACTAGGACCTAGAACCCGGTGAAGACAATGAGAACAAGATGAAGATAAGCAACTACCAGCAAACACAAGGAGACTACAAGATCGCCCTACCAGCGGAATCCTCATAATCCGAAGAAAATCAAGTACTACACTACCGAGAAGCCTTCGAGGACACGACGAAGGCTTCATTCCAAAACAGTGACCCAGACCTCAATCCCGTGATCTCTAGGATCCATAAGTCCTAAGAATAGGATTCCCCTACCTCGCGAGTAGTTAACTCCTTGGTCCCTAGCGTTGACCATGTTTGCTTGCTTAAGTGCCTTCGGTGTTGCTTGATGTGTGTTGTTTGCCGAGGATATTGTGATCCCCTCGCTCTGCTCGCCTTGTTTGTATGTTTTGGTTTGCTTTGACCTCTTTAAAAATGACACTCGAGGAGCGATAACCCACCTAGTAACTCAGGAGACCCCTATGCTAGCTGTCTGTAATGGGACCCAGACTAAACTCGAGAGTATATGAGAGGAAAAGAACCACAAGAACCAGGAGTTCGACATCGTCAAGTCAGAATCAACTCGAAGATTTCACCTCAGCAGGACGACATACCTCGTCAAACTCACCTCGCAAGACTCGTCAATAGCACCACACTCCCTTGTTCCTTAGTCTACCACAGCAAGAATCCCGTTGAAGCGGGAAGTCAACCACCGAAGGATCCTCAATATCCACAAGAAACCACTTGATAAGTCAACCAAGACAAGAAGTCAAGACCTAACCACACTAACCTTTAGTGTATTAGAACTTCCAACCACCTCAGGAGACTAACTAATCTAGTCGACCCTACCCACACCATCAAGAAGATCCTCCCTAGAAGTCAGAACTACCCTTGAAGCTAGATGATAAGGAAGCATGAAGACAACGAGTCTACTCCGTCTTCGAGCAGAAACAACGCCTGGTGTTCAAGAGATGACAACCTCTCTAAACTAGATGCCTCTACCCTGGCGAAGCACTATCAATAAGAGACGTAAACCGCTAACTTGTGCTAAGCTAACTCCTTAAAGCTTCATTAGGAAACCACCCCTCCAGGGTTGATAAAATAAGGCGTCACTCGAAGACCCTAGCTCAAGACTCCGGGAAGATACAGCCTTCTGCTAACATCAAGACTGAAGATCTGTACCACTCCTAAAGCACCTTAGTGAAGCACTAAGGCAGAAGAACTGCGTCTTTCCACTCAAATGCCAGAAGACTATCTACCAGAAGATACTTCAGAAAGGATCCCCAGATTCGACGTCTTTTCGCCAAGTAACAACTCGCGGTTCATTAGAGCAGAAACAAACTGAAGATTCTATGAAGCCCTCTGCTACTTCAGCCGGAGACCCACCGGAAGTGCCACAGGATCGCTAACCGCTCAGTTCCAGTCGCTTAGAGGATTTGAGACTCCAACAGGCTAAGTACGAATAATAGTAGTATATATAAGCCTAGTAAGTCATAATTCCCAGAAGACTTCCGAAGGTCTCTACTCCAGAAGAAAGATGGACGACAATCCCCAAAGACCTCATTCAATGACTTCAAGAAGGAAGGACTATGTTAACTCTCCGATATACCCCAGTTTAATCCTAAGGGGGAAAGACTGCATCTTTCCCACAAAAATAGAGTAACTCTTCGCCAGAAGAAGCCTCAAGAGTTTCGACCCTAAACTCGTTAATTAGGATACGCCACGACCCTAAGGAAGAGCCGTGGATCCTTAGAGAGAGGTATTCCTAGCTGTAGATTCTATCCTACGATGAGTACTTCGTGAAGTTCAGCATCGAGATAGTCTGTCCAGTCTAAGCCCTCGAGATATAGAGTCCGGAAGGAGAAGAAGGTCATCCCTCGCAATCAGGTCTGGACTCTGCTCAACTCTCCGTGCATCTCAGAAGACTGAAGCTCAACTTCATCGGTGTAGTAACCACTTTCAAAGATGGAGTCCATAAGATAGTACACGTAAGGCACATAGTATCAACCCGACTCAAAATCCCCTAACCCTACTCTCCTGAATCTCGGGACGAGATTCTTTTAAGGGGGAAAGGTCTGTAAATCCCAATTTCAGCAACCCAGATTAGTTGTCCAGAATGCAAAAATCAGGGGGAACAAAAACTTTTTCTTGTTCATTGGTGCAGTGTTTGCTTGTTGTTTGTTTGTGCTTGTGCATGTGAGTGCATACCATATGATACTCCTTACCTCAACACCAGTTGACAAAAGCTACTTTCCAAAACTGTCTTGGCTTAATTTCCATATCCTCAAATGTTTTGGCATTTGAAAACCTAAGCCAAGAAGCCTTTGCAAACCAACTATTTTAGTAGCTTCTATTTCCCTAAACTATGGAGAGCAACCATTATAATCTCCTTATGTTTTATAGACAGAACCTTCAACCGTTCTTATCTCTAGGTTTCCCAAAACCTCCTTTTAAAGCTTTTGAATTCTACTCTTGGTAGAGATAGCAAGGACTCTTACCTTATTCAAACTCCAACCTTTCAAAATTGCCCATCCTTACCTCAAGCTAAGCTTGATGGTAACCATAGTAGTAGTTGATTTGTCTGTAAGATGAGTTGCCCTGATCTGCTGTTTGACTTGATTGCTTAGAAGTAGTATGAGCTACTCTAGGAGCTCATCCTCTAGGATCAAGAAACTTTAAAATCCCCAAACCCTAAGCAAGAATACAAAGCTGGATCTAATCCCTAGCTACTAGGTGATCATCTAAAACCCTTAACCAGATCAATTCTAAAGATATCCCTTCTAGAAGTTTCCAAGTCAATGAAGACCAATATCAAGCATGGATCCTTTCTACTCAATCTAAACTTAAATATAATCCACTTGATGATGCTTGGGTACCTTGCCACCCATCAAAAACATCCCCTCTCATGCTCTAGTCAAAAACCCTAATCTGCCAAATTTGGCTAAGTCTAGAAAAATATTTCCAAAATCACCTTTTTGAATGCCTCCCTTTCTCAACCCTTGTGCATTTTTGAAAATGCATATGAACCATATTGTTAACCATCCTGCGGACTACCAAGGCCCACTCTTTCCCTTGGTTAGATCATCCTCCAACCCACTTGTTCTTGATGGTTTTGCAGGCAAGAAATTAACTATTCCTACAAATCTAGTCAACATGCCTACTTTGATAGAAGCTCACACCACCATCCCACCTTCTATGGACCAACTCTTTGCATGGTTGTATTCTACTCATATAGGTCTATCATTATATACTTCACTTGTTCCAAGTGGATCCTTGTGCTTCTTAAACCCACATGGTTTATAAGGCATCATGACTCATCTGGTATGGCAGCCTTATTTTCAACAAAGTTTGCCATCACTTCCAGACCACCTCAAATGTAACCAATCCAAAATCCTTCTGCCATGATCATCTATATGACTTTGTCTAAATATCTATCTATCCCTTGCATCAAGGTGAGCTCTGAGCTCCAAGATCCAACAAGGTTTTGGTGGTATAAAAATAACATCACCCTAGATCCTCAATCCCTTGTTTTTCCATCTAATTCAAGTTGGATTTCCAATTCCCAAGGTTGCAAATGCTTGCTACACCTTGTATACATCATCTACCTTGATCATCAAGATTTATAAAATATTCTCCATAATTATTATGGCTCCAAATCTAATAAATCTCTTAAATAGTCAAAATCTCCAAAACTCCTTTACCAAAGGAAAGTTTGGTTTTTGCCAAAACACTTCCCCAAATATAAGCACTTTTGAGTCCCATATATAATACCCTATCTTCCCACTTCAAAAATAAATATTTTTGAAGAGCTTTATTATTTCTTTTTGCCCATTTTCTTAAATGGCTGAATTGGAATAATAATTGTTTTAAATACTTTTATCCTCCAATATATGTTTGGAAAATTCCCCTAAGTGTGTATTTACATTTGGGACCATCTCAAACCAAAAACCATCCTTGTCCAATGTAAAATTATCAAATGATCTTCTAGAAACTACTTCTGTACTTTTTGAATAAATAATTGTAAGTGGAATTAAAATCCTTTGAAAAATCCCAAATAATTCCTAGAGAGGCCCCTTAACCTCATCTATCTCCCAGTACCATTTCCTCATTTTGTCCAATGCAAGTTTTTGGACTTCCTTCATGTTGGGGGGATACCCCCGGGTAGGGTCACTCCGGGGTATAAAGGCCGAGTTAGCCGAGGTTCGACAGAGTCAAAGCGGATGCTGGCCGGGTCACCTCAAGGCAGGCCGGATCACGGAGTAACCCGGACCAGGGGGGTCGCCTAACATTATCTCAGCCGACTTAAGGAGTAAGTCGGAAGTGCTTGTCTAACTTGTATGCAGGAACATGTATAGCCGGATCTACCATGATCCGGGTCCTGTTTAGCTTCTGGGAGAAGGAAGGAATCTCGCTGGTCAAAAAGAAAGCCTGGTACGCACTGCATGAGCGAAGCAGGCAAGGGCAGGACTACCGGGTCATGGCCGACAAGGGTGACGACGACCGTGTCGGCTGACGCGGGCGCCGCAGAGGCTCACGTAACAAAAGCATGTGTGACGCGGGGGAAAAGCACCCCGGTCGGGTTACCACTTTGAGAGGAGGCATATTCTTAGGAATATGCCTCCACGTATGCCCTAGGCAGAGACCAAACCACCTCTATATAAGGGGGGCTAGGGTTTCAGTAGAAGGGAGGTTGGGTTTTCTGATATACTGATTTGGCTAATGTTTTAGGTGTGAACTGTGGGGGAGAGTAAGAGAGCTCCTTCTTCCTCCTCTCGCCAATACAGCTCCAGGAGCGCTTGTAATCTTGAAAGGAAAGCAATACAAACTTTAGTGTGGAGAATCACTTCACTAGCCCTCCCTGGATTCCCCTAGCGTGTATTAGTCCCCACCTTTAGCCTATCCATGGCATCTGCCATTACACCACCACGACAGTTGGCGCCCACCTTGGGGCTAGCGGCGCTAGCAGGGGTCAAGATCCGGACGGGAAACTTCATCGCCGCCATCGGCTGACGCCGTCTCCGGGCTCGTTCAGCGCTTTGGAGCGCTGGACTTCGTCAGCGACAACGCATGCTGCTTCGGCACGCGCCCACTTCCACGCAACGGCCTCTTCGTCAAGCTCGGCACGCACAAGGTCTACGTTGCTGTGGACGTGACATGCACTCATCCACGCCGCATCGTCGAAGCAGGGGAACCACCCCTCACTATGGCTCGCGGGGCGCGTATCATTCGCTCCCTGGACCATGCAGAGGTGATGATGACCGTGCCTGGTGCGGGTGCAAACAAGGATCCGGCGCCAGATCTGGAGTTAACACCTAAGGCACCAAGGAAAGCTAGAGGTCCTCCACTAGAGAGGCCGGAAAATGTGCTGAGAGAGGCGATGGATAGCTTGGCAAACCCTGTAGTAGCAGCAGTAGATCCGACTCGGGCACAGGCTGAGCTGGAGGAAACTAGGGAAAAGATACTAGAAGGCGCAAAGAAAATAGCCACGGCTCAGCAGTCGTTGAACATGATGCTGCTGAATATGCAAAAGAAAACAAAGTTGACACGGTAAAAGTAAAAGGGAGAAATCTCATGAGTGAGATGAATAGAGAAGGTGATACTAGGATTGAGGAGTCAGAGAACTGTTTGTACGTGGGGCTGCCGAAGTATAGTACCCCGGCAAAGAACCTCAGAGCAGCGGATGCGGCTGCATCCGAGTTAGAGGGTCTGACGGGTGAGGCCCGTCAAAGACAACAAGATAGGGTTAACAAGCTAGTTCGGATCGCGAACAAACAGAATGAAGAGCTACTCAGAGCTAACCCGAAGAGAGCTGGAGCTTCCAAAATCATCCATTCGGCGATGGGTAACCCGGAGAAATCCGCTGGAGCCGCATCGTCTCCTCATGGTGGTCCAAGGAGAGAAGAGGTAGTCACCTCAGCCAAACGGAACAAATAGATCGTCCCGTACGACCCGACGGGTGCAGGAAAAGGAAAATAAGCACAGAAAAATGATGATCGACGAAGTGTGAGCCGAGGTGAAGCTGGCCGAGGTAACCACGACCAAGGCAATGCCGGTCAAGGGAACGCTGCCAACGGCAATGCCGGACAGCGAAACTCGGTAGGAGCAGGACAACCGCAGCAGCGGAATATACCAAGGCAAGAGCAAAGTGCCGACCGAGGTATGCAACAGAGAGGTGCGCCACAAGTGCAAAACCGGTACAACGACGGTGATTCGGAGATGGTGAACGCGGGGTACCCAAGACCGGACTATCATGTGATAGGGTCAAGATTGGGAAGCAGGGATTTGATGCCGGATGACGCCAGGATGAAACTGGATCGCCTGTATAGGTCGGAATAGATCGAATGTCAAGGTCCACCGGGTCCAGCGTGCTTTGGACCCCGGATCATGAAGGAGCCACCGGTACCCAACTTCCAGCTGCCCAGGGGCACGAAGACGTATGACGACAGTACCAAGCCGGAGGATTGGCTGATAAACTATGCTACGGCTATGAAAATTGCCACTAGCAACTTGAGATGGGCTATACGATACGTACCCCAGATGTTGGAAGGTCCGGCCAGAGTATGGTTGAACAATTTACCACCCGGAAGCATCAACTGCTGGATAGATTTTGAGGAAATGTTTATCAACAATTTCTCAAGTACATATCAGAGGCCAAATAAGCCGCAGACCCTAGCAATGTGCAAGCAAAGGCCTAATGAGATAGACCGTGAATTCTTGACCCGGTGGTGTACCGTGAGAAACTCGTGTGAGGGTGTCATAGAGTCACAGGCCATAGCGTGGTTTGCGCAAGGGTGCAGATATGGCAGCGAGCTGTGGATGAAGTTGCAAAGGAAAATGCGAATTACGTTGGCAGAGATGATCCGGATTGCCAATTCATATGCTTTGGGTGATCCGACTCAACCTAGGCTCGCATCGAACGAGTCAAATGAGGAATACTATCAGAGGGATGGAGCCGGGTCATCTCGGAGGAATGACTACAGAGGAAAAAGAAGAGATGATAAACCGGATCATCGCTACGGTTCGCAACAAGTTGCGGCTATGAATCAAGATCAACCCGGAGCAGGGAGCAACCAGCGCCAGAAAACTGGAGGGCAATGGACTCCAAGAAATGATGGCAAGAAAACATGGATGCCGGAGCAAAAGAGACAGTGGCAAGAAAAGAAAGACCGTCCGAGGTATACCTATGAGTCGATGTTGGACCAGCCGTGTAAGTTTCACACACCAAACCCGAGTAATCCAGCGGGTCATACGATGAGGCAATGTGAGTGGATGCGCAAGATTGAACAAGGTGGTTCGGGGAATGCTCTGGCACCCCGGAATGATCAGCCTCGGCAGGAGTTACCCCGGCAGCAACTGCTCTCCGGAGCGAATACGCAACAACTAATGTTGCCTCCCCCCACCGAGATATGATAACATTGAGCGAAGGGATGCGGTGCATCAAGTGGAAAACCAACATCAGCCGGATCAGAGGAACCCCGGAAATGAGGGGATAAATGAGTACAAGGAGCATCATCAGACCTATTGCATGTTCACCACTGAGGAAACTGACAGAAAAAGCCTGCAGCGTAGGCATATGGAGGTAAATGCAGTGATGCCGGCAGTGACGAGGTACATGCCTTGGTCGGACCAGGAAATCACCTGGAGCATAAAGGATCATCCCAAACTTATGCCAAGCCTTGGCTCGTATGTGTTAGTGCTGGACACGACATTCATTGGGCCTAACATTAATGTGAGGTTCTCCAAGGTACTGATTGACAATGGTAGTAGCATCAACATTATGTATGCAGATACAATGCGCAAGTTGGGTATCTCGGAGAACATGCTCCAGGCTATAAGGACAACTTTCCATGGTATTGTACCAGGCATTTCTTGTGAGCCCATAGGCAAATTCCGGGTCGACGTATTGTTCGGCACGAGAGATAATTGCCGAACTGAGAATCTGGAGTTCGAGGTGGTGAACTTGGAAAGTGCGTATCACGCACTACTCGAAAGGTCAGCATTGAACAAGTTCATGGCAAGCTGCCACATTAGTTATCTGAAGATGAAGTTGCCTGGGCCAAATGGAGTGATTACCATTGCAGGAGATTTCCGACGTTCCATTGAGTGTGCCTTAACCGGGTCTAACTTAGCCGAATCGCTTGTGATCGCGCAGGAGAAAAGGAAAATTCAAGAGGTGGTGGCTTTGGCTCATCCAGCAAAGATATGCCGCCGAGTAACCCACATGGATCTGCCTCCTTCAAGCCACGAAAGAAACGAAGAAGGTTCGATTGATGACATGTTCCCGGGCCTTGTAACAATTGGTGCCGGGTTAACTGATAAATAGGAAAGCGAGCTCGTCAGCTTCCTCCGTGAGAATTGGGACATTTTTGCTTGGTCCACACAGGATTTGCAAGGTGTTCCGAGGGAGTTGGCCGAGCACTCTTTGAACGTAAGACCCAGAGCAAGGCCGGTGAAGCAACCTCTCCGCTGCTTCGCCGAGGATAGGAGAAAAGTCATTGGAGACGAGATAGCTCGGTTGCTAGCAGCAGGATTTATCATGGAAGTACTGTATCCGGATTGGCTCTCTAATCAGGTGCTGGTAGAAAAGAAGAAGGATGATCCGAACGTGGCAGTAGTTTGGCGTATGTGTATCGATTACACGAACCTGAACAAGGCGTGTCTAAAAGATCCATTTCCACTGCCGAGGATAGATCAGGTCATAGACTCAACCGCGAGATGTGAACTGTTGTCATTCATTGATGCATATTCTGGTTTCCACCAGATACCTCTAAATACGGATGATCAAATAAAGACCGCATTTATCACCCCGTATGGGGCTTATTGCTATCGCACTATGCCGTTTGGTTACGTAATGCAGGTGCAACATACCAAAGCTGTATGCAAAAATGTTTGCACGACCAAATAGGTCAAAATGTACAAGTGTATGTGGATGATGTGGTTATCAAGACCAAGGAAAGCAAAACACTCCTTGACGGCATCAGGCAGACATTCGCGAACTTGATAAGGTTCCGAATGAAGCTTAACCCAGAAAAATGTACCTTCGGTGTCCCGGCCGGAAAATTACTCGGATTTCTCGTCTCCAGCCGAGGTATCGAGGTTAATCCAACTAAGATCCAGGCCATTGAACGAATGGAGCTGCCGAAGTGTCTTAACGATGTCCAGAAGTTCACTGGGTGCCTAGCATCGTTGAGTCGGTTGGGAGAAAAGGCGTTGCCTCTCTACCAACTCATGAAAAAGTCGGATAAGTTCGTTTGGACGCCACAGGCCGATGAAGCCTTTGCCCACCTAAAAAAGATGTTGGCCACTGCACCAGTGTTAGCCTCATCACTATCAAAGGAGCCAATGTTGCTCTACATAGCCGCAACCAACCGAGTTGTAAGTGCAGTGATTGTAGTAGAGCGCAATGAAGAGGGTAAGTGGGTGCAGAGGCCAGTGTATTACTTGAGCGAGGTATTATCTGCCTCAAAACAGAACTACCCGCACTTTTAGAAGGTGGCATATGGTGTCTATATGGCGGCAAAGAAGTTAAAGCATTACTTTGAGGAGAACCCCATCAAAGTAATATGTGAGGCTCCCATATCCGAGATAATGGGTAACAAGGATGTGAGTGGTCGAATCGCAAAATGGGCAATTGAACTAGCTCCTTATGCGCCACAATATGACAGAAGAGAAGCAATTAAGTCTCAAGCTGTGGCGGACTTTTTTGTAGATTGGGCCGAGGTACAATACGAACCACCGCCACCAGATCCGAACTACTGGAGGATGCACTTTGACAGGTCAGAAACAAAAACCGGACTAGGCGCCGGAGTTGTGCTTACCTCGCCAAAGAAGGACCAGCTAAAATACGTGTTGCAGATCCATTTTGCGGCATCAAACAATGTCGCAGAGTATGAAGCACTTGTGCATGGGCTCAAAGTGGCAAAAGAGATTGGGATACGTCGGATCATATGCTTTGGCGACTCATATTTGGTGGTGCAGCAAGTGTCCGGAGTGTGGGACGCCCTGGATCCAAACATGGCACTGTACAGATGTCATGTGCAGAAGATATCTGGTTACTTTGAGGGATGCGGATTTCACCATGTACCCCGGGTGGAAAACAAGGCTGCCGACATGCTATCGAAGCTCGGATCAACCCGACAGGCAATTCCACCAGGTGTAGCATTGGAACACCTCAGAAAACCATTTATCAGGCCGTCCCCAGGAACCGACTCGATCTATGTCCCGGAAGATACAGAATCCGGAGCTAAGCCCATGGACATTGACATGGGAGGTAGTGCGCGAAACTCGGGGACTGCATCAGCAAACCTAGGGACTGCCTCAGCAAATCCGGGGACTACCTCGCTGGACCCGGGGACTGCTCAGCGTGATCCGGCTGAAGTTATGCTGGTGGATCAGATGGAAATTGATGAGGACATATTCCCTGCGCGAGCAATACCAGCTTGGGCACGACCTGTATTCCAATTCCTAAAAGATGGAACGTTACCCACTGAGGAGGTGTTAGCCAGGCAAACTCAGAGGAGAGCGAAAGCATACACGATTATCAATTCCGAGCTGTACAAACGGAGTGTAACCAATGTCCTCCAGCGATGCGTTGACCCGGAAGAAGGGCTCGACATCCTCCGAGATATACACCAAGGAGAGTGCGGGCATCATGCCTCATCCCGAGCCTTGGTGGCAAAAGCGTTCCGGCATGGATTCTACTGGCCAAGTGCTTTAGAACAAGCAGAAGATCTGGTGAGAAAATGCAATGGTTGTCAGAGGTACGCTACCAAGACACATATGCCAATGTCGGAACTCAAGACCATACCAATTACATGGCCATTTGCCGTATGGTGCTTGGATATGGTTGGCCCGTTCAAACCAGCAAGGGGAAACATGACTCACATTTTGGTCATGGTGGATAAGTTTACAAAATGGATTGAAGTGAAGCCTATAAGAAAATGTGATGGAGCTACGGCCGTAACATTTCTCAAAGACATTATCTTGAGATACGGTTATCCTCACAGTATCATAACTGATAATGGCACAAATTTTGCGGAAGGAGCATTTGCGCGCTTCTGCCGGGACAAGAAGATCCGACTCGACGTAGCCTCGGTAGCTTACCCCGCATCGAACGGACAAGTGGAAAGATCCAACATATTAGTATTATCCGGGATAAAACCTCGGCTCATTGAGCCACTGCAAAGATTAGCGGGGTGCTGGATAGAAGAACTACCAGCGGTACTGTGGAGTTTAAGAACAACTCCGAATCGATCAACAGGCTATACGCTGTTTTTTCTGGTATATGGGGCAGAAGCTGTATTACCAGCCGACATAGAGCATGATTCGCCTAGGGTCACCCAATACATAGAAGCCGAAGTGCAAGAAGCCCGGCAAAATGATGTTGATCTGCTGGAAGAAGCGAGAGAACTGGCACTGTCCAGGTCCGCCATATATCAGCAAAATCTCCGACGCTACCATAGCCGGAAAGTGTGCCCCCGAGTCTTTCGGGAAGGCGATCTGGTGCTCCGGTTGGTACAACGTACTACCGGCATGCATAAATTATCCCCCCCATGGTAAGGGCCATTCATCGTGAGCAAAGCATTGCACAATGATTCTTATTATGTTATAGATGCAAAGCCATAGGAAAAGAACAAGGCGGATAGGTCCGGAGAAGAATCTAAGCGACCATGGAATGTAGTACTACTTCGTCCTTTCTACACGTAGCTAAGAAGGGTATGTATCCGAGTCGTCTCATATGTCGGTATGAATGTCGGCAATGTGCTTATCAATGAAATATTAGCACCTCGAGCAGTAACTCGGGGACTGCCTTAATAATTTTTGTTGTTGTCTCTTGTGCGTTAGCTGGAATAAGTTGTTCTACTTAACTCAGATTAGTAATGTGTGAGCACCAAAAACTCAACTCTTCGACTTGCTGCTGTCCAACAAGAATTGGCTTCATGGCAAGCAAGAGAACAAGTTTGGAATTGCGTAGCACATGAAAAGCGACTAAGGAAACAAATTTATTCGAGCTAACGTTTGTTTTTTGGACTAACCCTGTATTTATTTTCAAGTTATTATGCAGCTTTATTTTTGAGCTAAGTCTGAAAGTTTCTTAGTATTGTTAAGACAATTTTTGAAGCTCGGATTCGTAAGTCATAAAACCGAATCAAGGTAGACACGATCCGAGCCAAAAGATTGGACGAACAAGAAAAAGAAACTCGGGGACTACGCCCAAGTTAACCCGGCATAAGAACTTAGTAGCAAAATATCACATATACACGGGATACAGTTCCGCCCGGCATGCCGGGGATCTGATAAATTTTCAAGTTTTTTAACCTAAGGAGCAGCAGGAGGAGGAAGTTCGGCGTCGTATTTGCTGTCTTCAATATCTGAGGCATCGCCTTCTTCGTCCTCATCTGACCCGTCTTCAGCGTTCTCAGCGTTCTCGTCCCCAACGGATTCCAGGAAGCTCGGTCCTTCAACCCATTCATGGATAGGAGAATATTCGATGAGGCTATAGGCGCAAGCCTGGCGCCGAGCTACCCACTCCGGGTCATTAGTCCATCTGGATCCGGTGCGCAGGCGTGTAAGGAGGCTGAGGTCGATTTTCTCATACCATGTGAGTATGTGGTGAAGGATAGTATCAGCCCCGGCACGCCCAGCGGACTCTCTCCAGATATCGAGCTGGGTCTCAGTCTCCATTAGCTTCTCGACGAGAATCGTGGTGGTCTCCGGGCTATCTTCTCTGGGCCAGAACGTGTTGAAGATGCGAACTGCAGCGTCGAGGATATCCTTGCCATAATTCTTGATGAGTTCCACGCGAGATGACAAGCTGACCAACAGGTCCTCCATGTCGTAAGGAACCTCCTCACCAGCAGGAGCGGCAGGAGTACCCCTCGCTCGGCAAAAATCTACAACTGCTGTGCTTGCAATAGTGATGCTCTCAGGAAATTTGCCTGGAAGCAAGACAAGGGAAGAAGGTAAAGAAAAGACATATGAAGCAACCCGGAAAAGTATATCGGAAGGAACTTACGTGATATATGGCTGAGGATCCGGGTCAACTCCTTGATGCAGTCAAAGTGTCTCTTGCGAAGTTGCTCAAGCTCAGCGTTTGCCGATCCAAGCTAGATGTCGGATTCTTTGAGTATGTCCTGGTCCTTGGAGATCTGGAGAGTAAGGCGCTCGCGCTCTTCTGTGAAGTTCTGGACAACCTTTTGGAGCTCGGTTTGGTGCTGGGCCTTCATCTTCTCCATCTCAGCCTTGAGCCTGGCAATCTCATTGTCCTTGGTCCGGAGGAGAGCGAGTTCATCATCTTTTTTCTTCAGCTCGGCTTGATGCTTCCCTGCTTGTTAGAGAAAATGCAGCATCATATCAGGCACGGGCACACTATCCTCAAGCGATGCTGAAATAGTATGTTGACCCGGCAGAGCCGAGGAATGAATGTTTGCCGAGACAAGGAGAAAAGGAAATGGAAAACACTACAAGGTGGGACAAAAAGGACATACCTTTGATTTGCTCCAAGTTCTTCCGCATGATATTGTTCTCAGCCTCCACCCCAGCTGCAGACACCGAATGATGAGATTAGTTCGGCAGAAGAAAATGAAGAAAAATGGAAAAGCCCTAAGGGAGAAACTTACCCCTTTTTTCATGTTCCGCGATAAGTGCAACGTGCTTTGCGTGTAGCATCTTGTGGGTATCCACCAGGCGTTGGAATTCAGCACTCTGGCGATTGGTGGTTACCTGAAAAAAAGTACAGAAGCATAAATTAGCTTGGTGCATATTCGAAGTGTACAAGATCCGGGCCAAGTGGAACTTAACCCGGCTCTAGGTGTGTGCATATTCGAAGTGTACAAGATCCGGGCCAAGTGGAACTTAAGCCGGATCTAGGTGTGTGCATATTAGAAGTGTACAAGATCCGGGCCAAGTGGAACTTAACCCGGCTCTAGGTGTGTGCATATTCGAAGTGTACAAGATCCGGGCCAAGTGGAACTTAACCCGGCTCTAGGTGTGTGCATATTCGAAGTGTACAAGATCCGGGCCAAGTGGAACTTAACCCGGCTCTAGGTGTGTGCATATTCGAAGTGTACAAGATCAGGGCCAAGTGGAACTTAACCCGGCTCTAGGTGTGTGCATATTTGGAGTGTGCAAGATCCGGGCCAAGTGGAACTTAACCCGGCTCTAGGTGTCTGCATATTTGAAGTTCTCATAGAGCTACGTTAGTTTTCTAATGAGCATCCGGCCGAGTAACAAGTTACTCCACCGGAGGCTCGGGGACTAATGGTTATTATCTACAGCATGTAAAGGAGAAGCGACATACCTCCATCATCCGCCCCGCGAGGTTAATTGCCTTAGCGGCTGTGTTCATTTGGGCGGAAAATTCTGCGGGGCCGAACTTTTCCGGGAGATCGTCGTTGTGGACGAACTCCGCCTTGTTCCAGTTCATGACGAACTCAATCAGGCTCGGAGGGTACCCCTCAACGGTGGGCATATGGGGTGCCACCAAGCCCTTCGCATGCGCTTCTTTCCTCTCAACCAAGGCAAGGGCTGGGCTAGTATGCAGAACCATTTGCTGCACATCAGTTGACTCGGCAGGGGCATCCTTCGCTGCTGGAGCTTTCTTGGGAAGCATTGACGCTAGGGTTCACTGCCCAGCCTTGACGAATGGTGACTTGGTAGCATCCGGAGCCTTTTTGCCCTTGGCTTGCTGGGAAGAAGTAACTGCAGCGGATTTCCCCTTAGGAGCTGCTGGGATAGTTCCTCGCCGAGGTTGAGATGACTCGGACGAGGCGGAAGAACTTGGCGCTGGAGCTCTTATAGCTGGACTTGGAGTGGTTGTTGATTTTCTTGGTGCCAGAACAGGTGCTGGTGCTGGTTCGGTCACTGGTACCGGAACTGCTGCTGGTGCTGGGGCCGGTGCTGGTGTCGAGGTAGTCTCGGTGGCTGCTGGTTGCGGCGATGCCGAAGTTGTGGACGCCGCCGCCTCGGCTGGGGCGGTCTCTCCTGCTCCGAGGTTGCACTCCTCTCGACGAGGTAGTGCGGAATCCGGAGCAGCCGCAGAACCCTCAGCGGACGTGACTCATCGTTTCGAGGGGGAGAAGGGCTAGATCAGAGCAGTGAAGAGATGCTAGATCCGCTCTGAGGGACCTCCACTGGAGCCCTGCAGAAGAGAATAATGTCAGAAGAGAAATTACAACAGTACAAGGAAAAGGGGGTTATGGAAAGAAAAATGACTTACGCATCTGAGGTTTGGGCCTCCTTGGGTTTCCGAGCCCTTCGTGCCGGGGCTTTGCCTGCCGGCTTAGAGGCAGTTTTGTCTTCGGCCTTCTTTCGCCTTTTTGCGGGCTGAGAAGGTCCGGAGGAGGAACTTGGTGCGGCTCCGCGCCTCTTCTTCGGTGCCACCAGAACCGGTTCGCCCGTAGCAAGCGGAGGATCCTCGTGGATATGCCCACCAGGGTTAGCTGATGCCGGAAAGGCAAAAGAAAGAGGGACAACCTCAACAGGTTCAATCATGTCAACATCCGAGTCATCCTCATCATCGGGCCAGTCTCTAAGAGAAGAGAATTTACCGCTGGGTCGTTTTGTAGCGTCGGTCATAGGGAGAAACATCTCCTGGTCCGGCTCCTCCTTATCCGGGGTTTCTCGGTCCGGTGCCCATTTAAGGGTCAGATCCGTGCCGTCCTCAAGGGTTTGCTGAAGGAATAGCTGAGAAAAGGAATGAAGAACAGAGTCAAAAATACAACAAAAACTGACATATATTTAATCCGAAGTAAGTTTGCCCCGCGAAGCTTGCCGCGGGAGGGAGCCTGTCACGACAAAAGTGCTCAATTCCCCACGTCCATTCAGCGGAGAAATCTTTGTGGGTGGTGAAGAGAGCCTTAACCCGGCGAAAAATCTTCGTGTTGCTCAGCTCGGAGGAGGAGGTCCGGTTGGGGTCGCGGCCGAAACTCATGTGGCACACCTTGTGGGTGTGCTTTTGGAGGGGAGAGATTCAGTTGCGTATGAATGTGATCATAGCATCCTCGTTGCGCAATCCGAGTTTCTTCAGTTCCGCGAACCTCTTGTTAACCTGGTTGGCCAAGGCCATGGGCTTCTTGGAGATCTCCTCCCAAAATTCCGGGTTAGGTGGACCCGGAGTATAGGGGAGCAACCGAATCAAATCTTTAGTGCCCATATTCCGGACATAGAAGAAGGTCCGGGCCCATCCTTTGCAGGAGTCAAGCCTGGTGACCCGGGGGAAAACAGAAG
Organism: Avena insularis; assembly: GCA_023614405.1. Taxonomy (NCBI): domain Eukaryota; kingdom Viridiplantae; phylum Streptophyta; class Magnoliopsida; order Poales; family Poaceae; genus Avena; species Avena insularis. Next base: position 642,732,844 of record CM042690.1, read on the forward strand.
TCCTCCGAGGAGAGATGGACGCAGCTCCGAATTGGGTGAGCTGCTTGTCCTCTGACTCAACTTGGATGTTGGGGATGACGTTACGACGGAGGCCGAAAAACTGGATCCACGGCTCCTTCGTGGGCCACGGTCCGGTGTAGCCTTCGATCATAGAAGCAAAAGCAGAGAGAGAAGTGACAGCGTTGGCTGGAAGGTGGTGCGGCTGCAGCCGGTAGGTGCTAAGCCAATCCCGGAAGAAGTCGCTCGCCGGCAAGCCGAACCCTCGTTGGAAGTGGGACAAGAACACGACGAACTCACCCGGATTGGGTGAGGGGGCCAGTTCGGCGGAGGGGAGATGAGCGACGACGCCGGCAGGGATGCGTCTGGTCCGGTAAAGCCAGTCAAGGTCATCTTGACAGACCCAAGACCCGGCCCATGCGCCACGGTCTGCCGCAGTGGCGTCCTCCTCCATTTCTTGCTTGGCGACGACGAGCTCCTCCTCCGTCATCTCGTACTCGCTACCCTCGCTGGAACTAGCGGCGGCGGGGGTCAGAAGCCTAGATTGGCGAGGACTCGTGGCGAGGGAGCTGCGCAGCGGTGGCCGCGACATAGTGGCACAGGGAAAAGTGCGGCGGCAGCGCTGCTGCTAGGAGCATTGGCGGCAGCGCGGCCGCGAGGAAGATGAAGAAGAATAGCAACGGGCAGAGGGGCGCGGAAGAGGAAAAAATCCTAAGGGGTGCGCCCCTCCTCTATTTAACCACTCCCTAAAGGGGTGAGTGGGATCGCACCCTGCAAATGAGCCACATGGTGTGGCCGTGTATCACCTGCCTCAGCCAATCAGTGAGGAGCCACACAGAGGGCCACAGGGCAGAGGCGATCCCGTGACGTGACGCACTGATGCGGTAAACGAGGAGGCAGGCGTGACGTGACCCTCGCACAGTGATAACTGACAATTACTGCAACGATTACTGTGCAGGCCCTTAAAGTAAGACAACATAATGATTGGCCTCCATGTGGGTTGGCGTATGAAGGAAGGAAACATGGCCCGGATCGAACCATGGAAACCCGGACAGCCAGTAAAAACTTAGAATGTGCAGAGGGAAAGTAAAGCCATGAGATCCGAGTCAAAGTGGTAACCCGGCCGGCAAGTGAATACTTGGAACGTGCGAAGGGAACGTAAATCCATATAATCCGAGATAAAGAGCTAACCCGGAAATAACGTCCAAGGCTCAAACATAAATGAACCTGATGTGGCCTTAGCGGCCAAGGCAGCTAAGACCGCACCAGCTTTGGGGACTAATGTTTGGGGGATACCCCCGGGTAGGGTCACTCCGGGTATAAAGGCCAAGTTAGCCGAGGTTCGGCAGAGTCAAAGCGGATGCTGGCCGGGTCACCTCAAGGCAGGCCGGATCACGGAGTAACCCGGACCAGGGGGGTCGCCTAACATTATCTCAGCCGACTTAAGGAGTAAGTCAGAAGTGCTTGTCTAACTTGTATGCAGGAACAGGTATAGCCGGATCTACCATGATCCGGGTCCCGTTTAGCTTCTGGGAGAAGGAAGGAATCTCGCTGGTCAAAAAGAAAGCCCGGTACGCACTGCATGAGCAACACAGGCAAGGGCAGGACCACCAGGTCATGGCCGACAAGGGTGACGACGACCGTGTCGGCTGACACGGGCGTCGTAGAGGCTCACGTAACTAAAGCATGTGTGACGCAGGGGAAAAGCACCCCGGTCAGGTTACCACTTTGAGACCAAACCACGTATGCCCTAGGCAGAGACCAAACCACCTCTATATAAGGGGGGCTAGGGTTTCAGTAGAAGGGAGGTTGGGTTTTCTGATATACTGATTTGGCTAAGGTTTTAGGTGTTAACTGTGGGGGAGAGTAAGAGATGCCTCCACGTATGCCCTAGGCAGAGACCAAACCACCTCTATATAAGGGGGGCTAGGGTTTCAGTAGAAGGGAGGTTGGGTTTTCTGATATACTGATTTGGCTAAGGTTTTAGGTGTGAACTGTGGGGGAGAGTAAGAGAGCTCCTTCTTCCTCCTCTTGCCAATACAGCTCTAGGAGCGCTTGTAATCTTGAAAGGAAAGCAATACAAACTTCAGTGTGGAGAATCACTTCACTATCCCTCCCTGGATTCCCCTAGCGTGTATTAGTCCCCACCTTTAGCCTATCCATGGCATCTGCCGTGACACCACCACGACACTTCATAACCATCTATTTGATCAGAATTGACAAGTAAGCAAATCCTCAAATCAAAAACCCACCAAACCTACACCATTTTGGTCAAACAAACTTGCACAACACACCTCTCATCCCTCTGGTCGAAATGCACTATAGCATCACTGTAGCAAACCCTCTTCCCCTTGTCTTTAGTGCTTGGAGGAAGGAGAGATGCACACATTGGTCACATCTTGTCTTTACTTCTTGCAGCACTCCACCCCCACCTCCTCTCTGTCTCCTGCACGACCACAGTGCCCTCTCCACCGCCCTACACGCCCAATGGATGGCCAGCTCCCCTCCCCTTGTCCTCCCATGGACTTGTGCCACCATGGACATCTCCTCTTAGGATAAATACCCCCAGGCCACCTAGCTCTCCCCTCTACCCCTCATTTGCTCCCTCTTCCCCTCCACTTACCTCCCCGAGCTCCACTCCCTCTCCCTGCCTTGTCCTGCCCGAGAAAGAGAGAGAGAGAGAGCTCTCGGCCTCTCTCAAAAATTCGCGCAAGGCCCCCTCTCCCGTGCTCCCCCTCCTCTGCATGTCACCTGGTCGAACTCCCCTACCCCCTGCATCTAACCATGCTTTTCTTTTGGCCAGGACCGTCCCCCTCGAGCCGCACCGACAAGCTCACCTCTGTCATCGCCGCGCGAGCAAGGTCCCCATGACGAGGGCGCTGCTGCCGCACCTCCCTGGACTCGTCCCGGAATCCTCCATCGCCCAGCACCCTCCCCGACACCTCTCGAGTCCTCTGATAAGCTCCCCCGCCGCTGTCCTGAGCCGCTCTAGGGTTCCGCCACCGCCTGGCCGTCGCGAGCTCGGAGACGAACCACCACCGTCCATCACAACTAGATCCAACGACCCTCGTTCGCAGATACCCCTTCGCGCTCCCGCTGACGCTGACGACTAGGCCCCACCTGTCGGGTTCAAAGGCGCCACTCCCGTGCGAGCCAGTGCCGGGTGGGCCGATCCCCCGCCGGCAGCCCATTTCCCCTGGGAAACCAGCCCACCCCCTTTCCTTTTTATCAATTTCCACCAGATCTGCAAATGTCCCCTTTGGATTAAATTGTTATAAAAACTAAAATTACCATATTATTTCCAAAGACAATTCTATACCTACTCTCACATGTTTTGTGCAACCTGTAGAACTAGTCACTTGCCAAAAATAATTTCTATTATTTACTGGCATTAAATCCACTAAACTATATCTTTTTCACTAAATAATTTCCTCAGTGAGTTGTACATACCCAAATGGTATGATTCAAAGTGCCTATGAAAGGTAGTTGATATACCTATCTAATAGCTCCCGTCTCTAGCTAAGTGGAACTGTAGACCTGGAGATATAAAAATGACAAGATTAATTATATTCTGTCTTTAGAAAATTCTTTAGGCCAATATGTGAAGAGTATTGAACTAATTCCAACTCTCTGTGATGTGGTACCCTTAGTACTACCAAAATCCAGGAGATCAAGAATTATTGAGCTTCTGAGGAATTCTAATGAATTAAACAATTCTGTCCATAGTGTTTTCACTAGATAAATCACTCTAGTAGCTCTGTAACTCCAAACAGGTTGATTCCAATTTCTACAGAAAGGTATTATAAATACCTACCTTATGTCCTTGGAGTCAAATCAAAAGCTTCTGTAGATTAAATTTGGTGAAAAAGACAAAGCAGCTCCAGAACTGCCTTTGGGATTTTCCTGAGGGCATTCTGGTTATTATTTTGACATGATTCCAACTCTCAGTGAACGATCACATCAAACCCCACTTAACCATCCAAGTAAATAATTTTTGGAGATCCATAACTTTTCTGGTGAATTACTTCCTAAAACTAGAACTTTTATCACTAGAATATTCATAAGAAATTAAAGAAAAGTGGTAAAATAGTGAAACCACTTTTGTTGGTTTCATTTTATCAATACCTATCTGATGGTACCATTTTTATACAATGAGATCATGCAGAATATGGTCTTGGTCCAAAACCCATCTCATAGGTAGTTTCTAGACTATAAATCCTAAGGGATTTTCTTCCATGTTTCCTAGACAAGGCCAATCTTATTACATCCATTCTTCCTAAGACCTACTGATTTGTAAGCCTATATTGTTCATTGCTTGCTGTATGTATTGATGTTTGTATGCCTTGTTTTGATTGTGGTCTTGCTTGTTTGCATGTATACTCGATGACGACGATAGTTGCGCTTGTATTGACGCCGAGAAGAAGAGATCTTATTATGATTGGTATTGGTATTTTTGGGTATTCGAAGAAGAAGTCCAGGGAAATATATTGCCATATTGCTGATCTCAGGCAAGCCACCTTCTTGCTCATAAGCCTTGTCCTACTGTTTTACTTATGCATGTTTTACTTACTATTTTATGAAAACTGCATTGTTTTCCTATATGATGTTGTATATCTGGTAGTGGTTTGGCTCCTCCAAACCATTACTCAATGGTACTACTAAGTACAACCCTCTCGATGATACCTACTTGTCCCTAGTATGGTAGATGGTGTAATACACCATACCCTTTGGAGACCCCGATTTTGCCGAAGCAAAGCTATAGGATGGGAAGACCCTGAAAAAGTTTTACCAAATGTTTTATGATAAAACCTTGGTGAGGTGGGACCTCCCAAGAGTTGTTGAGAAATAAAAAGGTTTTGTTCTACAAAATGCTGAAGAAAGCTGGAGGAAGAAGGTTTACGAAAATGCACCTGGTTTTTTGCAGTTTAGCTATAACAACTTAACCCGTGCAACCACATTACTCTGGAATGGGACAGGGCTGGATTTGATGTTTTTCTACTCTGGTATAAGCTGCCTCGCAACTACTACAGGGGATCGCGATCCCCGGAGGCTGGGCCTTCTCCCTTAAAGGTCCATGTGGGACATCGACCTGGAGAAGGAACGAACTGTTTGTAGACAGCCAGGCGTTACTTGTAGCCCCTCATTGAAAGCACACACTATGTAAAGTGTAAAATGCGCTCCGGTTGGTCCTCGGTACCCGACATCCTGGTTTTGAGGGGAATAACACTCATAGGGTAGGCACTTATATTGGAGTGGGCATACAGAGAGTCTTGATCGGTTACTCGACCCACGATCGGTGTAGATCAGGGTAGTGTTTCCGAATGGTGTGGGTAAAGTGTACAACCTCTGCAGAGTGTAAATCTATTCGAATAGCCGTGTCCGCGGTTAAGGACGAATTGGACAAACTTCTATAGAACGGTGCTGGTTTCATTTTCAAAAAGGATTTTTGGAAAAGAACTGGCTTTGGAAATGTTTTGACCATGGGATGGTCGGAAAGGATACCTATTTTGACCATGGGATGGTCAGAAAGGAATGTAAGGAGTTTGGTCATGGGATCACCGGAAGGAGGAACAAATGGGTGACCCAGTTCTAATGTTTACAAAACTTTTCAAAAAGTTTCCAAAATGGTTTACAAAAGTTTTCAACAAAGATATGTAGATGCTATATCTACAAGAGAAACTATTTGAGAAAAGAACCCCTCTTGAAGCCCTCCTACTACCACAACCATAATGCATATCCTCTTGTTATTATTGTTATCTTAAGGTGGTTTGCGAGTACATTCAAAGTACTCACTAGCATTGTCCCTGGCTATTAACTTGGTCAGATATCAAGAAGAGGATGAAGTGGGCGACTATGTGAGCTAGGACGTTCTCCCAGTCAGTTGCCTGTAGGTTAAGACATGGATCGGGCTCTGCGCTTGATGAAGTTCCGCTGATGATTATTGATGTAGCCATAATGGCATTTATGTAAGTCTTGTAAATTCGATATGTCTCGGGTGTTGTAATGATACTTGTCGGTTATGTTCCACGGCTCGCTGATCATGGGAACATGGTGAATGCATAACAAGGATTTCTCGGATGATTAATCCGGGGGCCCCACAGTAACAATGGCTTTATCCCGCGCCGGACGATTGATGTCTGGGTTCCTATGATCAACAACAGGGTTATTGCAATACTTGTACCAGTAACTATTTATTAGAAAGTTCGTCCCATGGAAGCTTTGCAAATGGCAACAACACAACCCCGCAACCACGTTTTCAGTGAGGCCACGTTTGCACCCAAAACGATGTTTGGAAATATTCTACACTATAAGTTGCTAGAATAATAGTAAATAGGAGAGATTTAAAGTAACTAATAACAAAGTAAATAACAAAAGTAAACTAAAGGAAGATAGTGTTTATGTAGTGTGGTGTGATGGGATTGAGGGGTTCTCAAGGAGTGTAGGATTCACCACTAGCATGGGAGAATTATGTATGATTAGGATAATCTATATCTTTTGTCATGATATGTGTGGAGAGAGCTCAATAATAAGATGTTCACTACAAGACTCATGAGCAGTCGCTTCTTGAATCAGGTATTAAGGTCATCTCTAAATAACCACTATGATGCCATTGAGCAATCACTTCTACATACCCACAATTAAGGGTTTCCTCATGGATATCGTAATAAGCTTAGTGAGTCTCTCTTAATTACCCCATTGACCGTGTAGGTTATAAGCCAATGCTTGTAGTCACAAATATAGCACTGGACATACTCCCATACACATCCAAAGGGTATCTCCTTCTCTTTAGTCCTGAAGGCAAATGATATATGGCCGACTTCACATACCATCTAAAGAGAGAGAGATCTAACACAATATCATAGATCAATAGATCAAGGACCAAAGATATAGATCATCTTTGTTTCAATGCATAATAATACTAGGGTTTCACCATCTCTCCCCAAGAACAAGGCAACTACTCATACATGAAGGGGATCAACATCATGAAAAAATATGGATGATATATGAAGGTACAATTGAATACAAATGCAAATCCACAATAGAGTTTGGATTACAAAGTAGACAAAAGGGATCCATGTTGGAGACGTTGTTGATGAACATGATGATGAAGATCGATGTGTAGTCCTTCAAGATGCAAGTCTTCTATTCCTGTTGAGTGGTGTGGTGGTAGAGGTATTATGTGTGGCGGCTATGGAGTCTTCGGAGCAGCAGGTCTCCTCCCCTATGGTGTGTGTGGCTTCTCTCCCCTGGCGGCTAGGGTTTCCTCCCCTTTAAATATGCATTCTAGATGTCAGTTTCATGAACCGACGGAGCTCGGGGCTGAATATGCCGATCTGGCCTTCACAAATGTTTTCTCTTTTGACAAAATGGAGCCAACTAAGCGTGGTACGACCGTACGGTACGAACGGGCTCCACCCGTACCGCAAGTTATTAAACCCTTAGAACTCTATAGTATATTGTCCAACATTTCTTCCTACAGATTCCGATTGAGGTGTTCTTTGGCTCGCTGGATTCGTATAGACGAGGTCTACAACACCATGATATTATATCAGCAATATGATATGATGGAAAAAATATGACTTTTCCACATCTCATATGGCTAAGTCTGATGCCTGTAACATCTCCATATTGAATCCTCTTGGATGCTTTTATCAATGATTGTCCATAGTACCTACACACAAGTCAAGACAAGGAAAAAGTAATAAAATCCTACTAAAACTACTATTTGTGCAAGGTACATATGAAAATGAATGAGAACTAGTAATCATGCATAATGGGCATAGTTGTAGCAAGATATAACATGTGATGAGTGACAATATGAATAATTTGTATGCTTAAATATGGTCCATATTTGCACTCATCAACATCCCCAAGCTTAACGTTGCTGATCTTCGAGCAAGAGAGTTTATAAAAATCAATGCTATCATCTAGCTTACCATAGAATATCGATGCCTTGTATCCTTATTTCCCCTACAAGATCAAAGTAAGATAGAACATAATCATACAAGGCAACACAAGCTTGGTTATGTCAACCCATAAAAGGTCAATTACAAATTCAATGCTCCATGTCAAAAGTAAATCTAGCTCGAAAGCAAACTTGTGATCCTCCTATTGTGCCTTTCATATTTTGTATCCTCGCTTTTGTAAAGTAAAATCTTACAAAAGTGAGAGATCATGTCATAAGAACATAGCATTAGAGTGTTTCATTAGAACACCCACATCAATATATTAGGACTATTAAACACCACTATTCCATTCATTGTCTTTCAAGAAAATTCATGTAGTAGTAACGAGACCATGCCAAAGACTGTTTTATGTGAATCTTTATTTATTTCAAAGATAGTTTTCAACAATGATCGTTGAGTTGTCTTTTAATCAAAAGTTTGCACATCCTTCAAGAATCCCAATACTTTTGCCCATTATGGTAACAAGTGCTACCCATGTTGTCAACTCGTAGCCGATATCAGGGGTTGCACCATTTGATAGGTCCAACTTTGGTCGACTAGGGGGGGGGGGGTGAATAGGAGACTACTAATTTTTATCCTTTTCTTTTAAATTTTGGCTTTGCACAAAATTAAGTTCTCTAGAGATGCAACTAGGTGAACAACCTATATGAGAAAAGATACAACAAGTTATCAAAATGGTAATTACAAGCAGTAAGGAGAGAAATGAGAAACCAGCGAGAGGACACGAAGATGTAATTCATGTAGTTCACTTCCAAGGAAGCTATGTCTATATTGGAGAGGTGTCGGGGCCACACAAGGTCACCCGAGCGCCACAAAGGCCTCACCTTCTTCTCCGATGAGCTCCACCACAAAGGTGGCCTCACAATCCACTAACCGGTAACCTTGAAGGTGCCAACCGAAAGTTTTACAACAAGGTTGAGAGGAGACTCCACAACTCAATTGGAGGCCCTCAACGACACCACAAAGCTTCACAACAATTTCCCTAGCTCCGAGGATGCCCTACATCGTCTAGGGGTCCAAGAACCCAAGAGTAACAAGATCCACACGGGATGGGTGGGGGAAATCATGATTACTTTGGTGGAAGTGTAGATCTAGGTCACCTCTCCCACTCCTCAAAAGATCAAGAGGTTTGAGTGGCTAGGGCGAGAGATCTAGGAAGATTGAGCTCTTGTATTAATGGAGGAGAGAGAAATTGAAGAGTTGGACGGGGAGGAAGAAGAAGGGTGCCTTAAATAGACCCCCTTCAAACTGAACTATTACAGCCCACGCGACACCACCAGTACTATCGGTGGGCAACATGTATTTCTGGTTATCCCGCTCCAACAGCTCGAAAGCTGACTGGAGAGGATCCTAGAATGGATGTAAGTTCTAGCTCAGTGTGAGCGGAACTACCGACCGGTACTACTGGCCAAATTTCCGGCCATTAGAACACTTCAAATAGAAATATCACTAAACTGAACCAGGTTACTGCCGAAACTTGGATCGGAACTAGAGCTGGAAATACTGGGTCTCGAGACCCCTTGCCGGAACTACCAGCGGCTGGGCGGTAGTACTGCTCATGGGTACCGAAGGAAGTGGCCAGGTAGTGCCAACCGAAAGTTCTGGTCAGGGTTGACCAATACTACCGGTCCAACTTCCAACACTAATTTCGCCAATTAGAACACTCTAAACAAAGAGTTACTGAAAATGACTGGAACTTCAGCCGGTACATGAGCCAGAACTACCGCCTAGGCCATCCCCGCAGAAAGTTGTGGTTGGAACTACTGAAGCATGGTTGGTACTTCCGGCTAGGGAAGAAATAACCCAAACACTTCTAAAGATCGCTCTCTCATTGAACAATAGGAAGGCCGTGGAGGTGCAAGTATAGTTTGTGCAAGAAAACGTGATTTCCGACAACCTTCCTAGGCGGACCCCCTCTTGATAGTACGTCCTCCTATAACACAAAATAGCACTACAACACGGAGCTCGGGCATTGGTGCTTATAGATGCCAAGGCACGGGCTTCTTCATCTTCCTCCAAGCACCTACAGACAATTCTGATGGCAGGCTTACGGGCAGCCACATAGTGGGGCTCCATGTGAACCATCCCACCCCAGGAGGCATAGGCAATCCGAGCGACACAACATCCAAGTCAAGTGAAGGGTGGTGTATGTGTACCTAGGAAAGCATAAGTTCACCCGCCACAAGCTGTAGCTTTACAAAGTGGTAAATCCTCTCGCCTTGACAAAATTCCGCCATCAAATCGGCAAGACTCTGAGGTTGAGGGTCCCGGGGAAACATGGCATTATACATGATGGCCAGCGATCAGTGACAGCACTCGACAAACTCACTAACCTCGGACACACGATCCTAGAGCAGAGCTAGTGTGTACACACGATGATGATCAGTCAAAAAATCACTACTAGAGCCCTGAGAAGCCTCCATCAAAGCATTCGTTCAGGTTCTTAAGCGTTGAGTTTCTTAGTGCTCGCATAACCGAATACTTGAGGAAAAATAGAGAAGAAGACAAGACTCGGGGGCCCTTCAAAAACACTTACAAAGCATTTTTCGCTTGCCCGGGAGATTTCTTCCAAGAGATATGTCTCGCAGTCCAAAGCCTTGCGCATCTTCGACTGCAACACATCTACCATTGTCTGCACAATTCAAAGATTGCCTTCTAGCCTTTTCACCCGTTCAATTTTTTGGTGTATAGCGGTGGATCCACAACATGAACAATGGCAGTCTCGGATGCACCTACTCTAGTAGAAGATGGATGCGCATTGGAAGCATGAGCGGACCTGATGACTGGGTTCCTGCACCAATAATAGGGATATTGGAGTACTTGTAGCAGCAAATATTTAAAGAGTTTGGGGAGCTCGGCGAACACGACCCCGTAGCCATGTTGTCAATGCGACCATGTTCGCACCCAAACGGTGGTTTGGAAATAGCCTATTCTATAAGTTGCTAGGATAAGTGAATTTAAGATGTTTTGTAATAACTACTACTAGGACTGGAAGAAAACTAGAACAAAAGTAAAACTAAAAGAGGTGAATGCAATGAGATGAAATATATATGATTCCTCAAGTAATGTTACCGGTGTGCATGATAAGTGCTTATGGGATAGCTGTTAACTATAATTGTGGCGGTCCCTCATATACTGTTGTCTCCCACTTTTGGTAAGTGGCAACTAGACAACTCAATTGTCCACACCCTCTTTGGACATGGGTCATCTCGTAAGAGAATAGTATATTAAGGTAACAAGACCAATCAAGGTAAACCAGAGCAAAGGCATTAATTTCTATGGACAACCGTACTCCTAAGCAAGTGTGCTAGTCACAAGATATCCCGTTTGTCACTTTGGGGTCAAGCAATTCGCAACACTATACCTATCTATATCATGAGTGATCTTGAAAGAACTCTGGGCGGTGCATCCTAAGCTACTATTGCCTTCGCAAATCACATATAGCTAATAGCCTATTAGTTCTACCCATGGAATAACAGAGACTAATGATAAGTTTTGTGACACTCCGTGAATCCCTAGTAAATTCCTCAACAATGGATTGGACATCTCGAATCACTAGAATAATATCATGAATAGAACAATGTAAAGAAAAAGCACAAACATATTAATTAACAAGAACACACCACACTTCAATTACTCAAATCATCATAACATTAATAAAAGGGGGTTCAAGCCATGTTACAACCCATCACGGAGATCATGATGGGCAAGGATGAAGGAGTAGCAGCGATGGAGATGGTGATGCGACACGGTGATGGTGGTGTCGATGTGGTGATGGCGGTGTCATCCTTCTCCTCCTCTTCTTGCTTGGATGGCTTGATGGTGTTGATGGAGATCTGGATCTTGGTGGAGCTGTAGAGGCGGCATGGCGGCAGGGCGCCGCCATGGAGGCGGTAGATGGGATCTAGATCTTGTATATGGTGTATGGTGGCTTCCTCCTCTCTTATTTGACTCCTCCCTCCTTTATATAGGCCTTGGGGGTGCCCTAGGATTCCCCCAATACCGTCATATGACTTAGGGAAGGTTCTGGAGCTTCCGGAGGGAGAAATCCCGTCATTTGCGACCTTTTTGGCAACTATACGATGGGAGCTATACGGCCGGAATTTTTGCTCCCGCCGTATAGTTTTTGAAGCACCGACAGGAACTATCGGATGTTGAAGTACATAGGATAGTGGAGCCCGGGGCCCAACTAGCCGGGCTGTCTGCCGACAGTACAGGAGCGTGCTGGCATCGGTACTTGCACCGCCGACCGCGGCGGTCGGTGTTTGAACGCCCTAGGACTCACCTTCTTATCCTCGCATGACCGTGGCCAGCCCCACCTTCCTTCTTATTCCTCTCTCAGCCCCGCGTGCCTCTGCTTTTTCCTCTCGTTTCTAGCGAGCTGCACCGATTTTGAGCTCATTTTTGCTCTGATTTCCATCTAAATTTGTTGCTGGGATACAAAATAAAGCTTTTAGAGTCCCGATCTACTCATGGGATAGCCTGGTGAACTCATTTGAGGCATTTTTGTGGAGGGATATTTGTGGTGTTCTTGGGGAGCAATGGCTATGGTGGAGGCTGGGGCTGCAGCTTGAGCCAGCTGCATGGTGGAGGTGCCGATCCGGTGAGTGAGGCTGATGCACGGCTGGACTTTGCATGCTTCAACGGTAAACCCTGATTTCTTGCTAACTGCGGTCATTTGTGTATGTTTATCGGTAGCCTTAGATGTGTACTGTTAGCTACAAGACTATTCGGCTACAAGATTAGAAGTATATTTGTAGACTATATAGTGCCACTGTACGGGCATTTGACAAATTGCGGTCTTTTTTTAGGTCGGAAATTATGTCAAATTATATAGTGTTTAGGTTCTACTATAGTAACGGTGTCGTTAGAACAAACGATCACGGAGTTGATTTGGGGGAGTTCAGTTTTATTGATGAAGTGCTCCAGGATCCTGAAACAGTGTCTATTACTAAGTTGAAGGATTGGTTATCTGCTTGTTTAGGGCTCCCTCCGACCCATACTGTCGATGTGCATGTATTATGGACTAAGTCAAGGATTAAACCTGATTTTTATTTGAGACCGATAGAAGTGCAAGCTAAATGGGTCAAATGGGTGAAAGTTTGTGAGAAAAGGGGAGTTAACCCCATTTTATTAGTGCTTCCTGTGGCGAAAGAGCCTGGGCATGATCATGGCCAGAGTAGTCAGACCCAACATGTTGGTGGCGGTTATGATCACGACCAGAGCAGTCAAGCCAAAGACGAAGGTGGCGGTGGCTACTATCATGGCCAGAGCAGTTAAGGCCAAGATGGCAGTGGTGGTTATGAATCTGGTCAGAGTAGTTATGCACACACCGAGAGTTGGAAATTTTTACTTTTTCAACCTCTCAAATGACTAAGTCTAGTCCCTGCAGCTCCTCCATACTATGCTCTCTTGGTTCCTTTTGCCTTTGTTTTATCCATAATCATCATCAACACCTACACACATGTCAAAGACAAGGAAGAGGGATAAAATTCTACCTAAACTACTAAATTTGCAAAGCTCATATTGAATTTAATAAAAACAAGTAATCGTGCATATCAGGCATAGCAATAGTTAGATGGAGCATGATATGATAGGCAAATGACACAATTATATTGCTAAAAAGTGTTGTATTATCATAGCCATCATCTTCCCCAAGCTAGATCTTGCTCGTCCTCGAGCAAAAAGTATCGATAACTTAATGGATGTGATCTTCCTTATCATTGGAAATCAATGCACTGTATCCTTGTTTTTCCTGCAAGCTCAAAGCGAGAGAGCACATAATCATACAAGGCAATATAAGCTCAGTTATATTATTCCGAACCACTAGAGATTAGTCAAAAATTTCTATGCCCCATGTCAAAGTTAAATCTAGCTTGCAAGTAAACTTGTGATCCTTCTATACGCACTTTATTGTATTTTTGTATTTTTATTTGTATAATGCAAAGCCAAACATGGTTTGTTGTCAATCATAAATATAAATAGAGTTTTCCAATGCTACCCACTCATGCCATCTATTAAAGTCTCTCAAGTGCAAACTTCGATTGTTGAGCTCATCGAAAATATATTTCTTAGTAACGAGACCATGCCAAAAGAGTGGTATATGTTCAATCGAGACTGTGTAGGCTAGGAAGGACACTCGTGACCATTACCCAGGTTTTCCTTTTCGGTATAATGATTTCTCATAATGGTCAGAGGAGTATTCCAACTTTTTATTTTAATGCAGGCCCATGAGAATACCAATGCGTACCCAAATATATCATTTTTGCTACATATGTTGGGAAACTCATAGCCGAACTCCAAGAGTTTCCTATTTTTGGATTCTCCAAAGGCCAGCACAGTTGTTAGCATCCCATGTTGTGCGATAGTGGCGCAAGACATGCATAAAGCAATATCTAATTTTGATTTCCAAGACACTGGCATACGTAATCACAAAACTTTGAAACATCATTTCTTATCTGACAACTCACTCAGTAAGCATCTATTAAGACCATCATTTCCAACACTATGGGGTCGTGCTACTCCATAACCATTCACTTAAGACAATTATGAATAGTGACAACTAGCAAGTTTTGAAGAACTTATTTATTATATATTTTTTCTTTTCAAAATGTAGAGAACATGGCAATGTATATTTAGAGGATCACAATATTTTTCACAAGCTAGATAAAAGTTGAACAAGGTGCATCAAAGCTATGGCTTGTCTCCTATGGGGCCTAACATGAGAAAGTATATCCCTTATATAAATATGAACAAAAACTCACCTAAGCAAGCATTCAAAAACAGAGGGATACACAATAGCATGAAAACTTTTTAAGATAAAGAACTTTGCACAAGACTCTACGCATGTAAAATAACCTCCCCAAGCTAAGAATACCAACTTGAGAAGATCATGAAAACAAAAGAGAAAATGCAGTTATCAAAAGAGAGTATAAGAAGTGGTTACCTCCCCAAGCTTAAGTTAAAGCAAGGGTGACACACTTTACCATTGAGGTGCTTTTAACCTCTACTTTGATGGACAAAGAACCTCTGCTTCAATGAATGCTTCACGATGATGTCTACAAGTGCACATATCGTTTGTAGCTAGTTTCGAAGTATAGATATCGATCCCACAAGGAGCTCAAAGGTAAGTGTTTATGAGTGAAGTCTTTGTCACACCCAAAGTTGTCACAGGTCTTCGAGTGAATTGACTGCAAATGTTGAAATGAGAATGGAGTTTTGATTAAACTGTGCATATTTAAATAAAACAAAAATGTAAACTTCAGAAATAAAAATCATAAAAGTAAAGAACGATTCAGTTGTTTTGTTGTTTTTTGCAGATGACAAAGAAGGTGCGGGGAGATTCAGTTCATGGTGATATTGACTGTGCCAGGTGGATGAATGATAAATGTAACAATTATAATCTTATAAGAATATGTGTAGGCGAGCAACCCATAATTAGCCGAAACTCCTCTTGGTAGATTTTGTCCCAACTTCAATAATCCTACTAGTCTGTTACCAAAACCATGGTCAGACACTAGACGATTAAGACCCTTCAGGTCGCTTAGGGATTAAGCTCCTTGGATCAGACTAATGCAATAAGCATAGTGGTTCCTCGTTATCCTCGAGTCTAGTAGTTTTCCATTGATATCCCCGTGTCACTCGGGGGTCACTGGTCTGCTGGCGAACAAGATCCTATATATGTAGAACAAAGCATCATGTTGTCTAGGCCCTTAATTGGACAACAAGAATTAGGCATCCCACAGATAGTCAAGCACACATAATATAGTAATTAGAATCAATCACAAGCTAATGGAAAATATATGGGGGCACATCACATTTCACCAATACCTTACATCTCCCACACCCAAGGAACTTACTCACACATGAGAGAAGAAAGCATCATCGATATAATTAAATAAACAGAGTTCTTCTCGATATTACCGTGGAGATTCTAAATAAGAATAGAAAAGTAATCCAACACAATTCAAGATAGGAAGAAACAATCTCAAACCCTAGTCTTGCAAGGTGAAGATCCCTCTCTCTCTCTCAAGTACAAGTAATGGCTATGGGGGTGTATTGGCTAGGAGGTTGAAGATCGTGGAGCGAGATGAAGAACGTCTTCCCCTTCTTCTCTGGATCTCTTCTTTATCCTTTCTAGATGGGATGGCGGCTGCTGTGTTTTGTTTTCGCGTATGGAAGTTGTCCCTTTTGATAAGACAGAGGCGGCGGCAGCTATACAACGGGAACTATACAGCCGGAAAAATGTTCCTGCCGTATAGTTGCTCGTTAAAGCCTCTGTATGATCCCCTCGATTGCTTCCAAAGAGAGATTTGCTTGTTTTCTCTTAAATATTGTGTTTCTCTAGTTAAAACCTTCTGTTGACGTTCAGAACCTTAAAAACACATTAAAAACCAAGTTTTCTTTGCTACCGAAGTATTAACATTAGGTAAAGCTAGAAAACGATCTAATCCGGTAAAAAACCATAAAAAATGTGTCGAATATCACAGCTATTAACTCCGACAAGATTAGATGGTGTTCGCCCTCGAGTGACAAGGAAATAAGGAAGAACGGAGATTCGAGACCAAAATAAAAAAAAACTTACAAGTTTGAATTGGTGTCAAATTCTTTTCTTCACAATCCCTGCAATCTTAAACATGATCATACAAGTATTCACAAGATTGCACTAAGTCCACTTCCTAACCACGTATATCTTGTTAGCAATAAATCATATGCCCAAGCAAGTGTCAAAAGTTTAGCTAGGAAAGTGAGAGAAATTCTTTTGGTGTCTCTCTTTGTTGAGAGATGAAAACTTTTTGCTCTTGTTTCTGTAATGAATTAAGAGTACTCAAGTTGGCACCAAAACATTCAATTTAAGAAACAACTCATCTATTCCCATGTCAAAATTTCAAGACTCTCAAAGCACCTTTTTCCTTTCTTTGCCTTTCAAAAACTTCAAATCTTTCATAGAGAAATCATGCCACTATTTTTAACATGTTAATTGGGACTGTTTTGTGCACTCGTGACCATGCCAATAAATAATTGTTGAGCAATAATCGGTCAGAGGAGTACTACAACTTCACTTGGAATATGAAACCATGGGGAGACTAAAATTTCACCCGTCATAGCATTGCTGCTACAGGCATTTACATAACTCAATAGCCGAAATCAAGTGGTTTGCCACATTTAGATCGTTTGTTGGCCAGCGGAGTTAATAGTTCCCCATGGAGCACGACAGTGTTGTAATGACATGCGTAAAGCAATATCTTATGGCAATTATTTAGAAAAAGCAGTGGCATAATCTCTACTACTTCGAAGCATCCATTTTATCAAACAATTTCATTCAAGGGTACTCTCAAGTCTATTTATATTAAGCTTAAATGGGATGGAGTAGTTCTAAAATCAAATTCTTGGGCTAAACATGGACTCAAGTCATCTTTCGTATGCTTTTTCTTGTTGTAAAAATGTAGGAAATATTTTTAACCAAGTTCATTGCTCATTGTTTCAAAGCTAAAAAGGAGACACTAGCAAAGGAATAGAATTTATAGGATAACAAGCTAAGTGGGGAGTGACTCCAGTGCAAGCAAGTAAATAATTGTAGGATCAATTTAAGGTTGCATAAAGGGTGGTGAAAGGAATGTGATACCTCCTCTTGCTTTCTTAGTTCTTGTATTTGAGTCGAACCCCCTCTGTATTTCCATATTGCCAAGTCACCTGAAATTGAGCAATATCCGAAAGAAATTAAGAAACAAACTTGCAAATAAAGTTACATCTAATTTTTTTGTATTTTTGGTTTAGGAATGCAAACTGAAAATAAGCATGCAAATTTGAAGAAATAAAATAAATCAATAGAAGAAATGAAGACATGAATGCAATGTTTGGAGGTTTTTAGACGTCCCCAAGCTTAGGCTATTGCCAGGATCAATTGTTGCCATCATTCGACGGTTGGTGCGGATACTACTGGTATTAGTCGGGGAAGTGGGTCATGAAGTGACTGAAGTTGTGAGTCAAGGCACTCACATCTTCATTCACTCCTTGTAGAGTGTGGTAAATCTCCCCAACACGTTGGTTGAGCTGTTGGAATTCTTGATAGGGGACGTAGATGTACCCCTGCTGTGGCTGGTTGGGACACGGGTCCCAAGCTCCCCCTTGCTGTTGTTGTTGTCCCTCCCAAGCAGGGTTGTATCCCTGCTCATCCTCATGCTCCTGCTCATCCTCATCCTGCTGCTCTCCTTCTTCATCTTCCTCTTGATCAGGCTGGAGTTCAGCCATGATCTCCATCACTTGGTCCTTGGTGAGGATCCAAGTGTCCTTCTCCACAATCGAGAAGGCTTGGGTACAGGTCAACGGAACCTTCTCACCCTATGCATCACCAAGACAACTAAACTGATATGCTCGGAGCCTCCGGTAAGCTTGGTAAACACCAAGGAAGCCACAAGCAGTTAAATACTTGATGTCCATAAGCTTGGAGCCGTCAACAGATCGCATAATAGGTAATGTAATATTTAATGCATGGGCAAGGTGGGTTACCAATCCACCAATGTGAATATCACCTTTCGTCTTATTGCTTTGGTGGTGAAAGTGCTGGATGAGTAGAGCTACATGATTGGGGCTTTGCGGTGCAGTGGGAAAAAGAGCCTTGGTGATCATTGACATGTCCGCATTGGCCATGGAACTGGTATCACCTCTTCCCAATAGTGTGTTGGCGAGGAACAAGGTGTAGTAGCAAATTGTTGGGTTCTGAATGGTGGACATCGTCTTCTAGTAGAATTCGGTGCCACCATTAATAGAAATTGCCTCCCAAGTTTCTACGCTTGTGACGCTATAGAGGTTAGTAACAGTTGGCTCCCCAACATGAGGAAAACTGAAAGCATCGTAAAATTGTTCAAAAATTATTTCATAGTGCTGCCGGTTCATGGTGAAGCTTACTGTGCACACAATACCTTTCTCCCTATGGTCTTCATAGAAGGAGGCAAGGAACTCATAGGTAAGCTCGGCATAGGTATCGTGGCTTGTATAGCCGAGTACTGTTAGCCCGGCCTTGTTACACATGAGGTCGAAGTCCGCCTTCAACCCCGCCACGGTTAGAAAGCTATGGTCGGCCCAACGTGTGGGTAGCACCCTCCTCTATGAAACTATGGCCAACTTGGGGTTGCGCTCGGCTCGGGACCCCGTGATGTCTACGCACTTCTATTCTTGTAGACAGTTGTTGGGCCTCCAAGTGCAGAGGTTTGTAGAACAGCAACAAGTTTCCCTTAAGTGGACCACCCAAGGTTTATCAAACTCACGGAGGAAGTGGTCAAAGGTATCCCTCTTAAGCAATCCTGCAATCAAGATACAAGAAGTCTCTTGTGTCCCCAACACACCCAATACACTTGTCAGGTCTATAGGTGCACTAGTTCGGCGAAGAGATAGTGAAATACAAGTGGTATGGATATAAGACAACGGTGCCAGAAAAGAGCTTGACGGGAGGAAAAGACTAAAGGCAAAAAGATGGAAGCAAGCAAACATGTAACAGATCTAGTTACAAACGGTGTTTCAATGTTTAGAAACAAGTCCTAGGGATCATACTTTCACTAGTGAACACTCTCATATAAATATCTTATTTTTATGATACTACTCTAAACTACTCTCCGGTTGGACACTCTAATCCATGGTAGGGCTATAACAGCACTCCTCAAAGTCCGCTTTCCCCATCTAGATAACCCCACACTGTCACCTTGAGCGCTAGATGGTTCCAACAAACACCACAATTTCATAGAGACAACCAACTCCAAATATAACTCATAGCAAGTATTTGTAATCTCTAGCCTAAGTGCCACATGGTGTGCACACTGTCCACTTCACACATGTGGGGATAAACAGAGATTCATTAAAGCACTTGAGTAGCAAGGTAGATCTACTTGATTACAAATCTCATGATCACAATATGATCATGCATACAGAGATAGATGAACACATAGCTACCGGTAGAACCCTTAGCCTCGAGAAAGAACTACTCCCTCATCGTGATGGGAATCAGCAACGGCGATGGAGATGGTGGTGGAGATCGATGGAGATGGCTCTGGGGGCACTTCCATGTCCTGGCAGGGTGCCGGAACAGAGACTTTTGTCCCCCGAATCTCCTCTTCGGTGGCGACGGCACTGCGAAACTTTTCATGGCTGGAGGATAGATTATTTAGGGTTTTCTCATGGGGAGGCTTCTTATAGGCGAATGGGCGATTTCAGAGGGTGGACCAGGGGTCCACACCACCTGGTGGCGTGGCCAGGGGGACCCGCGCCACCACATGGTGTGGCTAACCCCTGGCCCCTCTCCGTCTCGTCTTCTGGCTCCGTGAGTCTTTCGGTAAAATATCGACTTTGGCTTTTGTCCCGTCCAATTCCGAGAATATTCATTTTCTGGCTTTTCTGGAACCAAAAACAGAAGAAAACAGGCAACTGGCACTATGGCATCTTGTTAATAGGTTAGTCCTAGAAAATGCATCAAAGTATCTCAAAGTATGAACAAAACATAAGAAAGTAGATATAAAACAAGCATGGAACATCAAAAATTATAGATATGTTTGCAACGTATCAACATCCCCAAGCTTAACTCCTGCTCGTCCTCGAGTAGGTAAGTGATAAAAAGAATAATTTTTGAGGTCACATGCACCATCATAATCTTGATCAAAGTATTTGTAAAACATTGATAGCTAGGATCATAGTACTTTAACATAGCATGAAAGATATAGTTCTAACAATAAGACATAGCAACTATGTTATAACATGAAAAGGTACAAACAAAAGATTCATGAATAACAATGCTTTGAAATACGTTTGTTTGTTTCACATATAGAAAACATAGCATAGTGGCATTCAGCTTGTCCCTATGGAGTAGCAAAACATAAATGCATAGGACACCTTCAAAGTTCATAAGGGTGACTAGATACAAATAGTTCAAGAACAAGCAATATCAACATTATGAATCAATCAATAAGTTTTGGGACAATGCACATAGAACTAAGAATGACAACTATGATCTCTTAATTGGTGCATAAAGATAAAAGGTGGAGACTCAATATAAAAATGGAAGAAAGGCCCTTCAAAGGGAAGCAGGGATTTCAAGTCTCATAAAGAGCTTCCAAAAATTATGGTACTTGTTAGCTTTCAGCTCTCATTGCCCCTATCATAAGCATCTTGAAGTGATTAAGGTTAAAGTGAACAAAATATGGAGTATATGCTTGACAAAGTATAAGTTAGCAATCTCATGTCCCTTGAATACGAGGGCCGCTCCTCATGCTACTCAAGTTTAGTTACCGGTAAGTTCTTGTCATAGTAAGTACATGTGTATCATAGAGAACCACCAACAGGGTACCCCTTGCACATGATACAGGAGCTATCCCATAATCAAAATGACAAGGCAAGCAGACAATGAGCATCTCAGCAAGCTTCTTATTTACCATGGGAAAATGGTGCTTTTTTCTCTCTTTCCTCTTTTCTCATCTCTTTTTTTTTCTTTTTCTCAATCTCTATCTCCTTTTTATAAGAAGAATGCTTCATAGATTGCTCACTATGGTGATGTTGCAAGTTTCCACCATGATTAGGCATGGCTTAGGCTAGCGGCCCAGGCGTTTCTCTAACACACATACATAACTCCATGGACTTACAAGCTCCCCTTTCATTTCACATCGACGACATCCATAAACAAAAGAGCATGATATCAACTGGGTACAATGTACAAGTGCAATGTTGAAAGCGTTCCCCATGACAACATGGTTCTGCTAATTCCCAACGTATAAGTGCAAGCATATACAACATAGATGACACCATGGTTCAAGTTTATTAGGGGCAAGAAAAGTAAAGTGTGCCATCAAGTTCGTGAGAGCTTTAATCACTAATTTTCACATAACAAGTTTAATTCGGAAGGTAGATAAAAACATGAATATACTTGGAATAGCAAATGGTAATAGGTAGGTATGGTGGACTCTTTGGAATAACTTGGTTTTATTTGGAGTTGGATGCATGAGTGGAACTCATACTTGGTATGGAGGCTAGCAAAAGACTGGGAGCGACCAACTAAGAGAGCAATAATGGCCATAATCATGCAAAGTGACAAAACATCATTAATTAAAGCATAAAGTGATATTACAAGTCGAAAACTAAATGATCATAGAGGCTATGGTGACTTGGTATAGTCTTAACATGGTGTGAGCATGCGCCAAGTCAACCCAAATAAAGCATTAAAGGAGAATACCACAATATCCTAAAACAACACATGTTTCTTCCAAGGCACATTAAGCAATATCAATTGTTTATAACATGTCATGCTACAACAATAATCACTAAGCATAAATCAAAAACAATATCAAGCATGACATGATAAAGTCTAAGTCACAGTCAAACCAAGCTCCTTTTTACCACTTAAGCATGACCTTTCCTACTCTTTTCCAATCCAAATCAACTTTATTTGAAAACTCACAAAGATAATAATAAATAAAGATTAGTGAGATTGTCTCACGAATCCACAAAGAAGAACTAAAAAGTTCTAAGATGAAAGCAGAAGAAAACTAAGGTAAACACAGTGCTAGCAAAAGAGAACACTCACAAAACAATAAGAATGAAAACTAGAGTGTTCTAGGCAATGAAAACGGAGTGTGTCTCTCTTGAAAAGAAGTGTTGGGATCCAACCAACTTATTGTAACAAACCAAGAAAAAAACAAAAAAAAACAAATACGCTCCAAGAACAACACAACAGTGCATGAAACAATAAAAATAAAGTGTCTAGAAAGACCTGAGATTTTTATTGATGAAGAAGGGGATGCCTTGGGCATCCCCAAGCTTTGACGCTTGTACCTATTGAATATTTCTTGGGGTGACACGGGGTGGCATCCCCAAGCTTGAGCTTTTGTCCATTCTTCATCTCATTACATTATTCTTTCCCTACACCTGAAAATTTCCTTCATACAAAACTTCACACAATCTTCATTAGCAACATTAGTGCATTCAAAAGATAATAAACATGTGGGATTTAATTTTAAAACAGCAAAACTTTCATTAAAAACACAAGATACTGTAGAAATTCCCTCAAAAAGCTCAATTCACCAAAAAGAACCCAAAAAGAAATCGATAAAGAGGCAAATGCAAATACTGGCAGAAATCTGTTAAAACAGACCAGCAGGTGAAAACCGATTTTTTCGAAGACCTTCTGTTGCTCAAATCAAAAAGTGTTGAACTAACGAAAGTTAGATAACAACCTGGGGTAGAAGCACAAAAACAATCAGCTCAATCCGACATAGAGTGATTTTTCACGAATTTTTACAGTGAAGCATAAAAATCTGTTTCGGGACAGCACTTCCCCAAATTTTACTTCCCTCTCATTAGAGGTTATTCTTGGCAAAAAAATCAAATAAAAAAGAACAAGGAGAGGTTATTACAGAAGTAATAACTTCCAGTACTCAATAAAACTATTGGGTTATCTCCCAAAAGTTCTTTTCTTTAACACCTTTAAGTTAGGCATGATAGTTTGAGAAGATGCTCACATAAGAAATATGAATTGAAGTAAAAGAGAGCATCAAGAAGCAAATTCAAAGCACATTTAAGTCTAACCCAATTCTTATGCATAGGAATCTTGTAAAGAAAGAAGTCATGAAATCACAAAGCAACAAGCATAGGAAAGCAAAACAAGTGCAACTTCAAGACTTTCAACATAAAGAGGGGAAACTTAATATTGTTGAGATACATAAGACCACGTTTCCCTCTCTCATAATAACTTTTAGTAGCAACATGAATAAAATTAACAATATAACTATCACATAAAACATTCTTATCATGAGCCACATGCATATAATAATTATCACTCTCCTCATAAGCATAGTCATTTTTATTAATTGTAGTGGGAGCAAATTCAAAAAAATAGTTATCATTATTATTCTCATCACCATAATCATCAAATATAGGAGGCATATTGTAGTCATAATTAATTTTCTCCTCAATATTAGGTGGATTGAAAATATCATATTCATCATTGTAATCATCATATATTGGAGCTTTGGTATCATCATAAGCTATAGAATAGCTATCTTCCAAAGCTGGGGAACTAAAAAGATCATTTTCATAAAAACTAGCTTCCCCAAGCTTAGACTTTTCCATAGCATTAGCAATAATGGTGTCCAAATAATTCACACTAACAACATTGCTATTAGCATGCAAATAAAGTTCCATAGGTTTTTTAATTTTCTCTTCAAACACTTCATGTCCTAACTCAAGATAAATACTATAAAGCTCTCTAATTTTGTTGTTGTTTTCCATCAAGCCTAACTAGTGAAAACAAGAAACAAAAATACAAAATTGCAGAATCTAAAGGAAATAATTTCGAGCACTCACACCGGAGGATGTGAGTACCTTTTACCTTACCTCCCCGACAATGGCACCAGAAAATAGCTTTGATGGCACATTGTTGATGTGGAAGCTTCTTCTTCTTTTAGTCCCCGGCAACGGCACCAGAAAAATATCTTGATGTCTACGCACTTCTATTCTTGTAGATAGTTGTTGGGCCTCCAAGTGCAGAGGTTTGTAGAACGGCAGCAAGTTTCCCTTAAGTGGATCACCCAAGGTTTATCGAACTCAGGGAGGAAGTGGTCAAAGGTATCCCTCTCAAGCAACCCTGTAATCAAGATACAAGAAGTCTCTTGTGTCCCCAACACACCCAATACACTTGTCAGGTGTATTGGTGCACTAGTTTGGCGAAGAGATAGTGAAATACAAGTGGTATGGATATAAGACAACGGTGCCAAAAAAGAGCTTGATGGGAGGAAAAGACTAAAGGCAAAAAGATGGAAGCAAGCAAACATGTAACAGATCTAGTTGCAAACGGTGTTTCAATGTTTAGAAACAAGGCCTAGGGATAATACTTCATTAGTGAACACTCTCATATAAATATCTTCTTTTTATGATACTACTCTAAACTACTCTCCGGTTGGACACTCTAATCCATTTTAGGGGTATAACAGCACTCCTCAAAATCCGCTTTCCCCATCTAGATAACCCCACACTGTCACCTTGAGTGCTAGATGGTTCCAACAAACACCACAATTTCATAGAGACAACCAACTCCAAATATAACTCATAACAAGTATTTGTAATCTCTAGCCTAAGTGCCACATGGTGTGCACACTGTCAACTTCACACACGTGGGGATAAGCAGAGATTCCTTAAAGCACTTGAGTAGCAAGGTAGATCTACTTGATTACAAAGCTCATGATCACAATATGATCATGCATAGAGAGAGAGATATGAACACATAGCTACCGGTAGAACCCTTAGCCTCGAGGAAGAACTACTCCCTCATCATCATGGGAATCAGCAATAGCGATAGAGATGGTGGTGGAGATCGATGGAGATGGCTCCGGGAGCACTTCTCCGTCCCAGCAGGGTGTCGGAACAGAGACTTCTGTCCCCTAAATATCCTCTTCTGTGGCTGCGGTGCTGTGGAACTTTTCGTGGCTGGAGGCTGGATTATTTAGGGTTTTCTCATCGAGAGGCTTCTTATAGGCGAAGGGGAGATGTCAGAGGGTGGACCAAGGGTCCACACCACCTGGTGGCGTGGCCAGGGGGACCCGTGCCACCACATGGTGTGGCTAGCCCCTGGCCCCTCTCCGTCTCATCTTCTGGCTCTGTGAGTCTTCCGGTAAAATATCGACTTTGGCTTTTGTCCCGTCCAATTCCGAGAATATTCATTTTCTGGCTTTTCTAAAACCAAAAACAGAAGAAAACAGGCAGCTGGCACTGTGGCGTCTTGTTAATAGGGTAGTCCTAGAAAATGCATAAAAGTATCTCAAAGTATGAACAAAACATAAGAAAGTAGATATAAAACAAGCATGGAACATCAAAAATTATAGATACGTTTTCAACGTATCACCCTGAGCCCTCGCCGCATTAGCGCTTACTCTTGCAGAAGATGTTGCCGATTTTGTTCATTTTGATGCACTGAAAAATTTCACCATAAAACCTGAGGCATATAGTTTCTACATGATATACGAACGATCCTACATGGGAAAGTTCAATCCTAACGTGAGAAATCAATAGGAAAAACAAAATAAGCTTGAGTTCATCCACTAGATCAATGTGAGAGTTTCAACCATGGAAATATGAAAATAAATCATGGATAGGAGAGAAACATACCGACCTGTTAATTCCCCCACTCAAACAAATGAAATCCGCGAAGAATCAAGAGTTCTAGGTGGGTTTTCAGAGGTTTGAAGATAGAATATGAGAGAAATAATGAGGAAGGAGAAGAAACCTAGCCGCCCCGGTTCGATTTTGTGGTCGCGCCGAACTATACGTCCGGAACTATACGGACATGATATCTTGTTCCGACCGTATAGTTGCGGTGGCGCCGCCAACTAGGGTTTCTTTATATAGAAGACAGTTATACGGACGAAATTATACGGCCAGATCACAATGGTCCTATCGTATAGTTGGTCGATAAACCATCTGTACCCTCGAGATAGATTTCTAAAACAAGCATCGATATCTATATGACCGGAACTATACGGCCGGAATTTTTATTCCTACCGTATAGATGGTCGTTAAACCGTCAGTATCTTTGAGAAGATATTGTACGAAGGCATCAATATCTATACGACCAGAACTATATGGCTAGTATTTTTATTCTCATCGTATAGTTGGTCATTAAACCATCAATACATTTGATAAGATATTGTATGAAGGCATCGATATCTATACGAACGGATCTATAGGACCGGAATTTTTATTCCCGCCATATAGTTGGTCGTTAAACTCTTTATTCCTTTGAAAGAAAAATTGCTGATGGTAAAGATATCTATACGACCAGAGCTATACGGCCGAAATTTTTATTCCCACCGTATAGTTGGTCGTTAAACCATCAGTAGTCATCAAAAAAATCTACTTGTTCAAAAATACCTTCTTATCCTGAAACTTAGCAAAATACCTTGTTTTTGACAGAAAAATGACAGTTCAACATTAGCGTGTGAAGAGCAGAATTTTAGTCTTTGTAGATAAAACTCAAACTTTTATCTTTATTCTTATTCTTACTCATTCAATTGATGTTTGTACTAATTTTTGACAGCTGCATCTCCACGAGCGTGCTTCCGCAAGAATGTTTGTGAAAAAGTTGTAGGAATGTGATGAACTTTTTATTCTTTTTTTTTATTGATAAGATGGGTTGACTCCCATTAAGCATTTTGTGAAGAATTGTTGAATAACTCAACCCCTTCTCTGTTCTCGAATTCTTACCTTGGGTTGCCCTTATCAAAGGCACTTACCACATGAACTCGTTTTGCCGGTGGAATATATCTTTCTCCTGCTTCGAGCTTCTTTGGAAAATACCGGATGATTTCAGCATCATAAACATTGAAGATTATCTTTCCCTCAGCACAATCAACTGATGCCCCTACAGTACTAAGGAAAGGTCTTCCAAGTATTATGGATAATTTTTCATCTTCTGGCATCTCAAGAATAATAAAATAAGTGGGAATAACATGCTCATCTATTCTAAGTAGGACATCCTCAATCATACCAATGGGTTGTTTAGTGGACTTGTCAGCCATCTATAAAGTGATAGTAGTAGGAGAGTACTCCCCTAATCCTAACCTTTTATAGAGGGAGTATGGAATTACACTAACTCCTGCCCTAGATCACACAAGGCATTGTGAATATCAGTTTTGCCTATTGAGCATGAAATAGTTGGTATTCCGGGATCTCCAGGATTAGACATCAGCTTCCCATTAGCAGGATAACTAGTTACCATGGCAACAATTTCAGTTATTTCTTTCTTTCTACTAAGAATATCACGAAGGAATTTAGAATAGTTAGGAACTTTGATTGCACCTGCAAATGGAATTTCCAGACGAAGGTCACCAAGTGCCTTTGTAAAAGAATCATAAATTACCTGATCTGGTGCTTTCTTTCGATATGGATAAGGAAGTTTTTTCTCACCTGTCTTATTCTTATATTTTACCTTTTGTAGGGGGTCAGGCTCTTTTGTTACTTTCTTTTGTTGTTGCTTATCGTTTTTCTTCTTTTCTAATACAACAACTTCATCTTCCTTTCTTATCTCCTTTTCTTCTCTTGGAGCAATCGTCTCTACATCAGAGTCATAACGGTCATCCTGTGCATCATTTTGGTCCTCCTTGGTTTGATCTTGTGTTTCTTGGGCAGTTTCATCTTGAGGATCCACCAATGTATCATCTTCTTGGCTTGCTTTGAGTAAGGATTTTTCCTTTCGCACTTTTTCAGCTTCATATTTTGGTGGTCCTAATGGTCCTGTCACAACTTGTAACATCCCAAAACTTTAATCCAAGCTTATCAAGATCAAATCATCCAAAAATAGGGTTAACAAAAACTTTTCCAAAATTAAGATGAAAGCATTCATATGTGTGTGCATTTAAAATAGGAGTTATTTGAATTACCATGATTGAATGATCCAATGCTTGTAAAATGTTTCTTAGGTTATTTAAACATCATCTACATCATTCCCAAACTTTTCCTAAAGAAAATCAAATCAAAAAGAATTAAAAAGGAGGAATGGTCATTTTGGCAAATTTAACTCTCATGCCTACTTTGGCTATTCCTAGTACTCAAAACTTAACAGAAATAATTCTTGATCTTTGCAACCCTTGCTAGTACACATAATGAGGTACCAAGGCCCACCTTTGGATCTGCTAAAAACATTTTGTTAACTATTTTAAATGACAGTTTAAAATTGAATCTAATGCATATGCATAGATCACCCCTATTTCAAAAACCATCTATTTGAGCTCCATTTTCAAAACCCTTGCAACCAGAGACTACCTATCACTAGTGGAGATCACTCAAAGAATTTGAAACCAAAATTCAAAACTTTCTTTCATGCGGCCATTTCATCAAACACTTGGCATGCATAATCTCTACTCTAATCCTAGCTCACTGTTTACTACAAGGTTTTGCCCCCAATTGATCCCCATTTAATCCCCTTGTCCCCTCTTGATCTAACCAGAGCCTAACCAGCATCTTCCCTACCCCCTAGCTGCACTGCCATGCCATGCAAAGCACCACCTCGCCGACCGACAGTGCACTCGTAGCAGCAGCCCTCTCCAGCCCCTCTCCTCATGTCTAGCAACTTGCCTGTGGTCCACCTCCACCGCCCAACCAGCCCCATGCCAGAGACAGAGAGCATAGCGGCCAGGAACCGCCGTGCCCGGAGCCAGTCGAGCATGCCGACGCCGCCCCCAGAGCATGCCCTGTCCCCGCTCGCACAGACCACCCCTTGGCACCAGCCCGCGCCCGCCGCTCCACCGCGACCTGGAGAACACCCCAGACATCCCCGTTCGCCGCCCAAAGCCTCACAGCCACCGCTCGCCGTGGACATCGCCGCTTCGGCCGCGCAGAGAGCCACCTCGCCCAGACTGCGTGCCACCGCCCCTACGGTCGCATTCAATTCCTAGAGCACCGCCAGGGAACCACACATCGATCGCCACCCCTAGCCATGCCTCTACCTCGCCGTAGCCATGTCGCCACCGTCGACTGCCTATCCCGCTCGATCTCACCATCGGGCCTATAAAAGGAGCCCTCCCCAACCTCTTCTCTCCACACCATTCCACTCCCCTCACCTCTCTGAACCTCACCCACCTCTAGACGGAGCAAGTGGAGCAGCAGCTCGCCGGAATTGGAGCCGGAGCAGTCGCGACAGGAGGAGAAGGGCGCCGTTGATTGCGACCACCCCAATCTCCACCGCAACCGCGCCTCGCCTCGCCGTCGTCTTCCACGTCGTTTGCCCGCCTCACCGACCCTGCTGGAGCCCTGGTACGCCCCCAGTAGACCTCCACCGAACCGCTAGGGTTCGAGCTCGCCGGCGACCTGTTCGTCGTCGACGACGACCCTCAGCCGTTGATCTCGCTTCTAATCCTACGACCCACAGCGCGCGTACCGTTTCACGTTTTAAGTGCCGCTGACACGCGGGACCCCCCTGTCAGCTGAGCCCCGCGCCGCGGAGCGCCACTAGGCCGGCCCATTCCTTTTCCCGCGCTAGCCCATCAATTCAAATCTGGATTTTTCTTTTTAGTTAAATCTAGTTTCTGTCCACTAGTTTAAAAATCAATTCAGAGAGTTTTAGAAATCCAAATTGTATGAAACCAATTTTGTGTGAAAGGTATTAAAATGATCTATCCAAGCCCATTGGATTTAATTCAATTAGAGTTATAGATCACTCCTAATAAAAATAAGAAGACATAAGCTTTTGCAACTTGCAACATTTTTATAAAATCAACCAAGTGAGCTTTTGAGTTGATTCCAACTCTCAAAAATCACATTTCATCAGGTCTATCTAACCATGTAATAATATTAAGGTTGACATGCAGTGACTTTGGACTAGTACCAAAATAATGCTATATAGGCATTTCTAGTCACTTTAAATCATTAAATAATAAACTTAAACTAAAGTAATATTGCTCCAACCTTTAAATCTCATTCCCACATGTTAGAGTATGTGGTGAGGACATGTGTCCACATGATCCCATATTTTGGTGTTGAATATTAAATTTTAGTTAATATTTCAATGAGTAGAAATTACTTTTCTAAAAGAAAAAGGATGAAACTATTGAATTCAAACTTGTGATGTTTGTGATGATAACAGATCATCAAATGTGTGTTTTAGAATGCTACTTAGCCTAGTTAAGTATTGTTTGGTGATTGTGCACTCCCTATGTATTTATAGACGCTAGTACCGACCAAGCTTTCAAGGAGGAGGAGTTCTACCAAGAAGAAGAAGAAAACATCAACCACTGCACCAACCAAGGCAAGCTATTGTTAGCAAGCTAGAATTAAGCTAGATGAATGAGCAAGGATGCTTTAGGCATGCTTTGATCACACCCCTTTTAACTATTAGTACCCCAAGTCTTACTTGCAAGTTTTATTCCCCTTAGTATGCAAAGTTCATTACTTATTTTGAAGGTAGCATAAAAAGTATAAAACTTGACCTACTTAGAAACCTTTAGATGTCATTCTATGGCATGAGATTGATCCCCTCCTTCCACTTTAGTGAACACTCTTAACTTAGTATTTTAGAGTAGATCAAAAACTTGAGTCACTTTAGATGGGAACACTTGGGAAAATGAATTGTGAAAACCTTGGAATGATGAGTCATTCTATTGAGATGTTTTGACATGTGTTGAGAAACACAACTGGTTTATGATGATGAAAATGATGAGGCATGAGCCTTAACCCTTTTATAAAACTGATGGTTGGATTCGGATGCGATACCATTCCAAATTTACCGTACAACCACATTACCGAAATTGGGTAAGGATTAGCTGGAAATTTATATGCATTAGTATTAGTTCCCTCACGGGAGAGGTTTGAGCTAAGGCTACCTCTCAATGTTGTCCACCTATGCAGTGCCCAAGATGAATGATGGTCATGGTTGGGAGGCCATACTCATAGGAGAGGTGCTTATACTAGGGTGTGTAAAGGGAAGGTTATGTTTGATTATCTACATACTAAGTATGATGATTCAGGGTTATCCCTGACAGATGTATCGAATCTTGTGGAGAAAGTGTACCACCTCTGTAGAGTGTCAAACTATTCAAATAGCCGTGTCCGCGGTTATGGACAGTTGGAATGGCCATACTGTTTCGTTGTTAGATGTTTTCTAAATAATTTGAAATGAATGATGAACTTTGACTTAACCACAACAGGGTTGTGTTTATGATAATAGCTTCCCAACTTAAGTGATTCTAGAACTTTACTTTATCTTTCTTTGCTTCTGAACTCAGCTTAGGTTTCAAACTTAACTTGATAGTTAACTTAGATTCATCACTTTAACTTAGAATTATACTCCTTGTTAGTAGTCGTTTGCGAGTACTTGAAGAGTACTCATGGCTTTTTTCCCTGGCTATTATCATGGCCAGACTATGAAGGAGATTATCAAGATGATGGTCAGGAATGGCTATGATAACTAGGACTATCTGCCTCGTCGAGATTGCATGTGCCCCGAAGATGGACCCCACCGCCACGCTTAGCTTTTATTTCCGCTTGTTGTATTAAAGACTGGATCATGAGATCCTTATTTGTGTAAAACCTTATGTATGGTATGTAATGGATGATGTCATGATATCCAATCCGTTATGTCTCGCAAAAATGGTAATCCTGGATTGCAAGGTATGGCATAACGAGCATCCGGGATTAAAAATCCGGTGTTGACAAGTTGGTATCGAGCCATCCTGACCATAGGAGACCCTAGTTAGAATGGACGTCCAAACCAAAAATTTAGCTTCAAAACCAAAGTGAGTATTTATGAAAAACTATTTCCCCTCTTACCCTTGTAAACTCATTCTTTCTCAAAAATTCACGTTCCTCAAAATTCTTACATTACTACTTAAAATTTGACACACTTGATCACTTCACTAACTTCCTGATCCTTAATTCTTGTAGATGGAGACTCAGTTCAGCAAGTTTTACCAGTTGGGAAACGGAGGTCAGCTGATCTTCGAGAGGGATCTGGATTCACAGTCGGAGTTACTGGGACGCCCACATCCGGAGTTTCTTGGAGCTCAACTTCTAGGACCCCCAAGAGGAGACCTCGGTGGCTAGTCACCGCGGATCTTCGGGGAAGCATCGAAGCACCAACTTCCGGGAGAATTCAGTTCTCCGTGAGAGAGAACAACTGGCTAGATGGATTAGCCAGGGCAATGCATGAAGCTCTCGCACGTCTATGTGCCCTCAACATCAACAAGATCCAAGGAACCCGTTTTGCACACTATGCAAGACGTGACTTCATGGGAATGCCGATGGAGATGCCAAGTCACCCAGAGTTGAGGCGTCAAGTGGAGAATCTTTACTTCTTGCTTCATGACGACGAGGAACTGGACAATGCCAGGGAGTTAGCCAACCAGAACCGTGCCATTGCCGACCAGAAGGCCCAGACTTTCGCACTGCTCGTCCAAGATCGCCAGTCTCTTCGTCGCCAGCATGCAAAGAAGGATCGCACCATCGCCCGTCTTCGCAAGAAAGTGGCCGACCTCGAGAAGACCATCAAGGAGCAGGAATCCCAGCTTGCCGCCAAGGAAGAAGATGATGAGGGTGA
The DNA here is from genome assembly GCA_023614405.1 of Avena insularis. Classification (NCBI taxonomy): domain Eukaryota; kingdom Viridiplantae; phylum Streptophyta; class Magnoliopsida; order Poales; family Poaceae; genus Avena; species Avena insularis. The sequence goes on from CM042690.1 coordinate 642,765,865, forward strand.
AGACATCCAGGGAGATATGGATTCTTACCTCAGCAACGATGATGACTTTCTAGAGGAGGATGCTGTGGACTTCTACACTGATGATGAAGACTTCGACTTCATCGACAATGAGTAGATGCACTAGAGCACTGTCGTAGCATGAGATGTATCATCTCATTGTATCGTAGCTTGCAGAATGGTTCTTCAAACCATATGTTTTCCCCTTTGATTGTTGTGGTGTGTGTTGTATCGTGTGCTTGCTTGCATGAATGAAAAAGAAGTTAGTTGAAAAACCTGAGTCTAACTCAAAGTTTTAGCTTTGAAAAACCCAAAACCATGAACCTTAGACTTTCCCTCTTACCCCTATATCTATGTCAGTCTTCAGATGACTCGTGGGAACCAAGGAGGGAGCAGCTCGTCGCAAGACCCAATGCGGCAGATCTTGCAGAATCTCATCGCAGACCGTGAAGCAAGCAGGGCCGAGCGTCCAGCCAACTTAGCAACATTGCAGCAGATCGCCCAAATGGCTCTCAACAACCAAGGACATGGAAATCAGGATCACCAAGGATCCAAACTCAAAAACTTTTAGAACACCAATCCCCCAATCTTTAACCAATCTGAAAACCCATTAGATGCTGATGACTGGTTACAGACCATGGATAACAACTTAGAGGTTGCCAAAGTTGATGAGAATGAGAAAGTTCTCTTCACCACCCACTATCTGGCGGGAGATGCAAGAGCTTGGTGGAATAGCATCCGCAATATGAACCATGGCCCGGTGATGACCTTGGAAGCATTCAAGGTCAAGTTCAGCCGCACCCACGTGCCGCAAGGTCTTGTCAACAGGATGAGAGATGAATTCCGTGAATTGAAGCAAGGAAGAATGACTGTGGTGGAGTACCGTGATAGATTCTTGTCACTTGCCAGATATGCACCGGATGAGATCAACACGGAGGCCAAGAAGAAGGAGAGATTCTTAAACGGACTGCATGATGAGATGCAGACTGTCCTCGTCAACATCCGTTTCGATGATCTCGAAGAGCTAGTCGACTCTGACATTCAGATGGAAGGGAAGATTAACCAGGCAAACGACAACCGTAAGCACCATATGATGTAGCAGTCTGGATCCAGTAGTCACCAGAAGTACCGTCCTAACCCCTCACCAGGATATGCACCAAGGTACAACCGACCCCCAAATTCTCGCCCAAGCTACCCCAACCATAGCGGAGGCAATGTGAAGTCTGGAGGAAACAATCATAGCTCCGACAACGCCAACAATTTCAACCGTGCCCCTCCCAAGAGCAACAACAACAACACTGCGCCCAGGCGGCAGCAATGTACTGTCATGATCAAGGACAAGTCCCAGATCACTTGTTTCGAGTGTGGAGTGAAGGGTCACTACTCCAATGAGTGTCCCAAGAAGACTGCCGCCAATGCCCCTGTGAATGCCCTAGCTCAGCAGCGGCCTCGTGTTCAACCAGGAAGAAGATTTGCCCCAGGGAACCCGCACAACCGCAACGGTTGTCTCTTCCACATGAACACGTAAGCCCGTGAAGCACCGAGTAGTCTTTGGGTATGTTTTCTGTCAACTCAGTTTTAGCAAGAGTATTGTTTGATTCTGGAGCATCACATTCATTTGTCACCGAAGAATTTGTATGCACTAGTAAGATTCACCCAACCAACCTGAAGCATGTCATGATGTTCAAATCCCCGGTTCAACAACAAAAGCTAGAAAAATTTGCAAAGCTATACCTATCAGAATACATGGGATAGATTTTTATGCCAACCTAATTGTACTTGGAACCAAAGGATTGGAAGTAGTACTAGGTATGGACTGGATGTCAAGTCATAAAGGATTGATAGACTGTGCTAAGAAAGCCATCACCATGACCAGTAGTTCTGGAGTAACAGTAGAGCATATCTCTGAAACCTTCCCCCGTCAATTCAAGTGCAACAAGAGTGTAGCCCTGCCCACCATTGACCAAGTCAGAATAGTCTGTGAATACCCCTACGTATTCCCAAATGAATTGCTAGGTATGCCCCCGGATAGGGATATTGAGTTCATTATCGAACTAATCCCTGGAACCGGACCTATAGCCCAGAGACCCTATACCATGAACCCCTCAGAGTTAGTGGAACTGAAGAAGCAGTTGGATGCCATGTTAGCAACATGCTTGATTCAGCCAAGCGCATCGCCATGGAGATCACCAGTGTTATTCGTCGACAAGAAAGATGGAGGCAATCGTCTGTGTATAGATTATAGAAAGTTGAATGATGTCACCATCAAGAACAAGTACCCCTTGCCAAAGATAGAGGATCTATTTGATCGGTGATTGAGCTCGGTATTCTCAAAGATTGATCTTAGGACTGGTTATCACCAACTTAAGATTCGTGCAACGGATATTCCGAAGACCGCCTTTACTACTCGCTATGGTTTATACGAGTATACGGTTATGTCTTTTGGATTAACCAATGCCCCTGCTTATTTCATGAATCTCATGAATAAGATCTTTATGAATTTCCTAGATAAGTTTGTAGTTGTGTTTATCGATGACATCCTTATCTACTCCAAGTCAGAAGAAGAGCATGAGCAACATCTGAGAATCATCCTAGAAACCCTGAGAGAGCATCAGTTATATGCCAAGTTCAACAAGTGTGAGTTTTGGCTGAAAGAAGTAGGATTCCTAGGACATATTGTTTCTGCCGGAGGAGTCTCTATTGATCCCACCAAGATCAAAGATGTCGAGGAATGGGAAGCCCCAACCAATCAAACCCAAGTTCGTTCATTTCTCGGATTAGCAGGATATTACCGCAAGTTCGTAGAAGGATTCTCGAGCATAGCCTGACCAATGACCCAATTGTTGAAGAAGGACAAGAAGTTTGAATGGATAGAGAAATGTGAAGCCAGTTTCCAGGAGCTAAAGAAGAGATTGATATCAGCCCCAATTTTGATCATGCCAGACATCAAGAAGCCGTTTGATGTGTATTGTGATGCATCCAAGATTGGCCTAGTATGTGTATTGATGCAAGAAGGCAAAGTCATCGCGTATCTATCTCGACAATTGAAGCAACATGAGCAGAACTATCCGACCCATGATCTTGAGCTAGCTGCCGTGGTTCTAGCATTGAAGACATGGCGTCATTATTTGATGGGTAATCGCTGTGAGATTTACTCAGATCATAAGAGGTTGAAGTATATCTTCACCTAGAAGGAGCTAAATATGAGGAAAAGAAGATGGATAGAGTTAATCAAGGATTATGACCTTGACATTCACTATCACCCCGGCAAAGCCAATGTGGTAGCGGATGCTCTTAGCAGATTGCCGTGTAGGCTTAACACCATGATCAAAGAGAAGCAACCAAGTTTGTATGAGGAGTTGGAGCAGTTTAGGACTGAGTTAGTTAGCAAAGGATTCCTAACTAGCATTGAACTTGAACCCACTTTGATTAGCCAAATCAAGGAAGCCCAGAAGGGAAATGAAAGTATCGTGAATCAAACATCGTATTAGTACAGGAAAGGTACCTGGATTCACCAAAGACAAAGAAGGTGTACTGTGGTACAAAGGACGTATCTGTGTGTCAGCAGATTCGGAGCTGAAGGAAGTTATGATGAAGGAAGCTCATGATACTCTTTATTCTATCCACCCGGGAGGAACAAAGATGTATCAGGATTTGAAAGAGCAATTTTGGTGGCACAAGATGAAGAGAGAGATCGGAAGCTACATCACCAAATGTGACATCTGTCAAAGAGTCAAAGCAGAGCATCATAGACCTGCAAGACTATTGCAACCATTGCAGATTCCGGAATGGAAATGGGATTCCATCGGAATGGACTTTATCGCCGGTTTACCTACTTCTAGTACGGGAAATGACTCAATCTGGGTCATCGTTGATAGATTGTCCAAGGTAGCCCACTTCATACCTGTCAAGACTACCTACCAGAGTGCAAAGCTAGCAGAGCTGTATATTGCTAGGATTGTTAGTCTGCATGGAACCCCCAAGACCATCGTCTCGATCGAGAACCCAATTTACTTCAAGATTTTGGCGAAAGTTCAGGAAGGTTTAGGAACCAAGTTGAACTTCAGTACCGCTTATCACCCGCAAACAGATGGACAAACTGAGAGAGTCAATCAGATCTTAGAGGATATGCTTAGAGCTTGTGTGTTGGAATACGGATCAAAATGGGAAGACTGCCTACCTTTCGCAGAATTCTCATATAACAACAGTTATCAGGCTAGTTTGCAGATGGCACCATTTGAATTCCTATACGGAAGAAAGTGTCGTACCCCCTTGAATTGGTCGCAAGTAGGAGAGAGTCAGATCTTTGGACCCGACATTCTCTGAGAAGCAGAAGAGAAAGTTCACAAAGTCCGTGAGCACCTCAAGACCGCCCAATCGAATGTAAGAGCTATGCCGACAAGAGAAGGAGAGACCTGACTTTCAATGTCGGAGATTTCAGATATCTCAAGGTTTCACCATTGAAGGAACTCAACGCTTTAGTCTGAAGGAAAGTTAGCTCCAGATATATCGGACCTTTCAAGGTTCGAACCGCCGAGGAGAAGTATCGTACCAACGCAATCGCTGAAGAGATGTCACCATCCACAATGTGTTCCATATCTCGTTTCGCAAATGCTTGGAAGTGCCTGAGAAGACTGAAGTTTTCAAGAACATCGATCATAGAGTTATGGAAATAAACAATGACCTGACCTATCGGGAAGTACCCATCCGTGTCTTAGAAGAAGCCTACAGAACCACCAGGACCAGGAGTATCAAGTTTCTCAAGATTCAGTGGAGCAACCATACCGAGGAGGAAGCTACTTGGGAGCGCGAAGATTACATTAGGACAGAGTTCCCAGATCTCTTTAGTTCCTAGTTTTCTTCGTAAATCTTGGGACGAGATTTTTGTTTAAGGGGGGAAGGTTTGTAACATCCCAAAACTTTAATCCAAGCTTATTAAGATCAAATCATCCAAAAATAGGGTTAACAAAAACTTTTCCAAATTTAAGATGAAAGCACTCATGTGTGTGCATTTAAAATAGGAGTTGTTTGAATTGCCATGATTGAATGATCCAATGCTTGTAAAATGTTTCTTAGGTGATTTAAACATCATCTACATCATTCCCAAACTTTTCCTAAAGAAAATCAAATAAAAAAGAATTAAAAAGGAGGAATGGTCATTTTGGCAAATTTAACTCTCATGCCTACTTTGGCTATTCCTAGTACTCAAAACTTAACAGAAATAATTCTTGATCTTTGCACCCCTTGCTAGTACACATAATGAGGTACCAAGGCCCACCTTTGGATCTGCTAAAAACATTCTGTTAACTATTTTAAATGATAGTTTAAAATTGAATCTAATGCATATGCATAGATCACCCCTATTTCAAAAACCATCTATTCGAGCTCCATTTTCAAAACCCTTGCAACCAGAGATTACCTATCACTAGTGGAGATCACTCAAAAATTTTGAAAGCAAAATTCAAAACTTTCTTTCATGCGGCCATTTCATCAAACACTTGGCATGCATAATCTCTACTCTAATCCTAGCTCACTGTTTACTACAGGGTTTTGCCCCCAATTGATCCCCATTTAATCCCCTTGTCCCCTCTTGATCTAACCAGAGCCTAACCAGCATCTTCCCTACCCCCTAGCTACACTGCCATGCCATGCCGAGCACCAACTCGCCGGCCGACAGTGCACTCGCAGCAGCAGCCCTCTCCAGCCCCTCTCCTCATGTATAGAAACTTGCCTGTGGTCCACCTCCACCGCCCAACCAGCCCCAGGCCAGAGACAGAGAGCAGAGCGGCCAGGAACCGCCGTGCCCAGAGCCGGTCGAGCATGCCGATGCCGCCCCCAGAGCACGCCCTGTCCCCGCTCGCACATACCACCGCTTGGCACCAGCCCGCGCCCGCCGCTCCACCGCGACCTTGAGAACACCCCAGACATCCCTGTTCGCCGCCCAAAGACTCACAGCCACCGCTCGCCGTGGACACCGCTACTTCGGTCGCGCAGAGCGACACCTCGCCCAGACCGCGTGCCACCGCCCCTACGGCCGCATTCAATTCCTAGAGCACCGCCAGGGAACCACACATCGATCGCCACCCCCAACCATGCCTCTACATCGCCGTAGCCATGTCGCCACTGTCGACTGCCCATCCTGCTCGGTCTCACCGTCGGGCCTATAAAAGGAGCCCTCCCCAGCCTCTTCTCTCCACACCATTCCACTCCCCTCACCTCTCTGAACCTCACCCACCTCTAGCCGGAGAAAGTGGAGCAGCAGCTCGCCGGAATTGGAGCCGGAGCAGCCGCGGCAGGAGGAGAAGGGCGCCGTTGATTGCGACCACCCCAAGCTCCGCCACAACCGCGCCTCACCTCGCCTCACCTCGCCGTCGTCTTCCACGTCGTTTGCTCGCTTGCCGACCTCTTGGAGCCCTGCACGCCCCAGTGAGCCCCACCGAGCCGCTAGGGTTTGAGCTCGTCGACCTGTTGTCGACGACGACCTCGGCCGTTGACCTCGCTTCTAATCCTCTGCCACAGTAGCTGCATCGTTTTGCGTTTAAGTGCCACGACACGGGACCCCTGTCGCTAAGCCCGTGCCATGAGCAGACTGGGCTGGCCCATTCCTTTTCCCGTGCTAGCCCATCGATTCAAATCTGGATTTTTCTTTTTAGTTAAATCTAGTTTCTGTCCACTAGTTTAAAAATCAATCCAGAGAGTTTTAGAAATCTAAACTATATGAAACTAATTTTGTCTGAAAGGTATTAAAATGATCTATCCAAGCCCGTTGGATTTAATTAAATTAGAGTTATAGATCTCTCCTAATAAAAATAAGAAGACATAAGCTTTTGCAACTTGCAACATTTTTATAAAATCACCCAAGTGAGCTTTTGAGTTGATTCCAACTCTCAAAAATCACATTTCATCAGGTCTATCTAACCATGTAATAATATTAAGGTTGACATGCAGTGGCTTTGGACTAGTACCAAAATAATGCTATATAGGCATTTCTAGTCACTTTAAATCATTAAATAATAAACTTAAACTACAGTAATATTGATCCAACCTTTAAATCTCATTCCCACATGTTAGAGCATGTGGTGAGGACATGTGTCCACATGATCCCATATTTTGGTGGTGAATATTAAATTTTAGTTTATATTTCAATGAGTAGAAATTACTTTTCTAAAATCAAAAGGATGAAACTATTGAATTCAAACTTGTGATGTTTGTGATGATAACAGATCATCAAATGTGTGTTTTAGAATGCTACTTAGCCTAGTTAAGTATTGTTTGGTGATTGTGCACTCCCTATGTATTTATAGACGCTAGTACCGACCAACCTTTCGAGGAGGAGGAGTTCTACCAAGAAGAAGAAGAAAACTTCAACCACTGTACCAACCAAGGCAAGCTATTGTTAGCAAGCTATAATTAAGCTAGATGAATGAGCAAGGATGCTTTAGGCATGCTTTGATCACACCCCTTTTAACTATTAGTACCCCAAGTCTTACTTGCAAGTTTTATTCCCCTTAGTATGCAAAGTTCATTACTTATTTTGAAGGTAGCATAAAAAGTATAAAACTTGACCTACTTAGAAACCTTTAGATGTCATTCTATGGCATGAGATTGATCCCCTCCTTCCACTTTAGTGAACACTCTTAACTTAGTATTTTAGAGTAGATCAAAAACTTGAGTCACTTTAGATGGGAACACTTGGGAAAATGAATTGTGAAAACCTTGGAATGATGAGTCATTCTATTGAGATGTTTTGACATGTGTTGAGAAACACAACTGGTTTATGATGATGAAAATGATGAGGCATGAGCCTTAACCCTTTTATAAAACTGATGGTTGGATTCGGATGCGATACCATTCCAAATTTACCGTACAACCACATTACCGAAATTGGGTAAGGATTAGCTGGAAATTTATATGCATTAGTATTAGTTCCCTCACGGGAGAGGTTTGAGCTGAGGCTACCTCTCAATGTTGTCCACCTATGCAGTGCCCAAGATGAATGATGGTCATGGTTGGGAGGCCATACTCATAGGAGAGGTGCTTATACTAGGGTGTGTAAAGGGAAGGTTATGTTTGATTATCTACATACTAAGTATGATGATTCAGGGTTATCCCTGACAGATGTATCGAATCTTGTGGAGAAAGTGTACCACCTCTGTAGAGTGTCAAACTATTCAAATAGCCGTGTCCGCGGTTATGGACAGTTGGAATGGCCATACTGTTTTGTTGTTAGATGTTTTCTAAATAATTTGAAATGAATGATGAACTTTGACTTAACCACACCAGGGTTGTGTTTATGATAATAGCTTCCCAACTTAAGTGATTCTAGAACTTTACTTTATCTTTCTTTGCTTCTGAACTCAGCTTAGGTTTCAAACTTAACTTGATAGTTAACTTAGATTCATCACTTTAACTTAGAATTATACTCCTTGTTAGTAGTCGTTTGCGAGTACTTGAAGAGTACTCATGGCTTTTTTCCCTGGCTATTATCATGGCCAGACTATGAAGGAGATTATCAAGATGATGGTCAGCAGGACGGCTATGATAACTAGGACTATCTGCCTTCGTCAGCATTGCATGTGCCCCTGAAGATGGACCCCACCGCTACGCTTAGCTTTTATTTCCGCTACTTGTTGTATTAAAGACTGGATCATGAGATCCTTATTTGTGTAAAACCTTATGTATGGTATGTAATGGATGATGTACTGTGATATCCAATCCGTTATGTCTCGCAAAAATGGTAATCCTGGGATTGCAAGGTATGGCATAACAGGCATCTGGGATTAAAAATCCGGGTGTTGACAAGTTGGTATCAGAGCCATCCTGACCATAGGAGACCCTAGTTAGAATGGACGTCCAAACCAAAAATTTAGCTTCAAAACCAAAGTGAGTATTTATGAAAAACTATTTCCCCTCTTACCCTTGTAAACTCATTCTTTCTCAAAAATTCACGTTCCTCAAAATTCTTACATTACTACTTAAAATTTGACACACTTGATCACTTCACTAACTTCCTGATCCTTAATTCTTGTAGATGGAGACTCAGTTCAGCAAGTTTTACCAGTTGGGAAACGGAGGTCAGCTGATCTTCGAGAGGGATCTGGATTCACAGTCGGAGTTACTGGGACGCCCACATCCGGAGTTTCTTGGAGCTCAACTTCTAGGACCCCCAAGAGGAGACCTACAGTGGCTAGTCACCGCGGATCTTCGGGGAAGCATCGAAGCACCAACTTCCGGGAGAATTCAGTTCTCCGTGAGAGAGAACAACTGGCTAGATGGATTAGCCAGGGCAATGCATGAAGCTCTCGCACGTCTATGTGCCCTCAACGTCAACAAGATCCAAGGAACCCGTTTTGCACACTATGCAAGACGTGACTTCATGGGAATGCCGATGGAGATGCCAAGTCACCCAGAGTTGAGGCGTCAAGTGGAGAATCTTTACTTCTTGCTTCATGACAGACAGTAGGAACTGGACAATGCCAGGGAGTTAGCCAACCAGAACCGTGCCATTGCCGACCAGAAGGCCCAGACTTTCGCACTGCTCGTCCAAGATCGCCAGTCTCTTTGTCGCCAGCATGCAAAGAAGGATCGCACCATCGCCCGTCTTCGCAAGAAGGTGGCCGACCTCGAGAAGACCGTCAAGGAGCAGGAATCCCAGCTTGCCGCCAAGGAAGAAGATGATGAGGGTGAAGACATCCAGGGAGATATGGATTCTTACCTCAGCAACGATGATGACTTTCTAGAGGAGGATGCTGTGGACTTCTACACTGATGATGAAGACTCCGACTTCATCGACAATGAGTAGATGCACTAGAGCACTGTCGTAGCATGAGATGTATCATCTCATTGTATCGTAGCTTGCAGAATGGTTCTTCAAACCATCCGTTTTCCCCTTTGATTGTTGTGGTGTGTGTTGTATCGTGTGCTTGCTTGCATGAATGAAAAAGAAGTTAGTTGAAAAACCTGAGTCTAACTCAAAGTTTTAGCTTTGAAAAACCCAAAACCATGAACCTTAGACTTTCCCTCTTACCCCTATATCTATGTCAATCTTCAGATGACTCGTGGGAACCAAGGAGGGAGCAGCTCGTCGCAAGACCCAATGCGGCAGATCTTGCAGAATCTCATCGCAGACCGTGAAGCAAGCAGGGCCGAGCGTCCAGCCAACTTAGCAACATTGCAGCAGATCGCCCAAATGGCTCTCAACAACCAAGGACATGGAAATCAGGATCACCAAGGATCCAAACTCAAAAACTTTTAGAACACCAATCCCCCAATCTTTAACCAATCTGAAAACCCATTAGATGCTGATGACTGGTTACAGACCATGGAAAACAACTTAGAGGTTGCCAAAGTTGATGAGAATGAGAAAGTTCTCTTCACCACCCACTATCTGGCGGGAGATGCAAGAGCTTGGTGGAATAGCATCCGCAATATGAACCATGGCCCGGTGATGACCTTGGAAGCATTCAAGGTCAAGTTCAGCCGCACCCACGTGCCGCAAGGTCTTGTCAATAGGATGAGAGATGAATTCCGTGAATTGAAGCAAGGAAGAATGACTGTGGTGGAGTACCATGATAGATTCTTGTCACTTGCCAGATATGCACCAGATGAGATCAACACGGAGGCCAAGAAGAAGGAGAGATTCTTAAACGGACTGCATGATGAGATGCAGACTGTCCTCGTCAACATCCGTTTCGATGATCTCGAAGAGCTAGTCGACTATGACATTCAGATGGAAGGGAAGATTAACCAGGCAAACGACAACCGTAAGCACCATATGATGTAGCAGTCTGGATCCAGTAGTCACCAGAAGTACCGTCCTAACCCCTCACCAGGATATGCACCAAGGTACAACCGACCCCCAAATTCTCGCCCAAGCTACCCCAACCATAGCGGAGGCAATGTGAAGTCTGGAGGAAACAATCACAGCTCCGACAACGCCAACAATTTCAACCGTGCCCCTCCCAAGAGCAACAACAACAACACTGCGCCCAGAACTGGCAGCAATGTCGTACTGTCGCAGTCAAGGACAAGTCCCAGATCACTTGTTTCGAGTGTGGAGTGAAGGGTCACTACTCCAATGAGTGTCCCAAGAAGACTGCCGCCAATGCCCCTGTGAATGCCCTAGCTCAGCAGCGGCCTCGTGTTCAACCAGGAAGAAGATTTGCCCCAGGGAACCCGCACAACCGCAACGGTTGTCTCTTCCACATGAACACAGAAGAAGCCCAGGAAGCACCAGAAGTAGTGCTGGGTATGTTTTCTGTCAACTCAGTTTTAGCAAGAGTATTGTTTGATTCTGGAGCATCACATTCATTTGTCACCGAAGAATTTGTATGCACTAGTAAGATTCACCCAACCAACCTGAAGCATGTCATGATGTTCAAATCCCCGGTTCAACAACAAAAGCTAGAAAAATTTGCAAAGCTATACCTATCAGAATACATGGGATAGATTTTTATGCCAACCTAATTGTACTTGGAACCAAAGGATTGGAAGTAGTACTAGGTATGGACTGGATGTCAAGTCATAAAGGATTGATAGACTGTGCTAAGAAAGCCATCACCATGACTAGTAGTTCTGGAGTAACAGTAGAGCATATCTCTGAAACCTTCCCCCGTCAATTCAAGTGCAACAAGAGTGTAGCCCTGCCCACCATTGACCAAGTCAGAATAGTCTGTGAATACCCCTACGTATTCCCAAATGAATTGCTAGGTATGCCCCCGGATAGGGATATTGAGTTCATTATCGAACTAATCCCTGGAACCGGACCTATAGCCCAGAGACCCTATACCATGAACCCCTCAGAGTTAGTGGAACTGAAGAAGCAGTTGGATGCCATGTTAGCAACATGCTTGATTCAGCCAAGCGCATCGCCATGGAGATCACCAGTGTTATTCGTCGACAAGAAAGATGGAGGCAATCGTCTGTGTATAGATTATAGAAAGTTGAATGATGTCACCATCAAGAACAAGTACCCCTTGCCAAAGATAGAGGATCTATTTGATCGATTGATCGAGCTCGGTATTCTCAAAGATTGATCTTAGGACTGGTTATCACCAACTTAAGATTCGTGCAACGGATATTCCGAAGACCGCCTTTACTACTCGCTATGGTTTATACGAGTATACGGTTATGTCTTTTGGATTAACCAATGCCCCTGCTTATTTCATGAATCATATGAATAAGATCTTTATGAATTTCCTAGATAAGTTTGTAGTTGTGTTTATCGATGACATCCTTATCTACTCCAAGTCAGAAGAAGAGCATGAGCAACATCTGAGAATCATCCTAGAAACCCTGAGAGAGCATCAGTTATATGCCAAGTTCAGCAAGTGTGAGTTTTGGCTGAAAGAAGTAGGATTCCTAGGACATATTGTTTCTGCCGGAGGAGTCTCTATTGATCCCACAAAGATCAAAGATGTCGAGGAATGGGAAGCCCCAACCAATCAAACCCAAGTTCGTTCATTTCTTGGATTAGCAGGATATTACCGCAAGTTCGTAGAAGGATTCTCGAGCATAGCCTGACCAATAACCCAATTGTTGAAGAAGGACAAGAAGTTTGAATGGATAGAGAAATGTGAAGCCAGTTTCCAGGAGCTAAAGAAGAGATTGATATCATCCCCAATTTTGATCATGCCAGACATCAAGAAGCCGTTTGATGTGTATTGTGATGCATCCAAGATTGGCCTAGTATGTGTATTGATGCAAGAAGGCAAAGTCATCGCGTATCTATCTCGACAATTGAAGCAACATGAGCAGAACTATCCGACCCATGATCTTGAGCTAGCAGCCGTGGTTCTAGCATTGAAGACATGGCGTCATTATTTGATGGGTAATCGCTGTGAGATTTACTCAGATCATAAGAGGTTGAAGTATATCTTCACCTAGAAGGAGCTAAATATGAGGAAAAGAAGATGGATAGAGTTAATCAAGGATTATGACCTTGACATTCACTATCACCCCGGCAAAGCCAATGTGGTAGCGGATGCTCTTAGCAGATTGCCGTGTAGGCTTAACACCATGATCAAAGAGAAGCAACCAAGTTTGTATGAGGAGTTGGAGCAGTTTAGGACTAAGTTAGTTAGCAAAGGATTCCTAACTAGCATTGAACTTGAACCCACTTTGATTAGCCAAATCAAGGAAGCCCAGAAGGGAAATGAAAGTATCGACGGAATCAAACATCGTATTGGTACAGGAAAGGTACCTGGATTCACCAAAGACAAAGAAGGTGTACTGTGGTACAAAGGACGTATCTGTGTGTCAGCAGATTCGGAGCTGAAGGAAGTTATGATGAAGGAAGCTCATGATACTCTTTATTCTATCCACCCGGGAGGAACAAAGATGTATCAGGATTTGAAAGAGCAATTTTGGTGGCACAAGATGAAGAGAGAGATCGGAAGCTACATCACCAAATGTGACATCTGTCAAAGAGTCAAAGCAGAGCATCATAGACCTGCAAGACTATTGCAACCATTGCAGATTCCGGAATGGAAATGGGATTCCATCGGAATGGACTTTATCGCCGGTTTACCTACTTCTAGTACGGGAAATGACTCAATCTGGGTCATCGTTGATAGATTGTCCAAGGTAGCCCACTTCATACCTGTCAAGACTACCTACCAGAGTGCAAAGCTAGCAGAGCTGTATATTGCTAGGATTGTTAGTCTGCATGGAACCCCCAAGACCATCGTCTCAGATCGAGGAACCCAATTTACTTCAAGATTTTGGCAGAAAGTTCAGGAAGGTTTAGGAACCAAGTTGAACTTCAGTACCGCTTATCACCCGCAAACAGATGGACAAACTGAGAGAGTCAATCAGATCTTAGAGGATATGCTTAGAGCTTGTGTGTTGGAATACGGATCAAAATGGGAAGACTACCTACCTTTCGCAGAATTCTCATATAACAACAGTTATCAGGCTAGTTTGCAGATGGCACCATTTGAATTCCTATACGGAAGAAAGTGTCGTACCCCCTTGAATTGGTCGCAAGTAGGAGAGAGTCAGATCTTTGGACCCGACATTCTCTGAGAAGCAGAAGAGAAAGTTCACAAAGTCCGTGAGCACCTCAAGACCGCCCAATCCAGACAGAAGAGCTATGCTGACAAGAGAAGGAGAGACCTGACTTTCAATGTCGGAGATTTCGTATATCTCAAGGTTTCACCATTGAAGGGAACTCAACGCTTTAGTCTGAAGGGAAAGTTAGCTCCCAGATATATCGGACCTTTCAAGGTTCTGAACCGCCGAGGAGAAGTATCGTACCAACTGCAACTGCCTGAAGAGATGTCAGCCATCCACAATGTGTTCCATATCTCGTTACTTCGCAAATGCTTGGAAGTGCCTGAGAAGACTGAAGTTTTCAAGAACATCGATCATAGAGTTATGGAAATAAACAATGACCTGACCTATCGGGAAGTACCCATCCGTGTCTTAGAAGAAGCCTACAGAACCACCAGGACCAGGAGTATCAAGTTTCTCAAGATTCAGTGGAGCAACCATACCGAGGAGGAAGCTACTTGGGAGCGCGAAGATTACATTAGGACAGAGTTCCCAGATCTCTTTAGTTCCTAGTTTTCTTCGTAAATCTTGGGACGAGATTTTTGTTTAAGGGGGGAAGGTTTGTAACATCCCAAAACTTTAATCCAAGCTTATTAAGATCAAATCATCCAAAAATAGGGTTAACAAAAACTTTTCCAAATTTAAGATGAAAGCACTCATATGTGTGTGCATTTAAAATAGGAGTTGTTTGAATTGCCATGATTGAATGATCCAATGCTTGTAAAATGTTTCTTAGGTGATTTAAACATCATCTACATCATTCCCAAACTTTTCCTAAAGAAAATCAAATAAAAAAGAATTAAAAAGGAGGAATGGTCATTTTGGCAAATTTAACTCTCATGCCTACTTTGGCTATTCCTAGTACTCAAAACTTAACAGAAATAATTCTTGATCTTTGCACCCCTTGCTAGTACACATAATGAGGTACCAAGGCCCACCTTTGGATCTGCTAAAAACATTCTGTTAACTATTTTAAATGATAGTTTAAAATTGAATCTAATGCATATGCATAGATCACCCCTATTTCAAAAACCATCTATTCGAGCTCCATTTTCAAAACCCTTGCAACCAGAGATTACCTATCACTAGTGGAGATCACTCAAAAATTTTGAAAGCAAAATTCAAAACTTTCTTTCATGCGGCCATTTCATCAAACACTTGGCATGCATAATCTCTACTCTAATCCTAGCTCACTGTTTACTACAGGGTTTTGCCCCCAATTGATCCCCATTTAATCCCCTTGTCCCCTCTTGATCTAACCAGAGCCTAACCAGCATCTTCCCTACCCCCTAGCAACACTGCCATGCCATGCCGAGCACCAACTCGCCGGCCGACAGTGCACTCGCAGCAGCAGCCCTCTCCAGCCCCTCTCCTCATGTATAGAAACTTGCCTGTGGTCCACCTCCACCGCCCAACCAGCCCCAGGCCAGAGACAGAGAGCAGAGCGGCCAGGAACCGCCGTCCCTAGAGCCGGTCGAGCATGCCGATGCCGCCCCCAGAGCACGCCCTGTCCTTCCTCGCTGCACCACCGCTTGGCACCAGCCCGCGCCGCCTCCACCGACCTTGAGAACACCCACATCCCTGTCACGCCCAAAGACTCACAGCCACCGCTGTAGTGGACACTGCATTGATCGCCCAGCCACACCTCGCGTGCCACCGCCCCTACGGCCGCATTCAATTCCTAGAGCACCGCCAGGGAACCACACATCGATCGCCACCCCCAACCATGCCTCTACCTCGCCGTAGCCATGTCGCCACTGTCGACTGCCCATCCTGCTCGGTCTCACCGTCGGGCCTATAAAAGGAGCCCTCCCCAGCCTATTCTCTCCACACCATTCCACTCCCCTCACCTCTCTGAACCTCACCCACCTCTAGCCGGAGCAAGTGGAGCAGCAGCTCGCCGGAATTGGAGCCGGAGCAGCCGCGACAGGAGGAGAAGGGCGCCGTTGATTGCGACCACCCCAAGCTCCGCCGCAACCGCGCCTCGCCTCGCCGTCGTCTTCCACGTCGTTTGCTCGCCCCGCCGACCCTGCTGGAGCCCTGGTACGCCCCCAGTAGACCCCCACCGAGCCGCTAGGGTTTGAGCTCGTCGGCGACCTGTTCGTTGTCGACGACGACCCTCGGCCGTTGATCTCGCTTCTAATCCTACGGCCCACAGCGCGCGTACCGTTTTGCGTTTTAAGTGCCGCTGACACGCGGGACCCCCCTGTCAGCTAAGCCCCGTGCCGCGGAGCGCCACTGGGCTGGCCCATTCCTTTTCCCGTGCTAGCCCATCGATTCAAATCTGGATTTTTCTTTTTAGTTAAATCTAGTTTCTGTCCACTAGTTTAAAAATCAATCCAGAGAGTTTTAGAAATCTAAACTATATGAAACTAATTTTGTCTGAAAGGTATTAAAATGATCTATCCAAGCCCGTTGGATTTAATTAAATTAGAGTTATAGATCTCTCCTAATAAAAATAAGAAGACATAAGCTTTTGCAACTTGCAACATTTTTATAAAATCAACCAAGTGAGATTTTGAGTTGATTCCAACTCTCAAAAATCACATTTCATCAGGTCTATCTAACCATGTAATAATATTAAGGTTGACATGCAGTGGCTTTGGACTAGTACCAAAATAATGCTATATAGGCATTTCTAGTCACTTTAAATCATTAAATAATAAACTTAAACTACAGTAATATTGATCCAACCTTTAAATCTCATTCCCACATGTTAGAGTATGTGGTGAGGACATGTGTCCACATGATCCCATATTTTGGTGGTGAATATTAAATTTTAGTTTATATTTCAATGAGTAGAAATTACTTTTCTAAAATCAAAAGGATGAAACTATTGAATTCAAACTTGTGATGTTTGTGATGATAACAGATCATCAAATGTGTGTTTTAGAATGCTACTTAGCCTAGTTAAGTATTGTTTGGTGATTGTGCACTCCCTATGTATTTATAGACGCTAGTACCGACCAACCTTTCGAGGAGGAGGAGTTCTACCAAGAAGAAGAAGAAAACTTCAACCACTGTACCAACCAAGGCAAGCTATTGTTAGCAAGCTATAATTAAGCTAGATGAATGAGCAAGGATGCTTTAGGCATGCTTTGATCACACCCCTTTTAACTATTAGTACCCCAAGTCTTACTTGCAAGTTTTATTCCCCTTAGTATGCAAAGTTCATTACTTATTTTGAAGGTAGCATAAAAAGTATAAAACTTGACCTACTTAGAAACCTTTAGATGTCATTCTATGGCATGAGATTGATCCCCTCCTTCCACTTTAGTGAACACTCTTAACTTAGTATTTTAGAGTAGATCAAAAACTTGAGTCACTTTAGATGGGAACACTTGGGAAAATGAATTGTGAAAACCTTGGAATGATGAGTCATTCTATTGAGATGTTTTGACATGTGTTGAGAAACACAACTGGTTTATGATGATGAAAATGATGAGGCATGAGCCTTAACCCTTTTATAAAACTGATGGTTGGATTCGGATGCGATACCATTCCAAATTTACCGTACAACCACATTACCGAAATTGGGTAAGGATTAGCTGGAAATTTATATGCATTAGTATTAGTTCCCTCACGGGAGAGGTTTGAGCTGAGGCTACCTCTCAATGTTGTCCACCTATGCAGTGCCCAAGATGACTGATGGTCATGGTTGGGAGGCCATACTCATAGGAGAGGTGCTTATACTAGGGTGTGTAAAGGGAAGGTTATGTTTGATTATCTACATACTAAGTATGATGATTCAGGGTTATCCCTGACAGATGTATCGAATCTTGTGGAGAAATTGTACCACCTCTGTAGAGTGTCAAACTATTCAAATAGCCGTGTCCGCGGTTATGGACAGTTGGAATGGCCATACTGTTTCGTTGTTAGATGTTTTCTAAATAATTTGAAATGAATGATGAACTTTGACTTAACCACAACAGGGTTGTGTTTATGATAATAGCTTCCCAACTTAAGTGATTCTAGAACTTTACTTTTTCTTTCTTTGCTTCTAAACTCAGCTTAGGTTTCAAACTTAACTTGATAGTTAACTTAGATTCAGCACTTTAACTTAGAATTATACTCCTTGTTAGTAGTAGTTTGCGAGTACTTGAAGAGTACTCATGGCTTTTGTCCCTGGCTATTATCATGGCCAGACTATGAAGGAGATTATCAAGATGATGGTCAGCAGGACGGCTATGATAACTAGGACTATCTGCCTTCATCAGCATTGCCTGTGCCCCTGAAGATGGACCCCACCGCTACGCTTAGCTTTTATTTCCGCTACTTGTTGTATTAAAGACTGGATCATGAGATCCTTATTTCTGTAAAACCTTATGTATGGTATGTAATGGATGATGTACTGTGATATCCAATCCGTTATGTCTCGCAAAAATGGTAATCCTGGGATTGCGAGGTATGGCATAATGGGCATCTGGGATTAAAAATCCGGGTGTTGACACAACTGCACCTCTTCTTGTAACAACATTAGTAGAAATAGGAATATCTTTATCATCTCGAAGAAAGATTTGATAACCAGATGCTATTTGTTCACACTGGGTTTCAATCATACTAAGATACTTGTGAAATAATTTTATTTCTTGACCAATCTCATCATAATTTTCCGTGAGTTTTGCCAAAATCTTTTTATGTTTTTGAAAGCGCTTATGCAGGTTATTATGAGATTTTTCTTGTCGATGTTTTAATTCTTGAAAAACTTGCCTAGTTTCATCTTCTTCAGTTAATAGTTATAACAAGTCTACTTTGTTTTCCTTAACAAGTTTAGAAGGTATACCTTTTTCTTTCATTGTTTTGTGTACTTCAGGCATAAGATCAGGAGTTATCCGAAGTATCCCTTTTTCCATCTTAGTGCCAAAATCAGGATTATATAAAGAATCAATCTTAGCCCTAGTAGACATCAATTCCAAACATTCTTTAATAGTTAAAGTATTTATCGATCCTCATGCTGAGAAGTCAAGAAATTCTCTACATTGAGTATTAAGCCCGTGGTAAAATAAATGGCAAATAGTTGATTCAGAATAGCCATGATTGGGAATGCTATTGATCATTCCAAAGAATCTATCCTAGGCTTGTGGGTAGTTTTCTCCCATGTTCCGACTCTAGTTGCCTATATTCTTTCTTAGTTCAGTTACCTTTGTAAAAGGATTAAACCCGTCTATGAATTTAATAGTGCAGTTTTCCCAGCATTTAATGTAATGGTGAGGGAGAGAATATAACCAGTCTAGAGCTTTACCTTTAAGAGACCAACGAAATAATTTTAGATGAGAGAAGTCTCTTGGCAAACCTTTTGGTCCAAGTGATGTTATCACATCGTCGAACTCTCTAATGTGTCTTCCTGGGTCTTCATCTTCCCTTCCACTGAAAGCTTTTTCCTGCAAAATTTTAATAATTCCACCATCAAATTGATATTTTGTAACTCCAAGATTAGGGAATTCTATTGGTTGTTTAAGAAATTCAGAACTTGGAGCACTGTATTCTCTAAGAGTTTTATCGGGTTTCATGGGAGTTATCCTGTAAATAGACATGATTTCCATAATATCACTCAGGTTTTCAACTTCAACTTTATTCAATCTTAAAAGTTTTTCAATAATTTCCTCGCGCCTTTGAGGAGGCACGCGCTCAATATAATCTGGTAAATAGGTCCTACCAGAGCGTGTAGACCCTTTGTCTCCTAGGGAGAACATTTTGTAGTAGCAACACCTGAAATATCAAGAGACAAACACTTAGCGCTTAGCTCCCCGGCAATGGTGCCAGAAAATAGCTTGATGTCTGCAAGTGCACAGATCATTTGTAGCTAGTTTTGAAGTATAGATATCAATCCCACAGGGAGCCCAAAGGTAAGTGTTTACGAGTGAAGTCTTTATCACACCCAAAGTTCTCATAGGTCTTCGAGTGACTTGACTGTAAATGTTGAAATGAGAATGTAGTTTTGATTAAACTGGGCATATTTAAATAAAACAAAAATTTAAACTTCTGAAATAAAAAGCATAAAAGTAAAGAACGATTCGGTTGTTTTGTTGTTTTCTACCGATCACAAAGAAGGCGCGGGGAGATTCAGTTCATGGTGATATTGACTGTGCCAGGTGGATGAATGATAAATGTAACAATTATAATCTTATAAGAATATGTGTAGGCGAGCAACCCATAATTAGCCGGAACTCCTCTTGGTAGATTTCGTCCCAACTTCAATAATCCTACTAGTCTGTTACCAAAACCATGGTCAGACACTAGACGATTAAGATCCTTTAGGTCGCTTAGCTATTAAGCTCCTTGGATCAGACTAATGCAATCAGCACAGTGGTTCCTTGTTATCCTCGAGTCTAGTAGTTTTCCATTGATATCCCCGTGTCACTCGGGGGTCGCCGGTCTGCTAGCGAACAAGATCCTATCTATGTAGAACAAAGCATCATGTTGTCTAGGCCCTTAATTGGACAACAAGCATTAGGCATTCTATAGATAGTCAAGCACACATAATATAGTAATTAGAATCAATCACAAGCTAATAGAAAATATACGGGGGCACATCACATCTCACCAATACCTTACATCTCCCACACCCAAGGAACTTACTCACACATGAGAGAAGAAAGCATCATCGATATAATTAAATAAAGGGAGTTCTTCTCGATATTATTGTGGAGACCCACAATAAGAATATAAAAGCAATCCAACACAATTCAAGATAGGAAGAAACAATCTCAAACCCTAGTATTGCAAGGTGAAGATCCCTCTCTCTCTCAAGTACAAGTAATGGCTATGGGGGTGTATTGGCTAGGAGGTTGAAGATCATGGAGCGAGATGAAGAACATCTTCCCCTTCTTCTCTAGATCTCTTCTTTCTCCTTTCTAGATGGGATGGCGGCTGTTGTGTTGTGTTTTCGCGTATGGCCTCTTCATGGAAGTTGTCCCTTTTGACAAGACGGAGGCCACGGTAGCTATACGGCGGGAACTATATGGCTGGAAAAATGTTCCTGCCGTATAGTTGCTCGTTAAAGTGTATGCTCCCCTCGATTGCTTCCATAGAGAGATTTGCTTGTTTTTGCCTGATTATTTTGTTTCTCTAGTTAAAACCTTTTGTTGATGTTCGGAACCTGAAACACACATTAAAAACCAAGTTTTCTTCGCCATCGAAGTATTAGCGTTAGGTAAAGCTAGAAAATTATCAAATCCGGGAGAAAACCTTCAATAAAAACCATCAAAAATGTGTCAAATCTCACAACTATCACATGATCTGGTGTATGCCTTCCTTAAGAACCTAGTAGGAACAAGACTAGAAATAAGACAAATTATTTTTGTGTTTTTGAAGACATGGGTTTGGCTCACAAGTGATAAAAATACAATTCCCACTGAGTCGGTTCATCAACCTAAGCACCACGCTTATGTTGGAGATATGCCCTAGAGGCAATAATAAATGTAGTTATTATTATATATCTTTGTGTTTATGATAAATGTTTACATTCATGCTATAATAGTATTAACAAGGAAACCATTAATACTTGTGTGATTTGTAAACTTAATTTGAAGTCCCTAGTATAGCCTCTATACTTCACTAGCTTGTTGGTTGATTGATGATTGTGGTTTCCCTATCATGAACATTGAGATGTTATCAACAACAAGATCATATCGTTAGGAGAATGATATGGTGGACATACTCCTATAGATAAGCGTAGCATAAAGATCAAGTCATTTCAATAGTTCAATTGCTATATGCTTTCTGATACATAGTAACCTAATTCCTTCGACCATG
Source organism: Avena insularis (assembly GCA_023614405.1). Classification (NCBI taxonomy): domain Eukaryota; kingdom Viridiplantae; phylum Streptophyta; class Magnoliopsida; order Poales; family Poaceae; genus Avena; species Avena insularis. The sequence continues at coordinate 642,787,669 of CM042690.1, forward strand.
AGATCATGCATATCACCTTTACTGGATGGATGCTTTGATGTCATCAAACACCACACCGTAACAGGGTGGCTATAAAGGTGGCATTGAGTGTTCGGAAAGTATTGGTTGAAACACATGGATCAAGAGTGGGATTTGTCCATCCACATGACGGATAGATATTCTCTGGGCCCTCTCGGTGAAATGTCATCCAATTAGCTTGCAAGCATGTGACTTGGTCACAAGTGATCACATATCACGGGAACGAGAAAAGAGTACTTATCAGTAACGAGGATGAACTAGGTATGCGTAGATACCGATCATAACCCCGGATAAGTAACATATCGTGAGACAAAGGGAAATTGGTATCGTATGTAAGTGGTTCATTCGATCGCAAAGTAATCGTAGAAATATGTGGGAGCCATATGAATTTCCAGATTCCTCTATTGGTTATTGTTCGGAGAAGTGTCTCGATCATGTCCGCATAATTCACGAACCGTAGGGAGACACACTTAAGGATTCGACGTTGTTTGAGTAGTTATGGTATTATGAGAAAGAGACCGAATGTTGTTCGGAGTCTCGGATGGGATCCGGGATATCACAAGGTGATCCGGAATGGTCCGGAGAATAAGATTCATATAAGGAAAGTCCCGTTTCGGAGTTGGGGAATGGTTCCGGTGTTTTCATCGGGAACATTCTAGAAGGTCCCGGAATGTCCGGCACTCCGGAGGGGGAAGGGTACATGAATGTGTCATTACATATTGGAATGATTGCATCATGTACTAGGTGTTCTTGCTGTCCCAAATAAAGGATTTATTTAAATCCTAAATTGAAAAGTCAAACGGCTAGTTTGAAAGTCAAACGGCAATTTTGGGAAGTGGGAAAAGAGGAGGAGGTGGAGACCGACTTGGGGGAGGAGTCCCCTTGGCCGGCGCGCCTCCCAAGGCCGACTTGGGGAGGGACTCCTCCCCTTGGCCGCCGGCCCTCCCACCTATAAAGGGAGGGGCAGGGCCTCCCCTCCTAGACACACAAGTTTCCTATCCTCTAAACTAAACCCTAGATCTAGACCCCGGTTTAGAGCTATTTCGGTTTAGAGCCTTCTAATTGGTTTAGAGCCTTCTAATTGGTGTGTCTAATTACTAGACCACTAATAGCCTCTCTCATAAGCTCCACCATACTCGCACCGCTTAAGGCGAAGCCTGCGGATTTCCCTCTACTTAGGTACCACGCCAGGTCTTTGCCGAATCACGAGGAGAGTGCTACAACCTCCGCTGCTGGAACAAGGAGAGGAAGGTCTTCGTCGAAAATTTAACGTGTGACCGACTGCGGGAGCGCTGCTGGAACGTGGCGCTGGAAGGATCGTCTACGCGATCTTGAGATCGGAAAGAGTACGACTACATCACCCACGAGAATCTGCTCTCGTTAAACACTTTGGAATCTTCGAGGGTGAGTTATTCCATCGACTTGCTACAATCTAGTAGATAGATCTTGGCTTGTTTGTTTGTATGCGATAGAAAATTTTTGTTTTCCATGCTACGAACCCTACAAAGGGTATCAGAGCCGTGTCTATATGTAGATCTGCAGACGAGTAGAACACAATGGTCATTGTGGGCGTTGATGCTTTTATTGTAGATTGCTTTTTGTGTACTTTGCATCTTGCGGTATGTTGGGATGAAGCGGCCCGGGCTAACCTTACATGACATCGTTCATGAGACTTGCTCCACGCTTGACATGCAACTCGTTTTGCATAAGTGGCTTTATGGTGCTGTTTCTCCTAGCATAGTAAAGATCCAATTTACAACGGGTGATCAACAATGCTAGTATCAATGTTGTGGTTCTTGTTCGTAAGTTAGAACGACACTTATTGAAAGCCCCAAACCACGTAAAATATGCAAAGAAAGTAGAAGCGTCTAACTTTGTTTTGCGGGTGTGATGATGTGATATGGCCATGATTGTGATTATATTTGATGTATGCAATGATCCTTATTGTAAGTTGGCAACCGGCAGAGCCATATGGTTGTCTTTAATTTCATAAGACCTGCGTGTCTATTCAAAATAGTTGTAATAGTTGAAGCTGGTGGACGACAACCATGAAGAAGCGTCATTGACCTTGATGCTATGCGGTGATGATGGAGATCATGTTCGTGCTTGAAGATGGAGATCGGAAGCACAAAGAAGAAAGGCCATATCATATCACATATTATGAATTGCATGTGATGTTAATCCTTTATGCATCTTGTATTGCTTAGTAGACGACGGTAGCATTATAAGATGATCCTCATGCACATAAATTTCAAGTTCTAAAGTGTTCACCCTTAGTATGCACTGCCAAAGCTTGCTGCTCAAGCACCACGTGATGATCGGGTGTCTTTGATTCCGGGTGAATACAACGTAAGCAAGCCAGATTTGCTTATGCGGTAGCTAAGGTTTGATCTTGACGAGCCTAGCATGTATGCACATGGCCTCAGAACACGGATCGCCGAAAGGCAAAGCATGAATCATATAGTAGATATGATGAACATGATGATTGTTCGCCATTAAAACTATATCAGCTCTCGTGATGATCGGTGTTGATGTAGTGGATTTGGTTCGTGTGATCACTAAAACAATGTGAGGGATGTTGTTTTGAGTGGGAGTTCACCTAGTTTAATTTCATTAATTAATTTGAACTCAATTTGTCATAAACTTAGTCTAAACTATTGCAAATATGTTGTAGATCAATGGCAGCCTACCATCAATTTTAATGCGTTCCTAGAGAAAGAAAAGTTGAAAACAATGGAAGCAACTCATGGATTGGTTCCGCAATTTGAGGATTGTCCTCACAGCTGGTAATTTGACCTATGTGCTGGATGCACCGCTAGGTGACCCACCGCAGTGATGCTACCGATGAAGTAAAGAATGTTTACCTCGCTCGAAAGAATCAAGACTCCATAGTTCAAAGTGTGCTATCTTGTATGGTTTAGAATCAGAGCTTGTAAAAGGTTTGAAGAGTCGATCCATATGATATTGTCGAGGATCTCAAATTAATCTTTGAGACTCATGCGGCAATTGAAAGTTATGAAGCTTCGAAAAGTTCTTTAACCGCAAGATGGAAGAGGGTAGCTCCGTCGGTGAGCATGTGCTTAAGATGTCCGGCACGCAAATAAACTTCAAAGTTTGGGTATAGTGATTCCTAATACTTTGGGGGTTTACCGCATCCTCTAATCACTACCACCAAGTTACAAGAACTTTGTGATGAACTACAACATGCGTAACATGAACAAAGAGTTGCTAACTATTTGCTATGTTGAAATCTGCAGAAGTGGAGATCAAGAAAGAGCACCAAGTGTTGATGGTCAATAAGACCACCAAATTCAAGAAAGGCAAGTCTAAGCAAAGGGACACTTCAAGAAGGGTGGTAAGAAAGTTACCACGCGACGAAGAAGACCAAGGCTGGACCTAAGCCTGAAACCCAGTGCTTTTACCGCAAGGGAGAAGGTCATCGAAGCGGAATTGCCCAAGGTACTTGGATTTGAAGAACGGCAACATCAAGAAGAAAGGTATATCTGATATACATGTTATTGATGTGTATCTCACTAGTACGTAGTAGTGCCCGGTATTTGATACTTGGTTCGTTGCTCATATTTGTAACTCAAACAGAGCTGCGAGAATAAACGGAAGCTAGTGAAGAACGAGGTGACGATGCGCAGGAAACGGATCAAAGGTTGATGTGATCGCGGTCGGCACGCTACCTCTTCATCTACCATCGGGATTAGTTTTATACTTAAATAATTGTTATTTGGTGCCTGCGTTAAGCATGAACATTATATCAGGATCTTGTTTATTGCGAGACGGTTACTTGTTTAAATCCGAGAATAATGGTTGTTCGATTTATATGAGTAATATGTTTTACGCACATGCACCTTTGATAGATGGTCTATTCTTGTTGAATCTCGATAGTAGAAATACACATATTAATAACATTGAAGCTAAACGATTGAAATCAAGCGATAACTCGACCTATATGTGGCAATCGCTGCCTTGGTCACATTGGAGTGAAGCGTATGAAGAAACTCCATTCCGATGGACTTCTTGAATCACTTGATTTTGAATCACTTGAAAGATGCGAGGCATGTCTGATGGGTAAAATGACTAAGACTCCATTTTCTGGTATGATGGAGCGAGCTACGGACTTATTAGAAATCATACATACCGATGTGTGTGGTCCAATGAGTGTAGCATCGCGTAGTGGTTATCGTTATGTTCTTACCTTCACGGATGATTTGAGTAGATATGGGTATATCTATTTCATGAAACATAAGTCCGAAACTTTCGAGAAGTTTAAGGAGTTTCAAAGTGAGGTAGAGAATCAACGTAACAAGAAGATTAAATTTCTACGTTACGATCGTGGAGGTGAATATCTAAGTTACGAGTTTGGCGAGCATTTGAAGAAATGTGGAATACTTTCAGATTGACACCGCCGGAACACCACAACAGTAATGGTGTGTCTGAACGTCGTAATCGAACTCTCTTAGATATGGTTCGTTCTATGATGTCACTTACAGATCTACCACTATCATTTTGGGGTTATGCATTAGAAACAGCCGCATTCACTTTAAATAGGGCACCGTCTAAATCCGTTGAAACGACACCGTATGAATTATGGTTTGGGAAGAAACCTAAATTGTCGTTCCTTAAAGTTTGGGGATGCGAAGCCTATGTAAAGAAGTTATAGCGGACAAGCTTGAACCCAAAGCGGAAAATGCGTCTTCATAGGATACCCAAGGAAACTATTGGGTATACCTTCTATCATAGATCCAAGGCAAAATCTTCGTTGTTAAGAATGGATCCTTTCTAGAGAAGGAATTTCTCTCGAAAGAAGTGACTGGAAGGAAAGTAGAACTCGACGAGGTTGTCGAACCTTCTCGAATTATGCGAGTAGCGCAGCACCGAAGAAGTTCCTGTGGTGGCTGCACCAATAAGAGAGGAAGCTAATGATGGTGATCATGAAACTTCGGTTGAAGTTGCTCTGAGCCTGAGGTCAACGAGAACTCGTACCACCCAGATTGGTATGATTCCGTTATGAATGTCATGTTGGTGGACAACACCGATGACCCCGAGACATATGAGGAAGCGATGATGAGCCCAGATTCCAATAAATGGCAAGAAGCCATGAAATCCGAGATTGGATCCATGTACGAAAACCAAGTATGGACTTTGGTGGACTTACCGGATGGCCGGAAGGCTGTCGAGAACAAATGGATTTTCAAGAAGAAAACAGATGCTGATGGTAATGTTACTGTCTATAAAGCTCGACTTGTCGCAAAAGGTTTCGACAAATTCAAGGAGTTGACTACGATGAGACTTTCTCACCAGTAGCGAAGCTAAAGTCTGTGAGGATTATGTTAGCAATCGCTGCATATTATGATTATGAGATATGGCAGATGGATGTCAAAACAGCATTCCTCAATGGAGACATTGATGAAGAGTTGTATATGATGCAACCCAAAGGTTTTGTCAATCCTAAAGATGCTAACAAGGTATGCAAGCTTCAACGGTCCATCTATGGATTGAAGCAAGCATCCCGAAGTTGGAATCAACGTTTTGATAAGGTAATCAAAAGTTTTGGTTTTATACAAACTTATGGAGAAGCTTGTGTTTACAAGAAAGTGAGTGGGAGCTCTGTAGCATTCTTAATACTGTATGTGGATGACATATTGTTGATTGGGAATGATGTAGACCTTCTTAATAGTGTCAAAGAGTATTTGAATAATAGTTTTTCAATGAAGGATCTTGGCGAAGCAGCTTACATATTAGGCATAAAGATTTATAGAGATAGATCGAAACGCCAAATATCATTGTCACAAAGTACATATTTGGACAAAGTTCTAAAGAGGTTTGGAATGGAAGATAGCAAGAAAGGGTTCTTGCCCATGTTGCTCAATCGACCTTGAGTAAAACTCAAAGTCCGACATCGGCAGAAGATAGAGAAAGAATGAGTAAGACTCCCTATGCCTCAGCCATAGGATCTCTAATGTATGCCATGCTATGTACTAGACCCGACATTGCATATGCTGTTAGTTTAACTAGCAGATATCAAAGTGATCCAGGAGTGGATCATTGGACAGACGTCAAAATCATGCTTTAGTAGTTGTTTAGAACTATGGATATGTTTCTTTCTTATTGAGTTTATGAACAGCTGGTTGTTAATGGTTACACCGATGCTAGTTGGAACACCGATCCGGATGATTCTAAATCACAACTGGATACGTATTTATTTTGAATGGTGCAGCGATTAGCTGGAGGAGTGCAAAGCAAAGCGTTGTGGCGAGATCTTCAACTGAATCGAATACATGGCTGCTGGAGGCTTCACAAGAAGCGATATGGATGAAAGAGTTCATTGCAGAGCTGGGTGTGGTTCCTAGTGCGCTGGACCCAATGTCTATCTACTGTGATAACATGGGCGCCATAGCCAATGCGCAAGAACCAAGGTCACACAAGAAGTCAAGCATATCAAGCTGCGTTTTCACGCTATTCGAGAACATATCCAGGATGGGGATATAAAGATTTGCAAAGTACACACAGATCTGAATGTGGCGGATCCGTTGACTAAACCTCTCCCGAGGGCAAAACATGACCAACACCAAACTGCCATGGGTGTTCGGTATATTACCATGTAATCTAGATTAGATGACTCTAGTGCAAGTGGGAGACTGTTGGAGATATGCCCTAGAGGCAATAATAAATGTAGTTATTATTATATATCTTTGTGTTTATGATAAATGTTTACATTCATGCTATAATAGTATTAACAAGGAAACCATTAATACTTGTGTGATTTGTAAACTTAATTTGAAGTCCCTAGTATAGCCTCTATACTTCACTAGCTTGTTGGTTGATTGATGATTGTGGTTTCACTATCATGAACATTGAGATGTTATCAACAACAAGATCATATCGTTAGGAGAATGATATGGTGGACATACTCCTATAGATAAGCGTAGCATAAAGATCAAGTCATTTCAATAGTTCAATTGCTATATGCTTTCTGATACATAGTAACCTAATTCCTTCGACCATGAGATCATGCATATCACCTTTATCGGATGGATGCTTTGATGTCATCAAACACCACACCGTAACAGGGTGGCTATAAAGGTGGCATTGAGTGTTCGGAAAGTATTGGTTGAAAACACATGGATCAAGAGTGGTATTTGTCCATCCATATGACGGATAGATATTCTTCGGCCTCTCGGTGAAATGTCATCCAATTAGCTTGCAAGCATGTGACTTGGTCACAAGGGATCACATATCACGGAACGAGAAAAGAGTACTTATCAAGAACGAGGATGAACTAGGTATGCGAGATACCGACGATCATAACCCGGATAAGTAACATATCGTGAGACAAAGGGAAATTGGTATCGTATGTAAGTGGTTCATTCGATCGCAAAGTAATCGTAGAAATATGTGGGAGCCATATGAATTTCCAGATTCCTCTATTGGTTATTGTTCGGAGAAGTGTCTCGATCATGTCCGCATAATTCACGAACCGTAGGGAGACACACTTAAGGATTCGACGTTGTTTGAGTAGTTATGGTATTATGAGAAAGAGACCGAATGTTGTTCGGAGTCTCGGATGGGATCCGGGATATCACGAGGTGATCCGGAATGGTCCGGAGAATAAGATTCATATAAGGAAAGTCCTGTTTGAGTTGGGGAATGGTTCCGTGTTTTCATCGAACATTCTAGAAGGTCCCGAATGTCCGGCACTCCGGAGGGGGAAGGGTACATGAATGTGTCATTACATATTGGAATGATTGCATCATGTACTAGGTGTTCTTGCTGTCCCAAATAAAGGATTTATTTAAATCCTAAATTGAAAAGTCAAACGGCTAGTTTGAAAGTCAAACGGCAATTTTGGGAAGTGGGAAAAGAGGAGGAGGTGGAGACCGACTTTGGGGAGGAGTCCCCTTGGCCGGCGCGCCTCCCAAGGCCGACTTGGGGAGGAACTCTCCCTTGGCCGACCCTCCCACCTATAAAGGGAGGGCAGGCCTCCTCCTAGACACACAAGTTTCCTATCCTCTAAACTAAACCCTAGATCTAGACCCCGGTTTAGAGCTATTTTGGTTTAGAGCCTTCTAATTGGTTTAGAGCCTTCTAATTGGTGTGTCTAATTACTAGACCACTAATAGCCTCTCTCATAAGCTCCACCATACTCGCACCGGCTTAAGGCGAAGCTCATGGATTTCCCTCTACTTCCTGCATACGTTGTCTTTGGAATCACGAGGAGAGTGCTACAACCTCCGCCTCTTTGGAACAAGGAGAGGAAGGTCTTCGTCGAAAATCGAGCGTGTGACCGATCAAGGAGCGCTGCTGAACGTGGCGCGGAAGGATCGTCTACGCGATCTTGAGATCGGAAAGAGTACGACTACATCACCCACGAGAATCTGCTCTCGTTAAACACTTTGGAATCTTCAAGGGTGAGTTATTCCATCGACTCGTTGCTACAATCTAGTAGATAGATCTTGGCTTGTTTGTTTGTATGCGATAGAAATTTTTTGTTTTCCATGCTACGAACCCCTACAGCTTAAGTCAACAAACTAGTTCTAGAAGTGGCCTCTCCTAGATTGTGATGAGTTGCAAGTGAAACAGGATACGAGACACGAATGTGTAGCCCCTATGTGCTTATTTAAAAGAGGTTCGAGTTGGAAGGTTTTACTAGACACTGATTGTTGAAACGTTGAATTGAAACAATCAAGTGGATCATGCGAGTGTTTGTGCGGTTGGCACTATCGTACACGTCGTCACACAAGGTTCAAGTCCCTGTGAAAATAACACACAAAATAAAAGACAACGGTTTGGTGTACGAATGAAATTCGTTCACCCAACTAATGAAAGAAAATGAAAAGAAAACATGAACTACTAAAGAGAATTACAACTTAAGGAATTTCTTAGATAGAACTTTATTGTTTACATACACTCGGCTTCTCTAAAACATGGGAGAAGCTCCCAGGTGGTGTTTCGAGGTTTTTAGAAGAAGAAGGAAGAAGAAAGAATGAAATTATGAGCAATGGTTACCTTCCAGTTGGCGTTTGAGGGGTTTTCCCAACTATACGGGCGCAACTATACGGCCGGACCAAAAAGGTCCCGCCGTATAGTTGGTCGTTAAACTTATAGTACCTTGAACATCGAAGGGTAGATGGCGTCGATATCTATATGGCTACAACTATACGGCAGGACCAAAAAGGTCCCACCATATAGTTGGTCGTTAAACTTCCAGTACCTACAATACGTCCATATAGATGGGGTAGATAACTATACGACCATAACTATACGTCCGAAATTTTTTCCCGCCGCGTAGTTGGTTGTTAAACCTTCTAGAAACGCCAATCTTCACATGTTTCTTCGAGGATTCGTTATTAACCTAAAACTTAATAAATGTTTTGACAGTAAAATAACAACTTTAATTTTCGACCAACAAATACATATAATTAAAGGATTCACCAGAAACTAATTTTCTCTTCCTTTTTACCGAGTTTATACAACACATAATATAGTGACAATAAATTCTACCTTTTGAAAACTACCACAAGATTACTCTATAGAAAGACATGCGAAGAATAAAAGTGCCAATGCAACATGAATGCAACTAGACTCGAGACACAAAAGTTAGAAAGACACCTAGTACATCCAGGTTGCCTCCCGGGAAGCGCTCTCTTTAAAGCCATAAAGCCAGGCTAGGATGCCCCATACATTTCCAACCTGGATCCCAAGGGATATCGACTCGAGGTGAGGTTGTACATACTAGCTTAGAGCATATTGAAGTAGAGTTCGGTCGGAGTCATGTCCACTTACGGTGCATCGGCATCATGTAGATGAACAAGTTCTCGCTTTCAAGCGAGTGTTGATGCACCAAGCTTTGTGAACATGCCTCCGTGTACAGCTGCAATGAGAGGATTTGAGATTCATATAAAATTCTTAAATCTTTACCTTGGTTACCTATGTAGGGGAACACTTCATAGTATTCTTCCTTCATAGCAGGGAGTTCAGGACCCTACATGTTAGTATAGCAAGAATCTATCTCTAGTTCATTATTATTACTGCTCTCCATATGAGTGTCTAGGCACAAGGCCTCCATAGAACAATTATCAACAGTTTTAGCATCATAAAAATCACTACTAGAGTGAGAGGCATCACAAACAAAAGTTGTAGTGTGACTCTCTTTGTCAACCTCACCTTTTTGTTCCTCCTTTTCATCGACTAGTGTTTTAATAGCAATGATAGAATCAAAATTAGAAGTTGAAGGTGTGAGCGGCTGATCAATCCGTTCTTCCTCCTTGTGCTCCTTTTCCTCTTCGCTCTTTATTGAGTCCTACAAAAGGTTATCTTTCTCCATGGCGGTTTTAGACCGCTTCAAATAATATAATACCAATGCATTATTACTTAAATTATTGTTGCAAAAGAGGAATATGAGGTATACTAAATTAAAAACTCCATCAAGTGCTTCACTTTCATCATCAATACTTCCTAGTCTAAATACCATTTCATATGCACCTTTGAAAAGAAAGTATTCTAGTACTTCTAAACTAGCATAGGATTTATCTCTATTATAGTTTGCTATAGTAGGATTGTTGGAACACTTACATTGAAAATTAAGGTGGTCATATTTTATACAAATTGTGCAATAATATTCATTATTAGCACGCAACCATAATGAATGCCTTTCCAATTGGTCCAACAATTTCTCTATCAGCTCATGTCTAGCAACCAGACTTGATGAACTTAAATCCTTTATCTCCTCCAATGCTTGTATTATCTCTTGAACAAAATTTATCTCGGAAGACATGATTAGTAGCAACAGTTTTTATAATTTTTTGGTTTTGTAATTTTTTTATTGTTTTCAGTACAAAAGAAAGCAGTAAGATAATAGCAACAAACTGAAATAAACTATGTGCAAGTAGATAACTGAATGTTTTGCTCCCTGACAACGGTGCCAATTTGATGATTGGGTTCCTGCACCAATAACAGGGTTATTGTAGTACTTGTAGCAGCAAATATTTAAAGAGTTTGTCCCGATGGGAGCTCGGCAAACACGACCCCGCAGCCACGTTGTCAATGTGACCATGTTCGCACCCAAAACATGGTTTGGAAATAGCCTATTCTATATGTTGCTAGGATAAATGAATTTAAGATGTTTTGTAATAACTACTACTAGGACCGGAAGAAAACTAGAACAAAACTAAAACTAAACGAGGTGAATGCAATGAGATGAAATATTAATGCTATGATTCCTCAAGTAATGTTGTGTATACCGGTGTGCATGGTAAGTGCTTATGGGATAGCTGTTAACTATAATTGTGGTTGTCCCTCATATACCATTGTCTCCCACCATTGGTAAGTGGCAACTAGACAACTCAATTGTCCACACCCTCTTCGTACATGGGTCGTCTCGTAGAGAATAGTATATTAAGGTAACAAGACCAATCAAGGTAAACCAGAGCAAAGGCATTAAGTTCTCTAGACAACCATACTCCTAAGCAAGTGTGCTGGTCACAAGATATCCCGTTTGTCACTTTGGGGTCAAGCAATTCGCAACATTATACCTGTCGTTGTATTGGGAACGGCAGTACCTGAGGAGGTTAGATAGAGGTGTGGGGACTGGCAAGGAAGCTATCGACGGCATCCGCAGGCAAGATTGGATACAAGCGAGCATGGCGGGACGCAAGAAGTACCCAGGTTCGGGGCCCTCGTGGTGAGGTAAAGCCCCTACTCCTGCCTGATCTGACTATGTGGGATATACGAGCTATAAGTGCTCCTTGAGCTGTGTTCTTTAGCTACTGCCTTAAATGCACTAAGACAAACCCTTTCTACTAAGGCCTTGCCTCTCCTTATATAGGCAGAGAGGCAAAGGTATCACTGGCTAGTCCGACTGGCGGGCCCCACAGGCGGGTCCCAGCCGACTAGTCATCTATAGTATCCAGTATGGCTTGTCTTATCGGAGTATGAGTGGTATGGCTGTACAAAGGATGCCGTACAGCCACAAGACAAAGCATCGCTCCAGCCACACCCACGCAAAGTCTTCGGTATGGGCAGGTGGTTGCCCGTCTTGTCATCGTACAGGGCGTACCGTGCACTGATACGCATCGCCGTCTCCGTCTCACCGATTGGGTCCGCTACGCTGTCAGATCCGCCGTCTCTTGCTGATCCGGCTACTGGGTGATAGCCAGCCCGTCTGTCTGTCTGTATGTGGTTCGTCACCAACGCGATCCGACGCCTGCTTATCCGGATGGGGTACCTGGGGATCATCCCCGACACTAGCCCGGCGCGTGTGGATTCCGCCCTTAAGCGAAATGTCGCGCTCCTTCTTGCTTTTGAATTTTCATCGGCTAAGCTGGCGGTTGCGCTACCCGTGGCGTCGATCTTGGCCGATCATCTTGACGCGCCATCATTGCTCTGCGGCGGGCAGCGTAACGTCCCGTTGCACGTCGCCTCGGGAAACTGTTGTCCGGCGCTTTGGTTCTCGCTCCAGGATCTTCTGCGCACGGGATCTAGGCGGCGGTTGGGGTGTGGGTTGCCCGGATGCGTGCCACGTGGCCCCGTCAACGGTTGCCCTTCAGGTCCTGTAAAGGGACGTCGCAGGGGAGGCAATTCTTTTCCTTCGCTCCCCCGCTGCAGTCTCCTTCTCCCTCGTGTGCTCTTGCTCCTGCGCTCTTGCCCTCTGCGCCGCCCGCTCGCCGTCGTCGATGCTACGGGCCACCGCCACTCTTCCGTTGCTGCTCCTCTCCACCAGCCGGAAATGGCCGCCGACCGCGGAGCCTGGTGCGGCTCCTCCGTCACCGAAGACCGAATCGCGAAGTACCGCGCGACCCGCGTCCTCCCGCCGGCGGAGGAGGTGGCGGTGCGGTTGGCGCCGGTGGGGGAGGTGTCGCCGCATTCGGCGGAGGGGGAGCGCGTCATCTTCCTTTCGCACCTGGCGTGCAGGTTCGTGCTGCCGCTGCACCCATTCTTCCTCATGTTCCTGGCCTTCTTCGACCTCTGCCTCCACCACCTCGGCGCCAACGCAATCGGAACGCTGGCGCACTTCATGGCGTTCTGCGAGAGTTATCTCGGGATCCAGCCGGATCTCGGGCTCTTCTGCCGGCTCTTCTGAGTTCGGCCGCAGGTGTAGTACACGAAGGGGCCGCTAGTCGTCTTCGGTGGCGCCTCCATTTACTCCCGCACCCAATCCGGCTACCCGAAGTTCTTGCTCCAGGACACGGTACGGCTGTGGCAGCAGTCGTACTTCTACGTCAAGAACGTCACCAACGTCGACCGGATAAACCTTCCGGCCTTCCAAGACGTCGAGTCCAGCCGGCAGAACTGGGACCTGAAGATCCACGGCGACAAGGCGGAGACGGACACGATGCTGGCACGCATGCGCTCCCTCGTCACCTGCCAGCTAACCGATCGGGACATCACTCTTAGCTGGATGTCCCGGCTGATGATGCCGATGCAGCAGCGGGTGCACAAGATGTGCTACTACTCCGGCCGGCTAGACCCGACCCGGCTATCGCACCGCGATCCCTGCTACCATAATTTGAAGGAGTGGTTGTGGATGATCAGCAAGGAGCGGCTGCCGAAGAACTGGAAGTTCAGTCTGGCGCCCTACAGCCGGGAGATCCGCGCGCCTCGGGTAAGTTCTCGTAGTCGGAAATTTTGCTTATTCTTTTTGTGTTATTTCCTTGTTCTGTCTGATTGACTTCTTGCATTCGGCGGATCTTCGCCTGCATCCTTCGCGAGGAGGGCGAGGCTCCCCTCGAGGCATTCACGCCAGACTTGCCCGAGCCGCGCGCTCGACGGTCCGGCGAGGAATCGGATGGGGACGGCGATGCCTTCCCTAGCCGGAACGACGAGCCGGCCGTCGACCCGCACGTGGAGGTGCACGAGGAGGAGGAGGCCGGGCCGACCACGGAGCCGGTGACGCACTCTGCGACGGACGGCGAAGCAGGTGGGAGCGGCTCCAGCCGTTCCGGCTCCCAAGAGGAGCCGGTCCGGCACCCTGCCGCCGAGCCACTTTGGCCGGAAGAAAGGGCCGCCCCCGGTCATGCCGGGGTACGTTTTTCCTCTCCCCCTCTATCTTTCGGTGCTTTCTGTCTATTTGTCCTCCTTCTTGTTTTTCTAACTTTGGCTTATTTTGCTTTTGCCTTTTCCTCCTTCTCTTTAGCACGTTGGTTTCTTTCGGAGCTGCGAGCCCGGCCCGGGCACCAACCGGGTCGCCGCCCCGCGCCCCGACTGAGCCAACCGGCGCCTCTCCTTCTTCTGAGGCGCAGCCTCCGCCTCCCCCTCGAGCTGAGCCGACTGCCTCCTCCCAGCCAGAAGCGGATCTCTCCCAGTCGGAAGGCTCCTCCACGGGCGCGCGGGGGGCTGCCGGCAAGGAGCTCGTCGTTGTTGGCGATGACAACTCCGACGAGGAGCTCGGGGAGGAGTGGCGAACGACGGTGGTCACGGCGAAGGAGTCCTTGGCCGTCAACACCGTGGACGACGACGCTTCCTCTGCCGCTTCGCTGTCGGACCTTGCCGCCACGCTCGAGCTGGCGGTGAAGGAGATCCGGCTGCTTGAGGCCACAGCCGGCGGGAACCGGACCCTGGAGCAGAAGCTTGCTGCCGCCACCGGGACCTCCCAGAGTAAGTTCGCTTTATCTGTCTTGCTCTTTTTTTACTGATAGCCGGTTTCGTTGCAGCCATCCTTGTGTGCACTCAGCGCGAGATCGGTCGCTTGAAGAAAGCGAACGACCGAGTGAGCAAGTCCAACTCCACTCTGCGGCTGCAGAACAAGGATTGGCACATGCGGGTAGACGGTTTGGAGGCCACCGTCAAGGAGCACGACGCCTCGCTCGCTAGCCGGGCCGAAGCCTTCTCCCTTCTCGAGGCCCAGAACAAGGACCAAGAGAAGGAGATAAAACGGCTAGCGGTCAAGGAGAAGGCGCTAGTGGAGGAGCTGATGCAGGTTGGCCATACTGCCAAGGGTGAGTTCTTTCTTCCGTCTTCCTTTCTTTCCGGATCCGGTAGCCGGATCTGACTCCTCTTTTCTGACAGCTTTTTACCCCGGTATAGACCTGCTGGCCTACAACCGGCTGCAGGAGAACTGGCCGGGAGTGCAGCCAACGGCTCAGGAGATTGTCGTCCTTCTTGGCGAGGAAGCTGCGAAGCTTCGTCAGGCGGAACGAGATGTCTTCTCCTTCATGTGGCTAGAGGCTCCGGTTCCGGAGACGATGGCGCAGCTGGCGGCGAAGGTGGGAGAGGTGCCGGCTGCGGTGGATCGGCTGCGGGACTTGGCGGCACGGGCCGGAGCGGAGATGGCTCTGGCCCTCATGCTCTCCTAGTACAAGGACGCTCGCGTTGAGAAGATCGACGGTGGCTTCCGTGCTGGAGCCGACCTTGCCGCCATCCGCCAAGCCCATCCGGAACTCCGCGGGTCCGCCATCAAGATCGCCGATTACGTGGATCCTGACGAGGTGCTCACCGACTCGGAGTCCATCGGCACTCCTGATGCGGAGGGCTCGGTGCCGCCAGCCGTAGGCGCAGGAACTGGATCAAGCTTCGTGCCCCCTCTGCCGCCTGAAGCTTCTGCCGGCCAGGGTCCCCTGCACGGCAAGGGTCCTGCCGTCTAGTTATTGCCCCGGGATGCCGGGTGTATTTGTCTTGTCTTATATGTTCATGAACCTTGTCCGTTTGTACCGGTTGTCTGTGATGCCGGGTAACTTATGGGAGCTTCGTCTCCTTTTTGTTTATTATTGTTGAAATTCTTGAATCTTCCTTGTGTGTTGAGCTTTCCTTTTGCGTATTTTGCCCGACTAACCAGTCCGGCTACACACCTTTAGCCGGGCGCCCTGCACCTCCAGTGGGGGCACACTAGCGCACCCACTGGGTGTAGCCCCCAAGATTCGGAGTAGCTGGCGCAGCCAGGTGCTTCGAATCTTTCTTATTTCTGCCAAGTCTTCTAACTTTATCTGACTAGACACGTCCCAGTCGGCCGCTTTCGTCGGCTGAATGCCTTCAGTCGGGGGAACTAACATTCCAGTGGGGGCGTGCGAGCGCACCCACTGGGTGTAGCCCCCCGAGATTCGGAGTAGCTGGCGCAGCCAGGTGCTTCAAATCTTTCTTATTTCTGCCAAGTCTTCTAACTTTATCCGACTGGCCACGTCCTAGTCGGCCACTTTCGTCGGCTGAACGCCTTCAGCCGGGGGAACTAACATTCCAGTGGGGGCGCGGCGCACTCCACTGGTGTAACCTCCAGATTGAGAATGGCGCAGCCAGGTGCTTCGAATCTTTCTTGTTTTTCCTTGCTCCCGCCCTTGCCCTCACCTGGGCTCCGAACAGCCGGCTAAACGCCCTTATCCGGTTAGGAACTACGAGACTCCACTGGGGACGCAGTGGGTGTAACCAAGGGCCCACCAAAGGGAGCGCTTGATGAAGGCAAGGGCTTCGAATCTTCTTTCCTTCTCCTAAATTCCGACTCTAGGTAGTCGGACAAGAATGCACATATGCGTACACATACATCTTCATAGGTTAATAGGTTAGTCTATCAAATCGTAGCCGAAAAACGGCTTGTTTTTTCGAAAACTGGCTTGCTCCTTTCTAGACACTTAGTCGCCTTCTCGTGCGTTCTGCTGTTTTTGCTGCGTCCTTGCCGGGCAGCCGGGTTGCGGTCTACAGCCGGAATCGAAGGAGTCGACAATTACATTACGCAGCTGGATTAGTTCGAGCTAGTTGCGGGGTCGGGCGCTGATCATCGCGTCTCCTCCCTGTTTTTCGTGTGGGATGCCTCGGGCTTTTGCTCTTGCTAGCCGAACAGCCGGGTTGCGGTCTGTAGCTGAGACGAAGAGTGGGCCTCTGACATCATCGCACACTACTCAGCCGGTTTGTTGACTTAACAGGCCGGGCCAGCCAGTGAGCCCCCGGGTAGGTGTTGCCGGAGCCGGAAAATTTGAACCGGAAAACAAGTGCACGCACATTTCTAGAAGGAGCCCCCGAGATTCTCGTGGGAATCCGCATTTTCATTCATGGGGTTTTCGGGATACATACACTGCTTGGCGACTAGGTGTAAAACGGGCGCAGCAGGGCCGCGTTCCAAGGACGTTCAGTCTCCTCCTCTGATTTGTCCATCTTGTTCTTGCACGGTGCTGTGCGTCGATGAGGTAGTAGGAGTCGTTGGGCAGCGCCCGGCTGATGATGAAGGGGCCCTCCCAGGGTGGTGATAGCTTGTGCACGCCCTTCGTGTCTTGCACCAGCCGGAGAACCAGGTCGCCCTCGCGGAATGCGACTGGGCGAATCCGGCTTGAATGGTAGCGACGTAGTCACTGTTGGTACAAGGCAGATCTGGATAGGGCCAGCTCGCGGGCCTCCTCCAGGAGATCCACCCCGTCCTCCCGCGCCTCCTTGTTGGCTTGATCATCGTAGAGGAGCTTGCGAGGGGAGTCGAATTCGATGTCGGCGGAGAGGACGGCTTCCGATCCGTAGACCAGGAAGAATGGCGTGTAGCCGGTTGACCTATTTGGTGTGGTGCGGAGGCTCCACAGCACAGCCGGAAGTTCTTCGATCCAACATCCGGGTGACCGCTCCAATAGCTCGATGAGACGTGGTTTGATGCCGGCTAGCACCAAGCCGTTTGCTCGTTCGACTTGTCCGTTGGACTACGGGTGTGCAACGGAGGCGAGGTCCAGTCGGATGCCCTTGTTGCTGCAGAACCGGGCAAAGGCCCCCTTGGCGAAGTTTGTGCCATTGTCGGTGATGATGCTGTTGGGGTAGCCGAAACGGTTGATGATGTCGGTGAAGAAGGTAACAACCGTCGGTCCATCCAGCTTCCGGATAGGCTTGGCCTCGATCCACTTTGTGAACTTGTCCACTGCTACCAGCAGGTGGGTCATTCCCGCGCGGGCTCGCTTCAAGGGACCGACCATGTCGAGGCCCCAAACTGCAAAGGGCCAGGTGATCGGTATGGTCTTGAGTACCGAGGTTGGCATGTGCCTGAGCTGCCCGAAGCGCTAGCACCCAAAGCACGCGCAGACCAGTTGCTCGGCATCCTCGAGAGCGGTGGGCCAATAGAAACCATGGCGAAATGCCTTGGCGACTATCGCCCTTGACGAAGCGTGGTGCCCACACTCACCCTGGTGGATGTCCTTGAGTAGCCGGTAGCTCGTGTCCACATCAACACATCTTTGGAAGATACCAGATACGCTGTGCTTGTACAGCTCGCCGTTTATGATGGTGTACGTGTGTGCGCGGCGCCGGATTTGCCTGGCCTCTACCTCGTCGTCCAGGAGTTCTCCATTGGCGATGTAGTTCATGAAGGGTTGTGCCCAGGATGGCACTTCCCGGATGACGAGGACGCTCCTGTCCTCCGGCTGACGGGTGTCGGGGGGTCGTCCGGGTGGAATATCCGGGACGGCAGCCCCCGAGCCATTAGGCGAGCCGGCAGCCCCCAGGTCTTGTGAGCCGGAGGGCACTGCCTGGCCGGAATTGGTGCGGGTTTTCTTCTTTGGTGGTTCTGCCGGCTCCGTTTCTGCTGCTCCGGCCGCCGGAACGCTTCCCGCCCAGACGATGGAGTCTGACTCTGGCGAGGGGTTGATGGATGGCTTGCGCAGATGCTCCAAGGAGACCCCTGGCGGGATGGCCTGCCTGGTGGATCCTATCTTGGAGAGCGCGTCGGCTGCCTCGTTGTTGGTGCAGGGGACGTGGTGGAATTCGCATCCGTCGAAGGAGGCGCTGAGCTTCTGGATGTGGAACCGGTAGAGATCCATGTTTGCATCTCTGGCATCCCATTCCCCGGACACCTGTTGCACCACCAAGTCCGAATCACCGAAGCACAGGATCCGGTTGACACCGATCTCCTTGGCTAGCCGGAGACCGTGCGCCAGTGCTTCGTATTCGGCTATGTTGTTGGAGGCCTTGAAGTGGATTTGCAGCACATACTCCAGCTGGTCTCCTTTGGGCGAGGTGAGCATGATGCCGGCTCCCAAGCCCCCGAGCATCTTTGACCCGTCGAAGTGCATCAGCCAGTGGTCCGAATCCGGAACCGGTGGGAGATCTGAGTCTTAGCCCGGTCGGCGAGGAAATGCCTTAGCGATTTGATCGTGAGCCGGGGCTCGTACTGGATGGAGTAGGCGGCGAGCTTGATGGCCCGCTTGGCGACTCGGCCGGTGGCGTCCTTGTTGCCGATGATTTCCGAAAGGGGTGTGGTGCATACAACCTTGATCGGGTGCTCCTGGATGTAGTGCTTGAGCTTCTTGCATGCCAGGTACACACCATAGCACATGTTCTGGTAGTGGGGGTAGTTCTGCTTGAAGAGGGAGAGAACCTCGCTGAGGTAGTAGACGGGTCTCTGAACCGGCTAAGCCTTTCCTTCCTCGGGGCGCTCCACCACCAGGACGACGCTGACGACTCGGCTGGTGGCTGCTATACAGAGCAACATCGGCTCCTTGCTTGCTGGCTGGGGGAGAACTGGTGTTGTGGATATCATGCGCTTGAGGTCGTGAAACGCGGTGTCGGCTTGCGAAGTCCAGGTGAACTTGTGCGTCTTCTTCATCAGTTGGTATAACGGGAGTGCCTTCTCCCCCAGCCGGCTGACTAAACGACAGAGGGAAGCCAGGCATCCGGTGAACTTCTAGACTCCGAGCAGGTTCTTGGGCGGCTGCATCCTCTCGATGGCCGCGATCTTCTCCGGATTCGCCTCGATACCTCGTTGTGATACGAGGAAACCGAGTAGCTGACCGGATGGTACTCCGAAGACGCACTTCTCTGGGTTTAGCTTCATCTGGTACTGGCGGAGGTTGCCAAATGTTTCTCCCAGATCCTCGAGGAGGGTGCGCTTTTCCCTGGTCTTGATGACCATGTCATCCATGTAAGCGTGCACGTTTCGGCCTATCTGCGAGTGCAAGCATTTCTGCATACATCGCTGATAGGTGGCGCCTGCGTTCTTTAGGCCGAAAGGCATGGTTACATAGCAGAATGCCCCGTAGGGGGTGATAAATGATGTCTTAATCTGATCAGCCGAGTTTAGCCGGATCTGATTGTACCCGGAATAACAATCTAGAAAAGACAACAAATCACAGCCGGTCGTGGAATCGATGACTTAATCGATACGGGGCAAGGCGAAGGGGTCTTTCGGACACGCCTTGTTCAGGCTGGTGTAGTCGATACACATGCGCCAGGTCTTGTTCTTCTTCAACACCAAGACTGGGTTCGCCAGCCATTCTGGGTGGTACACTTCCATGATGAACCCGGCTGCGAGGAGCCGGGTGATCTCATCACCAATTATCCTTCTCTTCTCCTCTGCGAACCGGCGCAGAGGTTGCTTGACCGTCCTGGCATCCGACGCACATGAAGTGAGTGCTCGGCGAACTCCCTCGGCACACCCGGCATGTCCTTGGGAGACCATGCGAAAATGTCCCGATTCTCACGGAGGAAGTCGACGAGCGTGCCTTCCTATTTGCTGTCCAAGCCTGCACCAATGGTGACGAACTTAGTCAGATCGGATGGGTCGAGCAGGATCCTCTTTGTCTCCTTTGCCGGCTAGAAAGCTCCTTCTTCAGCCGGTTTGCTGCTAGCTGGAATGTCCTGCTGGGCCATGGCCACATTGCGCATGATCGCGCGCTTTTCTTCGGCTATGATGAGGGCCTCTGCCAGTTTGGAACCGGCTGAGGCGCACTCCATCGATCGCCTGAAGCAGCCGGCGAGGGTGATCACGCCGTGGGGTCCCGGCATCTTCGTCTTGAGGTACGCGTAGTGGGGGATGGCCATGAACTTGGCGAGGGCGGGGCACCCGGGGAGATCATGGTAGGAGCTCGTCAGATTTACCACCTCAAACCAGATTGGTTCGCGGCAGAAGTTCTCCTCGGTCCGAAGATGGCGTCTAGCTGGATTTTCCCAGGTAGGCTGGCTGGTCCCGCGATGCCGTGGAGCGTCGTGGTAGTCGGGCGAGGTTGCTTTCATGAATGCCCAGCTTCTCCAACAAGGGTGGTAGAGGAGGTTGAGGCTGCTGCCTCCGTCGATGAGGACGCGAGAATCGGCAGTCGCAGCGTTGGAGAGCGATGAGAGGTCGAGCACCATGGCGTAGCCCGAGTCGGCGGATGCTCAGCTGATCTGCCCGGCTCTAGGTGATGGGGTTTCCGACCAGTTCAGTCTTGGGGACGGAGAAAGCGATGGCGTTGACCTCCTTGGGCGTCGCGGCTGTGCTTGTCGTCCTGCTCCGTCTCGAAGATGTGGTAGGCGGCGTGCGGCTGGGGGTAGCCATTGTTGTTGTTGCCGCCGTTGCCGCCGTTACCATCATTGCCGGCTCCCCTAGCCGGTGGTGGGGGTCCACCCGGTGGGGGAGGCGGGAGACGAGGCTGGTTGCCCTGGTCCTTTAGCTGGCGGGTCTAGCTACAGTTCCGGGTGTTGTGCGTAGCCGGCTTGAAGGGACCACTATGCCACTTGCACGGGCCGTCGATCATCTGGTCGAAGGTGAGCCAGGGCTTCTGCCTTCTTGCCTCATTAGCCGGTCCGTCGGGCGCACCCTCCACGGCATTGACCTATCGTGCGTGGTAGCGAGGCTTCTGTTGTCCGGCCTGGCGGTCCCCATGGAACCGATTGTCGTTGCCGTGGCGTCTAGAGGATCCGGCTTCGCCAGCCGGATTGCTCGGACGGTCGCGAGCCGGCTCCGTGGGAGTCGGACGGTCGTCCGCGTTTACTCGGAAGGGCTTCTTCATGGCGGCATCCGCCATGGCGTACTGGTCCGCAACCGTCATGAGCTCCGCCATGGTTTTCGGCTTGTCACACAGTAGCCGGTGGTGAAGCATGGTGCCCTCTCGGCATCCTTCGATGAAGAAGCTGATGGCTTGGCTCTCCAGGATGACCTCGCAAGTGTTGCGGAGCTCCGTCCACTTGGCGAGGTACTCGCGGTCGGTCTCGCGGTCGCCCTGGACGCACAAGGCCAGGTCGCCCGGGCGCCCTGGACGCTTGTACGTGCCGTTGAAGTTGCAGACGAACACCTTCTCGAAGTCAGGCCAGGCGTTGATGCTGTTGGGCGCAAGGCTGTTGAGCCATGTCCTTGCGGACCCGGTTAGCATGAGAGGGACATAGCGCACAGCTGTGCGCTTGTTCCCGTGGGCGATGCCGACTGCCGTAGCGTAGTCGGTCAACCAGTCTTCCGGTTTCATGCTACTGTCGTACTTGGGGGTGTCCTTGGGCAGGGAGAATTTATCCGGAAACGGCTCGTTTCGGATGCAGGGTCCGAAACAAACCGGGCCGATCGAATCTTCCTCCTCCGTGACGCGCGCTTGAGCGAGGAGCTCGATGCGGTCGTGGGCATCCGGACAATCCGGGTTGGGCGCTCCCACCCGGCCCGAGAGACGGGAACCGGCTGGTCTGGGCGCTCCGGCTGGCAGTGGGGGAGGTGGTGGGTTGTTGTTAACCGTCTGCTCCTGGCGCGGCTGGCCCCTGTTGCCTGAGCTGCGACGCCTGATGCGGGTGCTGGGCGGCTGAGGGGAGGACGCCTGCTGGGTGTCGCGCGGCACGCCCCTGCTGTTGGCAGGTAGCTTGCTCCCTCTGGAGTAGCTAAGGTCTTCCTGCATCTGCCGGTTGGCATCGGCTACTGTCCATGAGCCTGAGAGCTCTGCCTGTGGCGTCTTTGGCGGGCTCGAGCCTCGCCCTCTAGGCTAGGAAGCTCCTCCGCTGCGGCTCACGCCGCGTGCAAGTTCTTGATGGGCGTGCTGTAGGTGGGCCGTGTGAGGGCAGGCGCGGGATCTGGTTCCCCGTCCTTTTCCATCCTACCGCCCAGCTCACCGCCCGCCGTGCACAGCGCGCCCGGCTGCTCGGCTCCACCGTAGCCGGAGTGAGGCCGTGCGCGCGGTCGTACTCGCGCCGAGTGATCTCAAGTTGCTTGCGGGCTGCTACCAGCTCCATGGCCTCCTGGAGAAGGATCTGTCTCTCCATGGTGAAGTTGGCCTCCGCCTCCTCCGGGTTATCCTCGAGGTTAACCGGCGTCAGGAGCCGATCAATGGCATCCTCCACCGGGTTCCGAGGCTGCGGGGGAGCGGAAGTTCCGACCTCGTCCGCGCCTCGCTCCCACGGCTGGCAGGGATTCAAGCTGGATCCGGCCATCATGACCGCCACGCCGCGGGGTGCGGCGGAGGTGCTGCCGTCTGAGCGCGGCAGCTCCGTGACAGAGACGATTTCCCTAGGGAAACGCTCCGGGACGGTGGCAACGTAGATGGGGAGATTTCCGAATAGCAGGACGGTGTCGTTCGCTGGGAAGGAAGTTCCGGCAAAGCAGGAGGCGTTGTCGATGACGCAGTTGAACTTGCCAAGCGTGAGCACCAGGCCGGAGGCCACGCGCTCACCGGCTGAAGTGCGGGGTCCCGTGCGGAACGTCACTCCGGTCGAAGCCATTTTCCCCACGGTGGGCGCCAACTGTCGTTGTATTGGGAACGGCAGTACCTGAGGAGGTTAGATAGAGGTGTGGGGACTGGCAGGGAAGCTATCGACGGCGTCCACAGGCGAGATTGGATACAAGCGAGCATGGCGGGACGCAAGAAGTACCCAGGTTCGGGGCCCTCGTGGTGAGGTAAAGCCCCTACTCCTGCCTGATCTGACTATGTGGGATATATGAGCTACAAGTGCTCCTTGAGTTGTGTTCTTTAGCTACTGCCTTAAATGCACTGAGACCAACCCTTTCTACTGAGGCCTTGCCTCTCCTTATATAGGCAGAGAGGCAAAGGTCTCACTAGCTAGTCCGACTGGCGGGCCCCACAGGCGGGTCCCAGCCGACTAGTCATCTATAGTATCCAATATGGCTTGTCTTATCGGAGTATGAGCGGTATGGCTGTCGTAGGTACAGTGGATGCCATGCGAGCCCGCCGTCAGCACATGCCACTGTTCCAGCGTCACCCACGCAAAGTCTTCGGTATGGGCAGGTGGTTGCCCGTCTTGTCATCGTCTGAGGCGTGCGTTGCACCGTCATACGTCGTTCTGTCTCACTGATTGGGTCCGGCTACATCGTCATATCCGGTTGTCTCTTGCTGATCCGGCTACTGGGTGATAGCCGGCCCGTCCTGTCGGCTGCGTGAGTCGGCCGGATGACCGATCCGGATCTGTTTCTAATCCGGATGGGGTACCTGGGGATCATCCCCCTGACAATACCTATCTATATCATGAGTGATCTCGAGGGAAATCTGGGCGGTGCATCCTAAGTTGCTATTGTCTCCGCAAATCACTTATATAAAATAGCCTATTAGTTCTACCCATGGAATAACGGAGACTAATGATAAGTTTTGTGACATTTCGTGAATCCCTAGTAAATTCATCAACAATGTATTGGACGTCTCCAATCACTAGAATAATATCATGAATAGAACAATGTAAAGAGAAAGCACAAACATATTAATTAACAAGAACATACCACACTTAAATTACTCAAATCATCATAACATTAATAAAAGGGGGTTCAAGCCATGTTACAACCCATCACGGAGATCATGATGGGGAAGGATGAAGGAGTAGCAGTGATGGAGATGGTGATGACGGTGCGGTGATGGTGGCGTCAGCGTGGTGATGGTGGTGTCCTCCTTCTCCTCCTCTTCTTACTTGAATGGCTTGATGGTGTTGATGGAGATCTGGATCTTGGTGGAGCTGTAGAAGCTATGGAGGCGGCACGGCGGCAGGGCACCGCCGTGGAGGCGGTAGATGGGATCTAGATCTTGTATATGGTGTATGGTGGCTTCCTCCTCTCTTCTTTGACTCCTCCCTCCTTTATATAGGCCTTGGGGTGCCCTAGGGTTCCCTCAATACCGTCATATGACTTAGGGAAGGCTCTAGAGCTTCCGGAGGGCGAAATCCCGTCATTTGCGACCTTTTTGGCAACTATACGGCAGGAGCTATACGGCTGGAATTTTTGCTCCCGCCGTATAGTTTTTGAAGCACCGACTGGAACTGCCGGATGTTGAAGTACTGAGGATAGTGGAGCCCGGGGCCCAACTGGCCGGGCTGTCGGCCGACATTACAGGAGCGTGCTGGCATCGGTACTTGCACCACCGACCGCAGCGGTCGGTGTTTGAATGCCCTAGGACTCACCTTCTTATCCTCGCGTGCCCGTGGCCAACCCCACCTTCATTCTTCTTCCTCTCTCAGCCCCGCATGCCTCTGCTTTTTCCTCTCGTTTCCAGCGAGCTGCACCGATTTTGAGCTCCGATTTCCACCTAAATTTGTTGCTGAGATACAAAAAAGCTATTAGAGTCCCGATCAACTCATGGGATAGGCTGGTGAAATCACTTGAGGCATTTTTGTGGAGGGATATTTGTGGTGTTCTTGGGGAGAAATGGCTATGGTGGAGGCTGCAGCTTGAGCCAACTGCACGGTGGAGGTGCCGATCCGGTGAGTGAGGCTGCTGCACGGACGGACTTTGCATGCTTCAACGGTAAACCCTCATTTCTTGCTAACTGCGGTCATTTGTGTATGTTTATCGGTAGCCTTAGATGTGGTCTATTAGCTGCAAGATTATCCGGCTACAAGATTAGAAGTATATTTGTAGACTATATAGTGCCACTGTACGGGCATTTGAAAAATTGTGGTCTTTTTTAGGTCGGAAATTATGTCAAATAATGTAGTGTTTAGGTTCTACTATAGTAACGGTGTCGTTAGAACAAACGAGCACGGAGTTGATTTGGGGGAGTTCAGTTTTATTGATGAAGTGCTCCAGGATCCTGAAACAGTGTCTGTTACTAAGTTGAAGGATTGGTTATCTCCTTGTTTAGGGCTCCCTTCGACCCATATTGTCGATGTGCATGTATTATGGATTAAGACAAGGATTAGACTTGATTTTTATTTGAGACCGATAGAAGTGCAAGCTAAATGGGTTAAATGGGTGAAAGCCTCTGAGAAAAGGGGAGTTAACCCCATTTTGTTAGTGCTTCCTGTGGCAAAAGAGCATGGGCATGATCATGGCCAGAGTAGTTAGACCCAACATGTTGGTGGTGGTTATGATCATGACCAGGGCAATCAAGCCAAAGACGAAGGTGGCGGTGGCTACTATCATGGCCAGAGCAGTTAAGGCCAAGATGGCGGCGGTGGTTATGAATCTGGTCAGAGTAGTTATGCACACACCGAGGGTGGTGGTTATGAATCAGCTGAAGGTAGTCATGGGACAGGAGAAGATATTTCCAGTGGTGAGGTCGATGAAGATGAGATACACGAAGGTTGGTTGCAAGATCAGATGGAAGCCGAAAATTCAGAAGGTGACAATGATAACTCTCATGATTCCGCCAAGTATGATCAAGAAGAGATTGTCCAACCTATTCCAGCATCATGGAATAATGACCACACAGTAGCAATGAATGTGAACGATGAGCATGATTCCGCATGGCACTATCACGCGAACAACATATCCCTAGGTGCATTATATCCTAGCAAGAGACGTCTGCATGAAACAATCATTGAGTGGGCATTGTCCATGCAACGGGTCTTCAAAATGACGGTGTCATCACAAAAATATTTGACATTGGTCTACCCGGTAGCCGGATGTCCGGCCAGGGTCCATGCGCATCGTCCTATGTATGAAACCAACTAGAAGGTTACGGATGTTGTGTTGCACACATGTCAACTTCCCAACGTCCTTCAAGACCATCATAATCTCACGTCAACCCTCCTGGCTAGATTGTTATACACTGAGATAGTGGAGACCAAAGCCATGGTGGTGAAAGCTATCATTAGCAAAGTTGCTGTCAGATTTTGCTACAATATTTCTTATGGAAAGGCTTGGAGGACTAAGCATAGGGCACTAGAGGCAAGATTTGGTTTGTTTCGAGACGGATACGTCTGTGTTGTTCGGATGCTCCAGACACTGCAGGCTAGGAATCCAAGCACCTACATCGACATCCAACACTTTACGTTGCCTCAAGAACCAAATTCGAGGGTGATGCATCGAGTGCTTCTCATTTGCTATATGCATAGAAGCTTTCACTCACTGTCAACTAATCATTTGTGTGGATGGCACATTTCTCACTAGAAAGTACAGGGGTTGGATCTTGACTGCCATAGGTCAAGACGGGAACAATCAAGTTGTTCCACTTGCATTTGCTTTCATGGAGAGCGAGAACACCGAGAGTTGGGTATGGTTTTTCAGGAAGCTGAAGATAGCAATCATGAGGGATGTACCGAATGTGTGCGTCCTTCATGATAGGCATCCGGGTATACTCAGCACAATTTGGAAGTTGACGCAGCCTGCTCCTAATGAAGCAACTCCATGGCAGGACATGCAGAGTCGTTGGTGCATGTGGCATCTAGGGGCTAAGTTTTTCTCACAGTTCAGGAACAAGGCCCTTATGAGCCTATTCAAGAAGCTTTGCAACCAGAACCAGGAGTGTAAGTTAATCAAGTGTCGAACCTATATGGATGAATTCACTAAAAAACATTTTAGGCAGGGGAAAGCAACTAGAGCATCAGCTTGATGACCCACAAGTATAGGGGGTGTATCGCAGTATTTTTGATAAGTAAGAGTGTCGAACCCAACGAGGAGCAGAAGGTGCTGGCTAGTGGTATGGATCAGGAATTCTCTGCAAATACTTAGCAAACGGATTTTTAGGGGTTTTCGATAAAGCAAGTAAACAAAGTACGAGTAAACAAAAGACAGTAAGAATGAATGCAGCAAGTGGCCCAATCCTTTATGCAGCAAAGGACAAGCCGGTTGTATTTCTTAAGATGACCAAACGTTCTCGAGGACACATGGGAAGACTGTCAAGTGCTTTCGCTTCATATAGTTGATTAATCTTCTTTAGCTTGCTAAGTGTTGTGTGGGTGAACCTGTGCTAATGTACCGCCCCATCCAAGACTAAATACATACTTGTGATTATACTCCTTGCAAACATCCGTAAGTACAAGAAAGTAATTAAGGTAGAAACCTAACCACAGCTTTAAACTCTAAGACCCTTACGTCCCTTGTGCAATGGTTTCCTAACGGGGGTTCAGGTTTCTGTCACTCCGGCAACCCCTACGATTAGTAGCCAAATACACAATGCATTCCCCTAGGCCCATATAGGTGAAGTGTCATGTAGTCGACGTTCACGTGACACCACTAGAAGAAGTACACCACAACTTAAATAACAATCTATTGAATCTTTCTCAACATAACTCCACTACTAACAACAAGACTTCTCCCATGTCCTCAAGAACAAAACGAACTACTCACAAGACATCATATGGATCATGATCAAAGATGGAATAATGATGTATAACAATCTGAACATAAACAATAATTCAATGGTTCACTCAATAGCATCAACTACAAAGAGTAATCAACACCGAGAAAGTTTCCCCTATGAACTATGCAAGATTCAACGCAATTGTTACAGCAATATGGAGATGGTGATGAGGGTGCTGATGGTGATGATGGTGTTGGGGGGATACCCCCGGGTAGGGTCACTCCGGGGTATAAAGGCCGAGTTAGCCAAGGTTCGGCAAGGTCAAAGCGGATGCTGGCCGGGTCACCTCAAGGTAGGCCGGATCACGGAGTAACCCGGACCAGGGGGGTCGCCTAACATTATCTCAGCCGACTTAAGGAATAAGTTGGAAGTGCTTGTCTAACTTGTATGCAGGAACAGGTATGGCCGGATCTACTATGATCCGGGTCCCGTTTAGCTTTTGGGAGAAGGAAGGAATCTCGCTGGTCAAAAAGAAGGCCGATGCGCCTGCATGGCCGAAGCGGCAAGGCGGGACCACCGGTCATGGCCGACAAGGGTGGCACGCCCATGTTGGGTGAGCGCCCGAGAGGCTCACGTAGCTAAAGCATGTGTGACGCGGTGGAAAAGCACCCCGGTCGGCTTACCACTTTGAGAGGAGGCATATTCTTAGGAATATGCCTCCACGTATGCCCTAGGCAGAGACCAATCCACCTCTATATAAGGGGGGCTAGGGTTTCACTAGAAGGGGTTGGGTTTTCTTCTATTCTGATTTGGCTGAGGTTTCAGGTGTGAACTATGGGTGAGAGTAAGAGAGCTCCTTCTTCCTCCTCTCACCAATTCAGCTCTAGGAGCACCTGTAATCTTGAAAGGAAAGCAATACAAACTTCTGTGTGGAGAATCACTTCACTATCCCTCCCTGGATTCCCCTAGCGTGTATTAGTCCCCACCTTTAGCCTATCCATGGCATCTGCCGTGACACCACCACGACAGTTGGCGCCCACCGTGGGGCTAGCGGCGCTAGCAGGGGTCAAGATCCGGATGGGAAACTTCATCGCCACCGGCGAACGCATCGTCTCCAGGCTCGTTCAGCGCTTTGGAGCGCTGGACTTTGTCAACAACAACGCAGGCTGCTTCGGCACGCACCCACTTCCGCGCAACGGCCTCTTCGTCAAGCTCGGCGTGCATGAGGTCTACGTTGTTGTCGACGTAACGTGCGCTCATCCGCGCCGCATCGTCGAAGCAGGGGAACCACCCCTCACTGTGGCTCGCCGGGCGCATATCGTTCGCTCCCCGGACCATGCAGAGGTGATTATGACCGCGCCTGGTGCGGGCGCAAACAAGGATCCAGCGCCAGATCCGGTGGTAACGCCTAAGGCACCAAGGAAAGCTAGAGGTCCTCCACTAGAGAGGCCAGAAAATGTGTTGAGAGAGGCGATGGATATCTTGGCAAACCCTGTAGTAGCAGCAGTAGATCCGACTCGGGCGCAGGCCGAGCTGGAGGAAACTAGCAAAAGATACTAGAAGGCGCAAAGAAAATAGCCGCGACACAGCAGTCGTTGAACATGACGCTGCGTGTGTATGCAAAAGCAAACAAAGTTGATACGGTAAAAGTAAAAGGGAGAAATCTCATGAGTGAGATGAACAGAGAAGGTGATAATGGAGCCAAGGAATCGGAAAACTGTTTATCCGTGGGGCTGTCGAAGTATAGTACCCCGGCGAAGAACCTCAGAGCAGCGGATGCGGCTACATCCGAGTTAGAGGGTCTGACGGGTGAGGCCCGTCAAAGACAACAAGATAGGGTTAACGAGCTAGTTCGGATCGCAAACAGACAGAACAAAGAGCTACTCAGAGCTAACCTGGAGAGAGCTAGAGCTTCCAAAATCATCCATTCGGCGATGGGTAACCCGGAGAAATCCGCTGGAGCCGCATCGTCTCCTCATGGTGGTCCAAGGAGAGAAGAGGTAGTAACCTCGGCCAGACGGAACAAACAGATTGTCCCGTACGATCCGATGCGGGCAGGAAAAGGAAAAGAAGCGCAGAAAAATGATGATCGACGAAGTGTGAGCCGAGGTAACCATGACCAAGGCAATGCCGGTCAAGGGAACGCTGCCAACGGCAATGCCGGACAGCGAAACTCAGCAGGAGCAGGACAACCGCATCAGCGGAATATACCAAGGCAAGATCAAAGTGCCGGCCGAGGTATGCAATAGAGAGGTGCGCCACAAGAGCAAAACCGGTACAATGACGGCGATTCGGAGATGGTGAACGCAGGGTACCCAAGACCGGACTATCATGTGATAGGGTCAAGATTGGGAAGCAGGGATTTGATGCCGGATGATGCCAGGTTGAAACTGGATCACCTATATAGGTCGAAACAGATCGAATGTCAAGGTCCACCGGGTCCAGCGTGCTTTGGACCCCGTATCATGAAGGAGCCACCGGTACCCAACTTCCAGCTGCCCAGGAAAACGAAGACGTATGACGGCAGTACCAAGCCTGAGGATTGGCTGATAAACTATGCTACGGCTGTGAAAATTGCCACTGGCAACTTGAGATGGGCTGTACGATACGTACCCTAGATGTTGGAAGGTCCGGCAAGAGTATGGCTGAACAATTTACCACCCGGAAGCATCAACTGCTGGATAGATTTTGAGGAAATGTTTACCAGCAATTTCTCAAGTACATATCAGAGGCCAAATAGGCCGCAGACCCTAGCAATGTGCAAGCAAAGACCTAATGAAACAGACCGTGAATTCTTGACCCAGTGGTGTACCATGAGAAACTCGTGTGAGGGTGTCATAGAGTCACAAGCCATAGCATGGTTCGCGCAAGGGTGCAGATATGGCAGCGAGCTATGGATGAACTTGCAAAGGAAAATGCCAATTACGTTGGCAGAGATGATCCGGATTGCCGATTCATATGCTTTGGGTGATCTGACTAAACCTAGGCTCGCATCAAACGTGTCGAACAAGGAATACTATCAGAGGGATGGAGCCGGGTCATCTCGGAGGAATGACTACAGAGGAAAAAGAAGAGATGATAGACCGGATCATCACTACGGTTCGCAACAAGTTGCGGCTGTGAATCAAGATCAACCCGGAGCAGGGAGCAATCAGCGCTAGAAAACTGGAGGGCAATGGACTCCAAGAAACGATGGCAAGAAAGCATGGACGCCGGAGCAAAAGAGACAGTGGCAAGAAAAGAAAGACCGTCCGACGTATATCTATGAGTCGATGTTGGACCAGCCGTGTAAGTTTCACACACCAAAACCGAGTAATCCAGCGGGTCATACGACGAGGCAATGTGAGTGGATGCGCAAGATTGAACAAGGTGGTTCGGGGAATGCTCAGGCACCCCAGAATGATCAGCCTCGGCAGGAGTTACCCCGGCAGCAACTGCTCTCCAGAGCAAACACGCAACAACTAATGTTGCCTCCCCCAGGTGGGTGAGTCGGTGCAGAGGCCAGTGTATTACTTGAGCAAGGTATTATCTTCCTCAAAACAGAACTACCCGCACTTTCAAAAGGTGGCATATGGTGTCTATATGGCGGCAAAGAAGTTAAAGCATTACTTTGAGGAGCACCCCATCAAAGTAATATGTGAGGCTCCCATATCCGAGATAATGGGCAACAAGGATGCGAGTGGTCGAATTGCAAAATGGGCAATTGAACTAGCTCCTTATGCGCCACAATATGACAGAAGAGAAGCAATCAAGTCTCAGGCTGTGGCGGACTTTTTTGTAGATTGGGCCGAGGTACAATACGAACCACCCCCACTAGATCCGAACTACTGGAGGATGCACTTTGACAGGTCAAAAACAAAAACCGAGCTAGGCGTCGGAGTTGTGCTTACCTCGCCAAAAAAGGACCAGCTAAAATACGTATTGCAGATCCATTTCGCGGCATCAAACAATGTCGCAGAGTATGAAGCACTTGTGCATGGGCTCAAGGTGGCAAAAGAGATTGGCATACGTCGGATCATATGCTTTGGCGACTCGCATTTGGTGGTGCAGCAAGTGTCCGGAGTGTGGGACGCCCTGGATCCAAACATGGCACTGTACAGATTTCATGTGCAGAAGATATCTGGTTACTTCGAGGGATGCGAATTTCACCATGTACCCCGGGTGGAAAACGAGGCTGCCGACATGCTATCAAAGCTCAGATCAACCCGACAGGCAATTCCACCGGGTGTAGCATTGGAACACCTCAGAAAACCATCTATCAGGCCGTCCCCAGGAACCGACTCGATCTATGTCCCAGAAGATACAGAATCTAGAGCTGAGCCCATGGACATTGACATGGGAGGTAATGCGCGAAACTTGGGGACTGCATCAGCAAACCCGGGGACTGCCTCAGCAAACTCGGGGACTACCTCGCTGGACCCGGGGACTGCTCAGCGTGATCTGGCTAAAGTTATGCCGGTGGATCAGATGGAAATTGATGAGGACGTGTTCACTGCACGAGCAATACCAGCTTGGGCACTGCCTATATTTCAATTCCTGAAAGATGGAACGTTACCCACTGAGGAGGTGTTAGCCAGGCAAACTCAGAGGAGAGCAAAAGCATACACGATTATCAATTCTGAGCTGTACAAACAGAGTGTAACCAATGTCCTCTAGCGATGCATTGACCCGGAAGAAGGGCTTGACATCCTCCGAGATATACACCAAGGAGAATGCGGGCATCATGCTTCATCCAGAGCCTTGGTGGCAAAAGCATTCCGGCATGGGTTCTACTGGCCAGGTGCCTTAGAACAAGCAGAAGATCTGGTGAGAAAATGCAATGGTTGTCAGAGGTATGCTACTAAGACACATATGCCAATGTCGGAACTCAAGACCATACCAATCACATGGCCATTTGCCGTATGGTGCTTGGATATGGTTGGTCCGTTTAAACCAGCAAGGGGAAACATGACTCACATTTTGGTCATGGTGGATAAATTTACAAAGTGGATTGAAGTAAAGCCTATTAGGAAATGTGATGGGGCTACGGCCGTAACGTTTCTCAAAGATATAATCCTGAGGTACGATTACCCACACAGTATCATAACTGATAATGGCACAAATTTTGCGGAAGGAGCGTTTGCGGCGTTTACTGGGATAAGAAGGATCCGGTGGGCGTAGCCTCGGTAGCCCACCCGCATCAAGCGGACAAGTCGAAAGATCCAACAGTTAGTACTATCCGGGATAAAACCGGCTTATTGAGCCGCAAAGATCAGGGGTGCTGGATAGAAGAACTACCAGGTACTTTGGAGTTTAAGAATAACTCGAATCGATCAACGAGCTATATGCCGTTTTACGTATATGGGGCGAAGCTGTATTACCGGCCGACATAGAGCATGATTCTAGGGTCACCCAATACACGAAGCGAAGTGCAAGAAGCCCGAAAAATGATGTTGATCTGCTAGAAGAAGCGAGAGAACCGGCATCGTGATCCGCCATATATCAGCAAAATCTCCGACGCTATCATAGCTAGAAAGTGTGCCCCCGAGTCTTTCGGGAAGGCGATCTGGTGCTCCGGTTGGTACAACGTACTACTGGCATGCATAAATTATCCCCCCCATGGGAAGGACCATTCATCATGAGCAAAGCATTGCACAATGATTCTTATTATCTTATAGATGCAAAGCCACAGGAAAAGAACAAGGCGGACAGGTCCGGAGAGGAATCTAAGCGACCATGGAATGTGGCACTACTTCGTCCTTTCTACACTTAGCTAAGAAGGGTATGTATCTGAGTCGTCTCATATGTCGGTATGTATGTCGGCAATGAGCTTATCAATGAAATATTAGCACCTCGAGCAGTAACTCGGGGACTGCCTTAATAATTTTTATTGTTGTCTCTTGTGCGTTAGCTGGAATAAGTTGTTCTACTTAACTCGGATTAGTAATGTGTGACCACCAAAAACCCAACTCTTCGACTTACTGCTGTCCAACAAGAATTGGCTTCATGGCAAGCAAGAGAACAAGTTTGGAATTGCGTAGCACATGAATCTCGACTAAGGAAAAGAATTTATTCGAGCCAATGTTTGTTTTTCGGACTAACCCTGTATTTATTTTCAAATTATTATGCAGCGTTATTTTTGAGCTAAGTCTAAAAGTTTCCTAGTATTGTTAAGACAATTTTTGAAGCTCGGATTTGTAAGTTATAAAACCGAATCAAGGTAGACACGATCCGAGCCAAAAGATTGGACGAACAAGAAAAAGAAACTCGGGGACTACGCCCAAGTTAACCCGGTATAAGAACTTAGTAGCAAAATATCACATATACACGGGATACAGTTCCGCCCGGCATACCAGAGATCTGATAAATTTTCAAGTTTCTTTTTTGACTTAAGGAGCAGCAGGAGGAGGAAGTTCGGCGTCGTCTTCACTGTCTTCAATATCTGAGGCATCGCCTTCTTCGTCCTTATCCGACCCGCCTTCAGCATTCTCAGCGTTCTCGTCCCCAGCGGATTCCAAGAAGCTCGGTCCTTCAGCCCATTCATGGATAGGAGAGTATTCGATGAGGTTGTGGGCGCAAGCCTGGCGCCGATCTACCCACTCCGGGTCATTAGTCCATCTGGATCCGGTGCGCAGGCGTGTAAGGAGGCTGAGGTCGATCTTCTCATACCATGTGAGTATGTGATGAAGGACAGTTTCAGCTGCGGCACGCCCAGCGGACTCTCTCCAGAGATTGAGCTGGGTCTCAGTCTCCATTAGCTTCTCGGCGAGAATCGCGGTGGTCTCCGAGGTATCTTCTCTGGGCCAGAACGTGTTGAAGATGCGAACTGCAGCGTCGAGGATATCCTTGCCATAGTTCTTGATGAGTTCCACGCGAGATGACAAGCTGACCAACAGGTCCTCCATGTTGTAGGGAACCTCCTCACCATCAGGGGCGGCAGGAGTACCCCTCGCTCGGCAGAAATCTGCAACTGCTGCGCTTGCAATAGTGGTGCTCTCAGGAAATTTTCCTGGGGGCAAGACAAAGGAAGAAGGTAAAGAAAATACATATGAAGTAACCCGGAAAAGTATGTCGGATAAGGGAAGGAACTTACGTGATATATGGCGAAGGATCCGGGTCAACTCCTTGATGCAGTCATCGCGTCTCTTGCGAAGTTGCTCAAGGTCAGTGTTTGCCGACCCAAGCTGGATGTCGGATTCTTTGAGTAGGTCCTGGTCCTTGGAGATCTGGAGAGTAAGGCACTCGCGCTCTTCTGTGAAGTTCTGGCCAACCTTTTGGAGCTCGGTTTGGTGTTGGGCCTTCATCTTCTCCATCTCAGCCTTGAGCCTGGCAATCTCATTGTCCTTGGTCCGGAGGAGAGCGAGTTCATCATCCTTTTTCTTCAGCTCGGCTTGATGCTGCCCTGCTTGTTCGAGAAAATGCAGCATCATATCAGGCACGGGCACACTATCCTCAAGCGATGCTGAAATAGTATGTTAACCCGGCAGAGCCGAGGAATGAATGTTTGCCGAGCCAAGGAGAAAAGGAAAATGAAAACACTACAAGGTCGGACAAAAAGGACATACCCTTGATTTGCTCCAAGTTCTTCCGCATGATCTTGTTCTTAGCCTCCACCCCAGCTGCAGAAACCGAATGATGAGATTAGTTCGACAGAAGAAGATGAATAAAAACAGAAAAGCGCCAAGGGAGAAACTTACCCCTTTTCTCATGTTCCGTGATAAGTGCAACATGCTTTGCGCGTAGCATCTCGTGGGTATCCAGCAGGCGTTGGAATTCAGCACTCCGGCGATTGGTAGTCACCTGAAAAAAGTACAGAAGCATAAATTAGCTTGATGCATATTCGAAGTGTACAAGATCCGGGCCAAGTGGAACTTAACCCGGCTCTAGGTGTGTGCATATTCGAAATGTAAAAAATCCGGGCCAAGTGGAACTTAACCCGGCTCTAGGTGTGTGCATATTTGAAATGTAAAAAATCCGGGCCAAGTGGAACTTAACCCGGCTCTTGGTGTGTGCATATTCGAAGTATACAAGATCCGGGCCAAGTGGAACTTAACCCGGCTCTAGGTGTGTGCATATTCGAAGCGTACAAGATCCGGGCCAAGTGGAACTTAACCCGGCTCTAGGTGTGTGCATATTCGAAGTGTACAACATCCAGGCCAAGTGGAACTTAACCCGGCTCTAGGTGTGTGCATATTCGAAGTATACAAGATCCAGGCCAAGTGGAACTTAACCCGGCTCTAGGTGTGTGCATATTCGAAGCCTACAAGATCCGGGCCAAGTGGAACTTAACTCGGCTCTAGGTGTGTGCATATTCGAAGTGTACAGAGATCCGGACCAAGTGGAACTTAACCCGGCTCTAGGTGTGTGCATATTCGAAGTGTACAGAGATCCGGGCCAAGTGGAACTTAACCCGGCTCTAGGTGTGTGCATATTCGAAGTTCTCATGGAGCTACGTTAGTTTTCTAATGAGCATCCGGCCGAGTAACAAGTTACTCCCCCAGAG
This sequence comes from Avena insularis, assembly GCA_023614405.1. Classification (NCBI taxonomy): domain Eukaryota; kingdom Viridiplantae; phylum Streptophyta; class Magnoliopsida; order Poales; family Poaceae; genus Avena; species Avena insularis. The sequence goes on from CM042690.1 coordinate 642,824,257, forward strand.
GCTCGGGGACTAATGGTTATTATCTACAGCATGTAAAGGAGAAGCGACATACCTCCATCATCCACCCCGCGAGGTTAATTGCCTTAGCGGCTATGTTCATTTGGGCAGAAAATTCTGCAGGGCCGAACTTTTCCGGAAGATCGTCGTTGTGGACGAACTCCGCATTGTTCCAGTTCATGACGAACTCAATCAAGCTCGGAGGGTACTGCTCACCGGTGGGCATATGGGGTGCCACCAAGCCCTTCGCATGTGCTTCTTTCCTCTCAACCAAGGCAAGGGCTAGGCTAGTATGCAGAACCATTTGCTGCGCATCAGTTGGCTCGGCAGGGACATCCTTCGCTGTTGGAGCTTTCTTGGGAAGTATTGACGCTAGGGTTCGCTGACCAGCCTCGACGAATGGTGACTTGGTAGCATCCGAAGCCTTTTTGCCCTTGGCTTGCTGGGAAGAAGTAACTGCAGCGGATTTCCCCTTAGGAGCTGCTGGGGTAGTTCCTCGCCGAGGTTGAGATGACTCGGACGAGGCGGAAGAACTTGGCGCTGGAGCTCTTATAGCTGGACTTGGTGCGGTTGCTGATTTTCTTGGTGCCGGAACAGGCGCTGATGCTGGTTCAGTCGCTGGTACGGGAGCTGTTGCTGGTGCTGGGGCCGGTGCTGTTGTCGGGGTAGCCGAAGTTGTGGACGCCGTCGCCTCGGCTGGGCCGGTCTCTCCCGCTCCGAGGTTGCACTCCTCTTGACGAGGTAGTACGGAACTCGGAGCAGCCGCGGAACCCTCTGGAATAGGGCTCAGCGGACGTCACTCGTCGTCACGAGGGGGAGAAGGGCTAGATCCGCTCTGAGGGACCTCCACCGGAGCCCTGCAGAAGAGAATAATGTCAGAAGAGAGATTACAACGATGCAAGGAAAAGTGGGTTACGGAAGGAAAAATGACTTACGCATCCGAGGTTTGGGCCTCCTTGGGTTTCCGAACCCTTCGTGCCGGGGCTTTGCCTGCCGGCTTGGAGGTAGTCTTGTCTCCGGCCTTCTTTCGCCTTTTTGCAGGCTGAGAAGGTCCGGAGGAGGAACTTGGTGCGGCTCCACGCTTCTTCTTCGGTGCCACCGGAACCGGTTCGCTCATAGCAAGCGGAGGATCCTCGTGGATATGCCCACCGGGGTTAGCTGATCCCAGAAAGGCAAAAGAAAGAGGGACAGCCTCAACAGGTTCAATCACCTCGACATCCGAGTCATCCTCATCATCAGGCCAGTCTCTAATAGAAGAGAATTTACCGGTGGGTCGTTTTGTAGCATCGGTCATAGGGAGAAACATCTCCTGGTCAGGCTCCTCCTCATCCGGGGTCTCTCGGTCCGACGCCCACTTAAGGGTCGGATCCGTGCCGTCCTCAAGGGTCTGCTGAAGGAATAGCTAAGAAAAAGAATGAAGAACAGAGTCAAAAGTACAACAAAAACTGACATATATTTAATCCGAAGTAAGTTTGCCCCGCGAAGCTTACCGCGGGAGGGATTCTGTCACGACAAAAGTGCTCAATTCCCCACGTCCACTCAGCGGAGAAATCCTTGTGGGTGGTGAAGAGAGCCTTAACCCGGCGAAAAATCTCCGTGTTGCTCAGCTCGAAGGAGGAGGTCCGGTTGGGGTCGCGGCCGAAACTCATGTGGCACACCTTATGGGTGTGCTTATGGAGGGGAGAGATTCGGTTGCGCACGAACGTGATCATAGCATCCTCATTGCGCAATACGAGTTTCTTCAGTTCCGCGAACCTCTTGTTAACCTGGTTGGCCAAGGCCGTGGGTTTCTTGGAGACCTCCTCCCAAATTTCCGGGTTAGGTGGACCCGGAGTATAGGGGAGCAACCGAATCAAATCTTCAGTGCCCGCATTCCGGACATAGAAGAAGGTCCGGGCCCATCCTTTGCAGGAGTCAAGCCCGGTGACCCGGGGGAAAACGGAAGTCCTCCGGGGTGAGATGGATGTAGCTCCGAATTGGGTAAGCTGCTTGTCCTCCGACTCAACTTGGATGTTGGGGATGACGTTACGACGGAGGCCAAAAACTGGATCCACAGCTCCTTCGTGGGCCATAGTCCGGTGTAGCCTTCGATCGTAGAAGCAAAAGCAGAGAGAGAAGTGATAGCTTTGGCTGGAAGGTGGTGCGGCTGCAGCTGGTAGGTGCTAAGACAATCCCGGAAGAAGTCGCTCACCGGCAAGCCGAAACCCCGTTGGAAGTGGGACAAGAACACGACGAACTCACCCGGATTGGGTGAGGGGGCCAGTTCGGCGGAGGGGAGACGAGCGACGACGCCGGCAGGGACGTGTCTGGTCCGGTAAAGCCAGTCAAGGTCATCTTGACAGACCCAAGACCCACCCCACGCGCCGCGGTCCGCCGCAGCGGCGTCCTCCTCCATTTCTTGCTCGGCGATGACGAGCTCCTCCTCCGTCATCTTGTACTCACTACCCTCGCTGGCGCTAGCAGCGGAGGGGGTCAGAGGCCTGGATTGGCAAGGACCCGTGGCGAGGGAGTTGCGCAGCAGTGGCCACGATGCAGAGGCACGGGGAAAAATAGATGAAATAACATAAGTATCACCTCTCAATACGAAATATATCAATGAATAATAGTGAATTAAGACATAGAATAGTGATGCAAAATGGACGTATCAACTCCCCCCAAGCTTAGACTTCGCTTGTCCCCAAGCGAAACTGAGCTCAATAAACATGACCTCAGGTTTATGGAGTGAAGAGTCGATAAAAAGATACGGACAAGAAGCATCACATTCATCAAATACATAGATCATAATAGAAGACAACTCACTATTATATAACTCAACTTGCAATGAGTAAAGGAAACACAATAAAGATACATAAAGTGAATCATAATTGGTAATGGCAAACTTAGCTCTCGGTCGAAGAATAGTTGATAATTTGCTGGAGTTCACAAATAGCTAGTTTTCAAAGAAAGCTTTCAAAGTAGTAAACTTCAAGATAAGAGCAATGTGCAAAGCAAGGAACATAAGAAACATGAGTGAATAAATCACCATATGAATGAATGAAACATATCAACTCAAAATACTTGCTGAGATAGAAGGGAATAGGTTTACTGACTCAACTACAAAGTAAGAGAAAGGCCCTTCACAGAGGGAAGCAGGGATTGCAAGTCTCATAAAGAGCTTCCAAAAATTATGATACTTACTAGCTTTCAGCTATCATTGCCCCTATCATAGGCATCTTTAGGTGATTAAGGTTAAAGTGACACAACTAAGAGGATATGCTTGACAAGTTATAAGTTGAAATCTCATGCCCCTTACTTATGAGTACCGATCCTCATGCTACTCAACTTTAGTCACGAGCAAGCTCTTGTCATTGTAAATACATGCGTATAGAGAACCGCCAACGGGGTACCCCTTGCACATGACACAGGAGCTATCCCGTAATCAAAATGACAAGGCAAGCAGACAGTGAGCATCTCAGTGATCTTTTTATTTGCTATTTGCATAGGTTTTTATTGAGGATGCTTCATAGAATGCTCACTATAGTTATGCTGCAAGTTTCCACCATGATTAGGCATGGCTTAGGCTAGCGGCCCAGGTGTTTCTCTAACACACATATAAACTCCATGATCTTACAAGTTCCACTTTTATTTCACACCGCCGGGATCCATAAGCAAAAGAACATGATATCAACTAGGTACAAGTACCAATGAAGTGTTGAAAGCAGTCCCCATGATGCATGGTTCGGCTAACTTCAACTCATAAAGCGCAAGCATATACGCAACAAAGAAGGACCCAATGGTTCAAGTTTATTAAATGCAAGAAAGTAAAGTGTGCCATCAAGTTCGTGAGAGCTTTAATCACTAATTTTCGCATAAAATGTTTAATTTGGGAGGTAGATAAAACAAGAATTTACTTGGAATAGCAATAATGCTACTAGGTAGGTATGGTGGACACAAATGGCAAAGGTTTTGGTTTAAAGGAGGTGGATGCACGAGAAGAATTCCCTCTTAGTACAGGTTTTTGGCTAGCAAGGCTGGGTAGCAAGTACAAGAGTTGAAGGAAACAACCACATGCAATCTTCCTTGGAAGCACAAAAGATCTTAACTAGAGAAAACTAGACTTATGAGCAAATCAAGAAAGAAAGATGATGAAATTATTTTTCTTTAGAGTACTACTATCTTTTTCTTTTCAACTCTCAAAAATAGTGTTGCTACTGACCGAGCCAGGTTTGCCAAAACCAACTAAATTAACTCAATGATCCCAAAGTGATACCAATACTAACAACAAGATCAATCATATAACCACGAATTGAAAACTAACATAAGCTAAGCAAAAGAGTGAATGATAGAACTTCTCATTAATATTCCATAACAGAAACTCACACCGATGGATACAAATCTAACGAGAGAGGGGACACTTCCATAATGCAAACCATACTACAAAATAACTCCTTTATTCATGATATGACTCTACTAAAAAGGTAAAAAGATAAAAGATAGCGATATGATACCGCGACACTCCCCCATGCTTGGAACAAACCAAGGGGATGCCAAACCTGATGATGAATTACTCCTTAGGTGGTGGTGGTGTCCTCTTGATGAGCTCCTTGATCAGTTTCCCCAAGTCCTCAATCTCGAAGGTGAGATTACGAATCAGCTGTGAGTTTTGCTCAATGCGGCTCATGATCATGTCGTGTTGAGAATTCCAGCTCTTGCTATTCCTTCCCCACTCTTCCTCCTTGAAGTCTTCCTTTCCTGCATGGCTAGAACGAGGCAAATCCCAATTGGAGGGTAATTTCTCCTTGGGCATATTCCGGTATTGATGCTCATGGATAAGGGTATGGAAAGGATTCTTGGTACGTGGAGGAAGTGACCGTGGAGCCAAACTATGACGAGGAGATTTCCCCCCAGTCTGCATCCGTGCAGTCCTTCTAATCTTGGCAGGTTTCACCACTCCAATGCTTGCAATGGTGGTGCCAGTATGCGGACGTTGGCCTTGCTCCTCTTCACCTTCACTCTTGATCTCCTTCTCCTTCCCGGGGTCTTGGAGGTCTTCCTCCATGGGCTCCTTCCCTTTATCCTTGGCGGACACCATTGTGCTTCTAAGCTCTCAAAGAGTATATTCTGACAGAAACAGATTGAAACAAAAACACGACGAAAACACGATATCCGGACCTTGGGGGATCCGGGGTGTTATATATTACGAAGTTTCGTATCAAAAGGAAGGTACTGGGAGAAAACGGGTCGGAGACGGAGTCCTGGGTGGCCTCACCACCTGGTGGCGCGGCCAGGGGTGGGCCCGCGCCATGGGGTGGTGTGGGCCACCCTGGCTCTGTTTCCATCTCTTTTTCACTTCGTAGCTTTCCATATTGACTGAAAACTGTAAAAATATAGTTGGATTGTATTTTCATGGAACTTTTCTTACTAGAACTATTACCTAGTTGGAAACGGACTCTGCAGGTCTCTGAATTTGGTATTTAGTGGATCCTTCCGGAGTCATCACTTGAATGTCATCGATATCTTCATCTTCATATACTTATTACTTGAGTCATAAAACCCTTCTCTTCCTTATTACACCATTGTCTCCACTTCCTAGAAATTTCTTTCACACAAAACTTCACACAGTTCTCATTAGCAACATTAGTATAAGTGAAGTGATAAAACCTTTTGAGTCCAACTTCAACTGAAAACCATCAAAACAAAAGCTACTGTAGCAACTCCTTCCGAAAACCCAAAAAGAATTCAAAAAGGAGATCGAATAAAGAAGCAAATGCAAGAGTGACTAAATCTGTCAAAACAGACCAGCAGGCAAACATCAATTTTTTCGAAAATCTTCTGTTGCTCAAATCAAAAAGTGAAAAACTAACGAAAGTTAGATAACTACCTGGGGCAGAAGCACAAAAAATTACAGCTCAATCCGACATACAAAGGTCTCTCACGAATTTTTACGGTGAAGCACAAATATCTGTTTCGGGACAGCAACTTCGCCAAATATTACTTCTCTCTCATTAGAGGTTGATCTTGACACAAAAAACCAAACAAAATGGATAAGGAGCGGTTATTACCGAAGTAATAACTTCCAAGACTCAAAGAAACAAAAACAAACTGAAAACAAAACAAATTGGGTTGTCTCCCATAAAGCTCTTTCTTTATAGCCATTAAGATGGGCATGATAATTTTGAAGAAGCTCTCATAGAGATATGAATTGAAGTGAAAGAGAGCATTAAGAAGAAAAAACACAAACACATTTAAGTCTAACCCACTTCCTATGCAAAGGGATTTTGTAAACAAATAAGTTATTGAAACCAAAGGCAACTTGCATAAGAAGGCAAAAGAAGTGCAACATAAAACGGGGAAACTTGATATTATTGAGATACATAAGAACACTTTTCCCTCTCTCATAGTAACTTTCAGTATCATGCATAAACTTAACAATATAGCTATCACAAGGACCATCATTGCAATGATCACTTATTCTAACAAAAAACACGGGAATATTAGCTCTCATAACACTACTTTGTGAAACAATATTAGAGGTATCCTTACAAAGGATAGCGTGTCCCTCTTTTTCATACTTAGTGACAAAGTCTTTCACATTTGCTACTATAGGTTCATCAACCATTTGTTTATCAGGTTCAACAGCTTTACTAGTACTTTCATTAACCATACTAGCTATCATAGAATGTTCCTTTACCTTAACTGGAAAAGGCATTTTCTCAATATAAGGTTCAGGTAAAATATGATTAGCAGTATAAACTTCAGTATTTCTTGCAGGAACACTCTTAGCAATATCTTTATAAGGTTCATGATACTTATTCCACTTTGTTTTAGGCACTTCAATATAGGAAGCAAAAGCCTTAAAATAAGAAGCAATAGCTTGAGAGTCTAGACCATAAGCATTTTTAATATTTTGAAAGTCATCAGTTCCCATAAAAGATTCAATGCATTCATAATCATAATTTATACCTGACTTTCTACCTTTGTCATTCTCCCAAGCTTCAGCACTGTCTTGAATATGGTCCAAAAGATCCCATTTAGCTTCTTCTTCCATGTGAGTGAATGATCCAGCACAAGAAGCATCCAATAAATCCTTGTCATGAAGAGAAAGCCTTGCATAAAAGTTATTGATAATAATATTGTTGGGGAGCTCATGAATGGGACATTTGAGCATTAGTAACTTCAATATCCCCCAAGCTTGAGCTGTACTCTCTCCATCAAGAGGCCAAAAGTTGTATATTTGATTATGATCTTTATGAATCTCACTAGGAGGATAAAACTTTGAATAAAAGAGAGGCACTATTTCCTCCCATTCCAGAGCTTGACCATTCTTCAGCAGCTTATACCATTCCTTAGCTCTTCCTTTCAGCGATAATGAGAATAACTTCTTCTTATCTTGATCTATAGTAATACCTGCATACTTGAACAACCCGCACAATTCGTGTATAAAGAGTAAATGATCACCGGGATGGACAGTTCCATCCCCAACATAGTAGTTATCCATAACACGATCAATAATTCTTGTAGGTATTTTGAAAACATCTTTCTCAACAGGTGGTGGCTTATCTACTACCTTAGCAGTGGTAGTAGCATTACCAAATAAGAAACTCAGCGAATTATCCATAACAAAAATAAAGGAACTAGCAGAAGTAAACAATACTCACAGTAGAAGTTTCCTTTACCAGTTCCACTCTCCAATAGCGCTTCACTCCACAACGGCGCGGAAAATAGTCTTGATGACCCACAAGTATAGGGGGTGTATCGCGATATTTTCGATAAGTAAGAGTGTCGAACCGAGGAGCGAAGGTCTTTGGCTAGTGGTATGGATCAGGAATTCTCTGCAAATACTTAGCAAATGGATTTTTAGGGGTTTTTGATAAAGCAAGTAAACAAAGTACGAGTAAACAAAAGATAGTAAGAATGAATGCAGCAAGTGGCCCAATCCTTTATGCAGCAAAGGACAAGCCGGTTGTATTTCTTAAGATGACCAAACGTTCTCGAGGACACATGGGAAGACTGTCAAGTTCTTTCGCTTCATATAGTCGATTAATCTTCTTTAGCTTGCTAAGTGTTGTGTGGGTGAACCTGGGCTAATGTACCGCCCCATCTAAGACTAAATACATACTTGTGATTATACCCCTTGCAAACATCTGTAAGTACAATAAAGTAATTAAGGTAGAAACCTAACCACAGCTTTAAACTCTAAGACCCTTACGTCCCTTGTGCAATGGTTTCCTAACGGGGGTTCAGGTTTCTGTCACTCCGGCAACCCCTACGATTAGTAGCCAAATACACAATGCATTCCCCTAGGCCCATATAGGTGAAGTGTCATGTAGTCGACATTCACATGACACCACTAGAAGAAGTACACCACAACTTAAATAACAATCTATTGAATCTTTCTCAACATAACTCTACTACTAACAACAAGACTTCTCCCATGTCCTCAAGAACAAAACGAACTACTCACAAGACATCATATGGATCATGATCAGAGATGGAATAATGATGTATAACAATCTGAACATAAACAATAATTCAATGGTTCACTCAATAGAATCAACTACAAAGTGTAATCATCACCGGGAAAGTTTCCCCTATGAACTATGTAAGATTCAATGCAATTGTTACAACAATATGGAGATGGTGATGAGGGTGTTGATGGTGTTGATGGTGATGATGATGATGATCCCGATGAAGTCCAGCTTGATGGTGGTGTTGATGGCGACGATCTCCCCTCTCGGGGAAGGAATTCGCCCGACAGAAATCTGTCTGCCGGAGAGATCTTTCTCTCTCGGTGTTTCCGCCCCGCAGAGGCGGCGGAATCTTTCTGTGGTCGCTCCCCCCAGTCTTCGGGTTTCGGGGGGGTGATATACACCAGAGGGGAGAGGCTGGAGTGGGCCAGGGCATCCACACCACTCCCTGGCGTGGCCTAGGCCTGCCCGCGCCATGGGGTGTTGTGGGCCCCCTGTGGCCCACCTCCACTCCATCTTCTGGCATCCTGAGTATTCTGGAAAAAATAGGATTTTCCGTATGTTTTCCCGGATTTTCTGATCTTCGCGAATTTTGCCTCCAAACAGCACCTTTTCCATCAAAATCCTGACTGCAGCGGTCCATGCTCCAAAAGTCATCAACCATGCAAAAATAGATGAAATAACATAAGTATAACCTCTCAATACAAAATATATCAATGAATAATAGTGAATTAAGACATAAAATAGTGATGCAAAATGGACGTATCACAGCTGTTGCGGCTCATGCAGCCGTGGTAGCTGCACAGACAGCAACGGGAGCAGCAACACCGAAGGAAGAACCCATTGCTCTTTGTGATTTGCCAAGATTTGACCAACCCGCTACTAGGAGGAGGCCTAGGAGAAGTATTAAAAAATAGGAATGGATAGAGCATGAGCCTGTGGAGAGGTGGTCTCTGTTGCACGACACTCATGGTGCTAGGTTTGGCGTCATGACTACAAATCTTGCTGAAACTTACAACTTTGTCTTGAGAGGAAGCAGGGCTCTGCCATTAACAGCTATTGTGGAGTGTATTTTCACCGGAACTTTGAAGTACTTCATAGAAAGACTCCGAATCATGTTGACTGGTTTGGGAAGTACCAGATGCAACAGACTTCACCACCTTTCCCCACATAGGATACACAGACCTAGGGTGACTGGTCAACTATACCTCCCTGTAATGTGGGGCCACCCAGAAGGTACGGATGGAGTTGACCGGTGCGAGGGCAACCTCGTGACCGGTGGCAGTGATACCTATCTATGTATGAGACATATATATATATATCTATGTATGAGACTTGTATCTATCTATGTATGAGACACCTTTCTATTATTTCACATTTTTTTATTCGACAAACACTTCAACATAGCTTGCAACACAGTTCAAAATAACTTGTGGTACATAAATAAGAGCGCTCTCTATCCCTACGACTATGCCTTACTCTTGCCCTTCGACGATGACTCGCCTTTTCCCTTTGATGATGACTCACCCTTACTCTTCTTGGACTGCGCCTTGTTCATGGCCTGCCTCTTGTCCCACTCAGCTCTCGCCCTGGTACCAACGGGCGCCGGCATGAAGAGATCAGCTTTGTCTTCACTCTCTTCTAGCTTGTCATGTGCCTTCTTCAAGGCCTCCGTCTTGTCCGACTCTTCTCTATCCCTGGTATCACCGACTGACGCCATGAAGAGATCATCTTCATCTTCACTCTCTTGTATCCATAGCTAAGGGTACTTGGCTTCCCTCTGCCTTGCATCTTCATTGAGGAATCTTTGCTTGCCCTACCTAGCATTGATCCTAAGAAGCTCTTGTCGTATATCCTCTTGGGTCCTCTTTGGCCACCCTTTTCTACGTAACGCCTCACCCAGCTCAGTGAGGATATAATCACTAGCAATGAGTTCCTCCAATGGGGCTGGATTATTGTCTATCCTAAAGTTCCTAGCCAAATGAAAAATATCGACGGACATGTTTGTATCAAAACTACGGTCGTAGGGAAAAACGTGAATGTTGTGCTTACACAACTTCATGAGGAGGGGGTTTTATAGGGTAAACGAACAAGAAATGGTGGGAAATCATTGGCAGGAAACATTCTAGCGGGAAACATTTTGGCGAGAAACATTATGGCGGGAATAACTAAGATACATTATCTCCGAAATTAACTGACAAGTACAAAGTGATGCTGAAACTAAGATAAATCACAACACTGCAACAAAAATGAAGATACATCATGACACTCCAACTGAAATGAAGATACATCAGGACACTACAACTAAAGTGAAGATACATCAGTACTGATACATATGTCTACCTTCCTTGAATCCAGCGCGAGTACTTCTCGGTCTTGTCCCCACATTCCTCTGCCGCCCGCGCCTCGACAACCCTTTCTCCTAATTTCTCTCTTTCCGCCTCACGGGCCTCCTTGCGCACATGTTCATGCTGCTCCTCTTCCTCCCTTATCTTCATGTTTAGCTTGCAGTTTCGAGCTTGTTCCGCTCTTAATTCTTTCATTTCGCTCTCTTGAGCCTTCTTCTTGTTCGCGGCTATCCTTTCAGCATGTTCCTCAACATGAAAGCTCTCCCTTGCACGCATGCTCCTATCCGCAATCTCCTGCATGACATAGGTTGGCTGCTCCGTGTCAATCCAATGGTACCACTTGCAAAGTGGAGGAGGAGACTGCAATCAAATCAATGGAATGAATAAAAGAACACATAATAACATCAATCGTTCATATTCACCATGCTATGGGAACATACTAGAGGCCTCTCGTACGAAGAACTTGCTTGCTAGGGCGGGCTTGCATCGTAGTTGGGACACATGAAAAACTTCACGCCCATGTAGGTGGGGAAATTGATCGACTCCTTCACCCTGGCGAGGTAGCTGCACCAACAACGCTCGTGTGTCACCCCTTGTGGCAACCTAGCATCTTTCATCTTCCTATGCCTATACTCTGGGTCTGAACAGGGCACACTCATGATAGAGAGGAGAAGGAAATGCGAGAGAATGAGAAGGAACATGTGAAGAGATAACATCTCGGTGCCCAGATTTATGGGGGCACTAGGAGGAATTGGCAGGAGAAAAACAGCGGGAAGAAATAGTGGTGGGAGATAAACGGCATGAAATAGTGGCGGGAGAAATATTTGGTGGGATTCGGCTGGCGAGAACCGAAGTTTTAGGTTAACTAATCACACGTTGCATGATCCATGCAGGCGTCGGGGTGCCTACTACAATCGGTAGTTCATACACCGATCAGACTAGTCGGTGGTTGAACCACCGATGTGCTCTGACGCTCCCTGCGATAGCCTGGTCGGGGCTTAAAACACCGATGGGTTGCAGTCGGTATTTAAAATACCGACACCATGCTAGTTCTACAAATCCCTTGATTCGCATATTATTCATAGAATTTATTAAAAGATGTATCATTAAAAAAATAGCACGAATATAAGCCAACTACAAGGCAGATTTATCTGTAGACAACATGGCATAGGCCAAAGGGGTATCGACCGAAGAAGGGGCAACCAGAGTCATGCTCCCAGAAGGAACTCTAGTCAAAGGAGGGGCAGCAGATCTTGACCCGCACCTATACCTAGAAGAAATCGCAAATACTTCTTGGCCCTCTTAATGTAGGGTTTCAGGTCAATCACTTTGCCATCACTAGTGACTGGAACAAAGGAGCTAACCTTCTTCCAGTCGACCTTCTCACCATTCACCATTGCCAGGGCCATGGAAGTTTCGGTATCGCTCTTGCATTGGACCATACTGTATGTTGTCAGTGGGTTTGGATCAGTGCCAAAGATAGAAACAAGGTTGTTCAGGCCTTTTGGCACCTCCTTTGCTGGGAAATTTTCGGCATGAAGGCTCTTAAAGGCGCGGGGCGAACGAATCTGAAGATTATGCCCACGAACACTTTTCGCCTCTAGAGTACCAATGGCATCCGACAAAGGGTCAACATTCTTGTCCTCATCCAGTGTCAGAGACTGGCCAGTAATCTCTGCGACAGGGAGATATACAATAAATAACAAGAACTGAAGGAAAATATCAAAAACAAAGCAAGAAGATTGAGAAGGAAAACTTACGAATCGGTGAAATGTTGAGGACTTCCAGTTGCTTCTTGAGATTCTCATCTCATTCGGCAAGGGTAGTAGCTTGCTTCCCCTTTTCTTTGGCATCAGCCTTGGCTCTTTGCCTGGCCTCCTCCGGTGCCTTCTCCGCGACCTGCAATTTGGCCTTCAAATCTTCAGTGTGCCTCAATGCCTTGTCCCAAATAACCCCAAATTTCTTGGTAGCGGATGGATATTAAAAATAGCACCAAGTCAATAGAAATCAGTGGTGTCAACTTTATCGGATGACAGAACAAACCTTTAAACTCTTCGACTTCATTATAGATCTTGATAAAGCGAGAGGCTATGTCAACCATCTCGCGCATTAGCGGCTGCAGCACAAAGAGCAAATTATCATGATATTAAGAATAAATAGGGGCAAGTCACAAAAACAAACTTCAAAAATAATACTTGCATCCTGCATATCAACATCGATAGGGTTTTCTGATATCACCACACCTTGGCTTGCAATTTTCCTTCTTTTCTGCAGTAGAGGTTTTGGTGAGGCAACAACATCTTTCGGGATCAGTTTTTCTGCAGGTGATTCATGCGGTTTATCTGGATCCGCCGATGGCATAGGTGACTTGGCAGGAGGAAGTGCGACGGAGGCACCAAGGGAAGACAGTGGAGGATCTTCTTCTTCATCATCGCTGCAGAAGCAGGATAAAAATTTCTCGTTTTAGCAAAGGCAAAAGTTACCATCAGCAAGTATTAAAAGGAAAAAACGGCACTTACGAGGAAACATTTTGCATCATGCAGAAAAGATTCATCTGAGGAAGAACCGAGGAGATATGAGCAACCAGTTGCGGTTTTGAACCCGTCAAATCATTAGAGTCTTTGACCGTTTCGATGGCTTCAGAGCGCTTCCGTTTCTCAATAACAGGCACCCTTCGAAAGTCCCCAGACTAAGTCGAAGCAATAGAATGGGTATCCGAAGAAGACTCATCAACGGATTCCTCCTCTTCTTCTTCAGGTGCGACTCCTGCCCCGGTCAAATCCTCGGATGTAGTGGCACTAACGGGCATCTCATTATTTTAGGGAGCGGAGGCAAAGCACAAAGATGGTCATGACCCTACCCATAAAAAGAACCAGAATCAGGAGACAAAAATTTCATCATACAAGAAAATAGAAGGGACAATGGAAAACTTACATTAGGAGAAAGTTTCTTCTTGCTAGAGGGCTCCACCCGACAATCTGACGGAACTAGGTTTTTCCTTGTCAAGGTCGTGAATGAGCAGACCCTTTTCTCAAGAATATGAAGTGGGAGGCTATCTGGTGAAATACGCATAAGGTCCTTTTTCCCAGTATAGGACCACATGCCAGATATTCTAGCCTAGATAGGATGGATGCACACCCAAAGGAAATAGGTCAAAATCTGCAAACCTGAGAGTTCATTACCAGCTTCAGTATGCAATTTCTCAAGATGCTTTAGCAAAGGCTCAATCTCCTTCATTTCTTTGGGAGTTGGATGTTGGTCTGACGAATCAAGCTTCTGTAGCATTTCCTTGGGTCGATAGGGGGCAACCTAAAGTTCTGACCTTCAATTTTCTGGTCCTTGATATAAAACCACTTGGACTTCTAGCCTTGAACAGATTCCAAAATCTTGAAATCGAAATAATCAACCTCGGGGCAAACATAAATAATGGCACCTCCAACATCATGAATAAGGGTGTCGGAGGCATTGCGGCGAACATAAAAGAAATACTTCCACAAGCCCTAGTGGGGATGGATCCCGAGGAAGCACTCGCATAGAGTGATGAAGCAGGTGACATGGAGAATAGAGTTTGGCATGAGCTGATAAAGCTGCACGCCATAGACAAATAGGAGACCATGTAGAAATTCATGGACAGGAAGGGAAAGGCCACGGTATAGAAAGGAGAGTAAAAATTACCCACCAGATAGATTCAGGTGTTGGGGTAGCTTCATCCCCTAGGAATTTGAAGGAGCCCTCCTTAAGAAGACAGTTGTTGCGTGCTCCACATAGATCTCGTTGAGTGCACTTCGTGGGATCCCATCTGATGTCCCTTTTCTTCGTCGCCTTGGCGGTGGCAGTGGAAGTCCTACCTTGGACGTGCCCATGGTGGCTATCGAGGAGAGGAGGAGAGTGTACAAGGTAGGAAGAACATGCAAGAACAAAGAGAGCACAGGCACGGCGCAAGAAAGAAGAAGAGGTATGCAGCGAAGGGGAATAGTAAAAACAGTAAAGGTGATCTCCCTCGTTTATAAGGGAAAGGATCACAAAGCTCAGCCGTTGGATGAGGCAGCGAAATGTTAAGGCAAAGGGGATGAAGATGCCTAGCAAAGATTAATAAAAGGATAAAAATCATGGGCAGTTATTACCATGGTGAAAACAGAGGAAATCTGCATGATGTCTCGATTCTCGCGCATAAAGGGTGCCGTGCGGTTAACAATCACAACTCATGTGCTGCTCAGGCGTCATCATTACTGGAGCACGGGCCTACCATTGTAACATACCATCGGGTCTCGTTTCTTGGAAGCTAGGACGTGCCATCCTCGACAACAATGACCTCATAAGTGGCTAAAATCGAAGAAATATTTAGGTAAGTTCAAATATAACTATCAAGTATATATTTATTAAAAAAATAAAAACTTTGAGCCTATGTTCTGATGCAAGCACCCAAACATAGCCTCGAGGGCTACTCCCATTGGGAGTGCTGGCCGCGCACCCAACAATTTTCTTAATGCAGGTTGTGGACTAATCAAAAATTGACCATGGATATTATTCTTAAAAACTTCGAGCCTATGTCCCGATGCAAGCATCCGAACCTAGACTTAAGGGCTACTCCCATCGGGAGCGCTGTCCGCGCTCCCGATAGAAAACTATGCTCTACAGATGATGTCAAGCATGACCCAATGAAATATTAACCTCGTGTGTTGAAAACACACCCGATAAAATATAAAACTCCAATGGAGTCTAAATTTATATATATATGAACATTTGAGTATTACATCATTGTATCCTCAAACAGTTTGTCCCATCGGGAGCGTTCATATAACTCACCCAAAAAAATAAGAAGTTGATAACTTCAGCAATTCAAACAGCCAAACAAGACAATCGATAAAATCTTAAAAAAATCTCGAACCGTGCCTGACGCGATAATAAGTCTGAATGTTGTGTCGACAACATGAAGGTACGACCCCAGGATTTAACCTGTGTGGCCTGATAACCGCACATGAATGCGCTCTGTCAGTAAATTATCTGTATCAACGATACGATGAAAAATCCCGACGGACGTGTTGGGTACCCAAAATAATAGAACTAGAATTTAGTATTTGATAAGACCTCAATGGCCCAAACTGAATTACGCCAACAAACTCCGAGTTCAATCCTAGGGACTTGAATTTGATGTAGGTTCATGGTGTTTTTGCCCTAGAGCAATTAACTGATTCCCGATCTGTTGGCTACATCAAACCTATTATACCAAATCCCTATAATGATTAAAAAAAAGAAAATAAAAGTATTTCATAAAGAAAAACTTTGGCTTACGGTAAAAATTGTCTTTGAGACTCAACCCGAATCTGTGATTCAGATGGAGTCTCGGGGGCTACTGACATGGGTATAATTACTTGGGTTCTTATGATTAGTTATCTTACATAATGTCTCACAGCCCGCAAAGCCTAAGAGGAAGGCCCGGGAAGCATCTGACGGAAGGCATAGCTTGCCAGACAAGGAAATAGAAACCAACATTATATTACTGTTGTAATTGTAACTTGTAACCTATCTGTATACGGCCTCGGCACCCAGCCTATTATGTATAGGCTGGGAGGAGCCAGCGGAGAGGTATCGAAAAAGCCTTGAGTGATCTGTAATCGATTTGTTCCTAAGCAACCAGACGACTTCGATTCCTTTGTTTGTCTGATCAGCCAATGAAATTCCCAGCATTCTCTTTTCCACAAAACCCTAAGTCCATCAGTATGGACATTGCCGAGGTTACCCCTCATCAATTGGCGCTGTCTGTGGGAAATCTGGATGCTGCAATCATGGATTTGGCACCCCCCCTCCTCACCAAGCAAAAGCTCGACAATAGTAGATCCACGCCCACCCACCCCTGTTTCAGTTTCCGTCAGCTTCAGCGGAGGATCCGATCTCATCATCGGAAGTTTCCCCTTTCAAGTGGAGGAACCCGAAAATCTCTGCCCATTGGCCCCGATTTCTTAGGGTGCATCGGTTGTAACAGCAGTGCCTATGGCGATACCTGCATCTTCCGTCGGCTAATCTAAACAAATTGTGCCCCAGCCGGAAATCGGCGAACAAAACTCTGGAAACTCCACAGGTCTAGGGGATCTGGCTACTTTATATGATGGTCTCTCCTTCGGGTCAGACTCCTAGCTGACCGACCACGTGGCTCAAGTCCAGCAAACATCGAACCCGAGGAAAGTGACGAAGACATTGACTTCGGAATCAGGATGGCTGAAATTTATCTATAGCAGAACCCGCAGGATCTCACGGATAGTGTCTCTTGCGGACCCAATCAAAATAGCAGCAACCCGTGCTTGACGCATCACCAAGTGTGCGTGATCATTGGAAAACCAACAACACCGCGTGACTCCAACGGTAACCCACTTCTCGATCCTAATGATATTTTATCAGGTGATGATGCAGAAAACCATGGAAACGGAGGAGACCCAACTAGCAATCGCGTTGTACAAGGAAGATAAGGAGCGTGCAATGCCGAACGTTTGACCCTTTGGTTGTCGGCAGAAACATGGCAAAAAGCAAGGGATGCAGTCTCGGGTGCAGTCCCCATGATGGAGGAAGACACACACGAGGATTTGATGGCATACTAGTACTTTCCTCGTGACAAAAGAGGGATCTGCTAAGGATGTAGAGAGAACTCAACAAAATAAAAAGGTTAGCCAACGAATCTAGCATATGGCGGGCACGGCTAAGCTACACCCGTGGATCTAGGAGCATAACTGGAGGCGCACCAAGGAGAGAAACCTCACGGTTCCAAAATAATCCAGAGACCGAAAGAAATGAGCTGACCCAAGATTTGGACCTTTCCTTCATGTTAGTACATCCGACAGGGCACATCAAAGCAAAAATAGTGCAAGTCGCAATTGTCATCGCCTAGACTTACTTACACACAACTCAACCCACACCCGACGATCCTGGGCGGCTCTCCATCTCTCTGCTCTCATGAACCTCAGCATGGTGGTAGCATCCCTTGCACAGGGAGAACAAGGAACTTCAAGGCAAATCAATAAATCTCCATGCCGTCGCAACAGCCCGTGGCACATGGGACACACCCGACGATTACGGTCGCTACATCGGGTGCACTTTCTGAACTCTGAACCACGAGACAATGCAAGTAACGACATTACACAACATAGAGTCGATAGGTGAAGGGAAGAGTGTAGTAGCCGAAGATGCAACGATGGTGAAAGTGATGATGAGTATGAACTATGCAGGGCTAGTTGCTTTACCCAGCGGGTTCGCAAGACCCCAGTACCCAAGGACTTCAAACTTCCTCACGATCACCAAAAGTACGATGGTCTCCAGGAACCCGGGGCTTGGCTAGAAGATTACCTAGAGACCGTTAAACTTCAGGGTGGTTCCAAGGCTACCGCAAAGCAAAGCTTGCAGTTACACTTAAGCGGCACTGCCTGCTCATGGATCAGGAAGCTACCCGAAGAATCCATCAGCAGCTGGAATGACCTCGAAGATAAGTTCATTCGAAACTTCACATCCACGTTCAAGCGACCCGCATCCTTGGAGAAGTTACGGGCGTGTAAACAGAAATCCAGAGAACCGATGCGAGCATTTATTCAATGGTGGAACATCATCAAAAATTTAGCTGAAGCTATATCTCATAAGAGGGAAATTGATGCGTTCAACGACGGCCTCCGCCGAAGAGAATTCATCGAGGAACTGCAGCAGGTCAAGCCCAAAACAATCTCGCAATTAATGGACATGGAAAATCGCTAGGCAGATGGCGAAGATGTGGTGAACAAAAAGAGAGGGAACTCACCCGAAGAAGATCGGGACATGTGCAATAATGATAGGAGAAGACGCAACAACGATGGATACGGCGGGCCAAGCTATGTCGCGGCTGGCTTTCAGGAGAGGAAAACTGAAGAAACGATGACTGTAGTGGTGGATACCATGGCAAAAGAGAAGACGATGGTGGTAGCCAATCTGCACAGTGGTACCAGCCAAGGGTTTGGGAGCCCCCAATGTCTCCACTACAGATGTTGGAAGGACCTTGCAATATGCATTTCTACATCGACTCCGCATGAAGGAGGTGATCAAACCATCTCATGAAGAACTATCGCACTTTCCTAAAAATATAGGAGGTATGCAATGTAAAGGCAGCCGAAGTAGCAAACCAAGGATACACCACCGCACCTGGAAACTTAGCTCTTGGTGCACCACCGCCACCTCCAGTACAGCCACCAGCAGGGCAACCACAACCCGCAACAAACAGACTAGGAGGACAAATATCCAAGGTCCAGAGGCGCAATGTCAATGATCTAGAAAGGGCGACTATCCAATAGGGTCCAGAAGCTGATCACACGGCAAGTCAACATGGTGGAAATAGCGCCACCACCCACACCCGAATACCTTCATTGGTCATAACAAGAGATCACATTTAGCAGGGCCGATCATCCACTTTGGGTCCCATGACCGGGTCATTCGGCTCCGATTGTGGAAGCCCGAATTTGAAGGTTTTACATGAGCAAACTTTTCTTGGATGCAGGGAGTAGCATCTAATATATGCCAAACCCGTGCGACCAATGAATTGGTCCTTGACAAACCTGCTACCAATGGACACGACCTTCCACGGCATAGTCCCAAGCAAAGCCGAAATTCCCCTAGGCAAAGTCTACTTCGATGTAGTCTTCAGATCAAGGAACAATTTCAGGCGTGAAAAGATCGAGTTTGAAGTCATGGACTAGCCATCGCAATACCATGCGATCCTGGGACGCCCAGCTTTCGCAAGATTTCTAGCAGTACCTCACTATGCATATTTGGTATTAAAAATGCCAGCACCCAATGGAATCATAACCGTGAGTGACATAGGTATGATTACCCGGGTTATTGTGATTGGTTACCCTAGGCTTATGGCCCGCAAGGCCCAAGAAGGAACAAAGGAAGGCCCAGGAAGCATCTAACGAAATACATATCTTGCTAGACAAGGAAAGAGTAGGAATCGACGTTGTATTAGTGCTATAATCATAACTTGTAACCTATCTGTATACGCCCTCAGGACCTAGTCTATTATATAAACGATAGGAGGAGCCAGCAGAGAGGTACCAAAAAAATCTAGGAGCAATCTATAATCGATTTGTTTCTAAGCAATCAGATGACTTCGACTCCCTTGTTTGTCTGATCAGCCGATGAAATCCCCAACGAACTCTTTTCCATGAAACCATAAGTCCATCACTATGGACATTGCCGAGGTTAACCCTCGTCAATTGGCACCATCTGTGGGAAATCTGGATGCTAGAATCATGGATTCGGCAGCCCCCTCTCCATCAAGCAACAATCTAACATCAGCGAAACCATGCCCTCCCACCCCTGCCTCGGTTCCCATCGACTTCAACGGCGGATCATATCTCATCATTAGGAGATTTCACTTTCACATGGAGGACCCCGAAGAAACTACCCTATCGTCCCCAATTTTGTTGGGTCCATCGAGCACAACAATAGCACCCATGGCGATACCTGCATCTTCTGTCAGCTCATCTGGAGAAGCCGCACCTCAACCTGCAAACGGTGAAGAAAACTCCGGAAAATCAACAGATCTAGGGGATCTGGCCGATTTATATGACGGTCTCTCCTTCGAGTCAGATGCCCAGTTACGCAACCACGTGACTCAAGCCCAGCAAACATTAAACCCGAGGAAAGCGACGAAGACATCAACTTCGACATCAGGATGGCTAAAATCTATCTAGAGCAGAACCCGCGGGATCTCACGGACTTTGTCTCGTGTGTATCCAACAAAAATACCAGTAACCCGTACCTGACGCATCACCAAGTGTGTGTGATCATCGGTGAACCAACAACAACACGCGACTTGATCGGTAACCTACTCCTTGAGCCTAATGATATTTCATCAGGTGATGATGTAGAAAACCACAGAAACGGAGGAGACCCATCCAACAGTCGTTTTGTGCAAGGAAGAGAAGGAGCACGCGATGGCAAACAGTTGACCCTTAGATTATCCGTAGAAATATGGCAAAGAGCAAGGGACATAGTCTTGGTCATAGTCCCCATGACGGCAGAGGCCACACGCGAGGATGTGATGGCATACTAGTACCTGCTTCACCACAAAAAGAGGGATTTGCTAAGGATGTAGAGACAACTCGATGAAATAAAAAGGTTAGCCAACGAATCTAGCATACGGGAGGCACAGCTAAGCTCCACCCGTGGATCTAGCAGTGTTACCAAAGGCGTACCATGGAGAGGAACCTCGCATTTCTAGAACATCCCAGAAGTCAAAAGAAACGAGCTGATTCGGGATCTAGACTTGTCCTTCATGTCAGTAGACTCGGCAAGGCACATCAAAGCAAAGACAGCGCAAGCCGCAATCATCGCTGCTCATACTTACCTACTCACAACTCAACCCGCACCCGACGATCCTCGGGCGGCTCTCCATCGTTCCACTCTTATGAACCTCGGCATTGTAGGGGCATCCCTCACATAGGGAGAACATGGAACTCCAAGGCCACTCGATTAATCACCATGTTGTCACAGCAGCCCTCGGCACATGGGACACACCCGGTGATCGCGGTCGCCACATCGGGTGCAATTCACAAACTCCGAACCAAGGGACGTCGCAAGAAACGACATTATACATCGTCGAGTTGATAGGTCAAGGGAAGAGCGCAGCAGCCGAAGGTATTACGATGGTGAAAGGGAGGATGAAGATGAACTGTGCGGGGCCAGTTGCTTTAACTAGCAGGTTCGCAAAACCCCGGTACTTAAGGACTTCAAACTCCCTCACGATCACCAAAAGTACGACGGTCTCCAAGAACCCGAGGCTTGGTTGGCAGATTACCTGGCAATCGTAAAACTTCAAGGGGGCTCCAAGGCTACCGCAATGCAAAGTCTACAGTTACACTTAAGCGATGCTTCCCGCTCAAGGCTCAGGCAACTACCCAAAGAATCCATCAGCAGCTGGAATGACCTTGAAGATAAGTTCATCCAAAACTTCACATCCACGTTTAAGCGACCCGCATCTTTGGAGCAGTTACGAACATGCAAACAAAAACCTGGGGAGCCGATACGAGCATTCATTCAGCGGTGGAGCATCATCAAGATTTCAACCAAAACCATATCTGATGAAATGGCAATTGATGCATTCAACAATGGCCTCCGCCGAAGAGAATTCATTGAGGAGTTGGGGCAGGTCAAGCCCAAAACAATCTCGCAATTAATGGACATGGCAAATCGTTGGGTCGATGGTGAGGATGCAGTGAATAACAAACTGTTGGGTCCACAGCATAGAAAACAAAAAAATTCCTACGGTGTGAACTACATGCCAAGATCTATCTACTAGGTACAAAGCAACGGGTGGACATACATCCAACGAGAACTTACCCTCATAGACAACGAGCTTTGTTAACGAGTAGGAACTCATGGTTGATGTAGTCGTACACTTGCCGATCTCAAGATCGTGAGGAAGTCCAGCAGGTCCGGCTCCAAAGACGCCCATCAGATCCAGCACCACCAAGTCCAGCACCATAAGCGGCCGGTGCATCCGTGATTGCACACATGTCCCACTCGACAACCTCCGTCCCTCGCTTCCAAAGAAAGCGAAGCAGCAACTCCTTTCCAGATAAATCCACCGGGAACATGTATCTCACTAATCCGAGACCATGGGGGAATAATACTAGAGGGGGAGAGAGATCCTTCACAAGGAGGTGTGTGTGAGAAGTGAGGAGGGGGTGGCCTTTTATAGGAGGAGGGGGTGACCCTCCTTCATGGCTGGCACATGGAGGGGGTGACCCTTCACCTCCTCCATTCATGTGGTGGTAACCGCTCCACATTAAAATGCCCCTTCACATTCTCTTTTAAAGTCTCCACTTTAAATGCATTAAATTTCTCCAAATTTAATGCTCTCTCATTTAATAAAACTCTTTTATTATTTTTATTCAGAATTTTGTTAATTACTTTAATTAACAAACATTCACATAAAACCCCCTGCAACATTTCAATATTACATGCAGAATCAATTTCAGCAATTTCACCCGAAACAGTTTCAGTGTCTATTGAAATAATTCCAGCGCTTTCTTAAATCTTTATCTGAAACATATTTGCTCCAGATGGTGTCGGTGTCCCTTAAGTGTGTCGCCCTACGGTTCGCGAATAATGCAGACATGATCGAGACCCCTCTCCGATCAATAATCAGCAGCGGGACCTGGAGATCCATACTGACTCCTACACATTCAACGATGACTTCTGTGATCGTGAGAACCTTTAATGCTAGTAACTAAATCCCTTTGTCCCGTGATATATTACATGTCCGAGATTCGATCATCGGTATCTACATACCTAGTTTGATCTCGTTACCGACATGCACTCTTTTCTCGTTCCCGTGATATAACATTCTAGTGATCACATCACTTGCTTGCAAGCTATTTCAATGTGATATCACCGAGAGGGCCCAGAGTATATCTATCCGTCATCGGGATGGACAAATCCCACTCTTGATCCATGAGCCTCAACATAACACCTTCATAGCACTGAACCCACCTTTATAGTCACCCTGTTACGGTGTGACGTTTGATGTTATCAAGATACTCTTCCGGTGTTAGCAATTAACATGATCTCATGGTCTAAGGATAAAGATTACTTCGTATGATGTTATAGCAATATAAACATAATGACTTTGATAGTAATGCTATACTTCAGATGAATGTTCATCACATCATTCCACCAATGGTGTGACCTTGTTATTAACAACATCCAATGTCCATGATTAGGAAACTTTGATCATCTTGTTAATCAACAAGCTAGTCTATAAGAGAGGCATAACTAGGAACCCTTTTTGTTTATTAAACACACATGTATTGATGTTTCCGATCAATACAATTCTAGCATGTAAAATAAACATTTATCATAAACATGGAATAAGATAATAACCACTTTATTATTGCCTCTCGGGCATATTCCCTTCACTCTCCCACTTGCACTAGAGTCAATAATCAAGTTTGAAAAACTTTGCGTATTGAACACCTATGGCTTTCTGGTGTTGCATATACGCTATTGCTAGTGGTTAATATAATCGCTGGATTTAACAGTTTCAGGTCCGTGTGTATTTGCAGGTCTTTGCGTCTCTACGCATCACTCATTCTCAAATGAGATGGCATTATATAGATTTGGTCCTTTGGTGAGACCTTTAGTTCGTTCGGCTCAAAATATGTTGATATTATTGTCACACAATATATCTTCATAGTATTAGCCCACTTTGAACCACACCTAGTTTGATAACAAACTACTTAACACAAATGCCCTCCTTGTCGCTACTATAGCAGTCATATACTTAGCCTTTTGTTGTAGTATCCGTCACAATGTCTCAACTTTGGAACTCATCCAAATCCATCATGGAACATCCTTTCCATTACATTGTGCCACCCATAGTCTAAATTGAGATAAATTTAATTTGTATCTTGTGACAAAACTAGTATCAATGTAACACTTTACAATGAACTACCTTTAACTATTTGTCACTTATACATTATATATTCTTAGTTCTTCCAAAGCTCATAAGAATATCTTTACTATTGTCCAATGATCATCTTATGAATCATTCTAGTATATGCTCATAACATTTAGAGCATAGGACATTCTGGATATATACATATCATGGTATAATCGATCAAAATCTTCATGTGATTTTACTCACCAAGTGTTGAAACACTTGAATTTTGATACAATCCTTTCCATGCAGCAAGAACCTTTCTTGTTGTTTCCATATTGAACCCTTTCAATATATCATATATGTATGTCTGGCACAACCATATTAGCGCCTTAATCTATCGATATAGATATTGATTCCTAATATTCCGGGTTTGCCCAAGTCTTTCATCGAAATATTATTTTAATAAAATTCTTAACTTGTGTCAATACAAGATACATCATTTCCAATCAACAATATGTCCTCTACATAATGTATTAGAAATATGTCTCAGCGCTCCCACTTAATTTCTTGCAAATGCAAGCATCTTCATCATCTCTGATGAATTTAAACTCTTTTAACAGTTTCATCATGGTGAAGATTCCAACTCCGTAATGATTACTTCAACTATTGAAGTTTACATTCCCTTTCAGCACCCTTTGAATTAACAAAACCCTTCAGACCATGTCATGTACATGTCCTAGGTAACCGTTCTATTAGAAGAACCTTGTTTTGTTTATTCAACTACCATATACCAAATTATATGTAGTGGTTGCTACATTAATCCGCCAAGACTATATATCGCTATGAAAGATCAAATCTTGTCGTAGTCAACTCCTTGAACATTGTCGTAAACTTCTTTCCGACATGTCAACTATTTCATAGATGTTAAACATCCATGTCTTATTTCTTTATAGATCCAAACACGACCGATAGGCTTCACGCCTTTCCGGAGGGTGTTCCAAGTTCAGAAACTTGTTTTCTCGTGTATGGATACTATCACGGATTCTATGACTTCTAGTCGTTTTATGGAGTCAGGGCCCATCATCGCTTCTTTGCATGTAGTCGGTTCATCATTGTCAAAACAATAATGACTTGCTTATCAAATCTTACTATTTGATTCTTACCGACCCACACGGTTCTATAGGAACTCTAATCTCCGAGATCACACCTTTTGTAATCATGAGAGCCATGAGCATTGTGGCCGCCACCGGGACACTTGACAGCGCTGCGCTACTTATCACATATAGCTAAGGTTCAACAACCTTATCAAAGTTCTATTGTCCTCCCACTTAACTTTTCACGAAAAATTCCTTCTCAAGAAACGTTACGTTCCAAGTAACAAAGTCTTTTGTCCTCGGTGTTATGGAGAAATTCCGAACAAATTCTTTGGGATAACCTACAAAGACGTGTTTATCCGACTTTGGTTGTAAACATTTTACTTATGCATAGCATACCAAAAAATTTAAGAGAAGACAATTTGGGTTTTATCCGAAACCATAACTCATATGGTGTCATTTCAATGGATCATGATGGTGCTCTCTTCAGTGTAAAAGCGGTAGTATCTAAAGCTTCAATCCTTAAAACATAATGGCAGATTTATAAATGACACCCTTGATCTTACCATGTCAAACATGGTTTGATTTTATCTCTCGAATATGCCATACTCCTATGGTTTATCGGGAAACACAAATCATGGAACAATTCCTCAAGTCTTAGGTGTTTTTGCTAAACATGTAACTCAAATATCTTCCTTTATGATCGAATCATAAACTCTTTATTTTCTTGTTACAATGATTTTCCACTTCATCTTGAAAGTCTTTGAACATTTTTCAAATGTTTCATACTTCTTTCTTATTAAGTAAATATACATATATATTCACTCAAATTTTCGGAGAAAGCATATGAAGCAAAAAGATCCATCGCATATGGCTACACATAATGGACTATGCACATCAGCATGCATAATTTCCAATAAGCTAGTCATCCGTTCCTCTCTGGCCTATGGACGGAGTTTCAATTATCTCGAGGAAAGTCTCACATGCGTCAATTGATCAAAATCAAAGGCTCCAAAAATCCATCAACATGGAGTTTCTTCATGTTTTCTTTCAAATATAATTTAAACAGCGATGTCACTTCATAAGTGATCTTTCAATCATTTGTCTTGCGACATTTTAGCAATAGTGTTTATGGATGTGATTTCTCCAACTAGACTTGTAAAAGTTCATCCATCCTTTATGGAATACGGTAATTATTTGAACAGCCATTGTTCTCATGATACCGGAACAAAATAACAATTATTTAAACAAATCTTGAAGGCTTGGTTTGATGACAACGAAAAACGCAATAACACTTTATTTGTTTTCGATGAACATCATCACTCATTCTCTTGTTGGTTACTTAGGCCATTGTAGTTCATGAATTGCGTTGTCCTGTATGACACTTCATACCAACCAATTAGGTATCCAATACCTAAGAACCACATTGTTTAACAAGCAAGGAATATAGCCATCACATGTATATCTTCTATATACCTAAGTTGGACATCTCCAACCTTTTATTTTCTGCCAAATATTTTATAGATTCTCTTTCAGCAATTCCTTTTCTTTTAAAAGAATCTATCAACATCAATAGTGGTGTCATCAACATGACACATGGTACAAAGCGTATATAGTCAAATACTAATACCTTTGGACTTGCACTTTGAAGTGGATCACCATCATCAAATGTTTGGTGTTCTTTCAAAAATCCATTCTTTAGTAATCTATTAGTGTAGTAAACATTTTACTTACATCTTCTATTCATCCTTATCATGACAACTTTCATGATCAAGCTACTATAGCTTATAAGGAAGAATCACGAGTATAATATCAGTTCCCAAAACCTTTTTGGTAGATTCGGATTCCTAACATCTCCATCCTTCACAAATTCTCATACAATATGAGAACATGTGTTTTGCTAAATTATACTCTATCATACTTTGTTTCAGATATCACAATATCTTTCACACATGATGGTTTCTGAAACAATTTCCAGCTCCAATATAATCTTGATATTAAAACAACTTTTTGAATATCAATAATCATGGAGGCAAACATGATACTTTAGATACTAACATTGGAATTCTTACTCTTCATTTAATACTACTTATTAAACTTCATGGAGTAAATAGAGTTTGCTGAAAGTTTGCAATAGGACTTATAAACTTTAAATTGACATTCAAAACAATACGATACCAGTTCGTAAAGTAAATATCCAGAATTCTGTAGTTCTATTATCTCAAATAAAAACTAAGCATAAGGTAGTGAACAGATGCGAATGACTACAACAAATTATGCAAATACACTTCAATTTAGTTTATGACAAATTGAATTCGACTAATCCAAATTAGAAATGAACTCCCACTCAAAAACGACATCCCTCGTGCCTTTTTGGCGATTACATGAACCAAATCCACTACACCAAGTCCGATCATCACGTGAGTCGGTGTAGCTTCAAAGGCGGGCATCAATATGGTCATCACATCAACTATATGACTCATGCTTAACCTTTCGGTCCGTGTTCCAAGGCCATGTCTATACATGCTAGGCTCGCCAAGTAAGAACCTTAGTATTCACGTGTGTAAAACTGTCTTACACCCGTTGCATGAAAGCGTAGAGTTGAGAACACCCGATCATCACGTGATGTCTCGAAACATGATCCATAGAACGGTGCATACTTAAGGAAGAACACATTTTATCTTGATATTTAAATGAGGGATCATCTTACAATGCCACTAAAAGCGCTAAACTAGCAATATAAGATGCAAACATCTAATGTGTAAAGTGAGATGATATGGTCCATGCATTTAATCACCATCATATGCATCGTGGTATGATCTCTATCATTCCTTTGTGTGTAAGGCCAAGGTCTATGGAACTTACACGTTAAGTGAGTTGTAAGAGTATCTATCATACATCTACTTACAACAATACCATATCAAGACACTAGCCCAGCAACAATCTAAACTAGACGCCTCTAATTTATCAATTGCAAGTTTTACGTGGCTTAGGGCTTTCGGAGATAGAACCGTTCTTACCTACGAACATGAACCACAACAAGGATAACTAAGTTATTAGAAACTCGTTGTAAATCAGATATTGACTATAGTAGGAGAGACATACACCCGCCAGTCACTTATGCAAAACAAGTTGCATGTCAGTCGTGGAACCGGTCTCATGTACGATGACATGTAAGGTTGGTCCGCTTCATCCCACTATGCCACCAATATCCAAAATACATGAAAGAAGCAATAACATGATCATCATCGCCCACATATAAACATATGTGTACTACCCGTGCAAAGCACCTACGCATAGATCAGGCTCTGATACCACTGTTGGGTCCGCAGCATAGAAAACAAAAAATTTCCTACGGTGTGAACTACACGCCAAGATCTATCTACTAGGTACAAATCAACGGGTGGACATACATCCAACGAGAACTTACCCTCATAGACAACGAGCTTTGTTAACGAGTAGGAACTCGTGGTCGATGTAGTCGTACACTTGCCGATCTCAAGATCGTGAGGAAGTCTAGCAGGTCTAGCTCTAGCACGTCCATCAGATCCAGCTCCAGCACCACCAAGTCCAGCACCGCAAAGCAGCGGTGCATCCGTGATCACACACACGTCCGGTACCCCGACAACCTCCGTACCTCGCTCCAGCAAAGCAGCAGAAGTAGCAACTCCTTTCCAGATAAAGCCACCAGGAACATGTATCTTGCTAATCCGAGACCATGGGGGAATAATACTAGAGGGGGAGAGAGATCCTTCACAAGGAGGTGTGTGTGAGAAGTGAGGAGGGGGTGGCCTTTTATAGGAGGAGGGGGGTGCCCCTCCTTCATGGCTGGCGCATGGAGGGGGTGACCCTTCACCTCCTCCATTCATGTGGTGGTAACCCCTCCACATTAAAATACCCCTTCACATTCTCTTTTAAAGTCTCCACTTTAAATGCATTAAATTTCTCCAAATTTAATGCTCTCTCATTTAATAAAACTCTTTTATTATTTTTATTCAGAATTTTGTTAATTACTTTAATTAACAAACATTCACATAAAACCCCCTGCAACATTTCAATATCACATGCAGAATCAATTTCAGCAATTTCACCCGAAACAGTTTCGGTGTCTATTGAAATAATTCTAGCGCTTTCTTAAATCTTTATCTAAAACATATTTGCTCCAAATGGTGTCGGTATCCCTTAAGTGTGTCACCCTACGGTTCGTGAAAAATGCAGACATGATCGAGACCCCTCTCCGATCAATAATCAGCAGCGGGACCTAGAGATCCATACTGACTCCTACACATTCAACGATGACTTCTGTGATCGTGGGAACCTTTAACGCTAGTAACTAAATCCCTTTGTCCCGCGATATATTACATGTCCGAGATTCGATCATCGGTATCTCCATACCTAGTTTGATCTCGTTACCGACATGCACTCTTTTCTCGTTCCCATGATATAACATTCTAGTGATCACATCACTTACTTGCAAGCTATTTACATGTGATATCACCGAGAGGGCCCAGAGTATATCTATCCGTCATCAGGATGGACAAATCCCACTCTTGACCCATGAGCCTCAACATAACACCTTCATAGCACTGAACCCACCTTTATAGTCACCCTGTTACGGTGTGACGTTTGATGTTATCAAGATACTCTTCTGGTGTTAGCAATTAACATGATCTCATGGTCTAAGGATAAAGATTACTTCGTATGATGTTATAGCAATATAAACATAATGACTTTGATCGTAATGCTATACTTCAGATGAATGTTCATCACATCATTCCACCAATGGTGTGACCTTGTTATTAACAACATCCAATGTCCATGATTAGGAAACTTTGATCATCTTGTTAATCAACAAGCTAGTCTATAAGAGAGGCATAACTAGGAACCCTTTTTTTTTATTAAACACACATGTATTGATGTTTCCGATCAATACAATTCTAGCATGTAAAATAAATATTTATCATAAACATGGAATAAGATAATAACCACTTTATTATTGCCTCTCGGGCATATTCCCTTCACAAACGAGGGTGCTCGCCCGAAGAAGATCGGGATAGGCACAATAATGATAAGAGAAGACACAACAATGATGGGTACGGCGGGCCGAACTATGTCGTGGTTGGATTTTTAGGGGAAAACAACCAAAGAAACAATGACCGAAGCGGCGGATACCGCAGCAGTAGAGAAGACGTTGCTGGAAGCCAATCCGCACAACGGTACCAACCAAGGGCTCGGGATCCCCCAATGTCTCCACTACAGATGCTAGAAGGACCCTACAATATGCATTTATACGTCGACTCCGTAGGAAGGAGGCGATCAAACCATCTGATGAAGGGCTGCCGCACTTTCATAGAAATGCAGAAGGTATGCAATGCAAAGGCATCCAAAGCAGTGAACCAAGTATACACCACCGCACCTGGAACCCTAGATCTTGGTGCACTGCCGCAACCTCCAACATAGCCACCAGCAAGGCAACCACAACCCATAATGAACAGAAACCAGGAAGACGAGTATATAAGGTCCAGAGGCACAATGTCCATGATCCAGAAGGGGCGCCCATCCAACAGGGTCCAAATGTTGATCAGATGACAAGTTAACATGGTGGAAACAGTGCCACCACCTACACCCGAATATCTTCATTGGTCAGAGCAAGAAATCACATTTAGCAAGGCTGACCACCCACTTCGAGTTTCGTGACCAAGTCATTCATGCCTAATAGTAGAATCCCAAATTGGCGGGTTCGACATGAGTAAAGTTTTCTTGGATGCAGGCAGCAACATCATTGTAATCTACGCCAAAAGCCTGTGAGCAATGAATTGGTCCCTACCAAACCTGGCACCTATGGACACGACTTTCCACGAAATAGTCCCAAGCAAAGCCAAAATTCCTCTAGGCAAAGTCTATCTTGACGTAGTGTTTGGATCAAGGAACAACTTCAGGCATGAAAAACTCGAGTTCGAAGTCATGATTGGCCATCACAGTACCACGCGATCCTGGGACGCCTAGCTTTCACCAGATTTATGGCAGTACCTCACTATGCATACTTGGTATTAAAAATGCCAGTATCCAATGGAATCATAACCGTGAGAGGAAGTTTCACTCGCTCCAATAGTTGTGATCGGGAATTCAACAAAATATCAGAATCTTTCGAGATGGAAACAGAATTCGCCCAACTGAAAATTGCAAATATAGAGCTGCTACCCGAAGAACATGTCTCCATTGACCAAACTCCAGAAAACCAGGTCTACCGCACAAACCCAAAGGTGACCTATTCGGCCTCCAACATTGGTCCCGCATAGGAAAGCACGCTTGCCAGTTTCCCCCTGAGAATGGGGAGATCTTTTCAGAGCCAACCAACATACAGGAAATCCCCAAGGAACCCGACAAGCACCTATTCGAACAACATCCAGCCGCCAAAATATGATCCACCCGACAGGTCACGGAACCAACAACCGAGGCCATTGGGCAAAAGATCCATCGTCTCACCAACTTATGGTATATCATAGAAATAACAAGAGCAATGTTGGGTAGCCAACCTAGTACTCACCCGAAAGAAAAGCACAGGATAACATGTGTGCATCAACTTCGCCGCCCAAAGCAACCACGAAGGACACACGCCTTTATATCTGGTCCATGCAAAAGTCGTGCTTCCAGTAGGGAGGCAAGAAATACCCCCTTGAATCACCACGGTTAAAGAGAACAAGCGAAGATAGCAAGGAAGCACCTCAAGATAGGAAGCGTAGATGTTAGGATTTTTACTTTTATGCATTTTATATCGAATAAGGCCAACGGCCAGGAGACCATGCCAAAACATGTACCTCCTATGATTCGACTATAAATAAAGATAAGTTCCAAAACTGACTCATTCCTTTCTATTTGCTTTAATTCATCAACCACACACTCGGGGGCTATACCAATTGACAACCGATCAAAAATATCCACTCGACATTTGGGGGCTTCGCCAAAATATAGCATACCAAAATTTTCAGCTTCAACAATACGCTCTGACCTGAATAGCTGACTCGGCCCTAGGGCGTTAGGAAAATGAAAGGGTCTCGTGTAATTTACAACTTTTGTATCAGCTATTAAACTTTGGTCAAAACAAAGGCTTCATATATTTATAAACTATTAGAATATAAATCTACATAATGTACATGTTTTGTTTTGCAGGAAAACGTTCAGATGGCAAAATTTAGGAAGAAATCTTCGTCTTCCTCTAGGCACCTCCGGACAATTCCGATGGCAGGCTTGTCGGCAACCACATAATGGGGATCCATGTTGACCACTGATGGCTGTGATATACAACAGTTTTTAGCAATATAAATTGTGTCATTTGCTTATCATATCATGCTCCATCTAACTATTGCTATGCCTAATATGCATGATTACTTGTTTTTGTTAAATTCAATATGAGCTTTGGACATTTAGTAGTTTAGGTAGAATTTCATCCCTCTTCCTTGTCTTTGACATGTTTGTAGGTGTTGATGATGATTATGGACAAAACAAAGGCAAAAGGAACCAAGAGAGCATAGTATGGAGGAGCTGTAGGGACCAGACTTAGCCATTTGAGAGGTTGGAAAAGTAAAAAAATCAACTTCTCAAAATAAATATCCAAGACCACAGTGTTGTAGCCCTCGATGATATGAACTCAACAAGCCCAAGAACACCAAAAACGGAGTTCGTATGAAGAAATGGTGGCCAAAATACTAAAGGGGATAGACGGTTTAACGAGCAATTATACGGCCGGAGCTATATTTTTTGTCGTATAGCTCCGCCCGTATAGTTGCCAAAAAGGTCGGAAACGACGGGATTTCGCCCCAGAAAAGCTCCAGAACCTTCCCTAAGTGATATGACAGTATTGGGGGGTACCCTAGGGCACCTCCAAGGCCCATATAAAGAGGGGAGGAGCCAAGAGGAAGCCATCATCAACCATATACAATATCTAGATCCCATCTACCGCCTCCACGGCGGCGCTCTGCCGGCGTGCCGCCTCCATAGCCTCTACAGCTCCACCAAGATCTAGATCTCCATCAACACCATCAAGCCATCCAAGCAAGAAGAGGAGGAGAAGGAGGACGCCACCATCACCGCCATCATCACCATCTCCATCGCTGCTACTCCTTCATCCTTCCCCATCATGGTCTCCGTGATGGGTTGTAACATGGCTTGAACCCCCTTTTATTAATGTTATGATGATTTGATTAATTGAAGTGTGGTGTGTTCTTGTTAATTAATATGTTTGTGCTTTCTATTTATATTGTTCTATTCATGATATTATTCTAGTGATTGGAGACGTCCAATCCATTATTGAGGAGTTTACTAGTGATTCACGGAGTGTCACAAAACTTATCATTAGTCTCTACTCATTCCATGGGCCTGACAAGTCTGTGCATAGAACTAATAGGCTATTTGCTATAAGTGATTTGTGGAGGCAATATCAGCTTAGGATGCACCGCCCATTAAGATTAAATTTCCTCAAGATCACTCATGATATAGATAGGTATAGTGTTGCGAATTGCTTGACCCCAAAGTGACATAACGGGGTATCTTGTGACTAGAACACTTGCTTAGGAGTACGGTTGTCCATAGAACTTAATGCCTTTGCTCTGGTTTACCTTGATTGGTCTTGTTACCTTAATACACTATTCTCTTACGGATGACCCATGTCCGGAGAGGGTGTGGACAATTGAGTTGTATAGTTCCCACTTACCAATGGTGGGAGACAACGATATATGAGGGACCGCCACAATTATAGTTAACAGCTATTCTATAAGCACTTATCATGCACACCGGTATACACAACATTACTTGAGGAATCATAGCATTAATATTTCATCTCATTGCATTCACCTATTTTCAGTTTTACTTTTGTTCTAGTTTTCTTCCAGTTCTAGTAGTAGTTATTATAAAACATCTTAAATTCATTTATCCTAGCAACTTATAGAATAGGCTATTTCCAAACCACGGTTTGGGTGCGTACGTGGTCGCATTGACAATGCGGCTGCGAGGGTCATGTTCGCCGAGCTCCCATCGAGACAAACTCTTAAATATTTGTTGTTGCAAGTACTACAGTAACCCTTTTTTGGTGTAGGAACACAGCTCCATCAAATTGGCGCCGTTGCCGGGGAGCAAAGCATTCGGTTATCTACTCGCACATAGTTTATTTTTGTTTGTTGCTATTATCTTATTGCTTTCTTTTATATTGAAAACAATAAAACAATTACAAAACCAAAAATTTATAAAAACTGTTGGTACTAATCATGTCTTCTGAGATACATTTTGTTCAAGAGATAATACAACCATTGGAGGAGATAAAGGATTAAAGTTCATCAAGCCTGGTTGCTAGACATGAGCTGATAAAGAAATTGCTGGACCAATTGGAAAGACATTCATTATGGTTGCGTGCTGATGATGGATCTTATTGCACAATTTGTATAACAGATGACCACCTTAATTTTCAATGTAAGTATTCCAACAATCCTACTCTAGCAAATTATAATAGAGATAAATCCTATGCTAGTTTGGAAGTACTAGAATACATTCTTTTAAAGGGTGCACCTAAAATGGTATTTAGACTAGGAAGTATTGATGTTGAAAGTGAAGCAGTTGATGGAGTTTTTAATTTAGTATACCTCATATTCCTCTTTTGTGAAAATAATTTAAGTGGAGAGGAAAAGGAGCACAAGGAAGAGGAGGAAGAACAGATTGATCACCCGCCCACACCTTCGACTCCTACTTTTGATAATATAATTTCTATTAAAACACTAGTCGATGAAAAGGAGGACCAAAAAGGTGAGGTTGACGAAGAGAGTCACACTACAACTTTTGTATGTGATGCCTCTCACTCTAGTAATGATTTTTATGATGCTAAAACTTTTGATAATTGTTCTGTGGAGGCCTTTGTGCCTAGACACTCATATGGAGAGCATTAATACTAATGAACTAGAGATAGAACCTTGCTATACTAACATGCAAGGTCTTGAACTCCCTGCTATGAAGGAAGAATATTATGAAGTGTTCCCCTACACAGGTAACCAAGGTAAAGATTTAAGAATTTTATATGAATCTCAAATCCTCTCATTGCAGCTATACACGGAGGCATGTTCACCAAGCTTGGTGCATCAACACTCGCTTGAAAGCGAGAACTTGTTCATCTACATGATGTCGTTGCACCGTAAGCGGGTACGACTCCGACCAAACTCTACTTCAAGATGCTCCAAGTTGGTATGTGATGGCCCAAAATATATCGAGCTCGTTGGGGAACCCCAAGAGGAAGGTATGATGAGCACAACAGCAAGTTTTCCCTCAGTTATGAAACCAAGGTTTAATCGAACCAGTAGGAGCAAGGAAACACCCCAAAGGTGTTGCTAGCTGAACTTTGGCAGGGCACACTACCGGTGCCAGTAGCAACATGGAGACCTGCACAACACAACCACGGAACTTTGCCCCCAACTTGCTATGAGGTTGTCAATCTCACTGGTTTTGCTGAAAACAAAGGATTAAACGTATCGAGTGGAAGAAAGTAGTAGTTTGCATAAAGTAAACACAAAGCAGTAAACAGATGATTGTAGATTGATGGTAAAAGAAAGGACCGGGGTCCATAGTTCACTAGACGCCATCCAACTGCATATATGACTAATAATCCACCTTCAGGTTATCATCCGAACCCCCTCCAGTATTAAGTTGCAAGCAACGGATAATTGCATTACGAATTACATGTAAAGTAAACAATACGATTGTTCTATGAACAAAGGATTGTTGTTTTCTCCCTAGTAGCAATAGCACATCTAGTACCTTAGAGATTTCTGTCACTTCCCTAGATTACTAGAGGCATGAACCCACTATCAAGCATAAATACTAACTCTTGGAGTTGCTAGCATCTACTTGGCCAAGATAGCTACTAACAACAGAAAGCATGCAATATCACAAATAACAAAGACATGATAGAATCAATAATCAATCTGAAATAGCATCTCAATATCCATCGGATCCCCGCAAACACAACATGCAGAATTACAAATAGATGATCTTGATCATGAACGGAGCTCACAAGGTCTAAACATGGTAGCACAAAGGAGGAGAACCAGCCATCTAGCTACTACATGGACACATATTCCAGAGATGAACTACTCACGCATCACACCAGAGGCTTGCATGATGATGAAGAAGGCCTCCAGGGTGAATTCCCTCCTCGGCAGGTGCGGGAAGAGCCGATCTCTCCCGATCTAGGGATGGAGATGGCCAGACTCTGAGACTCTTCGTGGAATTTTGATGGTACTTAGGGTTTCTGTATCGGAGGAAACTTATAGGCGCGGAAGGAGGCCGGGGTGCACTGGGCCACATCACCTGCAGCACGGCCAGGCCAGCAGCGGTGTTGTGGCCGCCCCTCGGCCCTTCTCTGTCAGATTCGGCTCCATGTGTCCCTCGGTGAAAAACTGACTTTGGCTTTTGTCCCGTCCAATTCGAGAATATTCATTTCGACTTTCTGGAACCAAAAACAGCGAGAAAAGCAGTGGTGGCACTATGTCTCTTGTTAATAGGTTAGTCCAAGAAATCATATGAAAAGTACTCCAAAGTGTGGACAAAACATAAGAAAGTAGATAAAACCAAGCATGGAACATCAAAAATTATGGATACATTAGCAACGTATCAGTATGTACAACCTCACCTCGAGTCGATATCCCTTGGGATCCAGGTAAGTAATGTATGGAGCATCCTATCCTAGCTTTATGGCTTTAAAGAGAGCGCTTTCCGTGAGGCAACTGGCATTAGGCATCTTTCTTAGTTTTGTGTCTTGAGTCTAGTTGCATTCATGTTGCATTGGCACTTTTATTCTCCGCATGTCTCGCTATTAGAGTAATCTTGTGGTAGTTTTCAAAAGGTAGAATTTATTGTCACTATATTATGTGTTGCAAAAAGGAAGAGAAAATTAGTTTCAGGTGAATCCTTCAATTATATGTATTTGTTGGTCGAAAATTAAAGTTGTTATTTTACCGTCAAAACAAGGTATTTCACTAAGTTACAGAATAATAAAGAATTCACGAAGAAATAGAAATTTTCTTATGTATACAGAAGGTTTAACGACCAACTATATGGCGGGAACAAAACTTCCGGCTGTATAGTTCCGGTCGTATAGATATCTTTGCCATCGAATTTTTTCCTTCATATGTACTGAGAGTTTAATGACCAACTATACGGCGGGAATAAAAATTCCGGCCGTATAGTTCCGGTCGTATAGATATCTATGCCTTTGTATATTTTATTTCCTAGGGACAGACAATTTGATGACCAACTATACGGCGGGAACATTTTGTTCCGGCTGTATAGTTGCGCTTGTAAAGCTACACCGCAAGGAGGAAACTCTAAAATTTTGATAGAAGGCCAACTATACTGAGGGAACGCATTGTTCCAGCCGTATAGTTGAGGAAACCCCTCAAACGCCAACTGGAAGGTAACCATTGCTCAAAATTTCATTCTTTCTTCTTCCTTCTTGTTCTAAAAACCTCGAAGCACCACCTGGGAGCTTGTCCCATGCTTTAGAGAAGCCGAGCGTATGTAAACAATAAAGTTCTATCTCAGAAATTACTTAAGTTGTAATTCTCTTTAGTAGTTCATGTTTTCTTTTCGTTTTCTTTCATTAGTTGGCTGAACGAACTTCGTCCGTACACCAAACCGTTGTCTTTTATTTTGTGTGTTATTTTCATAGGGACTTGAACCTTGTGTGACGACGTGTACGGTAATGCCAACTGTGCAAACACTCGCATGAGCCACTTGGTTGCTTCAATTCAACGTTTCAACAATCAGTGTCTGGTAAAACCTTCCAACTCGAACTTTTTTTTTAAATAAGCACATAGGGGCTGCACACTCGTGTCTCGTATCCTGTTTCACTTGCACCTCATCACAATCTAGGAGAGGCCTCTTCTAGAACTAGTTTGTTGACATAAGCATGGTGCTTAGGTTGATGAACCGACTTAGTGGGACTTGTATTTTTATCACTTGTGAGCTAAACCTGTGTCTTCAAAAACACAAAAATATTGTGTCTTCTTTCTAGTGTTGTTCCTACCAAGTTCTTAAGGAAGGCATACACCAGATCGTGAAGCATTCATTGAAGCAAAGGTTCTTTGTCCATTAAAGTAGAGGTTAAAAGCACCTCAATGGTAAAGTGTGTCACCCTTGCTTTAATTTAAGCTTGGGGAGGTAACCACTTCTTATACTCTCTTTTGATAACTGCATTTCCTCTTTTGTTTTCATGATCTTCTCAAAGTTCTTATCTTGGGGAGGTTGTTTTGCATGTGTAGAGTCTTGTGCAAAGTTCTTTATCCTAAAAAGTTTTCATGCTATTGTGTATCTCTCTGTTTTTGAATGCTTGCTTAGGTGAGATTTTGTTCATATTTATATAAGGGATATACTTGCTCATGTTAGACCCCATAGGAGACAATCCATAGCTTTGATACACCTTGTTCAACTTTTATCTAGCTTGTGAAAAATATTGTGATCCTCTAAATATACATTAACATGTTCTCTACATCTTGAAAAGAAAAAAAAATAAAGAAGTTCTTCGAAACTTGCTAGTTGTCACTGTTCAGAATTGTCTTAAGTGAATGGTTATGGAGTAGGATGACCCCATAGTGCTGGAAATGATGGTCTTAATAGATGCTTACCGAGTGAGTTGTCAAATAAGAAATGATGTTTCAAAGTTTCAAGATTACATATGCCAAATTTTTGTCTTGTAAATCAAAGTGAGATTATGCTTTATGTGTTTCTTGCGCCACTATCGTACAACATGGGATGCTAACAACTTTGCTGGCCTTTAAACAATCCAAAAAGAGGAAACTCTTGGAGTTGGCTATGAGTTGCCCAACATATGTAGAAAAAATGCTATATTTGGGTATGCATTGGTATTCTCATGGGCATGCGTTAAAAGCAAAAGTCGGAATACTCCTCTGACCGTTATGATAAATCATTATACCGAAAAGGGAAACCTTGGTAATGGTCACTAATGGCCCAAAATATATCGAGCTCATTGGGGAACCCCAAGAGGAAGGTATGATGAGCATAGCAGCAAGTGTTCCCTCAGTTATGAAACCAAGGTTATCGAACCAGTAGGAGCAAGGAAACACCTCCAAGGTGTTGTTTCCAACTTGGAATCCTGCACAACACAACCATAGAACTTTGCCCCAACTTAGAGTGAGGTTGTCAATTTCACCGGTTTTGCTGAAAACAAAGGATTAAACGTATTGTGTGGAAGATAGTAATAGCTTGCATAAAGTAAACAGAACATAGTAAGTAGATTGTAGATTGATAGTAAAAGAAAGGACCGAGGTCCATAGTTCACTAGTGGTGATTCTCCTTAAGATAGATGACATGTTGGGTGAACAAATTACAGCAGGGCAATTGACAGACACCGAGAAAGCATACATGCATATACTAATCATCTTGACTCCTATGAGATTTGATTGGGCATTACAACATTATACATAGACCATAATCCAACTGCATCTATGACTAATAATCCACCTTCAGGTTATCATCCGAACCCCCTCTAGTATTAAGTTGCAAGCAACAGATAATTGCATTAAGCATTGCGTGTAAAGTAAACAATATGATTGTTCTATGAACAAAGGATTGTTGTTTTCTCCCTAGTAGCAACAGCACATCTAGTACCTTAGAGATTTCTGTCACTTCCCCAGATTACCAGAGTCATGAACTCACTATCAAGCATAAATACTAACTCTTGGAGTTGCTAGAATCTACTTGGCCAAGATAGATACTAACAACGGAAAGCATGCAAGATCACAAATAACAAAGACATGATATAATCAATAACCAATCTGAAATAGCATCTCAATATCCATCGGATCCCCGTAAACACAACATGTATGATTACAAATAGATGATCTTGATCATGAACAGAGCTCACAAGATCTAAACATGGTAGCACAAAGGAGAAAAACCAACCATCTAGCTACTACATGGACCCGTAGTCCAGGGATGAACTACTCATGCATCACACCAGAGGCAGTCATGGTGATGAAGAAGGCCTCCAGGGTGATCTCTCTGCTTCGGCAGGGTGCCGGGAAGAGCTTAAGATCCCTCCTGATCTAGGGATGGATATGATGGCGGCTACAGACTCTTTTGTGGAATTTTGATCGGGTCCTTAGGGTTTCTGTATCAGAGGCGATATATAGGCGAAAGGGAAGGCCAAGGGGGTGCCCTAGGCGGCCACACCACCCCCTAGCATGGCCCAGGCCTGGCCGCGCGGCCAGGTGGTGTGGCCAGCCTCTGGCCCCTCTCCGTCTCGTCTTCTGGCTCCGTGTCCCCCTCGGTGAAATATTGACTTTGGCTTTTGTCCCGTCTAATTCCGAGAATATTCATTTTCTGACTTTCCTAGAACCAAAAATAGTAGAAAACGGGCAACTGGCACTGTGGCATCTTGTTAATAGGTTAGTCCAACAAAATGTATAAAAATACTCCAAAGTGTGGACAAAACATAAGAAAGTAGATATAAAACAAGCATGGAACATCAAAAACTATAGATACGTTTGCAACGTATCAACATCCCCAAGCTAAACTCTTGCTCGTCCTCGAGTAGGTAAGTGATAAAAAGAAATAATAATTTTTGAGGTGACATGCACCATCATAAACTAGATCAAAGTATTTGTAAAACATTGATAGCTGGGATCATAGTACTTTAACATAGCATGAAAGATATAGTTCTAACAATAAGACATAGCAACTATGTTGTAACATGAAAAGGCACAAACAAAAGATTCATGAATAACAATGCTTTGCAAGACGTTTGTTTGTTTCACATAAATAAAACATAGTGAGAATGGTATTCAGCTTGTCCCTCATAGTGTAGCAAAATATAAATTCATAAGACACCTTCAAAGTTCATAAGGGTGACTAGATACAAATAGTTTAATAACAAGCAATATCAAAGTTATGCATCAATCAGCAAGTCTTGGGACAATGCACATTAAACTAAGAATGGCCAATATGCTCTCTCAATAGGTGCATAAAGGTAGAAGATGGAGACTCATGCTACTCAACTTCAGTCACAAGTAAGCTCTTGTCATTGTAAATACATATGTATCATAGAGAACCGCCAATGGGGTACCCCTTGCACATGATACAGGAGCTATCCCATAATCAAAATGACAAGGCAAGCAGACAATGAGCATCTCAGCGATCTTTTTATTTGCTGTTTGCATAGGTTTTTATTGAGGATGCTTCATAGAGTGCTCATTATGGTTATGCTACAACTTTCCACCATGATTAGGCATGGCTTAGGCTGGCGACCCAGGCGTTGCTCTAACACACATATAAAATCCATGATCTTACAAGTTTCCATTTTATTTCACATCGATGGGATACATAAGCAAAAGAATCATGATATCAACGGAATAATAAGTGCAATGTTGAAAGCGTTCCCCATGATACATGGTTCTGCTAACTTCAGCTTATAAAGCACAAGCATATACGCAACAAAGATGGACACAATGGATCAAGATTATTAAGTGCAAGAAAGTAAAGTGTGTCATCAAGTTCGTGAGAGCTTTAATCACTAATTTTCACATAACAAGTTTAATTCGGAAGGTAGATAAAAACATGAATATACTTGGAATAGCAAATGCTAATAGGTAGGTATGGTGGACTCTTTGGAATAACTTGGTTTTATTTGGAGTTGGATGCATGAGTGCAACTCACACTTGGTTAGGGAGGCTAGCAAAAGAATGGGAGCGACCAACTAAGAGAGCAATAATGGCCATAATCATGCAAAGCGACAAAACATCATTAATTAAAGCATAAAGTAATATTACAAATCGAAAACTAAAGGATCATAAAGGCTATGGTGACTTGGGATGGTCATAACATGGTGTGAGCATGCGCCAAGTCAACCCAAATAAAGCATCAAAGGAGAATACCACAATACTATGCTTTAATATGCTAAAACAACACATGATTCTTTCAAGGCACATTAAGCAATCTCAATTGCTTATAACATGTCATGCTACAGAAAAAATCACTAAGCATAAAGCCAAAACAATATCAAGCATGACATGACAAAGCATAGGACATAGTCAAAAACAAGCTCTTTTTACCACTTAAGCATGAACTTTTCCTACTCTTTTCCAATCCAAACCAATCTTATTTGAAAACTAATGTATGAATGAGGAGATCCAACCAATTTATTTAAGCAAACTAAGCGAACCAAGCAAACGAAAATGAAAACAAAGACGCTCCAAGAACAACACAACTGTGCATGAAACAATAAAAATGAAGTGTTTGGAAGAAACCTGAGATTTTTATTGATGAAGAAGGGGATGCCTTGGGCATCCCCAAGCTTTGGCGCTTGTACTTCTTGGATCTTTCTTGGGGTGACACGGGTGGAATTCCCAAGCTTAAGCTTTACTCCATTCTTCATCTCATTACATCATTCTTTCCCTACACCTGAAAATTTTCCTTCATACAAAACTTCACACAATCTTCATTAGCAACA
Organism: Avena insularis; assembly: GCA_023614405.1. Classification (NCBI taxonomy): domain Eukaryota; kingdom Viridiplantae; phylum Streptophyta; class Magnoliopsida; order Poales; family Poaceae; genus Avena; species Avena insularis. The sequence goes on from CM042690.1 coordinate 642,867,042, forward strand.
TTAGTGTACTCAAGATAATAAGTCTTTTGGTTCAGTTCTAACACAAGTAAAACTTCCAATTAACACAAGCTAATGTAGCACTTCCCTCAAAAAGCTCAGTTCCCCAAAAAGAACCCAAAAAGGAATCAATAAGAAGCAAATGCAAATAATGGCAGAAATCTGTCAAAACAAACCAGCAGGTAAAAACCAATTTTTTCGAACACCTTATGTTGCTCAAATCTAAAAGTGTTGAACTAACGAAAGTTGGATAACAACCTGGGGCAGAAGGAAAAAAATTACAGCTCAAATCAACATACAGAGATTTTACACAAATTTTTACAGCGAATCACAAAAATCTGTTTCGGGACAGCAACTTTCCCAAGCATTACTTCTCTCTCATTAGAGGTTACTCTTGGCACAAAAAGCAAATAAAAAGGATAAGTAGAGGTTATTACTGAAGCAATAACTTCTAAGACTCAACTAAAACTTTTGGGTTATCTCCCAATAAGTACTTTTCTTTAACGCCTTTAAGTTAGGCATAAGAAGCAAGAAAAGAATCAAGTATTCTCAAATGAAGAACCATTAAGACCAAATTTCTTTTTAATAGGAGAGGCAAAAGGAATCTTTTCTCTCTTCTTAGGGAAGTGTTCTATACCTTTCTTGAGTGGGTGTTGGTATTTAATGGTGCCTTCTTTCATATCAATAATGGCACCAACAGTTCTAAGAAAAGGTCTTCCCAAAGTAATAGGACAAGAAGCATTGCATTAAACATCCAAAACATAGAAATCAACAGGGACATAGGCATTGTTAACCATAATAAGAACATCATTAATACTTCCCATGAGTTTCTTTTTAGCATTATCATCAAGTGGGACATTTAAATAGCAATCTTCCAATGGTGGCAAATCAAGCATTTCATAAATCCTTCTAGGCATAATAGAAACACTATATCAAGATCACATAACGCTTTGAGATCAAAATCATTCACTTTCATATTAATGATGGGTTCTCAACCATCCTCTAATTTCATAGGAATAGAAGCTTTATGTTTCATCTTTTCTTCTTTAATTTTTATGAGAGCATTAGTAATGTGTTTTGTAAAGGCCATATTCATAGCACTAGCATTGGGACTTTTAGCAAGATTTTGTCGGAACATAATTACTTCAGAGATATTGCAACCATCAAGATCAAAATCATAATTATCATCTAAAGTAGTAGAGCTATTGTTTCCCATATTCCGAAGAATTTCAGTATTTTTATTAGAAAAGGTTCCATGGGGTCTACTAGCTTCAACATTAGTGGTAGTGGTAGTAGAAATACTAATATTTCTAGCAATTTCATCTTCTATTTCCCACTTAGCATGCAATTCAGCTAATAGTCTAACATTTTCATCAATTCTAACTTGTATGGCATTAGTAGCAACAAAGGGATTTTCAATAGTTTCAGGTTTAGCAGCCATTTTATTAAAAGAAGATTGTGCTTCAGACAAGGATGCTATATTTCTTTTAGCATTAGAGAGTTTTTCCTCAATAGTTTTATTGAAAGCAGTTTGTTTACTAATAAAATCTTTAAGCATAACTTCAAGTTTAGAGGGTGCACTCCTATTATTGTTGTAGGAATTTCCATAAGTATTACCATTATTGGGAGGATATGACCAATAGTTATTATTACCAAAATTATTCTTGTAGGCATTGTTGCTAAAATTATTATTTCTTATAAAGTTCACATCAATTTGCTCTTCTTGAGCAACCAAAGAAGCTAAGGGAACATGATTTGGATCAATATGAGCTTTCCCATTAACAAGCATAGACATAATAACATCAATTCTATCACTCAAGGAAGAGGTCTCTTCAACAGAATTTACCTTCTTACCTTGTGGAGCTCTCTCAGTGTGCCATTTAGAATAGTTCACCATCATATTATCAAGAAGCTTTGTTGCGGCACCCAAAGTAATGGTCATGAAGGTACCTCCAACAGCAGAATCCAGTATATTGCTTGAAGAATAATTCAGTCCTGCATAAAAGGTTTGGATAATCATCCAAGCAGTCAGTCCATGAGTGGGACAATTCTTTACCAAAGATTTCATTCTTTCCCAAGCTTGAGCAACATGTTCATTATCATATTGTTTAAATTTCATTATTTCACTTCTCATAGATATAATCTTAGCAGGAGGATAGTATTTTCCAATGAAAGCGTCTTTGCATTTAGTCCAGGAATCAATACTATTTCTAGTTAGGGATTGCAACCATTCTTTAGCTTTTCCTCTCAAAGAGAAAGGAAACAATTTAAGCTTAATAATATCTCCATCTATATCCCTATGTTTTTCCATCTCACAAAGTTCAACAAAGTTATTTAGATGAGCGGCAGCATCTTTGTACCAATTCCAGAAAATTGTTCTCTCATAACAAGATTGAGTAAAGCAGGTTTAATTTCAAAGAAAGTAGCTTTAGGAATAGGTGGAGCAATAGGTGTGCACATGAATTCATTGTTGTTGGTGCTAGTGAAGTCACACAACTTAGTGTTTTCAAGAGTAGTCATTTTTGTGTGTTTTTAATATAGAAAGCAAACTAGTACAACTAATTTTTTGTGTTTTTGATAAAGAAACAAGCAAACAAAGCAGAAATAAACTAAGCAAAACAAATAAAACAAAGTAAAGAGATTGGTTATGAGGGACTCGCCTTGTGAAGATGTCCTTAACTCCCCGGCAAAGGTGCCAGAAAAATAGCTTGATGGCCCAAAATATATCGAGCTTGTTGGGGAACCCCAAGAGGAAGGTATGATGAGCACAGCAGCAAGTTTTCCCTCAGTTATGAAACCAAGGTTATCGAACCAGTAGGAGCAAGGAAACACCTCCTAGGTGTCACTTCCCAGATTACTAGAGGCATGAACCCACTATCAAGCATAAATACTCCCTCTTGGAGTTGCTAGCATCTACTCGGCCAAGATAGCTACTAACAACAGAGAGCATGCAAGATCACAAATAACAAAGACATGATAGAATCAATAATCAATCTGAAATAGCATCTCAATATCCATCGGATACCCGCAAACACAACATGTATGATTACAAATAGATGATCTTGATCATGAAAGGAGCTCAGAAGATCTAAACATGGTAGCACAAAGGAGAAGAACCAACCATCTATCTACTACATGGACCCATAGTCCAGGGATGAACTACTCACGCATCACACCGGAGGCAGTCATGGTGATGAAGAAGGCCTCCAGGGTGATCTCTCCCCTTCGGCAGGGTACCGGGAAGAGCTTAAGATCCCTCCCGATCTAGGGATGGAGATGATGGTGGCTATAGACTCTTTCGTGGAATTTTGATCAGGTCCTTAGGGTTTCTATATCGAAGGCGATATATAGGCGAAAGGGGAGGCCGAGGGGGTGCCCTAGGCGGCCGCACCACCCCCTGGCGCGGGCTAGGTCTGGCCACGCAGCCAGGTGGTGTGGACGGCCCCTGGCCCCTCTTCATCTTGTCTTCTGGTCCGTGTCCCCCTCGGTGAAATATTGACTTTGGCTTTTGTCCCGTCCAATTTCGAGAATATTCATTTTCTAACTTTCCTGGAAACAAAAACAGCAGAAAACAAGCAACTGGTACTATGGCATCTTGTTAATAGGTTAGTCCAAGAAAGTGTATAAAAATACTCCAAAGTGTGGACAAAACATAAGAAAGTAGATATAAAACAAGCATGGAACATCAAAATTTATAGATACGTTTGCAACGTATCAGTCATGAGTGTCCTTCCTAGCCTGCACAGTCTCGATTGAACATATACAACTCTTTTGGCATGGTCTCATAACTAAGTAATATATTTTCTATGAGCTCAACAATCAAAGTTTGCACTTGAGAGACTTTAATAGATGGCATGAGTGGGCAGCATTGGAAAACTCTATTTCTATTTATGATTGACAACTAACCGTGTTCAGCTTTGCCTTATACAAATAAAAATATAATAATACAATAAAGTGCATATAGAAGGATCACAAGTTTACTTTCAAGCTAGATTTAACTTTGACACGGGGCATAGAAGTTTTTTAATAATCTCTAGTGGTTTGCAATAATATAACTAAGCTTATATTGCCTTGTATGATTTTGTGCTCTCTTACTTTGAGCTTCTAGGAAAAACAAGGATGTGGTGCATTGATTTCCAATGATAAGCAAGATCACATCCATTAAGTTATCGATCCCTTTTGCTCAAGGATGAGCAAGATCTAGCTTGGGTAAGTTGATGGCTGTGATATACAACACTTTTTAGCAATATAAATTGTGTCATTTGCTTATCATATCATGCTCCATCTAACTATTGCTATGCCTAATATGCATGATTACTTGTTTTTGTTAAATTCAATACGAGCTTTGAACATTTAGTAGTTTAGGTAGAATTTTATCCCTCTTCCATGTCTTTGACATGTTTGTAGGTGTTGATGATGATTATGGACAAAACAAAGGCAAAAGGAACCAATAGAGCATAGTATGGAGGAGCTATAGGGACTAGACTTAGTCATTTGAGAGGTTGAAAAAGTAAAATTTTCCAACTTCTCAAAATAAAGATCCAAGACCACAGGGTTGTATCCCTCGACGATACGAACTCAATGAGCCCAAGAACACCCAAAACAGAGTTTGAATGAAGAAATGGCGGCCAAAATACTAAAGGGGACAGACGGTTTAACGAGCAACTATATGGCCAGAGCTATTTTTTTGGTCGTATAGCTACACCTGTATAGTTGCCAAAAAGGTCGGAAACAATGGCATTTTGCCCTAGAAAAGCTCCAGAATCTTCCCACCAAGATCTAGATCTCCATCAACACCATCAAGCCATCCAAGCAAGAAGAGGAGGATAAGGAGGACGCCACCATCACCACGTCGACGCCACCATCACCGCGACATCATCACCATCTCCATCACCGCTACTCCATCCTTCCCCATCATGGTCTCCTTGATGGGTTGTAACATGGCTTGAACCCCCTTTTATTAATGTTATGATTATTTGAGTAATTGAAGTGTGGTGTGTTCTTGTTAATTAATATGTTTGTGCTTTCTCTTTACATTGTTCTATTCATGATATTATTCTAGTGATTGGAGACATCCAATCCATTGTTGAGGAGTTTACTAGGGATTCACGGAGTGTCATAAAACTTATCATTAGTCTCTAATCTTTCCATGGGCCTTACAAGTCCGTGGGTAGAACTAATAGGCTATTTGCTATAAGTGATTTGCAAAGGCAAAGCATCTTAGGATGCACCGCCCATTAAGATTAAATTTCCTCAAGTTCACTCATGATATAGATAGGTATAGTGTTGCGAATTGCTTGACCCCAAAGTGACATAACGGGATATCTTGTGACTAGCACACTTGCTTAGGAGTGCGGTTGTCCATAGAACTTAATGCCTTTGCTCTGGTTTACGTTGATTAGTCTTGTTACCTTAATACACTATTCTCTTACGGATGACCCATGTCCGGAGAGGGTGTGGACAATTGAGTTGTATAGTTCCCACTTACCAACGGTGGGAGACAACAATATATGAGGGACCACCACAATTATAGTTAACAGTTATTCCATAAGCACTTATCATGCACACCGGTATACACAACATTACTCGAGGAATCATAGAATTAATATTTCATCTCATTGTATTCACCTATTTTCAGTTTTACTTTTGTTCTAGTTTTCTTCCAGTTCTAGTAGTAGTTATTACAAAACATCTTAAATTCATTTATCCTAGCAACTTATAGAATAGGCTATTTCCAAACCACGGTTTGGGTGCGTATGTGGTCGCATTGACAACGCGGCTGCGAGGGTCATGTTCGCCGAGCTCCCATCGGGACAAACTCTTAAATATTTGCTGCTGCAAGTACTGCAATAACCCTGTTTTGGTGCAGGAACTCAGCTCCATCAACCACCCCACCACCCGAGGGGAGGCAGCCCCTGCGACACAGCATACAAATCCAGCATAGGATAATGTACATTCACCCACGAAAGAGCAATCTTGGCACCTGCCACGAGTTGAAGCTTCACAAAATGGTAAATTCTCTCGCCTTGCCGAAACTTCGCCATCAAATCGGCAAGACTCTGAGGTTGGGGATCCTAAGGAAACATGGCATTATATATAATAGCCAATGACCTATGGCAGCACTCGAAATTTTTTCTACCTTGGACACACGATCCTTGAGCAAGGCCAACGAGTGTGCACGGTGATGATCAGTCAGAAATCACTAGTAGTACTTTGGGAGGCTGCCATCAGAGCATTCATTTGAGTCTGTAGACGCTGGGTTTCTTCCCTCTCGCACAATCGAATACCCGTAGGAAAAATAAGGTCAGTTTCCATGGCTGAAAAAGTAAATCTAAGGCGCTTTGCGGGAAACTTACAAAGCATTTTCTCGCTCGCCCTGGAAATCTCTTCTAAAAGATACGACTCGCGATCCAACACCTTGCGCATTTTCGACTGCGACACATATACCATTACCTACATAGATCGAAGGTTGCCTTCTAGCCGTTTCAAATGTTTAATCTTTTCCACATACAATGGTGGATCCACAACACGAACAACATCTCGCGCTTGTTCAAGGAAGATGGTCAAGATCCAAATCTGGCGAACCAGGAGGAATAGCTGAATGAAGGAATATTTGGCAGGACAGACAAAAAGTACAAGAATTTCAGTAACCGGACAATTTGCATAACAACAACAAAGACATCATATATACATACAAACTAGCTGTTTCTCGACAAAAGGAACAATTCAGCAAATGAGACCAGGTTCATTACAAGCAAAGAAAACAAAAGGGAGGCTTCTACGACTATAAGCTAGCTATGGGGCAGATTTCTCTGCCGACAAGGTAGCACTAGCTGGCAGGTCATTAGCCGAAGAAGGTATAACTGGAGTAGTACTCCTAGAACGAACTCAAGTCGAAGGATGGGTGGCAGTTTTTTCTCGACCCGCACCTATACCTAGAAGAAACCGCGAATACTTCGTGTCCCTCTTAATATAGAGTTTAAGTTCAATCACTTTGCCATCATCGGTGACTCTAACAGAGGAGCTAACCTTCTTCTAGTCGACCCTCTCCTCATGTAGCATTGCCAAAGCCATAGAAGTTTCGGCACCGCTCTTGGATTGGACCATACTGTATCTTGTCAGCGGGTTCGGATCAGCACCAAAGATAGCAACAAGGTCATTCATATCCGTCGGAACCTGCTTTGATGGATTTTTTTGGCATGGAGGCTCTTAAAAGCGCGGCGCGAATGGATCAGAAGATTGCGCCCACGGACACTTTTCGCCTCTAGAGTGCCAACAACATCCGATAAAGGATTAACCCTCTTATCCTCATCCAACGTCAGAGACTAGATGGTACAATATGGATATTTACAAATAAAGAACAAGAACCGAAGGAAAATATCAAAAACAAAGTAAGAAAGGTTGAGAAAGAAAACTCACGGATCAGAGAAGCGTTGAGGACCTCTAATCGCTTCCTGAGATCCTCATATCGTTTAGCAAGAGCAGTAGCTTGCTTCTCCTTTTTCTTGGCATCAACTTTAGCTTTTTGTTTGGCCTCCTCCAATGCATCCTCGACGACCTGCAATTTGGCCTCCAAATCCTTAGCACGCCTTAATGCCTCGTCCCGAGTAACCTTGGATTCCTTTGCAGTGACTAGATATTCAGAATAAACACCAAGTCAATAGAAATCAGTAAAGGACAACTTTGTTGGGTGATATCACAAACCTTTGAACTCCTTGGCTTCATCATGGATCTTGATAAAGCGAGAGGCCATGTCAACCATCTCGTGCATCAGCGGCTACAGCACAAGAAAGCAGATTATCGGGGCATTAAGAACAAACATGGGCAAGCTACATAGACAGAACTTGGTAAAAAAACCTCACATCATGCATGTTAATATCGGTGGGGTTCTTGGATGCCGCCACACCCTTGCCCGCAATTTTTCTTCTTTTCTGCGGTGGCGGTTTCGGGGAGGCACCAACATCTTTTGGGATCGGTTTTTCTACAGGGGATTCGTGCGGTTTTTCTGGATCCGTCGATGGCATGGGTGACTTGGCAAGAGGAGTAGCGACAGAAGTACCAGGGAGACAGAGGAGGATCTTCTTCTTCATCATCACTAAAAAATAAGAATGAAAAACTCTTGTCAGCAAAGGGCAAAGTTACAATCAGCAAGTATCAAAGAGGAAAAATGGCACTTACAAGGAAACATTTTGAGTCATACGGAAAATATCCATCTGGGGAAGAGCAGAGGAGATAGGGGCAACCCGCATTGGTTTGTACCCGTCGAATCGTCGGAGTCTTCAAATGTTTCGATGGCTTCAGAACGTTTCCTTTTCTCAGCAGCTGCCACCCTTCGAAAATCTTCAAACTAAGCCGAAGCAACAAAATGAGTATGCAAAGAGGACTCATTAGCAGATGTCTCCTCTTCTTCATCAGGGACAGTCCCAGCTCCGGTGAAATCTTCAGATAGGGAGGGACTAGCTAGCAGTTCACCACTCTCCGGGAGGGGAGGAAGTGTAGAAAGGTGGTCATAATCCTATACCATAAAGAGATAGAATAAGGTGATAGAATGCTATATCATGTAAAGGAAAGTAAAGAAAACTCACATCTGGGAGCAAATTTTTCTTGCCAAAGGGCTCCACCCGACAATCTAAAGGAATTGGGCTCTTCTTCATCAGCGTGGTAAACAAGCGAACCCTCTTCTCATAAATATGGAGAGGGAGGCTATCCGGTGAAATCCTCGTGGGATCCTTTTTGCCGGTGTAAGCCCACATACTGGAGAGCGTCGCCTGGATAGGCTGGATACACATCCAGATGAAGTAGGCCACAATATATAAACCCGATAGCTCCTTGTCGACTTCAGTGTGCAACTTTTCAAGCCACGTCAATAAAGGCTTGATCTCAGTCATTTCTTCGGGAGTAGGGCGCTGGTCCCAAGTGTCAAGCCTTCAGAAAGTTTTCTCGGGGTCAAAAGGGGCCAACCCGAAGGTCTGACCCTCGCTTTTATGATCCTTGATGTAAAACCACTTGGTTTTCCATCCTTGGACAGAATCCAAGATTTTGAAATCAAAATAATCAACTTCAGAACAAACAGAGAAAATGGCACCCCCGACATCATGGACAACTTCGTCGGTGGCATTATAGCGAACATAGAAGAAGTACTTCCACAGGCCCCAATGGGGATGAATCCCGAGGAAGCACTCGCAAAGAGTGATAAAACATGCAACATGAAAAATAGAGTTTGGTGTGAGCTGGTAAAGCTGCATGCCGTAGACAAAGATCAAACCACGAAAAAACTCATGAACAGCGAGATAAAGGCCATGATAGAGGAGGGAGAGAAACATTACCCGCCACCCAAGCTTAGGAACAGGAATTGCTTCATCCCCCGGAAGCTTGAAGGTGCCCTCATCAAGGAGGAAGTAGTTGCGAGCCTCCTACAGATCTCGCTGAGAGCACTTTGTGGGATCCCATCTAACGACCCTCTTCCTTGTCGCCTTAGTGGCAACGGCAGAAGTCCCGACCTTGGACTTTCCCATGGCGGATCTTGCAAGGATGAGGAAAATGCGCAAGGAAATAGGAACAGGCAAGAACAACGAGCGCAGGTGTGGCGCAATGAAGAAGAAGAAGTCGGCAGCAAGGAGAAATAGTAAAAATACCAAAGGGATTCTACTCTCATTTATAAGAGAAAGGAACGCGAAGCACAGCCATTAGATAAGGGCAGCGAAACATCGAGACGTATAGGATGAAGACACATGGCAATGATTTGCAAAAGGATAAAAATCATGGGCAATTATTACCACGGTAAACACGGAGAAAATCTGCACGGCGCCTCGATTCTCGTGCATAAAGGGGTCGTGCGGTAAAAAACCACCGCATATGCATCATTCAAGCGTTATCATTACTGCAACATGGGCCCACCATCGTAACATCCCATTAGGACTCATTTTTTGGAAACTACGACACGCTACCTTCATGAGCAATGATGTCACGAATACTCTGGTACGTACAACCAATTGTTTTGTAATAAATTATCAGGTCCATACTTCGAGCCTATGTTCAAATGCCAACATCCGAACATAGCCCCGGGGGCTACTCCCATCGGGAGTGCTGGTCGCGCACTCGATTTATTTGTTGAGTTTGAATTTTTTTAGTCAAACCTTTAGATTGTGAGCCTATGTCTTGATGAAATCATCCGATCATAGCCTCGAGGGCTACTCCTATAGGGAGCGCTGGTCGCGCACCTGATAGAAATTGTATAGTCCAGCAGGACTCAGACAAGTAATTATCTCCATGCATTGAAATCGCACCCGATAAAACAAAAAACTTCAAGCAATGCTGAGCAAGATACAAAATGATGAGTGTTACATATTTGTGATTCACAGATGGTTACTCCCACCGGGAGCGCCCATACAACATCCAAGAGAACTGGCAACTTCAGCCATTTCAACAGCCAAACAAGGTAGTCGACAAATCCTCGGACTGCACCCGATGCAATAAAAGTCTGAATGTCGTGTTCATGACAAGAAGCTAAGACCCCGGGATTCATCCTGTGTGGCCTGGTACACACACATGAATGTGCTCTGCTAGTAAAAATACCCGTATCAACGATACGATGAAAAATCCCGATGGATGCATTGGGTACCCGAAACAATAGCACTAGAATTCAGTATTCGATAAGACCTCAATGGCTCGAAGTGGATTACGCCAGAAAATACCGAGTTTAGGACTAGGGACTTGAATTTGATGTAGGTTCATGGTGTTTTTCCCAGGAGCAATTAACTGATTCCCGATCCGTCGGATGCATCAACCACGTTGTTCTATATCCCTGCGATAGTTAAAATAAAAAAGTACATTGCAAAAGCAAAACTCGGCTCACATTTTTCCTTCAGACTCAACCCGGATCTACAATTTGGATGGAGTCTTGGGAGCTACTGACATAGGTATGATTACTCAGGTTATTGTGATTGGTTACCCTAGGATTACAGCCTGCAAGGCCCAAGAAAGAACCAAGGAAAGCCTAGGAAACATCTGACAAAAGGCATATCTTGGTAGACAAGGAAAGAGTAGGAACCGGCGTTGTATTAGTGTTGTAATCATAACTTGTAACATATCCTTATACGGCCTTGGGACCCAGCCTATTATATAAAGGCTGGGAGGAGCCAGCGGAGAGGTACCAAAAAAAAGCCTGGAGCAATCTGTAATTGATTTGTTTCTAAGCAATCAGATGAGTTTGACTCCCTTGTTTGTCTAATCAGCCGATGAAATCCCCAACATTCTCTTTTCCAAGAAACCCTAATTCCATCACTATGGACATTACCGAGGTTAACCCTCGTTAGTGAGAGGAAGCTTCACCCGCTCTGATAACTGCGATCGGGAATTCAACAAAATATTAGAATCTTTCGGGATGGAAAAAGAATTCGCCCAACTGAAAATTGCAGATACAGAGCCGCTACCCGAAGGACACGTCTCGATCGACCAAATTCTAGATAGTACAGAATAAAATTAGGTCTACCATACATACCCAAAAAGACGACCTATCCGGCCTCCAATATTGGTCCTACATAGGAAAGCACGCTCGTCGGTTTCCCTGTGAGAATTGGGAGATTTTCGCATTAGAACCAACCAACATATAGAAAGTCCCCAAGGTACCTGACCAGCACCCATTTGAACTACAGCTAGCCACCAAAATACAATCCACCCAGCAAACCACAGAACCAACAACCAAGGCCACTGGACAAAAGCTCCATCGCCTCACTAACTCATGGTACATCACAGAAATAACAAAAGCAACATGGGTGGATAACCCAGTACTCACCCTGAAGGAAAGCACAGGACTACGCATGAGCATCGACTTTGCCACCCGAATCAACAACATAGGACACACCATTCTCTCTGGTCCACAATGCAGAAGTTGTGCCTCCATTCAAAGAAACTGGCAAAAAAAACTCGGGTCATTGTGATCAAGGATAAAGCCAACAGTTAAAGGGAGCACGTGAAGACAGCGACAAAGTACTTCAACCCAGGAAACACCGACATTTAGGACTTTTACTTTCCTGTATTTTATATTCAATAAGGCCAACGGCCAGGCGAGCATGCCAAAACATGTACCTCCCATGATTCGATGATAAATAAAGATAAGTTCCCAATCTCGGTCCTTTTTACCTGTTCTATTAATCAACCTGATATTCGCGGGCCACTTCAATTGTCAACCGAACATAATGCCCACCCGATACTCGGGGGCTTCGCCAAATATAGCATGCTTAAATCTCTGGCTTTTTGTCGACTAAAAAACGCAATACGTTTTGACCCAAATAGCTAACTCGGCCCTAGGGCGTCAGGCAAACAAAAAGGTCTCACGTAAAAACAATCATAAAAACACAAAATACAATGAGACAGCACATATTTACTAATTGTGAAACATAAATTTACATAATGTACATGTTTGTCTTGCAGGAAAGTATTCGGTTACACCGGAAAATTCAGGAAAACTTCTTCATCTTCCTCCAAGCACCTACAGACAATTCTGATGGCAGGCTTATGGGCAGCCGCATAGTGGGGCTCCATGTGAACCATCCCACCCCCAGGAGGGAGAGGCAATCCCAGCGACACAGCATCCAAGTCCAGTGAAGGGTGGTGTACGTGTACCCAGGAAAGCATAAGTTTATCATCCACCACAAGCTGCAACTTTACGAAGTGGTAAATCCTCTCGCCTTGACGAAATTTCACCATCAAATCGGCAAGAATCTAAGGTTGAGGGTCCCGGGAAAACATGGCATTATACACGATGACCAGCAATCAGCGACAACACTCGACAAACTCACTAACCTCGGACACACGATCCTGGAGCAGAGCTAGTGTGTACGCACGGGGAGGATTGGTCAAAAAATCAGTACTGGAGCCTTGAGAAGCCTCCATCAAAGCATTCATTCGGGTTCTTAAGTGTTGAGTTTCTTATCGCTCGCATAACCGAATACTTGAGGAAGAACATAGAATCATTTTTGTGAATAAAGAAGACAAGACTTGGGGGCTCATCGGAAACACTTACAGAGCATTTTTTATCTTGTGTGAGAGATTTATTCCAAGAGATATGTCTCGCAATCCAAAGCCTTGTGCATCTTCGACCGCGAAACATCTACCATTGCCTGCACAATTCGAAGATTGCCTTCTAGCCTTTTCACCTTTTCAATCTTTTCCGCATATAGCGGCGGATCTGTTGGGGGGATACCCCCGGGTAGGGTCACGCCGGGGTATAAAGGCCGAGTTAGCCGAGGTACGGCAAGGTCAAAGCGAATGCTGGCCGAGTCACCCCAAGTCAGGCCGAATCACGGAGTAACCCGGACCAGAGGATGTCCACCTAACTGGGTCCCGGCCGACTTATGTCGTATGCCGGCAGGATTTATGTATGTTGTATGCAGGTACCCATGGGGCCGGATTAACCAGGCACGATCCGGGTTATATCAGGCTTGCAAGAGAAGGAAGATATCTCATTGGTCAAAAGGTAGCCACTGTATGCTGGAGCATGAGCGAAGCGGACAGAGGGAAGAACCACCGAGACATGGCCGACAAGGGTGACGTTGCCTGCGTCGGATGACGCTGGCGCCGCAGAGGCTCACGTAGCCTCTGCATGGCTTATGATAGGGAAAAGTGACCCGGTCGGTTTGCTATTTTGGGAGGAGGCATATTCCCTGGAATATGCCTCCACGTATGCCCTAATTGGATACCTAGTCGTCCCTATATAAGGAGGGCTAGGGCCTCTGTAGAAGGGGTTGAGTTTTACTTGGTTGTTGGGTAGTTGATTGGCGTTTGGGTAGAGGGTTCCTGAGAGCAAAGTGGTGGTGAGAGTAAGAGAGTTCCTTCTTCCTCCTCTCCCCAATACAGCTCAAGGAGCACTTGTAAACTCATCTAGCTGGAAGAATACAAAGCATCTATGTGTGGAATCACCACACTATCCCTCCCTGGATTCCTCTAGTGCATCTTGTCTCCACCTTTAGCCTATCCATGGCATCTGTCGTGACACCACCACGACAGTTGGCGCCCACTGTGGGGCTAGCGGCGCTAGCAGGAGTGAAGATCCAGACGGGAAACCTCATCGGCAACGGCGAGCGCATCGTCTCCGGGCTCGTTCAGCTCTTTGGAGCGCTGGACTTCGTCAGCGACAATGCTGGCTGCTTCGGCAAGCGACCTCTCCCGCGCAACGGCCTCTTTGTCAAGCTCGGCACGCACAAGATCTACATCGCCATCGATGTGTCGTGCGTTCACCCGCGGCGAGTCATTGAGGGAGGCAAGCCACCCCTTAGCGCGGTTCATGGGGCGCGTATCACTCGCTCCCCTGACCTCGCCAAGGTGATGATGATGGCACCTGGCGCTGGCACTGGCGCTAGCAAAGATCCGGCACCAGATCCGGAGGTAACACCCAAGGCACCGAGGAAAAGTAGAGGTCCTCCACTAGAGAGGCCAAAGAACGTGCTGCAGCAGGCGATAGATAGCCTAGAGAGCCCCATAGCACCAGCAGTAGATCTGGCTTAGGCACAGGCCGAGTTAGAGGAGACTAGGTAGAAAATACTAGAGGGTGCAAAAAAGATAGCTGCGGCTCAGCAGTTGTTGAACATGACACTACGCGAGTACGCAAGAGCAAATAAGGTAGATGCTGTAAAAGTAAAGAGGAAAAACCTCATCAGTGAAATGAAGAAAGAGGGTGATACTAGAGTTGAGGAGTCAGAGAACTTTCTGTCCGCGGGGCTGCCAAAGTACAGTACCCCGGCAAAGAACCTCAGAGCAGCGGATGCAGCTGCATCCAAGTTAGAGGGTTTGACGGGTGAAGCCCGGCAAAGACAGCAGGAAAGGGTCAATGAGTTAGTTCGGATCACTAACAGACAAAATGAAGAGTTGCTCAGGTCTAACCCGGCAAGGGCTGGGGCCTCCAAAGTCGTTTATTCAGCTGTAGGTAACCCGAAGAAATCAGCTGGAGCTGCATCATCCCCTCATGGTGACCCAAGAAGAGAGGAAGTTGTAACCTTGGCGAGGAGAAACAAACAGATAGTCCCCTATGACCCGGCAAGGGCAGGGAAAGGAAAAGTGGTGCAGGGAAATGATGATCGACAAAGTGTCAGCCAAGGTGAACCTGGCTGAGGTAACCGCGACCAAGGCAATGCCGGTCAGGGAAACGCAGTAAACGGCAATGTCGGACAGCGCAACTTGGCGGGTGAAGGGCAACCGCAGCAGCGGAATATACCACGGCAAGAGCGAAGTGCCGGCCAAGGTATGCAACAGAGAGGCGCACCACGAGAGCAAGACAGATACAATGATGGTGATTCGGAAATGGTGAGCGCAGGATACCCTAGGCCGGACTATCATGTGATAGGGTCAAGGTTGGGAAGCAGGGACTTGATGCCTGACGACGCTAGGTTAAAACTGGATCGGCTTTATAGGTCGGAGTAGATTGAGGGGCAAGTCCTCCGGGTCCAGCGTGCTTTGGGCCCCGCATCATGAAAGAACCTCCGGTACCTAACTTCCAGTTACCCAGAGGCACGAAAACATATGACGGTAGCACCAAGCCGGAGGATTGGTTGATCAACTACGCTACGGCAGTGAAAATTGCTACGGGCAACTTGAGATGGGCTGTGAGATATGTACCTCAGATGCTGGAAGGGCCAGCGAGGGTATGGCTAAACAATTTGCCGCCCGGAAGTATCAACTGTTGGATTGATTTTGAGGAAGTGTTTGTCAGTAATTTCTCGAGCACGTATCAGAGGCCGAATAGGCCATAGACCTTAGCAATGTGCAAACAAAGACCAAATGAAACAGATAGGGAGTTCTTGACCCGCTGGTGCACCGTGAGAAACTCATGTGAGGGCGTGATCGAGTCACAGGCAATAGCTTGGTTTGCACAAGGGTGTAGATATGCAAGCATGTTGTGGCAAAGGCTACAAAGGGATAAGCCAACGACACTGGCAGAGACGATCCGGATTGCTGATTCGTATGCTTTGGGAGATCCGACTCAACCCCGGCTTACGTCAAACGAGTCAAATGAGGAGTACTACCAACGAGATGGAGCCGGATCATCCCGGCGGAATGATTACCGGGGTAAGAGAAGAGATGATAGACCGGATTATAGGTATAGTTCGCAACAAGTTGCTGCTATAAATCAAGATCAGCCCGGAGCAGGGAGCAATCAGCGTCAGAAAACTGGAGGGCAACAATGGACCCCAAGAAATGATGGCAAGAAAACTTGGACGCCAGAGCAGAAGAAATAGTGGCAAGAAAAGAAAGACTGGCCGAGGTATACGTATGAGGCAATGCTGGATCAGCCGTGCAAATTCCACACATCGAATCCGAGTAACCCGGCAGGTCATACGACTCGGCAATGTGAGTGGATGAGGAAGATTAAACAAAGTGGTTTGGGGAATTCTCAGAACGATCAACCTCGGCAGGAGTTACCCCGGCAGCAATTGCTCTCCAGAGCAAACACGCAACAGTTAATGTTGCCACCACCTCCGTCGAGGTATGAGAATCATGAGAGAAGGGATGCAGTGCATTAGGTGGAAAATCAGCATCAGCCAGATCAAAGATACCCCGGAAATGAGGGGAGAAATGAATACAGGGAGCATCACCAGAGTTACTGTGTGTTTACCATGGAGGAAACGGATAGAAAGAGCTTGCAACACCGACATATGGAAGTGAATGCGGTAATGCCCGTAGTGACGAGGTATATGCCTTGGTCAGATCAGAAAATCACCTGGAGTATCAAAGACCATCCCAAGCTTATGCCAAGTCCTGGTTCGTATGCACTGGTGCTGCACCCAACGTTCATCGGGCCCAACATCAATGTAAGATTTTCTAAGGTGCTAATTGACAATGGCAGCAGCATCAATATCATGTATGTGGATACGATGCGCAAGTTGGGTATCTCGGAGAACATGCTCCAAACTACGAGGACAACTTTCCATGGTATTGTGCCAGGCATCTCCTGTGAACCCATTGGCAAGGTCCGGGTTAACGTATTATTTGGCACACGAGATAACTGCTGAACTGAGAACTTGGAATTTGAAGTTGTGAACTTAGAAAGCGCATATCACGCATTACTTGGCAGGCCAGCCCTGAACAAATTCATGGCAAGTTGTCACATCAGTTACCTGAAGATGAAGTTGCCCAGGCCAAATGGAGTAATTACCATAGCAGGAGATTTCTGATGTTCCATTGAGTGTGCGTCGGCCGGGTCTAACCTAGCCGAGTCACTTGTGATCGCACAAGAAAAGAGAAAGATCCAGGAAGTAGCGGCATTGGCTCAATCCGCGCAGCAGTATATGCCGGCGCTGAGTAACCCGCATGGAAGTGTCTCATTTCAAGCAACAAAGGATACAAAGAAAGTGCATGTTGATGATCTGTTCCCAGAGCGCACCGTAACAATTGGTGTCGGGTTAACTGACAAATAGGAAAGCGAGCTCGTCAACTTCCTCCGTGAGAATTGGGATATCTTTGCTTGGTCCACACAGGACTTGCAAGGTGTTCCGAGGGAGTTGGTCGAGCACTCTTTAAATGTGAGACCCGGAGCAAAGCCGGTGAAGCACCCTCTCTGCCGCTTCGCCGAAGATAGGAGAAAAGTCATTGGGGATGAGATAGCTTGGCTCCTCGCAGCCGGGTTTATCATGGAAGTGCTTTACCCAGATTGGCTATCTAATCTGGTGCTTGTGGAAAAGAATAAAGATGATCCGAATGTGGCAGTGGTTTGGCGTATGTGCATCGATTATACGAACCTGAATAAGGCGTGTCCTAAAGATCCATTCCCACTGCCAAGGATAGATCAGGTCATAGATTCTACTGCTGGGTGTGAACTGTTGTCATTCATAGATGCGTATCCTGGTTTCCACCAGATACCTCTGAACCCAAGTGATCAAATAAAGACTGCGTTTATCACCCCGTATGGGGCTTATTGCTATCGCACCATGCCTTTTGGTTTACGTAATGCAGGGGCAACGTACCAAAGATGTATGCAAAAATGTTTGCATGATCAAATTGGTGGAAATGTGCAGGTATATGTGGATGATGTGGTCATAAAAACCAAGGAAAGCAAAACGCTCCTTGAGGATATCAGGCAAACATTCGCGATCCTAAGGAGATTCCGGATGAAGCTTAACCCAGAGAAATGTACCTTTGGTGTCCCGGCTGGAAAATTACTCGGATTTCTTGTCTCCAGCGGGGGTATCAAAGTTAACCCGACAAAAATCCGAGCTATAGAATGGATGGAATTGCCGAAGTGTCTTAATGATATCCAGAAGTTCACGGGTTGCCTGGCATCCTTAAGTCGGTTTATATGTCGGTTGGGAGAGAAGGCTTTACCTCTCTATCAACTAATGAAAAAGTCAGACAAATTCGTATGGACGCCGCAGGCCAACGAAGCCTTCATCCAATTAAATAAAATGTTAGCCACTGCACCAGTGTTAGCCTCTCCACTATCAAAAGAGCCAATGTTGCTCTACGTAGCCGCAACCAACCGAGTTGTAAGTGCAGTAATAGTGGTAGAGCGCGATGAAGAGGGTAAGTCGGTGCAGAGGCCAGTCTATTACCTGAGCGAGGTGTTATCGATCAAGGTAACTATCCTCACTATCAGAAAATGGCATATGGTGTATATATGGCAGCGAAGAAGCTGAAGCACTATTTTGAAGAACACCCTATTAAATTGATATGTGAAGCCCCCATATTTGAGATAATGAGCAATAAGGATGCAAGTGGCCGAATCGCAAAATGGGCAATTGAACTAGCTCCTTATGCTCCATAATTCGACAGGAGAGATGCGATCAAGTGTCAGGATGTGGCCGACTTTTTTGTGGATTGGGCCGAGATGCAATATGATCCACCATTGCCAGATCCGAACTACTGGAGAATGCACTTTGACGGGTCAAAAATGAAAACCAGGTTAGGCGTCGGAGTTGTTCTTACCTCGCCCAAGAAGGACCAGCTGAAGTATGTGCTACAGATCCACTTCGCAGCATCAAACAATGTTGCAGGATATGAAGCACTTGTGCATGGGCTCAAAGTGGCAAAAGAAATTGGGATACGTCGGATCCAATGCTTTGGCGACTCGGATTTGGTAGTTCAGCAAGTCTCGGGGATATGGGATGCCTTGGATGAAAACATGGCACTGTACAGATTTCATGTGCAGAAAATATCGGCTGGAAAATGAGGCTGCCGACATACTGTCAAAACTTGCATCCACCCGACAAGCGATTCCACTGGGTGTAGCATTGGATCACCTCAGAAAGCCATCTATCAGGCCACCCCCAGAATCTGAGTCAATCTATATCCCAGAAAATCCGGAGTCGGAAGCTGTGCCCATGAACATTGATGTGGGAAATGCCTCAGGAGACCCAGGGACTGCTTCGGCGAACCCGGGGACTGCTTTGCAGAACCCGGGGACTGTGCGGCCTGACCCGGCAGAGGTTATGCCGGTAGATTGAATGGAAGTGGATGAGGACGTGTTCCCTGTGCGAGCCATACCAGCTTGGGCACTGCCCATATTCCAGTTCCTGGAGGATGGATCCTTGCCCGATGATGAAGTGCTTTCAAGTCAAGTTCAGAGGCGCGCAAAGGCATACACGATTATCAATGCCGAGCTATACAAGAGGAGTGTCACAAATGTCCTGCAGCGATGTGTTCACCCGGAAGAAGGGCTTGACATAATCCGAGATATACATCAAGGGGAATGTGGGCATCACGCCTCATCCAGAGCATTAGTGGCAAAAGCTTTCCGACATGGGTTCTACTGGCCAAGTGCCTTGGAACAAGCAGAAGATCTAGTAAGAAAATGCAACGGCTATTAGAGGTATGCTACCAAGACACACATGCCAATGTCGGAGCTCAAGACCATACCAATTACCTGGCCATTTGCCGTATGGTGTTTGGATATGGTTGGCCCGTTTAAACCAGCTAGAGGAAATATGACCCATATCTTGGTCATGGTTGAAAAATTTACAAAGTGGATTGAAGTAAAGCCAATAAGAAAATGTGATGGAGCCACGGCCGTGACATTCCTCAAAGATATCATCTTGAGATATGGCTATCCTCACAGTATCATAACAGATAACGGCACAATTTTGCTGAAGGATCATTTGCACGATTCTGCCGAGATAAAAAGATCCGGGTGGACATTGCCTCAGTATCCCACTCCGTATCAAACGAACAAGTGGAAAGATCCAACGGATTAGTGTTATCCGGGATAAAACCCCGGCTCATTGAGCCGCTGCAAAGATCAGCGGGGTGCTGGATAGAAGAACTACTAGCGGTACTGTGGAGTTTAAGGACAACTCCGAATCGATCAACAGGCTATACGCCATTCTTTCTGGTATATGGGGCAGAAGTTGTATTACCAGCCGACATAGAGCATGATTCGCCTAGAGTCACCCAATACACAGAAGCCGGGCGCGAAGCCCGGCAAAATGATGTTGATCTGCTGGAAGAAGCGAGAGAATTGGCATTGTCCAGATCCGCCATATATCAGCAAAACCTCCGATGCTATCATAGCCGGAAAGTAAACCCCCGAGTCTTCCGGGAAGGTGATCTGGTACTCCGGTTGGTACAACGTACTGCTGGCATGCATAAGTTATCCCCCCCATGGGAAGGGCCATTCATTATGAGCAAAGCATTGCACAATGACTCTTATTATCTCATCGATGCAAAACCACAGGAGAAGAACAAGGCAGACAGGTCCAGCGAGGAATCTAAGTGTCCATGGAATGTAGCTCTACTCCGTCCATTCTACACTTAACAAAGAAGTGTGTGTATCTGAGTCTCTCATATGTCGGTATGTATGCCGGCAATGAGTTTATCAATGTAATCTTGGCACCTCGAGCCGTAACTCGGGGACTGCCTTAGTGATATTATTGTTTTCTGTATGTGTTATTTGTATGTCGGCTAGCGTAAGTTGCTTCGACCTAAGCCGGATTAGTAGTGTGTGAGCACCAAAAACTCAACTCTTCGACTTGCTACTGTCCAACAAGATTTGGCTTCATGGCAAGCAAGAGAATAAGTTTGGAATTGCGTAGCACACGAAAAACGACTAAGGAAAAGAACTTAATCGAGCCGACATTTTTTATTAGGACTAACTTTATGTTTACTTTGTTTTTACTATGCTGAATTGTTTTGAGCTAGTCCTAAAGTTTCCAAGTATTGTTAAGTCAATTTTTGAAACTCGGACTCGTAAGTCACAAAACCGAATCAAGGTAGACACGAGCCGAGCCAAGAAATTGGAGAAACAAGAAAATGAAACTCGGGGACTACGCCCAAGTTAATCCGGCACGAGCAACTTAGTAGCAAAATATGATCAGTGTGCTTAATACATTTGCACCCGGCATACCGGGGATCTGATAAACTTCAAAGTGTTTGTTGGTGATCAAGGAGCGGCAGGGGGAGGTAACTCGGTGCCAGCAGGTGGAACTCTGGCCTCGGCTTCAGCATCATCTTCATTTTCTTCGACATCCGAGGCTTCATCCTCTTCCTCCTCGCCCGAAGTATCTTCGACATATTCGTCGTCAACAGCGCCAAGGAAGCTTGGTCCCTCGTTCCATTGATGGATGGGGGCATACTGAATGAGGCTTTGGGCGCAAGCCTTGCGCCGAGCTATCCAATCCAGATCATTGGACCACCTTGATCTGGTGCGCATGCGCTCGAGAAGATTCGGATTTATTTTTTCATACCATGTGAGCATGTAGTGGAGGACGGTTTCAGCTCCGGCGTGTCCGGCGGATTCCCTCCAGAGGTCAAGTTGAGTCTCGCACTCCATTAACTTGTTAATCATAGCAGCGGACCCCTCCGGAGTATCTTCACCAGGCCAAAGGGCATTGAAGATCCGGACTGCTACATCTAGGATATCCTTACCATAGTTCTTCACAATCTCAACGCGAGAAGATAAGCTGACCAGCAGGTCCTCCATGTCATAGGGAATATTTTCAGCGCCAGGACCAGTTGGGGTACCCCTCTTCTGACGGAACTTGGCAACGGTAGTTGCTGCAATGGCATCACCCTCCGGAAATTTGTCTGAAAACAAGACAAGTGAAATAGGTGAAGGAGGTTGACCCGGAGAGATTCATGCCGGCTGAAGGAAAAGAACTTACGAGAAATATGGTTGGGGATCTGGGTCAGCTCCTTGGTGCAGTTGTCACGCCACTTCCGGAGTTGCACAAGTTCAGTGTTTGCCGACTCAAGCTTAACGTCGGCCTCCTTCGGTAGTTCTTGATCTTTGGCAATCTGGAGGTTGAGACGTTCTTGCTCTTCAGTGAAATCTTGGCCAGCTTTATCCATCTCGGTTTTGTGGAGCGCCTTGAGCTTTTTCATTTCTGCCTTGAGCTTGGCAATCTCATCATCTTTGGTCCGGAGGAGGGCGAGCTCATCGTCCTTCTTCTTAAGTTTGGCCTGATGCTTTCCTGCTTGTTCGAGAAAATGCAGCATCATATCAGGCACGGGCACACTATCTTCAAGAGATGCTGAAACAGTTTGTTGACTCGGTAAAGCCGAGGTATGAATATTTGCCGAGCTCAGGAGAAGGGAAAGAGAGCACAGAGGTTAAGTAACCGAAGTGACTTACCTTTTATCTGGTCCAAGTTCTTCCTCATGATGGTGTTTTCGGCCTCCACTTCAGCTGCACAAATTCGAATGAGAGATTAGTTCGGCGAGAAAAGACTCAAAACGATAGAAAAAAGTCAAAGTGAAAGCTTACCCCTTTTCTTGAACTCAGCGAGAAGTGTAGAATGCTTCGAGCGCAGCGCCTTGTGTGTATCCAAGAGGCGCTGAAACTCAGCACTCCGGCGATTGGTGGTGACCTGAGAAAAGAAAAAATGACTTGCTCATGTGCATATTCGAAGTGTACAAGATCCGGGCCAAGTGGAACTTAACCCGGCTCTAGGTGTGTGCATATTTGAAGTGTACAAGATCCGGTCCAAGCGGAACTTAACCCAGCTCTAGGTGTGTGCATATTCGAAGTGTACAAAATCTGGGCCAAGTGGAACTTAACCCGGCTCTAGGTGTGTGCATATTCGAAGTGTACAAGATCCAGGCCAAGTGGAACTTAACCCGGCTCTAGGTGTGTGCATATTCGAAGTATACAAGATCCAGTCCAAGTAGAACTTAACCCGGCTCTAGGTGTGTGCATATTCGAAGTGTACAAAATCCAGGCCAAGTGGAACTTAACCCAGCTCTAGGGTGCATATTCGAAGTGTACAAGATCCGGGCCAAGTGGAACTTAACCCGGCTCTAGGTGTGTGCATATTCGAAGTGTACAAGATCTGGGCCAAGTGGAACTTAACCCGGCTCTAGGTGTGTGCATATCCGAAGTTACTAGGGAGCTACGCTAATTCTCTAAGGAGCATCCGTCCGAGTAACAAGTTACTCCCCCGGAGGCTCGGGGACTAATGGTTATATGACTAAGCACTAGTACATGTTAAAGGAAAGACGAAGTAGCGTACCTCCATCATCCGGCCGGCAAGGTTAATAGCCTTGGCAGTTGTGTTCATCTGTACGGCAAACTTGGCAGGCCCAAATTTCTCCGGGAGATCGTCGTTATTGACGAACTCCGCCTTGTTCCAGTTATTGACAAACTCGATCAGGGCCGGAGGATAGCGCTCTCTACTAAGAATGTGGGGCGTGATCAAACCCTTGGCGTGCGCCTCCCTCCTCTCAACTTGGGCAGCAGCGGGGCTGGTGTGCAATACAAGTTGCACATCAGCTGACCCGGAGGGAGCATCTTTCTTTGGCGGAGTTTTCTTCGGAAGCATGGACGCGAGCGTGCGCTGTCCAGCCTCGATAGATGCTGCCCCGGCGGCGTCAGAAGCTTTCTTAACCTTAGGCTGCTGCTGAGAGGTTGAGGTTTGGGCTACGGGTTTGCTCTTGGGAGCTGCCTTGGTGCTAACTGGGCCTTCTCGCTGAGTCTTGGAAGACTCGGACGAGGCGGATGGAGTTGGTGATGTTGCTGCTTGTGCTGCTACTGTTGGTGCTGGCGCTGGTGCCGGTGCTGGTGCTAGTTTTGGTGGGGGTGCTGTGGGTACCTCAGAGGTGGAAGGTTGCGGCTAAGCCGAAGAGGAGCTGGGAGCATCTGCTACCTCGGTAGAACCACTTCCCCCTGCTCCAAGGTTGCCACCCTCTGGACGAGGTGGGCTAGAACCCGGAGCAGCCGCTGAACCCTCCTAAATGGGGCTCAGCGGGCATGAATCATCGCCACGAGGGGGAGATGGGGTATGCCGGAGAGGCAAAGCGATGCTAGATCCACTCTGGGGAACCTCCACCGCAGCCCTGCCGAATCAAGCGACGAATAATGAATTATAACAAAGGAAAAACATATGAATAGCAAAGCACGAAGCAGAAAATTGGACAAAGGAAGAAGTGACTTACTCATCAGAGGTCCATGGCTCCTTGGGCTTCCGAGCACCCGAGTTATGGCCTTAGTCGTAGGCTTGGTGGTGGCTTAGAAGGTCCGGAATAAGAAGCAGAAGCAGCTGCCCATTTCTTTTACGCGACTGAGACAGGCTCGCCCGTGGCGAGAGGAGGATCTTCGTGGATCTGCCCACCCAGGTTAGCTGATGCCGAAAAGGCGTAAGAAAGGGGGAAAACATCAAATGCTTCCATCACCTCAATGTCGGAATCATCCTCATCATCAGGCCAATCTCTTAAGGAAGAGAAGTTACCGGTGGGTCGCTTGGTCGCATCGGGGAATGGCAGGAACATTTCTTGATTCGGCTCCTCCTCGTCCGGGGCATCTCGATCATTTGTCCATTTGAGAGAAGGCTCGGTGCCATCCTCGAGGGTTTGCTGAAGAAACAAATAAGAAGAAAATGCAAAGGGATCAAACAAACAACAAATTCCGACATATGACATAACTCGGAAAAAGATTCAATCACGAGATTTACCGCGGGAGGAAGCCTATCCCGGCAGAAATGCTCGATCCCCCACTCCCAATCAGCGGAGAAGTCTTTGACGGTCGTGAAGAGGGCCTTGACCCAGTGGAATATCTCGATGTTACTCAATTCAAATGAGGAAGTCCGGTTGGGGTCAAGTCGCCAGCTCATGTGGCAATGCTTGTGTGTTCGTTTCTAGAGAGGGGAGATTCGGCTGTGGATGAAAGTGATCATTGCATCCTCGTTGCGCAGCCCCGCGTCCTTCAGCTCCTGAAACCGTTTGTTGACTTGTTTCACCAAGACAGTGGGTTTCTTGGAAACCCGGTCCCACAAATCCGGATTAGGAGGACCCGGAGCATAGGGGCGCAGCCGAATCAGATCTTCATTCGTGCCATTTCTGACATAGAAGAAGGTTCGGGCCTAGCCCTTACAAGAATCGAGCCCCATAACCCGGGGAAAGACAGATTGTTTCCAAGGATAAATGGAAGCAGCGCCGAACTGTGTCAGATGTTTGTCCTCCGAATCAAGTTGTTTATTCGGAATCACGTTCCTTCATAGACCGAAGAAATGGATCCAGAGCTCTTTAGTGGGCCATAATCCGATGTACCCCTCTATGGTGGAGGCAAAGGAAGAAAGGGAAGTGATGGCGTTCGCCGGAAGGTGGTGCGGTTGAAGCTCATAGATGTTGAGCCACTCATGGAAGAAGTAGCTAACGGGGAGGCCGAACCCGCGATGGAAGTGGGAGAGGAACACTACGAACTCACCCGGATTGGGGGAGGGTGCGAGCTCCTCGGAGGCGAGCCGGGCAACCACGCCCTCTGGAATGCGGCGCATGTGGTAGAGCCAGTCGAGGTCGTCCTGGCACTCCCAGGAGCCAGCCCAGGCGCCGCGTTCGGCATTCTCCGCCCCCTCCTCCATCTCTGCCTCCACGACGGTGAGCTCCTCCTCTGTCATGTCCAAATCGCTGTCCTCACTGGCCCTATCGGAGGTGGGGGCAGTGCCTTGGACTGGCGTGGACCCGTGGCGGTGGAGATGCGCGGGAGTTGCGGCAAAGTAGGTGCAAGGAACGGTACGACGGCAGCGCTGCACAGCAGGTGCAGCGGCGGCGACGCTATCGCTAGGAGGAAGAAGAAGAGGCAGAGGGGCGCAAGATGGGGAAAAATACCAAGGGGCGCGCCCCTCACCTATTTAACCACACCACAGCTGGGGTAGTGGGATCGTGCGGTGCGGCAAGGCCACACGGTGTGGCCATGTATACGAGAGAAGGAAGAATAACCCGGATAACTAAAGGGTGACCCGGCCAGCGAGTGAAAACTCGGAATGTGCCAAGGGAAAGTTAGCCCATGAAATCCGGACTATGAGGTAACTCGGAAAAGAGGAGCAGAAGGCTCGGTAAATTGAACCTGCCGTGGCCTTAGCGGCTAAAGCCGCCAAGACCGCACCAGCTTCGGGGACTAATGTTGGGGGGATACCCCTGGGTAGGGTCACGCCGGGGTATAAAGGCCGAGTTAGCCGAGGTACGGCAAGGTCAAAGCGAATGCTGGACGAGTCACCTCAAGGCAGGCCGAATCACGGAGTAACCCGGACCGGAGGATGTCCACCTAACTGGGTCCCGGCCGACTTATGTCGTATGCCGGCAGGATTTATGTATGTTGTATGCAGGTACCCACGGGGCCGGATTAACCAGGCACGATCTGGGTTATATCAGGCTTGCAAGATAAGGAAGGTATCTCGTTGGTCAAAAGGTGGCCACTGTACGCTGGACCATGAGCGAAGCGGACAGAGGGAAGGACCACCGAGGCATGTCCGACAAGGGTGACGTTGCCTGTGTCAGATGACGCTGGCACCGCAGAGGCTCACGTAGCCTCTGCATGGCTTATGATGGGGAAAAGTGACCCGGTCGGTTTGCTATTTTGGGAGGAGGCATATTCCCTGGAATATGCCTCCACGTATGCCCTAATTGAAGACCTAGCCGTCCCTATATAAGGAGGGCTAGGGCCTCTGTAGAAGGGGTTGAGTTTTACTTGGTTGTTGGCTAGTTGATTGGCGTTTGGGTAGAGGGTTCCTGAGAGCAAAGTGGTGGTGAGAGTAAGAGAGTTCCTTCTTCCTCCTCTCCCCAATACAGCTCAAGGAGCACTTGTAAACTCATCTAGATGGAAGATTACAAAGCATCTGTGTGTGGAATCACCACACTATCCCTCCCTGGATTCCTCTAGTGCATCTTGTCCCCACCTTTAGCATATCCATGGCATCTGCCGTGACACCACCACGACAGGATCCACAACACGAACAATGGCAGTCTCAGATGCGCCCACTCTAGGAGAAGATGGATGCGCATTGGAAGCATGAACGGACCCAGAAGGAAAAGTTGAATCAAGGAACATCTGGTAGAACAAATGAAAAGTACAAGGATTTCAGCAAAATAGACAACTTGCATACACATCAACAAACACATTATATGCACATGCAAATAGCTGCTTCTCAACATAAGGAATAGTTCAGCACATGTGACCAAGTTCATTACAAGCAAAATAAACAAAAGGGGGCTTCTACGAATATAAGCCAACTACGAGACAGATTTCTCTACATACAACGTGGCACTGGCCGAAGGGGTATCAGCCGAAGAAGGGGCAACCAGAGTCGTCCTCCCAGAAGGAACTCCTGTCAAAGGGGGGCAGCAGATTTCTCTTGACCCGCACCTATACCTAGAAGAAGCCGCGAATACTTTTTGTCCCTCTTAATATAGGGTTTTAGGTCAATCACTTTGCCATCACTGGTGACTGGAACAGAGGAGCTAACCTTATTCTAGTTAACCTTCTCACCATGAACCATTGCCAGGGCCATGGAAGTTTCGGCACTACTCTTGCATTGGACCATACTATATGTTGTCAGCAGGTTCGGATTGGCGCCAAAGATAGCAACAAGGTTGTTCAGGTCTATTGGCACCTCCTTTGCTAGGAAAATTTCAGCATGCAGGCTCTTAAAGGCGCGGCGCGAACGAATCAGAAGATTACGCCCATAGACATTGTTTGCCTCTAGAGTACCAACAACATCCAGCAAACGGTTAATTTTCTTGTCCTCATCCAACGTCAGAGACTGGACGGTAAGCTCTGCGACAGAGAGATATACAATAAAGAACAAGAACCGAAGGGAAAATATCAAAAACAAAGCAAGAAGATTGAGAAGGAAAACTTACAAATCAGAGAAGTGTTGAGGACTTCCAGTCGCTTCTTGAGATTCGCATCTCATTCGGTGAGGGCAGTAGCTTGCTTCTCCTTTTCTTCGGCATCAGCCTTGGCTCTTTGCCTGACCTCCTCTAGTGCCTTCTCCGTGACCCATAGTTTGGCCTTCAAATCTCTAGCATGCCTCAATGCCTTGTCCCAAATAACCCCAAATTCTTTGGTAGTGTCTGGATATTCAAAATGGCACCAAGTCAACAGAAATCAGTGATGTCAACTTTTTTGGGTGATAGAGCAAACATTTAAACCCTTCGGCTTCATTATGGATCTTGATAAAGCGAGAGGCTATGTCAACCATCTCGCGCATCAGTGGCTGTAACACAGAGAGTAGATTATCATGATATTAAAAATAAATAGGGGCAAGTCACAAAAACAAACTTTGGAAATAATACTTACATCCTACATATAAACGTCGATAGGGTTTTCATATATCACCACACCTTGGCCCACAATTTTACTTCTTTTCTGCGGCGGCGGTTTCGGTGAGGCAACAACATCTTTCGGGATCGGTTTTTCTATAGGTGATTCATGTGGTTTCTCCGGATCCATCGATGGCATAGGCGACTTGGCAGGAGGAAGTGCGATAGAGGCACCAAGGGGAGACAATGGAGGATCTTCTTCTTCATCATCGCTGCAGAAGCAGGATAAAAATTTCTCGTTTTAGCAAAATCAAAAGTTACCATCAGCAAGTATTAAAAGGAAAATTTCCACTTATGAGGAAATATTTTGCATCATATGGAAAATATTCATCTGAGGAAGAACCGAGGAGACAGGAGCAACTAGTTGCGGTTTTGAACCCGTCAAATCGTTGGAGTCTTCGACCACTTCAACGGCTTCAGAGTGCTTCCGTTTCTCAGTAGCAGGCACCCTTCGAAAGTCCCTAGACTAGGACAAAGCAATAGAATGGGTATCCGAAGAAGACTCATCAACGGATGCCTCCTCTACTTCTTCAGGTGCGACTCCTGCCCTGGTCAAATCCTCAGATGTAGTGGCACTGACGGACAGCTCACCACTATCAGGGAGCGGAGGCAAAGCACAGAGATGGTCATGACCCTACACCATAAAAAGAACCGGAATCAGGAGACAAAAATTGCATCATACAGGAAAATATAAGGGACACTGGAAAACTTACATCAGGAACAAGTTTCTTCTTGCTAGAGGGCTCTACCCAACAATCTGACAGAACTAGGTTTTTCCTCATCAAGGTCGTTAATGAGAGAACCCTTTTCTTAAGAATATGAAGTGGGAGACTATCTGGTGAAATACACATAAGGTCCTTTTTCCTAGTATAGGACCACATGCTAGATATTCTAGCCTGGATAGGATGGATGCACACCCGAAGGAAATAGGTCAAAATCTGCAAACCTGAGAGTTCATGACCAGCTTCAGTATGCAATTTCTCAAGACACTTCAGCAAAGGCTCAATCTCCTTCATTTCTTTGGGAGTTGGATGTTGGTCCCATGAATCAAGCTTTTGGTAGCATTTCCTCGGGATGAAAGGGGCCAACCCGAAGTTCTAGCCTTCAATTTTCTAGTCCTTGATATAAAACCACTTGGACTTCCAGCCTTGAACAGATTCCGAAATCTTGAAATCAAAATAATCGACCTCAGGGAAAACAGAAATAATGTCACCTCCAACACCATGAACAAGGGTGTCGTAGGCATTACAGCGAACATAAAAGAAATACTTCCTAGGACCAGTGGGAATGGATCCCTAGGAAGCACTCGCATAGAGTGATGAAGCAGGCGACATGGAGAATAGAGTTTGGCATGAGCTGATAAAGCTACACGCCATAGACAAATAGGAGACCGCGGAGAAATTCATGGACAGGAAGGGAAAGGCCGTGGTATAGAATGGAGAGGAAAATTACCCGCCAGCCAGATTCGGGTGTTGGGGTAGCTTCATCCCCTGGGATCTTGAAGGAGCCCTCCTCAAGAAGACAGTTGTTGCGCGCTCCATGTAGATCTCGCTGAGTGCACTTCGTGGGATCCCATCTAATGGCCCTTTTCTTCGTCGCCTTGGCGACGGCAGCAGAAGTCCCTACCTTGGACTTGCCCATGGCGGCTATCAAGGAGAGGAGGAGAGTGTGTAAAGTAGGAAGAACAGGCAAGAACAAAGAGAGCACAGGCACGACGCAAGGAAGAAGAAGAAGTATGCAGCAAAGGGGAATAGTAAAATAGTAAAGGAGATCTCCCTCGTTTATAAGGGAAAGAAGCACAAAGCTCAGCCGTTGGATGAGGGAAGCGGAACGTCAAGACGAAGGGGATGAAGATGTCTGGCAAAGATTAATAAAAAGATAAAATCATGGGCAGTTATTACCACGCTGAAAATGGAGGAAATTTGCACGATGTCTCAATTCTCGCGCATAAAGGGCGTCGTGCGGTCAACAATCACCGCCGATGTGTCACTCAGGCATCATAATTACTGGAGCATGAGCCCACCATTGTAACATCCCTTCGGGTCTCGTTTCTTGGAAGCTACGTCGTGCCATCCTCGTCAGCAATGACGGCATAAGTGGCCAGAATCGAAGAAATATTCGGGCAAGTTCAAAGATAACTATCAAGTATATATTTATTAAAAATAAAAAAACTTTGAGCCTATGTTTTGGTGCAAGCACCCAAACATAGCCTCGGGGGCTACTCCCATCGGGAGCGCTGGCCGCACACCCGACAAAATTCTTAATGCAGGTTGTGGACTAATCAAAAATTGACCCTGGATATTATTCTTAAAAACTCCGAGCCTATGTCCCAATGCAAGCATCCGAACATAGCCTTGGGGGATACTCCCATCGGGAGCACTGGTCGTGCTCCCGATAGAAAACTACGCTCTACAGATGGGTATGGTTACTTGGGTTCTTATGATTAGTTATCTTACATAAAGGCTCATAACCCATGAAGCCTAAGAGGAAGGCCCAGGAAGCATATGACGGAAGGCATAGCTTGCCAGATAAGGAAATAGAAACCAACATTATATTACTATTGTAATTGTAACTTTCAACCTATCCGTATACGGCCTCGACACCTAGCCTATTATATATAGGCTAGGAGGAGCCAGCGGAGAGGTACCGATAAAGCCTTGAGTGATCTGTAATCGATTTTTTCCTAAGCAATCAGACAACTTCGACTCCATTGTTTGTCTAACCAGCCAACGAAATCCCCATCGTTCTCTTTTACATGAAACCATGAGTCCATCATTATGGACATTGCCTAGGTTACCCCTCATGACAAATAGTAAAAGAAATGATCAGCACAAAATGATAGATGTAAGAATGAGCATACACAAATATATATATGATAGCATATGCTAATTACCTGGTATCATAGTATAAGGATATATAGTGGATGTTTTGATATAACCATAGATCTTCTTCCACTCATAGTTATTCACATCTAATGAGTATACACCTTTCTTCATCCGTATAACCAAAATATCTCTATCTTCAAATGCACATAATATCTTTTTTTTACATTTACCATCATGTGGCAAATATGTGTGAAGGACTATGAGATTAGACAAATCAACTTCTCTAAGTGACCATACGTGATCACCTGCTACCGACCTCACACTGCTCCAGGTCAATAGGGTGTAACCACTTGGAACACCAAGGCCAACACCTCCATGCTGCCCGTGTGAAGTCTGCACTGGAACAAAACATCATGTGTCTCTTCTCGACACTCCACATACCATAGATCCTTTGTAGTGTTGTCAAATGCAAGGATATATTTGGATGTCATTACCTGGTACAGAACACAACCTATGAGAGTAGCTAGACTCAATCACGAACCCATGACATTGCTATCGATGGAATGGATGCAAATGAATCCCATTTGTCTGTCTCCGATGAGTACCTTTGTACCTCTACTTGTTTAGTGTTTGTTGTTATCCAAACAATCAGGAAATTGCTTGTGTGACAATTGTGGGTAAATGGTCCAGCCTGGTTGCTGGAACAGATAATTGTTCCGTTGAACTTAGTCTAGAACCCACACCATAATGGTTCACACACAAATGTATCATTGTTCCTAATTGGATCTCGAACTAACAGGGCTGGGTAAGATGAAGAATGTAGTAGCACATGCCCATGCTGCCATGCAAGGATACACAGGGTTCCATATACCCCGCCATCACTATCACTATCAATCTCACAAACAATGTCTTCATATCTAAGGGGCAATTTCGGCAAGATGGTTGGGTCAAGATGATCCTCGATGATTAAACAAGGAGCATTGTCACTGCTTTGGTATAAAAATCATAGAAAAGGGGTTCCACCGTTGTGTGACAGGGTTAGCTATATGAAACCGTTGCTTCTAATTAGTCCCCTCCAATCAGAATAGATGGCTGATATTGTTAGTAAGTTGTGAGTACGTGGATGAATTCTGAGAAGAATCTGAGCGACTACATCGACTGGCAGTTTTCCTAATATTGTTCCGCTCCGAGTGAAGCTCGTAGGATTTGCCAATGCCATTGGCTAAAAGCACAAGACTGTAAATTGAGAGAAATAGAGTAGATCTGAACCGGTAAAGACCTTAGTTGGTGATGTACCGGGGAGCAAGATTGTGCGGTCGACGGAGGGCTGCGCGATGGAGAGGAAGAAGGTGGGGCCAATATAGGGCAGCACCACAGCAAAGAGGGGAATAGTCTTGTCGAGAGTAGAGCCACAGTGAAGAGTGCAACAGTCCGGTCGAGAGCAGCGACGTCAATAAGAGAAGCAGTTGAATGAGGCTGGATCTGACACCAGAACATGTTTGAATCCCATTCCATCTAGTGATTCCATAACCGGCTGCAAGCCAGGACTAACTGTGTTGCACACAATCTTAATCGCACTCAGCGATTCACTGATCTCTTCCTTTGCTATAATTTTGCATCCTCCTCGTACTCTTTGTTCTCCTCATCTTCCAAAGCGCCAAGTCCCGGTGATCGATCATTCTTTACTTCTTGTCATAATCACTCTAATGTACAGTGCATCACTTTTGAATGCGGGCCATCACACAGTGTAAGGTAGGAGCACCTCGTTTTTTTAAAGTTGCAGCTATAGAATCTGCGATTGGTGTGCTTGCCCCTGAATGCGACATGCCTTCGGGGAAGCCTTCCGTGGAAGCATGTTCATAAGAAGTCTTTGTTAAGCATGACACCGTGGAATCTAGTATCATAGATCCACTTCAGCACTACCGCCGTTGTCGCCTAGGTCGCCAAGGGAGGGCCAGGAGATGAATAAACTATGGACTGCGGTTGCATGATTTAGAATGAAAGGCTTGGACATGGTGGGACACAACAGTCAGTGACATGTGGTGGTCAAGTCAAATCCATGGCGTGGGAAATATCCGCCACCGCTCACCTACCACATAATTATTAAGCACCACTCCATCTAGCCATGTACCAGGGCTAAAAAGTGTTGGTGCCACATTGGCCATGGTGTATAATTGGCTATCGCAACAAAATGGTGTCGCCAATGTCCATCCACTGCGTAACCAACTATTGCCAGTTCTTTTCGCTTGTGCTGCCCCAAAAATCCGTCGGGTATGGGGGTATTTTGGTAGTGTAGAGAGAAAGACTATATCGGTGGCAACGACTTCACGAGTCTTCAAGAGATGAGTCCATACACCAAAATGTCCATAAGTAAAACCTGTAGCATAGGCATATGGTTAAACCACAAGTGGAGTTTTCATCAACACCAAAATACTTAGAGAAATCAATATCCTTTCAATCTCCCCCTTTTTGGTGTTTGATGACAACCCCATAAGATTTGCATAGATAAAGAACATGAAAGCCAGATTTTTGTAATGTAAGATAGGCTCCCCTAGATGTGTGCACAAGATGAATGTATGCTTATGGAATGCAACATGCACAAATGAGGGTAGGCTCCCCCTTAACATTACAAAAGCAACACAAGTGCAAAGATACAAGAATAGGAGATTAAGATCATACATTTGCACCAACAATCATATGGTGAGAGACAATATGTGAGACAAAAGAGATAGCTCCACCAAATACAACCAACCATGAGAATACCATGTAGATATCAATAGAGATATCACAACACATAGTAGCACAAATAACGGAAGTCCACAAACATACATAGAGAGAGAAAATGTTCATAGGCATAAAGGATCAAAGAAAGAATGAGCTCGTGACAAAACCACTACAAATCCCGTAAAACCCTAATAGATAAATTTCTCCACCTTTGGAATCAAGACGTCAAAAAGGGAAAAGACTACCAAACTACACGCCCCAACCACCAACATAAGGAGGAGAAGGCTCGAGGTTCCATGTGGCATGCTCCCAAGAGGGCAGAAGAGGACTAGTGACATCATCATCATCATCACTGTCAGACCACTTGCAATGCACATTCACCCACTGATCCTTGGGAGCGGTGACGGAGCTAGACTCAAGAGATACATAAATATCGAGCTTCCTCATGATGGCCTTCTATCTCTTGACACTATGCCTCTGGTTGACATAGGATTGGTACTCATGGTCTTGCATGAATCAAAAGGACTTCTTGATCTTCTTCACCAACCTATTTGCCCAAGAGGGCTGCCTCTCAAGCTTAGGAGGAGGAGAGGCCTCCACTCGATCCCCAGCACTAGACCCAACATGGCCTGATGCCCTAGATCATGCCCTCCAAATCTTCCAAATGGCAGCTTCCTTCTCTTCTTGTGACCTGGGTTACTCATGTTGCATCACACGGAGCGTCTTCTCCTCGTGGATAGTGAAATCATCCTCAGGAAGATGGGTGTGAGTGGTTGCCAGCCACTTGGCATTGATAAGTGTTTGAATGTAAGGAGCATAAGGGCATGATTTCTTTTAAATCAAGGTAACCCAAATATCATGGAAAAGGTAGTGCATGACACCAAGCCTCTCGTCAGAATCCTTGTGGCGATGTGTCTGAATCATGATATCAATCTAAAAAGCATGGAGCTGGTCAAAGTTACCTGCCTTGGGAGCAATGGTGTTTTGGTACACGTGACGCATGATGTCATAGACAGGAAGAAGGTGATCCACCTGACCATTCATGCCCCATCCTTTAATGTACATAGGCTCCAAAACTTCAGGAGCGGAAGCCTTGCCCTTGTGGTTGTGCCACCCATTTGCCCTCCTGCCAGGTTGGATGGATAACTAAGAAGATCCACAAACTTATACCACTTGGCAGACATCAGCTTGTCTCGACTCATCCACTTCATTGGTACATCCACGGGGTCGCTGATGTCTACGCACTTCTATTCTTGTAGACAGTTGTTGGGCCTCCAAGTGCAGAGGTTTGTAGAACAACAGCAAGTTTCCCTTAATTGGATCACCCAAGGTTTATCGAACTCAGGGAGGAAGTGGTCAAAGGTATCCCTCTCAAGCAACCCTGCAATCAAGATACAAGAAGTCTCTTGTGTCCCCAACACACCCAATACACTTGTCAGGTGTATAGGTGCACTAGTTCGGCAAAGAGATAGTGAAATACAAGTGGTATGGATATAATACAACAGTTCTAGAAAAGAGCTTGACGGCGTGGAAGAGACTAAAGGCAAACTGAAATAAAGATGGAAGCAAGAAAACATGTAATAGATATAATTGCAAACGGTGTTTCAATGTTTAGAAACAAGGAATAGGGATCATACTTTCACTAGTGAACACTCTCATATAAATATCTTCTCTTTATGATAAGTATCTTAACTACTCTCCGGTTGGACACTCTAATCCATGGTAGGGCTATAACAGCACACCTCAAAGTTTGCTTTCCCCATCTAGATAACCCCACACTGTCACCTTGAGCTCTACATGGTTCCAACAAACACCACAATTTCATAGAAACATCCAACTCCAAATATAACTCATAATAAGTAATTGTAATCTCTTGCCTAAGTGCCACCATGGTGTGCACACTGTCACTTTCACACACATGGGGAGAGCAGAGATCTATTAAAGCACTTGAGTAGCAAGGTAGATCTACTTGATTACAAAGCTCATGATCACAATATGATCATGCATAGAGAGAGAGATGAACACATAGCTACCGGTAGAACCCTTAACCTCGAGGAAGAACTACTCCCTCATCATCATGGGAATCAGCAACGGCGATGGAGATGGTGGTGGAGATCGATGGAGATGGCTCCAGGGGCACTTCCCCATCCCGGAAGGGTGCCGGAACAAAGACTTTCTGTCCCCCAAATCTCCCCTTCGGTGGCGGCGGTGCTGTAGAACTTTTCGTGGCTGGAGGCTGGTCGATCTAGGGTTTTTGCATCGGGAGGCATCTTATAGGCGAAGAGGCAAGGTCGGTGGGTGGCCAGGGGGCCCACACCACCTGGTGGCGCGGCCAGGGCTAGACCTCGCCGCGCCACCACATGGTGTGGCCACCCTGTGGCCCCTCTACGTCTCATCTTCTCGCTCTGTGAGTCTTCCGGTAAAATATCGACTTTGGCTTTTGTCTGGTCCAATTCCAAGAATATTCATTTTCTGACTTTTCTGCAACCAAAACAGAAGAAAACAGGCAACTGGCACTGGGGCATCTTGTTAATACGTTAGTCCAAGAAAGTGTATAGAAATACTCCAAAGTGTGGACAAAACATAAGAAAGTAGATATAAAACAAGCATGGAACATCAAAAATTATAGATACGTTTGCAACGTATCAACATCCCCAAGCTTAACTTCTGCTCGTCCTCGAGTAGGTAAGTGATAAAA
Organism: Avena insularis; assembly: GCA_023614405.1. Lineage (NCBI taxonomy): Eukaryota > Viridiplantae > Streptophyta > Magnoliopsida > Poales > Poaceae > Avena > Avena insularis. Next base: position 642,903,801 of record CM042690.1, read on the forward strand.
AGAAAGAATAATTTTTGAGGTGACATGCACTCAAAGTATTTGTAAAACATTGATAGCTGGGATCATAGTACTTCAACATAGCATGAAAGATAAAGTTCTAACAATAAGACATAGCAACTATGTTGTAACATGAAAGGATACAAACAAAAGATTCATGAATAACAATGCTTTGCAAGACGTTTGTTTGTTTCACATAAAGAAATCATAGCATAGTGGCATTCAGCTTGTCCCTCATAGAGTAGCAAACATAAATGCATAGGATACCTTCAAAGTTCATAAGAGTGACTAAATACAAGTAGTTTAAGAACAAGCAATATCAAGTTATGCATCAATCAGCAAGTCTTGGGACAATTAACATAGAACTAAGAATGGCCACTATGCTCTCAAAGTAGGTGCATAAAGGTAGAAGGTGGAGACTCAACATAAAAGTAAACGAAAGGCCTTCATAGAAGGAAGTAGAGATTCAAGTTTCATAAAGATCTTCCAAAAATAATGGTACTTCTTGTTGGGGTTCCGCGCATGAAAACAATAAATTTTTACCCTACGCCCCTGAACCCCTGAAGCTGCCAGGACCTATCTATTTGTAATACAGTAACGGGAGGGGCTTTTCGTGAACTTACCCTTGAAGACCAAAAAGTGTTGTCAACGCTCAGGAGAGCGTGGTTGATGTAGACGAGCCAAAGCCAACCTCAAGGTCGTGATGAAGTCCTCGTGCTCCTTTGGCTCCAACGAATTGAGTGCCTCAAGTGCGACACCTCGTGGGGAGTTACACATGTCCGGTTCCTGACGATGACTCCCGCTTCCCTAATCCAGCAGCAGTTGCGGAAGTAGAGCTCCCGGATCCGAAACCCGCAGCGCGACGGCGCTCCATGGTGAAGATGTCTCTCATTCGTGCAGTCCAGACTTGGGACCACGGTCACGTGAGAGAGAGGGGGAGAGAGAAAATATCAATTAGAGGTCCTCCCAAAAGTGATAAGACCTTTATTGATTATTGGTGTGTTTTATTCGGCCAAATACCCCCACTATATATAGGGGGAGGGGAGGTACTACCTCCCTCAAATTCCTGGGGTGGGACTAAAGGAGAGGAGGGGGGAGGGGTGGCACCGCCTGCCACCCCCATGGGCCCCACGTGGGGGGCTAGCCCACTAGGGTGCCGGCCACCCCCTTGTCCCCTTCTCCCTCTCTCCTTTCCCTAATGGGCCCTCTCCCCTCTGGGAATTGGCCCATTAAGCCTTTGACCATTTAAATTGATTTTTCTCTTTATTAAATAATTATGAATAAATGATTAAATCAATATTTAACATTCATTCATATATTATTCAACCCCCACGGCTATGGAACACTTCCATCTCCACTCCGGACATCCTCTGGACTTACCGAAACCCTTCCGGTTTTCTCTCTACTATTCTTTGGCGATTCTATTGATCCTATAAACACTCTCTAAGAATCATCAAGCCGTTAAGCGTGATACCCCATGGTTTGGGAACACTCCAGACATGGTCGGGACACTCCCGCACCAATTATCGACAGAGGGACCTGGATGGCCATGTGACCCCTGTGCGTTCCACGAAGATCTTTCGTCATTTGAACTGAGACAGTCGTGTCTTATTCCCTTTGTCTCTCGATACTTGCATTGCTCGAGATCTGATCAATGACATCACCATGTCGTGTCAATCACGTTACCTAACAACGCTACTTGACTCATTCCGACAAGTGATATCCTCCTGATCAAATCACACGCTACGCAGCTATTGGATATAACTTCTCCGAGTGGGCCCTTTGAGTATCTTCCCGTCACATGGACGGACAAATCCCGCTCTTGACATATATTGCCTCTATGGTTTCCTCCGAGTACCTGATCACACCTTTATAACCACTGTATTACCATGTGGCGCTTGATGCTATCTAAGCACTCTCGAGAGACAGTGATTGATATAGTCTCACGGTCTAAGGAATAGTCTACGAGAATCCATTTCTAATCATCATAACTTGAACTTTGAGACATGATCGGGTCACGATGTTTAGGTTGGGTATTGGTTCATCATCTCATTCTCTGAATGAGATGACTCCATTTCCAACTGGCATAAATGCCACATGATCAGGAAACATGATCATATGTTGACCAATGAACCAGTGATTAGAGTTTCACTGGGAATCCCTGGTTGTTTGTATATCACACGTGTATTGATGTTTCCACTCAATACAGTTATAGCATGATATAAAACTTAATCATAAACTATATGAAATATGATAATAGTCCTTATAACTATTTGTCTCTAGGGCATATTTCCAACAGTCTCCCACTTGCACTAGAGTACAAATACACTAGCTGCATTTATTCTCAACTATTGGCACCATATATCCGGTACCCTGAACATGCTTACTCATGGAAGAGGTTGAGTCTTGGGTCTGTACTTTACAGTCCCAAATCCTTTGCAACTTACTAATGTCACCTTGATTGACATTAATACTTTATCATCACATGATAACATCTGTGTGTATGCATCGTCGCTATGGCAGTAGAACGAGGCCTGATTCCAGGAGCCCATAGTTACTTTAGATCAACCTCGAGGGCTTTCTCATGGGCACTGTGCCCTGGGACACATCATTCTACGTTAAAAGCGAACTAGCCCCGCCATAACATTATACAACACTTTAGATGGTACCCTTATCTATTATTATAAATGTATTCATCGAAACACTAGTGCACTCTGTGCAACTTTCGATGTCTTGTTCACCTCGCTTCCTACTTGACTTTAATCGGTAATTATAGGAGTTTACAACATATCCCCTTATAACATAACTCTTTATGTTTTAAGATATGTCATCCTTTACGGATTCGGAAAACATGTCTGCAGTTCTCTGTTAGACATTGTGGACAAACTTGGCTCAATGTTCTATGATTCGAACTTAATCACTTTCAAACGTTCCTTATTAGATCATATATTATGTTAAGTTATCATCATGGTTTTCTAATATAGAACCTATGTCTCAACATAGTGGATGATGATCATCCTTTTCTTTCTTTCAACCATTGATGTTAAACGTAATGCTATTCCTAATTTGAGTTATTAAGGACCAGTTCCTTAATTAACTTCTATTCTGAAACCCTTTTTCAGAATCCCTTAAGGAATACTACATAATATCAAAATACACCTATTATCAACTTCTACACCTTATAAATCATTATTTATAAGTATTTGCGCTTTCATTCTTAACACAATTAAGAATTACTCCTATAAGCTCCCACTCAAAAATATGTCAATCACATATTGTTTTAGGAAGACTTTCATAGCTCCCACTCAATTCATGCAAATTGCATATCCACTCACTATTTTGAATAACTTCAAAATCCTTTGATCAAATATCAGACTTGGAGTTTTACTATGAGATACTAGTACTATTACTAGTTTTAAATCCTTTAGACATTCAGCACACTTGAATCAAATTCATTTGAATTTGTCCAATACTTGACAAATTGTGCTTTTGTCATTCACCCCTTTTCCACTATGGCTTTGCAGTCATTTGGGAAATTCCAAGTAATTCCTTTTACTTCTGAGATTCAGCAATAAATTGCTTTCTAATCTCAAGTGAATTTTGCTTCTAGGATTTCTCATAATTTAGTTTACCATTATTTCCTTTGTAGTTTGTAGGTATGTCATATTCCAATGATCATGACAAATGATTCTCAAATGTCTCCATGCTAGATATGGATTACATTTTGAATCCTACTTCATGTAGTGAAAACACTAGTGGGGAAAACACAATGATCAATATCATTGATTATTTCCTTCTGTGAAGAGAATCATTCAGGAATGTTGTCCGTTGCGCTTCTCAACACTCGGATGCAGGGATATGAATCCTCATCATGTTTTACACTATTTTCCATTTGCTCCATAATTGAGAAATATCACTAAAGTGAGTTTTCTCAAGAATGCACCAAAATTCAAGCAATACTGGTTTTGCTTATCTTTTGGTTTAGCTATGGATTTTGTATTCAAAGTTTCCGATGAATACTCTACGAGGACTTGTTCGCTATTGTTGGTTATATCGAATAACCCCAAAACTTTCACGAATTCAAATGGTTCACTATGTATTCTAATTGAGTGCTAACTATTTCTAACTAATGGTCTCTACATCTATACTACAATGATTTATTTGGTGCCTTCTATTCACCCACTTTTATATCTAATATCACATTGTGATGCTTTGCATTTTGACGTTTCAAAACGCTTTGCATTTCACAATTTCTTTTATGCCTATTCTTATAAAGTCGAATTTCATTACTATTGATCAAATCATAGTAATTAGATTCTCTTTTATCTTTATACCCTTTGTTGATGAAACACTTTGATCAAATCAAATAGTTTCATACTTATGTTTCCTTTGGTAAACTTATTTACACATTTAAACAACCATATAATGATAATTACCATTTTCGTTAAAACACAATACATCGAATATGTATTTACTTTTAACAATTCATTAAACACTTTGTATTCAAGTAATACACGATGTTCAAGTTATTTTGCCGAACTTAGGCATGATTTATATGTGATAAGAAATCGAATGACTTTCACATATTATCATTATAAATTTGAATTTAAACAATGGTTTTCATTCATTAATGAAATATCATTAAGTTGGGTATTTTAAAGCATTTTAATGTTTTACAAATGTGCATGCATTATCAATTAGTTTCAAACGAACAAGGATAATTCACACATAATCAAACAAGATATAAACATGAATAGAAATCATTCATAAAAGTAGAACAACCGTTTGTTACAAACTCATAATAACCGTCTGACAAAGTGTGAGACACACTAAAGAAGTTCACAATCTTTTGATTACAATAATCATCCTAAACATAAACTAAGTGATAAATGTTGAGGGAGAGTGTCGTCGGCCATCATCATGCTCGCCATCAACACGCAACATCACCTCCTCTCCAGCAAGCACCTCTCATGCAGAAGGACATGTTTTCAGTAAAACAGAACAAGTATTAGATATACTTAACACTGCAAATGTGTTTGCAAGATTATAACATTTATAAAATTGTATATCAAATATATACCTTTGTCGTTGATGACTTGAGCGACATCTGGTTCTACCAACACATTCCTGAGATGTGTCACGAACCGGTGGAACTCCATTGATTCCGCGTCGCCCCTCATTACGCAAGTCCTAACTTGTGCTTGGTAGCTTAGTGGCAGCGACCGCAGCACAACACCGTTTGCAAAAGAGCCTGTCATCCAGCTATCCAGGAAGTATGCAGGCCTCATGTACACATCATGCATGCGCTCCAAGTGGTCGTCCAGTGATGAGTTCTCCTCCATCTTAATGGAGAGGAAGTCTCCCATCAGCTCATGCTCCCATATGCGTGCTTGTTCCACAAAATGTGTCCTAAGCTGTAGCATCACCTAACGAGGGTTGACATCACCCACGAAAGGCCACAGCTCGTCCACCATTCTGAAACGCGTGGTAACTGAAATGAAGGAGGCCATCTCACGACGGAGATGGCGGTCTTTCCGCTGCTCTGGGGTCTCTAGGTCAATGGGCTGATCCAAATCCATCCCATCAAGTATGTAGTCGACCACGTCATTCTTGCTAAGGAGAACATGGAGACACGCAACCCATATGGAGAAGTTTGATCCATCTAATCGGAGCTTCTCTCCTTCTAACCAATCAATCATCAACAGGAAAGGTGGCATCGGGGAGAACTTTTCTACATTTACAATTGCAAAAAGGAATTTAGACTAAGTTTATAATTAAATGAGTTAATAATAACTCCACTCAGAAACACCTATCCCCATAAGGGTTCCTAGTGATAACACGACCCCTATCAGCCACATCTCCCCCGATCATCATGGCCATCAATGTGGGTTCAAGGGTGGACGCTAAACGTCGGTCACATCATTCATGCGACTCGTGCTCGATCTTTCGACCATCCGCGTTCCGAGGCCATGTCTGCACATGCTAGGCTATCCAACTCAACCTTAGTGTATTCGTTGTGCAACATGGCTTACACCCATTGTATGCGAACGTAGATATGTCTGACACCCATGCCTGTACCATGGATCGCCTCATACCGAAGAACTTTCTTGGTGGTGCACACAAAGGGGGAACACAATCGTTGGTAATTTTAACAGGGATCATCTTATTAGGATACCATCGAGTATCTAATACTAGCACACAATAAGATATACAAACAATAACATTGAATCTGAATGCGATGTGATATGGTACTTCACGTCGTGATCTCCATCCGTCATCACTAGATTCTGGCGCCAGGGTTCCGATGTCGTAGACACCAGGGTACTGGTGTCATTCCGACGTGGTAGTCCGTCACCTCCGTGACTATCTACTACTACGTAACAAAAGGTAATCACTTTACCTTTGCCACAACCATATCACAAAGCAACGCCCCCCTGCAAAACAAAGTTAGACGCCTCTACTTTATCTTTGCATGTTTTACATGGCTGAATGGGCTTTCGCACAAGAACCGTTCTTACCTACGAACTTTCAGCACAACACTAATCGAGTAGTTGTCTCTACTACACCCCTTTTGGGGCCCTCCGTTGCAAATGGCATACCAACTAATGCGAGAGAGACAGACACCCCCCTAAGCCACTTTATACGGTACAAGCCATATGTCAAGCATGGACCAGTCTCGCGAATGAACGCGTAAAGTCGGTTGGGGGCTGCTTCATCAAGCATTACTGCGGTATACACAAGTACACGTGGGAGGGTAACAACTAAAAGATCAACTCCCACACGCTACATCTCGTGTGTTCTACCTATACTAGCATTACTACGCATAGACCTGGCTCTGATACCACTATTGGGGTTCCGTGCATGAAAACAATAAATTTTTACCCTACGCCCCTAAACCCCTGAAGCTGCCAGCCTATCTATTAGTAATACAGTAATGGGAGGGGCTTTTCGCGAACTTACCCTTGAAGACCGAAAAGCGTTGTCAACGCTCAGGAGAGCGTGGTTGATGTAGATGAGCCGAAGCCGGCCTCAAGGTCGTGATGAAGTCCCCGTGCTCCTTTGGCTCCAACGACTTGAGTGCCTCAAGTGCGACACCTCGCGGGGAGTTACACACGTCCGGTGCCTGACGATGACTCCCGCTTCCCCGATCCAGCAGCAGTTGCAGAAGTAGAGCTCCCGGATCCGAAACCCGCAACACGATGGCGCTCCGCGGTGAAGATGTCTCTCGTTCGCGGGGGAAGGGAGGTACTACCTCCCTCAAAGTCCCGGGGTGGGACTAAAAGAGAGGAGGGGGAGGCGTGGCACCGCCGGCCACCCCCATGGGCCCCACGCGGGGGGGCTGGCCCACTAGGGCGCTGGCCACCCCCTTGGCCCCTTATCCCTCTCTCCTTTCCCTAATGGGCCCTCTCCCCTCCGGGAATTGGCCCATTAAGCCTTTGACCATTTAAATTGATTTTTCTCTTTATTAAATAATTATGAATAAATGATTAAATCAATATTTAACATTCATTCATATATTATTCAACCTCCGCGGCTATGGAACACTTCCATCTCCACTCCGGACATCCTTCGGACTTACCGAAACCCTTCCGGTTTTCTCTCTACTATTCTTCGGCGATGCTACCAATCCTATAAACACTCTCTAAGCATCATCAAGCCCTTAAGCGTGATACCCCACGGTTTGGGAACACTCCAGACATGGTCGGGACACTCCCGCACCAATGATCGACAGAGGGACCTGGATGGCCATGTGACCCTTGTGCGTTCCATGAAGATCTTTCGTTGTTTGAACCGGGACAATCGTGTCTTATTCCCTTTGTCTCTCGATACTTGCATTGCTCGAGATCTGATCAATGACATCACCATGTCGTGTTCAATCTCGTTACCAAACAATGCTACTTGACTCGTTCTGACAAGTGATATCCTCGTGGTCAAATCACACATTGCGCAGCTATTGGATATAACTTCTCTGAGTGGGCCCTTTGAGTATCTTCCCGTCACATGGACGGACAAATCCCGCTCTTGACATATATTGCCTCTACGGTTTCCTCCGAGTACCTGAACACACCTTTATAACCACTTTATTACCAAGTGCGCTTGATGTTATCTAAGCACTCTCGGGAGACAGTGATTGATATAGTCTCACGGTCTAAGGAATAGTCTACGAGGATCTATTTCTAATCATCGTAACTTGAACTTCGTGACATGATCGGGTCATGATGTTTAGGTTGGGTATTGGTTCATCATCTCATTCACGGAATGAGATGACTCCATTTCCAACTGGCATAAATGCCACATGATCAGGAAACATGATCATCTGTTGACCAATGAACCAGTGACTAGAGTTTCACTGGGAACCCCTGGTTGTTTGTATATCACACGTGTATTGATGTTTCCACTCAATACAGTTATAGCATGATATAAAACTTAATCATAAACTATATGAAATATGATAATAGTCCTTATAACTATTTGTCTCTAGGGCATATTTCCAACACTTGTTAGCTTTCAGCTCTCATTGCCCCTATCATAAGCATCTTTAGGTGATTAAGGTTAAAGTGACACAACTAAGAGGATATGCTTGACAAGTTATAAGCTGAAATCTCATGCCCCTTACTTATGAAGACCGAACCTCATGCTACTCAACTTTAGTCACAAGTAAGCTCTTGTCATTGTAAGTACATATGTATCATAAAGAACCGCCAACGGGGTACCCCTTGCACATGATACAGGAGCTATCCCATAATCAAAATGACAAGGCAAGCAGACAATGAGCATCTCAGCGATCTTTTTATTTGCTATTTGCATAGGTTTTTATCGAGGATGCTTTATAGAGTGCTCATTATGGTTATGCTGCAAGTTTCCACCATGATTAGGCATGGCTTAGGCTAGCGGTCCAGGCGTTTCTCTAACACATATACAAACTCCATGATCTTACAAGTTCCACTTTTATTTCACACTGTCGGGATCCATAAGCAAAAGAACATGATATCAACAAGGTACAGAGTACAAGCGCAATGTTGAAAGCGTTCCCCATGATACATGGTTCTGCTAATTTCAACTTATAAAGTGCAAGCATATACGCAACAAAGATGGACACAATGGGTCAAGTTTATTAATTGCAAGAAAGTAAAGTGTGCCATCAAGTTCGTGAGAGCTTTAATCACTAATTTTCACATAACAAGTTTAATTCGGAAGGTAGATAAGAACATGAATATACTTGGAATAGCAAATGCTAATAGGTAGGTATGGTGGACTCTTTGGAATAACTTGGTTTTAGGAGTTGGATGCATGAGTGGGACTCATACTTGATTACAGAGGCTAGCAAAAGACTGGGAGCGACCAACTAAGAGAGCAATATTGGCCATAATCATGCAAAGCGACAAAACATAATTAATTAAAGCATAAAGTGATATTACAAGTCGAAAACTAAAGGATCATAAAGGCTATGGTGACTTGGGATAGTCATAACATGGTGTGAGCATGCGCCAAGTCAACCCAAATAAAGCATCAAAGGAGAATACCACAATACTATGCTTTAATATGCTAAAACAACGGATGATTCTTCCAAGGCACATTAAGCAATCTCAATTGTTTATAACATGTCATGCTACAACAAAGATCACTAAGCATAAAGCCAAAACAATATCAAGCATGGCATGACAAAGCATGGGCCATAGTCAAAAACAAGCTCCTTTTTACCACTTAAGCATGAACTTTTCCTACTCTTTTGCAATCCAAACCAACGTATTTGAAAACTAATGTATGAAAGAGGGGGTCCAACCAATTTATTCAAGCAAACTAACCAAACCAAGGAAACGAAAACCAAAAACAAAAGACGCTCCAAGAACAACACAATTGTTCATGAAACAATAAAAATGAAGTGTTTGGAAGAACCTGGGATTTTTATTGATGAAGAAGGGGATGCCTTGGGCATCCCCAATCTTTGACGCTTGTACTTCTTGGATATTTCTTGGGGTGACACGCATGGCATCCCCAAGCTTGAGTTTTAGTCCATTCTTCATCTCATTACATCATTCTCTCCATACACCTGAAATTTTTCCTTCATACAAAACTTCACACAATCTTTATTAGCAACATTAGTGCACTCAAGATAATAAGTCTTTGGGTTCAGTTTCAACAAAAATAAAACTTCCATTAAAACACAATCTACTGTAGCACTTCCCTAAAAAAGCTCAATTCCCCAAAAAGAACCCAAAAAGGAATGAACAAGAAGCAAATGCAAATAATGGCAGAAATCTGTCAAAACAGACCAGCAGGAAAAAAACAATTTTTTCGAAGACCTTCTATTGCTCAAATCAAAAAGTGTTGAACTAACGAAAGTTAGATAACAACCTAGGTCAGAAGCACAAAAATTAATGCCTCAAAATGATGTACAAAGATTTTACACGAATGTTTATAGTGAAGCACAAAAATCTGTTTCGGGACAGCACTTCCCCAAATCTTACTTCCCTCTCATTAGAGGTTATTCTTGGCACAAAAAGCAAATAAAAAAGGATAAGGAGAGGTTATTACAGAAGTAATAACTTCCTAGACTCAAGAAAACTATTGGGTTATCTCCCAAGAAGTACTTTTCTTTAACGCCTTTAAGTTAGGCTTGATAGTTTGAGAAGATGCTCACATAAAATATGAATTGAAGTAAAAGAGAGCACAAAAAAGCAAAATTCAAAGCACATTTAAGTCTAACCCACTTCCTATGGATAGGAATCTTGTAAATAAACAAGTCATGAAAGCACAAAGCAACAAGCATAGTAAAGCAAAACAAGTGCAACTTCAAGACTTTCAACATAAAGAGGGGAAACTTAATATTATTGAGATGCATAAAACCATGTTTACCTCTCTCATAATAACTTTCAGTAGCATCATGAATAAAATTAACAATATAACTATCACATGAAACATTCTCATCATGAGCCACATGCATAAAATGAGTATTACTCTCCACATAAGCATAGTCATTCTTATTAATTATGGTGGGAGCAAATTCAACAAAATAGCTATCATTATTATTCTCATCACCATAATCATCAAATATAGGAGGCATATTGTAATCATAATTAATTTTCTCCTCAATAGTAGGTGGACTGAAAATATCATATTCATCATTGTAATCATCATATATTGGAGGTTTGGTATCATCATAAGCAATAGAATAGCTATCTTCCAAAGCTAGGGAACTAAAAAGATCATTTTCATAAAAACTAGCTTCCCCAAGCTTAGACTTTTCCATAGCATTAGCAATAATGGTGTCCAAACAATTCATACTAACAACATTGCTATTAGCATGCAAATAAAGTTCCATAGGTTTTTTAATTTTTTCTTCAAACACTTCATGTCCTAACTCAAGATAAATACTATAAAGCTCTCTAATTTTCTTGTTATTTCCATTAAGACTAACTAGTGAAAACAAGAAACAAAAAGACAAAATTGTAGAATCTAAAGGAAATAACTTTGAGCACTCACACCAGAGGATGTGAGTACCTTTTACCTTACCTCCCTGGCAACGGCGCCAGAAAATAGCTTGATGTCTACGCACTTCTATTCTTGTAGACAGTTGTTGGGCCTCCAAGTGCAGAGGTTTGTAGAACAATAGCAAGTTTCCCTTAAGTGGATCACCCAAGGTTTATCAAACTCAGGGAGGAAGTGGTCAAAGGTATCCCTCTCAAGCAACCCTGCAATCAAGATACAAGAAGTCTCTTGTGTCCCCAACACACCCAATACACTTGTCGGGTGTATAGGTGCACTAGTTGGGTGAAGAGATAGTGAAATACAAGTGGTATGGATATAAGACAACGGTGCTAGAAAAGAGCTTGACGGCGTGGAAGAGACTAAAGGCAAACTGAAATAAAGATGGAAGCAAGCAAACATGTAACAGATCTAATTGCAAACGGTGTTTCAATGTTTAGAAACAAGGCCTAGGGATCATACTTTCACTAGTGAACACTCTCATATAAATATCTTCTCTTTATGATACTACTCTTACCTACTCTCCGGTTGGACACTCTAATCCATGGTAGGGGTATAACAGCACACCTCAAAGTTCACTTTCCCCATCTAGATAACCCTACACTGTCACCTTGAGCTCTAGATGGTTCCAACAAACACCACAATTTCATAGAAACATCCAACTCCAAATATAACTCATAACGAGTAATTGCAATCTCTAACCTTAGTGCCACCATGGTGTGCACGCTGTCACTTTCACACACATGGGGAGAGCAAAGATCTATTAAAGCACTTGAGTAGCAAGGTAGATCTACTTGATTACAAAGCTCATGATCACAATATGATCATGCATAGAGAGAGATGAACACATAGCTACTGGTAGAACCCTTAGCCTCGAGGAAGAACTACTCCCTCATCATCATGGGAATCAGCAACGGCGATGGAGATGGTGGTGGAGATCGATGGAGATGGCTCCAGGGGCACTTCCCCGTCCCGGAAGGGTGCCGGAACAAAGACTTTTTGTCCCCCGAATCTCCCCTTCGGTGGGGGCGGCGCTGCGGAACTTTCGTGGCTGGAGGCTGGTCGATCTAGGGTTTTTGCATTGGGAGGCATCTTACAGGCGAAGAGGCAAGGTCGGTGGGCGGCCAGGGGGGCCACATCACCTGGTGGAGCGGCCAGGGCTAGCCCGAGCCACCACATGGTGTGGCCACCCTGTGGCCCCTCTCTGTCTCGTCTTCTGGCTCCATGAGTCTTCCGGTAAAATATCAACTTTGGCTTTTGTCCGGTCCAATTCCGAGAATATTCATTTTCTGACTTTTCTGGAACCAAAAACAGAAGTGTCATCGGATTGATGACAAGTACGCCATGAGGGAGTCCTTGAGGCGTGCGGAAAAGAGGGGTGTGAGACGTACGGTATTCCGGGACGGTGAGCACACAAGTTTACCCAGGTTCGAATCCGCTGGCTTTGGATGGATCCTACTCCTGCTAGCAATCCAGTAATACAGCAGAGCTGGAATATGGGTTACAAGGGTTTTGCCTGTGCGAGTTCTAGGTCTAAAATATTGGGTGTACCCTAAAGGCTCTCCCTAGGATGGCTTATATAGATATCCGGCCTAGGGTTTACAGGAGATATCAATCCGGCTACGACTGAGAGTCGGTTACAGAGTACATCTTGAACTACAAGTAACATTATGGGCCTAAGTCGGTAAGTCTTCTGGGCCTTCTCATAGCCGGATTGGACTCTATCTTTCTCCCTGACTGGGCCGCCCGTGAAGCAATGCTCTAACCCGAAGTGGGCCACCCTGGTCAGTGAGGAACTATGAGGATACCCGGAAAGTATATCCCCAACAGCAGCCCCCGGAGGCCTCCAAGATCCAAAGTCGGATTTATCATCGTCTAGCTTGATCTTCGGCTTGCAGAATCTTGAAGGGTTCCTGAAACTTCACAACAAAAAATACGATCCGGGTCTTTAAAATAAGTCGGACCTATCAATAGGTTACTCGGATTTTCCAGCTCGATTTCAAACTAAGCCGGAACTTGGTCTCTAACGCCACCTGACACAAGCATGGTCAAGTCACGTCATCTGACAGGTGTTCCGTCAGCACGACCATTTGGTGGGTCCGTGGTTCGCGGAACCGAGGCACCGTTTCAATGCGTGCGTGGAGATCGAGGTGACGCAATCATCGCGTGGGTCCTTCCTAGTTCTTTCCACGACGCGTGGCGGTTGCACTGTAGCATTTGCACGAATCTTGGCACAGTTAGATGGATATAAGGGGTTTAGATTTCTCCTTCTCCTTTCCACCAGTCCTTTGTCGTTTCCTTCCTTCCCAATCCTCTTGCGTGCACAGAGCCTCCTTGTCCTTCCCCCACAGGAACTCCCAGCGCCGCCCCTTTCAGGTCATCTTCTCACTGGAGAAATGGCTTCATCTTCTTCCTCTGGTTTGGCGGCGACAGCGGAAGCAGCAGCAGAGAAGGAGAGCTTCCGGGGAATCTGGATCCCCTGCGCCCTCAACGAGGAGGGCCTCAAGAACGTGGAGAAGGAGGGGCTTCTCGCCGCCGGCGACTGGCGGAGCGGCTTCGGGGAAACCGTCCCCAACCCGCACGACGGCGAGCGGGTCCACTTCGGCACCCATCTCGACCGAGGTCTGTCTTTTCCTCCCTCGGAGTTCTTCTCCAAGGTGATTGATCATTTCGGAGTTCAACTCCACAATCTTCCTCCTAACTCTCTCTTAGAGATGAATGCGTATGCTTCGCTTTGCGAGGGCTTTCTCGGCATTAGGCCAAGTTTGACTCTCTTCCGGTACTACTTTCATGTCCGGAGAAACTCCATCACTGCCGGTGTTCCTTACATCACTGGCACTATCAGCTTTTCACTTAGACGCGACCGGGCTTATCCCAAGATTCTAGCTAGTGACTCGGTCAAACAATGGTCGGCCACTTTTTTCTATCATAGGGATATTCCGGCTCCCGACAAAGCTACCGCTTTGCCTGCTTTTATCGACGGAGCTACCACGGCCCAGCCTTCCTGGGACGAGGCTGCTCCGGCTCTTTCCGACGATCTGATCCTTGCTAAGAGGCGGATTGAATATTTGATTAAGCACAATGGTCTGAAGGGATCCGACTTGGTCTAGTGCTAGGTCTCACGTCGGATCCAGCCACTTCAGTACCATGGAACCCGACTGATGCACTCCATCACGTCGTCTCCAACCGTCTCCCTCCGCATCAGCTCCAAAGCCTACACCACTCAAGGCTATATAAGCCAAATCAAGTGGTTGATCAAGGAGCAGATCGAAAGGAGGATTCCGGAGGTTTCTCTAGACATGCACACGGCGAAAAACCACGTGGTGCCGGTAAGCTTCCATCATCACACCTTTTATGTGTTCAATCTTCGAGTTATACTGCAATACTGATATGTTTTCTTCTTTTCAGCTTGCTGACATCCCTGAGTCGGAACTTGCTCCGCTCGAAGGATACCCTCCAGAGTTCTCTCAGGAGGTAGAAGTGGTCCCATTGCCGGACCTTGCGCTCAAGAAGCGCAAAGCTCCGACATTGGCCGTTGGCACAAAGGAGGTGCCTGTCGTGAAGAGGTAACTTTCAGTCACAACTTTCCGCCTTTGTACTTTACTCAAATTTCTTTCCGAGATGTAATGTTTCCGATTTCACTACATTCTCAGAGAAAAACCGCTCGTCAAGGCCAAGGGGAAAGGGATTTCTTCGAAGACTCTGTGGCAGACGAAGCTTACCATAGCTTCCCTTGTCGTGGCTCCTCCGACTCCTGCCCCTCAACCTTCTGCAACACCGGTGATCTCGCCGGACGCTGCAGAAGATCCGGCTCCTTCAACGGGGCCTGCGAACCTTGGATCGCAAACTGACGTCACCACGAGTGCATCAGATCTAAATAAGGGTGAACCCTCTTCGGGTAATGATCCCTGGCAGAAACCTTCGCCGAAAACCTCATGAGCAATCCGGGTCTTGCCAAGTTTGGCCTGACCCAGAAATCTGCCGAAGAAATCCAGCGGCTCGCCAGGCAAGTCCTGGAGAAAAGCCATATTTCTGCCGAAGAAGAAGCACAAGAAACAGAGGACGTCAAGTTCTCTGATCTTCTTGCTCAAGTCCGCCTTCGCGACGAGAGGATTAGGACTGGCACTGTGGCATCTTGTTAATAGGTTAGTCCAAGAAAGTGTATAGAAATACTCCAAAGTGTGGACAAAACATAAGAAAGTACATATAAAACAAGCATGGAACATCAAAATTTATAGATACGTTTGCAACGTATCAGTCACCATCCATGTGGAGAGTGGCATAGAACTAGGCAATGTCACGCTCATCATAGTTCTAATGATGCTCCATGATCTTGATGAGCCCAAACTTCCTGCATAAGTTAAGAGCCTCACCAAAGAAAGCACTCTTGCTCTCCATGTGAGCCACATTGATATACTTCTGGGGATCAACTGCATTCTTCTTCTTGGTTGTATACACTTCAAGATAAATCTCTTCTTGATGAATAGTGTGAAAGAAGGGATCTTGAGAAAGACCATCATGAGGAACAAGATAGGGGTCCTTCCTGCGAAATTATTCATAAGCAAGCTGAGGACACTTGGAGATCTTCTTCTTGATGGTGTTAGGCCTGGAGGAGGTTGATTTCTTTCTGGATGCAACAACGGGTCTCTTCCCTTCAGCCACGGTTGTACGGAGCTCAGTAGCAGCTCTATGATGGGCGATCTGACTAGAAGGATGCACAACTTCAAGATTATCCTCATCAATCTCTATCGGAGGACTTGTGGATGCACGGGAACGCTTGGAGCCACCACGGGAACCACCTTGACCTGAGAAGAAAGCATAAGGGAGGGACGGAATGGGTGGGTAAGTGCACAAGTTCGACATGAAAAACAAAGAGATATTGGAAAGATGCGGAGAATGAATCTAAAATTTGTGCACGGGAAGTTCCACTGAACCGCCGGAACTACCAGCGGGTGACGAAGCCACCGGAATTACCAGTTGTGCCCCACCGGTAGTACCGGTGAGAACACGAATGAAGAAGTTCAACCGATCTATGGTGGACGGAGGATGGATTCAACAAATGTATCAGTTCAATCTACCCCAACTCAGATTCCTAGGCCAACCACGATATCCACAAGAGGTTCTATCCAAAGAACAAGCCTAGACATGGTGTGCCCTAACTCAAGCAAGAGAATGAGCAAGATCTCCATTAACGGAGGGAGTTGAGGGCCAATACCGGGTCCATTGCGGGAGATCAAGGTGGGGAAGAATCCCACGGAGCAGATCTAGAAGGGACGGCCGGAGTCGGAGGTGCTGACGGTGCCTCCACGGAGAAGTCTCGATGGCGGATGCTTCCTATAAGAAATGGTTGGGGAAGAACGGGAGAGAGATTCATGTTTTCTTCCAGGACCCGCTACTTATAGGTCAACGAGCACGACCGGTAGTACCGGCCAAGGGCCAGAACTACCGGTGACGCGGAAGATTCAGACACGGGAGATTGTACCATTTCGGGGAGAACTTTCGAAAAAATTCTCCTAGGACCAGTACTACCGGCTCCTAGTCGGAATTTTTGGTGCCGCCAGAAAACACTTCCTAGGTTTGGAATTTGGAAAGGAAGAACTTGTATAGGAAATAGAAGGGTCTTTAAGGAAGAGAACATGCATGGGATAGATGATACAAACTGTGAAAAACAAAACAACACCCAAAACCATGAGAATAATACCAAAAACAAAGAGAAACACCAAGAACAAAACAAACCAAAATAAAACACTCGAATGACTAAAAAAGGGTTGGTGACCTAGGCCACCATATATGAGTAAATTTGGCTTGACACCGCAGATATATATCTTGGGTCCATTACCAAAACTCATCATTGAAGCTCATTTTGTCTCCTTGACATACCATAGAGGATGAATACGTTAATGTGCGCATAATAGAGAGAGTGTTAGTTCATGTGAGGAACTACACTCCCCCTAAGTCCATGCCTACATCCAAACAAAGATATACTTTGAAACATGGGTAGGTGTGCAAGTCAATCAAGCCACATTGCTCGAATCTATGATATTTAGTTCATACTATAACTCCCAGAACCTTGCTTTATCAAGAGGCTTCATGAAAAGATCTGCTAGATTGGCCTTGGTGGGAACATACTCCAAAGAAATGTCTCCTCTTGCAACATGATCCCGAATGAAATGATGGTGAATATCAATATGCTTGGTACGGTTGTGTTGCACTGGGTTGTGAGCAATGGAAATGACACTATAATTGTCACAAAGAGGCACCTTGCCAAAATATAGACCAAGATCCTTCAAAGTTTGCTTTATCCATAGCAATTGAGCACAACAACTTGCGGTGGAGATATATTCAGCTTGGGCGGTAGACATAGACACACAATTTTGCTTCTTGGACACACCAAGGATCTTCCAAGGAATTGACAAGCACCGGAGGTTGACTTCCTTTCCACCTTGTCTCCCGCCCAATCCGAACATGTGTATCTAATGAGATCAAAGCTAGCTCCCTTGGGGTACCACAACCCGATGTTTAGGGTATGAACCAAATATCGAAAGATTCTCTTGACCGCCACCATGTGGCTTTATTTTGGTGTGGCTTGGAATCTTGCACACATACCCGCACTCAACATAATATCCGGTCGGGATGCACAAAGATAAACCAAAGAACCAATCACCGAGTGATAAAGCTTTTGATCCATATACTTACCCTTGGGATCGAGATCAAGATTAACCTTTGTGGGTATGGGAGTCTTGGCTCCTTTGACTTGATCAAGGTTGAACTTCTTGAGCATATATTGAATATATTTGGCTTGGTTGATGAACTTACCCTTCCTCAATTGCTTGACTTAAAAGCCAAGAAAGAATTCCAACTCCCCCATCATACACATGTCGAATGGGTCGGTCATGAGCTTGGAAAACTCCTAATTAAAAGCTTTGTTAGTAGACCCAAAAATAATGTCATCAACATAAATTTGGCAAATAAACAAGTTTCCTCCAACTCTTTTAGTAAAAAGAGTTGGGTCAATTAGCCCTACTTCAAAACCACGGTATAATAAGAGCTCTCTAAGGCACTCATACCAAGCACGTGGGGATTGTTTAAGACCATATAGTGCCTTATCAAGCTTGTAGACATGGTCCGGGAAGAGAGGGTCCTCAAAACCCGGAGGTTGCTTGACATACACCAACTCCTTTAAGGGACCATTAAGGAAAGCACTCTTAACATCCATTTGTTGTAGTTTAAAATTACGATGAGTAGCATAGGCAAGAAGCATGCGATTGGATTCAAGACGAGCAACGGGGGCATAAGTTTCACCATAGTCAATGCCCTCAACTTGGGAGTATCCTTGGGCTACCAACCTTGCCTTGTCATGGACGACTATCCCATTGGAATCAAGCTTGTTCTTGAAGATCCACTTGGTCCTGATGACATTTTGACAATCTATTGGTTGCTTCACTAATGTGCACGCCTTATTCCTCTTGAAGTTGTGAAGTTCTTCATTCATAGGATCAAGCCAATCATCGTCTTCAAGTGCTTCGAAGACCTTTTGGGGTTCAACATGAGAAATAGCAGCATGGTGAGAGCTAAAGGAGGTTAGTTGCCTCCTAGTGGTAGAATCCCTATTGAAATCTCCATAAACATTATCAAGGATATGGCCATATTTGATGAGATTGGCAAGATAATATGCTTGATGGTGGGCTTGGGTCTCAATACGAGATTCTTGAGCTACCACTTGGTCATGACCACGATTTGAGTCCTCGCCTTGACTATATGCACGAACTTGATCACTATATTCGTCAATATCAACCATTGGATCATCAACATCAATAATTGGAGAGACATTAGCTTGGCCTTGGTCATTGTTAGCTTGGCCTTGTTCTTCTAGATCTTGACCTTGATCAACATTATCTTGTATAGTTCCACAATCTTGCAGATGTAGAACTTTAGGAGCTTGACATTGACCGGGGCTTGACGAGTCATGGTCATGAGGAGCTTGGGAAGAGCTTGGAGAAACTTGAGGTGCAACAATTGGTCCTTGAGGGACAAGATGATCTTGTGAGAGTGAGGGATCTACATGGGTAGAGCTTGGTCCTTCTCCTTCAGCCATAAGGGGATCCTCAATGGGGCGAAAGAATCCCACACCCATTCTTCTTATGGCCTAGAGAGGAATTTCATCACTTGGATCACAAACACCATCTTGCCTCAAAAGAGGGTCATGTTCTTCATCAAACTCCACATGGCTTGTTTCTTCAACTCTTCCATTGGCTCTATTGTAGACTCTATAAGCATGATATTGAGTGGAGTAACCAACGAATATACCTTCTTGTGCCTTTGACTCAAACTTTGAAAACCTAACTCCCTTCTTGAGAATGAAACATCTATACCCAAACACCTGGAAGTAGCTAAAACTGGGCTTGCATCCGGTGAGGAGTTCATATGGAGTCTTGTTCTTGTGCTTATGTAGGTAAAGCTAGTTGATAGCATGTAAAGTAGTGGAAATGGCCTCGGCCCAAAAGTTGTATGGTGACTTGAATTCCGCCAACATGGTCCGGGCCGCATCCATCAAGGTACGGTTCTTCCTTTCAGCAACACCATTTTGTTGAGGGGTATAAGGAGTTGAGAATTGGTGCTTGATCCCCTCATCACTAAGGAACTCATCCAAGGTGTAGTTTTTGAACTCGGTGCCATTGTCACTTCAAATGGAAAGGATTGTGGCATTGTGTTTCCGTTGAACATGATTGGCAAAGTCGATGATGGTTTGTTGAGTCTCACTCTTGAACTTAAAGAAATAGACCCAAGTGTATCTTGAGAAATCATCTACAATCACCAAATAATACTTCTTCCCTCCAAGGCTATCATGAGATGCAGGCCCAAAAAGATCCATGTGAAGGAGTTCCAAGCACCATTTGGTGGTAATTTGATTGAGGGCCTTGTGAGGTGAGTCATGCATCTTCCCTTCGATACAAGCCCTGAACACATGATCTTTGGCAAAGTAAATGTCTTTTAGTCCAAGGATGTGGCCCCCCGTGTAGAGACTTTGCAAAGACTTCATGTTTACATGGGCCAAGCGGTGACGCCATAACCAGCTCATGTCGGCTTTCGCATAGAGACATATAGCATATGTAGATGGTTTTCCGGATAAATCCACCACGTACAAGTCATGGTATATGTATTCAACGAAATCCACCATGAGAGTCTTGCTCCACATGAGGACCACAAAATGCTCATTGAAAAAGGACGAAAGTCCCATAATGGCTAAAGCACGAATGGAAAGGATGTTATACCCAAGGGTTTTGACAAGCATGACATTAACCAAGGAAACATCCGGGATTATTACCGCCTTACCAAACCCCAATACATGAGAACTTGTTTTATCACCGTAGGAGACCATAGTATTGGAAAATTTTGGCCTGATCTCCGACATGATAGACTTGCTTCCGGTCATATGGCATGTAGCTCCACTATAAAGCACCCATTTCGCTCAACCAGAACCAAAGTCCTACAAGAAAATCAAGCTTTGGTTTTAGGTACCCATTTTGCAATGGGTCCCCTTTTTTTAGTAACAAGGGTCTTTGGTACCCAAATGGTCCAATGATAATCATGACTATAATAAGTGCCAATGTATTTTGCATAAACATGACCATCATAAGATTTGCAAAGAATATAGGAGGGATTGTTCTTCCTGGCAAAGTTGTCACTTTGCATAAAGCTGGGACCATAAGCGGGCCCTTAAGCAAAGTTCGTGTTCTTGTTCTTGTTCTTGGGCTTAGGAGCATACCCAATACCCTTCTTGCCAAGTTTCCCTTTTGCAAGTTGTTCTTTCAACTCCTTATTTTCTTCAACAAGTTTCATATGCTTGCAACAATGGTTGGAAGAACAAGGCAAATCTATAATAGGCATAGCGAAAGTCTTTGATTGTTCATTGTTTAATTGAGTTTGAAGTTGCTCATGAGCTTCAAAAAGACTTGAGAATTTGCTCTCCAAGGCATGGTGTTCCTATTCGAGTTTCTAAAAATCCTTTAGACATTCATGATGAACACCAAACTCAACCTTTTCATTTTTTAAGGATTTTAACCAAAGCAAGAGCATGATCATGTTCTTTAATGAGTTGTCACATAGAAGAATTATGATCCTCTACAATCTTAGCAACACTCTCCTCAAGAGTAAATCTCATATTTTGTTCATCCTCGAGATATTGAGAGAGAGGCAGTTTCCTTAGCGGCCTCTCTTTCATTTTTGCCTAGCATGTCAATTAATTCTTCCTTTCCATCTAGAATTTACCTAGCATGGTCAAGTTGGTTCGCAAGAGTTTCAAAGAAAATTTTAGTGTCATCATCTAATTTCTCAATGAATTCACACATGCTTACCATCTCCTTCTTTACCTCTAGACCATCAAGATCATGCAAAGGAAGTTCATTGGAAGGAGACTTGGAAGTGAGTGTTACCTCGGTGGCCTTGGTCGTGAGACACTTTTGGTTGGGGCAGGTGATGTTCTCATTAGGCGAGTCGAAGAGTGACACTCGTGGAGTAGAGAAAGTGGCAATAGAGGCAACTCCCACGCTCTCTCCACCTCGACCTTCACTATCATCATCATCCTCCGCCCTCAAGAACTACTCTTCATGGACCACCATTGCTCTTTCCTTGTTGGCGAGGTTCTTGTTTGGGAAATTCTTGTTCATTGGATGAGGAGGTCTTGGCTTGCTCTTGCGGGTGAGATGACCACCATTGTCCTCTATATTTTCAAAAGGACAATGGGCCATGAAATGACTCTTATCATTGCAATTGTAGCAAGATCTCACCTTAGGATCCTTCATAGTCGAGTTGAATCTTGGGCTATCCCTTGACCTTGACTTGATACATGGCTTATTCCAAAAGGCTCTTGATGCAAGAGCAAAATGCTCATTGAAGGCATACTTGATGTCCTCTTGAGACCACTCACTAATGTCTTCTTCTTCATCAAATTCTACCAAGGCAAGATTGACCTTTTGAGATCCATAGGCCCAAGCATGAGCGGATTCCGCATTCTTCTTGGCAATCGTCATGGAAATGACTTCACTCAAAACTTCTTGTGATGTCATTATGTGGCAGTTGCTTCTCCCCTTGATGGAGTTGAGCTTTTGCTCTTCAAAAGGAAGAAGGGCTTGAACAAACTTTCTCTTCATGAACTTGTCATCAACATAGGTAGCTCCAAGGTCCATCATAGTGCAATAGAGAACCTTGAGACGCCGATACATGTCTTCGGGAGTCTCATCATCTTGCATAGCAAAGCCATCAGACTCATTGTTGACTTCATCAAACTTGGAGCTTTGAATGCTTGCATTCCCAACAAATAACTCGATGAGATGATCCCAATCTTATTTGGTGGTGGAGAATTGGCGAATGTGAGCAAAGTCCTTGGGAGTCAATGCCTTTTGAATCATGCCCAAGGTGGTGGCATTGAGCTGCTTATCCACAACCTCGGACCGAGTCAACTTCTTTGCATCATATGGCGAGAATCCTTATTCCACAATCCTCATTAATTCAATATAAGAGCAGTAAATGTAAGATTGCATTAGATATTGCTAGTTGGCAAAATTTGAGGTATATAACATAGGAGGTGCTCCTTAAGGTATGATATGAGGCATGGGAATTGATGGGTGCGAAGTGTACTTCGGAGGTGGGGCACCACCGAGTAAGCCTTTCCCTCATCTCGCTCTTTGGAGGATGAGTCACCTAGTCCCTCGGTGCTCTTGCTTGGGTGCTTGGAAGTTTGAGCAACAAAGCCTAATCCCAAGTGAGTGGCGACTTCCATGAGATTCACCATGGGGGTGACCACAGGAATGGTCTCGAGAGGTGGCTTGCTGGTTTGGGAATGGCAATCATTTCTACAAGAGAGTCATCATTTCCATATGAGGCTTAAATGACTACAAGAGAGTCATCATTTCCTCGAATTTGGTCATCATGGAAGTTTCCAATTGCTTGAGGACTTCCATGGAGGCCAAATTCTTGGTGTTATCACTACCAATACCCTCATTGTCGACCATCGTCTCTTAGGCGGTAAAGCCCGAAGTAAAATCCTTGGCTCTGATACTAATTGAAAGGTCCAACTTTGGTCAACTAGAGGGAGGGTGAATAGGAGACTACCATTTTTTATCCTTTTCTTTCAAATTTTGGCTTTGCACAATATTAAGTTCTCTAGAGATGCAACTAGGTGAACAACATATATGACAAAAGATACAACAAGTAATCAAAACGGTAATTGCAAGTAGTAAAGGAGAGAAATGAGTAAACCGGTGTGACATAGGTACGGTTACTCGGGTGCTTATGATTTGTTACCCTGGTTGTATAAAAGGCTTGTGGCCCATAAAGATTCAAGATGATGGCCCAAAGAAGCAACCGATGAAAGCCTTAGTTGTATTAGGAAAGGAAATGTAAACCGATGTTGTGTTGGAATTGTAATCATATATATGTAACCTATATGTATATAGCTTTGAGACCCGGCGTATTATATATAGGACGGGAGAAGCCCAGGAGGAGGTACCGGAAAAAACCCCAAGCAATCTGTAATAGTTTTGTTCATCAAGTAATCAGGCAACTTTGACTCCCTTGTTGTTAGACTGTATTTGTATACAACTGTATAGCCTCTGTAACTGTATTTGTATTGTACCTCTTGGTATCCATATAGAAAGAGATAGGCACGCACCAGATGTGTTGAGCCAGTTCCACCCAAACGTTTGTATAACATGGTATCGGACTAGGTGTCGCAAAACCCTAGTCGCCGCCTCCTGTCCGTGGCTGCCACCGCCGCCTCTCTCGGTCGCTGCGCCGTGCCAAGATCTCCAGTGCCATGAGCTCCTCCAGCGCTTCCTCGGCCTCTTTCGTTGCCCTGCCCGCCTCCGCAACCTCACCCGTGGTGGCGCCCTTCATCCCGCCTCAGATCGCGGCGATCCTCACTATCGGCAACTCGAGCCAGATAGCCGCGTCTCACACCACGCGCCCTCTATACCTCAGATCGTCGCAGTTCGCCCCAGGGTTCTTCCCTCAGCCGTCGGTGCCGCTTGTGTCGTTCAGCACGAGGCCGGCCTCTACCTCGTCGGTTCTGCCCGGCCAGGCCAACCCCTCCGACCCGCCGACCTTCCCCGCCTCGGCCGCGCGCGAGGCTACCACCGCCCCGATCCTCCCCATAGCAGCCGCCGTCACTGCTCCTAATGGATCCCTGGTCAGTGACGGTCCGAGCACTGGTCCATACCAGCTCACCCATCTCATCACGGTCTGCCTTACGCAGGACAATTACTTGTATTGGCGGGCGCAGATCCTGTCGCTCCTCCGCAGTCGGCACCTCGAAGGCTTCATCGATGGGAGTCATCCGTGCCCGCCGCGCCTGGTCCCTGCGATCACCGCCACCGGTGTGTAGGTGTCCGCCAAGAACCCCTTGTACCGCGCCTGGGTCGCGCAAGACCAGGCCATCATGTCGGCACTGCATTCCTCCTTGACAGAGGGCATCGCCAGCTTCATGGTGTTTGCTACGACGTCCCTCGACATCTGGTCCACTCTAGTAGATAGCTTCTTGATACGTTGCTAACGTATCCATAATTTTTGATGTTCCATGCTTAGTTTTATCTACTTTCTTATGGTTTGTCCACACTTTGGAGTACTTTTCATATGATTTCTTGGACTAACCTATTAACAAGAGCCACAGTGCCAGCTTCTTGTTTTCTGCTGTTTTTGGTTCCAGGAAAGTCAGAAAATGAATATTCTCGGAATTGGATGGGACAAAAGCCAAAGTCAGTTTTTCACCGAGGGACACCAGGAGCCAGAATACGAGACAGAAAGGGGATGGGGCCCGGCCACACCACCTGGCCGCGCGGCCAGGTCTGGCCCGTGCCAGGGGGTGGTCTGGCCGCCCTAGGCACCCCCTCGGCCTCTCCTTTCCCCTATATGTTACTAGTACTTATTGGGAGATAACCCAAAAGTTTTAGATGAGTCTTGGAAGTTATTACTTTTGTAATATCCGCTCCTTATCCTTTTTATTTGCTTTTTGTGCCAAGAGTAACCTCTAATGAGAGAGAAGTAATGATTGGGCAAGTTGCTGTCTGAAACAGATTTCTGTGCTTCACCGTAAAAATTCGTGTAAAATCTCTGTGCGTCCTTTTGAGGCGTGAATTTTTGTGCTTCTGCCCCAGGTTGTTATATAACTTTTGTTAGTTCAACACTGTTTGATTTGAGCAACAGAAGGTCTTCGAAAAAAATTGTCTTTACCTACTGGTCTGTTTTGACAGATTTCTGCCATTATTTGCATTTGCTTCTTGTTGGTTCCTTTTTTAGTTCTTTTGGGGAATTGAGTTTTTTGAGGGAAGTGCTACAGTAGCTTGTGTTTTAATGGAAGTTTTATTGGTGTTGTAACTGAACCTAAAGACCTATTATCTTGAGTGCACTAATGTTGCTAATAAAGATTGTGTGAAGTTTTGTATGAAGGAAAAAATTTCAGGTGTATGGAAGGAATGAGTAATGAGATGAAGGATGGACTAAAGCTTAAGCTTAGGGATGCCACACGAGTCACCCCAAGACATATCCAAGAAGTACAAGCGTCAAAGCTTGGGGATGCCCAAGGCACCCCCTTCTTCATCAATAAAAATCTCAGGTTCTTCTAAACACTTCATTTTTATTGTTTCATGCACAGTTATGTTGTTCTTGGAGCGTCTTCTTTTTCATTTTTGTTTTTGGTTTTAATTTGCTTGGTTTTGTTAGTTTGCTGAATAAATTGGTTGGACCCCCTCTTTCATGCATTGGTTTTCAAATAGTTTGGTTTGGATTGGAAAAGAGTAGGAAAAGTTCATGCTTAAGTGGTAAAAGGAGCTTGTTTTTTACTGTGGCCTATGCTTTGTCATGCTATGCTTGATATTGTTTTGGCTTTATGCTTAGTGATCTTTGATGTAGCATGACATGTTATAAACAATTGAGATTGCTTAATGTGCCTTTGAAGAATCATGCGTTGTTTTAGTATATTAAAGCATAGTATTGTGGTATTCTCCTTTGATGCTTTATTTGGGTTGACTTGGCGCATGCTCACACCATGTTATGACTATCCCAAGTCACCATAGCCTTTATGATCCTTTAGTTTTCGACTTGTAATATCACTTTATGCTTTGATTAATGATGTTTTGTCGCTCTGCATGATTATGGCCATTATTGCTCTCTTAGTTGGTCGCTCCTAGTCTTTTGCTAGCCTCCATAACCAAGTATGAGTTCCACTCATGCATCCAACTCCTAAAACCAAGTTATTCCAAAGAGTCCACCATACCTACATATTAGCATTTGCTATTCCAAGTATATTCATGTTTTATCTACCTTCCGAATTAAACTTGTTATGAGAAAACTAGTGATTAAAGCTCTCATGAACTTGATGGCACACTTTACTTTTCTTGCCCTTAATAAACTTGAACCATTGTGTCGTCTATGTTGTATATGCTTACACTTATATGTTGGGGATTAGCAGAACCATGCTGTCATGGGGAACGCTTTCAACATCGCACTTGTACTTTGTACCTAGTTGATATCATGCTCTTTTATCTATGGATGTCGTCGGTGTGAAATGAAAGGGGAGCTTGTAAGTCCATGGAGTTATGTATGTGTGTTAGAGAAACGCCTGGGCCGCCGGTCTAATCCATGTTGTCATGGTGGAAACCTGCAGCGTAACCATAATGAGCTGTCTATGAAGCATTCTTCTTATAAAAAAGAGTCAGATATTGAGAAAAAGAGAAAAATAAGAGATATGAGAAAAGAGGAAAGAGAGAAAAAGCACCATTTTCCCATGGTAAATAAGAATATTGCTGAGATGCTTATTGTCTGCTTGCCTTGTCATTTTGATATGGGGATTCTTCCATATCATCGGGCAAGGGGTACCCTGTTGGTGGTTCTCTATGATACACATGTACTTACTATGACAAGAACTTACCGGTAACTAAACTTGAGTAGCATGAGGAGCGGCCCTCGTATTCAAGGGACATGAGATTTCCAACTTATACTTTGTCAAGCATATACTCCATAGTTTGTTCACTTTAACCTTAATCACTTCAAGATGCTTATGATAGGGGCAATAAGAGCTGTCAGCTAATATGTACCATAATTTTTGGAAGCTCTTTATGAGACTTGAATCCCTACTTCCTTCTATGAAGGCCTTTCTTTTACTTTTATGTTGAGTCTCCACCTTCTATCTTTATGCACCTACTTTGAGAGCATAGTGGCCATTCTTAGTTCTATGTGCATTGTCCCAAGACTTGTTAATTGATGCATAGTTTTGATATTGTTTGTTTTAAACTATTTGTATCTAGTCACTCTTATGAACTTTGAAGGTGTCCTATGCATTTATGTTTGCTACTCTATGAGGGACAAGCCGAATGCCACTATGCTATGTTTTCTTTATGTGAAACAAACAAACGTATTGCAAAGCATTGTTATTCATGAATCTTTTGTTTGTGCCTTTTCATGTTGCAACATAGTTGCTTTGTCTTATTGCTAGAACTTTGTCTTTCATGTTATGATTGAAGTACTATGATCCCATCTATCAATGTTTTACAAATACTTTGATCAAGTTTATGATGGTGCATGTCACCTAAAAAATTATTCTTTCTTTTTATCACTTACCTACTCGAGGACGAGCAGGAGTTAAGCTTGGGGATGTTGATATGTTGCTAACGTATCCATAATTTTTTATGTTCCATGCTTGGTTTTATCTACTTTCTTGTGTTTTGTCCACACTTTGGAGTACTTTTCATATGATTTCTTGGACTAACCTATTAACAAGAGCCACAGTGCCAGCTTCCTGTTTTCTGCTGTTTTTGGTTCCAGGAAAGTAAGAAAATGAATATTCTCGGAATTGGACGGGACAAAAGCCAAAGTCAGTTTTTCACCGAGGGACACCAGGAGCCAGAATACAAGACGGAAAGGGGATGGGGCCCGGCCACACCACCTGGCCGCGCGGCCAGGTCTGGCCCGCGCCAGGGGGTGGTCTGGCATCCCTAGGCACCCCGTCGCCTTCTCCTTTCGCCTATAAAATTCCTCCGATATAGAAACCCTAAGTACCCAATCAAAATTCCACAAAAGAGTCCGTAGCCACCGTCATCTCCATCCTTAGATCAGGAGGGATCTGAAGCTCTTTCCGGCACCCTGCTAGAGGGGAGAATTCACCCTGGAGGCCTTCTTCATCATCATGCAAGCCTCAAGTGTGATGCGTGAGTAGTTCATCTCTAGACTACGGGTCCATGTAGTAGCTAGATGGCTAGTTCTCCTCCTTTGTGCTATCATGTTTAGATCTTGTGAGCTCCGTTCATGATCAAGATC
This sequence comes from Avena insularis, assembly GCA_023614405.1. Taxonomy (NCBI): domain Eukaryota; kingdom Viridiplantae; phylum Streptophyta; class Magnoliopsida; order Poales; family Poaceae; genus Avena; species Avena insularis. The sequence continues at coordinate 642,932,592 of CM042690.1, forward strand.
ATCTATTTGTAATCCTACATGTTGTGTTTGTGGGGATCCGATGGATATTGAGATGTTATTTCAGATGGATTATTGATTCTATCATGTCTTTGTTATTTGTGATCTTGCATGCTTTCTGTTGTTAGTAGCTATCTTGGCCAAGTAGATGCTAGCAACTCCAAGAGTTAGTATTTATGCTCGATAGTGGGTTCATGCCTCTAGTAATCTGGGAAGTGATGAAATCTCTAAGGTACTAGATGTGCTGTTGCTACTAGGGAGAAAACAACAATCCTTTGTTCATAGAACAATCGTATTGTTTACTTTACACGTAATGCGTAATGCAATTATCTATTGCTTGCAACTTAGTACTGGAGAGGGTTCGGATGATAACCTGAAGGTGGATTATTAGTCATAGATGCAGTTGGATGGCGGTCTATGTATAATGTTGTAATGCCCAATCAAGTCTCAAAGGAGTCAAGATGAGTAGTATATGCTTGTATGCTTTCTCGATGTTTGTCAATTTCCCCGCTGTAATTTGTTCACCCAACATGTCATCTATCTTAAGGAGAGCCACCACTAGTGAACTATGGACCCCGGTCCTTTCTTTTACCATCAATCTACAATCAATTGTTTACTGCTTTGTGTTTACTTTCTGCAAACTATTACTTTCTTCCATTCGATACGTTTAATCCTTTGTTTTTAGCAAAACCGGTGAGATTGACAACCTCATCGTAAGTTGGGGATAGAGTTCTGTGGTTGTGTTGTGTAGGTCTCCACGTTGCTGCTGACACCGGTAGTGCGCCCTGCCAAAGTCCAGCTAGCAACACCTTTGAGGTGTTTCCTTGCTCCTACTGGATTGATAACCTTGGTTTCATAACTGAGGGAAACTTACTGCTGTGCTCATCATACCTTCCTCTTGGGGTTCCCCAATGAGCTCGTTAGTACACGATTCAGCACTTCTTCGCTCACTCCTTTGCTCGGGCATCTGCGCTTCGTCAACAGCTCCTTGAGTGCAAAAAGCTCGACTCCTCTGTGCACGTCTACTTCAACAAAATCAAGACACTCATTGACACCCTGTCCGCCATCGGGTAGCCACTCCATGATGAGGAGTTCATGGAATTCGTTCTCCGGGGTCTCGACCATGACTACGACAATCTGGTTGAGGCGGTGAGGGTCCGTGACACACCGATGTCTACTAGGGACTTGTACGCGCGCCTCCTTTCCACCGAGTAGCGTGTTGACGCTCACCATGCTGAGATGCAATTCAATGATCCCCATGCTCATGCTGCCTATCGAGGTGGCTACCACCCACTCGCCCCCAACCTGCCCGCCAATGAGGTGGTGGCCACCAAACCGCTACATCGTCACGCCCCCAAAGAGTACCAGCCCTCCTCCGACGGTCGTGGCCGCCCCAACATCGACTGCCAACGGTGTGTCATCCACGGGCATTATGCCTCTCGCTGCCATCGTCTCTTTAAGAAGGACTTCCTCGGTATCGGTAACAACGGGCGCGGCAATGAGAAGCAGGCCGCCATCACCGAGCAGAGTGCTACTGGTGGAGGCTACCCCGGAGGTGGTGGGTACACGCCTTCGTATCCGATCGACCCTGCCTGGTACTTCGACACGGGTGCCATGGAGCACATGACCAATCAGGCGGGTCAGCTCCAGGCGTAGGAGCCCTACCATGGTCGTGACAAGGTTCGCACCACTGATGGTTCAGGTATGCCCATTACTCATGTTGGTCAGGCTTCCCTTCTTTCTAGTTCCTCCCGTCGTCTTCGCCTCCGTAATGTTCTTCGTGTCCCACTAGTCACTCGTCCATTATTGTCTGTTCGTAAGTTTACTCATGATAATGTGTGTTTTGTGAGTTTCGCCCATTTCATGTCTTCGTTAAGGATCGAGTCACATGGGAGGTTTTGCTTAGAGGTCGCATCCATCAGGGCATGTACATGTTGGAGGCACCGTTCCTTCCGGAGGCTTTCAGTGTTGTTCGCACGTCAGCATCTCATTGGCATGCACGACTTGGTCATCATGTGTCTCCTATAGTTAGCCATGTTCTGCATTGACATGAGCTCCCTACGTCGTCCAGTAATAAAACTGTAGTTGTTTGTGATGCTTGTCAACAGGGAAAAAGTCATTAGTTACCATTTGTGTCTTCATCTCGAGTGGTCACTACTCCATTAGAGCTTGTGTTTTCAGATGTATGGGGCCCTGCCCAAACCTCTATCAGTGGTCATAAATATTATGTCAGTTTCATTGATGCCTATAGTCGCTTTATGTGGCTTTACCTTCTTAAGAGCAAAGCTGATGTGTTTAATATGTTTTTACAATTTCAAATGCATGTTGAGAGACTCGTACAACATAAGATCATTCATGTTCAGTCGGATTGGGGGTGAATATCGAAACCTCAATTCTTTCTTTAATAAGCTTGGGATCTCGCATCGTGTTTCATGTCCACACACACATCAACAGAACGGTGATATCGAGCGCAAGCGCCGCCACATAGTAGAAACTGGCCTTACACTTCTTGCTCATGCCTCCATGCCGTTTCGGTTTTGGAGTGACGCTTTTACCACTACTAGTTTCTTGATCAATCGAACTCCTACTCGTGTATTAAATATGAAGACACCGCTTGAACTGTTGTTTAAAGAACTCCCTGGCTTCACTTTTCTTAAAGTATTTGGCTATGCTTGTTGGTCGCATCTTCAGCCTTACAACAGTCGCAAGCTTGAGTTTCGCTCCAAAAAGTGTGTCTTCCTTGGTTATAGTGCTCTTCACAAAGGATACAAATATCTCCATGTTCCAACTAATAGAGTCTATATTTATTGTGATGTCGTGTTCAAGGAAAATCTGTTTCCTTTTTCGAATATGCCATCTTCTCCATTGTTGTCATCCTCCACTAATCCCTCCATTATCTTGCCTGATCAACTTGAGGATGTTGCATATCGCCTGCCTTGTTGCCTAACCACGGTACAGGTACCGTACATGGCACTCGTCTCGAGCTCCCTCACATACCTGAGTCGCCAGGACCTGCTTCTGTCGATAGCGATGTCGATCGCTGCATGGACCCAAGGCCTCCTGCTCGGCCCCGACTGGCCTAGCTCCTCTATCGCTGCGCGACGCTGACTTCGTGGGCGATTGCGCCACCACATCGCCATGCACATCCTCATACCGCCCCACGCCTACCTTTCACGTGTCACAACACCCGGATTTTTAATCCCAGATGCCCATTATGCCATACCTCGCAATCCCAGGATTACCATTTTGCGAGACATAACGGATTGGATATCACAGTACATCATCCATTACAAACCATACATAAGGTTTTACACAAATACGGATCTCATGATCCAGTCTTTAATACAACAAGCAGCGGAAATAAACGATAGCGTAGCGGTGGGGTCCATCTTCAGGCACAGTAATGCCGACGTGGCGATAGTCCTAGTTATCATAGCCGTCCTGCTGACCATCATCTTGATAATCTCCTTCATAGTCTGGCCATGATAATAGCCAGGGACAAAATCCATGAGTACTCTTTAAGTACTCGCAAACTACTACTAGCAAGGGTTATAATTCTAAGTTAAAGTGCTGAATTGAAAAAATAACTATCAAGTTAAGTTTGAAACCTAAGCTGAGTTCTGAAGCAAGAAAAGATAAAGTAAAGTTCTAGAATCACTTAAGTTGGGAAGCTATTATCATCTACACAACCTTGTTGTGGGCAAGTCAAAGTTCATCATTCATTTCAAGTTATTTAGAAAACATCTGACAACGAAACAGTATGGCCATTCCAACTGTCCATAATCATGACGCGCTATTCAATAGTTTGACACTCTGCAGAGGTGGTACACTTTCACCACAAGATTCAATACATCATCGGGGATAACCCCGAATCATCATACTTAGTATGCGATAATCAAACATAACCTTCCTTTACACACCCTAGTACAAGCACCTCTCCTATGAGCATGGCCTCCCAACCATGACCATCAGTCATCTTGGCACCGTGATAGGTGGACATCATTGAGAGGTAGCCTCAGCTCAAACCTCTCCGTGAGGGAACTAATACTAATGCATATAAATTTCCAGCTAAGCCTTACCCGATTTACGTAATGTGGTTGTACGGTAAATTTGGAATGGTATCGCATCCGAATCCAACCATCAGTTTTATAAAAAGGGTTAAGGCTCATGCCTCATCATTTTCATCATCATAAACCAATTGTGTTTCTCAACACATGTCAAAACATCTCAATAGAATGACTCATCATTCCAAGGTTTTCATAACTCATTTTCACCAAGTGTTCCCATCTAAAGTGACTCAAGTTTGATCTATTCTAAAACACTAGGTTAAGAGTGTTCACTAAGGTGGAAAGGTGGGATCAATCTCATGCCATAGAATGACATCTAAAGGTTCCTAAATAGGTCAAGTTTTATACTCTTTATGTTACCTTCAAAATTAATTAAAGAACTTTGTGTAAACTAAGGGGGTGTGATCAAAGTATGCTTAAGGCATCTTTACTAAACCATCTAGTTTTATTCTAGCTTGCTACAATAGCTTACTAAAGCATGTTTGCAAGGGTTAGCTTGCCACTAATAGCTTGCCTTGGTTGGTTCAGTGGTTGAAGTTTTCTTCTTCTTCTTCTTGGTAGAACTCCTCCTCCTCGAAGGCTTGGTCGGTACTAACGTCTAGAAATACATAGGGAGTGCACAATCACCAAACAATACTTAACTTAGGCTAAGTAGTATTCTAAACCACACAATTGATGATCTATTATCATCCCAAACATCCCAAGTTTTAATTCAATAGTTTCAACCTTTTTATTTTGGAAAAGTAATTTCTACTCATTGAAATATTAACTCCACTTTAATATTCACCACCAAAATATGGGATCATGTGGACACATGTCCTCACCACATATTCTAGCATGTGGGAATGAGATTTAAAGGTTGGATCAATATTACTTTGGTTTAAGTTCATTATTTAATGATTTAAAGTGACTAGAAATGCCTATATAGCATTATTTTGGTACTAGTCCAAAGTCACTGTCTGTAAACCTTAATATTATTACATATTTGGATAGATATGATGAAATGTGATTTTTGAGAGTTGGAATCAACTCAAAAGCTAACTTGGTTGATTTTACAAAAATGTTTCAAGTTGCAAAAGCTTCTGTCTTCTTATTTTTATTAGGATAAATCTATAACTCTAAATGAATTAAATCCAACGGGCTTGGATAGAGCATTTCAATACCTTTTAGACAAAATTAGTTTCATGTAATTTGGATTTGTCAAACTCATAGAATTGAATTTTGAAACACTGGACAGAAACTATATTCTAACTAAAAAGAAAAACCTAGATTTGAATCTACGGGCTTGCTGAAAGAAATGGGCGCCCAGTGGCGCTACTGCACGGGCTCAGCTATTGGGGGTCCTACTTGTCAGCGGCTCTTAAACGCTAAACGGTATCAAGCAATGCGATTAGAGGCTAGATCTACGGCCGAGGGTCGTCATTTGACGACGAAGCTCGAACCTAAGCGGCTCGGTGGGGGTCTCTGAGGCGTGCAGGGCTCCAGCGGGGTCGGTGATGCGGGCGAATGAAGTGGAAGATGACGGCGAGGCGAGGCGTGGTCGCGGCGGAGCTTGGGGTGGCCGGAATCAACGACACGCTTCTTCTCTAGAGGCGGCGGCTCCGGCTCCAATTCCGGCGAGCTGCTACCCCACTTGCTCCGGCGAGGGGTGGTTGAGGTTCAAAGAGGTGAGGGGAGTGGAATGGTGTGAGTCTTTGGTGCTGGGGAGGGCTCCTTTTATAAGCTCGACGGTGAGACCGAGCGGGATGGGCGGTCGGCGGTGGCGACATGGCTACTGGAGCTAGCGGCATGGCTAGGGATGGCGATCGATGGGCGGTCCCTGGCGGTGCTCTAGCGCTTCAATGCGGCCGTGGGGCGGTGGCATGCGGTCGGTGAGGTGGCGCTGCCGAGCGGCCAGCGTGTCCACGGCGAGCGGTGGTCAGGGCTTTGGGCGTGACGGAGGTGTTTGGGGTGTTCTCTAGGTCGGCGGAGGCGGTGGCGTGGCTGGTGTCGAGCGGTGGCTTGTGCACTGGGACAGTCATGCGCTCAAGGCGGGAGGCGGCATGGTTCTCTCCTGTGGTCCATGGCTGGTCTTGGCTCGGGCAAGGGATGTAGAGGCGGTGCGGTGCTGGCTGCCTCCTAGACATGGACAGGGAGAGGGGTGGTCTGCTACGGTTGCAAGTTTGGCTACGAGGCATGGCTCGGTCGGCATGGCATTGTTGCTAGGGTGTAGGGATGGGTGTTTAGGCTTTGGTTAGATCATTGGGAGACAGAGGGAGTAAATGGGGATCAAATGGGGCAAAACTCATTCAAAAGCAGTGAGCTAGGATTAGAGGTGTGATTACGCCAAGTGTTTGATGAAATGGTCAAGAAGATAAAAAGTTTTGAATTTTGAGTTCAAAAATTTTGGGTGATCTCCACTAGTGATAGGTAGTCTCTGGTTGCAAGGGTTTTGAAAATGGTGCTCAATTTGATGGTTTTTGAAATAGGGGTGATCTATGCATATGCATTAGATTCAATTTTAAATTGTCATTTAAAATAGTTTACAGAAGGTTTTTAGTAGATCAAAAGGTGGGCCTTGGTACCTCATTATGTGTACTAGCAAGGGGTGTAAAGATCAAGAATTGTTTCTGTTAAGAATTGAGTACTAGGAATAGCCAAAGTAGGTATGAGAGTTAAATTTGTCCAAATGACCATTCCTTCATTTTAATTCTTTTTTATTTGATTTTCTTTAGGAAAAGTTTGGGAATGATGTAGATGATGTTTAAATCACCTAAGAAACATTTTAGAAGAAAGGATCACACAATCATGGCAATTCAAAACAACTCCTATTTTAAATGCACACATATATGAATGCTTTCATTTTAAATTTGGAAAAGTTTTTGTTAACCCCATTTTTGGATGACTTGATCTTGATAAGCTTGGATTGAAGTTTTGGGATGTTACAGCTGGCCTCGCCAGCACCCGCCTCGCTGGCTAATGGGCCCCCGTCGCCCATGGCTTCTCTGCCTAGGGGTCCATCTCCCGTGTCATCGCCTGCCTCTACTAATGAGGTGGCCGATGACCCGCCTCCAGCACCTGTGGTTCTCCGTCCACATACGAGCAGCTAGAGCAGCATTCACCGGCCCAAGGAACGCACTGATGGTACTGTTGCATGGATCGCTGCCTTCTTAGCTCACACGCAATCTGATCCTACTGCTGAACCCCGACACTATCAAGCAGCGATGAGTATTCCTCACTAGCATGTTGCTATGGACCTCGAGATTCATGCTCTTCGTCAGAATGGCACCTAGCAATTGGTCTCTCCCCGCCCAAGTATTAACGCCATTGATTCCAAATGGGTCTTCAAGGTCAAACGGCATGCAGATGGCTCTACTGAGCGGTACAAGGCTCAGCTGGTTGCTAAGGGCTTCAAGAAACGATATGGTATTGACTACTAGGATACCTTCAGTCCTATTGTTAAAGCAACCACGATTTGGCTGCTTCTTTCACTTGTTGTCACACGAGGTTGGTCCCTTCGGCAGTTGGATGTTCAGAATGTGTTTCTGCATGGTGTTCTTGAGGAGGAGGTCTACATGTGTCAGCCTCTTGGTTTTGTTGATCCTGATCGTCCTCATGATCTCTGTAGCTTGGTGAAAGTGCTCTATGGTCTCAAACAGGCTCCTCGTGCTTGGCATGCTCGCCTGGGTTCTGCGCTTCATGCACATGGGTTTGTGCCCTCCACTACTGATACTGAACTATTCATTCTTCAGCGACCAGAAGCTACTATGTACATTCTGGTCTATGTTGATGATATCATCCTTGTCAACTCCTCTGTTGCGGTGACTGATCGTCTCGTTCTGGCTCTCAGTTCTGATTTTGCTGTCAACGATCTGGGCAAACTTCAATATTTTCTTGTCTTGGAGGTCACCTATCCCCATTATGGTCTTGCTCTCTCTCAGCAGAAGTACTCTCAAGATCTCTTGCGACGTGCTGGCATGCTCTAGTGCAAGGCTGCTACTACTCCCATGTCCTCCACTGAGACTATCTCTGCTACTGATGGGGCTCTACTTTTGGCTGATGGTGCTACCGAGTATTGGAGCCTTGTTGGGGCTCTCCAATACCTCATGTCGTGTAAATGGCCACAGCAGTTCCTGCCATAGGAAGCGATTGATAGAATCAGGGGGAGAGCTGGCGGCCATCTGCGGTGCGAGATGGGGGCGGATGCACATGGGTTTACCCAGGTTCGGCCCCCCGAAGGGTAAAGACCTACTCCTGCTAGATTAGATTGATGGAGAGCGAGTTACAGGGATGGCGAGCTCGGCGTCTAAGCAGCGAGTCGCTTGAAGGGGTGTATGATGGAACATAAGTCCTCAGAGTACCCTAGGGAGGTTTATATAGGAGGCACCTCGCTAGGGTTTATAGTTTACAACCGAACAAGATATGGATTCAGAGGTTTGACCTAATCCGACTGGGATTCGAGTACGCTTCTGGGCCTCCAGTCTCCATTCGTCGGGCCTTCTCCTCAGTCGCATTCCAGTCGCCGTCCTGTTGGCCTGATCGGAACGTCCTGCTGGGCATACCCCATTCGGCATATCCCCATTAGTAGTCCCCGAGGCCATCGTTGATTCAAATGCAGGTGTTCATTTGGCAGTCAGAGTAGGCGAGTCCAATTTGGACGCCCAATCGAATCGGCGATGGACTTTGCCGAGAATCAAGGAAATTTTCCGTCGGTTTCCAGTCACAGCTTTGGCGAATGCAATCACTATCGAGTCGCTGCCCCGTCGAATGGACAGGGCATAGTTACAGGTGAGTCGAGTGAAGGAGTTGGACCGTCAACTTGGTCAAAACTATCTGTTGGGTAGTTCAACGGTAACTTCGGCGCAATTACCGCGGGTAACGGCTATCCCGAAATCGGCGAGCAACGCTTCCTTATAAGGGGAGTGACGGATCAGTCCTGTAGACTCTTCCCCATATTCTTCATCCTTGCGCATCCATTCCCTCTATCTTCCCTCGATCTAGACTCTCTAGACCAAGCGACCCTGCTCCCTTCCTGATGGCGCCTCCGAAAGGTCTGTGGGGGGGGGGGAATCTAAGTGCACCGCCGCACAACTCAAGTCCTTTGAGGATGCCGGGGTCCTCTATAAGGGGAATTGGTGGATCCCCGCACCTTCCGAGGTTGAGCCGAAGCCACGTGCTGGCGAGTTCATCTGCTTCCCAAGCCATTTGGAGAGGGGCTTGGGGTTCCCCACCTTGTTATTCTTCCGGCGGTTATGCGCATATTATGCGATCAAGCCGTAGGATCTCGGCCCGCACAACATCGATCAGCTGGCAATCTTCGTCGCCTTCTACGAATGCTACCTCGGCTGCATGTCGTACTTCCCGCTATGGTTGGAGCTGTTCCATGGCTGCATCAGGCGTGAAGGGTCCGGCGGCCCGATCTTGGCGGCCGGAGGCGTCACATTTCAGTTGAAGCCGAAGGTCAATTTCGTCAAGATCATGTTGCTGAAGAAGGCCGCGAGCGAATGGAAGAAGAGTTTGTTCTATGTGAGGGAGTCCACCCCCTCCAGCAAAGTGGCATTGCCCAAATTCGTCACAGAGAGAAGCGAGCCCTGTCGGCTGGCAACGGACAAGCTCCCCGACGATCAAAGGATGGCTGTCACGGAGATGATGGACCAGATCCAGAAGCTGAAGGACCAAGGGTTGTCCTCGATTAACCTGTACAACTACTGGCTCAGGCGGCGCCTGGTCCCATTGGCGACCCAGCCGTGCTGGATGTACGAGTACAGCGGGAAGAACGATCCTTCCCGGACCAGCAAGGAGTCGTGGGACGCTGCAGATTACAAGGCCACCTTGAAGAAGATTACCGAAGTAGAATTTACAACAACGTCGGTCGGGCTCGTCCCGTACGTGCCTGTGAAGAATGAAGCTCCCACAGTAAGTCTCTCTCTCCGAATTTATCTTATGTCATGATTCCCACGTTGCAATTTGCAGCTGCATCATCTGATACTTATTCATGGCCACTCTCGGTTGTTCCAGGTTCTCGAGGGCTGGCTCCCCCCACTCGACGAAGAGGTCCCCCAGGAGCTCGAGGAGGGTGCCGAAGGAGAATCCTCTGACGATGAAGAGGAAGAGAGGGAGGTTCCTCCCCCAACGCCCGTGGCTCGCAAGACTCGCATGCAGAAGCAACGCGAGTTCGAGGCAAGCCGTAGTCTTGAAGAGCGCGACGAAGATGACGAAAACTTGCAAGAGCATAGCTCATGACAAGCGGCCACCCCGGCGAAACCCACGCGCGAACCGAAGTCGCCTACGAAGAAGCCGGCTTTGAAGCCAGCGTCACCATCCAAATCGGCAGTGGTGTTCGAGTCAGACGACAAATCCGACAACAATGTGACCAACACTTCACGCAAGATCCCGGAGGGTGCGACTCTGATGACGGGATCGGAGGCTAAAGACGCAAAAGCGGTGGTGGAAGTTCCGCTCGCGGTGATCGCGCTGCCAACTTCGGTTGCGTCAGAGCAGGAGGCAGCTGAAGCTGCGACATCGAAGTCGCTGCAACCTTCGGGGACGGCCGCGTCTTCTGAGCCAGAGATTCCCGTGACCGCGGCCTCATCATCAAAGAAGCCCGTGGTGTCATGGGCTTCGGATGTCTTCGAGAAAGGCCTCACGTGCAAGCTAGGCCCAGAGCTAGACAAGCCCGCCCACATCAGCATGGGGTTACGCGTTCTTCTGGTCGCCAAGTGAGTCGCGATTTTTTCTTTCCAATTCTTGGGCAACTTCTTGTATGATTTTTTTGCTGACTTTGGAGGTTTTGCACGTCTGACACTAAGAAGATAGGCCGCCCTTCAGTGGCTAAGATTCTGTCGGTCGTTGCCATGGGGGAAGGCGATCCCCCCAGGAAGAGGAAGCCTGCTGCAGAAGTTGCGCCTGCTGAAGGCACGAAGAAGCAGAGGGGTGAGCCCGACGATGCTGTAGTGAAAGATAACACCAAGGGGAGTGACCCTGCTGCCGGCGGCAAGGAGGTGACGGCCCCTCGATCGGAGCCAGCTGAGGGGGCCCCAACGATAGAACCGCCGGCTCCAGCAACCAGTGCCCCGGCGAGGGCGTCCGCGTCATTCCCGCGCTTCGTGGCGAGGGGTTTTCCGATCATGGCGGAAAACCAGTCTCCGTAGATGCTGGAGATCGTCGACGAGGATGTTGGACCTTGTCGCGGGCGTACCTCCTTTGTGGTCCCCTCGACGGACACCAGTGATCTTCACAGTATGCTTGTTGCCGCCATTTAGGTACGTCCAGTCCCTGAGTGTATAGTCGTTGAATTTCAGCGGCTAGGCACTGAGTTTCTTCTAGTCGCCAGTCCCCGAGTGTCTAGCCGCTGAATTTCAGCGGCTAGGCACTGAGTTTCTTCTAGTTGCTAGTCCCCGAGTGTCTAGTCTCTGAATTTTAGTGGCTAGGCACTGAATTTGTGTTTTTCCCGTTGCTAATTGTTCATTCTGCTTATAGGGCTTGCAGAGGGAATCGACTGATCGGCAGGCCGCAAAGGAGCGTCTGGAGCGTGACCTGCGTGTGGCACAGGAGGCTAACCGGCGACTCCAGGAGACTGCCGGTGAGTACTTGTTTTGTTTAGCGATTGCAAGCTGCTGGTGTTTACGGAATGCTGAATAGTGCTTCTGTTCCTCTTAGATGGTCTTCCGGCGGCCATTGCCAAGGCCCGAGAAGGGTATGTTCTGGTTGCCGAGCTGGACGTGGTGAATGGGCGTATCAATCCGCTGGTGAAGGAATTGAGGAGGCGAAGGCGGCCGTGATCTCTTCTGAGGATAGGGCCAAGGTCGCAGTCACTGCAACTGATGAGGAGCGGAAGGCTGCGGACTCAATCATCCTTGGGCTACAGAGTGATCTTGCTGCCTTGGAGAAGCACGTCACCGAGAACTGCCGAAAGCTCCTTGGTGAGTCGTTGCTCTTCTCTCTGATATGTGCGGTGAGTCCCCGAGTGGGTGAATCCATAGTGGCACTAACGTCTGACGTTGCAGCTGTGATAGGGAAAAGCGATCTAGTGGTGCAGACCTTCAACGCCTCGCAGTGTGTGACCGCGGTGGTGAACGCGCCCACCACCTCAGCATTGTGCGTCCAGGCGGTTTTTCAAGGAATGTCCCCCACCGAGGTTATACCTAGGGGACTAGCTGAAGTATGGCGCTATCTAGAAGAGGTACCCGGCGTTGTAGAATGGATGGCGCATTCGACTTTTAGGCGCGGGGCCACCACGGTGTTGAGCCTGGGGCTCACACATTTCCCTGACGACTTCGACCTCGACGAACACTAGCGGCTACCCTTCGGCGACTGGCGCGGTGGAGATGTCGGAGGTGTTGAGGCTGACCGCCAAGGCTACCCCCTTCGCTGATCGGGTGCTAGCGATGGGAGACTTGATGCCGTACCAGGAGACGGTGGTGGCACCGGGTGACCCCGAGCCGGAACATCACGACCTGAAGTCGGAGCAACCCTTCTGGTCGGCGCTATCGAAATTGCTATCGACCTACACAACGAATCCATGGGAGCCATACGTCCGTGTCAAGGGTGGTGGCGGTGCTTCTTCATCGGGGCCTGCGAAATAGATAGTTGCCCTGGGGCTACTTGTAAGATATGCCAAGTGGCGACTTTTGTAATATGAACAATATTTGTGTATGGAAGTAAGGGGAGTCAATCGACTCGCAATGCATGGTTAATTATGTGGTATGTTTAACTTTTGTTTGAGCGAGTCCTCGAGCGCGTCCACCTTTTAATGGGGTATAACTCGTTTGTGTACATATGTGTTTGCTTTGGATTTTTGTATTGGTTGTCCCTTGCGACTCCGAAGGGGTGAGTCCCCGAGCGCGAGTAGGGTTGTTTTAGGCGAGTCCCCGAGGGTGGTACTTATCCGTTTTGGGCGTGTGCCTATTGTGGGTTGTTGATGCGTTGTTTGTAACACATCTCTCCCCCTGGCTCGGAGAGCCAGTCGCGTGGCAAGTCCAAGGCATCTCTCTTACTTGGTGTGTTCCCGAGCCGCGTGAGGGTTTCTGTTTGCAAAGTCCCCGTGCGTGGTACTTAACCGTTTGAGTCGCTTTGCGCGAGGATGGGGAGGACAGGTCGTTGTGGGAAGCGTATGTCAGTCGTCTTAGCCTGGTGGGCCAGTCGAGCAAGGCGACTCCGATGGTGGCTCCAGGTTGGCATGTTCGTGGACGACACAAAGCCCGAATATTTTCAGTGCCATTGGGTCGCACTACTTAGCCGTGACGGTCGCTCGACCAAGGGTTGTGTAGCACCCTCGAATCGGCCCTATGCAAGTTTCAGCGATTCCCGCCAAACCCACATAGAAACGATTCAAAGATGCCCACCAGGCACTTGCGTGCGGGTGGAAAAACGAAGTAATATCATTACACATTAGTCCATGATGGAACCCACAGAACATATATATACAACAATGACTCCTCGAGTCAATAATACAGATATACAATACAAAGATCCAAATCACCCTGAAAATGATACAACATCCGAATATGGATAAGATGCAAATGGGGCTAAGAGCCCTGAAGAATAACCAATGGCGTCCATAACCCTGCCCAGGCCAAGCCGGAAGGGTAACCCTGCTAACGACGTCGAACTCATACCTGCTAACACAAAAGGGGTGCCGACAAAAAGGCAAAGGAAAAAGAGGAGCGGTTAGTACTGAGGCCAGTACACGGCGAGGCTAGAATTCGGCGGCTCTCACCTACATAGGTATGGTGGACTGGAACGATAGCAAAGCATGCACTAGACAACCTATAGAGACTCGATACAACTGTCGGTTATTAGAGAAGGATAAGAAAGACCTATTCGGGACCAACCTGATACTAACACCAATCATACCCATCCTGGTATTCCCCCTCGAGACCAAACGTGGAAGTTAAACCAAGGAACTCACACAGTTGGCAGTTTTATTCATTCTATTATAGTTGCAGCACTTACTAGTCAGATATAGATAGCATGAGTCATCCTGATAGCATAAGTATTGGGCAGTTTTAGTTAACCATTCAGTTGTAGTTGCAGTAGTTACTAGTCAGATACAATTAGCATGTGACATCCCAAACCCAGCAGTTGTTGGCACTTTTATTTCATTCCATTGGAGTTGCGATACTTACTAGGCAGGTATAACATGACACGATACACCCCAGTTCCACTAGTTGTTGGCACTTTTATTATCCATTCCATTGTAGTGAAGCTGATTACTATTCACATATTAAGTCAAATTTATAGCACTAATTTAGTTATGCTTGTCTATGATCAAGATACTATGCTCCAAGTCGTCCATAACCGCGGACACGGCTTTCAGAAAGATTTACCTTGCAGGGGTGCACAAATAGCAACACACACATGATCAACCTCGGGAAAACCAAATCAAAACCCAACGAGGCTTTCACGACAAAGCAATCACAGGATTCATAAATTAGTTCAGGGGGCCACCCCATTAAGCTACCCGCAATGAAGTTGGCCGGCTCCGAGATGGACCCAAGGTTTGCGCCAATGGTTGTAAATGACTGGGAACCTGAAAGTGTGATTGGGCTTGTCGATACCGCGAAAACACTCCACAATTCCTAAATAGTACAGGTGCTCCACGCACAATCGTAAATAAAGCAGTAAAGCATGGCATAAGTACAGGATAGTAATAAAGCCCCAAACTAGTTTGTGGCCCCAAGAAATAAGAAATGAATCAAGCTCTGGCTAAGGGGGATCCATAGGGTCTCCCGAATGTGGATAGTGCGAATAATCAAGGAACAAGTATCAAGTACTCGAGGCCTACAGGACACAAGTGGACATGAAAAACCAAATAGCATATATTGTCCACCGGTGCCTCTTTCATTAGTTATCCCAGCAATTAAATAGTTGTATTTAAAGTCATGATCCTCTCCACCGTAAAGCATATGACAACATTCCAACAACTGTGTGGTACTTCACGACACGGGATCGCACCTGAGCAAGCGACTACAACTCGCAAGACCATCTATCTACCAAACAACAGGTAATAGGAGGTGTCCAAGGCAATATAGAGGCTGCAAGGAATATAAAGGATGCACGGAAACTAAAGCATCACAACACGGATAGCAATAGATCAACAGGAGGAAATAAAGACTACAAATGAAAAATAGGTAGAAAGGGGGAGAATGCTCGCCTGGGAAACACTGTCGAAGATATATTATCCGAAGAACTTGTAGATACTCGCATCCGCTCAACGGCCTAATCCGTGAAGAAGCAAAACACTAAAAGAAACACCGGATACACTATTTAATACTACGGTAGAAGATCGGGCATGATGCATGTATGATGCATGACATGGCAAGGATGCGATGCAACTAGGCAATATTAAGCGGAACCGGGGTCCCGACAATTAATTAGAAGGTTCAAGTTGTTTTAGGCCCCACAATTTAAAGGTTGTCTTAACAAGACAAAACATGTCACCGGTTCGCTACCGAACGGAGATCTTGTCGAACCAATTAACACCTCGCTACCATCTACACAGTGTCAGCTAGTTGTCAGGTTTGTTCCGTCCATGTGCACATCACTTCACATGCAACCATATCATCGATGCAGCACAAACTCCATGGCATCGACCCCAAATTACATCATCGGGAGCCCATCGCAAGGTTGAAGGAGATACCACAACGACAGGGTCTTGAACAAGGACAGCCATGGTGTTGGGAACAGGTTGGAGCAGGTGCTGGGGCGACGACCAGGAAGATGAAGCTCGTCGGTCAGAGGAACACGGCGGCAAGGTGCGGGGACGAGTGGGGCAGGTGTCGGACGGCTTGATGCAGAGGGACGACGTGATGCAGCGGCTCGGTCGTGGAGAGCACCGCTGCAGCGGCGGAGCGGGGAAGCAGGGAGATGGCAAGGTCGGCAGGCTCGCTGGCGGCCGAAAACGGAGGGGCCACTCGCTACAGGGCTTGGCGCTGGGGCTCGCGTGCTGGTTCGGAGGAAGCCGTCGTCGGGTCGAGGATGCGGTGCTGGTACCTGGCGGCGGATGCAGAGGGGTGTCAACGGAGGGGATCGCTGAAGAGGGATGCAGCACAAGGTAGGGCGAGCAGGGCGTAGACGTGGTCGGAGCAGAGGACGACCGTAGGAGGAGACGGGCTCGGCGGTGTCGGTGCAGAGGCGAGGGCGGCCACGGCGGCGGAGCTCAGATGGGCTACGAGGGCGGATCCCACGGTGGCGCTCGGGGACACAGAGGCGCTCGCCTTGGCGGCGGGGAACGGCGAGGCAGAGAGGTGGCAGCAGGCATGAGGAATCGCGGGGTTAGGGTGGCGTTGGGTCTTAGAGGAAGACGACACGGGATAGTAGGTAGCGAGCGGTGGTGAGGACTATGGGCCGGGGTAGGGTCGCACGCTGGGTTGACCACGGGGGTTGGTGGCCCTGGGGTACGATCGGTAGTGGGGTGGATCACGTGCTGGGTTGCGGTAGCGTGCTTGTCGGTGCGTTGCATCGAGGGGAAAGGGTTGCGGTGCACCGCGGGGTAGGTAGCGGGTGTGCGACGAATGCGCCTATGTGCGGCAGGGAGTGGTTGGTCAGGTCAGGTTAGGGTTAGGTTAGGGTTGTGGTTGTGGGGTGGTAGGCTGGCTGGCTGGGCTTTTGGGCCTGGCCGGCTGCCTCCCCTAATAAAAATGTTTTATTTTATTTTTATTTTATAAAACCTTTCGCAAACAGTTTTTAGACAAAATAAAATATCCGGAAGAGGCCAGGGTTTACATTTGAAAAGGAGAGGGGTATTTAGAAAACGAAGATAGACTTTAGAGAAATAGTTTTAGGCAAACTTATGCATGATGATGATGCTCAAATGCAATGTGGCATGATGACATGAACATGCAGTCATGATGATGCATAAATTAGTAAACAATCAAGCGATTTTCTAGTAGTGGTTTTAGAGGGGTGCTACAGGTTGACTTCCGTAGGTAGCATATTGCTAAATATACGAGTGCAAATGGCACAAGAGTAGTGGACACAATTTGTGCGATCTGAACGAATTTAATTATATATCATCTTGGTACAAGTTTGAGTTCTATGTGTAGAACTTTCAGAGAAGGTTTACATTCCATGGCCTCCCGACCTCAAGCTGGCTATCACCTCGTATGCCGATAAGGTAGTAGGCATCATTGCCGAGGATGTGTCCTATGGCGAATGGCCCCTCCCATGGGGGGAGAGCTTGTGCATGCCCTTCTTGTCCTGGGCCAATCGTAGGACCAAGTCACCCTCCTAGAAGGTGCGGGTCTAGACTCGGCGGCTGTGGTAGCGGCGGAGTCCCTGCTGGTAGATGGCGGTGCGGGAGCGATCCAGGTCACGTGCCTCGTCGATCTAGTCGATGTTGTCTTGGCGGGCGATCTCGTTTGTCTCCTCGACATAGTTGGCAACTCGAGGTGAGTCGTGCTCCAGGTTGGTTGGCATTACGGCTTTGGCACCGTATACCAAGAATAAAGGTGTGAACCCCATGGAGCGGTTGACGGAGGTGCGGATCCCCCATATTATGGAGGGGAGCTCTTCGACCCAGCATCCTGGGGTTCACTTGATGGGCACTTGGAGTCATGGCTTGAGCCCGTGGAGGACGCTCTGATTGGCGTGTTCTGCTTGGTCGTTCGACTCCGGATGGGCGACTGAGGCGAGGTCGAGTTATATGCTATGTTCTTCACAGAATTCTGCCATGGCGCCCTTGGTGAATTTGGTGTCGTTGTCCATTATGATGTTGTGCGGGTAGCCGTACCGGTAGATGAGCTCGCGGAAGAACTTGGTGGCCATCTTTCCATCACACTTTTTGGTCGGCTTGGCTTCGACCCATTTGGTGAACTTGTCGACCGCGACCAGGAGGTGGGTGAATCCGGATGGGGCCTTCTTGAACGGGCCTACCATGTCCATGCCCCATACGGCGAATGGCCAGGTGATGGGGATGGTCTTGAGTGCCGAACTAGGGAGATGCGTCTGGTTGGCGTACTTCTGGCACCCGACGCATTGCTGGATGATGTCGGTGGCGTCGGCGTGCGCGGTGAGCCAGTAGAAGCCATGCCGCATGGCCTTGGTGACCAGTGACTTGGCGTCGGCGTGATGGCCGTAGTCGCCGACGTGGATGTCCTGGAGGATCTTGCGGCCTTCTTCTGGCTGTACGCAGCGCTGGAACATGCCGGTCATGCTGCGTTTGTGGAGCTCGCCGTTGATAATGACGAAGGATTTGTAGTGGCACACGATCATTCACGCTTCCGTCTCATTGCTTGGGAGGATCTTGTGCTCGAGGAAGGCGACATATGGTGTTGTCCAGTTGCTGGGCTCCACGATCATGGCGACTAGGGCCAGCTCGGGTTGTAGTGGTATCCCGATGTTGATCTCCTTCGGCAGGGAGACCGAAGGCTTGTGGATGATGTCGAGGAATATGCCTACGGGTGGCGTTTGCCGAGCCGACCCGATGCGGGAGAGGGCGTCTGCCTCCTCATTCTTTCGCCTGTCGATCCACTTGACTGAGTAACCGTCGAAGTGTCCTCCCAACTGGTCTACCGTTTGGCGGTATGTTATCATTATCAGGGAGACGGCATTGCAGGTCCCGGGGACTTGGCCGGCGACTAGGTCGGAGTCACCATAGCACCGTAGGCGGTTGATGTTCATCTCCTTGGTGACCCGCATGCCATGAAGGAGGGCCTCGTACTCTGCCATGTTGTTGGTGCAGGGCTTGAAGTTGAGGTGGAGAACGTAGCGGAGCTTGTCTCCCTTGGGGGAGGTCAGTATGACCCTGGCCCCAGTGCCGTCGGCGTTCTTGGACCCGTCGAAGTGGAGGGACCAGTAGTGGAGGTATGGGAGCTTCTCCGGCTGCTGTGCTTCTTCCCAGTCTGCGAGGAAATCAGCCAGGGCTTGCGACTTGATCGGTTTGCGGGGCTCGTATTTGATGTTGTGGACGCCAATTTTGATGGCCCACTTAGCGACTCGCCCAGTTGCCTCGCGATTGCGTATTATTTCTTGCAGTGGTGCGAAGGAGACGACCGTGATTGGGTGCTCCTGGAAGTAGTGAGGGAGTCGCCGTTGAGCTCGGAGTACCGCGTATACCAGTTTCTGGTACTGCGGGTAGCGCTGTCTTGAGTCCGTCAGGACTTTGCTGATGTAGTAGATGGGGCACTGCACAGGGCGCTCCTTGCCCTCCTCTGGCCGTTCGACGACCATCATGGCGCTGACGACTCGAGTGGAGGCCGCCACATAGACAAGCATTGGCTCTTTGTCGATTGGGGCGGCGAGGAGTGGAGCCACGAGTAGCACTTCTTTGAGTGCTTTGAGTGCGTTGTCCGCCTCCGCGTCCCATTGGAACGTGGGGTTCTTGCGCATTAGGCGGTAGAGGGGCACTGCCTTCTCACCAAGCCGGGGAATGAAGCGACTGAGACTCGCGACTCGCCCGGCCAACTTCTGGATGTCATGTAGGCACTCGGGTTTCCCGAGTCACGCAACGGTGTCGATCTTGGTGGGGTTGGACTCGATGCCTCGTTTGGAGACCACGTACCCCAGGAGCTGTCTGGTGGGGACACCGAAGGTGCATTTTCCTGGGTTGAGCTTGATGTTGTACCTCTGCAGGTTTGCGAAGGTTTCGGCCAGGTCGGTGAGCAGGTCGTCCTGGCGGGTGGATTTTACCACCACGTCGTCGATGTAGACGTGTATGTTGCGGCCAATTTCGCTCACGAGGCACTCCTGCATGCACCTTTGATAGGTGGCGCCGGCGTTCTTGAGGCCGAACGTCATGGCCGTGTAGCAGAAGGCGCTGAATGGCGTGATGAATGTCGTCTTCTCCTCAACCTCAACCGCCATTTTGATATGGTTGTAGCCAGAATACGCGTCGAGGAAGCACAGCGACTCTGATCCCGCGGTCGAGTCGATGATCTGGTCGATGAGTGGTAGGATAAACTCCTCCTTCAGGCAGGCGTTGTTGAGGTTGGTGTAGTCGATATACATTCTCCACGTGTTGTTCTTTTTCAGGACCAGGACTGGGTTTGCCAGTCACTTGGAGTATTTGATTGGACGAATGAAGCATGCAGTTAGCAGGCACTATACTTCTTCGGCGATTGCTCGGCGGCGCTCTTCATTGAAGGGTCACAGCGACTGCTTTACTGGTTGCACTTTGGGGTCGGTGTTGAGTTTGTGCTCAGCGAGTTCCCTCGGGACACCGGGCATGTCAGATGGTTTCCATGCGAAGATGTCGCAATTCTCACGGAGGAACTCGATGAGCGCGCTTTCCTATGCGGGGCTCATGTGTGCCCCAATGGTGACCGTCTGGCTGGAGTCGCCCGAGACGAGCTCGACGGTGCGGGTGTCCGTGGTCGCCTCGAACGTGGAGCTCACGGCAGTTGGCTTCTTCGGGATGGTGGGATCGTCCTTGTTGATGTTGCCCGCATATTTCGCGAGTTCCTCCTCGTGGTCAGTCTCCACGGTGATGATGGCGTCCGCGAGCTCAGCGCCTTTGTCTTTGCATTCCACAGCCATATTGGGGTCACCGTGGACGGTGATGATGCCGCTTGGCCCTGGAAGCTTCATCATGTTGTAGGCGTAGTGGGGGGTCACCATGAATTTGGCAAACATTTGGCGTCCCAGGACGTAGTGGTAGGGGCTGTAGAAGTTCACCAGCTCGAACACGATCCGCTCGGTGCGGTAGTTTGCTGGTGTGCCGAAGGTGACTGGCAGCGTCACTTTTCCAATCGGGTACGCCTTTCGACCGGGGACGATGCCATGGAAGGTTGTCAGGGTCAGCTCGATTGCTGATTCTGGAAGCTGGAGCCTCTTGAACGTGTCTAGGTACATGGTGTTGATGGAGCTCCCGCCGTCCATCAGTGTCTGCCAGTAGTCGGCTACTTTGGGCCTGACTACCAGGGCGACTCGCCCTGGGTACTCGATCTTGGGCGCGTGGTCCTGGCGACTCCTGGTGATGCTTTGCTCAGACCAGTTGAGGAAGCGGGGGATATCGACCTGTGTCACCGCATTGAAGGTGACTGTGCAGGTGAGCACCTTCTTCTCGCGCTTGGTGTTGAGCCCGGTGAAGGTGTGGAGCGATCTAACGGCGTTGCCGAAGCCGCCAATGTTTCCGTTGTCCCTTGGCGGGTTGTTGTTGGGGTTGTCCCGTGCCCGCCTTGTCTTTTCGATTTCCTTGAGGGAGTGGCAGTCTGCGGTAGTGTGGGTGGTGGGCTTTCCCTCCCTATTGTGGTAGACGCAGGGTTGGTTGAGCAGGGTGGCAGGGTCGAATTTTGGCCTTGCCGTGTTGTTGGCGCGGTAGTTTCCGCTGTCGCGGCGGAAATTCTTCGGGTCGCGTTGGCCATAGTCGGCATTGGCGACGAAGTCGACTCACCCATCACCGTGGCGCTTGCCGGTGATGCGAGTGTTGTTGTAGCGCATGTCGCGTTGTCGCCCGCTGTCGTGGGCACTGATGCAGCGTCTTCCTCTCGACTCGTCGTCAGACTCCTGGTTGGAGTCCTCTTCCGCGTAGCGCTTGGCGATCTCGAGGAGGTCGGGGATGTTGTCGAGTGTCCGGTAGACCCTCTTGATCTTAGTGACCAAGGGTTCGTACTGGCACGCGTTCTTTAAGCACTGTATCGCCATGTCCGGGTGGATATCGGAGGCGTTGATCCATAGTTCCTACCACCTTTGGATCCAGTGGAGGGTCGACTCGCGTTGTCCCTGGATGCATCGTTCCAGGTCCTTGATGGTGGTGGTGCGGGTGTAGGAGCCCTCAAAGTGCCCGACGAAGGCATCCCGCATCTCCTCCCACAAGTCGATGTTGTTGGCGGGGAGGGTGTTGATCCATTGTCGGGTCGCACCCTCCAACATCAGGGGGAGGTAGCGAGCAGCTAGCAGGTCGGTGTGGCCGGCGATTCCCATCGCCATGAGGTATGTGTCCAGCCACACCGCTATATCATACATTGGGTCGTACTTTTTGATCTCCTTGGGCGCCTTGAAGTTGGCGGGGTACTTCTTGCCTCAGATCATAGGTCCGAAGCACTGGGGGCTGACTCGGCTGAGCGAGCCCCTGGGTTCAGGGTCGCCGCGGTTGGTGAGGGTGTGCCTCAAGTCATTGGGATGGCACGCCCGCTAAGCCTGGTTGTTGACGATGTGTGTTCGGGTGTCGATGGGTTGCTCGTTGGCGGCGACCATGTTGTTCATAGGTCGTGGCTCGTTGGTGCAGAGCGCGGGGTTGGCGGCCCGTGGCTGGTGCGCCAGGGGCTGCGGCGGTGGGCAGCTCACAGTGTTGGTGACGGTTGGGTGGCCGCTTGAGGCCGCCCTGCTTGCCGATGAGCGGGAATACATCCGCCCCCGCGGGTCGACTCCCGTGGCTTGCTGCTCGACGGCCCTGGCGAGTAGGGCCTTGGCATACTGGATCTATAGCACGCCTTCTCCTTGGACGTCGAGGTGGGAGACTGCGGTGTCGGCCGCGACGACGTTGTCCATTGGAGTGGAGTACAGTGGGAGTCCGTTGGCGTCGCGGGCCTATGGTGAGATTATGATCCGCGGCTGGTATGGTGGGGGCTCCCAACCAATGGGTGGTGGTGGGGCCCCAGTCGCCGGTGCGTCGGGTGGTGGTCGATTGCTGCCACCTGGTGGCGCATTCTTGCAGTACTCGCGCTCAGCCGCGTGTGCGAGATCGCTTTCATCGTTGAAGTTCAGGACGCGGCCCTAGACGTTGGAGTTCATGTCGTGGTGGTGTCACGACAGATGCCATGGATAGGCTAAAGGTGGGGACTAATAGCACTAGGGGAATCCAGGGAGGGATAGTGAGGTGATTCCCCACACAGAAGGTTAGTATTTGATTCACTTCCAAGGTTACAAGTGCTCCTAGAGCTATATTGGCGAGAGGAGGAAGAAGGAACTCTCTTACTCCCACCCACAGTTAACACGTACAAGACCAACTAGAGATCAACCCTTAGAACCTAAAACCAATCAGAATATCCCCGCCCCTTCTACAGAGGCCCTAGCCCTCCTTATATAGGGGTGGCTAGGTCTCCACTTAGGGCATACGTGGAGGCATATTCCAGGGAATATGCCTCCTCCCAAAATAGCAAACCGACCAGGCTGCTTTTCCCCCGCGTCACCCATGCAGAGGCTACGTGAGCCTCTGCGGCGCCTGTGTCAGCCGACACGAGCGTCGTCACCTCAATCGGCCACGCCTCGGTGGTCCTGCCCTTGTTCGCTTTGCTCATGCAGTGCGTACCGGGGCTTCTTTTGACCAGCGAGATTCCTTCCTTCTCCTAGAAGCTTGCCATGACTCGGATCATAGTCGATCTGGTCACACCTGTTCCTGCATACAAGTTAGATTTATCTATCCGTCTCACTGCTTAAGTCGGATGAGACTCGGTTAGGTGGACACCCCCTGGTCCGGGTTACCCCGAGATTCGGTCTGCCTTGAGGTAACTCGGCCAGCATTCGCTTTGACCTTGTCGTACCTCGGCTAACTCGGCCTTTATACCCCGGTGTGACCCTACCCGAGGGGTATCCCCCCAACATTAGTCCCCGAAGCTGGTGCAGTCTTAGTTGCCTTAGCCGCTAAGGCCATAGCAGGTTCAATTCCACCGAGCTTTGTGCTCCTTCTCCGAGTTTCCTCCGTATCTCGGATTCTTCGGATTTACTTTCCCTTGGCACATTCCAAGTTTTCTCTCGCTGGCCGGGTTTCCACCTTATCTCGGATCCCATGGGTTTACTTTCTCTTGGCACATTTCAAGTTTTCACTTGCTGGCCGGGTTACCATGGTCTCAACCGGGTCTTCTTTCCTTCTCTCGTATGCTAACCCACGTGGAGGCTAATCATCAGGTTGCCTCATTTTAAGGGCCAGCCACAGTAACCACCACAATAATTGTCAGTTATCACTGCGCGCGGGTCACGTCACGCATGCCTCCTCATTAACCGCATCAATGCGTCATGTCATGGGATCAGCTACACCTTGTGGCCTTTCGTGTGGCTCGCTGCTGATTGGTCGATGCGGGCTATACACGGCCACACCGTGTGGCGTACCCGCATGACACGATCCTACTTCCCCCTCGAGGGAGTGGTTAAATAGGGGAGGGGCGCACCCCTTAGGTCTTTTCCCCCTTCTGCGCCCCTCTGCCTCTAGCTCTTCTTCTTCTTCTTCGCTTTCCAATAGCCGCCACTATTTCTCTAGGTAGCAGCGCGCTTGCATCTTCCCCACGCCTCTACTTTGCCGTCACCGCTGTGCACCTCCTCCACCACGGGTCACTGTCAATCTAGGCCGCTGCCCCCCACCGCTGCTAGCGATAGTGAGGGCAACGAACTGGAGATGACAGAAGAGGAGCTCATCGTTGCTAAGCAGGAGATGGAGTAGGACACGACGCGGATCATGGTGCGTGGGCTCCTGGGTCTGCCAGGACGACCTGAACTGGCTCTACCGCACCAGGCGCATCCCCGTCGGAGTCACTACGCGCCTTGCCTCTGCCGAACTCGCCCCCTCACCCAATCCAGGTGAGTTTGTGGTGTTCTTGTCACACTTCTAGCGGGGGTTCGGTTTACTAGTTAGCGACTTTTTCCATGATTGGTTGAATACCTATGAACTCCAGCCGCACCACCTTCCTGCCAACGCAATTACTTCTCTTTTTGCTTTCGCCTCCACGATCGAAGGCTATGCCGGACTATGGCCCACGAAGGAGCTGTGGATCCGGTTTTTCGGCCTTCGTCGTAATGTCATTCCGAACATTCAACTTGATCTAGAGGACAAGCAGCTCACTCAATTCGGAGTTGCGTCCATCTCACCCCGGAGGTTCTCTGTCTCTCCTCGGGTTACCGGGCTGGATTCCTGCAAAGGATGGGCCCGGACCTTCTTCTATGTTCGGAATGAAGGTATTGAAGATTTGATCCGGCTTCGCCCCTATGCTCTGGGTCCTCCTAACCCAGAGTTATGGGACGTTGTCCCCAAGAAGCCCACAGTCTTGGCCAACCAGGTCAATAAAAGGTTCAAGGAGCTGAAGGAGCTCGGGTTGCACAACAAGGACGCCATGATAAAATTCGTCCGCAACCGGATATCCCCTCTCCAGAAGCGCACTCACAAGGTGTGCCACATGAGCTGGGGCCGCGACCCCAACTGGACCTCGTCCTTCGAGCTTAGCAACACAGAAATCTACCGCCGGGTCAAGGCACTCTTCACCACCCACAAGGACTTCTCCTCTGAGTGGACGTGGGGAATTGAGAATTATTGCCGGGATAGGCTTCCTCCCGTGGTAAGCTTCGTGCCACCAACTTTCTCCGAATTAAACCTTATGTCGGTTCCCGTTGTATTTTTAACTCTGTTGTCTTTTTTCTCCCTTAGCAATTCCTTCAGCAAACTATCAAGGATGGTATCGATCCCACCCTCAAATGTGCGCCTGACCGGGAAAGCTCGGACGAGGAAGAATGGGACCAGGAGATGTTCCTCCTAATGGCCGATGCGACTAAGCGACCCACCGGTAAACTCTCTTCTATTAGAGATTGGCCCGATGATGAAGATGACTCGGATATCAAGGTGATGGAAGTTGTTGACGCTGTCCCCCTTTCTTATGCTTTTCCGGCATCAGCTAACCCCGGTGGGCAGATCCACGAGGACCCTCCCCTTGCTACGGGTGAACCTGTTCCAGTAGCGCCGAAGAAGAGGCGTGGAGCTGCATCAAGTTCCTCCTCCGGACCTTCTCAGCCCGCAAAAAGGCGAAAGAAGTCCGGAGACAAAACCGCCTCCAAGCCAGCAGGCAAGGCCCCAGCACGAAGGGCTCGGAAACCCAAGGAGCCCCTGACCTCGGATGCGTAAGCCTCTTTTCCCTCTGCAACTTATTCTTCCTTGCATTGTTTTAGTTTCTCTTTCGACATTATTTGATTTGGCAGTGCTGCGGTGGAGGTCCCCTACGAAAAACCAACGCCGATGTCAAGATCAGTCTCCTTTCTCTTTTCGGGAGTGGTTCTAGCATCTCTTCGCCGCTCCGACTTAGCCCTTCTCCCCCTCGTGACGACGAGTCACGCCTGCTGAGCCTTATTCCAGAGGGTTCTGCGGCTGCTCTGGGTTCTATTCCACCTTGTCAAGAGGGGGGTAACCTTGGAGCGGGGGAGACCGGCCCAGCCGAGGCGGTGGCATCCACAACTTCGGCTTCGCCGCAACCAGCAACTACCGAGACTACCTCAGCACCAGCTCCAGCACCAGCACCAGCAACCACTCCAGCACCAGCACCAACTCCGACAGCAAGAACATCAGCAGCAACACCAATTCCAGCAACAAGAGCACCAGCGCCAAGATCCTCCGCCTCGTCCGAGTCTTCTCAGTCTTGGCGAGGAAATACTCAGGCAGCTCCTAAGGGAAAATCTACTGCAACCACTTCCTCCTCTCAGCAGCTCAAAGGCAAGAAATCCCCTGACGCCACCAAGGCAGCGTCCGTCGAGTCTGGACAGCGCACCCTCGCGTCCATGCTTGCCAAGAAACCTCCAGCACCGAAGGACGCCCCTGCCGAGCCAGCTAATGCGCAACAACTTGTTCTGCACATCAGCCCGGCCCTTGCTCGGGTTGAGAGGAGGGAAGCGCATCCCAAGGGCTTGGTGGCACCCCACATGCTCAGCGGTGAGCGATATCCTCCGACCTTGATCGAGTTTATGAACAACTAGAACAAGGCGGAGTTCGTCTACAACGACGATCTCCCAGAGAAGTTCGGTCCCGCCGAGTTCTCTGCTCAGATGAACACAGCCGCTAAGGCGATTAACCTCGCGGGTCGGATGATGGAGGTACGTTACTTCACCTTTTCCTTAACATGTTGTAGATATTGGTGATATAACCATTAGTCCCCGAGCCTCCGGAGGAGTAACTTGTTACTCGGCCGGATGCTCCTTAGAAAACTAACGTAGCTCCTTGACAACTTCAAATATGCACACACCTAGAGCCGGGTTAAGTTCCACTAGGCCCGGATCTTGCACACTTCGAATATGCACACACCTAGAGCCGGGTTAAGTTCCACTTGGCCCGGATCTTGCACACTTCGAATATGCACACACCTAGAGCCGGGTTAAGTTCCACTTGGCCCGGATCTTGTACACTTCGAATATGCACACACCTAGAGCCGGGTTAAGTTCCACTTGGCCCGGATCTTGTACAATTTGAATATGCACACACCTAGAGCCGGGTTAAGTTCCACTTGGCTCGGATCTTGTACACTTCGAATATGCACACACCTAGAGCCGGGTTAAGTTCCACTTGGCCCGGATCTTGTACACTTCGAATATGCACACACCTAGAGCCGAGTTAAGTTCCACTTGGCCCGGATCTTGTACACTTCGAATATGCACAAGGCTTAAGCTAAATTTATGTACTCTTTTCAGGTGACCACCAACCGCCGGAGCGCTAAGTTCCAGCGTCTCCTGGACACTCACAAAATGCTGCTCGCAAAGCACAATGCACATCTCGCTGAACACGAGAAAAGGGGTAAGTTCTCTTCTTCACATTTTTCTATTTTCCTTCATCTTTTTCTGCCGAACTAATCCGTCATTCGGTTTCCGCAGCTAGGGTGGAGGCTGGGAACAAGCTTATGAGGAAGAATCTGGATCAGATTAAGGGTAAGCTACGTTTGTCCGACCTTGCTTTGCTTTCTATCTCCTTTTCTCCTTGGCTCGGCGAACATTCATACCTCGGCTTTGCCGGGTTAACAAATTATTTCAGTATTGCTGGAAGATAGTGTGCCCGTGCCTGATATGATGCTGCATTTTCTCGAACAAGCAGGGCAGCATCAGGCCAAGCTCAAGAAGAAATACGATGAGCTTGCCCTCCTCCGAACCAAGGATGACGAGATTGCCAAGTTAAAGGCAGAAATGAAGAAGATGAAAGCGTAGCACCAAACCAAGCTTGAAAAGGCTGGCCAGGACTACACCGAAGAGTGCGAGCGCCTCAATCTCCAAATTGCCAAGGACCGAGAACTTCTCCAGGAGGCGAACGCTGAACTGGTGCAGCTCCGCAAAAGACGCGATGATTGTACCAACGAATTGACCCGGATCCACAGCCACATTTTACGTAAGTTCCTTTTCCTTATCCGGCATATTTCTCTGGGTTACCTCACATGTCTTTCCATTACTCTCTTCTCTTGTCCTGTTTTTAGGAAAATTTCCAGAGGGTACTCCCATTGCGAGCGCCGCTGTTGCCAATTTCTGCCGAGATAGGGGTACACCCGTTGCTCCTGACGGTGAAGACATTCCCTATGACATGGAGGACCTGTTGGTCAGCCTGTCATCTCGCGTGGAAATCATCAAGAACTACGGCAAGGATCTCCTTGACGTTGCAGTCCGAATCTTCAACACGTTCTAGCCTGGCGAAGACACTCCAGAGAGAATCGCAATTCTCGCTGAAAAGCTGACGGAAATCGAGACCCAGCTCAACCTTTGGAGGGAGTCCGTTGGACGTGCTGCAGTTGACACTGTTCTTCACCACATACTCACGTGGTATGAGAAGATCGATCTCAACCTCCTGACACGCCTTCGCACCGGATCCAAATGGACCAATGACCCGGAGTGGGTAGCTCGGCGCCAGGCTTGCGCCCATAGCCTCATCGAATATGCTCCCATTCATGAATGGACTGAGGGACCGAGCTTCCTGGAAGCCGCTGGTGACGAAGAGGTTGAGAACGTTGAAGATGGCTCGGACGAGGATGGAGAGGACGATGCCTCGGATATCAAAGATGGCGAAGATGACGCCGAACTTCCTCCTCCTGCTGCTCCTTGAGTGAAAACACTTGAAAACTTATCAGATCCCCGGTATGCCGGGTGGAATTGTATTCAGTACACATGTGATATTTTGCTACTAAGTTTCTATGCCGGATTAACTTGGACGTAGTCCCCGAGTTTCATTTTCTTGTTCGTCCAATCTTCTGGCTCGGCTCGTGTCTACCTTGATTCGGTTTTACGACTTACGAATCCGAGCTTCAAAAATTGTTTTAACAATACTTGGAAACTTTAGGCTTAGCTCAAAATAATTCAGCATAATAATTTAAAAGTAAATACAAGGTTAGTCCGAAAAACAAATGTCGGCTCGATTAAGTTCTTTTCCTTAGTCGTTTTTCATGTGCTACGCAATTCCAAACTTGTTCTCTTGCTTGCCATGAAGCCAATTCTTGTTGGACAGCAGCAAGTCGAAGAGTTGGGTTTTTGGTGCTCACACACTACTAATCCGAGTTAAGTAGAACAACTTACTCCAGCTGACGTATAAATAATAAAAGACAACAAATATTATTAAGGCAGTCCCCGAGTTACTGCTCAAGGTGCCAACATTTTATTGATAGGCTCATCGTCGGCATACATACCGACATATAAGAAGACTCGGATACATACATTTCTCTGCTAAGTGTAGAAAGGACGAAGTAGGGCTACATTCCATGGACGCTTAGATTCCTCACTGGACATGTCCGCCTTGTTCTTTTCCTGTGGCTTTGCATCGATAAGATAATAAGAATCATTGTGCAATGCTTTGCTCACAATGAATGACCCTTCCCATGGGGGGATAATTTATGCATCCCATCAGTATGTTGTACCAACCGGAGCACCAGATCGCCTTCCCGAAAGACTCGGGGGCTTACTTTTCGGCTATGATAGCGTCAGAGATTTTGCTGATATATGGCGGATCTGGACAATGCCAATTCTCTCGACTCTTCCAGCAGATCAACATCATTTTGCTGGGCTTCTTGCACTTCGGCTTCTGTGTATTGGGTGACCCTAGGCGAGTCATGCTCTATGTCGGCTGGTAATACAGCTTCTGCCCCATATACCAGAAAAAATGGCGTATAGCCTATTGATCGATTCAGAGTTGTTCTTAAACTCCATAGTACCGCTGGTAGTTCTTCTATCCAGCACCCCGCTGATCTTTGCAGCAGCTCAATGAGCCGGGGTTTTATCCCAGATAATACTAATCTGTTAGATCTTTCCACTTGTCTGTTCGATGCGGGATGAGCTACCGAGGCAACGTCCAGCCGGATCTTCTTATCCCAGCAGAATCGCGCAAATGCTCCTTCAACAAAATTTGTGCCATTATCAGTTATGATACTGTGAGGATAACCGTATCTCAAGATAATGTCTTTGAGAAATGTTACGGCTGTAGCTCCATCACATTTTCTTATAGGCTTCACTTCAATCCATTTTGTAAACTTATCCACCATGACCAAAATGTGAGTCATATTCCCCCTTGCTGGTTTGAACGGGCCAACCATATCCAAACACCATATGGCAAATGGCCACGTGATTGGTATGGTTTTGAGTTCCGACATAGGCATATGTGTCTTGGTAGCGTACCTCTGGCAACCATTGCATTTTCTCACCAGATCTTCTGCTTGTTCTAAGGCACTTGGCCAGTAGAATCCATGCCGGAACGCTTTTGCCACCAAGTCTCGGGACGAGGCATGATGCCCGCACTCCCCTTGATGTATATCTCGGAGGATGTCAGGCCCTTCTTCCGGGTCAACGCATCGCTAGAGGACATTGGTCACACTCCGTTTGTATAGCTCGGAATTGATGATTGTGTATGCCTTTGCTCTCCTCTGAGTTTGCCTGGATAACACCTCCTCAGTGGGTAACGTTCCATCTTTCAGGAATTGAAATATAGGCAGTGCCCAAGCTGGTATTGCTCGCACAGGGAACACATTCTCATCAATTTCCATCTGATCCACCGGCATAACTTCAACCGGATCACGCTGAAGCCCCGGTCCTGCGAGGATCCCCGAGTTCGCTGAGGCAGTCCCCGGGTTTGCTGATGCAGTCCCCGGGTTTCGCGCACCATCTCCCATGTCAATGTCCATGGGCACAGCTCCGGATTCTGTATCTTCCGGGACATAGATTGAGTCAGTTCCTGGGGACGGCCTAATAGATGGTTTTCTGAGGTGTTCCAATGCTACACCCGGTGGAATTGATTGTCGGGTTGATCCGAGCTTCGACAGCATGTCGGCAGCCTCATTTTCCACCCGGGGTACATGGTGAAATTCACATCCCTCAAAGTAACCAGATATCTTCTGCACATGAAATCTGTACAGAGCCATGTTTGGATCAAGGGCGTCCCACAATCCCGACACTTGTCAGACATTAAATCCGAGTCGCCAAAGCATAGTATCCGACGTATCCCAATCTCTTTTGCCACTTTGAGTCCATGCACAAGTGCTTCATACTCAGCGACATTGTTTGATGCCGTGAAATGGATCTGCAGCACATACTTCAGCTGGTCCTTCTTTGGCGAGGTAAGCACAACTCTGGTGCCTAGCCCGGTTTTTCTTTTTGACCCGTCAAAATGCATCCTCCAGTAGTTCGGATCTGGTGGTGGTGGTTAATATTGTACCTCGGCCCAGTCCACAAAAAAGTCCGCCACAGCTTGAGACTTGATTGCTTCTCTTCTGTCATATTGTGGCGCATAAGGAGCTAGTTCAATGGCCCATTTTGCAATTCTGCCACTTGCATCTTTGTTACTCATTATCTCGAATATGGGAGCTTCACATATTACTTTGATGGGATGCTCCTCAAAGTAATGCTTTAACTTCTTAGCTGCCATATAGACACCATATGCCACCTTTTGATAGTGTGGGTAGTTCTGATTTGAGGCAGATAACACCTCGCTCAAGTAATATACTAGCCTTTGCATCGACTTACCCTCTTCGTCGCGCTCTACCACAATCACTTCACTTACAACTCGGTTGGTTGCGGCTATGTAGAGCAATATTGGCTCCTTTGATAGTGGAGAGGCTAACACTGGTGCAGTGGCTAACATATTCTTTAAGTGGGCAAAGCCTTCATCGGCCTGTGGCGTCCAAATGAACTTATCCGACTTTTTCATGAGTTGGTAGAGAGGCAATGCCTTTTCTCCCAACCGACATACAAACCGACTTAACGATGCCAGGCAACCAGTGAACTTCTGGACATCGTTAAGACACTTCGGCAGTTCCATTCGTTCAATGGCCCGGATCTTAGTTGGATTAACTTCGATACCTTGGCTGGAAATAAGAAATCCGAGTAATTTCCCAGCCGGGACACCGAAGGTACATTTTTCCGAGTTAAGCTTCATCCGGAACCTTCTTAGGTTCGCGAATGTTTGCCTGATATCGTCAAGGAGCGTTTTGCTTTCCTTGGTCTTGATAACCACATCATCCACGTATACTTGTACATTTTGACCAATTTGGTCGTGCAAACATTTTTGCATACATCTTTGGTACGTTGCCCCTGCATTACGTTAACCAAACGGCATGGTGCGATAGCAATAAGCCCCATACGGGGTGATAAACGCAGTCTTTATTTGATCATCCAGATTCAGAGGTATCTGGTATAAACCAGAATATGCATCAATGAATGACAACTGTTCACATCCAGCAGTTGAGTCTATGACCTGATCTATCCTCGGCAGTGGAAATGGATCTTTTGGACACGCCTTGTTCAGGTTCGTGTAATCGATACACATACGCCAAACCACTGCCACATTCGGATCATCTTTCTTCTTCTCCACCAGCACCGGATTAGATAGCCAATCCGGGTAAAGTACTTCCATGATAAATCCTGCTGCTAGTAACCGAGCTATTTCATCTCCAATGACTTTTCTCCTATCCTTGGCGAAGCAGCGGAGAGGTTTCTTCACCGGCCTTGCTCCGGGTCTTACGTTCAAAGAGTGC
Organism: Avena insularis; assembly: GCA_023614405.1. NCBI lineage: Eukaryota > Viridiplantae > Streptophyta > Magnoliopsida > Poales > Poaceae > Avena > Avena insularis. The sequence continues at coordinate 642,965,248 of CM042690.1, forward strand.
TCGGCCAACTCCCTCGGAACACCTTGCAAGTCTTGTGTGGACCAAGCAAAAATATCCCGATTCTCACGGAGGAAGATGACGAGCTCGCTTTCCTATTTATCATTCAACCCGGCACCAATTGTTATGGTGCGCTCTTGGAACATATCATCAACGGGCACTTTCTTAGTATCCTTTGCAGCTTGGAACGAAACGCTACCATGCGGGTTACTTAACGCCGGCATATACTGCTGCGCGGACTGAGCTAATGCCGCCACCTCTTGGATTCTTCTTTTCTCTTGCGCAATCACAAGTGACTCGGCTAAGTTAGACCCGGCTGAGGCACACTCAATGGAACGTCGGAAATCTTCGGCAATGGTAATCACTCCATTTGGCCCGGGCAACTTCATCTTCAAATAACTGATGTGGCAGCTTGCCATGAACTTGTTCAATGTTGGTCTTCCGAGTAACGCGTGGTACGCACTTTCCAAGTTCACCACCTCAAACTCCAGATTCTCAGTTTGGCAATTATCTCTCGTGCCGAACAACACGTCAACCCGGACTTTGCCTATGGGATCACAAGAAATGCCTGGTACAATACCATGGAAAGTTGTCCTTGTAGCCTGGAGCATGTTCTTCGAGATACCCAACTTGCGCATTGTATCCGCATACATGATGTTAATGCTACTGCCATTATCAATCAGTACCTTGGAGAACCTCACATTGATGTTAGGCCCAATGAATGTCGGGTCCAGCACTAATGCATATGAGCCAGGACTCGACATAAGCTTGGGATGATCTTTATTGTTCCAGGTGATTTCCTGGTCCGACCAAGGCATATACCTCGTCACCGCTGGCATTACCGCATTGACCTCCATATGTCGGTGCTGCAAGCTCTTTCTATTGGTTTCCTCTGTGGTAAACACACAGTAACTCTGATGATGCTCCCTGTACTCATTCCTCCCCTCATTTCCGGGGTGCCTCAGATCCGGCTGATGCTGGTTTTCTACTTGATGCACTGCATCCCTTCTCTCATGGTTATCATACCTCGGCGGAGAGGGAGGCAACATTAGTTGTTCCATGTTCGCTCCGGAGAGTAATTGTTTCCGGGGTAACTCCTGCCGAGGTTGATCATTCCGGGGTGCCTGAGCATTCCCCGAACCACCTTGTTCTATCTTGCGCATCCACTCACATTGCCTCGTTGTATGACCCGCTGGGTTACTCGGATTTGGCGTGTGAAATTTACACGGCTGATCCAACATCGACTCATAAGTGTACCTTGGACAATCCTTCTTTTCTTGCCACTATTTCTTCTGCTCTGGCGTCCAAGTTTTCTTGCCATCATTCCTTGGTGTCCATTGTTGCCCTCCAGTTTTCTGACGTTGATTGCTCCCTGTTCTGGGCTGATCTTGATTCACTGTCGCAACTTGTTGCGAACTGTACCGGTGATCCAGTCTGTCATCTCTCCTTTTACCTCTGTAATCATTCCTCCGGGATGATCCGGCTCCATCTCTCTGGTAGTACTCCTCATTCGACTCGTTCGACACGAGCCTAGGTTGAGTCAGATCACCCAAAGCGTACGAATCAGCAATCCGGATCATTTCTGCCAAAGTGGTTGGCATTTTCCTTTGCAACTTTTGCCACAGCTCGCTTGCATATCTGCATCCTTGCGCAAACCACGCTATGGCCTGTGACTCTATCACGCCCTCACATGAGTTTCTCACGGTACACCACCGGGTTAAGAACTCCCCGTCTGTCTCATTCGGTCTCTGCTTGCACATAGCTAGGGTCTGTGGCCTATTTGGCCTCTGATATGTACTTGAGAAATTGCTGATGAACATTTCCTCAAAATCGATCCAGCAGTTAATACTTCCGGGTGGCAAATTGTTCAACCATACCCTTGCTGGCCCCTCCAACATCTAGGGTACGTATCTCACAGCCCATCGCAAGTTGCCCGTAGCAATTTTCACAGCCATAGCATAGTTTATCAACCAATCCTCCGGCTTAGTGCTGCCGTCATACGTCTTTGTGCCTCTGAGTAACTAGAAGTTAGGTACCGGTGGCTCTTTCATGATTCGGGGTCCAAAACACGCAGGACCCAGAGGACCTTGACTTTCAATCTGCTCCGACCTATACAGTCGATCCAGTTTCAACCTGGCATCATCCGGCATCAGATCCCTGCTTCCCAATCTCGACCCTATCACATGATAGTCCGACCTTGGGTATCCTGCATTCACCATTTCCGAATCTCCATCGTTATACCGGTCTCGCTCTCGTGGCGCATCTCTCTGTTGCATACCTCGGCCGGCACTTTGCTCTTGCCTTGGTATATTCCGCTGCTGCGGTTGTCCTGCCGAGTTGCGCTGTCCGGCATTGCCATTAACAACGTTTCCTTGACCGGCATTGCCTTGGTCACGGTTACCTCGGCCAGCTTCACCTCGGCTTACACTCCATCGATCGTCATTTCTTTGTACCTCTTTTGCTTTTCCTGCCCTTGTCGGGTCATACGGAACAATCTGCTTGTTTCTCCTGGCCGAGGTTACTACCTCTTCTCTCCTTGGACCACCATGAGGGGACGATGCGGCTCCAGCAGATTTCACCAGGTTACCCACCGCCGAATGAATGATCTTGGAGGCCCCAGCTCCCTCCGGGTTTGCCCTGAGCAGTTCCTCATTTTGCCTAGTCGCGATTCGAACCAACTCATTGACCCTATCTTGCTGTCTCTGACGGGCTTCACCTGTTAGACCCTCTAACTCGGACGCAACTGCATCCGCTGCTCTGAGGTTTTTTGCCGGGGTATTATACTTCGGCAGCCCCACGGACAAACAGTTCTCTGACTCCTCAATCCTAGTGTCACCCTCTTTGTTCATTTCACTCATGAGATTTCTTCCCTTTACTTTTACAGCATCTACTTTATTTGCCTTTGCGTACTCACGCAGCGTCATGTTCAACGACTGCTGAGCCGTAGCTATCTTTTTCGCTCCCTCTAGAATTTTCTGCCTAGTTTCCTCTAGCTCGGCCTGTGCCTGAGCCGGATCTAGCACTGCTGCTACCGGGTTTTCCAAGCTATCCATAGCTTCTCTCAGTACATTCTTAGGCCTCTCTAGTGGAGGACCTCTACTTTTCCTCGGTGCCTTAGGTGTTACCTCCGGATCTGGTGCCGGATCCTTGCTCGCCGCACTGGCGCGATCATCACCTCAGCACGGTCCGGGGAGCGAGTGATACGCGCCCCGTGAACCACGCTAAGGGGTGGCTTCCCTGCCTCGACGACGTGCCGCGGATGAACGCATGATACGTCCACAACAACGTAGACCTTGTGCGCACCAAGCTTGACGAAGAGGTCGTTGCGCGGAAGTGGGCGCGTGCCGAAGCAGCCAGCGTTGTTGCTGACGAAGTCCAGCGCTCCAAAGCGCTGAACGAGCCCGGAGACGATGCGTTCGTCGGTGCCGATGAGGTTTCCCGTCCGGATCTTCACCCCTGCTAGCGCCGCTAGCCCCACGGTGGGTGCCAACTGTCGTGGTGGTGGCAGATGCCATGGATAGGCTAAAGGTGGGGACTAATAGCATTAGGGGAATCCAGGGAGGGATAGTGAGGTTATTCCCCACACAGAAGGTTAGTATTTGATTCACTTCCAAGGTTACAAGTGCTCCTAGAGCTGTATTGACGAGAGGAGGAAGAAGGAACTCTCTTACTCTCACCCATAGTTAACCCGTACAAGACCAACTAGAGATCAACCCTTAGAACCTAAAACCAATCAGAATAGCCCCGCCCCTTCTTCAGAGGCCCTAACCCTCCTTATATAGGGGTGGCTAGGTCTCCACTTAGGACATACGTGGAGGCATATTCCAGGGAATATGCCTCCTCCCAAAATAGCAAACCGACTAGGCTGCTTTTCCCCCGCGTCACCCATGCAGAGGCTACGTGAGCCTCTGCGGCGCCTGCATTAGCCGACACGAGCATCGTCACCTCTATCGGCCACGCCTCGGTGGTCCTTCCCTTGTTCGCTTCGCTCATGCAGTGCGTACCGGGGCTTCTTTTGACCAGCGAGATTCCTTCCTTCTCCTAGAAGCTTGCCATGACCCGGATCGTAGTTGATCCGGTCACACCTGTTCCTGCATACAAGTTAGATTTATCTATCCGGCTCACTGCTTAAGTCGGATGAGACTCGGTTAGGTGGACACCCCCTGGTCCGGGTTACCCCGAGATTCGGTCTGCCTTGAGGTAACTCGGCCAGCATTCGCTTTGACCTTGCCGTACCTCGGCTAACTCGGACTTTATACCCCGGCGTGATCCTACCCAGGGGTATCCCCCAACAGTTCATGCAGGTCCTGATGCGGCGTTGGTGGTATAGCGACAGCTCCTGCGCTGTCGCTCGCTCGAGGCGGAATTTCTCGCGCTCGGCTAACTCCTTGCGCTACGCCTCCTCTAGTCCCAGGCAGGCTTCCTCCACCTCTGTGGCCGTCGCGGTTGGAGGGATCAGTGTAGAGAATGGATCTGGCGGGGCAACCGTGTTGCCCGCCATGTAGATCGTGTTGAAGCTATTGGATCTGGCGCGGAAGTCCTCAGGGGACTCCGAGACAGAGTCGAAATCGAAGATCCCAAGGATGGAGGAATCCTTGAAGTCCTCAGGGTTGGAGACCTGCGTGATGGAGTCCTCCCGTGATGCTGCGGTGATGGATCTGTTGACCGAGGCAGGGGTCGCGGAGTCAGCATCGTCGTGGAGGGCCGCGTCGTCCGCAGCGGCGTTGGTCTCGACCGCGTTGCTGGCGGCCGAGCCGTATTCGGTGGCGAGGTGGCTGATGGAGCGGACCTGCTCCTCCGAGAGCAGATCACGGCGTGGCGGCGATCCGCCGATGATCACCGTTGCCGCCAGGTCGATCGCGTCGGTGAAGCCGACGAACAGGTTGATGGTGTCAACCGGCATTATCGTGTTGTGGGTGATCGGACGCGATGCCGGGATGTAGCTGCTGGGCAGGATCTATAAGATCCCACCGATGGCGATCATGCGATCGGTGGCGATCGGTCGATCGATCGATGAGTAGGGTCTCGCCGCAGAACTCAGGCCAGTCTGGCTAGGCCCCACGGTGGGCGCCACTATCGTGGAAATGGCCATGGCAGTCGCTGCCATAGGCAGCGATTGATAGAATCGGGGGCGAGAGCTGGCGGCCATCTGCGGTGCGAGATGGGGGCGGATGCACATGGGTTTACCCAGGTTCAGACCCCCGGAGGGTAAATACCTACTCCTGCTAGATTATATTGATGGAGAGCGAGTTACATGGGTGGCGAGCTCGGCGTCTAAGCAACGAGTCGCTTGAAAGGGTGTATGATGGAACGTAAGTCCTTAGAGTACCCTAGGGAGGTTTATATAGGAGGCACCTCGCTAGGGTTTACAGTTTACAACCGAACAAGATATGGATTCGGAGGTTTGACCTAATCCGAATGGGCTTCGAGTACTCTTCTGGGCCTCCAGTCTCCAATCGTCGGGTCTTCTCCTCAGTCGCATTCCAGTCGCCGTTCTGTAGGCCCACTCGCTAGGCTTTTGGCCTGATCGAAACATCCTGCTGGGCATACCCCATTCGGCATATCCCCATCACCTCACCATCACTCGACCTGATATTTCATCTGCACTTAACCGTGTCTGCTAATTTATTCATGCCCCTCAAGAGCCTCACTTGACTGCTATCAAGCGTATTCCGCACTACGTTCACTCCACTACTACTTATGGACTACATCTATGGCCGGCGCCTTCTGGTGTACTATCGGCTTTCAGTGATGCGGGTTGGGCTGGTAACCCAGATGATAGGCGGTCCATGGGGGGATATGCAATATTCTATGGTCCTAATCTGATCGCCTAGAGTGCTCGGAAACAGGCTATGGTTTCTCGCAGTAGCACTGAAGCTAAGTACAAGGCGGTTGTTGAGGCCACTGCTGAGCTTATTTGGGTCCAGTCCCTGCTTTGAGAGTTGAAGATCTCTCATAGTCAGCCTCCTATCCTTTGGTGTGATAACATCAGTGCCACATACCTCTCATCGAATCCGGCATTTCATGCCCGAACGAAACACATCGAAGTTTATTATCATTTTGTGAGGGAACGTGTTGCACAGAAGTTTCTGTAGATCAAGTTCATCTCTTCTAAAGATCAATTTGTTGATATCTTCACCAAACTGTTGTCTCTTCCTTTGTTCATAGGCTATACACACAATCTTAACTTACTGAACACTTCAGGCCACAGTTAAGATTAAGGGAGGGTGTTAGACTGTATTTGTATACAACTGTATAACCTTTGTAACTATATATGTATTGTACCTCTTGGTACCCATATATAAAGAGATAGGCCACGCACCAGATGCGTTGAGCCAGTTCCCACCCAAATGTTTGTCTAACACTTGTTTGCTTGACATCCGACGAAATCCCCAACGTTCTCTTTTCCACAAAACCCTAAGTCCATCACCATGGGCATTGCTGAGATTACACCTCGTCAATTAGCGCCGTCTGTGGGAAACCTAAACGCTGGAGTCATGGATTCGGCGGACCCCTTTTCATCAAGCAACAATCCAACATAAGCAAAACCACGCCCACCCACCCCGGTTTTGGTACCCGCCGATTTCAACAGTGGATCTGATCTCATCATCGAAAGTTTCCACTTCTAGGTGGAGGATCCCAAAGAATCGCACCCCCGGCTCTGGTCTCATTAGGACCGTCCGTCGAAAAAACTACGCCTATCGCAATAGCTGCGTCATCCGTTAGATCTTCCAAAGAAGTCGTGATGCAGATTGAAGCAGCCGACGAAAACAATGAAAACACAACAGGTCTAGGGGATCTTGATGGTCTTTATGATGATCTCTCCTTCGGATCATACCTCCAGCTAACCACGTCTCACAGATCAAGTCTCATAAACGTCAAACCCGAAGAAAGTGACAAAAGTATCGACTTCAGAATTAGGATGGCTAAATTCTACGTAGAGCAGAAACTGCTGGATTTCACCGACCCACCAGACAGTGTCTCCCTTAGTTTCGACGATGACATTACTAGTTCATATACAAACCAGCACCAAGTGTGCGTGATCATCAGAGATGCCTCAACTCATCAAGACTCCAACGGTAACCCTATTTTTGACCCTAATGATATCTTATCAAGCGATAATGCAGGAAACCACGAAAATGAAGGAAATTGCAGAAACAGAGAAGACCCAACAAACAACCGCGTAACCCCATGAGGAGGAGAACCACGTGGAAGCGAGAGGCAAACTCTCCGGCTACCAGCCGAAGCATGGCAAAAAGCAAGATCAGCAATTTTGGGTGAAGTTCCGATGACAGCTGATGCCATGCACGAAGATCTACTGGCATACCAATATTTACTTCATCACAAAAAAGAGACCTGCTAAGAATGTAGAGGCAGCTCGATGAAAGGAAAAGACTAGCTGACGAATCCAGCCTTCGACGGGCCCAACTAAGTTCTACTCGAGGACCGAGAAGCCTAACTGGAGGAGTGTAGCCAAGGAGGGGAGCCTCACGGCTGCAAAACATACCCGAAGTCGAAAGAAATGAGATGACACGAGATCTTGATTTATCATTCATGTCAGTAGATCCAACAGGACATATCAAAGCAAAAACTACCCAAGCTGCAATCGTAGCCGCATAAACATACTTGCTCACAACTCAACCTACACCCGACGATCCTCGTGCAGCTCTTCATTGCTCCGCCCTGATGAACCTTGGCATGGTAGGAGTATCTCTCGCACAAGAAGAACAAGGAATCACACGACAACTCGATAGATCCCCACGCCGTCGCAGCAGCCCTCGGCAAGTGGGTCACACCCGACGATCACGATCGCCATATCAAGTCCACTTCTCAGGGTTAAAACCAAGAAACGATGCAAGAAACGATATTACACAATGCAGGATCGACAAATCCAGGGAAGAGCATAGAATTCAGAGGCATTATGATCGTGAAAGTGAAGACGAACACGAACTATGCGGAGCTAGTTGCTTTACCCAACGGGTTCGCAAAACTCTAGTACCAAAGGACTTCAAATTGCCCCATGATCGCCAGAAGTACGATGGTCTCCAAGAACCCGAAGCTTGGCTGGCGGATTATCTGGCAACTGTCAAATTACAGGGTGGCTCAAAAGACAAGCTTGTAGCTGCACCTCACCAGTGCCGCATGATCTTGGCTAAGACAGCTACCTGAAGACTACATCAGTAGCTAGAACGATCTAGAGGACAAATTCATCTAAAATTTCAACTCCACATTCAAGCAACCCGCGTCTTTGGAACAATTGCAAGCATGCCAGCAAAAACCGGGAGAACCAGTACGGGCTTTCATTCAACGATGGAACATTATAATTTTTTTAGCTAAAGCTATATCCGACAAAAGGGCAATCGGTGCCTTCAATGATGGGCTTCGTCGACAAGAGTTCATCGAGGAGTTGGGACGAGTCAAGCCCAAGACAATCTAATAGTTGATGGACATGGCAAATCGTTGGGCCGACGGAGAAGATGCATTGCATAATAAAATAGCCCATTCACTCGAAGAAGACAGGGATAGGCGCAATAACAACCCAAGACAACGAAACAACGAGCGGTACAACAGACCAAGCTATGTCGCGACTGGTGTCTCTAGAGGGGACAACCGAAGAAGCGACGATTACAACAATGGGTATCGCTACAATAGGGATGATACCGGCTGAAGCCAACCACAACAGCGATACTGGCCAAGAAATCGAGACCCACCTATGTCTGCGGGGCAAATGTTGGAAGGACCCTGCAATATGCACTTATACGTTGAATCAATAGGCAAGAGGCGATCCAACCACCTCCTAAAGGATTGCCGAACATTTTTAAAGATGCAGGAGTTATGCAATGCAAGGGTAACCGGGGCAACAAATCGAGGCTATGCTACCACACCTGGCGCTTTGGCCATAGGCGCACCACCACCACCACCGGGGCATCCGCCAGTTGGGCAGCCGAAAAATACAACAAACCAAGAGGATGAGTACCCTAGGTCAAAAGGAGCAATGTCGATGATACAGAAAGGGTGGCCCTCCAATAGGACACAAAAATTGATCACCAGGCAAGTAAATATGGCGGTAATAGTGCCACCGCCTACACCCGAGTATCTCCATTCGCCAGAACAAGAAATTACCTTCAAAAGAGTTGATCACCCACTTCGGGTTTCACGACCGGGTCAATCAACATTAATAGTGGAAGCACAAATCAGCGGGTTTGACATCAGCAAGGTTTTCTTGGATATAGGGAGCAACATCAACCTCATTTACGCCAACACTTTACGGGCAATGAATTGGTCCCTCACAAACCTCACGCCCACATATACAACTTTTCATGGGATAGTTCCAGGCAAAGCTAAAACTCCTCTGGGCAAAGTCCACCTCGCTATAGTTTTCGGATCAAGGAGCAACTTCAGGCGTGAAAAACTAGAGTTTGAAGTCATGCATTGGCCATCACAGTACCATGCGATCCTAGGATGACCAGCTTTCGCTAGATTCATGGCAGTACCCTACTATGCATACCTGGTGCTGAAAATGCCAGCCCCCAATGAGGTCATAACAGTGAAAGGAAGTTCCAGCCGCTCGGATAGCTGTGATCGAGAATTCAACAAAATATCAGAATCCTTCGGGATGGAGACACAATTTGGCCAGCTGAAAATAGCGAATGAAGAACTACTACACGAAGGACGTGTCCCCAGTGAACGGATCTCGGAAGATCAGGTACACCACGCACCCGCAAAAACTACCTATCCGGCCTCCACTGTTGGTCCCGCATAGGAAGGCGCGTTTAATTTCCCAAATACAAGATATTAAGCAAATCAATCACTTTTCTCTCCGGTCCGCTGCGCAAACGTGGCACCTCTAGTCGAAAAGATGAAACCCCCTCGAACCAACACAGAGCACGATGAAGCACCTCAAGACAGAAGCTGCAGATTTTAGGAGGATTCTTTATTTTCATCGAATTTAATATCCAATAAGACTAACAGCCAGGCGGACACGCAAAACAATGTATCCCCAATATCTTACGATAAGTAAATAAGAGCTTACTGCAATAAGATTTCAAGATTTAAGCAACTCCGTACACGGGGGATCCGATAATTACGCTAAGCTTGCCCAATCATCGGGTCCAATGTAACATGCAAATAAGAGGTGTATTGTGCGAACAAGCAAAATCTCGTATAAATATACGACCTTTTTGACAAACACAATGACATCGCACCATATTTTCTCTAAAGTACAAAGTTACACAACGAATAAAAACAGTCATATGGCAAAATTTATGAAGAAATCCTCGTCTGCTTCTAGGCACCTTCGCACAATCCTAATTGCAAGACTACGGGCGGTAGCGTAATGAGGTGCCATACTAACAAGACCACTACCAGGAGGAGGAGGCAGCCCCGACAATACAACATCCAAGTCCAGGATTGGATGATGCGCGTGCACCCAAGAAAGCGCAAGTTTGGCACCCGCCACAAGCTGGAGCTTTACAAAATGATGAATCCTCTCACCCTGCCGAAATTTTGCCAGCAAATCAGATAGAGTCTGGGGCTGAGGATCCCGGGGAAACATGGCATTGTATACAATGGTCAATGATATATGGCAACACTTGACAAACTGCTCCACCTCTGAAACATGATATTGAAGCAAAGTCACGGCGTAAGCATGGCGGTGGTCAATCCAAAAATCCATTTCAAAATTCTGGGAAGCCGACACAAGAGCTTGAATTCGATTGCGTAGACGTTGGGTTTCCTCCCTCTTGCACATTCGAATACCTGCAGAACAAAAAAGGAGGAGAGGAAAAATTGATATCCCACAAAAGGGAGCAACACAAAATAACAAGGACTTACACAACATCTTCTCGCTGGCCTTGGAAATCTCCTCTAGAAAATATGCTTCACGATCCAGGGCTTGGCGCATTTTCAATTGAGCAACATCCACCATTGATTGAACAACCCGATGTTTCCCTTCAAGTGTCTTCACATGCTCAATTTTCTCAGCATACAACGGCAGGTCTACTGCGTGTACAATGGTAGTATCGGTTGCACCCAATCTAGAAGAAGATGGGATTGCATTCGATGTCTAGGCAGGCATAGAGGGAGCCGACGAATCGCTCAGTATCTGGTAGAGCACACGAAAAATACAGAGCCTTCAGCATACAAAGGGCAACACATGTGCATATATGTATAGAAACTTCTTTCATCAAAAGGAAGCGCTCAAGTAGCAAGATAAGTTAAAGTTCATTACAATAACAGCACATGAAAAACTACAAAACAAATCTATGGGATAGTCTTTTCTATAGACAAGGTCACACTGGTAGATGGAGTGCCAGCTACAGGATTAACAAGGGCAGTAGCCGAAGAAGGGGAACTAGTCGAAGAAGGGGCAGCTGATTTCTCCAGACCCGAGCCTATGCCCAAAAGCAACCGGGAATAGTTCTTGGCCCTCTTAATGAAAGGCTTCAATCAACTGCTTGGCCATTGGAAGTGACTGGGACAGAGGAGCTAACCTTCTGCCAGTCAACTTTTACGCCATGTGCCATTGCTAAAGCCATCGAATTCTCCGCGCCACTCTTCGACTACGTCACGCTATAGCCAACGAGCGGGCTCGGATCAGCACCAAAGACTGCGACAAGATTGTTTAGATCAGCCGGCACCTCATTTGATGGAAAAACTTTGGCGTGTAAGCTCTTGAAGGCACATCGTGAGTGGACAAGGAGGTTACGCCCATGAACAATGTTAGCCTCCAAAATGCTAACAACATCCGATAAAGGGTCGACCTTCTTATCTTCGTCCAATAGTAAATTCTGGCATGTCAGCTCTGCGCATCAGGAAAAGGGTTAAAGAACAAGAAGAGAAAAATAAAAAGGGTACCAAAAAAGAAATCTTTCCTTAAAAAACAGAAAACTTACGAGCTAAGGAAGCATTAAGGGTCTCCGAGCGCTTCCGAAGATTCTCATCTCGAGTGGCAACTTATTTGGCCTTCTCTTCGGCATCAGCGCTAGCCTTCTGCTTGGACTCCTCCAAAGCTTTCTCGACAACCCGAAGTTTTGCCTCCAGATCGTCAACACGCTTCATCGCTTCGTCCCGGATGACCTTGGACTCTTTGGCAATGGCTAAAGAAATCAGGAAGTAATACAAAAACTCAGAAAAATGGGAAGGAGTGCAAAGTCATAAAAGATGAAAAATATACGTTTTAGACCTTCAACTTCATTACAAATCTTAATGAAGTGAGAGGCCATATCAACCATATCATGCATCACATGCTGCAAAGAAGAACATCAGGAAAAACAATCAAAGGAGAAGCCATGACTAAGTTCAAAGCACAGATACACTTACGTCTTGCATATCCACCTCGACAGAGTTTTCAGATATCACCACAACTTTGCCAGCCAGTTTTCTTCTTTTTGCGGAGGCGGTTTTGGTGAAGTGGCAATATCTTTCTGGATAATTTGCCCCACAGGAGATGCGTGCAACTCCTTTGGGTCCATGGATGGCTGTGGAGATCTTGCAGAAGGAGGGGCAACATATGTACCAGGAGGAGATAGAGGAGGATCTTCCCCATCATCACCACTGCAAGATCAAACACAAAAAGATCAATCGACATGCTCATCCGAAAAACAATAAAGGGGCAGAAAGTACTTACAAAGAAACGTTCTACGTAAAGCAGAATAGATTTATTTGGGGAGGAGCCGGCAAAACTGGGATGGCACGCAGAGGCTTTGAGCCAATGGAGTCATCCGAGTATTTAATCATCTTTGTTGTAGAGCGTTTTATTTTCTCACCAACGGGCTCCACACAAAAATCTTCAGAATGAGCCGATGGAAGAGACGATGTCCTCGAGGAAGATTCTGCGATAGATGACTCCATCTCCTTGTCAGCAGCAATCCCAGTCATAGGAAGATTGTCAGATGTAGAAGGATCAGCTGGGAGCTCGCCGTTTTCAGGGAGAGGAGGCAAGGAGGATAGATGATCATAATCCTATACGATAAAAAGATCCACAATCACAAAGGAGGATAATCATAAAAACAAAGAGAAAGAAATCACATTAGAATAGCAAGCCATGGAAATTTACCTTTGGAAGGCGGTTTTTCTTGCCAAATGGCTCTGCACGACAATTTGAGGGGACCAGGATTTTCTTGGTCAGCATGGTGAAGTTCAGAACCCTTTTTTCATAGGCCCTGAGGGTAAGGTCCTCCGGTGAAATCCTCATCGGGTCCTTCTTGCCAGTATACGCCCACATACTAGCAAGCCTTGCCTAGAGAGGCTGCACACGAACCCACAGAAAATATGCCAGGATTTGTAGTCCCGACAATTCCTTGCCAACCTCATGGCACAGTTTTTCAATATGGGCAAGAAGGGGTTCAATATCCGTCATTTCTTCGAGAGTGGGATGTTGATCCCAAGAATCAAGTTTTCGACAAGACTTTTTTGGGTCAAATGGGGCTAAGCCAAAAGATTGACCGTCGACCGACTGATACTTGATGTAAAACCATTTGGTTTTCCACCCTTGGATGAAATTAGTGATCTTAAAATCAAAAGAGTCGACATCGAAGCGAACAGAGAAAATGGCGCCACCAACATCATGAATGATGGTGTCGGTGGCATTCCGACGAACATAGAAGAAATACTTCCACATGCCCTAGTGAGGATGGATCCCGAGGAAGCATTCACAAAGAGTAACAAAGCAAGCTACGTGAAGCATAGAATTGGGCGTGAGCTGATACAGGTGCATGCCATAGACGAAAATAAGACCACGAAGGAATTCATGGACAGGGAGAGAAAGGCCATGGAATAGAAAGGAGAGAAACATTACCCTCTAGCCTGATTCAGAGATTGGAGAAGCTTCATCCCTAGGGAGCTTGAAGGTGCCCTCCTCCAGATGGTCGGAGTTCCATGCCTCACGCAACTACCGCATAGTGCAGTTCAAAGGGGACCATCCGATAGACCTCTTTCTGATGGCCTTGGCAGCCGTGGCGGAAGTCCCCACCTTGCTCTTGCCCATGGTGGTGGAGGAGCAGCACTAGCACGCGGAAGAACAGCTGGAGTAGACGAGAGAGACAGAGGAAAGTAGGGGCGTAAGGAAGAAGACGAAGCTAGCGAAGAAGGGGTAAAAGGCAGTAAAAGAAATCCCCTTCCCTTTATAAAGAGTCAAGGCACACAACTTAGACCGTTCGATATAAAATTGAATCGTCATAAACACACGATGGTGAAACGTGCCAAAAGATTCCATAAAGGAAAAAATCTTAAGCAGTTATTACTGTGGTAAAAACAGGAGAACCTCGCACGACGCCTTAATCTTCGCGCGAAAAAGGGGACATGCAGTCAAAAAACTCCGCCGAACACGCCACCCACGCGTCATCATTACTGTTGCACGGTCCCACGTTCGAAAACGTCCCATCGAGACGTGTCTTCTGGGAATCAACAGTGTAAACTCGTCATTAGTGGCGTCATAGCAAAACAAGTCGTAAATAGAATTGCGGCTCTGTAAAAAGGACAGGGACCCGAAGAAAAGAAAATTTGGAGTTGAAGTAAATTCCTCCACGAAAAAGATTGAGACTACAATCGAATACAAATATCTCGATTGTAGCATCAGGGGCTACACCTATCGGGAGCGCTGGCCGCGCACCCGACAAAAATTTAAAGGAACGCTAACGCCATAAATACAGTGCAAGTTTTCGAGCCTATGCCCGATGCATACATCCGAACATAGCCTTGGGGGCTACTCCTACCAGGAGCATTGACACGCACCTGACAAAGAAAGACAGATAATTATCTTTCAACAATTACTCCTATTGGGAGCTCCTACAGAAACAAGAAAACTTTGGTAATTCCAACAACCAAACAAGGCGGCCGACAAAAATCAATAAATCTCGGATCACGCCCGACACGACAAAACTCCGAATGTCGTGTCCAAGACATGAAGGTAAGACCCCATGATTCGTCCTGTGTGGCCTGGTAATAGCACAAGAATGCGCTCTGCTAGTAAAATATCCGTATCAATGATACGATGAAAAATCCTGACAGACGTGTTAGGTACCCGATAAAATAGAACTGAGATTTAGTATTCGATAAGACCTCAGTGGCTCGAACTGAATTACACCAGTTATAATTCCGAGTTTAGGCCCAGGGACTTGAGTTTGATGTAGGTCAACATTGTTTTTCCCAGGAGCAATTAACTGATTCTCGATCCGTCAGAAGCATCGGGCTTGTTGAACCAAAATCCTCACAAAAACTAAAAAACCATAAAAACAATGCAAGGAAAAAAATATCTTTGAGACTCAACCAGAATTTATGATTTAGGTAGAGTCTTGAGGGCTACTAACATGGGTACGGTTACTCGGGTGCTTATGATTTGTTACTCTGGTTGTATAAAAGGCTCGGCCCATAAAGATTCAAGATGATATCCCAAAGAAGCAACCGATGAAAGCCTTAGTTGTATTAGGAAAGGAAATGTAAACTAACGTTGTGTTGGAATTGTAATCATACATATGTAACCTATCCGTATACAACTTTGAGACCCGACCTATTATATATAGGATAGGAGAAGCCTAGGAGGAGGTACTGGAAAAAACCCCAAGCAATCTGTAATAGTTTTGTTCATCAAGTAATCAGGTGACTTTGACTCCTTGTTTGCCTGACATCCGATGAAATCCCCAGCGTTCTCTTTTCCGCAAAACTCTAAGTCCATCACCATGGGCATTGCCGAGATTACACCTCGTCATAGTGAGAGGACACAGAGATGTAATTCCCGTAGTTCTTTCCAAGGAAGCTACGTCTATGTTGGAGAGGTGTCGGGGCAACACAAGGTCACCCGAGCGCCACAAAGGCCTCACCTTCTTCTACGGTGAGCTCCACCACAAAGGTGGCCTCACAATCCACTAACTGGTGACCTTGAAGGCGCTAACCGAAACCTTTACAACAAGGTTGAGGGGAGACTCCATAACTCAATTGGAGGCCCTCAACGACACCACTAAGGTTCACAATAATTGCCCTAGCTCCGAGGATGCCCTACACCGTCTAGGGTTCCAAGAACCCAAGACTAACAAGATCCACACATGATGGGTGGGGGAAATCATGATTCCTTTGGTGGAAGTGTAGATCTAGGTCACCTCTCCCACTCCTAAAAAGATAAGAGGTTTGAGTGGCTAGGAAGAGATATTTAGAAATATTGAGCTCTTGTATTAATGGGGAGAGAGAAATTGAAGAGTTAGATGGGGAGGAGGAAGAAGGGTGCCTAAAATAGGCCCCCTTCAAACTAAACCGTTGCAACCCACATACACCACTGGTACTACCGGTGGGCAACCGGTATTTCTGGTCAGCCCACTCCAACCGCTCAAAAGCTGACTGGAGAGGCTCCTAAAATGGACGGAAGTTTTGGCCCAATGCGAGCGGGACTACCGACCTATACTATCGGCCAAAGTTCTGGCCCAAGTTCCAGCAATTAGAACACTTCAAACAGAAGTATCACTGAACCGAACTAGGGTACCGGTAGAACTTGGATCATAACTAGAGCCAGAAATACTGGGCCGCGAGACCCCTGGCCGGAACTACCGGCGGCTGGGCAGTACTACCGCTCATGGGTACCGAAGGAAGTGGCCAGGTAGTGCCAACCGGAAGTTCTGGTCAAGGTTGACCGATAGTACCGGTCCAACTTCCGGCACTAATTCCATCAATTAGAACACTCCAAATAGAGAGTTACTGAATATGACCGGAACTTCGGCCGATACATGAGTCGAAACAATCGCCTAGGCTAGCCCTGGAGAAAGTTGCGGGTGGAACTATCGATGGATGGCCGATACTTCCGGACAGGGCAGAAACAACCCAAACACTTCTAAAGATCGCTCTCTCGCTGAACAATAGGAAGGCTATGGAGGTGCAAGTATAGTTTGTGCAAGAAAACGTGATTTCCCACAATCTTCCTAGGTGGACCCCCTCTTGATAGTATAGCCTCTTAAAACACAAAATAGAGAGAAAGACTAAATAAGGGGCACCGACTTCACGAGTCTTCGGGAGATGAGTCCATACACCAAAATGTCCATAAATAAAACCTGCAACTTAGGCATATGGTTAAACCACAAGTGGAGTTGTCCTCAACACCAAAATACTTAGAGAAATCAATATCTTTTCACCATTGATCACTCGTAGGCCAACGGAGTCGTTGGCATCCAAAGATGTGGATCAAAAATATGTAAATAAGCTTCAAACGATATCACATTTTAACCCACAAGTTTTAGCTTTGGCAAGTATCATAATTACCACTAGACTTCTTTTCAATCAAATAACTCCTTTCAAGAGTGCCATCAAGTCTATCAATAAATCTATGGGGTTGAGTATCTATAAGGCTAGACTCTTAAGACAATTAAACATCAACCAGGAAATTATTAGAGGCTTCATCAATATACTTTTAATCATGTCAAGTGTAGAAATCAAGACAATGTATTATAGAGGATACAATATTCTTCTCAAGCTGGATAAAGATTTTAACATAGTGCATCAAAGCTCTAACTCAACTCTTATGAAACCTAACATAAGTAAGTGCATCCATTGTATAAACATAAAACATAACTTACCTAAGAAAGCATTAAAAAATAGCGGGATACATGATTGCACAAAATGTTTTATCGAATAAGAACATTGCACAATACTCTACACATGCGGAAGTAACTTCCCCAAGCTAGAACTTTTGCAAGAACCAAACTTGAATAGATTACTACAAGAAAAGAGAAAATACAATTATGTCGAACATGATCTGGCCAAACTATGCCGAACTATGTTGTGTTTCATTCTATGACGAACTATCCCAAACTAAGTTGTGTTTAATTTTATGCCGAACAATGCTTTGTATTTATATTTATGTCGAACTGTGTGAATTTGAGCCGAATTATGGTGAAATGCCGCCAAATTTGTCGAAAGCACGCCTGTCTGGGAACCCCACCTGGGAACGCGACCTGGGAACACGAGTTGGAATTCGGCAATTTCTAGGTCGAAAGTTCCATCCATCCGACACTAAATAGCGCCGGATTTTGGCCTGGAAACGCCCAACAAGTGGAGGTGCTCTTAGTTCAATGTTTCGGTAATACTAAGCAGATGCGGACCCTTAGATGGCCACATCCAACGACTCAAGAGTCTAAATCAATGTGGAGGCTCCTAGCTAGGTGAGTTTTACTATTTTTAATAGGTTTGTTGTGAACCTATCATATTGTCTTGCTGGGTTTGAATTTGTCTATGGTCCTGCTAAATATTACAGTTTGGTTCAATATGTTTTTAGTCTTATATGGTTCTAGGCTTGTACACATATGACCTGTAGCCTCACCGTTTGAGGTTACCACACTACTATTTATGCAACCAAACAAAGTGTTCCGTTTCTATGAAACCTAATACAACCCATCAAACACGCACATCATTTTTTGACGGCCTTTCTAACCATATTAATGCGGGCAACCAAAGGAATAGAGAATTTGGCATGACCTGATCCGTGTATGCAGTCTATGCGCATGTAACTTGCACCTGTGGGACAAACCTAAACACACCCGTAGTATGTACGTCTACAATGTATACTGGGTGATTGTGCATGGATAAGAAGGTAGTTGTGTTGTGGGCTTGTGGCCACGTACACACCTCTATTTCCATCTTTGCTATAGTACTACCCAAAGTGGACTAGTAAAAACAGGTAAAACAACCGTCCACACGTGCAAACGGCGTGAGAGACCTCACAAGCCCAGCCTTTTGAGCTCGGAAGCCTCTAGTTCTCTCTCGAATCCGATTTCCACCGCAAGATCCACGCCCCCCCGCGAATCCTAGCCTTCCGATCCCGAATCCTTCCACGAGAATCCCGCCCCGGCGCCCCCAAATTTCAAATTTCGAACGCCGCGTCCGTTAGCCGCGGCCCCCTTCCCCCTTCCTCTTCTCCTCTCCAAATCCCCAATTCCCCATTCAACAATCCCACCCACCCCGACACAGAACACCCACACCCAAAGCCCTAGCGAGCACACATCCTCTGTGTGCCCGCCATGGCCCCCGCTACGAAGCCCCCGCTGAAGTCCAGCTCCTCGCACAACGCCGCCGCAGGCGCCGGCGGAGAGAAGACCATCGAGGAGATGTACCAGAAGAAGACGCAGCTGGAGCACATCCTGCTCCGCCCGGACACCTACGTCGGCTCCATCGAGAAGCACAAGCAGCAGCTCTGGGTGTACGAGGGCGGCGCCATGGTGAACCGGGAGATCAGCTTCGTCCCCGGCCTCTACAAGATCTTCGACGAGATCCTCGTCAACGCCGCCGACAACAAGCAGCGCGACCCCTCCATGGACTCCCTCCGGGTCGACATCGACGTCGCGGGGTGCTGTATCTCTGTCTACAACAACGGAGACGGCGTACCCGTCGAGATCCACCAGGAGGAGGGCGTCTACGTGCCAGAGATGATCTTCGGCCACCTTCTGACTAGCAGCAACTACGACGACAACGAGCGGAAGACCACCGGAGGGAGGAACGGCTATGGCGCCAAACTCACCAACATCTTCTCTACGGAGTTCGTCATCGAGACTGCTGATGGGCGCCGGCAGAAGAAGTACAAGCAGGTGGGATAATCACTGACTCCATGAGCGCTTTACAGTTGATTTTCGGTGCTCTGCTTGTTGTTTGGGGGTGGATTAGATAGAACAGAGACATCTGACAATGATTGTAATTAGTAGTTGCATTTCGTTGTGACCACTCTATAGTTAATCTGCTGATATTGGACTCTGATACCGTTGTAGTTCTTTTTCCTTACCGCAAAGGACATCTTAATAGTAGATTGGACTATCCGTGTTATTTAATTGACCTAAAAGGATTAACAGTGTGAAGGGCCAGTTCATAATTTCTCGTCTGTATGGCCTGGCTGCATCAGTTCTTTTAGTTGTTACTGACCTGAGTCTCGTCGTGTATGATATTTTGTAGAAATGACCAGTTAGGTTTAACAAGATGGATATCTAATTTAAACCTGACTATTAGGTTGAGCATGGTACACTCAGTGTTAACTATTCGTTTGGTACACTCAGTAGGGATATTAACGAATGTCTCTTGTCGCTTCACGTGGTGCTTGATATAGCATGACATTGATAAAAAAATGCCTGTGCAGGTCTTCTCTGAAAACATGGGGAAGAAGTCAGAGCCTGAGATTAAAAAGTGCAAGCAGTCAGAGAACTGGACCAAAGTTACTTTCAAGCCTGATCTTGCAAAGTTTAACATGACCGAGCTCGAAGATGATGTTGTGGCACTCATGAGGAAGAGAGTAGTTGATATGGCGGGCACTCTTGGCAAAACCGTGAAGGTCGAATTAAATGGCCAGAAGGTGCCAGCAAAATGCTTCCAAGACTACGTGAAACTGTATATTGACTCTGCTTCCAAAGAAGGAAATATGCTACCAAGGTTTGACATATTTTTGACCAATTTGGGTAATATCCGTGAAAAGTTCCTACAGAACTATTTGTGCTAATATACATCTGTCTTTCTTTCAGTAATTACATAAAGGTAAATGATCGCTGGGAGGTGTGTGTGAGTCTAAGCGAAGGCCAGTTTCAGCAGGTAACTGTGGGCTAGGTTCATGTGCAGCTCCCTTCTTGCGTGTGGTACAATTATATCTCAGTCATCAAGTTTGGGCCGCAGGTCAGCTTTGTAAATGGAATAGCGACCACAAAAGGCGGTACTCATGTTGACTATGTTGCTAACCAAGTTGCCACTCATGTGATGGGCGTTGTGAACAAGAAGAACAAGCATGCTAACATGAAATTGCATACAGTGAAGGGATACCTTTGGATCTTTGTTAATGCGCTCATTGACAACCCTGCCTTTGATTCACAGACCAAAGAATCCTTGACCACTCGTCAAGGAAGCTTTGGGTCCAAGTGCGATCTCTCTGAAGATTTCCTTAAGAAGGGTATGTGATGAGTTAACTTTGGTATGCTGGATTTGTCTAATGTGGATGCTTCACTAATACTAACGTTCACCTCTTACAATTGCAGTTGAAAAATCAGGTATTGTTGACAGTCTCCTTTCTTGGGCTGAGTTCAAACTAACCAAGGAACTAAAGAAGACTGATGGAACCAAGAGGACAAGTCTTCTTGGCATTCCTAAGCTGGAGGATGCAAATGATGCTGGTGGGAAGGACTCCGATAAGTGCACCTTGATCCTTACTGAAGGAGATTCAGCAAAGGCTCTTGCTGTGAGTAGCACAAACCTATTAAATGCTATAGTATAGACTTTTACTGTCATACTTAAGAGTTCAGTTTTTTTCCTCTGTAGATGGCTGGCACGGGTGTTGTAGGAAAGAATTATTATGGTGTGTTTCCTCTCAGGGGTAAATTATTAAATGTGAGAGAAGCAAGTCATAAGCAGATAATGGAAAATGCAGAGATTCAGAATATAAAGAAAATATTAGGTCTGCAGCAAGAAAAACATTATGATAGCACTAAAGGCTTGAGATATGGCCACCTCATGATAATGACAGATCAGGTTTGTCTAACAACATCTCCAAACTATCCCAACCAGTCAAACTCAAGTTGTTTCTTAGCTTAGACTGAACTGATGAAATTTCAGGACCACGATGGTTCCCACATCAAAGGGTTGCTGATCAACTTCATTCACTCATTCTGGCCATCTCTCCTCAAAGTTCCTTCTTTCTTGGTTGAGTTCATCACTCCCATTATCAAGGTATAAGCAACTCCGTGGGTCATTTGTCTTTTTTTCTTTGTTTCTGAAGATGCAACAGTTATTCATATTAGAATACCAAATTTTGCTATATAATTATTTATTTCTCTGCTTGATGAGTGGGTTTCTAAGTCCAGTAAAAAATAATACACCCGTTTATCTGTCCAGGCAACCAATAACAGGAACAAAAAAACTGTCCTGTCATTTTACTCAATGCCAGACTATGAAGCTTGGAAAGAGAAGCTAGGAGGAAATGCAAGTTCTTGGACTATAAAGTACTACAAGGTCTGTTTTGCCTCTCCCTCTTGACCTCTTCCATCACCGTTTCACCACGTGATGATGATTTTCTCCTTTTTTTATTTTCTTACTGTAGTTGTATTTGGTCTTAACTGAGTTCTGAATTGTACAGGGGCTGGGAACCAGCACAGCTGACGAAGGTCGGGAGTACTTTAAAGATATTGCCCATCACAAGAAGGATTTTGTCTGGGCGGATGACGAGGATGATAAGCAAATTGAGATAGCATTCAGCAAGAAAAAGATCGCTGATAGAAAGGAATGGCTGAGCAACTATCAGGTTAAACATTGCATCTTTTCCCAATTTGATAGAGGTTTCTTGTGTTCTGTATCAAAAGTAACTGCTGAATCTAATTGCAGCCTGGAACTTGTCTTGACCAACGTGAGAAACGCATCAAGTACAGTGATTTTATCAACAAAGAGCTAATACTATTCTCGATGGCTGACCTTGAACGGTCAATACCATCAATGGTAGATGGCCTTAAACCAGGACAAAGGAAGATTTTGTTTTGCTCGTTTAAGAGGAATTTTGTAAAAGAAGCTAAGGTGTGATAAAGATTTCTTGAATTTGTGTATTTGCAATCATCATGCCATATTCCTAATTCTTTTATCTTTGTTGCCTACAGGTGGCACAGTTTATTGGTTATGTGTCAGAGCACTCAGCATACCACCATGGTGAACAAAGTCTAGCAAGCACGATTGTAGGAATGGCTCAAGATTTTGTTGGCAGCAATAATATTAATCTTTTGGTGCCCAGTGGACAATTTGGCACCAGAAATTCGGTGGGATAACTTTGTATAAGCCAAGTATCATATGACCCTATTCGTAGTGAGTTCTTCTCATGCTTCTTTGCATGCTCATATTTATTTCAGGGGGGCAAAGATGCTGCTAGTGCTAGGTACATCTTCACCAGATTATCACCTGTCACTCGTTTAATTTTCCCAAAGGATGATGATGTCCTTCTGAACTATCTGAATGAAGATGGACAGACGATTGAACCCAGTTGGTAATGTTCTCTCTTTGAACATTCATTTTGCATGATTTCACATATTAACTATTATGTACCTAAAAATGTTCCACCTTTTCTTCAGGTATATGCCCATCATTCCCATGGCTTTAGTCAATGGAGGTGAAGGCATTGGCACTGGATGGAGCACCTTTGTCCCGAACTATAATCCAAGAGATATTATTGCTAATCTGAAAAGGTTGCTAAAGGGTGAATCTGTTGTACCAATGATTCCTTGGTACAAGGGATTCAAGGTATGTGAAATGCTATTACTTGCATACTTCTGTTACATGGACAGTTTGGCTCCTTTTATTAAATAATACTGTATTTATTAATGCGAATATTTTGTTCATGTCCTGGCAGGGCTCTTTGACGGAGACAAGTTCAAAGGCAACTGGTGTCACATATACCATCACTGGTATTATAGAGGAAGTTGATCATACCAAGCTTAGAATTACCGAGCTTCCTGTCCGCCGTTGGACAGTAGATTACAAAGACTTCCTTGAATCCATGTGTCCGGCTGGTACAAAGGAAAAGGAAAAGGAGAAGGAAAAGGGCAAGGACAAGAACAAGGATAAAGACAAAGACAAGGAAAAGGAACCACCGTTTCTAGAGGTAGATAATTACACAGATTATTCATTCTCCTGGGTTTAAGATGTTTTAAATATCTTTAATTGCAAACGTTTTACAGGGAATGAGGTCGCAATGTGATCATGCAAGTGTGGACTTTGAGCTTGTCTTGAGTGAGAAAAACATGGATATTGCTAAGCAAGAAGGCCTTGAGAAGAAATTCAAGCTGACAACCACATTGGGAACAACAAACATGCACTTGTTTGACTCGGATGGTAAAATTCGAAAATATGAAACCCCAGAGGATGGTGAGTATGCTGATATGAACTTCTTTTGTAGCTTTCCTTCTGTTATTTTGTAACTGAAATGATGCTATTTTTTCAGTCCTTAAAGAGTTCTTCAAACTGAGGTTTGAGTTCTATGGCAAAAGAAAGGTACCATTTATATACCTTTTCCTCTGTATTGTTCACTTGCAAACTCTACCGCATTAACCAATTTATGCTGTGCAGGAAGTAATGTTGGAAAATATTGGGAATGAGTTGGTGAAGCTCGATAACAAAGTAAGGTTTATTCTTGCTGTTATTTCTGGGGACATCGTAGTCAATAACAGGAAGAGAGCAGAGCTATTCCTGGAGCTTAAGCAGAAGAAGTATAAACCTTTCGCAAAGAAAAAAGTCACGGCTGAGCCAGTTGCTGTGGGAGCTACAGAAGTAGATGAAGAAAATGATGAGAGCCCTGTTGAAGCTGCAGCAGGAATTAATGGAAGTGATTATGAGTATCTTCTTGCAATGGCCATTGGTACCTTGACTATGGAGAAGGTACAGGAGCTCATTGCACAACAGGAGAATTTAAAGGACGAAGTTGATAGGCTGCGCCAGACAAGTCCAGAAGATCTTTGGCTGAGAGACCTTGATGCTCTTGAGAAGGAACTGGATGTACGTAGTGTTTCTCTAATGTTTTGCTCAATGTTATTTGTTTCACTTCTTTTCTAACTCATTGATTTTCTTGCAGGTGCTTGATGCAAAATTTATAGCTGATGAGGAGGAGAGGAGAGTTACGCGGGAAAGCAGCAAAGATAATGCCGAGGGATCAAAAGCAGCACCCAGGAGACAGCCTAAGAAGACCGCAGCAAAGTCTCAGAAGGTAGATTATAGCACAAGTGATATTATGTTTCTTAAGATAGAGAGCACTAGGCGTTATCCATTGCACATAACTGATAAAACACTGAAATAATCTAGGCAAATTTGGCTGGGAGTGATGATGAAGATTATGCAGCACCAATTCCGAAACCAGCAGCTCAAAAGAAGAAACCAGCCAAGAAGGTGGGTTCCTTAGCAAGCCTGTTCTATCTTTTTGTGTGTGTTGTGGTTTACTTGCTGTGTTTACAAGTCAATTGAACTATTTCATAGGCAAGCGCACCGGTGAAAGATGAAGATGTTGAAGTGCTCGAACTGAAAGATCGTCTGGCAGCATATAATCTCGACTCCTCTCCAGAACATACTGGTAATGCCCATGTATGCTGTCGGTGAAAGTAAAATATTCATCTCTTACGAAAGTTTTACCTGATTGCTTGACCACTTCTGTAGCCATGGAAACTGAGACTACAGAAGGACAGCAGAAAGAAAAGAAAGGGAGGAACGTACCAAGCAAAAGAGGCGCAGCAAAGAAGGCCATGACATCCTTGATTGAGGTGTCTGATGATGACACAGCAGTGTCCATCGATGAAAGCGAGGACGAAGCACCAGTTGAGAAGAAAACTAGAGGAAAGAAGCCCGCTGCTGAGAAACCAAAGACTACTGTCAGGAAGAGGGCGCCAGCTCCGAGCAAGGGCATGAGGCAGAAGGTTCTGGAAGAAACATTCAAACCTGTAGACGACAGCACCTTGAGCGCTCCTTCTCCTGAGAAGAAGGTGCGGAAGATCAGGGACTCCCCCTTCAACAAGAAGAGCAGCTCGATTCTTCAGAGAGTTGGCAGCGCTTCGGCAGGCACAGAAGATGCTGATGCTCCCCCCTCCAGCAGCTCTGCTGAGCCAGTTGCACCGAGAAGGACAGCCAGGGCGAGGAACACGGCACAATACATCGTTTCTGACAGCGACGATGACGACTCTGAGGATGAAGATGAGCTGGACGTGAGCGATGAGTCTTACTCCGATGACGACTAGAACTTGTTAGCACAACCGCCCAAACTGTTCGTAGCGTGCTGTGTGATTTATGAGACATTTGGTTAGCTGATGTGATGGTGCTTCTGAGGTGCATCTCTTGTGCGTCGTATGTTATGTTACATGAGACATTCAGTGCGCTAGTCGATTTCAGACTAGTGTTTAATTTGGAATCCTTCTAGTTATGAAATCATCCTGTTATGTCAGGCGCGTTGGTTTAATTAAAACTAGTTATGAAATCCTTCTACTTTTGTCATGTTACTTGTGCTGTTCATCTAATCATCCTGTTCTTTTGACCTCCAGTTCGTTCTTTTGGAAGAACGATGAGAACTAGCTGATGCATCTTTCTAGGGACATATCTCTATCTCTACTACTTATAAAAGGACGAACAAGAGTTTTGCAAAATATACCCCATAAACTGTACACAGACGGACTTAAGAAACACACTCAGGCCCACTAATCAGATCCCATGTGCATTTAGCAATTTATACATTGTCGGACGGACTACTTGTCCCCGCAGCATATTAGAATACAAAGCATTGCTGCTTTAAAATAAGATCATGGCAATCTCAGAAAAATAAGGAAACTGATCACACCAATTCCCCGCATAGCAAAATACAAGCTGCTTTAAAAAAATTGATTGCGGCAATCTGGAAATTGATCATGCCAATCTCGCCATCATCGTTCGTGATCGACCTATCGCGACCTTCTAGGGTATCCTCTCCGAGATCCAGTACGACGCCCTCACACAAAACCTTTACCACACCATATGTGCCGCTTTCCTTGACGATGCCCTCTGCCCGCGTCGTCTGCCTAGGCGGTGCCCTCGCCGTGATAGCTTAACTAGGCCGCCGTCGTCGGAATACAACTTAATTAGCTCCCATCGCTGGAGTTCCTCTCCGCTGGACACAGTCATATTGCAATCGGCACATTGTAGTCGCCGTTGTGGTGCAGGTACGTGGCATTCAGGAAATTCGATTGATGTATGTCTTCCCAGTTGAGTCCATTCGCTTCCTTACCATGGCCTTGCTGCAAGTATAATTCCCTCTGTATAGTAAGACTTGTACTTTCTGGACAGAAGATTCAATTGATTCTCTTGTCCCTTCTGAATTGCTCTGGATAAATATAGAAAATCATGTGTCAGCTATTTTGAATTATATGCAGAGAATATATAAAAGCATGTGTCAGCTATTTTTAATTACATGCAGAGAATATAGAAAAGCATGTGTCAGCTATTTTGAATTACATGCAGAGATTGCCATGGAGGATCTTCCAAATTCTGATTTTTCATACCAACCTTGATTTTTCCAAAACTTCATATTAGCCTTTTCTATGCAGCTATCTCCGGCAGTCAAGTGCTCCAAAATTGGGCAACAATAACTGAACTAGCCAACATATATAGTTTCTTATAGACATATGAATATTTCCGCTCAAGCTATGTTACATGGATCATACAAGTTTGTGCAACCAAAAATTCATGTTGTAATCTTGTACTGCCTATATGTCACACTATCCATGTGTTTGATGATTTAATTACATGCAGATTTCTATGACAGGATCAAGCTTTTCGTATGTCATCTCTGATTCGAGATAGGGAACGCACCCCATTTCAGGATATAAGCAACACCTGCTCATTGGGTAACTACTGTCAGCAACCAGTGCTTTCTAATTGCTACGGTTTTCTACTTATAATGAACATTATTGTTGATGTCATCCTAAATAATGGTATGTACCTACACATACCCTAAAGAGTTGAAGAGGCAGAAGGACAGAGAATATTATGCACGCAATAAAGATGTTATTCGGAAAAGACGAGGTGAAGCCAGTGAAAATAAACATGCTTCAACATCCCTACTTAATGAAGATCAAAATGTACCACATACACCTATGTCCATGACCCAAAGTAATAATAGCCTTCTACTGCAACATGAAGATTAGAGGGGTGAGGCAGGTGCGTTCTGCTATGGCTTATTTGCATCTACGTTGTATTTTAGACACATACTTCTCATGCTAACAATACTTGTTTTCTGATTCTAGAACTTACCCATGGTAATCTGTGAACGTTGAAGAAGCATGTCATCGGAGGTGATCATGCTTTTCTAAACCTTATTATTAAAATGTTTCCAAAACATTGAAGAAGAATGTCATGGGAGGAGGTGATCATAGTTTTACTCCAGTTGAAATGATTTTGTTTGGAGTTTTATAATTTCTTTCCTTTGTTGCAGAAGAAAAAAAACATAGACTGTTCTATTCAGATGATGCCCCAGTGCATATATACTTTGAAACTCATCCACAACATGTGAAATCAACGGATGAAAGAATAATGTACCTGTAGTGGTGCTGTTGTAGCCAAGAGTTATCTGCCTTGTGTTCTGTTGCTTTAATGGACATGTCTGTGACTAATGCATAGATATAAATAAAGTAAATTCAGAAGGTTCCACACATGTAAAGATAATAATATGTTCACTGCATCACAAAAGCGACATGTTTGATGTTTCCATCTGATTTTCCATAATATCTGTTAGCTCTCAACATATAAGAACATTTACTTTAGTGAACCTATCCATGATCTATGGAAGGAGTAAAACATGCATGCAATATTTGGGTCTTTCAATAGCAACAAACCTTCTGTATCGTGCTTGTTGGAAAGATGCTACTTCGTTGCCCATATCTGAACTCTCTGAGGCTCCTTTCAAGATGTCCATGACACTTTTTTGGGTCCTTTGGATTTGCCTGAGCATTGCAAATGGGTGATTCAGTTCATGGCATTTCGTTAGATAGCTGAAAGTGTCTATGGCTGCAGCAGGCAGATACAACCCGATCAATATAACCAACTAAGTCCATCATCATATCTAGCTATGTCTTTGCTTCTTTATCTTTTAATCTGCATACGCAAAGTTTCATCAAGTTAGTCAGATAATTAATTACAACATCAGGTGCGGCACCATAGGAAACAACACTCAAGTGTCAAAGGATCTCATGAAACAACACTAAAGAGGGGGCACAATAAAATCATACAGAGCAATGATCATTCCACAACAATCAAAAATAGGACACAACACTCAGAAAAATCAATAAGCTCAATATATGCACGCATCCTTGCCTGTATTAGACCATAAGAATTGTCAAGCATCCTTGCCTACTTTCAATAAAGTAATTGATGGGAATCTATTGCACTCATCAAAACCATATAAGCATTTTCGAGGAGATGAAGGACACTGGACTGAAGAGACATAAATACTTTAAAATAACCATTGACACTAGGATCTTAAGGATAAAGTAAATGTAGTGGTTCAAATCAGAATATTTTAGAAGTCATGCTTACAATCTGTAAGCACAATGAAAGACTCAAAGACAACTTACTTTTAAAACTGTGGAGGTCGAAAAGAAGGCTGCTCTATTTCGAAGTGCTCTAAAACAAGTTATCCATGATCATGTGCGGAGAAAGATGATCTGAAAAGAATGTGTTACTTTGCTCAAATGGTTTATACAACTTCGCAGGCACAGGTTGAGAACTCAAAAGGCTGGTCGTACTTGATGCCCCCAACATATATTCCTCTTGTACACCAAAACCATTATCCATATTACTTTCTAGACCACACAAACAACTGGATGGCAGATAGATAAGGTACAAAATATGCACATAACTCTGAATTAGTGGGGTGTGATGTAATAAAACTGAGTTCATTGCAAACTCTTACTTCCAACCATAGTACCCTGGCTCTTCTTACCACTCCCATATATTCCTTAGGTAAATAGTTGACATGTATTGCTGACAAATTGAGCTCCTAACTAACTGATTATATGAATAGTTGTTGATTTTCACACAAAGGAACGTGGCCAATGACTGGAGTTGCAGAATGCATAAATATCTCCAGATCAGTTATTGGATAACCAGCAGATAGGTGGGCATCTCAGCAACTTGCCCAAATGGACTGCCTGGATTCCATTGCACACACCAACACCATTTTCAGAACAAATGTCACTACTACAGTTGAAACATGACATTGAGATGCATCAAACTATAAATCATAATACCCGGCAGATTTCAGTAATAACATGGTGAGTTGAAGTAATCTTGGTACTGTCTATAAGTCAAAGGAACCAAAGGCATGACCTGCATTATTCAGTCTACAATATATTCTCTGTAGCCACGTAGAAACACTAAACAACCTACAGTCGTAACCAATGCAAGAAATTGGCATGAAAATATTCACTGTAAATCAATTATTATCACATATGCATAAGAAAAAACAGGTATAATGGTGCTGCATTAAACCCTTACCTTAGCACACGACAAATCTTTCAATGTTTCCGTCATGGCAAGGCAAGCAACATACTGCACAAAGGGCAGCTTGCGTGCATCATTCATTTGTGATGTAATTGAACATGAGACAAATTGTAGGTATTCTACACATTCTTTAATCGTCCTGCATAAATCATTGGTAAAAACTCAAAGTTTAACCTAAGTTACAGAGTGGAAATTATTATGGAAACATTAAACAAGTGAATGCTTAACAAGCTCGGCTTGCAATTAAGCTTTAAAAACTAATTTGACAAGCATATGAACTAATAAAAAATATATCCAAATAGCAAATATTGATCAAATTGTCACGCTTCAATCAGATAAACTACAAACGGTGGAATACATCCATGTATGGAACTACACCTTTTCACCTTGTGGAGATGCGTGAGTGTTAGAGAGGCGTGGAAGCGGTAGCCAGTAGACCTGGAGCAGGGCATCCTCGCCAGCGTCCCTCTACCCATGCTACCGTACACTGTCGCTTGTCCCGTAGGAGGAGAAGGCCAGCGCCATGGAGCCCTCCAACGAGGAGGCACTGGAGATTCTCTGGAGAGCAGGCGGCGCCAAGCTCGACATGCTTGCGGTAGGCCAAACGACCTCGAGCTAGAAGCCGCAGCAGCGGGGAGGCAGGGGAACAGCTGGTCGTCGCGGGCTTGCGGCAACTAGGGAGGGTTTGGGACTCGCGACAGCGGGGAACGTAGGGGCAGGGGAGGTCCTCTCGCCGGACGTGGGGAAGTAGGGGAGGGAGCGGCCCTCGGCGCCGACGGAGGGGAGGCATTTGAGTTGACGCGGATTGAGGAGATATGGAGCTTGAGAGAGAGTGGGACGATGAGGACTGAGCGGTGTGTGTGATTTAGGAGTTTTTGTTTTGTTTTTTAGGATTGGGCGATGTGTCCGACCTCGGCACCTATCTCTTTTTTATTCTCTACTTACCTAAATGAGTTATTTAAGCAATTTAAACACTTCGTCGTGAGAATTATTATCAATTTCAAGATTTTAGAAATAGGCTAAAAGCTAAAATATCTTAGTTTCAATTTGGACGAAAATAACGTTAGTAAACCCCTTTGGTCTGTCAAACGTTGGGATTATATGGCAATTTTGAACATTATGTCTGCTTTAAAAAAATAAAATCTTCTGATATATTTAGGGTAATTGTTTTGATAGATTATATTGATAAGTGCATCATTAAATGTTTTGTCCAACATTTCTGAACATGTGTTTCACTTGGTACTCCAGCCTTCAGCTATTTTATTTGATGGCGCGAGTCTATGTGATAGGAGTACAATAATACTTACTCTACGTGATACTGCTATTTTATTTAAAAGCTCGCATGACACAATTTTAGGATAAAAGCTATTAGTTTAGTCGACTTGGAAATGAATATTAAGGGTGCGAGGAGTGAAAACTTCAAAGGTGGCGAAAGACATACAGACGTTCGTTGCACGTGCACGCTTACTATACGCACGTGCACGCTTACTAGTGAAGGTTGGTTACTTTTCAAGACGCGGGATTACTTTGGTGAATTTGATTTTGAAATAAGAATGCGTTATCTTACTTCAGTATCATTACAGGGCTGGTTGGTTTTCTGCCGGAATGACCACTGAGACGTCAATTTATATATTTGTCCCAAACACAGATCAAAGAGGGGTGTAAGTATCTAATATCTATTATTGGAGTTTTTCCTTATAAAAGACGTTTTATTAATTAAAAGAGTTTTAACTGTTACATCTAACATCTGCATATCGAAGATGTGCAGTCGACATATGTCCAAAAGTCATAAAATAAAAAAGGCCGTACTAGACGTTCTTCGAACGATTGGATTTTTCCACCTGCTTCCTGAGCCGAGACGTATTTTTTCTGTCCAAATTCCTGATTTTGCTACAAACACGTCAATTTTGCTACAAAATGTTCCGCTTATAGCAAAAAGACTCACTCTCAAAAATAGAATAAAAAAGACTATCTCGCCGGATATCCCACTGGACACTTTATAGCAAAAATGATGTACTAATGTAGCAGACCCGAATTCGTCGAAGACATAGCCGGAGACTTTCGCCAGGAGACCTCGTAGAAAAAGTTTGTGCTACTGTTGCAAAATCACAAAACAGTTGCAGCATAAAAAAATCCTACTATTGTCGCAAACCCAACTTAGTGGGAGACCTCGTCGGAGATCTCGTCACAAAACCTTTATTCTATTTGTAGCAAAAATCTGACGCACATAGCACCGTTGGAGGGTCTCATAGCAAACTCAACGCCCACTTATAGTGCTGCCGCCGACCACATGTAGCAAAACCAGACGTCGCTTGTAGCACCGCTGGAACGCACATAGCAAATCTCGACACAGTATGTAGCAGCGTCGGTGTCGTTCGGTAGCACCACCAGCAACCGCATGTAGCACGCCTTGCAGGAAAGGGACGGTGCGCCGTGGAGAAGCAGGGCAGCTTGCCGACCGCATCCACTTGGAGGTGTGGTCGTGGCCGGAGTCGGAGAGAAGCTCACGATCAAAGACGGCACATGGAGGCGTGGTCAGGGACGACCTCGAGGTCAGAGATGGCAACATCGTCGACCATGGCAACTTGAAGAGCCACTTACTGAGAAGATCCATATATTTGATATCTGGTTTTTGGGGCGACCTATCACACTCCACTTAGCAAGTCGATACTTCCTTTTTTCACTATCTTATTGCCAAAAGAATCTTGATAAAAAATAATCCAATTGTGTTAACAAAACCTTGTCGCTCCTTTCCTTACTGCTTGATATACTATATAGCCTTAAGAAAGAAAACACGCTCGTGAATACATCCTAAATATTTCCAAGCATTCAACATTTGTCTCAATTATAATATAATAATAATATTATTAGATTTTACTAATGAGGAGTGTTACACAATAGTTTTTTCTGTTTTTTTGAAGAGGGGAGTATAACCCGGTCCTCTGCGTCAGTTGATACACACGTCAGTTGATACACACCGTCTTTTATTAAAAGCTCATCGTCCAAAGTTATTACAGAATCAAGAATTGTTGAGAGTTGACACATGAATAAACCAACGAAAAATAAAACACATATGATCACTAGTCATCTGTAGTCGACTAGTATACTTCTGGCCAGCCTGGTTGAACATATCCTGATGGTTGCATCCAGTAACGAAAGAATCACCTTGATCCTCTGATAGTATAAACGTCCATAGTTGTGCACCATGTGAATAACTGGAAAAAAAATAAAAGTTCTCGTCTCATTAAAGATTATGTTATTCCAGCATCTTTAAATAGACCAACATAAGGTTTTGTCCGTATTATTTATGTTTTCATCACTTATACTACAATGCACCATCAAATATTACTAATATGTCTCGTAATTGACTAACTGGGATTGATAACAAGAATCTATATATAATAATAAAAGACGGATTGTTTCTTCCGGTCTAACACTTTTTTGGATAGATTTACCTCTCCATCATGCGGGAAATTACCCACCACTACCATCGGTAACGTTTCATTTAGTTTTTCTGGCGACGGGTTGGGGATTGGGCAGGCAATCGCACCAGAGTTCAGAGCGGATCGTCCTCAACCTCCGACTGCGTGAAACACTAGAACACGCACACGAGTAGGGTCGAGCAAGTTGAATCGGAAGCATACATAAAAGACCCCAGAGCCCCCTAGATCGGGAGCCGTCACCAAATTGCAGCCCACCGTCAAACCTTAGCTAGCATAGCGACGCCAGTCGACACCACTTCGGACCAGAGGAACGCCGAACACATAGGATATGGAGGTTAATCATGGCGAGAATTTCGTGCGGGATCGCAACACACGCCCTCCTCCCGTCCCGGAAGGGAGAAAAAACAGGGATCCCCTGAACCGCCCTACCCCCATGATTTCATCTGCAGGATCGTATGGGTCGTACTACGTGTACATCAACCAGGAGCTCGAGCCGTTGACCCAACCGCGAAGCGACCCAGCCGTGGCGCGACCCGTCAAGGGGGAGGTGTCCGTGGTGGCTTTCTAGGAAAAGGTCGACAATCCAGTTGAGAGGAGGCGTTCATGGAGGATGCTAGGAGCAAGTCGACTCTCGCGGAAGGAATCACGAGCAGAAAGCTAGAAACACGTATGCCACACTGTTGGCGGAGATGTTCTGGAGTGGGCGTGGTTGTTTGAGAACGAGAAGTAACACTGCATGGTAGGGGTACGTGTTCAATCCGGTGACCCAATGTTGGTGGAGGGTTGGCGCCGAAGCCCGTCGGAGAGAGATCGATGCAGTACAACAATACCAGACCGGGCGCTTACTGATCGATGTTGATACGCAGAAGTGGAATCGTGATAGCAGCTAGGCAAACTCATGGTGGGATAATGGATGGGTTTAGAGTTGGACTTTTTTCTCAATGATAGGCCAAGCGCCAAAAGGAACTGAACGGTGATGGCCCTGCACCCTGACAAGAACCACACACTATAGAAAGATAGGTGGAAGAGAAAAGCTTTGTCGTGGCACCTCAAAGTCATGGCGATGAGGTTCTGCCTGTGACATCAGATGTACTACTTGGTCTGGATAGATACCACAACATGGTCCTTGAGATTGGTCTAGGAGATTGATACGGATTACACGTCTATTGAATTTCACGAAGGATTCATAACTGAGGATTACATGTTTTACATTAGCTTATCCATTGAGCTAACTGAGGATGGGTTCTTAGAAAATATTGGATATAACGGTTTTGGAGATATCATGAAGCGAACCTTGACAGTAGTGACTTTTGTTCAGTTCTTGATACATGTTCATAATTATGTGCAAGACTGCGTTTAGAAAAATGACGTGCAAGATATTGCTAGGTGTCTTCACTACTTTTTCCTCATTCATGTTCTCAATTTCTTTGGTAGATTACAGGGCATGTTTCCTGTCTCACAACCTATTAGGTACTTGCAGATTTGTGATCATTTATATTCACTAACATGAATGGTCGTTACAATGATTTTTTTATAGTAGAATGAAAACCTGGTAATTGAGAAAATCGATCATGTTATACTCCCATGGATTAGAAAATTTGGATATAATCAATCATAATCCACTCCATTGGAATGTGTACTGCATTATTGCAATCCTAGAAATTTTCCCTTACTATTTGACATGCCAAAAAACCTACTTTGCCACTAGATAAATTGGCTCATCTTACATTGCAATCAATCTATCCAATGCCCCTTTAACCTCTTGATAAAATGCCCGTGCATGCTCATATTTTTAATAATTGCATGTTGAATACACATCCAAATTATCAAATTATTTTTTTCTCCCATTGCAACACACGAATATGTTTACAATATATATAATAAAGAAATGAGCGTTTCTCTCCATTTCTACACTTTTTTGACTGATTTACCTTCTAGTAGACACCAAATTATCCATGATGTCACCGTTAAATAAAATACCCTTTTTTTCTTTTCAGAGACGTGCACGTGCTTAAGGACGATTGATTCCATCCGTAACAACAACTCCAATGTTGTGGTGGCGTTCACAAGAAGCAATAGGACGCTAGTTTGTTTCGTGATTTCGTCTCCACGACCCGAGAGAGAAAGAAACAACCAGGACCGCACGGTGTCGGACTATGAAAGAGGAAATTCAGAGGTGATCGCCATGGAATGGTAGAAAGCGTATAAGGACGCATGTAAATTTTGTTTTGAACAAGCTGATCGGCTCCTAATACTGAGTTAGTATACAAGAGGTGATCAGATCAATCAACAACCTGGTAAGATTACATGCTAATTGTGATTTCTATTCTGCCTATTGATTTTGAGTTATTTGTTTAATGGTTAGCGAGGAGAGATTACTATAGATATAGGAAATGAGATGCCAGAGATTTGAGAGAGACTAACGTTAAGGTTGATGCTGAGTAATGCATTAAAATAGTATAGTTTTTTTTTTGAAATTCGTATTGACGATAGCACCAGAATATACTTTTCTTTTGGAATTGTTAATAGTAGTGGATGTATTTACTTGTCAATTTGACTGGAGGGTACTTAGTACTACTAATTTTTTGTTTAAATCAAATGCCTTTACAATACAACCTTAGTAGAGTGGTGAACAATCTCAAGAAGGCTGAGTTTTACCTAAAACAACTTACATTGTGGACAATGTAGATTTTTCCTCTCCCGGCAGGGTATGGGGAGGAAGAAGCGGCCGTGTGAGGGAGAGAGACGGGGTGGGGCCGGGGTGTTGCGGGAGAGGGAAGCGGGGTGGGACGCGAGCGAGGCGGGAAGGTGGCGTGGCGTGCGGACGACGTTGTAGGCCGCGGGTGGGGCCAGGCGGGGACGTGTAGGTGGAAGCGTGTCGAGGGATTTATAGAAATTGGCGGGATCTATTCTTTTTTGGAAATTAAGTATGATGACTTCTTTGTTAAAGCAGACCACGAGGAGATGAAAGGAAAGCACGCCAAGAAAATTTGTGAATTAGAATAATCAATTGATCGAGGAGCGGATGTCACCAAGCGAGTAAAAAAATTATCTATGTTGCGACGTGTTAAAAAAACTAACTGCCGGCATAATAACTACTAACTTTTCCCGTCGCAACGCGCGGACATTTTGCTAGTAGATTTACAATGTGTATTGGTGTTTCAGCTTTATATTTGTCAATATGGAAATACAGAAATAATATTATTTTTAACAAATAAAAATTGCAATAAACAAACAGCAAAAAACTTACCCTTTTTCTTCTTGTTCTTTGTCATAATGCCTATTCCGGGGCGAGTACTACTTTTTTTTACAAAAAGAATTTACAAGCAGATGATTTTCCGACCCTGACTACCAATTCCCCCGACTACCTCTCTGGCTAGAGTTTTTTTTGGGTGTTTGCATAAAGAATACGAAAATTTCGTTTTGAGATGGCGTTGGTTTGTCACGTGCGTGATTCGTGTAATTTTTGCGGTAGGAGGTTTTGTTCTGTTAATTTCGCAAAGGAAAAGAGAGAGGTTTTGTTCTGTTAATTTCGCAAAGGAAAAGAGAGAGTTTTGTTCTGTTTATTAAACGAGTCAATCGGCTCGCCTCACCAACCCGAACCGGAGGTCTCGTAGGTGCGGCAACACACCACGAAACCACACCAAACCAGACCGAGCCGCCGGAGCAAGGGGTCAGCCGGTCAGGGGTGGGTAGGTGACGACTGACGACTCTCCGTCGCGTATTTAGAGTCCAACCCCCTCTCCTTCCTCCTCCGCTCACCAACCGAGATCAAACCAACCAATCTACCCTCTCAAATGGCATCCGCGCCCGCGTCGCACCAGGTGGCCGCCGGGGCGCCCTGGAGCTCCCTCCCGCGCGGTGGGTTCCGCGCGCTCACGGACTCCGCCCCCGCCTCCGTCCGCTTCTCCGTCGGCCGCCGCCGCGCCGCTCGCCTAGGTCCGTCCTCGTGCTGCTCAGCTCCACCCTCCTCGATTCCTGCTGCTAAAACCATATTTCGTGCGCGTCGTGTATATTCAGTTTATCCGAGTTGTAACTGGGTTGATTGCCTTTTGCTCCGGGGGAGCTTTGGGATTGCTCGGTCAGCTGCTGTCCGAGATTATGGCCGTCGTTGGTGGCACATGGAAGATGTGTTGTGAATTATTGTACAGAGAGAAGCAGTCTCCGTGATGCTAATTTTGGGAACCATGTTCCTCTGACGATCATAGGGATTTGTTTGATCCTATCGCGCATAGCTTAGTAATGTGTTCACTTTTGCCTGCCCATTAGTTGTCTGAGATCTGGAGGTTGGTGATAGTACCTAGTTCCACGCCGATCTTTTCTGAACTTGAATTCCTATGCTGTATATAAGTTCAGATGGAGTCATCAATCTATTACATGGCATGTCTGCTGTTATGTTGGACTGAGAACCGTAATAGAGCTAACTCTAACATTTGATGCTTTCGTAAATTGGATAACAGAAGTGAAGGCAGGTGGAAATATCTTCGGGGACTACTTCCAGGTTGCAACCTATGGAGAGTCTCATGGTGGTGGTGTTGGTTGTGTTATCAGTGGTTGTCCACCCAGAATCCCGCTCACCGAGGAAGACATGCAAGCCGACCTCGATCGAAGGTGTGCTTCCAGATTTCATTAGTTTTCCAGTAACAGATTGCTGAAGCTGTAATTAGGATATTGCAAATGCATCTTTCTAACCTCTTGGAGATATAAATATTATATTATTTCCATGATCCTAATTAATATGAAATGGTTGGTTATTACAGGCGGCCAGGTCAGAGCAGAATAACCACCCCAAGAAAGGAGACCGATACTTGTAAAATTCTTTCAGGGACATATGAAGGTAGGGTACCTTTTAGGACATGGGATTACTTTGGTGATTTTGATTTTTAAATAGGAAAATGCATTTTCTATAGTTTCAGTATCATGACATGGCTGATCGGTTTTCTGCAGGAATGACCACTGGGACGCCAATTCATGTTTTTGTTCCAAACACAGATCAAAGAGGGGGTGTAAGTATCTAATACTAGATTTGCTCATGGTAGCTGGACATTTGGAAGGGCAATATTTGGTGGTATTTAACCTTTTGTTGCACAACCATTTTTGGTTCCACAGGATTACACTGAAATGGCTAAGGCGTACAGACCTTCCCATGCGGATTTAACTTATGACCTCAAGTATGGTGTTAGATCTGTGCAGGTACCTTTTTTCATGTATATTCGATGCATATATCAGTTATCAGATTAAAGCACTAACTGTTGCATATTTTCTGCTACAACTTTGCATGTGCAATATGTGTTTACTTGAATAGTTTAATTAAGCATTCTTCTTTGCCAACTGAACAATAGGGAGGTGGAAGGTCATCGGCAAGAGAAACCATTGGAAGGGTAGCTGCAGGAGCTCTTGCAAAGAAAATTCTCAAGCTCAAATCTGGAGTAGAGGTTCGGTCCTACCCAGCACTTTCTTTCTTAACTATTCTGCATCTGTAACAAAACCTCATCGCTCCCCTTGTTACTGCTTGATAAACAATATATAGCCTGAAGAAAGAACATTTGTCTTAATTATAATAGTAACTTTATTAGTTTTATTTACAAATGAGCAGTGTTACACAGTGATTTTTTCTGTTAAATGCCCCTCCTTATTTTGCTTCGATCCTGGTTCTTGCTTGACCCAAATATGACAACTCATTTGCGCATGTCTATCTTGTATACGTTGTATATAGCAAAAATCTACAATAGTACAAGTATCCTGCTACAGTGAATACTGCTTTTTTTAACCTTCCATTCCCATGTAGAAGGGCAAATTGCATGGCTATTTCTCTCTCTATAACTTAATCTCTCAATGTATTGTGGCATCTGCCTGCAGATTCTGGCATTTGTTTCCAAAGTGCACCAAGTTGTACTTCCTGATGACGCAGTTGATTATGAAACTGTAACCCTGGACCAGGTCTGTAGTCCCACCTTTTTTGTAAAAAAATACACTATACTCTCAGTTATTTACTGGATTTTTTGAAATTCTGCAGATAGAGAGCAACATTTGTAGATGCCCTGATCCAGAATATGCAACCAAGATGATTGCTGCAATTGATAAAGTACGAACTGATGGGAATTCGATCGGCGGGGTGGTCACATGTATTGCTAGAAATGTTCCTCGTGTAAGTATTTACCCAGTTATGACGATTTTGGTGTGTTCCAGCATTATAAACCAAATAAGGCCCCCTCTTTGTTTTCTACTCATAACCATGGTTTGGGCTATATTCTTATATTTATTGCTTAGTCGTTGTTCACCAATTCATCAATAGTAACACAACAACTTTGGTTTGCTGGTATAATTTATAGGGGCTTGGCACTCCTGTATTTGACAAACTCGAAGCTCTACTGGCGAAGGCTATGCTTTCTCTTCCTGCAAGCAAGGGGTTTGAGATCGGTAGTGGATTTGCAGGTAAGGAATTGGTTTGCACAAATTAGTTGTTGTGGAAATGCATCATGCTTTACAGTTTCCCTGAGTACTAGTAACTTGTTCCCAGGTACCGACTTAACTGGAAGTGAGCATAACGATGAGTTCTACATGGATGAGTCTGGAAATGTTAGAACACGAACCAATCGCTCGGGCGGTGTACAGGTATTTATCCTTGCACCCTATTGCTTTAACGTTCATTTTCAGTACTTGTAATTGGAAGCATGTGACTAATTGTTAATTGATGCGCATGCAGGGAGGGATATCAAATGGTGAAACTATATACTTCAAAGTAGCTTTCAAGCCAACAGCAACTATTGGGGTAAGCCATTTCAGCAAACTTCCTTTCAGAATAGAAAGCAGAAAGAATGTTGTATCTTGAACATCTAGCAACATTTTCCATGTCATGCTTTTCAAATGATAAGAACGATGATGTTATGCATTTACAACTTACAACCACTGTTATGTCAAGCATCAAACTTTTCAACAACTATGCATATCCAAATGTTTTCTTGGTGCAAAGTATTTGACTACTTTGTGTGGGAGTATAGTAGTACGCTTTGTATATACTTGTAGAATATGGGTAACCTTTCATGCTTGCTACTTGTGGAGGAGTTCTGTGGCCATTTATCTGATGTATTAGTTTAATTTTTCCAGAAGAAGCAAAATACTGTAACAAGGGATCATCAGGATATCGAACTTCGGACAAGGGGTCGCCATGATCCATGTGTTGTCCCTCGGGGTAAGGGACCAATCTAATATTCTATCTTTTGTTATTTCCAATAGTGTCCTGTGGTTTGATCTTTTTTCATCATTGCTTTTGTAGCTGTTCCAATGGTAGAAACGATGGCGGCATTGGTCCTCATGGACCAGCTGATGGCGCACAGTGCTCAGTGTGAGATGTTCCCTCTGAACCTTGCCCTACAAGAACCAGTTGGCTCCGCGAACAGTACACCTGTGTTGACGCCTGATCTACCATAATAGCTGCCTTTGAACAAGAAACCCCTCTCATAACCCCCTCCCTCTCTTCTGGTTGGTTTTGTCTGCCATATTTCAGGGTTTTGCTAAGCAGTTTGCAGTTTTGCACCAAACTTGTATCCTAGCATATACATTCGATTGTACATCAAGAAATTCATTGAACAACGAAATAAAAGGCAAATTCATGTTTTATTGCTTGAACAATTTGTTCTGGACATCCAGTTAATGTGAGCAATACAACCTCACTCCGTTTGTGGATCAGTTTGTCCTGAACATCAAGTTAATCTGAGCAATAGAAAAAACACATGTTTCCCTTGTATGCCAGTATGGATGCTTTAAATTATCTTGCGAATGCTTCCCCTGTGTTGTACTACTAGTATCAAGTATGACTCATCCTTGCACGTGGGTTTGCATTTGAAGCCCCCCTCTGGGTGTTGATTGTCCTGAAACATTGTCCTCCCTGCAAAAAAAATAAACATTGTCCTCAATGGCAACATAATTGTGTGTTAATACGATACCCTATGTGTATATACACTGAGAATAAGATTATTTGAGATTTTAAAAGAGAAGGGGAGAAAAATCAGATGGTTTGACGATGATTTTAGTGCTTATATATGGTGCTGCCGCCTGCCAACAGTAACAGGCGCTAAGTATAGACCATGACATGGGTCCGCCTGCCAACAGTAACAAGCGCTAAGTATAGACCATGACATGGGTCACAGTCAGCGACAACATTTTAATCTATATAAACGTCTTAATTTGTCCTTTGGTTTTGCATTATCAAGATTCTTTGAGCACACATTTCTTTACTTTACCCTTTAGTAGGATAGGGTGTCTGATTTGAAATAACATAATTAAGAAAACTATGAGTGAAATGTAAGGATTACATCAAAGAATATTCACAACCAAACGACTAAAACTATGTCTTATTTGGTTTGATGGCTACAACCAGCAATGTTTTGGTCTTATTTGGTTAGTACATTCCATATTGGTCCCAAAGCCTAAAAGCATGCAAAGACGGTGATCATGTCCGTATCCCTACCCACAATTAACTGTCAAATATCATGGTACAAGAATAAGGATCTATCCTGAGTTATATGTGAATTATCATGACACAGTATGAATAATATTCATTCTTCATTACTGAAAACCATTCATTCTTAGTAAATGAATAAATAGCACTCAATCTTCATAATAAGTATTACCTCAATTTCTTAATATAAGATGTTTTGGTAGTTCAAATTGAAATTGTTTAAAATAACATAATCAACAAAGCTAGGAGAATGAACGGTAAGGACAAGAATGAAACACACTAACAGGTTACAACTAACAATGTTCTCTATTTTGTTTGGTTTGATGCCTATATCTAACAATGCCCTCTACTATTATCTGGTTTTATTTTTTTCTTTCTAAAAGGAAGCAAAAAAATCATCTCTACATCTACTGATGCACACATTTTGTATATGTATAATCCATATCGGTCCTAGAGCCTAAAAAGCATGCAAAGACGGCGATCATGTACACACTTCTATTCCTACCTTTTATTAACAAACGAAGATCATGGTACAATAATAAGAATTTATCCTCAGTTATACGCGAATTGCATGACACAATATGAATAAATAGATAGCACTCAATCTTCATTAATAACTACTAGCCAAATATCACGCAAACAGCTAACTGCAAAAACTACTACTCGCTCCGTCTCAAATCAGTGGGTGAACCAGCTTTGTGCCGCACGATCAACAATGCAACACATGTGGTGGTGGCAGTGTATAAGATGACGGTTACGTGAAAGCATGGCATATTATCATTACACAGCTTCAACCTGCATCAAAATCGCTTTTTGTTACGATTTTAATTTCACATCTACTAACCAAATATTGAACGTAAGACACACATTGAAAACTAAAAGATATCATGCGCACGTGCAGATCCCAGTGTCACGTGTGGATCATCAATGCACGTGCCACGCCTTGGGGATGGTGTAGAAGATGGCTGAGCTTTCCTGCCGCTCGAGCTTGACAACAACACCACTTAGAGCATCTCCAGCAGACGCGCTATATTTTGGCGTCGTAAACGTCGCTGCGCTGGCGCTGTATAATTTTAGAGCGCAGCGCGCAATGTTTTCCTCCACCGGAGGTGCTAAACCGTGAGCCTTGAGCGCTCGTAAAGGGTCCTCCACGGTACAGCAAACTACAGCGGCATAACAACGCTGGAAACAACATTCACACAACGCTATGCATTCAACAAGATTAAATACTCAAATAAATCATGGACCAAAATATCTACCATAGTTCAAATATCATCACATAGTTCAACAAACACACACAACATATTAAATGGACGCAAAGTGCAACATTGCATTTGCATATGACAAATGCAAGAGAGAATTTCACACTTCCTCCTCATCTTTTGCTTGTTCTTCTTCTTGATCGACACCTTGGCTTGATGGGGAATAGAAGGATCCATAGAGGCCACGAATCTCCCGGTGGTGCTCCCATGGCTCCATAGACACCACTCACCGGTGCTCCCATGGTACCTCCGAAGACTCCTCCATAGCTTGATCCTCCCATGCCTCCCATGCCCCCCATGTCTCCCATGCCTCCTCCAAACATGGCCATGCCTCCTCCAAACATTCCTCCTCCAAACATGCCGGTCGTGTGTGTGTTCATGTTGGCCACCAACATTCTTTTTTTTGCCAACGCTTCGTCGCGAGCAAGGTTGATGTACTCCTTTTGCCTCTCATCCAAGTTGGAAGTGTCCATCAAGAAGAGCTTCCTCTCGTCCTCCACTAGGCGTATGTGCTCCTCATTGGCGAGCTTCTTCTCCTCCAATGCCAACTTCCTCTCCTCGTTGGCGGCAAGCCTCTCCTCCAAAGCGGCTCTCCGAGCCTCCATAGCCTCTTTCTCCAAGCTTCTTGCCACCTTCCTATCTTCATTTGCTTGCAACCTTGCTTTTGCAATCCTATCCATAGCAATCGCTATATCATCATCTCTGGCCTTCTTTCCCTTCATCTCTTTGGCATCCTTCCTACCAAGCACATTCATCTCTTTGGATCCATTCCAATTGTCAACCATATCTTGCAAAGCAACTTGTCCTCTACTATGATGTAGTTTGCCGACTGGTATGGCGCGGTTCAATCAACCCCTCTCCTTCCTCGTCGATATCCTCATATTCTTCCTCTTCAACAATATCTTCATGGACGAACGAAGAACCAACATTCATTGCGTCCATGAAAGCATCGTCATCGACTCTACATTGCAATAAAACTCATGGCTATCTGGCATTGTATGCATCTAAAACTAAAAATCATTGACTCTACATTGCAAGAAATGTTTTTTACCTCTCCGGCATTTCATTGAACACCATGTGCGCGTTGGTTTGGTCGAGGATGGCGGCGGCATGATTGCTTCTTGAGCGGCGGCGGAGGTCTGCAACGCCTAGCTGCGGGCCGACGCGCTTCTTCTGCCAGCTTGTCGCCGCAGCCGGGCCGACAAAGCGCCAGGGATTAGTGCCTTCCTCTTCGCCGGCGGCCGCGTCTTGCCGGCGGCCTGCGCGGTGTCCTCCTCCGGGACGGCGACACTAGGGTTTGGGGTTCCTCCTCCGGGACGAAGAGGGCTCGAGCGGCGATGCTGCCGGCGTCGGTGGCGCCACTAGGGTTTGGGG
Source organism: Avena insularis (assembly GCA_023614405.1). Lineage (NCBI taxonomy): Eukaryota > Viridiplantae > Streptophyta > Magnoliopsida > Poales > Poaceae > Avena > Avena insularis. The sequence goes on from CM042690.1 coordinate 643,009,770, forward strand.
CGACCATAGGGTTTGAGGCAGCGTCAGCGACGACGGTATGTGGAATGGAGTAGGGAGGCGTCGAAGGGGGTGCCGGAGGGCGTCCATCACCGGAATTCCATCGACGGCCGCACGGAGGGGAGGATTTGGCGCTGGGAAGGGGAGAAAATTTCAACGCGGATTTTCTTCGCGAGCGAACAATAGAGCCTTACCGGAGCCCAAAGTATAGCGCTCAGATAGCGCCAGCGACCCGAAAAAAAATTCTGATAGCCATGGCAGTTTGACCCTCTTTTACGGAGGAAGGTTTTTACTCACACGCTGCATACCGTTTTTTTTTTAAGCTGGCCGATATAGCGCGCCAGCTGGAGATGCTCTTAGATCCATATAAGTTTGCCCAGAATTCGACAAAGTCTATGAGTCATCCATTATGGATGTGTGATGCCCCACACGTGCCGCCTTATGTCCAAACTTGTATTTTGATCACCCAAATAATTGTAGTACTCCCTTCGATCCAAATTAACGTTCTCAGATTTATCTAAATTCGGATGAATCTAGCACTAAAACTTAAATATATACACATGAATTTAGACAAATCTAAGAACAATAATATGAATCGGAGGGAGTACTACAAAGGTTTGAGAACGATATATTTTGATTTTGTCTCGTGACGCGTTCTTTCAAAAGACTTGTTTTCTGGGGAGCATTAAAAGGTTTATTTTAGTTAGTTGAGGACAGACTGGAGGCGACGTCTTGATTCAAAAGCAAATCCCACCCCGGATTCCCTTGCGTTAATGGCGACGGAGCCCTGTGGACCCACCACTATCTCCTGAGTGCGGTGCCTTATCACGCCGTGCTTATCACCTATCATAAGTAGATAAGCGTATCGATACGCGCGACAGGAGATTGATAAGGAGACCAATTTATCAAGGCCAATATCAGGATTTCCTGTAAATAGGAGAGAGTTGGTTACGCCTTCTTTGCCCTAGTCTCCAAAGCCATTCTCCCCTTCCGCACGCAGCCTCTGGCCTCGGTCCCTCGAATCAGGAGCTCCACACCAACCACAAAGCTCCGTAAGTGTAGCATACATCCCTTTATCTTTCAAGAAAATAGATTCGTGTTACCGTGTAGTAGTTGTTGGTTTGGATATTTGATTGGAAGGTAAAACAAAGATCATGGGAGAAATCGGAGTTCGGTGTGCCGAGATCTAGGATCTGAAAAAAAAAACTCTAGGTGACCGCCCCAATTCTGTTCTTTCTCGCTTACCCTGGCCGGCGCAGCTCGATGCTTTTCGTGTAGATCTCACCACGGAATCTTTTCGTGTTTTTGTCTCCAAGTCTCTACCACTACCCGTACGTTGTCTCGAAAAAAAAAAAAACCCTTGGAAAACAGACGTGTTCGAAACAGATCTAGGGTTTGACGTACATTCCGTTTCCTCTACCAGTTTATACGTGTCATAAATATAGCAGTACCAGTATTTATCGTGCACGTGCTTATATTATTGATTGGAAAGCTAAGTCTGCGACACGCCATTGGTACCTGTTTTTTTCTTTTTCCGTTTCCATTATCGTTTCCTGGGGTTTAAATAGAAAATTCCTGCTGCCCCCCTCCGGTCCCTTTTTGTTGACTTACGATACTGCCCCTTGCTCAGTCTCATCCTCCCGGCCCTCTCGGTCCTCTCGCGATAGAGCCCGGCCGCCCCCAAATCGGGAAGCCGCCGAGCCCCCCACCCGATCTCCGCCGGCGGCGCGCAACCGAACCACGCAGCCTCCAACTCCCCTACACCCCGCTCGCCTCTACCCGTACGGCGTGGGGCGGAGCGGAGGAGATCCGCCCGGACCGATTCCTTCCGTCGGTAAGCCCTAATAACTCTGCCTGGATCGATCTCACTTTTTGATCTGTGTATTTTTCGCCTGGTATTCCGCTGCGACTTTGAGCGGTCGAAAACCTGACCGAAATCTGAATCTTATTATTGTTACAGAACTAGGGGGGTCCTGTGCCCCCGTAGGGTAGGTTTAGGAGCCAGGTCGCATCTGCCTCCTCCGGGAAGGAGGGAGTGAGGATGTCTTCTCTCAGCCGGGAGCTCGTCTTCCTCATCCTGCAGTTCCTCGATGAGGAGAAGTTCAAGGAGACCGTCCACAAGTGAGTGATTTCATCCGACATAAAAATGATAAAATTCAATCTGTTTGTTTGCCTAGCTAGCGGTTGGTGTGCTCACCTGTCTCTTCTGTAGGCTTGAGCAGGAGTCTGGATTCTACTTCAACATGAAGTACTTCGAGGACGAGGTGATCAACGGGAATTGGGACGAAGTGGAGCGCTACCTCGGCGGCTTCACCAAAGTCGATGACAACCGCTACTCCATGAAGATTTTCTTCGAGATCCGCAAGCAGAAGTATCTCGAGGCGCTCGATAAGTAAGTGCAGCAAACGGGAGAGGTTTCTGTAGTATTGCATTTTTAAATGCTGGACAGCCTTGATGATTATATTGGTTCCCTTGCTGCCAGGCATGATCGCTCCAAGGCGGTTGAAATCTTGGTCAAGGACCTGAAGGTATTTGCATCCTTCAACGAGGAGCTGTTTAAGGAGATCACACAGCTATTGACTCTGGAGAACTTTAGGTAAATTCCTGGCGAGATTGCATTCTTTTACACTAGGTTTTTTCCATCATTTTCGTGGCTCTAACTGTTGAGTGGCTTATCCTTTTATTTATCTCTATAGGGAGAATGAGCAGCTCTCCAAGTATGGTGATACAAAATCTGCAAGAGCAATAATGCTTGTTGAACTCAAGAAGCTGATTGAAGCTAACCCCTTATTCCGTGACAAGCTCCAGTTCCCTAATCTGAAGAGTTCTAGATTACGGACACTTATCAACCAGAGGTAGCACATGATGAAAAATAATCTGAGAGCCCTAACTCTCTGTTATCTGGAAATCTTATTTTTTTTCTATGCTGCATATCTCTTTGTGCCAAACTGCTAATGCTTGCAGTTAGGTGTAGATTTACTAGTTGAATATTCTTGAATCGAGTGGAGACTACTTTAATATCACCAGAGGACTTTGACCCCTATTTTCTCTTGTTCAAAACTAGCCTGATAGAAATGCTATAAGCTAATAAGCCTGTGACCATCATTCCATACTCCTCAAGTTTATTTAAACCAGCTCTGCTTGGTTCGTAAATTTGACCTAGCTTTATTTCTCCTAACAAAACGATGACTGCTGTTCATTCATTTTTCTGAAGAACTTGATTTATTCATGGATCAAAATCTTGACTGTTGACCCATTTTTACCAATACATTGTAAATACAGTTTATTTTCACGACGACTTCTATGGATCCTAGTATAAAACAGTCGAGCCTTTTTTGTTTGCAATTTCATGCTTTCAGCAGTTCATAGTCAAATACAAGAATCCGAGGATAGCTTATTATCACGAAGAGTTTACCTGTGGACTCATGTTGTGGAGTTGAATTGAAAAAAAATCTTGATGTAACAATTTTTTGCAGATTCAACTAGTTCTACTTTACCTTCGTGTTAATTTTTTTTTGTTAATTTTTTGTCTCCACCATCAACTTCAATTGTAACGTTATTTTGTAATATATGGCAGCTTAAACTGGCAGCACCAGCTTTGCAAAAACCCTAGGCCTAATCCTGATATCAAGACCCTTTTTGTTGATCATTCTTGTGGTCAACCAAATGGTGCACGTGCTCCATCACCAGCAAACAATCCACTACTTGGATCTATACCTAAACCTGGTGGTTTCCCTCCAATCGGTGCCCAAATTGGGGCCCAAATTGGTGCCCACGTAGTAAGCTCGTTGATCATATCTGTATACTTTTATGTATATATGTGGAAGTTTTGTATTGTTTATAACCTGATTTATGTTTGTTTCAGCCTTTTCAACCTGCGCCAACACCTGTTGCACCTCTTGCTGGCTGGATGTCAAACCCTCCAGCAGTAACACACCCTTCTGCTTCTGGAGGTGCTATTGGATTTGGTACTCCTACGAATCCTGGTACTTATGTTTGTTAATGTTGCAGATAAATCTGGGATGTTGTGAATAGTTCGTATCACATATGGTTGATTAATACTATTCTGCATGTATGTCTTGTAGCTGCTATGTTGAAGCATCCTAGGACACCCTCGACCGCCAATCCTTCTATGGATTATCCATCTGCAGATTCTGATCATGTCTCTAAGAGGCCTAGACCAGTTGGGCTATCTGAGGAGGTACGGTTAATTTCTTCTTCTCAAAGACCTGTCACCACTATTTGATTCTTGCAGTTGATACTTGATAATACTTCATGTTCTGCCTAATCAGATGTCAGTTTATACTTGATTTGAATCATGGTTGTTTTTTTCACAGGTGAATCTTCCGGTGAATATGATGCAGACTTACCAGCAAAGCCACAGTTATCCGCAAGATGATTTCCATAAAGCTGTTGCACGGACATTGAGTCAAGGATCAGCTCCAATGAGCATGGATTTCCATCCAGTTCAACAAACCCTTCTTCTTGGTAAGTTATTTGATGTCTCTTCCCATTATAAATCTGGGTTCATTTTATCACTCCCATAGCATCTCATTTTGTGCAATTTTTACTCTATCTGTTCTAGTTGGTACCAATGTTGGTGACATTGGATTGTGGGATGTTGGCACCAAGGAAAGACTTGCTGTAAGAAACTTCAAGGTTTGGGAGCTTGGGAAATGCTCTATGGCCCTCCAGGTTTGTCACTGAAAATATGTACTCCCTCCGTCCCAAAATAAGTGACTTGAGTTTGTCTAGATTCGCATTACCTATATACTAAAACGTGTCTAGATACATCCGAATCTAGACAAACCCACGTCACTTATTTTGAGACGGAGGGAGTAGTTCAGTAAGTTGGTGTTTCTTTTACCCATATTCAATCTAAGTATTCGTTTAATGTAAATTGTACAAACAGGCAGGGCTGGTTAAGGATCCTACCGTGTCAGTTAATCGCATAATATGGAGTCCTGATGGAACCTTGTTTGGTAAGATGCCCCTAGTATTTTTTTTTCTGTTCTTTCTCGTTGAGACTGCTCTAATGTTATTCTCTTTTTAAAAGGTGTTGCTTATTCAAGGCATATAGTACAGATTTATTCTTATCATGGTGGCGATGATATTAGGCAACACTTGGAGGTATGACTGCATAGCTTAGCTATTACTGTCTGCTTATGGTTCATTGTCTTATACATAATTTATTATCTTGTTTCCTGAGTTTTTGTTTCTTGATTAGATTGATGCACATGTTGGTGGTGTAAATGACATTGCATTCGCCCATCCTAATAAGCAGCTATGTATAATTACCTGTGGAGATGATAAGACAATAAAGGTGAGGTCATGGTATTAATTCCGGTACTCTATTAACTTTGTTTAATTGAGGAATATGAACTCTTTATAATTGCATATTAGGTCTGGGAGGCTACTACTGGAACGAAGCAGTTTACCTTTGAAGGTCATGAAGCTCCTGTTTATTCAGTTTGTCCACACTATAAGGAAAATATTCAGGTACTCATGCACTTATTATGCCAGTCACTTGTACAATATTATGTCCTTTTTTCTGTAGGAAGCTAATGTTGGTTACTTCGCATGTTATGCAGTTCATCTTTTCAACTGCTTTAGATGGAAAAATAAAGGCATGGCTATATGATAATCTGGGGTCCAGAGTTGACTATGATGCGCCAGGTCATTGGTGCACTACAATGGCATATAGCGCTGATGGTTCAAGGTTCGTGTTCTAAGTTCGCTTTTAACACTTCTAGTTAGGAATATACATGTGTTTGTATGTTGTTCATTTTTTTTCTTTCCTCCGTCTAGACTGTTTTCTTGCGGGACCAGCAAGGATGGTGAATCACACTTGGTCGAATGGAATGAGAGCGAAGGTGCTGTGAAGAGAACATATCAGGGATTTCGTAAGCGATCTATGGGTGTTGTACAATTTGATACGACACGTAATAGGTTTTTGGCTGCTGGAGATGAATTCGTGATAAAGATTTGGGACATGGACAGCACTAGTCTTCTGACTACCATTGAAGCTGATGGTGGCCTACCTGTGAGTTTGTTTTCCTTCGTGTGAACTTGTGTTTGTGAATAGTTTTTTTTTGATACATATCAAATAAAAACTTGTTTGTTCTAACCTGATGGCTGGTCCCTCAATTATCAGGCAAGCCCACGCATCCGCTTTAACAAAGAGGGTAGTCTGTTGGCTGTTTCTACTACTGATAATGGTATAAAGGTGTTAGCAAATGCTGACGGTGTTCGTTTGTTGCGCACACTGGAAAATCGTTCTTTTGATGCTTCTCGTAGTGCATCTGAGACTGTAACGAAGGTAGTTTCTTGTAATCAATAAACTTTTCCGAGATGTTCGTCATTTTTTCTGCATGCATGGTCCAACCATTCCTTATTGGTGCAGCCTCTAATAAACCCGTTGACTGCTGCTGCCGCGGCAGCCGCCGCCGCAGCTGCAACCAGTTCTGGAACTGCTGCTCCGTCAGCTATAGCTGCAATGGTTTGCTCAGATACCTTTTCTGTTGATCTGTTCTAAAAGAAAATTCCATTAATCTTAACTAACTTGGTCGTACTCTGGAACTTCTCTTATAGAATGGAGACAGCAGAAGCCTGGTCGATGTAAAACCTAGAATCACAGATGAGTCAATGGACAAGTCAAAGGTCTGGAAGCTCATGGAGATAGCTGATACAACTCAGTGCAGATCATTAAAGCTGGGTGATAATCATAGGACAACTAAGGTGATATTTCTTCTCTTGCATTTTACCTTGATATATATGTTCTGAATATGCATCATTTTCTCCCGATCTTGTGTGTGCATGTCATTTGTAATATGGAGCTTATTTGTCTGTTGTTTCAGATCTCAAGACTGATTTACACAAATTCTGGTGTTGCTATCTTGGCTTTAGCTTCAAATGCTGTCCATCTACTATGGAAATGGCCACGCAATGAACGAAATTCAACTGGAAAGGTGATATTCTGTTTGCTTATGCATAGCGCTCATTTTGCTTGATCTGTTCATCAGATGTGAACAGTTTATACATATGATTGTTGCTAATTGGTTTAGTTTTCTATTTATTCTTGTAGGCTACTGCAAGTGTTTCGCCTCAATTGTGGCAACCTCCAAGCGGCATCCTCATGACGAATGACATAATTGACAATAGTCCTGAAGAGGCAGTTCACTGCTTTGCGTTGTCAAAGAATGATTCATATGTCATGTCAGCTTCTGGAGGGAAAATTTCTTTGTTCAACATGATGACTTTTAAGGTTAGTAAATCATTATGATGATGTGTAATGTCTATCAATTCTCATGTAGAAGATGCCCCTGATGTTTATGCTGCCTACAGACGATGACAACATTTATGCCTCCGCCACCAGCAGCAACTTTTCTTGCGTTCCATCCTCAAGATAACAACATAATTGCAATTGGAATGGATGACTCAACCATCCAAATCTACAACGTCCGAATTGATGAGGTAGTAGGATCTTCTAACATGGTTCTTTTATCTTCTATACAATGAATGAACAAGGTACACTCAAATAAGATATTTTTTGTTCTTTATACAGGTCAAAAGCAAACTTAGAGGGCACTCTAAGAAAATTACTGGTCTCGCCTTTTCAAATGTGTTAAATGTGTTGGTATCCTCTGGAGCTGATGCCCAGGTTATTGAATTATTTAGTCAGATCATATCCATCAAGCAACTTCTTTTCCATCTTTAGTGTTTCTAATTGCTCTTCTTATAGATATGTGTTTGGAACACTGATGGCTGGGAGAGGCAAAGAAGCAGATTTTTGCAGATACCATCAGGCCGCCCATCATCTAACATCTTGGACACACGAGTTCAGTTCCACCAAGACCAACTGCATTGTCTTGTTGTACATGAAACCCAGATTGCCATCTACGATGCTTCAAAACTAGAACCCGTAAAGCAGGTAAAATTTCATTGTTATCCTTCACGCGAAGTCTTTTTTTGCTATGAAAGTTTTCTTGTGGCTCACCTTAACTTTATTTTCAGTGGCCTGTTCGGGAAAATTCTGCTCCAATAACACATGCCACATTCTCATGTGATAGTCAACTGATTTATGCAAGCTTCCTGGATGCCACTGTCTGTATATTTAGCGCATCAAGTTTGAGACTCCAATGCCGAATTCTTCCAGCTTCCTATCTTCCCCCAAATATCAGGTATTATATAAGGCTCAACTGAACATGATAGAAACTCTGTTGGAGGGGAATGGCTACCTGTCTCTAACTACTGGGCTAAATTTTAACTCTTGCTTCACCAAGGATCTTGCCTGACCTCATTTCAGAGGGTTTGTGTTTGAGTTGTTAGTATTTGTTTTTAAGCAGTTACTTAGTTCAGTGGGTGATTGAATCATTGATATTTATTCTCAGGAAATTACAGTTCAATGCAATAACATGACCTTTCTGAGATAAGTTATTGAACAGTGGTCATTCAAAGCATTACCTAGACTAGCATGTGCATGTATGTGATACCCTCCGTCCCAAAATAAGTGACTTGAGTTTGTCTAGATTCGCATGTATTTAATACTAAAACACGTCTAGATACATGTGAATCTAGACAAACCCTAGTCATTTATTTTGGGACGGAGGGAGCAGATACTAAGTTGTTGGGGGGTTTGTCAATTTTGTTGTTGCCTTGAGCAACTAAATCCAATCCTTAGATATGTTGAAATCCATGGTATTAAGAACAAAGATGTTTCAACTGATGAAATCCAGGAGGGAGTTCTATAATTGTATTGAATTGCCAGTTTACACCATATTTAAAAAAGTATATGGTGGTGGAGCACTACATGTCAATCTTGATTAAACTGAATTGTGGATACAATTGTAGGAGGATGTGAATAAAAAAACTAAAGATCTGTAAGCTGTTTTTGCTCTCAACAACTGTAGTCAGGGGTCATGTATTCTTTCAACGAGTAATAATTTGTATCTGCTTACTATGTGAACTGAAGTTGTAAAATAACTATTCTACTCTTATAATAGCAAGTCATAGATATATTTACCAGTAAAAAACTGGAATTCCTGAATTTTGAGTAAACTGCTGATATGTTGTTGCTTTTCTAGTTCAAATGTTCATCCTGTTGTGGTTGCGGCACATCCTTCAGAAGCAAATCAATTTGCTCTGGGCCTTACCGATGGCACTGTTTACGTCATGGAGCCATTGGAATCTGACAGAAAGTGGGGAAATCCTCCACCAGTGGAGAATGGATCAACGAGCAACTTGTCCACACCTCCTAATGGAGCTTCGAGTTCTGATCAACCAGAAAGATAGTAACATGAAGTTAGAAGTGTTAGATTTTTCTATCACTTCTACTCTTCGTGGTGTTACGAGTCACTAACCAAGGTATCCTTGTTTCTCCGTAGCTGCCTGCACAGAATCTGTATGCATTAGTATAAAATTCCAATGTCTGTTTATTCAGTTTTTTAATCGTGGCAATCTCCTCTTGTTCCGCAGATGGGCTTCATTTTTACAACTTGCGTTGGCAGAGCTGGTTCCAAGGGTGGTTGTGGATGAGCACAATAAAAACAAATCAAGGCTTTTAACATCATTTCTTCTTTTGCTTATATCATATGTTTCTGTTACCATTATGAAGTGAGGGAGGAATTGATTAGTGCTAGTGTTTCATTTTCTTGTGTTTGTGGTGCTATGAGGGAAGGTTACCAAGTAGACAAGGTGTAGTAGCAGTTTGGCTGTACCTAATCAGTACCCTTGTTTCATTTCCGACTAGCGATTAAAAACATGTTTGTCTCTCGGTTTCGAATCCATTGTTTCATTCGTTATATATTGGATGTGTGTTTTATGTCTGCCATACAAGCCTTTTTGGCACCAAACACACCATCGTGGTGGTTTGTATTGTATTTGGGCCCAGCATGTGAATACCACTACTATGGGGGAGGGGTGTTATGCGCATGGTCACACTCTATTCACCTGGAGCGCCTGGGGTGACGAGCTGTTCTGAACTTCAAAAGCGGAACTTGTGTCACGGATGCTTCGACGGCAAAGTATGACTGTGTGGCCTTCAGGATTAGCAGTTCCTCCCATTTAATAAAGCAGTTGATTAAAAAACAGTTCGGTGCAAAAGTGGTAAGATTGAGAGTCAGACTGCAAGCGGGCCGTTACGCGGGAGCCTGCGTTTGCACCGCATTAGCCCTCTTAATTTAAGTTGGATTATGCGGCCAGCCCACATAATCTACGCGGCTACCCGCAGCCCCCGCATAGCTACAGTAAGTTAGAAACAAAATTTCATGATGCTAAGATTGAGCTAGCTCTCCACGATGAAAGATTACAGCAAACTCTAGCATTAAGATTACAGTTCAGCAAACTTGCATTAAGATTACAACTAGCTCTCCACTGGGCAACAAATACAGTACATATTACATGCAAAAATTCCTAAAAAAGATACCATTTAAGATTAGTTCACAGCTTTCTTCACATTACTTGCATGGAAATATATTACTTTACAAGCAATAAGAACCATTTAATATCCTTGTTCAATCCATAAACTTTGCTTGTTTAGATCAACCGGGAACAATCTCTTCTTGAAATTTGCATCTTCAAGATCAACATCAGCTCCATAATCTTGTTTCTTAACATGAAGGTTGCTTCTTCAACTTGATAGAATAAGCTAATAACAAAAATGAGAATACGAATGAGCATTCAAACCTTACCAAGATTAGTTTACTTAAAAGGCTAAACCAAAAAGGTTACATGATACTGAAAGGAAAATCAAAATGCTCTTTATTGGTGCACAATGGATGCAAAATTGTTACTTCTGAATATATTGTCAATGATCTGTATATAACTATTAGTGGAAGCTAGACATGCATCAGCATCATACAGATGGAACCTGAGCACAATCATGCTCCTGCCTGCTACATGCAGATTGCAGACACATTGCATATTACACAACAAAATTGGTGCTTCTTGGTGATGCAAGTACAAACATAACAAGTTACCTTTAATGATGCAAATCCCAGCTGCAAGAAACGGTGCTACTCATGGTCCAAAGCATCTAAAAGAGTAAGAGAATTTCTTGTTAGCCACAAGAAAAATACAAGTTAATGGTCCACAAGTAAAAGAATAACTTGAATAAAGGAAAATTTTACATACCGGCTGCCTTAAACCAGTCCTGGAGGCATATCAGGGCCTCGACGGTAGAGCATGCCAGACTGCTCCTATAGTCACTGATGACGCGTCCTCCGGTGCTAAAAGCAGACTCTGAAGGAACGGTAGAAGCAGGGATGGCCAATATGTCACGAGCCATTTTAGCGAGCACTGGGTATTTTGAAGAATTTTGTTTCCACCATTCTAAAATATCAACTTCCTCCTTTCGAGGTGTCAGATCTTCGTTCAAATATCGATCTAGCTCATTGCTCGACTGCCGTCTTTTAGACTTCATGTACTGATCCCACTTTGCAAGTGGATCATCATCATCTTCCACCTCACGAGTATCAGTTTCTCTTTGTGACTGAATAGAAACATCTTTGCTGTATTCATTGAATAGTTGTTCCATTATCTTCTTCACTTCACCCATCCATTTTCTGGCCTCCTCTTCACTTCCAAAGTCACTCAAGAGAAATTCAAGGAAATCGTACTTGAACCTCGGATCAAGTACGACGGGAATGCAAGCTGATTTGTAAGTCTCTATCCAATATTGATCAAATTTGATCTGCATTTGTTTTACCATACGTGAAATTGTTATATCCTGACTTGATGCTTGTTCACTCAATATCTTCTTGTCCAGAATTGATTCCTCTTTGTTCAACATCTTTTTAATCTTCCATAGCTGGTAGAAGTAAAGATGGGAGGTGGGATACTTCGAGCCTAAAAGAAGCACTGTTGCTGTGTAGAAAACCTCCAACAACTTGCACACAGCTTCAGCTATTTTCCATTCCGAGGGCGAAGGGGCAAATGTATAATCCTTGTCTTGTTTTTCCAAGGAAGAGAATGCATTCCTAAGAGGGAGAGAAGCTTCAAGCATCAAGTAAGTTGAATTCCACCTAGTTGTGACATCAACGGTCGGCCTTTTGTATCTACCAGCCAGTCCTTCTTGGACTATTACCTCAAGAAACTCCTCAACCCTTCCTTGTGAACTTCTAACAAACTTTACACTTTCCCTAATGTTGTTGACCACGGGTTTTATTTCTCGTAGACCATTTTGGGCAATTATGTTGAAAACATGTAATGAGCAGCGAAAATGAACTAACTTCCCTTCAAAAAGCACAAAACCTTTGTTCTTCAAGTTTTCTACCAATAGATTTACCATTGCGGTATTGACTGATGCATTATCCAATGTAAAGCTGAACAACTTATCCTCTAAATTCCATTCTTGAATGGTCTTTAACACTATATTAAACATGTTCCATGAGTTATGGGGTGTCTCCAACATGGAAAATCTTATAACCCTTTTATGGAGCACCCACTCACTAGAAATGAAATGGCAGGTCATGCAAAAGTAACCTAATTTCTGATTCGATGTCCACATATCTCCCGTGAGAGATATACGTGTGTCACAATTTTCAAAGTACTCCTTCAGTTTATTGCCATGCTCATCAAAAGCATCCATACACTCCTTCTTTATAGTTGTCCTAGACACGTTTTCGAACCATGGATTTAAAGCAGCAGTGAATTCTCTAAAAGGTTTGTATTCAACAAATGAAAACGGCATTTCATTAACCACTATTAGTTTGACAAGTTTTCGTCTTGCGACCACAGGATCAAATTTCCAGTTTGGATCAACTCCCTCAGGATGACCCATCTTGTCAATCATTTCATTCATTGCTGTTTTTGCTTCGCATACCTTTAAATGCCGTTTGAGGGAGCTGGTCCCCGTGTCTCTTGCAGCTGCAAATACTTGCCGACAATGAATGCATTTGCCTTTCACAAGTTTTCCATCTCTATAGATTGGCACTGCCTCTTTCCATATGGCTGATATCAGCTTGCGGCGTTTTCTTTTTGAGGCTACATGTATGGAAAAAACATAGTTAGCTTATGAAGAGTAGATTGAAACTAAATGCGTAGTGTAGGAATACATGGTAGCGGATCTTACCTTCAGAATTTGTCATTGTTGTAGCCGGAGAGAGATCTTCAAGAGAAGGAGAAACATGTGGCAGATATGGTACTGGAGATGCCATGGTACTTGGTGATTGTTTTGATGTCTCGGGAGAACCTTTCATCTTTGCTCTTTTAGTGCAGCAGACCTCACCATTAGCGATGCCCTTTTTGATGCTACAGACCTAGCAAGCATGTTTACCCCAGGTGAACGTGCCACTTGCATAGGAGATCGTAATCGTGGACTAGCTGACTTTGAACCGACTGGAATGTGTCCCTAAAAATCGTGTCAAACAATTCAACTCAGAAACAATATGTGCTTGAAAATAGCATTAACTAAATAAAGCCAAGTCAGACATAAAAGGAAACCTTGTTATTGTTGCTCTTCTTTAATCTCAGCTTTCGGGTTTTTTTCCTGTGTGAAGCTCGCGCTCTCCCACTTGCACCTGAGATACCTGGTAAACATAGAGAAAATATATCACCCATGTTAGCTGCAGCAATCAACCTGCCCTCTATACTGTACCTACAGTGTGAAATGCTAAAGTTGTCCTGCTAGTGCTACAATATTGCAAAAATAAATAAGCATCTATACAAACAAAGTACTTGAGAAATTGCATGAGCCTTTTGTTTGTGAAAGCCTTTTGGATACCAACGGACACACATGTCTGAACTCAAAATGACTATTCATCTTCGATCAGGGTTCACTAGTGATATTCATCTTCGATCAGACTGCAGCACATGCCTTTCTCTGGCCACATCGTCTATAACAGCAGTCCAATCCCCAGACCGTCTAACTCTATTTTTCTCTCAATGGACAGACATTTTAAATCTAAATGCAGCAACAGGTAGATAGGTGTGAAGAAACGGGGTATCAAATAAACGAAAGAAACATTCTAGCTAAAACTACTGAATCCTGGCGTTGCCAACTCTGGGTCTCTCACTCACATTTTAGTGTAACTGAATGAAGAACAGATACTGTAGCTTTTCTGTTTCACTGGATAACAAATCTACCAATTCATGCTACCCTACCAGAGTTGCCTACAGTTTTTTTAAGAAACTGCAACGCAAAGAGATCCAATTCGCAATGGAGCAAGTAGACAGACACGCAGAAATGCAGAAACAAACATGCAACAACGATTTTCATTGTTCAGACGAGCTGCACCACAGTCCACGGTTACACATGCCTTTTGGTTTGCATGTAGTGCTATATCTGGATTGATGGCATCCCTAAACCAAGCGTTGCTTCAAGAAACGTATACTCCACAGGTCTCTAAAGAATAACAACTATACTATCCGTTGACAGGAAACAAAACAGTTCATACAAGATCTGTTACCTTGATTATGTTGGGGATGAGGGTTCCTGCACTGCTTCTGCTTCCCGCCAGGTTCTTGCACTGCTTCTTCTTCCCGCCGCCGTCCATGCCCACATGAGGGTCGCCGCCGTCGACAACGCCTTGGCCGCCCACAATCCCCACGCCGTCCGTGCCCATCTCACCTAGATCTGACTTTGGAATCGGCTCGTCGAGGATCTTGCTCTTGAAGACTGGAATAGGTCCAGGTGCTAGGGGAATAGAGGGCGGGGGCGGAGCCGGAGGAGGAGAGTTGGCCATGGTGGAGCTAGCCTGGCGGCTCTCCAGCTGCGCCCTAGTCTGCCCCGTCTGGGGTCAAAGAGAGATAAGGCTATGCGGTAAGTTGGATACGCGGGCCGGTCTGCTTATGCCGCATATTTTTGTCAACATTCCGCGGGTCCCCGCAAAACGCGATTAAGTGGGCTGAAATTGCGGCGCCGCGGACGTTCCGCTTCCCTTTGCACCCTGAATTGAGAGCATATAGACGTGCATGTAGCACAGTCTGCGGTTACAATTTGGCACGGCCACCGATTGGCACCAACCCCACATCAATGAAAACCAAATGGACACACCTGCGGAGGCAGGAAGGACCAAGGTTTCGGCAAGGGCGACAGGGGACGCAGCAACGCATACATGCAGCCGAGCCACAGCCCATGCAGTGCAGGATTGAGGCGCCTAGCACGGAAGCAAGCAGGCAAGAGGAAGAGGACACGTACCCCATGCATGCATGCATGCACGGCGTCGTACGTAAGCACACTGATGACGAGGCCCCTAGAGGATAACACTAGCTAGCCTAGATCAGGAGGGGGTGGACTAGGCACCTAGACGGGCAAAGCGCGCGAGGGAGCATGTAGACAAAATAGAACAGCGAGGCGATCAGGGGGAGGGGGCGTCACGGCGTTCCACCCAGCTCAGCTGGACAGGGTACGTCGCGTACAGGTAGTACTGGCAGTGGCAGCTGCTGCCCCGCCGGCCAGGCCTGGCCTGCTCCAAAAGTTGCAATACGCTGCGTGCATCCCAAGGAGATATGGTCGGTCGTGTACCGTGTACTACATTTCGTACCACTGTTCCATCACACTCGTACGTACTACGCACAGCGCGTCCCTACCACTACCAGCCTCGGTAAAGTAAGGTGGCCATGCCCTCTCCGGACCCCACATCATCGTAGATTGGGTTAGTAGTATAGATCACGGGATACTTCTGTTTTATTACTGTACAACCGATGCAAGGTGCTCGCGTGATGTATGTACAAATGCCGCATGTGCTCCTGCCTTTTCGTGATTGATGACAACAGATTAAAACTTCTACTCCATCAGTTTCTCTGCTCCAACTACCCGGTCTATCTGGGACCATCGAACGATGCCGATCTCGTCTTCTCGTGCAGGCCCCAGGGATCCAGAAGTGGGATAATTTGGACAAGTGAGATATCATGTTTAGACTACTAGACTAACTCAAAACTAAGTGGGACATGTAGAATAAGCTAGATTTGACATATCCCGTTTATCCCATTTATCCCACCTAAATTAGAGTTATTCTAGTAGTCTAAAAGTGGTATCCCACTTATCCTGATTGTCCCACCTCTGCATCCCTAGCAGCCCCGCTTCAAGTCCATGATATAGTGAAGGCCCCGCTTGAAGACGTGCATAGAAGAATTTGTGGTAAAAAAGAATGCAAGTGCACATATTCGAGGTGTGTGAAGATATCTCCTATATCTATAGTCCGCTGGGAGTGCATCGTGTGAGATATAACAAGCAAGAACAATGCATGAATTGTGACACATCAAGGGACAATATGTGAGGTATAAGCTTGATCCTAGCGCGCGAAGCTAGAAATCAAGTTTTATGATTGTTAAGGTAGCTTCAAATCACAAAAACTAGTAGAACAGCCATATATAGTCTTCTAGATCCATGTCGTGGTTTTCTCACTTAATTTTGAGGAGCCGACATCCATAAGTTAAACCAACTTCAACAGACTATATCACTTGTATACACATACAATAATTACTCCCTTAATATTTGTAATTAATCATCAAAACCCACTAGGGGGGCCTAGATTCACCTTCATTTGGTGAAGGCATCATATAGCGTGACACTAGATGAAGTCGCAGCAAATGATCAAACTGGTGGCAACTAGTGGAAATGCATTGAGGATTTGTACCATTGTTATCCGAATCGCATCATCCAACTACACACTAAAGTCACTCAATAACCGATGATCTTTGGTCCATGAGAGTTGCAACCATTGGATGGGATTTTGGTGCATGTAAGGAACATGTCTCCTAGTGGTGCCATAACTGACAGACATTTGGTTGCTTACCTATTTGTCTTGAATTTTTGTATCTCATTTTGCAGCTTTTATGTATTATGAAACCATCTTATAAGTGAATGTTGTAGGACAATATTTCTCAAGAGAGGTACAAGTAAGGGGCTGTTTGGTTCAGAGAGTATCATTTAGGGGATGGGGATATCCCCAACCAGGTGGTTAGGGATAACCACCTTTTATGTTTGGTTGAGTGTGAGGGATGAGCCAATTTTTTGTTTGGTTGGAAAGGTAAAATATGGTTGGGACCGAGGGATGAGGAACGTATATAGTGTGTGGCGACCTCTTTGCTGGTATGGTGAAATTACCTCCACAAATCTGCTAGTTCCAAAAATTCCACAATTTTCTATCGCCCATGCCAGGCTCCCAGACCACTGGCCCAACCTCTAGGCCACCCGCCCGACCTCCCCATCGCTCGTCCCAGTCTCCACTGGTCCAACCTCCCCGTCGCCCCTCCATGGCCACCGCCCCAAGCCCCTCGCCCTCCCTTACCACTGCACCGCCCCTCCTCCGCCACCGCCCTCCATGGCCACCGCCCCTCGCGCCCCTCCGATCCATGGCCACCGCCCTCCGCGCCCCTCTATGGCCACTGCCCTCCACAAGCCATCCCAGACCAAGAATAGGGGAGAGGAAAGACAACTACCTGCCGCTGTGCCCTGTTGTCTCCTGTCGCTGAGCTCGAGTACTTGACGTCGCCGCCTTCGATTTGTCTTGCTGCCGTCTGGCTCACGAGAGAGAGGGAGAGAACCTGGGTAAAAGATTGGGTCGGGTCTTTTTTCTTTTTCTTTCGCAGGCGACGAGCGAGCAAAACGGCGCAAAGGTTCTTTTCGGGGTGAGACTAGTGCGGGAGCCAGAAGTGGTTGGGCTCATCCGCCACATTTTGCGGGACGAGGCGAGCCACTATTTTAGGGGAATATTCCCAGTATCTGGATATCCCCATCCCCTTCCATCCTCCAAACCAAATGCCTGGCAACCACTTTTTTGGTGGCTATCCCTATCCACTTAGGATATCCCCTAAACCAAACAGCCCCTAAGTGCTATGGTCCAAAGCCACAACATCTGTATTCCAACAACGTTGGAAATTGCTCGAGCACAATAAAAGGGGAAGATGAGAAATGGTGAGGGTCCACCAAGGAGAGCGATGTCAAGTACCTCATCATCTCTAGAGAAAGAAGATGGTAATAAATATGGAATCAACATAACAGGATTCGAAATCCCATAACAAGCAAGGGTCAGCAAAAAGAGAGGAAGAGGGAAAAGAAGAAGTTCGATGAGTTGATAAATGCAAGTACATCTTTGCAAATGAAGGTTGCCTTGCCCGTGAAGAGGTAAGAAATAAAAATAGGCGAGGTGGCAACAAGTGAAACATAATAAGAAAAATGGAGTTGGAGAAGTGCAAGGACAATTTGGAGGACTATAAACTTGTTTTCAAAGAGAACCATGAGGCAAGACATGTTGGCCGAGGAAAACCGGCTCATGCCAATGGATCCGATTGGAATGGATGAGAAGGCGAGAGGATGTTACGAGATTATGAGAGAGGAGATCTTGGAATAAAGGTTGGCATATGGGGTGGCACGAACTTGGGAGGAGGAGGTTTTTCCGACGACGAGGCATGATGATCTTGGGAGAAACATTCTTTGAGCGGCTATGTTGCTTTTGTTTGTTCTATGGTTCTTTATGCCATTTTCAATGTTTAAAAATATGTTTGGACCTTAAATTATATTTAAATTTCAATGTTTTTCCATTTTATAAGTTATTATATTATATTATATTATATTGTTGAAGAGTCAAAAGTTAGAATTATATTGATGCCAAATTAGAGTTGGTATATGCGTATACATATGAGAAATATTTCGAGAATGTAGTTTGGAGAATCTAAATCTCTTTATCGTCTAAAATAGTTTGAGGAGAGTTCTTTGGAACCATTGATGACTGGTTCCTGCACCAATAACAGGGTTATTGCAGTACTTGTAGCAGCAAATATTTAAAAAGTTTGTCCCGATGGGAGCTCGGTGAACACGACCCCGCAGCCACGTTGTCAATGCGACCATATTCGCACCCAAACCGTGGTTTGGAAATAGCCTATTCTATAAGTTGCTAGGATAAATGAATTTAAGATGTTTTGTAATAACTACTACTAGGACTAGAAGAAAACTAGAACAAAAGTAAAACTGAAAAGAGGTGAATGCAATAAGATGAAATATTAATGCTATGATTTCTCAAGTAATGTTGTGTATACCGATGTGCATGATAAGTTCTTATGGAATAGCTATTAACTATAATTGTGGCGGTTCCTCATATACCGTTGTCTCCCACCGTTGGTAAGTGGCAACTAGACAACTCAATTTTCCACACCCTCTTCGGACATGGGTCATCTCGTAAGAGAATAGTGTATTAAGATAACAAGACCAATCAAGGTAAACCATAGAAAAGGCATTACGTTCTATGGACAACCGTACTCCTAAGCAAGTGTGCTAGTCACAAGACACCCCGTCTGTCACTTTGGGGTCAAGCAATTCGCAACACTATACCTATCTATATCATGAGTGATCTTGAGGGAACTCTGGGCGGTGCATCCTAAGCTGCTATTGCCTCCGCAAATCACTTATAGAAAATAGCCTATTAGTTCTACTCATGGAAGAGCAGAGACTAATGATAATTTGTGACACTCCGTGAATCTCTAGTAAATTCCTCAACAATGGATTGGACGTCTCCAATCACTAGAATAATATCATGAATAGAAAAATGTAAATAGAAAGAACAAACATATTAATTAATAAGAACACACCACACTTTAATTACTCAAATCATCATAACATTAATAAAAGGGGGTTCAAGCCATGTTACAACCCATCACGGAGATCATGATGGGGAAGGATGAAGGAGTAGCGGTGATGGAGATGGTGATGACGGCACGGTGATGGTGGCGTCGGCGTGGTGATAGTGGCGTCCTACTTCTCCTCCTCTTCTTGCTTGGATGGCTTGATGGTGTTGATAGAGATCTGGATCTTGGTGGAGCCATAGAGGCGGCACGGCGGCACGGCGCCGCCGTGGAGGCGGTAGATGGGATCTAGATCTTGTATATGGTGTATGGTGGCTTTCTCCTCTCTTCTTTGACTCCTCCCTCCTTTATATAGGCCTTGAGGTGCCCTAGGGTTCCCCTAATACCATCATATGACTTAGGGAAGGTTCTGGAGCTTTCGGAGGGCGAAATCCCCTTGTTTGCGACCTTTTTGGCAACTATACGGCGGGAGCTATACGGCCGGAATTTTTGCTCCTGCCGTATAGTTGGTCGTTAAACCTTCGGTACTCTTTAGTATTTTGGTCGCCATTTCTACATACGAACTCCGTTTTGGGTGTTCTTGGGCTCGTTGAAATCTTCTCGTCGAGGGATACAACCATGTGGTATTGGATATTTATTTTGAGAAGTTGGAAAAATTCACTTTTCCAACACCTCAAATGGCTAAGTCTGGTCCCTGTAGCTCCTCCATACTATGCTCCCTTTGCTCCTTTTGCCTTTGTTTTATCCATAATCATCATCAAAACCTACACACATGTAAAATACAAGGAAGAGGGATAAAATTCTACCTAAACTACTAAATGTGCAAAGCTTATATTGAATTTAATAAAAACAAGTAATCATGCACATCAGGCATAACAATAGTTAGATGGAGCATGATATGATAGGAAACTGACACAATTTATATGGCTAAAAAGTGTTGTATTATCATAGCCATCAACTTACCCAAGCTAGATCTTGCTCGTCCTCGAGCAAAAGGGATCGATAACTTAATGGATGTGATCTTGCTTATCATTGGAAATCAATGCACCATCTCCTTGTTTTTCCGGCAAGCTCAAACAAGAGAGCACATAATCATACAAAGCAATATAAGATCAGTTATATTATTCCAAACCACTAGATATTAGTCAAAAAGTTCTATGCCCCATGTCAAAGTTAAATCTAGCTTGCAAGTAAACTTGTGATCCTTCTATACGCACTTTATTGTATTTTTGTATTTTTATTTGTATAAGGCAAAGCTGAACACGGTTAGTTGTCAATCATAAACAGAAATAGAGTTTTACAATGCTGCCCACTCATGCCATCTATTAAAGTCTCTCAAGTGCAAACTTTGATTGTTGAGGTCATAGAAAATATATTTCTTAGTAACAAGACCATGCCAAAAGAGTGGTATATGTTCAATCGAGACTGTGTAGGCTAGGAAGGACACTCATGACCATTACCAAGGTTTCCCTTTTCGGTATAATGATTTCTTATAACAGTCAGAGGAGTATTCCGAATTTTGCTTTTAACACAGGCCCATGAGAATACCAATGCATACCCAAATATAGCATTTTTGCTACATATGTTGGGCACCTCATAGCTAAACTCCAAGAGTTTTCTCTTTTTGGATTGTCCAAAGGCCCGCGGAGTTGTTAGCATCTCATGTTGTGCGACAGTGGCGCAAGACACACATAAAGCAATATCTCACTTTGATTTTCAAGACAAAATTTTGGCATATGAAATCTCGAAACTTTGAAACATCATTTCTTATTCGACAACTCACTCAGTAAGCATATATTAAGACCATCATTTCCAACACTATGGGGTCGTGCTACTCCATAACCATTCACTTAAGACAATTCTGAACAATGACAACTAGCAAGTTTTGAAGAACTTCTTTATTATTTTTCTTTTCAAAATGTAGAGAACATGGAAATGTATATTTAGAGGATCACAATATTTTTCACAAGCTAGATAAAAGTTGAACAAGGTGCATCAAAGCTATGGCTTGTCTCCTATGGGGCCTAACATGAGCAAGTATATCCCTTATATAAATATGAACAAAAACTCACCTAAGCAAGCATTCAAAAACAGAGGGATACACAATAGCATGAAAACTTTTTAAGATAAAGAACTTTGCACAAGATCCTATGCATGCAAAATAACCTCCCCAAGCTAAGAATACCAACTTTAGAAGATCATGAAAACAAAAGACAAAATATAGTTATCAAAAGAGAGTATAAGAAGTGGTTACCTCCCCAAGCTTAAGTTAAAGCAAGGGTGACACACTTTACTATTGAGGTGCTTTTAACATCTACTTTGATGGACAAAGAACCTTTGCTTCAATGAATGCTTCACGATCTGGTGTATGCCTTCCTTAAGAACCTGGTAGAAACAAGACTAGAAAGAACAAAATATTTTTGTGTTTTTGAAGATACGGGTTTGGCTCACAAGTGATAAAAATACAATTCCCACAGAGTTGGTTCATCAACCTAAGCACCACGCTTAAGTCAACAAACTAGTTCTAGAATTGGCCTCTCCTAGATTGTGATGAGGTGCAAGTGAAACAGGATACGAGACACGAGTGTGCAGCCCCTATGCGCTTATTTAAAAGAGGTTTGAGTTGGAAGGTTTAACCGGACACTGATTGTTGAAACATTGAATTGAAGCAACCAAGTGGCTCATGCGAGTGTTTGTACGGTTGGTACTACCATACACGTCGTCACACAAGGTTCAAGTCCCTGTGAAAATAACACACAAAATAAAAGACAACGGTTTGGTGTACAAACGAAGTTCGTTCACCCAACTAATGAAAGAAAAACAAAAAGAAAACATGAACTACTAAAGAGAATTACAACTTAAGGAATTTTTGAGATAGAACTTTATTATTTACATACTCTCAGCTTCTCTAAAACATGGGAGAAGCTCCCAGGTGGTGTTTCGCGGTTTTTAGAAGAAGAAGGAATAAGAAAGAATGAAATTTTGAGCAATGGTTATCTTCCAGTTGGCGTTTGAGGGGTTTTCCCAACTATATGGGTGTAACTATACGGCCGGATGATACATTGCAAATGTATCTATAATTTTTGATGTTCCATGCTTGGTTTTATCCACTTTCTTGTGTTTTGTTCCAACTTTGGAGTACTTTTCATATGATTTCTTGGAATAACCTATTAACAAGAGCCACAATGTCACCCTGCTTTTCTCGCTGTTTTTGGTTCCAGGAAAGTCAGAAAATGAATATTCTCGGAATTGGACGGGACAAAAGCCAAAGTGCCTATTTTTCCGGAAGGGATCAAGTGCCAGAATACGAGACGGAGAAGGTCCAGGGAGCCACCACGGCCAGGCCTAGCCCACGCCAGGGGGTGGTGTGGCCGCTCCCGGCACCCCCTCGGCCTCTCCTTTCGCCTATATATTGCCCTCGGGACGAAAACCCTAAGTACCCGATCAAAAATCCACGAAAAAGTCTGTAGCCACCGTCATCTCCATCCCTAGATCGGGAGAGATCTGAAGCTCTTCCCGACACCCTGCCGGAGAGGGGAATTCACCCTGGAGGCCTTCTTCATCACCATGCAAGCCTCCGGTGTGATGCGTGAGTAGTTCATCCTTGGACTACGGATCCATGTAGTAGCTAGATGGCTGGTTCTCCTCCTTTGTGCTTTTATGTTTAGATCTTGTGAGCTCCATTCATGATCAAGATCATCTATTTGTAATTCATACATGTTGTGTTTGCGGGGATCCGATGGATATTGAGATGCTATTTCAGATTGATTATTGATTCTATCATGTCTTTGTTATTTGAGATCTTGCATGCTTTCCGTTGTTAGTAGCTATCTTGGCCAAGTAGATTCTAGCAACTCCAAGAGTTAGTATTTATGCTTGATAGTGAGTTCATGACTCTGGTAATCTGGGGAAGTGACAGAAATCTCTAAGGTACTAGATGTGCTGTTGCTACTAGGGAGAAAACAACAATCCTTTATTCATAGAACAATCGTATTGTTTACTTTACACGCAGTTCATAAAGCAATAATCTGTTGCTTGCAACTTAATACTGGAGGGGGTTCGGATGATAACCTGAAGGTGGATTATTAGTCATAGATGCAGTCGGATGGCGGTCTATGTATTATGTTGTAATGCCCAATCAAGTCTCAGAGGAGTCAAGATGATTAGTATATGCATGTATTGCTTTCTCGGTGTTTGTCAATTGCCCCGCTGTAATTTGTTCACCCAACATGTTATCTATCTTAAGGAGAACCACCTCTAGTGAACTATGGATCCCGGTCCTTTTTCTTTACATACAATCTATAAACTATTTCTGCTTTGTGTTTACTTTCTGCAAACTATTACTTCTTTCTATTCGATACGTTTAATCCTTTGTTTTCCGCAAAACACGGTGAGATTGACAACCTCATCGCAAGTTGGGGACAAAGTTCTGTGGTTGTGTTGTACAGGTCTCCACGTTGCTACTAGCACCGGTAGTGCGCCCTGCCAAAGCTCAGCTAGCAACACCTTTGGGGTGTTTCCTTGCTCCTACTGGTTTGATTAAACCTTGGTTTCATAACTGAGGAAAAACTTACTGCTATGCTCATCATACCTTCCTCTTGGGGTTCCCAACGAGCTCTACGTTGAAAGTCGAGCGCATCAAGACATTTTCTGGCGCTGTTGCCGGGGAGTCAAGGATATCTTCACAAGGGGAGTCCCTCATAACCAATCTCTTTACTTTGTTGTTTTTATTTTGCTTAGCTTTCTTTTTTCTTTGTTTGCTTGTTTTGTTCTTCAAAAAACACAAAAAAATAGTTTTACTTGTTTGCTTTCTTATTTGAAAAACACAAAAAAATTAGTTCCTATCTTGAGTTGCCACTATGTCTAGCCTTGCTCCATTCACTATGTCACCCGAGGAAATGATTTTCACTTTTAAACAAGGAATTGAGGAAAATTTTAAGGAAGCTTGGTCTAGAATCTCTGATCTACATGAAAAAACTGAGCCTAAAATGACTCAAAGCTTGTTCCTCAGCAGTTTTTACCTTGGGATTGCTCTTTGCTATAGATATGCTTTAGATGCTATTGTGGGAGGAGATTTCCTCCAATGTAATGAGGATGATGCTATTAATGCTATAAAGAAATTGATCCTCACTTACACTATGCCTAGCCAAACTGATATTTCTTTCGCAAAAATATTTGCTAGGTTGAACACTCTTGAGGCTAGCACTACTTGCTTAGAAAGTCGCTATAATATGCTTAGGGAGCATCACAATTATGTTCCAATAAACTCTGAACCATCAAAGTGGCTCCCTACAGTAAAAATTGAGATAAACACTGAAACTTTTCAAGCCCGCTGCGATATCATGTCTGAATTTTGTCTTATGCCCAAAGATATTTATGAATCTTTGAATCTTTGGAGGATTACTGAAGGAGGAAAAGAAATATCTCTTGCTAATAATGCTACCTTATTTCCTATTGGAATAGCTGAAGGAGTGTTTACAAAGATCCTTGGGAAAATGATTTCTACTGATTATCTTGTTATTGAATGTGCAGGAAAAGGACAAATTACACTTGGAAGATCCCTATTAGAACTCCTTGGAGCAATAATAGATGTGGGAAAGGGGACCATGCACCTTTCTTCTCCACCAAACAATCACATTTTCCCAAAGGATAAGAATAAGAATAAGTAAGGTAAGGGCAAGAAAGTGGGTTTTAATGCTTCTTCATTTGAGAACACTTGATTCTTTCTTTGCTTCTTATGCCTAACTTAAAGGCGTTAAAGAAAAGTACTTATTGGGAGATAACCCAAAAGTTTTAGTTGAGTCTTGGAAGTTATTACTTCAGTAATAACCTCTCCTTATCCTTTTTATTTGCTTTTTGTGCCAAGAGTAACCTCTAATGAGAGTGAAGTAATGATTGGGAAAGTTGCTGTCCCAAAACAGATTTTTGTGCTTCACCGTAAAAATTCCTGAGAGAGCTCTGTATGTCGGATTGAGCTGTAATTTTTTTTGCTTCGGACCCAGGTTGTTATATCACTTTCATTAGTTCAACACTTTTTGATTTGAGCAACAGAAGGTCTTCGAAAAAATTCGTATTTACCTGCTGGTCTGTTTTGATAGATTTCTGCCATTTTCTGCATTTGCTTCTCGTTGGTTCCTTCTTGAGTTCTTTTGGGGAATTGAGCTTTTTGAGGGAAGTGCTACAGTAGCTAGTGTTCTAATGGAAGTTTATTTGGTGTTAGAACTGAACCTTGACACTTATTTATCTTATGTGCACTAATATTGCTAATGAGATTGTGTGAAGTTTTGTATGAAGGAAAAATTTCGGGTGTATGGAAGGAATGAGTAATGAGATGAAGGATGGACTAAAGCTCAAGCTTGGGGATGCCACGCGTGTCACCCCAAGAAATATCCAAGAAGTACAAGCGTCAAAGCTTGGGGATGCCCAAGGCATCCCCTTCTTCATCAATAAAAATTTCAGGTTTCTTCCAAACGCTTCATTTTTATTGTTTCATGCACAGTTGTGTTTTTCTTGGAGCGTCTTCTTTTTCATTTTTGTTTGCTTTGGTTTGCTTAGTTTTCTTAATAAATTGGTTGGACCCCCTCTTTCATACATTGGTTTGCAATTAGTTTGGTTTGGTTTGGAAAAGAGTAGGAAAGTTCATGCTTATGTGGTAAAAAGAGCTCGTTCTTGACTGTGGCTATGCTTTGTCATGCCATGCTTGATATTGTTTTGGCTTTATGCTTAATATTCTTTGCTGTAGCATGACTTGTTATAAACAATTGAGATTGCTTAATGTGCCTTGGATGAATCATGCGTTGTTTTAGCATATTAAAGCATAGTATAGTGGTATTCTCCTTTGATGCTTTATTTGGGTTGACTTGGCACATGCTCACACCATGTTATGAATATATCAAGTCACCATAGCCTTTATGATCCTTTAGTTTTCAACTTGTAGTATCACTTTATGCTTTGATCAATGATGTTTTGTCGCTCTGCATAATTATGGCCATTATTGCTCTCTTAGTTTGTCGCTCCCAGTCTTTTGCTAGCCTCCACCACCAAGTATGAGTTCCACTCAGGCATCCAACTCCCTAAACCAAGTTATTCCAAAGAGTCCACCATACCTACCTACTAGCTTATGCTATTCCAAGTATATTCATGCTTTTGTTTACCTTCCACTTGTTATGAGAAAACTAGTGATTAAAGCTCTCACGAACTTGAAGGCACACTTTACTTTACTTGCCCTTAATAAACTTGAACCATTGTGTCTTCTATGTTGTATATGCTTGCACTTATTTGTTGGGAATTAGCAGAACCATGCTTTCATGGGGAATGCTTTCAACATTGCACTTGGTACTTGTACCTAGTTGATATCATGCTCTTTTGTATATGGATGTCGTCGGTGTGAAATGAAAGGGGAGCTTGTAAGTCCATGGAGTTATGTATATGTGTTAAAGAAACGCCTAGGCCGCTGGTCTAATCCATGCTGACATGGTGGAAACCTACAGCGTAACCATAATGAGCTGTCTATGAAGCATTCTTCTTATAAAAAAAGAGTCCTATATTGAAAAAAAGAGAAAAAAGAGAGATACTATGAAAAGAGGAAAGAGAGAAAAAAGCACCATATTCCCATGGTAAATAAGAAGAATGCTGAGATGCTCATTGTCTGCTTGCCTTGTCATTTTGATATGAGGATTCTTCCGTATCATCGGGCAAGGGGTACCCCGTTGGCGGTTCTCAATGATACACATGTACTTACAGTGACAAGAACTTATCGGTGACTAAACTTGAGTAGCATGAGGAGCGGCCCTCGTATAAAAGGGACATGAGATTTCTGACTTATACTTCGTCAAGCATATACACCATAGTTTGTTCACTTTAACCTTAATCACTTCAAGATGCTTATGATAGGGGCAATGAGAGCTGAAAGCTATAAGTACCATAATTTTTGGAAGCTCTTTATGAGAATTGAATCCCTACTTCCTTTTTTTAAAAAGGCCTTTCTTCCACCATTATTTTGAATCTCCATCTTCTACCTTTATGCACCTACTTTGAGAGCATAGTGGCCATTCTTAGTTCTATGTGCATTGTCCCAAGACTAGTTGATTGATGCATAACTTGATATTGCTTGTTTTAAACTATTGTATCTAGTCACTCTTATGAACTTTGAAGGCATCCTATGCATTTATATTTGCTACTCTATGAGGGACAAGTTGAATACTATTATGCTATGTTTTCTTTATGTGAAACAAACAAACATCTTGCAAAGCATTGTTATTCATGAATCTTTTGTTTGTGCCTTTTCATGTTGCATCATAGTTTCTTTGCTTATTGCTAGAACTTTGTCTTTCATGTTATGATTGAAGTACTATGATCCCAGCTTTGAATGTTTTACAAATACTTTGATCAAGTCTTTGATGGTGCATGTCACCTCAAAAATTATTCTTTCTTTTTATCACTTACCTACTCGAGGACGAGCAGGAGTTAAGCTTGGGGATGTTGATACATTGCAAATGTATCTATAATTTTATATGTTCCATGCTTGGTTTTATCCACTTTCTTGTGTTTTGTTCCAACTTTGGAGTACTTTTCATATGATTTCTTAGACTAACCTATTAACAAGAGCCACACATTTCTGCTGTTTTTGGTTCCGGAAAGTCAGAAAATGAATATTCTCGAATTGACGGACAAAAGCCAAAGTGCCTATTTTTGGAAGGATCAAGTGCGAATCTGAGGAGAGAAGGGCCGAGAGCCACCACCACTGCCGCACACTGGCCCGCCGAGGTGGTGTGGCCGCTCCCGACACCCCCTCGGCCTCTCCTTCTCGTGGATTTCAGATTGGGCACTTAGGGGTTTCGTCCCGAGGGCATCTTATAGGCGGAAGGGGAGGCCGAGGGGGTGCCGGGAGCGGCCACACCACTCCACAGCCGGGCCAAGCACTGGCCAGGTGGTGTGGTGGCCCCCCTCTCCGCCTCGTGATACGTACTTGATGACTTAGGAAAAATAGGCACTTTGGCTTTGTCCCGTCAATTCGAGAATATTCATTTTCGACTTTCCGGAACCAAAAACAGCGAGAAAAGCAGTCTGTGGCTCTTGTTAATAGGTTAGTCCAAGAAATCATATGAAAAGTACTCCAAAGTTGGAACAAAACACATGAAAGTGGATAAAACTAAGCATGGAACATCAAAAATTATAGATACATTTGCAATGTATCAACAACCAAGGAGAAGAACATGTAGAGATTGTTGTAGAGGGAGAATACCAGGTACATATTGTTGCTGAGGGAGAACAATAACATGTCCAACATAGTATACTCAAAGATTTCATCATCATAGTTCTCCTTGTGGTGATCGTGAAGTTGATTTTCTACAAGGTTGTTATGTATGATCGGATGTAGTAGTATGCTAAGACATGGTAAAATCACCACATTTTGAACAAGGTGACCATAACGGGCCTCATCTTGGCAACAAAACAAGGGTCATTTGAATGAGAAGGGCCAAAATGTTGATGCACGGGCAACCAAAAAAGTGGGGATAACTAGTTTCATGCCCTAGTATGGCTTGAACTACTCAGTTTTTCCCACCGCTCGAAACACTCCTCAGTTTTTCCCTCTTTGTTGGAAACCAACCTTGCAAACAACCAAACAAAGCATTTTCGTCGGTCCACACCCTTGACCTTCTGTGAACATTGACCCTAACAAATGTGGTTCCCACTTTCATGTGGAACCGACACTTACATGTGGGATCCACTCTTGCATGTGGGGATCACACTGACATGCGGGACATGTACTTACATGTGTGACCATTGCTTATAGGTGGGACCACTTCTTACATGTTGGACCCACACTTACAAGTGGGACAATAATCTGAATGATTGAGCATTTGGAAATAGGGATGTAAATTGGAACTGCTTGCCGCCTTAAAAGAGTCTCTTCCTTCTATCAAAGAGAACCGGTCATTACTCTCTCTCTCTCTCAAATGGCTTGCAACAGTGACTCTTAGTCTAGCAACCAATCTTCCATGAGTCTATTCTCGGAATCAATGGAGTCACTAGTTTCATCGGACACAATAGTGTACTCGCCCTTTACGATGGAGGAGTACCTCAAGGAGGAGGAGGATAATGGCAACATGGAGTAGGAGTAGTAGTAGTAGGAGGAGGATAGTGGCAACATTAGAAGACTAGACATTACTATGATAGATGAAAAAGTGATAAACCTAAGTAGCATGCCAAAATTTCTAACTACTACATCTAAGAAATAGTCTAGCAGACGTCGAACAAAATGTGAAGCCGAAGCAACGGTCCTGATCCTTGTCCACGTCCAGCTCCTTGCAGGCGACGCCTTCCTACTCCACGTCCAGCTCCAACAACTATTTCTTTCAACAAACCCTATTTTGTTTCCAAGTGTGTTATTCGAGTAGTTTATACTCATAAGACTAGACTCCAGTAGACACCGTATTATTAAGAGTAATATAATAGGGAGGGTATCCATGTCATGTACATTGACAATTTTTAAACATCAGTCCTTACCGAACCGATGATGCTATTCTTCCATTTGGATCGTTGACGGTAGAATATGCCAAGTTCATCCTTGTACAACCCTTGTGAGACCAGGCTTGCATACCATTTGCAAGTATAGCCTTACATATCCTTGAATTATTTTATAAAAAACCCTTTTTAAAACTCTATCACCTACATTAAAAGCAAAATATCGTTTTATAAATGAAATAAAATGTGAAATGGTGGGCAATGGAATGATGGTTAAGGGACATGGTTGGAAAGCCATGTGGTGGATATTCCATTGTACCTAGAAAGTTAGGGCTTAACAGCCAATGCAATCAGTGATTCTAAAGCACCGTATAAACCGTGCTAACCACAAATCCTGGAATGGGACAGGCAAGTCAACTAGCATTTTACTTCCGTATGTCCTTGTATCCTAAGTCGGACTGACTCTAGAGGGGAGATCAGCGGGTGGGAGACCGTGATGTCCCTATCCTATGCTTCAAGGTAACGACTTAGCATATTAGAAGGAAGGGTAATTGAGTGTAGGTATATTGACCGAACTCATTACAATGGGTGGACCGCGGGGTCGTGGCAAAGGCTAGTGATTCACTAATATTTAGACTGGGCCTCCTATCTATGGAAATGTGAATGGGATTCACGGCCCGGACTATGCATCAAGGCTAAAGATGTTTGTGGGTAAAGTAGCGCACCTCTCGAGAGTGTATAAAATATGGCATGATACTCCCTGTTCTGGGGAAAAACTACGAACGCCACATGAAAAGGAACTCCATGAAATTCTGTACAACCCGTAAAGACTGACATACATAGAATTTTATAAACTAAAACTTACCTTTACTAAAAACCCAATTTCAAAAATCTGCACAAGCTTAGGATGTCTGATCTATTGCTGTAGATAGTGCATAAAACAACCACATAATTAAAATTTTCTTAGTACGCTCGTACTCAATCTATCCTCTTTACCCTTTCTTAGGTTGAAGTCAATGATGGGGACTGCAAAGATGCTACTAGAAGACTTATGAGGCATCTACATGAAGTCAAAGATAGCTCAAGAAAGTTCACGGAACCAATTACTTAAAATTGTGTTTGATGAGATCAAGTTAAACTTAGATGGGATCCAATTCCCAAGGATAGGAACCGTACCCTTAGAAGTTGCTCATAGAGCAAATAGATAGCCTTTACTTGGCGAAATAGGATTAGAGATGGATCTAGTACTAGCTAGACTAGACTACAAGCTGCTTCTTCTAGATCTTGGTTTGAACATGAACTTACCTAGCGAGCTCATTGTTTCATGGAAGTTTCGAGGATCTTCTATGAGTATTTGTGATATGAATATATAGTTATACCTTGGACATGCGATGTTTCTGTTATACTACTCTGGTAGGTGTAATATACGTGTAACGATGTTCCGTGAGTGTTATGCCGATGATTCGCGCTCTACAACATGCAGTGGAGCGCTAGGTCACCCCAACATCTTCCAGGTTGTTACATGCACCGGAGAGTCAAAAGACATGGGTGCGTTCAATGTCCATGCCCATTTATGCATGCCATGCACTTGATACGCTTGCGCATTGTCACTTGTGGATGCACGCGCTCATAAATATGCACACAATGCCACGTATGGGCAAACTCTGTTAGTGATAACTTTCCTTGCACCGTCCTTGTCATGCTTGATCTAGTCCAACTTTTGAACGTAGTCAAATTCTTAGTAGAATGTTTGTAATACTGTGCCCACTTTTGTGCAAACAAGGTTTTTTACCATGCTCAAGAATATTTATTAATGAAAGAAATCTGGTATAATACATTATTTCCACTATTTCACACAAGCAAAAGAAAATCTGACACCTCACTACCTCTGAGGCTTAGTGAAATGATATGGCATTATCTTGTAGTAGAAGGCATAGAGCCATTAACTACCCACCAGGACTAGCATGCCAAAATTCTTCCAAGTGTCGCAGATCCTTCCAGGCATTGCAACCGTGTTCACACCCTTCTCGCAGTAGAAGTAGCAGTCACTTAATCAAGCAGGGGTAGCGTGTTATTGTTCCGTCGAACAGTTTGCATGCATTCAAATGTGATAATATGTAGGGGTAAACTTTTGGTCGGACGGTAAGATCCTTCTAGTAATGTTATTGAGAACCCACTTGGACGCGAGAAGGCTGAGCATTTGATATCAAACGCACCAAAATGTATGGGAAGGAATCAGCATGCTATAAAACCCGCACTGGACATGAACTGGCACAAGCACCCATGGAGCACACTCTTGGACACAATATTCCAAATCGGTTGAATATCCATGTATCTTTTTATGATAATGCATCCCAAATTTTCACATAGGTGTATCTTGGCAAGGCAAACAATATTGTCAAAGGGAGTTCCAACTTTTTGAAACGCTAGAACGACAGGAAGATCTGGTCTATTTTTTTTTCCATAGAAGATCCCAAGGCTTAAGACATATTTTTTTTTGAAAAGTCAAGGTATAAAAAGTTTGACCAAACTTTTTGAAAAACCATCAAAAACTATGATAATATATAGATACCATGTGAAAATATGTTTCATGATGTATCCAAGGGTATACATTTCATATTGTAAATATTAATATATTTTTCTAAAAACTTGGTCAAACTTTACATAGTTTGATCTTTTTAAAAAATTATACGTCTTAAGCCTTAGGACGGAGGTAGAAGATCTGGTCTATGTCGGTAACTACTGATGATCCGTAGGAGTAGCATTATGAGAAAAATAACTTATCTACCCCAACTTACAAAACCACGCCACTATAATTCTCCAGTGCATGCGTCGCACGTCGACTACAAGGAATATTGTCGTGGTCGTGGAGCGTGGACGACAAAACACATCTAGTCTTTTGATGCGAGAAAGATGCAAAGTGCATGCGCCAGAATTTGGGTCAATCAAGAGCCGAGTTTGTCGGTTCTAACACGCGCATTGCTAACTAAGAGCAAGTTCAATAATATACCGCTTCTGGCTATAAAAGAGTGCTATGTATCTATAGCCAACCATATAGCCGAACATACAATAAAAGTTAGTTACAAAAGTTTACTATTTATGAATATTTGACCCACATTTCACTCACACAAAGTGTAGAAGGACGGAGAGGGAGAGAGATTGGCGGAATATGATGATTGTATTATTGAGCCTCATGAGAAAGTATATATAGGCGTACATGAATCAACTTGGAGTATAAGACAAGTTAGGCTAGAATCCTAACTATTCTAAACTACCACAATAACCGTGTACGTACAATACTCTAACATCTCCCCGCAGTCGTAGTGGTAGTGTCGTGAACAACTGCAACATCGCGGACGGTCAGACTGAAGATAAACTGAAGTAGCATCTAGTAGGCTGACATCCCCCCGCAGTCGTAGCGGGAACATCGTGGATGGTGTCGCGTCGCGGTTGCTTGGACTGTAGAGAAAGCTGGTGATGCTCAAGCAAGGTGGTAGCCCTTGTGCCGATGTCGAGGGAGCTGAGAGTGTGAGGCGGTGCCATGGTCGAGGTAGCCGTGCAAGGGGTCGCCGTGGTCGATGTTATGGTCGGGGATGTCGGTGTCGAGGTAGCCGCACGTGAAACCGCATGCGCATAGTGTGCGAGGAGGATGCTGGAGACGCGTCGAGGCAGTCGTCGAGGGTGTCGATGTCGAAGCCGATGCAGTACGAGCCGTCGAGGACGAGGTGCGGCCATAGTTTTGCCAGAACTAGAAGCACGTCGGGGACAAACGCACACTCCGATTTTGCCAGAACTGAGTATGCAAAGAAGAACTCGTCGGTGACGCGGTCGAGGCAGTCGTAGAGGGATCGATGCCGAAGAAGACATTGTCGAAACCGATGAAGACGAGGCACCGATCTGAGCTTGCCAGACTCGGGAACACGTCAGGGACGAAGGCACTCCCGGTGTTGCCAGTACTAGGCGTGCGAGGGCACGGACCATCATGAACTTGTCGCCATGTCAGAAAGACTAGCAGATGAGGCCTCCAGAGCGGTTGCGACGCGTAGAGCGGCTAAGGGAGAGATGTCGGCGCTGTCGGCGGTTGTCGGAGTAGAGTAGCAGGTGGTGTAGTCGGGGATGAGGCGATGACGCTAGCGGCGAAGTTGTAGTGGACGAAGACGTAGAAGGCGACGAAACCAGCGGCGACCTGGGTTAGTCATGTTGGATGCCTAGAGTGGTGATGGGGTAGTCGGCGCGACCTGCGACGGCGAGAGGATGCCCTGTAGGTTACCTTGTGAAGCGCGGCGGTGGTGCTCGAAGTAGGCGAGGAAGACCCAGCGACGTGACGAGGACCATGTGCAGACGGCGTCGATCTGGGCCATAGGAGATGGGGCAGTGAAAACCGAGATCGTCGATGCACGAGGACGGCGAAGTAGACTGCGTGCAGCCACGCTACGACCCGAGGGGGTGGCATAGCTGCAGGGCGCAAGTCGGTGCAGTGCTTGGAGATCACCAGCGACGTACACGCCAAGGAAGGCGCGTTGAAAGCCGGTAGCATGGACCAAAGGCGGCGGCGCTACGGCCCGACGGGACGACATAGCGGCAGCCCGTAGCTCGATCGGTGGTAGGCGCGTGTTCGGGGACATGCTTGGCGTAGACAGGCGCGAGATCGGTTGATCAGACCGACAGTGCACCATATGCGCCATGGCGTGGATGACGCGTAGATCAGATTCGATGGGCGGCGTTGTCGGTGAAGTCCCAGGCGATAATGACGAGGAGGATCCGAGGGGGCGGCCACGGTAGCCTTCCGAGGAAGGCGTAGCAGCCGTCTGCGGTGCACGGCAGCCTGCCAAGGCAGGCGCACGGACGCGATGTAGATCCTCGATGCCGATGGTCGGAGTAGAGGCTCGACGATGACGACGGCAGTGGGCGACTCAATCCGATCTAAGATCGGTAAACCAAAAAAGAAAACCGATCAAGAGATCGGAAAAATAGAGTTACAAGACAGCCGAGATCACGGATCGGCGGACGAACCCTGCGTACGGGTTGCGCGGCCCCCGACGGAGATCATGGAGATCGACCTCCCCGGGGGCGGCGCTGCGCGGAAGCGTGTGCGGCGGCTAGCGCGGCGCCATGGCAGGCGGCGGCACTAAGGTTTGGTGGCGGGGGAGGCGGCGGCGCCTGGGGAGGGGAGGCGACGGCTAGGGTAGGAGAATCGTGGTTAGGCTGATACCATGTAGAAGGACGGAGAGGGAGAGAGATTGGCGGGATATGATGGTTGTATTATTGAGCCTCATGAGCGAGTATATATAGGCGTACATGGATCAACTTGGAGTACAAGACAAGTTAGGCTAGAATCCTAACTATCCTAAACTATCACAATAACCGTGTACGTACAATACTCTAACACAAAGCGCTTAGAAACACGTGCTAAAGCTGATTCTTCCACATCGAGGTTTTGATTATGGAAGTATAATAATGTAGTGCACATACAAAATATTGCAAGCCTACATAGTATACGTAGCATAGCATGCCATTCACCGACGCTACGTACATGCGATCGCGATTTTTTTTAAATAATACACTTTATTTAATGATTTTGACGTGTATTGTACGATTTTGAAAATTTACAAAACTAGCACATAGTCGGCTTCGACCTGGCCGAATAGGCCAATCGGCGTGGACCAAGCCGAGTCAGCTTCATTTGGCCAGGAGCAGACCGACTGCATGTGGCCGCGTGGGGTCGTGGGGCCTGCATGTTCCATTTGGTCAGGCCCAAGCTGAATGCCTATTCAATGCCCATTCGTACAGGCCCTGACCGATTGCATGCTCCATTCGGTCAGATCCAAGCTGAATGCCCATTCGGTCAGGAGGAGGCCGAATGAAAGTCACCAGGTCCGCCCGGGGCCAGCTTCTCTCTCCTGCGCATTCGGCTTGAGCCTGACCGAATGGTCCATTCGGCTTGGGTTTGACCGAATAGAGCATTCGGCCAGGGTCTGACCGACTGCATGTTGGGTTGTCAGCCGACGTCCCACTCGGTCAGGCTCAGGCCGAATTGGTCCACTCGGCTAGGGCGAAGCCGATTATGTGCTAGTTTTATAAATTTTCAAAATCATGCAATATATGTCAAAATCATTAAATAAAGTGTATTATTTAAAAAAACATCGCCATGCAATCGGAATGATGCCTTTTAACTTGATTTGTCCAAGAGCCTTGAAGCTTCAACTGCAGAAATGGGGTAGCCTGTTGGTAGGGGAAACGCTAGAACGACAGGAAGATCTGGTCTATTTTTTTTCCATAGAAGATCTGGGCTATATTTTTTCATAGAAGATCTGGTCTATGTCGGTAACTACTGATGATCCGTAGGAGTAGCGTTATCAGAAAAATAACTTATCTACCCCAACTTACAAAACCACGCCACTATAATTCTCCAGTGCATGCGTCGCACGTCGACTACAAGGAATATTGTAGGAATATTGTTGTGGTCGTGGAGCGTGGACGACAAAACACATCTCTTCTTTCGATGCGAGAAAGATGCAAAGTGCGTGCGCTAGAATTTGGGTCAATCAAGAGCCAAGTTTGTCGGTTCTAACACGGGCATTGCTAACTAAGAGCAAGTTCAATAATATACCGCTTCTGACTATAAGAAAGTGCTATATTATCTATAGCTAACCATATAGCCACATATACAATAGTAGAAGTTAGTTACAAACTACTATTTAATGAATATTTGACCCACGTTTCACTCACCCAAAGCGCTTAGAAACCCTCGAAAAAACACACACTTAGAGCTAATTTTTAACTTACATTTTTTCTCATTCATCTTACCCGAACTATAATATTTAATGGCTTATAGCCAGTTTGCTCCGAGGCCCCGGCAAAAGTCGTAGTGTGGCGCTCTAACCACCACACGCATCTCTGCCAGTTTATCCGGAGAAAGCGACACAATCATGATCAGTTGTAACATGCTACGTCGCGTATCCACGCACCACGGAGGGAAAAGTGGCACCTACGAACGCAGGGAGTTTTTGATCATTTGCGAGGTAGGGCAGCACCACGGGCCGCAGCGCTACACACGATCCTATGGATTCGTGACCAAAATAGTCCACACGACACTACACTCGCACTGGAATCACGCGCCCCGCTCTCTTCCCGAACAAGTCGGCGCCCAAACTCCGTGCAAACAGCAAACTCCATTAATACGGCAACCGTGCTCCATCGTGTACTCCCGCAAATAAGTAGTATACTTTTAGACTTGTCCTAAGTTAAATTTAGTAATTTTTAACTAACTTTATAGAAAAACATAGTAATATTTATGATATTAAATTAATATCACTAGATTGTTTTCAAATTTAGTTTTATAATATGGCAATTTCATGTAATTTATGTTGATAT
The DNA here is from genome assembly GCA_023614405.1 of Avena insularis. NCBI lineage: Eukaryota > Viridiplantae > Streptophyta > Magnoliopsida > Poales > Poaceae > Avena > Avena insularis. Next base: position 643,047,129 of record CM042690.1, read on the forward strand.
ATTTATCTATAAGGTTGTTCAAATTTAATAAAGTTTAACTTAGACAAAACCTAGAAGTACACATATTTGCAGACGGAGGGAGTACGTGACCATAAACCTGACTGGGCCATTATGGTCATGATGGCACAGGTGCTCTCTACGACAGGTAACGAGTGCCATAACCTGTGCCAGTCTGATGTTCCAATTCAGTTCTAGACAAGGCTTCCCAACTTTTAACAAGTTTCATGCTTTTGGCTGGCCACTCACTCGGGACTCGGGAGACCAATAGCTGAGAAGAACAGAAAATGTCATTCGGGGTGGGTAGATTCTCACCGTCGCCGGTGCCGCGAATGATCTCTGTCGGTTGACAAACTGAAGTTACGGCGGTGGACGGAGGTACGGCTTGCATTATCGGACAGCGAAATGCTAGATACTCCAAATCCAACAACCAGCAATCATGGAGCAGCTCCCTGTTCCATTCCGTCACCGTCTCAAAAGACGACACCCTAATCTCTCTCCGCGAGACCGACGCAAGTAGCATAAACCAAACCCAGCTTTGGAGTGAGCCAATGTGCATGATGCGAGTGGATTATCCCCCATGGGCAGCTCCATAAGCAGGAACACCGCAAGCTAATAATTAAGCGCGGAAAAGACAATCTAGTTTTTCAATTGAATTTTTATAAGCTCGCTTAAATTCCTAAATATCATAATGTCACAACCTTTTGCCCCTCAGTTTCTGCACCAATAAAAAAAATAACTGACTTTTATTTTAAAGAAACGATTTACTGTTGAAGAACCGATTATTTTTAATAACAGACAACAAGGTACATATATCTGAACTCTTTTTTGCAAAACAGAGAAAAACACCTTTTTTTTCTAAGTTCTAAAAGACTAAGTAGTAATTCCTACATGTATAGATCTCTTATCTGTTCTGATTATACACTTATGCAAACATTGGCTAGGTGGAGAAGGCAAGAAGGTTTACACGACATGGCATCGATGTAGTCTTCGGATTGTTACTCCAAAATCTTAGATTGTCTTCTTTTGTGTCAAACTATGTTGTTTATTGTTTGTCGTGCTTCGTTAGATAGAAGAGTTGACGACATACACCAAACGGTACCTAGCCGATGATGTTTACCCAAAATAGTCGACATTCATGAAGACAATCCTCGACCCTTGTCCTGAGAAGAAATCTTGGTTTGCCATGTTTCAGAAGAGTTGTGGGAAGACTGCCGAGCGAGCATTTGGTGTGCTCCAATAACGTTTTGGTAAAACCATGGTTTCATAGCCCACCACAATAGATTACTCGATCACCCTAGGCTGGTAAAAATATATTTCACAATCATTATGAAAATAGTATTTTGCCTTCGAATGAAAGTGATAATGTAATACTTAAAAAAAATACTTTGATAAAAATAACCAAGAGGACATGCAAGAATGAAGTTGCCTCATGACTACAAGATTATGCAGTCCAAGTTCTTTGTGTCGATATAAACGCTATTTTTTAATATAATACGCTTTTTAAATAAATTTCAAAAATAATACACAAAATTTAGAGTTTTAAGTTCTAGCACGGCTGCTACATCGATAGGTACTAATCACCGTACACCAATTAATACCCATCGGTGTGCGATACACCAATTAGTACCTATATGTGTATGGTACACCGATTAGTTGCATTTCCTTGCTTATATATGCGTGTGTAATTTTGTGTGTGTCGGTGTACCGTACACCGATTAGTCCCTATCGGTGTACCGTGTACAGCAGCCGTGCTAAAATCCGAAATTTTATATTTTGTGTATTATTTTTGGAATTGATTAAAAAAGTACTATTTAAAAAAATAGCGATATAAACTCCAGATTCTTGAAAGGGCCAAAGAAACCATATTCTTGAAATATATGGAGTATATTTAAAAGAACATTATAACATTATAAAAAATGCAAAATATTATCCTTGGATATAAATAAATTTTATAATTTCTTCTGAACTTTAAAATAAAAAAATGAAATAAATTCTAAAATAAATAAGATTATCCTTTCTTAAATGAAAAATAAAATGCCACTATTATTTGTTTAAATGAATTAGAATTATTATTTCCACATGATACAAAGTATTACCTTATTTTTTTAATATTTAAGATATTCAATTAATACCATGGAATTTAAAGTGATCAATAAAACTTATAAATATTTTTAATGAAGAGAAACATGTAATATTGCGAAATAACCTAAAATGTGATTAACTTTACCTAAGGTTTGAAACTATTTTTTCTTTACTAAAGTAAATCATGTAATCATACAAAACAAATCCAAAGACCCCAAACCTCAAGTCAAACACATAAACGAAACTAGCAGGGTTAGTTTTGGGGTTAGAACGACTACATATCATAACTTATGTATAACAACATATTGACAATTCTTTAAACATTAGCCCTCCCCTCCTCCTATATAAAGGAGGGAGGGGCAACCCTCTAGGCATTGGTTCCTTTGGCCCTTGGTTTCCCGTTCTCTACCGGTGGCTCCTCCCCTTTCTTTTGGTAGAAAATATCCTCATATTAAATGCATATCATCTCCTTCGTTCTATTCAAGATATAATATCTTCCACATGAATGTAGGGTAATCCCATATCTTAATTAGAAGATACAATCTTGACTTTCCTAAAATGACACAAAGCATAATAGGAAGGTTCGGTACATCCCCTAGGTAGACCATGCGCCATGGCATGGTGAGCCCATGTGGGACATGCGCCACCCCTAATGTGGGATACCCCTCCGGTGTATTCTCCTTGAAACTATTTCATGTATTGGAACATTTTCTAGTTTTCCCTCCAAAACTTCTTTCAATGATCCGGAAGGAGTATTTCTCTCATCAACATAAGCTTAATACACTCTACCGAACAAGATCCCTTAAGCATGTGACCCCGTAGGTTTGATATTATGCAGACACGACCACAAAACCCTTCCCATACAATAATCAATAGTGGGATCTAGACACCCATATTGACTCCCACATAAACATGAAATAATCGAACGAACCAATTGATATCGTGTGCTGATGGGCTGAGTTCCTGCACCAAAACAGGATTATTGCAGTACTTACAACAGTAAATATTTAAGAGTTTGTCTCGATGGGAGCTCGGCGAACACGGCCCTCGCAGCCACGTTGTCAATGCGACCACATACGCACCCAAACCGTGGTTTGGAAATATCTTATTCTATAAGTTGCTAGGATAAATGAATTTAAGATGTTTTGTAATAACTACTACTAGGATTGAAAGAAAACTAGAACAAAAGTAAAACTGAAAATAGGTGAATGCAATGAGATGAAATATTAATGCTATGATTTCTCAAGTAATGTTGTGTATACCGGTGTGCATGATAAGTGCTTATGGAATAGCTGTTAACTATAATTGTGGCGGTCCCTCATATATCATTGTCTCCCACCGTTGGTAAGCGACAACTAGACAACTCAATTGTCCACACCCTCTCCGGACATGGGTCATCCGTAAGAGAATAGTGTATTAAGATAACAAGACCAACCAAGGTAAACCAGAACAAAGGCAATAAGTTCTATGGACAACCGTACTCCTAAGCAAGTGTGCTAGTCACAAGATATCCATATGTCACTTTGGGGTCAAGAAATTCGCAATACTATACCTATCTATATCATGAGTGATCTTGAGGGAATTAAATCTTAATTGGCAGTGCATCCTAAGTTGCTACTTCCTTCGCAGATCACTTATAGCAAATAGCCTATTAGTTCTACCCACGGACTTGTTAGGCCCAGGGAACAAGTAGAGACTAATGATAAATTTTGTGACACTCCGTGAATCCCTAGTAAACTCCTCAACAATGGATTGGATATCTCCAATCACTAGAATAATATCATGAATAGAACAATGTAAAGAAAAATCATAAACATATTAATTAATAAGAACACACCACACTTCAATTACTCAAATCATCATAACATTAATAAAAGGGTGTTCAAGCCATGTTACAACCCATCATGTAGATCATGATGGGGAAGGATGAAGGAGTAGCGGCAATGGAGATGGTGATGACGACGCGGTGATGGTGGCGTCGGCGTGGTGATGGCGCAGTCCTCCTTCTCCTCCTCTTCTTGCTTGGATGGCTTGATGGTGTTGATGGAGATTTAGATCTTGGTGGAGCTATAGAGGCTATGGAGGCAGGACGATGGAAGGGCGCCGCCGTGGAGGCGGTATATGGGATCTAGATCTTGTATATGGTGTCTTGTGTATATGGTGTGGCTTCCTTGGGTCCTCCCTCCTTTATATAGGCCTTGGGGGTGCCCTAGGATTCTCCCAATACCGTCATATGACTTAGGGAAGGTTCTGGAGCTTTTCTGGGGCGAAATCCCGTCGTTTCCGGCCTTTTTTGAAACTATACGGGTGGAGCTATACGACCAGAAAAATAGCTCCGGACGTATAGTTGCTCGTCAAACTATTTGTCCCCTTTAGTATTTTGGCTGCCATTTCTTCATACGAACTCCATGTTGGGTGTTCTTGGGCTCGTTGAGTTCGTATCGTCGAGGGATACAACCCTGTGGTCTTGGATCTTGAGAAGTTGAAAAAATTCACTTTTTCAACCTCTCAAATGGCTAAGTCTAGTCTCTACAGCTCCTCCATACTATGCTCTCTTGGTTCCTTTTGCCTTTGTTTTGTCCATAATCATCATCAACACCTACACATATGTCAAAGACAAGGAAGAGGGATAAAATTCTACTTAACTACTAAATGTGCAAGGCTCATATTGAATTTAACAAAAACAAGTAATCATGCATATCAGGCATAACAATAGTTAGATGGAGCATGATATGATAGGCAAATGACACAATTTATATTGCTAAAAAGTGTTGTATTATCACATCCATTGTCGTGGTGGTGTCACGGCAGATGCCATGGATAGGCCAAAGGTGGAGACTAATACACGATAGGGGAATCCAGGGAGGGATAGTGGAGTGATTCTCCACACAGAAGTTTGTATTGATTTCCTTTTAAGATTACAAGTGCTCCTAGAGCTGTATTGGCGAGAGGAGGAAGAAGGAGCTCTCTTACTCTTGCCCACAGTTTTTTCCCTAGAACCTTAGCTCCGCTAGTATCAAAGAAAACCCAACCCTCTTCTACTGAAACCCTAGCCCCCCTTATATAGAGAAGACTCGGTCCCTGCCTGGGGCATACGTGGAGGCATATTCCTAAGAATATGCCTCCTCTCAAAGTGGTAACCCGACCGGGGTGCTTTTCCCCCACGTCATACATGCTTTAGCTACGTAAGCCTCTGCGGCGCCTGCGTCAGCCTACATGGGCGTCGTCACCCTTGTCGGCCATGACCCGGTGGTTCTTCCCTTGCTTGCTTCGCTCATGCAGTGCGTACCAGACCTTCTTTTTAACCAGGGAGATTCCTTCCTTCTCCCAGAAGCTAAGCGGGGACCCGGATCATAGGAGATTCGGCTATACCTGTTCCTGCATACAAGTTAGACGGGCACTTCTGACTTACTCCTTAAGTCGGCTGAGACAATGTTAGGCGACCCCCTCCTGGTCCGGGTTACCCCGTGATCCGGCCTGCCTGGAGTTGACCCGGCCAGCATCCGCTTTGGCCTTGCCGAACCTCGGCTAACTCGGCCTCTATATCCTGGATTGACCCTACCCGGGGTTATCCCCCAACATTAGTCCCCGAAGCTGGTGCGGTCTTAGCTGCCTTGGCCGCTAAGGCCATATCAGGTTCATTTATGTTCGAGCTTTGGATGTTATTTCCGAGTCAGCTCTTTATCTCGGATTATATGGATTTACGTTCCCTTCGCATGTTCCAAGCTTTCACTTGCCGGCCGGGTTACCACTTTGGCTCGGATCCCATGGTTACCATGGTTTGATCCAGGCCTTGTTACCTTCTTTCTTACGCCAACCCACGTGGAGGCTAATCATTACCTCGTCTTATTTTAAGGGCCTGCACAGTAACCGCCGCAGTAATTGTCAGTTATCACTGTGCGAGGGTCACGTCATGCCTGCCTCCTCGTTTACCGCATCAACGCGTCATGTCATGGGATTGCCCCCGCTCTGTGGCCCTCTGTGTGGCTCTTCTCCGATTGGCTGATGCAGGTGATACACGGCCACACCGTGTGGCTCGTTGGCCTAGCGTGATCCCACTCACCCTCTCAGGGGGTGGTTAAGTAGCGGAGGGGCGCACCCCTTAGCCTTTTCCCTCTTCTGTGCCCCTTTGCTCATTGCTCTTCTCCTTCGTCTTCCTAGCGACCGTGCCGCCGCCAGTGCTTCTAGAAACAGCGCCGCCGCCGTGCTTTTCCCCGTGCCTCTGCGTCGCAGCCACCGTTGCGTGACCTCCTCGCCACGGGTCCTCGCTAATCCAGGCCTCAGATCCCCACCTCCGCCAGCGCCAGCAAGGGTAGTGACCACGAGATGACGGAGGAGGAGCTCGTCGTCGCCGAGCAAGAAATGGAGGAGGACGCCGCTGCGGTGGACCGTGGCGCGTGGGCCGGATCATGGGTCTGTCAAGATGACCTTGACTGGCTCTACCGGACCAGATGCATTCCTGCCGGCGTCGCTGCTCGTCTTCCTTCCGCTGAACTGGCCCCCTCACCCAATCCGGGTGAGTTCGTCGTGTTCCTGTCCCACTTTCAACGGGGATTCGGCCTGCTGGTGAGCGATTTCTTCCGGGATTGGCTTAGCACGTACCACCTGCAGCTGCACCATCTTCCAGCCAATGCTATCACCTCTCTCTCTGCCTTTGCTTCTACGATCGAAGGCTACACCGGACTGTGGCCCACGAAGGAGCTGTGGATCCGGTTCTTCGGCCTTCGTCGTAACGTCATCCCCGATATCCAAGTTGAATCCGAGGACAACCAGCTCACCCAATTCGGAGCTGCGTCCATCTCACCCCGGAGGACTTCCGTTTTCCCCCGGGTCACCGGGCTTGACTCCTGCAAAGGATAGGCCCGGACCTTCTTCTATGTCCGGAACTCGGGCACCGAAGATTTGATTCGGTTGCTCCCCTACACTCCGGGTCCACCTGATCCGGAATTCTGGGAGGAGGTCTCCAAGAAGCCCACGGCTCTGGCCAACCAAGTTAACGAGGTTCACGGAACTGAAGAAACTCGGATTGTGCAACGAGGATGCTATGATCACGTTCGTGCGAAACCGAATCTCTCCCCTCCAGAAGCACACCCACAAGGTGTGCCACATGAGTTTCGGCCGCGACCCCAACCGAACCTCCTCCTTCGAGCTGAGCAACACGGAGATTTTTTGCCGGGTTAAGGCTCTCTTCACCACCCACAAGGATTTCTCCGCCGAATGGACGTGGGGAATTGAGCACTTCTGTCGTGACAGGCTCCCTCCCACGGTAAGCTTCGCGGGGCAAACTTATTTCGGATCAAATATGTGTCAGTTTTTGTTGTATTTTTGACTCTGTTCTTCATGCTTTATATCAGCTGTTCCTTCAGCAAACTCTCGAGGATGGTACGGATCCGACCCTTAAGTGGGCGTCAGACCGAGAAATACCGGACGAGGAGGAGCCGGACCAGGAGATGTTTCTCCCTATGACTGACGCTACAAAACGACCCAGCGGTAAATTCTCTTCTCTTAGAGACTGGCCCGATGATGAGGATGACTCGGATGTCGACGTGATTGAACCTGTTGAGGCTGTACCCCTTTCTTTTGCCTTTCCGGCATCAGCTAACCCCGGTGGGCATATCCACGAGGATCCTCCACTTGCTATGGGCGAGCCGGTTCCGGTGGCGTCGAAGAAGAAACGCGGAGCCGCACCAAGTTCTTCCTCCGAACCTTCTCAGCCCACAAAAAGGCGAACGAAGGCCGGAGACAAGACTGCCTCCAAGCCGACAGGCAAAGCCCCGGCACGAAGGGCCCGGAAACCCAAGGAGGCCAAAACCTCGGATGCGTAAGTCATTTTTCGTTGCATAACTCACTTCTCCTTGCATCGTGGTAATTTCTCTTCTGACATTATTCTCTTCTTCAGGGCTCCGGTGGAGGTCCCTCAGAGCGGATCAAGCATCTCTTCACCACTTTGATCTGGCCCTTCTCCTCCTCGTGACGACGAGTCACGTCCGCTGAGCCCTATTCCAGAGGGTTCTGCGGATGCTCCGGGTTCCGCACTACCTCGTTGAGAGGAACGCGACCTTGGAGCGGGAGGGGTCGGTCCAGCCGAGGCGACGGCGTCCACCACTTCGGCATCACCGCAACCAGCAGCCACCGAGTCTATCTCAACTCCAGCACCAGCAGCAGTTCCAGTACCAGTGACCAAACCAGCTCCAGCACCTGTTTCGGCACCAAGAAAGCCAACAACAGCTCCAAGTACAGCTACAAGAGCTCCAGTGCCAAGTTCTTCCGCCTCGTCCGAGTCATCTCAACCTCGGCGAGGAACTACTCCAGCAGCTTCTAAGGGGAAATCCACTGCAGTTACTTCTTCCCAGCAAGCTAATGGCAAAAAGGCTCTGGATACTACCAAGTCAGCATCCGTCGAGGCTGGGCAGCGAACCCTATCGTCGATGCTTCCCAAGAAAGCTCCAGCAGCGAAGGATGTTCCTGCCGAGCCAACTGATGCGCAACAGATGGTTCTAATTACTAGCCCAACCCTTGCCTTGGTTGAGAGGAAAGAAGCACACGCGAAGGGCTTGGTGGCACCCCATATATCCACCGGTGAGCGGTACCCTCCAAGCCTTATTGAGTTCGTCATGAACTGGAACAAGGCGGAGTTCGTCCACAACGACGATCTCCCGGAAAAGTTCGGCCCCGCAGAATTTTCCGCCCAAATGAATACTGCCGCTAAGGCAATTAACCTCGCAGGGCAAATGATGGAGGTATGTCGTTTCTCCTTTACATGCGGTAGATAATAACCATTAGTCCCCGAGCCTCCGGTGGAGTAGCTTGTTACTCGGCCGGATGCTCATTAGAAAACTAACGTAGCTGCATGTGAACTTCGAATATGCACACACCTAGAGCCGGGTAAAGTTCCACTTGGCCCGGATCTTGTTCACTTCGAATATGCACACACCAAGAGCCGGGTTAAGTTCCACTTGGCCCGGATCTTATACACTTCGAATATGCACACACCTAGAGCCGGGTTAAGTTCCACTTGGCCCGGATCTTGTACACTTCGAATATGCACACACCAAGAGCCGGGTTTAGTTCCACTTGGCCCGGATCTTGTACACTTCGAATATGCACACACCTAGAGCCGGGTTAAGTTCCACTTGGCCCGGATCTTGTACACTTCGAATATGCACACACCTAGAGCCAGGTTAAGTTCCACTTGGCCCGGATCTTGTACACTTCGAATATGCACACACCTAGAGCCAGGTTAAGTTCCACTTGGCCCTGATCTTGTACACTTCGAATATGCACACACCTAGAGCCGGGTTAAGTTCCACTTGGCCCGGATCTTGTACACTTCAAATATGTACCAAGCTAATTTTACACTTCTGTACTTTTTTCAGGTAACCACCAATCGCCGGAGCGCTGAATTCCAACGCCTGCTGGATACCCACAAGATGCTATGCGCAAAACATGTTGCACTTATTGCAGAACACGAAAAGAGGGGTAATTTTCTCCCTCGGCACTTCTCCATTTTTCTTCACCTTCTTCCGCCGAACTAATCTCCTCATTCGGTTTCTGCAGCTGGGGTGGAGGCTGAGAACAAGATCATGCGGAAGAACTTGGAGGAAATCCGAGGTATGTCCTCTTTTGTCCGACCTCGTAGTGTTTTCCATTTCCTCTTCTCCTTGGCTCGGCAACCATTCACTCCTCAGCTCTGTCGGGTCAACGTACTATTTCAGCATCGATTGAGGATAGTGTGCCCGTGCCTGATATGATGCTGCATTTTCTTGAACAAGCAGGACGGCATCAAGCCGAGCTGAAGAAAAAAGATGATGAGCTCGCTCTCCTCCGGACTAAGGACAACGAGATTGCCAAGCTCAAGGCTGAGATGGAGAATATGAAGGCCCAACACCAAACCGAGCTCCAAAAGGTTGGCCAGAACTTCACAGAAGAGCGTGAGCGCCTTACTCTCCAGATCTCCAAGGACCAGGACCTACTCAAAGAATCCGACATCCAGCTTGGGTCGGCAAACGCTGAGCTTGAGGAACTTCGCAAGAGACGCGATGACTGCATTAAGGAGTTAACCCGGATCCTTAGCCACATATCACGTAAGTTCCTTCCGACCTACTTTTCCGGGTTGCTTCATATGTCTTTTCTTTACCTTCTTCCCTTGTCCGGCTTCCAGGCAAATTTCCTGAGAGCATCACTATTGCAAGCGCAGCAGTTGCAGATTTTCACCAAGCGAGGGGTACTCCTGCCGCTCCTGCTGGTGAGGAGGTTCCTTACGACATGGAGGACCTGTTGGTCCGCTTGTCATCTCGCGTGGAGATCATCAAGAATTACGGCAAGGATATCCTCGATGTTGCAGTTCGCATTTTCAACATGTTCTGGTCCAGAGAGAGTAGCCCGGAGACCACCGCGATTCTCGTCGAGAAGCTAATGGAAACTGAGACCCAGCTCGATCTCTGGAGAGAATCCACTGGGCGTGCCGCAACTGATACTATCCTTCACCACATACTCACGTGGTATGAGAAGATCGACCTCAGCCTCCTTACACGTCGGCGCACCGGATCCAGATGGACCGATGACCCGGAGTGGGTAGCTCAGCGCCAGGCTTGCACCTACAGCCTCGTCGAATATTCTCCTATCCATGACTGGGTTGAAGGACCGAGCTTCCTGGAATCCGCGGGGGACGAGCACATTGAGAACGTTGAAGATGTGTCGGGTGAGGACAGAGAAGGTGATGCCTCGGATATTGAAGACAGCGACGACGACGCTGAACTTCCTCCTCCTGCTGCTCCTTAGGTCAAAAAAAACTTGAAAACTTATCAGATCCCCGGTATGCCGGGTGCAATTGTATGCTGTATATGTGATATTTTGCTACTACGTTTCTATGCCGGATTAACTTGGGCGTAGTCCCCAAGTTTCATTTTCTTGTTCGTCCAATCCTCTGGCTCGGTCTGTGTCTACCTTGATTCGGTTTTACGACTTACGAATCCGAGCTTCAAAAATTGTTTTAACAATACTTAGAAACTTTTAGGCTTAGCTCAAAATAATTCAGCATAATAACTTGAAAATAAATACAGGGTTAGTCCGAAAAACAAACGTTAGCTCGAATAAATTCGTTTCCTTAGTCGTTTTTCATGTGCTACGCAATTCCAAACTTGTTCTCTTGCTTGCCATGAAGCCAATTCTTGTTGGACAGCAGCAAGTCGAAGAGTTGGGTTTTTGGTGCTCACACATTACTAATCCGGGTTAAGTAGAACAACTTATTCCAGCTAACGTACGAGAGATAACAACAATAATTATTAAAGGCGGTCCCGAGTTCTTTGCTCGAGGCACTGCTATTTCATTGATAATCTCATTGCCGACATACATATCGACATATGAGACGACTCAGATACATACACTTCTTAGCTAAGTGTAGAAGGGACGAAGTAGTGCTACATTCCACGGTCACTTAGATTCCTCTCCGGACCTGTCTGCCTTGTTCTTTTCCTGTGGCTTTGCATCTATAAGATAGTAAGAATCATTGTGCAATGCTTTGCTCACAATGAATGGCCCTTCCCATGGGGGGATAATTTATGCATGCCAGTAGTACGTTGTACCAACCGGAGCACCAGATCGCCTTCTCGAAAGACTCGGGGGCACACTTTCCGGCTATGATAGCGTCGGAGATTTTGCTGATATATGGCGGATCTGGACAGTGCCAATTCTCTCGCTTCTTCCAGCAGATCAACATCATTTTGCCGGGCTTCTTGCACTTCGGCTTCTGTGTATTGGGTGACCCTAGGCGAATCATGCTCTATGTCGGCTGGCAATACAGCTTCTGCCCCATATACCAGAAAAAACGGCGTATAGCCTGTTTATCGATTCGGAGTTGTTCTTAAACTCCACAGTACCGCTGGTAGTTCTTCTATCCAGCACCCCGCTGATCTTTGCAGCGGCTCAATGAGCCGGGGTTTTATCTCGGATAATACTAATCCGTTGGATCTTTCTACTTGTCCGTTCGATGCGAGGTGGGCTACCGAGGCTACGTCCAACCGGATCTTCTTATCTCGGCAGAATCGTGCAAATGCTCCTTCAGCAAAAATTGTGCCATTATAAGTTATGATACTGTGAGGATAACCGTATCTCAAGATGATGTCTTTGAGAAATGTTATGGCCGTAGCTCCATCACATTTTCTTATAGGCTTCACTTTAATCCATTTTGTAAACTTATCCACCATAACCAAAATGTGTGTCATATTTCCCCTTGCTGGTTTGAACGGGCCAACCATATCCAAGCACCATACGGAAAATGGCCACGTAATTGGTATGGCCTTGTGTTCCGACATTAGCACATGTGTCTTAGTGGCATACCTTTGACAACCATTGCATTTTCTCACCAGATCTTCCGCTTGTTCTAAGGCACTTGGCCAGTAGAACCCATGCCGGAATGCCTTTGCCACTAAGGCTCGGGATGAGGCATGATGCCCGCATTCTCCTTGGTGTATATCTCGGAGGATGTCAAGTCCTTCTTCCGGGTCAACACATCGCTGGAGGACGTTGGTTACACTTCATTTGTACAGCTCGGAATCGATAATCATGTATGCTTTTGCTCTCCTCTGAGTTTGCCTGGCTAACACCTCCTCAGCGGGTAACGTTCCGTCTTTCAGGAATTGGAATATAGGCAGTGCCCAAGCTGGTATCGCTCGTGGAGGGAATACGTCCTCATCAATTTCCATCTGATCTACCGGCATAACTTCAGCCGGATCACGCTGAGCAGTCCCCGGGTCAAGCGAGGTAGTCCCCGGGTTTTCTAAGGCAGTCCCTGGGTTGGCTGATGCAGTCCCCGGGTCTCGCGTACTACCTCCCGTGTCAATGTCCATGGGCTCAGCTCCGGATTCCGTATTTTCTGGGACATAGATCGAGTCGGTTCCTGGGGACGGCCTGATAGATGGTTTTCTGAGGTGTTCCAATGCTACACCCGGTGGAATTGCCTGTCGGGTCGATCCGAGCTTCGACAGAATGTCGGCAGCCTCGTTTTCCACTCGGGGTACATGGTGAAATTCACACCCCTCGAAGTAACCAGATATCTTCTGCACGTGAAATTTGTATAGTGCCATGTTTGGGTCCAGGGCATCCCACACTCCGGACACTTGCTGCACCACCAGATCCGAGTTGCCAAAGCATATTATCCGACGTATGCCAATCTCCTTTGCCACTTTGAGCCCATGCACAAGAGCCTCGTACTCAGCGACATTGTTCGATGCCACGAAATGGATCTGCAATACGTATTTTAGCTGGTCCTTCTTTGGCGAGGTAAGCACAACCCCGGCGCGTAATCCGGTTTTGGTTTTCGACCCGTCAAAGTGCATCCTCCAGTAGTTCGGATCTGGTGGCGGTTGTTCGTATTGTACCTCGGCCCAATCTACAAAAAAGTCCGCCACAACCTAAGACTTGATCGCTTCTCTTCTATCGTATTGGGGCGCATAAGGGGCTAACTCAATTGCCCATTTTGCAATTCTGCCACTCGCATCCTTGTTACCCATTATCTCGGATATGGGAGCTTCAAATATCACTTTGATGGGGTGCTCCTCAAAGTAATGCTTTAACTTCTTTGCCGCCATATAGACACCATATGCCACCTTTTGAAAGTGCGGGTAGTTCTGTTTTGAGGCAGACAATACCTTACTCAAGTAATATACTGGCCTCTGCACCGGCTTGTCCTCTTCATTGCGCTCCACTATAATCACTGCACTTACAACTCGGTTGGTTGCGGCTATGTAGAGCAACATGGGCTCCTTTGATAGTGGAGAGGCTAACACTGGTGCAGTGGCCAACATCCTTTTTAAGTGGGCAAAGGCTTCATCGGCCTGTGGCATCCAAACGAATTTATCCAACTTTTTCATGAATTGGTAGAGAGGCAATGCCTTTTCTCCCAACTGACATACAAACCGACTCAACGATGCTAGGCACCCAGTGAGCTTCTGGACATCGTTAAGACACTTCGGCAGCTCCATTCGCTCAATGGCCCAAATCTTGGTTGGATTAACCTCGATACCTCGACTGGAGACGAGAAATCCGAGTAATTTTCCAGCCGGGACACCGAAGGTACATTTTTCCGGGTTAAGCTTCATCCGGAACCTTCTTCAGTTCGCGAATGTCTGCCTGATGTCATCAAGGAGCGTTTTGCTTTCCTTGGTCTTGATAACCACATCATCCACGTATACTTGTATGTTTTGACCTATTTGGTCGTGCAAACATTTTTGCATACATCTTTGGTACGTTGCACCTGCATTACGCAAACCAAACGGCATAGTGCGATAGCAATTAGCCCCTTATGGAGTAATAAACGCAGTCTTTATTTGATCGTCCGGGTTCAGACGTATCTGGTGGAAACCAGAATATGCGTCAATGAATGACAACAGTTCACATACCGTGGTTGAGTCTATGACCTGATCTATCCTCGGCAGTGGAAATGGATCTTTTGGACACGCCTTGTTCATGTTCGTGTAATCGACACACATACGCCAAACCACTGCTACGTTCGGATCATCCTTCTTCTTTTCTACCAGCACCGGATTAGAGAGCCAATCTGGATATAGTACTTCCATGATAAATCCTGCTGCTAGCAATCGAGTTATCTCGTCTCCAGTGACTTTTCTCTTATCCTCGGCGAAGCGGCGGAGAGGTTGCTTCACCGGCCTTGCTCCGGGCCTTACGTTCAAAGAGTGCTCGGCCAACTCCCTCGGAACACCTTGCAAGTCCTGTGTAGACCAAGCAAAAATATTCCGATTCTCACGGAGGAAGTTGACGAGCTCGCTTTCCTATTTGTCAGTTAACCCGGCACCAATTGTTACGGTGCGCTCCGGGAACATGTCATCAACTGGAACCTTCTTGGTGTCCTTTGCGGCTTGGAATGAAACGCTGCCATGTGGGTTACTCAACGCCGGCATATACTGCTGCGCGGACTGAGTTAATGCCGCCACCTCTTGGATTTTTCTTTTCTCTTGCGCAATCACGAGTGACTCGGCTAGGTTAGACCCGGCTGAAGCACACTCAATGGAACGTCATAAATCTCCAGCAATGGTAATCACTCCATTTGGCCCGGGCAACTTCATCTTCAGATAACTGATGTGGCAGCTTGCCATGAACTTGTTCAATGCTGGTCTTCCGAGTAACGCGTGATACGCACTTTCCAAGTTCACCACCTCAAACTCCAGATTTTCAGTTCGACAGTTATCCCTTGTGCCGAATAGCACGTCGACCCGGACTTTGCCTATGGGCTCACAAGAAATGCCTGGTACAATGTCATGGAAAGTTGTTCTCGTAGCCTGGAGCATGTTCTCCGAGATGCCCAACTTGCACATCGTATCCGCATACATGATGTTAATGCTACTGCCATTGTCAATCAGTACCTTGGAGAACCTCACATTGATGTTTGGTCCAATGAATGTCGGATCTAGCACTAGCACATACGAGCCTGGACTCGGCATAAGCTTAGGATGATCTTTGATGTTCCAGGTGATTTCCTGGTCCGACCAAGGCATGTACCTCATCACTGCTGGCATTATCGCATTGACTTCCATATGTCGGTGCTGCAAGCTTTTCCTATCTGTTTCCTCGGTTGTGAACACACAATAGCTCTGATGATGTTCTCTGTACTCATTCCTTCCCTCGTTTCCGGGGTACCTCTGATCCGGCTGTTGCTGATTTTCCACCTGATGCACTGCATCCCTTCTCTCATTGTTGTCATACCTCGGCGGAGGGGGAGGCAACATTAGCTGCTGCGTGTTCGCTCCGGAGAGCAATTGCTGCCGAGGTAACTCCTGCCGAGGTTGATCATTCCGGGGTGCCTGAGCATTCCCCGAACCACCTTGTTCTATCTTACGCATCCACTCACATTGCCTCGTTGTGTGACCCGCCGGGCTATTCGGATTTGGCGTGTGAAACTTACACGGCTGGTCCAACATCGACTCATAGGTATACCTCGGACGGTCTTTCTTTTCCTGCCACTGTTTCTTTTGCTCCGGAGTCCATGTTTTCTTGCCATCGTTTCTTGGAGTCCACTGCCCTCCCGTTCTCTGGCGTTGGTTGCTCCCTGCTCCGGGTTGATCTTGATTCACAGCTGCAACTTGTTGCAAACCGTAGCGATGATCCGGTCTATCATCTCTTTTTTTTCCTCTGTAATCGTTCCTCCGAGATGACTCGGCTCCGTCCCTCTGATAGTACTCCTCGTTTGACTCGTTTGACGCGAGTCTAGGTTGAGTCAGATCACCCAAAGCATATGAATCAGCAATCCGGATCATCTCTGCCAACGTAATTGGCATTTTCCTTTGGAACTTCATCCACAACTCGCTGCCATATCTGCACCCTTGTGTAAACCATGCTATGGCCTGTGACTCTATGACACCCTCACACGAGTTTCTCACGGTACACCACCGGGTCAAGAATTCACGGTCCGTCTCATTAGGTCTTTGCTTGCACATTGCTAGGGTCTGCGGCCTATTCGGCCTCTGATATGTACTTGAGAAGTTGCTGATAAACATTTCTTCAAAATGTATCCAGCAGTTGATGCTTCCGGGTGGTAAATTATTCAGCCATACTCTGGCCGGACCTTCCAACATCTGGGATACGTATCGTACATCCCATCTCAAGTTGCTAGTGGCAATTTTCACAGCCGTAGCATAGTTTATCAGCCAATCCTACGGGTTGGTACTGCCGTCATACGTCTTCGTGCCTCTGGGGAACTGGAAGTTGGGTACCGGTGGCTCCTTCATGATCCGGGGTCCAAAGCACGCTGGACCCGGTGGACCTTGAGATTCGATCTGTTCTGACCTATACAGGCGATCCAGTTTTAACCTGGTGTCATCCGGCATCAAGTCCCTGCTTCCCAACCTTGACCCTATCACATGATAGTCCGGTCTGGGGTACCCCGCGTTCACCATCTCCAAATCACCGTCGTTGTATCGGTTTTGCTCTCGTTGCACACCTTTCTGTTGCATACCTCGGCCGGCGCTTTGCTCTTGCCTTGGTATATTCCGCTGCTGCGGTTGTCCTGCTCTTGTGGAGTTTCGCTGTCCGGCATTGCCATTGGCAGCGTTCTCTTGACCGGCATTGCCTTGGTCGTGGTTACCTCGGCTTACACTTCGTCGATCATCATTTTTCCGCATTTCTTTTTCTTTTCCTGCACGCGTCGGGTCGTACGGGACGATCTGTTTGTTCCGTCTGGCCGATGTTACTACCTCTTCTCTCCTTGGACCACCATGAGGTGACGATGCGGCTCCAGCGGATTTCTCCGGGTTACCCATCGCCGAATGGACGATTTTGGAAGCTCCAGCTCTCTCCGGGTTAGCTCTGAGTAGCTCTTCGTTCTGTCTGTTCGCGATCCGAACTAACTCGTTAACCCTATCTTGCTGTCTTTGACGGGCCTCACCCGTCAGACCCTCCAACTCGGATGCAGCCGCATCCGCTGCTCTGAGGTTCTTTGCCGGGGTACTATACTTCAGCAACCCCACCGACAAATAGTTTTCTGACCCCTCGGCTCCATCATCACCTTCTCTGTTCATCTCGCTTATGAGATTTCTCCCTTTTACTTTTACCGTATCAACTTTGTTTGCCTTTGCGTACTCACGCAGCGTCATGTTCAGCGACTGTTGATCCGCGGCTATTTTCTTTGCGCCCTCTAGTATATTTTGCCTAGTTTCCTCTAGCTCGGCCTGTGCCTGAGCCGGATCTACCACTGCTGCTACCGGGTTAGCCAAGCTATCCATAGCTTCTCTCAGTATGTTCTCAGGCCTCTCTAGTGGAGGTCCTCTACCTTTCCTCGGTGCCTTAGGTGTTACCTCCGGGTCCGGTGCTGGATCCTTGCTCGCGCCTGCCCCCGGCGCAGTCATCATCACTTCAGCACGGTTCGGGGAGCGAGTGATACGCACCCCGTGAACCACGCTAAGGGGTGGTTCCCCTGCCTCGACGACGCGCAGCGGGTGAACCCATGATACGTCCACAACAACGTAGACCTTGTGTGCACCCAACTTGACGAAGAGGCCGTTGTGCGGAAGTGGGCGCGTGCCGAAGCAGCCAGCGTTGTCGCTGACGAAGTCCAGTGCTCCAAAACGCTGAACGAGCCCGGAGACGATGCGTTCGCCGGTGCCGATGAGGGTTTCCCGTTCGGATCTTCACCCCTGCTAGCGCCGCTAGCCCCACGGTGGGCGCCAACTATCGTGGTGGTGTCACGGCATATGCCATGGATAGGCTAAAGGTGGGGACTAATACACGCTAGGGGAATCCAGGGAGGGATAGTGGAGTGATTCTCGAAACTTTGAAACATCATTTCTTATTTGACAACTCACTCTGTAAGCATCTATTAAGACCATCATTTCCAGCACTATGGGGTCGTGCTACTCCATAACCATTCACTTAAGACAATTCTGAACAGTGACAACTAGCAAGTTTCGAAGAACTTCTTTATTATATTTTTTTCTTTTCAAAATATAGAGAACATGGCAATGTATATTTAAAGGATCACAATATTTTTCACAAGCTAGATAAAAGTTGAACAAGGTGCATCAAAGCTATGGCTTGTCTCCTATGGGGCCTAACATGAGCAAGTATATCCCTTATATAAATATGAACAAAAACTCACCTAAGCAAGTATTCAAAAATAGAGGGATACACAATAGCATGAAAACTTTTTAAGATAAAGAACTTTGCACAAGACTCTACGCCTGCAAAATAACCTCACCAAGCTAAGAATTTTCCAAGTATCCACTTGAGAAGATCATGAAAACAAAAGAGAAATGCGGTTATCAAAAGAGAGTATAAGAAGTGGTGACCTCCCCAAGCTTAATTTAAAGCAAGGGTGACACACTTTACCGCTGAGGTGCTTTTAACCTCTACTTTGATGGACAAAGAACCTTTGCTTCATGATCTGGTGTATGCCTTCCTTAAGAACCTGGTAGGAATAAGACTAGAAAGAAGACAAAATATTTTTATGTTTTTGAAGACACGGGTTTAGCTCACAAGTGATAAAAATACAAGTCCCACTGAGTCGGTTCATCAACCTAAGCACCACGTCTAAGTCAACAAACTAGTTTTAGAAGTGGCCTCTCCTAGATTGTGATGAGGTGCAAGTGAAACAGGATACGAGACACGAGTGTGCATCCCCTATGTGCTTATTTAAAAGAGGTTCGAGTTGGAAGGTTTTACCAGACACTGATTGTTGAAACATTGAATTGAAACAACCAGGTGGCTCATGCGAGTGTTTGCACGGTTGGCACTACCGTACACGTCGTCACACAAGGTTCAAGTCCCTGCGAAAATAACACACAAAATAAAAGACAACGGTTTGGTGTACGAACAAAGTTTGTTCACCCAACTAATGAAAGAAAATGAAAAGAAAACATGAACTACTAAAGAGAATTATAACTTAAGGAATTTTTGAGATAGAACTTTATTGTTTACATACACTCGGCTTCTCTAAAACATGGGAGAAGCTCCCAGGTGGTGCTTCAAGGTTTTTAGAAGAAGTAGGAAAAAGAAAGAATGAAATTTTGTGCAATGGTTACTTTCCAATTGGCGTTTGAGGGGTTTTCCCAACTATACGGGCGCAGCTATACGGCTGGAACAATGCGTTCCCGCCATATAGTTGGCCTTCTGTCAAAATTTTAGGGTGTCCTCCTGGCGGCGCAACTATACGGGCGCAACTATACGGTCGGAACAAAATGTTCTCGCTGTATAGTTGGTCGTCAAACTGTCTGTCCCTAGGAAAGAAAAGATACAAAGGCATATATATATATATATATATCTATACGACCAGAACTATACGGCCGTAATTTTTATTCCTGCCGTATAGTTGGTTGTTAAATTCTCAGTACATTAGAAAAGAATTTATATGGAGGCACCGATATCTATATGACCGGAGCTATACGGCCGGATTTTTATTCTCGCCGTATAGTTGGTCCTTAAACTCTCAGTACATATGAAAGAAAAAATTTGACGGCAAAGATATCTATACGACCGGAACTATACGGCCGGAAGTTTTATTCCCGCCGTATAGTTGGTCGTTAAACCTTCTGTATACATCAGAAAATTTCTATTTCTTCGTGAATTCTTTCTTATCCTGTAACTTAGTGAAATACCTTGTTTTGATGGTAAAATAACAACTTTAATTTTCAACCAACAAATACATATAATTGAAGGATTCACCTGAAACTGATTTTCTCTTCCTTTTTGCAACACATAATATAGTGACAATAAATTCTATCTTTTGAAAACTACCACAAGATTACTCTAATAGCAAGACATGCGAAGAATAAAAGTGCCAATGCAACATGAATGCAACTAGACTTAAGACACAAAACTAAGAAAGACACCTAGTAACTTCCGGGTTGCCTCCCGGGAAGCACTCTCTTTAAAGCCATAAAGCCAGGCTAGGATGCTCCATACATTACCCACCTGGATCCCAAGGGATATCAACTTGAGGTGAGGTTGTACATACCAGCTTGGAGCATCTTGAAGTAGAGTTCGGTCGAAGTCGTACCGCTTACGGTGCATTGGTATCATGTAGATGAACATTTTCTCGCTTTCAAGCGAGTGTTGATGCACCAAGCTTGGTGAACATGCCTCCGTGTATAGCTACAATGAGAGGATTTGAGATTCATATAAAATTATTAAATCTTTACCTTAGTTACCTGTGTAGGGGAACATTTCATAGTATTCTTCTTTCATAGGAGGGAGTTCAGGACCATGCATGTTAGTATAGCAAGGTTCTATCTCTAGTTCATTATTATTAATGCTCTCCATATGAGTGTCTAGGCACAAGGCCTCCGTAGAACAATTATCAATAGTTTTAGCATCATAAAAATCACTACTAGAGTGAGAGGCATCACAAACAAAAGTTGTAGTGTGACTCTCTTTGTCAACCTCACCTTTTTGTTCCTCCTTTTCATCGACTAGTGTTTTAATAGCAATGATAGAAGCGAAGGTGTGAGCGGGTGATCAATCCATTCTTCCTCCTTGTGCTCCTTTTCCTCTCCACTTAAATTATTTTCGCAAAAGAGGAATATGAGGTATACTAAATTAAAAACTCCATCAAGTGCTTCATTTTCAACATCAATACTTCCTAGTCTAAATACCATTTCAGATGCACCTTTGAAAAGAACGTATTCTAATACTTGCAAACTAGCATAGGATTTATCTCTATTATAATTTGCTAGAGTAGGATTGTTGAAATACTTACATTGAAAATTAAGGTAGTCATCTGTTATACAAATTGTTCAATAAGATCCATCATTAGCACGCAACCATAATTAATGCATTTCTAATTGGTCCACCAATTTCTTTATCAGCTCATATCTAGCAACCAGGCTTGATGAACTTGAATCCTTTATCTCCTCCAATGCTTGTATTATCTCTTGAACAAAATTTATCTCGGAAGACATGATTAGTAGCAACAGTTTTATAAATTTTTGGTTTTGTAATTTTTTTATTGTTTTTGATATAAAAGAAAGCAGTAAGATAATAGCAACAAACAGAAATAAACAATGTGCAAGTAGATAACCGAATGCTTTGCTTCCCGGCAACGGTGCCAATTTGATGGGCTGAGTTCCTGCACCAAAACAAGGTTATTGTAGTACTTGCAACAGCAAATATTTAAGAGTTTGTCCTGATGGGAGCTCGGCGAACAAGACCCTCGCAGCCGCGTTGTCAATGCGACCACGTACACACCCAAACTATGGTTTGGAAATATCATATTCTATAAGTTGCTAGGATAAATGAATTTAAGATGTTTTGTAATAACTACTACTAGGATTGGAAGAAAACTAGAACAAAAGTAAAACTGAAAATAGGTGAATGCAATGAGATGAAATATTAATGCTATGATTCCTCATGTAATGTTGTGTATACTAGTGTGCATGATAAGTGCTTATGGAATAGCTATTAACTATAATTGTGGCGGTCCCTTATATATTGTTGTCTCCCACCATTGGTAAGTGGCAATTATACAACTCAATTGTCCACACCCTCTCCGGACATGGGTCATCCGTAAGAGAATAGTGTATTAAGGTAACAAGACTAATCAAGGTAAACCAGAACAAAGGCATTAAGTTCTATGGACAACCGTACTCCTAAGCAAGTGTGCTAGTCACAAGATATCCCATATGTCACTTTGGGGTCAAGCAATTCGCAACACTATACCTATCTATATCATGAGTGATCTTGAGGGAATTAAATCTTAATGGGCGGTGCATCCTAAGCTGCTACTGCCTCCGCAAATCACTTATAGCAAATAGCCTATTAGTTCTACCCACGGACTTGTCAGGCCCATGGAACGAGTAGAGACTAATGATAAATTTTGTGACACTCCGTGAATCCGTAGTAAACTCCTCAACAATGGATTGGACATCTCCAATCACTAGAATAATATCATGAATAGAACAATGTAAAGATAGAGAACAAACATATTAATTAACAAGAACACACCACACTTCAATTACTCAAATCATCATAACATTAATAAAAGGGGGTTCAAGCTATGTTACAACCCATCATGGAGATCATGATGGGGAAGGATGAAGGAGTAGCGGCGATGGAAATGGTGATGACGGCGCGGTGATGGTGGCGCCGGCGTGGTGATGGCACAGTCCTCCTTCTCCTCCTCTTCTTGCTTGGATGGCTTGATGGTGTTGATGGAGATCTAGATCTTGGTGGATCTGTAGAGGCTATGGAGGAGGCACGGCGGCAGGGCGCCACCGTGGAGGCGGTAGATGGGATCTACATCTTGTATATGGTGTCTTGTGTATATTGTGTGGCTTCCTTGGGTCCTCCCTCCTTTATATAGGCCTTGGGGGTGCCCTAGGGTTCCTCCAATACCGTCATATGACTTAGGGAAGGTTTTGGAGCTTTTCTGGGGCGAAATCCCGTCGTTTCCGACCTTTTTGGAACCGTAGGGGGGATGATCTCCGGATACCCCAACCGAACAAGAACTACGTCAGTCGGTTCGTGTCTGGCTGGCTTAGCAAAGTCGGACACGAGCAAGTCCTGTCGGCTACTTAACGGTAGCCAGAACCACGAAAGGCAGGAATGCACGGGACCGACCACATCAGCGTAGCCGGACTCAATCAGGAGGACAAAGCGACGTGCTGCATAGTGCATGGTACGCCATGGTATGATGCCAAGACCCGCAACTACACGGCCATACTGAAGACTTTGCTGGGTGACGCGGGAACAGTGGCCAGATGCTGACGATAGGCTCGCACGGCGTTCACTGTACCCATGACGACCCTACCGCATGTACCCTGATGGGGTGTAAGTGTACCGGATACTGTAGATGACTAGCCAGCTAGGACCCGCATGTGGGGCCCGCCAGCCGGACTGGCCAGTGAGACCGTTGCCTCTCTGCCTATATAAGGAGAGGCAAGGCTCTTGTAGCAAGGGTTGGTCTATGTGCATTTAAGGAGGTAGATAGAAGATACATCTCCAAGAGCGATTGTAGCCCGTATACTACTGATAGTCAGATAGGCAGGAGTAGGAGCTTTACCTCACCACGAGGGATCCAAACCTGGGTACTTCTTGTGTCTCGCTACACTTGCTCGTATCCAATCCCGCCCGCGGACGCCGTCGAGAGCTTCGCTGCTAGTCCCCACACCTCTATCTAACCTGTTTAGGTACTGTCATTCCCAATACAACGACAGCTGGCACCCACCGTGGGGCAAGATGGCTTCGACCGGAGTCACGTTCCGCACGGGACCCCGCACTTCAGCCGGTGAGCGTGTGGCCTCCGGCCTAGTGCTTACCCTCGGCAAGTTTGACTGCGTCATCGACAACACTTCCTGCTTTGCCGGATCCATGTTTCCCGCAAACGGTTCTATTCTGCTTTTCGGCGACCTCCTCGTCTACGTTGCCACTGTGCCAGAGCGTTTCCCTAGGGAGATCGTTTCCGTCACGGAACCGCTGCACCTCGGTAGCGATGCCTCCGTCGCTCCTCGCGGTGTCGAGGTGATGATGGCCGGCTCTAGCTCTCAGCCCCGCAGCCACGGGAGCGGGGCGCGGATGAGGTCGGGACTTCTGCTCCGCCGCGGCCTAGGAACCCGATGGAAGAGGCCATTGACCGACTCCTCATGCCAGCTAACCTTGGGGATAACCCGGAGGATGCGGAGTCCAATTTCACCTTGGAGAGGCAGCTTCTCCTCCAGGAGGCCATGGAGCTGGCTGCGACCCGGAAGCAGATCGAGATCACCCAACGCGAGTATGACCGCGCGCACGGCCTCACTCCGGCCACCGCAGAGCCAAGCCGGCGCGGACAAGTACGACGCCGGGGCGGCGAGCTAGGCGGTAGGATGGAGAGGGATGGCGAGCCGGATCCACTACCTGCTCTCATCCGGCCCACCTATAGTACACCCATCAAGAACCTGCGCGCGAGGCGAGCCGCGGCAGATGAACTGCCCAACTTGGAGGGCGAGGAATGAGACCGGCAGAATGCCGGGTGCAGGAGCTCCTCCGGATCGTGGACGAGCAGGCTGATGCCAACCGGAAGATGCACGAGGACCCCAGCTGCTCCAGGGGAATCAAGTCGCCCGGCAACAGCAAGGGCGCACCCCGCGAGACCCAGCAGGCGTCCTCTCCTCCGACTAAGGCCCATAACAAGCGCCGTAGCTCTGGCAACAAGGGCCAGCCGTGCTAGGAGCAAATGGTGAACAACAACCCACCACTTCCCCTCCACTAACCGGAGCGCCAAGCCCAACCCGGATCGTCCGGATGCCCGCGACCGCATCAAGCTCCTCGCTCAAGCACGTGTCACGGAAGAGGAAGACTCCACTGGACCGGTTTGTTTCGGACCCTGCATCCGAAATGAGCCATTTCTGGATAAGTTCACCCTACCCAGGGATACCCCCAAGTACGACAACATCATGAAACCGGAAGACTGGCTGACCGACTATGCCACGGCAGTCGGCATCACCCATGGGAACAAGCGCACAACTGTGCGCTACATCCCCCTCATGCTAACCGGGTCAGTGAGGACATGGCTCAGCAGCCTCGCACCCAACAGCATCAACGCCTGGCTAGATTTTGAGAAGGTGTTCGTCCGCAACTTCAATGGCATGTACAAGCGTCCGGGCCGCCCGTGCGACCTAGCCTTATGCATCCAGGGCGACCGCGAGACGGACCGCGAGTACCTCGCTAGGTGGACGGAGCTATGCAACACCCGCGAGGGCATCCTGGAGAGCCACACGATCGACTTCTGAGGGGTGCTGAGAAGGCACCATGCTCTGCCACCGGCTACTATGTGACGAGCCGAAAACCATGGCGGAGCTCATGACGGTTGTGGACCAGTACACCATGGTGGATGCCGTGATGAAGAAGCCCCTCCGAGTAAGTGCTGACAGGCGTCCGGCTCCTTCAGAGCCGGCTCACGACCGTCCGAGAAATCCGGCTGGAGAAGCCGTATCCTCTAGGTGCCATGGCAACGACAACCGGTTCCATGGGGACCGCCAAGCCGGACAACAGAAGCCTCGCTACCACGTGCGGCAGGTCAATGCTATAGAGGGCGCGCCCGATGCGCCGGACAATGATGCAAGAAGGCAGAAGCCGTGGCTGACCTTCGACCAGATGTTTGATGGCCCATGCAAGTGGCATAGCGGTCCCTTCAAGCCGACTATGCACACCACCCAAAACTGCAGCTGGACCCGCCAGCTAAAAGACCAAGGCAACCAGCAACGTCTTCCCCCGCCCCTCCCGGTGGACCACCACCACCGGCTAGGGGAGCCGGCAATGATGGTAACGGCGGCAACAACAACAACGGCTACCCACAACCGTACACCGCCTACCACATCTTCGAGACCGAGATGGACGACAAGCACAGCCGCATGCGAAGCTTGAAGGAGGTCAACGCCATTGTCTTCCCAGTCCCCCAGTACCTGAACTGGTCGGAGACCCCCATCACCTGGAGCCAGGAGGATCAGCCAGATCAGCTTTCGAATCCCAGGGCTACACCATGGTGCTTGACCCCCTCATCGTCTCCAACAAGCGCACTTACCACTTTTCGCACGTCCTCATCGACAGAGGCAGCAGCCTCAACCTTCTGTATCGGTCTTTGCTGGAGAAGCTTGGCATCCGCGAGTGTGACCTGCGCCCGACTACCATGACGTTCCACGCGATCGGGCGGCTTATATCGCTTGGTAAAATCCAGCTGGATGTCATCTTCGGGACCGAGGAGAACTTCCGGCGCGAGCTGGTATGGTTCGAGGTGGTGAACTTGTCGAGCTCCTACCATGCTCTTCTCGGGCACCCCGCCCTCGCCAAATTCATGGCCGTCCCCCACTACACGTATCTCAAGACAAAGATGTCGGGGCCAAACAGCGTGATCACCGTCGCCGGCTGCTTCAGGCGGTCGATGGAGTGCGCCTCAGCCGGCTCCAAGCTGGCCGAGGCCCTCATAATAGCCGAAGAGAAGCGCGACATCATGCGCAATGTGGCCATGGCCCAGCAAGAAGTGCCGGCTAGCAGGAAGACGACTGGGGATGCAGCTTTCCAGCCGGCCAAGGAGACGAAGAGGATTCCGCTCGACCCCTCCGACCCGACCAAGTTCGTCACCATTGGTGCCAACTTGGACAACAAATAGGAAGGCACGCTCGTCGACTTCCTCCGTGAGAATTGGGACATCTTCGCATGGTCACCCAAGGACATGCCAGGTGTGCCGAGGGAGTTCGCCGAGCATTCGCTCCATGTGCGGTCGGATGCCAAGCCAGTCAAGCAGCCTCTGTGCCGGTTCACAGAGGAGAAAAGAAAGATCATTGGTGACGAGATCACCCGGCTCCTTGCAGCCGGGTTCATTATGGAGGTGTACCACCCGGACTGGATGTCCAACCCAGTCCTGCTGTTGAAGAAGAACAAGACCTAGCGCATGTGTATCGACTACACTAGCCTGAACAAGGCGTGCCCGAAAGACCCCTTCGCTTTGCCCCGTATTGATCAAGTTATTGATTCCATGGCCGGCTGCGATTTGTTGTCCTTTTTGGATTGTTACTCCGGTTACAATCAGATCCGGCTAAACCCGGCTGACCAGATAAAGACATCGTTTATCACCCCATACGGGGCTTTCTACTATGTAACCATATCTTTCGGTCTGAAAAATGCAAGCGCTACCTATCAGCACTGTATGTAGAAATGCTTGCACTCGCAGATCGGCCGAAACGTGCATGCCTATGTGGACGATGTTGTCATCAAGACAAAGGAGAAGCGCACCCTCCTCGAAGATTTGGGGGAGACATTTGGCAACCTTCATCAGTACCAGATGAAGCTGAACCCAGAGAAGTGCGTCTTCGGCGTCCCATCCGGGCAGCTACTTGGTTTCCTTGTTTCACAACGAGGGATCGAAGCGAACACAGAGACGATCGCGGCCATCGAGAGAATGCAGCCACCCAGGAGCTTGCTTGGAGTCCAGAAGTTCACCGGATGCTTGGCATCCCCCAGCCATTTCGTCAGCCAGTTGGGGGAGAAAGCACTTCTGTTGTACCAGCTGATGAAGAAGACGGACAAGTTCTCCTGGACCTCGCAGGCCGACGCCGCCTTTCATGACCTCAAGTGCATGCTATCCACAACGCCGGTTCTAGCCATGCCGGCTAGCAAGGAGCCGATGCTGCTCTATATAGCAGCCATCAGCCGGGTCGTCAGCATCGTCCTGGTGGTGGAGTGCCTCGAGGAAGGTAAGGCTCAGCCGGTTCAGTGACCCGTCTACTACCTCAGCGAGGTTCTCTCCCTCTCCAAGCAGAACTACCCCCACTACCAGAAGATGTGTTACGGTGTGTACCTAGCGTGCAAGAAGCTCAAGCACTACTTCTAGGAGCATTCGATTAAGGTCGTGTGCACCGCACCCCTTTCAGAAATCATCGGCAACAAGGATGCCACCGACCGAGTCGCCAAGTGGGCCATCGAGCGTGCCGCCTACTCCATCTAGTATGAGCCCTGGCTCACGATCCAGTCGCAAGCTCTGGCAGACTTCCTCGTCGACTGGGCCGAGACCAAATACCTCCCACCGGTTCTCGATTCGGACCACTAGAGGATGCACTTCGACGGCTCGAAGATGCTCGAGGGCTTGGGAGCCGGCATCGTCCTCACCTCGCCCAAGGGAGACCATCTAGAGTATGTTCTCCAGATCCACTTTAAGGCCTCTAACAACGTTGCCGAATACGAGGCGCTGGTGCATGGCCTCCGGCTAGCTAGGGAGATTGGTATCAACCGGATCCTTTGCTTCGGTGACTCGGATCTGGTGGTGCAGCAGGTATCTGGAGAGTAGGATGCCCGTGATGCAAACATGGCTCTCTATCGGTTCCACGTATAGAAGCTTAGCGCCTGCTTCGACGGATGTGAGTTCCATCATGTCCCTCACGTCAACAATGAGGCAACTAAGTCGCTCGCCCGAATCGAATCCACCAGGCAAGCGATCCCACCAGGGGCCTCCTTGGAGCATCTACGCAAGCCCTCCATCAACCCGTCTCCCGAGTCGGATTCCATTATCTGGGCAGGAAGCACTCCGGTTGATGGCATGGCAGATGCAGAACCGGCAGAATCCGTGAAGAAGAAGGCTCGCACCAACTCTGGCAAGTCCACACCCTCCGGCTCGCAAGACCCGGGGGCTGCCGACTCATCAAGCACCTCGAGGGCTGCCGTTCTGGGTACCTCATCCGGACGACCCCCCGACGTCCCTCAACCGGAGAACGAGAGCGTCCTCACTATCCGGGAGATACCATCCTGGGCGCAGCCCTTCATGAACTTCATCGCCAATGGAGAACTTCTGGATGGCAAGGTGGAAGCTAGGCAAATCCGGCGACGCACGCACACATAACCATCATCAACAAGGAACTGTACAAGCGCAGCGTATCCGGCATCTTCCAGTGGTGTGTCGATGTGGACACAGGCTACCGGCTACTCAAGGACATCCACCAGGGCGAGTGCGCACATCACGCCTCATCCAGGGCAATAGTCGCCAAGGCGTTCCGCCATGGCTTCTATTGGCCCACCGCCCTCGAGGATGCCGAGCAACTAGTCCGCACGTGTAACGGGTGCCAGCTCTTCAGGCAGCTCAGGCACATGCCGGCTATGGTGCTCAAAACTATACCGATCACCTGGCCCTTTGCTGGCTGGGGCCTCGACATGGTTGGTCCATTCAAGCGGGCTCGCGCAGGCATGACCCATCTACTGGTGGCGGTAGACAAGTTCACAAAATGGATAGAGGCCAAGCCTATCCAAAAGCTGGATGGGGTGATAGTCGTCACCTTCTTCACCGACATCATTAACCGGTTCGGCTACCCCAACAGCATCATCACCGACAACGACACGAACTTCGCCAAGGGGGCCTTTGCCCGGTTCTGCAGCAACAAGGGCACCCGGCTTGACCTTGCT
Organism: Avena insularis; assembly: GCA_023614405.1. NCBI lineage: Eukaryota > Viridiplantae > Streptophyta > Magnoliopsida > Poales > Poaceae > Avena > Avena insularis. Next base: position 643,076,574 of record CM042690.1, read on the forward strand.
TCTGTTGCACACCCGCAATCCAACGGGCAAGTCGAAAGGGCAAATGGCCTAGTGCTAGACAACATCAAGCCACGCCTCATCGAGCCCTTGGAGCGATCGCCCGGATGCTGGATTGAGGAACTTCCGGCTGTGCTGTGGAGCCTCCGCACCATGCCAAATAGGTCAACCGGCTTCACCCTATTCTTCCTTGCCCACGACTCGGAAGCCGTCCTCTTCACGGACATCGAGTTTGACTCACCGTGCAAGCTCCTCTATGACGAAAAAGCCAACCAGGAGGCGCAGGAGGATGGCGTGGACCTCCTCGAGGAGGCCCGCGAGCTGGCACTGTCCAGATCGGACCTGTAACAACAGTGCCTACGCCACTACCATTCTAGCCGGATCCGCCCCGTCGCATTCCGCGAGGGAGATCTGATTCTCCGGCTGGTGCAAGGCACGAAGGGCATGCACAAGATGTTACCTTGGGAGGGCCCCTTCATCATCAGCCGGGCGCTGCACAACAACTCCTACTACCTCATTGACGTGCAACAGCCGTGCAAGAACAAGATGGAAAAGTTGGATGAAGAGACAGAACGCCCCTGGAATGCGGCCCTGCTCTGCCCATTTTACACCTAGTCATCGGACAGTGTATGTATCCCGCAAACTCCATGAATGAAAATGCAGACCCCTATGAGATGCTCGGGGGCTCCTTGCTAGAAATTTGTGTGTATTTGTTTTCGGTTCAGTTTTTACGGCTCCGGCAACCCCTACCCAGGGGCTCGCCGGCTGGCCCGACCTGCTAAATCAACAAACCGGCTGAGTAGTGTGCGATGATGTTAGAGGCCTACTCTTTGTCTCAGCTACAAACCATAACCCGGTTGTCCGGCTAGCAAGAGCAAAAGCCCGAGGCATCCCACATGAAAAACAGGGAGGAGATGCGACGGATCGGGCGTCCCGGCCTTGCAACTAGTTTGAGGTGATCCGGCTACTAAGCCTTCAGTACCGTGTGCAATGTATTGTTAGCTCCCTTTGATTCCGGCTTTAGACCGCAACCCGGCTGCCCGGCACAGCGTAAACAGCAGAGCGCACTGGAAAATGACTAAGTGACCAGAGAAGCACAAGCTAGTTTTCGAAAAACTAAAGCTGCCTTCTGGCGAATAGGCGTTATCTTAACCGACTAACCTATTAATGAATGGGTATGCATATGTGTTTTTTTTGTACGACTACATCGAGACGGATTTCAAGGAGAAGGAAGATTCGAAGTCCTTGCCTTCATCAAGCGCTCCGAATCTCGAGGGATACACGCACTGGTTGCGCTCACGCGCCTCCAGTGGATCCATGTAGTCCCGACCGGCTAAAAGGAGTTTAGCTGGAGATTTGGAGCCCAGGTGAGGGCAAGGGCAGGAGAAGAAGAAGGTTCGAAGAACCTGGCTACGCTAGCTATTCCGAAACTCGGGGGTTACACCCAGTGGGTGCGTTGGCGCGCCCCCACTGGAGTTGAGGATCCCCCGGCGAAAGGCGTTCAGCCGGATATCTCCCAGTTGCGTTAACCGGATAGAGTCGTCTAGCCGGACAATGCTTAGGACTTGACGAAAAGAAAAGAAGAAGATTCGAAGCACCTGGCTGTGCCAGCTACTCCGAATCTCGGGGCTACACGTAGTGGGTGCGCTGACGTGCCCCCACTGGAGTTGGAGTTCCCCCGGCTAAAGGCGGTCAGCCAAGTGAAGGTAGCCAGCAAAATATCAAAACTTCGAAGCATACAAAAAATCACAAGTCGAAAGCAAGCCAAATAGTGCGGTTGGATAAAAAAGGGAAATGAAGCTCCCATAAGTTCACCCGGCGTTAGAGACAGCCGACACAGACAACAAAGTTTAACAAAAACAAGATAAATACAAGTTCACCCGGCATTCTGAGGATTATATCTAGGCGGTAGGGCCCTTGCCGTGATGATGATCTTGTCCAGAGGTGGTCTCGGGAGGCGGAGGTGGCGCGGTGGCAGATCCGGTTCCGACATCCCTCCCAGTCAGCTGCGATGAGGCTTCCACATCGGGCGTCCTGGCAGACTCCGAGTCGGTGATGACCTCATCGATGTCCGCATAATCGGTGATCTTGATGGCGGAGGCCCGGAGCTCTGGATGGGCTTGGCGGATGGCGGCGAGGTCGGTGCCGGCACAGAAGCCCCCGTCGATCTTCTCGATGCGGGCGTCCTTGTACCAAGAAAGCATCAGGGCCAAGGCCATTTCTGCCCGGCTCGCACCGCCAGATCTCTCAGGCGATCGACGATAGCCGGCACCTCCGTCACCTTGGCCGCCAGCTGCGCCATCGTCTCCGGAACCGGCGCGTCCAGCCACAGGAACGTGAAGATCGCCTGAGACGCTTGGTGAAGCTTGACGGCCTCCTTGCCAAGGAGGATGACCAACTCCTGGGCGGTCAGCTGCTCCCCCGGCCAGGTCTCCTGCAACCGGTTATACGCCTGCAGGTCTACAGCGGGATAAAATGCTGTCAGAAAAAGGAATGTCAGATCTGGCTACCGGATCTGGAAAGACGAAGATAGTCGGAGAAAAACTTACGCTTGGCCGTGTGCCCAACCTGCATCAGCTTCTCCACTAGAGCCTTCTCCCAAACCGTCAGCCGCTTGACCTCCTTCTCTTGGTTCTTGCTTTGGGCTTCGAGGAGGTCAAAGGCCTAGGCCTGGCTGGCGAGGGCGGCGTTGCGCTCCTTGACGGTGGCCTCCAGAGCGTCCATCTTGGCGTGCCAGTCCTTGTTCTGCAGCCGGAGCATATAATTGGACTTGCTCAGCCGGTCGTTCGCCTTCTCCAGGCGATCGATTTCTCGCTGAGCGCACACCATGATGGCTGCAGAAACCGACTATCAGCAAAAAAATGGAAGAGGGGAAATACCAAAGTATCCGGAGGAAGGGACTTACTCTAGGAGGTCCCGTTGGCAGCCGCGAGCTTCTGCTCCAGGGTCCAATAGCCACCGTCTACGGCCTCGAGTAGCCGGATCTCCTTCACCGCCAGCTCGAGGGTGGCATCAAGATCCACCAGCGAGGCAGTAGAGGAGGCGTCGTCGTCGATGGTGTTGGCGACCAACGACTCCTTCGCCTCTGCCACCGCCGTCTGCCACTCCTCCCCCGGCTCGTCGTCGAAGTTGTCGTCGGTGACGAGCACGAGCTCCTTGCCGGCGGAGGCCCTCCGCGCTACTGCGAGGGAACTACATCCACTTTGTGAAGTGGCCACAGCCGTTTCCGGCTGCACCACCATGGTCAGCAGAGCGTCCCCTGCTCCGGCTGCGGCAACCGGATCAGCTTGAGGCGGCGGCGGAGATGGCGCCCTAGGAGAAGGAGGGGAGTAGGAGCAGCCAGAGGTGGCGCGGTGTCCGACGCACGGGGCGGCGAGCCAGTGGGTGCCCGCGCCGGGCTCGCGGCACCAAAGGAGACCAACGTGCTGGACAACAGAAACCAAGAGAGAAACAAAAGCAAATAAGCAAAAGACAGAAAAAGTTGCACAAGGAAATGAGGAAAAGGCATAAGGGCCAGCAGATGGCTTACCCCGGCACCACGGGGGGCGGCCCCTTCTTGCGACCTAGGTGGCTGGGCGGAAGGGTGCCGGTCCGGCTCCTCTTGGGGGTCGGCTCCTCCACGGCAGGCCGACTGGACCCGCCTCCTCCACCAGACCGGCTGGAGCCGCTCCCACCAGCGCTCGACCGGCTGGAGTCGCCGTCCGCTACGCGGCGCCGAGTCGGTTCGGGAGCCGGTGCAACCTCCTCCTCCTCATCAACCTCCACGTGGTGGTCGTGAGCCGGCTCGTCGTTCCGGCTGGGGAAGACGTCACCGTCCCCATCCGACTCCTCGCCGGACCGGCGAGTGCATGGCTCGGGAAGGTTAGGCGTGAAGTTTTGGAGGAGGGTCTCGCCCTCCTTCCGAATGATGCAGGGGAAGGCCTGCAAAAGAAAGAAGACAAGGGTCAGCCGAATAAAAAGACAGAACAAGAAAGAAAAACCGACTGGTGAGACTTACCCGGGGCACGCGGTTGTCGCGGCTGTAAGGAGCCAACCCGAACTTCTAGTGCTCCAGGAGCCACTCCTTCGTGATCGTCCACACCCACTCCTTCAAGTTGTGGTAGCGGGGATCGCGGCGGGACAGCCGGATCGGGTCCAGCCGGCCGGAGTAGTAGCACATCTTGTGTGCGCGCTGCTGCAGTGGCATCATCAGCCGGGACATCCAGCTGAGTGTGATGTCCAGGCCGGTCAAGCCGGCGGTGACGAGGGAGTGCATCCGCTGTAGCATCGTGTCCGACTCTGCCTTCTCGCCGTGGATCTTCATGTCCCAATTCCGCCGGCTATATTCCACGTCCTGGAAAGCCGGCATATTGATCCGGTCCACGTCGCCAAGGTTGCGGATGTAAAAGTACGACTGCTACGACAGTCGCACTGTCTCCTGCAGCCGAAACTTGGGGTAGCCGGTCTGGGTGCGGGAGTAGATGAAGGCGCCGCCGCACATCACCAGCGGCCCTTGGGTGAACTGGACCTGCGGTTGGACACGAAAGAGCCGGCAGAAGAGCCCGAGATCCGGCTGGATCCCGAGGTAACTCTCGCAGAAGGCCACGAAGTGCGCCAGCGTCCCGATGGCGTTGGCGCCGAGGTGGTGGAGGCGGAGGTTGATGAAGGCGAGGAACGTGAGGAAGAAGGGGTGCACCGGCAACGCGAAGCCACGGGCGAGGTGTGACAAGAAATTCACCCGCTCCCCCTTTGCCGGATGCGGCGATTCCTCTCCCGTCGGCGCCAGCCGCACCGCCACCTCCGTCTCCGGCGGCAGCATGCGGGTGGCGCGGTATTTCTTGATGTGATCCTCCGTTACAGAGGAGCCGCACCATGCTCCGCGCTCGGCATCCATCTCTAGCTCACTTGGCGGCGCTCCGGTTGAGGAGTGACGGTGGCCCGTGTCTTCGACGATGCTAAATGGGCGGTGCGGCTGACTACAGTGGCAACAGCAAGCGAGGCAGAGCGAGAAGGCAAGGGTGCGGGGGAAGACTGGGGAGGCAGCGAGTGGAGGGGGGAACTGCCCTTCCCGGGCGACCTTTTAGAGACCCGGAAGCGGAACTGTCCATGGTGCCACACGACGTCCATCGAGCCGCACCCCACCCTCCTCACCAAACAGGATCCCTTGTGCAGGCGCGAGATGCGCAGAAGATCTCAGAGCGGAAACCGAAGAGGCAGGCGGCAGTTTCCTGAGGCGACGTGCGACATGATGTTACATTGCCCGCCGCAGTGCAATGATGGCGCGTGCGTGCATGGCCGGCGTCAGCACTAACATCACGGGTAGCGCAACTGCCAGATGTAGCCGGCCAGAAATTTCAAAAGTTGGGGAGGAGCGCACGCACATTTCACCTAAGCGCGGAATCTACACGCGCTCGGGGCTAGTGTCGGGGGGATGATCTCCGGATACCCCAACCGAACAAGAACTACGACAGTCGGTTCGCGTCCGGCTGGCTGAGTGCAGCCGGACACGAGCAAGTCGTGCCGGCTAGCCGGAACCACAAAAGGCAGCAAGGCACGGTACCGGTTACATTAGCGTAGCCGGACTCAATCAGGAGGACAGAGCGACGTGTTGCACAATGCGCGGTATGCCCTGGTACGATGACAAGACCCGCAACTACACGGCCATACCGAAGACTTTGCTGGGTGACGGGGGAATATTGGCCAGATGCTGACGACAGGCTCGCACGACATTCACTGTACCCACGACGACCCTACCGCATGTACCCTGATGGGGTGTAAGCGTACCGGATACTGTAGATGACTAGCCGGATGGGACCCGCCTGTGGGGCCCGCCAGCCGAACTTTCCAGTGAGACCGTTTCCTCTCTTCCTATGTAAGGAGAGGCAAGGCTCTCATAGCAAGGGTTGGTCTGTGTGCATTTAAGGAGGTAGATAGAAGATACAGCTCCAGGAACGATTGTAGCCCGTATACTACTAATAGTCAGATAGACAGGAGTAGGAGCTTTACCTCACCATGAGGGCTCCGAACCTGGGTACTTCTTGTGTCTCGCTACACTTGCTCGTATCCAATCCCGCCTGCGGACGCCGTCGAGAGCTTCCCTGCTAGTCCCCACACCTCTATCTAACCTATTTAGATACTGCCGTTCCCAATATAACGACAAAAGTGTTGTATTATCACATCCATCATGCACTATCTATTTGCATCATGATACATAACAAAAACCCTAGTTAAGACAATTTTGGTATCCTCGTAAAGCAACTCTTGATTCATATACCATGTTGACCTCATTGCCAGTATGTTCTGTTTTCTTGTGTACATATTTCGGCATCCAGTTATTCATATCACCATGAGTCTGGCCATACAATGAATGACATTTTAATATCGAGAAGGGCCTAAAGTATATATATCCATCACCGGAGGTGAAAATCCAAATGTTGGACTACCTTGTGCCTATGCATACTTTTCCAATATATCCGAGAAAACCACCGTCGTGATCACCCGGTAAAAGGTAATGTTGGGTGATAGTCAGGACATAGCTTCATGTATAAAAGACACCTTATATCCTCATGGTCAAGGAATAAAGTAATACATTAACAATAAGGATATACCAAAAACTATACGACAATGTTAATCATATAGTAGATCGTATAAATTTGGGTTTGTTCAACATCCTTGTATAGCCAACAATATGCTCCTATTGTCAAATGGTACCCTTGTTACAATAACTATACCATGACCAGGAAACTTGATCATAAATTTAAAATGAGGGAGCCATGCCTATAAGACTAGGAACACTAGGTGTTTACAACTCTACACGTGCTTATGATTTTTCCCTTGATTTTCATAATCAAGATACAACGCAGTTATAACATAAAATATAAACTATAGCCGTGAACAAAATGAATAAAAAATAATAATTTTTATTTTCCTCTAGGGTGTATTCCCAACAGAACATAGATCATGGCCACTTATCATGCATCATTTCCATCACTGACATATCCTTGTTGCTTATCATTGTCGTTTGGCAACATGGGTGTTGTTGGAAGAAGCTCTCATGCCACCGGAGTTGCCATCTCCCAAGCCACAAGCCATGCCACCTCCATAGATCCACCCGAGCCGTGGGCCATGCCACCTACCATATAACTTCCCATGCCTCCTCCAATAACACAATTCATGGAGCCCATGTAGCCACCAATTACACCAGCCATGCCACCACCCATGCCACCTCGCATGCCTCCCATGGAACCCATAAAACCTCCACCAAAGGTTTTCATCATTTATTTCCTCGCCAACACTTGTTCATGATAAAGCTCCACGTATGCCTTTTGCTTCTCATCCATTACACTTGTGTCCATGAACATAAATGTTTTCTCTTGCTCAATTTCTCAGTAATTTCATTCCATAGCCACCTTCCTCTCTATGGCCTTGAGATCCTCGGTCACCGCCCACCTCTCCTCTGCTGCGGTCTTGTGTTGCTCGACCTCCTTGATCTTGTCTAATTTCTTCACATTAAAAGTCTTTGTCTCCTCGTGAAGGGTAACGGGTAGGCTACACTAGCGTCAACCAGGAATACTGATGTCATAGATCACGTGATTACCAGTAGACGCGCAGTTGCGGAACTCGATGAAGCATGTTGGGGTAGTGTAGATGTTCTACATCTCCTCCTCGTCCTCGTCCCACGAGCAGCTCCCCTTTGCGCGGCTCGTCGAAGTGCTACAACTGCAACACCTCCGAGGTATCCACATGTTCGGAGTGGAAGCCGTCACACACTAGACTGCAAGGTCTGCTCGTGCAACACAGGTGTAAGAGGGGTGGCGGCTGGGTGGAATGGTCAACCCTATTCAGCTCGCCTCACTCTCTCTTATATAGGCATCCCTGGTGGGCTTCTACATCAGTAGCCCATTAGCAGCCTAAGCCTGGTCTAATTCGGATCCAATCCTCATTAGGCTTCCAGCCCCTAAAGTGTGTGACCCTATAGGTTCATATACGTATAGACATGACACGAGTATACTTACTTCGTCAATAGTTGGTAGCGGCCTCTAGCAAGACGTGCCAACTCCTAAATGCATATAAAAATCATTTGGACGAACCATCACAAGGTTGAGTACATGTATTTTCCTTTGCCCTACGATATTTGGTCTAGCTCAAAGCTGACCTCTCTTTCTCGATACTGTGATCTCGGAATCCCTTTACTAGGTTAACTCTTAACCATATGTAGCACGACCATGCATTTCTGGATCCGATCACTTGAGGGGCCCAGAGATATCTCTCTCAAGTAGAGAGGGGCAAATTCCATCTTGATTGACCAATGCCTTGCAACATGTATCAGGACAAACCCGAAAGCTACCTTTATAACTACCCAGTTACAGAGTAGTGTTTGATAGCCCCAAAGTAGGTCGATCCACATCTCAAGTATATGTGACAATCTTAGGTCTAAGGAAAAAACGTACATGATGTGTAGAGAGAGCTGCAAGTATTATTGCCAGTCTCAAGTTGGGTCTGTCCAACCCCATGTTCATAAGATGTGTCCACATTATTGGTTTGACATCTCCATGTCTATGACTTGCGAAACATAGTCATCAACCAATCGATGTGCTAGTCTAATATTCACATGTGTCCTCACATGAACTCTGACTAGGGACAACTATTAGATAACCATACAAGTAAAGAGTTTCATAAACAATTCACATAATTGCCAATCAATACAAGTTGCTTGATATATGGATATTCAAGGAACATTATAAAAACTCATGGATACATATGAAATACAATCATCTCTATGATTGCCTCTAGGGCATATTTCCTTCAGTATCCCACTTGCACTAGAGTCAATCTAGATAGTATCTAATACCTATTCCTCTTGTGTGCGCTTCATGCGCAGGCTACTGGAGTGACTTTCTCAAGGGATCAACAACATTTGAGTCTGTCTATATTTTGCATAACATGACACTACCATCATCAATGAACTCACAAATCAGATGGTAACGCATGCGAATATGTTTGTTCTTCTGGTGTTGTCTAGGTTCCTTGGCTTGTGCAATAGCACCATTGTTGTCACAATAAACGTCCATGGGATTGGACGCGCCCTGAACCACACCAAGAGTGATCAGGAAATTCCTAATCCAAACAGCTTCCTTTGCAGCCTCCGAGGCAGCAATATATTTAGCTTCTGTTGAAGAGGAGGCCACTGTATCTTGCTTGGAACTTTTCCAGCTCACAACACCAACATTCATGACAAACACATAACCTGATTGCGATTTCGAGTCATCTGAGTCGTTAAGGTAACTCGCATTTGTATAACCCTTTACACTGAGTTCAACCTCACCTCCATAAACTAGGAACATAACCTCAGTCCTTCTCAAGTACTTAAGGATATTCTTTACCGCTGTCTAGTGGCTTTCACCTGGACCAGCCTGGTATCTGCTTGTAACACTTAGAGCATAGGAAACATCTAGGTGAGTACATGTCATTGCATACATGATGGATCCAATAGCCGAAGCATATGGAACCCTACTCATGCGCTCTTGCTCATCAGTGGTCGAAGGACACTGAGTCTTGCTAAGTTTAATGCCGTGAGACATGGGCAAGAACCCTTTCTTAGCCTCTTCCATGCTGAACCGTTTCAACACTTTGTCAATGTATGTACTCTGGCTTAATCCAATTAGCCTCCTTGATCTATCTCTGTCGTTGTATTGGGAACGACAGTACCTAAGAAGGTTAGATAGAGGTGTGGGGACTAGCAGGGAAGCTATCGACGGCGTCTGTAGGCGAGATTGGATACAAGCGAGCGTAGCGAGACGCAAGAAGTACCCAGGTTCGGGGCCCTCGTGGTGAGGTAAAGCCCCTACTCCTGCCTGATCTGACTATGTGGGATATACGAGCTACAAGTGCTACTTGAGCTGTGTTCTTTAGCTACTGCCTTAAATGCACTAAGACCAACCCTTTCTACTGAGGCCTTGCCTCTCCTTATATAGGCAGAGAGGCAACGGTCTCACTGGCCAATCCGACTGGCGGGCCCCACAGGCGGGTCCCAGCCGACTAGTCATCTACAGTATCCAGCATGGCTTGTCTTATCGGAGTATGAGCGGTATGGCTGTCGTAGTCTGATGGATGCCGTGCGAGCCGTCGTCGACAAAGCCTGTTCTAGCGTCACCTACACAAAGTCTTCGGTATGGGCAGGTGGTTGCCTGTCTTGTCATCGTACAGTGTACCTGCGCGTCGCCGCGTCGTCTGTCTCACTGATTGGGTCCGGCTACGTCAGATCCATTTGTCTCTTGCTGATCCGGCTCTTGGGTGATAGCCGGCCCGTCTGTCTGTCCATTGTCTCGGTCAGCCGGACGCGATCCGACTGTCCTGTTTCTTATCCGGATGGGGTACCTGGGGATCATCCCCCTGACAATCTCTATAGATCTTGATACCCAGAATGTATGCCGCTTCTCCTAAGTCCTTCATAGAAAAACTATTTTTCAATGAGGTCTTAACAGACTCGAGCATAGGAATGTCATTTCCAATCAGTAATATGTCATCTACATACAAGATTAGAAATACAAGCGATTTCCCACTTTCTTTCTTATACACACAAGGTTCTTGTTTGTTTTTGATGAAGCCAAACTCCTTTACAACTTCATAAAATCGAATGTTCCAACTTCGAGATGCTTGCTTCAACCCTTAAATAGACTTTTGAAGTTTGCATACTTTTCCAGCATTGTTTGGATCGACAAAACCTTCGGGCTGCATCATATACACGTCCTTAGTAAGGATTCCATTTAAGAAAGCCATCTTGACGTCCATCTGCCATATCTCATAGTCGAAATATGCAACAATGACTAGAATGACCCATATAGATTTAAGCATCACTACGAGCGAGAAAGTCTCGTCGTAGTCAACTCCTTGAACTTGTCAAAAACCTTTTGCAACAAGTCGAGCTTTATGGATGTGAACATTTCCATCCATATCAATCTTCTCCTTATAGATCCATTTGCACTCGATGGCTTTAAAACCATCAGGCAGGTCAACCAAGTTTCAAACTTGATTGTCTCCCATGGAATCTTTCTCGGATCTCATGTCAATCATACATTTCTCAGAGACTGGGTCCACCATCGCTTCTGCATAGGTCGCAGGCTCATCATTATCTAACAATAATAATTCCCGTGCTTCGTGGAGCCTCGCCAACCTTTATGGTTGTGGTGCTTCTATTGCCATGGGTTCCTCAACTTGTTCTGCTACATAGCATCACTCGTAGAAGCATCCTCGACTGGCTCATCTTGAACTTCTTCTAGTCGCATCGACCTTCCACTCGTTCCCTTTGTGAGAAACTCTTTCTCTAGGAAAACACCGCTACGAGCGAGAAACACTTTGCCCTCTTCTCGGTTGTAGAAGTAATACCCTAAGGTTTCCCTTGGGTATCCCACAAAAATGCATTTATCCGATTTGGGTGTTAGCTTGTCCGACTGAAGTCGCTTGACAAATGCATCACAACCCCAAATCTTTAGAAAAGACAAACTGGGATTCTTTCCAGTCCACATCTCATATGGTGTCTTAACTACGGATTTAGACGGTACCCTATTTAGTGTGAAAGCTGCCGTTTCTAGAGCATAACCCCAAAATTATAATGGTAAATCCGACTGGCTCATCATCGAGCGAACCATGTCCAATATAGTTCGATTGCGCCATTTGGAGACCCCGTTTCTTTGAGGCATTCCGGGCGGCGTGAGCTGTGGAATAATTCTGCAACTCTTAAGATGATTGCTAAATTCATGTCTCAAATATTCACCTCCTCGATCAGATCGCAAGGCCTTTATTTTCTTACCACGGTGATTCTCTACCTCACACTAAAACTCTTTGAACTTTTCAAAAGTTTCAGATTTATGCTTCATCAAGTAGACATAGCCATATGTGCTGAAATCATTAGTGAAAGTAATGAAGTAGTGATATCCTCCTCTGGCTGCCGTGCTCATTGGTCCACATACATCAGTATGCATGAGTTCCAACAAGTCTGTCGCTCTCTCAGGAAAACCCGTAAAAGGTGTCTTGGTCATCTTTCCAAGTAAACAAGCTTGACATGTCTCGTATGATTCAAAATCAAACAAAGCTAGAAGACCATCACCGTGGAGCTTCTTCATGCGCTTTTCACTTATATGCCCCAAATGACAATGCCATAAATAGGTAGGACTCAAATCATTAGGCCAAAGCCTTTTAACACTAACATTGTAAATAGATGCATCATCAAGATTTAAAATAAATAAGCCATTCACAATGGGAGCATCAACCACAAACATAGCATTCTTAGAGATTACACAACCATTGTTTGTACTCGCGAATGAATATCCATCCCTAATCAAACATGAAGGTGATAAAATGTTTTGACCCATACTAGGAATGTAATAACAATTATTTAACTCCATAATAAATCCTGACGGAAGGTGAAGCTCCATGATGCCAAGAATAATGCAGCAACCCTTGCTTTATTTCCGACGCGAAAGTCCACTTCGCCTTTCTGCACTTCTCTGGTCCTTTTTAGCCCCTGCATCGAATTTCAAATATGAGCAACCGATCCGGTATCAAATACCCAAGAGCTAACATAAGAATCTGCGAGAAAAATGTCCACAACATTTACAACAAGCGTACCTGAGTGGGAAGTACTCTTACTTCCACTCTTCTTCAAAGAAGCCTGGTACTTGCTGCAGTTTCTCTTCCAGTGGCCATATTCATTACAATAGAAACACTCAGTGTCTCCTGCAGGTCCAGCCTTTTGCTTGGGTGCAGGGTTTGGCTTAGGGATCGTATCCTTAGCCTTGCCATTCTTCTTCTGCCAAGAAGTGCCCTTTTTCTTGAAGCTAGGCTTGTTCTGCATAGACATCACATGGCTATGCCCTACACTCTTCTTAATGTCACATTCTGCTGTTTTCAGCATCCCACATAACTCATTAAGGCCCTTCTCCGCCCCATGCATATGGCAGTTCGAAATGAAATTCCCATAGCTAGATGCAAGAGACGCCAAAATGAAATCAGTACCCAACTCTTGGCCTAATGGAAAACTAAGCTTTTCCAAAGTCTGACTGTAACCAACCATTTTAATCACATGGGGGCCTACAGCTGCTCCCTCTGCCAACTTGCATTCCACAAAGTACTTAGCAACATTATACCTCTCAGTCCTTGCCTGAGTCTGGAACATGTCCTTAAGTGCGATTATCATATCGTACGCTTCCTAATCGTCAAACTGCTTTTGAAGATCATGTTCCATGCATGCAAGCATAAGACATCTAACCTCAAGAGATTCATCACATGCTTTTTTGTAGGCATTCTTAAGGGTAGTAGTTGCATTATCAGCCGATTCATCCGGGATTGGGGTATCCAGAACAATTTCCTTTTTATCAGACCTGAGAACAATTCTCGGGTTATGCACCCAGTCCGAAAAGTTTTTTCCATTTAGTTTATCTTTTTAAGAATCGAACACAAAGAAAAAGGTGATGAAGTGTTCGGTGCCATTGATCTACAACATAAAAACATGCAAAATACTAAGCCATGTAACCATGAAAGAGTAAAACATATTAAAATATTACTAGCATATACTCCTACTTAAATCAACATCCCTATATTGATACTAAGTGATTCAAGATCCACAATTAACAACTCGACTAGTGAGATTTAGCATCACTACTAGAAGACAAGGTAAATCGGTAAGCAACACTTTGCTAATCATATCATATATGACTCTTGTTGTTGGGTGACATCTCTATGTCAAAACTAGGAGCCCAACCTTTATGCACCAAGGTCCTTAACTGTTAAGATGACCTTCTTAAGCTCACCAACCCTTATGCGTGTAGGTATCTGATACAAACCCATCCAGCCAAGGAAAACCGCGGCACCCTAATTTCATAGACCCACCAACGATTGTACAGGGCATAGGATGGTGCAAGGTTTGGTTCGGAGGGCATGGTTCTTAAACTTTGTGAGGGATTGTTCTACTTCTATCATCTAAGCATGCATAGTAGTAAATCGTATAAGAATAGCATTCACATAGATGTGATACAGTATGGCCCATTTTCTCATGGTGATCTGCATCGCCATAGAACCTATCCAGCATGATGATCTCCATCTTCATGCTCTATGCGAGCCATCCACCAAGTGATGGGTTCTCCAAGAACTAATACATGCTATTACTCCTGACAGCTAGTAATCAAAATTACATGGTATTAGGATCATCACAAGTTGGCACGCAGGCCATTACAATAATTGACAACACATATGGCTCCAGCCATGTTGCCCTACTCACGACACGCAGGTCATGAAAACTACATACATGCATCATATACATTTTGGGCCATACTGATCACATACATCATGCAAAAACAAGTTGTGCATAGAATCACATTCTACCAGATCATGTGAAATCGCAGCACCTACGAACCTTAACATGATACAAAAGGGGCTATGACTACGGGGGGTCTAGGGGGTCTCCTCCTGCGGGGTTGTGAAAAATGAGAGATCGAATCTATACAATTTTCTTTAAGGATTTTGATCGGAAAATCAAATTTACCATAAACCGACTATTGTTCCGATTCGACCAAACTCCTTTGATCACGGTACGTCGAGTCAGATCTAGTTCCCGATTCGATCAATCATATTGATCTTCACGTGATTCAACTGAATTTATGTGTCACTGTCTACCCCGATGGTGGAAACCGACCGGTAGGGGTAAGTCGTTCGACGACCTTAGAATCACGATCACAGAAAGTAAGATCATAGATCAATCCAGAACCACTGCCATACAAACGATCACATCATTCATATCAATCTACATATCACCGTATGCAAACTTCCTGAACCTATGACTGAACAACATCGGCTCTGATACCACTGAAGGGTAATGGGTAGGCTACACTAGCGTAAATCAAAATTTTCTACCGCGTCAACCAGGAATACTGATGTCGTAGATCACGGGATTACCACTAGACGCGTAGTTGCGGAACTCGATGAAGCACGTCGGGGTAGTGCAGATGTTGTATGTCTCCTCCTCGTCCTCGTCCCACGAGCAGCTCCCATTTGCATGGCTCGTCCAAGTGCTACAACTGCAGCACCTCTGAGGTATCCACACGTTCGGAGTGGAAGCCGTCACATGCCAGACTACTAGGTCTGCTCGTGCAACACAGGCGTAAGAGGAGTGGTGGCTGGGTGGAATGCTCTACCCTATTCAGCTCGCCTCACTCTCTCTTATATAGGAATCCCTGGTGGGATTCTACATTAGCAACCCACTAGTAGCCTAAGCCTGGTCTAATTCGGATCCAATCCTCATTAGGATTCCAGCCACTAAAGTGTGTGACCCTATAGGTTCATATATGTATATACATGAAACGAGTACACTTAGTTGGTAGCGGCCTCTAGCAAGACGTGCTAACTCCTAAACGCATATAAAAATCATTCGGATGAACCATCACAAGGTTGAGTACATGTCTTTCCCTTTGCCCTACGATATTTGGTCTAGCTCCAAGCTGACCTCTCTTTCTCGATACTGTGATTCGGAATCCCTTTACTAGGTTACCTCTTAACCATATGTAGCACGACCATGCATTTCTAGATCCGATCACTCGAGGGCCCTAGAGATATCTCTCTTAAGTAGAGAGGGGCAAATCCCATCTTGATTGACCAATGCCTTGCAGCATGTATCAGGACAAACCCGAAAGCTACCTTTATAACTACCCAGTTACGGAGTAGTGTTTGATAGCTCCAAAGTAGGTCGATCCACATCTAAAATATATGCGACAATCTTAGGTCTAAGTACAAAATGTACATGATGTGTAGAGAGAGCTGCAAGTATTATTGCCAGTCTCAAGTTGGGTCAGTCCAACCCCATGTTCGTAACATGTGTCCACATCATTGGTTTGACATCTCCATGTCTATGACTTGAGAAACATAGTCATCAACCAATCTATGTGCTAGTCTAATATTCATGTGTGTCCTCACATGAACTCTGACTAGGGACAACTATTAGATAACTATACAAGTAAAGAGTTTCACAAACAATTCACATAATTTCCAATCAATACAAGTTGCCTGATATATGGATATTCAAGGAAAATTAGAAAACCCTATTGGTACATATGAAATACAATCATCTCTATGATTGCCTCTAGGGCATATTTCCTTCACGTCGTTCATCTCCTTGTGATGATTCATCACGACCTCCAATGACACTTTAATGTTACAATCTCCGATCTTCTTTCCCTTCTCCTTGGCATGCTATCTTCCTTATGGCTCTTGGTTCTTGCAACCGAGTTAGGAGTGGTGATTTTTACCTTCATCACTTGATTCTTCATAATAATATTCATCACCATCTATAGTGGTTTCATATCCCACAGAGTTATTATTTTTTGGAACCTCATATAAGTCATGGTTTTTCTACTTCTCATCATTTCCAAGATCCACCCAACAATTATGTAATGTGAATGCTTTGACCAACTTCACCAACTTCCCCTTCTTTACTTCCCCCCTCTAAATTTTTTTAGCAATGTTTTTCTATATATGACTATAAATAAAGCTCATTAGACACATACAAGACAATGGAAAATATGATTTGTTAAAGAAACAAGATGCAAACACTCGCCTAGTAACCACCATTGGTGCCACTTGGGTTCAAGCAATCCACATGTGCCAAGCATGCGCTCCACTTTCGACAATTGATGGATATTTTACCCCATTGATGATGAATAGAAGTCATCGTTCACACATTGCCACTTTTTTCCATGCATCGAAGAACTCCTTCATCCTTCTCCAATAGGTGTCCCTTTGTTTCTCCATGCCTACGGCCGGATCCAGCCCCATCTTCTTCCACTGTAAGACAATCAACATTTCTTACTACATGGTGTAGTTCGTCGTTCTTCCCCTTGGAGCCTCATCCAAGAAACCCTTGTAGTAAGAATCAAGATTATCCTTATCATAATTTGTCTTATATTCATGCGATGGGGTTCCATAATCTTGAGAGCCAACATTCATTTGTTGCAAAAACACCTCATCATGAACATTACATGGATGAACAACACACACCAAACACACTCAATTGCATACAATAACTAAAAACTCAATCGAAAATTAAAAGTCGATCACAGGTTTTGTATCTATGATTTCCACTTCAAGTATGCTTTTAACAAGATAGACTTGGTGGTGGGCGTGATCTTGTAGTGATGATGGTGGTGTATTACTCCATGCCTGTCCAGCCTGTGAATTACCTTGGTTTGGTGTACTATTGAACTGAATGTTCTTGTTTGAATATTCACAATATAACTTCCTAAAAGGAAGATTGAGAGGTGATGTAATACATTCAGTTCATAGTTGAGGCCCGCCAGTGACCCCTAGAAACTTACTCTCCTAGGGATATGGTAACCTGACCGAGGTTTGATGCTTGCACACATGAAGCCCTTGCCTAGGGCCTTGTGAAAGAAGTATGAAGCCTTGAGTCCGGGTGTCATACTTACATGCATGGGTCTGAAGACAATGACCGCCACGCAAGATAATGCCACAACGCCTTTGACCGGGACTTCATGTTATTGAGCTTGGATCCCCATTTTCCCAAAATATTTCAAACTAGAGTTATTTTGGTTGAAGTTTCGAATCCGGGTTGTTTTCATCACATTTCACTTTCCCTAGCACCGACTAGAGGCCATAGAATGGTCTCACTTTCCTCCTCCTTTGCCTTCAGGGAGGACACTAGGCTAGACATTAGTTTCAATTGGAGGTATCCATGGTGAAAATGAGAGAGGTCTCCATGTGATGCTTCTTCAGACTTCTATTTTATCTCTCATTGATTGAACGTCTCCACTAGAAAGTATAATAAAAGAGCATTTCGACACTAATGCACTAGTTTACTGAAAGATAAGTAGTGCACTATTAGTGTAGTAGCATGCATTCACCAGAGAATGATGCGCTAAACTCCTTGAAGATTTAGCTGCAGAAACATGGAAACCTAGTGGTAGCGGAAGTGCTAGTGGTGTACCTCATGAAACTTCCTTTTTTAACATAAAATATTAAAACTGCGCCATTCCCTAGAACCAATGGCCCATAGAGCATCTCCTCTGGTGCTTCCAAAATCATCGCTGTTAGCACAACTAGCAATTTCCTATGGGGAGTGCCATCACACATAGACCAATTTGGGAAAGGTCTGCCCACATTGGCAATCCCGATAGGACGACCTCAATACAGTTTTGAACCTAAAAATACAAATTCACGCACAAATAGAAATTCAAAGGGTTTTAATTGAAATTCAAAGGTCCAACACAAATAAAAGTTCAACAAATATTAAACAAGTTTGACTGCCTTCAGAGGCACCCAAATAGCCATCAAAGTTCGGCTACGAAAATATCATGCGCCAATATTAAGGATGGAAATTTTACCCATGGGTACCCGCATGGATAGAGTATGAGCACACTTTTATACCCATGGGTAATACCCATACTGATACCTTCGATCCGGATTCACAGATGTAGTATAATAGCTTTTTACCTAGAAGACCTAGGTTTAATAGAACCTCGGAAAGCACTACTAAAAGGTAATAAAAAAAGGACATGTCTACAAGACTTTGTTTGTTCGTTTTACCTTAGTTGACCGGACCGATCTAGTTTACTTTATAACGGGTTTGAATCAATGAATAGAGATAGGCCAGGGTTGAAGATCCACCTGCATCTACACATCTAATGGGATAAAAGATAATAATAAGCATAGTCATGTATAATGTTTAAATGGAGATAATATCTTGTGGGCAACACACCCTAATATTCTAGAGCCCCCGTGATGCAGCGGGCAGAGCAATAGACTTTTAATCCAACCGAGAGCACACCAAAGCCACAAGTTACAAACGATTATTAAGTGTAAAACATAGATCAAAGCTTTAAGTGGTGATGTTGTTGTTGATCCCTAATGAGGTGCTAAGCAAAGACCGTACTACCCTTTCTATCACTAAGGTTCCTATGAGATCGCCGCTAGCCAAGTATCCCACCTCAAGCCTTTATCAATCTATGGGATATTGGGTACCTACGAGTCCACAGATCGAGAAAAGAGATGAAGAAACAAAAGATACAAATCACAATTCCAAACAAAATACAATTATCCTATGATCTAGATGCACATAATCGTTGCAAGGTTTATCCCCAACCCATAGCCAGTGAGTACTACTCACTCATAACAAATAGATCGGAGATAGAAAACATCATACAAATACTTAGATTGAAATCTAATATTCTTACAATGGTCGCCAAATCACAAGGAGATCTAAAGTACAAAGCAATGGCTATGGCTAGCGGATGGATGGATGGGGGAAGTGATGAACAATGGATGAACAATGGCGTGGATCTCCTTTGGTAGTGTTGTGATGCAATCTGAGAATGGTGGCTCTCTGGCCGGCAGCTGGAGCCTCAAAATATATAGGCGTCTTCGTGAAAGTTGCAGGGTTTAATGAGACGAAGCCGTCACCACCTGGTATGGGCGGGCGATACGTGTGGACTACGCCCATACCAGTGGTCGTTAAGCATTCAGGAGCCTTGGTTAAGCATCCCAATTACTTGGTCGTGTGTACTCCCTCAAAATCCTTCATTATGACTCCTTATTTCGCATTAAAAGTCCTAATTTTCTGCACAACATAAATCAAAGAAGGGATTTGCATGTCTTGCAATTATTAGTCATTAGTGGCAAGAGTTGAGAGTTTCTTTGGCAATTGCTTGACCAAAAACAAAGTTTATACACAGTGGAAGATGGCAAAAATCGGAGCCATCAGCTTCCCCACAACTCAAATCTTGATCATCCTCGAGCAAGAAGAACCGAAAGAACTATAAGGAATTCAGCGTTTAAACTTGAAACAACAAGAATAAGAGTTCACTTACAGTTGGTAGTCGTATGTGCTCAACACTTCATTCATTTGTGAAGCTTATCAAAGTTACATAGATGACAAGAATACTATACAAGCTTTGGTAAATCAAGATAATCAAAGTAAATTTTAATATAAGTATAAATAACTATAAGTGTAGCAATCAATCAAATTCCTCTAATTAACCCTCAGCTTTCCAAGGAACACGATGATGTTTAAATAGCATAATTGAGTAAGAGAGTTTCATGTCCCAAGTAGTATAACAATGAAGTGTCTTATTTACACCCACATCAATAAATCAAGTCTATAAAAACACTTCTAATCCAATAATTTTCTTTCAAGGAAAATTCATAAAGTAGTAATGAGACCATGCCAAGGACTTGTTATGTGGATCCGCATAGATATCTTTTTTCTTTCATTCATTTTTTAAGGATCGTTATTTATTTCTTTTGCAAGTGTTTGCACAACCTTTGAGAGTACCAATACTTTTGCCCATATATTGACACGGATGCCACTCATGTCATCAACTCATAGACGAAATTTGGGGTTATACCATAGATCGTTCAAAAGCTAGCAGAGTTGTTGGCATCCCAAAGGTGTGCATTAGAGACATAGAACAAGGTTATCTCACTTCTTTCTCTTTCTCTTTTTTGAGCTAGTACCATATTTTGATCCACAAGGTTAGCTTTGGCATGCATCACAATTACCACTAGACTTTATTTCAATCAAACAACTCCTTTCATGAGTGTCGTTAAGACTATCAAAATATCAATGGGGTTAAGTATCATGAAGGGTATACTCTCAAGATAATCATTTATCAAACAAGTCGTAAATTTCAGACCTTTTCTTATTGTACTTGTTTAACAATATTATTTCCAAGGCAACACTCGGTTAACTAAAAGAACTAGAGCAAGAGCTTCAGTAAATAATCATCATACCAATAAAAAGCCTTACTCTAACCATATTAAATTACTTCCCACTAGCATGGCATCCTAGCAAATCAACCAATCTAAGATAAACAACTCAAACTTCATAAGTGGGGGACATAGGACAAATCTCTCATAAGTGACTTCATGATCCCCTTCCTTATAGGGATGTGTTCCTTCAAAACTCAAGCACGATTACTCCCATAATGATATTAAAGCAAAGAGCCAAAGTATGAATCCAAGTTTATGTAAAAAGGAAAAATGGATTTTTTTTGTATTTTGAGGATAGGGATTAAAGAATAGAAAAGAACTTGCGACCAAGCAAGTGTTTAATAAAATAAAAACAAATGAAAACAAAAATAAACTAAAAAGAAAGCAAATTTAAAAGCAAAAGAAAAAAGCAAAGTGTTGGAACAAGCCAACACGAGTGTTTCAAAGCTTCCAAGGAGCTGGAGTACAACCTCGTTATTACACAAATAAATTTATCGGGGGAACACATCCCCAAGCTCAGGCTTTTGCAAGCCCTTTTGTTGCTCATTGTGGTGGCGGTGGATAATCTCCCACATTCTATTGGCTACTCCAATCATGGAACTAGGTGGCGAGGCTTGCAGTGGCATCTCGAAGGTTGATGGAGAGGTTGTTCATGTTTTGAATATTTCCTTCAAGTGTATAATAGGTGGTGTAGTAGTTTGGTGGTTGCACATCTTGTTCGGGTCCTCCTTGTTCTACTTCTTCATCTTCTCCTCCTCCCATGAATATTTCTTGTTGGGCTAGATTAGCTTCAACCTGCGTGTCATAACGCAAACGCCCATCCTAGATAGAGAATAAATCATTAGGCAAAGGAGTTGGGATCAAGTGATCTGATCCAGGTATATCAAAGAAATATCTACCATGATTTTTAGAAATCATACCACATGATCTTAGAATAGAAAGACCGAGACGGTTACTTCTAGTCAACGGTTGGAAGTTACCTAGGTTGATGCGAAGTGCACGTGCAAGAACGGTCACAACTCCTCCCCCACATATGGGTCCTCGAGATTGAAGAGCCTGATACTTAAGGTAAAAAACAAGTAGGGCGCCCAAATTTGGCGTTAAGTTACAATTGATAAGAACATCTTTTGTGAGGATCAACATGTCCTCCTCATTAACTCTAGTAAACTCAGCATGTGCCTGAAGTGTGTTAGCAATCACATAGAATAAATATCGAATAGCAGGATAATCAATTTGGTTCCCCTTGGGTATGTTTCCATGAATTCTCATAAAATTAAAGTATTGTGAAGGGGAAGGATCTAAAACAAAAGTAGTTGTGTGTACATCGGTGGTGTTGTTGACAAACGCAAAGCATTGAGCCCATTGGCTAAGTGTCAAAGTGTACTCACAATTCATAAGGCGAAATTTGCTTCGATCAATTCCGGACCTTGTTCCTCGGAACAACCATAAGGATCCACCATGTGCGTCAAGGTGCTAAAGAACTCAAGCGTCAAGCGGCAATATGTCGCAACATCCTGAAAGACAAAATCTATACAGACCAACATTGTTGCAAAGTAAATCAAAATCAGCATGAATGCCAAGTTAGTTCAGGATATAAGGACACGCCCACTTGGTGGACTTGATCTCTTGAATCTTGAGACGATCAAAACAGCTCAGTTGGAACTCCTCGGTGAACTCGATACCAAGTAACTCGGGGGTTAGCGTATCAACGGGTGGTGCGAAGGATTCCGCAGCCATCTCACGTGTACGACTCCTCGTGTTCATCTAATAAATAAAAGCAAGACAAAGTAAATAAAGATTGCTAATAATTTTTTGGGTCCAATAGAAACATAGCATAAGTGATTCTCTACACTAACTACAGAAGAAAATCCTCTAAAAACAATGTTTTTTATAACCTTACCGTAGGGGAAGCCCCTACGATTAAATTTTATATATTAACAAAGCAAAGGAAGCCCTAAGGCAAAGTCCTCTAAAATAATGTTAAGCATACTTAATATAAGAATTGAATCAAGAACAAGACATATGTCTAGATTGACAATGATGAATGATTGAGTGAAGCTTTTGCACAAATAAGTTGGGGATCAGAGGAGAATCATACCTTAGATCGAATGCGTGCGAAGAATCGAAGAAAGATTAAGTAAATTTGAAGATTCAATGGAGGTGGTTTGGAGTTTGGAGGAAGAAGAAAGAGAAAAAATGATTTGGAGATTTTTAGGTTACCTCCCCGGGGTGCTTATGGCGGCCGCGTACATGGTACGGGCGAGCGGTACGGTCGGAGCCTGCCCATACCAGGTGACTTACCTTGGGGGCAACGACTGCTCCCAGGCGGTGCACTCGGTACGGGTGCGCGGTACGGCCGTGCGCACTCGTACTACTGGTTATTATCTATACGGTGACTTTGCTTAAAATCTGATATTTGCTTGGGGGTACGGCACGGGCGCGCGGTACGGGCGCGTCCGGACGTACCAGTGGTCATTGTCGACACTGGTGCCTTTGGCAAACATTAATTTTTTATCTCCCTTTGGCTTGATGTGGTGCGGGCGCACGGTACAGTCCACTCCGGCCGTACCAGTGGTCGTTAAGAACAATGTGAACTACAAAACTCAAGGAATTTGATTAGTAGCTCCGTGCACCTTTGCACATCTTATCAAAGGACTAGATAACAGCAAAAATACTAAGTAATGATCCAGCCATACTTCTTAGGATTACCTTATTTCTTCTCCTCTATCCACAGGTCTTCTGGAACACTCTTTATAAAAAATAAAAATAAAACTAACACAATACTAACACAATAATAAAAATATATAAAGAAAGAATTTTATTTTACATGGGTTGCCTCCCATAAAGCACTTCTAGTTACGGTCAATTAGTTTGACCTTGATGGCAATCACTTAGGTTTGTGAAGTGGAACACCCACTCCAAAGTAGTTTGCTTTCAAAGTAATTACATCATCATCATTAGGCTTGGCCTTCTTTTTCCTAGGGAAGTGGACTACAAAAGGATCTCTAGATGGTAGCGCTATTCTCACATTACCTTCATGTAAATTAATCAAAATTTTAATAGTTCTTAGGAATGGCCTACCTAGAATTATAAATTCTATGGGATCTTCAGGCATGTCCACAATAACAAGATCAATAAGAGCGGGACTACCTTTAATTTCAACAACTATATTTTATTTTATCCCAACAACTCGTTTATAAGTTGAATCAGCTAGATGGAGTCTCAATTCAGTTGTAACAAATGGCCCCAATTTTAATTTATCGAACAAGCTTTTGGAAATTATTGAGATGCTCGCACCAAGATCACAAAGTGCGGAAATCTCATTAAATCCCAATTTAACTTTAATGGTGGGCTCAAATATATCATCTAGCTTAGCTAGAAGCTTATTAGTTAGTCTTTTATACTCCATCTCTAAATCGCGAACCTTAGATGCTACTTGTTGTATAAATTGTTGGTACATAGCATCATTACCTTGTTCTATACTGGATTCTTAATGGTGATCATCTTCAATAGATCTTCCATGGTATATTCCGGTGTTGGCGCGTTGCTATAATCCAGCTCTTTAGGTTTTTCTTCATTGGTTACCACCCTCATCATCTTGAGGTCTTCTACAAGATTTGGATTGGATTTTCCACAAATTTTGCTAGTATGAGAGCCTGGCTCTAAGCTACCTTACCCAGATGAGTGATGACTGCAAGTGCACAGATCATTTGTAGCTAGTTTCGAAATAAAGATATCGATCCCACAGGGAGCAGGAGTCTGAAGTCTAATAACTCTTGAAATAGATACTACAATAGAAATGCTAAATAAAGTTCGAAGTGACAAGATAAAATGCGAGTATTGCATAAAAAGGTGTTTTTGGGTTTTTGGTATAAGAGCAATAATAAGTAAAGTAAAACAACTGAACATATAAAGTAAGTATCACGTATGTAAGAGAGATTGGAACTGCAGTAGGTAAAAAGCGTTCTCAGGGAGTGGCGGATACACCACTAGCATTATAAGGAGCTAAGGTAAAGATTATTATCATGAACATTCTCAACTATGTATGTGTGGGAGGAACTCCGTATTTGGACAAATAGGCAGCAACCACTGCTCACATCATCCTCATAACCATAGCAGTCAGCAATCGACATCAATCGAATTATTGCGCTATTAAGGGACATAATCCCGTAGGACGTATCCCATGGCATGTATAGTGTTCCGTGAGTTTCCTCGGTTCCCAAGTTGATACGTAGGCGGGTGCCAATAGCTTTATAGTCACTGTAAGTGCTAACACACCTCCGTCTACCAACAAGTAGTTCCCTCCATCAAGTCCCCATTAAAGGCAAATATTGAGAGGTCGATTTCTCTCAACATCAAGATGAAGACAATCTAACACATGGTCACAGCGATGAATATCATAATAAACTTTATCTTATTTCTATCTCATAATAGGGTTTCTCCATCTCCCCAAGAACTAATGATATACTCAGACATGGAGGCAATCAATATCAGGGCAATAACAATGGAATCTATCATAGATGAATAGTACTTGTATAAATCCACAACAAGTACAGAAATTACAACAAGATCTAGACAAGATGTAGATGGGATGGATGGAGATGGTGGTTATGTAGCGGTCGATGATGAAGATCAATGCCTTAGCCTCCTGAATCTGCACATGGCAAAGATGGATCCCCGGTGGACGAGTTTCCCCTCTAGATGCCTTCCGGAGGTGAGGTTTCGGTGATTTCTGGTTGTTCTGTATGTCGTCTCTTTGATCCAGTTGCACGGGGTGAAACTATTTGAGGAGGCAGTGGCGGCGCCAACTATGCGGCGAGAACTATACGGCCGAAAAATTTATTCCCGCCGTAGAGTTGGTCGTTAAACCGTCTGTGTGCCTTGATCGCTTCGGGTTTTCTTCCGGTATTATTGATATTTCCCAAATAAGCGATTTGCGTTGTTTTTGACTCCTTTTCTCTCTAGTATAATTGCTCCAAGAATTGTGTCCATTGTATCCATCATCTGTCCTGATCCTAGTGAAAATAGACATAAAACATGCACGCGAACACCGTAAAATACCAAGATCCTACATCTACAATGCAAAATAATAATATAAAACATGATGCAAATATGCACTCATCAACTTCCCCAAGCTTAGACTCTTGCTCGTCCCGAGCAAGTCTAGCTTAATGGATGTGATCCTCATATTCATGAAGCTAAGTCGATAAAATAAATGAGGCAGTTGCAGCATGCATTTATCATATATGACACATAGGAATAAGTTCATGAATAGTACCTTACTCGAACCATCCGAATAATATTATCATGCTTCCACACCTTAGCATTTAACAGTTCACAATGGATCACTCTCAATATGATGTAAAAGTATTCAGTTCAACCGAATGAGTTAGCGAGGTAGTACCAAGAGTTTTAGGATTAACATATTCACATGGTATTCAAAATCTCAAAGCGTCTCTTTGTCATACTACAATATAGTGGCGTATGCCTATTTTCTCTTTGCACATTTGCTCTTTTTCTTCTTTCTTTTCTTTTCTTATGTGTATATGCTCACACTTTTATTTAAGTGATGTGCAAAGGAGCTAGCCATACATTCCACTTCATGTAGGAATTCAAAGTTTAACAATCTCAATTACCTAATTCCAATTGTATATGAAGCACTCCTTGTAGCTTGAATATTCTACCTCATCTTGTTCTCAATCTTATTCGATAGCACTTTTTCCCTTGTCCAAGGTTTATTTTTCAACTTAACTAATTAGATAATTTTTCTTTCTTTGTAAATCAAACTGACGTGGTCATACCCTACAGGTACTCGAGTTTGGCATATACGGTCCAGATACGGCAGAAGCCCACGGCGTTGCCAAGGCCCAATACAATATTCGGGTGACTCACGGACACTTTGATTGCTTGCAGCGCAAGAAGAAGCTTAAGATAGAAAGATCAAAGGGACGAACCCCTAATCTGTAACCGACTCGGCCTGCTACCTGAGACCTAGCCTATCTATATAAAGGCTAGGAGGGGGAAGCAAGGAGGACAATCACAACCTAGTTTCCACAACCTCGCCAGATTGCATCTGCGCACCCCTGTAACTTTCGACTCCCTTGATAATTACAAGAGCAGACAAGCAGGAGTAGGGACCTCTACGAGGCCTGAACCTGGGTAAACCTTGCATCCATGTGTGCTTGTTTGCTAGCTGATTGATGCCTCCAGCGCTCCCTCCTTCTCCAAAACCCAAGTCCATAACAATGGGCATTGACGAGTTAAACCCTCGTCAATTGGCGCCGTATGTGGGAACTGGGAGTGCTGATGTCGTGGATTCTTCGGCCCCGTCAACCGCGATCTACAACTCTGCAACCACGAAGATTTGCCAGCTCTTCGGTGCTTTCGACTTCACCATCCACACGCCGGCCACTCGCCCGGCTTTCGAGTCCGTGGGCGATGGGATCGGCCTGGCGATCGAGAATTTCTGCTTACAGGTTGGTCAACTAGGCACGCTTCGCCTGCCCGACCAGCCGACGACACCCGCGATTGCTCCAGCATCGTGGTTCCTGCCACCAATCGGAACCCTTAGCAAACTCAATGCCCCGGCAACAGCAGTCGTGGATCCGATCTGGGTGGCCTAGCCACATAAGATGGAGCCTACGGCTCCAGATTTGAAAGTTGCTGGAGCAAGAACTTCCCCAATCACTTCATGTGCGCAATCAGCAATGCAGGCGACAACGACGTCAATCACGAAAACGCTGATACCAGCACTAGACCGACCAACGGCGGTATACCAGTCGCAAATGGTGGCCCCACCAATGGTGCGCCCACCAACAACGGGACGGGAGGAGAACCGCACCTCACGGCGAATGAGCGCACCGAAGAGCGCGTGCTAATCAAGCTCAACGACAACAAGTGGGCCCGCTGTCGAGAAGCTCTACGGGGCAATGCTCTACCCCCTAACTCGTCACAGGACATGCTGATGGGCTACCAGTGGCCGCTGAAGGAAGAATTCAAGTGCCAACAGCAAGTAATCGTGCAACTCGACGCACACAAAAAGGCAGCGGATGAGTCGAGCCTTCGGCAGGCTTAGCTCTCCTCCCATGGAGGATCCTCCTCCAAAGGCAACGAATATGTGGCTGCCAAACGACAATCTCGACTGGCCCACCTCATCGACAAGGAGCGCGAAGAAGCCACGAAAGTCCTCGACTTCAGCTCTATGATGGTGGATACGCGGGGCAACGTGCTCCTGGAAACGCCGCAAGCGGCGGTGACAGCAGCCACCATGTACCTCCTCAACAACCAGCCACCGGCTGGAGATCCACGAGCTGCCATGCACCGATCTACGATCGCGGGACTGGGGATAATCGAAGCTGCCCTTGACAAAGAGCCAACATCGGAGCCAAAGAAAATCAAGGCTCTAGCCAAACGCTACTCCACGCCCTCGTCCAACGATGATAGCCACGACCTGTCTCGATGTCGTCGCTCATAGTGGCACGATCGGGACTACGACGCGCGTGATGACATCACGCATCACAAAGTTGACAAAATGCGTGCAAGGCATGCTTGTTCGACTGACTCGGAAGACGGCGAGGTGGAACTCTGCGGCACCAGATGCTTCAGCAGAGCCATCAAGCAGAAGCGAATGCCTAAAGGGTTCAAACTCCCATCGGAGAACCCGAAATTTGATGGCCTATAGGACCCAAATATTTTGGCTGGAGGATCACATCTCCTCCGTCAGGTTGCATGTTGGAAGTCGAAGCACAACCATGCAATGACTACAACTACAGCTACAGGGTGCCGCTCGCGCATGGCTCAACAATCTCCCGCGCGGATCAATTCGCAGCTAGGAAGAGCTAGTCTACAACTTTGTGCGCAACTTCAAGGGCACTTACAAAAGGCCCGCATCAATTGGAGAGCTGAGAAGCTGCCATCAGAGATCTGGTGAGTCGCTAAGCTCATACATCCAGAGATGGTCTATCATCAAGAACTCCGCAGAAGACATCTCCAAGGATCGCGCAATCGACGCGTTCAACGGCGGCGTACGCCGCTCAAAGCCCAAAACAATCGACTACCTGATGGAAATCGTGAATCGGTGGGCCGATGGAGAGGACTAGGTAAAAAACCGTGTCTACTCCGACGACAACGGTGACCTTGGGCATTGACGCGATCGCCGAGGAAAACATCGAATGCGTGGATACAAAGACCGCGATGAGGTCGACATGGTCATAGCCGGCTACACCGACAAACGCGATGACAACCGCAACAGCGGATATCGCAGTGATGGATACCACGACAGTAGGAAAACCACGCAGGTGTGGCAACGCCGCATTCGCGAAGAGGCACCCGCAACATCCACCCAGGACAAACTGTCTGGACCATGCAACGTGCACTTCTACATCGACAAGCATGACGACAAGAAAAAATCCAGCCACCTCCTAAAGGACTGCCGCGAGTTCCTCAAGCTCCACGAAGGCCTGGCCCAGATGAATCGTGACACGATCAACCAGAGCTATGGAGCTGCCCCCGGTGCTGTAGCACATGGATCTCCTCCACCAACACCCGGACCACCACCACCTGCGGCTCCACCAGCTCACAATCATGGAGGCGAGGCGTACCCCTGGCCACTGGGGAACACGGGGATGATCCAAAAGGGTCGCCCCTCAAATCGAACGCAGAAGGCAATCACTCGCCAAGTCAATCTGGCGACGAACTCTCCGCCATCCACCACTGAGTACCTCAGTGGCAGTGAGTCCTGTATCACCTTCGACAAAAGCGACCACCCGCGCCAAGTACCTCGCCCAGGCCACTGTACTCTGGTACTCGACGCACAGATCAGCGGGTTCGAGATGAGTCACATCTTTAAGGACGTCGGAAGCGGCATCAACCTTATGTTCGCGAGTACCTTGCGAGCAATGCGGACCCTGCTGACATGTCTAGAAGTGTCAGACACGACGTTCCACAACATCGTCCCAGGAAAGGGCGTATACCCCCTAGGCAAAATCAACCTCGGCGTCATCTTCGGCACGCTGCAAAACTTTTGGCGAGAGCGCATCGACTTTGAAGTCGTCGACTGGCCCTCACAATACCACTGCATCCTCGGACGTGTCGCGTTCGCGAGGTTCATGGCAGTGCTGCACTACACCTACCTGCAGATTAAAATGCCAGGCCCAAACGGCATCATCACAATGAATGGAAGCTTCGAGAGGTCCGATAGCTGCGATAGGGAATTCAACAGAATCTCCCAGTCATTCGGCATGCAGGAGGAACTTGCAAGATTGAAGGAGTCGACAGACAACAGTCTGCCTCTTGTGAGCAGGCCAAGCTCGCCCGATCTATCCTTCGACTCGTCGGTGCATACCAAGAAAGTCGAGGTCCACCCAACGGACCCGACCAAGATGGCCCTCATCGCTAATAACCTGAGTTCCACATAGGAACTCATGCTCGTCAAATTCCTCCGTGAGCACTAGGAAATCTTTGCCTGGTGTCCAGCGGACATGACAGGGGTTCTCAGGGAATTCGCCGAGCACTCACTCAACGTGAATCCAGACGCAAGGCCAGTTAAGCAGACGATACGGCGACTATCTGAACCAAGAGCAAAAGTAGTCGGTATGGATATCAATAGACTCCTCGACGCCAGTTTCATACGCGAGATCAAGGAAAGCAGCTGGCTCGCCAATATCGTGCGTGTGCCTAAAAAAGACACGGATATCCTGCGGATGTGCATGGACTTCACCTCCTTGAACAAGCACCGCCCAAAGGATCACTTCCCATTGCTACGGACCGATCAAATAATTGACTCCGCTGTGGGATGTGAGCGCCTCTACTTCCTCGACGCCTACTCATGCTATAATATATTTGAATGAAGGAGGAAGACCAAGAGAAGACAACATTTACGACACCCTTCGGTGTGTTCTGGTACAACACAATGCCCTTCGGGCTAAAAAACGCGGGAGCTACCTATCAGCGGTGCATGCAGGCTTGCCTCAAGAACCAACTTGGTCGCGATATTCAAGTCTACATCGACGACATCATCATCAAAACCAAAGAGGAAGCCACGTTAATCGACGATCTCCGCGAAACCTTCGATAACCTCGACCGCTATCGGATCAAGCTCAATCCGGACAAATGCGCCTTCGATGTACCATCTGGGCAACTCCTCGGGTATCTCATCACTGTGAGAGGGATCGAAGCAAACCCGAAGAAAATAAATTCCATACTGGCCATGGAGAAGTCGAAGAACGTAAAAGGCATCCAACAGTTGGCTGGGTGAATCACGACGCTTAGTCGATTCATCAGTCGAATGGGCGAAAAGGCACTGCCCTTCTACCAACTCCTCCGTAAAGCTGACAAGTTTGAGTGGGCATACGAAGCACAAGAAGCATTCGAAGACCTCAAGCGTCTACTGTCCACCTCGCCAGTACTGGTGACGCCTCGCGAAAGGAACCGCTGCTGCTATACATCTCCGCCACCAACCAGGTGGTCAGTACTGTGCTCGTGGTGGAGCGAGCCGAAGAAAATAAAGTCCACGGGGTTCAACGCCCAGTATACTACCTCAGCGAGGTGCTCACACCAACAAAACAGCAGTACCCGCACTACCAGAAGTTGGCGTATGGTGTCTTCATGACAGCCAGGCGACTGTGTCACTACTTCCAGGAGCACCCAATCATGGTGGTAAACGACACCCGCTCGGGCACATACTCAATAATCCCAACGCCACTGGACGAGTCTCGCTCTAGGGAATCGAGTTGTCTCCACGAGACATCACATACAAGAAGCGCGACGCGATAAAATTGCAAGTACTCTCGGATATCCTCGTACACTGGATGGAGAACCAACTACCCGACAAGCTAGATATGTCCTACCTCTAGACAATGTAATTCGACGAGTCCAAACGAAAAGACGGAGCTGGCGCAGGTGTCATACTGACATCGCCCCAAGGAGATAAGATGAAATATGTTCTGCGAATGCAGTTCACAGCCTCAAACAACGAAGCTGAGTATGAAGGCTTGATCCATGGAATGCGGATGGCGAAAGCCTGCAGCGCGAAGAGACTCGTCATCTACGGCGACTCCAAACTAGTGGTCAACCAAACAATGCACGAGTGTGATGCTCTGAGCGACAACATGATCGCCTACCGCGACCTCTACGACACACTCGAGGGAGACTTCGATGGCTGCGAGCTGCGACATGTTGGCCATGAAAGCAACGAAGAGGCGGATATACTCGCCAACATCGGCTCCACCTGTGCCCCAATACCACCTGGGGTATTCCTTGAGCACATCTGCGAATGCTCCATCAAGCCCAAGGCTCCAGAGAAGAAAGCAAGCACGTCAGTGGACTTGGTGGCTACGGCACCCAACAAGCCAATGGCACTCGATGACATGGAGCTTGGCACATGACTCGAAGACCCAATGGAGTTCATGATGATCGAGCCATCTTGGACACAGACGTACATCACATACCTGCTCAACAAGAGGCTGCTAGATGACCCGAATGATGCGTGACACATAGTGCGACGATCCAAGGCATTCGCCCTCATCAACGGCGAACTGTACAAACGCAGCATCACAGAAGTTCTTCAATGGTGCGTCTCCAACAGGGACGGAAGATCCGTCCTTCTCGACATACATGAAGGCACTTGCGGACACCATGCTGGCAGTCGCGCTCTCGTTGCTAAAGCTCTATGATCTGGATTCTATTGGCCAACGGCCATGCGCGACGCCAAGGACATCGTCCAACGCTGCAATGCTTGCCAGCGATTCGCGGACAAACCACACGCACCTGGCGCAGAACTCAGGCCAATACCATTGGCTTGGCCCTTTGCACAATGGGGACTTGACCTGGTCGGCAAGATCCCAAGATCATCACGAGGAGGCTACGTCTACCTCGCAGTCGTAGTCGACAAATTCACCAAGTGGATCGAGGCCATGCCGGTGACGAACCAGTCAGGAGCCAGCGTGGTCAAGTTCTTCGAGTCCATCGTCTACCGTTTTGGGGTGCCACATAGCATCATCACGGACAATGGGACAAACTTCACCTCCAAGGAGTTCCAGGAATTCTGTGAAATCTTGGGAATAAACATAAGCTACGCCTCGGTGGCTCACCCTCAGACCAACGGTCAAGTCGAAAAGGCCAACGGCCTCGTCTACGACAGAATAAAGAAACGACTCCTTCGGCCACTCGAACAAGCCGATGAATGCTGGATAGACGAGTTGTAATCCATACTTTGGAGCTTACTCACAACTCCCAACAGCGCCATGGGCTACACTCTGTTCTTCATGGTGCACAGCGCTGAAGCGGTGCTACCTGCAGAAGTGCGCTACAAAGCCCCGTGGGTGGTTACATACGGCGAGAAGGAGTCAAATCTCGCACTCGAAGACTCCATCGACCTTCTTGATGAGGCACGTGAGATTGCGCCGGAAAGATCCACGATCTACCAACAGAGCTGATGGCTCAAAATATATTCAAGCACGATCTACCAATGGAGCTGATCCCTAAGAGGAAGGTATGATTAGCACAACAGCAAGTTTCCCTCAGTTATGAAACAAAGGTTATCGAACCAGTAGGAGCAAGGAAACACCTCCAAGGTGTTGTTTCCAACTTGGAATCCTGCACAACACAACCACAGAACTTTGCCCCCAACTTATAGTGAGGTTGTCAATCTCACCAATTTTACTGAAAAGAAAGGATTAAACATATTGTGTGGAAGATAGTAATTGCTTGCAGAAAGTAAACAGAAAACAGTAAATAGATTGTAGGTTGATAGTAAAAGAATGGACCAGGGTCCATAGTTCACTAGCGGTGATTCTCCTTAAGATAGATGACATGTTGGGTGAACAAATTACAGCGGGGCAATTGACAGACACCGAGAAAGCATACACGCATATACTAATCAACTTGACTCCTATGCGATTTGATTGGGAATTACAACATTATACATAGACCGTAATCCAACTGCATCTATGACTAATAATCCACCTTTAGGTTATCATCCGAACCCCCTCTAGTATTAAGTTGCAAGCAACAGATAATTGCATTAAGCAAAGTGTGTAAAGTAAACAATACGATTGTTCTATGAACAAAGGATTGTTGTTTCCTCCCTAGTAGCAACAGCACAGCTAGTACCTTAGAGATTTCTGTCACTTCCCCAGATTCCTAGAGGCATGAACCTACTATCGAGCATAAATACTCCCTCTTGGAGTTGCTAGCATCTACTCGGCGAAGATAGATACTAACAACGGAAAGCATGCAGATCACGAATAACAAAGACATGATAGAATCAATAATCAATCTGAAGTAGCATCTTAATATCCATCAGATCCCCGCGAACACAACATGTAAGATTACAAATAGATGATCTTGATCATGAACAAAGCTCACAAGATCTAAACATGGTAGCACAAAGGAGGAGAACCAACCATCTAGCTACTACATGGACCCGTAGTCCAGGGATGAAGTACTCACGCATCACACCGGAGGCAGTCATGGTGATAAAGAAGGCCTCTAGGGTGATCTCTCCCCTCCGGCAGGGTGCCGAGAAGAGCTTCAGATCCCTCCCGATCTAGGGATGGAGATGGCATAAGCTACAGACTCTTTCGTGGAATTTTGATTGGGTACCTAGGGTTTTCATCCCGGAGGCAATATATAGGCGAAGGGGCAAGGTCGGTGGAGTACCAGGGGGGCCACACCCCCTGGTGACACGCCCCCAGGCCGCACCGCCACTAGGTGTGGCCGCCCTGGTGCGCCACTTTGACTCCCCTCCGGACTCCGTGTTTGTTCTGGTGAAATATTGACTTGGGCTTTTGTCCGGTGCAATTCTGAGAATATTTCCTTACTAGCTTTTCTGAAACCAAAAATAGTAGAAAATAGGCAACTGACACTGTGGCATCTTGTTAATATGTTAGTTCCAGAAAATGTGTAAAAATACTCCAAAGTGTGGACAAAACATAATAAAGTAGATATAAAACAAGCATGGAACATCAAAAATTATAGATATGTTTTCAACGTATCAACATCCCCAAGCTTAACTCCTGCTCGTCCTCGAGTAGGTAAGTGACAAAAAGGAATAATTTTTGAGGTGGCATGAACCATCATAATCTTGATCAAGGTATTTGTAAAACATTGATAGCTGGGATCATAGTACTTTAACATAGCATGAAAGATATATTTCTAACAATAAGACATAGCAACTATGTTGTAACATGAAAAGATACAAACAAAAGATTCATGAATAATAATGCTTTGAAAGACATTTGTTTGTTTCACATATAGAAAACATAATGAGAATGGTATTCAGCTTGTCCCTCATAGTGTAGCAAAACATAAATGCATAGGACACCTTCAAAGTTCATAAGAGTGACTAGATACCAATAGTTTAAGGACAAGCAATATCAAAGTTATGAATCAATCAACAAGTTTTGGGACAATGCACATTAAACTAAGAATGACCACTATGCTCTCTAAGTAGGTGCATAAAGATAGAAGATGGAGACTCAACATAAAAAGTAAAAGAAAGGCCCTTCATAGAAGGAAGAAGGGATTCAAGTCTCATAAAGAGCTTCCAAAAATTATGGTACTTATTAGCTTTCAGCTCTCATTGCCCCTATCATAAGCATCTTTAGGTGATTAAGGTTAAAGTGAACAAATAGGAGGATATGCTTGACAAGTTATAAGTTAAAATCTCATGCCCCTTACTTATGAAGATCGTACCTCATGCTACTCAACTTTAGTCACGAGTAAGTTCTTGTCATTGTAAATACATGTGTATCATAGAGAACTGCCAATGGGGTACCCCATGCCTGATGATACGGAAGCATTCCCATATCAAAATGACAAGGCAAGCAGACAATGAGCATCTCAGTGATCTTTTTATTTGCTATTTGCATATGTTTTTTATTAAGGATGCTTCATAGATTGCTCATTATGGTTATGCTACAAGTTTCCACCATGATTAGGCATGGCTTAGGCTAGTGGCCTAGGCGTTTCTCTAACACATATACAAACTCCATGAGCTTACAAGCGCCACTTTTATTTCACACCGCCGGGATCCGTAAGCAAAAGAACATGATATCAACCAAATAAAGTGCAATGTTGAAAGCGTTCCCCATGGTAACATGGTTCTGCTAATTCACAACTTATAAAGCGCAAGCACATACGCAACATAGATGGGCACAATGATTCAAGTTTACTAAGTGCAAGAAAAGTAAAGTGTGCCATCAAGTTTGTGAGAGCTTTAATCACTAATTTTCACATAACAAGTTTAATTCGGACGGTAGATAAAAACATGAATATATTTGGAATAACAAATGCTAATAGGTAGGTATGGTGGACTCTTTGGAATAACTTGGTTTTATTTTGAATTGGATGCATGAGTGGAACTCATACTTGGTATGGAGGCTAGCAAAAGACTAGGAGCGACCAACTAAGAGAGCAATAATGGCCATAATCATGCAAAGCGACAAAACATCATTAATTAAAGAATAAAGTGATATTACAAGTCGAAAACTAAATGATCATGGAGGCTATGGTGACTTGGTATAGTCTTAACATGGTGTGAGCATGCGCCAAGTCAACCCAAATAAAGCATCAAAGGAGAATACCACTATATTATGCTTTTATATGCTAAAACAACGCATGATTCTTTCAAGGCACATTAAGCAATCTCTATTGTTTATAACAAGTCATGCTACAGCAATAATCACTAAGCATAAAGCAAAAACAATATCAAGCATGACATGATAAAGTTTAAGTCAGAGTCAAAAACAAGCTCCTTTTATACCACTTAAGCATGAACTTTCCTACTCTTTTCCAATCCAAACCAACCTATTTAAAAACCATCATATATAACTGTGGGGGTCCAACTAATTATTCAAGCAAACTAAGTAAACGAAAACTAAAAACAAAACGAAGACGCTCCAAGGACAACACGATTGTGCATGAAACAATAAAAATGAAGTGTTCGGAAGAAACCTGAGATTTTTATTGATGAAGAAGGGGATGCCTTGGGCATCCCCAAGCTTTGACGCTTGTACTTCTTGAATATTTCTTGGGCTTACATGGGTGGCATCACCAAGCTTGAGCTTTTGTCCATACTTCATCTTATCACATTACTCTTCCCTACACTTTAAAATTTCCTTCATACAAAACTTCACACAATCTTCATTAGCAACATTAGTGTACTCAAGATAATAAGTCTTTTGGTTTAGTTTCAACACAAGTAAAACTTACATTAAAACACAAGATACTGTATCACTTCCTTTAAAGTTCAAGTGATCAAATAGAACTCAAAGAGAAAGAGATTAAGAGGCAAATGCAAATAATGGCAGAAATCTGTCAAAACAGACCAGCAGGTAAAAACCAATTTTTTCGAAGACCTTATGTTGCTCAAATCAAAAAGTGTTGAACTAACTAAAGTTGGATAACAACCTGGGGAAGAAGCACAAAACATTATAGCTCAAACCGACGTACATAGATTTTTCACGAATTATTACAGCAAAGCACACAAATCTGTTTCGAGACAACAACTTTACCAAGCATTACTTCTCTCTCATTAGAGGTTACTCTTGGCACAAAAACCACACAAAAATGATAAGGAGAGGTTATTACTGAAGCAAAAACTTCCAAGACTAAACAAAAATACTCCTAACGAAATTTTGGTTATCTCCCAATAAGTGCTTTTCTTTAACGCCTTTGAGCTAGGCATAATAAGCAAGAAAAGAATCAAGTATTCTCAAATGAAGAAGCATTAAGATCAATACCAGAAATATATTCAACAAGACAAGGTATCTCATCCAAATAAGTTCTAGAGGATCCCCTCTCACTACTCTTGGGTTCACTATTTTCATCAAACGGGTTTTCAGGAACAATCCAATCAAAATTATTTTCTAAGGCTTCATGCATTCCTACAAGTTTAAAAGGTATTGGTATTTAATTTCCTTTCCATCTTTAGGTTTGGTTTTATCCATCCTTTCTCTTGTACCAATAACATCTACACATGAGCCTAACATATTAAAATGATCAAAGACTTTTCTATCTTCCTTAACAACATCATAGAATTCTTTAAGCAAAGTTTCTAGAATGAAATCTCTCTTTTCAGTATCCTTGATATCTTTAAGTTTAAGAAACATTACTTGCATTATGGGGTTAAGGTTAACAAACCTAGCTTCCAACATGTGAACTAAAGAAGCTGTAGCAATTTCATAATTTGGAGCAAGTTCTGCAAGGGGTCTATCCTCAATATCCTCATGCTTGCTAATATAATTAAAAAATTCTTCAATATTACGTTTCCCAATTATAGAGCCACTACCTATTGAAAGGTATTTCAGGGTGAACTTAGGAATGAACATGGTGAGCTAAGAACGAGGTAACAACTATAGAAAGAACTAATTTTTTTGTATTTTTGATATAAAGAAGCGGACTAGTATAACTAATTTTTTTGTGTTTTTGATAAAGAAACAAGCAAACAAAGTAGAAATAAACTAATCAAAAAAATTAAAACAAAGTAAAGAGATTGGTTATGAGGAACTCCCCTTGTGAAGATGTCCTTGACTCCCTGGCAACAACGCCAGAAAAGAAACTTGATGGCTCAAAATATATTCGAGCTCGTTGGGAACCCCAAGAGGAAGGTATGATGAGCACAACAACAAGTTTCCCTCAGTTATGAAACCAAGGTTATCGAACCAGTAGGAGCAAGAAAACACCTCCAAGGTGTTGTTTCCAACTTGGAATCCTGCACAACACAACCACAGAACTTTGCCCCAACTTACAGTAAGGTTATCAATCTCAACGGGTTTGCTAAAAACAAAGGATTAAACGTATTGTATGGAAGATAGTAACTTCTTACAGAAAGTAAACAGAAAACAGTAAATAGATTGTAGGTTGATAGTAAAAGAATGGACAGGGGTCCATATTTCACTAGCGGTGATTCTCCTTAAGATAGATGACATGTTGGGTGAACAAATTATAGCGGGGGAATTGACAGACACCGAGAAAGCATACATGCATATACAAATCATCTTGAATCCTATGAGATTTGATTGGGCATTACAACATTACAACATTATACATAGACCATAATCCAACTGCATCTATGACTAATAATCCACCTTCAGGTTATCATCCGAACCCCCTCCAGTATTAAGTTGTAAGCAACAGATAATTGCATTAAGCAAAGTGTGTAAAGTAAACAATACGATTGTTCTATGAACAAAGGATTGTTGTTTTCTCCCTAGTAGCAACAGCACATCTAGTACCTTAGAGATTTCTGTCACTTTGCCAGATTCCTAGAGGCATGAACCCACTATCGAGCATAAATACTCCCTCTTGGAGTTGCTAGCATCTACTCGGCCAAGATAGCTACTAACAACGGAAAGCATGCAAGATCACAAATAACATAGACATGATAGAATAAATAATCAATCTGAAATAGCATCTCAATATCCATCGGATCCCCACAAACACAACATGTAAGATTACAAATAGATGATCTTGATCATGAACATAGTGATATGTTGCAAACGTATCTATAATTTTTGATGTTCCATGCTTGGTTTTATCTAGTTTCTTATGTTTTGTCCACACTTTGGAGTAATTTTCATATGATTTCTTAGACTAACCTATTAACAAGAGCCACAATGCCAGTTGCCTTTTTCTGCTGTTTTTGGTTCCAGGAAAGTCAGAAAATCAATATTGTTGGAATTGGACCAGACAAAAGCCAAAGTCGATATTTTACCGGAAGACTCACGGAGCCAGAAGATGAGACGGAGAGGGGCCACAGGGTGGCCACACCATGTGGTGGCGCGGGCTAGCCTTGGCCATGCCACCAGTTGGTGTGGGCCCCTTGGCCGGCCACCGACCTTTCCTATAAGATGCCTCCCGATGCAAAAACCCTAAATTATCCAGCCTTCAGCCACAAAAAGTCCCGCAGCACCGCCTGCACCGAAGAGAAGATTCAGGGGACAAAAAGTCTCTATTCCGGCACCCTGCCGGGACAGGGAAGTGCCCCCGGAGCCATCTCCATCGATCTCCACCGCTATCTCCATCGCCGTTGCTCACTCCCATGATGATGAGGGAGTAGTTCTCTCTCGAGGCTAAGGGTTCTACCGGTAGCTATGTGTTCATCTCTCTCTCTCTCTATGCATGATCTTATTGAGATCATGAGCTTGTAATCTATAGATCTACCTTGCTACTCAAGTGCTTTAATAGATCTCTGCTCTCCCCATGTGTGTGAAGTTGACAGTGTGCACACCATGGTGGCACTTAGGCTAGAGATTACAAATACTTGTTATGAGTTATATTTGGAGTTGGATGTCTTTATGAAATTGTGGTGTTTGTTTGAACCATCTAGTACTCAAGGTGACAGTGTGGGGTTTTCTAGATGGGAAAGATGAACTTTGAGGTGTGCTGTTATAGCCCTACCAATGATTAGAGTGTCCAACCAGAGAGTAGTTAAGAGTAGTATCATAAAGAGAAGATATTTATATGAGAGTGTTCACTAGTGAAAGTATGATCCCTAGGCCTTGTTTCTAAGCATTGATACACCGTTTGCAATTATATTTGTTACATGTTTGCTTGCTTTCTTCTTTATTTCAGTTTGCCTTTAGTCTTTTCCCACGTCAACCACACGCCAACAAGCTATTTTATGGCACCATTACCACTTGTATTTCACTATCTCTTCGCTGAACTAGTGCACCTATACACCTGACAAGTGTATTGGGTGTGTTGGGAACACAAGAGAGTTCTTGTATCTTGATTGCAGGGTTGCTTGAGAGGGGATACCTTTGACCACTTCCTCCCTGAGTTCGATAAACCTTGGGTGATCCACTTAAGGGAAACTTGCTGCTGTTCTACAAACCTCTGCACTTGGAGGCCCAACAACTGTCTACAAGAATAGAAGTGCGTAGACATCAAGCTATTTTCCTGCGCTGTTTGCGGTAAGGTAAAAGGTACTCATATCCTTCGGTGTGAGTGCTCGAAGTTATTTCCTTTAGATTCTACAATTTTGTCTTTTTTTTTCTTGTTTTCACTAGTTAGGCTTAATGGAAAACAACAGAAAAATTAGAGAGCTTTATAGTATTTATCTTGAGTTAGGACATGAAGTGTTTGAAGAGAAAATTAAAAAACCTATGGAACTTTATTTGCATGCTAATAGCAATGTTATTAGTATGAATTCTTTGAACACCATTATTACTAATGCTATGGAAAAGTCTAAG
The DNA here is from genome assembly GCA_023614405.1 of Avena insularis. Taxonomy (NCBI): domain Eukaryota; kingdom Viridiplantae; phylum Streptophyta; class Magnoliopsida; order Poales; family Poaceae; genus Avena; species Avena insularis. The sequence continues at coordinate 643,117,514 of CM042690.1, forward strand.
CTTGGGGAAGCTAGTTTTGATGAAAATGATCTTTTTAGTCCCCCAAGCACGGAGGAGAAAATTTACTTTGATGATACTATACCTCCGATATATGATGATTACAATGATGAGTATGATATGTTCAGTCCACCTACTATTGAGGAGAAAATTAATTATGATTACAATATGCCTCCTATATTTGATGATTATGGTGATGAGAATAATAATAATAGCTATTTTGTTGAATTTACTCCCACTACAATTAATAAGAATGACTATGTTTATGGGGGCAGTATTAATTCTTTTATGCATGTGGCTCATGATAAGAATGTTTCATGTGATTGTTATATTGTTAATTTTATTCATGAGGCTACTGAAAATTATTATGAGAGAGGGAAACATGGTTTTATGTATCTCAACAATATTAAGTTTCCCTCTTTATGTTGAAAATTTTGAAGTTGCACTTGTTTTGCTTTCCTATGCTTGTTGCTTTGTGCTTTCATGACTTGTTTCTTTACAAGATTCCTATGCATAGGAAGTGGGTTAGACTTAAATGTGTTTTGAATTTTCTTCTTGGTGCTCTCTTTTACTTCAATTCATATTTCTTATGTGAGCATCTTCTAAAACTATCATGCCTAACTTAAAGGCGTTAAAGAAAAGTACTTATTGGGAGATAACCCAAAAGTTTTAGATGAGTATTGGAAGTTATTGCCTCTGTAATAACCGCTCCTTATCCTTTTTATTTGCTTTTTGTGCCAAGAGTAACCTCTAATGAGAGAGAAGTAATGATTGGGAAAGTTGTTGTCCAGAAACAGATTTATGTGATTCACCGTAAAATTCGTGTAAAATCTCTGTATGTCCTTTTGAGGCGTGAATTTTTGTGCTTCTGCCCCAGGTTGTTATCTAACTTTCGTTAGTTCAACACTTTTTGATTTGAGCAACAGAAGGTCTTCGAAAAAATTCGTATTTGCCTGCTGGTCTGTTTTGACAGATTTCTGCCATTATTTGCATTTGCTTCTTGTTGGTTCCTTTTTGAGTTCTTTTGGGGAATTGAGCTTTTTGAGGGAAGTGCTACAGTAGCTAGTGTTCTAATGGAAGTTTATTTGGTGTTAGAACTGAACCTTAAGACCTATTATCTTGAGTGCACTAATGTTACTAATAAAGATTGTGTGAAGTTTTGTATGAAGGAAAAATTTCAGGTGTATGGAAGGAATGAGTAATGAGATGAAGGATGGACTAAAGCTCAAGCTTGGAGATGCCACCCCATGTCACCCCAAGAAATATCCAAGAAGTACAAGCGTCAAAGCTTGGGGATGCCCAAGGCATCCCCTTCTTCATCAATAAAAATCCCAGGATTCTTCCAGACACTTCATTTTTTTGTTTCATGCATAGTTGTGTTGTTCTTGGAGCATCTTCTTTTTCATTTTCGTTTTGGTTTTTTGTTTGCTTTGTTTTCTTAGTTTGCTGAATAAATTGGTTGGACCCCCTCTTTCATGCATTGGTTTTCAAATAGTTTGGTTTGGATTGGAAAAGAGTAGGAAAGTTAATGCTTAAGTGGTAAAAGGAGCTTGTTTTTGACTGTGGCCTATGCTTTGTCATGCCATGCTTGATATTGTTTTGGCTTTATTCTTAGTGATCTTTGCTGTAGCATGACTTGTTATAAACAATTGAGATTGCTTAATGTGCCTTTGAAGAATCATGCATTGTTTTAGCATATTAAAGCATAGTATTGTGGTATTCTCCTTTGATGCTTTATTTGGGTTGACTTGGCGCATGCTCACACCATGTTATGACTATCCCAAGTCACTATAGCCTTTATTATACTTTAGTTTTCAACTTGTAGTATCACTTTATGCTTTGATCAATGATGTTTTGTCGCTCTGCATGATTATGGTCATTATTGCTCTCTTAGTTTGTTGCTCCCAGTCTTTTGCTAGCCTCTGTAACCAAGTATGAGTTCCACTCATGCATCCAACTCCTAAAACCCAGTTATTCCAAAGAGTCCACCATACCTACCTATTAGCTTTTGCTATTCCAAGTATATTCATGTTTTTATCTACCTTCCGAATTAAACTTGTTATGTCAAAATTAGTGATTAAAGCTCTCACGAACTTGATGGCACACTTTACTTTCTTGCATTTAATAAACTTAAACCATTGTGTCGTCTATGATGTATATGCTTGCACTTATTTGTTGGGCATTAGCAGAACCATGTTGTCATGGGGAACGCTTTCAACATTGCACTTGTACTTTGTACCTAGTTGATATCATGGTCTTTTGTCTATGGATGTTGTCGGTGTGAAATGAAAGGGGAGCTTGTAAGTCCATGGAGTTATGTATGTGTGTTAGAGAAACGCCTGGGCCGCCGGTCTAATCCATGCCGTCGTGGTGGAAACTTGCATCGTAACCATAATGAGCTGTCTATGAAGCATGCTTCTTATAAAAAAAGTCAGATATTGAGAAAAAAGAGAAAAAGAAAAAAATATGAGAAAAGAGGAAAGAGAAAAAAAAAGCACCATATTCCCATGGTAAATAAGAAGATTGCTGAGATGCTCGTTGTCTGCTTGCCTTGTCATTTTGATATGGGGATTCTTCCGTATCATCGGGCAAGGGGTACCCCGTTGGCGGTTCTCAATGATACACATGTACTTACGATGACAAGAACTTACCGGTGACTAAACTTGAGTAGCATGAGGAGCGGCCCTCGTATTCCAGGGACATGAGATTTCCAACTTATACTTTGTCAAGCATATACTCCATAGTTTGTTCACTTTAACCTTAATCACTTCAAGATGCTTATGATAGGGGCAATGAGAGCTGAAAGCTAAAAAGTACCATAATTTTTGGAAGCTCTTTATGAAACTTGAATCCCTGCTTCCTTCTATGAAAGCCTTTCTTTTACTTTTATGTTGAGTCTCAACCTTCTATCTTTATGCACCTACTTTGAGAGCATAGTGTACATTCTTAGTTCTATGTGCATTGTCCCAAGACTTGTTGGTTGATGCATAACTTTGATATTGCTTGTTTTAAACTATTTGTATCTAGTCACCCTTATGAACTTTGAAGGTGTCCTATGCATTTACGTTTGCTACTCTATGAGGGACAAGCTGAATGCCATTATGCTATGTTTTCTTTATGTGAAACAAACAAACGTCTTGCAAAGCATTGTTATTCATTAATATTTTGTTTGTGCCTTTTCCTGTTGCAACATAGTTTCTTTGTCTTATTGCTAGAACTTTGTCTTTCATGTTATGATTGAAGTACTATGATCCCAGCTTTGAATGTTTTACAAATTCTTTGATCAAGTTTATGATGGTGCATGTCACCTCAAAAATTATTCTTTCTTTTTATCACTTACCTACTCGAGGACGAGCAGGAGTTAAGCTTGGGGATGTTGATACGTTGCAAACGTATCAATAATTTTTTATGTTCCCTGCTTGGTTTTATCTACTTTCTTATGTTTTGTCCACACTTTGGAGTACTTTTCATATGATTTCTTGGACTAACCTATTAACAAGAGCCACAGTGCCAGTTGCCTTTTTTCTACTGTTTTTGGTTCCAAGAAAGTCAGAAAATCAATATTCTCGGAATTGGACCGGACAAGAGCCAAAGTCGATATTTTACCGGAAGACTCATGGAGCCAGAAGATGAGACAGAGAGGGGCCACAGGGTGGCCACACCATGTGGTGGCGCGAGCTAGCCCTGGCCGCGCCACCAGGTGGTGTGGGCCCCCTGGCCGGCCACCGACCTTGCCTCTCCGCCTATAAGATGTCTCCCGATGCAAAAACCCTAAATTATCCAGCCTTCAGCCACGAAAAGTCCCGCAGCGCCGCCGCCACTGAAGGGGAGATTCGATTGACAGAAAGTCTCTGTTCCGGCACCCTGCCAGGACAGGGAAGTGCCCCCGGAGCCATCTCCATCGATCTCCACCGCCATCTCCATCACCGTTGATGACTCCCATGACGAGGAGGGAGTAGTTCTCTCTCGAGGCTAAGGGTTATACTGGTAGCTATGTGTTCATCTCTCTCTCTATGCATGATCTTATTGAGATCATGAGCTTGTAATCTATAGATCTACCTTGCTACTCAAGTGCTTTAATAGATCTCTGCTCTCCCCATGTGTGTGAAGTTGACAGTGTGCACACCATGGTGGCACTTAGTATAGAGATTACAAATACTTGTTATGAGTTATATTTGGAGTTGGATGTCTTTATGAAATTATGGTGTTTGTTTGAACCATCTAGTACTCAAGGTGACAGTGTGGGGTTTTCTAGATGGGAAAGATGAACTTTGAGGTGTGCTGTTATAGCCCTACCAATGATTAGAGTGTCCAACCGGAGAGTAGTTAAGAGTAGTATCATAAAGAGAAGATATTTATATGAGAGTGTTCACTAGTGAAAGTATGATCCCTAGGCCTTGTTTCTAAGCATTGATACACTGTTTGCAATTAGACCTGTTACATGTTTGCTTGCTTTCTTCTTTATTTTAGTTTGCCTTTAGTCTTTTCCCACGTCAACCACACGCCAACAAGCTATTTTATGGCACCATTACCACTTGTATTTCACTATCTCTTCGCTGAACTAGTGCACCTATACACCTGACAAGTGTATTGGGTGTGTTGGGAACACAAGAGACTTCTTGTATCTTGATTGCAGGGTTGCTTGAGAGGGGATACCTTTGACCACTTCCTCCCTGAGTTCGATAAACCTTGGGTGATCCACTTAAGGGAAAACTTGCTGCTGTATTAACAAACCTCTGCACTTGGAGGCCCAACAACTGTCTACAAGAATAGAAGTGCGTAGACATCAAGCTATTTTCTGGCGCCGTTGCCGGGGCGGTAAGGTAAAAGGTACTCATATCCTTCGGTGTGAGTGCTCGAAGTTATTTCCTTTAGATTCTACAATTTTGTCTTTTTTTTTCTTGTTTTCACTAGTTAGGCTTAATGGAAAACAACAGAAAAATTAGAGAGCTTTATAGTATTTATCTTGAGTTAGGACATGAAGCGTTTGAAGAGAAAATTAAAAAACCTATGGAACTTTATTTGCATGCTAATAGCAATGTTATTAGTATGAATTCTTTGAACACCATTATTACTAATGCTATGGAAAAGTCTAAGCTTGGGGAAGCAAGTTTTGATGAAAATGATCTTTTTAGTCCCCCAAGCACGGAGGAGAAAATTTACTTTGATGATACTATACCTCCGATATATGATGATTACAATGATGAGTATGATATGTTCAGTCCACCTACTATTGAGGAGAAAATTAATTCTGATTACAATATGCCTCCTATATTTGATGATTATGGTGATGAGAATAATAATAATAGCTATTTTGTTGAATTTACTCCCATTTCAATTAATAAGAATGACTATGTTTATGGGGGAGTATTAATTCTTTTATGCATGTGGCTCATGATAAGAATGTTTCATGTGATTGTTATATTATTAATTTTATTCATGAGGCTACTGAAAATTATTATGAGAGAGGGAAACATGGTTTTATGTATATCAACAATATTAAGTTTCCCTCTTTATGTTGAAAATTTTGAAGTTGCACTTGTTTTGCTTTCCTATGCTTGTTGCTTTGTGCTTTCATGACTTGTTTCTTTACAAGATTCTTATGCATAGGAAGTGGGTTAGACTTAAATGTTTTTTGAATTTACTTCTTGGTGCTCTCTTTTACTTCAATTCATATTTCTTATGTGAGCATCTTCTAAAACTATCATGCCTAACTTAAAGGCGTTAAAGAAAAGTACTTATTGGTAGATAACACAAAAGTTTTAGATGAGTATTGGAAGTTATTACTTCTGTAATAACCACTCCTTATCCTTTTTATTTGCTTTTTGTGCCAAGAGTAACCTCTAATGAGAGAGAAGTAATGATTGGGAAAGTTGCTGTCCCGAAACAGATTTATGTGCTTCACCGTAAAATTTGTGTAAAATCTCTGTACGTCCTTTTGAGGCGTGAATTTTTGTGCTTCCGCCCCAGGTTGTTATCCAACTTTCGTTAGTTCAACACTTTTTGATTTGAGCAACAGAAGGTCTTCGAAAAAATTCGTATTTACCTGCTGGTCTGTTTTGACAGATTTCTGCCATTATTTGCATTTGCTTCTTGTTGGTTCCTTTTTGAGTTCTTTTGGGGAATTCAGCTTTTTGAGGGAAGTGCTACAGTAGATTGTGTTTTAATGGAAGTTTTATTGGTATTGGAACTGAACCTAAAGACTTATTATCTTGAGTGCACTAATGTTGCTAATAAAGATTGTGTGAAGTTTTGTATGAATAAAAATTTCCGGTGTATGGAAGGAATGAGTAATGAGATGAAGGATGGACTAAAGCTCAAGCTTGGATATGCCACCCCGTGTCACCCCAAGAAATATCCAAGAAGTACAAGCGTTAAAGCTTGGGGATGCCCAAGGCATTCCCTTCTTCATCAATAAAAATCCCAGGTTTCTTCCAAACACTTCATTTTTTTTGTTTCATGCACAGTTGTGTTGTTCTTGGAGCGTCTTCTTTTTTGTTTTTGTTTTGGTTTTTTGTTTGCTTTGTTTTCTTAGTGATTACCGAAGCAGATCCTTCATCGAAGGAGACCTGGTTTTGCGACTGAAGCAGCAAGGACATCTCAAGTTTGAGTCCCCTTAGGAAGGACCTTATGTGATTGCCGAAGTAATCCTAGGTGGCGCCTATCACCTTAAAGATTTCAAGAGCAGATTCGCATACTCCAACTCTTGGAACATCGCGTAGCTGCGTTGTTTCTACCCCTAGTCGTTTTACTTTACAAATAAGGCTATTCAGCCAGGCTACTTAGCCACATATTGTACCTCGTACTATCCCACGAATAAATAAAGCTAAGTGTCCCAAAACTCCGTGTCCCAAAACTCTGTGTCCTTTACACCTTTGTTCTACGAACAAATCGTAGTATCCTGAGTAGCTGACACACTACCAATCGAACCCTTGATAAACACCAACCCAGCTACAATGCACCTGACTGGTTGGCAAGGTGCTGAGGTAAATACACGTTAGGCTAACGAAAGGGAACTACAGAGTACAATACACTCGAAAATCATACAGGCTAGCAAGCTTTTCACGTATTAATGGGTGTCAAATACACCCACCATAATCATATGAACTTTACAACACTTATACATCTATGTGCAGGATACAAATTATGCTACTACTGCAAAAGAAGGACATTTGTCTACTCTTCAAAGAAGTCGACGATATCCTCTGCTAGACGGTCAACCGCCTGATAGTGCGGTACCATGTTCCAAGTCGTCCCTTCTGGCGGCGGCAGCGGTCCAGCAGCAACAAACGCTATGTCCACATCTGGTCGATGCAGTCGCACCAGCGACAGGGCAACCTTCACATCTGCGATCAGCTGATGTCGCACGCACTCACGGACCGCGCTTATATCTTGAAATTTTGCCAGAAGAGCCAACAGGCTTGAAGGTACGGCGTCCAGTAGAAACATCGTCTGGTAAATATACTTCAGGCAAGATTGCGCCTTATTCAAGCATTGAAGCACCCGCGAAGCACGGTCCTGCAAAGTCGCCAACGTGACTGCACGGTCATGATCCACCCAGAAGTACCCACTAGCTTGTAACTGCTCCTGGATTAGGTTATTCATCCGAATGGCCACCCGGTCCTTCTCATCCGGCAGATGGCGAGCACTAACTACAAAATCAAGACCAATAGCATAAGCCAAGGCATCACCGTGAATGGCTAGGGATAGGATAAGAAGATAGAGAGCTAACATTTAAAGTGCTCATTCAACTGAGCAACTTCATCTAGAAGACACTTCTCGCGGGTGGTGGCCTTCTTCGCCTTCGACTTCCACACATCCGTGTTACCGCGGACAATGGGCAACTCCCGCTCCAACTGCTTAATACGGTCACGCAGTTGCGAGAGAAGCGACAGCTCCTCCACCTTCGAACGTGGTTGCGTTGCATTTTCATCGGTGGGAGGAGAGTCGCGAGGATCACTCAAAGGACCCTATTACAATCAAGCAAGAAGAAAATAAGGGAACAAGAATACATCGATAAAAGTGCGAATGCATTCAAACGTAGCAAAGTATTCACAGGGACACTCCCACAAAAGTACAGTCTAGTCAAAAGGAAGCTACAACTATTACAGATGGCAACTAAGGAGCAAACTGTTTCTTCGACTTGGACTTTGACTTCGGGGGCCTCATCGAATCCGTGGCAGCCTTAGACACCACAGACTTTCCGGTGGTAGCCCCAGACATTGCAGTCTTCGCCGCCTTCGCTCGCTGCAGCTCCATAGAATATCTCGCGACTGTATCGATGAGCTGAGGCCCATACTTACCACAGCTAGTAGTGAAGGAAGCAAACACTACCTGTTGGCCATCCGCGTCGATAGGCATCACCTTGGAGATCGTGCTGGGGTCTAACTCCATGCCATGGGCTTGCGCCATCGCGAGTGCCATGGTGGCGCCAACATATCGCTGGGAGTTCTTGAAATCCATGGGAATACCTTCGGTGAAGGATTCCACCAGGTCATCAAGATTGTCAATTAGGCTGGCCTTGGGGGCCAGGTCCTCCCGGAGGCGACTCAGCACACCTTTGGCCTTCCCTAGTGTCTCTTGGACAGAGACACCGTGGTCCTCGACTGCGGCCACAACGCCAGCAAGAGCATCCTTGCGACGCAAGGCCTGGGCATCAAAGCTGAGACCACTGGCATCTGAAGAATACAAGGTGTCAGCATAAGGACAAGAAAACCAAGATAGGTAAAATACAAGTGAAGCAGTGCAAGCACCTGAGAGTGCCTTCGCAGTCGAGAAAAGCTGTTTTGTGAACAGCTTCTCCCTCTCAGCAGCATAAGCGCGTAGGTCTTCCTCATGCTTTTGCGACTCCTCCAGGGCTGCGATTGCCTCGTCATGCTTCTTCTCCACCGCAGCAAGCCCCTTCTCGAGGGAAGTAAAGTGACGAAGAAGTTCATTATGCTCACCTACAAAAGGCAGAGCACAGAAAGTACATGAGTCTACAAATTTCAATACAAAGGAGAATGAAGAGACAACGATTAGAACAAACCTTTGACTGTGCGATGGCGGTTGTCTAGCAAGGCGTGCTATCGACCCATAGCTAGGACCTACTCTGCGAGGCGAGCGGAATCCTTCACAATAGGCTACATCCAAAGAAAACAAAGCTTCAGCGTCAACAAAAACACAAACTCCAGAATTCGACTTCCAACGGCAAAAGACACTTACGTGTTCCTCCAAGGACTCCAAAGATGCCTGTTGGGTAGGCGTCCGTGCAACCATCTGGTGCCCCCTAGCGTGAGGGGAAGTCGAAGAATTAGCGTCAGAGTGGGCCGCCACCAGAGGAGAAGGCGACTGTATGGCCACCTCTTTCTTCTTGGAGTCCGCGACTCCGGACTCTTTCACAAATTGAACATTGTCGGAAGATGACGACGCCGTTTGACTGCAAAACATACCCGACGCCACTTTAGAAAAGAAACTTCAAAGGAAACAAGACGAACTCGCGAATAGAAAACTCACAAGTTAAATTTGTCGAGGTCAAAGGAGTCATCCAGTGAGGAAGCATCCGAATCTTCTGAGCGGGAGGAGCCATGGCGCATACAGGCACGATGGGAATCGGCTCCTCTGTAGTAGCAGTATGAGAACCTCCAGCGTCGACAGCGAGGAAGCATCCTAATCCTTGCTATGAGAGTGTTTGCGAGTCCCGCGGTCACCGGACTTGGGGGCTTCCTCTTCTTCCTCCTCGGGGATGGTGGAGCCCAACTCGTCCTCTTCCTCCGCTTCGCGCGGGATAACTCCTTTAGGCAGAGGAGGCAAGCTAGCATCCATGTTCTAGTCCTACAAGAAGAAGAAACATCATTATATATCAAGCAACTAACAAGCAATCGAAGACATATATACACTTCATCGCGAAACTCTACCTTAGATGGAGGATTATTGGAGTCGAAAGGAGGCACGACTGATTCGCCTGGGAGATTCTCCTTGGCGGTGTACTTGGTCACCAGCCGCAACCTCCTGTCCACCTCACCCGAAGAAATGCCCTCCGCAGATATACGAGTGACGTCACCAGCACCAATCCGGTGGTACATCGGGTGGGCTCTGGCCTGCAGAGGCTGAATGCCGCGGCGCAACCAGGTGTGAATGATTGCAGCGCCACCTTCCTCTTTGCCTATACAGCTTTCGAGGTCGCAAACACGCTGATACAGCATCTCCGTCTCCTCGGATTCGCTGGGCATCACAACGTTCTTCCAAGAGCACCTCCTCTTGTAGGCAGCCACGGGATCGAAGGGTGCGAGTCCATAGTGCTCTCCGTCGGCATTCTGGTCGCGAACGTAGAACCACTTATCCCTCCACCCTTGGACAGACGTGGTGAGTTTGATATCGAAATACATGGTAGAGGAGTCGACGTGGATCCCGTATCCCCCTACATCGTAGACTACAGAACCCAACCCCGACTGATGTTTGAGCTTGAAGAGTTTCTTAAAAAGACCAAAGTGCAGCTCGATTCCGAGCCAGCACTCGCAAAGTGTGATGAAACAGGTGATGTGGAGAATCGAATTTGGGGACAACTGATGCAGCTGGAGCCCATAGAAGCAAAGAAGACCCCTAACAAAAGGATGCAGGGGGAGAGAGACCACGAATGATGAACGCAAGGAACATAACTCGGAAACCCGCAGGAGGACGGGGGATTACCTCTTCGCCAGGCACGCGAGAGTCATTTTTCGTAGGAGGAAGCGTTCCATCTTGACGAAGAGTGTGCAGCTCAGAGGATTTGATGATGGATGGGCGCCATGAACCATTGGTGATGTAGGTGCCCGCACCCTTATTCTTCCCAGCGCCGACGGCGCTAGTGCCCGTGGTGGTGGCGCCTCCTTTCTTCTTGGCGGTGACAATGGTGGCCGCAGATCCAGCGGCGGCGCAAGAAATAACTGGGAATATGCGAAGCTGGTCCAGCGCCACAAAGAGAAGGTGCGCAAGGAAGCAACAAGAATAGCAATGGCGTAGGAAGCGCGAGCACGGAGAAAGATGAGGAAAATTACCACATCTGCGTTGCTACTTAATCTCCTAGCGGATGTCATCCGACGGCCAGCAGAAAACCTACTAGACGCGTGGCGTACATCGACATCGACACGTGGCAAAGGTGAATCACGAACTATCCCCCACTACTCCCATTACACACGGAAATCAAGGAGACGTAGTTAAAACAGAAGATTACGCACACCCAGTCAAATCAAAGTCAGAAAGTGGGACCCACTGCTCGTCACGTCCCGTCAAAGCCGCTCACGCGGGAAACTGAAGTCATCTCGTCGTCAGCACTGACGTCATCTATTCCAACAGAAGAACATTTTTACTACTTTAGTCCTTGCTCGAGTCTTCGACTCAACCAAGCACTCGGGGGATACTCCTAACAGGAGCGCTGGCCGCGCACCCAAAAGAATTTTTATGCAGGTATACAAGCTTCACGAAAACCCTTCACTCGAATCAACGATTCGATTGTGGACTACGGGTTACTCCCATAGGGAGCGCTGGAAGCACATTCGACTGAGACAAGCAACAAAAGACGATAGTAGTCGCGAAATGTTTTTAGTCCCCACTCGAGTCTACGACTCGAATAGGCACTCGGGGGATACTCCCATAGGGAGCGCTGGTCGCGCACCCTATGATTATTTTTCTTGTTCACCGTACTGTGTGTTGATAACATCTACACTTGAATTCTATGGCGACTCCACCTCATATTTTCCCTGCAAAGAGATTACGTCTCCTGGGCCACCCGAATCATCTCCGCGATGACAAAAATTCGGATGCCGCGCTTACAGCGTGAAGATAAGACCTGAATAAGGCCAGTTAACGCATTTGTTGTGCACTACCAGAAATATATCCGTACCTACAGGTGTGATGAATATGCCTTGACGGACGCGTCGAGTGCTCGCATTTATACACTAGAATTTGACTCCTGTAAGACCTCCGTGGCCTGAATCAAATTACACCAGCACTTTTCTGAATTCGAGTCCGGGGACTCGAGTTTGAGTAGATTGCGTTTTCTTGCCCTAAGGCAGTTAACTGATACCGATACATCGGATAAATTAGGCACGTCTATCCACAATCTCTATGACACAGATAGAACACTCGAAAATATGCTCAGCCATGTACTCAAAAGACTTCATAAAGTCTCCAGTCGAATCTGCGATTCCACTAGAAACTCGGGGGCTACTGACGTGGGCATACCCTAAAGGTACTCGAGTTTGGCATATACGGTCCAGATACGACAGAAGCCCACGGTATTGCCAAGGCCCAATACAGGATTCGCGTGACTCACAGACACTCCGATTGCTTGCAGCACAAGAAGAAGCTTAAGATAGAAAGATCAAAGGGACGGATCCTAATCTGTAACGGACTTGACCTGCTACCTGAGACCTAGCCTATCTATATAAAGGCTAGGAGGGGGTGGCGAGGAGGACAATCACAACCCTAGTTTCCACAACCTCGCCAGATTGCATCTGTGCACCCCTGTAACTTTCGACTCCCTCGATAATTCCAAGAGTAGACAAGTAGGAGTAGGGACCTCTACAAGGCATGAACCTGGGTAAACCTTGCGTCCCTGTGTGCTTGTTTGCTAGCCGATTGATGCCTCCAGCGCTCCCTCCTTCTCCAAAACCCAAGTCCATAACAATGGGCATTGACGAGTTAAACCCTCGTCACAAACTATGTACTTACAACATATGGATCAAATTATATCTGTATGTTCCATTAATACCAATGGTGTGGAAGACTCCTATTGCTATCATCAAGTGCAAGTAAAATTATACTCAAGCCATTCATATATCCAATAAGACAAACACAAACTCAATATTGCTCCATATATAATAATAAACTCAGAATTTCATAAAAGGGATCGACTATTCTTGAATGGAATTCTAATGATGCAAACTTTATTTCTAGTTTGAACTAATGCAATACTTAGATAGTAATGTAAAACTTATAAGATAGGTTACAAGGTCTTAAAGATCTCCCCAAGCTTGGAATCAAGCCAGGCGGGATCAAATAATCCCTTGCGGTTATTTGATACCGTGATTATTGTAGATCACTGTGGTGCCATGGCATGTAACACCGCTGTGCGTAGCTTCTTGTTGGTATCCTCTAGAGCAGTGATGCGGCTGTACCACCTGCGCAAATCAGATTGCAGAGTGTCCACTTTATCTACGAGCTGAGTCACCAATGGGAGAAGATCATCCTTGTTCTCTATCTCCTTTAGACAGTGGCGGACTTCGACGCAATGAAGTAGGTCCTGCTTCTGATATATCTCTAGTGCTCGCACGCGATTCTTGGTCTTGGGAACAACTTCTTCTTCCTCATCTATAATTGATGCATCGGGGAAGTGGAAACCGTACCTACACTCTTCTTGAGGCCTCGCCCTCATACGAGCACCAATGGTAGGCTTCGAGAGTGGCGCCTTCGCTCCCTTGCTATCACCTGCACCAATATTAGGTAATTCCTTACGCTTGTGCGGCCTCGGGTCCGTGGCGATGAACTTGACCGTCTCCACGCGCCCTTTTCCATGCGTCTTGTGACCTTCTATATCTTCTTGAGCTCTCTTCATTGCCGCCCAGTTGATCTCCGGGGGATCATAGACATCACGACAGATATAGACGTCAACCACATGTTCATCGTAATGTTGTTGTAGAAGCTGGGATCGACATACTCCTTGTACCCCGGGCTAAACCTCTCCACCTTCTTGTCATCGTCCTCCATAGACGGGCTGCTAGAGCGGTCCCTAGAAGGAGCAATGAGACCCAGGGGTTTCCCACGGCCTGGGACGGGATAGCGCATTGCTAGATTGGTTCCTGGAGATTATGATTAGAGAGAGATACAATGTTAGTATATAAGGGGGGCCAGAGGTCGGTAAAACTTGTGAGAAACACCAAATTCTCGCCCAAGAAAAGAATCTTAATGAAACAGGGAAATAAATCATGGATTTGGAGTAGTCCTACCATCCATATAGCTCCGGCCGTATAGTTGGTTTCGGGCAGATATTTCCAAATATCTCGAGTCCAGGTCGGTTAACTTACAACTCGGAATAGACAATATTATTATTATTATTATTATTATCGGGGAAAATGAAAAAGTAAACAATGATGTCTGAGAGTTTAACGACCAACTATACGTCCGGAATATCATCTTTGGTCATATAGTTTCAACCGTATAGATACAAACATCAAAAATCGAAAGTGTCTGGGAGTTCAAGGACCAACTATACGGCCGAAATTTTGTCTCCGGTCATATCGCTTCGACTGTATAGATATATACATCAAAAATCGAAAGTGTCTGAGAGTTCAATGACCAACTATACAGACAGAATTTTGTCTCCAGTTGTATAGTTGCGACCGTATAGATATATAGACATCGAAAACAATTTCACGGAGAAGATACAGAGGGTTTAACGACCAACCATACGGCAGGTGATTTTTCTCCGCTCGTATAGTTGCGCCCTTAAAGTTGGTAAAAGCCTCCAGAAACTTCAGAAAAACATGAGGAATTCAAAGGCAAAAAAATTAGAAGTAAAATCTATGAAAACAAATCACTTATTTGAGTAAGAACACTTACCTTGAACTTACCGTTTACTTATTCGGGGATGACAAGCTCCTCCAACAACAAAGACTTCTTCTCTTTTGCAAGAATTGACCTTAGTTCATTGAATAATTCTCATAAGCGAAAATAACCAGGACTAAATTTCCTCTCAATAAGATTGGTGTCTTGCTGGGTAAACATGGACACTACATCCAACATCTTTATTTCTTGCCTCTTCATAATCTACAACTCAAATTCTAGAAGTAAAAGAATCCAACAGATCAGTCTTGGCTTATGGTTTTTCCTCTCAAGGAGTTCTTTTAAACCATCACGATCCGTATGAACTCTTACTTTTGTATCAACTCTATAAGAACAAAATTTATCGCAAGAGAAAAATACAGCAAAAAGTTCCCTTTCTTCCTTAGGATAATTCTTTTGAGCACTATTAAGAGTTCTACTAGCATGCTGTATAATATTAAATCTACGACCTATGTGTTGTCCTAGAGTTACTCCTATAGCATCATCACTAGCTTCACATATTAAGAGAAAATTCATATCCCAGATAGCTGGTTTAATGATAGGAGCATGGGATAAAGCATATTTAATTTTATCAAAGGCTACAAGACATTTATCATCAAAATTAAATCTTACTCCCTGTTGTAGAAGGTTAGTCAAAGATTTAGATATTCTAGAGAAATTTCTAATGAACCTTCTATAAAAACCCACATGACCAAGGAAACTTCTTATATCTTTTATACCCCTAGGTTGTGGCATTCTCTCTATGGCTTCAACCTTAGCTCTATCCACTTCAATTTCCTTACTTGATACCTTATGTCCAAGGACTATACCTTCTTTGACCATAAAATGGCACTTCTCCCAGTTTAGAACAAGATTGGTTTCTTCGCAACGCTGCAAAACTCTTTTGAGATTATCCAAGCAACTAGTAAATGAATTTCCATAGATAGAAAAAGTCATCCATAAATACTTCCATTATTAGTTCTATAAAATATGCAAAAATAGCAGTCATGCATCTTTGAAAACTAGCTGGAGCATTACATAAACCAAAAGGCATACGTCGATAAGCATGTAAACCATAAGGACTAATGAAAGTTGTTTTAAGTTGGTCATCAGGATGAATAGCTATTTGAGAAAAACCAGAGTATCCATCCAAGTAGCAAAAATGAGTGTGGTTTGCTAACCTTTCTAAAGTTTGATCATGAACAGTAAAGGATATTGATCTTTCCTAGTTTCTTTACTTTCCTGGAGTCTATGCACATCTTATGTCCAACAATAGTTCTAGTAGGTATCAATTCATTGTTTTCATTAGGAACAACAGTAAAACCGCCCTTCTTAGGGACACAATAAACATGACTTACCCATTCAGTATTTTTATAGGATAAATTATACCTGTGTCCAGTAGGCATACAATTTCTTTTCTTACCACTTCCTTCATTTCAGGCTTCAATCTTCTATTAAATTCCGCAACTGGTTTAGCACCTTCTTCCATGAATATTCGATGGACGGTTATCATGGGACTAATGCCCTTCAAATCATCCATTGAGTACCCAAAGGCCTTGCGATGATCCTTAAGTATTTTCATGAGTTCTTATTATTCTTCTCTTGAAAGTTTAGCACTAATAATAATAGGGAATTTATTTGTATCATCTAAAAATTTGTATTTAAGATTATCTGGTAGAGTCTTCAACTCTGGGGGTGCTAATTCCTTAACCCCTCTCTTTTTTGGCTCTTTGAAAGCCTCATTAGTTGGAGGCCCTATAATGGGAAGTGAATCAAATTCATCCTCTAGTTCTTCTAGGGATTGTCCTCCATAACTATTTCTTCATAATTTAAGTCTTCATTTGTTTCTTATTTTTTATCACTAAAGAAGAGAGATGCCATTTCCTCAATAGTTTTCTATTTATCTTCTTCTTGTATTTGTGGAGGCCTGTCTTTTAATTTGGAAAAGTGGAATTCTTTTTCTGCTCCCCCAAGCTTAAGAGACACAATCTCCTTTTTGAAATCAACATAGGCACCTACATCACTCAAAAAGTTTCTTCCAAATATAATTGGGCAAAGAGTGTGAGCTGGCATATCACCAACTACAAAATCGATAGGGAAGTTTTTGTTGCCAATTGTGACAGTTGCATCTTCAACTACCCCCATTGGGATTCTAAGAGTTTTATTGGCTAACATGATTGTCATATCAGTATTTTCAATTGTAGCCAGTTCTATTTCTTCTTTTATTTCTAAATAGAAATCATAAGATATAATAACTTCAGTGCCAAGATCGCATAAACCATAATGCGAGGTTTCCTTAAATATGCAGGGAAGAATAGGCTTACCCACATATTTTACCTTTGTTTTACTTCAACCAATACGGAAGTCTCTTCATCAAGTTCAACTATGTTACAATGTGCATACATAGCCATAGTTGCTTCCTTGGTTACCTCTTCATCTTTGGTTTCTTCCATATGTTCCACGACTTCTGGCATACTTTCCTTTTCCTTCTTCTCCTGTACTGCTTTGACCTATTCATATTCAAAAATATGCTTATGTGCAGTGTTAGGGAAAGGTATCTCATATGTTGGTTCTAGGGAGGCTAGTGTTGCTTTAACTTCTCTTTTCTTCTCATGTTTGGGTGGTGGATCATACTTGACCAAACCCTCTTTTGGAGCTTTGATGTGTTATGTAAAAGCTTTAACAACTTGCAACACAAGATCTGAATCCAAATAAAGTTCTTTAGATAATTCTTTTACATGGCCCTTTTTATTATAGTCATGAATACAATCATGATCTATTTCTACGCCTCCTTCGCTTCCTAGACCAAAATTCCATGAAACTCTATGATCGTGAATTATATTAAGTAAATCCCAAGCTTTAGCTATAGAAAGATTCATAAAGGCTCCTTCTGTGAAAGAGTCTAGTTCAATTTTATTAGGTTCAATTAAACCGCCATAAAAGATATGCAATAAATACCATTCAGGCAAATCATGATGAGGACATAGACATAGTAAATCTTTAAATCTGATATAAGCTCTTACTATTCCTTCATTAGGACGGTTCCTCCAAGTAATTATAAGATGCCTGATTCCAAAAGATCTTGATAATGGATAATATTTTGGTAGAAACTCGCGGGCTAAATTATCCCAAGTAGTAGTGGCTTCTGGGGGTAGAGATCTATACCATGAGAGAGTTGTACTAGTCAAAGTCTGACTAAAAAGTTTAACCCTTACCTCATTAGCAGTATATCTCCTCAATTGAAAAGTGCCACATATATCTTTGAAACATGCAATATGCTCATATGGATCAGGATCTTCTTCATCCCCAGTAAATTGTTACTTGTGTAGAATACTAAGTAATAGAGGATTTATTTCAAACCCCCTTGTCTTATCATTGGAGTTGTCTCTTTTATAAATATCATAGGGCTTCCCAAAGTGGTTGAGTGGGTAGCACTAGTCATATGCTCAAACTCCATCATGTTGGTGGAAACCTTTAACTCAAAACAAAACTTAGCAAGACAAAAATAAATAAACAAAAACTAAAATACCTGTAGCGCTTAGCTCCCCGGCAACGGCGCCAGAAAATAGCTTGAAGACTGCAAGTGCACAAATGATTTGTAGCTAGTTTCGAAATAAAGATATCGATCCCACAGGGAGTAGGAGTCTGAAGTCTAATAACTCTTGAAATAGATACTACAATAGAAATGCTAAATAAAGTTCTAAGTGACAAGATAAAATGTGAGTATTGCGTAAAAAGGTATTTTTGGGTTTTGGGTATAAGAGCAACAATAAGTAAAGTAAAACAACTGAACACAGAAAGTAAGTATCATGTATGTAAGAGAGATTGGAACTACAATAGGGAAAAAGTGTTCTTAGGGAGTGGCCGATATACCACTAGCATTATAAGAAGCTAAGGTAAAGATTATTATCATGAACATTCTCACTATGTATGTATGGGAGGAACTCCGTATTTGGACAAATAGGCAGCAACCACTGCTCACATCATCCTCATAACCACAACAATCAGCAATCGACATCAATCAAATTGCTGTGCTATTAAGGGACGTAATCCCGTAGGACGTATCCCATGGCATGGATAGTGTTCCGTGAGTTTCCTCGGTTCCCAAGTTGATACGTAGGCGGGTGCCAATAGCTTTATAGTCACTGTAAGTGCTAACACACCTCCGTCTACCAACAAGTAGTTCCCTCCATCAAGTCCCCATTAAAGGCAAATATTGAGAGGTCGATTTCTCTCAACATCAAGATGAAGACAATCTAACACATGGTCACAGTGATGAATATCATAATAAACTTTATCTTATTTCAATCTCATACTAGGGTTTCTCCATCTCCCCAAGAACTAATGATCTACTCAGATATGGAGGCAATCAACATCATGGCAATAACAATGGAATCTATCATAGATGAATAGTACTTGTATAAATCCACAATGAGTACGGAAATTACAACAAGATCTAGACAAGATGTAGATGGGATGGATGGAGATGGTGGTGATGCAGCGGTTGATGATGAAGATCGATGCCTTATCCTCCCGGATCTATGCATGGTGAAGATGGATCCCCGGTGGACGAGTTCCCCCTCTAGATGCCTTCTGGAGGTGAGGTTTCAGCGATTTCTAGTTGTTCTATATGTCGTCTCTCCGATCTAGTTGCATGGGGTGAAACTATTTGAGGAGGCGGTGGCGGCGCCAACTATACGGCGGAAACTATATGGCCGAAAAATTTATTCACGCCGTATAGTTGGTCGTTAAACCGTCTGTGTGCCTTGATCGCTTCAGGTTTTCTTCTAGTATTATTGATATTTCCCAAATAAGTTATTTATGTTGCTTTTGACTCCTTTTCTTCCCAGTATAACTGCTCCAAGAATTGTGTCCATTGTATCCATCATTTGTCCTGATCCTAGTGAAAATAGACATAAAACATGCACGCGAACACCATAAAATACCAAGATCCTACATCTACAATGCAAAATAATAATATAAAACATGATGAAAATATGCACTCATCACTGAGCCTCCATAGTCTTTATTCTTTCCTGTAGAGCATGCACATCATTTTTAATTGCAATGGTCTGGTTAGATAATTTTCCTATACTACTTTCATGGTTCTCCGTGATCTTAATAAGCATATTATTTTACTTGGTTTGAGCTTGTATAAATATTCTAACGGTTTTCTCAAACGGGAGATTGCCATGATTTGCTCCATTAGTATTATCATAATTATTATAAGGAGCTCATGCAGGATTAGCATCATATTTTTGAACAATGGAAGCATAATTATTTTTCCATGCATGATTAAAAGGAGTGCAAGCTATAAAATTAACATCATTAACATCGGTAGTGATAGCATTAACTTGGGTATCTTCCTCTCCCTTTACTAAGCTAAGTAACTCATCTACCTTAGATGTAAGCCCTTCATTATTTACCTCGGCAATTGAACTTACTCTCTTTGAGGTTCTTTCCACATGCCATTGGGCATGGTTATTTTGTATATCATCAATTTCTTTGCAACACTCACTTGATTTCCCATGATCGTTCCTACTGTTGCAGTATCTAGCTTAGACTTAGACATTGGGTTAAGACCATTATAAAACAAATGTAATATAATCCACTCTTCCATCCCATGACTAGGACGGTTCATTACGGCTTCTTTCATCCTTAACCACTCAAGTGCTAGTGGCTTACGGTCTTCTTGTCTAAATCTTGTAATGTTGGATCTTAGCTGCATAGTCTTAGCTAGGAGAAAAAATTTAGTCATAAACATATTAGTACATTCCTCCCAAGATTTAATAGTTCCCTTTGGTAGAGCTAGCAACCAATCCTTAGCCTTTCCTATAAAAGAGAAAGGAAACAATCTTAGCTTAACATCATTTGGATCTACATCCTTAATACGCATCATATCACAAATTTCAGTAAAAGTATTTAAGTGCAATCTCGAATCTTCAGCGGATGAACCCCCAAATTGGTTTTGTTGAACCAAACTTAAAAGGTTATGCTTTATCTCATATGTTTCCGCATCAACTGCGGGCTGAGTGACGGGTGCACGGATAAAATCATCAGTGGGAGTATCATACTCCCCTAATATCTTTTGAGCCATGGCTCTTATATTTTTGGTAAATTTTAAGTAATGAAAACAAATAACAAGTAACTATTTTTTGGTTTTCAAATAGATAACAAGAAAGTAAACTAATAACAACAATTAAACTACAACTAATAATAAAACTAAAAACAAGGTCTCTAATGACTTCACCAGGATAGCGAAATTGCTTCCCCAGCAACGGCGCCAAAAAAGGGGTTGATACCTTCGATCCGGATTCATAGATGTAGTATAATAGCTTTTTCCCTAGAAGACCTAGGTTTAATCGACCCTCAGAAAGCACTGCTAAAACATAATAAAAAGGACACGTCTACAAGACTTTGTTTGTTCATTTTACTTTAGTTGACCGGACCAATCTAGTTTACTTTATAACGGGTTTGAATCAATGGATGGAGATAGGCCAGGGTTGAAGATCCACCTGCATCTGCACATCAAATGGGATAAAAGATAAATATATATAAGCATAGTCATGTATAATGTTTGAATTGAGATAATCACTTGTGGGCAACACATCCTAATATTCTAGAGCCCCCATGATGCAGCGGGCATAGCAATAGACTTTTAATCCAACCGAGAGCACACCGAAGCCACGGGTTACAAACGATTATTAACTGTAAAACACAGATCAAAGTTATAAGTGGTGATATTGTTGTTGATCCCGAATGGGGTGGTAAGTGAAGACCATACTACCCTTTCTGTCACTGAGGTTCCTATGAGATCACCGCTATCCAAATGTCCCACCTCAAGCCTTTATCAATCTATGGGATCTTGGGTACCTACAAGTCCACAGATCGAGACAAAAGACGAAGAAACAAAAGATACAAATCACAATTCCAAACAAAATACAATTCTCCTATGATCTAGATGCACATAATTGCTGCAAGGTTTCTCGCCAATCCATAGCCCGTGAGGACTACTCACTCATAACAAATAGATCGGAGGTAGAAACATCATACAAATACTTAGATTGAAATGAAATATCCTTACATGGTCGCCAAATCACAAGGAGATCTAAAGTACAAAGCAATGGCTATGGCTAGTGGATGGATGGATGGGGGAAGTGCTGACCAATGGATGAACAATGGTGTGGATCTCCTTTGGTGGTGTTGTGATGCAATCTGAGAATGGCGGCTCTCTGGCCGGCGGCTGGAGCCTCAAAATATATAGGCGTCTTCATGAAAGTTGTAGGGTTTGACAATACGAAGCCGTCTCCACCTAGTACGGGCGGGCGGTATGGGCGAATTGCGCCCGTACCAGTGGTTGTTAAGTGTTCAGGTGCCTCGGTACAACATCACAATTACTTGGCCGTGTGTACTTCCTCAAAATCCTTCATTATGACTCCTTATTTCGCATTAAGAGTTATGATTTCCTACACAACATAAATCAAAGAAGGTATTTGCATATGTTTGCAATTATTAGTCATTAGTGGCAAGAGTTGAGAGTTTCTTTGGCAATTGCTTGACCAGAAACAATGTTTAAACCGAGTGGAAGATGGAAAAAATCGGAGCCATCACATACCCTACCTTAAGTCGTGGATAAGGGCATGTGTTAATGGGTATAGGCTTGTATCAATGCACGTTTAAATTGACATGTAAAACTTACCTATAGACTTTCAACCTATGTGAAAGAGCATGTGTGCCCCCATGTGTAGTTTTGGTAATTAATGACAATCTCTATGGACTAATGTTTGCATTAAGTTACACTTGTAGGAATTGTCCATTGGCATTGCTTGGAGCATGTGTTGGCTTCAAGGTAGAAGAAATTAAGAAGAAGCATTGTCCAAGGGCTTTGGGCCTATTGAAATCTTGTAGAAGAATAATAATAAAGAAAATAAGATCAAGTGTGTCTTGAAGAAGTAGATGGAGTTCCTCATGTGTATCTTCAAGACATCATCCAATTGGAGTTAGAAGAAATTTGTGCAAGCTCAAGATGCGCCATCTCTAGAAGATATCATGCTTGAAGCTTGCCATCATCGGTGATCATGGATCAATGAAGGCAAGGTCAAAGAAGAGGTGGTTTCCCCATGGTTTATGGGGGAGCATGTTTCAAGTCCTCATCATTTGAGCTCAAGGAAGAGCACTCAAGAAAGGTGTCCATCTTGAGAAGGAAAAGATCGTCTACATTGAGCTCAAGTGGATTGCTCAAGGAAAAGTTATTATCTTGATAGGTTTTCTGTTTTGCCGGTCTCATGTTTTTCTTGGGAGACCAGGTTTAGGATAGATAACCGTACTATCAAGAGGGGCTCTCGAGTGAGTAACTTGATCATATCCTTCAAAGAGAGATCAAACATTTGCATACTTGGAATCATCCTTCTTGGTTCTTATTTGGTTTTTATCCATGAGAGGATTTAGAGCTTGTGTTAGTCTCCTTGACAAGCTCAAGTTCATCAAAAACAGATTTCATATGCATTCTCTATTGCGTTTTTGATGTTGGAGGTTTTATCGGTTTGTCTTTTATAGATAGGTTAAACATTTCATCATTTTGTTCCATCCTACCTTGCTAGACTTGATGGTTCCCTGCATAATCTTGCAGATCTTGTTTTCTTCTTCGAAACGAGCCCAAGAGCAACAAGATCGGAGTCTGGATGCAAAAGTTATGATTGTTTTCGTATCGGTATTTCTGCCAGTTTTGTGAGGGTCAGAGACTCCGGGGTTCGCACCCCGGAGACTTCAGGGGGGGGGGGGCGGAGACTCCGGCCCAGATTCTGGGGGGTGTAAAAGAGCATCTGGAGGCTGCATGGAGTCCTGGCCGGAGTCTAGACCCCGGAGACTCCCGTCCTGGGGGCTAGAGACTCCGGTCCTGAAGGCTGCAAACTCCGGGATAAGTGGTCTGCAACGGCTAGTTGTTGTGGGGGTACCTATAAAAGGCCCCCTTCTTCCCCAAGGGGTTGGTTGCTTGCTCTCTCTATCTCTCTCCTTCATTATTTCTATCTTCAAGAGCTTGCAAATACCCTCAATCCTCCCATATTTTTTGAAGCTTGTTGGAGGATTTGAAAGAGGAGATTTAGATCTACAACTCCACCCCATCTCTCCTCTATGTGAGGGGAATATCTTGGGATCTAGATCTTGGGGTTTCTTTTGTGGATTTCCTCTTGTGTTCTTCCTCTCTTATTCCCCCAATAGCTTTTGTAGCTTTGGTGGAATTTGAGAGTGAAGGACTTGCCATTGCATTAGTTGCATTGCTTTGAGTTCTCTACAGAGGATTTGGTTGGTGAAATCAAGAAGATTGTCCCTCTTGGGTTCTTGGAACCCTAGACGGTTGTGTGGCCTTTGTGGCGTGTTCTTGGGGCCTTCAATTAAGTTGTGGAGCTATCCCCAAGATAGTGGCCTTGGTGGCAATTATTGGGAGGCTCCTATTAAGTTGTGGAGATTGCCCTCGTCTTGTACGGGTTGGTGACCACCCTCAAGTGTCCCATAGTGGAACGGGTGCTTGCCGTGTGGTGGGTTCTCGGGAGAATAGGGTGAGGCCTCTTGTGGTGTTGGTGGTATTAGTACCCCCCACCCCTCCAATGAGACGTATTCCCTTGTTGGTAGGAACTCGGTAAAATATCGTCGTCCCCGCGTGCCTCGGTTATCTCTATACCCGAGCTCTTTACTTATGCATTTTACATTGTGATAGCCTTCGCTTGAAGTAATCTATCTTGTTATCACTTTGTTGCTTGTCTTGCTTATCATAAGTTGTTGGTGCACGTAGGTGAACCTTAGTATATCTAGGCTTTATGTTTGACAAAAGAAAATGCTAGTTTTATTCCACCATTGTTAAGCCCATCTCGTAAAAGTTTTAAATCGCCTATTCACCCACCTCTAGGCGACATCCATGATCTTTCAATTGGTATCAGAGCAAGGTATCTCGCTTTTAGGCTTCACCGCCTTGAGAGTAAATATGGCGTCTAGTGAAGTAGTGCACGATTCCTTTTATATATTCGATGGCACAAATTATGGTGTTTTGAAATCTCGCATGCTAGATTACTTTCGGGACATTGACCCATCTATTGAGGGAATTCTATATATGGGTTTCTCTTCTCCTATGGATCCCCAAAGCAAATCTTTAGAGGAGAAGATGAACTCTTATATAGATGCTCAGGCTACTAAAATGCTTTTACTTGTTGTGAGCAATGTAGTTATTTCTTCAATCATGCCTTATCGGAGTGCTCACAAGATATGGACCAAACTTCAATACAAATATAATGGGTCCAACATTATTGAGGATGATTGTATTCCCTCTACCTCCGGCCATGATGAGTTCTCATCTTCTACCACTTCACCTACATGTGATTTTTCACAAGGTAATGATATGGTGAGTGATGATAGAAATTGCAATATGGATAATGTGCTTACTATTTGTAATCCTTCATATCTATCTAGTTGCAATGGTCTATCTTTGGACTATAACACTTATATCACTCAAAACTCCTCATATGCTAGTGTTGGTAGTCCTTGCATATCATGTAGAAATGGCTTGAATAGTTCACATGATGATATGCTTGCTTTGTCTTGTTGCGATGATAAAAATTCTTATATTTCCTCTAGTGCTTGTATTGCTAACCATGTATATGAAAACAAAGATGCTATGGGCCAAGATGATGTTTTGAATGGAGCTACAAATGCAATCTCATCATCACCTTCTTCCGGTTCTCATATATGGCTTATGGCTAAGGGAACAAAGGTAACCTCTTTGGATCCTAGTGTATCTCATGATGATGATGATGATGTTGATAATGATAATCATGATGATCATCTAGTTGATTATGATATTGCCTTCATTCAAGAGATGGGAGAGATTGTCTTTCCCGCTCTTCATAGAAATAAAATTGCTTCCTCCAAATTTGTTGAAATCTTGACTTGTGTTATTGAAGGCAAGAAACTTACTGGGGAGAAAGAAAATATTAGTTTTCAAAAGAATGAACATGAGCATGAGTATTCTAACAAGATTGCTTATCTAGAGAGGTCCCTTGAAGAAGAACAAACCACCAAAGAATCTCTTGAGGAGACCTTTTCTCTAGAACTATCTAGAGTAAAGGAAAACCATGATAGAGAACTTACGGTAGCAAATGTTCTCAAAACTAAAAATGATGAAATCATAGTTGCCCATGCTAAACTCGTTGAGGATTTTAAGCACCTCGAAAATGGCTCTCGGTTCGTTAAGAGTGAGCTCATCAAACTCACTGAGTCACATGAGCAACTTAAAGCTTCATATTCAAAAGAGCTTGCAAAGTTGCCCTCACCTCTTGCTATTATTGATGATGCTTGTGCTACTAACTCTATTTCTTGTGAAGCATCAATGTTGAAGGAGAATGTTGAGCTAAAGGCTCAACTTGCTTTGCTAACTAGCAAATATGGGATATTGGAAGAAAGTCATGTTAAGCTCTCAAGCTCGCATGAGGATCTTCTAGTCTCCCATGATAGGCTAAAGTTAGCTCATGAGGCCATTGTGTCGAAGGTAACATCTAGTGGGCCTCATGTGTACATTAGCACTACTTCTACTCCTAATGTGATATTGCCATGTGCTAGTCCTTGTAATTCATCCTCGCATAACCATACTATATCTTGTGATGAATTGCATTTTGTGCCTTGTTGCTCTAACAATAAAAATTCTACTTCCTCTACTACTATTGTTGTTGACACTAACCATGTAGAGGAAATTAGAGAGCTCAAGGCTCAAGTCACTTCTTTGAAGAATGACTTGGAAAAGGGTCATAAAGGGAAGGCCACACTCAACCACATTTTGAGTGTGCAAAAATCTCCCAATGACAAGAGTGGACTTGGATTCAACTCCAATATCAAGAACAAGTCCACTAACAAGTTGAAGCACAAGGGCAACAAGAAGAATGGCCAAGATCAAGCGAAGTATCTGGCCAACATTATTTGCTTCAAGTGCAAGGAAGAAGGGCATCATGTTAAATCATGCCCATTTAATAAGAAGCCTCTTGGTGTGAAGCAACAAGGGAAGCGGCCTCAAGCTCTACCTCAAGTTGTAGATGGGCCTCTTCTTGAGAGGACTACTCGAGCTCTTCCTCAAGTTATGGCATCACCTAATAAGAAAACGAGCAAGACAAGAACTTGATACATTTGCCGTGAGAAGGGGCACATTTGTTCCTCATGCACTAGTGGTATCTCCCTCATCTAACCCTATCTTGATTGATGATGCTTATTCTCTTTGTAAGGATAAGGTTGGCAATGTGTTTGCCAAATTTTTTGGTGCTTAATGTGGTGTCAAGAAAAGAACCATTTGGGTCGCCAAGCCTATTGTGACTAACTTATTAGGACCCAACATGGTTGGGGACCAACAAGCCAAAACTTGATCAATAGGTGATTTTTTAGGACAATGGATACTTGGTTTCATCATGAAGAATTGAGGATCTTCATCTATTATATTTTTCAAGCCAAGTCATATGGATTATATTGCCTCTATTATATTTCCAATGTTTCTCCTTGCTGTAACATGTGCTTAACTCATTACATTGAAAGTTACTTGCCCCTTATGCATGTGTTGGTTTTGTACCTTGCATGTTTTTGTATATGTTGTGCTTACCACTTACTTATCTTGAGTTATCAAGTTTATTTGTGTTTGTTGGTTTTCACACCACGTACGTGTGTTTCTTGTTTTGGAGCTATTATTAAATTCAATTGATATCTTTTTTGGCTCTTGTGAGAGATTAATGGACTACTCCATTTTGTGGGAGTGTTATGCTTGGGCATTCCACAATCCTAAAAATGTGTGTAAATGAGGAATACCACTTAGTAGTGATTTAGCAATATTATCTAGTCTCTATGTGGTATGATTCTCATGAGAAATTTAAGTTCTATAATGTACATTAATTATCTCTATTTGGATTCTTTTGCCTCGTGTTGAGATTTATTGTTTATCACATTATGGGGGAGTCATATTCTTAGTGCATATTACAAGTCTAGAAAATGTGAAAAATCGAGGTTGTGTCACTTAGAATTGATATTGATAATTATCTAGCTCCTATTTGCTCAAACAAGTTCAATGCCTTTGTTTCTCATCTTTTGGATCTTGTTTGTGAGAGTGTTTCTTGGTATGTGTTTCCACATATTTGTATATCTATATCCACATGGAAACCATTAGCATCAAGTTACTCTAATCACTAGTGATTGTGTGACTATTGGAAGCTACCAAGAATCTCTTTTGAAGCATTAATCTTAATTCTTATACTTTGTTATATGCTTCTTAGTGTGAATATGATCTTGGATATCCTTGTGAACTACCTCGAGAAGATTATTCCCAATACTTCTTGTCCTTGGACAATTAGTATTAGATTTTTGGTAGAATTTATTGATCATATTCACTTTGGCCTTTGCTTAAGTTTGTTCTATATCTTGCCAAGAAAATGTTTTGTGTTGTCTCCCAAGATTTCCTTGCATCTTATGGATCTTTTTATTTTATTGGTATCCTCTTGTGTTTTATTTAATGTAGGTACTAGTGATGATCCCATTTGTGTGCATTTTGCATTCAAAAGCAAAAATCTATAATGTACTACTTATGGGTGAGCTCTCCTATATTATCTAGAACACTCATTTTTATGTTTCATCGTTTGATCCATATTATGTTTCATGTGCTTGGTAGTTCGATCTTTTTGTTTTGCTATTTTGGGCCATCATGAAAAGTGTGGGGAGTTTGGTTCATTTGTTGGAACCTTGCTCTTTGGGGGAGTTGGTTTTGTCTCATTCCATGTTTCATGTTTTGACCTTTTAGAATGAGATAAATCCTAGAGCATTTGTGTTTTTATCTATCTTTTGCTCTTTGACTTTTGTCTTGTTCATTTTTTTAACTTGTGATCATTCATGGGTTTAATCGGTTCTTTGATACAATTTGGACACCTTTGTCGTGTCACACTCTTATGTGTGCCATCTCGATTTACTTGGTGTTTTTGTTCAAATTGTATCCCCTTGTTGGTTCTTGAAAGCCTTATGCATGCATATTTACAACATGTTTATATTATGGCATGCTTGCTTTCTTTGATCCAATATATATAGGGGAAACTCCACCAAATCCCATCGGCTAAGTTGTGCATGAAATTCAATTTCATATCAATATGCACATATTATGTGGAGTCTCTCCTATGTATTGTAGTTTCTCTAACTACTTTGGACCCAATGAGTTTGGGTATTGTTTTGCACTTAAATATGTTTTAGGTACATTGGACATATATTGCATGCGTGTCCCTCATTTTTGAAGAAATGTTGCGTACATGGAAATTGGAGGCAAGCTATAGGATGATCAACAAATTCATATCCTCTACATCCTACCAATTATATCTCGGTAAGAAGTATCTCTTTCTCATGCTCATATATCCTTCTTCCAAC
This sequence comes from Avena insularis, assembly GCA_023614405.1. Classification (NCBI taxonomy): domain Eukaryota; kingdom Viridiplantae; phylum Streptophyta; class Magnoliopsida; order Poales; family Poaceae; genus Avena; species Avena insularis. The sequence goes on from CM042690.1 coordinate 643,146,494, forward strand.
CGTTTGTGGGTTGCCTTCTAGCATGAATTTTTGTATTTGTATTTGTTGTGGTTCTAGCCTTAGTTTTAAGAGAACTCCTTATTGCAAATGTGTGTAAGTTGAGATGAGTGCATATAATTGGGACTATACAAAATCATGCATATGATTCACCAATCCCAAATATGTCAATCTAGCAATTTTATTACATATCCTTTCCTCAACTTCTCTCATGTGCAATAGTGATATTTTGCTAGTTGTTTTCTATTTTATGATACTTGTCGCCTTTCTCCATATATTCCAACCATCTCCTTTTCCCTTGGTGATTGTTGTAATGTATATAGTGTGTTGGTGTTTGAAGTTCATTAATGAACAATAAGATAAAATTGTGCCTTTGGCCATGCTTACAAGCAAATATCTTATTGGTATATGTTATGACTTCATTTTGGTTTTCACGTGCTTTCTTGAGTATCTTGTTTATGTGTGCATGTTTCTTTGTGGACACATGTCTTTGTGATGCATTCTACTTAGAAACTTATACACATAAGATAAGATAATCTTAGTTGAGATTTTTATTCCTTGGATACCACCCTTTATTCCTTTTCAATTCTTTGGTGGCTTCCAAATTTATTTGCCTATGAGTGCTTGTTCCTTTTGTTTTATATCTTCGGGCACTCATATTTGTTCTCTCATGCCTTCTATTGTTAAATGAATTTGTATGAGTGGTATTCCATGATTATGCACTTTGTTCCCAAATGCACTTAGCATAATTGGTGCATAATGTTTGGGGAGCTCCTCTAATTCATTTAAGAATACTCATTTGTCTTCTTTCTCATTGGTTGTGTTTTAAATGCTTATGGGGGAGCGATGATTCCATATTTGTGCATGATGTATTCAAATGCAACTATTCTATTTGTGCACAAATCTTGGGAGCTTCTCTATTTTTATTTAAAACACTCCTTTGATCTTATCATAATATCTTGTTGTTTCCATTTTGGACTCATTTGTTGTTTTCAATTGGTTTATCGGGTCTTGTGATTGCTTGCGTCATTTGTTGATGCTTTTTTAATTCTTTGGCAATCTTCGGGTCCTCAATATAGTTCTACTTCCTCCCAAGTATTCATCATTGGATATGTGTGAATGCACACCTTTGGAGGAACTATCACTATATTGGCCTTCTAGAACTTGTCACCCATTTACGCAAACGATGCCAATGGGGAAAAGTTTTAGAGGGTTTAAGGGAAGTTGGTTTATGCTTTGAGTTTGTTCTTAAGCATTTAACTTTCATGCTCTTGCGTCTTTGTGTTGCTTAGCATGTGGTTTATATAGAGGAAACTCCACCAATGATAATGATTTACAATATATGCAATGAAATTCAAGTTCATCACACATGCATAGATTGTGGGAGAGTTTGCTCTATATATGATGGTGGTACCAATATCACATACTTGTGTAGTATTTGATATTGGTGCTAACATTTTATTTGTTAAATTCATTATATAAACCCTCTCAAAGGGATTGTCATCAATTACCAAAATGGGGGTGACATGGGCATACATTATAGGTACTCTAGTTTGGTATATACGGCCTGATCTGGCAGAAGCCCACGATGTTATCATGGTCCAATCCAGGATTCGGGTGACTTACGGAGACTCGGACTGCTTGCGGCACAAGGCAAAGCCTAAGATAGAAAGTTTAAACGGGTGAACCCTAACTTGTAACCAACTCGACTTGCTACCTAAGACCTAGCCTATCTATATAAATGATAGGAGGGGCGGCGAGGAGGATAATCACAACCCTAGTTTCCATAACCTCGCCAGATTGCATCTGCGCACCCCTGTAACTTTCGACTCCCTCGATAATTCCAAGAGCAGACAAGCAGGAGTAAGGACCTCTACGAGGCCTAAACCTGGGTAAACCTTGTGTCCCTGTGTGCTTGTTTGCTAGCTGATTGATGCCTCCATCGCTCCCTCCTTCTCCAAAACCCAAGTCCATAACAATGGGCATTGATGAGTTCAACCCTCGTCAATTGGCGCCGTCTGTGGGAATTGGGAGTACTGATGTCGCTTCTTCTTCGGCCCCGTCAATCGCGATCTACAACTCTACAACAACAGAGACTCGCCTCCTCTTCGGTGCCTTCGACTTCACCGTTCACGTGCCGGCCACTCGCCCGGCTTTCGAGTCCGTGGGCGAGGGAATCGGCCTGGCGGTCGGGATCCTACGCTTCCAAGTTGGTCAGATGGGCACGCTCCTCCTCCCTGACCAGCCCGCGGTTCCCGCGATTGCTCCAGCATCGTGCTTTTCGCTGCCGACTGGCACCTTGAGCGAACTCAACGCCTTGATAACAGTCGGGAACACGATCAGCGACAACAGTTGTGGATCCGATCTAGGCGATCTAGCCACTAAAGATGGAGCCTACGGCTCTGGATCCGTAAGCTGCGGAAGCAACAGCTTCCCCAATCACTACATGTGCGCCATCATCAACACAGGCGACACAGGCATCAGTCGCGAAAATGCCAGCACTGGTCTGACCAACAACGGCATCCCAGTCGCAAACGATGGTCCCGCCAATGGCGCACCCACCAACAACTGGACAGGAGGAGAACCACACCTCATGACGAATGAGCATGCCGGAGAGCGCGTGCAGATCCACCTCAATGACAACGAGTGGGCTTGTTGTCGAGAAGCTCTGCGGGGTAACCCTCTACCCCCAAACTCATCGCAAGACATGCCGATGGGTTACCATTGGCTTCTCAAAAAAGAATACAAGCGCCAACAACAAGTGATCACGCAACTCGACGAGCGCAAAAGGGCGGCGGACGAGTCGAGTCTTCGACGGGCTCAACTCTCTTCCATGGGAGGATCCTCCTCCAAGGGCAATGACCACGTGGCCACCAAAAGGCGCTCTCGACTGGCCCACCTCACCGACAAGGAGTGAGAAGAGGCTGCACGAGTCCTCAACTTCTTGCCCATGATGGTAGACATGCGGGGGCAACGTGCTCCCGAAGAATCCGCAAGCGGCGGTGACGGCGGCCACCATGTATCTTCTCAACAACTAGCCTCCGGCTGGAGATCCGCGAGCTGCCATGCACCAATCTACGATCGCAGGCTTGGGGATAGTCGAAGCCACCCTCATTAAGGATCTAGCACCGGAGTCGAAAAATAGCAAGGCTCTGGACAAACGCTACTCCTCGCCCTCGTCCAGCGATGATAGCCACGATTTGTGTCGACGTTGCTGCTCACGGCAACACGACCACGACTACGACGCACGTGATGACATCACGTAGCACAAGGTCAACAAGATGCGCGTGAGGTGTGCTCGTTCGACTGACTCAGAGGATGATGACATAGAGCTCTACGACACCAGATGCTTCAGCAGAGCCATCAGGCAGAAGCGAATGCCTAAGGGGTTCAAACTCCCATCGGAGAACCAGAAATTCGATGGCCTATAGGACCCGAAAATCTGGCTAGAAGATCACATCTCCTCCATTAGGCTACATGGCGGAAGCTCGAGTACGGTGATGCAATGCCTCCAGCTACAGCTGCAAGGCGCCGCTCGAGCTTGGCTTAATAACCTCCCGCGCGGATCCATTCACGGCTGGGAAGAGCTAATCTATAGCTTCGTGCGAAGCTTCAAGGGAACCTACAAAAGGCTCACATCAATCAAAGAGTTAAGAGGTTGCCACAAAAGATCTGGTGAGTCGCTGCGCTCATACATCTAGAGATGGTCCATCATCAAGAATTCTGCAGAAGACATCTCTGAGGATCGCGCAATCGATGCGTTCAATAGCGGCGTGCACCGCAGAGAGATCATGGAGGAACTGGGTCGCTCGAAGCCCAAGACAATTGACCACCTGATGGAGATCGTGAATAGGTGGGCCGATGGAGAGGACTCGGTGAAAAACCGTGCCTACTCTGATGATGACAATGACCTCGGGCGTAGACGTGACCGTCGAGGGAAACGTCGAATGCATGATTACAAGGACCACGAAGAGGTCGACATGGTCGTGGCTGGCTACACCGACAAATGCGACGACAACCGCAACAGTTGATACTGCAGCGGTGGATAACGCGACAGCGAGAAAACCACGCAAGTGTGGCAGCACCGCACTCGCGATGAGGCACCCGCAACATCCATCTAGGAAAAACTGTTCGGACCATGCAACGTGCACTTCTACATCGACAAGCACGACGACAAGAAAAAGTCCAGCCACCTCCTAAAGGACTTCCGTGAATTCCTCAAGCTCCATGAAGGCCTGGCGTAGATGAATCGCGACGCGATTAACTAAGGCTACGGAGCTGCCCCAGGCGCTGTGGCACATGGAGCTCCTCCACTGCTGCCAGGTCCGGTACCACCTGCGGCTGCACCAGTCCAGAATCATGGAGGCGAACCATACCCCCGGCCACTGGGGAACATGGGAATGATCCAGAAGGGTCGTCCCTCCAATCGAGTGCAGAAATCAATCACTCGCCAAGTTAACCTGGCGATGAACTCTCCGCCCTCCACCACTCAGTACCTTAGTGGCAGCGAGTCTGCATCACCTTCGACATGAGCGATCACCCGCGTCAAGTACCTCGCCCAGGCCACTGTCCCCTAGTACCCGAGGCTCAGATTGGAGGCTTCGAGATGAGTTGCGTCTTCATGGACGACGGAAACGACATCAACCTCATGTTCGCAAGTACCTTGCGAGCAATGAGGATACCTCTGACACGTCTAGAAGTTTCAGACACGACGTTCCATGGCATCGTTCTAGGGAAAGGCGTGTACCCCTTGGGCAAGATCAACCTCGATGTCATCTTCGGCACGCCGCAAAACTTTCGGCAAGAGCGCATTCACTTCGAAGTTGTCGACTGGCCCTCACAATACCACTATATCCTTGGACGTGTCGTGTTCGCGAGGTTCATGGCGGTGCCACACTATGCTTATCTGCAGATGAAGATGTCGAGCCCAAACGGCATCATCACAGTAAAGGGAAGCTTTGAGACGTCTGACAGTTGTGATAGGGAATTCAACAGAATCTCCTAGTCCTTTGGCATGCAAGAGGAACTCGCGAGGTTGAAGGAGTCGACAGACAACAATCTGCCTCCCCTAAGCAAGCCAAGCTCACCCGACCAATCCTTCGACACATCGGTGCACACCAAGAAAGTCCAGGTCCACCCAATGGACCCGACCAAGATGGCCCTCATCGCCAACAACTTGAGTCCCACATAGGAACTCGCGCTCGTAAAATTCCTCCGTGAGCACGGGGAAATCTTTGCCTGGTGTCCAGTGGACATGCCAGGAGTTCCCAGGAAATTCGTCGAGCACTCACTCAACGTGAATCCAGACGCAAGGCCAGTCAAGCAAACAATACGGCGACTATCTGCACCAATAGCAAAAGCGGTCGGTATGGAAATCAACATACTCCTCAACGCAAAATTCATACGCGAGATCAAGGAAAGCACCTGGCTCGCAAATCCGGTGCTTGTGCCTAAAAAGGACACGGATATCCTGCGGATGTGCGTGGATTTCACCTCCTTGAACAAGCACTACCCGGAGGATCACTTCCCATTGCCACGGATCGATCAAATAATCGACTCCACTATAGGATGCGAACATCTCTGCTTCCTTGATGCCTACTCACGCTACAATCAGATTCGAATGAAGGAGGAAGACCAAGAGAAAACAACATTCACAACACCCTTTGGTGTGTTCTGCTACAACACGATGCCCTTCGGGCTGATAAACGCAGGAGCCACCTATCAGCGGTGTATGCAGGCCTGCCTCAAGAACCAACTTGGTCGCAATATCCAAGTCTACATCGACGACATTGTTGTCAAAACCAAAGAGGAAGCCACTTTACTCGACAATCTCCGCGAGACCTTCGATAACCTCGATCGCTACCGGATCAAGCTCAATCCGGACAAATGCGCCTTTGGCATACCATCTGGGCAACTGCTCGGGTATCTCATCTCCATGAGAGGGATCGAGGCAAACCCGAAGAAAATAAAGGCCATACTGGCCATGGAGAAGCCGAAGAACGTAAAAGGCGTCCAGCAGGTGGCCGGGTGAATCGCGGCACTCGGTCGGTTCATCAGTCGAATGGGCAAAAAGGCACTACCCTTCTACAAACTTCTCCGTAAAGCTGACAAGTTTGAGTGGACAGACGAATCACAAGAAGCATTCGAAGACCTCAAGCGTCTACTGTCCACCTTGTCAATATTGGTGACGCCTCGTGAAAAAGAGTCGTTGTTGCTATACATCTTCGCCACCAACCAGGTGGTCAGCACTGTGCTTGGGGTGGTGCGAGCCGAAGAAAATAAAGTCCATCGGGTACAACGCCCAGTCTACTACCTCAGCGAGGTGCTCACACCATAAAAAACAGCGGTACATGTAATACCAGAAGCTGGCCTACGGCGTCTTCATGACCACCAGGCGACTGCGCCACTACTTCCAGGAGCACCCAATCGTAGTGGTGAACGACGCCCCACTCGGGCACATACTAAATAATCCCGACGCCACTGGACGAGACGCGCTCTAGGGCATAGAACTATCTCCACGAGACATCACGTACGAGAAACGCGACACGATCAAATCGCAAGTTCTCCCGGACTTCCTCGTGCACTGGGTGGATAACCAGCTCCCCAACAAGCCAGACATGTCCTACCTATGGACAATGCACTTCGACGGATCCAAGCGCAAGGAAGGAGCTGGCACAGGCGTCATACTGACATCGCCCCAAGGTGACAAGATGAGGTACGTTCTGCGAATGCGATTCACAACCTCCAACAATGAAGCCAAATATGGAGCCTTGCTCCACGGGATGCGAATGGCAAAAGCCCGCAGCGCCAAGTGACTCGTCATCTACGGCGACTCCAAGCTGGTGGTCAACCAAACAATGAATGAGTGTGATGCTCTGAGCGACAACATGATCGCCTACCGCAACCTCTATGACACACTCGAAGGGGACTTCGACGGCTACGAGCTGCGACACGTCGGCCACGAAAGCAACAAGGAGGCGGATATACTCGCCAACATTGGTTCCACCTGCGCCCAAGTGCCACCTGGCGTATTTCTAGGGCGCATCTGTGAGCGCTCCATCAAGCAAAAAGCTATAGATCCTAAAAGTAGTACGACAAAGGACTCGGGGGCTACGCCACCGAGCGAGCCCATGGCACTCAAAAACTTGGAGCTTGACACAGGACCCAAAGGCCCCATGGAGGTCATGATGATCGAGTTATCCTGGACACAGCATACATCACATACCTGCTCAGCAAAAGGCTACCAGATGACCCGTCTGATGCGCGTCACATAGCGCAACGATCCAAGGCATTCGCCCTCATCAACGGCGAACTGTACAAGCGTAGCATCACAGGATTCCTTCAGCGATGCGTCTCCAACAGGGACAGAAGGGCCATCCTCCTCGACATACACGAAGACACTTGCGGGCACCACGCCGGTAGTCGCACCCTCATCACCAAAGCTCTACAAGCTGGATTCTACTGGCCAATAGCCATGCACGACGCTAAGGACATCCCCTAGTGCTGCAATGCCTACCAGCGATTCACGGACAAATCGCACGCACATAGCGTGGAGCTCAGACCAATACCTTTGGCTTGGCCTTTTGCACAATGGGGACTCGACATGATCGATGATGACCCACAAGTATAGGGGGTGTATTGCAGTATTTTCGAGGGAAGTGAAACCCAATTTATTGATTCGACACAAGGGGAGCCAAAGAATATTTATAAGCCTTAACAACTGAGTTGTCAATTCAGCTGCACCTGGAAACAATCTTGCTCATAGCAGTTTATCAAGAGTACAGTTTTGTAGTAGGAATAGCAAAGTACAAGAGTAGTAAAGTAAAGATAGCAGTAACAATAGCGATGCAGTGGGATTCGAAAAGTGTAGGCATAGGGATGGATGGACGGGCGTTGCATGGACAAGACAATTCACATAGCAATAAGAACATAGGGCAATTGCAGATAAATAAGATAAAGCATCCAAGTACTAGATAATCCTAGGCATGTGTTCCATATATAGTCATACGTGCTCGCAATGAGAACTTGCACAACATCTTTTGTCCCGGCCCGTTTGCAGCGGGGCCTCAAGGAACTACTAGCAATTAAGGTGCTCCTTTTAATAGAGCACCGAGCAAAGCATTAACATTCCGTGAACACATGTGATCCTCACATCAAAGCCATTCCTCCGGTTATCCCGATTTACATCGCCGGGGCATTGGTTCCGGACAACAACATGTGTATACAACTTGCAGATAAGACCATAAACAATACTATCATAATGAATCAATAACATGTTCAGATCTGAAATCATGGCACTCAGGCCCTAGTGACAAGCATTAAGCACAACAAGTCGCAACAAAGTAATAAAGCACTAATAAAAGATACTAGGCACCATGCCCTAACAATCTGATGCCATTACATGAACGATCTCATCCAATCCCTACCATCCCCATAGCCTACAGCGGGGGATTACTCACTCATAGATGGGGGAAACATGGATGGTCGATGGAGAAGCGATGGTGATGATGATGGCGATGATCTCCTCCAATTCCCCGTCCCGGCAGGGTGCCAGAACGGAGTTTCTGGTGCTGTTTCGTGGAATCTGGTGGTGGCGGTGGAGCGGAACTCCTTCTGGAAAAACGTCGACCCCCCCGGAGTTTTTAGGTCAGAAGGCTTCTTATAGGCGAAGAGGGAGACCGAGGTGGTGGTGCCTGGGAGGGCCCACACCATGCCCTGGTGGCTGTGCCCAGCCACACTGGGGTGGCCAGCCGCCCTCCTCCGCCTCGTATTCGCTCGTGAGTCTTCTGGAAAAATAGGCACTTTGGCTTTTGTCCCGCCAATTCCGAGAATATTCATTTTCTGACTTTCCTGGAACCAAAAACAGCAGAAAACAGGCAGCTAGCACTGTGGCTCTTGTTAATAGGTTAGTCCAAGAAATCATATGAAAAGTACTCCAAAGTATGGACAAAACACAAGAAAGTGGATAAAACCAAGCATGGAACATCAAAAATTATAGATATATTTGCAATGTATCAACATCCCCAAGCTCCAGAGATCCTCACGAGGAGGGTACATCTACCTCCTAGTCGTAGTCGACAAATTCACCAAGTGGATTGAGGCCATGCCGGTGACAAACCAATCAGGAGCCAGCGCTGTCAAATTCTTCGAGTCCATTGTCTTCCACTTCGGGGTTCCACATAGCATCATCACGGATAATAGGACGAACTTCACCTCTAAGGAGTTCCAGGAATTCTGTGAAAACCTAGGAATAAACATTAGCTACGCCTCGGTGGTGCACCATCATACCAATGGTGAAGTCGAAAAGGCCAACGGCCTCGTCTGCGGCGGAATCAAGAAAAGGATCCTCCGACCACTCGAACAAGTTGTTGGGTGCTAGCCAGACGAGCTACAATCAGTAATTTGGAGCCTGCGCACAACTCCAAACAGCGCCACGGGCTACACTTCGTTCTTCATGCTGCACGGTGCCGAAGCAGTACTACCTGCGGAAGTGCGCTACAAAGCCCCACGGGTGGTTGCATACAGCGAGAAGGAATCAACTCATGCACTCGAAGACTCTGTAGACCTCCTCGATGAGGCACGCGAGATTGAAGCGGAGAGATCCACGATCTACCAGCAGAACCACCGCAACTACCATAGCAGAAGGCTACGCCCCAGATCCTTCGTCGAAGGAGACCTGGTATTGCGACTGAAGCAGCAAGGGCACCTCAAATTCGAGTCCCCTTCGGAAGGACCCTATGTGATTACCGAAGTAATCCCAGGTGGCGCCTATCGCCTTAAAGACCTAGAAAGCGGAGTCGCATACTACAATCCCTGGAACGTCGCGCTGCTGTGCTGTTTCTACCCTTAGATGTTTTTTACTTTACAAATAAGGCTATCCAGCCAGGCTACTTAGCCACACATTGTACCTCGTGATGTTCTACGAATAAATAAAGCTAAGTGCCCCAAACCCTGTGTTTTCTGTTTTACTTGCAATTATATCACTCGGGGGTTGCGCCATCCTTTACACTTTCGTTCTACGAACAAACACAGTATCCTGAGTAGCTGACACAGTACCAATCGAATCCTTGACAACACCAACCCAGCTGCAATGCACCTGACAGGTTGGCAAGGTGCTGAGATAAATACACGACAGCATACACTCGAAAAAATATACAAGCTAACAAGCTCTCTATGTTCACGGGTATCAAATACACCCGGTAAAATTGTATGAATTTTACAAAACTTATACATATATGTGCAGGCCTATCTTACACTACTGCCGCAAAAGGAGAACACTTGTTTGCTCTTTGAAGAAGTCGACAATATCTTCCGCTAGTCGGTCAACCGCCTGATAGTGCGACACCATATTCCAAGTCATTCCTTCTAGTGGCAGCGGTGGTCCAACGACAACAGACGCGACGTACACATCTGGCTGATGCAGTCGAATCAGCGACAGCGCAGCCTTGCCACCCGTGACTAACTATTGGCGCACGCACTCACGGACCGCGCTTATATCCTAGAATTTTTCCAGAAGAGCCAATAGGCTTGAGGGGACAACATCCAGCCGAAACATCTTCTGATAAATATACTTCAGGCATGATTGCGCTTTCTTCAAACATTGAAGCACCCGCGACGCGCAATCCTGCAACGTCGCCAATGCGACTACACGCTCATGGTCCACCCAGAAGTACCCACTAGCCTGTAGCTGCTCCTAGGTTAAGTCATTCATTCGAATGGCAACCCGGTACTTCTTATCCTGCGGATGACGAGCGCTAACAACTACACAAAGCAAGACCAAAGTATAAGACAAGGCATCGCCGCGAACGGCCATAGAAAGGATAAGAAGATAGAGAGCTAACATTTAAAATGCTCGTTCAATTGCGCAACTTCATCGAGGAGATACTTCTCGCGAGCGGTGGCCTTCTCGGCCTTCGACTTCCACACATCCGCGTTACCGCGGATAATGGGCAACTCCCGCTCCAACTACTTTATACGGTCACGCAGTCGCGAGAGCAACGACAACTCCTCCACCTTTGAACACGGTTGCGCTGCGGTTTCATCGGTGGGAGGAGAGTCATGAGGACCACTCAAAGAACCCTATTATAACCAGGCAAGAGGAAAATGAGACCAATCATACATTGATAAAATAGGGCAGAGTGCATTCAAATTCGGAAAAAGTATCAACAGGGGCACCCCCACAAAACATGGTCTAGAAAAAGGAAGCTAAACTATTACAAATGACAGCTAAGGAACGATCTTCTTCTTCGACTTGGAATTTGACTTCAGAGGCTTCCTCGAATCCGTGGTAGTCTCTAACACCACAAACTTTTCGGTGGTAGCCCTAGACGCCGCAGTCTTCGTCGCCTTCGCTCGCCGCAGCTCCAAAGAGTATTTTGCGATTGTATCGATGAGCTAGTGCCCATACTTACTGCAACTATTGGCGAAGGGAGCAAATACTACCTGCTAGCCATCCGTGTCGACATGCATCGCCTCAGAGATCGCGATGGGGTCCAGCTCCACACCATGGGCTTGCGCCATCGTGAGTGCCATGGTGGCGCCGACAGACCGCTGCGAATTCTTGAAGTCCATTGGGATGCCTTCAGTGAAGGAATCCACCAAGCCATCAAGGTTGTCGATTAAGCTGGCCTTGGGTATCATGTCCTCTCGGAGGTGGTCAGCATGCCCTTGGAGGAGACAGCATGGTCCTCATTTGCCACCGCAGCGCCAACTAAAACATCTCGGCATTCACGCAAGTCCCTAGAGTCGAAGCTTACGCTGACGGCATCTGAAGAACACAAAGTATCAGCATAGTGACATGAAAACAAAAACAGGGAAAATTCAAGTGAAGAAGTGTAATACCTGAGATTGCTTTTGCAATCGAGAAAAACTGTTCAACGAACAACTTCTCCCTCTCAGCAGTAGAAGCACGCAAGTCTTCCTCACGCTTTTGCGACTCCTCCAGAGCCGCGACTGCCTCATCACGCTTCTTCTCCGCTGCAGCAAGTCCCTTCTCGAGGGAAGTAACATGACGGAGAAGCTCGTTATCATCACCTACAAAGGGCAGAACGCAACGACACCTGAGTTTACAAATGTCTACACAAGTAGAGTGAAGAGACAAGTTTAGCACAAACCTTCAACTACATGGTGGCGGTTTTCCAGCATGGCATGCTGTCGACCCAAGGCAAGGATCTACTCCGCAAGGCGCGTGGAATCCTTCACGATAGACTACACCAAAAGAAATGAAGCTCCAGCATGACAAAAAGGCACAAACTCAAAATTTGACTGCCAGCAGAAAACGACACTTACGTGTTCCTTCAAGGACTCCAAAGGTTCCTGTCGAGTGGGCGTCCGTGCAACCATCGGGTTCCCCCAGTATGGGGGAACTCGAAGAATTGGCGTCGGAGTGGGCCGCCACTGGAGGATAAGGAGACCGTACTACCACCTCCTTGTTCCTAGAGTCTGCAACTCTGGATTCTTTAACAAATTAGCAATCGTCGGAGGACGACGACGTTGTTTGACTATAAACATGACCAGTACCACTTCAGAAGAGAAACTTCAAGGAAAACAAGACGAACTCACAAATATAAAAACTTACCCGTCAAATTTGTCAATGTCGAAGGAATCATCTGACGACTCCTTCGGCAACCTCAGATTCTTCCGTGCGGGAGGAGCCATGGCGAGTACAAGGACGGTGGGGATTGGCTCCTCTGCAGCAGCAGGAGGACCCTCCGGCATTGTCGGCGAGGAGGCATCCGAATCCTTGCTACGGGAGCGCTAGTGAGTCCCGTGGTCACTGGACTCGGGGGCTTCCTCCTCTTCCTCGGTGGAGCCCAACTCGTCCTCTTCATTCACCTCACAAGGAATAATTCCTTCAGGCCGAGGAGGCAAGTTGGTAGCCACAACCCAGTCCTAACAATAGGAAAAGCATCAGTATACAAAAAGTACCTACAAGCAATCGAAAAAATAAGAAACTCCAAAGATAAATCCACCCCAGGCGGAGGATTGCTAGCACAGAATGGAGGCACGACTGAGTCACCCGGGAGATCCTCCTTGGCGGTGTACTTAGTCAGCAGTCGCAACCTCCTGTCCACTTCACTTGAAGAGATGCCCTCCACAGAAATGCAAGTGGCATCACCAGCACCGGTCCAGCGAAACATCGGGTGTGCCCTGACCTATAGAGGCTGAACCCGGCGATGCATCCAAGCGCGAATAAGCTCTGCACCGCCTACTTCTTTGCCTATGTGCTTTTTGAGGTCGCAGACACGCTGATAGAGGGCCTCTGTCTCTTCGACTTTGGCGGGCATCACAACGTTCTTCCACGACCTCCTCCGCTTGCAGGGCGCCACCGGATCGAAGGGTGTGAGTCCGTAGTGCTCTCCAACCGCTTTCTGCTCGCGGATGTAGAACCACTTCTCCCTCCATCCTTGGACGGACGCAGTGAGCTTGATGTTGAAGTAGGTGACATTGGAATCGATGTGGATACCGCTGCCTCCTATGTCGTAGACTACTGAACTCGACGCCGATTAACGTTTGAGATTGAAGAGCTTCTTGAAGAGGACGAAGTGCGGCCCGATTCTGAGCCAGCACTCGCAAAGAGTGATGAAGCAAGCAATGTGGAGGATAGAATTGGGGGTCAGCTGATGGACCTGGAGCCCATAGAAGCAAAGGAGACCCCTAACAAACGGATGTAGGGGAAGAAAAATACCGTGAATGATGAACGGAAGGAACATCACTCGAAAACCCGTAGGAGGACTGGGGATTACCTCATCGCCGGGAACGCACTAGTCGTCCTCCACAGAGGAAAGCGCCCCCTCTTGGCGTTGGGTGAACAGCTCCGACGGCTTGATGACGGACTGGCGCCACGACCCATTGGTGACGCGAGTCCCCGCGCCCTTCTTCTTCCCAGCGCTGGCGGTGCTGGTGCCCGTGGTGGTGGCGCCTCCCTTCTTCTTGGCAGCGATAATGGTAGCCGTAGATCCAGCGGCGACGCCTCCTTTCTTCTTGCCCATCTTGCACTAGCTATGTGAGCGCAGGAAGTAGCTGGGGAAGACGTGGAGTTGGTCCAGTGCCACGGAGGAGATGTGTGCAAAGGAGTAGCAAGAACAACAATGGCGAAGGAGTGCAAGCAAGAAGAGAGATGTGGGAAAATTACCGCATGTTGTGCCCCTACTTAACCTCCTAGCAGATGTCATCCAATGGCCAGAAGAAAATCTACCAGACGTGTGGCGTACATCGACATTGACACGTGGCAAATGTAAACCACGAACCGTCCCCCACTACTCCCATTACGCGTAGAAATTGAGGAGATGGGTCAAGTCCAAGTCAGAAAGTGGGACCTACTACTCGTCACGTCTCGTCAAAGCTGCTCACGTGGGCAACTGAGGTCATCTCATCGTCAGCACTGACGTCATCAACTCCAGCAGGAGAACATTTTGACTACTTTAGTCCTTACTCGAGTCTTCGACTCAACCAAGCACTCGAGGGCTATCAAGTAATGTGAGCGCACCCAAGAAAGAATATTATGAAGATATCCAAAGCATCATAAAAAACCTTCACTCAAATCAATGATTCAATTGTGGACTCCGGGTTACTCCCATAAGGAGCGCTGAAAGCATATTCGACTGAAACAAGCAAAAGACGACAGCAGTCACAAAATACTTATAGTCCCCACTCGAGTCTACGACTCGAATAGGCACTCGGGAGCTACTCCCATAGGAAGCGCTGGCCGCACACCCTATGATTATTTTTTCTTATACGTTACAATGTGTGTTGATAACATCCACACTCGAATGCTATGGCGACTCCGCCTCATATCTTTCCCTGCGAAGAGACTACGTCTCCTGGGTCACCCGAATCATCTCCACGATGACAAAAATTTGAATGTCGCGCTTACAGCGTGAAGATAAGACCTGAATAAGGCATGGCAACGCATCTCCTGTGCTCTACCAGAAATAAATCCGTACCTGCAGGTACGATGAATAAGCCTTGACGGACGCGTCGAGTGCTCACACTTACACACTGGGATTCGACTCATGTAAGACCTCCGCGCCCTGAGTCGAATTACACCAGCACTTTTTCGAATTCGAGTCTGGGGACTCGAGTTTGAGTAGATTGCGTTGTTTTGTCCTAAGGTAGTTAACTGATCCCGATACTACGGATAAATCAGGCACATATATCAACAATCCCTATGACACAAAACAGAGCACTCGAAAAAATGCTTAGATGCGCACTCAAAAGACTTCATAAAGTCTCCACTCGAATCTGTGATTCCACTAGACACTTGGGGGCTACTGACGTGGGCATACCTTACAGGTACTCGAGTTTGATATATACGTCCTGATCTGGCAGAAACCCACGGCGTTATCAGGGCCCAATCCAGGATTCGGATGACCTACGAAGACTCCGACTGCTTGCGGCACAAGGCAAAGCCTAAGATAGAAAGTTTAAACGGGCAAACCCTAACTTGTAACCGACTCGACTTGCTACCTGAGACCTAGCCTATCTATATAAAGGCTAGGAGGGGGCGGCGAGGAGGACAATAACAACCCTAGTTTCCACAACCTCTCCAGATTGCATCTGCGCACCCCTGTAACTTTCGACTCCCTCGATAATTTCAAGAGCAGACAAGCAGGAGTAGGGACCTCTACGAGGCCTAAACCTGGGTAAACCTTGCGTCTCTGTGTGCTTGTTTGCTAGCCGATTGATGCCTCCAGCGCTCCCTCCTTCTCCAAAACCCAAGTCCATAACGATGGGCATTGATGGGTTCAACCCTCGTCAGGGGGAGATTGAAATAGCATGTGGGCCCCCATGTGTGGTTTTGGTAATTAATGACAATCTCTATGGACAAATGTTTGCATTAAGTTGCACTTGTAGGAATTGTCCATTGGCATTGCTTGGAGCATGTGTTGGCTTCAAGGTAGAAGAAATGAAGAAGAAGCATTGTCCAAGGGCTTTGGGCCTATTGGAATCTTGTAGAAGAAGAAGAATAAAGAAAATAAGATCAAGTGTGTCTTGAAGAAGTAGATGGAGTTCCTCATGTGTATCTTCAAGACATCATCCAATTGGAGTTAAAAGAAATGTTGTGCAGGCTCAAGATCCGCCATCTCTAGAAAATCTCATGCTTGAAGCTTGCCATCCTCGGTGATTATGGATCGATGAAGGCAAGGTAAAAGAAGAGGTTTCCCCATGGTGTATGGGGGAGCATGATTCACGTCTTCATCATTCGAGCTCAAGGAAGAGCAATCAAGAAAGGTGTCCATCTTGAGAAGGACAAGATCGTCTACATTGAGCTCAAGTGGATTTCTCAAGGAAAAGGTATTATCTTGATAGGTTTTCCCTTTTTCCGGTCTCATGTTGATCTTGGGAGACCGGGTTTAGGATAGATAACCATACTATCAAGAGGGTGTCTCGAGTGAGTAACTTGATCATATCCTTCAAATAGAGCTCAAACATTTGCATACTTGGCATCATCCTTCTTGGTTCTTATTTGGTTCTTATCCATGAGAGGATTTAGAGCTTGTGTTATTCTCCTTGACAAGCTCAAGTTCACCGAAAACGGATTTCATATGCATTCTCTATTGCGTTTTCGATGTTGGAGGTTTTACCGGTTTGTCTTTTATAGATAGGTTAAACCTTTCATAATTTGGTTCTATCCTACCTTTCTGGACTATGATAGTTCCCTGCATAATCTTGTAGAGCTTGTTTTCCTCTTCGAAACAAGCCCAAGATCATCAAAATCGGAGTCCGGATGCAAAAGTTATGATTGTTTTTGTATTGGTGTTTCTGCTAGTTTTGTGAGGGTCGGAGACTCCAGGGTTCGCACCTCAGAGACTCCTGGGGGCCGGAGACTCCGGCCCAACTTTTCGGCCCAGACTCCGGGGGTGTACAGAGAGCATCTGGAGGCTGTCCGGAGTCCTGGCCAGAGTCTGGACCCCGGAGACTCCGGTCCTGAAGGCTAGAAACTCTAGGATATGTGGTCTGCAACGGCTAGTTGTTGTGGGGGTACCTATAAAAGGCCCCCTTCTTCCCCAAGGGGATGGTTGCTTGCTCTCTCTATCTCTCTCTTCCATTGTTTCTATCTTTAAGAGCTTGCAAATACTTTCAATCCCTCCCATATTTCTTGAATCTTGTTGGAGGATTTGAAAGAGGAGATCTAGATCTACAACTCCACCAATCCATCTCTCCTCTATGTGAGGGGAACATCTTGGAATCTAGATCTTGGGGTTTATTTTGTGGATTTCCTCTTGTGTTCTTCCTCTCTTATTCCCCCAATAGATTTTGTAGCTTTGGTGGAATTTGAGAGTGAAGGACTTGCTATTGCACTAGTTGCATCGGTTTGAGTTCTCTATGGAGGATTTGGTTGGTGAAATCAAGAAGATTATCCCTCTTGGGTTCTTGGAACCCTAAACGGTTGTGTGACCTTTGTGGTGTGTTATTGGGGCCTTCAATTAAGTTGTGGAGCTCTCCCCAAGATAGTGGCCTTGGTGGCGATTATTGGGAGGCTCCAATTAAGTTATGGAGATTGCCCCAATCTTGTATGGGTTTGGTGACCACCCTTAAGTGTCCCATAGTGGAACAAGTGCTTGCCGCGTGGTGGATGCTCGGGAGTATAGGGTGAGACCTCTTGTGGTGTTGGTGGTCTTAGTACCGCCCATCCCTCCAACGAGACGTACTCACTTGTTGGGAGGAACTCGGTAAAATATCGTCGTCCCCGCGTGTCTCGGTTATCTCTATACCTGAGCTCTTTACTTATGCACTTTACATTATGATAGCCTTCGTGCTTAAAGTAATCTATCTTGATATCACTTTGTTACTTGTCTTGCTTAGCATAAGTTGTTGGTGCACATAGGCGAACCTTAGTATATCTAGGCTTTGTGCTTGACAAAAGAAAACACTAGTTTTATTCCGCCATTGTTAAGCCCATATCGTAAAAGTTTTAAACCGCCTATTCACCCCCCCCCCTCTAGGCAACATCCCTGATCTTTCACTATGCAGCTGAGCGGCCTAGGACCGAGTATGAGATTCCGACTTATAAACTTCGATAAATTTCATTTACTAGTCTACCTATTATTGAGTAGAAATAATTGTTTTTGTGAAATATGTTATTGATGAAAGTAATATTTAGAATAACTTGTGTACTATTAGATCTACCCGCCGGGTATCCAATGAGTATGGGTACCCGTCGGGTATGGATATGGGTAAAGTTTTATACCTATGTATACCAGTATGGTTAAAAGAATTCACCCATTGGCTATGCAGGTATGGGGATGGTATTTTTGTACCATGGCCATACCCTTCCCATTACCATCCTTAGCCAACATCAATCAAACGGTGATCAAATGAAGAACGGCGCCTCAATCACCTCTAACTCATCACTCATCGAGGTCACCAGAGTCGTAGAGTATGTTGACTCTAGTGCTACAGGTGTCGCCGTCTTTGGTGCCGCAGGTGTCACCGATGCTATTCTTGCGGGTGTCACCATCGATGCTGAGAGGAGTGTTGATGTAGGTGCGTTTTCGCCGTTTCCACTGCCGCCTCCATCTCCTTGCCGATGCGATCACGATACATCAAGTGTCATGCCCTAGCCAACACATCTATCATCGCCGAGTTCACCGTCAAGATTTTTGCCTCCTCTCTCATCTTGGCCAATACAAACAACGACGCCTTGTTCATCGCCTTGAGCATGCCGGCTTGGGCTTCTATCTTGGCAGCTTCGACCTTCTCCTTCTCACGCTGTAACTTGACGCCTTGCTTCCCCAACATGTCCTGCCATATTACATCGCTCCAATCATCCCCCTCTTTGTTGTTAGTGGAGAATGACCCAGCCATCTTTTCAACGGAAGCATCAATGCTGGCCAATGAGGAGGCGTCATTCCTCTCGGCTTTTGCCTTCTTGTTGCTGATTGGGCGGCCGACCGAGGTAGCCGAGGAGGGAGGCACTGACCATTCTTCACCTTCCGTTTTGCCTATAGGACATGTGGTTGTGGGTGCGCTCGATCTGCACCGGTGCGGCAGATTGCGTCGCGGCGGAGGCGAATTGCGTGGCGGAATTACGGCGGCGGAGCGGTGGAGGGGAAGAATGGCTCGGTCACGAACTGAAGATGGGGTGCAAACCCTACATATCGCGGCCGATGTCGCGGATTCACAGGCCACCGAAAAACTTTTGCTGACTGGCTTGTGTTTATGGTGTCTGCTCGGATGTTGTTTGGGCTCAAAACCGTATATATATTCTGCCGGAATTTTACCAGGTCACGTGTTTTGGGTGTCTCTTGAGATGCTTCTTACGTCCCCAAGATATGGTCTATGAGAAGGTGGTCCGTAGAAGTAGTATCAAAACAACTCTATCAAACTCCCAAACAAAACCCCAGTATAGTTCTCCTCCACAGCATGCGTCGCACGTCGGCTACAAGGAATATCATCGTTATATTTCTCGTCTTTCGATCCGACAAAGATGCAAAAGTGCACGCGCTAGAATTTGGCTCAATCAAAGGGCCGGCAGGGCACCCAGTTTGTCCGTTCTAACAGGAGCACGTACGGACCCTCTGCATTCAACCTAATTAAAGGCATACTAATTAACATTGTCATGCCATCATTTTCTCTCCCGTAATTAAACTATTTTCTCCGTCTTAAAATATAAGACGCCTAAGTATTAGTCAATATTTTATAAGTTTGACCAAGTTTATACGCAAAAACATGAATATTTATATTTACAATACTAAATCAACATTAGTAGATTCATTGTAAAGTATATTTTCTAATGTGTCCATTTAATATTGTAGATATGAATTTTTTTCCTAAACATTTGGTAAAAGTTAGTAAGATTTGATAAATCCTTGAACGTCTTATATGTGTGTAAAACAGTTAATTAAGCCAATGCATGCTCTCTCTTCCAGCTGCTTGGGCAAAAAAAAATTTGCCATGTTTGAAAATTAGAATCGTTTTGCCAACTTAATTTGCCATACTGTTTTGGAATTTTTTTTTGACGGAGTGCTTGTAAATCTTGTTTTGACCATTCCCCACCAAGTTCACATCTCGAGCAACCACAAGAGCTCAATTCTAGAGAGCTTAGTTCTCTTCTATGATATGGGGTCATGCCGGCTTCTCTTGGAACAAGTACTCTCTTCTATCCAAATTAGTTGAATTGGTTTTGTCTAGATTTAGATATATTTAGCACTAAAACAAGTCTAGATATATTTAAGTCTAAAAAAATGAGTCACCTAATTTGGATCGGAGTGAGTAGGATTTTTGGTTTCGTTGAAGGAAAGAGAATGAAGAAAAAGAAGATTATCCTTCTTAGCTATAAGATGATCTCTTAGTAAAAATAGAAGACTATTTTATCTATTGTACAATACTACCTCCCTGGATGGCTAATGAAAACATGTATTCTCTAGCATCGTACATGTCCTAAGATCACCACCGGAGTGTCTCATTGTCTAACAAACGGTTGTGATCATATGAACTCGCGAACGGGAAAGCCCCGCAAAGCGCTACCAGGCCTCAATCGCCATTGGCCAGCATGTCCAGCACAATGCGGCACTCTGGCCACCACCCATTTATGGGCAATTTACCAGAGAAAGCAGTATGATCATGGCCATCGACGTGGACATCACGAGATTGTTTGGGCGAGGTCTTCTTTCGTGGTCGTTTATGTGTGCGGTGCGCGTTTGGTAGTCAGGATGGATATGTGTGACCGTCATTGTTCAGTGACGGTATGCGATTGTGTTTGTACTGGTTTTCAGCTGGTTTCTCGTAAATAAACCGGCCAACTCTCTTCTGGGTAATTAATAAAAATGACAATTCTCCGGTATTGTTTTGAAAAGAATGATCATATGCTGCAGTTGCAAGACACTGCTCGGCATATAATCAGCGAATACATGTCTATGTCACATTATGTCTTCAATCAGGGAGGTATGTCTATATCACGTATCTACACGGCGGATGGAGAGGTGGCACCTACGAACGCCCCCTGAATGATCATCTTGTCGATCGGTTCAAAAGAAGAAAAGATTGTTCATCTTCTAGGTAACAAAACCGGCGCACCAAACTCCGTGCGGAACTCATTTACCCTGCGCCCTGGCGCAGATGTGCAGCGCTGTAGGGGCTACTACTGGTAGTACTAGTAGTAGTACGTCGCACTAGCTGTGCTCCACCGGATGTGCATGTCCGTGACCGTGACTCGGCCATAATGGTGCAGGTGCTCTCGACGACAGGCAAGACGTAGGTTGCCGCTCGATCTGATGTCCAAATTCTAGACAGGTTTCGAAACATCTCAGGATGCTTTCGGTGGATCATCACTCATTACCGGGGACTCGGGAGACGAATCTGCGAAAACGGGGATCGGCAGACGCTAATCATCTCTGTCGGTTGACAAAGTTACATCCGAGCCGACGGACGCCCGGCCTGTTTCAGTCGTGGTCGTCTCGGCGGTGCGATGTGATCCTCCCGGACAGCGACATGGCAGATCACTCCAAATCCAACGACCAGCAATCATGGAGCACCGCCTGTTCCGTTCCATCACGGCCCAAGTCCATCCTCCTCCTCTTCCGCGAGACCGACACAGATAATATAGAGCCAAACCTAGCATCGGACAAGCTAGCCGTACATGCATGAACTACACAAAATGCGCACTCTCCAGTCTGTTGCAATCGGCCAGTCCTGTGAGCCACAAAGATCCATACGCCTGACGCGAATGGATTATCCGCCACGCACGCACTGTCCTGTACCAGAAGTAGTAAAACTACTACTGCTAACATAAGCCCGAAAACGGCTCCATCCCACGGCAGCTGCACAAAGAGCGTCTCCACCACCAGCTTCAATGGTGTTTCCAGTAGCTCTACCGGGGGTGCTACAGCGTTTTGAGCTCATACCGTCACGTCCAATACATTTTCGGCTCTTTGGTAGGCTCAATAGAAGAGTTGTTCTCAGTCCGTCCCGACTAGGGACCAACACGGGAGCATCGACACTTCTCGCCACGTTGGATTTTTCCCACGGATCAAGCTTGGCAGCCACATAAGACAACCTCCTGTCCCTCTCGCTCTCTCTTAATTACCTCTCACCCTAGATTTGCCAAAGCCGTCGACACCCCTGCCACCCACACCACCCACTGGACGCCCTCTCCGACCCGGTCGCCGAACTTTGCCGTGGTGCAGTACGGAACTCCGGAATTGTTGCCTCCTTCTTCTGCCTGGTGCGCGGTGCGCTCCGCACTTTCTCCCTTCCCGTCGCGTACCACACCTGCTCCGCCACCACCTTCGTTCTGTCACCACCACCACACGCCACACGTTCCCTCTTCGTGTAGTTCGTGCAATCCTTGGTGTCCGGCCGCCGCTTAGACCGCAACTCGTCGACCCACCGCCACACACCACCGTTTGTTCGCCCCGCTCACAAGGTGTTTGGCTATTTGCCTAGGTACACCAATGGCACATACTTGGCCACATCTCAAATTTGTATTTTGGTAGTGTTTCATTGCAGCGTGTTCTTTCATCCGTAGGCATGCAAGAGGAAGCCGACGTCGCCGCCGAATAAGAAGAGAAGGTGCTGATCTTGGGTGCTCTTCTTTGTTCGCAAGAGTATGTGAATGTCCTTCTTCGACATGGAGGTTCTAGAGTTCGGAAGGCGCTGAACAAGGACCGACATTAGCTTCAGGGTGCGTTTTGCTACTATTAGGTACCCTGATATTACCTAGTCGAAAGCTTAGATGTGGAAAGTCATGAACTCTTATATGATCATGCACAATATTATCATCAAGAGAGCAGGAATCACCAGTGGGTGATGATCATCTGTTTTTATCACCAGGGTCCTCTAGCCTAAGTTGACCAAGAGGTGTCGGCCAAATTTGCATTCATCACATTATAGAAATTCATAATTCACAGGTTCATGAGGATCTACAAATTGATCTAATGATGAATTTGTAGGCGTCAAAAGGAAACGTTATCTGAGACTTGAACTGTTTGAATTTCATTTTATTTAAGTTGTTGTATAAATAATTTAATTTTCTTGTTTGGATTGGATTACTATTTAAGTTGTTGTGTGAAACTATTTATATTTTTAAGACTATGTAATATGGTTTGAACTATTGTTTGAAATTATGAAATATGGCTATTGTCTAAAAAATTGACTCCTATACTCAGGGTTGTCATATTGAGTGCGCAGATGTGGGATGATCCTCCCAAAACACAGGCAACGCGTGCCGAGTACCGTCACCCCAATAGGCCCTTGTTGGCAAGGTCGCTGGGCAAAGGGCTACAAGGTGGAGTTGCTCTAAGAGCATCTCCACCAGCACTCTCCAAAGGGTGGCCGACAATGGCGCCGCCAATGGATTTGGGGAAGACAACGCTTTGGGAAGGCCTTCCCACACCGCCAGCCCCCAACGATAAAGGCCTCAAATCAATTTTAGGATTATTCACATGTTTTAACAATATATCATATATTAAAAGCACATAAAATTTAAATAAATCACAATTTTATTGCAACAAATCCAAACAGTAAGATAAAATAGTTTACACAATAATTTTAAAGTCCAAATGGATCAAGCCCTGGGCGGAGGCGTTTCCTATGAGCACCCAAAAATGCTCCACGAGTTCTACTTGCAGCTGTTAGTCTCGGATTTTTTGATACATGGTGAGGAAAGCACCAAACTCAGCTGGCACCTCGTGATTGACATCGGCAAGAGGGCCCATTCCCTCAAATGGTTGATCATCAATCACTGGAGTATCACGCTCACTCTCGATGATTATATTATGCATGATAACGCAAGCACTCATCACCTTCCACATCTAAAATGTTGATTAGGTAAAACTAGGATACCTAATGATAGAAAAACGAGTTTGGAGTATACAAAATGCTCAGTCAACCTCCTTCCTGAAGCCTCTTGGCACTTCAAAGACCACGCTCTTGCATCGGTATGAGGATCGGTGATTGTCTTCATGAAGGTGCCCCATCTACGATAAATACCATCAACTAGATAGCATCCTTTTGGTGTATTCCTTACCATTGACCACATGGTTCACCGCCGGATAATGGCCTTCATCAAGTCTTGAAGGGTTCACAACATAGAAAAGAAAATTTCCCTCTTGTATGAACAACAAAAGGGCGTTGCAATCTGGCAACGCTTCCGCACTCGATCACACGTATGGCTCGACGACAACTTCCGTTTCATCTATGGAAGCGGAAGTAGTATATCCACGGGAATATCCAATAGCACGATGGCATGGTGGTGATGGATAAAACTATCGGGAAGGGCTTTGCCAAGCCAGAGCCCGAGAGGTGGAGCAGCAGGAGGAGGGGAGAGGGGCTAGTGTGTGGAGGAGAGGGAGTTCCCACACCTCTATATATAGAGGGGAGGGATGGGCATCCCCTAGGGGTGTGCCGGCCCCCATGGGTACCCCCACCTCTTCCTCTCTTCATGAGTAGAGTTCCCACTCAACTCCACTCACCCTTCCTTTCATTGGGTGGACTCTCCACACAAAAAACCAAAGGGTTCTCTCTTTAAATGAATAAAAACATTTTTAATTCTTTATTTTAAATTTTATCAACTCCATTAATTAACAACATTAACATATACCACCCAGAACTATTCAGATATTTCTCGAAACAATTCCGGTGCTTTCCAAACTTTTCTCCGATTCCGTATATACTCAAAAAGCGTCGATGAACCTTAAGTGTGTCACCCTATAGTTCGTGAATAATGTAGATATGATCGAGACGCTTCCCCGATCAATAGTCAACAGTGGGATCTAGAGATCCGTAACGACTCCCACACAATGAACGATGAATCTTGTGATCGTGTGAACAATTAACAACGTAACCAATTTCTTTTGTCTCGCGATATTTTACTTGTCCGAAATCTGATCATCGGTATCAACTATACCTAGTTCGATCTTGTTACCGACAAGTACTCTTTACTCATTCTGTCATATGACATCCTTGTAACCTAATCACATGCTTGCAAGAAGTATCGATGTGATATCACCGAGAGGGCCCAGATTATATCTCTCTATCATCTGGATGGAAAAATCCCACTCTTTATCCATGAGCCTCAAATAATACTTTCGGATTACCCAACACCACCTTTATAGTCATCCTGCTATGATGTGACGTTTGATGTCATGAAAGTACTCCTCCGATGTTAGTGATTGACATGGTCTCATGTGCTAAGGATTAGGGTTACTTCATATGTGTTTGATAGAGCAATGTAAACTTAATGACTTGATCGTACTTGAAGGGAATATGCCTTGAGAGGCAATAATAAAGTTGTTATTATATGTATTACAAGTATATGATGGATTTTTATTTTGCATGCTATAATTGTATTAATACGGAAACCTTAATAAAGTTCCTAGTTATGCCTCTCTATAAACTAGCTCGTTGATTAACAGGATGATCAAGGTTTCCTGATCATGGACATTTGATGTTGTTAATAACGAGGCCACAACATTGGTGAATGATGTGATGAATATTCATCCGAAGTATAGCATTACTATCAAAGTCATTATATTTATATTGTTATAGCATCATACGAAGTAATCTTTATCCTTAGACCATGAGATCATGTTAATTGCTAACACCGGAAGAATACTTTGATAACATCAAATGTCACACCGTAACAGGATGACTATAAAGATGGGTTCAGGTATTCCAAAGGTGTTGTTGAGGCTCATGGATCAAGAGTGGAATTTGTCAATCCCGATGATGGATAGATATACTCTGGGCCCTCTCGGTGATATCACATTAAGATGTTATATCACGGGAACAAGAAAAGAGTGCATGTCGGTAACAAGATCAAACTAAGTATTGAGATACTAATGATCAAATCTCGGACATGTAATATATTGCAAGACAAAGGGATTTAGTTACTATCATTAAAGGTTCTCTCGATCATAGAAGTCATTATTGAATGTGTGGGAGTCAGTATGGATCTCCAGGTCCTGCTTCTGATTATTGATCTGAGAGGGGTCTCGATCATGTCTGCATTATTCACGAACCGTATGGTAACACACTTAAGGGTTGCCAAACACCATTTGGAGCAAATATGTTCTAGACGAAAGGATTGCAAAGCGCTGGAATTATTTCAATGGACACCGGAATTGTTTCGGGTGAAATTGTTGAAATTGGTTCTGCGTGTGATATTGAAATGTTGCAGGGGTTTTATGTGAATGTTTGTTAATTAAAGTAATTAACAAAATTCTGAATAAAATAAATAAAAGAGTTTTATTAAATGAGAGTTGCATTAAATTTGGTGGAAATTTAATGTATGTGAGTGGGAATTTGAGTGGAGGGAAAATTGATGTGAGTGGAGCTTCCACCACGTGAATGAGGAAGAGGTGGGGGCACCCTCCATGGGCGTCGGCTATGGGAGGGGAGGAGCCCCCTCTCCTATAAAAGCCCCCCTCTCCTCCCTCTCAAAGCATACCTCCTCGTGAAAGATCTCTCTCCCCCTCTAGAATTATTCCCCCATGGTCTCGGATTAGCGACATACATGTTTCCGGTGGCATTTCGTCTGGATGGAGTTGCTACTTTCGCTGCATTGCTAGAGCGAGGAGTGGAGGTTGTACGGTGGCCTGAACGTATGTGCGAGGAAGGATGCGCTGCTGATTTGCGGCGCTAGGACTTTCACATGATCTTGAGATTAGCAAGCGTTCGACTACATCATCCATGAGTTCCATCTCGTTAACAAAGCTTTGTTGGTCTTCGAGGGTATGTTATCTATGGATATATATCCACCCGTTGCTTCTATCTAGTAGATAGATCTTGACGTATAATAGTTCCCATCATAGGATTTTTTTGTTTTCTATGTTGCGAACCCAACAGTACTGTCATACTTACTTTGGGTGTGTGTTCATCACATCATTCTTCTAATAATGTGATCCTATTATTAACAACATCTAATGTTCATGATCATGAAACCTTGATCATTAGTTAATCAACTAGCTAGTTAAATGAGAGGTTTTACTAGGAACTCTTGTTTGTTTAGGCACACATGTATTAACGCTTCCGGTTAATACAATTATAGCATGAGAAATAAACATCTATAAAAAACATAGACTAAGATAATAACCATTTTATTATGGCCTCTCGGGCATATTCCTTTCAGTCTCTCACTTGCACTAAAGTCATTAATCTAGATTATATTGTGATGAATCTAACACCCATTGAGTTCTGGTGTTGATCATGTTTCCTCCTCGGGAGAGTTTTAGTCCACGGGGCTACCACATTCAGATATGTGTGTAATTTGCAAATCTTTACACCATCCTTGACATGCTCACACATGGAGTGATAATGACGCTTGATGTGCTTGGAATTCTTGTGAGACCTTAGTTCTTTAGCTTTGGCTATGTCACCATTGTTGTCACTTGGGTTCGCAGCATAGAAAACAAAAAAATTCCTACGATGAGAACTATACGCCAAGATCTATCTACTAGATACAAGCAATAGGTGGATATACATCCATAGAGAACTTACCCTCGAATACAACAGAGTTTTGTTATCGAGTTGGAACTCGTGGATGATGTAGTCGTACGCTTGCCGATCTCAAGATCGTTCGGAAGTCCTAGCGCCGCAAATCAGCAGCGCATCCGTCCTCGCACACACGTTCAGGCCACCGAACAACCTCCACCTCCTCGCTCTAGCGAATCAGCGGAAGCAGCAACTCCTTCCAGACGCAATGCCACCGGGAACATGTATCTCGCTAATCTGAGACCATGGGGGAATATATCTAGAGGGGGAGAGAGATCCTTCACGAGGAGGTGTGCTTTATGAGGGAGGAGAGGGGGACTTTTATAGGAGGAGGGGGGACTCCTCCACTCCCATGGCCGGCGCCCATGGGGGGTTCCCCCACCTCTTCCTCATTCATGTGGTGGAAGCTCCACTCACATCAATTTAGCCTCCACCCAAAGTTCCACTCACATGCATTAAATTTCCACCAAATTTAATGCAACTCTCATTTAATAAAACTCTTTTATTTATTTTATTCAGATTTTTTGTTAATTACTTTAATTAACAAACATTCACATAAAACCCCTTGTAACATTTCAATATCACATGGAGAACCAGTTTCTGCAATTTTACCCAAAACAATTCCGGTTTCCATCGAAATAATTCCAGCGCTTTGCAATTCTTTCGTCTGAAACATATGTGCTCCAAAATGGTGTTTGGCAACCCTTAAGTGTGTCACCCTATGGTTCGCGAATAATGCAGACATGATTGAGACTCCTCTCAAATCAATAATCAGAAGCGGGACCTGGAGATCCATACTGACTCCTGCACATTCAACGATGACTTCTGTGATCGTGAGAACCTTTAACGCTAGTAATTTAATCCCTTTGTCTCATGATATATTACATGTCCGAGATTCGATCATCGGTATCCAAATACCTAGTTTGATCTCGTTACCGACATACACTCTTTTCTTGTTCCCGTGATATAACATTCTAGTGATCACATCACTTGCTTGCAAGCTATCTTAATGTGATATCACCGAGAGGGCCCAGAGTATACCTATCCGTTATCAGGATTGACAAATTCCACTCTTGATCCATGAGCCTCAACATGACATCTTGAATGAGTACGAACACCTTTATAGTCACCCTTTTACAGTGTGACGTTTGATGTTATCAAGTTACCCTTCTGATGTCAGCAATTAACATGATCTCATGGTCTAAGGATAAAGATTACTTCGTATGATGTTATAGCAATATAAACATAATGACTTTGATCGTAATGCTATACTTCGGATGAATGTTCATCACATCATTTCACAAATGTTGTGACCTCGTTTTTAACAACATCCAATGTCCATGATCAGGAAACTTTGATCATCTTGTTAATCAACGAGCTAGTCTATAAGAGAGGCATAACTAGGAACCTTTTATTTGTTTATTAAACACACATGTATTAATGTTTCCTATCAATACAATTATAGCATGCAAAATAAACATCTATCATATACAAGGAATACATAATAACAACTTTATTATTGCCTCTCAGGGCATATTTCCTTCAGTCACAATAGTTAACCTTTGGATCCAATGCACTAGGAACCACACCTAGTTCAGTTATGAACTCTTTCATCCAAACTGCTTCCTGAGCTGCTTCCGAAGCAACAACATATACCGCCTCTATCGATGATCCTGCCACTATTGGTTGCTTGGAACTCCTCCAGCTCACTGTTGCTCCATTCATAAAAAATACATACCCGGATTGCGACTTAAAGTCGTCCGGATTGGTTGCAAAGCTAGCATCGATGTAACACTTTGCAACAAGCTCTTCATCACCATACACGAGAAATATTTATTTAGTCCTTCTTAAATATTAAAGTTATTCGTGACCGCCATCTAGTGTTCCAAACCTAGATCAGACTAGTACCTGCTAGTCAAGCTAATATCATGTGCCACATCCTGTCTTGTACACATCATAGAATACATGATAGAGACTATGGCTAAGGCATAGGGGATCTTGTTTATCACTTCTCTATCTTCTGTTATAGGTAGACTTTGAGTCTTGCTCAATGTCTTTCCTTGTACACATAGGTAAGGACCCTTTCTTTCCTTGTTTGTTTATTAGGCACACATGTGAAAGAACATTTCATGTTTTCCTATGTTTTGCGTGTTAGATAACAATACTATGGAGACTATTCATGTGCGCTCAGTGTGCAGGAAGTTTTGAGAGGGGCCGGATAATCCGCCCCACCAAGGGCCGGATAATCCGGCCTACCTCATCGCTCAAAGGAAGCCAAGGCGCGTCGCTCGGTACCCGGTCAGATTTTCTTCCGGAAAATCCGAACTGGGGTGGTTTTTTCTCCCCAGGCCGGATAATCCGGGTGTCGTACGGGCCAAATAATCCGGCCCCTAGTTTTCGAGCAAAAGGGGCCAAGGCGCGTCGCACTGTATCCGATCGGATTTTCTCCCGGAAAATCCGAACTGGGGCGCTTTTCCTCCCCAGGCCGGATAATCCGGCCCTCACATATGGCCGCTTAATCCGGCCCCCCAGAAGTTGATCAAGGGCAAGCTCGGCGTGACGCTCTGATATGGGTCGGACTTTCTGCCAGATATTCCGTGTCTGGGGCGGTGTTTTCCCCAGGCCGGATAATCCGGCCCTCACTTGGGCCGGATAATCCGGCCCCCAAAGTGTGCAACGGCTGGTTTTTGAAGGGGGGTATAAATAACCCTTCTTCCCCAACATTCAGAACTCTTGATTCATTCGAAATTGACCTGACATTGTGCAAGAGCTCTCGTTCTCGATCTCCCACTTCAACCACTCGAAGGTCTTGATCTTTGGTGGAATTGAAGGAGGAGAAGTTCATCATCATCATCAAGAATCAAGCGCTTCAACTCCTCTCCATTCACTTGGAGAAATCCCTGATCTAGTATTCTTGTCAATACCTAGATCTTCCTTATTGTATTTGATAAGTTTGTTCTTGTGGCAGCTTGTTGTCATTTCGGGAGCCTCCAAGTTGTTGTGGAGTTGTTGCCCCGCTAGTTGTGTAAAGGCGCCGGTGCCCGCCTTGAAGGGTACCTATAGTGGAAGGTGGATCAGGCCTTTTGTGGCGAGATCCATCGGAGAACAAGGTGAGGACTTTTGTGGCGTGGTGGTCTTAGTACCGCCCACCCCTCCAACACAGACGTACTTCCCTTAACAAGGAAGGAACTGCGGTCAAACAAATCATGTGTCTCCACGTGCTTCACTTCGGTTTACTCGTTCCTCTTCCACTCGCTCTTTACTCGCTAGTAGATAGGTTTGCATACAGGGAAATTCCACCTAATAGTTTGTCTAGAGAATTTACCCTTTGTGCTAAGTCTAAAATGGAAAAAGAATTAAAAATTGGTGTAGCACCTATTCACGCCCCCCCCTCTAGGTGCCCATACGATCCATTTCAATTGGTATCAGAGCCCCGGCTCTTATTTCGGGCTTAACCGCCTAAGAGTAGTATGGGTACCAAGGATGATGGAAATGAGGCTGTGGATAAGGTCACAATGGATGATCTCAAGTCGTTGGAAACAACCTTGTTGAAATCCTTTGAGGCTAAGATGGAGGAGATGAATCAAATGATTGCTCGCACACCATCATCTGAGGAAAAGGGTAACACCGGATCCAAGGATGATGATGTGGAAGGTGAAAAACTTAATGGTTCCACCTCCAAAAAGGGAAGTGGTAAGGAGGAATATAGTGAGGTTCGCCACGTATATTCCCCCAACCCACCTATCCCTCATCCTCATATAAATAATAGGGGTGATCCACCCAAGCTCACTCCATCCTCCTTTAATCAATGGCAATTCCTAATGAAATCTCATGTTTGCAGCTCCTCTATTGAATTGTGGAGGATTATTGAAGAGGGTCTTCATATTGGAGATCAAACCAACCTAACGAGAAGAGAAGTTATGGATAGCCAGTTGAATGCCACCTCTCTCCACATGATTCAGCTGGGTGTGGGTCCCAAGGACATGCCACACATCGAACATCTCAACACAGCTAAAGTGGCTTGGGATTCTCTTACGGATCTTTTCGTTGGAAATGAAAGCATGAGAAGAAACATGTATGATGCCCTTAGTAATGAAGCTGAGGGATTCTACATGTTGGACGGTGAAAACCATGAGGACATGTATAGAAGACTCAAGGGCATCGCAACAACATTTTGAAAGCATGGGGCCACTCACATTGATGATGCATGGATAAAAAGAAAATATGTGAGTGCCTTAATGCCTTTCGAGCCAATGGATTTGAAGAGCCTACAAGGTAGACACAACTATCATCAAATGACATCCAACAAATTCATGCAAGAAATGGCTTCATTCAAAGTGGCAGCAAAGAATGCTGAAGATGCCCGTGCTCGGGCCATTGGAATGCAAAAGGGTGTCAATGTGGCTCTCAAAGACAATGTTGTTGAGCAAGAGGAAGATGAAGGAGCTTTTGAGGGAATATCCATGGACTGCCCCGATGAGGTCAAACGTGCTCATGGTGAGTACATGTCATTCTATGCGAGGAATTTTTGGAAGGACCCTGCCAAAGCCAAGTCTAAACTTGAGCACAAGAACGGGTCAAATGGAAGAAGATAAAATGGCCCAAGATTGAGAACTTGCTTCAACTGTGGTGATAGAATGCACTTTGTAGCCGAGTGTCCATATCAAAATAGAGAGGACAATGGTGGCAGGCTCACTCTTAAAGAGAAATCTAAAGCACCTAAGAAGAAGCCATTCATTAAGAAGAATGGCCCTTTCAAGAAGCAACCCAAGATTGTCCTGGTAGCTCAAGAGGAATACTCCTCCGCAAGTGAAGATGAAGAGAATGATGATAGTTCCCGCGAGGTGGCTGCTATAGCCACCACATCGACTCCGTCATCACTCTTCGACTCGCCGAACGAGAATGCCACCAACAACAACGCCACTTGCCTAATGGCAAGAGGGTCCGAGGTATCAACTTCTAGCTCTTCATTTCCTAAGACTAACATAATTTTGGACATGGATGATCATGACAGTCTTAAAATGAAAGAAGAAGTTATTGCCTTGGATACTTTTTTCACTAACCTACAAGGTGAGCACAAACTTCATTTTGATGTTCTTATGAGTCAACTTGCTCAAGCCGAAGATCTCCTTGAAGAAAAGGGCAGAATTAAAAGAGAAGATGCCTTGGAGATAGCTTCTTTGAAGAATGCTTTGGAAGAGGAAGAGGAAGCTCGAGTATCTTTGGAAGAAAGACTCGAATCCCTTGAGGAGTCACAAGAAGAAGCTGTATCTCAGCTCATTAAAGAACGTGACCATGCTCTTGCCAAGGTAAAGAAACTAAAGAAATAAAAGATTGACTTTGGGGCTGTTCATGCTAGACTTTTGGAGAAGTTTGATAATCTTGAAAGTGCTCACAAGGCATTGAAAAGTGATCGTTTTGCTTTAAATGAGTCTCATGAACAGCTCCAAACTCAATTGAAACGGTATGATGTGCCAAGTACCTCCACTTCATCCTCTGGAAAAGAAGACCTTGCAAGAAGTTCTCAACACAAAGGTAAAGGGGTTATTGATGAGATACTGAGCAAGCAAAGGACACACAATAGTAAAGAAGGTCTTGGTTACATACCTAAGACAAAGAGCAACAAAAACAACAAGAAGAAGAAGAGCAAGACTGCTCTACCAAAGACTAGCAACATTGCCAATGACAAGACTAATTATGATGGTTTTGCAGGGATCAACAATCCTAATTTTGAACTATATTGTGATCATTATGGTGATGTTTATGCTAGTTATGTAGGCCCTTATGATTGTTACATTCCTTGGTATATTTGGGTTCCCAAGACCCTTGTTACTAACATGAGAGGATCCATTGAAAAATGGGTACCTAAAACTAAGAAGTAATTTTCTTGTAGGGCTATGCTTCTGGTGGTTCTAAATGGGTACTCGATAGCGGTTGCACGAGTCATATGACCAGAAGCAAGGAGATCATCACGGAGATGTGGCCAAACCTTGATGACATAACCGTCTCCTATGGTGACAAGTCAAAATCTGAGGTATTGGGTCTCGGCAAAGTTGTGGTGGCTCACGATATCTCTCTCATGGACGTCATGCTTGTTGAGACCCTCGGGTACAACTTACTTTCTGTTCACGCTCTTGGTAAGATGGGCTTTGAAGTTTATATTGATGTTGATTTAGTGGTACTCTTGTGGAGCAAGTCTTTAAAAGTCGCTTTCGTGGGATATGTCGAAAACGACCTGTACGTGGTGGACTTTTTGGGGAAAACCACTATAGGCCCGATGTGTCTTTTCGGAAAGGATGGCGCGGGTTGGCTATGGCATCGCCGACTAGCCCACGTTAACATGAGAACTTTGCAAAGTCTCCACAAGGGTGGCCACATTCTTGGACTAAAAGAAAATGTCTCCTTTGCCAAACATCGTGTTTGCAGGGCATGTGTTGAAGGGAAAATGCATGACTCACCTCATCGAAGGAAAACCATTATCTCTTCAAAAAGGATTTTGGAGCTCCTTCATGTGGATCTCTTCGGACCTCCATCTCATGCAAGCCTCGGTGGGAAGAAGTATTGTCTTGTGATTGTTGATGATTACTCAAGATACACTTGGGTTTATTTCTTCAAGTTGAAGAGTGAGACTCAACAAACTGTCATCGACTTCGCCAATGAGGTTCAACGTCAACACAATGTCCCCATTCTGGCTATTAGGAGTGATAACGGCTCTGAGTTCAAGAAGTACACCTTAAATGAGTTCCTAAGTGAAGAGGGGATAAGACATCAATATTCCATGACACCCTCAACAAAATGGTGTAGCCGAGAGGAAGAATCGAACTCTAATGGATATGGCAAGATCAATGTTAGCCGAATTCAAATCTCCATATAACTTCTGGGCTGAAGAAATCTCAACTACTTGTCATTCATCCAACCGTTTATACCTCCGTAAGATCTTGGACAAGACTCCGTATGAAATACTTACCGGTAACAAGCCAAACATCTCATACTTTCGGGTATTCGGGTGTAAGTGTTTCTTTCTTATTAAAGGAGTTCGTTTATCTAAGTTTGAATCTAAGGCTTTAGAAGGTATTTTTGTTGGTTATGGTGCCGAATCCCACACTTATAGAGTCTACAATAAGCTCTCCGGAACTGTTGTAGAATCTTGTAGTGTGGTGTTCGAGGAAAATGACGGTTCCGTGCGGAGCAAGTTGGTGTTTGTGATGCAGATGTTGAAATACCCCAAGATGCCATAATAAGAATGGGCGTGGGATTTTTCTGCCCCATTGAGGAACCCCTTGTGGCGGACCGGGAAGGACAATGCTCTACTCAAATAGAGCCCTCATCTACACATGCTCAACATGTTCCAACAATGGGGGCAACTTCTACACCATCTCCATCAACTGCTGAAGGTCAAGATGTTCCAGAAAGCTCCAGGCCGGATTTTCAGGTTGACACCGGATTATCCGGCCACCCCATTCCAGCTGATCATTCTGCTCCTGGTGGTGAAGATATCAACGCAAGCTCTAGGCCGGATTCTCCGGCTAGCCCCGGATTATCCGGCCCCTTGCCAGTTCAAGCAAGCCCCAGGCCTCCTGATGAAGCTGCTACAAATACTCCCAGGCCAGATTATACGGTCTCTCCATCGGCCGGATTATCTGGCCCTGACTCTCCAGTTCTGCAACCTCCTGTTAGGGCTACGGACTCACCTCAAGGGCACGCGTCTCCACCACCTGCTACTGTCATTCCTGTTCCTGATCAAGGTCGAGCAAATGCTTCCAATGAAGAATCAAGTGATGAATCTCCTCCTCCAAGAGACAACAAACTTATTGAACTTCGTCGCAAGGCTCGGGCTGATTGTAACCTTGAGTTGAGGGGTCACACTCTCGATAAGGTTGTTGGTGATCTTCGACGAAGGGTTTCTACAAGAAGAGAATTGGCCAGTTTTGGTGAGCATCAAGCTCATATCTCTATGGTGGAACCTAAGAAGGTCTTTGAAGCTCTTGAAGACCCAGACTGGGTTGTTGCTATGCATGAAGAATTGAATAATTATGAGCGCAACAAAGTCTGGAAACTCGTGGAGAAACCCAAAGAATGACGCAATGTTATCGGCACCAAGTGTATTTTCAAAAACAAGCAAGATGATAATGGCATTGTTGTGAGAAACAAGGCAAGACTTGTGGCACAAGGTTACTCCCAGGTTGAGGGCATCGACTTCAGAGAGACCTATGCTCCAGTGGCTCGTCTTGAGTCCATCCGTATCCTTCCTGCTTATGCTGCTCATAACAATTTTAAGTTGCAGCAAATGGACGTCAAGAGTGCCTTCCTTAACGGTCCTCTACATGAGTTGGTATACGTAAAGCAACCCCCGGGGTTTGAGGATCCCAACTTTCCGAACCATGTCTACAAACTCGATAAGGCACTCTATGGCCTTAAACAAGCCCCACGTGCGTGGTATGAGCACCTGAAAGAACTTTTGTTAGATCGTGGCTTCGAAGTTGGGCAAATCGATCCCACTCTTTTTACTAAGAAGGTTAAGGGGGATCTCTTCGTATGCCAACTATATGTAGACGATATCAAAGCTTTTAATGATGAATTTTCAAATCTTATGACTGACAGGTTTGAGATGTCTATGATGGGGGAATTACGGTTCTTTCTTGGATTTGAGATCAAGCAACTTAGAGAAGGAACCTTTATTAATCAAGCAAAGTACATCCAAGACATGCTCAAGAGATTCAAGATGACGGATCTAAATGGTGTCGCCACTCCGATGCAAACAAAATGTCATCTTGAACTTAACCCACATGGTAAAGATGTGGACCAAAAGGTATACCGGTCCATGATCGGCTCTCTTCTTTACCTCTGCGCATCTAGACCCGATATAGTGTTGAGTGTGGGGGTGTGTGCAAGGTATCAAGCAGCTCCTAAAGAAAGCCACTTAGTGGCGGTCAAGAGGATCTTTCGATATTTGGTTCATTCCCCTAACTTTGGTCTCTGGTATCCCAAGGGCTCCAATTTCTCTTTATGTGGTTATACTAACTCAGACTGGGCTGGTGATAAGGATGATCGGAAATCCACTTCTGGAGCTTGTCAATTCTTGGGAAGGTCTCTTGTATGTTGGTCCCCCAAAAAGCAGAATTGTATATCTCTCTCCATCGCTGAAGCTGAATATGTTGCTGCTGCCAGTGTTTGCACTCAATTATTGTGGATGAGGCAAACTTTAAAGGAATACGGTGTCAATTGTGACAAAGTGCCTCTTTTATGCGATAATGAAAGTGCAATCAAAATTGCGTACAATCCTTTTCAGCACACAAG
The DNA here is from genome assembly GCA_023614405.1 of Avena insularis. NCBI lineage: Eukaryota > Viridiplantae > Streptophyta > Magnoliopsida > Poales > Poaceae > Avena > Avena insularis. Next base: position 643,183,223 of record CM042690.1, read on the forward strand.
GACAAAGCATATTGAGACTCGGAATCATTTTATTCGAGACCATGTTGCTCGCGGCGATATTGATCTATCCTTTGTGAGCACGAAGAACCAACTGGCGGATATTTTTAGAAAGCCGCTTGATGAAGCAAGATTCTGCTATTTAAGGAATGAGCTATATATCATTGATTCCGAGAGCTTGTCTTGATTACCCATGCACTCACTCGTACATCATCAATCCTTCTTTGGTCTAGGTGTGGGCATGGATATAGGGGGAGTGTGGTCCTAACTCATTGGGCTAACCCTTCCCCCATAATGCCAATAGCAAGATAAATCAGTTCTCTTAATATCATGTTGTGATATGTGAGCTTATTGATGAGTATTGGTCGTGAACCCAAGATATATCTTCGCGGTGTCACACCATACACTCCAACAAGGTGGCTTTGGCCACCGCCCTCTCCCTTGAGGAGAATTGGATCTTTTTGGCTGTTATTTGCTCTCTCATATTCTTATGGGAATCTCACTCAATCTTGGATTTTATTTGATTTGGATTTTGCAAGTTTGAGTGTCTAGTACCATCTCGGTTTGGCTCTCTTAATCCCAAGCCTTCTCTACCCCTAAGCCATCTATTCTTGCACACAAGTCCCTTGTACACCTTGTGGGGGTGTTGTTTGGGGTCACGCGGGCCTGGTTCTGTGTATAACAGAATCCCAGAATTTAGGCCAGATAATCCGGCCCAAGTGTCGGCCGAATAATCCGGCCCTGGCGGATTTCATTTTAAAGGGCAGGGCTCGGGGGGAAGGGCTCATAACGAGCAGCACTTCTCCCCCAGCCCTCTCCTCCTCCACAGCCGCCGCCTGCCGCCCCTCACCCTCCCCGGAGCCTCTCTGGCCACCAGATTTTCTGGGCCTCCCCAGATCTTCTTCTCCGCGCCTCCGGGTACCTTCTCCTCCGTGTTCTTCCTCCAATGAGTGAGGGTAACTCCCTCTCTCCCCATCTTTGGCTACATGTGTATCTTGTTGGGTGGAACGTTGTCTAGAAGGATGTGTTTTCGCATAGAAATCGTAGTCTTGCAGTTTCTAGGCCTGATCTACTTTTTTGCATTCCATCTAGGTGAAATCGAAAATTTCTGCCAGGGCCGGATTATCCGGCTAAGCCGGATAAATCCGGCCTGACAGATTCGATTCTGCTTCAGTTTCACTCTGGTGTATGCATTGAGTAGTTTTGTCCTATGAACTTTTGACTACTTTTTCCATGCTCTCTCCTGGACTTGTGTGTATGCTTATCCCCTTGCTATCGCCCTTATTCTCCTCAGGTGGTTCCGGTGTTCCCAAGACCTACAAGCGCCGTCCTCACTCAAGATACTTTCGGGACGATGGACACGGTAACCTACTGGACGAAGTTGAATTGAGGAGAAGGAAGAACGAAGAGAGGCGCATGGCTGAACAATCAAATCGGACTAGGAAGGGGGTGTCCAAGAGGAAGGGCAAGGAGCCCAAGATCAACTACAGGGCTTTGGATGCGGTCTCCTTTTCCTCCATCCGTCACTGTGACTTGTTTGCTGAGCTGCCTCGTGATGATGAGCTGGGGGATACCCTCTTTTGGTGTGCGTAATGTAAGGGATCTATGAAGACATCTATGCCAGGCTGAACATTAGGCCTATGCACCCACTGGTACTTGCTGAAGCTTTGGAGAAGGCGCATCTTGTGGATGCGATGTTTGTGGCTGAGAGGATGGGGCTGCACCATCTCATGTCTCTCCAGTGCTCCTTTGACTCTAAGGTGGTGAAGCAGTTCTTCTCCACTTTGGTGATTTGTGGGGATGAGCATCGCACTATGAAGTGGATGACTCATGACAGGCCCATGACTACTGAATTTCATGTGTTTGCTGAGGTTCTGGGGTACTCCTTCCGCAGCAGAGATAGAGCCAGTGACCACCGCATCATCACTCAGCTGAAGCCCAACAAGGATGCTGCTCTCTCTCCTTACACTGTGGACAATGGCATTGTGGGTACTGTGGCTGGTCTTGCTCCCATCTATGCTGCATTGGTGGGTCTCTTCCGTGACTCTATTACACCGAGTGGGGGCAACAATGACAGCATCTGTGGTCACCTTGTTCAGCTACTTCAATTTTCTCATGAGGTTGCCTCCTGCGAGGACGAGTCAGTGCAGTACAGGCTGGATGTCATGGACTTCATTTACCATGAGCTGTGTGATGCTATGTTCAACCGCCTGTCCATTCCCTATGCGCCCTACATTATGCTGCTCATCCGTCACATGCTTCCTGCTGAGGAGTTTCACATCGACTCGGTGCATAAGGCCAAGAAGATATACAACAAGGTTCGGAAGACCTCTCACCCCTCCTCTGCTCCTGAGGGTCTCATGAGGGATGCTCGCAGGCCCCCTGTGCCTCCCGTTGCACGTGAGATCAAGCAGCTGAACTGGTTCCAGCGTCACATTCTCTGCATAGGCGTGGACACGCGCAAGGGTCAGTACGAGGCATACAAGCAGCGCCATGAGTTGGCTCACTCCCAGCAGCTCATTCTCCACCACGTGTCCGGCGCTTCGGGTGCTCCTCTGGCTCCTACACCTCCCACTCCGTATGCTCGGTGGAACTCTTCCTCCGGGCTGAACTATGGTGAGCTGGAGCGTCACTTGTTCCCCTCTGCGCCTGATGCTGATGATGAAGATGAGGAAGGTGACACTGAGGAGCTTGAAGATGAGGATGAGGAAGAGAATGAAGAAGAGGACGAGGACGAGGATTACGAGTGATCCCATGGGGCGCTAGCATCGCTCTTCTCCCTTTTTGGTGTCTCGATGCCAAGGGGGAGAAGTAGTTCTATTAGGATGTCCGTGGATTTGCATGGGTCGGGCATAAGCACTTGCACTTTTCTATTCGTTATTTCTTGCTTATGCCCATTTAGCGTTGAACTTTAAATTCGTGATTTGTGGTTGTTTGAGACTATTTGTGGTTGTCTGGATTATGCCTGTGGTTTTCTTATCATGGATTATGCTTATGGATCTATCTATTCAGATCCTATTGCTGGAGGTTTATCACAGAAGGCGCACTCATAATGGTTATCCGGTAATAATTGTGACTTATGTCAAGCATGTCAAGGATGCCTACTCTCTACTTCGGTGGTATGTGTTTATTGCTCATATGTCTATGGAATAGACTCACCTATTTGTGTGCATGTGTATTCCAATGCAAAACTCATTTATGCACATATTGAGGGGGAGTCTCTTTCATAGTCATCACTGTTTGTCTTGTGTTTTTCTCCTGCAAATCCTGGTATTGTCATCTAACACCAAAAAGGGGAAGATTGAAAGAACATTTCATGTTTTTCTATGTTTTGCGTGTTAGATAACAATATTATGGAGACTATTCATGTGCGCTAAGTGTGCAGGAAGTTTTGAGGGGGGCCGGACAATCCGCCCCACCAAGGGCCGGATAATCCGGCCTACCTCATCGCTCAAAGGAAGCAAAGGCGCGTCGCTCGGTACCCGGTCGGATTTTCTTCCAGAAAATTCGAACTGGGGCGGTTTTTTCTCCCCGGGCCGGATAATCCGGGTGTCGTACGGGCCGGATAATCCGGCCCCCAGTTTTCGAGCAAAAGGGGCCAAGGCGCGTCGCATGGTATCCGGTCGGATTTTCTCCCGGAAAATCCGAACTAGGGTGGCTTTTCCTCCCCAGGCCGGATAATCCGGCCCTCACATATGGCCGGATAATCCGGCCCCCCAGAAGTTGATCAAGGGCAAGCTCGACGCGACGCTCTGATAGGGGTCGGACTTTCTGCCGGATATTCCGTGTCTGGGGCGGTGTTTTCCCTAGGCCGGATAATCCAGCCCTCACTTGGGCCGGATAATCCGGCCCCCAAAGTGTGCAACGACTGGTTTTTGAAGGGGGGTATTAATAACCCTTCTTCCCCAACGTTCAGAACTCTTGATTCATTCGAAATTGACCTGACATTGTGCAAGAGCTCTCATTCTCGATCTCCCACTTCAACCACCCGAAGGTCTTGATCTTTGGTGGAATTGAAGTAGGAGAAGTTCATCATCATCAAGAATCAAGCGCTTCAACTCCTCTCCATTCACTTGGAGAAATCCCTGATCTAGTATTCTTGTCAATACCTAGATCTTGCTTATTGTATTTGATAAGTTTGTTCTTGTGGCAGCTTGTTGTCATTTCGGGAGCCTCCAAGTTGTTGTGGAGTTGTTGCCCCGCTAGTTGTGTAAAGGCGCCAGTGCCCGCCTCGAAGGGTACCTATAGTGGAAGGTGGATCAGGCCTTTTGTGCCGAGATCCATCGGAGAACAGGGTGAGGCCTTTTGTGGCCTGGTGGTCTTAGTACCGCCCACCCCTCCAACACAGACGTACTTCCCTTAACAAGGAAGGAACTACGGTCAAACAAATCCTGTGTCTCCGCGTGCTTCACTTCGGTTTACTCGTTCCTCTTCCACTCGCTCTTTACTCGCTAGTAGATAGGTTTGCATATAGGGAAATTCCACCTAATAGTTTGTCTAGAGAATTTACCCTTTGTGCTAAGCCTAAAATTGAAAAAAAATTAAAAATTGGTGTAGCACCTATTTACCCCCTCCTCTAGGTGCCCATACGATCCATTTCCACATGTATTAATGTTTCTGGTTAATACAATTCTGGCATGACAAAAATATCAATCAGAAACATGAAATAAGATAATAACCATTTTAATATTGCCTCTCGGACATATTTCTTTCAAGTCTACCTAACACTGGAAATTGTTGCAACACATTTATATCATTATGAGATCCAGTCATGCCAAAGAGTATGCCAAATCTGCAAGTTATAATCTATCATAACCTCAAGTACCAGATTGCATTCTCTAGTATGGCCTTTGTACATCCCTTGCCAAACAAATGAGCAATTCATCCATCCCAATGCATGCAATCGATGCTCCCAACCATCACAGGAAATTCCCTAGCTAGTTTTTGTTCATTTGTTGCTTTCAGATATGTTGGCCCAACATATCCCAAAATAGCACGGCAAAACCTTTACACACACTTAAATGTTGTAGACTCGGACATGTGCAGGTAGTCATCTTGAGTATTTAGAGGAGCTCCGTACACAAGACATCTGAAGGCAGTGTGTATTTCTAAGTAGTGATGAAACCAACCAATCGGTGCAGTCCTTCTTGCAAATGAAACACGAATCAAATTTTTTGCACGCCATGCACGATATTCATGAAGAAATCCTTGTTCGTCATGAAGCGCCGCCGAAATACGAGAGAACCATGTGTTGGGTTGTCTTAGAAATAGTTGTCCACCAACATTAGAGCGTCGGATATTTGATGTCCATCTCTATCATTTTTCCCGGCCATGGAGCCACCTCGCTGAGGAGCTCGCAGGCGCGCACGTTGGCAAACAAGACCGCCAATGATCGTGATGCGCTCCATTTCATCAACTTGCATATCGACCTCCTCTTGCATCAGCTGTATCATCATTTCATCATCGCTATCCAAAATCTACACATGAATCAACAAACGATTCAAATTCTCAAACATGCAATTATTTACCGTCGGAGAAGTTTGAAAAAAAATTTACCTACCCAATTGGTTGAACACCTTCCATGCGCGGTGAGCTCGATGAGGTAAAGGGCTGAGCGACATGCCTCTAGCCCTCGAGACAACCCTCTAGACAGTCACGCCGACGCTGGGCCATGGCAAGGGCGAATGTACCCTTAGGGGAGCGATGGCTGATCGTCGGTTGTTCCCAGTAGGTGCACTAGCTCGCACTACCGCCAACCTCAGAACAACGACAAGAAAGATGCTTGTTCCAGATGGGGGCTACAAGGCCCTGCGCTGCGTGACATAAAGTCGAATCTGGCAGATATGGCGGGCAGGGCATCGAAGTTGGGCGGCGACGGTGATTCAAGGGGTGGGAGGAAAGAGAGAACGAGGCGGGTGAGGATGGGGTGGGGATTAATTTGGTCGCTGCCAAGGGATCCGACACAGTCCAACGCAGCACATGTTGTCGACGCCCCCTGCCCACACCCTGTGTGCCGAACAGTTTCTTGGACCGCTGAAGTTGACGACACTAGTTGGGGCTGTCGGTAAGGGTCAAAACCGTCGAAGGCCATTGGGGGCGCCACTGGAGATACTCTAGCACGGCTGGGAGAAGTGCGTGTGAGGTCTTGTAAATTAAAGTGTTACCTGATTCGGAAAGTTAATTATGAACCCGTATACACATGCTTGATTTAGTTTGCTTGGAGGAATCTTTAGGCTCTTGAATGAAAAGCAAGTCCCGGTCGGTATCAAGACAGTGATAGGACATGTATCTACAGGGTCTTTTTTCTTTCGCTTCCTTCCGGAAAGTGATCACTGAAGACGTCTATTTCGATTATACAGTTATGTATAGGCCTATCTGAAAATAATGCGGCACTACATCCGAATGCTACACGTTTAGTGCAGGACCGCTCGGAAATCCATGTCCTTTGAGACGTGGACTCAACTATGAGGCTACCGGACATTGACGGGATGAAAGAAGCGGAAGTCATGCCGTAAGACGAGTGTTCAAATCGAAGAGACTTTTTCCGGCAGATAAACTGTGGCTGTGCCAAGCAGTGAGAAAACATCAAGGAAGTTCAGCTGACAGATATCAGTTCCCACTGAAAATTTGCATGCCTCAACTGTCCATAATTTATTTAGGTTGGGACAAGGCATAAACATGCTTAGTTCAGGAGTTTCAACTCAGAAGAGCAGTTTTTAGTACCCGCCGTTGTATCCACTGATTTTCGGCAGATTATATCTCTGCTCAAACACCCACATTAGTCAGGGCATGATTCTGCAAAGGTGTAGCTGCATATGTATCCTCAAATGTTGAAATGAAGCTTAGAAAATGGAGCATATCACGGATGTTCCATACTTCCTTTCATATATTTTCCCCTTCAAATTATCCGACTGGCAATTGCTTCACAGAGCCATGCCACGCTGACACTGCCACGTAAAAAGTGCAGCAGAATTCCCACCAGAGCAGCAGGAAGCAAGAGAGGCCTACATGTCGATCCTTCCTCCACGGCCACCAGTAGAGCTCAGCCCAGCGCCGGCTGCTTCCGCGGCGACTGCTTGAACGCGACCGTGGGCGCGATCCGGGAGCCCCTACCGCGGTGCTCGGCGACGAGCTCGGCCGCGAACCACTCCAGCTTCTCCGCGTTGGTCTGCTCACCGATCCGCCGCCCCTCGAAGAGCACCGACTCGACGTTGCGCTGCTTCATCGTCTCGTCGGCCGCCGCGAGCAGCGCCTGCACGTTTGACGGCGTCGGGTCGTACTCCCCGTCCGGCCCGCACGGCGGCATGTTCTCCCGTTTCGCCTGATCACGCGGCAGCAGGTGTCAGGAGAATTAATCCAAGGAAACATTCTTAGAGCAGGCAGAGCACGTCATAATAAATTAAATGGAGGATTTCGGTCACCTGAATGCGCAGGTAATTGGAGGAGTGGCATTGCCCGAAGGCGCGCGCCACGGCGTGGTCCACGAGGTCGGCGGCGCCGTCGGCCGCGATCCGTGCGATGGGACGGGCCCAGTCCTTGGGACCCCACCGGCGCATGCGCACGATGTCGGCGTCCGCGGAACCGCCGGCGCCGGAGCAGCCGCCGATGGAGAGAACGAGGAGGTCCTCGACGCCGCGCACGAACGGGAACTCGTGCTTGTTGTGCAGCACGTGGGTGATGGCCGCGGCGGCCGGGCTGCCCATTGTCGGCCCGCCGTCGACTGCGGCGCAGGAGGTGACGCCATCCACGGACGCCACCTCGGCCGGCTCGAAGCGGCCGGGCTCCGACCAGGCCGCGCGGCCGACCTCGCAGAGGCGGAAGTCGTAGCTCCGGCTCTCCAGGGCGTCGGCGCGCGAGAAGAGGAGCGGCGCGGACGACTTGAGGTCGTAGCAGGAGATGAGCACGGGCTTGATGGTGTCGCGCAGGGTGAGCTCCTGGCCGAAGGCCGCCTTCATGGCCACGCTCAGCGCCGCCGTGGGCGCGGCCAGGGGACGCTTCTTGGCGCGGCAGAAGAGGGAGGTGGAGGTCGCGGGCCTCCGGAAGAGCCCGGGCGCGTGGTCCGCCACCAGGTGCCACGTGTCCTCGGCGCGGAACAGCGGGGCGCCGCGCGAGTGCGTGGAGAAGAGCATGGCGGCGAAGACGCCGCCGGCGCCCGTACCGGCGGCGAGGTCGAAGTAGTCCGCGACGCGGGCGTCGGGATTGCCCGAGGCGCGCTGGAGCGCGGCCTCGAGGTGCGCCAGCGCGCGGCCGGCGAGCAGCGCCCGCAGCCCGCCCCCGCCGCCGTCCACGCACAGCACGCACACCTTCCCTCGCTGCGCCGCCTTCCCGCCCGAGACCGCCTCTGACGGCTGCTGCTGCGGCGGCGGCGCCTTGGGCGGCAGCCAGAGCTGGTGCGGGTCCGTGTAGCCGAAGAGGAACTTGCTCTCGAGGATGGAGAAAATCTCGTAGCTGAGCTTGTCCGTGTCGGCGCCTTGGGCGGCGGCGGCCTCCACGTCGAACTCGTGCAGCCTCTCCACCTGCATCTCCTCAGCTTCCTCCATGCCCTCGCTCCTGGTCAACAAATTCCCGGCAGAACCCCTCTCCCACGGAGAAAAGCAACAGGGGGAAGACAGAAGAGAATCCCTCGAGGATTCGCAAAAGATTGCGCAAAGACCAGCCCGGCTGCTCGCTTTAATCTGCCTTACGCTCTCTTTTGCTATCGCGGCGGCACGGTTTGTTTACGGCGGCAGTCACGCTCGCTAGTGGCGGCTTTTGATTCTAGCGCGCAGCAGAGCACGCGAAGAAAGGAAGAACCGAACACGCAGAGAAAGGTGCGCAAGATATAGAGAGCGGGGTCTGTGAAGAGAGGCTGAGGAGTTCCCTGAAGAAGAAGAAGCAGAGGTGGTCGTCTTCGCTCTCTCTCTCTTCACCCTTTGATCGTGTCTCGGCTGCACCGTAACCGATGACCGCTCCTCCCGGGTGAATCGCCTGGACGCTCCTCACCAGGTCCACCTACGCGGACCGCTCTACGCCGTCCATTCCCGTTCTAGATTGGCGGTGCTGACCACTGCCCCTGGACCGGTTCCTATGAAGCCGAGTAGCGTGGTGGTCCGGTCGTCTACCTGGTTGGCTAGCTGGGTTCCGGGCTGAATAAACAAACGGACAAACAAGTACAGACCGTTCCCACGCATCATTAATTAACCAGCGAACGGGAGGGGGGGGGGGGGGGCGGAAAAGCAGAGGAGGAAGTGATTAATTAAGCCGGAAATGGTTACGGGAGGCAGCGTAATGGGGAGCTAATCATGATGGATTGCGGCCGTTCGTTCGGCGAAGTGGAAGGCCGTCTACACCCGGTCCAGGGCTGCCGCCCGCCAGTGCATGGGACGGGAGGGCGACCGGAGCACAGCACTCGACCGCGCCACGCACTTTGCCGTGTCGCGCAGGCAGGCAGGCAGCGGTACGCCGTAGTTTCTTTCTCCTTTTTCATTTCTTTCTTCGCTGAGGAACTGTCGGAGCAAGCGGCGGCAGTGTTCTGAAAAGACATGGCAGCGTGTATGCTTTGCTCGAGTGCAATAGTTGTAGGCTGTGTTTTTTTTACGGCCTCCTAGTTCGAAAGGCTGCTGCGAGCGGAGGAATAGGCCTGCATGCGACCTGTCGGGTACGGTTCATGTGTACCGGTGCCTGCTTACCACAAAAAAACTGCGGTGTGTACCGTACGGTCACTCACATGATGAGTACCGCAAGTAAAAGTTTGCAGGTAAGTTAAGCAGCGAGTTAGAGTAATCGAGCTGCACGCATGTGACGGCGCACAAGACTTGGTCTACCCGCTGCGGAGTAGGATGGTGTCGTCAAAGAAGAGGGTTTCCGTTGAGGCGCGCACGGCCCGTGAGCTAGCTCCAACAGAACTTGATGAGCAGGGGCTCAATTTTAGCATATCCGCCGGGTCCACTGCAAGCGCTCCTCCAGTCAAAGGTTGGAGGAGCCTACTCCTAGCTAGCTAGGGAGGGGAGGAATGGATGATGGATGGCCGGTGGCCTCGCCCGCACGCACGGACATTCTAGGCTAGCAAGCGCGGCAGGTGGATGAGCAGACCATTCTTTTCCCACCATGCATGTTCGAGGAGCAAATCAGCGGACGGACGCGTCGGTCATGAGCCGTCTCGCCCACGCCTCTCTCCGTGTCAACTCGTAGATCCATCGTCAGCGCTGTGCGTCTCCACTGCACGCCTCACGTGTGCCACGGCCATTTCACATGCTCCCACTCCCAGCACAGGTACGTACATACAAATTGCCGCTGCTAATCTTGTTGCCTTCTCTCCTCCACCTCCTCACCTCCATGTCGTCAATGGCGTATGGACAAAAATCATGACGATCCTCTGGCCGTAAAGGATGGGCAATTACCTGGCTAATTTAAGGACATTCAGCACAAACATTACATCACGATGAAAGTTTTTGCGCGCTGAAAAAAACAGCAGCAAAGATAGTAGTAATTCAGAAAACGTCATTTTTGTTTGTTCGCGAGAAAAGAGCCCATAAATAATGTTTGTTTCGATAAAGCTTGCTGCGGATGGGATGGGTCCATTATTAGGTGATGTTTTCCTTCGACCAATTTAGCTCGCCGGTACTACGTTCCAAAAAAGACTTTCATCAGCGAAACCAATGATTTGTGCGCGCGTCGCTTGACGTTGAAGAAACCTGATACCAATGGACGTCTACAGCAAGACAGGTACACTGAACTCCAGCCTTTGCAACGTTCGAATTGCCACATATGTTGCGGCAACGTTCGGGAGGCTTGATTGATGGACTGTACGACATTGTTATTTCCAAAACAGTTCAACGAAAAACTCCCGAATTAGTTCTGTTATGATTATGCTAGTACTGTAGTGTGCTTGCTTGATGTGATCTCCTACCCTTATTAACGTTCACTCCATTGCTGTCTAATCCAATGCAAGCTGGTTTCACGGGCGCACTCCTTCGAGACCCGGCACTTAAACTAGCCCGGCCGTAACATGCTATACTACGGTAAACAACGTCTTAGGTGTGTTATTTCCGATCGTTCCTACATGTAAAGTATTAGATTATTAGGCATATTAATTTTCAAAAAAAAAAGATTATTAGGCATATTTTTCACAACTAATTTTAGAATATAAATCACAATTACAAGAGTTATGATCATATAAAACTCTAACGTACTAGATGTACTAATCAACACGAACAATGGCAGTACAATCTCTACAACAACCATAGTAAAAAAACATATCAAGCCACAGTGCATGTACTAATCGTCTGTAGCGGAGAAACCGTTGATGCAGAGGTTGAAGAGATCGGTGGAAGAAGATAGCGCGTGATGAAAAACTTGAGCAGTTGCGTGGAGCACTTTCCAAAACCCTTATTCGTCCTCTCACGTACATGAGACGAATGGTTCCGGAAACCTGCCATCCCGTTCGCTGGTGCACGCCGGCGCTTGAGGTGGAGTAGATACGGTGGCGGCGCAAGCCGAGATGTGGCAAAACCCTAGATTGTGTGTTGCATGGTGGAAGGCCGCAGGTTTATATAGCGCAGCTCAGAAAATCCCATACTGGACACAACATGGGCCAAATCCACATCGCGCACGTTCTGATCATTACAGTAGCCCACAATCCGGAAGCGATCCCGAACGACAAACTGTTGACACGTCTGTCAAAACCGTAACAGTTTTCCTTATCAGCAAAAAGATAACCTCGGCCCGAGGCTCATTCCACAAACCGTGGCACGCGCGCGTCGTGATGTGACGAGATGAGCGGGCGATGTCAGAGAAGGAGGAGCGCGCGTGTAACACTTTTCTTCTCACTCTTACAAAGTGGTGAGACACTCCATCTTAATGAGGTGGTGCAACTCTCCTCCAACTTTCCACGTGGGTTAAACTTTAGCTCTCACTTTTTTTCCACACACATGTGAGATGTCATCATCTTGGGTTGCTTCACATATGGGCTTCCACCCACACAGGCTTTGAGATTTGGGGAAAAGCTAAAATCACACATGAGTAATGATTTAGCCCATTATTCCTAACGATCCCCCCACTAGATCTCAAATGCTCATTTGAAGATTTGTCAATCCTCGCTACTTGTTTATATACCGGTATTTTAGTAGAGACTGTTAGGTTAAACTTCTGCCTAGAGTTTTGAGTTACGTCTATCAACAACTTGAACAATGGACGAACCTTGAATTGCAAGTTTGGTGCGATAGATTTCACTCAAAATCATAATCATTACTTGGTTGCCAGTAGCCTATCCATGAGTTTGAAGCATATGCGTCATACTCCCTGGTCTCTTCATAAGTTTACTAGAGATCACCCAAAGTCTCATAAACTACGATGTTTATAATCGAGCTCATATAAGCGTGTTCTTTTAAGAATGCTCTATAGGACAATATCTTTGCTAGTTATAGCCAACAAAAACACATTAAGACATGTTGCCAACCTGCGTTACAGATTTTTTAAGAGTTATGCATCTTCACTAGATAGGGTTACAAATACTCTCCTCAGTCAAACCACTAGTTTGCTCTTTCCTCACAATTCAAGAGGATTGCTGGCATAGGTTTTTCAACCACAAGCAAGTCCATCAAGATCTCACTCAGCCATTCTAACTCAACAGTGGTTGTGTCTAAAACAGTAAGTTCTGCTTCCATGGTTGACCTCGTCAATATGGTCTATCTATGATACCTCCATGATATTGCGTCACCTGCAAGGTTAAACACATACCTGCTTGTGGTGTAGAATTCATAAACATCAGATATCTAGCTTGAATCTATGCTTCAAGCACAGCAGGTTCCTGAATAGTGAATCCCATAGCTCATTGTACACATAGATAGCGCATGACCCTTTCAAGTGCATGCCGATGGTCAATCCCCGGGTTAGACATGAACCTACTCAACTTTCTCATAGTAAAAGAGATATCGGGTCTAGAAGCGCTTGCTAAGTACATGAGAGAACAAACAATTTATGAATATTTCAACTAAGCTGTTGGTTCCTTCTTATTCTTTCGTAATATCAAACTAGGATCATAATGTGTTGGAGAAGCCTTGCTATCAATAAAGCCAAATCATCTCAAGGACTTCTTAACATAATGAGATTGCGTTAAAATAATCCCATTCATGTTCTTAATAAGCCTGGTATTCAGAATCATATCAGCCTCTCCCAGATCTTTCATATCAAAACTGTTTGACGGGAAATGATTGACTTTATTTATCACTTTTATGTTTGTACAGAAGATCAGAATGTTATCCATGTACAGACATAATATAACACTATCGTCCCGATCATGGTGATAGTAAACACAACTATCATCCTCATTAGTGGCAAAGCCAACAGAAAGTAGAGTTCTATCAAACATAATAAGACTTTAACAACTTGCATACCTTTATATCTTCACCCTTTACCACAAACCCATACGGTTGATCCATATAGATCTCCTCTTCCAACTCTCCATTAAGGAAATATGTCTTCACGTCTATTTGATGAACGAGATAAGGGGCAGCCGAGGAAAGTAGTACTCGAATGGTGTTCAGTCTAGCGAAAAGTGAATAGGTAGCAAAGTAATCTTCGCCTTATTTAGATGTGTAGCCCTTTGTGTTGGAGATATGCCCAAGAGGCAATAATAAAAGTGGTTATTATTATATCTTTGTGTTTATGATGAATGTTTACATACCATGCTATAATTGTATTATAAGGAAACACTAATACATGTGTGTTTTGTAAACATAAAAGAGTCCCTAGTAAGCCTCTTGTGGAACTAGCTTGTTGATTAAATGATGATCATGGTTTCCTGATCATGGACATTGGATGTCATTAATAACAAGGTTATATCATTAGGAGAATGATGTGATGGACACACACCCATAGTAAGCGTAGCATAAGATCAAGTCATTAAGTTCAGATTGTAAGCTTTCAAATGCATAGTAACCTAATCCTTCGACCATGAGGTTATGTTAATCACCATCACCGGATGGGTACTTTGATGACATCAAACACCGCTTTGTAACTAGGTGGTTATAAAGGTGTCATTGGGTATTCTGAAAGTATGTGTTGAAGCGCATGGACCAAGATTGGGATTTGTCCATCCATATGACGGATAGATATGCTTTGGGCCCTCTCGGTGGAATGTCATCTAGTTAGCTTGCAAGCATGTGACTAGGTCACAAGGGATGCCATAACATGGAGCAGTAAAGAGTACTTATCGATGAACGAGGAAGAACTAGGTATGGAGATACCGACGATCAAACCTCGGATAAGTAGAATATCGTGTGACAAAGGGAATTGGTTTCGTATGTTAATGGTTCTATCGATCACGAAGTCATCGTTGAGTATGTGGGAGCCGTTATGGATCTCCAGATCCCGCTGATGGTTATTGATCAGAGAGGTGTCTCCATCATGTCTGCATATTCACGAACCGTAGGGTGACACACTTAAGGTTCAAAGTTGTTTTAAGTAGATATGGAATATGCGTTGGAGACCGAATGTTGTTCGGAGTCTCGGATTGGATCCGGGACATCACGAGGAGATCCAGAATTGTCCGGAGAATAAGATTCATATATTGGGGATCATTTTCTAAGTTAGGAAATGTTCCGGAGTATTTGTATGGGGATTCTAGAAGGTTTCGGAATGTTCCGGAAGGTTCTAGAAGGTTTCTTGGAGTTTGCTTGAAAAGCAAGAAAGGATCAAGGAGTCTTTGTGGGGCAAGACACGATTCGTGGGGGAGGAGGATTCCTCCCCCCTCCCAATCCGCCGGCCAAGGAGGGAGGGGAGTCCTACTAGGACTCCCCCTCCCATGGCGCCTCCCTCCTTTAAATAGAGGGGAGGGGGCGCTACCCCCTAGCTCTCTCCCATAACAAACCCTAGCCGCCGCCTCTCTCCTCCTTCACTCTGCTCCGGCTTAGGCGAAGCCCTGCAGAATTCTCTACTCCACCACCACCGCCACACCGTCATGCTTGCGGTAGAATTTTTTTGTTTTCCATGCTACGAACCCATCAGTGGTATCCGAGCCTTGTCTATGCGTAGATCTGTTGCACGAGTAGAACACAATGGTTTTGTGGGCGTTGGTGCTAAATCTTTTGCTTTTGCTTTGTGTACTTTGCATCTTGCGGTATGGTGGGATGAAGCGGCTCGGGCTAACCTTACATGTCATCGCACATGAGACTTGCTCCACGCTTGACGTGTAACTTTCTTTGCACAAGTGGCTTTGCGGGTGTCTGTCTCTCCCATCATAGTATAGATCCAATTTACACTTTGCAATTGATAGCACTTGTATCAACGTTGTGGTTCAGTTTTGTAGGTAAGATCCGTTCTTATTCGGAAGCCCCAAACCACGTAAAACATGCAAAGAAAATTAGAGGCGTCTAACTTGTTTTTGCAGGGGTTTTGTGATGTGATATGGCCATCATGTGATTGTGATTATATTTGATGTATGCAATGATCCTTGTTGTAATATGGCAACCGGAGAACTAATGGTTGTCTTTAATTCTGTTAAGACCTGCGTGTCTATTCATCTTGTAATAGCTTTATTCCAAGTAGTTGTAATAGTTGCTGGTGATGATGGTCAACCATGAAGCGGTAATCGACCTTGACGCAATGCTGGTGATGATGGAGATCATGTCCGTGCTTTGGAGATGGAGATCAAAGGCATAAGAAGAAAGGGCCATATCATATCACACTAATTATGAATTGCCTGTGATGTTAATCCTTTATGCATCTTATATTGCTTAGATCGTGATGGTAGCATTATAAGATGATCCATCTCACTAAATTTCAAGTAATAAAGTGTTCGTCCTTAGTTGGCACCGTTGCTAAGACTCGTCGTCTCGAAGCATCTCGTGATGATCAGATGTGATAGATTCTACGTGTGCATACAATGGGTGCAAGCAGATTTGCACATCGGAAACTAAGGTTAATCTTGACGAGCCTAGCATGTATAGACATGGTCTCGGAACACGGAATACCGAAAGGTAGAGCATGAATCATATAAGTGATATGATGAACATGAAGATTGTTCGCCGATGAAACTACATCTTCTCTCGTGAAGATCGGACTTGGTGTAGTGGACTTGGTTCGTGTAATCACTAAGACAATGTGAGGGATGTTGTTTTGAGTGGGAGTTCACCTAGTTAATTTAAGAATTAAAGTAGAACTCAATTTATCATAAACTTAGTCTAAACTACTTGCAAATTTGTTGTAGATTATGGCGAACCTCTCCATCAATTTCAATGCGTTCCTAGAAAGAAAAAAAAAGAACAATGGAAGCAACTTCACGGACTGGCTCTATGGTCCAAGATTGTCCTCGGGGCTGGTCAGATGACCTATGTGCTCGAAGCACCGCTAGGTGACCCACCTGCAGATGATGCCACCGATGACGTAAAGAATGTTTACGCCACTCGGAAAAATCATTACTCCACAGTTCAGTGTGCCATCCTGTACGGTTTAGAAACGGAGCTCCAGAAGCGTTTTGAGCACCACGACCCGTTCGAGATCATTAAGGAGCTCAAGCTCATTTTTGAGACTCACGCGGCCGTGGAGAGCTATGAGGCCTCCGAAAAGTTCTTTACCTGCAAGATGGAAGAGGAAGCTCATAGCAGCACGTGCTCACCATGTCTGGGCACGCAAACAAGCTCCAAGAGTTGGGGATAACGATTCCTAATGAGTTAGGGATTCACCGTGTCCTCCAATCACTGCCACCGAGTTATAAGAACTTTGTGATGAACTACAATATACACTGCATGAACAAGACGTTGCCTGAACTATCGTCCATGCTGAAAACTGCTGAAGTGGAGATCAAGAAGGAGCACCAAGTGTTGATGGTCAATAAGACCACCAATTTCAAGAAACAGGGCAAGCCTAAGAAAAAGGGAAACTTCAAGAAGGACGGCAAGAAAGCTGCCGCACCTGCTAAGAAGCCCAAGGCTGGTCCTAAGCCTGAAACTGAATGCTTCTACTGCAAGGGTGCTGGTCACTGGAAGCGTAACTGCCCCAAGTACCTGGCAGATCTGAAGAACGACAACATCAAGAAGAAAGGTATATTCAATATACATGTTATCGATGTGTATCTTACTAGTAGTCGTAGTAGTGCCTAGGTATTTGATACTGGTTCGGTTGCTCATATTTGTAACTCGAAACAGGAGCTGCGGAATAAACAAAGACTGGCAAGAGACGAGGTGACGATGCGTGTTGGAAATGGCTCCAAGGTTGATGTGATCGCCGTCGGCACGCTCCCTCTACGTCTACCTTCGGGATTAGTTTTAAATTTAAATAATTGTTATTTGGTGCCTGCGTTAAGCATGAACATTATATCTGGATCTTGTTTATTGCGAGACGGTTACTCTTTTAAGTCTGAGAATAAAGGTTGTTCGATTTATATGAGTAATATCTTTTATGGTAATGCACCTGAGATGAATGGTTTATTCTTATTGAATCTCGATAGTAGTGATACACATGTTCACAACATAGATGCTAAACGAATAAAATTGAATGATAATTCTACATACATGTGGCAATCTGCCTTGGTCACATTGGAGTGAAGCGTATGAAGAAACTCCATTCTGATGGACTTCTTGAATCACTTGATTTTGAATCACTTGAAAGATGCGAAGCATGTCTAATGGGAAAAATGACTAAGACTCCATTCTCTGGAATAATGGAGCGAGCTACAGACTTATTGGAAATAATACATACCGATGTGTGCGGTCCAATGAGTGTAGCGTCGCGTGGTGGATATCGTTATGTTCTCACTTTCACGGATGACTTAAGTAGATATGGGTATGTCTACTTTATGAAACATAAGTCCAAAACTTTCGAGAAGTTTAAGGAATTTCAAAGTGAAGTGGAAAATCATTGTAACAAGAAGATTAAGTTTCGTATTCGACCATGGAGGTGAATATCTGAGTTATGAGTTTGGCATGCATTTAAAGAAATGTGGAATACTTTCAGCTGACACCGCCGGGAACACCACGGCAGAATGGTGTGTCCGAACGTCGTAATCGAACTCTCTTAGATATGGTTCGGTCTATGATGTCTCTTACAGATTTACCACTATCGTTTTGGGGCTATGCATTAGAGACAGCATTCACTTTAAATAGGGCACCATCTAAATCCGTTGAAATGACCTTTTAATTGTGGTTTGGTAAGAAACCTATGTTGTCGTTCCTTAAAGTTTGGGGTTGCGAAGCGTATGTAAAGAAGTTACAACCTGATAAGCTTGAACCCAAAGCGGAGAAATGCGCCTTCATAGGATACCCTAAAGAAACAATTGGGTATACCTTCTATCATAGATCCGAAGGCAAAGTTTTCGTTGCCAAGAATGGATCCTTTCCTGAGAAGGAGTTTCTCTCGAAAGAAGTGACTGGAAGGAAAGTAGAACTCGACGAGGTTATTGAACCTTCTCTCGGAGTTGAGAGTAGTGCAGCACCGGAAGATGTTTTTGTGCCGCCTGCACCAATTAGAGAGGAAGCTCATGATGGTGATCATGAAACTTCGAACGAAGTTGCTACTGAACCTCGTAGGTCAACGAGGGTTCATACCACTCCTTAGTGGTATGACTCTGCCTTGAACGTCATGTTGGTGGACAACATTGATGACCCTGCGACGTATGAAGAAGCTATGGTGCGCCTAGATTCTGACAAATGGCTAGAAGCCATGAAATCCGAAATGGGATCCATGTACGAAAACCAAGTATGGACTTTGGTGGACTTACCGGATGGCCGTAAGGCTGTCGAGAACAAATGGATTTTCAAAACAAAAACAGATGCTGATGGTAATGTTACTGTCTATAAAGCTCGACTTGTCGTGAAAGGGTTCCGACAAATTCAAGGAGTTGACTACGATGAGTCTTTCTCACCAGTAGCGAAGCTAAAGACTGTGAGGATTTTGTTAGCAATTGCTGCATATTTCGATTATGAGATTTGACAGATGGATGTCAAAACAGCGTTCCTTAATGGTGACATTGAGGAAGAGTTGTATATGGTACAACCCAAGGGTTTTGTCGATCCTAAAGATGCTGACAAGGTATGCAAACTTCAGCGCTCCATTTATGGATCAAGCAAGCATCCCGAGTTGGAATCAACGTTTTGATAAAGTAATCAAAAACTTTGGATTTATACAAACTTATGGAGAAGCTTGTATTTACAAGAAAGTGAGTGGGAGCTCTGTAGCATTCCTAGTACTATATGTAGATGACATATTGTTGATTGGGAATGATATAGAACTTCTTAATAGCGTCAAAACCTATTTGAATAATAGTTTTTCAATGAAGGATCTTGGCGGAAGCATATATTCTAGGCATCAAGATTTATTGAGATAGATCAAGACGCCTAATAGCGCTTTCACAAAGTACATACTTAGACAAAGTTCTAAAGAAGTTTAGAATGGAAGAGAGCAAGAAAGGGTTCGTGCCCATGTTGTCAGGTAAGACCTTGAGTAAGACTCAAAGTCCGGCTACGGCAGAAGATAGAGAAAAGATGAATAATATTCCCTATGCCTCGGCCATAGGTTCTATCATGTATGCCATGCTGTGTACAAGACCGGATATAGCACATGCTGTTAGTTTGACTAGCAGATATCAAAGTGATCCTGGAATGGAACACTGGACAGCGGTCAAGAATATCCTAAAGTACCTGAATAGGACTAAGGATATGGTTCTTTCTTATGGAGGTGATGAACATCTTGTTGTAAACGGTTACACTGATGCTAGTTGGAACACCGATCCAGATGACTCGAAGTCACAGTTTGGATACGTATTTATTTTGAATGGTGCTGCAGTGAGCTGGAGGAGTGCCAAGCAAAGCGTTGTGGCAAAATCTTCAACTGAATCGGAATACATAGCTACTTCGGAGGCTGCACAAGAAGCCATATGGATGAAGGAGTTCATTACTGAACTTGGCGTGGTTCCCAGTGTGTTGGACCTGATGGCCATCTACTGTGACAACACAGGTGCCATAGCTAATGCACAGGAGCCAAGGTCACATAGCAAGCTAAAGCACATCAAGCTACGTTTCCATGCTATTCGCGAGTATGTCCGAGATGGTGACATAAAGATTTGCAAAGTACACACTGATCTGAATGTGGCAGATCCATTGACTAAACCTCTCCCTAGAGCAAAGCATGACCAACACCAGAACGCCATAGGTGTTAGGTATATTACCATGTAATCTAGATTATTGACTCTAGTGCAAGTGGGAGACTATTGGAGATATGCCCAAGAGACAATAATAAAAGTGGTTATTATTATATCTTTGTGTTTATGATGAATGTTTACATACCATGCTATAATTGTATTATAAGGAAACACTAATACATGTGTGTTTTGTAAACATAAAAGAGTCCCTAGTAAGCCTCTTGTGGAACTAGCTTGTTGATTAAATGATGATCATGGTTTCCTGATCATTGGGAGATGTTGGATGTCATTAATAACAAGGTTATATCATTAGGAGAATGATGTGATGGACACACACCCATAGTAAGCGTAGCATAAGATCAAGTCATTAAGTTCGTATTGCTGTAAGCTTTCAAATGCATAGTAACCTAATCTTTCGACCATGAGGTTATGTTAATCACCATAACCAAATGGGTACTTTGATGACATCAAACACCGTTTCGTAACTGGGTGGTTATAAAGGTGTCATTGGGTATTCTGAAAGTATGTGTTGAAGCGCATGGACCAAGATTGGGATTTGTCCATCCATATGACAGATAGATATGCTCTGGGCCCTCTCGGTGGAATGTCATCTAGTTAGCTTGCAAGCATGTGACTAGGTCACAAGGGATGACATAACATGGAACGAGTAAAGAGTACTTATCAGTAACGAGGAAGAACTAGGTATGGAGATACCGACGATCAAACCTCGGATAAGTAGAATATCGCGTGACAAAGGGAATTGGTTTCGTATGTTAATGGTTCTATCGATCACGAAGTCATCGTTGAGTATGTGGGAGCCATTATGGATCTCCAGATCCCGCTGATGGTTATTGATTGGAGAGGTGTCTCCATCATGTCTGCATATTCACGAACCGTAGGGTGACACACTTAAGGTTCAAAGTTGTTTTAAGTAGATATGGAATATGCGTTGGAGACCGAATGTTGTTCGGAGTCTCGGATTGGATCCGGGACATCACGAAGAGATCCGGAATTGTCCGGAGAATAAGATTCATATATTGGGGATCATTTTCTAAGTTAGGAAATGTTCCGGAGTATTTGTATGGGGATTCTAGAAGGTTTCGGAATGTTCCGGAAGGTTCTAGAAGGTTTCTTGGAGTTTGCTTGAAAATCAAGAAAGGATCAAGGAGTCTTTGTGGGGCAAGACACGGATTCGTGGGGGGAGGAGGATTCCTCCCCCCTCCTAATCAAGGGCCAGGAGGAGGGAGTCCTACTAGGACTCCCCCTCCCATGGCGCCTCCCTCCTTTAAATAGAGGGGAGGGGGCGCCACCCCCTAGCTCTCTCCCATAACAAACCCTAGCCGCTGCCTCTCTCCTCCTCCTTCTCTCTGCTCCGGCTTAGGCGAAGCCCTGCAGAATTCTCTACTCCACCACCACCACCACACCGTCGTGCTGCTGGGATTCCGTGGAGAAGATCTACTACCTCCGCTTCTTTGAACGGGAGAGGAAGGTCTGCTTCGACTCGACGTGTGACCAATCATGGAAGCGCCGCTTAACGCGGGCCGGAAGGATCGTACACACGATCTTGAGATCGGCAAGTGATCGACTACATCAACCCCGAGATCAAATCTCGTAACGCTTTCGGATCTACGAGGGTTAGTACAGATATATCTCGTTGCACATGTCTAATAGATTAGATCTTGGCTTTTATCTAGATTAGATCTGGGTTTTGTTCGTTCTTGCGGTAGAAATTTTTTGTTTTCCATGCTACGAACCCATCACTTTGCTACAAGCCGTGTCTTGTACTTCTCAATAGTACCATGATGCCTACAACCCACAGATTTACAACCAAGCCTTGGGGTGAGGTCACATCATATTTGCAGCAAGTTTCAATCCATCACATCATGAGATCGAGCCCGTCTCCCGCACAATACCTTTCTCTTTTTTCCTTTAGTAACCAATTGATAGGAAGGCCCCGGTGGCCAGCCTCTGTCTTCACCACCTCAACACTAGGCTGGTCCAGTCAGTGCTTGTCCCACTAGACAACGACTATGGCTAGGTCTGTCCCTGTAATAGAAGTATTTTCCAGCTTTATCCAATTAACACAAATGAAAATAATGATTTTAAATGAGTAAATTCATATGTTTTAACTTCATAATCATATCAAAATGTTTTATATACGTTTCTTGATCAGAAATATACAAGGATTAATAATATGCCATTGAAAACTATTTTTGGACAAATAAAATTTAGAAATTGTTCTAATTCAATAAAAGTGTTTTTTCTTAATAAATTCATAACTTTAGTTTAGTAAATCAGAAGTCGACAAATAATATATCTAAATCGATCGGTGCAACGAGCACTTTCCAACTATGCAATCCATACTTGCAATTGCACCAGGTATCATGGAGAACTTGAATAACTAGAACTATTTATGCAAGAAAATATGGTGAATAAAATTAGAAAATGATTATTTATTGCTGATAATTCTTCACCAATGTATTTCCATGATATACCATGCAATTGTGCATCATATCATAGTATGTTTTGCTTCTTGCATATGCTTCATATGATTGCATATTTATTTATCACGGTCCCTTGTGTGTTTGGTTTTTATCCGGATAGACGCTGAACAAGGAGGATATCCAGAGTCCAGTGAGTACTACCCGGAACCTAGTTACTTCACCCCTGAGTTCCCGGACAAGAATTTTTCTGCTTGCATTTACATTAATAGCACATATGCCTCTATATTTGTGCTTGCATTATGTGTCTTGTTTCTATGTCGAGTTGTGATCCCAAGTGCTGCATATCCTTTAATTTTTAGTCCCACTATAAAGCTTATTCATCTATCCTATCAGATGCTACTATAGGAGTTGATTGAGCTAAGTGAGTCGTAGAACTACATGTGTAGACTTTCTAAGATTCTGAGTTGGATAATGAGATACCACAAACAACTAAATTATGTAGTAACGGATAACTAAATAAAGAGCCACTGGTGAGAAATATATGATATTCTGCTTTTATCCACTCACTTGTGTGAAGTAGGACCTGAGTACTTGATGCATGTTTATTGATTATCGCACTATCCACATGCGGGAGACTTTAAAGGATCCCCATTGGCATGATCTAATTCATAACTTGTTTTGGGGATATAATTAGTTTAGGGCTTTACTATTATCCTGTACGTATACCATGATTTAATGTTTTATTTACTACTTACTCTAGGAGCGTTTACTACTATGATGTTTTGGACTATGCCAGTTTTATGCCGTGTGGAAAAGCCTAGACACACTTTGGGTTCCCAGTCTTTTTCAGCCGTTGCCACAAATCCTGGGTCTATTTTAGAGCCTGGCTGATTTCGTTGTGGGTAGTTTAGTGGGGTGTCCTCCTAAAAACCTTTGGATTTTGTTATTACTCTGTCGTGATACCTCTTTTCTTTTATTTGTTTTTTTCCCAAGGTTGAGCATGTGTATATTGCTATTTGTGCATCGTGCGGGGTAAATCTTTTTAAAAAGTCATGTCCGCGGTTATGGACTACTTGGAGCACAGTTTCTCAATCATAGACAACTCAAAATAAAGTAATACTTTAAACTCGACTAAATCTTTCTAGTAAATAGTGCAAGTCTCATGGAATGATCAATAAAATTTCAAACAGGTTGGACATCTTTTGTCTTTTTGTTCGGTAAGCGAGAAGGAGGATAGGATATACTTTACTTTATGTTATCTATATCTATTGGTTCTAAAAAGTGCTCTCTAGTCTATATCTGGTTAGACGAGTGCTACCGTGTGTTTCAATAGAACTGTCTAGTTATTTTAACTTTTGCGGCAATTCTGTCAACCCAGTCATCCATTTAGATGCATAAAGACTTGTTGGGTACCTTAGGTCTCACACTTGGATTTTTTTCAAATTGTCAATCTTAACCGTATGGAGGGTACTTTGTCGATGAATCAGACGATGGAGGCGTCGTCCCCCTTGAGTACATAGTTTGGGATTAGCGATCCTTGAGATCTGTGGTATGACATTTGCTTTGTTCCAGGCATATTACGCCATATTTGTATCTTAATCCGTACTCGGATTTGTGCTCCCGCTTCCGCAGGATGTTTGGTGGATGATCTATGAGGTCATGTGACATACTATGTGTTGGGTTCGTAGCATAGAAAACAAAAATTTCCTATGATGTGAACATCTAAGCACCAATATATATCTGCCTAGATACAATCAACGAGTGGATATATATCTATAGAGAACATACCCTTGAAGATCGACAAAGCATTGTTAACGAAACTGATTTCATGGTTGATGTAGTCGTATACTTGCCGATCTCAAGATCGTGATGAAGTCCAGCGAGTCCAGCACCAATACGTCCGGCAGGTCTAGCACCAGCAAGTCTAGCACCGTAAAGTAGTGGTGCATCCGTGATCGCACACACGTCCAGTACCCCGACAACCTCGGTACCTCGCTCCCGCAAAGTAGCGGAAGCAGCAACTCCTTTCTAGATAAAGCCACCAGGAACATGTATCTCACTAATCTGAGACCATGGGGAATAATTTCTAGAGGGGGAGAGAGATCCTTCACGAGGAGGTGTGAGAGTGGAGGAGGAGGAGAGGGGCTCCTTTTATAGGAGGAGGGGAAACCCCCGTGGCTACATGCACATGCGATGGTGTGCCCCACCTCTCCCTCCATAATGGTGAGTGGATCTTCCACTTAACCCACTCCCATTAAAACTAACTCCACTCACTTTGCATTAATTTTCTACCAAATTTAATGCAAGCTCTCATTAAATAAAACTATTTTATTTATTTTATTAAGAATTTTGTTAATTATTTTAATTAATAAACATTCACATAAAACCCCTGCACCATTTCAATATCACATGTAGAACCAATTTCTGCAATTTCACCTGAAACAATTCTGGTTCCCATCGAAATGATTCCAGCGCTTTCTTAAATCTTTATCTAAAACATATTTGCTCAAAATGGTGTTGGTATCCCTTAAGTGTGTCACACTGTTCGTGAATAATGCAGACATGATCGAAATCCCTCTTCGATCAATAATCAGCAGCGGGACCTGGAGATCCGTATGGACTCCCACACATTCAACGATGACTCTAGTGATCATGTGAACCTGCTTTAATGTCATAACTAAATCCCTTTGTCTCACGATATATTACATGTCTGAGATTCGAACATCAGTATCTCAATACCTAGTTTGATCTCGTTACCGACATGCACTCTTTTCTTGTTCCCGTGATATAACATTCTAGTGATCACATCACTTTCTTGCAAGATATCTCAATGTAATATCATCGAGAGGGTCCTGAGTATATCTATCCATCATCAGGATGGACAAATCCTACTCTTGATCCATGAGCCTCAACATAACACTTTTCAGAGTACCCAAACCCACCTTTATAGTCACCCTATTATGGTGTGACGTTTGATGTTATCAAAGTACTCTTCCAGTGTTAGCAATTAACATGATCTCATGGTCTAAGGACTAAGATTACTTCATATGATGTTATAGAAATATAAACATAATATCTTTGATTGTAATCTTATACTTTGGATGAATGTTCATCACATCATTCCACCAATGTTGTGACCTTATTATTAACAACATCCAATGTCCATTATCTAGAAACCTTGATCAACTTGTTAATCAACGAGCTAGTTTATAAGAGAGGCATAACTAGGAACCCTTTATTTTGTTTATTAAACATACATGTATTAACGTTTCCAATTAATACAATTATAGCATACAAAATAAACTTTTATCATAAATAAGGAATAAGATAATAATCACTTTATTATTGCCTCTTGAGCATATTCCCTTCAGTCTCCCACTTGCACTAGAGTCAATAATCTAGTGTGTAGACTTGTGCATTCAACACCTATAGCTTTCTGCTGTTGTATATACGTGTTTTCTAGTGGTTAACATAATCTCCGGATCTGACATTTTCAGGTCCGTGTGTATTTGCATGTCTTTGCGTCTCTACGCATCACTCATTCTGTAATGAGATGACATTTTATAAATTTAGTCCTTTGGTGAGACCTTTAGTTCCTTTGGGTTAAAACATGTTGATAGTATTGTCGTACAATATATCTTCATAGTATTAGCCCATTGCAAACCACACCTAGTTTGATAACAAACTACTTAACCAAATTCCCTCCTTTGCTGCTACTATAGCAGTCATATACTTAGCCTTTTATTGTAGTATCCATCATAATGTATCAACTTTGGAACTCACCCAAATCCATCATGGAACCTGCCTTCCATTACATTGGGCCACCCATAGTTTAAATTGAGATAAATTTAATTTGTATCTTGTGACAAACTAGTACCAATGTAACACCTTACAATGAACTACTTTTAACTATCTGTCACTTATACATGATATATTATTAGTTCTTCCAAAGCTCATAAGAATATCTTTACTATCGCCCAATGATCATCTTATGAATCATTCTGGTATATGCACATAACATTTAGAGCATTGGACATATCTGGATATGTACATATCATGGTATACTTTATTGATCAAAATATCCATGTGATTTCACTCACCAAGTGTCTGTACACTCGAATTTTGATTCAACCTTTTCCATGCAGCAAGAACCTTTCTTATTGTTTCCATATTGAACCCTTTCAATATATCATATATGTACGTCTGGCACAACCATATTAGCACCTCAATCAATCCATATAGATATTGATGCCAAATATTACGGTTTTGCCCAATTCTTTTATCAAAATCCAATTTTAATGAAATTCTTAACTTGTGTCAATAAAAGATACATCATTTCCAATCAACAATATGTACTCTACATAATGTATTAGAAATATGTCTTAGCGCTCTCACTTAATTTCTTGCAAATGCAAGCATCTTCATTGTCTCTGATGAAATTAAACTCTTTTAACATTTTCATCACGGTGAAGATTCCAACTCCACTATGCTCACTTCAACCATTGAAGTTTGCAGGCCCTTTTAGCATCCTTTGAATTAACAAAACCCTTCGGACCGTGTCATGTACATGTCCTAGGTAACCATTCTATTAGAAGAATATTGTTTTGTTTGTTCAACTACCATATACCAAATTATATGTAGTGGTTGCTACATTAATCCGTCAAGACTAAATATCGCTATGAAAGATTAAATCTTGTCATAGTCAACTCCTTGAACATTGTCGTAAACTTCTTCTGACATGTCGATTATTTCATAGATGTCAAACATCCATGTCTATTTCTTTATAGATCCAAATACGACTGGTAAGCTTCATGCCTTTTCGGAGGGTCTTCTAAGTTCAAAAACTTGATTTCTCGTGTATGGATACTATCACGGATTTTATGACTTCTAGTCATTTTATGGAGTTAGGGCCCATCATCGCTTCTTTGCATGCAGTCGATTCATCATTGTGAAAACAATAACGACTTCAGTTTCAAATCTTACTATTTGATTCTTACCGACCCACAAGGTTCAATAGGAACTCTAATCTCCTAGATTACAACCTTTGTAATCACAGGAGCCATGAGCATTTTAGCCGCCTCCGGGACACTTTCCGGCACTGCTCTACTTAGCACATGTTGCTTAGGTTCATCAACCTAATCAAAGTTCTATTGTCCTCCCACTTAACTTTTGTGAAAATTTCTTCTTTGAGAAACTTCACGTTCCAAGCGACAAACTCTTTTGTCTTTGGTGTCATGGAGGAATACCCAACAAATTCTTTGGGATAACCTACAAAGACGTTCTTATTCGACTTTGGTTGTAAACATTTTACTTATGCATAGAGTACCAAAATTTAAGAAAAGACAACTCGGGTTTTATCCCAAACCATAACTCATATGGTGTCATTTCAACGGATTATGATGGTGCTCTTTTCAGTGTAAAAGCGCTAGTCTCTAAAGCTTTAATCCTTAAAACATAATGGCAGTTTTATAAATGACACCTTTGATCTTACCATGTCAAACAAGGTTCGATTTCATCTCTCAAACACTCTATACTCCTATGGTTTATCGAGAAATGCAAATCCATGGAACAATTCCTCATATCTTAGGTGTTTTGCTAAACATGTAACTAAAATATCTTCCTTTATGATCGAATCATAAACTCTTTATTTTCTTGTTACGATGATTTTCCACTTCATCTTAAAAGTCTTTGAACAATTTTTAAATGTTTCATACTTCTTCCTTATAAGTAAATATACAGATATATTCACTCATTTCTGGAGAAAGTATATGAATATAAAAGACGCACCACACATGGCTACACATAATGAACTATATACATCAACATGCATAATTTCCAATAAGTTAGTCACCCATTCCTCTTTGGCCTATGACCTGAGTTTCAATTATCTCGAGGAAAGTCTCACAAGCGTCATTTGACCAAAATCAAAGACTCCAAAAATCCATCAACATGCAGTTTCTTCATGTTTTCTTTCCAATATAATTTAAACGGTGATGTCACTTCGTAAGTGATCTTTCAATCATTTGTCTTGCAACATTTTAGCATTAGTTTTTATGGATGTGATTTCTCCAACTAGACTTGTAAAAGTTCATTCGTCTTCTATGTAATACGGTAATTATTTGAACAACCATTGTTCTCATAATACCGAAACAAAATAAAAATTATTTAAACAAACCTTGAAGGCAAGCTTTGATGCCAACAAGAAACACAATAACACTTTATTTGTTTTATGATGAACATCATTGAAAGAACATTTCATGGTTCCCTATGTTTTGAGTGTTAGATAACAATACCGTGGAGTTTTCTCATGTGTGCTAAGTGTGCAGGGAATGTTTTTGTGTTTGGGGGACCAGATTATCCGCCCCTATCAAGGGCCGAATAATCCGGCCTAACTCATTTGACAAAGGCTGGCTTGGCGCGTCACTCTGTCAAGGGTCGGATTTTCTCCCGGAAAATCTGAACAGGGGCGAATTTTCTTCCCCAGACCGAATAATCCGACCCTCGCCTTGGGCCGGATAATATGGCCCCCAGAAGACGATCAAAGGCAGCCAAGGCGTGACGCTGTGAGTGGGTTCGGATTTTCTCCCGGAAAATCTGAACAGGGGCGGTTTTTCCTTCCCTGGCCGGATAATCCGTCCCTCGCATGGGGCCGGATAATTCGGCCCCCAAGAGGCGCTCAAGGGCAGGCTCGGCGCGTCGCTCTGAGTGGGGGCGGATTATTTGCCGGATAATCCGAGTTTGGGCGGAGTTTTCCCCAGGCCGGATAATCTATCCCTCACTTGGGCTGGATAATCCGGCCCCAAATGGCTCCAACGGCTCAGTGGGTGTAGGGGGTATAAAAGCCCCTTCATCCCCTCCATTTAGAAATCTTGATTCACTCGAAAATTTCCAGACCTATTGCAAGTGCTCTCTCTAGATCTCCCACTTCAACCACCCGAAGGCTTCGATCTTTGGGGGCATTGAAGGAGGAGACAATCTACATCGTCATCACGAATCAAGCACATCAACTCCTCTCCATTCACTTGGAGAAATCCCCGATCTAGTATTCTCGTTAATATCTAGATCTCATGTTTTGTTATTGATAACTTGTTCTTGTGGCAGCTTGTTGTCATTACGGGAGCCTCCAATTTGGTTGTGGAGTTGTGCCCCGCTAGTTGTGTAAAGGCGCCGATTCCCGCCTCGAAGGGTTTCTATAGTGGAAAGGTGGATCAGGCCTTTGGTGGTGGGATCCATCGGAGAACAGGGTGAGGCCTATTGTGGCGTGGTGGTCTTAGTACCGCCCACCCCTCCAACGCAGATGTACTTCCCTTAACAAGGAAGGAACTGCGGTAAAACAAATCCTGTGTCTCCGCGTGCTCCACTACGGTTTACTCGTTCCTCTTTCTCACTTGCCTTTACTCGCTAGTAGTTAGGTTTGCATATAGGGAAATTCTATATAATAGCTATCTAGAGAATTTACCTTTTGTGTTAAGCCTAAAATTGAAAAAGCATTAAAATTTGACGTAGCACCTATTCACCCCCTCTAGGTGCCCATACGATCCATTTTAATTGGTATTAGAGCCCCGACTCTTTATTCAGGCTTAACTGCCTAAGAGAAGTATGGGTACTAAGGAGAATGGGAATGATGTTGTGGACAAGGTCACAATGGATGACCTCAAGACGTTGGAAACAACCTTGTTGAAATCCTTTGAGACCAAGATGGAGGAGATGCAACAAATGATTGCTCGCCCCACATCATTCGCAGCCCCATCTCCATCTTCCTCTGGGGCTTCCACTCCATCATCCAAGGATAAGGCTAACACCGGATCTAAGGAAGTTGAAGTGGTAGGTGAAAAACATAATGGTTCCACCTCCAAGAAGGGAAGTGGTAAGGAGGACTATAGTGAGGTCCATCACCTATATTATCCCGACCCACCTATCCCACATCCTCATATAAATAATAGGGGTGATCCACCCAAACTTACTACATCTTCATTCAATCAATGGCAATTCTTAATGAAGTCTCATGTATGCAGTTCGTTAATTGAACTTTGGAGAATTATCGAAGATGGTCTTCATATTGGAGATCACACCAACTTGACAAGAAGAGAAGTTGTGGATAGCCAATTGAATGCAACGGCTCTCCACATGATATAGCTCGGAGTGGGTCCCAAGGACATGCCCTTCATTGAGCATCTCAACACGGCTAAAGAAGCTTGGGATGCTCTCACCGACCTCTTTATTGGAAATGAAAGCATGAGGAGGAATAGGTATGATGCCCTTAGTAATGAAGCTGAAGGATTCTACATGTTGGATGGTGAAAACCATGAAGATATGTATAGAAGACTCAAGGGCATGGCAACAACATTTAGAAAGCATGGAGCCACTCACATTGATGATGCTTGGATAAAAAGGAAATACGTGAGTGCTCTAATGCCTTTTGAGCCAACGGACTTGAAGAGCTTGGAAGGTAGACATAACTACCATCAATTAACTTCCAATGAAGTCATGCAAGAAATGGCACCATTCAAGGTTGCAGCTAAGAACACGGAAGATGTCCGTGCCCGATCCATTGGAATGCAAAAAGGGGTCAATGTTTCTCTAAAGGCAAATGTTGTTGAGCAAGATGAGAATGAAAGAGGTTTCGAAGGTGTCTCCATGGACTGCCCCGAGGAAGTTCAGTGTGCTCATGGTGAGTACATGGCGTTCTATGCAAGGAACTTTTGGAAGGATCCAGCCAAGGCCAAGTTGGAACTCGAGCGCAAGAATGGGTCAAGTGGAAGAAGAGAGAATGGCCCAAAACTGAGAACATGCTACATTGTGGAGATAGGCTACACTTTGTGGCTGAGTGTCCATATCAAAATAGAGAAGACAATGGTGGAAGACTCATCCTTAAAGAAAAATCAAGGGCACCTAGAAAGAAGCCATTTATCAAAAAGAATGGCCCTTACAAGAAACAACCCAAGATTGTGTTGGTGGCACAAGAAGAATATTCCACTGCAAGTGAAGATGAAGAGATGAAGATAGTACTCGTGAGGTGGCTACTATAGCCACCACATCTACTCCATCATCACTCTTCAACTCTCCAAACGAAAACGCCATCAACAACAATGCCACTTGCCTTATGGCGAGAGGGTCCGAGGTATCATCTTCTATTTCTTCGATTCCTAAGACTAACATAAATATGGATATGGATGATCATACTAGTCTTAAGATAAAAGAAGAAGTTATTGCTTTGGACACCTTTTTGACTAACTTGTAAGGTGAGCACAAACTTCATTTTGATGCTCTTATGAGCCAACTTGCTCAATCCGAAGATCTTCTAGAAGAAAAGGGCAGAATTAAAAGAGAAGATGCCTTGGAGATAGCCTCCTTGAAGAATGCCTTGGAAGAAGAAGAGGAAGCTCGAGTATCCTTGGAAGAGATACTTGAGTCAATTGAAGAGTCTCATGAAGAGGTTGTTGCTCAGCTCATTAAAGAATGTGACAACGCTCTTGCTAAGGTAAAGAAATTAAAAAAGGAAAAGATTGAATTTGGGGCTGCTCATGCTAGACTCTTGGAGAAGTTTGAGAAACTTGACATTGCTCACAAGGCTTTGGAGAGTGAACATTCTACTTTAAATGAGTCTCATGACCAGCTCCAAACTCAATTGGACAAGCATGATATGCCTAGCACCTCCACACCATCTTGTGGACAAGTAGAACTTGCAAAGGGATATCAACACAAAGGTAAAGAAGTTCTAGATGAGGTTCTTAGCAAGCAAAGAACAAACAATGGAAAAGAGGGTCTTGGTTATATTCCCAAGACAAAGAACAACAACAAGAAGAAGAAGAGCAAGACTGCTCAACCAAAGACTAGCACCACCACTAATGACAAGTCTAATTATGATGGTTTTGCAGGGGCTAACAATCCTAACTATGAGTTATATCGTGATTATTATGGTGATGTTTATGCTAGTTATTTAGGGCTTAATGATTGTTACATTCCTTGGTCTATTTGGGTCCCCAAGACCCTTGTCACTAAGACGAGAGGACCCATTGAAAAATGGGTACCTAAAAGCAAGAAGTAACATTCTTGTAGGGCTATGCTTCCGGTGGCTCTAAATGGGTACTCGATAGCGGGTGCACAAGTCATATGACCGGAAGCAAGGAGATCATCACGGAGATGCGGCCAAATCATGATCATATAACCATCTCCTATGGTGACAAGTCAAAATCTGAGGTATTGGGTCTCGGCAAAGTTATGGTTGCTCACGATATCTCTCTCGTGGACGTCATGCTTGTTGAGACCCTCGGTTACAATTTACTTTCAGTTTACACCCTTGGTAAGATGGGCTTTGTAGTTTTTATTGATGCTGATTTGGTGGTACTCTTGTGGAGCAAGTCTCTAAAATTCGCTTTCGTGGGATATGTCGAAAATTACCTGTACGTGGTGGACTTCTCGGGGAAAACCACTACAGGACCGATGTGTCTTTTTGGAAAGGCTGACGCGGGTTGGTTATGGCATCGCCGACTAGCCCACGTCAACATGAGAACTTTGCAAAGTCTCCACAAGGGTGGCCACATCCTTGGACTAAAATAAAATGTTTCCTTTGCCAAAGATCGTGTTTGCAGGGCTTGCGTTGAAGGGAAAATGCATGACTCTCCCCATCGAAGGAAGACTATTATTTCGTCAAAGAGGATCTTGGAGCTGCTTCATGTGGACCTCTTTGCACCTGCATCACATGCAACCCTTGGTGGGAAGAAGTACTGCCTTGTGATTGTTGATGATTACTCAAGATACACTTGGGTCTATTTCTTCAAGTTGAAGAGCGAGACTCAACAAACGGTCATCGACTTTGCCAACAAGGTTCAACGTCAACACAATGTCCCTATATTGGCAATAAGGAGTGATAACGGCTCCGAGTTCAAGAACTACACCTTAAATGAATTCCTAAGTGAAGAGGGGATAAGACATCAATATTCCACTGCGTACACCCCTCAACAAAATGGTGTTGCCGAGAGGAAGAACCGGACCCTAATGGATATGGCAAGGTCTATGCTAGCTGAATTCAAGTCTCCATATAACTTCTGGGCTGAAGCAATCTTTACCGCTTGTCATTCATCCAACCGGTTATACCTCCGTAAAATCTTGGACAAGACTCCGTATGAAATACTTACCGGTAACAAGCCAAACATCTCATACTTTCGGGTATTTGGGTGTAAGTGTTTCTTTCTCATCAAAGGAGTTTGTTTATCTAAATTTGAGTCTAAGGCTTTAGAAGGTATTTTTGTTGGTTATGGTGTTGAATCCCACACTTATAGAGTCTACAATAAGCTCTCCGGAACTGTTGTAGAATCTTGTAGTGTGGTGTTCGAAGAAAATGATGGCTCCCATGCGGGGCAAGTTGATTTTTGTGATGCAGATGTTGAAATACCCCAAGATACCATAAGAAGAATGGGCGTGGGATTTTTCCGCCCCATTGAGGAACCTCTTGTGGCGGATCAGGAAGGACAATGCTCTACTCATGTAGAGCCCTCATCTACACAGACACAATATGCTCCAACCACGGGAGAAACTTCTACACCAACTCCTCCAAATGCTGAAGGTCAACATGGTCCTGAATGCTCCAGGCCGGATTATCCGGTCGACACCGGATTATCCGGCCCTCACTCCACTAGCGACCAAACTGATCATCATGTCGAAGAAACAACTGCAAGTCCCAGGCTAGATTTTCTGGCTGCCCCCGGATTATCCGGCCACTCACCAATTCGAGAAAGTCCCAGTCAAGCTAGTGAAGATGCTTCAGGATCTCCCAGGCCGGATTATCCGGCCCCACACACTGCCGGATTATTTGGCCCTGAAACTCCTGATGATCATTAGCCTCCTGTTACGGCTGTTGATCCACTTCAAGGGCAAGGTTCATCATCTCCTACTACTACTAATCAAGCTACTGATCAAGGCCAAGCAAATGATTCCAACAAAGACTCAAATGATGAAACTATTCCACCAAGAGACAACAAGCTTATTGAACTTCGCCGCAAGGCTCGTGCCGATAGGAATCTTGAGTTAAGGGGACATGCTCTTGACAATGTTGTAGGTGATCTTCGACGAAGGGTTTCCACAAGAAGGGAGTTGGAAAGTTTCGGTGAGCATCAAGACCACATCTCAATGGTGGAATCCAAGAAAGTGTTTGAAGCTCTTGAAGATCCGGACTGGGTTGTTGCTATGCATGAAGAGTTGAATAACTTTGAACACAACAAGGTTTGGAAACTAGTGGAGAAGCCCAAGGATTGCCGCAATGTTATCGGCACTAAATGGATATTTAAAAACAAGCAAGCTGAGAATGGCATTGTTGTGAGGAACAATGCAATACTCGTGGCACAAGGCTACTCCCAAGTTGAGGGCATTGACTTCGGCGAGACCTATGCTCCCGTGGCTCGTCTTGAGTCCATCCATATCCTTCTTTCTTATGTTGCTCTTAATAATTTTAAATTACAGCAAATGGACATTAAGAGTGCGTTTCTTAATGGTCCTCTACATGAGTTGGTATATGTAAAGCAACCCCCGGGATTTGAGGATCCTAACTTCCCGAACCATGTCTACAAACTCGATAAGGTACTCTATGGCCTTAAACAAGCCCCAAGTGTGTGGTATGAGCACCTTAAAGATCTTTTGTTAGATCGTGGCTTCGAGGTTGGGAAAATCGATCCCACTCTTTTTACTAAGAAGGTTAAGGGGGAGCTCTTCGTATGCCAACTATATGTAGACGACATCATCTTTGGCTCTACTAATAAAGCTTTTAATGATGAATTTTCAAAGCTTATGACTGACAGGTTTGAGATGTCTATGATGGGGGAGTTACGGTTCTTTCTTGGATTCGAAATTAAGCAACTTAGAGAAGGAACCTTCATCAATCAAGCAAAATACATCCAAGACATGCTCAAGAGATTCAAGATGACGGATCTTAAGGGCGTCGCCACTCCGATGCAAACAAAATGTCACCTTGAACTCAATCCTCACGGTAAAGATGTGGACCAAAAGGTATACCGGTCCATGACCGGATCTCTTCTTTACCTCTGCGCATCTAGACCCGATATTGTGTTGAGTGTGGGGGTGTGTGCAAGGTATCAAGCAGCTCCTAAAGAAAGCCACTTAGTGGCGGTCAAGAGGATCTTCCGATATTTGGTTCATTCCCCTAACTTTGGTCTATGGTATCCCAAGGGCTCCAATTTCTCTCTGTGTGGTTATACTGATTCAGATTGGGCTGGTGATAAGGATGATCAGAAATCAACTTCTGGAGCTTGTCAGTTCTTGGGAAGGTCTCTAGTCTATTGGTCTTCTAAAAAGCAGAATTGTATATCACTCTCCACCGCCGAAGCTGAATATGTTGCTGCTGCTAGTGCCTACACTCAGTTATTATGGGTGAGGCAAACTTTAAAGGAATACGGTGTTAATTGTGACAAAGTGCCTCTTTTATGCGATAACGAAAGTGCAGTCAAAATTGCGTACAATCCGGTACAACACACAAGGACGAAGCATATTGAGATTCAGAATCACTTTATTCGGGACCATGTTGCTCAAGGCGATATTGATCTATCTTTTGTGAGCACGAAGAACCAACTTGCTGATATTTTCATGAAGCCACTTGATGAAGCAAGGTTTTGTTACTTGAGGAATGAGCTAAATATCGTTGATTCAAGGAGCTTGTCTGGATTACCCATGCACTCACTCGTACATCTCAGTCTTGTTTGGTCTAGATGTGGGCATGGATATAGGGGGAGTGTGGTCCTAATTGATTAGGCTAACCCTCCCCCCGTAATGCCGAAAGCAAGTCAAATCATTCCTCTTAATATCATCTTGTGATATGTGAGCTTATTGATGAGTACTGGTCATGAACCCAAGATATATCTTCGTGGTGTCATACCAAACACTCCAACAAGGTGGCTTCGGCCACCGCCCTCTTCCATGAGAAGAGTTGAGTTTATTTGGATCTTTTTAGTTATTCTTGCTCATCTTATGTTCTTATGGGAATCACACTTAATTTTGGCCTTTGGTTGATTTGATTCTTGCAATTTTGAGTGTGTAGTACCATCTCAGTTTGGTTCTCTGAATCCTAAGACTTTCCCTACCCCTAAGACATATATTCTTGCACACAAGTCCCTTGTACACCTTGTGGGGGTGTTGTTTGGGGACGCGCGGGCCTGAATCTCCGTGTAACAGAAATTCAGAATTTAGGCCGGATAATCCGACCCAAGTATAGGCCAGATAATCCGGCCCTAGCGGATTCAGTCTTTAAGGGCTGGGGTCGGGGGGAAGGGCTCATAACGAGCAGCACTTCTCCCCCCGACTCTCTCCCTCTACCCAGCCACCGCCTGCCGTCCCCCACCCTCCCCGGAGCCCCTCCGGCCACCGGATTCTCCAGGCCTCCCCGGATATTCTTCTCCGCGCCTCCGAGTACCTTCTCCTCCGTGTTCTTCCTCCAATGAGTGAGGGTAACTCCCTCTCTCCCCATCTTTGTCTAGATGTGTTACTTGTTGGGTGGAACGCTGTCTAGAAGGATGTTGTTTCACGTAGAAATTGTAGTCTTGCAGTATCTAGGCCCGATCTACTCTTTTGCATTCAATCTAGGCGATTCTAAAAATTTCTGCCAAGGCTAGATTATCCGCCCTTGGCCAGGCCGGATAATCTGGCCTGAGAGACTCAAAACTGGTTCAGTTTCGTATAGATTTGTGCATTGAGTAGGATTGGACTATGAACTACTTGTCTACTTTTTCTACATTCTATCTTGGACTTGTGTGTATGCTTATCCCCTTGCTATCCCCCTTATTCGCTTCACAGGTGGTTCCAGCGCTCCCAAGACCTACAAGCGCCATCCTCGTGCTAAATACTTTCAGGATGACAGAAAGGGTAACTTAGTGGACGAGGTTGAGCTGAGGAGAAGAAAGAACAAGGAGAAGCACATGGCTGAACAAGCAAAGAGGGATAAGAAGGGTGTGTCCAAGAGGAAGGGCAAAGGGCCCAAGATTAACTATAAGAAGATGGATCATGTTACCTTCTCCTCCATTCGTCATCGGGATCTGTTTGATGAAGTGCCACATGATACTGAGCTGGGTGACTCTCGTGTTTGGTGCGCTGAACAAAAGGGGATCTATGAAGATGTGTATGCTCAGTAGAAGATTCAGCCTATGCATCCTCTGGTTCTTGCCAAGGCCTTGGAGAAGCCTCACCTTGTTGATGCCATGTATGTGTCTAAGAGGATGGGGCTGCACCATATCATGGCCCTCCAATGCTCCTATGATTCTGAGATTGTGAAGCAGTTCTTCTCCACCTTGGTCATTTGCGGTGATGAGCACCACACCATGAAGTCGATGACTCGTGACAGGCCTATGCAAGCAGATTTCCATGTTTTTGCTGAGGTTCTTGGCTATCCCTTCCGCCACAAGGACCGTGCTAGTGGCCACCACATCATCACCCAACTCAAGCCCAATAAAGATGCTGCCCTCTCTCCGTGCACCGATGACAATGGTATTGTGGGCACCCTAGCTGGTCTTTCTCCCATATATGCTAGCTTGGTGGGTCTCTTTCGTGATTCCATCACTCCAAGTGGAGGCAAGAATGACAGTATCCGTGGTCACTTGGTTCAGCTTCTTGCCTTCTCTTATGAGGTGGCGTCCTGTGAGGATGATTCCATGTCATATAAGATGGATGTGATGGACTTCATTTACCATGAGTTGATCAATGCCATGTTCAACAGGCTTTCCATCCCATATGCTCCTTACATCATGATACCAATCAAGCACTTGCTCCCCACTGAAGAGTTCAACATTGATGTTGTGCACAAGGCCAAGAAGATCTACACCAAGGTTAGGAAGACCTCTCACCCCTCCTCTGCTCCTGAGGGTCTCATGAGGGATGCTCGTGCTAGTGCTTGTAGGCCTCTAGTGCCTCCCATTGCTCGTGAGATCAAGCAGCTGAACTGGTTCTAGCAGAACATTCTTTGCATGGGCGTGGACACTCGCAAGGGATAGTATGAGGCTTACAAGCAGTGCCATGAGATGGCCCACACTCAGTAGCTCATTCTTCACCATGTGTCCGGTGCTTCGGGCGATCCTCCTGCTCCTTCTGCTCCCACACCATATGCTCGATGGAACTTTTCTTCTGGGCTCAACAATGGGGAGATAGAGCGCCACCTGTTTCCTTCCGCGGACACTGCTGATGATGAGGAGGATGACACCGAGGAGCTTGAGGATGAGGATGAGGACGGGGACGAGGACGAGGATGAGGACTACGAGTGATCCCTTTGGGCGTTAGCATCGCTCTTCTTCATTTTTGGCGTCTTGATGCCAAAGAGGGAGAAGTAGTTCTATTAGGTCTCCGAGGATTTGCATGGGTCGGGCACAAGTTCTTGCTCTTTAGCGTTTCATTTATTTTTCTCTCGCTTGTGCCCTTTTAGCATCGAACTTTTATGTGTTTTTGTGCTATATAAGACTATGTTTGTGTGGCTGTGGATTTATCTTGTGGATTATTCATATGGATTCATCTATCTTATTGGATATTCTTATGACTATTGGATATCTATATCGAGGGAGGCACTCACTATGGCTATCATTGGATATTCTTATAATGTGTTGAGGACACATCTATCTCCCTACCGGTGGTATGAGCTTTTCATATATGTTCCAATGAAATAGACTTATACCCTCTTGTGTGTATTTGTAATCAAATGCAATTTTTAGTATGCACACATTGAGGGGGAGGCTTTTTCATTCATTAAATCTTGTTGTCTTGAGAACCTTCCTGCAAATCCTAGTATTGTCATCTAACACCAAAAAGGGGGAGATTGAAAGAACATTTCATGGTTCCCTGTGTTTTGAGTGTTAGATAACAATACCATGGAGTTTTCTCATGTGTGCTAAGTGTGCAGGGAAATTTTTTGTCTTTGGGGGACCGGATTATCTGCCCCCATCAAGGGCCGGATAATTCGGTCTAACTCATTTGACAAAGGCTGGCTTGGCGCGTCACTCTGTCTAGGGTCAGATTTTCTCCCGGAAAATCCGAACAGGGGCGGATTTTCTTCCCCGGACCGGATAATCCGCCCCTCGCCTTGGGCCGGATAATCCGCCCCCCAGAAGACGATCAAAGGCAGCCAAGGCGTGACGCTCTGAGTGGGTTTGGATTTTCTCCCGGAAAACCCGAACAGGGGCGATTTTTCCTTCCCTGGCCAGATAATCTGGCCCTCGCATGGGGCCGGATATTATGGCCCCCGGGAGGTGCTCAAGGGCATGCTCGGCGCGTCGCTCTGAGTGGGGGCGGATTATTTGCCGGATAATCTGAGTCTGGGGCGGAGTTTTCCCCAGGCCGGATAATCCGGCCCTCACTTGGGCCAGATAATCCGGCCCCAAATGGCTCCAACGGCTCAGTGGGTGCAGGGGGTATAAAAGCCCCTTCATCCCCTCCATTCAGAACTCTTGATTCACTCGAAAATTGCCAGACCTGTTGCAAGTGCTCTCTCTCTCTAGATCTCCCACTTCAACCCCTGAAGGCTTCGATCTTTTGGGGAATTGAAGGAGGAGACAATCTACATCATCATCACGAATCAAGCGCATCAACTCCTCTCTGTTCACTTGGAGAAATCCCCGATCTACTATTATCGTTAACATCTAGATCTCATGTTTTGTTATTGATAACTTGTTCTTGTGGCAGCTTGTTGTCATTACGGGAGCCTCCAATTTGGTTGTGGAGTTGTGCCCCGCTAGTTGTGTAAAGGCGCAGGTTCCCGCCTCGAAGGGTTCCTATAGTGGAAAGGTGGATCAGGCCTTTGGTGGCGGGATCCATCCATCGGAGAACAGTAGGGAGCCTTGTGTGCAGGTCTTAGTACCGCCCACCCCTCCAATGCAGATGTACTTCCCTTAACAAGGAAGGAACTGCGGGAAAACAAATCCTATGTCTCCGTGTGATCCACTATGGTTTACTCGTTCCTCTTTCTCACTCGCCTTTACTCGCTAGTAGTTAGGTTTGCATATAGGGAAATTCTATATAATAGCTATCTAGAGAATTTACCTTTTGTGTCAAGCCTAAAATTGAAAAAGCATTAAAATTTGAAGTAGCACCTATTCACCCCCCACTAGGTGCCCATACGATCCATTTCAATCTTCACATATTCTCTTGCTAGTTACTTAGGCCATTGTAGTTCCTGAATTGCGTCGTTCTGTATGACATTTCATACCAACCAATTCGGTATATAATACCTAAGAACCACATTGTTTAACAAGCAAAGAATATAACCATAACATGTATATCATCTATATATCTTAGCTAGACATTTCTAGTCTTTTCTTTTCTGCCAAATATTTTATAGATTCTCTTTCAGCATTTACTTTTCCTTTTAAAAGAATATATCAACATCAACAATGGCGCCATACATATGACACATAGTCCAAAGCGTGTATAGTCAAATACTAATACCTTTGGACTTGCACTTTGAAGTTGATCACCATCATCAAATGTTTGGCGTTCTTTCAAAAATTCATTCTTTAGTAATCTATTAGTGACGAGGGGTTAACCATCAATGCCCATCGCAGATGGACTTAGGTTCAAGGAAGTGGGGAGTGCTGGAGGCATTGATCGGCTAGCAAACAAGCACACAAGGGACACAAGGTTTACCCAGGTTCAAGCCTCGTAGAGGACCCTACTCCTGCTTGTCTGCTCTTGAAATTATCGAGGAGTTAAAAGTTATAGGAGTACGCAGATGCAATATGGCAATGGTGTGGAAACTAGGGTTGAGGATATCCTCATCGCCGCCCCCTCCTAGCCTTTATATAGATAGGGTAGGTCTCGGGATAGCAGGCCAAGTCGGTTACATGTTAGGGTTTTCCCTTTAAACTTCTATCTTAAGTTTGCCGTGTGCTGCAAGCAGTCGAAGTCTCCTGGGTCACCCGAATCTTGTCTGGGCCTTAGCAACGTTGTGGGCTTCTTCTATGCTGGACCGTATATGCCAAGCTCAAGTACCTGTAAGGTATGACCATGTCAGTAGCCCCCGAGTGTCCGGTTGAATCACAGATTCGAGTGGAGACTTATGAAGCCTCCGAGTGTATAGTTGAGCATGTTTTCGAGTGCTCTAGTTTATATCATAGGGATTGTCGATATACGTGCCTGATTCATCTGATGTATCGGCATCAGTTTATTGCCTTAGGGCAAAACAACACAATCTACTCAAACTCGAGTCCCCAGACTCGAGTTCGGAAATGTGATGGCGTAATTCGACTCATGCCACGGAGGTGTTATAGAGTCTTGAAGGAAATATGCCCTGAGAGGCAATAATAAAGTTGTTATTATGTATTCCTTGTATATGATAGATGTTTATTTTGCATGCTATAATCGTATTGATAGGAAACGTCAATACATGTGTGTTTAATAAACAAAAAGGGTTCCTAGTTATGCCTCTCTTATAGACTAGCTTGTTGATTAACAAGATGATCAAGGTTTCCTAATCATGGACATTGGATGTTGTTAATAACAAGGTCACAGCATCTGTGAAATGATGTGATGAACATTCATCTGAAGTATAGCATTATGATCAAGTGATTATGTTTATATTGCTATAACATCATACGAAGTAGTCTTAGTCCTTAGACCATGAGATCATGTTAATTGCTAACACCGGAAGAGTATCTTGATAACATCAAACGTCACACCGTAACAGGGTGACTATAAAGGTGGGTTCAGTGCTATGAAGGTGTTATGTGGAGGCTCATGGATCAAGAGTGGAATTTTTCAATTCTGATGACAGATAGATATACTCTGGGCCCTCTCGATGATATCACATTAAGATAGCTTGCAAGCAAGTGATGTGATCACTAGAATGTTATATCACGGGAACGAGAAAAGAGTGCATGTCGGTAACGAGATCAAACTAGGTATTTGGATACCGATGATCGAATCTCAGACATGTATTATATCATGAGACAAAGGGATTAAATTATTAGTGTTAAAGGTTCTCACGATCACAGAAGTCATCGTTGAATGTGTAGGAGTCAGTATGGATCTCCAGGTCTCGCTTCTGATTATTGATCTGAGAGGAGTCTCAATCATGTCTGCATTATTCGCGAACCATAGGGTGACACACTTAAGGGTTTCCGGACACCATTTAGGAGCACATATGTTCCAGACAAAGGGTTTGCAAAGCGCAGGAAATGTTTCGATAGAAACAGGAATTGTTTCGATAGAAACCGGAATTGTTTCGGGTGAAATTGCAGAAAGTGGTTCTGCATGTGATATTGAAATGTTGCAAGGGATTTTATGTGAATGTTTGTTAATTAAAGTAATTAACAAAATTCTGAATAAAATAAATAAAAGAGTTTTATTAATTGAGAGTGGCATTAAATTTGGTGGAAATTTAATGCATGTGAGTGGAACTTTGGGTGGAGCTTGAATTGATGTGAGTGGAGCTTCCACCACATGAATGAGGAAGAGGAGGGGGATCCCTCCTTGGCCGCTGGCCATGGTAGGGGAGGAGTCCCCCCTCTCCTATAAAAGGCCCCCTCTCCTCCCTCACAAAGCACACCTCCTCGTGAAGGATCTCTCTCCCCCTCTAGATATTCCCCATGGTCTCGGATTAGCGAGATACATGTTCCCGGTGGCCTTGCGTCTGGAAAGAGTTGCTGCTTCCGCTGATTCGTTGGAGCGAGGAG
Source organism: Avena insularis (assembly GCA_023614405.1). Lineage (NCBI taxonomy): Eukaryota > Viridiplantae > Streptophyta > Magnoliopsida > Poales > Poaceae > Avena > Avena insularis. The sequence continues at coordinate 643,226,428 of CM042690.1, forward strand.
GTGGAGGTTGTACGGTGGCTTGGACGTGTGTGCGAGGACGGATGCGCTGCTGATTTGCAGCGCTCGGACTTCCACACGATCTTGAGATCGACAAGCGTACGACTACATCAACCACGAGTTCCTACTCGTTAACAAAACTCGTTGTCTTCGAGGGTAAGTTCTCCATGGATGTATGTCCACCCGTTGCTTTGTATCTAGTAGATAGATCTTGGCGTATAGTTCTCATCGTAGGAATTTTTTTGTTTTCTATGATGCGGACCCAACAAGTCTAATCCTAGTGTATAAGTGTGAGCACTCGACGTATTCGTCAAGGCTTATTTCATCGTACATGTAGGCACAAATTATTTCTGGTAGAGCACAGCAGGTGCGTTGCCAGGCCTTCTTAAGGTCTTATCTTCACGCTGTAAGCGTGACATCCGAATTTTGTCATCACGGAGATGATTCAGGTGGCCCAGGAGACGCAGTCTCTTTGCAGGAAAAGTACGAGTCAGAGTCGCCAAAGCTTTCGAGTGGGGACGTAGTCAATACACATTTATTCAAAAGAAGAATCATAGGGTGCACGACCAGCGCTCCCTATGGGAGTAGCCCCCGAGTGCCTATTCGAGTCGTAGACTCGAGTGAGGACTATGAGTGTTTTCGACTGCTGTCGTCTTTTTCTTGTTTTAGTCGAATATGCTTCCAGCGCTTCCTATGGGAGTAAACCTGAGTCCACAGTCTAATCGTTGATTCGAGTGAAGGGTTTGAGAGGAAATACATTGTCATAATTTTTGAAAATCTATGAAGTTTTTTAGGTGCGCGGCCAGCGCTCCTGTTAGGAGTAGCCCCTGAGTGCTTGGTCGAGTCGAAGACTCGATTGAGGACTAGATTAGTCAGAAGATGCTCCTGCTAGAGTTAATGATGTCAGTGCTGACGATGAGATGAACTCATTTGCCCGAGTGAGCGGTTTTGACGGGACGTGACAAAAGTGGGGCCCCATTTCTGACTTGGATTTGACCAGGCATGCGTAATCTTTGATTTAACCGCGTCTCCTCGATTCTCGCGCATAATGGGAGGAGTAGAACGGTGGTTCGCTATTTGCACTGCCACGCGTCTATGTCGTTTTGCGCCACGCGTCTGGTTGGTGCATTTTTGGCCGTTGGATTGCATCTGCGGTGAGGTTAAGTTGGGATTATGATGAGTGCATATTTGCATCATGTTTTATATTATTATTTTGCATTGTAGATGTAGGATCTTGGTATTTTACGGCGTTTGCATGCACATTTTATGTTTGTTTTCACCAGGATCAGGACTAATGATGGATCCAATGGATACAATTTTTGGAGCAGTTGTACTATGGATAAAAGGAGTCAAAAACAACGTAAATCGCTTATTTGGGAAATATTAATAATACCAGAAGCTAACAAGGGAGGCAGAGAGCGCAACGACCAACTATAGGGGCGGAGTAATTTTCTGGCCGGATAGCTCCGGCCGTATAGTTGGCGCTGCGTCCGCCTCGTCAAATAGTTTCACCCCGTGCAATTGGTTCGAGGAGACAACATACATGACACAAGAAATTGCAGAAACCTCACCTCCGGAAGGCATCTAGAGGGGGAACTCATCCACCAGGGATCCATCTTTGCCCTACGAAGATCTGGGAGGCTAAGGCATCGATCTTCATCATCCACCACTGCATCACCACCATCTCCATCCATCCCATCTACATCTTGTTGTAATTCCTATACTTGTTGTGGATTTATACAAGTACTATTCATCTATGATTGTTTCCATTACCATTGCCATGATGTTGATTGCCTCCATGTTTGAGTAGATCATTAGTTCTTGGGGAGATGGAGAAACCCTAGTATGAGATTGAAATAAGATAAAGTCTATTATGATATTCATCGCTGTGACCATGTGTTAGATTTTCTACATCTTGATATTGAGAGAAGTCGACCTCTCAATATTTGCCTCTCGTGGGGACTTGATGGAGGAAACTACTTGTTGGTAGACGGAGGTGTGTTAGCACTTATAGTGACTATAAAGCTGTTAGCACCCCTTATGTATCAACTTGGTAAACCGAGGAAACTCACGGAACACTATCCATGTCATGGGATACTGTCAACACCCGGATTTTTAATCCCAGATCCCCGTTATGCCATACCTCGCAATCCCAGGATTACCATTTTTGCGAGACATAACGGATTGGATATCACAGTACATCATCCATTACAAACCATACATAAGGTCTTACACAAATAAGGATCTCATGATCCAGTCTTTAATACAACAAGCAACGGAAATAAAAGATAAGCGTAGCGGTGGGGTCCATCTTCAGGGGCACAGGCAATGCTGACGAAGGCAGATAGTCCTAGTTATCATAGCCGTCCTGCTGACCATCATCTTGATAGTCTCCTTCATAGTCTAGCCATGAGAATAGCCAGGGACAAAAGCCATGAGTACTCTTTAAGTACTCGCAAACTACTATTAACAGGTAGTATAGTTCTAAGTTAAAGTGCTCAATCTAAGTTTAACTATAAAGTTAAGTTTGAAACTTAAGCTGAGTTCTGAAGCAAAGAAAGATAAAGTAAAGTTCTAGAATCACTTAAGTTGGGAAGCTAGTATCATAAACACAACCCTGTTGTGGTCAAGTCAAGATTCATCATTCATTTCAAGTTATTTGGAAAACATCTGACAACGAAACAATATGGCCATTCCAACTGTCCATAACCGCGGACGCGGCTATTCGAATAGTTTGACACTCTGCAGAGGTGGTACACTTTCACCACAAGATTCGATACATCTGTCAGGGATAACCCTGAATCATCATACTTAGTATGCAAATAATCAAACATAACCTTCCCTTTACACACCGTAGTATAAGCACCTCGCCTATGAGCATGGCCTCCCAACCATGACCATCAGTCATCTTGGGCACTTCATAGGTGGACATCATGAGAGGTAGCCTCAGCTCAAACCTCTCCCGTGAGGGAACTAATACTAATGCATATAAATTTCTAGCTAAGCCTTACCCAATTCAGGTAATGTGGTTGTACGGTAAATTTGGAATGGTATCGCATCCGAATCCAACCATTAGTTTTATAAAAGGGTTAAGGCTCATGCCTCAACATTTTCATCATCATCAACCATTGGTGTTTCTCAACACATGTCAAAACATCTCAATAGAATGACTCATCATTCCAAGGTTTTCATAATTCATTTTCACCAAGTGTTCCCATCTAAAGTGACTCAAGTTTTTGATCTACTCTAAACTACTAAGTTAAGAGTGTTCACTAAGGTGGAAGTGATAGGTTCAGTCTCATGCCATAGAATGACATCTAAAGGTTTCTAAGTAGGTCAAGTTTTATACTTTTTATGCTACCTTCAAAATAAGTAAAGAACTTTGTGTAAACTAAGGGAGGTGAAATTGGTCAATAAGACTTGAGGTACTAATAGTCAAAAGGGGATGCTCAAAGCATGCTTAAGGCATCTTTGCTAAACCATCTAGTTTGCTAAGCCCTAAACTTGCGAGGGTTAGCTTGCACTGTTAATGGTGGCTTGCAAGTATAACTTGCAAGGGTTAATCTTGGATAGTGCTAGCTTGCACGGTTAATGGTGGCTTGCCTTGGTTGGTGCAGTGGTTGAAGTTTTCTTCTTATTCGTCTTGATAGCACTCCTCCTCTTCGTAGACTTAGTCGGTACTATCGTTTATAAGAATACATATGGAGTACACAATCACCAAACAATACTTAACTAGGCTAAGTAGCATTCTAAGGCACACATTTGATGATCTATTATCATCACAAGCATCACAAGTTTAATTCAATAGTTTCATTCTTTTTAATTTAGAAAAGTAATTTCTACTCATTGAAAAATTAACTAAGATTTAATATTCACCACTTAAAATATGGGATCATGTTGACACATGTCATCACCACATATTCTAACATGTGGGAATGATATTTAAAGGTTGGATCAAAATTACTTTGGTTTAAGTTCAATATTTAATGATTTAAAGTGACTAGAAATGCCTATATAGCATTATTTTGGTACTAGTCCAAAGTCACTGCATGTAAAGCTTAATATTATTACATATTTAGATAGATATGGTGAATTTTTGAGAGTTGGAATCAACTCAAAAGCTAACTTGGTTGATTTTATAAAAAATGTTGCAAGTTGCAAAAGCTTCTGTTTTGTTATTTTTATTAGGAGAGATCTATAACTCTAATTGAATTAAATCCAACGGGCTTGGATAGATCATCTCCATACCTTTCAGACAAAATTGGTTTCATGCAATTTGGATTTATAAAACTCTTTGAATTGAATTTTAAACTAGTGGACAGAAACTAGATTTAACTAAAAAGAAAAATCCAAATTTGAATGGGTGGGTAGCACGGGAAAGAACTTGGGCCGGCCCAGTGGCGCTCCATGGCGCGGGGCTCAGCTGACAGGGGGGTCCCGCTTGTCAGCGGGTCTTAACACACGAAACGGTACGCGCGCTGTGGGCCCTAGGATTAGAAGGGGAATCTATGGCTGAGGGTCGTCGTCGACGACGAACAGGTCGCCGACGAGCTCGAACCCTAGCGGCTCGGTGGGGGTCTGCTGGAGACGTACCAGGGCTCCAGCAAGGTCGACGAGGCGGGCAAACGAACTGGAAGACGACGGCAAGGCGAGGCGCGGTTGCGGCGGAGCTTGGGTTGGTCGCAATCAGCGGCGCCCTTCTCCTCCTGCTGTGGCTGCTCTGGCTCCAATTCCGGCGAGACAGAGCTCGCCTTGCTCTGGCTAGAGGTGGGTGAGGTTCAGTGAGGTGAGGGGAGTGGAGTGGTGTGGAGAGAAGAGGCTGGGGAGGCCTTCTTTTATAGGCCTGGAGCCAGAAGGGGGGATGGACGGTGGCGACATGGCTACAGCCGACTAGAGGCATGGCGGAGGGTGGCGATCGACAGGCGGTCTCCTGGCGGTGCTCTAGGAAGTGAATGCGGCCGTAGGGGCGGTGGTATGTGGTCTGGGTGAGGTGGTGCTCTGAGCGGCAGAAGCGGCAATGTCCACGGCGGGCGGTGGCTGTGGTGCGTTGGGCGGCAAACGGGGGTGTCTGGGGTGTTCCCTGGGTCGTGGCGGAGCGATGGGTGCGGGCTGCGGTCGAGCGGCGGTCTGTGCACGCGTGCTGGGTGCGGTTCTCTGGCGCGTGCTCGGCATGGTGCGGTGGCACTAGGCGCAGGCTTTCCTCAGTGGTCCACGGCGAGGCTCGGCTTGGGCAGGGGACAGAGGGTGGCGGTGAGCTCCTGGCTACCTCCTAGACATGGCGAGGGAGAGGGGAGTGGTCTGCTGCAGTGGGTGCATGGTCGGTCGGCGAGGGGTGGCTCGGCATGGCATGGCAATGCCACTAGGGTCTAGGGGAGTGGTTTTAAAAGGCTTTGCTAGATCATTTAGAGACAAAGGGAGTAAAAAGGGGCCAAATGGGAGACAAGTTTGGCCAGAACACTATTTAAAATAGTGAAATTTGTTTTGTTTGAAATCTGCCTACCAAGTGTTTGATGAAATGGCCGCATGAAACAAACTTTTGAATTTTGGTTTCAAAATTTTTGGGTGTTCTCCACTATTGCTAGGTAGACTCTGGTTGCAAGGGTTTTGAAAGTGGAGCTCAAATAGATGGGTTTTGAAATAGGTGTGATCTCATTATGTGTACTAGCAAGGGGTGCAAAGATCAAGAATTGTTTCTGTTAAGAAATGAGTGCTAGGAACACTCAAAGTAGTGTAGTGGATTAAAATGGCCAAAATGACCATTCCTCCTTCTTAATTCTTTTTGGTTTGATTTTCTTTAGGATAAGTTTGGGAATGATGTAGATGATGTTTAATTCACTTCAGAAACATTTTAGAAACAAAGGATCACACAATCATGGAAATTCAAAACAACTCCTATTTTAAATGCACACATATATGAATGCTTTTATTTTTAATTTGAAGAAGTTTTTGTTAACCCCAAATTTGATGATTTAGATCTTGATAAGCTTGGATTCATATTTTGGGATGTTACAGATACGTCCTACGGGATTACGTCCCTTAATACCGCAGTAATTCGATTGATGTCGATTGCTGACTGCTGTGGTTATGAGAATGATGTGAGCAGCAGTTGTTGCCTATACATCCAAATACGGAGTTCCTCCCACACATACATAGTTGAGAATGTTCATGATGATAATCTTTATCTTAGATCTTTACAATACTAGTGGTGTATCCGCTACTCCGTGAGAACGCCTTTTCTCCTATTGCAGTTCCAATCTCTCTTACATACACAATACTTACTTTCTGTATTCAGTTGTTTTACTTTACTTTATTGTTCTTATACCCAAAACCCAAAAACACCTTTTTACATAATACTCGCATTTTATATTGTCACTTAGAACTTTATCTAGCATTTCTATCGTAATATTTATTCCAAGAGTTATTAGACTTCAGACTCCTGCTCCCTATGGGATCAATATCTTTATTTCAAAACTAGCTTCAAATGATCCGTGCTCTTGCAGTCATCAAGCTATTTTCTGGCGCCGTTGCCGGGGAGCTAAGCGCTGTAGGTCTTTTAGTTTTTTCTTATTTATTTTTGTCTTGCTAAATTTTGTTTTGAGTTACAGGTATCCACCAACATGATGGAGTTTGAGCATATGACTAGTGCTAACCCACTCAACTACTTTGGGTAGCCCTATGATGTTTATAAAAGATACATCTCCAATGAGAAGACAAGGGGGTTTGAAATAAATCCTCTACTACTTAGTATTCTACATAAGAAGCAATTTACTGGAGATGGAGAAGATCCTGATCCATATGACCATATTGCATGTTTTAAAGATATATGTGGCACTTTTCTATTGACGGGATATACCGTCGATGAGGTAAGGGTTAAACTTTTTAGTTAAACTTTGACAAGTACAGCTCTCTCATGGTATAGGTCTCTACCCCCTGAAGCCACTACTACTTGGGATAATCTAGCTTGTGAATTTCTATCAAAATATTATCCATTATCAAAATCTTTTGGAATCAGGCGTCTTATAATGACTTGGAAGAATCATGCTAATGAAGGACTAGTAAGAGCTTATATTAGATTTAAAGATTTACTATGACTATGTCGTCATCATGATTTGCCTGAATGGTATTTACTACATATCATTTATGGCGGTTTAATAGAACCTAATAAAATTAAACTAGACTCTTTCGCTGAAGGAGCCTTTATCAATCTTCCTATACGTAAATCTTGGGCTTTACTTAATAGAATTCTTGATCATAGAGTTTCATGGAATTTTGGTCTAGGAAGTGAAGGAGGCGTAGAAATAGAAGATGATTGTATTCATGACTATAATAAAAAGGGCAATGTTAAAGAATTATCAAAAGAACTTTATTTAGATTCAGATCTTGTGTTGCAAGTTGTTAAAGCTTTTACAGAACATATTAAAGCTCCAAAGAAGGGTCTAGTCAATTATGATTCACCACCCGAACCAGAAAAGAAAAGAGAAGATGAAGCAACACTGGCCTTCGTAGAACTGATACATCCATAACGTATCTAAAATTTTTGATGGTTTTATGCTAATAATATGCTTTTGACACTCATTTTTGTATAAAGTTTATGATTTATTTATACTAACCTACTAATAGTTGCAAAAGTGCACAATGTTCTTGTTTTACACTTTGATGTGTAGGAATTACCAAGAATACAAGTGGAAACCTTGTTGGAGTCAAATTGGGATTTTTCCAGAAATCTGTCTCAGAACTCTTTTTGAAGATGGTAACGTTTCAGGTCGAATATGGCTTCAAACGGAAAACTCTTCAACTAATAGTTGTTGGAAATTTCGCGACAAACGTTCTGGACATAAAATTTAGCTGATTTCGAGTCCAAACGGGCCCGCTAGGCCCGATTTACTGCAGCCCAAGATGGGGTGACGGGAATCCGAGAAGCTATATAAAGGGAGGAAACCTAATTCGCCAAGGACACCTCCACCCATGAATTTGCAGCCTTCAAAGCCACGTTTTTGCCTCCCCCATGGATCCCATCTCCATGGGGGAGGGCTCCCAATAATCCATGAAGGAAGGGGGCTAAGGGGCGGTGCTCCCCCATGATACCGGAAGCGGGGAAGGATTCCCCCGTGCTGTCGCCGCCGCCCTCTTCACCATCTTCACCGCCATCTCCATCACCTAATCCTCCTAGTATGCAGTGGTTCATCCTCCCACACACCTCTGTACCGTCCTATGTAAACATGGTATTTGATGCTATAAGTTATAATCCTATGATCTATGTCTTGTTTGTGTAGTTTCTTTGTTCTTAGATTGAATGGTTGAACATCTTTGGTTCATTAGAGTTGTATGTAGATATGGTATAGTCCTTTGGTGTCCATTATATTTGTGCGCGCATGGATTAAACATCATAGGGTTTGTAGTATGTGTGAGGAAGGGGAGTTACATCGAGTGACAGAAACCTGAGGACGCGAACCGGAACGTTGCACGTATGGGAGTAAGAGGACCATTAAACTTAAGGCTATGGTTGGGGAAACCTTAATGCATTGTTAGTACTTACGGATTTTTGCTAACAATCCAATCATATAGTACATGTAATTCCAAGTAGTGAAGCGCATGTATATTTAGCCTCTCCCACATAGAAACTGCATCGAAGACAATGAACCTGATCTATTCGCTATTTAAACTTGGACAAAGCCACCACAGTTACCACCACTATTCCACACTCATGGTTCTGTTAGTTTAGTGTATTTTATTGCTACAGCAACTAGCTTTACTTTCTTGTTATTTATTATCATGCAAAGCTATATCTATTACTTGTATTGTTTCTCTAGTTTTATTTCCTAGTTAATGCAAACGTTTAGTGTGCGTAGAGTTGTATCAGTGGTTGATAGAACTTGAGAGAATATTTATCCTACCTTTAGCTCCTCGTTGGGTTTAACACTCTTACTTATCGAAAAGGCTACACACGATCCCCTATACTTGTGGGTTATCAAGATCTTTTCTAGCGCCGTTGCCGGGGATCAATAGCGTGTGGGTGAATACTCTTGTGTGCACTTGTTTGTTTTATCTCTAAGTAGTTTTTACTTTTAGTTTTAAGTTGTTCTCTATCTTAGTATGGATAGGGAATGCGAATTACAAAAAAATTAGTTGTACTTGTTACCTAAAAATGTTTTCAAAAAGGAAAGTGGTTGGAAAGATGAGTAATGGTTAAGTGGGGGTCGACCTTGAACACTTGTGTTCATGCCTATGAAACCAAAACAAATGTTCGCATGGAAGCTTTTCAGTTAAAAACGGCAGGAAAGAATGGGAAAGTTTTTGTGTTGAAGCTTTTTCACAGAGAATAAGGAACACCAAACAGAGAAATTGAAGAATGGCTAAAAGTTTCTTCAACAATCCCTCGGTTTGCAAACCTTTAAACTTTGTTTTTTGAGCATCATAGAAACTTGAATAAATTTGGAGCGTTTGTATCTTTTTATTTATTTGTCTTAGCATCAAAGACCAGTTACATTTGTTTTCTTTGAGTCTTGGAAGTTGTTACCTCTGTAGCAACCGCTACTTATCCTTTTTATTTGCTTTTTGTGCCAAGAGTAACCTCTAATGAGAGAGAAGTAATGCTTGGGAAAGTTGGTGTCCCGAAACAGATTTTTGTGCTTAGCTGTAAAAATGCGTGTAAAATCTCTGTACGTAGGTTTGATTTGTAAGATTTTGTGCTTCTTCCCTAGGTTGTTATCCAACTTTCCTTAGTTCAACACTTTTCTATTTGAGCAACAGAAGGTCTTTGAAAAAATTGGTTTCTATCTGCTGGTCTGTTTTGACAGATTTCTGCCATTATTTGCATTTGCTTCTTGCTGATTCCTTTTTGGGTTCTCTTTGGGGAATTGAGCCTTTAAGGGAAGTGCTACAGTAACTTGTGTTTTAATGGAAGTTTTATTGGTGTTGAAACTGAATCCAAAGACTTATTATCTTGAGTACACTAATGTTGCTAATGAAGATTATGTGAAGTTTTGTATGAAGGAAAAAATTCAGGTGTTAAGGAAAGAATGATGTAATGAGATGAAGAATGGACTAAAGCTCAAGCTTGGGGATGCCACCCCGTGTCACCCCAAGAAATATCCAAGAAGTACAAGCGTCAAAGCTTGGGGATGACCAAGGCATCCCCTTCTTCATCAATAAAAATCCCAGGTTCTTCCAAACACTTCATTTTTATTGTTTCATGCATAGTTGTGTTGTTCTTGGAGCGTCTTCGTTTTCGTTTTTGGTTTTTGTTTGCTTGGTTTGCTTAGTTTGCTTGAATAAATTGGATGGACCCCCTCATTCATACATTAGTTTTCAAATAAGATTGGTTTGGATTGGAAAAGAGTAGGAAAAGTTCATGCTTAAGTGGTAAAAGGAGCTTGTTTTTGACTATGGTCTATGCTTTTTCATGTCATTCTTGGTATTGTTTTGGCTTTATGCTTAGTTATGTTTGCTGTAGCATGACATGTTACAAACAATTGAGATTGCTTAATGTGCCTTGAAAGAATCATGCATTGTTTTAGCATATTAAAGCATAATATTGTGGTATTCTCCTTTGATGCTTTATTTGGGTTGACTTGGCGCATGCTCACACCATGTTAAGACTATCCCAAGTCACCATAGCCTCTATGATCCTTTAGTTTTCGACTTGTAATATCACCTTATGCTTTAATTAATGATGTTTTGTTGCTTTGCATGATTATGGCCATTATTGCTCTCTTACTTGGTCGCTCCCAGTCTTTTGCTAGCCTCCATAACCAAGTATGAGTTACACTCATGCATCCAACTCCAAATAAAACCAAGTTATTTCAAAGAGTCCACCATACCTACCTATTTCTCATTTGCTATTCCAAGTATATTCATGTTTTTATCTACCTTCCGAATTAAACTTGCTATGAGAAAACTAGTGATTAAAGCTCTCACAAACTTGATGGCACACTTTACTTTTTTTGCCCCTAATAAACTTGAACCATTGTGTCGTCTATGTTGTATATGCTTACACTTATTTGCTGGAGATTAGCAGAACCATGCTATCATGGGGAACGCTTTCAACATTGCACTTTTACATTGTACCCAGTTAATATCATGCTCCTTTGTCTATGGATGCCGTCGGTGTGAAATGAAAGGGGAGCTTGTAAGTCCATGGAGTTATATATGTGTATTAGAGAAACTCCTGGGCCACTGGTCTAATCCATGCCTAATCATGGTGGAAACTTGCAGCGTAACCATAATGAGCAATCTATGAAGCATTCTTCTTATAAAAAAGAGATAGAGATTGAGAAAAAGAGAAAAAGAAAAAAAAAGATGAGAAAAGAGGAAAGAGAGAAAAAGCACCATTTTCCCATGGTAAATAATAAGATTGCTGAGATGCTCGTTGACTGCTTGCCTTGTCATTTTGATATGGGTATTCTTCCGTATTATCGGGCAAGGGGTATCCCGTTGGCGGTTCTCTATGATACACATGTACTTACTATGACAAGAACTTACCGGTAACTAAACTTGAGTATCATGAGGAGCGTCCCTCGTATTCAAGGGACATAGGATTTCCAACTTATACTTTGTCAAGCATATACTCCATAGTTTGTTCACTTTAACCTTGATCACTTCAAGATGCTTATGATAGGGGCAATGAGAGATAAAAGGTAATAAGTACCATAATTTTTGGAAGCTCTTTATGAGACTTGAATCCCTGCTTCCTTTTATGAAGGCCTTTCTTTTACTTTATGTTAAGTCCCCATCTTCTATCCTTATGCACCTATTGAGAGAGCATAGTGGCCATTCTTAGTTTAATGTGCATTGTCCCAAGACTTGTTGATTGATTCATAACTTTGATATTGCTTGTTCTTAAACTATTTGTATCTAGTCACGCTTGTGAACTTTGAAGGTGTCTTATGCATTTATGTTTTGCTATACCACGAGGGACAAGCTGAATACCATTCTTATTATGTTTTCTATATGTAAAACAAACAAACGTCTTTCAATGCATTGTTATTCATGATCTTTTGTTTGTACATTTTCATGTTACAACATAGTTGCTATATCTTATTGTTAGAATTCTATCTTTCATGTTCCTGTTTAGAGTACCTTGATCCCAACTATCAACGCTTTTACAATAATGATGATCAAGATTGTGTTGTCTGCATGTCACCTCAAAAATTATATTGTTTTTATCGTTTACCTACTCGAGGACGAGCAGGAACTAAGCTTGGGGATGTTGATACGTCCATAACGTATCTATAATTTTTGATGGTTTTATGCTAATAATATGCTTTTTACACTCATTTTTGTATAAAGTTTATGATTTATTTGTACTAACCTACTAATAGTTGCAAAAGTGCATAATGTTCTTGTTTTACACTTTGATGTGTAGGAATTACCAAGAATACAAGTGGAAACCTTGTTGGAGTCAAATTGGGATTTTTCCAGAAATCTGTCTCAGAACTCTTTTTGAAGATGGTAACGTTTCAGGTCGAATACGGCTTCAAACGGAAAACTCTTCAACTAATAGTTGTTGGAAATTTCGCGACAAACGTTCTGGACATAAAATTTAGCTGATTTCGAGTCCAAACGGGCCCGCTAGGCCCGATTTACTGCAGCCCAAGATGGGGTGACGGGAATCCGAGAAGCTATATAAAGGGAGGAAACCTAATTCGCCCAGGACACCTCCACCCATGAATTTGCAGCCTTCAAAGCCACGGTTTTTGCCTCCCCCATGGATCCCATCTCCATGGGGGAGGGCTCCCAATAATCCATGAAGGAAGGGGGCTAAGGGGCGGTGCTCCCCCATGATACCGGAAGCGGGGAAGGAGTCCCCCGTGCTGTCGCCGCTGCCCTCTTCACCATCTTCACCGCCATCTCCATCACCTAATCCTCCTAGTATGCAGTGGTTCATCCTCCCACACACCTCTGTACCATCCTATGTAAACATGGTATTTGATGCTATAAGTTATAATCCTATGATCTATGTCTTGTTTGTGTAGTTTCTTTGTTCTTAGATTGAATGGTTGAACATCTTTGGTTCATTAGAGTTGTATGTAGATATGGTATAGTCCTTTGGTGTCCATTATATTTGTGCGCACATGGATTAAACATCATAGGGTTTGTAGTATGTGTGAGAGGAAGGGGGAGTTCTGTCGGAGTGACAGAAACCTGAGGACGCGAACCGGAACGTTGCACGTATGGGAGTAAGAGGACCATTAAACTTAAGGCTATGGTTGGGGAAACCTTAATGCATTGTTAGTACTTACGGATTTTTGCTAACAATCCAATCATATAGTACATGTAATTCCAAGTAGTGAAGCGCATGTATATTTAGCCTCTCCCACATAGAAAACTGCATCGAAGACAATGAACCTGATCTATTCGCTATTTAAACTTGGACAAAGCCACCACAGTTACCACCACTATTCCACACTCATGGTTCTGTTAGTTTAGTGTATTTTATTGCTGCAGCAACTAGCTTTACTTTCTTGTTATTTATTATCATGCAAAGCTATCTCTATTACTTGTATTGTTTCTCTAGTTTTATTTCCTAGTTAATGCAAACGTTTAGTGTGCGTAGAGTTGTATCAGTGGTTGATAGAACTTGAGAGAATATTTATCCTACCTTTAGCTCCTTGTTGGGTTCGACACTCTTACTTATCGAAAAGGCTACACACGATCCCCTATACTTGTGGGTTATCAAGAACCAATATATGAAGTGTCTTTCCCTAACACTGCACAAAAGCATATTTATGAATATGAGCAGGTCAAAGCAGTACAGGAAAAAAGGGAAGAGGAAAGCATGCTAGAAATCGTGGAACATCTGGAAGAAACCAGAGATGAAGAGGTAACCAAGGAAGCAATTATGGCTATGTACTCACACTGTAACATAGTTGAACTTGATGAAGAGACTTCTGTATTGGTTGAAAGTAAAACAAAGATAAAAGATGTGGGTAAGCCTATTCTTCCCTGCATATTCAAAGAAACCTCTCATTACAGTTTATGTAATCTTGGCACCCAAGTTAATATTATATCTTATGATTTCTATTTAGAAATAAAAGAAGAAATAGAACCGGCTACAATTGAAAATACTGATATAACAATTATGTTAGCCAATAAAAACCTTAGAATTCCAATGGGAGTAGTTGACAATGCAACTGTCACAATTGGCAACAAAGATTTTCCTATTGATTTTGTAGTTGTTGATATGCCAGCTGACACTCTTTGCCCAATTATATTTGGAAGGAACTTTTTGGGTGATATAGGTGCCTATGTTAACTTCAAGAAGGAGATTGTGTCTCTTAAGCTTGAGGGAATAGAAAAAATTCCATTTCTCCAAATTTTAAGACAGACCTCCACAAACACAAGAATAAGAGAGAACTATTGAGGAAATGGCGGCTCTTTTCTTAGGTAATCAAGAAGAAGAAATAGATGAAGATCCAAATTATGAAGAAATAGTTATGGAGGACCAGTCCCTGGGAGAACTAGAAAATGAATTCGATTCACTACCCATTTTGGGACCTCCAACTGAGGAGGCTTTCGAAGAGCCATAAAAGAGAGGGGATAAGGAATTACCACCCCCAGAGTTGAAAAATCTACCAAAAAATCTTAAATACAGGTTTTTAGATGATACTAATAAATTCCTTGTTATTATTAGTGCTAAACTTTCAAGAGAAGAAGAAGAAGAACTCATGAGGATACTTAAGGAGCATCGCCAAGCTTTTGGGTACTCAATGGATGACTTGAAGGGCATTAGTCCCATGATAGCCATCCATCGAATATTCATGGAAGAAGGTGCTAACCCAGTTGCATAATTCAATAGAAGATTGAAGCCCGAAATGAACGAAGTTGTAAGAAAAGAAATTGTACGCCTATTGGACGCAGGTATAATCTATCTTGTTAAAGAAAGTGATTGGGTAAGTCCTGTTCACTGTGTTCCTAAAAAGTGTGGCTTTACTGTTGTTCCTCATGAAAACAATGAACTGATACCTACTAGAACTGTTGTTGGACATAGGATGTGCATAGACTTCAGGAAATTAAACAAAGAAACTAGGAAAGATCACTATCCATTATCGTTCATAGATCAAACTTTCGAAAGGTTAGCAAACCATACTCATTTTTGTTACTTGGATGGATACTCTGGTTTCTCTCAAATAGCTGTTCATCCGGATGACCAACTTAAAACAACTTTCATAAGTCCTTACAGTTTACATGCTTACCGACGTATGCCCTTTTGTTTATGTAATGCTCAAGCTACTTTTCAAAGATGCATGACTGCTATTTTTGCTGATTTTATAGAACTTATAATGGAAGTATTTATGGATGCCTTTTCTATCTATGAAACTTCGTTTACTAGTTGTTTAGATAATCTCAAAAGAGTTTTGCAGCATTGTGAAGAAACTAATCTCATTCTAAACTGGGAGAAGTGCCATTTTATGGTCAAAGAAGGTATAGTCCTTGGACACTAGGTATCAAGTAAGGGAATTGAAGTTGGTAGAGCTAAGGTTGAAGCAATAGAGAGAATGCCACCACCTAGGGAAATTAAAGGTATAAGAAGTTTTCTTGGTCATGTGGGTTTTTATAGAAGGTTCATTAGAAATTTCTCTAGGATATCTAAACCTTTGACAAACCACTTGCAAAAGGGAATGAGATTTAATTTTGATGATAAGTGTCTTGAAGCCTTTAATAAACTCAAAAATGCTTTATGTCGCGCTCCTATTGTTAAACCACCTATCTGGGATACAACCTTTGATTTAATATGCGAAGCTAGTAATGATGTTGTAGGAGTAACTCTAGGACACCATATTGGTCGTAGATTTAATATTATACATCATGCTAGTAGAACTCTCAATGGTGCTCAAAAGAACTATCCTAAGGAAGAAAAGGAACTTTTTGCTATATTTTTCTCTTGTGATAAATTTTGTTCCTATATAGTTGATGCAAAGGTGAGAGTTCGCACGGATCGTGATGGCTTAAAAGAACTCCTTGAAAGGAAAGACCATAAGCCAAGGCTGATTCGTTGGATTCTTTCACATTAAGAATGTGAGTTGCTGATTATGCAAAGGAAAGAAATAAAGATGTTAGATGCAGTGTCCATGTTTGCCCCGCAAGACACCAATCTTATTGAGAGGAACTTTAGTCCTGGTGATTTTCGTTTATGTGAATTATTCAATGAAGTAAAGTCAATTCCTCCAAAAGAGAAGAAGTCTTTGTTATGGGAAGAACTTTTCATCCCCGAATAAACAATGGTAAGCGCAAGGTAAGTGTTCTTACCCAAATAAGTGATTTATTTTCACAATTCTTACTCTTAAAAACCCTACCTTTGAATTCCTTGTATTTTTCTAAAGTTTTAGAGGGGTTTTCCCAACTATACGGGCGGAGCTATACGACCGGAGAGGAAGCTCCCGCCATATAGTTGGTCGTTAAACTCTCTGTATCATTTTCGTGAATTTTTTTCCGCTTTCTGAGCCTATACGGTCGCAACTATATGACCGGAACCAAAAATTCCAGCCGTATAGTTGGTCATTAAACTCTCAGATGGTTTTGCTGTTGAAGTCTGTATCTATATGGTCGCAACCATACGACCGGAGCAAAAATTCCGGACGTATAGTTGGTTGTTAAACTCTCAGACACTTTTTGGTTTTGATGTCTATATCTATACGGTCGCAACTATACGACCGAAACCAAAAATTCCGGCCGTATAGTTGGTCGTTAAACTCCCAGACACTTTTTGTTCGATATTTCGTTTATTATTCATCTAAAAAGAAACTTTATTGTCGGTTCTGAGTCGTGATTTAATCTACCTGGACTCGAGATATTTGGAAATATCTGCCTGGAACCAAATATACGGTCGGAGCTATACGAGTCGTGCCCGTATAGTTGGTCGTTACGCGGCAGGACACTTCCAAATCCGTGATTTCTTTTCCTGTTTTGTTTGGATTCTTTTCTTGGGTGAAAATTTGGTGTTTCTCGTGAGTTTGCCTTACCTCTGACCCCCCCTTATATACTGCCATTGTATCTCTCTATAATCATAATCTCCAGGAACAAATCTAGCAATGCGCTACCCCGTCCCAGGCCATGGAAAACCCATGGGGCTCATTGCTCCATCCAGGGATATGTCAAGTAGCCCGTCCATGAAGGAAGATTATGAGGAGGTGGAGAGGTTTAGCCCAAGGTACAAGGAGTACGTCGAGCCAAGCCACTTCAACAACGATTCCGCCAATGATGTGGTTGACGTCTACATCCGCCGCAACGTCTGTGATCCACCGGATATCAATTGGATGGCGATGAAGAAAGCTCAACAAGAGAGAAAAGATCGCAAACCACGTGGAAAAGGCCGCATGGAGATGGTCAAGTTCATCACTATGGATCAAAGGCCACACAAGCATAAGGAATTATCTAATATTGGTGCAGGTTCAAGCAAGGGAGACGAGGTACCACTCGTGAAGCCAACCATTGGTGCTCGCATGAAGGTCAAGCCTCAAGAACAGTGGAGGTACGGTTTCCACTTTCCAAATCCATCAATTATGGATGAGGAGGAGGAAGTTGTACCCAGGACCAAGGATCGCCGATGACCCACAAGTATAGGGGGTGTATCGCAATATTTTCGATAAGTAAGAGTGTCGAACCCAACAAGGAGCAGAAGGTGTTGACGAGTGGCTTGGAGCAGGAATTCTCTGTAAATACTTAGCAAACAGATTTTTAGGGTTTTTTGATAATGAAGATAAATAAAGTGCAAGTAAATAAAAGACAATAATAATAGATGCAGCAAGTGGCCCAATCCTTTCTTTAGCAAAGGACAAGCCGGTTGTATTACTTAAGATGATCAAACGTTCTCGAGGACACATGGGAATATCGTCAAGTGCTTTCGCTTCATATAGTTAATTAATCTTTGTTGGTTGGATAAGTGTTGTGTGGGTGAACCTATGCTAATATACTGACCTTCCTAGAACTAATACATACTTGTGATTATACCCCTTGCAAGCATCCGCAACTACAAGAAAGTAATTAAGATAAAAACCTATCCATAGCCTTAAACTTTGAGATCCTACACTCCCTTGTGAAAAGGTTTCCTAACGGGGGTTCAGGTATCTGTCACTCCGGCAACCCCACGATTAGTAGCCAAATACACAATGCATTCCCCTAGGCCCATAAAGGTGAAGTATCATGTAGCCGACGTTCACATGACACCACTAGAAGAATAACACCACAACTTAATTATGAAGCCATTGAATCTTTCTCAACACAATTCCACTACTAACAACATGACTTCTCCCATGTACTCAAGAACTAAATGAACTACTCACAAGACATCATATGGATCAATATTAGAGATTAAATAATGATAAGTAACAATCTGAACATGTACGATAATTCAATGGTTCCACTCAATAGCATCAACTACAACAAGTAATCAACAACGGGAAAGTTTCCCCTAAGAACTATGCAAGTTCAACCCAATTGTTACAGCGGTATGAAGCGGTGATGATGGTGCTGGTGGAGATGATGATGATGATGATGCTGATGAAGTCCAGCTTGATGGTGGTGTTGATGGCGACAACCTCCCCTCTCTGGGAAGGAATTTCCCCGGCAGATTTCTGCCTGCCGGAGAGCTCTTTCTCTCTCTGCAATTTTCCGCCCCGCAGAGGCGGCAGAATCTTTCTGTGGTCGCTCCCCCAGTCTTAGGGTTTTGTGGGGAATATATACGCCAAAGAGCATAGCTAGAGGTGGGCCAGGGTGGCCACACCACCTGATGGCGTGGCCAGGGCTGGCCCGTGCCAGGGGGTGGTGTGGGCCCCCTGTGGCCCATCTCCGCTTCCCCTTCAGACATCCTTCGTCTTTTGGAAAAAGAGGATTTTCCATATATTTTCCGGGATTTTCTGATCTTCGCGAATTTCGCCTCCAAACAGTGCCTTTTCCATCAAAATCCAGACTTCAGCGGTCCATCCTCCAAAAGTCATCAACCATGCAAAAACAGATGAAATAACATAAGTATCATCTCTTAACATGAAATATATCAATGAATAACAGTAAATTATGATATAGAATAGTGATGCAAAATGGACGTATCAACTCCCCCAAGCTTAGACTACGCTTGTCCCCAAGCAAAAAACTGAGCTCAATAAACAGGACCTCAGGTTTATGGAGTGAAGTGTCGATAAAAGAATACGGACAAGAAGCATCACATTCATCAATACATAAATCATAATAGAAGACAATTCACTATTATATAACTTAACTTGCAATAAGTAAAGGAAACACAATAAACATACACAAAGTAAATCATAATTGGTAATGGCAAACTTTGCTATTGGTCAAAGAATAGTTAACAATTTGCAGGAGTTCAACACATAATGGGGTTTTCAATGATGGCTTTCAAAGTAGTATACTCACTAAGACAAGAGCAGTGTGCAACACAAGGAACATAAGAAACATGATTGAATAAATCATCATATGAATGAATGAAACACAACAAATCAAAATACTTGCTGAGATAGAAAGGAATAGGTTTACTGACTCAACTTAAAAGTAAAAGATTGGCTCTTCGCAAAGGGAAGCAGGGATTTCAAGTTTCATAAAGAGCTTCCAAAAATTATGGTACTTATTAGCTTTCAGCTCTCATCGCCCCTATCATAAGCATCTTTAGGCGATTAAGGTTAAAGTGATCAAATATGATGTTGGGGGGATACCCCCGGGTAGGGTCACGCCGGGGTATAAAGGCCGAGTTAGCCGAGGTTCGGCAAGGCTAAAGCGGATGCTGGCCGGGTCACCTCAAGGCAGGCCGAATCACGGGGTAACCCGGACCAGGGGCGTCCACCTAACTAGGTCTCAACCGACTTAAGCCGTAAGTCGGAATGGCGTATTTAACTTGTATGCAGGAACGGGTGTGGCCGGATCAACTATAGTCCGGGTCATATCTAGCTTCTAGGAGAAGGAAGGAATCTCGCTGGTCAAAAGAAGCCCCGGTACGCACTGCATGAGCGAAGCAAAAGAGGGCAGGACCACCGAGGCGTGGACGAGAGAGGTGACGATACCCGTGTCGGCTGACGCAGGAGCCGCAGAGGCTCACGTAGCCTCTGCACGGGTGACGCGGGGGAAAAGCACCCCGGTCGGTTTGCTATTTTGGGAGGAGGCATATTCCCTGGAATATGCCTCCACATATGCCCTAAGTGGATACCTAGCCACCCCTATATAAGGAGGGCTAGGGCCTCTGTAAAAGGGGTTCCTCGATTCTGAAAGGTTCTAGGTTCTAAGGGTCTTGTACGGGTTAATTGTGGGTGAAAGTAAGAGAGTTCCTTCTTCCTCCTTTTGCCAATACAGCTCTAGGAGCACTTGTAATCTGTGAACTGAATCGAATACAGAGCTTCTGTGTGAGGAATCACCTAACTATCCCTCCCTGGATTCCCCTAGTGCTATTAGTCCCCACCTTTAGCCTATCCATGGCATCTGCCGTGACACCACCACGAAAGTTGGCGCCCACCGTGGGGCTAGCAGCGCTAGCAGGGGTGAAGATCCGGACGGGAAACCTCATCAAGATCAGTAACGATCGCCTCTGGCTGGCTTCGCCGCTTTGGACTTCGGCAGCGACAACGCTGGCTGCTTCGGCACACGCCCACGTCCGTGCAACGGCCTCTTCGTCAAGCTCGGTGCGCACAAGGTCTACGTTGCGGTGGACATATCATGCGTTCATCCACGACAAGTCGTCGAGGCAGGGGAGCCACCCCTTAGCGTGGTTCACGGGCGCCATTATCACTTCCCTGACCGCGTCCGAGGTGATGATGACTGCGCCAGGTGCAGGCGCAAGCAAGGATCCGGCACGAGATCCGGAGGTAACACCTAAGGCACCGAGAAAAGGTAGAGGACCTCCACTAGAGAGGCCTGAGAATGTACTGAGAGAGGCTATGGATAGCTTGGCAAACCCGGTAGCAGCAGTAGTAGATCCGGCTCAGGCACAGGCCGAGCTAGAGGAAACTAGGCAGAAAATTCTAGAGGGAGCAAAAAAGATTGCTGCGGCTCAGCAGTCATTGAACATAACGCTGCGTAAGTACGCAAAGGCAAATAAAGTAGATGCTATAAAAGTGAAGGGGAGAAACCTCATGAGTGAAATGCACAAAGAGGGTGATACTCGGATTGAGGAGTCAGAAAACTGTTTGTCCGTGGGGCTGCCGATGTATAGTACCCTGGCAAAAAACCTCAGAGCAGCGGATGCAGCTACGTCCGAGTTAGAGGGTCTAACGGGTGAAGCCCGTCAGAGACAGCAAGATCGGGTCAATGAGTTGGTTCGGATCGTGAACAGGCAAAATGAGGAACTGCTCAGGGCAAACCCGGAGAGAGCTGGGGCCTCCATGTTTGTTCATTCGGCGGTGGGTAACCCAGAGAAATCCGCTGGAGCCGCATCGTCCCCTCATGGTGGTCCTAGGAGAGAAGAAGTAGTAACCTCGGCCAGGAGAAACAAGCAGATTGTTCCGTATGATCTGACAAGGGCAGGAAAAGCAAAAGAAGTACAAAGAAATGATGATCGACGGAGTGTAAGCCGAGGTGAAGCTGGCCGAGGTAACCATGACCAAGGCAATGCCGGTCAAGGAAACGCTGTTAACAGTAATGCCGGATAGCGCAACTCGGCAGGACAGCCGCAGCAGCGGAATATACCAAGGCAACAGCAAAGTGCTGGCCGAGGTATGCAATAGAGAGATGCGCCACGAGAGCGAGACTGGTATAACGACTGAGATTCGGAAATGGTGAATGCGGGATACCCAAGGCCGGACTATCATGTGATAGGGTCGAGATTGGGAAGCAGGGATCTGATGCCAGACGACGCCAGGTTGAAATTGGATCGGCTGTATAGGTCGGAGCAGATTGAAAGTCAAGGTCCTCCGGGTCCTGCGTGTTTTGGACCCCGGATCATGAAAGAGCCACCAGTACCTAACTTCCAGTTACCCAGAGGCACGAAGACTTATGACGACAGCACTAAGCCAGAGGATTGGTTGATAAATTATGCTACAGCTGTGAAAATTGCTACAGGAAACTTGCGACGGGCTGTGAGATACGTACCCCAGATGTTGGAAGGGCCAGCAAGGGTATGGTTCAACAATTGGCCACCCGGAAGTATTAACTGCTGGATCAATTTTGAGGAAATGTTCATCAGCAATTTCTCGAGTACGTATCAGAGGCCAAATAGGCCACAGACCCTAGCTATGTGCAAGCAAAGACCGAATGAGACATACCGGGAGTTTTTGACCCAGTGGTGTACCGTGAGAAACTCGTGTGAGGGCGTGATAAAGTCACAGGCCATAGCGTGGTTTGCGCAAGGATGCAGATATGCAAGCGAGTTGTGGCAAAAGTTGCAAAGGAAAATGCCAACTACGTTGGCAGAGATGATCCGGATTGCTGATTCATACGCTTTGGGTGATCCGACTTAACCTAGGCTCGTGTCCAACGAGTCGAATGAGGAGTACTACTAGAGAGATGGAGCCGGATCATCCCAGAGGAATGATTACAGAGGTAAAAGGAGAGATGATAGACCGGATCACCGGTATAGTTCGCAACAACTTGCAGCTGTGAATCAAGATCAGCCCGGAACAGGGAGCAATCAACGTCAGAAAACTGGAGGGCAACAATGGACACCAAGGAATGATGGCAAGAAAACTTGGACGCCAGAGCAGAAGAAACAGTGGCAATAAAAGAAGGACCGTCCGAGGTATACTTATGAGTCGATGTTGGATCAGCCATGTAAATTTCACACGCCAAATCCGAGTAACCCAGTGGGTCATACAATGAGGCAACGTGAGTGGATGCGTAAGATAGAACAAGGTGGTTTAGGGAATGCTCAGGCACCCCGGAATGATCAACCTCGGCAGGAGTTACCCCGATAGCAACTGCTCTCCGGAGCGAACACGCAACGGCTAATGTTGCCTCCCCCTCCGCCGAGGTATGATAACCATGAGAGAAGGGATGCAGTGCATCAAGTAGAAAACCAGCATCAGCCGGATCAGAGGTACCCCGGAAATGAGGGGAGGAATGAGTACAGGGAGCATCATTAGATTTACTGTGTATTTACCACTAAGGAAACAGATAGGAGGAGCTTGCAACGCCGACATATGGAGGTCAATGCGGTAATGCCAGCGGTGACGAGGTATATGCCTTGGTCGGACCAGGAAATCACCTGGAACATCAAAGATCATCCCAAGCTTATGCCGAGTCCTGGCTCATATGCATTAGTGCTGGACCCGACATTCATTGGGCCAAACATCAATGTGAGGTTCTCCAAGGTATTGATTGACAATGGCAGTAGCATTAACATCATGTATGCGGATACAATGCGCAAGTTGGGTATCACGGAGAACATGCTCCAAGCTACAAGGACAACTTTCCATAGGCAAAGTCCGGGTTGACGTATTGTTCGGCACGAGAGATAATTGCCGAACTGAGAATCTGGAGTTTGAGGTGGTGAACCTGGAAAGTGCGTAACATGCGTTACTCGGAAGACCAGCATTGAACAAGTTCATGGCAAGCTGCCACATCAATTACCTGAAGATGAAGTTGCCGGGGCCAAATGGAGTGATTACCATTGCTGGAGATTTCCGACGTTCCATTGAGTGTGCCTCAGCCAGGTCTAACCTAGCCGAGTCACTTGTGATTGCGCAAGAGAAGAGAAAAATCCAAGAGGTGGCGGCATTAGCTCAGTCCGCGCAGCAGTATATGCCGACGTTGAGTAACCCGCATGGTAGCATTTCGTTCCAAGCCGCAAAGGATACTAAGAAAGTGCCTGTTGATGATATGTTCCCAGAGCGCACCATAACAATTGGTGCCGGGTTGAATGATAAATAGGAAAGCGAGCTCGTCAACTTCCTCCGTGAGAATCGGGATATTTTTGCTTGGTCCACCCATGACTTGCAAGGTGTTCCGAGGGAGTTGGCCGAGCACTCTTTGAACGTGAGACCCAGAGCAAGGCCGGTGAAGCAACCTCTCCGCCGCTTCGCCGAGGATAGGAGAAAAGTCATTGGAGATGAAATAGCTCGGTTACTAGCAGCAGGATTTATCATGGAAGTGCTCTATCCGGATTGGCTCTCTAATCCGGTGCTGGTGGAGAAGAAGAAGGATGACCCGAACGTGGCAGTGGTTTGGCGTATGTGTATCGATTACACGAACCTAAACAAGGCGTGTCCAAAAGATCCATTTCCACTCCCAAGGATAGATCAAGTCATAGACTCAACTGCTGGATGTGAACTGTTGTCATTCATTGATGCATATTCTGGTTTCCACCAGATACCTCTGAATCCGGATGATCAAATAAAGACTGCATTTATCACCCCGTATGCGGCTTATTGCTATCGCACCAGGTCGTTTGGTTTACGTAATGCGGGGGCAACGTACCAAAGATGTATGCAAAAATGTTTGCACGACCAAATAGGTCAAAATGTACAAGTGTATGTGGATGATGTGGTTATCAAGACCAAGGAAAGCAAAATGCTCCTTGACGACATCAGGCAGACATTCGCGAACTTAAGAAGGTTCCGAATGAAGCTTAACCCGGAAAAATGTACCTTCGGTGTCCCGGTTGGAAAATTACTCGGATTTCTTGTTTCCAGCCGAGGTATCAAAGTTAATCCAACTAAGATCCGAGCCATTGAACGAATGGAACTGCCGAAGTGTCTTAACAATGTCCAGAAGTTCACTGGTTGCCTGGCATCGTTAAGTCGATTTGTATGTCGGTTGGGAGAGAAGGCATTGCCTGTCTACCAACTCATGAAAAAGTTGGATAAGTTCATTTGGACGCCACAGGCCGATGAAGCCTTTGCCCACTTAAAGAAGATGTTAGCCACTGCACCAGTGTTAGCCTCTCCACTATCAAAGGAGCCAATGTTGCTCTACATAGCCGCAACCAACTGAGTTGTAAGTGCAGTGATTGTGGTACAGCGCGACAAAGAGGGTAAGTCGGTGCAAAGGCCAGTGTATTACTTGAGCGAGGTATTATCTGCCTCAAAGCAGAACTACCCACACTATCAAAAGGTGGCATATGGTGTCTATATGGCAGCGAAGAAGTTGAAGCATTACTTTGAGGAGCATCCCATCAAAGTAATATGTGAAGCTCCCATATCCGAGATAATGAGTAACAAAGATGCAAGTGGCAGAATTGCAAAATGGGCAATTGAACTAGCTCCTTATGCACCACAATCTGACAGAAGAGAAGCAATCAAGTCTCAAGCTGTGGCGGAATTTTTTGTGGATTGGGCCGAGGTACAATATGAACCACCGCCACCAGATCCGAACTACTGGAGGATGCATTTTGACGGGTCAAA
Organism: Avena insularis; assembly: GCA_023614405.1. Taxonomy (NCBI): domain Eukaryota; kingdom Viridiplantae; phylum Streptophyta; class Magnoliopsida; order Poales; family Poaceae; genus Avena; species Avena insularis. Next base: position 643,251,699 of record CM042690.1, read on the forward strand.
AACAAAAACCGGGCTAGGCGCCGGAGTTGTGCTTACCTCACCAAAGAAGGACCAGCTGAAATATGTGCTGCAGATCCATTTCGCGGCATCGAACAATGTCGCTGAGTATGAAGCACTTGTGCATGGGCTCAAAGTGGCAAAAGAGATTGGGATACGTCGGATACTATGCTTTGGCGACTCAGATTTTGTAATACAGCAGGTGTCAGGATTGTGGGACACCCTTGATCCAAACATGGCTCTGTACAGATTTCATGTGCAGAAGATATCTGGTTACTTTGAGGGGTGTGAATTTCACCATGTACCCTGGGTGGAAAATGAGGCTACCGACATGCTGTCGAAGCTCGGATCAACCCGACAAGCAATTCCACCGGGTATAGCATTGGAACACCTCAGAAAACCATCTATCAGGCCGTCCCCAGGAACCGACTCAATCTATGTCCCGGAAGATACATAATCCGGAGCTGTGCCCATGGCCATTGACATGGGAGGTGGTGCGCGAAACCCGGGGACTGCATCAGTAAACCCGGGGACTACCTCAGCGAACTCGAGAACTGCCTCGCAGGACCCGGGGACTGCTCAGCGTGATCCGGTTGAAGTTATGCTGGTGGATCAGATGGAAATTGATGAGGATGTGTTCCCTGTGTGAGCAATACCAGCTTGGGCACTGCCTATATTTCAATTCCTGAAAGATGGAACGTTACCCACTGAGGAGGTGCTATCCAGGCAAACTCAGAGGAGAGCAAAGGCATATACAATCATCAATTCCGAGCTATACAAACGGAGTGTGACCAATGTCCTCCAGTGATGCGTTGACCCGGAAGAAGGGCTTGACATCCTCCGAGATATACATCAAGGGGAGTGCGGGAATCATGCCTCGTCCCGAGCCTTGGTGGCAAAAGCGTTCCGGCATGGATTCTACTGGCCAAGTGCCTTAGAACAAGCAGAAGATCTGGTGAGAAAATGCAATGGTTGTCAGAGGTATGCTACCAAGACGCATATGCCAATGTCGGAACTCAAGACCATACCAATTACATGGCCATTTGCCGTATGGTGCTTGGATATGGTTGGCCCATTTAAACTAGCAAGGGGAAATATGACTCACATTTTGGTCATGGTGGATAAGTTTACAAAATGGTGAAGTGAAGCCTATAAGAAAATGTGATGGAGCTACGGCCGTAACATTTCTCAAAGACATTATCTTGAGATACGGTTATCCTCACAGTATCATAACTGATAATGGCACAAATTTTGCTGAAGGAGCATTCGCGCGATTCTGCCGGGATAAGATGATCCGGCTGAACGTTGCCTCGGTAGCCCATCCCGCATCGAACGGACAGGTGGAAAGATCCAACGGATTAGTGTTATCCGGGATAAAACCCTGGCTCATTGAGCCGGTGCAAAGATCAGCGGGGTGCTTGATAGAAGAACTACCAGCGGTACTATGGAGTTTAAGAACAACTCCGAATCGATCAACAGGCTATACGCTGTTTTTTCTGGTATATGGGGAAGAAGCTGTATTACCAGCCGACATAGAGCATGATTCGCCTAGGGTCACCCAATACACAGAAGCCGAAGTGCAAGAAGCCCGACAAAATGATGTTGATCTGCTGGAAGAAGCGAGAGAATTGGCATTGTCCAGATCCGCCATATATCAGCAAAATCTCCGACGCTATCATAGCTGGAAAGTAAGCCCCCGAGTCTTTTGGGAAGGCGATCTGGTGCTCCAGTTGGTACAACGTACTGCTGTCATGCATAAATTATCCCCCCCATGGGAAGGGCCGTTCATTGTAAGCAAAGCATTGCACAATGATTCTTATTGTCTTATCGATGCAAAGCCATAGGAAAAGAACAAGGCAGACAGGTCCGGCGACGAATCTAAGCGTCCATGGAACGTAGCCCTACTTCGTCCTTTCTACACTTAGCAGAGAAGTGTATGTATCCGAGTCTTCTCATATGTCGGTATGTATGCCGGCAATGAGCTTATCAATAAAATGTTGGCACCTCGGGCAGTAACTCGGGGACTGCCTTAAATGTATTTGTTTTTTTTATTTATTTATACGTCAGCTGGAGTAAGTTGTTCTACTTAACTCGGATTAGTAATGTGTGAGCACCAAAAACCAAACTCTTCGACTTGCTGCTGTCCAACAAGAATTGGCTTCATGGCAAGCAAGAGAACAAGTTTGGAATTGCGTAGCACATGAAAAACGACTAAGGAAAAGAACTTAATCGAGCCGATGTGTGTTTTTGGACTAACATTGTATTTACTTTCAAATTATTATGCTGAATTATTTTGAGCTAAGCTTAAAGTTTCCAAGTATTGTTAAAACAATTTTTGAAGCTCGGATTCGTAAGTCGTAAAACCGAATCAAGGTAGACACGAACCGAGCCAGAAGATTGGACGAACAAGAAAATGAAACTCGGGGACTACGCCCAAGTTAATCTGGCATACAAACTTAGTAGCAAAATATCACATGTGCACTGGATATAATTCCACCCGGCATACCGGGGATCTGATAAGTTTTCAAGTGTTTTTACTTAAGGAGCAGCAGGAGGAGGAAGTTCGGCGTCATCTTCGCCTTCTTCGATATCCGAGGCATCGTCCTCTCCATCCTCGTCCGAACCATCTTCAACATTTTCAACCTCTTTGTCGCCAGCGGCTTCCAGGAAGCTCGGACCCTTGGTCCATTCGTGAATGGGAGCATGTTCAATGAGGCTATGGGCGCAAGCCTGGCACCGAGCTACCCACTCCGGGTCATTGGTCCACTTGGATCCGGTGCATAGGCGCGTCAGGAGGCTGAGATCGATCTTCTCGTACCACGTGAGTATGTGGTGAAGAATGGTCTCAGCTGCAGCACGTCCAGCAGACTCCCTCCAAAGGTCGAGTTGGGTCTCGATCTCCATCAGCTTTTCAGCAAGAATTACGATTCTCTCCGGAGTGTCCTCGCCAGGCCAGAACGTGTTGAAGACTCGGACTGAAACGTCGAGGAGATCCTTGCCGTAGTTCTTGATGATTTCCACGCGAGATGACAGGCTGACCAACAGGTCCTCCATGTCATAGGGAATGTCTTCACCGTCAGGAGCGACAGGAGTACCCCTATCTCGGCGGAAATTGGCAACAGCGGCGCTTGCAATGGGAGTACCCTCTGGAAATTTGCCAAAAAAGGGACAAGAGAAGCAAGTAATGAAAAGACACGTGAGATAACCCGGAGAAATATGCCGGATAAGGAAAAGGAGCTTAAGTAAAATGTGGTTGTGGATCCAGGTCAATTCATTGATGCAATTATCGCGTCTTTGGCGGAGCTGCACCAGTTCAGCATTCACCGACTCAAGTTTGACGTCGTCCTCCTGGAGAAATTCTCGGTCCTTAGCAATTTGGAGATTGAGGCGCTCGCGCTCTTCGGTGTAGTCCTGGCTAGCCTTTTCAAGTTCAGTTTGGTGCTGCGCTTTCATCTTTTCCATTTCTGCCTTTAACTTGGCAATCTCGTCATTCTTGGTTCGGAGGAGGGCAAGCTCATCGTCTTTCTTCTTGAGCTCGGCCTGATGCTGCCCTGCTTGTTCGAGAAAATGCAGCATCATGTTAGGCACGGGCACACTATCTTCCAGCGTTACTGAAATAGTTTGTTAACCCAGCAAGGCCGAGGTATGAATGTTTGCCGAGCCAGGAAGAAAAGGAGATGGAAAGCAAAGCAGGGTCGGACAAAAGTAGCTTACCCTTAATCTGATCTAGATTCTTCCTCATAAGCTTGTTCTAAGACTCCACCCCAGCTGCGAAAGCCAAATAACGGATTAGTTTGGCAGAAGAAGATGAAGGAAAACAGAAAAATGTGAAGAAGAGAACTTACCCGTTTTCTCGTGCTCAGCGAGATATGCATTGTGCTTTGCGAGAAGCATCTTGTGAGTATCCAGGAGACGCTGGAACTCAGCGCTCCGGCGGTTGGTGGTCACCTGAAAAGAGTACAAAAATTTTGCTTAAGCCTTGTGCATATTCGAAGTGTACAAGATCCGGGCCAAGTGGAACTTAACCTGGCTCTAGGTGTGTGCATATTCGAAGTGTACAAGATCCGGGCCAAGTGGAACTTAACCCGGCTCTAGGTGTGTGCATATTCGAAGTGTACAAGATTCGGGCCAAGCGAAACTTAACCCGGCTCTAGGTGTCTGCATATTCGAAGTGTACAATATCCGGGCCAAGCGGAACTTAACCCGGCCCTAGGTGTGTGCATATTCGAAGTGTACAAGATCCGGGCCAAGCGGAACTTAACCCGACTCTAGGTGTCTGCATATTCAAAGTGTACAAGATCCAGGCCAAGCAGAACTTAACCCGGCTCTAGGTGTCTGCATATTCGAAGTGTACAAGATCCGGGCCAAGCGGAACTTAACCCGGCTCTAGGTGTGTGCATATTCGAAGTGTACAAGATCCGGGCCAAGCGGAACTTAACCCGGCTCTAGGTGTGTGCATACTCGAAGTGTGCAAGATCCAGGCCAAGTGGAACTTAACCCGGCTCTAGGTGTGTGCATATTTGAAGTTGTCAAGGAGCTATGTTAGTTATCTAAGGAGCATCCGACCGAGTAATAAATTACTCCCTCGGAGGCTCGGGGACTAATGGTTATACCGCTAGTGCATGCTAAGGAAAAGGTGAAGTAAAGTACCTCCATCATCCGGCCTACGAGATTAATTGCCTTGGCAGCCGTGTTCATTTGAGCAGAGAACTCGGTGGGACCGAACTTCTCTGGGAGATCGTCGTTATAGACGAACTCCGCCTTGTTCCAGTTGTTCATAAACTCGATCAAGGTTGCAGGATATCGCTCACCGCTGAGCATATGGGGCGCCACCAAGCCCTACGCATGTGCTTCCCTCCTCTCAACCTGAGCAAGGGCCGGACTGGTGTGCAGAACAAGTTGTTGCACATTAGCTGGCTCGGCAGGGGCGTCCTTCGGTGCTGGAGGCTTCTGGGCAAGCATGGACGCGAGGGTGCGATGTCCAGACCCGGCGGACGCTGCCCTGGTGGTGTCAGGGGCTTTCTTGCCTTTGAGCTGCTGAGAGGAGGAAGTAGTTGCAGCAGATTTTCCCTTAGGAGCTGCCTGGGTACTTCCTCGCGGAGACTGAGAAGACTCGGACGAGGCGGAGGAGCTTGGCGCTGGTGCTCTTGTTGTTGGTGCTGGTGCTGGTGCTGGTGCTGAGGTAGTCTCAGTAGTTGCTGGTTGCGGCGGAGCCAAAGTGGTGGATGCCGCTGCCTCGGCTGGGTCCATCTCCCCCGCTCCAAGGTTGCCCCCTCTTGACGAGGTGGGCTGGAACCCAGAGCAGCCGCAGAACCCTCTAGAATAGGGCTTAGCGGGCGTGACTCGTCGTCATGAGGGGGAGAAGGGCTAGGTCGGAGCGGCGAAGAGAAGCTAGATCCACTCTGGGGGACCTCCTTCGCAGCACTGCCGAATCAAATAATGTAAGAAGAGAAACTAAAACAATGCAAGGAAGAATAAGTTGCAGAGGGAAAAGAGGCTTACGCATCCGAGGTCAGGGGCTCCTTAGGTTTCCAAGCCCTACATGCTGGGGCCTTGCCTGCTGGCTTGGAGGCGGTTTTGTCTCCGGACTTCTTTCGCCTTTTGGAGGGCTGAGAAGGTCCGGAGGAGGAACTTGATGCAGCTCCACGCCTCTTCTTCGGCGCTGCCGGAACAGGTTCACCCGTAGCGAGGGGAGGGTCCTCGTGGATCTGCCCACCGGGGTTAGCTGATGCCGGAAAAGCATAAGAAAGGGGGACAGCGTCAACAACTTCCATCACCTCAATATCCGAGTCATCCTCATCGTCAGGCCAATCTCTAATAGAAGAGAGTTTACCGGTGGGTCGCTTGGTCGCGTCGGACATTGGGAGGAACATCTCCTAGTCCGGTTCTTCCTCGTCAGAGCTCTCCCGGTTAGGCGCGCATTTGAGGGTGGGGTCGGTGCCATCCACAATAGTCTGCTGGAGGAATTGCTAAAGGAGAAAAAAGACAACAGAGTTAAAATACAACAGCAACCGACGTAAGATCCAGTTCGGAGAAAGTGGGTGGCACGAAGCTTACCACGGGAGGAAGCCTATCCTGGCAATAATGCTCAATTCCCCATGTCCACTTAGAGGAGAAGTCCTTGTGGGTGGTGAAGAGTGCCTTGACCCGGTGGTAGATTTCTATGTTGCTAAGCTCGAAGGACGAGGTCCGGTTTGGGTCGCGGCCCCAGCTCATGTGGCACACCTTGTGGGTGCGCTTCTGGAGAGGGGAGATCCGGTTGCGGACGAATGTGATCATGGCGTCCTCCTTGCGCAACCCGAGATCCTTCAGCTCCTTGAACCTCTTGTTGACCTGGTTGGCCAAGACAGTGGGCTTCTTGGGGATAACGTCCCATAACTCCGGGTTAGGAGGACCTGGAGCATAGGGGTGAAGCCGGATCAAATCTTCAGTGCCTTCATTCCGAACATAGAAGAAGGTCCGGGCCCATCCTTTGCAGGAATCTAGCCCGGTAACCCGGGGAAAGATAGAGAACCTCTGGGGTGAGATGGACGCAGCTCCGAATTGAGTGAGCTGCTTATCCTCCGGCTCTAGATCTATGTTCGGAATGACATTACGACGGAGGCTAAAAAACCAGATCCATAGCTCCTTCGTAGGCCATAACCCGGCGTAGCCCTCGATCGTAGAGGCAAAAGCAGAGAGAGAAGTGATGGCGTTGGCAGGAAGGTGATGCGGTTGGAGTTCATAGGTATTCAACCAATCATGGAAGAAATCGCTGACCGGCAAACCGAACCCCCATCGGAAGTGGGACAAGAACACCACAAACTCACCCAGATTGGGTGAGGGGGCGAGTTCGGCGGAGGCAAGGCGAGCAGTGACTCTGGCGGGGATGCATCTGGTGCGGTAGAGCTAGTCTAGGTCATCTTGACAGACCCAGGACCCGGCCCACGCACCACGGTCTGCCGTGGCGCTGTCTTCCTTCATCTCTTGCTCGGCGACGACGAGCTCCTCTTCTGTCATCTCCAGTTAGTTGCCCTCACTGTCACTGGCGGCGGTGGGGGGCAGCGGCCTAGATTGACAGCGACCCGTGGCGGAGGAGGTGCACAACGGCGACGATGAAGCAGAGGCCTGGGGAAGCAGTGCGGCGGCGACGCTGCTACTTAGAAGCAGTGGCGGCGGTGTTGTCGCGGGAAGACGAAGAAGAAGAAGAAGAGCTAGAGGCATAGGGGCGCGGAAGGGGGAAAAGACCTAAGGGGTGCGCCCCTCCCCTATTTAACCACTCCCTCGAGGGGGAAGTGGGATCGTGTCATGCGGGTGTGCCACACGGTGCGGCCGTGTATAGCTCACATCGACCAATCAGCAGCAAGCCACACGGAGGGCCACAGGGCGTAACAGATCCCATGACGTGACGCATTGATGCGGTTAACGAGGAGGCATGCCAGACGTGACGTGCGCCATAGTGATAACTGACGATTGCTGCAGCAGTTACTGTGGCTGGCCCTTAAAATGAGGTAACCTAATGATTAGCCTGCACATGGGCTAGCGTACGAGAGAAGGAAAGAAGACCCGGATGAGACCGTGGTAACCCGGCCAGCAAGTGAAAACTTGGAGTGTGCCAAGGGAAAGTAAAACCATGAGGTCCGAGTTAGGGTGGTAACCCGGCCAGCAAGTGAGAGCTTGGAACGTGCCAAGGGAAAGTAAATCCAAAGAATCCGAGATAAGGAGGAAACTCGGAGAAATAACATCCAAAGCTCGATAGAATTGAACCTGATGTGGCCTTAGCAGCCAAGGCAGCTAAGACCGCACTAGCTTCGGGGACTAATGTTGGGGGGATACCCTCGGTTAGGGTCACGCCGGGGTATAAAGGCCGAGTTAGCCAAGGTTCGGCAAGGCTAAAGCGGATGCTGGCCGGGTCACCTCAAGGCAGGCCGAATCACGGGGTAACCCGGACCAGGGGGCGTCCACCTAACTAGGTCTCAACCGACTTAAGCCGTAAGTCGGAATGGCGTATTTAACTTGTATGCAGGAACGGGTGTGGCCGGATCAACTATGGTCTGGGTCATATCTAGCTTCTAGGAGAAGGAAGGAATCTCACTGGTCAAAAGAAGCCCCGATACGCACTGCATGAGCGAAGCAAAAGAGGGCAGGACCACCGAGGCGTGGCCGACAGAGGTGACGATGCCCGTGTCGGCTGACGCAGGCGCCGCAGAGGCTCACGTAGCCTTTGCACGGGTGACGCGGGGGAAAAGCACCCCGGTCGGTTTGCTATTTTGGGAGGAGGCATATTCGGAGGCATATTCCCTGGAATATGCCTCCACGTATGCCCTAAGTGGAGACCTAAACCCACCCCTATATAAGGAGGGCTAGGGCCTCTTTAGAAGGGGTTCCTCGATTCTAAAAGGTTCTAGGTTCTAAGGGTCTTGTACGGGTTAATTGTGGGTGAGAGTAAGAGAGTTCCTTCTTCCTCCTCTCGCTAATACAGCTCTAGGAGCACTTGTAATCTGTGAACTGAATCGAATACAGAGCTTCTGTGTGAGGAATCACCTCACTATCCCTCCCTGGATTCCCCTAGTGCTATTAGTCCCCACCTTTAGCCTATCCATGGCATCTGCCGTGACACCACCACGACATATGAGGATATTCTTGACAAGTTATAATCTAAAAATCTCATACCACTTACTTACGAGTACCGTTCCTCATGCTACTCAAGTTTAGTCATAGGTAAGTTCTTGTCATTGTAAGTACATGTGTATCATAGAGAACCGCCAATGGGGTACCCCTTGCCCGATGATACGGAAATTCCCCATATCAAAATGACAAGGAAAGTAGACAATGAGCATCTCAGCAATCCTTTTATTTCCTATTTGCATAGGCCTCTTTTTTTCTTTCTTTTTCTCTCCTTTTTTCTTTCCTATTTGCATATTTTTTTATAGAGGATGCTTCATAGATTTCTCACTATGGTTATGCTGCAAGTTTCCACCATGATTAGGCATGGCTTAGACTAGCCGCCCAGGCGTTTCTCTAACACATATACAAACTCCATGAGCCTTTCATTTCAAGCTCCCCTTTCATTTCACACCGCCGGGATCCATAAGCAAAAGAACATGATATCAACTAAATAAAGTGCAATGTTGAAAGCGTTCCCCCTAGTATCATGGTTCTGCTAATTCACAACTTACAAAACGCAAGCATATACGCAACATAGATGGGCACAATGGTTCAAGTTTATTAAGTGCAAGAAAAGTAAAGTGTGCCATCAAGTTCATGAGAGCTTTAATCACTAATTTTAACATAACAAGTTTAATTCGGAAGGTATATAAAACATGAATTTACTTGGAATAGCAATAGTGCTAATAGGTAGGTATGGTGGACACAAATGGCATAGGTTTTGGTTTAAGGATTGGATGCACGAGAAGCATTCCCTCTCAGTACAAGTTTTTGGCTATCAAGGCTGGGTAGCAAGCATAAGAGTTAAAGGAAACAAACAAACATACAAGTGATAAGAACAAACATGCAATCTTCCTTGGAAGCACAAAAGGTCTTAACTAGAGAATACTGAGCTTATGAGCCAATCAAGAAAGAAAGATGATGAAATTATATTTCTTAAAAGTACTTTTATCTTTTTCATTCAATTCTCATAATAGTGTTGCTACTGACCGAGCCAGGTTTGCCAAAACCAACTAAATTTACTTAATGATCCCAAAGTGATTCAAATACTAACAACAAGATCAATCATATAACAGAAATTGAAAACTAATATAAGATTTGCAAAAAGTAAATAATAGAACTTCTCATTAATATTCCATAACGACAACTCACACCAAGGGATACATAGGTAACTAACGAGAGGGGGGATACTTCCATAATGCAAACCATCCTATATGATAACCTCTCTATTCATGATATGACTCTACTTAAAAGGTAAAAAGATAAAAGATAGTGATGTGATACCGTAACACTCCCCTAAGCTTGGAACAAACCAAGGGGATGCCAAAACCTGATGACGAATTACTCCTTCGGTGGTGGTGTTCTATCGATTGGAATGAGAAAATCTTCCAAGATCTTGTGAAGCCTATTATTCTCTTGCAGTATATCCACCTTTCTCCTCATGACTCGGTACTTATCGCAAAACTCATCAGCGGCCCATAGAGCTTCCACTGCTGCAAGGTAGGAACTGAGGTTTAGAATTGGAGGTATCATCCCTTGTCCTTTCAAGTCTGCCGACATGCCCTTCACTTCCTCCTTGATGCTCTGATCCATATCTTCATGCCTAGCTATGATCTTCTCTTCTTCCACCCATCCTACGAAGGTTCTCTGCTCAAGGTTGCGATGGAGCTCGCGCCTGCATCGCAGCTCGTAGTCCTTCGAAAACGAACCCTGGGTCGACATCTGAACAGAACAGATCAAAACGAAAACATGATGAGAACATGATATACGAACCTCGGAGGATCCAGGGCATTATATATTATGAAGTTTAACAACAAAAGGAAGGTACTGGGAGAAAACGGGTCGGAGACGGGCTCCGGTGTGGCCACACCCCTGGTGGCGCGGCCAGGTGGGACCACGCCACGAGGTGGTGTGAGACACCCGGGCTCCGTTTCTGTCCCTATTTATGCTCATTGCTTTCCTTGTTAGACAAAAACTGCAAAAATATAAATTGACAGATTTTTAACGGACCTTTTCTTACCAGAACTACTACCTATTCGAAAATGGACTGTGTAGGTCTCTGAACTTGGCATTTAATAAATTCTTTCGGAGTCACCGCTTGAATAACATCAATATCTTCATCATTGTAAACATATTGTTTGAGTCATTTAACCATTCACCATCTTATTACACCATTTTCTCCTACAACTTGGAAATATCTTTCACACAAAACTTCACACAATTCTCATTAGCAACATCAGTGCAAGCGAGGTAATAAACCTTTTAAGTTCAATTTCAACTGAAATCCATCAAAACATAAGCTACTGTAGCAACTCCTTCCGAAAGCCCAAAAAGGAATTCAAAAAGGAAATCGATATAAGAAGCAAATGCAAGAGTAGCAAAAATCTGTCAAAACAGACCAGCAGGTAAAGATCAATTTTCTTATAAAATCTTATGTTGCTTAAATCAAAAAGTGCAAAACTAACGAAAGTTAAATAATAACCTGGGGCATGCACACAAAAATTTACAGATCAGTACGACATTCTGGGATTTTTAACATTTTTTATAGTGAAGCACAAAAATCTGTTTCGGGACATCAACTTCCCCAAATATTACTTTTCTCTCATTAGAGATTGTTCTTGACACAAAAACCAAACAAAAGGATAAGGAGAGGTTATTGCAGAAACAATAACTTCCAAGACTCAAATAAACAAAAAAAAAAACTGAAAGCAAAAGTATATTGGGTTGCCTCCCAAAAAGCTCTTTATTTATAGCCATTAAGATGGGCATGATAATTTCAATGATGCTCACATAAGATTATGAATTGAAGTAAAAGAGAGCATAAAGAAGAAAAAATACACATGTTTAAGTCTAACCCACTTCCTATGCAAGGGAATTTTGTATGAAAATAAAATTTTGAAATCAGAGGCTACTAGCATAGGAAGGCAAAACAAGTGCAACATAAAGACTTTCAGCATAAAACAAGGAAACTTAATATTATTGAGATGCATAAGAAAAATCTTCCCTCTCTCATAATAACTTTCAGTATCATGCATAAATTTAACGATATAACTATCACATGAACCATGTAGCAATGATCACTTATTCTAACAGAAAACACAGGGACGCTAGCTCTCATAACACTACTTTGTGAAACAATATTAGAAGTATCCTTACAGAGGATAGTGTGTCCATCTTCTACATATTTAGTGACAAAGTCTTTCACATTTGCTACTATAGGTTCAACAGGTATTTGTTCACCAGGTTCAACAGCTTTATTTGTACTTTCATTAACCATACTAGCTATCATAGAATGTTCCTTTATCTTAACTAGGAAAGGCATTTTCTCAATGTAAGGTTCAGGTAAAATATGATTTGCAGTATAGACTTCGGTATCTCTTGCAGGAACATTATTAACAATATCTTTATATGGTTCATGATACTTATTCCACTTCTTTTTAGGAATTTCAATATAAGAAGCAAAAGCTTTAAAATAATCTGCAATACTTTGGGAATCAATACCATAAGCATTACTAATATTATGAAAGTCATCAGTTCTCATAAAAGATTTAATGCATTCATAATCATAATTTATACCTGACTTTCTTCCTTTATCATTCTCCCATGCTTCAACATTGTCTTGAATACGGTCTAGAAGATCCCATTTAGCTTCTTCTTCCATGTGTGTAAATGATCCAGCACAAGAAGCATCCAATAAATCCTTATCATGAAGAGAAAGTCTTGCATAAAAGTTATTGATAATAATATTGTTAGGAAGCTCATGAATAGGACATTTGAGCATTAGTAACTTCAATCTCCCCCAAGCTTGAGCCGTACTCTCTCCATCACGAGGCCAAAAGTTGTATATTTGATTCCGATCTTTATGAATCTCACTAGGAGGATAAAATTTTGAATAAAAGAGAGGTACTACTTCCTCCCATTCAAGAGCTTGACCATTCTTCAGCAGCTTTTACCATTCCTCAGCTCTTCCTTTTAGTGATAATGATAATAACTTCTTCTTGACTTGATCTATTGTAATACCTGCACACTTGAACAACCCGCATAATTCGTGTATAAAGAGCAAATGATCACCGGGATGGACAATTCCATCTCCAAAATATTAGTTATCCATAACATGATCAATAATCCTTGTTGGTATCTTAAAAGTATCATTTTCAGCAGGTGGTGGTTCATCTACTACCTTAGAAGTGGTAGTAGCATTACGAAATCAGAAACTAAGTGAATTATCCATATTGAAATAAACTAATAGAAATAAACAAAACTCATAGTAGACGTTTCCTTTACCAGTTCCACTCTCCAATAGCGCTTCAGTCCCCGGCAACAGCGCCAGAAAATAGTCTTGACGACCCACAAGTATAGGAGGTGTATCGCAGTATTTTCGATAAGTAAGAGTGTCACACCCAACGAGGAGTAGAAGGTCTCGACGAGTGGCTTGGAGCAGCAATTCTCTGTAAATACTTAGCAAATGGATTTTTAGGGGTTTTTGACAATGCAGATAAATAAAGTGCGAGTAAATAAAAGACAATAATAATAGATGCAGCAAGTGGCCCAATCCTTTCTTTAGCAAAGGACAAGCCAGTTGTATTACTTAAGATGACCAAACGTTCTCGAGGACACATGGGAATATCATCAAGTGCTTTCGCTTCATATAGTTGATTAATCTTTGTTGGTTGGATAAGTGTTGTGTGGGTGAACCTATGCTAATATACTGACCTTCCTAGGACTAATACATACTTGTGATTATACCCCTTGCAAGCATCTACAACTACAAGAAAGTAATAAAGATAAAAACCTAACCACAACCTTAAACTTTGAGATCCTACACTCCCTTGTGCAAAGGTTTCCTAATGGGGGTTCAGGTTTCTGTCACTCTAGCAACCCCACGATTAGTAGCCAAATACACAATACATTCCCCTAGGCCCATGTAACACCCTCAAATCGGCCCTATGCAAGTTTTAGCGCTTCCCGCCAAACCCGCATAGAAACGATTCAAGGACGCCCACCAGGCACTTTCGTGCGGGTGGAAAACGAAGTAATAACATTACACAACAGTCCTCGATGGGACCTACAGAACAGATATATATACAACCGCGACTCAATGAGTCAAGAATACAGATTTACAGTACAAAGATCCAAATCACCTCGAAAATGGTAGAGCGTCCGACTACGGACAAGATGCAAATGGGGCTAAGAGCCCTGAAGAATAACCAATGGCGTCCATAACCCTGCCCAGGCCAAGCCGGAAGGGTAACCCTGCTAACGACGGCGATCTCAGACCTGCTAAAACAAAAGGGGTGCCGACGAAGGGCAAAGGAAAAAGAGGAGCGTCAGTACTGAGGCCAGTACACGGCGAGACTAGAATTCGGCGGTCCTCGCCTACATAGGTATGGTGGATCAAGCGGCAAAGCATGCACTAAACAACCTATAGAGACTCGATACAAATAGCGGCTATCAGAGAGGGGTAAGAAAGACCTATTCGGAACCAACCTGATACTACCACCAAACATACCCGTCCTGGTATTTCCCCCTCGAGACCAAACGAGGAAGTCAACCGGGGAACTCACACAGTTGGCAGTTTTATTCATTCTGTTATAGTTGCGGCAGTTACTAGTCAAATATAGATAGCATGAGTCATCCTGATATAATAAGCAGTGGGCAGTTTTAGTTAATCATTCCGTTGTAGTTGCAACACTTACTAGTCAGATACAATAAGCATGAGATATCCCAAAACCCAGCCGTTGTTGGTACTTTTATTTAGCCATTCTGTTGTAGTGGAGCTGATTACTAGTCATATCGGATACAAGTCAATTTATAACAGTAACTTTAGTTATAGTTGTCTATGATCGAGAACTGTGCTCCAAGTCGTCCATAACCGCGGACACGGCTTTTCGAAAAGATTTAACCTGAGGGTGCACCAAAGTATCCACACGCGTCGACCCTTTTGCGGATCGGTTAACATACACCCATCGGTATGTCGGCGGGGCCTAAGTCATGACGCTTCCCACTCCAAAGCAAGTACATGGGGCCACCCACTAAGCTACCATAGCGAAGTCGGCCGGTCTCGAGACGGACTCGGGTTTGTGGAGCCGGTAAGAACGATCGAACCCGAAAGTGTGACTGGGCTTGTCGACACAATAAACGGTCACGGTCCTAACAAGACAAATGTGCAAGACTCGCACAATTTAAATAAAGCAGTAAAGCATGGCATAAGTACAGGATAGTAAATAAAACCTCAAACTAGTTTGTGGCCCCCGGTACAATACTTTGAAATCAGGTACTAATCGATGGGGGTGCCCATACACCCCACCTGTGGTTAGCGCGCTCGATCTCGGAACAGGTGTCAAGAACTCGGGGTCCTACGGGACACCAGTGAGCGGTCGGAAACCAAATAATGTCTATCACCCACCGGTGCCTCTGCATTTACCTACTTCAATTTTAGTTATTATACAATAATTAAAGCCATGATCATCTCCAACATTAAACATGCGGCATTACTCCAACAACTGTGGTACTTGACGACACGGAACAGCACTTGAGCAAGCGACTACGACGCGCAAGTCCAACTATCTACCAATCAACAGGTAATAGGATGTGTCCACGGCAATATAAGGCTGCAAGGGATATCACGGGTACGAAAACTAGAGCATCGCAACACAGATAGCAATAGATCAACAGGAGGGAATAAATACTATAAAAGTAAGATAGGTAGAAAGGGGGAGGTGCTCGCCTGAAAACATTGCCGAAGGTTCATCCGAAGATCGGGTCGAAGCTCACATCAACTCAACGGCCGTATCCGCGAAGAAGCAAAACACTAGAATAAACACCGGATGCACTATTTAATACTACGACAAAAGATCGGGCATGATGCATGTATGATGTATGACATGGCAACGGTGCGATGCAATTAGGTCATATTAAGCGGAACCGGGGTCCCGACAACCAATTAATAGGTTCAAGTTATTTTAGATACCCTGCAATTTAAATGTTGTCTTAACAAGGCAAAATTATATCACCGGTTCGCTACAAAAATTCAAATGGAACCAATATGAGACTAGATTTGCCCGCATATGGATCCCATATTTAATTTAGGTGAATCGGCACAAGGCCCCCAAACCACACACATGTATGCGACATGAACCATTTAATATGCATCAGTTGATAAAGTCATATTATAAAATAATGGGGTCTCGGATAGGGAATCACATTAGGGTTCGGCGAACTTGGGCTCCGAGGGGTCCGGGGTCGGTCTCAGGGTCCGGATCTGGGGTTCGGTCTCGGCGGGATCGTTCTCGGATAACTGAGGTAGATCTTGTCGCATCATCGGGTCGAGGATCTTGACATCCCTAAAGAAGCTCCGGTTGACCCCCAGGGTACGGTCTTGGCGTTCGGGATGAAGAACTTGACGTCCGAGGATTCGATGTTCGGATCCGTGAAGAAGGTCTTGGGGCTCCGAGATGAAGCGCTTGTCGTTCCTTGTGGCGATCTTGGCGGTCATCGGGTTCGAGAAGGGGTTATTGTCGGGTCCTCGGTTGACGTTGTCGGTCTTGGATTTGGCGCCGGTAGATCTTGCATCGCTCCTCGGGTCTAGACTCGTGTCGGTCTTGTGGTTTCCATGGAGGCGAACTCGGTGTACCGCGATGTAGGTCTTCGGTTCCGACTTCGATGGTGAGAGAAGGACTTGGTTTTCGCGCATGACGATCTTGCCGAAACAGAGACACTGATTGGACGGATATACTGCTTAGGACACACTTGCATCAACCTCTTCACTGCACGGCACCTAGTCAGACTTAGTCACCTGCATCAACGAAACACCAGTACCACACCTATTCGCCTCACGAGTTGCAACTGAGCAGAAGCAGCAGCAACAACAGGATACAGAGATCGGAGGGGGGTCGCGACAGAACGCGGAAGGAGGGGGCGGCCAGGACGGCGAGGACAGAGGAGTGTCCTCCCCCATCGGGTCCTTGGAGCTCCACGCGGCAGGGACATAGAGGCGTTGACGCGGCCGGGCCCCCCGGCGTCGCGGTCGACGATGCAGAGCACTAGGTACTGCGGGCTCGGCAGCGTGGGGATGCCGAGAGGCGCGGGCGAGGATGGCGAGCTCGCCACGGCGTGATGGCGGCCCAAAGCGAGAAGAAGGCGGCAGCGAGTTGACCAGGACGTTGATTCATGGACTGGCGAGGCGCAGACAGCTCGTCAGGCGGCAGGAGGCGGGCTCGGGACGGAGAGGAACTCGAGAGGCGGCAAGGGGCGTGAGGACAAGGGGAGGCGAGGTCGCGGGTGCCGGGCTCAATGCCCGGCTGCGGAGGAGGCCGCCCGGCGGGGTGGTGGTGGAGCTCATGACCTCTGTGGCTGGATCTGGGAGGAGCGGGGAGGCAGAGGCGGGAGAGGAGGCGTCAGGAGGCGGCTCTGCTGGCAGCAGAGGAAGGACGGCGGGGCCGCGGCCGAGGAGGCAGCATGTGGACTGGCCGGAGGGAAGGAAGCGGCCAGGGGCTCAGGGGACAGGAGCGGTGGGACAGGAGGTGGGGAGCGGTGAGCGGAGGAGAGAGAGGGAGGGGAACGCGGCACGATGGGGCCCGGGGGAGTGGGTCGGGGCAGGGAGTGCGTGCCCAGGGGCGGCCGGTCGGGCGCGGGACGTGGGGCTGTCCAGGTGGGGCCCGGGGCGGGGTCACGTGGTGAATTCTGGTCAGTGCGGGAGTGCTGGCAGGTGGGGGGCCCTAGCCGCTGGGTCTGGCCCAGTCTTGTGAGGCGGAAAAGCCAGCTGGCGGGGGGAAGGCGGCTGAGGTGGAGGGCTGGGATTGGATGGGGGGAAAGGGAGTGGCGAGGTGGCGGCAGGCTATTGGGTGGGGTGAGGTGGAGGCAGGGTGGGTAGATTAGGTTGGGTCGGAAAAGATTTAGGGTTTCGATTTTTTGTCTTTGGGTGGTAGTTTGGGTCGGATCGGTTACTGCCCTAAAATAATTAAATATTTTATTTATTTAAAACAGGGCTTTTGCAAACCGTGGTTGGACAAAATAAAATATTCCGGAGACCCGGTAAAAACGGGGCATTTAGAAAACGAAAACAGACTTTTCGAAAATAGTTTTATGCAAACAAATGCAAGATGACATGACGATGCTCAAAAGCAATGTGGCATGATGACATGAGCATGCGGTCATGGCGATGCGGTGCACAAAAACAACGCGATTTTCTAGTAGTGGTTTTTGCGGGGCGCCACAGCCCATAAAGGTGAAGTATCATGTAGTCGACGTTCACATGACACCACTAGAAGAATAACACCACAACTTTATTATCAAACCATTGAATCTTTCTCAACACAATTCCACTACTAACAACATGACTTCTCCCATGTCCTCAAGAACTAAACGAACAAGTCAGAAGACATCATATGGATCAAGATTAGAGATGTAATAATGATAAGTAACAATCTGAACATGTACGATAATTCAATGGTTCCACTCAATAGCATCAACTACAATAAGTAATCAACACTGGGAAAGTTTCCCCTAAGAACTTTGCAAGATTCAACCAAATTGTCACAGCGGTATGAAGTGGTGATGATGGTGCTGGTGGAGATGATGATGATAATGATCCCGATGAAGTCTAGCTTGATGGTGGTGTTGATGGCGATGATTCCCCCTCTCTAGGAAGGAATTTCCCCGACAGATTTTTGCCTGCCGGAGAGCTCTTTGTCTCTCTGCAGTTTTCCACCCCGTAGAGGCGGGAGAATCTTTCTGTGGTCGCTCCCCCAGTCTTAGGGTTTCATGGGGAATATATATGCCAAAGAGAAGAACCAGAGGTGGGCCAGGGTGGCCACACCACCTAGTGGCGGGGCCAAGGCTGGCCCGCACCAGGGGGTGGTGTGGGCCCCCTGTGGCCCATCTCCGCTCCCCCTTCTGGCATCCTTCGTCTTCTGGAAAAATAGGATTTTCCATATATTTTCTGGGATTTTCTGATCTTCGCGAATTTCGCCTCCAAACAGTGCCTTTTCCATCAGAATCCACGACTTGATGGTCCATCCTCCAAAAGTCATCAACCATGCAAAAACAGATGAAATAACATAAGTATCATCTCTTAATATGAAATATATCAATGAATAACAGTAAATTATGATATAGAATAGTGATGCAAAATGGACATATCAATCGTGTACGTGCATTAGAAATATACTAGAAGCAGGAACTACTCCATCGTGTTGAAGTCCGCCACCGTCTCGATGAGATGGAAAAGAAGGAAGACCTCTTTCCATTGGTGACTAAGCTTGTAGATAGAATGGACACCCGACAGTCCAATTTATGAAGATGCTACAGCCGCATAACTACTTTGGAGGAGACCAACAAGAAGCTTCACAATGCGGTGCTACATGCCATGGAACCCCGTTGATCTACAACAATCACGGTATCAAATAATCGCAAGGGATTATTTGATCGTGACTGGCTTGATTCCAAGCTTGGGGAGATCTTTAAGACCTTGTAATCTATCTTATAAGTTTTATTAGTATTTTCGCATTAGTTCAAACTATAAATAAAGTTTGTATCATTAGAATTTCCTTCAGGTATAGTCGATCCCTTTTATGAAATTCTGAGTTTATTATTATATATGGAGCAATATTGAGTTTGTGTTTGCTTTATTGATATATGAATGGCTTAAGTATAATTTTACTTGCACTTGATGATAGCAATAGGAGTCTTCCACACCATTGGCATTAATAGAACATCTAAAGATAATTCAGTCAATATGCTGTAAGTCTACGGTTTGATTTACAAAGAAAAATTATCTACTTAGTTAAGGAAGAAGAAACCTTGAATAAAGGAAAATAAAGGGCTATCAAAATAGTGGGAACAAGTCGAGGTAGAATCTTCAAGTCATAAGAATGCTTCATATATAGTTGGAATTTGGTAATTGAGATCGTTAAACTTTGAATTCCTACATGAAGTGGAATATATGGCTAGCTCTTTTGCACAACACTTTAACAAAAGTGTGAGCATATATATACAAAAGAAAAAAAGAGGAATAAAAATAGCAAGTGTGCAAAGAGCAAGTAGGCATATACCACTGAGTTGTGGTATGACAAAGAGATACTTTTGAGATTCTAAATCCCAAGTGAATACGTTAATCCTAAAACACTTGGGACTACCTCGTTAACTCATTTGGTTGAACCAGATTCTTTTACATTATGTTGATATTCATCTTTTATGAACTATTGATTACTAAGGTGTGGAAGCCTTCTAATACTATTCCGATGGTTCGAGTAAGGTACTATTCATGAACTTATTTCTATGTATCGTATATGATAAACACATGCTGCAATAGCCTCATTTATTTTATTGACTCGGCTTCATGAATATGAGGATCACATCCATTAAGCTAGAGCTTGCTTGGGACGAGCAAGAGTCTAAGCTTGGGGAAGTTGATGAGTGCATATTTGCATCATGTTTTATATTATTATTTTGCATTGTAGATGTAGGATCTTGGTATTTTAGGCATTCGCACGCATATTTTATGTTTGTTTTCACCAGGATCAGGACAGAGGATGGATCCAATGGATACAATTTTTGGAACAGTTGTACTGTGAAGGAAAGGAGTAAAAACAATGTAAGTAGCTTATTTGTGAAATATTAATAATATCAGAAGAAAACCAGAAGCGAACAAGGGAGACAGAGAGCGCAACGACCAACTATACGGGCGGAGCAATTTTTCCGGCCTTATAGCTCCGGTCGTATAGTTGGCATCACCTCCGCCTCGTCAAATAGTTTCACCCCGTGCAATTGGTTTGAGGAGATGACATACAGAACACCAGAAATCATAGAAACCTCACCTTTGGAAGGCATCTGGAGGGGGAACTCATCCACCAGGGGTCCATCCTCGCCCTGCGCAGATCCGGGAGGATAAGGCATCAATCTTCATCATCCACCGCTGCATCACCACCATCTCGATCCATCCCATCTACATCTTGTCTAGATCTTGTTGTAATTCCTATACTCGTGGATTTATACAAGTACTATTCATCTATGATTGTTTCCATTACCATTACCATGATGTTGATTGCCTCCATGTCTGAGTAGATCATTAGTTTTTGGGGAGATGGAGAGACCCTAGTATGAGATTGAAATAAGATAAAGTCTATTATGATATTCATCGATGTGACCATGTGTTAGATTTTCTACATCTTGATGTTGAGTGAAGTCAACCTCTCAATATTTTCCTCTCGTGGGGACTTGATGGAGGAAACTACTTGTTGGTAGACGGAGGTGTGTTAGCACTTACAGTGACTATAAAGCTGTTGGCACCCCTTACGTATCAACTTGGAAAACCGAGGAAACTCACGGAACACTATCCATGCCATGGGATATGTCCAACGGGATTATGTCCCTTAATAGCACAGTAATTCGATTGATGTCGATTGCTGACTGCTGTGGTTATGAGGATGATGTGAGTAGCGGTTGTTGCCTATTCGTCCAAATACGGAGTTCCTCCCACACATACATAGTTGAGAATGTTCATGATGATAATCTTTATCTTAGATCTTTACAATACTAGTGGTGTATCCGCTACTCCCTGAGAACGCCTTTTTCCCTACTACAGTTCCAATCTCTCTTACATACGCGATACTTACTTTCTGTACTCAGTTGTTTTACTTTACTTTATTGCTCTTATACCCAAAACCCAAAAACACCTTTTTACATAATACTTGCATTTTATCTTGTCACTTAGAACTTTATCTAGCATTTCTATCGTAATATTTATTTCAAGACTTATTCAATTTCAGACTCCTGCTCCCTGTGGGATTGATATCTTTATTTCAAAACTAGCTACAAACAATCTGTGCTCTTGTAGTCATCAAATAGTTGTGCGGTAATTTCCCCACAACTAATCTTCTTCCTTGCGTGCTGCCTCCACTACTGCTCTCTGCTGCTCCTTTGCTCGCTCCTCCGTTGCTGCACTAGATAGACTCAAGGTCTTCTCGAGCTATTTTCTATGCTCACACCGCACTCGCCAGATGGGGAAGAAGAAAGGTGCCTCCGTTGCTGGATCTGCGGCCACCACCGTTGCAGCCAAGAAGAAGGGCGCCTCCACCAAGGGCACCAGTACTGCTGCCGTGGCTGGCCAGAAGAAAGGCGCAGGAATGCGCGTCACGAATGGATCGTGGTGGAAAACCGCCATCAAGGAGACAGTGCTCTTCAACTGGCACCAAGATGGTGCTCTGTCTGCTACGGAGGATGACTGTCGGATTCCTGGCGATGAGGTAATCCCCATTCCCCCCGCCGGATTTTAGGTGATGTTCCTCGTTTTTGTCATTCATGGTCTTTCTCTCCCCCTTCACAAGTTTGTGAGGGGGTTACTCTGCTTCTACGGGCTCCAGCTTCATCAGCTGACCCAAAACTCCATTTTTTATATTGCTTGTTACATCACCCTTTGTGAGTGCTCGCTCGGAATCGAGCCACACTTTGGTCTTTTCAAAAAACTCTTCAAACTGAAACGCTAGTCGGGATCTGGGTCGGTAGTCTATGATATAGGAGGCTGTGGGATCCATGTAGACCCCAATGTCAAATATTTCTCGATCAACTTCAATGCATCTGTCCAAGGGTGGAGGGAGAAGTGGTTCTATATCCATGACTAGAAAGTTGATGAACACTTCGGTCTGGCGCCTTTTGATCCAAAGGAAGAATGCAAGAGAAGGAGGTCATGGAAGAACACGGTGATGCCCGGCGAAGCCGAGGAAACTGAGGCTCTATACAAGCGTGTTTGCGACCTTGAACTCCACATAGGGAAGGAAGTAGGCTGCACAGACCTCATTCGCACCTGGATGCATCGTCGGGTGCAACCGCTACGGGGCAGGGCCCATCCGATGTGCTGCTGGACTGGTGTTGACGATGTCACTCGCATCTCGCAAGATAATATTTCTTCGGGTAAAGTAGACAAGAGGTTTCGGCTGTCGACCAAGTATATAGCCAAGGAGAGACTCCTTGGTGACTCAGCCATGCCTCCCTTCTGTGCGAGTCATCCTCCGCCTGAGGTGGCTTTCTTGTGACCTCTTCTTGTTTTTCGATTGCCTGCTAGGTTTTCCTTTATGCTAATGTTGTTCCTTATTCTAGGACTAGAAGGTGACCACTGTGTTGCCTCCTCAGCCAGAGGGAGTAATCTCTCGTGAAGCCGAAGAGGAGGACGAATCGGGCTCCACCGTCCCTACTAAGGAGGAGCAGGAAGCCCCCGAGTCTAGTGGGAATGGGACTCGTAAGCGCTCTAGAAGCAAGGACTCGGATGCTTCCTCACTGATGACGCCGGAGGGTCCTCCGACTGTGGTAGAGGAGCAAATTCGTGTTGTGCCTGTGCGCACTGTGGCTCCTCCTCCACGGAAGAAGCTGAGGACACCGAAGGAGGCATCTAAGGACTCTTTCGACCTCGACAATTTTGACGGGTACGCTTTGTATTCGTGCTAGTTCGTCCTTATGTCCCAAAATCTTTTCTTCCGAAGTTGCGTTGTATGTTTTGTAGCCAAACTGCGTCGTCATCGTCCGATGACTATCGCTTCGTGAAGGAGACTGGAGTCGTAGACTCCAAAGCTAAGGAGATGGCGACGCGATCTCCTTATCCCTAGGTGGCGGCCAACTCTGGTGCCAATTCTTCGAGTTACCCCACACAGGGGGCACCAGATGGTTGCTCGAACGTCTATGCAGAAGGAAACTTCGAAGTCTCTGGAGGAACATGTAAGTTTTCTTGTCTTTGGTAGTCAAAATTAGGTTGATGCTCATGCTTCTCTTTTGCAGCCTGTCTTGAAGGAATCCACTCGCCTCGCTGAACAAATTATTTCCTTGGGCCATCAGCATGCTTCGTTGGAGGTCCGACATCGTGCCTTCGAAGGTGAATTCACACTATTTCCTCCGTGTTGTTTGTACAAAGAATTGACAAGATGAAGTTGTGCTATTTTCATTTGCAGGTGAGCATAATGAGCTCCTTCGTCGCGTCGACTCCCTCCAGAAGGGTCTTGTCGCAGCGGAGAAGAAACGCGATGAGGCACTCGAAGCTTTGGAACGCTCCGCCCAGGAGTCGAAGAAACGCGCAGAGGACCTGCTAGCAACCGCTGCTGATAGGGAGAAGGTGTTCGCGGATAAACTTGTCTCTGTTTCTGAGGCTCTATCAGGTATGATGCTTTGTCGCTGTTTTTGTGCTCTATTTTGCCATTGTGTTTGCTATGCTTATCTATGTCTTCTGCAGATGCTGCTGGCGTGGGCTTCAATGCTCAAGCTTTGGCTCGCCAAGATGCTTTGGATGGTGCTGTAGCTGTAGTCAAAGATCGCAGCGTTGCTGTCAAGGAATCCCTCTAGAAGGCCAAGGGCACACTTGGGTGTCTTCGAGAGGAGATGTTCCCCAAGGACAAACTTATCGATGATCTTGAGGGGCTCGTGGAGTCCTTTGCCGAAGGCGTTCCTATGGACTTCAAGAATTCTCAAAGGGGAGTCGGAGCAACCATGGGACTTGCTATGGTGCAGGCTCATGGCATTGAGTTGAATCCTAGCGAGGTCTCCAAGGCGATGCTGGTCACTACGGATGGCCAGCAGGTAGTATTTGCTCCCTTTGCTACTCACTGTCATAAATGTGGGTCTTGGATCATTGAGACACTCGCAAAGTACTCAGTGGAACTGAGGCGAGCGAAGACTGCAAAAGCCATAGCATCAGAGGCTGTAACCGAGAAGGTTGTGGCATCGGAGAATACCACCGACTCAAGGAAGCCCCTGAGTGCCAACACGTAGCTGTAGGCTGTCTCTTAGTCACCTTTTGTAATACTTTAGCCTCTCCAGACATCCTTTTGAATTTCGTCGTGCCTTGTGGGGGTACCCCTTTTAAGACTTGTTGAACTTCGATGTTTCTGCTTTTGGCGTTATTATGAATGGTTGGTCTTATCTATCTCTTGATCTGCTTGTAATAGGGTCCTTCGAGTGGTCCATCCGACTCACCTCCCACCGATGAACCTCTGGCGTGACCATGTTCAAAGGTGGAGGAGATGTCGCTGCTGTCTCGATTGCGTGACCTGATATGTTGCAAATGTATCTATAATTTTTGATGTTCCATGCTTGTTTTATATCTACTTTCTTATGTTTTGTCCACACTTTGTAGTATTTTTACACATTTTATGGAACTAACCTATTAACAAGATGCCACAGTGCCAGTTGCGTATTTTCTGCTGTTCTAGGTTTTAGAAAAGCTAGTAAGGAAATATTCTCGGAATTGGACCGGACAAAAGCCCAAGTCAATATTTCACCAGAAGGAATACGGAGTCCAGAGGGGCGACGAAGAGGGGAACAAGGGCGGTCACACCTGGTGGTGGCGCGACCAGCCCTAGCCGTGCCACCAGGGGGTGTGGGCCCCCTGGTACTCCACCGACCTTGCCCCTTCGCCTATATATTGCCTCTGGGACGAAAACCCTAAGTACCCAATCAAAATTCCAAGAAAGAGTCTATAGCCACCACCATGTCCATCCCTAGATCGGGAGGGATCTAAAGCTCTTCCAGGCACCCTGCTGGAGGGGAGAGATCACCCTGGAGGCCTTCTTCATCACCATGCCTGCCTCTGGTGTGATGCGTGAGTAGTTCATCCCTGGACTATGGGTCCATGTAGTAGCTAGATGGTTGGTTCTTATCCTTTGTGCTATCATGTTTAGATCTTATGAGCTCCGTTCATGATCAAGATCATCTATTTGTAATCTACATGTTGTGTTTGCGGGGATCAGATGGATATTGAGATGCTATTTTAGATTGATTATTGATTCTATCATGTCTATATTTGTGATCTTGCATGCTTTCCATTGTTAGTAGCTATCTTGTCCGAGTAGATGCTAGTAACTCCAAGAGGGAGTATTTATGCTCGATAGTGGGTTCATGCCTCTAGTAATTTGGGGAAGTGAAAGAAATCTCTAAGGTACTAGATGTGCTGTTGCTACTAGGTAGAAAACAACAATCCTTTGTTCATAGAACAATCGTATTGTTTACTTTACACACTTTGCTTAATGCAATTATCTATTGCTTGCAACTTAATACTGGAGGGGGTTCGGATGATAACCTGAAGGTGGATTATTAGTCATAGATGCAGTTAGATTACGGTCTATGTATAATGTTGTAATGCCCAATCAAATCTCATAGGACTCAAGATGATTAGTATATGCATGTATGCTTTCTCGGTGTCTGACAATTGCCCCGCTGTAATTTGTTCACCCAACATGTCATCTATCTTAAGGAGAATCACCTCTAGTGAACTATGGACCCCGGTCCATTCTTTTATCATCAAACTACAATCTATTTACTGTTTTCTGTTTACTTTCTACAAGAAATTACTATCTTCCACACAATACGTTTAATCCTTTGTTTTCAGCAAAACCGGTGAGATTGACAACCTCACTGTAAGTTGGGGGCAAAGTTCTGTGGTTGTGTTGTGCAGGATTTCAAGTTGGAAACAACACCTTGGAGGTGTTTCCTTGCTCCTACTAGTTCGATAACCTTTGTTTCATAACTGAGGGAAAACTTGCTACTGTGCTCATCATACCTTCCTCTTGGGGTTCCCCAACGAGCTCGACATGTTGAGTCGATCATCATGACCGTATAAAACATTTGCAGCGAGAGATGCCCATGATCCGTGGTAGCGCGGACATGTGGAAGTCGAAAGCCAAAAAAGCCAGTGCGCGCGAGAAGTACCTTCTGGGCGAGGTGGCTCAGTTGAATGAGCAATTTAAGTGTTAGTTCTCTAGCTTCTTATCCTTTCACAGCCAATCGTAGCAGCATTTTGTCCTTACGCTTTGTACTGCCTTTTGCAGTTGTTAGAGCTCACCTTTCGCAAGAAGAGAGAGATCGAGTCGCCATTCAGATAAACTGCTTGACCCAGGAGCAGCTGGAAGCCAGTGGGTATTTTTGGGTTGATCGCGATCGCTCAGTCGCGTTGGTGACACTACAGGACTGTGCGTCACAGGTGCTGCTTTTTTGAAGAAGGCACAGTCGTGCCTCAAGCATATTTCCGGGCAATGTTCCCCTTGGACACGGTACATTCAAGCTTGCTAGCTTTACTGAAGAAATTACAGGATGCCAGCGCGGTTTGCGAGTGCGTGCGTCAGCAGTTAGTCACGGGTGCCAAGGCTGCACTAGCACTTGTTCGCCTGCATCGACCCGATCTGGATCTCGCAGCTGTTGCCGCTGGACTGCCGCCCCACCAGAAGGGATGGGATGGAACATGGTGCCACATTATCGGGCGGTTGATCAGCCAGCCGAAGACATCATCGAGTTGTTCGAAGAGCATACCAATGTTCTCCTTTTACAGCAGTAGAGTAGTTTTGAACCTGCACATAGATGCATAGGTGTCGTAAAGTTTGTATAAGTGTGTCCGGTGTTTTTTGTTACCCGTTTATATGTAAAAGCTTGCTAGCTCGTATATTTTTTGAGTAGCTTGTACTTTGCAGTTCCTTTTCATTGGCCTAACACATATCCATCTCAGCACCTTGTCAACCTGTCAGGTGCATTGCAGCTAGGTTGGTTTTACCAAGGATTCGATTGATAGTACGTCAGCTACTCAGGCTACTACGTTGTTCGTGTAACAAGGTAAAAAGGGTGGCGCAGCCCCCAAGTGATGCAATTGCAAGTAAAAATAGAAACACGAAGTTGGAGGCACTTAGCTTTATTTATTCGCAGAATATCAAGGGATACAATGTGTGGCTAAGTAGCCTGGCTGAATAGCCTTATTTGTTAAGTAAAAAATCTAAGGGTAGAAACAACACAGGATGTTCCAGGGGTTGGAGTATGCGACTCCACTTTCTACGTCTTTAAGGCAGTAGGCGCCACCTGTGATTACTTTGGTAATCACGTAGGGTCCCTCCCAAGGGGACTCGAGCTTGAGGTGCCCTTGCTTCTTCAGTTGCAGGACCAGGTCTCCTTCGACGAAGGACCTTGGGCGTAGCCTTCTGCTGTGGTAGTTGCGAAGGTTTTGCTGGTAGATCATGGATCGCTCCGCTGCTATCTCGCGTCCTTTATCAAGGAGATCGACAGAGTCTTCGTGTGCGAGAGTTGATTCTGCCTCGATGTATGCCACGACCCGTGGGGCTTTGGAGCGCACTTCTGCGGGTATACCCGCCTCAGCGCCTTGTACCATGAAGAACGGAGTATAACCTATGGCGCTGTTTGGAGTTGTGCGTAGGATCCATAGTATTGATTGTAGCTCCTCGGGCCAGCACCCAGTGGCTCTTTCGAGTGGCTGGAGAAGCCTTTTCTTAATGCTGTCATAGACGAGACCATTGGCCTTTTCGACTTGACCGTTGGTCTGAGGGTGCACCACTGAGGCGTAGCTTATGTTGATTCCTAGGTTTTCGCAGAAACCCTGGAACTCATTCGAGGTGAAGTTTGTTCCATTGTCCGTGATGATGCTATGCGGCACCCCAAACCAGAAGACGATGGACTCGAAGAATTTAACGGCGCTGGCCCCTGATTGGTTTGTCACCGGCATGGCCTCTATCCACTTGGTGAATTTGTCAACCGCGACGAGGAGGTAGACGTACCGTCCAGGTGAAGATTTTTGTAGCTTGTAGACCATGTCGAGTCCCCATTGAGTGAAGGGCCAGGCCACAGGTATTGGTCTGAGTTCTGCGCCAGGTGCGTGTGGTTTGTTCGTGAATCGTTGGCAAGCATTGCATCGCTGGACGATGTCCATAGCGCCGCGCATAGCCATTGGCCAGTAGAATCTAGCTTGCAGAGCTTTGGCGATGAGGGCGCGACTGCCGGCGTGATGGCCGCAAGTGCCTTCGTGTATTTCGAGAAGGATGGCTCTTCCGTCTCTGTTAGAGGCGCATCGTTAAAGGACTCCTGTGATGCTGCACTTGTATAGTTCGCCATTGATAAGGGCGAAAGCCTTGGATTGTCGCACTATATGACGCATATCTGTCGGGTCATCTGGCCACCTTTTGCTGAGCAAGTATGTGATGTATGGTTGTGTCTAGGATGGCTCGATCATCATGACCTCCATGGGGCCTTCGAGTCCTGTAGCTTGATCCATGTCCTCGAGTTCCTTCGGCTCGTCGGGTGGCATGGCCCCCGAGTCCTTTGACGTGCCGGCTTTCTGCTCTGGAGCCTTTGGCTTGATGGAGCGCTCGCATATCCGCTCTAGAAATACTCTAGGTAGCACCGGGGCTAAAGTGGAGCCAATGTTGGTGAGTATATCCGCCTTCTCATTGCTCTCACGGCCGATGTGCCACAGTTCACAGCCATCGAAGTCCCCTTTGAGTGCATCATAGAGGTCGCGGTAGGCGATCATGTTGTCGCTCAGAGCATGGCACTAGTTCATGGTTTGATTTACCACTAGTTTAGAGTCACCGTAGATGACGAGTCGTGTTGCGCCACAAGCTTTGGCCATCCGCATCCCGTGGAGTAGGGCTTCGTATTTAGCTTCATTGTTGGAGGCGTGGAACTAGATTCGCAGAACATACCTCATCTTGTCACCTTGTGGCGATGTCAGAATGATGCCCGCGCTAGCTCCTTCTTTATGTTTTGATCCATCGAAGTGCATTGTCCATATATAGGACATGTCTGGCTTGTCGGGGAGCAGGTTCTCCATCCAGTGGATGAGGAAGTCCGGGAGTACTTGCGACTTGATCACGTCTCGCTTCTCGTATGTGATGTCTTGTGTAGATAATTCTATCCCCCAAAGAGCGACTCGTCCGGTGGTGTCGGGGTTGTTGAGGATGTGCCCTAGCGGAGCGTCGTTCGCCACAATGATGGGGTGCTCCTGGAAGTAGTGGTGCAGTCACCACGCTGTCATGAAAATGCCATATGCCTTCTTCTGATAATGCGGGTACCACTATTTTGTCGGCGTGAGGACCTCGCTGAGGTAGTAGACTAGGCGTTGTACCCCATGGACTTTGTTTTCTTCGGCTCATTCCACTACGAGCACAGTACTAACCACCTGGTTGGTGGCGGAGATGTATAAAAATAGTGGCTCCTTTTCTTGAGGTGTTAACAACACTGCCGAAGTGGATAGTAGACGCTTGAGGTCTTCGAATGCTTCTTGTGCTTCATCTGTCCACTCGAATTTTTCAGCCTTGCGAAGGAGTTGGTAGAAAGGCAACGCCTTTTCGCCCATTCGATTGATGAATCGACTGAGTGCTGTGAATTGCCAAGCTAGCTGCTAGACGCCTTTTACGTTCTTCGGCTTCTCCATGGCCAGTATGGCCTTTATTTTCTTCGGGTTGGCCTCGATCCCCCTCACGAAGATGAGGTACACGAGCAATTGCCCAGATGGTACGCCAAAGGCGCATTTGTCCGGATTCAGCTTGATCCGGTAGCGGTCTAGGTTATCGAAGGTCTCGTGGAGATCGTCAAGTAACAAGTCTTCCTCCTTGGTTTTGACGACGATGTCCTCGATGTAGACTTGAATGTTATGACCAAGATGGCTCTTGAGGCATGCCTGCATACACCGCTGGTAGGTGGCCCTTGTGTTTTTATCCCGAAAGGCATTGTTGTGTAGCAGAAGACGCCAAAGGGCGTGATGAAGGCTATTTTCTCCTTCTCTTCCTCCTTCATTAGAATCTAGTGGTAGCCTGAGTAGGCATAGAGGAAGCAGAGGCGCTCGCATCCCGTGGTGGAGTTGATTATCTGGTCGATCCGCAGCAATAGGAAGTGATCCTTTGGGCAATGTTTGTTCAAGGAGGTGAAGTACATGCACATTCCACAGGATATCCGTGTCCTTTTTAGGAACAAGCATGGGGTTTGCTACCCAAGTGCTTTCTTTGATCTCGCATATGAAGTTAGCGTCGAGGAGTCTATTGACTTCCATACCAACCGCTTTTGCCCTTGGCTCAGATAGTCGACGTACCGTTTTCTTCACTGGTCTTGCTTCAGGATTCACATTCAATGAGTGCTTGGCGAATTCCCTGGGAACCCCTAGCATGTCCGCTCGACACTAGGCGAAGATTTCCCAGCGCTCATGGAGGAATTCGACGAGCGCGAGTTCCTATGCGGGACTCAAGTTGTTGGCGATGAGGGCCGTCTTGGTCAGGTCCGTTGGGTGGACCTGGACTGCCTTGGTGTGGACCGATGTGTCGAAGGATTGGTCAGGTTACCTTGGTTTACTCAGAGGAGGTAGATTGTTTTCTGTCGACTCCATCAACCTCGCCAGTTCCTCCTGCACGCTGAAAGACTGGGAGATTCTGTTGAATTCCCTATCGCAGTTGTCTGACCTCTCGAAGCTTCTGTTGACGGTGATAATGCTATTGGGGCCCAACATCTTCATCTACAGGTAGCCGTAGTGTGGAACCGCCATGAACCTTGCGAACGCGACACATTCGAGGATTCAGTGGTATTGTGAGGGCCTGTTGACCACTTCGAATTCGATGAGCTCTCACTGGAAGTTTGCTGGCGTTCCAAAGATGACATCCAAGCTGATTTTGCCTAGGGGGTATACGCCCTTCCCTGGGACGATGCTATGGAATGTTGTGTATGAGGTTTCCAAGCATGACATCAGGATTCACATGGTGCGCAAGGTGCTTGCGAACATGAGGTTGATGCCGCTTCCACCGTCCATGAAGATGCGACTTATCTCAAAGCCTCCAATTTGCGCCTCGAGCACTAGGGGACAGTGACCTAGGCGAGGAACTTGACGCGGATGATTGCGCTTGTCGAAGGTAATGCAGGACTCGCTCCCACTAAGGTACTCAGTGGTGGAGGGTGAAGAGTTAATCGCCAGATTGACTTGGCGAGTGATTGATTTTTGCACCCAATTTGATGGGCGTCCTTTTTGGATCATTCCCATGTTTCCTAGTGCTCATGGCTATGGCTCGCCTCTGTTATTTTGGATTGGCGCAGCTGTAGGTGGTGGTAGTCCGGGTGGTGGTGGTGGCGCTCCATGAGCCACGGCGCCAGGGGCAACTCCATAGCCCTGGTTTATCGCGTCGCGATTCATCTGGGCTAGACCTTCGTGGAGCCTGAGGAACTCACGATAGTCCTTTAGAAGGTGGCTGGATTTTTTCTTGTCATCATGCTTATCAATGTAGAAGTGTACGTTGCATGGTCTGGACAGTTTGTCCTGGATAGATGTTCCAGGTGCCTCATCGCGAGTGCGGTGTTGCCACACTTGCGTGGTTTTCCCACTATCGTGGTATCCACCACTGCGATATCCACTATTGCGGTTGTTGTCATCGCGTTTGTCGGTGTAGCCAGCCACGACCATGTCGACTTCCTTGCGGTCCTCGTAACCGTGCATTCGACATTTTCCTCAGCGATCGCGTTTGCGACTAAGGTCGTCATCATCATTCGAGTGGGCGCAGTTTTTCACCGAGTCCTCTCCATCGGCCCACCTGTTCGCAATATTCATCAGGTAGTCGATTGTTTTGGGCTTCGAGCGGCCCAGCTCCTCTGTGAGCTCTATACGACGCACGCCGCCATTGAATGCGTAGATTGCGCGGTCCTCAGATATGTCTTCTGCAGAGTTTTTGATGATGGACCATCTCTGGATGTATGAGCGTAGCGACTCGCCAGTATTTTGGTAGCAGCCTCTTAATTCTTCGATTGATGTGGGCCTTTTGTAAGTGCCCTTGAAGTTTTGCACGAAGCTATAAACTTGCTCATCTCAGCGTGAAACGATCCACACGGGAGGTTATTGAGCCACGCACGGGCGGCACCTTGCAGCTGTAGCTGGAGGCATTGCATGGCCGTGCTTGTGGTTCCACCGTGTATCCTAACGAAGGAAATATGATCCTCCAGCCAGATCTTCGGGTCCTGGAGGCCGTCGAATTTCGGGTTCTCTGATGGGAGTTTGAACCCGTTTGGCATTCGCTTTTTCTGTATGGCCCTGCTGAAGCAGCTGGCACCACAGATCTCTATTCTGTCATCTTCCGAGTCAGTCAAATGGGCACGCCTCGCGTGCATCTTTTCAACTTTGCGCTGCATGATGCCATTGCGTGCGTCGTAGTTGTAGTCATGCCGCCGTGAGTGGCGTCGTTGCGACAAGTCATGGCTATCGTCGCTAGAGGAGGAGGAAGAGTAGCGCTTGGCCAGAGCCTTCCTTTTCTTCGGCTCCAATGTTGGGTCCTTGATGATGGCAAATTCGACTAGTCCTAGGCCAGCGATCATAGATCGGTGCATGGCGGACCGTGGGTACCCAACTAGCGGCTCGTTGTTGAGCAGGTACATAGTGGCTACCGTCACCGCTGCGTGCGGTGTTTTGGGGAGCACATTGCCCCGTATGTCCACTGTCATGGATGAGAAGTCGAGGACTCGAGTGGCTTCCGCTCGCTCCTTCTTGGTGAGGTGAGGGAGTCAACAGCGTCTTCTGGCAGTTGTATGATCGTTGCCTTTGGAGGAGGATCCTCCAATGGAAGAGAGTTGAGCCCGACGAAGGCTCGACTCGTCCGCTGCCCCCCTACACTCGTCGAGCTAGGCAATTACTTGCTATTGGCGCTTGAACTCCTCCTTGAGCAGCCAGTGATAACCCATTAGCATGTCTTGCTATGAGTTGGGGGGTAGGAGGTTGCCTCGTAGAGCTTCCCTGCAGCAAGTCCACTCAGCATCGTTGAGCTTGATCAGCACACGCTCTCAGGTTGGCTCATTCGCTGAGAGGTTCGATTGATCCTCTGGGATGGGTCCTTCTGTCCCGTTGTTAGTGGGGTCACCGTTGGAGGGGAGAATATCATTTTGCGGCCCGAAAGTTGGGGTGTCCAGGCAACGTGGTACCCAAGTTGCCTACAATCAGCTGCGTTGCCCAAAGTTGGCGTGCCAAATACTCAGAGGGTCTTTTTCGGCACGAATTCAACTTTACATTTCAATACAAAATATCAAGCTAATGGCCATCAAGTTGGGCCCCTCTGTCAGTTCTCGCTGTTATGTCGCTCCCTTCGCTTAGGCGGGGTGGCTGTCACGTAGGCTTGTAGCGCTGGCACAATGAATAGGACAACACCCCTTTCCCAGTGCATTGACGTGACAAAACAGGGCACATGTATTAGTGTTATAATTATTTTTTGTTTACTCAGAAGCTGGAACGACCACCGCCATGCGTCTCTCCTTGGTCTTCCGTCCCCGTCGTTAACCACTACCTTAAAAGCGCATTGACGGTTCCACCGTTCCCCTGCCTCGCAGAAACCACTCTTCTTCTTCCTATCATCCGTCTTCTTCCCGTCTTCTCCTTGCCGCCATGGAAGGTTGTTGCACTCTAGATACAAGCTTCACTACCCATGACAATAAGAAGATAGACGTTGTCTATACCAACGAGGAGGAGACAGTGGTGCGTGTCCTAAGGATGTACGAGGGTTGGCTTGAGAAAGACGAGGACAAGTTTGTGGGATTGGACCTCGAGTACACCCTAGAGCACCCATATGAAGGGAGTGAAGTCGTCGTCGTTCAACTAGCCATGAGGAAACACGTCCTCGTCTACCACCTCTCCCGGTTTGTAGATCTTCTCTCTGTAGCTAACCACTTTTAGGGTTTTCTCCTCTTGTTCTTTATCCATTTGCTCATCTTGCAACTACTGGATTTTATTTAGGACCAAATAAATTATGACAAGACAAGGTTGAGAGTCTTGATCTTGCATTTACGAAAATTTTCAAAATTATATTCAGATGATGATCTTGTATTGACAAAATATTTGTAGTTACAAATTTTGGTGATGACAAACTACATAATTTTAGGACTAACAAGAATTTTCTGGCGCTGCACCAGTTCCTTGTAGAAAAGGGAATTGTTTTCTGCATTGTCGACAATACAACTGATTTTTTGAAATTTTATCGAGAGGGAATTATAATTCCTGCGCACAACTAGATCGATATTCAGTGTCTTGTCAAGATCCTAGGGGGCTCAAGGAAGGATGGAATGGCATCACTCGCAACTAGAATCCTCGATGAGTCGTAGGACAGAATGAAGGAACATTTCCCTACGGATAGGCATAATTTCTGGGACGAGTGGCCGTTGTCTGATATAAACCTGAAGTATGCATCCATATATGCTTATGTGACCTACCACCTGTACAAGAAGATCCATTTGTTTCTACGTTACCTCGTGTTTTGCCCTATTTGCAAGAGGGAAGACGAGCTTAGGGGAGCCCTTTGTAGAAAATGCAGAATAGCTGAGTTTGAAGCTGCATATGCAAAGGAAATGGCTGCATCTGAAGCAGCTGACAGAGAGGCTGAAGCGACTAAAAGAAACTTGTAGCTGAAGGCTGAAACAAGCCAGAAGAGAGGCTGCAGCTGAAGCAGCTAACAGAGAGGCAGCATCTTCTAGTGGCAACAATCAGGTCTGTGATGCACCACTAATTGTGTTGTAGGACGCTGAAGATAGGGAAGGCAAGTCAGATCCCAGGTGGGACGAAGCATTTCGTGAGTTGTGGAGTGCCAATAATATAAGATCCACCTGGAATGATCGCAGTTGGTCGCCTAGGAACGATGGCAAGCACCTCAAGTGGGCTGATGAGAAGTGAATTAAATTTTACTTCTTAGTGTTATGTTTCTATTTTGTGGAACTCAGTTATCTTATCAAGATGTCTAGCGCCTCAAGTGAGAGTACTAAAATAAATTTAACCCTCTTTGTGTTATATTTATGTATGTGTCTTGTAGCTTGTTAAGATGGTAGCTCGTTAAATGCCAGTTTGAAAGAGTATCCTTTTCCTCTCTCGCTAAACAGATATGTTTCATTTTACCCAAATTGGTAGCAAATCTAGAGAAGATTCTCTCTTCGATAATTCGTTCCCTTTTGGACCTCTTTTTGCCTCCGATCAGGTAGCAAATCTAGAGCAACAAATCACACCAGGCAGAATACATTCATTCAGAAAACAAAACAAATGTAGATATAGTTGTGCGCAGCTAAATAGGATATAGCGATAGAAAGTAGGTTGCTTATTCGATGCATTCAGCCAGAAATAGGATGCAAGCAAAATATAGAAAATCAAAAGAAGCTGCTTAGCAGCAGCAGCCGCCGCCACAGCAGACAGATTCAACCCCTCCTTCATGCGCCCGCGCCTCCGCCTCCTCCCTCCGGCGCTTCCTCCACTTCTTGTTGCCTAGTCCCTTGATCTTGGGGGCCTTGGGCCTGATTGGAGGCATGCTGTCAAATCCCAAAATTTTCCAAATTTTGAAATGTGAAAATTTTAAACAAAATAAAGAACCAAGTTCTTTGAAATTCAGAAGGAACAAAAACTTTTGGAACATTTAAATATAATGCCTCCAAACCCAAGCCAAACAAAATGTTTCTGTTTGTGAAGTGGTGTGCATGTTTTAAAATCCAAATCATGAAGGATGCATGAGAAACTTGGTTGCATTTTAAAAATCCAAGAGAAGTGAAAAATATCTCAAACCCTAAAACTCTAATTATTGGTTAACCCTAAGAACAACACAATACTATGGATATACTCCATATTTAAATTATACAAAAGAACTCCTATGGGAGATAAAAAGATAAAAGGCAAAATAATAAAATAATAGAAATTGGTTTCATCCAATTTGGAGCCATGGATAAAAAGATATGAATTACTTTGAGAATATATTTAAAAAAGGCAATATTAGCTATTAAAACCAAAGTGAATAAATTTGATTAGAAAAATTTGAGTTAGAAAGTAAATGTGTTCTATAATGCCCTAAAAACCTAATTTGAGTTTTACAAACTTTTAGAAATTTGTTTGATTCAAATTGGATCTTTAAAACAAAAGATATTTAAGAAAACAGAAAAAGAAAAAGAAAAGCTGTAGAAAAAAAAACATAGCAGCAGCTCGGCCCAAACCCCCAGCCCAACAACCAGCCCACCCGGCTCTCTCCTCTCCCCCTACTTCCTTACGCATGCCCCACCCCCTCTCACTGACACCGCGACCCCACTCCACGTCACCCCTCCACCTCATCATCTTCCCCGGCGATGACAGACCTCTCCCCTCCTCTGCCGTTTCTAAATCGAATCAAATTCGTGCATTTGCGCAATTAATTCTCCACTCCGAGCCCTGCCTCTTAACCGCCAATCCCTCCTCTCCGTTTTCCCTCAAGCCCCACAACCCCGGAGCCACTAGGATGCTCGGAATCAAGCTCGAACCTCCACGGCCACTAACGAACTCCGGCGAAGATTTCGGTGAACCCAGGCCGCCCGGCGCCCTCCCCTCTGTCCCATCTATTTCACCATGCCCTAGCGCACCTACTGACCAAGCCACGTGTTTTCATTTGCTCCAGATCGAAGACACGGACCAAGTCCGGTGAGCTCCTCTGCCGCCGCCGTCCCTCGCTTGTTCCGGTGAAGGTAGGGTTCCCGCCGCCCTACTTTGGTCACCGCAAGATTCTACACGACCAGACACACCTCCCTGACCCCTTTTTTGGCTGAATTGAGCCCTAGGTCATCATCTCCGTCTCGAGGCCGTGACCTCCGCCGTCGGTAGCAACTCCAGCGAGGAATACCGAGTGAAGCAGAGCACCCCTCCCTCCACCACGACCACCATCGAGATCACCGAGACCACCGCAACCCGCTGGTAAGGTCGCCGCTTCCCCTACCCCTCTAGAACCACCGGAGCGCCACCCGCCCGACACACATGGCCACGTCGCCCGACACCACCGATCTGTGGTCGACGTCTTTGGCGCCCGCCTAATCCATTACCAGCGGTTGAGATTAGATCACTAATCGAACGGGTACTGGTCGATCTGATCCGCTCGTTATCACTTAAAATCCAACGGCCCGCAGCAGTCGATCCGCCCGAACCGATACCGGCCAATAAGAACACGCCATGTCGCCCAGGCTATTTGTTTAAATTAGAAAATAGATAGAATAAATCTTAAACTTAGAAATTCAATAACTTTTGATCCACAAATCAGAAAAATACAAATTTGGTGTCTATGGATTCAGAAAAATGAGAGCTTCACTACTGAGGCCTTATTTCACCCTTTAGCTTCTGTAAAA
Organism: Avena insularis; assembly: GCA_023614405.1. Taxonomy (NCBI): domain Eukaryota; kingdom Viridiplantae; phylum Streptophyta; class Magnoliopsida; order Poales; family Poaceae; genus Avena; species Avena insularis. Next base: position 643,289,217 of record CM042690.1, read on the forward strand.
TAGAAGGTTTAGGCAGAACCTTTTTAGGAGTATTTTACCCATAAAAGTTGTTTTGTAAATTATTTTTGGGTGAATCTTTTTGCTATGGATTGCAAATTGAACCCTCTGTCCAGTAAGACCAAAGTATAGATTTGGTTGACTATACCTAATAGTATGGAAAATTATTTAGTGAGTTTAGCCTTTCCAAATGATAGAAATTATTGCTAACTGTTACAATTGCACAAATGGTTGCATTTGTAATCTTGCAATTGTAAATTGTTCAGAAATCCCTTAGTAGTGTTCAAAACCTTGTTATAACAATTTGTGCAATAAAATTTCCATCTTGCATGCTTGCATATTTTTGCATGATTTTTGTATTGCCATTAGTGTTGACTTTGTGCATGTTTTGTCTTGTTTGTTTTGTTTGATAGATTGTGTGGATTGTCAAGTGTGTTACTGCAAAGAGTGTACCAACACCACCAACTACTAAGGCAAGTGGCACTATCATCCATGTCCTACTATTTTTCATTATGCTTAGTGGATTTTTGTAGTATGCATGATAGGACTACTATGATACTATGCTATGCTATATCCTATTAGGATATCCTTTATATATCCCTTAGTGGAAATACTGTAGTTGTAGTATGCTTAGCCCTACTATAGTTTCAGGGTGGAATATACCATATTGTGATTGTATGAGGTGTTGGAAAATATATGTTTTACATAATAAAACAAGGACTCAATGAATCACCTGGGTGGAGTGTGGATACTCAGCTGAGAATAAGGTGGCAACAAAGGGAACCATGTCTATGGCTATCTCTTTCGTGTGTGCACTAGAAGAATACCACCCAGGAACTTAGAGATTGAACATGTTTCTCGTCTGGTGGCTTTAGGTGTGCAGCCACATGCCAAATGGGCTCTGGCCTAGTCAATTACATAGTGGAAGACCCATGCATTGGTACCTCTTCAGGTTAACTGGAATTATGCATTGGAGGTTTATCCTTGCATTGGTGCCTGGTAGATGTGCTGGCATTATGTATTGGGAGGACTTCTATGGAAAGACTTTGTCACATTCTCGATCTGCCGGTACTCCATCTTGGTGAGTACTAATCCGGCGGCCACTGGTGGCATCAAGACGAGATTGTGTCTTGTGGGTAAAGTGTACAACTTCTGTAGAAGATTAAATTCTAAGTACTTAGCCGTGTCCCCGGTTATGGACAACTCTGAGCAACTAAGGCCTGAAGCTATGGAAGATCTCGACATTCTAATTTCTCAAACTAAAACTTAATGGTGACAACAAGAGATTAGAAGAACTTGGAGTTTGCCAAGGAGTTCAGAAAGTTATTGAAAGATCAAAACTATTTGTGCAAACATAGGATAAAACCATATTGCTTTCTGCAAATGAGCCTAAGATCTACTTAGCCAAATATGCATATAATGATAGTCCAACTTATATTCACAAACTTGTGACACTTGCCAATACATTCAAAGTATTGACCCTTTGTGGCTGCAACCTATCATGTTGCAGGTTATTCTATTGATGAGTATGGATTGATGATAGAGGTTATGAGTCTACACCCAACATGTTTGCCTGTGGCACATGAAGATGAAGGACTCCATGCTTTTCTTGTATTCTGCTGCTTTGTAATAAGATAGCCTATGGCTATGAGTTTGTAATAAAGTATTTATATTCTGGATCATGCGATGTAATATGACCTTTGTATCTTGATATTACATCTTAAACTGTGGGTGCTAGCTATTCAATCCAGGGACTAGCACTATAATCACAGGGATTCAAACCAAGCCAGGTTTGGGTCTTTACAGATGGTATCAGAGCATTGTGTTGCTTGTAGGTTCGTAACCCTAGGAATTGGACAAACCCCTTGTTAGGAGGGAACTTATATTTTCATACTTATCAGATTTTCTTGTATACCTTGATCATTCTTTACTAAATCTCTTCTCCTTCAAACATGTAGAGGACCAGCCTTTGCTTTCTCCAAGGACTTTGAAGATGGATCATGCCAACAAGTAGATCAAGATACAAGTTGTGACAAGTCCTCGGGCCTGCAAAATATGTGGAGAAGTAGGCCACACCTCTAAGGAACATCAAGATCAATATACCTTTTGTGATCACAACCATCCAGTTGGAGAATGCCCCACATCTCAAGTTACTTGTTACCTATGTGAAGGAACCAACCACATTCCTGCCAAGTGCCATCTCGACGTCATAGTGCAACAAGTGAAAGAACAAGTCAAGGATGGAATGTATCAAGCTCTTGGGAAGAAAGGAGAAAACCTTAGCCATATCACCTGCTCCAAATGCAAGAAAGAAGGACATAATATCAATGAATGCCCAGAGAAGGAAGTTCAAGAAAACCACAACAACACTTCAAGAAAAAGTACTCGAGACATGACAAAAGCGTTTTGCCATCGCTGCCGGAAAATAGGACACTTCACCGATGATTGCCGAACTCGAAAGAGAGCTCCCACTGATGTTACCATAGTGCGAACCATGAGACATTAGATTGCCTACCAATTATCATGTTCGAGTTATCGATATCGTGTTAGCATATGGATCATGCCGACCTATGTGGTATGACCATACTAGGTTGCTTCTTTCAAGAAAACTTGTTGTTTTCTTCTATAATGAGTTAAAATCAGAAGTTGCTAAGTGATTGGTTGCTTGATGAACGTTTGATTAAACTGGTTTGTTTTGGGTTGAGTGTGTTAGAACTCCCTTAAACCTATCTATCTGTCTATCTATCCTTACTTATCTCTATTAAACCAACAGATGCCTCCAAGACGCGCCAACGACCATGATAACAATAACAACAATGAAAATGAGATGCAACAGATGATGACTGCACAGACTCAGCTAATGCAGATGATGACACAATTCATGGCAACCATCAACAATCAGAATCAGAACAACAACAATAACAACAACAATCCACCACCTCTGGATATGCTCACTAGATTTCTGAGGTTGAAACCTGCAAAGTTCTCTGGTACTTCTGATCCAATGGTAGCTGATGACTGGTTACGTTCAGTGAACAGAGACCTAGTGACTGTTGGATGCTCTGATGCTGAGAAAGTGAGATTTGCAACGCACTTGCTTGAAGGCCCTCCAGCTACATGGTGGGACAACTTTCAAGTCACTCACCCCATTGAAGAAGTGACTTGGGAAATATTTGAAGATGGTTTTCGCACTAATCATATCTCTTCCGGCGTGATGAGTCTGGAGAAGAAGGAGTTTCACAACCTTAAACAGCGTCACCGCAGCATTGCTGAATATATTGAGGAATTCAACAATCTATCACGTTATGCTCCAGATGATACTGATACTGATGCTAAGAGGAAGGAAACGTTCCTAGATGAACTGAATGATGAACTTTCCATGCAATTATCAGTTGCTTATGTTCCAACTTATCAATCACTATGTGACAAAGCTATAATTTTAGAGAGTAAGAAGAACAAAGTTGAGAACAGGAAGAGGAAGCATAGCTTTGACAAATATCACTCAGGATCATCACAGAAGATGCGTTCATTCAGAAAGGACAATGGAAATTCTGGATCACATCAGCATGAAGGAAATGGACATAATCATCATCACCAAAATCACCACATCAATAATGGAAACGGTACTAACAATGGAGATAACCTTGGTCAGAATCAACATAATGATCCCAAGAAAGACATTAGCCAGGTGCAGTGTTACAATTGTAAGCAACTTGGACACTTTGTAGCAAACTGTCCTAAGGAAGAAGAATGAGAATGTTGGAGACTCTAATGGGAGCAATTCCAATGTGACCCAGAAAGGACATGTGAACCACATCAACATGTATGGAACCCTTGAAGAACTAGATGGTGTGGAAGGTAAGCTTTAGCTAACTTAATTCAGTGGTATAAGAATCTCAAGATGGATAAATGTTAACAACCTTTGGATGTCAATCTTTTGGACCCTTAGCCAAGTGAATCAAATGCAACCCAACAAAGTTTCTTTTAAGGGTGGTAGCACCCAAGTATCCTAAAACCCAACCTATTCTTTCTAGCCTTCTCGAATCTCGGGACGAGATTCCTTTTAAGGGTGGTAGTCTGTCACATCCCAAAATTTTCCAAATTTTGAAATGTGAAAATTTTAAACAAAATAAAGAACCAAGTACTTTGAACTTCAGAAGGAACAAAAACTTTTGGAACATTTAAATATAATGCCTCCAAACCCAAGCCAAACAAAATGTTTCTGTTTGTGAAGTGGTGTGCATGTTTTAAAATCCAAATCATGAAGCATGCATGAGCAACTTGGTTGCATTTTCAAAACCCAAGAGAAGTGAAAAATATCTCAAACCCTAAAACTCTAATTATTGGTTAACCCTAAGAACAACACAATACTATGGATATACTCCATATTTAAATTATACAAAAGAACTCCTATGGGAGATAAAAAGATAAAGGGCAAAATAATAAAACAATTGAAATTGGTTTCATCCAATTTGGAGCCATGGATAAAAATATATGAATTATTTTGAGAATATATTTTAAAAAGGCAATATTAGCTATTAAAACCAAAGTGAATAAATTTGGTTAGAAAAATTTGAGTTAGAAAGTAAATGTGTTCTATAATGCCCTAAAAACCTAATTTGAGTTTTACAAACTTTTAGAAATTTGTTTGATTCAAATTGGATCTTTAAAACAAAAGATATTTAAGAAAACAGAAAAAGAAAAAGAAAAGCTGTAGAAAAAAAATAGCAAGCAGCTGCCCAAACCCCCCCAACCCAACAACCAGCCCCCCCGGCTCACTCCGCTCCCCCGACTTTCCTTACCGCCACTGCCCACCCCTCTCACCGACACATGACCCCACTCCCGTCACCCCTCCACCTCATCGTCTTCCCCGATGCGGACCTCCCCTCCTCTGCCATTTCTAAATCGAATCAAATTCGTGCATTTGCGCAATTAATTCTCCACTCCGAGCCCTGCCTCTTAACCGCCACGCCCTCCTCTCCGTTTTCCCTCAAGCCCCACAACCCCGGAGCCACTAGGCTGCTCGGAATCGAGCTCGAACCGCCACGGCCACCGACGAACTCCGGCGAAGATTTCGGTGAACCCAGGCCGCCCGACGCCCTCCCCTCTGTCCCATCTATTTCACCATACCCTAGCGCACCTACTGACCAAGCCACGTGTTTTCATTTGCTCCAGATCGATGACACGGACCAAGTCCGGCGAGCTCCTCTGTCGCCGCCGTCCCTCGCTTGTTCCGTTGAAGGTAGGGTTCCCGCCGCCCTACTTTGGTCACCGCAAGATTCTACACGACCAGACACACCTCCCTGACCCCTTTTTTGGCTGAATTGAGCCCCAGGTCATCATCTCCGTCTCGAGGCCGTGACCTCCACCGTCGGTAGCAACTCCAGCGAGGAATACCGAGCGAAGCAGAGCACCCCTCCCTCCACCACGACCACCATCGAGATCACCGAGACCACTGCAACCCGCTGGTAAGGTCGCTTCCCTACCCTCTAGAACCACCGGGCGCCACCGCCCGACCTTTGGCCGCCGCCGTCGCCCGACACCACCGATCTGTGATCGACATCTTTGGCCGCCGTCCGATCCATTACCAGCGGTTGAGATTAGATCACTAATCGAACGGGTACTGGTCGATCTGATCCGCTCGTTATCACTTAAAATCCAACGGCCCGCAGCAGTCGATCTGCCCGAACCGATACCGGCCAATAAGAACACGCCACGTCGCCCAGGCTATTTGTTTAAATTAGAAAATAGATAGAATAAATCTTAAACTTAGAAATTCAATAACTTTTGATCCACAAATCAGAAAAATACAAATTTGGTGTCTATGGATTCAGAAAAATGAGAGCTTCACTGCTGAGGCCTTATTTCACCCTTTAGCTTCTGTAAAATAGAAGGTTTAGGCAGAACCTTTTTACGAGTATTTTACCCATAAAAGTTGTTTTGTAAATTATTTTTGGGTGAATCTTTTTGCTATGGATTGCAAATTGAACCCTCTGTCCAGTAAGACCAAAGTATAGATTTGGTTGACTATACCTAATAGTATGGAAAATTATTTAGTGAGTTTAGCCTTTCCAAATGATAGAAATTATTGCTAACTGTTACAATTGCACAAATGGTTGCATTTGTAATCTTGCAATTGTAAATTGTTCAGAAATCCCTTAGTAGTGTTCAAAACCTTGTTATAACAATTTGTGCAATAAAATTTCCATCTTGCATGCTTGCATATTTTTGCATGATTTTTGTATTGCCATTAGTGTTGACTTTGTGCATGTTTTGTCTTGTTTGTTTTGTTTGATAGATTGTGTGGATTGTCAAGTGTGTTACTGCAAAGAGTGTACCAACACCACCAACTACTAAGGCAAGTGGCACTATCATCCATGTCCTACTATTTTTCATTATGCTTAGTGGATTTTTGTAGTATGCATGATAGGACTACTATGATACTATGCTATGCTATATCCTATTAGGATATCCTTTATATATCCCTTAGTGGAAATACTGTAGTTGTAGTATGCTTAGCCCTACTATAGTTTCAGGGTGGAATATACCATAGTGTGATTGTATGAGGTGTTGGAAAATATATGTTTTACATAATAAAACAAGGACTCAATGAATCACCTGGGTGGAGTGTGGATACTCAGCTGAGAATAAGGTGGCAACAAAGGGAACCATGTCTATGGCTATCTCTTTCGTGTGTGCACTAGAAGAATACCACCCAGGAACTTAGAGATTGAACATGTTTCTCGTACAGTGGCTTTCGTGTACAGCCACATGCCAAATGGGCTCTGGCCTAGTCAATTACATAGTGGAAGACCCATGCATTGGTACCTCTTGAGTTAACGAATTATGCATTGGAGGTTTATCCTTGCATTGGTGCACAGTAGATGTCTTTGGCATTATGTATTGGGAGGACTTCTATGGAAAGACTTTGTCACATTCTCGATCTGCCGGTACTCCATCTTGGTGAGTACTAATCCGGCGGCCACTGGTGGCATCAAGACGAGATTGTGTCTTGTGGGTAAAGTGTACAACTTCTGTAGAAGATTAAATTCTAAGTACTTAGCCGTGTCCCCGGTTATGGACAACTCTGAGCAACTAAGGCCTGAAGCTATGGAAGATCTCGACATTCTAATTTCTCAAAGTAAAACTTAATGGTGACAACAAGAGATTAGAAGAACTTGGAGTTTGCCAAGGAGTTCAGAAAGTTATTGAAAGATCAAAACTATTTGTGCAAACATAGGATAAAACCATATTGCTTTCTGCAAATGTGCCTAAGATCTACTTAGCCAAATATGCATATAATGATAGTCCAACTTATATTCACAAACTTGTGACATTTGCCAATACATTCAAAGTATTGACCCTTTGTGGCTGCAACCTATCATGTTGCAGGTTATTCTATTGATGAGTATGGATTGATGGTAGAGGTTATGAGTCTACACCCAACATGTTTGCCTGTGGCACATGAAGATGAAGGACTCCATGCTTTTCTTGTATTCTGCTGCTTTGTAATAAGATAGCCTATGGCTATGAGTTTGTAATAAAGTATTTATATTCTGGATCATGCGATGTAATATGACCTTTGTATCTTGATATTACATCTTAAACTTTGGGTGCTAGCTATTCGATCCAGGGACTAGCACTATAATCACAGGGATTCAAACCAAGCCAGGTTTGGGTCTTTCTGAGATAAAGTATCAGAAACCATTGTATTTGTTACCTGTGGGTTATTGCTTAGGAATTGGAGCTGACCCATGGTATTGGAATGAACTTATATTTTATACACTTGTACATTTTCTATTGTATGGCAGTCATTCTTCTTTACTGAATCTCTTCTCCTTCAAGCATGTAGAGGACAACCTTTGCTTTCTCTGGGACTTTGAAGGATGGATCATTGCCAACAAGAGATGGAGATACAAGTTGGGACAAGTCCTGGGACTTGCAAAATATATGTGGATAGACAAGCCTGGCCACACCTCAGAACATCAAGATCAATGTCCTCTTTTGTGATGACAACCATCCAGTTGGAGAAACTTATCATCTCAAGTTACTTGTTACCTGTGAAGGAACCAGCAGCCAACACATCATGCCAAGTGCCATCTAGACTTCATAGTCCAACAAGTGAAAGAACAAGTCAAGAATGGAATAGAATGCATCAAGCTCTTAGGGAAGAAAGAAAAACCTTGTCGCATCACATGGTCCAAATTCAAGAAAAGAGGACACAATATCAATGAATGCCCTAGAGAGAGAGTTCAAAGAAAACCACAACAACACTTCAAGAAAAAGTACTACCGAGACATGACAAAGTGTTTTGCCATCATTTGCTTAGGAAGATAGGACACTTCACCAGATGATTGCGAACTTACGAGAAAGAGAGCTCAGCTTTGATGTTATCATAGTATGGTCCATGCCAGACGATTGGATTGCCTACCAATTATCATATTCGGGATTATTCGATATCAATGTTAGTGTTTAGATCATGACCCGACCTATGTGGTACATAGCTATACTAGGTTGCTTGCTTCAAGAAAGAAAACTTGATTATTTTCTTCTATAATGATGAAACTTAGAAGTTGATAAGTGATTTGGTTGTGATGAATGTTTGTTGAAGCGTTGGTTTGTTTTAGGTTGAGTGTGTTAGAACTCATAAACCTATCTATCATCTATCTATCATTACTTATCCCTATTAAACCAATGAGATGCACCTCAAAAGAGCCATCGATGACCATCTTAGTAACAATGGAACAACAACAACAATGAAAATGAGATACAACATGCGAGATGATGGTACTTGCGACTGAACTCAGCTAATGCGGATGATGACACAATTCATGACCATCAAGCCAAGTAATCGAATCGAGAACAACATAACAATAACAACAACGATCCACCACCTCTAGATATGCTTACTAGATTTACGAGATTGAGACCTGCAAAGTTCTCTGGTACTTGATCAATGGTAGGCCCGATGGTAGTTAGTTTCGATTGGTGAACGGAGACCTAGTGGCTGTTGGATGCTCACGATCAAAGAGAAAGTGAGATTTGCGTGTAGCACACTTGCAGAAGGCCCTACAGCTACATGGTGGGACAACTTTCAAGTCCTCACCCATTGAAGAAGTGACTTGGGAAATATTTGAAGGTTTGGCTGATGCTTATCTCTTGATGATGAGTCTTGGAAGGAGTTTCCTGGGCAACATAGCAATGACGTCGTAGCGGCATTGCTGAATATGAAATTCAACAATCTATCACGTTGTGCTCCAGAACGATACTGATACTGATACAGAGGAAGGAAAAGTTCTAGATGGACTGAATGATGAACTTTCCATTACAATTATCAGGTTTAATTTATGTTTCCAACTTATCAATCATTGTGTGACCAAACTATAATTTTAGAGAGTAAGAAGAACAAAGTTGAGAACAGGAAGAGGAAGCATAGCTTTTATTACAATATCACTCGCGGGATCATCACAGAAGGATCGTTCATTCAGAAAGGACAATGGAAATTCTGGATCACATCAGCATGAGGAAATGGACATAATCACCATCACCATAAGAATCATCCACATCAATAATGGGGATGGTAGTAGCAATGTAAATGTGAATGGTACTAACAATGGAGATAAACCTTGGTCAGAACCAACATCAGTGTAGTCCAAGAAGGACATTAGCCAGTTTGCGGTATTACAATTGTAGCAACTTGGACACTTGTATGAAAACTGTTATCTGAGAAGAAGAAGAAGGAGATGAGAATGTTGGAGAACTCTAATGGAAGCAATTCCAATGTACCCGAGGGAAGGACATGAACCACATCCAACATGTATGGAACCCTTGAAGAACTAGATGGTGTGGATGGTAAGCTTTAGCTAACTTCAATTCAGTGGTATAAGAATCTCAAAGATGAAGAAATGTTAACAACCTTTGGATGTCAATCTTTTGGACCTCGGCCAAGTGAATACAAATGCAGCCCAACAAGTTTCCTTTTAGAAAATTGGTAGCACCCAAGTTATCCTAAAATGAACCCTATTCTTTCTAGCTTCTTCACCAAGAATCTCGGGTTGAGATTCCTTTTAAGTGGTAATGTCTGTCCACATCTGAGAATTTTCCAAATTTTGAAATGTGGAAAATTTTAAACAAAATAAAAGAACCAAGCTCTTTGAATTTCAGAAAGGAACAAAAACATTTTGGAACATTTAATATAATGCCTCCAAAACAAATCAAATAAAATGAATTTTGTTTGTGAGCAAGTAAATGAGGTGTGCATGTTTAAAATCCCAAATCATGAAGCATGCATGAGCATCTTGACTTGGTTGCATTTAAAAACCTAAGAAGTGAAAAATTATCTCAAACCCTAAAACTCTAATTGATAGTTAACTCTAAGAACAACACAATACTATGGATATACTCCATATTTAGATTAAACAAATAACTCTATGAGAACAAAAGAAAAAGATAAAGGACAAAATAGTAAAACAATAGAATTGGTTTCATCAATTTGGAGCCATGGATAAAAATATGAATTGACTAATTAATAGAATTAAGAAAATGCAATATTAGCTATTAAAGCCAAAAGTGCATAAATTTGATTAGAAAAATTTGAGTTGGAAATAGTAAATGAGTTCTATAATACCTAAAACTAATTTGAGTTTTACAAATTTTTAGAAATTTATCATTTGATTCAAATTGGATCATTTAATCAAAAGTTATATGAAAAACAGAAAAGAAAAAGAAAAATGGCAAAACTTATCAACCCCAACCCTTTGGCCTTTATTTCCGGCCCGACCAACCACCGGCAGCTCCTCTCCCCCAGGCTTTCCTTACGTCGCATTGCCCCACCCCCTACTCACTTACAAGTGGCCGACCCCGCCATGTATACCCTCCACCTCATCGCCATCTTCCCGTGTGGGAACCTCTCCCCTTACGCCATTTGGAATCTAGATCCGATTCCGTACGTTTTCTCGTAGTATTCTACTCAAAACCCCACACCTCTTACTTAATCCACTCGCTTCCTCTCATCATTTCCCTCAGCATGCCCCCACAGCCTCCTAGGCGTCTCCAATTCCCTAGGCTACAGACCAGTTCGAACTCATACGGCCAGTAATCGGTGATAATTTGGGTGAACCTGACCCGTTAGGCGCCCTACCCCTATGCCCTATATCCTCTGTCTTAGCCATGTCCTAATGCACCTAGCCTAACTTGAGACCATGTGCCTTCGTGCTCAGTCCAGATCGGTCATCACGGACTAAGTCGTGAAAATTCCAGTGAACCCCTCTGCCCATCACTTGGTTCAACGGTTTTTTTACTGGTAAGGACAAAGTTCTGGGCTCCTTTTTAGTCAGTGTGTGCCGCAAGGTCCAGTAGCATCGATATGACCTTAATTCATTGGCTGGTTGAGCCCAGGGCCGTCATTGTCTCTCCGACTGCCAAGTCTCCAGACATCTCACGCCGTCGGCGCCAGCTCGGCGAGGAATGCAATGACAATGTGAGAACTCCCCTCTCTCCACTCCAGCGACCACCAGATCACGAGACCACAGGGGATCTCAGTGAGCCCTACGGTGAGACCGCCTTCCCCTACCCTCTAGAACCACAGCGGAACACCCATGGAACTTTATTTGCATGCTAATAGCAATGTTGTTAGTAAGAATTCTTTGGATACCATTATTGCTAATGCTATGGAAAAGTCTAAGCTTGGGGAAGCTAGTTTTGATGAAAATGATATTTTTAGTCCCCCAAGCATGGAGGAGAAAATTTACTTTGATGATACTATGCCTCCAATATATGATGATTACAATGATGAGTATGATATTTTCAGTCCACCTACTATTGAGGAGAAAATTAATTATGATTACAATATGCCTCCTATATTTGATGATTATGGTGATGAGAATAATAATGATAGCTATTTTGTTGAATTTGCTTCCACTACAATTAATAAGAATGACTATGTTTATGTGGGGAGTATTAATTCTTTTATGCATGTGTCTCATGATAAGAATATTTTATGTGATAGTTATATTGTTAATTTTATTCATGATGCTACTGAAAGCTATTATGAGAGAGGGAAACATGGTTTTATGCATCTGAATAATATTAAGTTTCCCCTCTTTATGTTGAAAGTCTTGAAGTTGCACTTGTTTTGCTTTCCTATGATTGTTTCTTTGTGCTTTCATGACTTGTTCCTTTACAAGATTCCTATGCATAGGAAGTGGGTTAGACTTAAATGTGATTTGAATTTGCTTCTTGATGCTCTCTTTTACTCCAATTGATATTTCCTATGTGAGCATCTTCTCAAACTATCATGCCTAACTTAAAGGCGTTAAAGAAAAGTACTTATTGGGAGATAACCCAAAAGTTTTAGATGAGTCTTGGAAGTTATTACTTCAGTAATAACCTCTCCTTATCCTTTTTATTTGCTTTTTGTGCCAAGAGTAGCCTCTAATGAGAGAGAAGTAATGATTGGGAAAGTTGCTGTCCCGAAAAAGATTTCTGTGCTTCACCGTAAAAATTCGTGTAAAATCTCTGTACGTCCTTTTAAGGCGGAAATGTTTGTGCTTCTGCCCCAGGTTGTTATCTAACTTTCGTTAGTTCAACACTTTTCGATTTGAGCAACAAAAGGTCTTCTAAAAAATTTGTCTTCACCTGCTGGTCTGTTTTGACAGATTTCTGCCATTATTTGCATTTGCTTCTTGTTGGTTCCTTTTTGAGTTCTTTTGGGGAATTGAGCTTTTTAGGGGAAGTGCTACAACAGCTTGTGTTTTAATGGAAGTTTTATTGGTGTTGGAACTGAACCTAAAGACTTATTATCTTGAGTGCACTAACATTGCTAATAAAGATTGTGTGAAGTTTTGTATGAAGGAAAAATTTCAGGTGTATGGAAGGAATGAGTAATGAGATGAAGGATGGACTAAAGCTCAAGCTTGGGGATGCCACGCGTGTCACCCCAAGAAATATCCAAGAAGTACAAGCGTCAAAGCTTGGGTATTCCCAAGGCACCCCCTTCTTCATCAATAAAAATCCTAGGTTTCTTCCAAACACTTCATTTTTATTGTTTCATGCACAGTTGTGTTGTTCTTGGAGCGTCTTCTTTTTCGTTTTTGTTTTTGGTTTTTGTTTGGTTGGTTTTCTTAGTTTGCTGAATAAATTGGTTGGACCCCCTCTTTCATACATTGGTTTTCAAATAGTCCGGTTTGGTTTGGAAAAGAGTAGGAAAGTTAATGCTTAAGTGGTAAAGAGAGCTTGTTTTTGACTCTGGCCTATGCTTTGTCATGCCGTGCTTGATATTTTTTGGCTTTATGCTTAGTATTGGTAGCATGACTTGTTATAAACAATTGAGATTGCTTAATGTGCCTTTGATGAATCATGCGTTGTTTTAGCATATTAAAGCATAGTATTGTGGTATTCTCCTTTGATGCTTTATTTGGGTTGACTTGGCACATGCTCACACCATGTTATGACTATCCCAAGTCACCATAGACTTTATGATCCTTTTAGTTTTCAACTTGTAATATCACTTTATGCTTTGATCAATGATGTTTTGTCGCTCTGCGTGATTATGGCCATTATTGCTCTCTTAGTTTGTCACTCCCAGTCTTTTGCTAGCCTCCGTAACCCAGTATGAGTTCCACTCATGCATCCAACTCCTAAAACCAAGTTATTCCAAAGAGTCCACCATACCTACCTATTAGCATATGCTATTCCAAGTATATTCATGTTTTTATCTACCTTCCGAATTAAACTTGTTATGAGAAAACTAGTGATTAAAGCTCTCATGAACTTGATGGCACACTTTACTTTTCTTGCCCTTAATAAACTTGAACCATTGTGTTGTCTATGTTGCGTATATGCTTGCACTTATTTGTTGGGGATTAGCAGAACCATGTTGTCATGGGGAACGCTTTCAACATTGCACTTGTACTTTATACCTAGTTGATATCATGCTCTTTTGTCTATGGATGTCGTCGGTGTGAAATGAAAGGGTAGCTTGTAAGTCCATGGAGTTATGTATGTGTGTTAGAGAAACGTCTAGGCCGCTAGTCTAATCCATGCTGTCATGGTGGAAACCTGCAGCGTAACCATAATGAGCTATCTATGAAGCATCCTTCTTATAAAAAAAATAGTCAGATATTGAGAAAAAAGAGAAAAAGAAAAAAAAAGATATGAGAAAAGAGGAAATAGAGAAAAAAGCACCATATTCCCATGGTAAATAAGAAGATTGTTGAGATGCTTGTTGTCTGCTTACCTTGTCATTTTTATATGGGGATTCTTCCGTATCATCGGGCAAGGGGTACCCCGTTGGCGGTTCTCTATGATACACATGTACTTACGATGACAAGAACTTATCGGTGACTAAACTTGAGTAGCATGAGGAGCGACCCTTGTATTCAAGGGACATGAGATTTCCAACTTATACTTTGTCAAGCATATACTCCATAGTTTGTTCACTTTAACCTTAATCACTTCAAGATGCTTATGATAGGGGCAATGAGAGCTGAAATCTAATAAGTACCATAATTTTTGGAAGCTCTTTATGAAACTTGAATCCCTACTTATTGGGTCTGCGGCATAGAAAACAAAAAATTTCCTACGGTGTGAACTACACGCCAAGATTTATCTACTAGGTACAAAGCAACGGGTGGACATACATCCAACGAGAACTTACCCTCGTAGACAACGAGCTTTGTTAACGAGTAGGAACTCATGGTTGATGTAGTCATACACTTGCCGATCTCAAGATTGTGATGAAGTCCAGTAGGTCCGGCTCCAACACGTCCATCAGATCCAGCTCCAGCACCACCAAGTCCAGCACCGCAAAGCAGCGGTGCATCCGTGATCGCACACATCCAAAGACTTCGACAACCTCCGTCCCTCGCTCCAGCAAAGCAGCGGAAGTAGCAACTCCTTTCCATATAAAGCCACCGGGAACATGTATCTCGCTAATCCGAGACCATGTGGGAATAATACTAGAGGGGGAGAGAGATCCTTCACAAGGAGGTGTGTTTGAGAAGTAAGGAGAGGGTGGCCTTTTATAGGAGGAGGGGTGCCTCCTTCATGGTTTAGCCAGCATGGAGGAGGTGTCTCTTCACCTCCTCCATTCATGTGGTGGTAACCCCTCCACATTAAAATGCCTCTTCACATTCCCTTTTAAAGTCTCCACTTTAAATGCATTAAATTTCTCAAAATTTAATGCTCTCTAATTTAATAAAACTCTTTTATTATTTTTATTCAGAATTTTGTTAATTACTTTAATTAACAAACATTCACATAAAACCCCCTGCAACATTTCAATATTACATGCAGAACCAATTTCAGCAATTTCACCCGAAACAGTTTTGGTGTCTATTGAAATAATTCCAGCGCTTTCTTAAATCTTTATCTGAAACATATTTGCTCCAAATGGTGTCGGTATCCCTTAAGTGTGTCACCCTACGGTTCACGAATAATGCAGACATGATCGAGACCCCTCTCAGATCAATAATCAAGCGGACCTGAAGATCCATACTGACTCCTACACATTCAACGATGACTTCTGTGATCGTGAGAACCTTTAACGCTAGTAACTAAATCCTTTTGTCTCGTGATATATTACATGTCCGAGATTCGATCATCGGTATCTCCATACCTAGTTTGATCTCATTACCGACATGCACTCTTTTCTCGTTCCCGTGATATAACATTCTAGTGATCACATCACTTGCTTGCAAGCTATTTCAATGTGATATCACCGAGGGCCCAGTATATCTATCCGTCATCAGATGGACAAATCCCACTCTTGATCCATGAGCCTCAACATAACACCTTCAGAGTAATCGAACCCACCTTTATAGTCACCCTGTTACGGTGTGACGTTTGATGTTATCAAGATACTCTTCCGTGTTAGCAATTAACATGATCTCATGGTCTAAGGACTAAGATTACTTTGTATTATGTTATAGCAATATAAATATAATGACTTGATCGTAATGCTATACTTCAGATGAATGTTCATCACATCATTCCACCAATGGTGTGACCTTGTTATTAACAACATCCAATGTCTATGATCAGGAAACCTTGATCATCTTGTTAATCAACAAGCTAGTCTATAAGAGAGGCATAACTAGGAACCCTTTTTGTTTATTAAACACACATGTATTGATGTTTCCGATCAATACAATTATAGCATGCAAAATAAACATTTATCATAAACATGGAATAAGATAATAACCACTTTATTATTGCCTCTCGGGCATATTTACTTCAGTCTCCCACTTGCACTAGAGTCAATAATCTAGTTTGAAAAACTTTGCGTATTGAACACCTATGGCTTTCTGGTGTTGCATATACACTATTGCTAGTGGTTAACATAATATCTGGATCTGACAGTTGCATGTCCGTGTGTATTTGCATGTCTTTGCGTCACTACGCATCACTCATTCTCAAATGAGATGGCATTGTATAAATTTTGTCCTTTGGTGAGACCTTTAGTTCGTTCGGCTCAAAATATGTTGATATTATTGTCACACAATATATCTTCATAGTATTAGCCCACTTTGAACCACACCTAGTTTGATAACAAACTACTTAACACAAATGCCCTCCTATGCTGCTACTATAGCTGTCATATACTTAGCCTTTTTTGTTGTAGTATCCATCACAATGTCTCAACTTTGGAACTCATCCAAATCCATCATGGAAAATCCTTTCCATTATATTGTGCCACCCATAGTATAAATTGAGATAAATTTAATTTGTATCTTGTGACAAAACTAGTATCAATGTAACACTTTACAATGAACTACCTTTAACTATTTGTCACTTATACATTATATATTCTTAGTTCTTCAAAAGCTTATAAGAATATCTTTACTATTGTCCAATGATCATCTTATGAATCATTCTGGTATATGCTCATAACATTTAGAGCATAGGACATTCTGGATATATACATATCATGGTATAATCGATCAAAATCTTCATGTGATTTTACTCACCAAGTGTTGAAACACTTGAATCTTGATACAATCCTTTCCATGCAGCAAGAACCTTTCTTGTTGTTTCCATATTGAACCCTTTCAATATCTCATATATGTATGTCTGGCACAACCATATTAGCGCCTTAATCTATCCATATAGATATTGATGCCTAATATTGCAGGTTTGCCCAAGTCTTTCATCGAAATCTTATTTTAATGAAATCCTTAACTTGTGTCAATTCAAGATACATCATTTCCAATCAACAATATGTCCTCTACATAATGTATTAGAAATATGTCTCAGCGCTCCCACTTAATTTCTTGCAAATGCAAGCATCTTCATCATCTCCGATGAATTTAAACTCTTTTAACAGTTTCATCATGGTGAAGATTCCAACTCCGCTATGCTTACTTCAACTATTGAAGTTTACATGCCCTTTTAGCACCCTTTGAATTAACAAAACCCTTCGGACCATGTCATGTACATGTCCTAGCTTACCATTCTATTAGAAGAACCTTGTTTTGTTTATTCAACTACCATATACCAAATTATATGTAGTGGTTGCTACATTAATCCGTGAAGACTATATATCACTATGAAAGATCAAATCTTGTCATAGTCAACTCCTTGAACATTGTCGTAAACTTCTTTCCGACATGTTAACTATTTCATAGATGTTAAACATCCATGTCTTATTTCTTTATAGATCCAAACACGACCGATAGGCTTCACGCCTTTCCGGAGGGTCTTCCAAGTTCAGAAACTTGTTTTCTCGTGTATGGATACTATCACGAATTCTATGACTTCTAGTCATTTTATGGAGTCAGGGCCCATCATCGCTTCTTTGCATGTAGTCAGTTCATCATTGTCAAAACAATAACGACTTGCTTATCAAATCTTACTATTTGATTCTTACCGACCCACATGGTTCTATAGGAACTCTAATCTCCGAGATCACACCTTTTGTAATCACGAGAGCCATGAGCATTGTGGCCGCCAAGGACACTTTCCAGCGCCATTTAGCACATATAGCTAAGGTTCAACAACCTTATCAAAGTTCTATTGTCCTCCCACTTAACTTTTCACGAAAAATTCCTTCTCAAGAAACTTGACGTTCCAAGTAACAAACTCTTTTGTCCTCAGTGTTATGGAGAAATTCCCAACAATGTCTTTAGGATAACCTACAAAGACGTGTTTATCCGACTTTGGTTGTAAACATTTTACTTATGCATAGCATACCAAAATTTAAGAAAAGACAATTCGGGTTTTATCCCAAACCATAACTCATATGGTGTCATTTCAATGGATCATGATGGTGCTCTTTTCAGTGTAAAAGCGGTAGTCTCTAAAGCTTCAATCCTTAAAACATAATGGCAGTTTTATAAATGACACCCTTGATCTTACCATGTCAAACATGGTTTGATTTTATCTCTTGAATATGCCATACTCCTATGGTTTATCGGGAAACACAAATCATGGAACAATTCCTCAAGTCTTAGGTGTTTTTGCTAAACATGCAACTCAAATATCTTCCTTTATGATCGAATCATAAACTCTTTATTTTTCTTGTTACAATGATTTTTCACTTCATCTTGAAAGTCTTTGAACAACTTTCAAATGTTGCATACTTCTTCCTTATTAAGTAAATATACAGATATATTCACTCAAATTCTTGAAGAAAGCATATGAAGCAAAAAGATCCATCGCATATGGCTACACATAATGGACTATGCACATCAGCATGCACAATTTCCAATAAGCTAGTCATCCGTTCCTCTCTGGTCTATGGACGGAGTTTCAATTATCTCGAGGAAAGTCTCACATGCGTCAATTGATCAAAATCAGAGACACCAAAAATCCATCAACATGGAGTTTCTTCATGTTTTCTTTCAAATATAATTTAAACAGCGATGTCACTTCATAAGTGATCTTTCAATCATTTGTCTTGCGACATTTTAGCAATAGTGTTTATGGATGTGATTTCTCCAACTAGACTTGTAAAAGTTCATCCATCCTTTATGGAATACGGTAATTATTTGAACAGCCATTGTTCTCATGATACCGGAACAAAATAACAATTATTTAAACAAATCTTGAAGGCTTGGTTTGATGACAACAAAAACACAATAACACTTTATTTGTTTTCGATGAACATCATCACTCATTCTCTTGCTGGTTTACTTTGGCCATTGTAGTTCATGAATTGCGTTGTCCTGTATGATACTTCATACCAACCAATTCGGTATCCAATACCAGTATCCAATACCTAAGAACCACATTTTTTTAACAAGCAAGGAATACAACCATAACATGTATATCTTCTATATACCCAAGTTGGACATCTCCAACCTTATATTTTCTGCCAAATATTTTATAGATTCTCTTTCAGCAATTCCTTTTTCTTTTAAAAGAATCTATCAACATCAATTGTGGTGTCATTTACATGACACATAGTACAAAGCGTATATAGTCAAATACTAATACCTTTGTACTTGCACTTTGAAGTGGATCACCATCATCAAATGTTTGGTGTTCTTTCAAAAATCCATTCTTTAGTAATCTATTAATGTAGTAAACATTTTATTTACATCTTCTATTCATCCTTATCATGACAACTTTCATGATCAAGCTACTATAGCCTATAAGGAAGAATCGCGAGTATAATATCAGTTCCCAAAACCTTTTTGGTAGATTCGGATGCCTAGCATCTCCATCCTTCACAAATTCTCATACAATATGAGAACATGTATTTTGCTAAATTATACTCTATCATAATGCAACCAAAAACATTGTTTCAGATATCAAAATATCTTTCACACATGATGGTTTGTGAAACAATTTCCAGCTCCAATATAATCTTGATATTAAAACAACTTTTTGAATATCAATAATCATGGAGGCAAACATGATACTTTAGATACTAACATTGGAATTCTTACTCTTGATTTAATACTACTTATTAAATTTCATGGAGTAAATAGAGTTTGCTGAAAGTTTGCAATAGGACTTATAAACTTTAAATTGACATTCAAAACAATATGATACCAGTTCGTAAAGTAAATATCTAGAATCATGTAGTTCTATTATCTCAAATAAAAACTAAGCATAAGGTAGTGAACAGATGCGAATGACTACAACAAATTATGCAAATTCACTTTGATTTAGTTTATGACAAATTGAGTTCGACTAATCCAAATTAGAAATGAACTCCCACTCAAAAACGACATCCCTCGTGCCTTTTTGGTGATTACATGAACCAAATCCACTACACCAAGTTCGATCATCACGTGAGTCGGTGTAGCTTCAAAGGCGAGCATCAATATGGTCATCACATCAACTATATGACTCATGCTTAACCTTTCGGTCCGTGTTCCAAGGTCATGTCTGTACATGCTAGGCTCGCCAAGTAAGAACCTTAGTATTCGCGTGTGTAAAACTGTCTTACACCCGTTGCATGAAAGCGTAGAGTTGAGAACACCCAATCATCACGTGATGTCTCGAAACACGATCCATAAAACGGTGCATACTTAAGGAAGAACACATTTTATCTTGATATTTAAATGAGGGATCATCTTACAATGCTACAGAAAGCGCCAAACTAGCAGTATAAGATGCTAACATCTAATGTGTAAAGTGAGATGATATGGTCCATGCATTTGATCTCTATCATTTGCATCGTGGTATGATCTCTATCATTCCTTTGTGTGTAAGGCCAAGGTCTATGGAATTTACACGTTGAATGTGTTGTAAGAGTATCTATCATACATCTACTTACAACAATACCATATCAAGACACTAGCCCAGCAACGATCTAAACTAGACGCCTCTGATTTATCAATTGCAAGTTTTACGTGGCTTAGGGCTTTTGGAGATAGAACCGTTCTTACCTACGAACATGAACCACAACGAGGATAACTAAGTTATTAGCAAATCGTTGTAAATAAGATATTGACTATAGTAGGAGAGACAGACACCCGCCAGCCACTTATGCAAAACAAGTTGCATGTCAGTCGTGGAACCGGTCTCATGTACGATGAAATGTAAGGTTGGTCCGGGCCGCTTCATCCCACTATGCCACCAATATCCAAAATACATGAAAGAAGCAATAACATGATCATCATCGCCCACATATAAACATATGTGTACTACCCGTGCTAAGCACCTACGCATAGATCAGGCTTTGATACCACTGTTGGGTCCGCAGCATAGAAAACAAAAAATTTCCTACGGTGTGAACTACACGCCAAGATCTGTCTACTAGGTACAAAGCAACGGGTGGACATACATCCAAAGAGAACTTACCCTCGTAGACAACGAGCTTTGTTAACGAGTAGGAACTCGTGGTTGATGTAGTCGTACACTTGCCGATCTCAAGATCGTGATGAAGTCCAGCAGGTCCGGCACCAGCACGTCCATCAGATCCAGCTCCAGCACCACCAAGTCCAGCACCGCAAAGCAGCGGTGCATCCGTGATTGCACACACATCCGGTACCCCGACAACCTCCGTACCTCGCTCCAGCAAAGCAGCAGAAGCAGCAACTCTTTTCCAGATAAAGCCACCAGGAACATGTATCTCACTAATCCGAGACCATGGGGGAATAATACTAGAGGGGTAGAGAGATCCTTCACAAGGAGGTGTGTTTGAGAAGTGAGGTGAGGGTGGCCTTTTATAGGAGGAGGGGGGTGCCCCTCCTTCATGGCCGGCACATGGAGGAGGTGTCTCTTCACCTCCTCCATTCATGTGGTGGTAACCCCTCCACATTAAAATGCCTCTTCACATTCCCTTTTAAAGTCTCCACTTTAAATGCATTAAATTTCTCAAAATTTAATGCTCTCTCATTTAATAAAACTCTTTAATTATTTTTATTCAGAATTTTGTTAATTACTTTAATTAACAAACATTCACATAAAACCCCCTGCAACATTTCAATATTACATGCAGAACCAATTTCAGCAATTTCACCCGAAAAAGTTTCGGTGTCTATTGAAATAATTCTAGCGCTTTCTTAAATCTTTATCTGAAACATATTTGCTCCAAATGGTGTCGGTATCCCTTAAGTGTGTCACCCTATGGTTCGCGAATAACGCAGACATGATCGAGACCCCTCTCAGATCAATAATCAGAAGCGGGACCTGGAGATCCATACTGACTCCTACAAATTCAACGATGACTTTTGTGATCGTAAGAACCTTTAACGCTAGTAACTAAATCCTTTTATCTCACGATATATTACATGTCCGAGATTCGATCATCGGTATCTCCATACCTAGTTTGATCTCAAGCATCGACATGCACTCTTTTCTCGTTCCCGTGATATAACATTCTAGTGATCACATCACTTGCTTGCAAGCTATTTCAATGTGATATCACCAAGAGGGCCTAGAGTATATCTATCCGTCATAGGGATGTACAAATCCCACTCTTGATCCATGAGCCTCAATATAACACCTTCGTAGCACTGAACCCACCTTTATAGTCACCCTGTTACGGTGTGACGTTTGATGTTATCAAGATACTATTCCGGTGTTAGCAATTAACATGATCTCATGGTCTAAGGACTAAGATTACTTCGTATGATGTTATAGCAATATAAACATAATGACTTGATCGTAATTCTATACTTCGGATGAATGTTCATCACATCATTCCACCAATGGTGTGACCTTGTTATTAACATCATCCAATGTCTATGATCAGGAAACCATGAGCATCTTGTTAATCAACAAGCTAGTCTATAAGAGAGGCATAACTAGGAACCCTTTTTGTTTATTAAACACACATGTATTGATGTTTCCGATCAATACAATTATAGCATGCAAAATAAACATTTATCATAAACATGGAATAAGATAATAACCACTTTATTATTGCCTCTCGGGCATATTTCCTTCACTACTTCCTTCTATGAAGGCCGTACTTTTACTTTTATGTTGAGTCTCCACCTTCTATCTTTATGCACCTACTTTGGGAGCATAGTGGCGATTCTTAGTTCTATGTGCATTGTCCCAAGACTTGTTGATTGATGCATACCTTGATATTGCTTGTTTTAAACTATTTGTATCTAGTCACTCTTATAAACTTTGAAGGTGTCCTATGCATTTATGTTTTCTAATCTATGAGGGGACAAGCTGAATGCCACTATGCTATGTTTTCTTTCTGTGAAACAAACAAACGTCTTGCAAAGCATTGTTATTCATGAATTTTTGTTTTTGCCTTTTCATGTTGCAACATAGTTTCTTTGTCTTATTGCTAGAACTTTGTCTTCCATGTTATGATTGAAGTACTATGATCCCAGCTTTGAATGTTTTACAAATACTTTGATCAAGTTTACGATGGTGCATGTCACCTCAAAAATTATCTTTTCTTTTTATCACTTACCTACTCAAGGACGAGCAGGAGTTAAGCTTGGGGATGTTGATACATTGCAAATGTATCTATAATTTTTGATGTTCCATGCTTGGTTTTATCTACTTTCTTATGTTTTGTCCACACTTTGGGGTATTTTTCATATGATTTCTTGGACTAACCTATTAATAAGAGCCACAGTGCCAGTTGCCTGTTTTCTGCTGTGTTTGGTTCCAGGAAAGTCAGAAAATGAATATTCTCGGAATTGGACAGGACAAAAGCCAAAGTTGATATTTTACCGGAAGACTCACGGAGCCAAAAGACGAGACGGAGAGGGGCCACAGGGTGGCCACACCACCCCTTGGTGCGGGCAACCCTAGGCCGCGCCAGGGCATGGTGTGGGCCCCCTGGCCGCCCACCGACCTTGCCTCTTCACCTATAAGAAGCCCCCCGATGCATAAACCCTAAATCATCAAGCCTCCAGCCACGAAAAGTTCCGCAGGGCCGCCGCCACCGAAGGGGAGATTCGGGGGATAGAAAGTGTCTATTCCGGCACCCTGCTGGGACGGGGAAGTGCCCCCGGAGCCATCTCCATCGATCTCCATCGCCATCTCCATCACCATTGCTGATTCCCATGATGAGGAGGGAGTAGTTCTCTCTCGAGGCTAAGGGTTCTACCGGTAGCTATGTGTTCATCTCTCTCTATGCATGATCTTATTGAGATCATGAGCTTGTAATCTATAGATCTACCTTGCTACTCAAGTTCTTTAATAGATCTCTGCTCTCCCCATGTGTGTGAAAGTGACAGCGTGCACACCATGGTGGCACTTAGGCTAGATATTACAAATACTTGTTATGAGTTATATTTGGAGTTGGATGTCTTTATGAAATTGTGGTGTTTGTTGGAACCATCTAGTGCTCAAGGTGACAGTGTGGGGTTATCTAGATGGGAAAGGCTTACTTTGAGGTGTGCTGTTATAGCCCTACCATGGATTAGAGTGTCCAACCGAAGAGTAGTTAAGAGTAGTATCATAAAGAGAAGATATTTATATGAGAGTGTTCACTAGTGAAAGTATGATCCCTAGGCCTAGTTTCTATGTATTGAAACACCATTTGCAACTAGATCTGTTACATGTTTGCTTGATGCCATCTTTATTTCAGTTTGCCTTTAGTCTCTTCCACGCCATCAAGCTATTTTCTAGCACCGTTGTATTATATCCATACCACTTGTATTTCACTATCTCTTCGCCGAACTAGTGCACCTATACACCTGACAAGTGTATTGGGTGTGTTGGGGACACAAGAGACTTCTTGTATCTTGATTGCAGGGTTGCTTGAGAGGGGAAACCTTTGACCACTTCCTCCCTGAGTTCGATAAAACTTGGGTGATCCACTTAAGGGAAAACTTGCTGCTATTCTACAAACCTCTGCACTTGGAGGCCCAACAACTGTCTACAAGAATAGAAGTGCGTAGACATCATCCACTTGCTGCATTTATTCTTATTGTCTTTTATTTACTCGTACTTTATTTACCTGCATTATCAGAAACCCCTAAAAATCTCTTTGCTAAGTATTAACAGAGAATTCCTGCTCCAAGCCATTTGCCAACACCTTCTGCTCCTCGTTGGGTTCGACACTCTTACTTATCGAAAATACTGCGATACACCCCCTATACTTGTGGGTCATTAGTGAGCAAGAGTGAGAGTGGGTGTGCGGAGAGGGGCTCTATAGTTAAGGTGGATGGAAGCAAGGTACGTTTTGTTGCACCACCGTGCAACGCGCCGTGCAGTCTACTGCACCGTGCACTAATGACCCACAAGTATAGGGGGTGTATCACAGTATTTTCGATAAGTAAGAGTGTCGAACCCAACGAGGAGCAGAAGGTGCTGGCTAGTGGCTAGGAGCAGGAATTCTCTGTAAATACTTAGCAAATGGATTTTTAGGGGTTTTTGATAATGCAAGTAAATAAAGTACGAGTAAATAAAAGATAATAAGAATAAATGCAGCAAGTGTCCCAATCCTTTCTTTATCAAAGGACAAGCCGGTTGTATTACTTAAGATGACCAAACGTTCTCGAGGACACATGGGAATACCGTCAAGTGCTTTCGCTTCATATAGTTGATTAATCTTCTTTAGTTTGCTAATTGTTGTGTGGGTGAAACCTATGCTAGTGTACCAACCTTCCTAGGACTAATACATACTTGTGATTATACCCCTTGCAAGCATCCGCAAGTACAAGAAAGTAATTAAGGTAGAAACCTAACCACAGCTTTAAACTCTAAGACCCTGACATCCCTTGTGCAATGGTTTCCTAACGGGGGTTCATGTTTTTGTCACTCCGGCAATCCCTACGATTAGTAGCCAAATACACAATGCATTCCCCTAGGCCCATATAGGTGAAGTGTCATGTAGTCGATGCTCACATGACACCACTAGAAGAAATACACCACAACTTAAATATCAAACCATTGAATCTTTCTCAACACAATTCCACTACTAATAACACGACTTCTCCCATGTCCTCAAGAACTAAACGAACTACTCACAAGACATCATATGGATCATGATCAGAGATGAAATAATGATGTGTAACAATCTGAACATAAACGATAATTCAATGGTTCACTCAATAGCATCAACTACAAGGAGTAATCAACACCTTGAAAGTTTCCCCTAAGAACTATGCAAGATTCAACCCAATTGTTACAGAGGTATGAACTGGTGATGATGGTGCTGGTGGAGATGATGGTGATGATGATGATGATCCCGATGAAGTCCAGCTGGATGGTGGTGTTGATGGTGACGATCTACCCTCTCCGAGAAGGAATTCCCCTGGCAGAATTCTGTCTGCCGAAGAGATCTTTCTCTCTCGGTGTTTTCCACCCCGCAGAGGCGGCGGAATCTTTCTGTGATCGCTCCTCGAGGCTTAGGGTTTCAAAAGGATAATATACGCCAGAGGGGAGAGCCTAGAGTGGACCAGGGCGGCCACACCACCTGGTGGTGTGGCCTGGGTGGCCCGCGCCAGGGGGTGGTGTGGGCCCCCTGTGGCCCATGTCCACTCCTCCTTCTGGCAATCTTCGTCTTCTGGAAAAATAGGATTTTCCATGTATTTTCCCGGATTTTAAGAACTTTGCGAATTTTGCCTCCAAACATCACCTATCCATCAGAATCCTGACTGCAGCGGTCCATGCTCCAAAAGTCATCAACCATGCAAAAACAGATGAAATTACATAAGTATCATCTCTTAATATGAAATATATCAATGAATAACAGTAAATTATGATATAGAATAGTGATGCAAAATGGACGTATCAACTCCCCCCAAGCTTAGACTTCGCTTGTCCCCAAGCGAAACTGAACTGAATAAACATGACCTCGGGTTTATGGGGTGAAGAGTCAATAAAAGAATACAGACAAGAAGCATCACATTCATCAATACATAAGTCATAATAGAAGAAAAGGAAATAGTTGACAATTTGCAATAAGTAAAGGAAACACAAGAAAGATGCATAAAGTAAAACATAATTGGTAATGGCAAACTTAGCTCTTGGTCGATGAATAGTTGACAATTTGCTGGAGTTTACAAATAACTGATTTTCAATGATAGATTTCAAAGTAGTATACACTAAGATACGTGCAATGTGCAAAACAAGGAACATAAGAGACATGATTGAATAAGTCATCATATGAATGAATGAAACACAACAACTCAAAATACTTGCTGAGGTAGAAGGGAATAGGTTTACTGACTCAACTAAAAAGTAAAAGAAAGGCCTTTCGCAAAGGGAAGTTCATAAAGAGCTTCCAAAAATTATGGTACTTATTAGCTTTCAGATCTCATTGCCCCTATCATAAGCATCTTTAGGTGATTAAGGTTAAAGTGATCAAATATGAGGATATGCTTAACAAGTTGTAAGTTGAAAATCTCATGTCCCTTGAATACGAGGGTCGCTCCTCATGCTACTCAAGTTTAGTCACTGGTAAGTCCTTATCATAGTAAGTACATGTGTTTCATGGAGAACCGCCAACGGGGTACCCCTTGCCCGATGATACGGAAGAATCCCCATATCAAAATGACAAGGCACGTAGACAACAAGCATCTCAGCAATCTTCTTATTTACCATGGGAATATGGTGCTTTTTTCTCTCTTTCCTCTTTTCTCATCTCTTTTTTTCTTTTTCTCTTTTTCTCAATCTCTATCTCTTTTTTATAAGAAGAATGCTTCATAGATGCTCGTTATGGTTACGCTGCAGGTTTCCACCATGATAGCAAGGATTAGACCGGCGGCCCAGGCGTTTCTCTAACACATATACATAACTCCATGGACTTACAAGCTCCCCTTTCATTTCACACCGACGACATCCATAGACAAAAGAACATGATATCAACTAGGTACAAAGTACCGGTGCAATGTTGAAAGGGTTCCCCATGACAACATGGTTCTGCTAATTCACAACTTACAAAGCGCAAGCATATACACAACATAGATGGGCACAATGGTTCAAGTTTATTAAATGCAAGAAAGTAAAGTGTGCCATCAAGTTCGTGAGAGCTTTAGTCACTAATTTTCACATAACAAGTTTAATTCAGAAGGTAGATAAAAAAATGAATTTACTTGGAATAGCAATAATGCTAATAGGTAGGTATGGTGGACACAAATGGCATAGGTTTTGGTTTAAGGAGTGGATGCATGAGAAGCATTCCCTCTTAGTACAGGTTTTTGGCTAGCAAGGCTGGGTAGCAAGCATAGGAGTTGAAGGAAACAAACAAACATACAAGTGACAAAAACAAACATGCAATCTTCCTTGGAAG
Organism: Avena insularis; assembly: GCA_023614405.1. Taxonomy (NCBI): domain Eukaryota; kingdom Viridiplantae; phylum Streptophyta; class Magnoliopsida; order Poales; family Poaceae; genus Avena; species Avena insularis. The sequence goes on from CM042690.1 coordinate 643,317,322, forward strand.
CACAAAAGATATTAACTAGAGAATACTAAACTTATGAGCAAATCAAGCAAGAAAGATGATGAAATTATATTTCTTTTAAGAGTACTTTCATCTTTTTCATTCAATTCTCAAAATAGTGTTACCACTGACCGAGCCAGGTTTGCCAAAACCAACTAAATCAACTCCATGATCCCAAAGTGATACTAATACTAATGACAAGATCAATCATATAACCATGAATTGAAAACTAAAATAAGATATGCAATAGAGTAAATGATAGAACTTCTTATTAATATTCCATAATGGCAACTCACACCAAGGGATACATAGATATCTAACGAGAGGGGGACACTTCCATAATGCAAACCATCCTACATGATAACTTCTCTATTCATGATATGACTACTAAAAAGGTAAAAAGATAGAAGATAGTGATGGCATACCGCGGCACTCCCCCAAGCTTGGAACAAACCAAGGGGATGCCAAAACCTAATGACGAATTACTCCTTCGGTGGTGGTGGTATTCTCTCGATGAGCTTTTTGATTAGTTTCCCCAAGTCCTCAATCTCGAAGGTGAGAGTACGAATCAACTCCGAGTTTTGCTCAATGCGGCTCATGATCATGTCGGGTTGCGAATTCCAGCTCTTGTGATTCTTTCCCCATTCTTCCTCCTTGAAGTCTTCTTTTCCTACATGGCTAGAACGAGGCAAATCCCAATTGGAGGGTAGTTTCTCCTTGGGCATATTCTGGTAATGATGTTCATGGATAAGGGTATGGAAAGGATTCTTGGTGTGTGGAGGAAGTGACCGTGGAGCCAAACAGTGACGCGGAGGTTTCCCTCTAGTTGACATCCATGTAGTCATTTTGATTTTGGCAGGGTTTGCCAACACTCTAATGCTTGCAATGATAGTGCCGGTGTGCGGATGTTGGCTTTGCTTTGCCTCCTCTTCATCTTCACTCTTGATCTCCTTCTCCTGCTCAGGGTCTTGGAGATCTTCCTCCATAGGCTCCTTTCCCTTATCCTTGGCGGACACCATTGTGCTTCTAACTTTCAAGAATAGTTCCTGGCAGAAACAGATCGAAACGAAAACATGACGAGAACACGATATACGAACCTCGGGGGATCCGGGGGATTATATATTACGAAGTTTTACAACAAAAGGAAGGTATCGAGAAAGCGGAGACGGAGTCCGGGGCGGCCACACCACCTGCTGGCGTGGCCAGGGGGGCCGCGCCAGGGGGTGGTGTGAGCCATCCTGGCTCCGTTTCCGTCCCTCTTTCGCTTCGTAACTTTCCTTGTTGGATAAAACTGCAAAAATATAATTGGACAGAATTTTCGCGGAACTTTTCTTACCAGAACTGTTACCTATTCGAAAACAGACTCTATAGGTCTCTGAATTTGGTCTTTGATAAATTTTTCCGGAGTCATAACTTGAAAAGCATCAACATCTTCATTGTAAGAATCTCCAGCAATATAGTGCTTGAGTCGCTGCCCAGTCACCACTTGTGTAGTGTTATCTTTTAACGAAGAAATTTTTATCGCGCCTGAACGGTACACTTCTTCAATAAAGAAAGGTCCTTCCCATTTTGACAGTAGTTTCCCTGCAAAAAATCTGAGACGGGACCTATACAATAGAACTTTCTCACCAACATGGAATTCTCTCTTAAGTATTCGCTTGTCATGCCATCTTTTAACTTTTTCCTTAAAGAGTCTAGCATTCTCATATGCTTCACTCCTCCATTCATCCAACGAACTTAAGTCAAATAATCATTTTTCACCAACAAGCTTACAATCTCTATTAAAATCTTTAACTGCCCAATAAGCTTTGTGTTCTAATTCTAAAGGTAGGTGACAAGCTTTCCCATAGACCATTTTATAAGGAGACATCCCCATGGGGTTTTTATAGGCAGTCCTATAATCCCATAAAGCATCGTTCAACTTTTTAGCCCAATTTTTCCTAGAATTATTAACAGTCTTTTGCAAGATGGATTTAATTTCTCTATTTGATAACTCCACTTGTCCACTAGTTTGGGGATGATAAGCTGGAGCGATTCTATGATTAACATCATATTTAGCAAGGGTCTTTCTAAATCCACCATGAATGAAATGAGAACCTCCATCAGTCATAAGATACCTAGGCACTCCAAACCTAGGAAAGATAACATCCTTAAGCATTTTTAGAGAGGTCTCCCCATTAGCACTCTTCGTAGGTATAGCTTCTACCCACTTAGTGACATAATCAACGGCAACAAGAATATGATTATAACCTTTTGAGGGAGGAAAATGACCCATAAAGTTAAATCCCCAGCAATCAAAGGGTTCAATAACTAGAGAGTAGTTCATAGGCATTTCATTGTGTCTAGAAATATTACCAAGACGCTGACACTCATCGCAAGATAAAACAAATTTTCTTGCGTCTTTAAAAAGGGTAGGCTAGTAGAAACCTGATTGTAGCACCTTTTGCGTAGTTCTATCTCCTGCATGATGTCCTCCATCAGCACTACCATGACATTTACGCAATATCTCCTTTTGTTCATATTCTGCAACACATCTTCGCACAATACCATCCACTCCTTTATATAAATGTGGGTCATCCCAAAAATAATGCCTCAAATCGTAAAAGAACTTCCTTCTTTGCTGAGCTGTGAAAGTTGGAGGCAAATACTTGGAAACAATAAAGTTAGCATAATCAACATACCAAGGGCTCCCCCGCGAGCTTACCCCTACTGCGGCCAACTGTTCATTTGGGAAACTATCATTAACACACATAGGATCAAAAGAGATGTTTTCCAATCGAGATAAATTGTTAGCTATATGATTTTTAGCACCTTTCCTCTCTACAATATGTAGGTCAAACTCTTGTAAGAGTAACACCCATCTAATAAGCCTAGGCTTAACATCTTTCTTCGTGATAAGGTACTTAATAGCAGCATGATCAGTATAAATGGTAACTTTTGAGTCCACAATATAAGGTCTAAACTTATCACAAGTAAAGACGATGGCTAGGAATTCTTTTTCAGTAGTAGCATAATTCCTTTGAGCAGCATCAAGAGTCTTACTAGCATAATGGATAACATTTAACTTTTTGTCAATTTGTTGCCCAAGGACAGCACCTACAACAAAATCACAAGCATCACCCATTATTTCAAAGGGTAAGCTCAAATCAGGTGGTTGAATGATAGGAGCTATAGTTAAAGCCTTCTTTAGAGTTTCAAAAGCTTCCTTACAATCATCATCAAAGACAAAGGTTACATATTTTTGAAGAAGATTAGTGAGGGGTTTTGATATCTTAGAGAAATCTTTAATAAACCTTCTATAGAAACCAGCATGACCAAGGATACTACGAATACCTTTGATGTCTATTGGACAGGGAATTTTCTCAATTGCCTCAACTTTAGCTCTATCAACTTCTATGCCTCTTTCGGAAACCTTATGTCCAAGTACAATCCCTTCATTCACCATGAAGTGGCATTTCTCCCAAATAAGAACGAGATTAGTTTCTTCACATCTCTGCAAAACTTTATCGAGGTTGTGCAGACAATTATCAAAAGAAGTTCCATAGATGGAGAAGTCATCCATGAACACTTCCATAATTTCCTCACAAAAACCATGAAAGATAGTAGACATGCATCTTTGAAAAGTAGCAGGAGCATTACATAAACCAAAAGGCATACGTCTATAAGCATAGGTTCCGTAAGGGCATGTAAAAGTAGTTTTTTCTTGATCTTGTTGTTTAACAGAAATTTGAGAGAAACCAGAATATCCATCAAGAAAACAAAAATGGGTCTTTTTAGACAACCTTTCTAACATTTGATCAATAAAAGGAAGTGGGTAATGATCTTTCTTAGTAACCTTGTTAACTTTCCTGAAATCAATGCACATTCTATAGCCTACTACTATTCTTTGGAGAATAAGCTCATCATTATCATTAGGGACGATGGTAATTCCCCCTTTTTTAGGGACACAATGAACAGGACTAACCCATTCACTATCAGCAATAGGGTAAATAATACCAGCATCAAGGAGTTTCAATACCTCATTTCTTACCACTTCCTTCATCTTAGGATTTAAACACCATTGGTGCTATACTACGGGCTTTGCATTTGGTTCTATATTGATATCATGCTGACATATAGTAGGAGAAATCCCATTTAAATCATCCAGAGTATAGCCCATAGCCCCTCGGTGTTTCTTCAGTACCTCCAATAACCTTTCTTCTTCCTTCCCTGAAAGTTTAGAGCTAATAATAACAGGATAAATCTTATTATCATCAATGTAAGCATATTTAAGATCGTCAGGTAAAGGTTTTAGATCGAAGACCGGATCCTTTTTAGGCGGCAATGTGGTACCCAAGTCTTCTACAGGCAAGTTATGCTTAAACATCTTAGGTTGACGACGGAGAATCTCGTCAATCTCATTTCTTTCTTCCATGAAGATTTCACTTTCATGATCTTCCATAAATTGCTGCAAAGCATTGTTAGGAGCAAAATAAATAGAAGCAAGTTGTTCAACTCTAAAATCCTCATTATGGGTTTCATTTTCACAAGGTTCTTTAGTAAATTTCGAAAAATTAAACTCATAAGATTCCCCATCAAATTTAGTCAAGATTTTCTCACTTTTGCAGTCTATAATAGCTCCACAAGTACTCAAGAAAGGTCTACCAAAAATGATGGGATAAGTTTTACTAGCAGCTGAACCAAGTACTAGAAAATCAGCAGGATATTTAATCTTACCACAAAGAACTTCTACATCCCGCATAATACCAATTGGAGAGATGGTCTCTCTATTAGCAAGGTGAATAACCACATCAATCTCTTCCAGTTTGCAGGGAATGATTTCATGCATGATTTATTTGTATAGCTCATAAGGAATAGCACTTGAACTTGCACCAATATCACATAAACCATAATAGCAATGATCACCAATTCTAACAGAAAGCACAGGGACACTAGCCTTTTTAGTTCTATTAGGATGTGAGACAATATTAGAAGCATCCTCACAAAAGACTATGTGTCCATCTTCTACACTTTTAGTGACAAGATCTTTCACAATTGCTACAACAGGTTCAATGTTTATTTGTTCATCAGGTTTTACAGTTCTCTTTGCACTTTTATTTATTACACTAGTTATCATAGGATGATCCTTTACCTTATCCGGGAAGGGTATTTTCTCTATATAAGGTTCAGGTAAGATGTGATCAATAGTGCAAAATTCAGTACTGCCAACATGAACACAATCAACAATAACTTTATATGGTGCATGGTACTTGTCCCATCCCTTTTTTGGAATTTCAATATAAGAAGCAAAAGCCTTAAAACAAATTGTAATAACTTGAGAATAAAGACAATAAGCATTGCTAATATTTTGAAAGTCATTAGTTCCCATAAAAGATTCAATGCATTCATAATCATAATTTATGCCTGACTTTCTTCCTTTGTCATTCGCCCATGCTTCAGCGTTGTGATACATTGCAAATGTATCTATAATTTTTGATGTTCCATGCTTGGTTTTATCTACTTTATTATGTTTTGTCCACACTTTGGAGTACTTTTCATATGATTTCTTGGACTAACCTATTAACAAGAGCCACAGTGCCAGCTGCCTGTTTTCTGCTGTTTTTGGTTCCAGGAAGTCAGAAAATGAATATTCTCGGAATTGGACGGGACAAAAGCCAAAGTCGTTATTTTCCCAGAAGATTCACGGAGCCGGAAGGAGAGACGAAGGGGGGCCATAGGGTGGACAAACCACCCCTAGGCGTGGGTCCCCTAGGCCGCGCCAGGGAATGTTGTGGGCCCCCTGGGTGGCCATCAACCTTGCCCCTTCGCCTATAAGATCCTCCCGATGCAAAAACCCTAAATCATCTAGCCTCCAGCCACGAAAAGTTTTGCAACGATGCTGCCACCAAAGGGGAGATTCGGGGGACAGAAAGTCTCTGTTCCGACACCCTGCCGGGATAGGGAAGTGCCCCCAAAGCCATCTCCATCTATCTCCACCACCATCTCCATCACCATTGCTGATTCCCATGATGAGGAGGGAGTAGTTCTCTCTCGAGGCTAAGGGTTCTACCCTTAGCTATGTGTTCATCTCTCTCTATGCATGATCTTATTGAGATCATGAGCTTGTAATCTATAGATCTACCTTGCTACTCAAGTGCTTTAATAGATCTCTGCTCTCCCCATGCGTGTGAAGTTGACAGTGTGCACACCATGGTGGCACTTAGGCTAGAGATTTCAAATAATTGTTATGAGTTATATTTGGAGTTGGATGTCTTTATGAAATTGTGGTGTTTGTTGGAACCATCTAGTGCTCAAGGTGATAGTGTGGGGTTATCTAGATGGGAAAGGCTTACTTTGAGGTGTGCTGTTATAGCCCTACCATGGATTAGAGTGTCCAACCGGAGAGTAGTTGAGCATAATATCATAAATAAGAATATATTTATATGAGAGTGTTCCCTAGTGAAAGTATGATCCCTAGGCCTTGTTTCTAAGCACTGAAACACCATTTGCTATTAGATCTATTACATGTTTGCTTGGTTCCATCTTTATTTCAGTTTGCCTTTAGTCTCTTCCACACCATCAAGATATTTTCTATCACCATTACAACTTATAATTATCTATACCACTTGTATTTCACTATCTCTTCGCCAAACTAGTGCACCTATACACCTGACAAATGTATTGGGTGTGTTGGGGACATAAGAGACTTCTTGTATCTTGATTGCAGGGTTGCTTGAGAGGGGATACCTTTGACCACTTCCTTCCTGAGTTCGATAAACCTTGCGTGACACACTTAAGGGAAAACTTGTTGCTGTTTTACAAACCTCTGCACTTGGAGGCCCAACAACTGTCTACAAGAATAGAAGTGCGTAGACATCAAGCTATTTTCTGGCGCCGTTGCTGGGGATATACATGACAGCTTCAACTTGTTTCCTCCCCGTCAAAAGCTATTTTCTGGCGCCGTTGCCGGGGAGGTAAGGTAAAAGGTACTCACATCCTCTGGTGTGAGTGATCGAAGTTATTTCCTTTAGATTCTGCAATTTTGTCTTTTTGTTTCTTTTTTTCACTAGTTAGGCTTAATGGAAAACAATAAAAAAATTAGAGAGCTTTATAGTATTTATCTTGAGTTAGGACATGAAGTGTTTGAAGAGGAAATTAAAAAACCTATGGAACTTTATTTGCATGCTAATAGCAACGTTGTTAGTATGAATTCTTTGGACACCATTATTGCTAATGCTATGGAAAAGTCTAAGCTTGGGGAAGCTAGTTTTTATGAAAATGGTCTTTTTAGTTCCCCAGCTTTGGAAGATAGCTATTCTATTGCTTATAATGATACCAAACCTCCAATATATGATGAATACAATGATGAATATCATATTTTCAGTCTACCTACGATTGAGGAGAAAATTTCTTATGATTACAATATGCCTCCTATATTTGATGATTATGGTGATGAGAATAATAATGATAGCTATCTTGTTGAATTTGCTCCCACTATAATTAATAAGAATGACTATGCTTATGTGGAGAGTAATAATTATTATATGCATGTGGCTCATGATAAGAATGTTTTATGTGATAGTTATATTGTTAATTTTATTCATGATGCTACTGAAAGTTATTATGAGAGAGGGAAACATGGTTTTATGCATCTCAATAATATTAGGTTTCCCCTCTTTATGTTGAAAATCTTGAAGTTGCACTTGTTTTGCTTTAGTATGCTTATTGCTTTGTGCTTTCATGACTTGTTTATTTACAAGATTCCTATGCATAGGAAGTGGGTTAGACTTAATTGTGGTTTGAATTTGCTTCTTGATGCTCTCTTTTACTTCAATTCATATTACTTATGTGAGCATCTTCTCAAACTATCATGCCTAACTTAAAGATGTTAAAGAAAAGTACTTATTGGGAGATAACCCAAAAGTTTTAGATGAGTCTTGGAAGTTATTACTTCAGTAATAACCACTCATTATCCTTTTTATTTGCTTTTTGTGCCAAGAGTAACCTCTAATAAGAGAGAAGTAATGATTGGGAAAGTTGCTGTCCTGAAACAGATTTCTGTGCTTCACCGTAAAATTTGTGTAAAATCTCTGTACGTCCTTTTGAGGTGTGAATTTTTGTACTTCCGCCCCAGGTTGTTATCTAACTTTCGTTAGTTCAACACTTTTTTATTTGAGCAACAGAAGGTCTTTGAAAAAATTCGTCTTTACCTGCTGGTCTGTTTTGACAGATTTCTGCCATTTTCTGCATTTGCTTCTTGTTGGTTCCTTTTTGAGTTCTTTTGGGGAATTGAGGTTGTTGAGGGAAGTGCTACAGTAGCTTGTGTTTTAATGGACGTTTTATTGGTGTTAGAACTGAACCTAAAGACCTATTATCTTGAGTACACTAATGTTGGTAATTAAGATTGTGTGAAGTTTTCTATGAAGGAAAAATTTCAGGTGTATGGAAGGAATGAGTAATGAGATGAAGGATGGACAATAAGTACAAGCGTGTCATCCCAAGAAATATACAATAAGACTTTATGATCCTTTAGTTTTCATCTTGTAGTATCACTTTATGCTTTGATTAATGATGTTTTGTCGCTCTGCATGATTATGGCCATTATTGCTCTCTTAGTTGGTCACTCCCAGTCTTTTGCTAGCCTCCGTAACCAAGTATGAGTTCCACTCATGCATCCAACTCCTAAAACCAAGTTATTCCAAAGAGTCCACCAAACATACCTATTAGCTTATGTTATTCCAAGTATATTCATGTTTTTATCTACCTTCCGAATTAAACTTGTTATGAGAAAACTAGTGATTAAAGCTTGATACATTGCAAATGTATCTATAATTTTTGATGTTCCATGCTTGGTTTTATCCATTTTATCCACTTTCTTGTGTTTTGTTCCAACTTTGGAGTACTTTTCATATGATTTCTTGGACTAACCTATTAACAAGAGCCACAGTGCCAGCTGCCTGTTTTCTGCTGTTTTTGGTTCCAAGAAAGTCAGAAAATGAATATTCTCGAATTGACGGACTAAAGCCAAAGTGCCTATTTTTCCGAAGTCACCAAGTGCTGAGTCTGAGGCGGAGGGGAGGGCGGCCACACCACCGGCCGTCAAGACGGCCAGGCTGCGCCCGAGAGGTGGTGGCTGCCCAGCACCCCTCGGCCTCTCCTTCCGCCTATATATTGCCCTCCGGACGAAAACCCTAAGTACCCGATCAGAAATGCACGAAAGAGTTCAGAGTCACCGTCATCTCCATCCCTAGATCGGAGGGATCAAGCTCTTCCAGCACCGCCGAGAGGGAATTCACCCTGGAGGCCTTCTTCATCACCATGCAAGCCTCCGGTGTGATGCGTGAGTAGTTCATCCTTGGACTACGGATCCATGTAGTAGCTAGATGGCTGGTTCTCCTCCTTTGTGCTTTCATGTTTAGATCTTGTGAGCTCCGTTCATGATCAAGATCATCTATTTGTAATTCTGCATGTTGTGTTTGCGGGGATCCGATGGATATTGAGATACTATTTCAGATTGATTATTGATTCTATCATTTCTTTGTTATTTGTGATCTTGCATGCTTTCCATTGTTAGTATCTATCTTGGCCGAGTAGATGCTAGCAACTCCAAGAGTTAGTATTTATGCTCGATAGTGGGTTCATGCCTCCGTAACTGGGAAGTGATGTAAATCTCTAAGGTACTAGATGTGCTGTTGCTACTAGGGAGAAAACAACAATCCTTTGTTCATAGAACAATCTTATTATTTACTTTACACGCAGTTCGTAAAACAATAATCTGTTTCTTGCAACTTAATACTGAAGGGGGTTCGGATGATAACCTGAAGGTGGATTATTAGTCATAGATGCAGTTGGATGGCGGTCTATGTATAATGTTGTAATGCCCAATCAAGTCTCAAAGGAGTCAAGATGATTAGTATATGCATGTATTGCTTTCTCGGTGTTTGTCAATTGCCCCGCTGTAATTTGTTCACCCAGCATGTTATCTATCTAAGGAGAGCCACCTCTAGTGAACTATGGATCCCAGTCCTTTTCTTTACATACAATCTACAACTATTTACTTCTTTGTGTTTACTTTCTGCAAAATTTTACTTCTTTCCATTCGATATGTTTAATCCTTTGTTTACCGCAAAACACGGTGAGATTGATAACCTCATCGCAAGTTGGGGACAAAGTTTTGTGGTTGTGTTGTGTAGGTCTCCATGTTGTTACTAGCACCGGTAGTGCGCCCTGCCAAAGCTCAGCTAGTAACACCTTTGGGGTGTTTCCTTGCTCCTACTGGTTCGATTAAACCTTGGTTTCATAACTGAGGGAAACTTGCTGATGTGCTCATCATACCTTCCTCTTGGGGTTCCCAACGAGCTCTACATCAACCACGCACCAGCACTTTTTTGGGCGCCGTGCATTGAGCCATCAAGCATTTTTCTGGCGCCGTTGCCGGGTAGTCAAGGACATCTTCACAAGGGGTGTCCCTCATAACCAATCCCTTTACTTTGTTATTTTTGTTTTGCTTTGTTTGCTTGTTTTGTTATGGAAAACACACAAAAATTAGTTTTACTAGTTTGCTTTCTTATTTGAAAACCCAAAAAAATGACTACTCTTGAAAACACTAAGTTGTGTGACTTCACTAGCACCAACAACAATGATTTTATGAGCACACCTATTGCTCCACCTATGCCTGAAAATACTTTCTTTGAGATAAAACCTGCTTTACTTAATCTTGTTATGAGAGAGCAATTTTCTGGTATTGGTAATGAAGATGCGGCTTCCCATCTAAATAACTTTGTTGAACTTTGTGAGATGCAAAAGCATAGGGATATAGATGGTGATATTATTAAGCTGAAATTGTTTCCTTTCTCTTTGAGAGGAAAAGCTAAAGAATGGTTGAATTCCTTAACTAGGAATAGTATTGATTCTTGGACTAAATGCAAAGATGCTTTTATTGGAAAATACTATCCTCCTGCTAAGATTATATCTATGAGAAGTGAAATAATGAAGTTTAAACAACTTCATAATGAACATGTTTCTCAAGCTTGGGAAAGAATGAAATCTTTGGTAAAGAATTGTCCCACTCATGGACTGACTGCTTGGATGATCATCCAAACTTTTTATACAGGATTGAACTATTCTTCAAGGAACCTATTGGATTCTGCTGCTGGAGGTACCTTTATGACCATCACTTTGGGTGCTGCAAGAAAACTTCTGGACAATATGATGGTTAATTATTCTGAATGGCATACTGAGAGATCTCCACAAGGTAGGAAGGTAAATTCTATTGAGGAAACTTCCTCCTTGAGTGATAAGATTGATATTATTATGTCCATGCTTGTTAATGGGAAAGCCCATATTGATCCAAATAATGTTCCTTTAGCCTCTTCGGTTGCTCAAGAAGAGTAAGTTGATGTGAACTTCATAAGAAATAACAATTTTGGCAACAATGTTTATGGTAATAATGCTTATAGGAACAATTTTGGTAACAACAATTATAAGCCATTCCCTCCCAACAATGGTAATGCTTATGGAAATTCTTACAACAATAATAAGAGTGCTCCCTCTGAACTTGAAGTTATGCTTAAAGAGTTTATTAGTAAACAAACTGCTTTCAATAAAACTATTGAGGAAAAACTCTCTAATGCTGAAAGAAATATAGCATCTTTGGCTGAAGCTCAATCTTCTTTGAATAAAATGGCTACTAAACCTGAAACTAATGAGAATCCCTTTGCAGCTACTAATGCTATACAAGTAAGAATTAATGAAAATGTTAGACTATTAGCTTAATTACATGCTAAGTGGGAAAGAGAAGATGAAATTGGTAGAAACATTAGTGTTTCTACTATTACCACCACTAGTGTTGAGGCTAGTAATAATTCTACTACTTTAGATGATAAGTATGGTTTTGATCTTGATGGTTGCAATATCTCTGAAGTTATTAAGTTCCTACAAAAGCTTGCTAAAAGTCCTAATGCTAGTGCTATGAACACGACCTTTACAAAACACATTACTGATGGTCTCATAAAGATTAAAGAAGAAAAGATGAAACATAAAGCTTCTATTCCTATAAAACAAGAGGATGGTTGGGAACCCATCATTAATATGAAAGTGAATGACTTTGATCTCAAAGCTTTATGTGATCTTGATAGTAGTGTTTCTATTATGTCTAGAAGGATTTATGATATGCTTGATTTGCCTCCTCTTGAAGATTGTTATTTGAATGTCCCACTTGATGATAATGCTAAAAAGAAACTCATGGGAGTCTTAATGATGTTCTTATTATGGTTAACAATTCCTATGTCCCCGTTGATTTCTATGTTTTGGATGTTGAATACAATGCTTCTTGTCCTATTACTTTGGGAAGACCTTTTCTTAGAACTATTGGTGCCATCATTGATATGAAAGAAGGCACCATTAAATATCAACTCCCACTCAAGAAAGGTATAGAACACTTCACTAAAAAGAGAGAAAAGATTTCTTTTGCTTCTCCTATGAAAACAAAATTTGGTCTTAATGCTTCTTCATTTGAGAACACTTGATTCTTTCTTTGCTTCTTATGCCTAACTTAAAGGAGTTAAAGAAAAGTACTTATTGGGAGATAACCCAAAAGTTTTAGATGAGTCTTGGAAGTTATTACTTCAGTAATAACCGCTCCTTATCCTTTTTATTTGCTTTTTGTGCCAAGAGTAACCTCTAATGAGAGAGAAGTAATGATTGGGAAAGTTGCTGTCCCGAAACAGATTTTTGTGCTTCACCATAAAAATTCGTGAGAGAGCTCTGTATGTAGAATTGAGCGGTAATTTTTTGTGCTTCTGCCCTAGGTTGTTATCTAACTTTCGTTAGTTCTGTTTTGACAGATTTCTGCCATTTTCTGCATTTGCTTCTTGTTGGTTCCTTTTTGAGTTCTTTTGGGGAATTGAGCTTTTTGAGGGAAGTGCTACAGTAGCCAGTGTTCTAATGGAAGTTTATTTGGTTTTAGAACTGAACCTGAAGACTTATTTATCTTAAGTGCACTAATGTTGCTAATAAAGATTGTGTGAAGTTTTATATGAAGGAAAAATTCCAGGTGTATGGAAGGAATGAGTAATGAGATGAAGGATGGACTAAAGATCAAGCTTGGGGATGCCACGCATGTCACCCCAAGAAATATCCAAGAAGTACAAGCGTCAAAGCTTGGGGATGCCCAAGGCATCCCCTTCTTCATCAATAAAAATTTCAGGTTTCTTCCAAACGCTTCATTTTTATTGTTTCATGCACAGTTGTGTTGTTCTTGGAGCGTCTTCTTTTTCGTTTTCGTTTTGGTTTTTCGTTTGCTTTTGTTTGCTGAATAAATTGGTTGGACCCCCTGTTTCATACATTGGTTTGCAAATAGTTTGGTTTGGTTTGGAAACGAGTAGGAAAGTTCATGCTTGTGTGGTAAAAAGAGCTCTTTTTGACAGTGGCCTATGCTTTGTCATGCCATGCTTGATATTGTTTTGGCTTTATGCTTAGTATTCTTTGATGCCGCATGACTTGTTATAAACAATTGATATTGCTTAATGTGCCTTGGATGAATCATGCGTTGTTTTAGCATATTAGAGCATAGTATAGTGGTATTCTCCTTTGATGCTTTATTTGGGTTGACTTGGCGCATGCTCACACCATGTTATGACTATCTCAAGTCACCATAAGACTTTATGATCCTTTAGTTTTCAACTTGTAGTATCACTTTATGCTTTGATCAATGATGTTTTGTCGCTCTGCATGATTATGGCCATTATTGCTCTCTTAGTTTGTCGCTCCTAGTCTTTTGCTAGCCTCCACAACAAAGTATGAGTTCCACTCATGCATCCAACTCCCTAAACCAAGTTATTCCAAAGAGTCCACCATACCTACCTACTAGCTTATGCTATTCCAAGTATATTCCTGCTTTTGTTTACCTTCCAAATTAAACTTCTTATGAGAAAACTAGTGATTAAAGCTCTCACGAACTTGATGGCACACTTTACTTTTTTGCATCTAATAAACTTGAACCATTGGGTCCTTCTTTGTTGCGTATATGCTTGCGCTTTATAAGTTGAAATTAGCAGAACCATGTTTCATGGGGAACGCTTTCAACATTGCACTTGTACTTTGTACCCCATTGATATCATGTTCTTTTGCTTATGGATCCCGGCGGTGTGAAATAAAAGTGGAACTTGTAATTCATGGAGTTTGTATGTGTGTTAGAGAAACGCCTGGGCCGCTAGCCTAAGCCATGCCTAATCATGGTGGAAACTTGCAGCATCACCATAATGAGCACTCTATGAAGCATCCTCAATAAAAACCTATGCAAATAGCAAATAAAAAGATCGTTGAGATGCTCATTTTCTGCTTGCCTTATCATTTTGATTATGGGAAAGCTCCCGTATCATGTGCAAGGGGTACCCCGTTGGTGGTTCTTAATGATACACATGTACTTACAATGACAAGAGCTTACTCGTGACTGAAGTTGAGTAGCATGAGGATCGGTCTTCGTAAGTAAGGGGCATGAGATTTTGGTTTATAACTTGTCAAGCATATCCTCTTAGTTGTGTCACTTTAACCTTAATCACTTCAAGATGCTTATGATAGGGGCAATGAGAGCTGAAAGATATAAGTACCATAATTTTTGGAAGCTCTATATGAACCTTGAATCTCTGCTTCCTTCCATGAAGGCCTTTCTTCCACCATTATATTGAGTCTCCACCTTCTACCTTTATGCACCTACTTTGAGAGCATAGTGGCCATTCTTAGTTCTATGTGCATTGTCCCAAGACTTGTTGATTGATGCATAACTTTGATATTGCTTGTTTTAAACTATTTGTATCTAGTCACTCTTATGAACTTTGAAGGTATCATATGCATTTAAGTTTGCTACTCTATGAGGGACAAGCTGAATACTACTATGCTATGTTTTCTTTATGTGAAACAAACAAACGTCTTGCAAAGCATTGTTATTCATGAATCTTTTGTTTGTGTCTTTTCCTGTTGCAACATAGTTGCTATGTCTTATTGTTAGAACTTTGTCTTTCATGTTATGGTTGAAGTACTATGATCCCAGCTTTGAATTTTTTACAAATACTTTGATCAAGTTTATGATGGTGCATGCCACCTCAAAAATTATTCTTTCTTTTTATCACTTACCTACTCGAGGACGAGCAGGAGTTAAGCTTGGGGATGTTGATACATTGCAAATGTATCTATAATTTTTGATGTTCCATGCTTGGTTTTATCTACTTTCTTATGTTTTGTCCACACTTTGGAGTACTTTTCATGTGATTTCTTGGACTAACCTATTAACAAGAGCCACAGTGCCAGCTGCCTGTTTTCTGCTGTTTTTGGTTCCAGGAAGTCAGAAAATGAATATTCTCTGAATTGGACGGGACAAAAGCCAAAGTCGTTATTTTCCTAGAAGATTCACGGATCTAGAAGGAGAGACAAAGGGGGGACACAGGGTGGCCAAACCACCCCTAGCCTATAAGATCCTCCCGATGCAAAAACCCTAAATCGTCCAGCCTCCAGCCACGAAAAGTTTCGCAGCGCCGCCGCCACCGAAGGGGAGATTTGGGGGACAGAAAGTCTTTGTTCCGGCACCTGCCGGGACGGGGAAGTGCCCCCAGAGCCATCTCCATCGATCTCCACCACCATCTCCATCACCATTTCCGATTCCCATGATGAGGAGGGAGTAGTTCTCTCTCGAGGCTAAGGGTTCTACCGGTAGCTATGTGTTCATCTCTCTCTCTATGCATGATCTTATTGTGATCATGAGCTTGTAATCTATAGATCTACCTTGCTACTCAAGTGCTTTAATAGATCTCTGCTCTCCCCATGTGTGTGAAGTTGATAGTGTGCACACCATGGTGGCACTTAGGCTAGAGATTTCAAATACTTGTTATGAGTTATATTTGGAGTTGGATGTCTTTATGAAATTGTGGTGTTTGTTGGAACCATCTAATGCTCAAGGTGACAGTGTGGGGTTATCTATATGGGAAAGGCTTACTTTGAGGTGTGCTGTTATAGCCCTACCATGGATTAGAGTGTCCAACCAGAGAGTAGTTCAGCGTAGTATCATAAATAAGAATATATTTATATGAGAGTGTTACCTAGTGAAAGTATGATCCCTAGGCCTCGTTTCTAAGCACTGAAACACCGTTTGCTATTAGATCTATTACATGTTTGCTTGGTTCCATCTTTATTTCATTTTGCCTTTAGTCTCTTCCACACCATCAAGCTATTTTCTATCACCATTACCACTTATAATTATCTATACCACTTGTATTTCACTATCTCTTCGCCGAACTAGTGCACCTATACACCTGACAAGTGTATTGGGTGTGTTGGGGACACAAGAGACTTCTTGTATCTTGATTGCAGGGTTTCTTGAGAGGGGATACCTTTAACCACTTCCACCCTGAGTTCGATAAACCTTGGGTGATCCACTTAAGGGAAAACTTGCTGCTATTCTACAAACCTCTGCACTTGGAGGCCCAACAACTGTCTACAAGAATAGAAGTGCGTAGACATCAAGCTATTTTCTGGCGCCGTTGCCGGGGATATATAGGACAGCTTCAACCTGTTTCCTCCCCATCAAAAGCTATTTTCTGGTGCTGTTTCCGGGTAGGTAAGGTAAAAGGTACTCACATCCTCCGGTGTGAGTGCTCGAAGTTATTTCCTTTAGATTCTGCAATTTTGTCTTTTTGTTTCTTGTTTTCACTAGTTAGGCTTAATGGAAAACAAAAAAAATTAGAGAGCTTTATAGAATTTATCTTGAGTTAGGACATGAAGTGTTTGAAGAGGAAATTAAAAACCTATGGAAATTTATTTGCATTCTAATAGCAATGTTGTTAGTATGAATTCTTTGGACACCATTATTGCTAATGCTGTGGAAAAGTCTAAGCTTGGGGAAGCTAGTTTTTATGAAAATGGTCTTTTTAGTTCCCTAGCTTTGGAATATAGCTATTCTATTGCCTATGATGATACCAAACCTCCAATATACGATGATTACAATGATGAATATCATATTTTCAGTCCACCTACTATTGAGGAGAAAATTGCTTATGATTACAATATGCCTCCTATATTTGATGATTATGGTGATGAGAGTAATAATGATAGCTATTTTGTTGAATTTTCTCCCACTACAATTAATAAGAATGACTATGCTTATGTGGAGATTAATAATTATTATATGCATGTGGCTCATGATAAGAATTTTTATGTGATAGTTATATTGATGGCCCACAAGTATAGGGGGTGTATCGCAGTATTTTCGATAAGTAAGAGTGTCGAACCCAACGAGGAGCAGAAGGTGCTGGCTAGTGGCTAGGAGCAGGAATTCTCTATAAATACTTAGCAAACGGATTTTTAGGGGTTTTTGATAATGCATGTAACTAAAGTACGAGTAAATAAAAGACAATAAGAATAAATGCAATAAGTGTCCCAATCCTTTCTTTAGCAAAGGACAAGCCGGTTGTATTACTTAAGATGACCAAACGTTCTCGAGGACACATGGGAATACCGTCAAGTGCTTTCGCTTCATATAGTTGATTAATCTTATTTAGTTTTCTAAGTGTTGTGTGGGTGAACCTGTGCTAATGTACCGACCTTCCTAGGACTAATACATACTTGTGATTATACCCCTTGCAATCATTCCGCAAGTACAAGAAAGTAATTAAGGTAGAAACCTAACCCCAACTTTAAACTCTAAGACCCTGACGTCCCTTTTGCAATGGTTTCCTAACGAGGGTTCATGTTTCTGTCACTATGGCAACCCCTACGATTAGTAGCCAAATACACAATGCATTCCCCTAGGCCCATATAGGTGAAGTGTCATGTAGTCGACGTTCACATGATACCACTAGAAGAAATACACCACAACTTAAATATCAAACCATTGAACCTTTCTCAACACAATTCCACTACTAACAACATGACTTCTCCCATGTCCTCAAGAACTAAACGAACTACTCACAAGCCATCATATGGATCATGATCAGAGATGAAATAATGATGTGTAACAATCTGAACATGAATGATAATTCAATGGTTCACTCAATAGCATCAACTACAAGGAGTAATCAAGACCAGGAAAGTTTCCCTAAGAACTATGCAAGATTCAACCCAATTGTTACAGTGGTATGAAGTGGTGATGATGGTGCTGGTGGAGTTGATGGTGATGATGATGATGATCCCGATGAAGTCCATCTTGATGGTGGTGTTGATGGCGACAATCTCCCCTCTCTGGGAAGGAATTCCCTCGGCAGAATTCTGTCTGCCGGAGAGATCTTTCTCTCTCGGTGTTTTCCACCCCGCAGAGGCAGCGGAATCTTTCTGTGGTCGCTCCCCGAGTCTTAGAGCTTCGGAAGGATAATATATGCCAGAAGGGAGAGCCTGGAGTGGACCAGGGCAGCCACACCACCTGGTGGCGTGGCCTAGGGTGGCCTGCTCCAGGTGGTGGTGTGGGCCCCCTATGGCCCACCTCCACTCCTCCTTCTAGCAATCTTCGTATTTTGGAAAATAGGATTTTCCATGTATTTTCCCGGATTTTCTGATCTTCGCGAATTTTGCCTCCAAACAGCACCTTTTCCATCAGAATCCTGACTGCAGCGGCCCATGCTCCAAAAGTCATCAACCATGAAAAACAGATGAAATAACATAAGTATCATCTCTTAATATGAAATATATCAATGAATAACAGTAAATTATGATATAGAATAGTGATGCAAAATGGACGTATCATGCACCGCGACATGCGCACGATACGTCACGTTTTTTTCCCGTGCCATGCATGGCATTTCTGTATTGAGCCGCATGCAAAGGGCACATACACAATTTCTATGTACGAAGTTTGACACGTCCCTAAAATTGGCGATAGTTAAAAGTGGAAATGTAGAGGGGAAGGTAGGTAGCTGTACGGCGAGATTTGGGGGGTTGTGCTAGATCTCGTAGAGGGATGTGTTGATGGCTGCGGGTGACTCGATAAATCCGGAGACGTTAGGTCTCGTCGAGCTCAGCTCTTCATAATCCGGCTAGCGCATGCAAGCTTCTTACGGTGGGGCCTAGTTGGAAGTGAGATTGAGTGCCGCTGCGTAAAAAATGGGATATGTCTTATTAAAATCAAGTGGCAATAAATTGCAACTGTCCATCGACGACCGTGCACTCGATGATGCATGTGTTTTGGCATAGTAGTAGCAGTAGTAGGATTTTTAGACTTGATTAAACATGACATGACCGCTCGACGACTTTTTCCATGGACGGCTTCGTGTTCCTTCTTATAGAAGTATCGCTGAGGGAGATGTCCGTGATGTCTCACGTTGTACTATGAAGGGCACGACGTGTGCAACGATCATCGTCGGATCGCACAGAATCAACGGTTGGTGCACACGATCCGTGTGACAATTGTGACAACCAATCTGGGAGTAGCAAACAGAGTGAGCATAGGGTTGGGTTTGTACGAAAGATAGAGGGAGGGGGGCAAAACTGAGTAGTATCAAAAAACCAAGGGCAAAGCTGAGTAGTATAAAAATGGAAAGTGAGTGTCTTGTACAATGAAATACATCATGGCATACATCAAATTATGCCAAGATAGATCCACTAGAGTTCATTGGATGTGTGTTCTTCTCATAAAGCACATGGACCCACTAGAGTTCATTGCATGTGTGTTATTGTCATAAACCACATGGATCCACCGGTGTCATTGCATGTGTGTTCTTTTCATGAACCACATATGGATCCACCAGTGTCATTGCATGTCTGTTCTTATCATGACCCACACCTAGTGTCATTGCATGTATGTTCCTCTAAACAAACCACACATGGATCCACCAGTGTCATTGCATATGGTTATTGCATCTGTGTTCTTCTAAACAAACCACACATGTATCCACCAATATCATTGCATGTCTGTTCTTTTCATGAACCACACCCAGTGTCATTGCATGTCTGTTCTTTCCACAAACCACACATGGATCCACCAGTGTCATTGGATGTGTGTTCTTTTTACGAACCACACCAAGTGTCATTGGATGTGTGTTCTTCTCACAAACCACACATGCATCCACCAGTGTCATTGGATGTGTGTTCTTTTCATGAACCACACCCAGTGCCATTGGATGTGTGTTCTTTTCATGAACCACACCCAGTGTCATTGGATGTGTGTTCTTCTCACAAACCACACATGGATCCACCAGTGTCATTGCATGTGTGTTCTTTTCATGAACCACACATGGATCCACCTAGTGTGATTGCATGTCTGTTCTTTTCAAAAACCACACATGGATCCACCAGTGTCATTGCATGTGTGTTCTTTTCATGAACCATAGCTAGAGTCATTGCATGTATGTTCTTCTCACAAACAACAAAAAGATCCACCCGTGTCATTGCATGTCTGTTCTTTTCATGAACCACACCCAGTGTCATTGCATGTCTGTTCCTCTAAACAAACCACACATGCATCCACCAGTGTCATTGCATGTGTGTTCTTTTCATGAACCACAGATAGAGTCATTGCATGTGTGTTCTTCTCACAAACCCCATAAGGATACACCAGTGTTATTGCATGCGTGTTCTTCTCATGAACCACAGGCAGTGTCATTGCATGTCTGTTCATCTCAGAAACAACATAAGGAACCACTAGTGTCACTGGATGTGTGTTCTTTTCATGAACCACACCCAGTGTCATTGGGTGTGTGTTCTTCATATGAACCACACATGGATCCACTAGTGTCATTGCATGTGTGTTCTTTTCATGAACCACAGCTAGAGTCATTGCATGTCTGTTCTTTCCACAAACCACACATGGATCCTCCAGTGTCATTGCATGTGTGTTCTTTTCATGAACCACAACTAGAGTCATTGCATGTGTGTTCTTCTCACAAACAACATAAGGATACACCAGTTTCATTGCATGTGTGTTCTTCTCATGAATCACAACTAGAGTCATTGCATGTCTGTTCTTGTCAGAAACCGCATAAGGATCCACCAGTGTCACTGGATGTGTGTTCTTTTCATGAACCACACCCAGTGTTATTGGATGTGTATTCTTCTCATAAACCACACATGGATCCACCAGTGTCATTGGATGTCTGTTCTTTTCATGAACCACACCCAGTGTCATTGCATGTCTGTTCCTCTAAACAAACCACACATGGATCCACCAGTGTCATTGAATGTGGTAATTGCTTGCGTGTTCTTCTAAACAAACCACACATGGATCCACCAGTATCATTGCATGTCTGTTCTTTTCATGAACTACACCTAGTGTCATTGCATGTCTGTTCTTCTCACAAACCACATAGGGATACACTAGTGTCATTGCATGTCTTCTCTTCTCATGAACCACATCTAATGTCATTGGATGTGTGTTCTTCTCATTAACCACACCCAGTGTCATTGCATGTCTATTCTTCTCACAAACCACATAAGGATCCACAAGTGTCATTGCATGTGTGTTCTTCTCATGAACCACACCCAGTGTCATTGCATGTCTTTTCTTCTCACAAACCACATAAGGATCCACCAGTGTCATTTCATGTGTGTTCTTTTCATGAACCATAACTAGAGTCATTGCATGTCTGTTCTTTCCAGAAATCACACATGGATCCACCAGTGTCATTGGATGTGTGTTTTCATGAATCACAACTAGAGTCATTGGATGTTTGTTCTTTCCACAAATCACATATGGATCCACCAGTGTCATTGCATGTATGTTCTTTTCATAAACCACACCCAGTGTGATTGAATGTATGTTCTTTCCACAAACCACAAATGGATCCATCAGTGTCATTGGATGTGTGTTCTTTTCATGAACCATAGCTAGAGTCATTGCATGTGTCTTCTTCTAAACAAACCACATAGGGATACACCAGTGTCCTTGGATGTGTGTTCTTCTCATGAACCACAGCTAGAGTCATTGCATGTGTATTCTTCTCACAAACCACATAAGGATACACTAGTGTCATTGCATGTGTGTTCTTTTCATGAACCACACCCAGTGTCATTACATGTCTGTTCTTCTCACAAACCACATTAGGATACACCAGTGTCATTGCATGCCTGTTCTTCTGATGAACCACATCTATAGTCATCGCATGTCTGTTCTTCTCACAAACCACATAAGGATACACCAGTGTCATTGCATGTATGTTCTTCTCATGAACCAAAGCTAGAGTCATTGCATGCCTGTTCCTCTCACAAACCACACAAGGATCCACCAGTGTCATTGGATGTGTGTTCTTTTCATGAACCACACACTGTGTCATTGGATGTCTATTCTTCTCACAAACCACATAAGGATCCACTAGTGTCATTGGATGTGTGTTCTTTTCATGAACCACACCTAGTGTCATTGCATGTGTGTTCTTTTCATGAACCACACATGGATCCACCCAGTGTGATTGCATGTCTATTCTTTTCACAAACCATATATGGATCCACCAGTGTCATTGCATGTTTGTTCTTTTCATGAACAACACCTAGTGTCATCGCATGTATGTTCCTCTCATAAACCACCTATGGATCCACCAGTGTCATTGCATGTGTGTTCTTTTCATGAACCACAGATAGAGTCATTGCATGTGTGTTATTCTCACAAACCACATATGGATCCACCAGTGTCATTGCATGTGTGTTCTTTTCATGAACCATAGCTAGAGTCATTGCATGTGTGTTCTTCTCATAAACCACATAAGGATCCACCAGTGTCATTGGATGTGTGTTCTTCTCATGAGCCACAGCTAGAGTCATTGCATGTCTGTTCTTCTCATAAACCACATAAGGATCCACCAGTGTCATTGGATATGTGTTCTTTTCATGAACCACACCCAGTGTCATTGCATCTGTGTTCTTCTCACAAACCACACATGAATCCACCAGTGTCATTGCATGTCTTGTGGGGCCGCCGGATTAATCCTCTGAGAATCCCTGTTATGCATACAACCACGATCCCATGATCAGTTAGTCGTGGCACATAACCGACAAGTATCATTACAACATCCGAGAATATACCGAATTACAAGACTTACATAAATGCCGTTATGGCTACATCAATATTCATCAGCGGAACTTCATCAAGCGTAGAGCCCGAGCCATGCCTTAACCTACAGGCAACTGACTGGGAGAAATTCCTAGCTCGCAAGGTCGCCCACAGCCTCTTATTCTTGACATCTGACCAAGTTTATAGTCAGGGACAATGCCAGTGAGTACTTTGAATGTACTCGCAAACCACCTTAAGATAATAATAATAACAAGAGGGTATGCAGTATGGTTGTGGTAGTAGGAGGGCTCCAAGAGAATTTATTTTCTCAAATAGTTTCTCTTGTAGATATACATCTACATATCTTTGTTGAAAACATTTTGGAAACCATTTTGAAAAGTTTTGGAAACATTAGGACTGGGTCACCCATTTGTTTCCTTCTCCCGGTCGTCCCACGACCAAACTCCTTCCATCCCTTTCTAACCATCCCATGGTCAAACCAGGGATCCTTCCCGACCATCCCATGGTCAAAACATTTCCAAAGCCATTTCTTTTCTGAAATCCTTTTTGGAAAACAAAAGCAGCACCGCTCTACAGAAGTTTGTCCAACCCGTCCTTAACCGCGGACACGGCTATTCGAATAGATTTACACTCTGCAGAGGTTGTACACTTACCCACACCATCCGGGTACACTACCCTGATCCTCACCGATCGTGGGTCGAGTAACCGATCAAGACTCTCCGGATGCCCACTCCAGTATAAGTGCCTACCCTATGAGTGTTAATCCCCTCAAAACCGGGACGTCGGACGAGGACCAACCGGAGCGCTTTTTCCACTTCTCGAGTGTGCGCTTTCAATGAGGGGCTCATAGTAACGCGTGGAGGCCTGCCGACCCTTTGTTCCTTCTCCCGATCGATGTCCCACATGGGTCATTTGTCCAGAGAAGGCCCACCCTCCGGGGATCACAATCCCCTGTAGTAGTTGCGAGGTAGCTCATACCAGAATAGACAACCATCAAATCCAGCCCTGTCCCATACCAGAGTAATGTGGTTGCATGGGTTAAGTTGTTATAGCTAGACTGCAAAGAACCGGGTGTGTTTTCGTAAACCCATTTTCCTCCATCTTTCCTTCAGCATTTTGTAAACCAAAACCTTCTTTTTTTCAACATCTCTTGGGAGGTCCCACCTCACCAAGGTTTTATCATAAAACCTTTGGTAAATCTTTTTCCGGGGTCTTCCCATCCTCTAGCTTTGCTTCGGCTAAATCGGGGGTCTCCAAAGGGATATGGTGTACTACACCATCTACCATACTAGGGGCAAGTAGGTATCATCAAGAGGGTTGTACTTAGTAGTACCATTGAGTAATGATTTGGAAGAGCCAAATCACTACCATATATACATCAACAAATAATAAAACAATGCAGTTTCATAAATAGTAGACAAAACATGCATAAGTAAAATAGTAGGACAAGGCTTATGAGCAAGAAGGTGGCTTGCCTGAGAGTAGCAATATGGCATAAATGTCCCTGGACTTCTTCTTAGAAAACCATAATAACCAATAAAATCCATCTTCTTCTGCTCTCCGATATACTCGCAACTATCGTCTATATGGAACACATGCAGACAAACAAAAGGGCCCAATCAATACAAGGCATACAATCACTACTACCATTCAGCAAACAAGCAATTTAATAATACAGAATCAAAATTCATATGGTTTTGAGAGGATTTGTTTTAGGAGATTGAGATGGCCTTGCCTTGAAAAGTGAAAGAAAATCCCTTAGGATTTATAGTCTAGAACTACCTAAGAGATGGATTTTGGACAAGAGCATGTTCTGTATGATACCATTGTAAAAACATGATACCAACATATAGGTATTGATAAAATGAAATCAACAAAAGTGGTTCACTATTTTATCAATTACAAAAGATTTATAGTGACTTTTATAGTGAAAAAGACTCTAGTTTTAGGAAATAATTCACCAGAGGAGTTCTGGAGCTCCAAAAATTATTTCCTTGGGTGGTTAGGTAGGGCTCGATGTACTTGTTCGCTGAGAGTTGGAATCTAGTCAATATAATTACAGAATGCCCTTAGGAAATTCCCTAGGGAAGTTTAGTAGATAACTTGTCTTTTTCACCAGATTAAATCTGCAGTAGCTTTTGATTTGATTCTAAGGGCACATGGTAGGTACTTCCAATACCTTTCTGCAGAAATTCGAATCAACATTTTTGGGTTATCAGTACCACTTGATGGTCCTAGGTTTTGGATAGATCTTGATGGTCCACTTCTCTGGGAGTTGGAATCGGCCTAATATGTTCTGTATACAAGCCTAGGGAATTTTCTAAAGTCAGATTGTCTCTATTTTTGTTATTTTTGCTACAGAAATTTCTAGGCTCCACTTGGGATGGGACCAAGTCTTGCTAACAGGTATTTCATATACCAAACAATTGCAGTTGGATTTACTCCATTTGGTGGGGCGGAACTCCCTTGAAGATTAATTGAAAGAGAAAGGTATTATCTAGGAGATCAATCTACAGAAAATATACAGATGTTATTTGGCCAAACTTTTGGTACTGCATGTTAGATTAAACCTTCAGTAACCCTAGGAGATTTAGATCTAGGAAATTGTAGTTATTTTCCATTTTCAAAATGATTTAATCTGAAAGTCAATTTTCTGGATTTAATGAAATACTAATGGAAAAAGGAGAGGGGCATTGCTGGGCCGGAATTTCGGTCGAATTGGGTCGTCCGAGGCAGAATGGGGCCCACCGCAGGCACCTCCCTACACGGGACAGGGTTCAAACGGCCTGGCAGGCGGGGCCCGCCCATCAGTGGGCGCCGGCGGCCGAAGAGGTAAGGGCGAGTGTGGGCCGTTGGATCAAAACGAGATGAACGGCCGCGAGCTCGTCTTCCTCGCTGAGTTAGAGCAAACAGAGGGGAACCCTAGGGGCAGCAACGGTGAGGTCAGGGAGGCTCACTAGGGCTCGGTAGGCAGCAAGGAGGGATGAGGGAGATGCGGTGTTCAACGGTGAGCCTGGGGAGGGGCGGCACGAGGGGTCTCCATGCCGAGAACTGGCTCGCGTGAGGACGCCCGAGGGAGAACTCGTCGGAGCTCGATGTCGGCGATGGTGGAGAGGATCCTAGGCAAAACAGCGAGGAGGGTTAGATGCAGAGGGACATGGGGGTCCTGGGAGCGAACATGCAGAGGGGGAGAGGCAGTAGGGGGAGTCCCTTGCTCGGTAGACGAGGGGAGGGCTGAAGCTTCTCCCTTGCTCTCTCTCGAGCAGGGCAGAGTAGTGGAGGGGGAGAGGGGTGCTCTTGGGTTGTAAGAGGGAGCAGAGGGGGGAAATGAGCCTGTGAGGGGAGCCGGGGGTGGCCTCTGGCCGATTTATACCGAGGGGGAGAGGAGGTGGTGTAAATGTCCTCTTTGGACATGGGGGAGGAGTGGGGCTGGCCTGGGGTTGGCTCAGGGGGCGGTGAGGAGCGGTAAGAGGGTCATCTGGTCGGTAGGGAGATAGGGAGAGAGTGGTGGAGGCTACTACAATAAAATGGTCCCACTTGTTTGTCTCTCTCTCTCAAGCACATGGGGCAAGTTAAAAAGGGTTGCTACAGTAATTACTACAGTGCACACGACCAGGGTGGGTGCTAGGTGCTATGGTGCATTGTTTTGCAATAGTGGTGGGGTTTGGGTTTGGTTTTGGATCAATGCTTGATTGATTTTGCAAATTTGATCACTTGGAGGTTTGTGAAGTAAGTTCCAAAATTTGTATTGGACAAGGTGGGGATATGATACTGATAGATGGGTGAGGTCAAGATACCTCTCTAGGGATTATTTGAGATTTTTCTAAAGATTTAAAATCCACTTAAATCCATTTACTCAAAAACTGCAGACGTAATTTCTAGGAGATCATTTGGTATTCTTACATTATACAAGGTGATATTTTGGTGTCAAATGGTCCTAGATACCAAGGCACATCTTGGGGAATTTTCTTGGAATTTATTGGGAAGGAGAAGTATTTTTAGACAATTGTTTCTTGTTTCTGCCATTGAAGAAAAAGGGCAAAAAAGAAATAATAAATCTCTTTAAAAATATTTATTTTTGAAGTGGGAAGATAGGGCATGATATATAGGACTCAATTGAGCCAAAAGTCGGGAAAGGGTTTTGCCAAAAACCAAACTTTCCTTTAGGGGAGAAGTTTTGGAGATTTTGTCTATTAAAGAGATTAATTAGATTTGGAGCCATAATAATTATGGATAATATTTGATAAATCTTGATGATCAAGGTAGATGAAGTATACAAGGTGTATCAAGCATTTTCAACCTTGGGATTGGAGAATCCAAGTTGATTTTGGTGAAATACCTTAGATTAAAGATCTAGGGTGATGTTAATTTCATACCATCAAAACATGGTTGTATCTTGGAGTTCAGATCTCCCCTTGGGGCATGGGGTAGATGGTTGGATAGACCAAGTCATGTAGATTGTAATGGTGTAGAGGTTTGAGCTTGATCCTGCTTGATCTCACTAAGACAGGCTTTCAAACTTTGAATAAAATAAGCCTGCCAAAGCAGATTATCAACAAGCCTTTAAAACCTTGTGGGTTTAAGCAGCACAAAGGTCCACTTGGAACAAGTGAAGTAGATATTGATAGAACTATATGAGTAGAACACAACCATGCAAAGAGTTGGTCCATAGAGGTTTGGATGGTGGTGTGAGCTTCTAGCAAAGTTGGCATGATGACTAGATTTGCAGGAAAAGTTATTTTCTTGCCTGCAAAACCAACAAGAACAAGTAGGTTGGAGGGTGATCTAACCAAGGGCAAGAGTGGGCCCTGGTAGTCCTTAGGATGGTTAACAATATGGTTCAGATTCATTTTCAAAAATGCACAAGGGTTGAGAAAGGAAGGCATTCAAAAAGGTGATGTTGGAAATAGTTTTCCAAACAGCCAAATTGGGCAGATTTAGGGTTTTTGACTAGAGCAGGAGAGGGGATGTTTTTTATGGGTTGCAAGGTACCCAAGCATCATCAAATGGATGAGTTCGAAGTGTATATTGAGTAGAAAGGATCCATTCTTGATATTGGTCTTCATTGACTTGGAAACTTCTAGAAGGGATATCTTCAGAATTGATCTAGTTAAGGGTCTTAGATAAGCACTTAGTAGCTAGGGGTCAGTTCCAGATTGTATTATTTCTTAGGGTTTGGTGATTTGGAGACCTTTTGATCCTACTGATGAGCTCCTAGAGTATCTCATACTACTTCTAAGCAATCAAGTGAAACAGCAGATCAAGGCAATTCATCAGACATCAGATGAAGGCAACTCATCTTATATCCTAAGCAAAACCACTGATGGGGGTTCCATCAAGCTTAGCTTGAGGTAGGCTTGGGGTATTTTGAAGAGGTTGGGGTTTTGAATAAGATGAGAGTCTCTTGGTAATTAAAATGCTCCATAAAAAGGTTTTGTTAAATCTAGAGATAAGAGTAGTAGAAGGTTCTATCTTGAAAACATAAGGAGATTATCTTATATAGCTCTCCATAGTTTGATCAATATAAGCTACTAAGATAGTGAGTTTGCAAAGGCTTCTTGGCTCAGGTTTTGAAATGCTAGAAAATTGGAATATGGAAATTAAGCCAAGACTTTTTTGGGAAGTAGCTTTTGTCAACTAGGGTTAAGGTAAGGAGGATATCATCTAATACACATTCATATGCATAAGCATATCCAAACAACTAGCAAACACTTCAGCATTAAGCAAGAAAAAGTTTTTGTTCCCCCTGATTTTTGCATTCTAGACAACTAATCAGGGTTGCCGGAATTGGGATGTTACATGTCTGTTCTTTTCATGAACCATACCCAGTGTCATGGCATGTATGTTCCTCTAAACAAACCACACATGGATCCACCAGTGTCATTGCAAGTGGTCATTACATGTGTGTTCTTCTAAACAAACCACACATCGATCCACTAGTATCATTGCATGTCTGTTCTTTTCATGAACCACACCCAGTGTCATTACATGTCTGTTCGTCTCACAAACCACATAGGGATACACCAGTGTCATCGATGTTTTTTCTTTTCATGAAAAACATAAGGATCCACCAGTGTCATTGGATGTGTGTTCTTTTCATGAACCACACCCAGTGTCACTGGATGTGTGTTCTTCTCACAAACACCACATAAGGATCCACTAGTGTCATTGCATGTCTTTTCTTTTCATGAACCATAGCTAGAGTCATTGCATGTCTGTTGTTTCCACAAACCACACATGGATCCACCAGTGTCATTGCATGTGTGTTCTTTTCATGAACCACGGCTAGAGTTATTGCATGTTTGTTCTTTCCACAAACCACACATGGATCCTCAAGTGTCATTGGATGTGTATTCTTTTCATGAACCACAACTAGAGTCATTGGATGTCTGTTCTTTCCACAAACTACATAAGGATACACTAGTGTCATTGCATGTGTGTTCTTCTCATGAACCACAGCTAGAGTCATTGCATGTCTGTTATTCTCACAAACCACATAAGGCTCCACCAGTGTCATTGGATGTGTGTTCTTTTTATGAACCACACCCAGTGTCATTGGATGTGTATTCTTCTCACAAACCACACATGGATCCACCAGTGTCATTGGATGTGTGTTCTTTTGATGAACCACACCCAGTGCCATTGGATGTGTGTTCTTTTCATGAACCACACCCAGTGTCGTTGGATGTGTGTTCTTCTCACAAACCACACATGGATCCACCAGTGTCATTGCATGTATGTTCTTTTCATGAACCACACATGGATCCACCTAGTGTGATTGCATGTCTGTTCTTTTCACAAACCACACATGGATCCACCAGTGTCATTGCATGTGTGTTCTTTTCATGAACCATAGCTAGAGTCATTGCATGTCAGTTCTTCTCACAAACCACATAAGGATCCACCAGTGTCATTGCATATCTGTTCTTTTCATGAACCACACCAAGTGTCATTGCATGTTTGTTCCTCTAAACAAACCACACATGGATCCACCAGTGTCATTGCATGTGTGTTCTTTTCATGAACCACAGCTAGAGTCATTGCATGTGTGTTCTTCTCACAAACCACATAAGGATACACCAGTGTCATCGCATGTGTGTATTCTCATGAACCACATCTAGAGTCATTGCAATTCTGTTCTTCTCACATACCACATAAGGATCCACCAGTGTCATTGGATGTGTGTTCTTTTCATGAACCACACCCAGTGTCATTGGATGTATGTTCTTCTCACAAACCACACATGGATCCACCAATGTCATTGGATGTCTGTTCTTTTCATGAACCACACCCAGTGTCATTGCATGTATGTTCCTCTAAACAAACCACACATGGATCCACCATTGTCATTGCATGTGGTAATTGCTTGTGTTTTCCTCTAAACAAACCACACATGGATCCACCAGTATCATTGCATGTCTATTGTTTTCATGAACCACACCCAGTGTCATTGCATGTCTGTTCTTCTCACAAACCACATAGGGATACACCAGTGTCATTGCATGTCTGTTCTTCTCATGAATCACATCTAGTGTCATTGGATGTGTCTTCTTCTCATTAACCACACCTAGTGTAATTGCATGTATTTTCTTCTCACAAACCACATAAGGATCCACTAGTGTCATTCCATGTGTGTTCTTCTCATGAACCACACCCAGTTTCATTACATGTCTGTTCTTCTCACAAACCACATAAGGAACCACCAGTGTCATTATATGTGTGTTCTTTTCATGAACCACAGCAAGAGTCATTGGATGTCTGTTCTTTCCACAATACACATATGGATCCACCAGTGTCATTGCATGTATGTTCTTTTCATGAACCACACCCAGTGTGATTGCATGTATGTTCTTTCCACAAACCACACATGGATCCACCAGTGTCATTGGATGTGTGTTCTTTTCATGAACCATAGCTAGAGTCATTGCATGTGTGTTCTTGTAAACAAACCACATAGGGATACACCAGTGTCATTGGATGTTTGTTCTTCTCATGAACCACAACTAGAGTCATTGCATGTGTGTTCTTCTCACAAACCACATATGGATCCACCAGTGTCATTGCATGTCTGTTCTTCTCATGAACCACAGCTAGAGTCATTGCATGTGTGTTCTTCTCACAAACCACATAAGGATCCACCAGTGTCATTGGATGTGTGTTCTGCTCATGAACCACAGCTAGAGTCTTTG
Organism: Avena insularis; assembly: GCA_023614405.1. NCBI lineage: Eukaryota > Viridiplantae > Streptophyta > Magnoliopsida > Poales > Poaceae > Avena > Avena insularis. Next base: position 643,348,468 of record CM042690.1, read on the forward strand.
CATGTCTGTTCTTCTCAGAAACCACATAAGGATCCACTAGTGTCATTAGATGTGTGTTCTTTTCATGAACTACACCCAGTGTCATTGGATCTGTGTTCTTCTCACAAACCACACATGGATCCACCAGTGTCATTGGATGTGTGTTCTTTTCATGAACCACACCTAGTGTCATTGGATATGTGTTCTTTTCTTGAACCACACCCAGTGCCATTGGGTGTGTGTTCTTTTCATGAACCACAGTGATACGTCCATTTTGCATCACTATTCTATATCATAATGCACTGTTATTCATTGATATATTTCATATTAAGAGATGATACTTATGTTATTTCATCTGTTTTTTCATGGTTGATATTTTTTGTTGCATGGATCGCTGCAGTCAGGATTCTGATGGAAAGGTGTTGTTTGGAGGCAAAATTCGTGAAGATCAGAAAATCCGGGAAAATATATGGAAAATTCTATTTTTCCAGAAGACGAAGGAAGCCAGAAGGAGGAGTGGAGATGGCCCATAGGGGGCCCACACGACCCGTGGAGTGGGCCACCCTAGGCCACGCCACCAGGTGGTGTGGCCGCCTGGGCCCACCTCTGGCTCTCCCCTCTAGCGTATATATTCCTCCCGAAACCCTAAGACTTGGGGAGCGACCACAGAAAGATTCCGCCGCCTCTGCGGGGCGGAAAACTCCGAGAGATAAAGATCTTTGTGGTAGATAGAATTATGCCGGGGGAATTCCTTCCCGGAGAGGGGAGATCATCGCCATCAATGACACCATCAAGCTGGACTTCATCAGGATAATCATCATCATCACCACCATCATCACCATCAGCACCATCATCACCATCTCCATATTGTTGTAAAAATTGGGTTGAATCTTGCTTAGTTCTTAGGGGAAACTTTCCCGGTGTTGATTACTCTTTGTAGTTGATGCTATTGAGTGAACTTTTGAATTATTGTTTATGTTCAGATTGTTATACATCATTATTCCATCTTTGATCATGATCCATATGATGTCTTGTGAGTAGTTCGTTTTGTTCTTGAGGACATGGGATAAGTCATGTTGTTAGTAGTAGAGTTGTGTTGAGAAAAATTCAATAGTTTGATATTTAAGTTATGGTGTACTTCTTCTAGTGGTGTCATGTGAACGTCGACTACATGAGACTTCACCTATATGGGCCTAGGGGAATGCATTGTGTATTTGGCTACTAATCATAGGGGTTGCCGGAGTGACAGAAACCTGAACCCCCATTAGGAAACCATTGCACAAGGGACGTCAGGGTCTTAGAGTTTAAACCTGTGGTTAGGTTTCTACCTTAATTACTTTCTTGTACTTACGGATGTTTGCAAGGGGTATAATCACAAGTATGTATTAGTCCTAGGAAGGTCGGTACATTCGCACAGGTTCACCCACAGAACACTTAGCAAGCTAAAGAAGATTAATCAACTATATGAAGAGAAAGCACTTGACAGTCTTCCCATGTGTCCTCGAGAATGTTTGGTCATCTTAAGTAATACAAACCGGCATGTCCTTTGCTGAATAAAGGATTGGGCCACTTGCTGCATTTATTCTTATTGTCTTTTATTTACTCGTACTTTATTTTACTTGCTTTATCAAGAAACCCTAAAAATCCGTTTGCTAAGTATTTGCAGAGAATTCCTGATCCATACCACTAGCCAGCACCTTCTGCCCCTCGTTGGGTTCGACACTCTTACTTATCAAAAATACTGCGATACACCCCCTATACTTGTGGGTCATCACACACCTAGTGTCATTGGATGTGTGTTCTTCTCACAAACCACACATGGATCCACTAGTGTCATTGCATGTCTGTTCTTTTCATGAACCACACATGGATCCACCTAGTGTGATTGCATGTCTATTCTTTTCACAAACCACACATGGATCCACCAGTGTCATTGCATGTGTGTTCTTTTCATGAACCATAGCTAGAGTCATTGCATGTCAGTTCTTCTCACAAACCACATAAGGATTCACCAGTGTCATTGCATGTCTGTTCTTTTCATGAACCACACCAAGTGTCATTGCATGTATGTTCCTCCAAACAAACCACACATGGATCCACTAGTGTCATTGCATGTGTGTTTTTTAATGAAACACAGCTAGAGTCATTGCATGTGTGTTCTTCTCACAAACCACATAAGGATACACCAGCGTCATTGCATGCGTGTTCTTTTCATGAACCATAGCCAATGTCATTGCATGTATGTTCTTCTCACAAACAACATAAGGAACCACCAGTGTCATTGGAAGTGTGTTCTTTTCAAGAACCACACCCAGTGTCATTGGATGTGTGTTCTTCTCATGAACCACACATGGATCCACTAGTGTCATTGCATGTTTGTTCTTTTCATGAACCACAGCAAGTGTCATTGCATGTCTGTTCTTTCCACAAACCACATATGGATCCACTAGTGTCATTGCATGTCTGTTCTTTTCATGAACCACAGATAGAGTCATTGCATGTGTGTTCTTCTCACAAACCACATAAGCGTACACCAGTGTCATTGCATGTGTGTTCTTCTCATGAACCACAGCTAGAGTCATTGCATGTCTGTTCTTCTCACAAACCACCTAAGGATCCACCAGTGTCATTGGATATGTGTTCTTTTCATGAACCACACCCAGTGTCATTGGATGTGTGTTCTTCTCACAAACCACACATGGATCCACCAGTGTCATTGCATGTCTGTTCTTTACATTAACCACACCTAGTGCCATTGCATGTCTGTTCCTCTAAACAAACCACACATGGAACCACCAGTGTCATTGCATGTGGTCATTGCATGTGTGTTTTTCTAAACACACCACACATGGATCCACCAGTATCATTGCATGTTTGTTCTTTTCATGAAGCACACCAAGTGTCATGGCATGTATGTTCTTCTCACAAACCACATAGGGATACACCAGTGTCATTGGATGCCTGTTCTTTTCATGAACCACATAAGGATCCACCAGTGTCATTGGATGTGTGTTCTTTTCATTAACCACACCCACTGTCATTGGATGTGTGTTCTTCTCACAAACACCACATAAGGATCCACCAGTGTCATTGCATGTGTGTTCTTTTCATGAACCACAGCTAGAGTCATTGCATGTCTGTTCTTTCCACAAACCACACATGGATCCACCAGTGTCATTGGATGTGTGTTCTTTTCATGAACCTCAGCTAGAGTCATTGGATGTTTGTTCTTTCCACAAACCACATAAGGATACACCAGTGTCATTGCATGTCTTTTCTTCTCACAAACCACATAAGGATCCACCAGTGTCATTGGATGTGTGTTCTTTTCATGAACCACACCCAGTGTCATTGGATGTGTGTTCTTCTCACAAACCACACATGGATCCACTAGTGTCATTGGATGTGTGTTCTTTTCATGAACCACGCCCAGTGCCATTGGATGTGTGTTCTTTTCATGAACCACACCCATTGTCATTGGATGTGTGTCTTCTCACAAACCACACATGAATCCACCAGTTTCATTTCATGTCTGTTCTTTTCATGAACCACACATGGATCCACCAGTGTCATTGTATGTGTGTTCTTTTCATGAACCATAGCTAGAGTCATTGCATGTCAGTTCTTCTCACAAACCACATAAGGATCCACCAGTGTCATTGCATGTCTGTTCTTTTCATGAACCACACCAAGTGTCATTGCATGTTTGTTCCTCTAAACAAACCACACATGGATCCACCACTGTCATTGCATGTGTGTTCTTTTCATGAACCACAGCTAGAGTCATTGCATGTGTGTTCTTCTCACAAACCACATAAGGATACACCAGCGTCATTGCATGCGTGTTCTTCTCATGAACCACAGCCAGTGTCATTGCATGTCTGTTCTTCTCACAAAAAATAAGGAACCACCAGTGTCATTGGAAGTGTGTTCTTTTCAAGAACCACACCCAGTGTCATTGGATGTGTGTCGTTCTCATGAACCACACATGGATCCACTAGTGTCATTGCATGTTTGTTCTTTTCATGAACCACAGCAAGTGTCATTGCATGTCTGTTCTTTCCACAAACCACATATGGATCCACTAGTGTCATTGCATGTCTGTTCTTTTCATGAACCACAGCTAGAGTCATTGCATGTGTGTTCTTCTCACAAACCACATAAGGATACACCAGTGTCATTGCATGTGTGTTCTTCTCATGAACCACAGCTAGAGTCATTGCATGTCTGTTCTTCTCACAAACCACCTAAGAATCCACCAGTGTCATTGGATATGTGTTCTTTTCATGAACCACACCCAGTGTCATTGGATGTGTGTTCTTCTCACAAACCACACATGGATCCACCAGTGTCATTGCATGTCTGTTCTTTACATGAACCACACCTAGTGCCATTGCATGTCTGTTCCTCTAAACAAACCACACATGGAACCACCAGTGTCATTGCATGTGGTCATTGCATGTGTGTTTTTCTAAACACACCACACATGGATCCACCAGTATCATTGCATGTCTGTTCTTTTCATGAAGCAAACCCAGTGTCATGGCATGTATGTTCTTCTCACAAACCACATAGGGATACACCAGTCATTGGATGCCTGTTCTTTTCTTGAACCACATAAGGATCCACCAGTGTCATTGGATGTGTGTTCTTTTCATGAACCACACCCACTGTCATTGGATGTGTGTTCTTCTCACAAACACCACATAAGGATCCACCAGTGTCATTGCATGTGTGTTCTTTTCATGAACCACAGCTAGAGTCATTGCATGTCTGTCCTTTCCACAAACCACACATGGATCCACCAGTGTCATTGGATGTGTGTTCTTTTCATGAACCTCAGCTAGAGTCATTGGATGTTTGTTCTTTCCACAAACCACATAAGGATACACCAGTGTCATTGCATGTCTGTTCTTCTCACAAACCACATAAGGATCCACCAGTGTCATTGGATGTGTGTTCTTTTCATGAACCACACCCAGTGTCATTGGATGTGTGTTCTTCTCACAAACCACACATGGATCCACTAGTGTCATGGGATGTGTGTTCTTTTCATGAAGCACGCCCAGTGCCATTGGATGTGTGTTCTTTTCATGAACCACACCCAGTGTCATTGGATGTGTGTTCTTATCATGAACCACACATGGATCCACCAGTGTCATTGCATGTGTGTTCTTTTCATGAACTACACTCAATGTCATTGCATGTCTGGTCTTTCCACAAACCACATATGGATCCACCAGTGTCATTGCATGTATGTTCTTTTCATGAACCACAGCTAGAGTCATTGCATGCGTGTTCTTCCCACAAACCACATTAGTATACACCAGTGTCATTGCATGTGTGTTCTTCACATGAACCATATCTAGAGTCATTGCATGTCTGTTCTTCTCACAAACCACATAAAGATCCACCAGTGTCATTGGATGTGTGTTATTTTCATGAACCACACCTAGTGTCATTGGATGTGTGTTCTACTCACAAACCACACATGGATCCACCAGTGTCATTGCATGTCTATTATTTTCATGGACCATACCCAGTGTGATTGCATGTCTGTTCCTTCTAAACAAACCACACATGGATCCACCAGTGTCATTGCTTCTTGTCATTGCATGTGTGTTCTACTAACCAAACCACACATGGATCCACCAGTATCATTGCATGTCTGTTCTTTTCATGCACCACACCCAGTGTCATTGCATGTCTTTTCTTCTCACAACCCACATAGGGATACACCAGTGTCATTGGATGTCTGTTCTTTTCATGAACCACATAAGGATCCACCAGTGTCATTGGATGTGTGTTCTTTTCATGAACCACACCCAGTGTCATTTGATGTGTGTTCTTCTCACAAATACCACATAAGGATCCACCAGTGTCGCATGTGTGTTCTTTTCATGAACCACAGCTAGAGTTATTGCATGTTTGTTCTTTCCACAAACCACACATGGATCCACCAGTGTCATTGGATGTGTGTTCTTTTCATGAACCACAGCTAGAGTCATTGGATGTCTATTCTTTCCACAAACCACATAAGGATACACCAGTGTTATTGCATGTGTGTTTTTCTCATGAACCACAGCTAGAGTCATTGCATGTCTATTCTTCTCACAAACCACATAAGGATCCACCAGTGTCATTGGATGTGTGTTCTTTTCATGAACCACACGCAGTGTCATTGGATGTGTATTCTTCTCACAAACCACACATGGATCCACCAATGTCATTGGATGTGTGTTCTTTTCATGGACCACACCCAGTGCCATTGGATGTGTGTTCTTTTCATGAACCAGACCTAGTGTCATTGGATGTGTGTTCTTCTCACAAACCACACATGGATCCACCAGTGTCATTTCATGTCTGTTCTTTTCATGAACCACACATGGATCGACCTAGTGTGATTGCATGTCTGTTCTTTTCACAAACCACAGATGGATCCACCAGTGTCATTGCATGTGTGTTCTTTTCATGAACCATAGCTAGAGTCATTGCATGTCAGTTCTTCTCACAAACCACATAAGGATCCACCAGTGTCATTGCATGTCCATTCTTTTCATGAACCACACCCAGTGTCATTGCATGTCTGTTCCTCTAAACAAACCACACATGGATCCACTAGTGTCATTGCATGTGTGTTCTTTTCATTGAACCACAGCTAGAGTCATTGCATGTGTGTTCTTCTAACAAACCACATAAGGATACACTAGTGTCATTGCATGCATATTCTTCTCATGAACCACAGCCAGTGTCATTGCATGTCTGTTCTTCTCACAAAAAATAAGGAACCACCAGTGTCATTGGATGTGTGTTCTTTTCATGAACCACACCCAGTGTCATTGGATGTGTGTTCTTCTCATGAACCACACCAAGTGTCATTGGATGTGTGTTCTTCTCATGAACCACACATGGATCCACCAGTGTCATTGCATGTGTTCCTTTTCATGAACTACACCCAATGTCATTGCATGTCTGTTCTTTCCACAAACCACATATGGATCCACCAGTGTCATTGCATGTGTGTTCTTTTCATGAACCACAGATCGAGTCATTGCATGTGTGTTCTTCTCACAAACAACATAAGGATACACCAGTGTCATTGCATGTGTGTTCTTCTCAAGAACCACAGCTAGAGTCATTGCATGTCTGTTCTTCTCACAAACCACATAAGGATCCACCAGTGTCATTGGTTGCGTGTTCTTTTCATGAACCACACCCAGTGTCATTGGATGTGTGTTCTTGTCACAAACCACACATGGATACACCAGTGTCATTGCATGTCTGTTCTTTTCATTAACCACACCCAGTGTCATTGCATGTGTTTTCCTCTAAACAAACCACACATGGATCCACCAGTGTCATTCCATGTGGTCATTGCATGTGTGTTCTTCTAAACAAACCACACATGGATCCATCGGTATCATTGCATGTCTGTTGTTTTCATGAACCACACCCAGTGTCATTGCATGTCTGTTCTTCTCACAAACCACAAAGGGATACACAAGTGTCAATGGATGTGTGTTCTTTTCATGAACCATAGCTAGAGTCATTGCATGTCTGTTCTTTTCATGAACCACACCCAGTGTCATTGCATGTCTTTTTTTCTCACAAACCACATAGGGATACACCAGTGTCATTGGATGTCTGTTCTTTTCATGAACCACATAAGGATCCACCAGTGTCATTGGATGTGTGTTCTTTTCATGAACCACACCCAGTGTCATTTGATGTGTGTTCTTCTCACAAACACCACATAAGGATCCACCAGTGTCGCATGTGTGTTCTTTTCATGAACCACAGCTAGAGTTATTGCATGTTTGTTCTTTCCACAAACCACACATGGATCCACCAGTGTCATTGGATGTGTGTTCTTTTCATGAACCACAGCTAGAGTCATTGGATGTCTATTCTTTCCACAAACCACATAAGGATACACCAGTGTTATTGCATGTGTGTTTTTCTCATGAACCACAGCTAGAGTCATTGCATGTCTATTCTTCTCACAAACCACATAAGGATCCACCAGTGTCATTGGATGTGTGTTCTTTTCATGAACCACACGCAGTGTCATTGGATGTGTATTCTTCTCACAAACCACACATGGATCCACCAATGTCATTGGATGTGTGTTCTTTTCATGGACCACACCCAGTGCCATTGGATGTGTGTTCTTTTCATGAACCAGACCTAGTGTCATTGGATGTGTGTTCTTCTCACAAACCACACATGGATCCACCAGTGTCATTTCATGTCTGTTCTTTTCATGAACCACACATGGATCGACCTAGTGTGATTGCATGTCTGTTCTTTTCACAAACCACAGATGGATCCACCAGTGTCATTGCATGTGTGTTCTTTTCATGAACCATAGCTAGAGTCATTGCATGTCAGTTCTTCTCACAAACCACATAAGGATCCACCAGTGTCATTGCATGTCCATTCTTTTCATGAACCACACCCAAAGGTCATTGCATGTGTCTGTTCTCTAAACAAACCACACATGGATCCACTAGTGTCATTGCATGTGTGTTCTTTTCATTGAACCACAGCTAGAGTCATTGCATGTGTGTTCTTCTAACAAACCACATAAGGATACACTAGTGTCATTGCATGCATATTCTTCTCATGAACCACAGCCAGTGTCATTGCATGTCTGTTCTTCTCACAAAAAATAAGGAACCACCAGTGTCATTGGATGTGTGTTCTTTTCATGAACCACACCCAGTGTCATTGGATGTGTGTTCTTCTCATGAACCACACCAAGTGTCATTGGATGTGTGTTCTTCTCATGAACCACACATGGATCCACCAGTGTCATTGCATGTGTTCCTTTTCATGAACTACACCCAATGTCATTGCATGTCTGTTCTTTCCACAAACCACATATGGATCCACCAGTGTCATTGCATGTGTGTTCTTTTCATGAACCACAGATCGAGTCATTGCATGTGTGTTCTTCTCACAAACAACATAAGGATACACCAGTGTCATTGCATGTGTGTTCTTCTCAAGAACCACAGCTAGAGTCATTGCATGTCTGTTCTTCTCACAAACCACATAAGGATCCACCAGTGTCATTGGTTGCGTGTTCTTTTCATGAACCACACCCAGTGTCATTGGATGTGTGTTCTTGTCACAAACCACACATGGATACACCAGTGTCATTGCATGTCTGTTCTTTTCATTAACCACACCCAGTGTCATTGCATGTGTTTTCCTCTAAACAAACCACACATGGATCCACCAGTGTCATTCCATGTGGTCATTGCATGTGTGTTCTTCTAAACAAACCACACATGGATCCATCGGTATCATTGCATGTCTGTTGTTTTCATGAACCACACCCAGTGTCATTGCATGTCTGTTCTTCTCACAAACCACAAAGGGATACACAAGTGTCAATGGATGTGTGTTCTTTTCATGAACCATAGCTAGAGTCATTGCATGTCTGTTCTTTTCATGAACCACACCCAGTGTCATTGCATGTCTTTTTTTCTCACAAACCACATAGGGATACACCAGTGTCATTGGATGTCTGTTCTTTTCATGAACCACATAAGGATCCACCAGTGTCATTGGATGTGTGTTCTTTTCATGAACCACACCCAGTGTCATTTGATGTGTGTTCTTCTCACAAACACCACATAAGGATCCACCAGTGTCGCATGTGTGTTCTTTTCATGAACCACAGCTAGAGTTATTGCATGTTTGTTCTTTCCACAAACCACACATGGATCCACCAGTGTCATTGGATGTGTGTTCTTTTCATGAACCACAGCTAGAGTCATTGGATGTCTATTCTTTCCACAAACCACATAAGGATACACCAGTGTTATTGCATGTGTGTTTTTCTCATGAACCACAGCTAGAGTCATTGCATGTCTATTCTTCTCACAAACCACATAAGGATCCACCAGTGTCATTGGATGTGTGTTCTTTTCATGAACCACACGCAGTGTCATTGGATGTGTATTCTTCTCACAAACCACACATGGATCCACCAATGTCATTGGATGTGTGTTCTTTTCATGGACCACACCCAGTGCCATTGGATGTGTGTTCTTTTCATGAACCAGACCTAGTGTCATTAGATGTGTGTTATTCTCACAAACCACACATGGATCCACCAGTGTCATTTCATGTCTGTTCTTTTCATGAACCACACATGGATCGACCTAGTGTGATTGCATGTCTGTTCTTTTCACAAACCACAGATGGATCCACCAGTGTCATTGCATGTGTGTTCTTTTCATGAACCATAGCTAGAGTCATTGCATGTCAGTTCTTCTCACAAACCACATAAGGATCCACCAGTGTCATTGCATGTCCATTCTTTTCATGAACCACACCCAGTGTCATTGCATGTCTGTTCCTCTAAACAAACCACACATGGATCCACTAGTGTCATTGCATGTGTGTTCTTTTCATGAACCACAGCTAGAGTCATTGCATGTGTGTTCTTCTAACAAACCACATAAGGATACACTAGTGTCATTGCATGCATATTCTTCTCATGAATCACAGCCAGTGTCATTGCATGTCTGTTCTTCTCACAAAAACCACATATGGATCCACCAGTGTCATTGCATGTGTGTTATTTTCATGAACCACAGCTAGAGTCATTGCATGTCTATTCTTTCCACAAACCACACATGGATCCACCAGTGTCATTGGATGTGTGTTCTTTTCATGAACCACAACTAGAGTCATTGGATGTCTGTTCTTTCCGAAAACCACATAAGGATACACCAGTGTCATTGCATGTGTGTTCTTCTCATGAACCACAGCTAGAGTCATTGCATGTCTGTTCTTCTCACAAACCATATAAGGATCAACCAGTATCATTGGATGTGTGTTCTTTTCATGAACCACACCCAGTGTCATTGGATGCGTGTTCTTCTCACAAATCACACATGGATCCACCGGTTTCATTGGATGTGTGTTCTTTTCATGAACCACACCTAGTGCCATTGGATGTGTGTTCTTTTCATGAACCACACCCAGTGTCATTGGATGTGTGTTCTTCTCACAAACCACACATGGTTCCACCAGTGTCATTGTATGTTTGTTCTTTTCATGAACCACACATGGATCCACCTAGTTTGATTGCATGTGTGTTCTTTTCACATACCACACATGGATCCACCAGGGTCATAGCATGTGTGTTCTTTTCATGAACCATAGCTAGAGTCATTGCATGCCAGTTCTTCTCACAAACCACATAAGGATCCACTTGTGTCATTGCATGTCTGTTCTTTTCATGAACTACACCCAGTGTCATTGCATGTATGTCCGTCAAAACAATCCACACATGGATCCACTAGTGTCATTGCATGTGTGTTCTTTTCATGAACCACAGCTAGAGTCATCTCATGTGTGTTCTTCTCACAAACCACATAAGGATACACCAGTGTCATTGCATGTGTGTTCTTCTCATGAACCACAGCTAGAGTCATTACATGTATGTTCTTCTCACAAACCACATAAGGATCCACCAGTGTCATTGGATGTGTGTTCTTTTCATGAACCACTCCCAGTGTCATTGGATGTGTGTTCTTCTCACAAACCACACCTGGATCCAGTAGTGTCATTGCATGTCTGTTCTTTTCATGAACCACAGCTAGAGTCATTGCATGTGTGTTCTTCTTACAAACCACATAATGATACACCAGTGTCATTGCATGTGTGTTCTTCTCATGAACCACAGCTAGAGTCATTGCATGTCTGTTCTTTTCATGAACCACACCTAGTGTCATTGCATGTCTGTTCTTCTCACAAACCACATAGGGATACACCAATGTCATTGGATGTCTGTTCTTTTCATGAACCACATAAGGATCCACCAGTGTCATTGGATGTGTGTTCTTTTCATGAACCACACCCAGTGTCATTGGATGTGTGTTCTTCTCACAAACACCACATAAGGACCCACCAGTGTCATTGCATGTGTGTTCTTTTCATGAACCACAGCTAGAGTCATTGCATGTCTGTTCTTTCCACAAACCACACATGGATCCACCAGTGTCATTCGATGTGTGTTCTTTTCATGAACCACATCCAGTGTCATTGCATGTCTGTTCTTCTTACAAACCACATAAGGATACACCAGTATTATTCCATGTGTGTTCTTCTCATGAACCACAGCTAGAGTCGTTGCATGTCTGTTCTTCTCACAAACCACATAAGGATCAACCAGTGTCATTGGATGTGTGTTCTTTTCATGAACCACACCCAGTGTCATTGGATGTGTGTTCTTCTCACAAACCACACATGGATCCACCAGTGGCATTGGATGTGTGTTCTTTTCATGGACCACACCCAGTGCCATTGGATGTGTGTTCTTTTCATGAACCACACCCAGTGTCATTGGATGTGTGTTCTTCTCACAAACCACACATGGATCCACTAGTGTCATTGCATGTATGTTCTTTTCAGGAACCACACATGGATCCACCTAGTGTGATTGCATGTCTGTTCTTTTCACCAACCACACATGGAGCCACCAGTGTCATTGCATGTGTGTTCTTTTCATGAACCATAGCTAGAGTCATTGCATGTCAGTTCTTCTCATAAACCACATAAGGATCCACCAGTGTGATTGCATGTCTATTGTTTTCATGAACCACACCCAGTGTCATTGCATGTTTATTCCTCTAAACAAACCACAGATGGATCCACCAGTGTCATTGCATGTGTGTTCTTTTCATGAACCACAGCTAGAGTCATTGCATGTCTGTTCTTCTCACAAACCACATAAGGATCCACCAGTGTCATTGGTTGCGTGTTCTTTTCATGAACCACACCCAGTGTCATTGGATGTGTGTTCTTGTCACAAACCACACATGGATACACCAGTGTCATTGCATGTCTGTTCTTTTCATTAACCACACCCAGTGTCATTGCATGTGTTTTCCTCTAAACAAACCACACATGGATCCACCAGTGTCATTGGATGTGTGTTCTTTTCATGAACCACAGCTAGAGTCATTGGATGTATGTTCTTTCCGAAAACCACATAAGGATACACCAGTGTCATTGCATGTGTGTTCTTCTCATGAACCACAGCTAGAGTCATTGCATGTATGTTCTTCTCACAAACCACATAAGGATCCACCAGTGTCATTGGTTGCGTGTTCTTTTCATGAACCACACCCAGTGTCATTGGATGTGTGTTCTTGTCACAAACCACACATGGATACACCAGTGTCATTGCATGTCTGTTCTTTTCATTAACCACACCCAGTGTCATTGCATGTGTTTTCCTCTAAACAAACCACACATGGATCCACCAGTGTCATTCCATGTGGTCATTGCATGTGTGTTCTTCTAAACAAACCACACATGGATCCATCGGTATCATTGCATGTCTGTTGTTTTCATGAACCACACCCAGTGTCATTGCATGTCTGTTCTTCTCACAAACCACAAAGGGATACACAAGTGTCAATGGATGTGTGTTCTTTTCATGAACCACAGCTAGAGTCATTGCATGTCTGTTCTTTTCATGAACCACACCCAGTGTCATTGCATGTCTTTTTTTCTCACAAACCACATAGGGATACACCAGTGTCATTGGATGTCTGTTCATTTCATGAACCACATAAGGATCCACCAGTGTCATTGGATATGTGTTCTTTTCATGAACCACACCCAGTGTCATTGGATGTGTGTTCTTCTCACAAACACCACATATGGATCCACCAGTGTCATTGCATGTGTGTTATTTTCATGAACCACAGCTAGAGTCATTGCATGTCTATTCTTTCCACAAACCACACATGGATCCACCAGTGTCATTGGATGTGTGTTCTTTTCATGAACCACAACTAGAGTCATTGGATGTGTTTCTTCCGAAAACCACATAAGGATACACCAGTGTCATTGCATGTGTGTTCTTCTCATGAACCACAGCTAGAGTCATTGCATGTCTGTTCTTCTCACAAACCATATAAGGATCAACCAGTATCATTGGATGTGTGTTCTTTTCATGAACCACACCCAGTGTCATTGGATGCGTGTTCTTCTCACAAACCACACATGGATCCACCGGTTTCATTGGATGTGTGTTCTTTTCATGAACCACACCTAGTGCCATTGGATGTGTGTTCTTTTCATGAACCACACCCAGTGTCATTGGATGTGTGTTCTTCTCACAAACCACACATGGTTCCACCAGTGTCATTGTATGTCTGTTCTTTTCATGAACCACACATGGATCCACCTAGTTTGATTGCATGTGTGTTCTTTTCACATACCACACATGGATCCACCAGGGTCATAGCATGTGTGTTCTTTTCATGAACCATAGCTAGAGTCATTGCATGCCAGTTCTTCTCACAAACCACATAAGGATCCACTTGTGTCATTGCATGTCTGTTCTTTTCATGAACTACACCCAGTGTCATTGCATGTATGTCCGTCAAAACAATCCACACATGGATCCACTAGTGTCATTGCATGTGTGTTCTTTTCATGAACCACAGCTAGAGTCATCTCATGAGTGTTCTTCTCACAAACCACATAAGGATACACCAGTGTCATTGCATGTGTGTTCTTCTCATGAACCACAGCTAGAGTCATTGCATGTATGTTCTTCTCACAAACCACATAAGGATCCACCAGTGTCATTGGATGTGTGTTCTTTTCATGAACCACTCCCAGTGTCATTGGATGTGTGTTCTTCTCACAAACCACACCTGGATCCAGTAGTGTCATTGCATGTCTGTTCTTTTCATGAACCACAGCTAGAGTCATTGCATGTGTGTTCTTCTTACAAACCACATAATGATACACCAGTGTCATTGCATGTGTGTTCTTCTCATGAACCACAGCTAGAGTCATTGCATGTCTGTTCTTTTAATGAACCACACCTAGTGTCATTGTATGTCTGTTCTTCTCACAAACCACATAGGGATACACCAATGTCAGTGGATGTCTGTTCTTTTCATGAACCACATAAGGATCCACCAGTGTCATTGGATGTGTGTTCTTTTCATGAACCACACCCAGTGTCATTGGATGTGTGTTCTTCTCACAAACACCACATAAGGACCCACCAGTGTCATTGCATGTGTGTTCTTTTCATGAACCACAGCTAGAGTCATTACATGTCTGTTCTTTCAACAAACCACACATGGATCCACCAGTGTCATTCGATGTGTGTTCTTTTCATGAACCACATCCAGTGTCATTGCATGTCTGTTCTTCTTACAAACCACATAAGGATACACCAGTATTATTCCATGTGTGTTCTTCTCATGAACCACAGCTAGAGTCGTTGCATGTCTGTTCTTCTCACAAACCACATAAGGATCAACCAGTGTCATTGGATGTGTGTTCTTTTCATGAACCACACCCAGTGTCATTGGATGTGTGTTCTTCTCACAAACCACACATGGATCCACCAGTGGCATTGGATGTGTGTTCTTTTCATGGACCACACCCAGTGCCATTGGATGTGTGTTCTTTTCATGAACCACACCCAGTGTCATTGGATGTGTGTTCTTCTCACAAACCACACATGGATCCACTAGTGTCATTGCATGTATGTTCTTTTCAGGAACCACACATGGATCCACCTAGTGTGATTGCATGTCTGTTCTTTTCACCAACCACACATGGAGCCACCAGTGTCATTGCATGTGTGTTCTTTTCATGAACCATAGCTAGAGTCATTGCATGTCAGTTCTTCTCATAAACCACATAAGGATCCACCAGTGTCATTGCATGTCTATTGTTTTCATGAACCACACCCAGTGTCATTGCATGTTTATTCCTCTAAACAAACCACACATGGATCCACCAGTGTCATTGCATGTGTGTTCTTTTCATGAACCACAGCTAGAGTCATTGCATGTGTGTTCTTCTCACAAACCACATAAGGATACACCAGTGTCATTGCATGTGTGTTCTTCTCATGAACCACAGCTAGAGTCATTGCATGTCTGTTCTTCTCACAAACCACATAAGGATCCACCAGTGTCAATGGATGTGTGTTCTTTTCATGAACCACTCCCAGTGTCATTGGATATGTGTTCTTCTCACAAACCACACCTGGATCCACCAGTGTCATTGCATATCTGTTCTTTTCATGAACTACAGCTAGAGTCATTGCATGTCTGTTCTTCTCACAAACCACATACGGATCCACCAGTGTCATTGGATGTGTGTTCTTTTCATGAACCACACCTAGTGTCATCGGATGTGTGTTCTTCTCACAAACACCACATAAGGATCCACTAGTGTCATTGCATGTGTGTTCTTTTCATGAACCACAGCTAGAGTCATTGCATGTCTGTTCTTTCCACAAAACACACATGGATCCACCAGTGTCATTCGATGTGTGTTATTTTCATGAACCACATCCAGTGTCATTGCATGTCTGTTCATCTTACAAACCACATAAGGATACACCAGTGTTATTGCATGTGTGTTCTTCTCATGAACCACAACCAGAGTCGTTGCATGTCTGTTCTTCTCACAAACAACATAAGGATCAACCAGTGTCATTGGATGTGTGTTCTTTTCATGAACCACACCAGTGTCATTGGATGTGTGTTCTTCTCACAAACCACACATGGATCCACCAGTGTCATTGGATGTGTGTTCTTTTCAGGGACCACACCCAGTGCCATTGGATGTGTGTTCTTTTTATGAACCACACCCAGTGTCATTGGATGTGTGTTCTTCTCACAAACCACACATGGATCCACTAATGTCATTGCATGTATGTTCTTTTCATGAACCACACATGGATCCACCTAGTGTGATTGCATGTCTGTTCTTTTCACCAACCACACATGGAGCCACCAGTGTCATTGCATGTGTGTTCTTTTCATGAACCATAGCTAGATTCATTGCATGTCAGTTCTTCTCACAAACCACATAAGGATCCACCAGTGTCATTGCATGTCTATTCTTTTCATGAACCACACCCAGTGTCATTGCATGTCTGTTCCTCTAAACAAACCACACATGGATCCACCATTGTCATTGCATGTGTGTTCTTTTCATGAACCACAGCTAGAGTCATTACATGTGTGTTCTTCTCACAAACCACATAAGGATACACCAGTGTCATTGCATGTGTGTTCTTCTCATGAACCACAGCTAGAGTCACTGCATGTCTGTTCTTCTCACAAACCACATAAGGATCCACCAGTGTCATTGGATGTGTGTTCTTTTCATGAACCACTCCCAGTATCATTGGATGTGTGTTCTTCTCACAAACCACACCGGGATCCACCAGTGTCATTGCATATCTGTTCTTTTCATGAACCACAGCTAGTCATTGCATGTCTGTTCTTATCACAAACCACATACGGATCCACCAGTGTCATTGGATGTGTGTTCTTTTCATGAACCACACCCAGTGTCATTGGATGTCTGTTCTTCTCACAAACCACACATGGATCCACCAGTGTCATTGCATGTCTGTTCTTTTCATGAACCACAACCAGTGTCATTGCATGTCTATTCCTCTAAACAAACCACACATGGATCCACCAGTGTCATTGCATGTGGTCATTGCATGTGTGTTCTTCTAAACAAACCACACATGGATCCACCGGTATCATTACACGTCTGTTCTTTTCATGAACCACACCCTGTGTCATTGCATGTATGTTCTTCTCACAAACCACAAAGGGATACACTAGTGTCAATGGATGTCTGTTCTTTTCATGAACCACATAAAGATCCACCCAGTGCCATTTGATGTGTGTTCTTTTCATGAACCACACCCAGTGTCATTGGATGTGTGTTCTTCTCACAAACCACACATGCATCCACTAGCGTCATTGCATGTCTGTTCTTTTCATGAACCACGCATGGATCCACCTAGTGTGATTGCATGTCTGTTCTTTTCACCAACCACACATGGAGCCACCAGTGTCATTGCATGTGTGTTCTTTTCATGAACCATAGCTAGAGTCATTGCATGCCAGTTCTTCTCACAAACCACATAAGGATCCACCAGTGTCATTGCATGTCTGTTCTTTTCATGAACCACACCCAGTGTCATTGCATGTCTGTTCCTCTAATCAAACCACACATGGATCCACCAGTGTCATTGCATGTGTGTTCTTTTCATGAACCACAGCTAGAGTCATTCATGTGTGTTCTCCTCACAAACCACATAAGGATACACCAGTGTCATTGCATGCGTGTTCTTCTCATGAACCACAGCCAGTGTCATTGCATGTCTGTTCTTTTCATGAACTACACCCAGTGTCATTGCATGTATGTTCCTCAAAAAATCCACACATGGATCCACTAGTGTCATTGCATGTGTGTTCTTTTCATGAACCACAGCTAGAGTCATTTCATGTGTGTTCTTCTCACAAACCACATAAGGATACACCAGTGTCATTGCATGTATATTCTTCTCATGACAAACAGCTAGAGTCATTGCATGTCTATTCTTCTCACAAACCACATAAGGATCCACAAGTGTCATTGGATGTGTGTTCTTTTCATGAACCACGCCCAGTGTCATTGGATGTGTGTTCTTCTCACAAACCACACCTGGATCCACCAGTGTCATTGCATGTCGGTTCTTTTCATGAACCACAGCTAGAGTCATTGCATGTCTCTTATTCTCACAAACCACATACGGATCCACCAATGTCATTGGATGTGTGTTCTTTTCATGAACCACACCCAGTATCATTGGATGTGTGTTCTTCTCACAAACCACACATGGATCCAGCAGTGTCATTGCATGTCTGTTCTTTCCATTAACCACAACCAGTGTCATTGCATGTCTATTCCTCTAAACAAACCACACATGGATCCACCTGTGTAATTGGATGTGTGTTCTTTTCATGAACCACAGCTAGAGTCATTGGATGTATGTTCTTTCCGAAAACCACATAAGGATACACCAGTGTCATTGCATGTGTGTTCTTCTCATGAACCACAGCTAGAGTCATTGCATGTCTGTTCTTCTCACAAACCATATAAGGATCCACCAGTATCATTGGATGTGTGTTCTTTTCATGAACCACAACTAGAGTCATTGGATGTCTGTTCTTTCCAAAAACCACATAAGGATACACCAGTGTCATTGCATGTGTGTTCTTCTCATGAACCACAACTAGAGTCATTGCATGTCTGTTCTTCTCACAAACCATATAAGGATCCACTAGTATCATTGGATGTGTGTTCTTTTCATGAACCACACCCAGTGTCATTGGATGCGTGTTCTTCTCACAAACCACACATGGATCCACCAGTGTCATTGGATGTGTGTTCTTTTCATGAACCACACCTAGTGCCATTGGATGTGTGTTCTTTTCATGAACCACACCCAGTGTCATTGGATGTGTGTTCTTCTAACAAACCACACATGGATCCACCAGTGTCATTGTATGTCTGTTGTTTTCATGAACCACACATGGATCCACCTAGTGTGATTGCATGTCTGTTATTTTCACATACCACACATGGATACACCAGTGTCATTGCATGTGTGTTCTTTTCATGAACCATAGCTAGAGTCATTGCATGTCAGTTCTTCTCACAAACCAGATAAGGATCCACCAGTGTCATTGCATGTCTATTCTTTTCATGAACTACACCCAGCGTCATTGCATGCATGTTCCTCAAAACAATGCACACATGGATCCACTAGTGTCATTCCATGTGTATTCCTTTCACGAACCACTGCTAGAGTCATTTCATGTGTGTTCTTCTCACAAACCACATGAGGATACACTAGTGTCATTGCATGTGTGTTCTTCTCATGAACCACAGCTAGAGTCATTGCATGTCTATTCATCTCACAAACCACATAAGGATCCACCAGTGTCATTGGATGTGTGTTCTTTTCATGAACCACTCCCAGTGTCATTGGATGTGTGTTGTTCTCACAAACCACACCTGCATCCACCAGTGTCATTGCATGTCTCTTCTTTTCATGAACCACAGCTAGAGTCATTGCATGTGTGTTCTTCTCACAAACCACATAAGGATACACCAGTGTCATTGCATGTGTGTTCTTCTCATGAACCACAACTAGAGTCATTGCATGTCTATTCTTATCACAAACCACATAAGGATCCACTAGTGTCATTGGATGTGTGTTCTTTTCATGAACCACGCATAGTGCCATTGGATGTGTGTTCTTCTCACAAACCACACATGGATACACCGGTGTCATTGCATGTGGTCATTGCATGTGTGTCCTTCTAAACAAACCACACATGGATCCACCAGTGTCATTGGATGTGTGTTCTTTTCAGGGACCACACCCAGTGCCATTGGATGTGTGTTCTTTTTATGAACCACACCCAGTGTCATTGGATGTGTGTTCTTCTCACAAACCACACATGGATCCACTAATGTCATTGCATGTATGTTCTTTTCATGAACCACACATGGATCCACCTAGTGTGATTGCATGTCTGTTCTTTTCACCAACCACACATGGAGCCACCAGTGTCATTGCATGTGTGTTCTTTTCATGAACCATAGCTAGATTCATTGCATGTCAGTTCTTCTCACAAACCACATAAGGATCCACCAGTGTCATTGCATGTCTATTCTTTTCATGAACCACACCCAGTGTCATTGCATGTCTGTTCCTCTAAACAAACCACACATGGATCCACCAGTGTCATTGCATGTGTGTTCTTTTCATGAACCACAGCTAGAGTCATTACATGTGTGTTCTTCTCACACACCACATAAGGATACACCAGTGTCATTGCATGTGTGTTCTTCTCATGAACCACAGCTAGAGTCACTGCATGTCTGTTCTTCTCACAAACCACATAAGGATCCACCAGTGTCATTGGATGTGTGTTCTTTTCATGAACCACTCCCAGTGTCATTGGATGTGTGTTCTTCTCACAAACCACACCGGGATCCACCAGTGTCATTGCATATCTGTTCTTTTCATGAACCACAGCTAGTCATTGCATGTCTGTTCTTATCACAAACCACATACGGATCCACCAGTGTCATTGGATGTGTGTTCTTTTCATGAACCACACCCAGTGTCATTGGATGTCTGTTCTTCTCACAAACCACACATGGATCCACCAGTGTCATTGCATGTCTGTTCTTTTCATGAACCACAACCAGTGTCATTGCATGTCTATTCCTCTAAACAAACCACACATGGATCCACCAGTGTCATTGCATGTGGTCATTGCATGTGTGTTCTTCTAAAAAACCACACATGGATCCACCGATATCATTGCATGTCTGTTCTTTTCAGGAACCACACCTAGTGTCATTGCATGTCTGTTCTTCTCACAAACCACAAAGGGATACACTAGTGTCATTGGATGTCTGTTCTTTTCATGAACCACATAAGGATCCACTAGTGTCATTGGATGTGTGTTCTTTTCATGAACCACACCAAGTGTCATTGGATGTGTGTTCTTCTCACAAACACCACATAAGGATCCACCAGTGTCATTGCATGTGTGTTCTTTTCATGAACCACACCTAGTGTCATTGGATGTGTGTTCTTCTCACAAACCACCCCTGGATCCACCAGTGTCATTGCATGTCGGTTCTTTTCATGAACCACAGCTAGAGTCATTGCATGTCTCTTCTTCTCACAAACCACATACGGATCCACCAATGTCATTGGATGTGTGTTCTTTTCATGAACCACACCCAGTATCATTGGATGTGTGTTCTTCTCACAAACCACACATGGATCCACCAGTGTCATTGCATGTCTGTTCTTTTCATTAACCACAACCAGTGTCATTGCATGTCTATTCCTCTAAACAAACCACACATGGATCCACCAGTGTCATTGGATGTGTGTTCTTTTCATGAACCACAGCTAGAGTCATTGGATGTATGTTCTTTCCGAAAACCACATAAGGATACACCAGTGTCATTGCATGTGTGTTCTTCTCATGAACCACAGCTAGAGTCATTGCATGTCTGTTCTTCTCACAAACCATATAAGGATCCACTAGTATCATTGGATGTGTGTTCTTTTCATGAACCACACCCAGTGTCATTGGATGCGTGTTCTTCTCACAAACCACACATGGATCCACCAGTCTCATTGGATGTGTGTTCTTTTCATGAACCACACCTAGTGCCATTGGATGTGTGTTCTTTTCATGAACCACACCCAGTGTCATTGGATGTGTGTTCTTCTAACAAACCACACATGGATCCACCAGTGTCATTGTATGTCTGTTCTTTTCATGAACCACACATGGATCCACCTAGTGTGATTGCATGTCTGTTATTTTCACATACCACACATGGATCCACCAGTGTCATTGCATGTGTGTTCCTTTCATGAACCATAGCTAGAGTCATTGCATGTCAGTTCTTCTCACAAACCAGATAAGGATCCACCAGTGTCATTGCATGTCTGTTCTTTTCATGAACTACACCCAGCGTCATTGCATGTATGTTCCTGAAAACAATCCACACATGGATCCACTAGTGTCATTGCATGTATATTCCTTTCACGAACCACTGCTAGAGTCATTTCATGTGTGTTCTTCTCACAAACCACATAAGGATACACTAGTGTCATTGCATGTGTGTTCTTTTCATGAACCACTCCCAGTGTCATTGGATGTGTGTTGTTCTCATAAACCACACCTGCATCCACCAGTGTTATTGCATGTCTGTTCTTTTCATGAACCACAGCAAGACTCATTGCATGTGTGTTCTTCTCACAAACCACATAAGGATACACCAGTGTCATTGCATGTGTGTTCTTCTCATAAACCACAGCTAGAGTCATTGCATGTCTATTCTTCTCACAAACCACATAAGGATCCACCAGTGTCATTGGATGTGTGTTCTTTTCATGAACCACACACAGTGCCATTGGATGTGTGTTCTTCTCACAAACCACACATGGATCCACCGGTGTCATTGCATGTGGTCATTGCATGTGTGTCCTTCTAAACAAACCAAACATGGATCCACCAGTATCATTGCATGTCTGTTCTTTCATGAACCACACCCAGTGTCATTGCATGTCTGTTCTTCTCACAAACCACATAGGGATACACCAGTGTCATTGGATGTCTGTTCTGTTCATGAACCACACCTGGTATCATTGGATGTGTGTTCTTCTCACAAACACCACATAAGGATCCACCAATGTCATTGCATGTGTGTTCTTTTCATGAACCATAGCTAGAGTCATTGCATGTCTGTTCTTTCCACAAACCACACATGGATCCACCAGTGTCATTAGATGTGTGTTCTTTTCATGAACCACAGCCAGTGTCATTGCATGTCTGTTCTTCTTACAAAACACATAAGGATACACCAGTGTTATTGCATGTGTGTTCTTCTCATGAACCACAGCTAGAGTCATTGCATGTGTGTTCTTCTCACAAACCACATAAGGATCCACCAGTGTCATTGGATGTGTGTTCTTCTCACAAACCACACATGGATCCACCAGTGTCATTGGATGTGTGTTCTTTTCATGGACCACACCGAGTGCCATTGGATGTGTGTTCTTTTCAATATCCATACCCAGTGTCATTGGATGTGTGATCTGCTCACAAACCACACATGGATCGACTAGTGTCATTGCATGTCTATTTTTTTCATGAACCACACATGGATCCACCTAGTGTGATTGCATGTCTGTTCTTTTCACAAACCACACATGGAGCCACCAGTGTCATTGCATGTGTGTTCTTTTCATGAACCATAGCTAGAGTCATTGCATGTCAGTTCTTCTCACAAACCACATAAGGATCCACCAGTGTCATTGCATGTCTGTTCTTTTCATGAACCACACCCAGTGTCATTGCATGTCTATTCCTCTAAACAAACCACACATGGATCCACCAGTGTCATTGCATGTGTGTTCTTTTCATGAACCACATCTAGAGTCATTGCATGTGTGGTCTTCTCACAAACCACATAAGGATACACCAGTGTCATGGCATGCGTGTTCTTCTCATGAACCACAGCCAGTGTCATTGCATGTCTGTTCTTCTCACAAAAAAATAAGGAACCACCAGTGTCATTGGATGTGTGTTCTTTTCATGAACCACACCCCGTGTTATTGGATGTGTGTTCTTCTCATGAACCACACATGAATCCACCAGTGTCATTGCATGTGTGTTCTTTTCATGAACTACACCCAGGGTCATTGCATGTATGTTCTTTCCACAAACCACATATGGATCCACCAGTGTCATTGCATGTATGTTCTTCTCATGAACCACAGCTAGAGTCATTGCATGTCTATTCATCTCACAAACCACATAAGGATCCACCAGTGTCATTGGATGTGTGTTCTTTTCATGAACCACTCCCAGTGTCATTGGATGTGTGTTGTTCTCACAAACCACACCTGCATCCACCAGTGTCATTGCATGTCTGTTCTTTTCATGAACCACAGCAAGAGTCATTGCATGTGTGTTCTTCTCACAAACCACATAAGGATACACCAGTGTCATTGCATGTGTGTTCTTCTCATAAACCACAGCTAGAGTCATTGCATGTCTATTCTTCTCACAAACCACATAAGGATCCACCAGTGTCATTGGATGTGTGTTCTTTTCATGAACCACACACAGTGCCATTGGATGTGTGTTCTTCTCACAAACCACACATGGATCCACCGGTGTCATTGCATGTGGTCATTGCATGTGTGTCCTTCTAAACAAACCAAACATGGATCCACCAGTATCATTGCATGTCTGTTCTTTTCATGAACCACACCCAGTGTCATTGCATGTCTGTTCTTCTCACAAACCACATAGGGATACACCAGTGTCATTGGATGTCTGTTCTGTTCATGAACCACACCTAGTATCATTGGATGTGTGTTCTTCTCACAAACACCACATAAGGATCCACCAATGTCATTGCATGTGTGTTCTTTTCATGAACCATACCTAGAGTCATTGCATGTCTGTTCTTTCCACAAACCACACATGGATCCACCAGTGTCATTAGATGTGTGTTCTTTTCATGAACCACAGCCAGTGTCATTGCATGTCTGTTCTTCTTACAAACCACATAAGGATACACCAGTGTTATTGCATGTGTGTTCTTCTCATGAACCACAGCTAGAGTCATTGCATGTGTGTTCTTCTCACAAACCACATAAGGATCCACCAGTGTCATTGGATGTGTGTTCTTCTCACAAACCACACATGGATCCACCAGTGTCATTGGATGTGTGTTCTTTTCATGGACCACACCGAGTGCCATTGGATGTGTGTTCTTTTCAAGATCCACACCCAGTGTCATTGGATGTGTGATCTGCTCACAAACCACACATGGATCGACTAGTGTCATTGCATGTCTATTTTTTTCATGAACCACACATGGATCTACCTAGTGTGATTGCATGTCTGTTCTTTTCACAAACCACACATGGAGCCACCAGTGTCATTGCATGTGTGTTCTTTTCATGAACCATAGCTAGAGTCATTGCATGTCAGTTCTTCTCACAAACCACATAAGGATCCACCAGTGTCATTGCACGTCTGTTCTTTTCATGAACCACACCCAGTGTCATTGCATGTCTATTCCTCTAAACAAACCACACATGGATCCACCAGTGTCATTGCATGTGTGTTCTTTTCATGAACCACATCTAGAGTCATTGCATGTGTGGTCTTCTCACAAACCACATAAGGATACACCAGTGTCATGGCATGCGTGTTCTTCTCATGAACCATAGCCAGTGTCATTGCATGTCTGTTCTTCTCACAAAAAAATAAGGAACCACCAGTGTCATTGGACGTGTGTTCTTTTCATGAACCACACCCCGTGTTATTGGATGTGTGTTCTTCTCATGAACCACACATGAATCCACCAGTGTCATTGCATGTGTGTTCTTTTCATGAACTACACCCAGGGTCATTGCATGTATGTTCTTTCCACAAACCACATATGGATCCACCAGTGTCATTGCATGTATGTTCTTTTCATGAACCACAACTAGAGTCATTGCATGTGTGTTCTTCTCACAAACCACATAAGCATACACCAGTGTCATTGCAGGTGTGTTCTTCTCATGAACCACAGCTAGAGTCATTGCATGTTTGTTCTTCGCACAAACCACATAAGGATCCACCAGTGTCATTGCATGTGTGTTCTCTTCAAGAACCATACCCAGTGTCATTGGATGTGTGTTCTTCTCACAAACCACACATGGATCCACCAGTATCATTGCATGTCTGTTCTTTTCATTAACCACACCCAGTGGCATTGCATATATATTCCTCTAAACAAACCACACATGGATCCACCAGTGTCATTGCATGTGTGTTCTTCTAAAAAACCACACATGGATCCACCGATATCATTGCATGTCTGTTCTTTTCAGGAATCACACCTAGTGTCATTGCATGTCTGTTCTTCTCACAAACCACAAAGGGATACACTTGTGTCATTGGATGTCTATTCTTTTCATGAACCACATAAGGATCCACTAGTGTCATTGGATGTGTGTTCTTTTCATGAACCACACCCAGTGTCATTGGATGTGTGTTCTTCTCACAAACACCACATAAGGATCCACCAGTGTCATTGCATGTGTGTTCTTTTCATGAACCACACCTAGTGTCATTGGATGTGTGTTCTTCTCACAAACCACACCTGGATCCACCAGTGTCATTGCATGTCGGTTCTTTTCATGAACCACAGCTAGAGTCATTGCATGTCTCTTCTTCTCACAAACCACATACGGATCCACCAATGTCATTGGATGTGTGTTCTCTTCATGAACCACACCCAGTATCATTGGATGTGTGTTCTTCTCACAAACCACACATGGATCCACCAGTGTCATTGCATGTCTGTTCTTTTCATTAACCACAACCAGTGTCATTGCATGTCTATTCCTCTAAACAAACCACACATGGATCCACCAGTGTCATTGGATGTGTGTTCTTTTCATGAACCATAGCTAGAGTCATTGGATGTATGTTCTTTCCGAAAACCACATAAGGATACACCAGTGTCATTGCATGTGTGTTCTTCTCATGAACCACAGCTAGAGTCATTGCATGTCTGTTCTTCTCACAAACCATATAAGGATCCACCAGTATCATTGGATGTGTGTTCTTTTCATGAACCACAACTAGAGTCATTGGATGTCTGTTCTTTCCAAAAACCACATAAGGATACACCAGTGTCATTGCATGTGTGTTCTTCTCATGAACCACAACTAGAGTCATTGCATGTCTGTTCTTCTCACAAACCATATAAGGATCCACCAGTATCATTGGATGTGTGTTCTTTTCATGAACCACACCCAGTGTCATTGGATGCGTGTTCTTCTCACAAACCACACATGGATCCACCAGTCTCATTGGATGTGTGTTCTTTTCATGAACCACACCTAGTGCCATTGGATGTGTGTTCTTTTCATGAACCACACCCAGTGTCAATGGATGTGTGTTCTTCTAACAAACCACACATGGATCCACCAGTGTCATTGCATGTGTGTTCTTTTCATGAACCATAGCTAGAGTCATTGCATGTCAGTTCTTCTCACAAACCAGATAAGGATCCACCAGTGTCATTGCATGTCTGTTATTTTCATTAACTACACCCAGCGTCATTGCATGCATGTTCCTCAAAACAATCCACACATGGATCCACTAGTGTCATTGCATGTGTATTCCTTTCACGAACCACTGCCAGAGTCATTTCATGTGTGTTCTTCTCACAAACCACATAAGGATACACTAGTGTCATTGCATGTGTGTTCTTCTCATGAACCACAGCTAGAGTCATTGCATGTCTATTCATCTCACAAACCACATAAGGATCCACCAGTGTCATTGGATGTGTGTTCTTTTCATGAACCACTCCCAGTGTCATTGGATGTGTGTTGTTCTCACAAACCACACCTGCATCCACCAGTGTCATTGCATGTCTGTTCTTTTCATGAACCACAGCTAGAGTCATTGCATGTGTGTTCTTCTCACAAACCACATAAGGATACACCAGTGTCATTACATGTGTGTTCTTCTCATGAACCACAGCTAGAGTCATTGCATGTCTATTCTTCTCACAAACCAGATAAGGATCCACCAGTGTCATTGCATGTGTGTTCTCTTCAAGAACCACACCCAGTGTCATTGGATGTGTGTTCTTCTCACAAACCACACATGGATCCACCAGTATCATTGCATGTCTGTTCTTTTCATTAACCACACCTAGTGGCATTGCATATCTATTCCTCTAAACAAACCACACATGGATCCACCAGTGTCATTTCATGTGGTCATTGAATGTGTGTTCTTCTAAAAATCCACACATGGATCCACCGATATCATTGTATGTCTGTTCTTTTCAGGAACGACACCTAGTGCCATTGCATGTCTGTTCTTCTCACAAACCACAAAGGGATACACTAGTGTCATTGGATGTCTGTTCTTTTCATGAACCACATAAGGATCCACTAGTGTCATTGGATGTGTGTTCTTTTCATGAACCACCCCCAGTGTCATTGGATGTGTGTTCTTCTCACAAACACCACATAAGGATCCACCAGTGTCATTGCATGGGTGTTCTTTTCATGAACCACACCTAGTGTCATTGGATGTGTGTTCTTCTCACAAACCACACCTGGATCCACCAGTGTCATTGCATGTCGGTTCTTTTCATGAACCACAGCTAGAGTCATTGCATGTCTCTTCTTCTCACAAACCACATACGGATCCACCAATGTCATTGGATGTGTGTTCTCTTCATGAACCACACCCAGTATCATTGGATGTGTGTTCTTCTCACAAACCACACATGGATCCACCAGTGTCATTGCATGTCTGTTCTTTTCATTAACCACAACCAGTGTCATTGCATGTCTATTCCTCTAAACAAACCACACATGGATCCACCAGTGTCATTGGATGTGTGTTCTTTTCATGAACCACAGCTAGAGTCATTGGATGTATGTTCTTTCCGAAAACCACATAAGGATACACCAGTGTCATTGCATGTGTGTTCTTCTCATGAACCACAGCTAGAGTCATTGCATGTCTGTTCTTCTCACAAACCATATAAGGATCCACCAGTATCATTGGATGTGTGTTCTTTTCATGAACCACAACTAGAGTCATTGGATGTCTGTTCTTTCAAAAAACCACATAAGGATACACAAGTGTCATTGCATGTGTGTTCTTCTCATGAACCACAACTAGAGTCATTGCATGTCTGTTCTTCTCACAAACCATATAAGGATCCACCAGTATCATTGGATGTGTGTTCTTTTCATGAACCACACCCAGTGTCATTGGATGCGTGTTCTTCTCACAAACCACACATGGATCCACCAGTCTCATTGGATGTGTGTTCTTTTCATGAACCACACCTAGTGCCATTGGATGTGTGTTCTTTTCATGAACCACACCCAGTGTCATTGGATGTGTGTTCTTCTAACAAACCACACATGGATCCACCAGTGTCATTGTATGTCTATTCTTTTCATGAACCACACATGGATCCACCTAGTGTGATTGCATGTCTGTTATTTTCACATACCACACATGGATCCACCAGTGTCATTGCATGTGTGTTCTTTTCATGAACCATAGCTAGAGTCATTGCATGTCAGTTCTTCTCACAAACCAGATAAGGATCCACCAGTGTCATTGCATGTCTGTTCTTTTCATGAACTACACCCAGCGTCATTGCATGCATGTTCCTCAAAACAATCCACACATGGATCCACTAGTGTCATTGCATGTGTATTCCTTTCACGAACCACTGCTAGAGTCATTTCATGTGTGTTCTTCTCACAAACCACATAAGGATACACTAGTGTCATTGCATGTGTGTTCTTCTCATGAACCACAGCTAGAGTCATTGCATGTCTATTCATCTCACAAACCACATAAGGATCCACCAGTGTCATTGGATGTGTGTTCTTTTCATGAACCACTCCCAGTGTCATTGGATGTGTGTTGTTCTCACAAACCACACCTGCATCCACCAGTGTCATTGCATGTCTGTTCTTTTCATGAACCACAGCTAGAGTCATTGCATGTGTGTTCTTCTCACAAACCACATAAGGATACACCAGTGTCATTACATGTGTGTTCTTCTCATGAACCACAGCTAGAGTCATTGCATGTCTATTCTTCTCACAAACCAGATAAGGATCCACCAGTGTCATTGGATGTTTGTTCTTTTCATGAACCACACAGTGCCATTGGATGTGTGTTCTTCTCACAAACCACACATGGATCCACCGGTGTCATTGCATGTGGTCATTGCATGTGTGTCCTTCTAAACAAACCACACATGGATCCACCAGTATCATTGCATGTCTTTTCTTTTCATGAACCACACCCAGTGGCATTGCATGTCTGTTCTTCTCACAAACCACATAGGGATACACCAGTGTCATTGCATGTCTGTTCTTCTCACAAACCACATAGGGATACATCAGTGTCATTGGATGTCTGTTCTGTTCATGAACCACATAAGGATCCACCAGTGTCATTGGATGTGTGTTCTTTTCATGAACCACACCTAGTATCATTGGATGTGTGTTCTTCTCACAAACACCACATAAGGATCCACCAATGTCATTGCATGTGTGTTCTTTTCATGAACCACAGCTAGAGTCATTGCATGTCTGTTCTTTCCACAAACCACACATGGATCCACCAGTGTCATTAGATGTGTGTTCTTTTCATGAACCACAGCCAGTGTCATTGCATGTCTGTTCTTCTTACAAACCACATAAGGATACACCAGTGTTATTGCATGTGTGTTCTTCTCATGAACCACAGCTAGAGACATTGCATGTGTGTTCTTCTCACAAACCACATAAGGATCCACCAGTGTCATTGGATGTGTGTTCTTCGCACAAACCACACATGGATCCACTAGTGTCATTGGATGTGTGTTCTTTTCATGGACCACACCGAGTGCCATTGGATGTGTGTTCTTTTCAAGATCCACACCCAGTGTCATTGGATGTGTGATCTTCTCACAAACCACACATGGATCGACAAGTGTCATTGCATGTCTATTTTTTTCATGAACCACACATGGATCCACCTAGTGTGATTGCATGTCTGTTCTTTTCACAAACCACACATGGAGCCACCAGTGTCATTGCATGTGTGTTCTTTTCATGAACCATAGCTAGAGTCATTGCATGTCAGTTCTTCTCACAAACCACATAAGGATCCACCAGTGTCATTGCATGTCTGTTCTTTTCATGAACCACACCCAGTGTCATTGCATGTCTATTCCTCTAAACAAACCACACATGGATCCACCAGTGTCATTGCATGTGTGTTCTTTTCATGAACCACATCTAGAGTCATTGCATGTGTGGTCTTCTCACAAACCACATAAGGATACACCAGTGTCATGGCATGCGTGTTCTTCTCATGAACCACAACCAGTGTCATTGCATGTCTGTTCTTCTCACAAAAAAATAAAGAACCACCAGTGTCATTGGATGTGTGTTCTTTTCATGAACCACACCCCGTGTTATTGGATGTGTGTTCTTCTCATGAACCACACATGAATCCACCAGTGTCATTGCATGTGTGTTCTTTTCATGAACTACACCCTGGGTCATTGCATGTATGTTCTTTCCACAAACCACATATGGATCCACCAGTGTCATTGCATGTATGTTCTTTTCATGAACCACAACTAGAGTCATTGCATGTGTGTTCTTCTCACAAACCACATAAGCATACACCAGTGTCATTGCAGGTGTGTTCTTCTCATGAACCACAGCTAGAGTCATTGCATGTTTGTTCTTCTCACAAACCACATAAGGATCCACCAGTGTCATTGCATGTCTGTTATTTTCATTAACCACACCCAGTGGCATTGCATATCTATTCCTCTAAACAAACCACACATGGATCCACCAATGTCATTGCATGTGGTCATTGCATGTGTGTTCTTCTAAAAAACCACACATGGATCCACCGATATCATTGCATGTATGTTCTTTTCAGGAACCACACCTAGTGTCATTGCATGTCTGTTCTTCTCACAAACCACAAAGGGATACACTAGTGTCATTGGATGTCTGTTCTTTTCATGAACCACATAAGGATCCACTAGTGTCATTGGATGTGTGTTCTTTTCATGAACCACACCAAGTGTCATTGGATGTGTGTTCTTCTCACAAACACCACATAAGGATCCAGCAGTGTCATTGCATGTGTGTTATTTTCATGAACCACATCTAGTGTCATTGGATGTGTGTTCTTCTCACAAACCACACATGGATCCACCAGTGTCATTGCATGTATGTTCTTTTCATGAACCACAGCTAGAGTCATTGCATGTGTGTTCTCCTCACAAACCACATAAGGATACACCAGTGTCATTGCTGGTGTGTTCTTCTCATGAACCACAGCTAGAGTCATTGCATGTCTGTTCTTCTCACAAGCCACATAAGGATCCACCAGTGTCATTGGATGTGTGTTCTTTTCATGAACCACACCCAGTTTCATTGGATGTGTGTTCTTGTCACAAACCACACATGGATCCACCAGTGTCATTGCATGTCTGTTCTTTTCATGAACCACACCCAGTGTCATTGCATGTATGTTCCTCTGAACAAACCACACATGGATCCACCAGTGTCATTGCATGTGTGTTCTTCTCATGAACCATAGCTAGAGTCATTGCATGTCTGTTCTTCTCACAAACCACATACGGATCCACCAGTGTCATTGGATGTGTGTTCTTTTCATGAACCACACCCAGTGTCATTGGATGTGTGTTCTTCTCACAAACCACACATGGATCCACCAGTGTCATTGCATGTCTGTTCTTTTCATTAACCACAACCAGTCTCATTGCATGTCTATTCCTCTAAACAAACCACACATGGATCCACCAGTGTCATTGGATGTGTGTTCTTTTCATGAACCACAGCTAGAGTCATTGGATGTCTGTTCTTTCCGAAAACCACATAAGGATACACCAGTGTCATTGCATGTGTGTTCTTCTCATGAACCACAGCTAGAGTCATTGCATGTCTGTTCTTCTCACAAACCATATAAGGATCCACCAGTATCATTGGATGTGTGTTCTTTTCATGAACCACAGCTTGAGTCATTGGATGTCTGTTCTTTCCGAAAACCACATAAGGATACGCCAGTGTCATTGCATGTGTGTTCTTCTCATGAACCACAGCTAGAGTCATTACATGTATGTTCTTCTCACAAACCATATAAGGATTCACCAGTATCATTGGATGTGTGTTCTTTTCATGAACCACACCCAGTGTCATTGGATGCGTGTTCTTCTCACAAACCACACATGGATCCACCAGTGTCATTGGATGTGTGTTCTTTTCATGAACCACACCCAGTGTCATTGGATGTGTGTTCTTCTCACAAATGACACATGGATCCACCAGTGTCATTGTATGTCTGTTCTTTTCATGAACCACACATGGATCCACCTAGTGTGATTGCATGTCTGTTCTTTTCACATACCACACATGGATCCACCAGTGTCATTGCATGTGTGTTCTTTTCATGAACCATAGCTAGAGTCATTGCATGTTAGTTCTTCTCACAAACCACATAAGGATCCACCAGTGTCATTGCATGTCTGTTCTTTTCATGAACTACACCCAGTGTCATTGCATGTATGTTCCTCAAAACAATCCACACATGGATCCACTAGTGTTATTGCATGTGTATTCCTTTCATGAACCACTGCTAGAGTCATTTCATGTGTGTTCTTCTCACAAACCACATAAGGATACACCAGTGTCATGGCATGCGTGTTCTTCTCATGAACCACAGCCAGTGTCATTGCATGTCTGTTCTTCTCACAAAAAAATAAGGAACCACCAGTGTCATAGGATGTGTGTTCTTTTCATGAACCACACCCCGTGTTATTGGATGTGTGTTCTTCTCATGAACCACACATGGATCCACCAGTGTCATTGCATGTGTGTTCTTTTCATGAACTACACCCAGGGTCATTGCATGTATGTTCTTTCCACAAACCACATATGGATCCACCAGTGTTATTGCATGTATGTTCTTTTCGTGAACCACAACTAGAGTCATTGCATGTGTGTTCTTCTCACAAACCACATAAGCATACACCAGTGTCATTGCAGGTGTGTTCTTCTCATGAACCACAGCTAGAGTCATTGCATGTTTGTTCTTCTCACAAACCACATAAGGATCCACCAGTGTCATTGCATGTGTGTTCTCTTCAAGAACCACACCCAGTGTCATTGGATGTGTGTTCTTCTCACAAACCACACATGGATCCACCAGTATCATTGCATGTATGTTCTTTTCATTAACCACACCCAGTGGCATTGCATATCTATTCCTCTAAACAAACCACACATGGATCCACTAGTGTCATTGCATGTGGTCATTGCATGTGTGTTCTTCTAAAAAAGCACACATGGATCCACCGATATCATTGCATGTCTGTTCTTTTCAGGAACCACACCTAGTGTCATTGCATGTCTGTTCTTCTCACAAACCACAAAGGGATACACTAGTGTCATTGGATGTCTGTTCTTTTCATGAACCACATAAGGATCCACTAGTGTCATTGGATGTGTGTTCTTTTCATGAACCACACCAAGTGTCATTGGATGTGTGTTCTTCTCACAAACACCACATAAGGATCCACCAGCGCCATTGCATGTGTGTTCTTTTCATGAACCACACCTAGTGTCATTGGATGTGTGTTCTTCTCACAAACCACACATGGATCCACCAGTGTCATTGCATGTCTGTTCTTTTCATGAACCACAGCTAGAGTCATTGCATGTGTGTTCTTCTCACAAACCACATAAGGATACACCAGTGTCATTGCATGTGTGTTCTTCTCATGAACCACAACTAGAGTCGTTGCATGTTTGTTCTTCTCACAAACCACATAAGGATCCACCAGTGTCATTGCATGTGTGTTCTCTTCAAGAACCACACCCAGTGTCATTGGATGTGTGTTCTTCTCACAAACCAGACATGGATCCACCAGTATCATTGCATGTCTGTTCTTTTCATTAACCACACCCAGTGGCATTGCATATCTATTCCTCTAAACAAACCACACATGGATCCACCAGTGTCATTGCATGTGGTCATTGCATGTGTGTTCTTCTAAAAAACCACACATGGATCCACCGATATCATTGCATGTCTGTTCTTTTCAGGAACCACACCTAGTGTCATTGCATGTCTGTTCTTCTCACAAACCACAAAGGGATACACTAGTGTCATTGGATGTCTATTCTTTTTATGAACCACATAAGGATCCACTAGTGTCATTGGATGTGTGTTCTTTTCATGAACGACACCCAGTGTCATTGGATGTGTGTTCTTCTGACAAACACCACATAAGGATCCACCAGTGTCATTGCATGTGTGTTCTTTTCATGAACCACACCTAGTGTCATTGGATGTGTGTTCTTCTCACAAACCACACATGGATCCACCAGTGTCATTGCATGTCTGTTCTTTTCATGAACCACAGCTAGAGTCATTGCATGTGTGTTCTCCTCACAAACCACATAAGGATACACCAGTGTCATTGGATGTGTGTTCTTTTCATGAACCACACCCAGTTTCATTGGATGTGTGTTCTTCTCACAAACCACACATGGATCCACCAGTGTCATTGCATGTCTGTTCTTTTCATGAACCACACCCCGTGTCATTGCATGTATGTTCCTCTGAACAAACCACACATGGATCCACCAGTGTCATTGCATGTGTGTTCTTCTCATGAACCACAGCTAGAGTCATTGCATGTCTGTTCTTCTCACAAACCACATACGGATCCACCAGTGTCATTGGATGTGTGTTCTTTTCATGAACCACACCCAGTGTCATTGGATGTGTGTTCTTCTCACAAACCACACATGGATCCACCAGTGTCATTGCATGTCTGTTCTTTTCATTAACCACAACCAGTCTCATTGCATGTCTATTCCTCTAAACAAACCACACATGGATCCACCAGTGTCATTGGATGTGTGTTCTTTTCATGAACCACAGCTAGAGTCATTGGATGTCTGTTATTTCCGAAAACCACATAAGGATACACCAGTGTCATTGCATGTGTGTTCTTCTCATGAACCACAGCTAGTGTAACATCCCTAAAAAATCATGTTTCA
Source organism: Avena insularis (assembly GCA_023614405.1). Lineage (NCBI taxonomy): Eukaryota > Viridiplantae > Streptophyta > Magnoliopsida > Poales > Poaceae > Avena > Avena insularis. Next base: position 643,384,526 of record CM042690.1, read on the forward strand.
AAACTCATTCATATCATCTTTGCATCATTCATCCATTTAGGGTTTTTCTCAAAATCATTTAGAAGCACAAACTTTGGCTATGATTTCATGTGGGCAATTTATCTCAATTGGCCTTCACCCTTTGGGATTTGATTGTCCATGATCTTGTTTGCTTGCCTCCATGGTTGGAAAGATTAGGAGTAGCATTTAAACCCAAAATTCCAATTTAGAAATTTTTCTAAAACCTATTCCAAATATTTGCAAACTAGAGCAAATCTCTGTTTACTTTGAAACCCAAGCTTGACCAAGCCTTTGCAAGGTAACCACTTGGTTTATTGACTGTTTTTAAACCCACAGAACCCTGCAAAAATCCCCAAAGAAGTTTGAATTCAAAAGGATTTGAATTCATATCAAATTCTATTCAGAAAATGGAATTAGAAAAAGAAAAGGCTTAAAGAAAGGAAAAAAGGGCTGAATCGCCCAAGCAGCAAATTGAGCCCAGCAAGCCCACCCGGGGATCTCCTTATTCTTCTCTCACGCGCAAGCGCACACGCTGAGCCGCTGACAGGCAGACCCCACCTGCACCTCGCACTCTTCGCTGACGAGCGGGCCCGGTCCACGTCGTCCTCGTCTTCCCCAGACCGCGCCTGCGACCACGTCGCTGCAGCAGTGAAGGCCGGTAATGGCGCGGCGTAAATGGGCATTAAAACTCGAGCGTTTCCTGTCTAGCACCTGGCTATAAGAACCCCCTCTGCCCCGCGATCATTTTCCCCAAACATCTCGCTCACTCCGCCACCAGGCTGCCCTCAATCAGCTTTGCACCGCCGCAGACAGAGCCTCTCCGGCGAGCGATTCCGGTGAGCCTCAAGTTCCCCTCTGCCTATCTTTCTTGCTATCCTGCTCAGTGAATCCTTGCGCATCTCCTGACCTCACTAGTCTGTCCTGTACTGCCCAGGTCGCCGGTTCCACTTGACACCGCGAGCACCGACGGCGACCTCAACTCCGACGAGCTCTAGTGGTAAGAACAGACCGCCCCGCGCCTTCTAGTTCACGCACACGACTCTGCCTTGACCCTGTGAACCTAACCGTGTCATTATCTTGCCTTGGGGTGATTCACAGCGACGTCCACGACGACCACCGCGCAGCGACGCCGCCACGAACTCCGGTGAGCAATCGCAGCCGTGCCCGAGCGCCCCTTGACCAACCGCGAGTACGACGAGCATCGCCGTGACCTCCTGAGCCCGGTGAGCATGCCCTTTTTCCCTCTCGCTTCCTGTAGCGTCGCCTCCGTCATCGACCGATAGCACCGCCGCCGGTAGCCACCGCGCAGCGCCGCCCATCTGTGGCCAGGCAGTAGCAGCCGTTAGATCTGGATCGAACGCCTACGATAGATCACTTAACCCGGCGATGCGCGATCCGAGCCAGATTTTATTTAGATCCTACGGTGGGAGCTCGATCCGGTCTTGAAATGGTGCGGCGAATAAGAACATGACACGTGGCTAGGTTAGATCTGAAAATAGGATTTAAAAACAGATTTTGATCCAGATTTCAAATGCCTATATCTTTTGATTTCCACGTTGATTTTTTACAAACTTTATACCGTTGGATTCAGAAAAACAAGACCTTTCTGCCTATCCAATTTGTTTAGCAAATAGTAACCATTAGATGTGCTTAAATTACAGAGACTTGTTTGAGGCCTTTATAAGTATAGATTTAGTTTAGTATTTTTGTTTAGGGTTAAATTTTGTTTAGTTGGTAAACTAGTGGCTTGCTAAGTTTCTGTATTCATACACTTGCTTGGTTGAGTTTTCAAAAATCATCACTTGGTAGATTCATGCATGCATGCATTCATACTATTTCTTGTTTGTATATATTTGTGTGTAATTGTGTGCTACAACTTTGTGTGTAGATTTTGCTAGTGATTGTGATTGTGACGAGTGCTACTCTCCACACTACCAAGGCAAGTGATATCTTCATGAATATTCCATACCTATATTTTATACTTGCATTAGATATATTTTGTTAGGACTTGCATGCTACTTTTGTCAATTGATGATGGGAAATCCTATTTAGAATGGAATGCTAGAATTGCTAGGAAAATTCCCTAAGGATAAGTTGCCATGCCATGCTTAGCCTAGCTACTAGAAAACAAATTGGTTTATATATATTCATTATGAAAAATTTCTAAGTCTAAGGACTTATGCTTTTGTAAAATAAAACAACTAAGTTAATGAACCACCTGGGTGGAATGGAAGGAATGGCTTATGTTGAGTGGTTCACAAGGCCATGGACTTGGCTTGTGTATCTCACTTGTGGATGGCCACCCAGGAAACAAAGAGATTTGAGATGTCAAATGTTGAGAAGCTTCAAGTGCAACTACTTGGTAATATGGGCTCTGCCATGATCTTAGGATGCTGGAACTTAGTCTCTTGGACAGTGGGTGGTAGATGGGATGATAGGTTGGAGCGCGTCCATTTGACTAAGGAAAGGCTACTGAAGGATCATGTCTTGGGAAACCAAGGCTTGTGGGAAAGTGCACCACCTCTGCAGTGTAAAACCTAAGTACTTAGCCATGTCCCTGATAAAGGACAATTTGAGCATCAAGACATGGAAACTTCAAGAATCTCATCACTCCAATTTCTAAATAAAACTTGTGGGTGAACAAGGGTTAAAAGGATCTTCAGTCATTGATTGGTAGATGCCACAGTGGATCTGAGTCTTTGATTGAGAGATGCCTTGGGAGTTTTGTGCCTTACAAAAACTTAGTGTTTTCAAAAAGTTAAGGAAAAATCTATTTTGAGCAATGCAAGCCTAAGCTCCACCAGCCAAATGCATATAGTATTATAGTCCACTTATATTATACTAAGGTATCACTAGCCAATACTATTCCAAAGTATTGACCCTTGTGCTGTAACTTATGATGTTGCGAGTTACTCGATGATGATTAGGAGTCATGAGTCTACACTCAACATGCTTGCACATGGCACATGAAGATGAAGACTTATGTTTATTTACATATTCCATAAAACTCTTGTATTAGGCCTTTGGCCATGAGTTGTAAAGACTATGTTTTATCTCTGGAATAACTGTAATAAGCGACCTTTGTATCATGTACTTCATCTTAAAGCTGTGGATGCTAGCATTGATCCAGGGACTAGCATTGCAATCACAGGGATCTTTTCCTTTACAAAGGAGGATCTTACAGATGGTATCGAGCACTGTGTTGCCTGTAGGATTATGACCCTAGGATTGGAAACCACTAAGGAAAATTTTAACTTCTTCTACACTTGTCTATTCTTCTCAAACTTTTCTAATCTTCTCATTCTCATCTCTATTTGTAGATGAACTCCGTCAACGAAGCCATGAAGAAAGGACCACTCATGACCATGACCTTGGAGTGTGAGACTGAGTTTCCCAAGATTCTCAAGGACCTCATGGAGACCATGGGAGTACATGGTGCGGCTGTGTACAAGGGCTTTCCAGTGATGGAGGATGGAGTGGAGTATTGGTGGGTGCAACTTCACTTGTACAAGAATAAGGAAGACAACCACAAAGAAAAAGGCTTCTGCATGTACACCAACACTTTTATGCACACCACATTCTTTGAGTCGACAAAGAAGCTTGGAAGACTATCAAGGAACTAAGTTCTAGAGTCAAGTGCAGGATGCTCAACCTCCAAAAAGACTTAGAGAAAGAGAAGGAACATACCCAAGAGTTGGAAGTCACCAACCAATCCTTAAGAGGAGATATTATAGACTTAGTGATAGAAGCATGTGAACAAGATAGGGTGATTGCCACTAGGAACATTGTGTTAGCCACGGATCCAATGAGATAGGATTGTAAGCGCGCCGTTAGTTGGACCACCATCTATCACCTTATTTTCCAAATGATACCTTAAATAAGTTTGAACCTTGGTTGATGTGTTGGATTCTTGTATGCATGACTTGTATGATCTTTGTGTGTTCCAAGAATGTGTTTGAATGTTGACTTGGTTATCTTAAATTGTGTTGTTCTAACTTTTTCAATCTTATAAATAGATGCCTATTGCCATCAAGACCTTGTTGAGGAGTTCAGGCTACCGTTTTGGTCCTCGTGTCGTAGAGCTTACTACTTTACTCGATCTCCCTCTTCCTATCATTACGGTGCACCCACTCACCAAGTTTGAGAGGAAGGACCTTTGGCTTCAAGGTGAACCAGCGGGGCCGCCAAATGAGCCTACTACGGAGGCCATCGTCTTCAAGCTTATGCGATGGCGGGGAGAGAGGCATGGAGGTTGTCATGCAGGATCGATAGGGCGGTTAGGCCGTCACTCCCGACAGGTTAGAGGCACTCACTTCCACGCTTCGGGCGTGATGACGGAGAGTCCATCGACTTTGAGGGCGACTCGAGGTCACAGAGCGATACGCTGTACCTCCAGGACTTAGAGACTCTTATTAGGCACGTGGATACCGATAGGACCAACGTCATGCTTAGTAATGGCGAGCTCAGTGCAGCTTGCGAGAAGGACAAGCTCTTCAAGGCCGGGGCAGAGATAGTCAAGGAGATGGAGGCAAAGTTGAGACCCAAGACCGTAAGTTCAAGAGTCAAGAGAAGCGTGTCGGATAGGAACAAGAGGATTCGTGATATGACCGAGGAACTGGTCAAGGACTTGAGTTAGAGCGGCGGCAGACGGTGATTGAGGCGTTCCCGAAGAGGGCTCTCAAGGCCAAGATCGACTCTTTGACCACTACCATCGAGGAGAACAAGACCGCAATGGAAGCAGGTCTTACCTTTGTCGAGGAGGAGATTGATCTTGACAGTAGATTTGACTACTCAGTTATCTTTATTTACCGCACTTGTTATTTGTAAACTTAATGTTTGGACCATCTGACATGTGGATGGCTTGCCACTTGTGTGTATTTGCTTTGAGACTTTTTGATATCTTGTTGTTGAGCTTTATCTTTGTGTTGCTTGCTATGTGTTTGTTTGTGTGATGTATTGTGCATAAATCATGTAAGGGTAGCTCATTCTTATCTCTATATGAATAAACCACAGATGCCTCCCCGTCGCGCAAACACCAACCCCAACCCCAACATTACCGAATGCAACAAATGATGAATCGCAAACCACGGCTTATGCAAATGATGACGGACGTTCATCGAACCAGAACAACAACAACAACCCCAACAACAACAACAACAATAACAACAACCCTCCGGTTTGATATGCTCACCAGATTACTGCGTCACGAGGCCGGCTAAGTTTTTAGGAACGACCGATCCCATGGTGGCCAATGATTGGCTACGTTACGTGAACAAGGACTTAGTGACCGTGGGATGCACGGATGCTGAAAAGGTCGGGTTCGCGGCACATCATTGGAAGGACCAGCCGCGACATGGTGGGACAATTTCAGTTACCACACCTATTGATGAGGTGACTTGGGCTATATTTGAAGATGGTTTCGTACTACTCATATCTCACCGGTATGATGAGCACGAAAAGAAGAATTTCACAACTGAAGCAACGCCACCACAGGCGTGGCTGAATACATCGAAGAGTTCAACAATCATGGCGCTATGCACTGGATGAGGTTGACCGATGCCAAAAGGAAGGAGAAGTTTCTAGAAGGCTTGAATGATGAGCTAAATCTGCGGTATGCATGGCGTATGTTCCAACTTATCGGTCATTTGTGTGACAAGGCTGTTATTGTGGAGAATAAAATGAAGCAAGTCGAGAGTAGGAAGAGGAAACACTCCGACAAGCACAGCTCGGGATCGTCTCATAAGCGATCTCACTATGATGATAGTGTCAGCTCAGGATCCCACAAGCATGAGAAGTTTAACAAGCACCACAACCTGGCGTCATGACAACAAGCATCATCGGTCATGACAATGATAAGTACAAGAACCACAAGAGTGGACATAAGAGCCACCATAGTGGAGGTGGAAGAGGAAGTAGAAGCCCGCATAAGACGGACCTCAGCCAGGTCGAATGCTACAAATGCAAGAAGCTGGGGCATTATGCTAATAAGTGCCCTGAAAAGAAAGTTGAAGGACCTAACAAGCCCAATCCTTTTCAGAAAGGACAAGTTAACCACATCAATGTGGAGGAGGTCTATGAAGAGCACGATCTTTGTTGGGTAAGTTCAGACTCAATTCCATCTCAGCATTTGTACTCTTTGATTCTGGTGCATCCCAGTCATTCATATCAAATGCATTTGTTGATAGATTCGGGTTTGGATCTGAAAAGATTGGGTGTCCGATAAAAGTTAGCTCTCCAGGAGGAGATATGATAGTGTGTCTTGGATGGGATCTAGTCATAGAGATCGGAAAACATAAGTTTCCAGTAAACCTAATAATCCTAAATTCCCAAGGATTGGATGTAATTTTGGGAATGGATTGGATGGCTAAATATGAGGGAGTACTAGATTGTGCAAATCGTACAATTTCACTCACAACCCCTGAAGGTAAGAGGATAATATTTAAGTCCAATTTTAAATCTAAAGGAAGTAAGCTGAATTCTCTTAAGGGGGTTAGCATGGACACGGTGCCAATTGTGTGTGAGTATCCGGATGTGTTTCCAGAAGAGTTACCAGGAATGCCACCAGATAGAGATGTGGAGTTTATAATAGATTTGGTACCAGGTTCTGGACCAAGAGCTAAGAGGCCTTATAAAATGTCAGTTGACGAACTTAAGGAACTCAAGAAACAACTTGGAGAAAAATTGCAGAAAGGATTTATCCAGCCAAGTTCTTCATCTTGGGGAGCTCCAGTTTTGTTCGTAGAAAAGAGAGACAGAACTCAAAGATTATGCATAGATTACCGTTCTCTCAACGAGGTAACCATCAAGAACAAATATCCTTTGCCAAGAATAAATGACTTGTTTGATCAGCTAGAAGGAGCTTGTGTGTTCTCGAAGATTGATCTTCGGTCAGGCTATTTTCAACTCAAGATAAGAGAGCAAGACATACCTAAAACAGCATTCATCACAAGGTATGGATTGTATGAGTACACTGTGATGCCTTTTGGTTTAACCAACGCTCCAGCATACTTCATGAATATGATGAACAAAGTGTTCATGGAATTTCTCGACAAGTTCGTTGTAGTTTTCATCGATGACATCTTAGTCTACTCCAAGAGCAAGCAAGAGCATGAAAGACATCTACGCTTGATACTTGAGAAACTAAGGGAACATAAGCTTTATGCCAAATTCAGCAAGTGTGAGTTTTGGTTAGAGGAAGTTGGATTTCTTGGTCACGTTATGACAAAGGATGGTGTCTGATTGACCTGCTAAAGTTTCAGCTGTGACAGAATGGGAATCTCCTAAGAATGTAAAAGAGGTTCGTAGTTTTCTTGGTTTAGCAGGTTACTACAGAAGGTTCATTGAAAATTTTTCTAAGGTTGCTAAACCAATGACGGAATTGTTAAAGAAAGAAAAGAAATTTGCTTGGTCTGAAGGGTGTGAACTCAGCTTTCAAGAATTAAAGAAGAGACTCGTGTCGGCACCAGTACTGTGCCTACCAGATTTGGAAAAGGATTTCCAAGTGTATTGTGATGCTTCGCATCAAGGATTAGTCTTGTACTTATGCAAAGGCGTAAGAGTAGTGGCTTATGCTTTGAGACAACTCAAAACTCATGAAGTAAATTATCCTACTCATGATTTAGAGTTAGCATTTGTCCATGCACTCAAAACATGGAGACATTACCTTTTGGGAAAACGATGTGAAGTATTCATCGATCATAAGAGTTTGAAGTATATCTTCACCCAGAAGGAAATCAATATGAGACAAAGGAGATGGCTAGAACTTATCAAGGATTACGACTTGAGTTTGCAATACCACCCCGGTAAAGCAAATGTAGTAGCAGATGCTCTAAGTCGTAAAGCGTTTGTAAATGGTCTTACCAAAGGTGAATTGCCAGATGATTTGTGTAAGCAATTCAAGGAACTCAGGTTGGAGATTGTGCCAGAAGGACATCTCATGTCTTTGGATGTTCAACCCACTATGTTGGATAAGATTAAAGAAGCCCAAAAGACGGATAAAGAAATCGAAGAGATTAAGGAAAGGATTAGCCAAGGGAAAGCTGAAAGTTTCCATATGGACGAACAAGGTACTTTATGGCACGGGAAACGTATTTGTGTACCACAAGATCCGGAATTGCGGAAACTGATTCTACAAGAAGCCCATAACTCTCCATATTCTATTCACCCGGGAAACACCAAAATGTACATGGATATGAAAGAAAGATTTTGCTGGAACAATCTTAAAAGGGACATCGCCGAACACATTGCTTTGTGTGATGTGTGTAGTAGAGTGAAAGCGGAGCATCAGAAACCAGCAGGATTGCTTCAACCAATGCCTATTCCTGAGTGGAAGTGGGAAAATATTGGTATGGATTTTATTACCGGATTACCAAGGACCAGGTCAGGGTATGATTCCATATGGGTAGTAGTGGATCGCCTAACTAAAGTGGCTCATTTTATACCCGTAAAGACAACTTATACTAGTGCCAAGTTAGCCAAAATCTACATGAGCAAAATTGTATGCCTTCACGGTGTACCTAAGAGTATTGTGTCTGATAGAGGAACTCAGTTCACTTCTCACTTTTGGAGACAACTTCATGAATCTTTAGGGACGAGATTGGAATTCACCTTTTCATCCTGGCTGATGGACAAACAGAAAGGACTAATCAAATTCTTGAAGACATGTTGAGGGCATGTGCCCTAGACTATGGAGCAAGTTGGGATGAAAGTCTGCCTTACGCAGAGTTCTCTTACAACAACAGTCACCAATCTTGCATTGGGATGGCACCATTCGAGTTTCTATACGGAAGAAAGTGTACCACCCCATTGCTATGGAATGGAGTGGGAGAAAGAAGTTTGTTTGGACCAGATCTTATCAAAGACGTCGAAGAAAAGGTCAAATTGGTTAGAGACAGATTGAAGATAGCACAGTCTCGACAGAAAAGCTACATGAGATGTTAGCGTGAAATCACCTACGAAGTTGGGGATAAAGCTTATCTTAGAGTATCACCACTTCGTGGAGTGAAAAGATTTGGAGTCAAAGGAAAGTTGGCACCAAGATATGTTGGACCATTTAACATTCTAAGTCACAAGGGAGAAGTTGCATATGAAATTGAATTACTAGCATCTCTATCAGCAGTCCATAATGTTTTTCATGTAAGCCAACTTAAGAAATGTCACCCAGAAATGGAAGAAACATCTTTGAAGGATACCATACCTTTGGAGGAAGTTCAACTAGAAAGTGATCTCACCTATGAAGAAAAGCCTGTCAAGATTCTTGAGACCACAGAAAGAGTCACAAGAACAAAGACTATCAAGTTTTGCAAAGTACAATGGAATCATCATTCCGAAGAAGAAGCAACATGGGAAAGAGAAGATGATCTTCGGAAAGATCACCCACACCTATTTGCTAGCCAATCCGAATCTCGAGGGCGAGATTCATCTTAAGGGGGTTAGATTGTAACATCCCTAAAAATCATGTTTCAAAACTCATTCATATCATCTTTGCATCATTCATCCATTTAGGGTTTTTCTCAAAATCATTTAGAAGCACAAACTTTGGCTATGATTTCATGTGGGCAATTTATCTCAATTGGCCTTCACCCTTTGGGATTTGATTGTCCATGATCTTGTTTGCTTGCCTCCATGGTTGGAAAGATTAGGAGTAGCATTTAAACCCAAAATTCCAATTTAGAAATTTTTCTAAACCCTATTCCAAATATTTGCAAACTAGAGCAAATCTCTGTTTACTTTGAAACCCAAGCTTGACCAAGCCTTTGCAAGGTAACCACTTGGTTTATTGACTGTTTTTGAACCCACAGAACCCTGCAAAAATCCCCAAAGAAGTTTGAATTCAAAAGGATTTGAATTCATATCAAATTCTATTCAGAAAATGGAATTAGAAAAAGAAAAGGCTTAAAGAAAGGAAAAGGGCCGAGCGGCCAGAATCTGGCCCAGCAGCAAATTGAGCCCAGCAAGCCCACCCGGGGATCTCCTTATTCTTCTCTCACGCGCAAACGCACGCGCTGAGCCGCTGACAGGCAGACCCCACCTGCACTCCACACACCTTGCTGACGAGCGGGCCCGGTCCACGTCGTCCTCGTCTTCCCCAGACCGCGCCTGCGACCACGTCGCTGCAGCAGTGAAGGCCGGTAATGGCGCGGCGTAAATGGGCATTAAAACTCGAGCGTTTCCTGTCTAGCACCTGGCTATAAGAACCCCCTCTGCCCCGCGATCATTTTCCCCAAACATCTCGCTCACTCCGCCACCAGGCTGCCCTCAATCAGCTTTGCACCGCGCGACGAGCCTCTCCGGCGAAGCGATTCCGTGAGCCTCAAGTTCCCCTCGCCTATCTTTCTTGCTATCACCTTTCGGTGAATCCTTGCGCATCTCCTGACCTCACTAGTCTGTCCTGTACTGCCCAGGTCGCCGGTTCCACTTAACACCGCGAGCACCGACGGCGACCTCAACTCCGACGAGCTCTAGTGGTAAGAACAGACCGCCCCGCGCCTTCTAGTTCACGCACACGACTCTGCCTTGACCCTGTGAACCTAACCGTGTCATTATCTTGCCTTGGGTTGATTCACAGCGACGTCCACGACGACCACCAGACGCACCCGACGCCGCCACGAACTCCGGTGAGCAATCGCAGCGTGCGGCGCCCTTGACCAACCGCGATGACGAGCATCGCCGTGACCTCCTGAGCCCGGTGAGCATGCCCTTTTTCCCTCTCGCTTCCTGTAGCGTCGCCTCCGTCATCGACCGATAGCACCGCCACGGTATCGCAGGCCGCCCATCTGTGTGGCGAGCGATGCCGTTAGATCTGGATCGAACGCTACGATGAGATCACTTAACTTGCCGATGCAGCGAGCCGCCAGATTTCATTTAGATCCTACGGCTGTGGAGCTCTATCCAGTGCGAAACGGTACAGGCGAATAAGAACATGACGCGTGGCTAGGTTAGATCTGAAAATAGGATTTAAAAACAGATTTTGATCCAGATTTCAAATGCCTATATCTTTTGATTTCCACGTTGGATTTTTACAAACTTTATACCGTTGGATTCAGAAAAACAAGACCTTTCTGCCTATCCAATTTGTTTAGCAAATAGTAACCATTAGATGTGCTTAAATTACAGAGACTTGTTTGAGGCCTTTATAAGTATAGATTTAGTTTAGTATTTTTGTTTAGGGTTAAATTTTGTTTAGTTGGTAAACTAGTGGCTTGCTAAGTTTCTGTATTCATACACTTGCTTGGTTGAGTTTTCAAAAATCATCACTTGGTAGATTCATGCATGCATGCATTCATACTATTTCTTGTTTGTATATATTTGTGTGTAATTGTGTGCTACAACTTTGTGTGTAGATTTTGCTAGTGATTGTGATTGTGACGAGTGCTACTCTCCACACTACCAAGGCAAGTGATATCTTCATGAATATTCCATACCTATATTTTATACTTGCATTAGATATATTTTGTTAGGACTTGCATGCTACTTTTGTCAATTGATGATGGGAAATCCTATTTAGAATGGAATGCTAGAATTGCTAGGAAAATTCCCTAAGGATAAGTTGCCATGCCATGCTTAGCCTAGCTACTAGAAAACAAGGGTGGTTTATATATATTCATTATGAAAAATTTCTAAGTCTAAGGACTTATGCTTTTGTAAAATAAAACAACTAAGTTAATGAACCACCTGGGTGGAATGGAAGGAATGGCTTATGTTGAGTGGTTCACAAGGCCATGGACTTGGCTTGTGTATCTCACTTGTGGATGGCCACCCAGGAAACAAAGAGATTTGAGATGTCAAATGTTGAGAAGCTTCAAGTGCAACCACTTGGTAATATGGGCTCTGCCATGATCTTAGGATGCTGGAACTTAGTCTCTTGGACAGTGGGTGGTAGATGGGATGATAGGTTGGAGCACGTCCATTTGACTAAGGAAAGGCTACTGAAGGATCATGTCTTGGGAAACCAAGGCTTGTGGGGAAAGTGCACCACCTCTGCAGAGTGTAAAACCTAAGTACTTAGCCATGTCCCTGGTAAAGGACAATTTGAGCATCAAGACATGGAAACTTCAAGAATCTCATCACTCCAATTTCTAAATAAAACTTGTGGGTGAACAAGGGTTAAAAGGATCTTCAGTCATTGATTGGTAGATGCCCTGAGTGGATCTGGAGTCTTTGATTGATAGATGCCTTGGGAGTTTTGTGCCTTACAAAAACTTAGTGTTTTCAAAAAGTTAAGGAAAAATCTATTTTGAGCAATGCAAGCCTAAGCTCCACCAGCCAAATGCATATAGTATTATAGTCCACTTATATTATACTAAGGTATCACTTGCCAATACTATTCCAAAGTATTGACCCTTGTGGCTGTAACTTATGATGTTGCAGGTTACTCTGATGATGATTAGGAGTCATGAGTCTACACTCAACATGCTTGCCTGTGGCACATGAAGATGAAGACTTATGTTTATTTACATATTCCATAAAACTCTTGTATTAGGCCTTTGGCCATGAGTTGTAAAAGACTATGTTTTATCTCTGGAATAACTGTAATAAACGACCTTTGTATCTGTGTACTTCATCTTAAACTGTGGATGCTAGCATTGATCCAGGGACTAGCATTGCAATCACAGGGATCTTTTCCTTTACAAAGGAGGGATCTTACAGCTAGAGTCATTGCATGTCTGTTCTTCTCACAAACCATATAAGGATCCACCAGTATCATTGGATGTGTGTTCTTTTCATGAACCACAGCTTGAGTCATTGGATGTCTGTTCTTTCCGAAAACCACATAAGGATACACTAGTGTCATTGCATGTGTGTTCTTCTCATGAACCACAGCTAGAGTCATTACATGTCTGTTCTTCTCACAAACCATATAAGGATTCACCAGTATCATTGGATGTGTGTTCTTTTCATGAACCACACCCAGTGTTATTGGATGCGTGTTCTTCTCACAAACCACACATGGATCCACCAGTGTCATTGGATGTGTGTTCTTTTCATGAACCACACCCAGTGTCATTGGATGTGTGTTCTTCTCACAAACGACACATGGATCCACCAGTGTCATTGTATGTCTGTTCTTTTCATGAACCACACATGGATCCACCTAGTGTGATTGCATGTCTGTTCTTTTCACATACCACACATGGGTCCACCAGTGTCATTGCATGTGTGTTCTTTTCATGAACCATAGCTAGAGTCATTGCATGTCAGTTCTTCTCACAAACCACATAAGGATCCACCAGTGTCATTGCATGTCTGTTCTTTTCATGAACTACACCCAGTGTCATTGCATGTATGTTCCTCAAAACAATCCACACATGGATCCACTAGTGTTATTACATGTGTATTCCTTTCATGAACCACTGCTAGAGTCATTTCATGTGTGTTCTTCTCACAAACCACATAAGGTGTCATGGCATGCGTGTTCTTCTCATGAACCACAGCCAGTGTCATTGCATGTCTATGCTTCTCACAAAAAAATAAGGAACCACCAGTGTCATAGGATGTGTGTTCTTTTCATGAACCACACCCCGTGTTATTGGATGTGTGTTCTTCTCATGAACCACACATGGATCCACCAGTGTCATTGCATGTGTGTTCTTTTCATGAACTACACCCAGGGTCATTGCATGTATGTTCTTTCCACAAACCACATATGGATCCACCAGTGTCATTGCATGTATGTTCTTTTCGTGAACCACAACTAGAGTCATTGCATGTGTGTTCTTCTCACAAACCACATAAGAATACACCAGTGTCATTGCAGGTGTGTTCTTCTCATGAACCACAGCTAGAGTCATTGCATGTTTGTTCTTCTCACAAACCACATAAGGATCCACCAGTGTCATTGCATGTGTGTTCTCTTCAAGAACCACACCCAGTGTCATTGGATGTGTGTTCTTCTCACAAACCACACATGGATCCACCAGTATCATTGCATGTCTGTTCTTTTCATTAACCACACCCAGTGGCATTGCATATCTATTCCTCTAAACAAACCACACATGGATCCACTAGTGTCATTGCATGTGGTCATTGCATGTGTGTTCTTCTAAAAAAGCACACATGGATCCACCGATATCATTGCATGTCTGTTCTTTTCAGGAACCACACCTAGTGTCATTGCATGTCTGTTCTTCTCACAAACCACAAAGGGATACACTAGTGTCATTGGATGTCTGTTCTTTTCATGAACCACATAAGGATCCACTAGTGTCATTGGATGTGTGTTCTTTTCATGAACCACACCAAGTGTCATTGGATGTGTGTTCTTCTCACAAACACCACATAAGGATCCACCAGCGCCATTGCATGTGTGTTCTTTTCATGAACCACACCCAGTGTCATTGGATGTGTGTTCTTCTCACAAACGACACATGGATCCACCAGTGTCATTGTATGTCTGTTCTTTTCATGAACCACACATGGATCCACCTAGTGTGATTGCATGTCTGTTCTTTTCACATACCACACATGGGTCCACCAGTGTCATTGCATGTGTGTTCTTTTCATGAACCATAGCTAGAGTCATTGCATGTCAGTTCTTCTCACAAACCACATAAGGATCCACCAGTGTCATTGCATGTCTGTTCTTTTCATGAACTACACCCAGTGTCATTGCATGTATGTTCCTCAAAACAATCCACACATGGATCCACTAGTGTTATTGCATGTGTATTCCTTTCATGAACCACTGCTAGAGTCATTTCATGTGTGTTCTTCTCACAAACCACATAAGGATACACCAGTGTCATGGCATGCGTGTTCTTCTCATGAACCACAGCCAGTGTCATTGCATGTCTATGCTTCTCACAAAAAAATAAGGAACCACCAGTGTCATAGGATGTGTGTTCTTTTCATGAACCACACCCCGTGTTATTGGATGTGTGTTCTTCTCATGAACCACACATGGATCCACCAGTGTCATTGCATGTGTGTTCTTTTCATGAACTACACCCAGGGTCATTGCATGTATGTTCTTTCCACAAACCACATATGGATCCACCAGTGTCATTGCATGTATGTTCTTTTCGTGAACCACAACTAGAGTCATTGCATGTGTGTTCTTCTCACAAACCACATAAGAATACACCAGTGTCATTGTAGGTGTGTTCTTCTCATGAACCACAGCTAGAGTCATTGCATGTTTGTTCTTCTCACAAACCACATAAGGATCCACCAGTGTCATTGCATGTGTGTTCTCTTCAAGAACCACACCCAGTGTCATTGGATGTGTGTTCTTCTCACAAACCACACATGGATCCACCAGTATCATTGCATGTCTGTTCTTTTCATTAACCACACCCAGTGGCATTGCATATCTATTCCTCTAAACAAACCACACATGGATCCACTAGTGTCATTGCATGTGGTCATTGCATGTGTGTTCTTCTAAAAAAGCACACATGGATCCACCGATATCATTGCATGTCTGTTCTTTTCAGGAACCACACCTAGTGTCATTGCATGTCTGTTCTTCTCACAAACCACAAAGGGATACACTAGTGTCATTGGATGTCTGTTCTTTTCATGAACCACATAAGGATCCACTAGTGTCATTGGATGTGTGTTCTTTTCATGAACCACACCAAGTGTCATTGGATGTGTGTTCTTCTCACAAACACCACATAAGGATCCACCAGAGCCATTGCATGGGTGTTCTTTTCATGAACAACACCCAGTGTCATTGGATGTATGTTCTTCTCACAAACCACATGGATCCACAGTGTCATTGTATGTCTGTTCTTTTCATGAACCACATGGATCCACCTAGTGTGATTGCATGTCTGTTCTTTTCACATACCACACATGGGTCCACCAGTGTCATTGCATGTGTGTTCTTTTCATGAACCATAGCTAGAGTCATTGCATGTCAGTTCTTCTCACAAACCACATAAGGATCCACCAGTGTCATTGCATGTCTGTTCTTTTCATGAACTACACCCAGTGTCATTGCATGTATGTTCCTCAAAACAATCCACACATGGATCCACTAGTGTTATTGCATGTGTATTCCTTTCATGAACCACTGCTAGAGTCATTTCATGTGTGTTCTTCTCACAAACCACATAAGGATACACCAGTGTCATGGCATGCGTGTTCTTCTCATGAACCACAGCCAGTGTCATTGCATGTCTATGCTTCTCACAAAAAAATAAGGAACCACCAGTGTCATAGGATGTGTGTTCTTTTCATGAACCACACCCCGTGTTATTGGATGTGTGTTCTTCTCATGAACCACACATGGATCCACCAGTGTCATTGCATGTGTGTTCTTTTCATGAACTACACCCAGGGTCATTGCATGTATGTTCTTTCCACAAACCACATATGGATCCACCAGTGTCATTGCATGTATGTTCTTTTCGTGAACCACAACTAGAGTCATTGCATGTGTGTTCTTCTCACAAACCACATAAGAATACACCAGTGTCATTGTAGGTGTGTTCTTCTCATGAACCACAGCTAGAGTCATTGCATGTTTGTTCTTCTCACAAACCACATAAGGATCCACCAGTGTCATTGCATGTGTGTTCTCTTCAAGAACCACACCCAGTGTCATTGGATGTGTGTTCTTCTCACAAACCACACATGGATCCACCAGTATCATTGCATGTCTGTTCTTTTCATTAACCACACCCAGTGGCATTGCATATCTATTCCTCTAAACAAACCACACATGGATCCACTAGTGTCATTGCATGTGGTCATTGCATGTGTGTTCTTCTAAAAAAGCACACATGGATCCACCGATATCATTGCATGTCTGTTCTTTTCAGGAACCACACCTAGTGTCATTGCATGTCTGTTCTTCTCACAAACCACAAAGGGATACACTAGTGTCATTGGATGTCTGTTCTTTTCATGAACCACATAAGGATCCACTAGTGTCATTGGATGTGTGTTCTTTTCATGAACCACACCAAGTGTCATTGGATGTGTGTTCTTCTCACAAACACCACATAAGGATCCACCAGCGCCATTGCATGTGTGTTCTTTTCATGAACCACACCTAGTGTCATTGGATGTGTGTTCTTCTCACAAACCACACATGGATCCACCAGTGTCATTGCATGTCTGTTCTTTTCATGAACCACAGCTAGAGTCATTGCATGTGTGTTCTTCTCACAAACCACATAAGGATACACCAGTGTCATTGCATGTGTGTTCTTCTCATGAACCACAGCTAGAGTCATTGCATGTTTGTTCTTCTCACAAACCACATAAGGATCCACCAGTGTCATTGCATGTGTGTTCTCTTCAAGAACCACACCCAGTGTCATTGGATGTGTGTTCTTCTCACAAACCACACATGGATCCACCAGTATCATTGCATGTCTGTTCTTTTCATTAACCACACCCAGTGGCATTGCATATCTATTCCTCTAAACAAACCACACATGGATCCACCAGTGTCATTGCATGTGGTCATTGCATGTGTGTTCTTCTAAAAAAGCACACATGGATCCACCGATATCATTGCATGTCTGTTCTTTTCAGGAACCACACCTAGTGTCATTGCATGTCTGTTCTTCTCACAAACCACAAAGGGATACACTAGTGTCATTGGATGTCTGTTCTTTTCATGAACCACATAAGGATCCACTAGTGTCATTGGATGTGTGTTCTTTTCATGAACCACACCCAATGTCATTGGATGTGTGTTCTTCTCACAAAAACCACATAAGGATCCACCAGTGTCATTGCATGTGTGTTCTTTTCATGAACCACACCTAGTGTCATTGGATGTGTGTTCTTCTCACAAACCACACATGGATCCACCAGTGTCATTGCATGTTTGTTCTTTTCATGAACCACAGCTAGAGTCATTGCATGTGTGTTCTTCTCACAAACCACATAAGGATACACCAGTGTCATTGCATGTGTGTTCTTCTCATGAACCACAGCTAGAGTCATTGCATGTCTGTTCTTCTCACAAGCCACATAAGGATCCACCAGTGTCATTGGATGTGTGTTCTTTCATGAACCACACCCAGTGTCATTTGATGTGTGTTCTTCTCACAAACCACACATGGATCCACCAGTGTCATTGCATGTCTGTTCTTTTCATGAACCACACCCAGTGTCATTGCATGTATGTTCCTCTGAACAAACCACACATGGATCCACCAGTGTCATTGCATGTGTGTTCTTCTCATGAACCACAACTAGAGTCATTGCATGTCTGTTCTTCTCACAAACCACATACGGATCCACCAGTGTCATTGGATGTGTGTTCTTCTCACAAACCACACATGGATCCACCAGTGTCATTGCATGTCTGTTCTTTTCATTAACCACAACCAGTCTCATTGCATGTCTATTCCTCTAAACAAACCACACATGGATCCACCAGTGTCATTGGATGTGTTTTCTTTTCATGAACCACAGCTAGAGTCATTGGATGTTTGTTCTTTCCGAAAACCACATAAGGATACACCAGTGTCATTGCATGTGTGTTCTTCTCATGAACCACAGCTAGAGTCATTGCATGTCTGTTCTTCTCACAAACCATATAAGGATCGACCAGTATCATTGGATGTGTGTTCTTTTCATGAACCACAGCTTGAGTCATTGGATGTCTGTTCTTTCCGAAAACCACATAAGGATACACCAGTGTCATTGCATGTGTGTTCTTCTCATGAACCACAGCTAGAGTCATTACATGTCTGTTCTTCTCACAAACCATATAAGGATTCACCAGTATCATTGGATGTGTGTTCTTTTCATGAACCACACCAAGTGTCATTAGATGCGTGTTCTTCTCACAAACCACACATGGATCCACCAGTGTCATTGGATGTGTGTTCTTTTCATGAACCACACCCAGTGTCATTGGATGTGTGTTCTTCTCACAAACGACACATGGATCCACCAGTGTCATTGTATGTCTGTTCTTTTCATGAACCACACATGGATCCACCTAGTGTGATTGCATGTCTGTTCTTTTCACATACCACACATGGATCCACCAGTGTCATTGCATGTTTGTTCTTTTCATGAACCATAGCTAGAGTCATTGCATGTCAGTTCTTCTCACAAACCACATAAGGATCCACCAGTGTCATTGCATGTCCGTTCTTTTCATGAACTACACCTAGTGTCATTGCATGTATGTTCCTCAAAACAATCCACACATGGATCCACTAGTGTCATTGCATGTGTATTCCTTTCATGAACCACTGCTAGAGTCATTTCATGTGTGTTCTTCTCACAAACCACATAAGGATACACTAGTGTCATTGCATGTGTGTTCTTCTCATGAACCACAACTAGAGTCATTGCATGTCTATTCTTCTCACAAACCACAAAGGGATACACTAGTGTCATTGGATGTCTGTTCTTTTCATGAACCACATAAGGATCCACTAGTGTCATTGGATGTGTGTTCTTTTCATGAACCACACCCAGTGTCATTGGATGTGTGTTCTTCTCACAAAAACCACATAAGGATCCACCAGTGTCATTGCATGTGTGTTCTTTTCATGAACCACACCTAGTGTCATTGGATGTGTGTTCTTCTCACAAACCACACATGGATCCACCAGTGTCATTGCATGTCTGTTCTTTTCATGAACCACATCTAGAGTCATTGCATGTGTGTTCTTCTCACAAACCACATAAGGATACACGGTGTCATTGCATGTGTGTTCTTCTCATGAACCACAGCTAGAGTCATTGCATGTTCTTCTCACAAGCCACATAAGGATCCACCAGTGTCATTGGATGTGTGTTCTTTCATGAACCACACCCAGTGTCATTTGATGTGTGTTCTTCTCACAAACCACACATGGATCCACCAGTGTCATTGCATGTCTGTTCTTTTCATGAACCACACCCAGTGTCATTGCATGTATGTTCCTCTGAACAAACCACACATGGATCCACCAGTGTCATTGCATGTGTGTTCTTCTCATGAACCACAACTAGAGTCATTGCATGTCTGTTCTTCTCACAAACCACATACGGATCCACCAGTGTCATTGGATGTGTGTTCTTCTCACAAACCACACATGGATCCACCAGTGTCATTGCATGTCATTCTTTTCATTAACCACAACCAGTCTCATTGCATGTCTATTCCTCTAAACAAACCACACATGGATCCACCAGTGTCATTGGATGTGTTTTCTTTTCATGAACCACAGCTAGAGTCATTGGATGTTTGTTCTTTCCGAAAACCACATAAGGATACACCAGTGTCATTGCATGTGTGTTCTTCTCATGAACCACAGCTAGAGTCATTGCATGTCTGTTCTTCTCACAAACCATATAAGGATCCACCAGTATCATTGGATGTGTGTTCTTTTCATGAACCACAGCTTGAGTCATTGGATGTCTGTTCTTTCCGAAAACCACATAAGGATACACCAGTGTCATTGCATGTGTGTTCTTCTCATGAACCAGCTAGAGTCATTACATGTCTGTTCTTCTCACAAACCATATAAGGATTCACCAGTATCATTGGATGTGTGTTCTTTTCATGAACCACACCAAGTGTCATTAGGTGCGTGTTCTTCTCACAAACCACACATGGATCCACCAGTGTCATTGGATGTGTGTTCTTTTCATGAACCACACCCAGTGTCATTGGATGTGTGTTCTTCTCACAAACGACACATGGATCCACCAGTGTCATTGTATGTCTGTTCTTTTCATGAACCACACATGGATCCACCTAGTGTGATTGCATGTCTGTTCTTTTCACATACCACACATGGATCCACCAGTGTCATTGCATGTTTGTTCTTTTCATGAACCATAGCTAGAGTCATTGCATGTCAGTTCTTCTCACAAACCACATAAGGATCCACCAGTGTCATTGCATGTCCGTTCTTTTCATGAACTACACCTAGTGTCATTGCATGTATGTTCCTCAAAACAATCCACACATGGATCCACTAGTGTCATTGCATGTGTATTCCTTTCATGAACCACTGCTAGAGTCATTTCATGTGTGTTCTTCTCACAAACCACATAAGGATACACTAGTGTCATTGCATGTGTGTTCTTCTCATGAACCACAACTAGAGTCATTGCATGTCTATTCTTCTCACAAACCACAAAGGGATACACTAGTGTCATTGGATGTCTGTTCTTTTCATGAACCACATAAGGATCCACTAGTGTCATTGGATGTGTGTTCTTTTCATGAACCACACCCAGTGTCATTGGATGTGTGTTCTTCTCACAAACCACATAAGGATCCACCAGTGTCATTGCATGTGTGTTCTTTTCATGAACCACACCTAGTGTCATTGGATGTGTGTTCTTCTCACAAACCACACATGGATCCACCAGTGTCATTGCATGTCTGTTCTTTTCATGAACCACAGCTAGAGTCATTGCATGTGTGTTCTTCTCACAAACCACATAAGGATACACCAGTGTCATTGCATGTGTGTTCTTCTCATGAACCACAGCTAGAGTCATTGCATGTCTGTTCTTCTCACAAGCCACATAAGGATCCACCAGTGTCATTGGATGTGTGTTCTTTCATGAACCACACCCAGTGTCATTTGATGTGTGTTCTTCTCACAAACCACACATGGATCCACCAGTGTCATTGCATGTCTGTTCTTTTCATGAACCACAGTGTCATTGGATGTGTGTTCCTGAACAAACCACACATGGATCCACCAGTGTCATTGCATGTGTGTTCTTCTCATGAACCACAACTAGAGTCATTGCATGTCTGTTCTTCTCACAAACCACATACGGATCCACCAGTGTCATTGGATGTGTGTTCTTCTCACAAACCACACATGGATCCACCAGTGTCATTGCATGTCTGTTCTTTTCATTAACCACAACCAGTCTCATTGCATGTCTATTCCTCTAAACAAACCACACATGGATCCACCAGTGTCATTGGATGTGTTTTCTTTTCATGAACCACAGCTAGAGTCATTGGATGTTTGTTCTTTCCGAAAACCACATAAGGATACACAAGTGTCATTGCATGTGTGTTCTTCTGATGTACCACAGCTAGAGTCATTGCATGTCCGTTCTTCTCACAAACCATATAAGGATCCACCAAGATCATTGGATGTGTGTTCTTTTCATGAACCACAGCTTGAGTCATTGGATGTCTGTTCTTTCCGAAAACCACATAAGGATACACCAGTGTCATTGCATGTGTGTTCTTCTCATGAACCACAGCTAGAGTCATTACATGTCTGTTCTTCTCACAAACCATATAAGGATTCACCAGTATCATTGGATGTGTGTTCTTTTCATGAACCACACCAAGTGTCATTAGATGCGTGTTCTTCTCACAAACCACACATGGATCCACCAGTGTCATTGGATGTGTGTTCTTTTCATGAACCACACCCAGTGTCATTGGATGTGTGTTCTTCTCACAAACGACACATGGATCCACCAGTGTCATTGTATGTCTGTTCTTTTCATGAACCACACATGGATCCACCTAGTGTGATTGCATGTCTGTTCTTTTCACATACCACACATGGATCCACCAGTGTCATTGCATGTTTGTTCTTTTCATGAACCATAGCTAGAGTCATTGCATGTCAGTTCTTCTCACAAACCACATAAGGATCCACCAGTGTCATTGCATGTCCGTTCTTTTCATGAACTACACCTAGTGTCATTGCATGTATGTTCCTCAAAACAATCCACACATGGATCCACTAGTGTCATTGCATGTGTATTCCTTTCATGAACCACTGCTAGAGTCATTTCATGTGTGTTCTTCTCACAAACCACATAAGGATACACTAGTGTCATTGCATGTGTGTTCTTCTCATGAACCACAACTAGAGTCATTGCATGTCTATTCTTCTCACAAACCACATAAGGATCCACATTTGTCATTGGATGTGTGTTCTTTTCATGAACCACTCCTGGTGTCATTGGATGTGTGTTCTTCTCAGAAACCACACCTGGATCCACCAGTGTCATTGCATGTTTGTTCTTTTCATGAACCACAGCTAGAGTCATTGCACGTGTGTTCTTATCACAAACCACATAAGGATACACCAGTTTCATTGCATGTGTGTTCTTTTCATGAACCACAGCTAGAATCATTGCATGTCTGTTCTTCTCACAAGCCACATAAGGATCCACCAGTGTCATTGGATGTGTGTTCTTTCATGAACCACACCCAGTGTCATTTGATGTGTGTTCTTCTCACAAACCACACATGGATCCACCAGTGTCATTGCATGTCTGTTCTTTTCATGAACCACACCCAGTGTCATTGCATGTATGTTCCTCTGAACAAACCACACATGGATCCACCAGTGTCATTGCATGTGTGTTCTTCTCATGAACCACAGCTAGAGTCATTGCATGTCTGTTCTTCTCACAAACCACATACGGATCCACCAGTGTCATTGGATGTGTGTTCTTCTCACAAACCACACATGGATCCACCAGTGTCATTGCATGTCTGTTCTTTTCATTAACCACAACCAGTCTCATTGCATGTCTATTCCTCTAAACAAACCACACATGGATCCACCAGTGTCATTGGATGTGTTTTCTTTTCATGAACCACAGCTAGAGTCATTGGATGTTTGTTCTTTCCGAAAACCACATAAGGATACACCAGTGTCATTGCATGTGTGTTCTTCTCATGAACCACAGCTAGAGTCATTGCATGTCTGTTCTTCTCACAAACCATATAAGGATCCACCAGTATCATTGGATGTGTGTTCTTTTCATGAACCACAGCTTGAGTCATTGGATGTCTGTTCTTTCCGAAAACCACATAAGGATACACCAGTGTCATTGCATTTGTGTTCTTCTCATGAACCACAGCTAGAGTCATTACATGTCTGTTCTTCTCACAAACCATATAAGGATTCACCAGTATCATTGGATGTGTGTTCTTTTCATGAACCACACCCAGTGTCATTGGATGCGTGTTCTTCTCACAAACCACACATGGATCCACCAGTGTCATTGGATGTGTGTTCTTTTCATGAACCACACCCAGTGTCATTAGATGCGTGTTCTTCTCACAAACCACACATGGATCCACCAGTGTCATTGGATGTGTGTTCTTTTCATGAACCACACCCAGTGTCATTGGATGTGTGTTCTTCTCACAAACGACACATGGATCCACCAGTGTCATTGTATGTCTGTTCTTTTCATGAACCACACATGGATCCACCTAGTGTGATTGCATGTCTGTTCTTTTCACATACCACACATGGATCCACCAGTGTCATTGCATGTTTGTTCTTTTCATGAACCATAGCTAGAGTCATTGCATGTCAGTTCTTCTCACAAACCACATAAGGATCCACCAGTGTCATTGCATGTCCGTTCTTTTCATGAACTACACCCAGTGTCATTGCATGTATGTTCCTCAAAACAATCCACACATGGATCCACTAGTGTCATTGCATGTGTATTCCTTTCATGAACCACTGCTAGAGTCATTTCATGTGTGTTCTTCTCACAAACCACATAAGGATACACTAGTGTCATTGCATGTGTGTTATTCTCATGAACCACAGCTAGAGTCATTGCATGTCTATTCTTCTCACAAACCACATAAGGATCCACATTTGTCATTGGATGTGTGTTCTTTTCATGAACCACTCCTAGTGTCATTGGATGTGTGTTCTTCTCACAAACCACACCTGGATCCACCAGTGTCATTGCATGTTTGTTCTTTTCATGAACCACAGCTAGAGTCATTGCACGTGTGTTCTTCTCACAAACCACATAAGGATACACCAGTTTCATTGCATGTGTGTTCTTTTCATGAACCACAGCTAGAGTCATTGCATGTCTGTTCTTCTCACAAACCACATAAGGATCCACCAGTGTCATTGGATGTGTGTTCTTTTCATGAACCACACCCAGTGCCATTGGATGTGTGTTCTTCTCACAAACCACACATGGATGCACCAGTGTCATTGCATGTGGTCATTGCATGTGTGTTCTTCTAAACAAACCACACATGGATCCACCAGTATCATTGCATGTCTGTTCTTTTCATGAACCACACCCAGTGTGATTGAATGTATGTTCTTCTCACAAACCACATAGGGATACACCAGTGTCATTGCATGTCTGTTCTTCTCACAATACACATGTGGATACACCAGTGTCATTGGATGTCTGTTCTGTTCATGAACCACATAAGGATCCACCAGTGTCATTGCAAGTGTGTTCTTTTCATGAACCACACCCAGTGTCATTGGATGTGTGTTCTTCTCACAAACACCACATAAGGATCCACCAATGTCATTGCATGTGTGTTCTTTTCATGAACCACAACTAGAGTCATTGCATGTGTTCTTCTTACAAACCACATAAGTATACACCAGTGTTATTGCATGTGTGTTCTGCTCATGAAAAACAGCTAGAGTCATTGCATGTGTGTTCTTCTCACAAACCACATAAGGATCCACCAGTGTCATTGGATGTGTGTTCTTTTCATGAACCACACCCAGTGTCATTGGATGTGTCTTCTTCTCACAAAGCACACATGGATCCACCAGTGTCATTGGATGTGTGTTCTTTTCATGGAGCACACCCAGTGCCATTGGATGTGTGTTCTTTTCATGAACCACACCCAGTGTCATTGGATGTGTGTTCTTCTCAGAAACCACACATGGATCCACTAGTGTCATTGCATGTCTGTTCTTTTCATGAACCACACATGGATCGACCTATTGTCATTGTATGTCTGTTCTTTTCACAAACCACACATGGAGCCACCAGTGTCATTGCATGTGTGTTCTTCTCATGAACCATAGCTAGAGTCATTACATGTCAGTTCTTCTCACAAACCACACAAGGTTCGACCAGTGTCATTGCATGTCTGTTCTTTTCATGAACCACACCCAGTGTCATTGCATGTTTATTCCTCTAAACAAACCACACATGGATCCACCAGTGTCATTGCATGTGTGTTCTTTTCATGAACTACACCCAGGGTCATTGCATGTATGTTCTTTCCACAAACCACATATGGATCCACCAGTGTCATTGCATGTATGTTCTTTTCATGATCCACAGCTAGAGTCATTGCATGTGTGTTCTTCTCACAAACCACATAAGGATACACCAGTGACATTGCATGTGTGTTCTTCTCATGAACCACAACTAGGGTCATTGCATGTTTGTTCTTCTCACAAACCACATAAGGATCCACCAGTGTCATTGCATGTGTGTTCTTTTCATGAACCACACCCAGTGTCATTGGATGTGTGTTCTTCTCACAAACCACACATGGATCCACCAGTATCATTGCATGTCTGTTCTCTTCATTAACCACACCCAGTGTCATTGCATGTCTATTCCTCTAAACAAACCACACATGGATCCACCAGTGTCATTGCATGTGGTCATTGCATGTGTGTTCTTCTAAACAAACCACACATGGATCCACCAGTATCATTGCATGTCTGTTCTTTTCATGAACCACACCCAGTGTCATTGCATGTCTGTTCTTCTCACAAACCACATAGGGATACACCAGTGTCATTGCATGTCTATTCTTCTCACAAACCACATAGGGATACACCAGTGTCATTGGATGTCTGTTTTGTTCATGAACCGCATAAGGATCCACCAGTGTCATTGGATGTGTGTTCTTTTCATGAACCACACCCAGTGTCATTGGATGTGTGTTCTTCTCACAAACACCACATAAGGAACCACCAATGTCATTGCATGTGTGTTGTTTTCATGAACCACAACTAGAGTCATTGCATGTCTGTTCTTTCCACAAACCACACATGGATCCACCAGTGTCATTGGATGTGTGTTCTTTTCATGAACCACAGCCAGTGTCATTGCATGTCTGTTCTTCTTACAAACCACATAAGGATACACCAGTGTTATTGCATGTGTGTTCTTCTCATGAACCACAGCTAGAGTCATTGCATGTGTGTTCTTCTCACAAACCACATAAGGATCCACCAGTGTCATTGTATGTGTGTTCTTTTCATGAACCACACCCAGTGTCATTGGATGTGTGTTCTTCTCACAAACCACACATGGATCCACCAGTGTCATTGGATGTGTGTTCTTTTCATGGACCACACCCAGTGCCATTGGATGTGTGTTCTTTTCATGAACCACACCCAGTGTCATTGGATGTGTGTTCTTCTCACAAACCACACATGGATCCACTAGTGTCATTGCATGTATGTTCTTTTCATGAACCACACATGGATCCACCTAGTGTGATTGCATGTCTGTTCTTTTCACAAACCACACATGGAGCCACCAGTGTCATTGCATGTGTGTTCTTTTCGTGAACCATAGCTAGAGTCATTGCATGTCAGTTCTTCTCACAAACCACATAAGGCTCCACCAGTGTCATTGCATGTCTGTTATTTTAATGAACCACACCCAGTATCATTGCATGTCTATTCCTCTAAACAAACCACACATGGATCCACCAGTGTCATTGCATGTGTGTTCTTTTCATGAACCACAGCTAGAGTCATTGCATGTGTGGTCTTCTCACAAACCACATAAGGATACACCAGTGTCATGGCATGCGTGTTCTTCTGATGAACCACAGCCAGTGTCATTGCATGTCTGTTCTTCTCATAAAAAAATAAGGAACCACCAGTGTCATTGGATGTGTGTTCTTTTCATGAACCACACCCAGTGTCATTGGATGTGTGTTCTTCTCATGAACCACACATGGATCCACCAGTGTCATTGCATGTGTGTTCTTTTCATGAACTATACCCAGGGTCATTGCATGTATGTTCTTTCCACAAACCACATATGGATCCACCAGTGTCATTGCATGTATGTTCTTTTCATGATCCACAGCTAGAGTCATTGCATGTGTGTTCTTCTCACAAACCACATAAGGATACACCAGTGTCAATGCATGTGTGTTCTTCTCATGAACCACAGCTAGAGTCATTGCATGTTTGTTCTTCTCACAAACCACATAAGGATCCACCAGTGTCATTGCATGAGTGTTCTTTTCATGAACCACACCCAGTGTCATTGGATGTGTGTTCTTCTCACAAACCACACATGGATCCACCAGTGTCATTGCATGCCTGTTATTTGCATTAACCACACCCAGTGTCATTGCATGTCTATTCCTCTAAACAAACCACACATGGATCCACCAATGTCATTGCATGTGGTCATGGCATGTGTGTTCTTCTAAAAAACCACACATGCATCCACCGATATCATTGCATGTCTGTTCTTTTCATGAACCACACCCAGTGTCATTGCATGTCTGTTCTTCTCACAAACCACAAAGGGATACACTAGTGTCATTGGATGTCTATTCTTTTCATGAACCACATAAGGATCCACCAGTGTCATTGGACGTGTGTTCTTTTCATGAACCACACCCAGTGTCATTGGATGTGTGTTCTTCTCACAAACACCACATAAGGATCCACCAGTGTCATTGCATGTGTGTTCTTTTCATGAACCACACCCAGTGTCATTGCATGTGTGTTCTTCTCACAAACCACACATGGATCCACCGGTGTCATTGCATGTCTGTTCTTTTCATGAACCACAGCTAGAGTCATTGCATGTGTGTTCTTCTCACAAACCACATAAGGATACACCAGTGTCATTGCATGTCTGTTCTTCTCATGAACCAAGGCTAGAGTCATTGCATGTCTGTTCATCTCACAAACCACATAAGGATCCACAAGTGTCATTGGATGTGTGTTCTTTTCATGAACCACACCGAGTGTCATTGGATGTGTGTTCTTCTCACAAACCACACATGGATCCACCAGTGTCATTGCATGTTTGTTCTTTTCATGAACCATAGCTAGAGTCATTGCATGTCAGTTCTTCTCACAAACCACATAAGGATCCACCAGTGTCATTGCATGTCCGTTCTTTTCATGAACTACACCCAGTGTCATTGCATGTATGTTCCTCAAAACAATCCACACATGGATCCACTAGTGTCATTGCATGTGTATTCCTTTCATGAACCACTGCTAGAGTCATTTCATGTGTGTTCTTCTCACAAACCACATAAGGATACACTAGTGTCATTGCATGTGTGTTATTCTCATGAACCACAGCTAGAGTCATTGCATGTCTATTCTTCTCACAAACCACATAAGGATCCACATTTGTCATTGGATGTGTGTTCTTTTCATGAACCACTCCTAGTGTCATTGGATGTGTGTTCTTCTCACAAACCACACCTGGATCCACCAGTGTCATTGCATGTTTGTTCTTTTCATGAACCACAGCTAGAGTCATTGCACGTGTGTTCTTCTCACAAACCACATAAGGATACACCAGTTTCATTGAATGTGTGTTCTTTTCATGAACCACAGCTAGAGTCATTGCATGTCTGTTCTTCTCACAAACCACATAAGGATCCACCAGTGTCATTGGATGTGTGTTCTTTTCATGAACCACACCCAGTGCCATTGGATGTGTGTTCTTCTCACAAACCACACATGGATGCACCAGTGTCATTGCATGTGGTCATTGCATGTGTGTTCTTCTAAACAAACCACACATGGATCCACCAGTATCATTGCATGTCTGTTCTTTTCATGAACCACACCCAGTGTGATTGAATGTATGTTCTTCTCACAAACCACATAGGGATACACCAGTGTCATTGCATGTCTGTTCTTCTCACAATACACATGTGGATACACCAGTGTCATTGGATGTCTGTTCTGTTCATGAACCACATAAGGATCCACCAGTGTCATTGCAAGTGTGTTCTTTTCATGAACCACACCCAGTGTCATTGGATGTGTGTTCTTCTCACAAACACCACATAAGGATCCACCAATGTCATTGCATGTGTGTTCTTTTCATGAACCACAACTAGAGTCATTGCATGTCTGTTCTTCTTACAAACCACATAAGTATACACCAGTGTTATTGCATGTGTGTTCTGCTCATGAAAAACAGCTAGAGTCATTGCATGTGTGTTCTTCTCACAAACCACATAAGGATCCACCAGTGTCATTGGATGTGTGTTCTTTTCATGAACCACACCCAGTGTCATTGGATGTGTCTTCTTCTCACAAAGCACACATGGATCCACCAGTGTCATTGGATGTGTGTTCTTTTCATGGAGCACACCCAGTGCCATTGGATGTGTGTTCTTTTCATGAACCACACCCAGTGTCATTGGATGTGTGTTCTTCTCAGAAACCACACATGGATCCACTAGTGTCATTGCATGTCTGTTCTTTTCATGAACCACACATGGATCGACCTATTGTCATTGTATGTCTGTTCTTTTCACAAACCACACATGGAGCCACCAGTGTCATTGCATGTGTGTTCTTCTCATGAACCATAGCTAGAGTCATTACATGTCAGTTCTTCTCACAAACCACAAGGTTCACCGGTGTCATTGCATGTCTGTTCTTTTCCTGAACCACACCCAGGGTCATTGCATGTTTATTCCTCTAAACAAACCACACATGGATCCACCAGTGTCATTGCATGTGTGTTCTTTTCATGAACTACACCCAGGGTCATTGCATGTATGTTCTTTCCACAAACCACATATGGATCCACCAGTGTCATTGCATGTATGTTCTTTTCATGATCCACAGCTAGAGTCATTGCATGTGTGTTCTTCTCACAAACCACATAAGGATACACCAGTGACATTGCATGTGTGTTCTTCTCATGAACCACAACTAGGGTCATTGCATGTTTGTTCTTCTCACAAACCACATAAG
This sequence comes from Avena insularis, assembly GCA_023614405.1. Taxonomy (NCBI): domain Eukaryota; kingdom Viridiplantae; phylum Streptophyta; class Magnoliopsida; order Poales; family Poaceae; genus Avena; species Avena insularis. The sequence goes on from CM042690.1 coordinate 643,415,185, forward strand.
GATCCACCAGTGTCATTGCATGTGTGTTCTTTTCATGAACCACACCCAGTGTCATTGGATGTGTGTTCTTCTCACAAACCACACATGGATCCACCAGTATCATTGCATGTCTGTTCTCTTCATTAACCACACCCAGTGTCATTGCATGTCTATTCCTCTAAACAAACCACACATGGATCCACCAGTGTCATTGCATGTGGTCATTGCATGTGTGTTCTTCTAAACAAACCACACATGGATCCACCAGTATCATTGCATGTCTGTTCTTTTCATGAACCACACCCAGTGTCATTGCATGTCTGTTCTTCTCACAAACCACATAGGGATACACCAGTGTCATTGCATGTCTATTCTTCTCACAAACCACATAGGGATACACCAGTGTCATTGGATGTCTTTTTTGTTCATGAACCACATAAGGATCCACCAGTGTCATTGGATGTGTGTTCTTTTCATGAACCACACCCAGTGTCATTGGATGTGTGTTCTTCTCACAAACACCACATAAGGAACCACCAATGTCATTGCATGTGTGTTGTTTTCATGAACCACAACTAGAGTCATTGCATGTCTGTTCTTTCCACAAACCACACATGGATCCACCAGTGTCATTGGATGTGTGTTCTTTTCATGAACCACAGCCAGTGTCATTGCATGTCTGTTCTTCTTACAAACCACATAAGGATACACCAGTGTTATTGCATGTGTGTTCTTCTCATGAACCACAGCTAGAGTCATTGCATGTGTGTTCTTCTCACAAACCACATAAGGATCCACCAGTGCCATTGTATGTGTGTTCTTTTCATGAACCACACCCAGTGTCATTGGATGTGTGTTCTTCTCACAAACCACACATGGATCCACCAGTGTCATTGGATGTGTGTTCTTTTCATGGACCACACCCAGTGCCATTGGATGTGTGTTCTTTTCATGAACCACACCCAGTGTCATTGGATGTGTGTTCTTCTCACAAACCACACATGGATCCACTAGTGTCATTGCATGTATGTTCTTTTCATGAACCACACATGGATCCACCTAGTGTGATTGCATGTCTGTTCTTTTCACAAACCACACATGGAGCCACCAGTGTCATTGCATGTGTGTTCTTTTCGTGAACCATAGCTAGAGTCATTGCATGTCAGTTCTTCTCACAAACCACATAAGGCTCCACCAGTGTCATTGCATGTCTGTTATTTTAATGAACCACACCCAGTATCATTGCATGTCTATTCCTCTAAACAAACCACACATGGATCCACCAGTGTCATTGCATGTGTGTTCTTTTCATGAACCACAGCTAGAGTCATTGCATGTGTGGTCTTCTCACAAACCACATAAGGATACACCAGTGTCATGGCATGCGTGTTCTTCTGATGAACCACAGCCAGTGTCATTGCATGTCTGTTCTTCTCATAAAAAAATAAGGAACCACCAGTGTCATTGGATGTGTGTTCTTTTCATGAACCACACCCAGTGTCATTGGATGTGTGTTCTTCTCATGAACCACACATGGATCCACCTGTCATTGCATGTGTGTTCTTTTCATGAACTATACCCGGTCATTGCATGTATGTTCTTTCCACAAACCACATATGGATCCACCAGTGTCATTGCATGTATGTTCTTTTCATGATCCACAGCTAGAGTCATTGCATGTGTGTTCTTCTCACAAACCACATAAGGATACACCAGTGTCAATGCATGTGTGTTCTTCTCATGAACCACAGCTAGAGTCATTGCATGTTTGTTCTTCTCACAAACCACATAAGGATCCACCAGTGTCATTGCATGAGTGTTCTTTTCATGAACCACACCCAGTGTCATTGGATGTGTTCTTCTCACAAACCACACATGGATCCACCAGTGTCATTGCATGCCTGTTATTTGCATTAACCACACCCAGTGTCATTGCATGTCTATTCCTCTAAACAAACCACACATGGATCCACCAATGTCATTGCATGTGGTCATGGCATGTGTGTTCTTCTAAAAAACCACACATGCATCCACCGATATCATTGCATGTCTGTTCTTTTCATGAACCACACCCAGTGTCATTGCATGTCTGTTCTTCTCACAAACCACAAAGGGATACACTAGTGTCATTGGATGTCTATTCTTTTCATGAACCACATAAGGATCCACCAGTGTCATTGGACGTGTGTTCTTTTCATGAACCACACCCAGTGTCATTGGATGTGTGTTCTTCTCACAAACACCACATAAGGATCCACCAGTGTCATTGCATGTGTGTTCTTTTCATGAACCACACCCAGTGTCATTGCATGTGTGTTCTTCTCACAAACCACACATGGATCCACCGGTGTCATTGCATGTCTGTTCTTTTCATGAACCACAGCTAGAGTCATTGCATGTGTGTTCTTCTCACAAACCACATAAGGATACACCAGTGTCATTGCACATCTGTTCTTCTCATGAACCAAGGCTAGAGTCATTGCATGTCTGTTCTTCTCACAAACCACATAAGGATCCACAAGTGTCATTGGATGTGTGTTCTTTTCATGAACCACACCGAGTGTCATTGGATGTGTGTTCTTCTCACAAACCACACATGGATCCACCAGTGTCATTGCATGTTTGTTCTTTTCATGAACCACAGCCAGTGTCATTGCATGTATGTTCCTTTGAACAAACCACACATGGATCCACCATTGTCATTGCATGTGTGTTCTTCTCATGAACCACAGCTAGAGTCACTGCATGTCTCTTCTTCTCACAAACCACATAAGGATTCACCAGTGTCATTGGATGTGTGTTCTTTTTATGAACCACACCCAGTGTCATTGGATGTGTGTTCTTCTGACAAACACCACATAAGGATCCACCAGTGTCATTGCATGTGTGTTCTTTTCATGAACCACAGCTAGAGTCATTGTATGTCTGTTCTTTCCACAAACCACACATGGATCCACCAGTGTCATTGGATGTGTGTTCTTTTCATGAACCACAACTAGTGTCATTGGATGTGTGTTCTTCTCACAAACCACACATGGATCCACCAGTGTCATTGCATGTCTGTTCTTTTCATGAACCACAGCTAGAGTCATTGCATGTGTGTTCTTCTCACAAACCATATAAGGATACACCAGTGTCATTGCATGTGTGTTCTTCTCATGAACCACATCTAGAGTCATTGCATGTCTGTTCTTCTCACAAGCCACATAAGGATCCACCAGTGTCATTGGATGTGTGTTCTTTTCATGAACCACACCCAGTGTCATTTGATGTGTGTTCTTCTCACAAACCACACATGGATCCACCAGTGTCATTGCATGTCTGTTCTTTTCATGAACCACACCCAGTGTCATTGCATGTATGTTCCTCTGAACAAACCACACATGGATCCACCAGTGTCATTGCATGTGTGTTCTTCTCATGAACCACAGCTAGAGTCATTGCATGTCTGTTCTTCTCACAAACCACATACGGATCCACCAGTGTCATTGGATGTGTGTTCTTTTCATGAACCACACCCAGTGTCATTGGATGTGTGTTCTTCTCACAAACCACACATGGATCCACCAGTGTCATTGCATGTCTGTTCTTTTCATTAACCACAACCAGTTTCATTGCATGTCTATTCCCCTAAACAAACCACACATGGATCCACCAGTGTCATTGGATGTGTGTTCTTTTCATGAACCATAGCTAGAGTCATTGGATGTTTGTTCTTTCCGAAAACCACATAAGGATACACCAGTGTCATTGCATGTGGGTTCTTCTCATGAACCACAGCTAGAGTCATTGCATGTCTGTTCTTCTCACAAACCATATAAGGATCCACCAGTATCATTGGATCTGTGTTCTTTTCATGAACCACAGCTTGAGTCATTGGATGTCTGTTCTTTCCGAAAACCACATAAGGATACACCAGTGTCATTGCATGTGTGTTCTTCTCATGAACCACAGCTAGAGTCATTACATGTCTGTTCTTCTCACAAACCATATAAGGATTCACCAGTATCATTGGATGTGTTTTCTTTTCATGAACCACACCCAGTGTCATTGGATGCGTGTTCTTCTCACAAACCACACATGGATCCACCAGTGTCATTGGATGTGTGTTCTTTTCATGAACCACACCCAGTGTCATTGGATGTGTGTTCTTCTCACAAACGACACATGGATCCACCAGTGTCATTGTATGTCTTTTCTTTTCATGAACCACACATGGATCCACCTAGTGTGATTGCATGTCTGTTCTTTTCACATACCACACATGGATCCACCAGTGTCATTGCATGTTTGTTCTTTTCATGAACCATAGCTAGAGTCATTGCATGTCAGGTCTTCTCACAAACCACATAAGGATCCACCAGTGTCATTGCATGTCCGTTCTTTTCATGAACTACACCCAGTGTCATTGCATGTATGTTCCTCAAAACAATCCACACATGGATCCACTAGTGTCATTGCAGGTGTATTCCTTTCATGAACCACTGCTAGAGTCATTTCATGTGTGTTCTTCTCACAAACCACATAAGGATACACTAGTGTCATTGCATGTGTGTTCTTCTCATGAACCACAGCTAGAGTCATTGCATGTCTATTCTTATCACAAACCACATAAGGATCCACATTTGTCATTGGATGTGTGTTCTTTTCATGAACTACTCCTAGTGTCATTGGATGTGTGTTCTTCTCACAAACCACACCTGGATCCACCAGTGTAATTGCATGTTTGTTCTTTTCATGAACCACAGCTAGACTCATTGCACGTGTGTTCTTCTCACAAAACACATAAGGATACACTAGTTTCATTGCATGTGTGTTCTTTTCATGAACCACAGCTAGAGTCATTGCATGTCTGTTCTTCTCACAAACCACATAAGGATCCACCAGTGTCATTGGATGTGTGTTCTTTTCATGAACCACACCCAGTGCCATTGGATGTGTGTTCTTCTCACAAACCACACATGGATCCACCAGTGTCATTGCATGTGGTCATTGCATGTGTGTTCTTCTAAACAAACCACACATGGATCCACCAGTATCATTGCATGTCTGTTCTTTTCATGAACCACACCCAGTGTGATTGCATGTATGTTCTTCTCACAAACCACATAGGGATACACCAGTGTCGTTGCATGTCTGTTCTTCTCACAAACCACATGTGGATACACCAGTGTGATTGGATGTATGTTCTGTTCATGAACCACATAAGGATCCACCAGTGTCATTGGAAGTGTGTTCTTTTCATGAACCACACCCAGTATCATTGGATGTGTGTTCTTCTCACAAACACAACATAAGGATCAACCAATGTCATTGCATGTGTGTTCTTTTCATGAACCACAACTAGAGTCATTGCATGTCTGTTCTTCTTACAAACCACATAAGGATACACCAGTGTTATTGCATGTGTGTTCTGCTCATGAACCACAGCTAGAGTCATTGCATGTGTGTTCTTCTCACAAACCACATAAGGATCCACCAGTGTCATTGGATGTGTGTTCTTTTCATGAACCACACCCAGTGTCATTGGATGTGTGTTCTTCTCACAAAGCACACATGGATCCACCAGTGTCATTGGATGTGTGTTCTTTTCATGGACCACACCCAGTGGCATTGGATGTGTGTTCTTTTCATGAACCACACCCAGTGTCATTGGATGTGTGTTCTTCTCAGAAACCACACATGGATCCACTAGTGTCATTGCATGCATGTTCTTTTCATGAACCACACATGGATCGACCTTGTGTGATTGTATGTCTGTTCTTTTCACAAACCACACATGGAGCCACCAGTGTCATTGCATGTGTGTTCTTTTCATGAACCATAGCTAGAGTCATTACATGTCAGTTCTTCTCACAAACCACACAAGGTTCGACCAGTGTCATTGCATGTCTGTTCTTTTCATGAACCACACCCAGTGTCATTGCATGTTTATTCCTCTAAACAAACCACACATGGATCCACCAGTGTCATTGCATGTGTGTTTTTCATGAACCACAGCTAGAGTCATTGCATGTGTGGTCTTCTCACAAACCACATAAGGATACACCAGTGTCATGGCATGCCTGTTCTTCTCATGAACCACAGCCAGTGTCATTGCATGTCTGTTCTTCTCATAAAAAAATAAGGAACCACCAGTGTCATTGGATGTGTGTTCTTTTCATGAACCACACCCAGTGTCATTGGATGTGTGTTCTTCTCATGAACCACACATGGATCCACCAGTGTAATTGCATGTGTGTTCTTTTCATGAACTACACCTAGGGTCATTGCATGTATGTTCTTTCCACAAACCACATATGGATCCACAAGTGTCATTGCATGTTTGTTCTTTTCATGATCCACAGCTAGAGTCATTGCATGTGTGTTCTTCTCACAAACCACATAAGGATACACCAGTGACATTGCATGTGTGTTCTTCTCATGAACAACAACTAGGGTCATTGCATGTTTGTTCTTCTCACAAACCACATAAGGATCTACCAGTGTCATTGCATGTGTGTTCTTTTCATGAACCACACCCAGTGTCATTGGATGTGTGTTCTTTTCACAAACCACACATGGATCCACCAGTATCATTGCATGTGTGTTCTCTTCATTAACCACACCCAGTGTCATTGCATGTCTATTCGTCTAAACAAACCACACATGGATCCACCAGTGTCATTGCATGAGGTCATTGCATGTGTGTTCTTCTAAACAAACCACACATGGATCCACCAGTATCATTGCATGTCTGTTCTTTTCATGAACCACACCCAGTGTCATTGCATGTCTGTTCTTCTCACAAACCACATAGGGATACACCAGTGTCATTGCATGTGTATTCTTCTCACAAACCACATAGGGATACACCAGTGTCATTGGATGTCTGTTCTGTTCATGAACCACATAAGGATCCACCAGTGTCATTGGATGTGTGTTCTTTTCATGAACCACACCCAGTGTCATTGGATGTGTGTTCTTCTCACAAACACCACATAAGGAACCACCAATGTCATTGCATGTGTGTTGTTTTCATGAACCACAACTAGAGTCATTGCATGTATGTTCTTTCCACAAACCACACATGGATCCACCAGTGTCATTGGATGTGTGTTCTTTTCATGAACCACAACCAGTGTCATTGCATGTCTGTTCTTCTTACAAACCACATAAGGATACACCAGTGTTATTGCATGTGTGTTCTTCTCATGAACCACAGCTAGAGTCATTGCATGTGTGTTCTTCTCACAAACCACATAAGGATCCACCAGTGTCATTGTATGTGTGTTCTTTTCATGAACCACACCCAGTGTCATTGGATGTGTGTTCTTCTCACAAACCACACATGGATCCACCAGTGTCATTGGATGTGTGTTCTTTTCATGGACCACACCCAGTGCCATTGGATGTGTGTTCTTTTCATGAACCACACCCAGTGTCATTGGATGTGTGTTCTTCTCACAAACCACACATGGATCCACTAGTGTCATTGCATGTATGTTCTTTTCATGAACCACACATGGATCCACTTAGTGTGATTGCATGTCTGTTCTTTTCACAAACCACACATGGAGCCACCAGTGTCATTGCATGTGTGTTCTTTTCATGAACCATAGCTAGAGTCATTGCATGTCAGTTCTTCTCACAAACCACATAAGGCTCCACCAGTGTCATTGCATATACATTATTTTAATGAACCACACCCAGTATCATTGCATGTCTATTCCTCTAAACAAACCACACATGGATCCACCAGTGTCATTGCATGTGTGTTCTTTTCATGAACCACAGCTAGAGTCATTGCATGTGTGGTCTTCTCACAAACCACATAAGGATACACCAGTGTCATGGCATGCGTGTTCTTCTCATGAACCACAGCCAGTGTCATTGCATGTCTGTTCTTCTCATAAAAAAATAAGGAACCACCAGTGTCATTGGATGTGTGTTCTTTTCATGAACCACACCCAGTGTCATTGGATGTGTGTTCTTCTCATGAACCACACATGGATCCACCAGTGTCATTGCATGTGTGTTCTTTTCATGAACTATACCCAGGGTCATTGCATGTATGTTCTTTCCACAAACCACATATGGATCCACCAGTGTCATTGCATGTATGTTCTTTTCAAGATCCATAGCTAGAGTCATTGCATGTGTGTTCTTCTCACAAACCACATAAGGATACACCAGTGTCAATGCATGTGTGTTCTTCTCATGAACCACAGCTAGAGTCATTGCATGTTTGTTCTTCTCACAAACCACATAAGGATCCACCAGTGTCATTGCATGCGTGTTCTTTTCATGAACCACACCCAGTGTCATTGGATGTGTGTTCTTCTCACAAACCACACATGGATCCACCAGTGTCATTGCATGTCTGTTATTTTCATTAACCACACCCAGTGTCATTGCATGTCTATTCCTCTAAACAAACCACACATGGATCCACCAATGTCATTGCATGTGGTCATTGCTATTGTGTTCTTCTAAAAAACCACACATGCATCCACCGATATCATTGCATGTCTGTTCTTTTCATGAACCACACCCAGTGTCATTGCATGTCTGTTCTTCTCACAAACCACAAAGGGATACACTAGTGTCATTGGATGTCTATTCTTTTCCTGAACCACATAAGGATCCACTAGTGTCATTGGATGTGTGTTCTTTTCATGAACCACACCCAGTGTCATTGGATGTGTGTTCTTCTCACAAACACCACATAAGGATCCACCAGCGTCATTGCATGTGTGTTATTTTCAGGAACCACACCCAGTGTCATTGCATGTGTGTTCTTCTCACAAACCACACATGGATCCACCAGTGTCATTGCATGTCTGTTCTTTTCATGAACCACAGCTAGAGTCATTGCATGTGTGTTCTTCTCACAAACCACATAAGGATACACCAGTGTCATTGCATGTCTGTTCTTCTCATGAACCACAGCTAGAGTCATTACATGTCTGTTCTTCTCACAAACCACATAAGGATCCACAAGTGTCATTGGATGTGTGTTCTTTTCATGAACCACACCGAGTGTCATTGGATGTGTGTTCTTCTCACAAACCACACATGGATCCACCAGTGTCATTGCATGTCTGTTCTTTTCATGAACCACAGCCAGTGTCATCGCATGTATGTTCCTTTGAACAAACCACACATGGATCCACCAGTGTCATTGCATGTGTGTTCTTCTCATGAACCACAGCTAGAGTCACAGCATGTCTGTTCTTCTCACAAACCACATAAGGATTCACCAGTGTCATTGGATGTGTGTTCTTTTTATGAACCACACCCAGTGTCATTGGATGTGTGTCCTTCTCACAAACACCACATAAGGATCCACCAGTGTCATTGCATGTGTGTTCTTTTCATGAACCACAGCTAGAGTCATTGTATGTCTGTTCTTTCCACAAACCACACATGGATCCACCAGTGTCATTGGATGTGTGTTATTTTCATGAACCACAGCTAGAGTCATTGGATGTCTGTTCTTTCCACAAACCACATAAGGATACACTAGTGTCATTGCATGTGTATTCTTCTCATGAACCACAGCTAGTGTCATTGCAGGTCTGTTCTTCTCACAAACCACATAAGGATCCACCAGTGTCATTGGATGTGTGTTCTTTTCATGAACCACACCTACTGTCATTGGATGTGTGTTCTTCTCACAAACCACACATGGATCCACCAGTGTCATTGGATGTGTGTTCTTTTCATGAACCACACCCAGTGCCATTGGATGTGTGTTCTTTTCATGAACCACACCCAGTGTCATTGGATGTGTGTTCTTCTCACAAACCACGCATGGATCCCCATGTGTCATTGTATGTCTGTTCTTTTCTTGAACCACACATGGATCCACCTAGTGTGATTGCATGTTTCTTCTTTTCACAAACCATACATGGATCCACTAGTGTCATTGCATGTGTGTTCTTTTCATGAACCATAGCTAGAGTCATTGCATGTCAGTTCTTCTCACAAACCACATAAGGATCCACCAGTGTCATTGCATGTGTGTTCTTTTCATGAACCACATGCAGTGTCATTGCATGTATGTTCCTCTAAACAAACCACACATGGATCCACCAGTGTCATTGCATGTGTGTTCTTTTCATGAACCACGGCTAGAGTCATTGCATGTGTGTTCTTCTCACAAACCACATAAGGATACACCAGTGTCATTGCATGCGTGTTCTTCTCTTGAACCACACCCAGTGTCATTGCATGTCTGTTCTTCTCACAAACAACATATGGAACCACCAGTGTCATTGGATGTGTGTTCTTTTCATGAACCACACCTAGTGTCATCGGATGTGTGTTCTTCTTATGAACCACACATGGATCCACTAGTGTCATGGCATGTGTGTTCTTTTCATGAACCACACCCAGTGTCATTGCATGTGTGTTCTTCTAAACAAACCACACGTGGACCCACCAGTGTCATTGCATGTATGTTCTTTTCATGAACCACACCCAATGTCATTGCAGGTCTGTTCTTCTCATAAACCACATAAGGATACAGCAGTGTCATTGCATGTCTGTTCTTCTCATGAACAACATCTAGTGTCATTAGATGTGTGTTCTTCTCATTAACCACACCCAGTGTCAATGCATGTCTGTTCTTCTCACAAACCACATAACGATCCACCAGTGTCACTGCATGTGTGTTCTTCTTATGAACCACACCTAGTGTCATTGCATGTCTGTTCTTCTCACAAACCACATAAGGATCCTCCAGTGTCATTGCATGTGTGTTCTTTTCATGAACCACAGCTAGAGTCATTGCATCTCTGTTCTTTTCACAAACCACACATGGATCCACAAGTGTCATTGGATGTGTGTTATTTTCATGAACCATAGCTAGAGTCATTGGATGTCTATTCTTTCCACAAACCACATATGGATCCACCAATGTCATTGCATGTCTGTTCTTTTCATGAACCACATCGAGTGTGATTGCATGTATGTTCTTTCCACAAACCACAAATGGATCCACCAGTGTCATTGGATGTGTGTTATTTTCATGAACAACACCTAGTGTCATTGGATGTGTGTTCTTCTCACAAACCGCACATGGATCCACCAGTGTCAATGCATGTCTGTTCTTTTCATGAACCACACCCAGTGTCATTGCATGTCTATTCCTCTAAACAAACCACACATGGATCCACCAGTGTCATTGGATGTGTTTCTTTTCATGAACCACACCTAGTGTCATTGGATGTGTGTTCTTCTCATGAACCACACATGGATCCACCAGTGTGATTGGATGTGTGTTCTTTTCATGAACTGCAGCTAGAGTCATTGCATGTGTGTTCTTGTGAACAAAACACATAGGGATACACCAGTGTCATTGGATGTGTGTTCTTCTCATGAACCACAACTAGAGTCATTGCATGTGTGTTCTTCTCACTAACCACATATGGATACACCAGTGTCATTGCATGTGTGTTATTTTCATCAACCACACCCAGTGTCATTGCATGTCTGGTTTTCTTTCAAACCACATAAGGATACACCAGTGTCATTACATGTTTGTTCTTCTCATGAACCACATCTAGAGTCATCGCATGTCTATTCTTCTCACAAACCACATAAGGATACACCAGTGTCATTGCAGGTTTATTCTTCTGATGAACCACAGCTAGAGTCATTGCATGTCTGTTCCTCTCACAAACCACATAAGGATCCACCAGGTTCATTGGATGTGTGTTCTTTTCATGAACCACACCCAGTGTCATTGGATGTCTGTTTTTGTCACAAACCACATCAGGATCCACAAGTGCCATTGAATGTGTGTTCTTTTCATGCACCACACCTAGTGTCATTGGATGTGTGTTCTTCTCACAAATCACACATGGATCCACCAGTATCATTGCATGTGTGTTCTTTTCATGAACCACACATGGATCCACCTAGTGTGATTGCATGTCTATTCTTTTCACAAACCACATATGGATCCACCAGTGTCATTGCATGTATGTTCTTTCCATGAACCACACCTAGTTTCATTTCATGTCTGTTCCTCTCATAAACCACATATGGATCCACCAGTGTCATTGCATGTGTTTTCCTTTCATGAACCACAGATAGAGTCATTGCGTGTGTGTTCTTCTCACAAACAACATATGGATCCACCCATGTCATTGCATGTGTGTTCTTTTCATAAACCACAGCTAGAGTCATGTCACATCCCAAGATTTTCCAAATCTTGTAATGTGAAAAATAAATAAATAAAATAAATTTTTGTTGGAAATCAGGGTGAAAAGAAACTTTTGTTTCTAAAAGGAGACTTAAAATCCCATCTTGAACAAACTTTGGCTAAAGTTTGAATTCAACAAAAATCCAAATCAAGGGAAAAGCATTCCTCAATGAATGTATCTGGAAATTTAAACACTTGGAAAATAAATCCAAATCCCTAAGCCTTGATGGAAGGAAATCATTTCCCAAGTTATCTCCAAATCCATGGATTTGATCCATACCAAATTTGATCAACAAATAATCACAAAGGATCAAGAAAGACCATAGAGATTGGTTTCACTTAGTTTGGAACCATAGACAAAAACCTTATGAATATAATAAGATAAGGAAATTGAATTTCCAAAGCCAATAAAGGCCTTACCAAAAGCCATACCAATTGGTGAACAATTATAATCCTAAAGGGATTAAAAAGATAAACATTTAATAAAGGAAAAATAAATTGTTTTGGAAATACTATTTGGATCTTTTAATAAAAGACTTTGTTTTCAAATGAAAAGGTGAGCCAAATTAATTTTGGCCAAACTTTTGTAATAAAATATTTTGTTTTGATAAAATGAGTAAAAGTTTATTTAAATAAAATAATAAGGATTTAAATATCCAATTTTATTTAAGTAAAGGCTTTTCCCATTTTAAATGAACACCAAGTATTTTATTACTACTTTGAAATCTTTTATTAAAAGGTTTTGCTTTGATTAAAATGAGTAAAGGTTTATTTAAATAAAATAATAAGGATTTAAATATCCAATTTTATTTAAGTAAAGGCTTTCCCATTTTAATTAAACACCAAAACTTATTTATTTATTTAAATAAGTTTCCAAGTATTCTTTTATTTTTCAAATAAAACCTTCTGGTTTGGTTTTGAAAATAATTGGATTTCAAATGGAAATTTTATTAAATAAATCAAACCCTAATAACTAAAGATCCATTTTATTTAATTATTAAATGGATCCTAAAATAAATAAAAATACTATTTTATTTTGAGATTTGGATTATGTTAATAAACAGAACCAAATTCAAAATATAAAGTTGAGTGTTTGTTTGAATTGATTTGAACCTTGGTTTGATTGCTTGAATAATTGTTTGAAATTCAAAATAGAAAATAAAATAGAAAAAGAAAAAGATTTAGACAGAAAAAAATAGAGCAACCCACTAAGGCCCAACAGCAGCCCAACCTTTCACTACCCGAAGAAAACGATTCGTACCAAATAACAGACCCACTGAGCCAATGACAACCGGGACCCACCTCTCCCTCTCACTCACTCGCTGACAACAGACCCCACCTCCTCTTATTTTTCCCCGAACCGTTTTTCCTCACCGCCGAATCAGCCAACAGAGACACTGACCAGTGGACCTCCTCCTCTCTCCTTTGCCTTGTTGGTAGGCCGCTATCACTGTTCATCGTCTCCTTCACCCACCCCGCAGCGACCAGTTCTTCTCCCCTATACTGCCGTTGATTTCTCCAGCTTAATTCGTCATAACGCCGAGCCTTTACCTCGCCTTGATCACGCAGATGGAAACGCCAGGGCATCCTCTATATTCCCCCTCTGACACCTCGCGCTCGCACGCCCTAGACCGCCTCCAATTTCTCCCCGAGCACCCTCTGCTCCGACGAGGTCCAGAACCGATTCCGACCAGCACACGCGGCCCCTTGCCTCCTCAACCATGCTCACGTGATCCCCACCTCCTGGCGATCATCCCCGTAGCACCAGCTCGTCCCCGAGCGCTCCAGAGCGTCGGCAACGACAACCTCCAGCACCGCCGCCGTCTGGTTCTTCTCCGCGAGCTCCACGGTGAACTTCGCCGCCTCTTCTTCTAGTTCTCGCACACGACTCTGTCTCGATCTTGCGCGTCTAACCACGTCTTCGCCTTGTCTTGGGGTGATCCACAGCGACGTCCACGACGACCACCCGACGCACCCGACGCCGTCCTCCACTCCGGTGAGGAATTGCCGCAGACCCCGAGGGCCCCTCGCCCGACCAACACCTCCCCGAGCATCGCCGTAACCCCCTGAGCCCGGTGAGCAACCCCTCCTTCTCCCTCACCTTCTGTAGCATCGCCTCCGTCGATCGACCGCTCCACGCCGCGCTAGCCACCGCAGCGCCGCCAGCTGGTCAAACTCCAGCGAGCCGTTGATCTAGATCATCGGGTACGATAGATCACTTAAGCGCGAATGGGTATGCGCCTGCACGTCGATCTAACTTAATCCAACGCTCCACGTAGCTCGATCCGGCCGAACCGGTATCGACCAATGATATCACGCCACGTGGCCAGGTTCTGTTTTAAAACAGAATTAGAAAACAGAAACTTTTGCAAACTTCAAACCCTTGTATCTTTGGATCCACACGTCCAAATTTTACAAATTTGATGTCGTTGGAATCAGCAAGACAAGCTCTAACCAACCCTGCCCTTAGTTTAGCAAATAGTATTTGTTAGATTGTTTGATTTTGCAGATTCTTTTGTGTGCTTGCTAACATTAGAAAAATTGTTTAAAAATGATTTTAAGGTTAAAACCTTTGCAAATTGGTTTGTTGTGACCTTACTGACCCTAGGAACCAACCCATGATTTGGAAAATGATTTTGGAAAGGTTTAGAATGGATTAATTAGTTTAGTCCATTTCTAGCCAAACAAAACTATTGTTTTGTTTATGAAAATGTTTTTGGAAAGAAAAACCTTGGAGAATTGGTTTAGACCAAACCTACTGACCCAAACACCAAGTTTTGCAATAGCAACTCATTTGGTGAACCCTATAGGTTAAAGCCTTAGTAAAAATGTTTCTACACCACATAAAATGACCCTTTGTTTTGAAAATGGTTTTGTAGTGAAACCCCTTTGCAAATGACTTTGCCATTTTGGTAAATGACCAATTTGGAACTTACAAAGTTTAGAAGCCTAGTGGAGACCACCTTTGCAATTAGAACCATCTTTTGCATGCTTGCATGCATTACCTTGACTTTAGGATTTTATGTGTGTTGTTTTGCTTGATTGGTGGATTGAGTTTGTGTTTGCTTGATTGACTTGTAGTGAAGTTAGAGAAGAGTGAGACTAGCAAGATCAAGGAGTAAACCTATACCCTCTACCAAAAAGGCAAGTGATACTTCATACTATCTATCCCATTATTTTAAATATGCATTAGGGTTTTGCCAAGTAAAACTTGCATGGTTTTTATTTTGCTAAGTATAGACCTTGCTATAGGAAAACTAGTAGAATGAATCCTTAGAAGGATTTTCCTAAGTTAAGAATCCTATTACTATCAAGCTTAGCCTAGCTAATAGAAAACCTGGGTGGGATATATATTCATGCTATGAAAATTTCTAAGTCTATGGACTTGTGTTTTGTTTAATAAAACAACTAAGTTAATGAATCACCTGGGTGGAAATGGAAGGAATGGTTTGTGTTGAGTGGTTCACAAGGCCATGGACTTGGCTTGTGTATCTCACTTGTGGATGGCCACCCAGGAAACAAAGAGATTTGAGATGTCAAATGTTGAGAAGCTTCAAGTGCAACCACTTGGCAATATGGGCTCTGCCATGATCATATAGGTTGCAAGAACTTAGCCACATGGATAGTGGGTGGTAGTGATTGATAGGTTGGAGCGCGTCCATGTTGGTCTAAGGGAAAGCTTCTGAAAGATTTTGTCTTGGGAAACCAAGTCTTGTGGGTAAAGTGCACCACCTCTGCAGAGTGTAAAATCTAAGTACTTAGCCATGTCCCTGGAAAAGGACAATTTGAGCATCAAGACATGGAAGCAATCAAGAATCTCATCACTCCAATTTCTAAATAAAACTTGTGGGTGAACAAGGGTTGTTTGAATTCTTCAATCTTTGATGGAGAGATGGCTTGGTACAAGGATCTCAAAATCTTAGATTGGGAAAATTGTTTTTGCCAAGAAAATCTTCAGTCTTTGATTGGTAGATGCCTTGAGAGGATCTTCAGTCTTGATTGGTAGATGCCTTGGTGGTTTTCGCCAAATAAAACTTAGTGTTTTCAAAATGATAGGGAAAATCTGTTTTGAGCAATGCAAGCCTCAACTCCACTTAGCCAAAATGCATATAGATGATAGACTCCACTATACTACCAAAGTATCACTTGCCAATACAATTCAAATGTATTGACCCTTGTGGCTATAACTTGTAATGTTGCAGGTTTGATTGATTTAGTGAAGATTGATTGATTAGGATTACAAAGTCTACAACCAACATCTGCCTGTGGCACTCTGAAGATGAAGGACCCATGACTATAGTTATTCCGCTGCAATGTAATGTAATAGCCATATGAGCTATGTTTGATGTAATAAAAATTAAGTTCTTCCTGGTTATAAAGTTGTATTATGACCTTTGTTTCTTGATATTACATCTGAACTGTGGATGCTAGCTATTGATCCAGGGACTAGCATTGTAAACACAGGGGGCTCAATCTTATTAAAGGTTGGGGACCTTACAGAATGGTATCAGAGCATTGTGTTGCCTGTAGGATTTGTAACCCTAGGATTGGACAAAAACCCTTAGAAAAATAGGAGCTGTATTTGTTCCAAAACTTATTTACAAAAACAAATCTTGTAAACTCTTTCCTCAATCATTTTTGGTTTCAACTCTACTTCTCTTCTACTTCAAAACTTGATGGAAAAGCCTACCCCATGACCAAAGACTACACTATGTGCAAAGGACTTCTTCAACTTCTTCAACTCTAATGACTTCAACATCTTCAGCATATTCACCAAGGACATCCAACTTGGAAACCACTAAAGACTACAAGTGAGACAAGAAATGTTACTCAAGATTTGAAGACTAAGGAAACACAACTTAGAAGAAACCATGAACACTTTTGAAGATTTGTGACCAAGACACAAGAATTCTCCAAGGATACAAAGATCTCAATCAAGAAGAATCAACCAAGAAGGATGGAAAGATCACAAGTGAGCCATATAGATGGACCACCATTTATAGATAAAGTCTAACACACCAACTTATGTGGTGTAACAAAAATTATGTTTGTTTGCCTAAGTTTGTGCTTGAAACTTGTTGTTTGAGTGGAGTGTTTGTTTGTGATTACTTGCACATTGCTTGTGTGATTTGTGATGTGTGTGAATAAAATTGATTCCTTAGAAAAATCTTTTGCCTATTCTAATCCCCTCCAACCCAAACAGATGACTTCTCCAAGAGACTACAGCATCAAGGATGATGACATCAACAACAACCAAGAGGTCAACATGAGAGAACTCCTAGCAACCCAACACCAGTTGAACCAACTAACAACTCAGTTCATAGCCAACAATAGTGATAAAGACCCTACCTTGCAAAAGTTTTTGGAAGAACAATCCCAACTGATGCTTAAGGTGACTAATAAAATGATCAGCATGGAAGAAAACTATCCCAAAAGAGTGTATGACAACAAGGATGACAAGAATATTATTCTAGATGGAGCCCCAGCTTGCATTATTTGTGGAGACAAGAATCACACTTCCAAGGAGCATGAAGATCAATGCCCCAATTGTGAAGAGGAACATCCAGTTGGCCAATGCCCCACATCTCAAGTTACTTGTTACCTTTGTGAAGGAAACGACCATGTACCTACTCAATGCCCCATCTATGCCATTATTGAACAAAGGAAACAAGAAGGATCCAAGTATGCCAAGAATGTTGATGACAAAGGAAAAGGACCACTTATACCTCCAAACAAGACAACCCAATTCAAAGGATCAAAGAAGCCCAAGAAACCAAAGCAAGACATGAGCCTTGTGCAATGTCGTAAATGTAAGGAAATGGGACACTACCCCAGTGGATGCCTAGAGAACCCGAAGAATAAAGAGATCGGCCAAGTAGTGTGCAACAACTGCAAGGAACCAGGCCACTACGTAGCAACTTGTCCACAAGAGCAACGTAAAGAACTCCAAGATATCCACTGTTTCAATTGCAAGGAACCAGGACACTATGTAAGCAATTGTCCAGAAAAGATGAAGAACAAGATAAACAAGCCTATGAAGGATCTCAACCTTGGCCCATGAGTCAAGCATGGAAACAAAGGACACTAAGCAGAAGTTTTCCAAGAAGAAGTTTTCCAAGATTCCAAGCAAGCCAAGATATAGTTTAGTTGGAAAAATTTTAAGGGTGGTAGTACCCTAGTTGTTTTGAACCTGCTTGTAACCCTAGCCTCCCCAAATCTCGGGACGAGATTTATTTTAAGGGTGGTAGCCTGTCACATCCCAAGATTTTCCAAATCTTGTAATGTGAAAAATAAATAAATAAAATAAATTTTTGTTGAAAATCAGGGTGAAAAGAAACTTTTGTTTCTAAAAGGAGACTTAAAATCCCATCTTGAACAAACTTTGGCTAAAGTTTGAATTCAACAAAAATCCAAATCAAGGGAAAAGCATTCCTCAATGAATGTATCTGGAAATTTAAACACTTGGAAAATAAATCCAAATCCCTAAGCCCTGATGGAAGGAAATCATTTCCCAAGTTATCTCCAAATCCATGGATTTGATCCATACCAAATTTGATCAACAAATAATCACAAAGGATCAAGAAAGACCATAGAGATTGGTTTCACTTAGTTTGGAACCATAGACAAAAACCTTATGAATATAATAAGATAAGGAAATTGAATTTCCAAAGCCAATAAAGCCCTTACCAAAAGCCATACCAATTGGTGAACAATTATAATCCTAAAGGGATTAAAAAGATAAACATTTAATAAAGGAAAAAAAATTGTTTTGGAAATACTATTTGGATCTTTTAATAAAAGACTTTGTTTTCAAATGAAAAGGTGAGCCAAATTAATTTTGGCCAAACTTTTGTAATAAAATATTTTGTTTTGATAAAATGAGTAAAAGTTTATTTAAATAAAATAATAAGGATTTAAATATCCAATTTTATTTAAGTAAAGGCTTTTCCCATTTTAAATGAACACCAAGTATTTTATTACTACTTTGAAATCTTTTATTAAAAGGTTTTGCTTTGATTAAAATGAGTAAAGGTTTATTTAAATAAAATAATAAGGATTTAAATATCCAATTTTATTTAAGTAAAGGCTTTCCCATTTTAATTAAACACCAAAACTTATTTATTTATTTAAATAAGTTTCCAAGTATTCTTTTATTTTTCAAATAAAACCTTCTGGTTTGGTTTTGAAAATAATTGGATTTCAAATGGAAATTTTATTAAATAAATCAAACCCTAATAACTAAAGATCCATTTTATTTAATTATTAAATGGATCCTAAAATAAATAAAAATACTATTTTATTTTGAGATTTGGATTATGTTAATAAACAGAACCAAATTCAAAATATAAAGTTGAGTGTTTGTTTGAATTGATTTGAACCTTGGTTTGATTGCTTGAATAATTGTTTGAAATTCAAAACAGAAAATAAAATAAAAAAGAAAAAGATTTAGACAGAAAAAAATAGAGCAACCCACTAAGGCCCAACACCAGCCCAACCTTTCACTACCCGAAGAAAACGATTCGTACCAAATAATGCACTCCATCGAGCCAATGACAACCGGGACCCACCTCTCCTCTCACTCACTTTCGACAACAGACCCCACCTCCTCTTATTTTTCCTCAACTGCTTTTCTCACCTTGAATCAGCCACAGAGACACCGACTGTGGACCTCCTCCTCTCTCCTTTTCCCATCGTTGGTATCACTGGCCCGCTATCGCTTCATCGCCTCCTTCACCCACCCCAGACCAGTTCTTCTCCCTATACCGTTGATTTCTCCAATTAATTCATTATAACGCCGAGCCTTTACCTCGCCTTGATCACGCAGATGGAAACGCCAGGGCATCCTCTATATTCCCCCTCTGACACCTCGCGCTCGCACGCCCTAGACCGCCTCCAATTTCTCCCCGAGCACCCTTTTCTCCGACGAGGTCCAGAACCGATTCCGACCAGCACACGCAGCCCCTTGCCTCCTCAACCATGCTCACGTGATCCCCACCTCCTGGCGATCATCCCCGTAGCACCAGCTCGTCCCCGAGCGCTCCAGAGCGTCGGCAACGACAACCTCCAGCACCGCCGCCGTCTAGTTCTTCTCCGACGAGCTCCACAGGTAGACTCCGGTCGCCCCTCTTCTTCTAGTTCTCGCACACGACTCTGTCTCGATCTTGCGCGTCTAACCACGTCTTCGCCTTGTCTTGGGGTGATCCACAGCGACGTCCATGATGACCACCCGACGCACCCGACGCCGTCCTCCACTCCGGTGAGGAATTGCCGTAGACCCCGAGCGCCCCTCGCCCGACCAACACCTCCCCGAGCATCGCCGTAACCCCCTGAGCCCGGTGAGCAACCCCTCCTTCTCCCTCACCTTCTGTAGCATCGCCTCCGTCGTCGACCGACCGCTCACGCCGCTTAGCCACCGCAGCGCCGCCTCTCGTCAAACTCACATGAGCCGTTCGATCTAGATCGGGCGGGTACGATAGATCACTTAAGCCGCGAATGGGTATGCGCCCTGTACCGTGCGATCTAACTTAATCCAACGCTCCACGTAGCTCGATCCGGCCGAACCGGTATCGACCAATGATATCACGCCACGTGGCCAGGTTCTGTTTTAAAACAGAATTAGAAAACAGAAACTTTTGCAAACTTCAAACCCTTGTATCTTTGGATCCACACGTCCAAATTTTACAAATTTGATGTCGTTGGAATCAGCAAGACAAGCTCTAACCAACCCTGCCCTTAGTTTAGCAAATAGTATTTGTTAGATTGTTTGATTTTGCAGATTCTTTTGTGTGCTTGCTAACATTAGAAAAATTGTTTAAAAATGATTTTAAGGTTAAAACCTTTGCAAATTGGTTTGTTGTGACCTTACTAACCCTAGGAACCAACCCATGATTTGGAAAATGATTTTGGAAAGGTTTAGAATGGATTAATTAGTTTAGTCCATTTCTAGCCAAACAAAACTATTGTTTTGTTTATGAAAATGTTTTTGGAAAGAAAAACCTTGGAGAATTGGTTTAGACCAAACCTACTGACCCAAACACCAAGTTTTGCAATAGCAACTCATTTGGTGAACCCTATAGGTTAAAGCCTTAGTAAAAATGTTTCTACACCACATAAAATGACCCTTTGTTTTGAAAATGGTTTTGTAGTGAAACCCCTTTGCAAATGACTTTGCCATTTTGGTAAATGACCAATTTGGAACTTACAAAGTTTAGAAGCCTAGTGGAGACCACCTTTGCAATTAGAACCATCTTTTGCATGCTTGCATGCATTACCTTGACTTTAGGATTTTATGTGTGTTGTTTTGCTTGATTGGTGGATTGAGTTTGTGTTTGCTTGATTGACTTGTAGTGAAGTTAGAGAAGAGTGAGACTAGCAAGATCAAGGAGTAAACCTATACCCTCTACCAAAAAGGCAAGTGATACTTCATACTATCTATCCCATTATTTTAAATATGCATTAGTGTTTTTGCCAAGTAAAACTTGCATGGTTTTTATTTTGCTAAGTATAGACCTTGCTATAGGAAAACTAGTAGAATGAATCCTTAGAAGGATTTTCCTAAGTTAAGAATCCTATTACTATCAAGCTTAGCCTAGCTAATAGAAAACCTGGGTGGGATATATATTCATGCTATGAAAATTTCTAAGTCTATGGACTTGTGTTTTGTTTAATAAAACAACTAAGTTAATGAATCACCTGGGTGGAAATGGAAGGAATGGTTTGTGTTGAGTGGTTCACAAGGCCATGGACTTGGCTTGTGTATCTCACTTGTGGATGGCCACCCAGGAAACAAAGAGATTTGAGATGTCAAATGTTGAGAAGCTTCAAGTGCAACCACTTGGCAATATGGGCTCTGCCATGATCATATAGGTTGCAAGAACTTAGCCACATGGACAGTGGGTGGTAGTGATTGATAGGTTGGAGCGCGTCCATGTTGGTATAAGGGAAAGCTTCTGAAAGATTTTGTCTTGGGAAACCAAGTCTTGTGGGTAAAGTGCACCACCTCTACAGAGTGTAAAATCTAAGTACTTAGCCATGTCCCTGGAAAAGGACAATTTGAGCATCAAGACATGGAAGCAATCAAGAATCTCATCACTCCAATTTCTAAATAAAACTTGTGGGTGAACAAGGGTTGTTTGAATTCTTCAATCTTTGATGGAGAGATGGCTTGGTACAAGGATCTCAAAATCTTAGATTGGGAAAATTGTTTTTGCCAAGAAAATCTTCAGTCTTTGATTGGTAGATGCCTTGAGAGGATCTTCAGTCTTGATTGGTAGATGCCTTGGTGGTTTTTGCCAAATAAAACTTAGTGTTTTCAAAATGATAGGGAAGATCTGTTTTGAGCAATGCAAGCCTCAACTCCACTTAGCCAAAATGCATATATATGATAGATTCCACTATACTACCAAAGTATCACTTGCCAATACAATTCAAATGTATTGACCCTTGTGGCTGTAACTTGTAATGTTGCAGGTTTGATTGATTTAGTGAAGATTGATTGATTAGGATTACAAAGTCTACAACCAACATCTGCCTGTGGCACTCTGAAGATGAAGGACCCATGACTATAGTTATTCCGCTGCAATGTAATGTAATAGCCATATGAGCTATGTTTGATGTAATAAAAATTAAGTTCTTCCTGGTTATAAAGTTGTATTATGACCTTTGTTTCTTGATATTACATCTGAACTGTGGATGCTAGCTATTGATCCAGGGACTAGCATTGTAAACACAGGGGGCTCAATCTTATTAAAGGTTGGGGACCTTACAAGTCATTACATGTGTGTTCTTCTCACAAACCACATAAGGATCCACCAGTGTCATTGGATGTGTGTTCTTCTCATGAACCACAGCTAGAGTCATTACATGTTTGTTCTTCTCACAAACCACATAAGGATCTACCAGTGTCAATGGATGTGTGTTCTTTTCATGAACCACACCTAGTGTCATTGGATCTGTGTTCTTCTCACAAACCACACATGGATCCACTAGTGTCATTGGATGTGTGTTCTTTTCATGAATCACACCCAGTATCATTGGATGTGTGTTCTTTTCTTGAACCACACCCAGTGCCATTGGATGTGTGTTCTTTTCATGAACCACACCCAGTGTCATTGGATGTGTGTTATTCTCACAAACCACACACGGATCCACCAGTATCATTGCATGTCTGTTCTTTTCATGAACCACACATGGATCCACCTAGTGTGATTGCATGTCTGTTCTTTTCACAAACTACACATGGATCCACCAGTGTCATTGCATGTGTGTTCTTTTCATGAACCATAGCTAGAGTCATTGCATGTCAGTTCTTCTCACAAACCACATAAGGATCCACCAGTGTCATTGTATGTATATTCTTTTCACGAACCACACCGAGTGTCATTGCATCTCTGTTCCTCTAAACAAACCACACATGGATCCACAAGTGTCATTGCGTGTGTGTTCTTTTCATGAACCATAGCTAGAGTCATTGCATGTGTGTTCTTCTCACGAACCACATAAGGATACACTAGTGTCATGCATGTGTGTTCTTCTCATGAACCATAGCCAGTGTCATTGCATGTCTGTTCTTCTCACAAACAACATGAGGAACCACCAGTGTCACTGGAAGTGTGTTCTTTTCATGAAGCACACCCAGTGTCATTGGATGTGTGTTCTTCTCATGAACCACACATAGATCCACCAGTGTGATTGCATGTCTGTTCTTTTCATGAACCACAACTAGAGTCATTTCATGTGTGTTCTTGTAAACAAACCACATAGGGATACACCAGTGTCACTGGATGTGTGTTCATCTCATGAACCACATCTAGAGTCATTGCATGTGTGTTCTTCTCACAAACCACATAAGGATACACCAGTGTCATTGCATGTGTGTTCTTTGCATGAACCACACCTAGTGTCATTGCAATTCTGTTTTTCTCACAAACCACATAAGGATACACCGGTGTCATTGCATGTTTGTTCTTCTCATGAACCACATCTAGAGTCATCACATGTCTGTTCTTCTCACAAACCACATAAGGATACACCAGTGTCATTGTATGTTTGTTCTTCTCATGAACCACAGCTAGAGTCATTGCATGTCTGTTCCTCTCACAAACCACATAAGGATCCACCAGTGTCATTGGATGTGTGTTCTTTTCATGAACCACACAGTGTTATTGGATGTCTGTTCTTCTCACAAACCACATAAGGATCCACCAGTGTCATTGGATGTGTGTTCTTTTCATGCACCACACCCAGTGTCATTGGATGTGTGTTCTTCTCACAAACCACACATGGATCCACCAGTATCACTGCATGTGTGTTATTTTCATGAACCACACATGGATCCACCTAGTGTGATTGCATGTCTGTTCTTTTCACAAACCACATATGGATCCACCAGTGTCATTGCATGTTTGTTCTTTCCATGAACCACACCTAGTGTCATTGCATGTTTGTTCCTCTCACAAACCACATATGGATCCACCGGTGTCATTGCATGTGTGTTCCTTTCATGAACCATACATAGAGTCATTGCACGTGTGTTCTTTTCATGAACCATAGCTATAGTCATTGCATGTCAGTTCTTCTCATAAAACACATAAGGATCCACCAGTGTCATTGTATGTCTGTTCTTTTAATGAACCACACCGAGTGGCATTGCATGTGTGTTCTTCTCACGAACCACATAAGGATTCACGAGTGTCATTGCAAGCGTGTTCTTCTCATGAACCATAGCCAGTGTCATTGCATGTCTGTTCTTCTCACAAACAACATAAGGAACCACCAGTGTCATTGGAAGTGTGTTCTTTTCATGAACCACACCCAGTGTCATTGGATGTGTGTTCTTCTCATGAACCACACATGGATCCACCAATATCATTGCATGTGTGTTCTTTTCATGAACCACACATGGATCCACCTAGTATGATTGCATGTTTGTTCTTTTCAGAAACCACACATGGATCCACTAGTGTCATTGCATGTGTGTTCTTTTCATGAACCATAGCTAGAGTCATTGCATGTCTGTTCTTCTCACAAACCACATAAGGATCCACAAGTGTCATTGGATGTGTGTTCTTTTCATGAACCACACCGAGTGTCATTGGATGTGTGTTCTTCTCACAAACCACACATGGATCCACCAGTGTCATTGCATGTCTGTTCTTTTCATGAACCACAGCCAGTGTCATTGCATGTATGTTCCTTTGAACAAACCGCACATGGATCCACCAGTGTCATTGAATGTGTGTTCTTCTCATGAACCACAGCTAGAGTCACTGTATGTCTGTTCTTCTCACAAACCACATAAGGATCCACCAGTGTCATTGGATGTGTGTTCTTTTTATGAACCACATCCAGTGTCATTGGATGTGTGTTCTTCTCACAAACACCACATAAGGATCCACCAGTGTCATTGCATGTGTGTTCTTTTCATGAACCATAGCTAGAGTCATTGTATGTCTGTTCTTTCCACAAACCACACATGGATCCACCAGTGTCATTGGATGTGTGTTCTTTTCATGAACCACCGCTAGAGTCATTGGATGTCTCTTCTTTCCACACACCACATAAGGATACACCAGTGTCATTGCATGTGAATTCTTCTCATGAACCACAGCTAGTGTCATTGCATGTCTGTTCTTCTCACAAACCACATAAGGAACCACCAATGTCATTGGATGTGTGTTCTTTTCATGAACCACACCTACTGTCATTGGATGTGTGTTCTTCTCACAAACCACACATGGATCCACCAGTGTCATTGGATGTGTGTTCTTTTCATGAACCACACCCAGTGCCATTGGATGTGTGTTCTTTTCATGAACCACACCCAGTGTCATTGGATGTGTGTTCTTCTCACAAACCACGCATGGATCCCGCAGTGTCATTGTATGTCTGTTCTTTTCTTGAACCACACATGGATCCACCTAGTGTGATTGCATGTCTGTTCTTTTCACACACCACACATGGATCCACCAGTGTCATTGCATGTGTGTTCTTTTCATGAACCATAGCTAGAGTCATTGCATGTCAGTTCTTCTCACAAACCACATAAGGATCCACCAGTGTCATTGCATGTCTATTCTTTTCATGAACCACATGCAGTGTCATTGTATGTCTGTTCTTTTCTTGAACCACACATGCATCCACCTAGTGTGATTGCATGTCTGTTCTTTTCACAAACCACACATGGATCCACCAGTGTCATTGCATGTGTGTTCTTTTCATGAACCATAGCTAGAGTCATTGCATGTCAGTTCTTCTCACAAACCACATAAGGATCCACCAGTGTCATTGCATGTCTATTCTTTTCATGAACCACATGCAGTGTCATTGCATGTCTGTTCCTCTAAACAAACCACACATGGATCCACCAGTGTCATTGCATGTGTGTTCTTTTCATGAACCACGGCTAGAGTCATTGCATGTGTGTTCTTCTCACAAACCACATAAGGATACACCAGTGTCATTGCATGCGTGTTCTTCTCATGAACCACAGCCAGTGTCATTGCATGTCTGTTCTTCTCACAAACAACATAAGAACCACTAGTGTCATTGGATGTGTGTTCTTTTCATGAACCACACCCAGTGTCATTGGATGTGTGTTCTTCTTATAAACCACACATGGATCCACTAGTGTCATTGCATGTGTGTTCTTTTCATGAACCACACCCAGTGTCATTGCATGTGTGTTCTTCTAAACAAAGCACACATGGACCCACCAGTGTCATTGCATGTATGTTCTTTTCATGAACCACACCCAGTGTCATTGCAGGTCTGTTCTTCTCACAAACTACATAGGGATACACCAGTGTCATTGCATGTTTGTTCTTCTCATGAACAACATCTAGTGTCATTGGATGTGTGTTCTTCTCATTAACCACACCCAGTGTCATTGCATGTCTGTTCTTCTCACAAACCACATAACGATCCACCAGTGTCATTGCATGTGTCTTTTTCTCATGAACCACACCTAGTGTCATTGCATGTCTGTTCTTCTCACAAACCACATAAGGATCCACTAGTGTCATTGCATGTGTGTTCTTTTCATGAACCACAACTAGAGTCATTGCATGTCTGTTCTTTTCACAAACCACACATGGATCCACCAGTCTCATTGGATGTGTGTTATTTTCATGAACCACAGCTAGATTCATTGGATGTCTATTCTTTCCATAAACCACATATGGATCCACCAATGTCATTGCATGTGTGTTCTTTTCATGAACCACACCGAGTGTGATTGCATGTATGTTCTTTCCACAAACCACAAATGGATCCACCAGTGTCATTGGATGTGTGTTCTTTTCATGAACAACACCTAGTGTCATTGGATGTGTGTTCTTCTCACAAACCACACATGGATCCACCAGTGTCATTGCATGTCTGTTCTTTTCATGAACCACACCTAGTGTCATTGCATGTCTATTCCTCTAAACAAACCACACATGGATCCACCAGTGTCATTGGATGTGTGTTCTTTTCATGAACCACACCCAGTGTCATTGGATGTGTGTTCTTCTCATGAACCACACATGGATCCACTAGTGTGATTGGATGTGTGTTCTTTTCATGAACCACAGCTAGAGTCATTGCATGTGTGTTCTTGTAAACAAACCACATAGGGATACACCAGTGTCATTGGATGTGTGTCCTTCTCATGAACCACAGCTAGAGTCATTGCATGTGTTTTCTTCTCACTAACCACATAAGGATACACCAGTGTCATTGCATGTGTTCTTTTCATGAACCACACCCAGTGTCATTGCATGTCTGGTTTTCTTTCAAACCACATAAGGATACACCAGTGTCATTACATGTTTGTTCTTCTCATGAACCACATCTAGAGTCATCGCATGTCTATTCTTCTCACAAACCACATAAGGATACACCAGTGTCATTGCAGGTTTATTCTTGTCATGAACCAGAGCTAGAGTCATTGCATGTCTGTTCCTCTCACAAACCACATAAGGATCCACCAGGTTCATTGGATGTGTGTTCTTTTCATGAACCACACCAGTGTCATTGGATGTCTGTTTTTCTCACAAACCACATAAGGATCGACAAGTGTCATTGGATGTGTGTTCTTTTCATGCACCACCCCCAGTGTCATTGGATGTGTGTTCTTCTCACAAATCACACATGGATCCACCAGTATCATTGCATGTGTGTTCTTTTCATGAACCACACATGGATCCACCTAGTGTGATTGCATGTCTGTTCTTTTCACAAACCACATATGGATCCACCAGTGTCATTGCATGTATGTTCTTTCCATGAACCACACCTTGTGTCATTGCATGTCTGTTCCTCTCATAAACCACATGTGGATCCACCAGTGTCATTGCATGTGTGTTCCTTTCATGAACCACAGATAGAGTCATTGCATGTGTGTTCTTCTCACAAACAACATATGGATCCACCCATGTCATTGCATGTGTGTTCTTTTCATAAACCATAGCTAGAGTCATTACATGTGTGTTCTTCTCACAAACCACATAAGGATCCACCAGTGTCATTGGATGTGTGTTCTTCTCATGAAACACAGCTAGAGTCATTGCATGTTTGTTCTTCTCACAAACCACATAAGGATCTAACAGTGTCAATGGATGTGTGTTCTTTTCATGAACCACACCTAGTGTCATTGGATCTGTGTTCTTCTCACAAACCACACATGGATCCACTAGTGTCATTGGATGTGTGCTCTTTTCATGAAACACACCCAGTGTCATTGGATGTGTGTTCTTTTCTTGAACCACACCTAGTGCCATTGGATGTGTGTTCTTTTCATGAACCACACCCAGTGTCATTGGATGTGTGTTATTCTCACAAACCACACACGGATCCACCAGTATCATTGCATGTCTGTTCTTTTCATGAACCACACATGGCTCCACCTAGTGTGATTGCATGTCTGTTCTTTTCACAAACCACACATGGATCCACCAGTGTTATTGCATGTGTGTCCTTTTCATGAACCATAGCTAGAGTCATTGCATGTCAGTTCTTCTCACAAACCACATAAGGATCCACCAGTGTCATTGTATGTCTATTCTTTTCATGAACCACACCGAGTGTCATTGTATCTCTGTTCCTCTAAACAAACCACACATGGATCCACCAGTGTCATTGCATGTGTGTTCTTTTCATGAACCATAGCTAGAGTCATTGCATGTGTGTTCTTCTCACGAACCACATAAGGATACACTAGTGTCATTGCATGTGTGTTCTTCTCATGAACCATAGCCACTGTCATTGCATGTCTGTTCTTCTCACAAACAACATGAGGAACCACCAGTGTCATTGGAAGTGTGTTCTTTTCAGGAAGCACACCTTGTGTCATAGGATGTGTGTTCTTCTCATGAACCACACATGGATCCACCAGTGTGATTACATGTCTGTTCTTTTCATGAACCACAACTAGAGTCGTTGCATGTGTGTTCTTGTAAACAAACCACATAGGGATAAACCAGTGTCACTGGATGTGTGTTCTTCTCATGAACCACATAATGATACACCAGTGTCATTGCATGTGTGTTCTTTTCATGAACCACACCCAGTGTCATTGCAAGTCTATTTTTCTCACAAACCACATAAGGATACACCAGTGTCATTGCATGTTTGTTCTTCTCATGAACCACATCTAGAGTCATCACATGTCTGTTCTTCTCACAAACCACATAAGGATACACCAGTGTCAATGCATGTTTGTTCTTCTCATGAACCACAGCTAGAGTCATTGCATGTCTGTTGCTCTCACAAACTACATAAGGATCCACCAGTGTCATTGGATGTGTGTTCTTTTCATGAACCACACAGTGTCATTGGATGTCTGTTCTTCTCACAAACCACATAAGGATCCACCAGTGTCATTGGATGTGTGTTCTTCTCATGCACCACACCCAGTGTCATTGGATGTGTCTTCTTCTCACAAACCACACATGGATCCTCCAGTATCATTGCATGTGTGTTATTTTCATGAACCACACATGGATCCACCTAGTGTGATTGCATGTCTGTTCTTTTCACAAACCACATATGGATCCACCAGTGTCATTGCATGTTTGTTCTTTCCATGAACCACACCTAGTGTCATTGCATGTTTGTTCCTCTCACAAACCACAAATGGATCCACCAGTGTCATTGCATGTGTGTTCCTTTCATGAACCACAGATAGAGCCATTGCATGTGTGTTCTTTTCATGAACCATAGCTATAGTCATTGCATGTCACTTCTTCTCAGAAACCACATAAGGATCCACCTGTGTCATTGTATGTCTGTTCTTTTAATGAACCACACCGAGTGGCATTTCATGTGTGTTCTTCTCACGAACCACATAAGGA
This sequence comes from Avena insularis, assembly GCA_023614405.1. Taxonomy (NCBI): domain Eukaryota; kingdom Viridiplantae; phylum Streptophyta; class Magnoliopsida; order Poales; family Poaceae; genus Avena; species Avena insularis. The sequence continues at coordinate 643,445,692 of CM042690.1, forward strand.
TACACCAGTGTCATTGCATGCGTGTTCTTCTCATGAACCATAGCCAGTGTCATTGCATGTCTGTTTCTCTCACAAACAACATAAGGAACCACCAGTGTCATTGGAAGTGTGTTCTTTTCATGAACCACACCCAGTGTCATTGTATGTGTGTTCTTCTCATGAACCACACATGGATCCACCAATTTCATTGCATGTGTGTTCTTTTCATGAACCACACATGGATCCACCTAGTATGATTGCATGTGTGTTCTTTTCACAAACCAGACATGGATCCACCAGTGTCATTGCATGTGTGTTCTTTTCATGAACCATAGCTAGAGTCATTGCATGTCAGTTCTTCTCACAAACCACATAAGGATGCACCAGTGTCATTGCATGTCTATTCTTTTCATGAACCACACCAAGTGTCATTGCATGTCTATTCCTCTAAACAAACCACACATGGATCCACCAATGTCATTGCATGTGTGTTCTTTTCATGAACCACAGCTAGAGTCATTGCATGTGTCTTCTTCTCACCAACCACATAAGGATACACCTGTCACATCCCAAGATTTTCCAAATCTTGTAATGTGAAAAATAAATAAACAAAATAAATATTTGTTGAAAATCAGGGTGAAAAGAAACTTTTGTTTCTAAAAGGAAACTTAAAATCCCATCCTGAACAAACTTTGGATAAAGTTTGAATTCAACAAATCCAAATCAAGAGAAATGCATTCCTCAATGAATGTATCTGGAAATTTGAACACTTGGAAAATATATCCAAAACCCTAAGCCCTAATGGAATAAAAACCATTTCCAAGTTATCTCCAAATCCATGGATTTGATCCATACAAAAATTGATCAACAAATATTCACAAAGGATCAAGTAAGACTATAGAGATTGGTTTCACTTAGTTTGGAACCATAAATAAAATCTTATGAATATAATAAGATAAGGAAATTGAATTTCCAAAGCTAATAAAGCCCTTACCAAAAACCCATACCAATTGGATCAAATAAAATCCTAAAGGGATTTAAAAAGATAAACATTTATTAAAGGAAAATAAAATGTTTTGGAAATACTATTTTGGATCTTTTAAACAAAAGACTTTGTTTTCAAATGAAAAGATGGATTTTTTTAAATAAAGATTATTTTATAAAGCCAAATTAAACCTTGGCCAAGACTTTGGAAACAAAAGGTTTTGCTTTGATTAAAAATAGTAAAGGTTTATTAATAAAGGTTTTGCTATTTTCAAAACATCAAAACTTATTTATTCTTTTAAAAATAAGTTTTCCAAAGTATTTTGTTTTCTCAAATAAAACCTTGTTTTGGTTTTGAAAATATTTGGTTTTCAAATGGAAATTTTATTAAATAAAACAAACCCTATTTTGAATAAATAACTAAAGGGCTATTTTATTTAAATATTAAATAGATCCTAAAATGAATAAAAATATTATTTTATTTTGATATTTGGATTATGTTGATAAACAGAACCAAATTCAAAGTACAAAGTGAGTGTTTGTTTGAATTGTTTGAATGGTTTGATTGCTTGAATAATTGATTGAAAATTCAAAACAGAAAAATAGAAATAGAAAAATAAAAAGCCAGCAGACAGAAAAAAATGGAGTTTGGACCAGCCCAACCAATCCCAACAGACCCACCAGCCCAATCCAATCTTTCTCCCCCTCCACGAAACATTTTACTTAATTTCACCACACCTGCACCCGACTGGTGGCCAACCCTTACTCCCCCTCACGCCAAGTAGGCCCACATCATCGTTCGTGCTTGCCTGCGCCCAACTGTTTTTCTCACACTCTAACTACCCAAGTGAATGACAAGTGGACCCGTTTCCTCTCCCTTTCCCATCGAATGAGACCCCCAGAGGCAGCTTCTTCCTCCCCATGACTCCTTCTTCCTCACCGCATTGCTTTCTTTACTGCTGCTTGAATTCGCGTTAACCACGGCCATTACTCCCCTGCGATAACGCCTAATTAAACGCCAAAGGTTTCTCCTCCATTTCTGCCAGACTCCTCCCTTCTACGCCTAGGTGTCGCCAATTTCCTCAGACCACGCTGTCTCCGACGAAGTCTCCCTCTCGATTCCGGCCACACCGCCGCCTCGCTTACCTCTCACGCGAGCATGCTCTCCAAGACTTGCGATTCGCCCATAGCCTCGGCTAGCTCACAGACTGAAGCTCGTCGACCTCGACTACCGCCACTGCCTCATCTTGTCTCCGCTGAGTTCCTCCGTAAGACCAGACCACCCTTGTCCTCTCGTTTCACGCACCCAGCATCGCTTGCTCTTCTTGCGCACCCTACTCTCGGTTTGCCTCTCGTGATCTACGCAGCAATAACGACGACCGCAACTTACCGCTGCGCCTCTTTCTCCGACGACGCCCACAGGAAGATTCCGACCACCCCGTGTCTCCTCGATCACGCAAACAACCTTGCCATGGCCTTGTGAAGCTAACCCAGTCCTCCGTTTATCTTGGGGTGAACCACAGCACCGTCTCCGACGTGATGAGCCGTCTGACGCTAACCCTAACTCCGAGCAATCGCAGGCCCCCAGCGCCCTCGACCAACACCTCCTCGAGCATCGCCGTGACCCGAGCCTGGTGAGCAACTCCTCTTTCTCCTCCCTCCTGTATCGGCACCGTCGTCGATCGCTCGCCACCAATCACGCCAGCTCGCCCGTAGCGCTACGGCCAGGAACCGTTAGATCTGCATCTGATGGCTTGGATAGAATGACTAACCGAAGGGGTAAGGATGACCCTGTGCCGTCCGATCAAACTAGATCCTGCGGTCCACGTTGCCAATCCAACCAAACCGGTACCGACGAATAGAATTGTGCCGCGTGTCACCTATTCTGTTTAAAACAGTTTTGAAAACAGAATATTTTGCAAACTTCAAACCCTTGTATCATTGAATCCACACGTCCAAAAATTACAAATTTTATGTCATTGGATTCAGGAGAGCAAGACCTAACCAACCCTGCCCTTAGTTTAGCAAATAGTATCTGTTAGCTTGTTTGTTTTTGCAGATTCTTTTGTGAGCTTGTTTAGATTAGAAAAATTGTTTAAAAATGATTTTTGGGTTAAAACCTTTGCAAAATGGTTTGTTGTGACCTTACTGACCCTAGGAACCAACCCTTGTTTTGGAAAATGAATTTGGAAAAGTTTAGAATGGATTACTTGGATTAGTCCATTTCTAGCTAATTAAAACTATTGTTTTGTTTATGAAAATTGGTTTTGAGTAAAAACTTTGGAGAAAATGTTTTGGACCAAACTTATTGACCCAAACACCAAGTTTTGCAATAGCAACTCATTTGGTGAAACAAATAATGATTCTTTGATTTAAAAACCATTTCTAGTCAAATAGAAATGTGGTTTATTTATTAAAAATGGTTTTGGAAGAAAACCTTTGGAAAATGTTTTGTTTTAAACTCACTAACCCCAAACCCCAAGTTTTGTGATTTGAAAACATACTTGGTGAATCCTATAGGTCAAAGCCTTAGGAAAAATATTTTTACACCACATAAAATGATACCTTGTTTTGAAAATGGTTTTTGTAGTGAAACCTTTTGCAAATGACTTGGCCACTTTACAAAATGACCATTAGATGTACCCAAATGTCTATGACCCACTAGGAACCACTTTTTCAAACAAAACAAAGCTTGGCATGCTTGCATGCATTACTTTGACTTTGTTATTTTATGTGTGTTGTTTTGCTTGATTGGTAGATTGAGTTTGTGCCTTGCTTGATTGATTTGTAGTGACTTGAAGAGTGTGATTGTTGCAAAGACAAGGAGTGAACCCATACTCTACCAAAAAGGCAAGTGATGCTTCATATCTTTTGTCCCATTACTTTCACTATGCATTAGTGTTTTCTCTAAGTAAAACTTGCATGGATTTTATTTTGCTAAGTATAGACCTTGCTATGGGAAAACCTAGTAGATGAAGCCTTAGAAGAAATTTCCTAAGTTAAGATTCCTACTACTATCATGCTTAGCCTAGCTAATAGAAAACAAGGGTGGATTATATATTCATGCTATGGAAAATTTCTAAGTCTGAGGACTTGTGTTTTGTTTAATAAAACAACTAAGTGAATGAATCACCTGGGTGGAATGGAAGGATTAGTTTGTGTTGAGTGGTTACTCAGGGCCCATTTCAATGGACTACCCTAGTGTATCACACTTGTGGATGGCCACCCAGGAACAAAGAGATTTGAGATGTCAAATGTTGAGAAGCTTCAAGTGCAGCCACTTGGCAATATGGGCTCTGCCTGGATCATATAGGTTGCAATAACTTAGCCAAATGGACAGTTGGTGGTAGGGGATTGATAGGTTGGAACGCGTCCATGTTGGTCTAAGGGAAGGCTTCTGAAAAAGATCTTGTCTTGGTGAAACCAAGTCTTGTGGGGAAAGTGCACCACCTCTGCAGAGTGTAAAATCTAAGTACTTAGCCATGTCCCTGGTAAAGGACAATTTGAGCATCAAGACATGGAAGCTATCAAGAATCTCCTCATCCCAATTTCTAAGTTAAAATCTTGTGGGTGAACAAGGGTTAAAGGATCTTCAGTCTTTGATTGGTAGATGCCTCGAGAAGGATCTTCAGTCTTTGATTGGTAGATGCCTTGGGAAGGTTTTTGTTAAGCAAAACTTAGTATTTTCAAATGTTAAGGAAAAATCTATTTTGAGCAATGCAAGCCTCAACTCCACTTAGCCAAATGCATATAGATGATAGACTCCACTATACTACCATAGTATCACTTGCCAATACAATTCCAATGTATTGACCCTTGTGGCTGTAACTTGTAATGTTGCAGGTTTGATTGATTTTAGTGAAGAATGATTGATTAGGATTACAAAGTCTACAACCAACATCTGCCTGTGGCACTTTGAAGATGAAGGACCCCATGCTTATAGTTATTCCGCTGCAATGTAATGTAAATAGCCAATGAGCTATGTTTGATGTAATAAAATTATTTTATTCCTGGTTATAAAGTTGTATTATGACCTTTGTTTCTTGATATTACATCTAAATTGTTTCTTGATATTACATCTAAACTGAAGGACCCCAACCTTTAATAAGATTGAGCCCCCTGTGTTTACAATGCTAGTCCCTGGATCAATAGCTAGCATCCACAGTTTAGACGGCTCTGTCCACGGTCGGAGACGGTGCTGTGGTTCACCCCAAGATAAACGGAGGACTGGGTTAGCTTCGCAAGGCCATGGCAAGGTTGTTTGCGTGATCGAGGAGACACGGGGTGGTCGGAATCTTCCTGTGGGCGTCGTCGGAGAAAGAGGCAGACGGCGGTGCTGCAGGTCGTCGTTGTTGCCGATGCTATAGATCACGAGAGGGCAAACCGAGAGTAGGGTCAGATGCGCAAGAGCAAGGCGATGCTGGGTGCGTGAACGAGAGGACAAGGGGTGGTCTGGTCTTACCGGAGGAACTCGATGGAGACGAGACAGACGGTGGCGGTGAGTCGAGGTCGATGAAGCCGAGAAGCTTGGAGTGAGAGCTAGCCGAGGCTATGGGCATGATGTCTTTGGAGAGCATGCTCGCGTGCAGAGGTAGGCGAGAGGCGGCGGGGTGTGGCCGGAATCGAGAGGGAGACTCGTCGGAGACAGCGGTGGTGCAGAGGAAATTGGCGACAGCCTAGGGGCAGAGAGGAGGAGTGGTCTGGGGGAAATGGAGGAGAAGGCACTGGCGTTTAAGTAGGCGTTGTCGCAGGGGGAGTAATGGCCGTGGTTAACGCGAATTCAAGCCGCGGCTTCAACGGCAGAAACGGCCGCGCGGTGAGGGGAAGAAGGAGTCGCGGGGAGGAAGAAGCCTGCGTGGCGGTGGGGTCCTCTGTTCAGTGGGAAAGGGAGAGGAAACGGGGTCCACTTGTCATTCACTCAGTGGGTTAGTTCGAGTGTGAGGAAAAACGGTTCGGGGCGAGGGCGAAACGACGAACAGTGATGTGGGCCTACTTGGCAGTGAGGGGGAGAGTAAGGGGTTTGGGGCCACCAGTCAGTTTCTGGGTGGGTGCAGCTTTAAGTGCGAAATGTTTCGTGGAGGGGGAGAAAGATTGGGCTGGACTGGGTCCTGTTGGGCCAGTTGGGTTGGGCTGGTCCAAACTCCATTTTTTTCTGTCTGCTGGCTTTTTATTTTTCTATTTCTATTTTTCTGTTTTGAATTTTCAATCAATTATTCAAGCAATCAAACCATTCAACAATTCAAACAAACACTCACTTTGTACTTTGAATTTGGTTCTGTTTATCAACATAATCCAGATCTCAAAATAAAATAATATTTTTATTCATTTTAGGATCTATTTAATATTTAAATAAAATAGCCTTTAGTTATTTATTCAAAATAGGGTTTGTTTTATTTAATAAAATTTCCATTTGAAAACCAAATATTTTCAAAACCGAAACAAGGTTTTATTTGAGAAAACAAAATACTTTGGAAAACTTATTTTTAAAAGAATAAATAAGTTTTGATGTTTTGAAAATAGCAAAACCTTTATTAATAAACCTTTACTATTTTTAATCAAAGCAAAACCTTTTGTTTCCAAAGTCTTGGCCAAGGTTTAATTTGGCTTTATAAAATAATCTTTATTTAAAAAAAATCCATCTTTTCATTTGAAAACAAAGTATTTTGTTAAAAAGATCCAAAATAGTATTTCCAAAACATTTTATTTTCCTTTAATAAATGTTTATCTTTTTAAATCCCTTTAGGATTTTATTTGATCCAATTGGTATGGGTTTTTGGTAAGGGCTTTATTAGCTTTGGAAATTCAATTTCCTTATCTTATTATATTCATAAGATTTTATTTATGGTTCCAAACTAAGTGAAACCAATCTCTATAGTCTTACTTGATCCTTTGTGAATATTTGTTGATCAATTTTTGTATGGATCAAATCCATGGATTTGGAGATAACTTGGAAATGGTTTTTATTCCATTAGGGCTTAGGGTTTTGGATTTATTTTCCAAGTGTTCAAATTTCCACATACATTCATTGAGGAATGCATTTCTCTTGATTTGGATTTGTTGAATTCAAACTTTATCCAAAGTTTGTTCAGGATGGGATTTTAAGTTTCCTTTTAGAAACAAAAGTTTCTTTTCACCCTGATTTTCAACAAATATTTATTTTGTTTATTTATTTTTCACATTACAAGACTTGGAAAATCTTGGGATGTGAAATTAATCAACAAGCTAGTCTAATTGCATGCGTGTTCTTCTCATGAACCACAACCAGTGTCATTGCATGTATGTTCTTCTCACAAACAACATAAGGAACCACCAATGTCATTGGATGTGTTTTCTTTTCATGAACCACACCCAGTGTCATTAGATGTGTGTTATTCTCATGAACCACACATGGATCCACTAGTGTCATTTCACGTGTGTTCTTTTCATGAACCACACCTAGTGTCATTGCATGTCTGTTCTTTCCACAAACCATATATGGATCCACCAGTGTTATTGCATGTATGTTCTTTTCATGAACCACAACTAGAGTCATTGCATGTGTGTTCTTCTGACAAACCATATAAGGATACACCAGAGTCATTGCATGTATGTTCTTCTCACAAACCACATAAGGATCCACCAGTGTCATTGGATGTCTGTTCTTTTCATGAACCACACCAAGTGTCATTGCATGTCTGTTCTTTTCAAGAACAACACATGGATCCACCTAGTGTGATTGCATGTCTGTTCTTTTCACAAACCACACATGGAGTCACCAGTGTTATTGCATGTGTGTTCTTTTCATGAACCATAGCAAGAGTCATTGCATGTTAGTTCTTCTCACAAACCACATAAGGATCCACCAGTGTCATTGCATGTCTGTTCTTTTCATGAACCACACCCAGTGTCATTGCATGTCTATTCCTCTAAACAAACCACACATGGATCCACCAGTGTCATTGCATGTGTGTTCTTTTGATGAACCACAACTAGAGTCATTGCATGTGTGTTCTTCTCACAAAGCACATAAGGATACACCAGTTTCATTGCATGCATGTTCGTCTCATGAACCACAACCAGTGTCATTGCATGTCTGTTCTTCTCACAAACAACATTGGGAACCACCAGTGTCATTGGATGTGTGTTCTTTTAATGAACCACACCCATTGTCATTGGATGTGTGTTCTTCTCATGAAGCACACATGGATCCACCAGTGTCATTGCATGTGTGTTCTTTTCATGAACCACACCCAGTGTAATTGCATGTCTGTTCTTTCCACAAACCACATATGTATCCACCAGAACCACCAGTGTCATTGGATGTGTGTTCTTCTCATGAAGCACACATGGATCCACCAGTGTCATTGCATGTGTGTTCTTTTCATGAACCACACCCAGTGTCATTGCATGTTTGTTCTTTCCACAAACGACATATGTATCCACCAGTGTCATTGCATGTATGTTCGTTTCATGAACCACAACTAGAGTCATTGCATGTGTGTTCTTCTGACAAACCACATAAGGATACACCAGTGTCATTGCATGTGTGTTCTTCTCATGAACGACAGCTAGAGTCATTGCATGTCTGTTCTTCTCACAAACCACATAAGGATCCACCAGTGTCATTGGATGTGTGTTGTTTTCATGAACCACGCCCAGTGTCATTGGATGTGTGTTCTTCTCATAAACCACACATGGATCCACCAGTGTCATTGCATGTCTGTTCTTTTCATGAACCACACCCAGTGTCATTACAAGTCTCATCCTCTAAACAAACCACACATGGATCCACCAGTGTCATTGCATCTGGTCATTGCATGTGTGTTCTTCTAAACAAACCACACATAGATCCACCAGTATCATTGCATGTCTGTTCTTTTCATGAACCACACCCAGTGTCATTGCATGTCCATTCTTCTCACAAACCACAAAGGGATACACCAGTGTCATTGGATGCCTGTTCTTTTGATGAACCACATAAGGATACAACAGTGTCATTAGATGTGTGTTCTTTTCATGAACCACACCCAGTGTCATTGGATGTGTGTTCTTCTCACAAACACCACATAAGGATCCACCAGTGTAATTGCATGTGTGTTCTTTTCATGAACCACAAATTGAGTCATTGCATGTCTGTTCTTTCCACAAACCACACATGGATCCTCTAGTGGCATTGGATGTGTGTTCTTTTCATGAACCACAGCTAGAGTCATTGGATGTCTGTTCTTTCCACAAACCACATAAGGATACACTAGTGTCATTGCATGTGTGTTCTTCTCATGAACCACAGCTAGAGTCATTGCATGTCTGTTCTTCTCACAAACGACATAAGGATCCACCAGTGTCATTGGATGCGTGTTCTTTTCATGAACCACACCTAGTGTCATTGGATGTGTGTTCTTCTCACAAACCACACATGGATCCACCAGTGTCGTTGGATGTGTGTTCTATTCATGAACCACACCCAGTGCCATTGGATGTGTGTTCTTTTCATAAACCACACCCAGTGTCATTGGATGTGTGTTCTTCTCACAAACCACACATGGATCCACCAATGTCATTGCATGTCTGTTCTTTTCATGAACCTAACATGGATCCACCTAGTGTGATTGCATGGCTGTTCTTTTCACAAACCACACATGGATCCACCAGTGTCATTGCATGTTTGTTCTTTTCATGAACCATACCTAGAGTCATTGCATGTCAGTTCTTCTCACAAACCACATAAGGATCCACCAGTGTCATTGCATGTCTGTTCTTTTCATGAACCACGCCCAGTCTCATTGCATGTCTATTCATCTAAAAACCACATGGATCCACCAGTGTCATTGCATGTGTGTTCTTTTCATGAACTACAGCTAGAGTCATTGCATGTGCGTTCTTCTCACAAACCACATAAGGATACACCAGTTTCATTACATGCATGTTCTTCTCATGAACCACAACCAGTGTCATTGCATGTTTGTTCTTCTCACAAACAACATAAGGAACCACCAGTGTCATTGGATGTGTGTTCTTTTCATGAACCACACCCATTGTCATTGGATGTGTGTTCTTCTCATGAAGCACACATGGATCCACCAGTGTCATTGCATGTGTGTTCTTTTCATGAACCACACCCAGTGTCATTGCATGTTTGTTCTTTCCACAAACGACATATGTATCCACCAGTGTCATTGCATGTATGTTCGTTTCATGAACCACAGCTAGAGTCATTGCATGTGTGTTCTTCTGACAAACCACATAAGGATACACCAGTGTCATTGCATGTGTGTTCTTCTCATGAACGACAGCTAGAGTCATTGCATGTCTGTTCTTCTCACAAACCACATAAGGATCCACCAGTGTCATTGGATGTGTGTTGTTTTCATGAACCACGCCCAGTGTCATTGGATGTGTGTTCTTATCATAAACCACACATGGATCCACCAGTGTCATTGCATGTCTGTTCTTTTCATGAACCACACCCAGTGTCATTACATGTCTGTTCCTCTAAACAAACCACACATGGATCCACCAGTGTCATTGCATCTGGTCATTGCATGTGTGTTCTTCTAAACAAACCACACATAGATCCACCAGTATCATTGCATGTCTGTTCTTTTCATGAACCACACCCAGTGTCATTGCATGTCCATTCTTCTCACAAACCACAAAGGGATACACCAGTGTCATTGGATGCCTGTTCTTTTGATGAACCACATAAGGATACAACAGTGTCATTAGATGTGTGTTCTTTTCATGAACCACACCCAGTGTCATTGGATGTGTGTTCTTCTCACAAACACCACATAAGGATCCACCAGTGTAATTGCATGTGTGTTCTTTTCATGAACCACAAATTGAGTCATTGCATGTCTGTTCTTTCCACAAACCACACATGGATCCTCTAGTGGCATTGGATGTGTGTTCTTTTCATGAACCACAGCTAGAGTCATTGGATGTCTGTTCTTTCCACAAACCACATAAGGATACACTAGTGTCATTGCATGTGTGTTCTTCTCATGAACCACAGCTAGAGTCATTGCATGTCTGTTCTTCTCACAAACGACATAAGGATCCACCAGTGTCATTGGATGCGTGTTCTTTTCATGAACCACACCTAGTGTCATTGGATGTGTGTTCTTCTCACAAACCACACATGGATCCACCAGTGTCGTTGGATGTGTGTTCTATTCATGAACCACACCCAGTGCCATTGGATGTGTGTTCTTTTCATAAACCACACCCAGTGTCATTGGATGTGTGTTCTTCTCACAAACCACACATGGATCCACCAATGTCATTGCATGTCTGTTCTTTTCATGAACCTAACATGGATCCACCTAGTGTGATTGCATGGCTGTTCTTTTCACAAACCACACATGGATCCACCAGTGTCATTGCATGTTTGTTCTTTTCATGAACCATACCTAGAGTCATTGCATGTCAGTTCTTCTCACAAACCACATAAGGATCCACCAGTGTCATTGCATGTCTGTTCTTTTCATGAACCACGCCCAGTCTCATTGCATGTCTATTCATCTAAAAAACCACACATGGATCCACCAGTGTCATTGCATGTGTGTTCTTTTCATGAACTACAGCTAGAGTCATTGCATGTGCGTTCTTCTCACAAACCACATAAGGATACACCAGTTTCATTACATGCATGTTCTTCTCATGAACCACAACCAGTGTCATTGCATGTTTGTTCTTCTCACAAACAACATAAGGAACCACCAGTGTCATTGGATGTGTGTTCTTTTCATGAACCACACCCATTGTCATTGGATGTGTGTTCTTCTCATGAAGCACACATGGATCCACCAGTGTCATTGCATGTCTGTTCTTTTCATGAACCACACCCAGTGTCATTGCATGTCTGTTCTTTCAACAAACCACATATGTATCCACCAGTGTCATTGCATGTATGTTTGTTTCATGAACCACAGCTAGAGTCATTGCATGTGTGTTCTTCTGAAAAACCACATAAGGATACACCATGTCATTGTATGTGTGTTCTTCTCATGAACCACAGCTAGAGTCATTGCATGTCTGTTATTCTCACAAACCATATAAGTATCCACCAGTGTCATTGGATGTGTGTTCTTTTCATGAACAACACCCAGTGTCATTGGATGTGTGTTCTTCTCATAAACCACACATGGATCCACCAGTGTCATTGCATGTATGTTCTTTTCATGAACCACACCCAGTGTCATTACATGTTTGTTCCTCTAAACAAACCACACATGGATCCACCAGTGTCATTGCATCTGGTCATTGCATGTGTGTTCTTCTAAACAAACCACACATAGATCCACCAGTATCATTGCATGTCTGTTCTTTTCATGAACCACACCCAGTGTCATTGCATGTCTGTTCTTCTCACAAACCACAAAGGGATACACCAGTGTCGTTGGATGTCTGTTCTTTTCATGAACCACATAAGAATCCACCAGTGTCATTGGATATGTGTTCTTTTCATGAACCACACCTAGTGTCATTAGATGTGTGCTCTTCTCACAAACACCACATAAGGATCCACCAGTGTCATTGCATGTGTGTTCTTTTCATGAACCACAACTAGAGTCATTGCATGTCTGTCCTTTCCACAAACCACACATGGATCCAGCAGTGTCATTGGATGTGTGTTCTTTTCATGAACCACAGCTAGAGTCATTGGATGTCTGTTCTTTCCACAAACCACATAAGGATACACCAGTGTCATTGCATGTGTGTTCTTCTCATGAACCACAGCTAGAGTCATTGCATGTCTGTTCTTCTCACAAACCACATAAGGATCCACCAGTGTCGTTGGATGTGTGTTCTTTTCATGAACCACACCTAGTGTCATTGGATGTGTGTTCTTCTCACAAACCACACATGGATCTACTAGTTTCATTGGATGTATGTTATTTTCATGAACCACACCCAGTGTCATTGGATGTGTGTTCTTCTCACAAACCACACATGGATCCACCAGTTTCATTGCATGTCTGTTCTTTTCATGAACCACACATGGATCCACCTAGTGTGATTACATGTCTGTTCTTTTCACAAACCACACATGGATCCACCAGTGTCATTGCATGTGTGTTCTTTTCATGACCCATACCTAGAGTCATTGCAGGTCAGTTCTTCTCACAAACCACATAAGGATCCACCAGTGTCATTGCATGTCTGTTCTTTTCATGAAACACACCAAGTGTGATTGCATGTCTGTTCCTCTAAAAAACCATACATGGATCCACCAGTGTCATTGCATGTGTGTTCTTTTCATGAACAACAGCTAGAGACATTGCATGTGTGTTCTTCTCACAAACCACATAAGGATACACAAGTTTCATTGCATGCATGTTCTTCTCATGAACCACAACCAGTGTCATTGCATGTCTGTTCTTCTCACAAACAACATAAGGAACCACCAGTGTCATTGGATGTGTGTTCTTTTCATGAACCACACCCATTTTCATTGGATGTGTGTTCTTCTCATGAAGCACACATGGATCCACCAGTGTCATTGCATGTGTGTTCTTTTCATGAACCACACCCAGTGTCATTACATGTCTGTTCTTTCAACAAACCACATATGTATCCACCAGTGTCATTGCATGTATGTTCATTTCATGAACCACAGCTAGAGTCATTGCATGTGTGTTCTTTTGACAAACCACATAAGGATACACCATGTCATTGTATGTGTGTTCTTCTCATGAACCATAGCTAGAGTCATTGCATGTCTGTTCTTCTCACAAACCACATAAGTATCCACAAGTGTCATTGGATGTGTGTCCTTTTCATGAACAACACCCAGTGTCATTGGATGTGTGTTCTTCTCATAAACCACACATGGATCGACCAGTGTCATTGCATGTATGTTCTTTTCATGAACCACACCCAGTGTCATTACATGTCTGTTCCTCTAAACAAACCACACATGGATCCACCAGTGTCATTGCATCTGGTCATTGCATGTGTGTTCTTCTAAACAAACCACACATAGATCCACCAGTATCATTGCATGTCTGTTCTTCTCACAAACACATAAGGATCCACCAGTGTCATTGCATGTCTGTTCTTTTCATGAACCACGCCCAGTCTCATTGCATGTCTATTCATCTAAAAAACCACACATGGATCCACCAGTGTCATTGCATGTGTGTTCTTTTCATGAACTACAGCTAGAGTCATTGCATGTGCGTTCTTCTCACAAACCACATAAGGATACACCAGTTTCATTACATGCATGTTCTTCTCATGAACCACAACCAGTGTCATTGCATGTCTGTTCTTCTCACAAACAACATAAGGAACCACCAGTGTCATTGGATGTGTGTTCTTTTCATGAACCACACCCATTGTCATTGGATGTGTGTTCTTCTCATGAAGCACACATAGATCCACCAGTGTCATTGCATGTCTGTTCTTTTCATGAACCACACCCAGTGTCATTGCATGTCTGTTCTTTCAACAAACCACATATGTATCCACCAGTGTCATTGCATGTATGTTTGTTTCATGAACCACAGCTAGAGTCATTGCATGTGTGTTCTTATGACAAACCACATAAGGATACACCATGTCATTGTATGTGTGTTCTTCTCATGAACCACAGCTAGAGTCATTGCATGTCTGTTCTTCTCACAAACCACATAAGTATCCACAAGTGTCATTGGATGTGTGTTCTTTTCATGAACAACACCCAGTGTCATTGGATGTGTGTTCTTCTCATAAACCACACATGGATCCACCAGTGTCATTGCATGTATGTTCTTTTCATGAACTACACCCAGTGTCATTACATGTTTGTTCCTCTAAACAAACCACACATGGATCCACCAGTGTCATTGCATCTGGTCATTGCATGTGTGTTCTTCTAAACAAACCACACATAGATCCACCAGTATCATTGCATGTCTGTTCTTTTCATGAACCACACCCAGTGTCATTGCATGTCTGTTCTTCTCACAAACCACAAAGGGATACACCAGTGTCGTTGGATGTCTGTTCTTTTCATGAACCACATAAGAATCCACCAGTGTCATTGGATATGTGTTCTTTTCATGAACCACACCTAGTGTCATTAGATGTGTGCTCTTCTCACAAACACCACATAAGGATCCACCAGTGTCATTGCATGTGTGTTCTTTTCATGAACCACAACTAGAGTCATTGCATGTCTGTTCTTTCCACAAACCACACATGGATCCAGCAGTGTCATTGGATGTGTGTTCTTTTCATGAACCACAGCTAGAGTCATTGGATGTCTGTTCTTTCCACAAACCACATAAGGATACACCAGTGTCATTGCATGTGTGTTCTTCTCATGAACCACAGCTAGAGTCATTGCATGTCTGTTCTTCTCACAAACCACATAAGGATCCACCAGTGTCGTTGGATGTGTGTTCTTTTCATGAACCACACCTAGTGTCATTGGATGTGTGTTCTTCTCACAAACCACACATGGATCTACCAGTCTCATTGGATGTGTGTTCTTTTCATGAACCACACCCAGTGTTATTGGATGTGTGTTCTTCTCACAAACCACACATGGATCCACCAGTTTCATTGCATGTCTGTTCTTTTCATGAACCACACATGGATCCACCTAGTGTGATTACATGTCTGTTCTTTTCACAAACCACACATGGATCCACCAGTGTCATTGCATGTGTGTTCTTTTCAGGACCCATACCTAGAGTCATTGCAGGTCAGTTCTTCTCACAAACCACATAAGGATCCACCAGTGTCATTGCATGTCTGTTCTTTTCATGAAACACACCAAGTGTGATTGCATGTCTGTTCCTCTAAAAAACCATACATGGATCCACCAGTGTCATTGCATGTGTGTTCTTTTCATGAACAACAGCTAGAGACATTGCATGTGTGTTCTTCTCACAAACCACATAAGGATACACAAGTTTCATTGCATGCATGTTCTTCTCATGAACCACAACCAGTGTCATTGCATGTATGTTCTTCTCACAAACAACATAAGGAACCACCAGTGTCATTGGATGTGTGTTCTTTTCATGAACCACACCCATTGTCATTGGATGTGTGTTCTTCTCATGAAGCACACATGGATCCACCAGTGTCATTGCATGTGCGTTCTTTTCATGAACCACACCCAGTGTCATTGCATGTCTGTTCTTTCAACAAACCACATATGTATCCACCAGTGTCATTGCATGTATGTTCATTTCATGAACCACAGCTAGAGTCATTGCATGTGTGTTCTTCTGACAAACCACATAAGGATACACCATGTCATTGTATGTGTGTTCTTCTCATGAACCATAGCTAGAGTCATTGCATGTCTGTTCTTCTCACAAACCACATAAGTATCCACAAGTGTCATTGGATGTGTGTTCTTTTCATGAACAACACCCAGTGTCATTGGATGTGTGTTCTTCTCATAAACCACACATGGATCGACCAGTGTCATTGCATGTATGTTCTTTTCATGAACCACACCCAGTGTCATTACATGTCTGTTCCTCTAAACAAACCACACATGGATCCACCAGTGTCATTGCATCTGGTCATTGCATGTGTGTTCTTCTAAACAAACCACACATAGATCCACTAGTATCATTGCATGTCTGTTCTTTTCATGAACCACAACCAGTGTCATTGCATGTCTGTTCTTCTCACAAACCACAAAGGGATACACCAGTGTCATTGGATGTCTATTCTTTTCATGAACCACATAAGAATCCACCAGTGTCATTGGATATGTGTTCTTTTCATGAACCACACCTAGTGTCATTAGATGTGTGTTCTTCTCACAAACACCACATAAGGATCCACCAGTGTCATTGCATGTGTGTTCTTTTCATGAACCACAACTAGAGTCATTGCATGTCTGTTCTTTCCACAAACCACACATGGATCCAGCAGTGTCATTGGATGTGTGTTCTTTTCATGAACCACAGCTAGAGTCATTGGATGTCTGTTCTTTCCACAAACCACATAAGGATACACCAGTGTCATTGCATGTGTGTTCTTCTCATGAACCACAGCTAGAGTCATTGCATGTCTATTCTTCTCACAAACCACATAAGGATCCACCAGTGTCGTTGGATGTGTGTTCTTTTCAAACCACACCTAGTGTCATTGGATGTGTGTTTTTCTCACAAACCACACATGGATCTACCAGTGTCATTGGATGTGTGTTCTTTTCATGAACCACACCCAGTGCCATTGGATGTGTGTTCTTTTCATGAACCACACCCAGTGTCATTGGATGTGTGTTCTTCTCACAAACCACCCATGGATCCACCAGTTTCATTGCATGTCTGTTTATTTCATGAACCACACATGGATCCACCTAGTGTGATTACATGTCTGTTCTTTTCACAAACCACACATGGATCCACCAGTGTCATTGCATGTGTGTTCTTTTCATGACCCATACCTAGAGTCATTGCAGGTCAGTTCTTCTCACAAACCACATAAGGATCCACCAGTGTCATTGCATGTCTATTCTTTTCATGAACCACACCCAGTGTGATTGCATGTCTGTTCCTCTAAACAAACCACACATGGATCCACCAGTGTCATTGCATGTGTGTTCTTTTCATGAACCACAGCTAGAGTCATTGCATGTGTGTTCTTCTCACAAACCACATAAGGATACACCAGTGTCATTGCATGTGTGTTCTTCTCATGAACCACAGCTAGAATCATTGCATGTGTGTTCTTCTTACAAACGACATAAGGATCCACCAGTGTCATTGGAAGTGTGTTCTTTTCATGAACCACACCTAGTGGCATTGGATGTGTGTTCTTCTCACAAACCACACATGGATCCACCAGTATCATTGCATGTGTGTTCTCTTCATTAACCACACCCAGTGTCATTGCATGTCTATTCGTCTAAACAAACCACACATGGATCCACCAGTGTCATTGCATGAGGTCATTGCATGTGTGTTCTTCTAAACAAACCACACATGGATCCACCAGTATCATTTCATGTATGTTCTTTTCATGAACCACACCTAGTGTAATTACATGTTTGTTCTTCTCACAAACCACATAGGGATACACCAGTGTTATTGCATGTTTGTTCTTCTCATTAACCGCATCTAGTGTCATTGGATGTGTGTTCTTCTCATGAACCACACCCAGTGTCATTGCATGTATGTTCTTCTCACAAACCACATAAGGATCCACCAGTGTCATTGCATTTGTGTTCTTCTCATGAACCACACCCAGTGTCATTGCATGTCTGTTTTTCTCACAAACCACATAAGGATCCACCAATGTCATTGCATGTGTTTTTTTCATGAACCACAGCTAGAGTCATTACATGTCTATTCTTTCCACAAACCACACATGGATCCACTAGTGTCATTGGATGTGTGTTCTTTTCATGAACCACAGCTAGAGTCATTGGATGTCTGTTCTTTCCACAGACAACATATGGATCCACCAGTGTCATTGCATGTGTGTTCTTTTCATGAACCACACCTAGTGTGATTGCATGTATGTTCTTTCCACAAACCACACATGGATCCACCAGCATCATTGGATGTGTGTTCTTTTCATGAACCGCAGCTAGAGTCATTGCATGTGTGTTCTTCTAAACAAACCACATAGGGATACGCCAGTGTCATTGGATGTGTTCTTCTCATGAACCATAGCTAGAGTCATTGCATGTGTGTTCTTCTGATACATTGCAAATGTATCTATAATTTTTGATGCTCCATGCTTGGTTTTATCCACTTTCTTGTGTTTTGTCCACACTTTAGAGTACTTTTCATATGATTTCTTGGACTAACCTATTAACAAGAGCCACAAAGCAACTGCTTTTCTGCTATTTTTGGTTCCAGGAAAGTCAGAAAATGAATATTATCGGAATTGGACGGGACAAAAGCCAAAGTGCCTATTTTTCCGGAAGTCATCAGATGCCAGAATACGAGACAGAGAAGATCTAGGGGCCAGCCACACCACCTGGCCGCGCGGCCAGGCCTGGCCCGCGTTAGGGGGTGGTTTGGCCGACCCCAGCACCCCATCGGCCTCTCCTTCCGCCTATAAGATGCCCTCGGGACAAAAACCCTAAGTACCCGATCAAAAATCCACGAAAGATTCTATAGCCGCCGTCATCTCCATCCCTAGATCGGGAAGGATCTAAAGCTCTTCCCGGCACCCTGCCGGAGAGGGGAATTTTGTTGGGTCCACAACATAGAAAACAAAAAATTTCCTACGGTGTGAACTACATGCCAAGATCTATCTACTAGATACAGAGCAACGGGTGGACATACATCCATGGAGAACTTACCCTCGTAGACAACGAGCTTTGTTAACGAGTAGGAACTCGTGGTTGATGTAGTCGTACACTTGCCGATCTCAAGATCGTGATGAAGTCCAGAGGTCCGCCCAAAGACGCCCATCGATCCAGCTCCAAAGATCACCAAGTCCACAAAGCAGCGGTGCATCCGTGATCGCACACACGTCCCTACCCGACAACCTCCGTCCTCGCTCCAGCAAAGCAGCGGAAGCAGCAACTCCTTTCCAGATAAAGCCACCAGGAACATGTATCTCGCTAATCCGAGACCATGGGGAAATAATACTAGAGGTGGAGAGAGATCCTTCACGAGGAGGTGTGAGTGAGAAGTGAGGAGAGGGGGGGCCTTTTATAGGAGGAGGGGAGGGTACCCCTCCCATGGCCGGTGCCCCATGCAGGTGACCCTTCACCTCCACCATTCATGTGGTGGTAACCCCCTCCTCATAAATTTGCCTCTTCACATTCTCCATTAAAATCTCCACTTTAAATGCATTAAATTTCTCCAAATTTAATGCTCTCTCATTTAATAAAACTCTTTTATTAGTTTTATTCAGAATTTTGTTAATTACTTTAATTAACAAACATTCACATAAAACCCCCTGCAACATTTCAATATTACATGCAGAACCAATTTCAGCAATTTCACCCGAAACAGTTTTGGTGTCTATTGAAATAGTTCCAGCGCTTTCTTAAATCTTTATCTGAAACATATTTGCTCCAAATGGTGTCGGTATCCCTTAAGTGTGTCACCCTACGGTTCGCGAATAATGCAGACATGATCGAGACCCCTCTCCGATCAATAATCAGCAGCGGGACCTGGAGATCCATACTGACTCCTACACATTCAACGATGACTTCTGTGATCGTGAGAACCTTTAACGTTAGTAACTAAATCCCTTTGTCCGGCGATATATTACATGTCCGAGATTCGATCATCGGTATCTCCATACCTAGTTTGATCTCGTTACCGACATGCACTCTTTTCTCGTTCCCGTGATATAACATTCTAGTGATCACATCACTTGCTTGCAAGCTATTTCAATGTGATATCACCGAGAGGGCCCAGAGTATATCTATCCGTCATCGGGATGGACAAATCCCACTCTTGATCCATGAGCCTCAACATAACACCTTCGTAGTACTGAACCCACCTTTATAGTCACCTCTACGGTGTGACGTTTGATGTTATCAAGATACTCTTCCGGTGTTAGCAATTAACATGATCTCATGGTCTAAGGACTAAGATTACTTCGTATGATGTTATAGCAATATAAACACAATGACTTGATCGTAATGCTATACTTCGGATGAATGTTCATCACATCAGTCCACCAATGGTGTGACCTTGTTATTAACAACATCCAATGTCCATGATCAGGAAACCTTGATCATCTTGTTAATCAACAAGCTAGTCTATAAGAGAGGCATAACTAGGAACCCATTTTGTTTATTAAACACACATGTATTGATGTTTCCGATCAATACAATTATAGCATGCAAAATAAACATTTATCATAAACATGGAATAAGATAATAACCACTTTATTATTGCCTCTCGGGCATATTCCCTTCAGTCTCCCACTTGCACTAGAGTCAATAATCTAGTTTGAAAAACTTTGCGCATTGAACACCTATGGCTTTATGGTGTTGCATATACGCTATTGCTAGTGGTTAACATAATCTACGGATGTGACAGTTTCAGATCCGTGTGTATTTGCATGTCTCTGCGTCTCTACGCATCACTCATTCTCAAATGAGATGGCATTGTATAGATTTGGTCCTTTGGTGAGACCTTTAGTTCGTTCGGCTCAAAATATGTCGATATTATTGTCACACAATATATCTTCATAGTATTAGCCCAATTTGAACCACACCTAGTTTGATAACAAACTACTTAACACAAATGCCCTCCTATGCTGCTACTATAGCAGTCATATACTTAGCCTTTTGTTGTAGTATTCGTCACAATATCTCAACTTTGGAACTCATCCAAATCCATCATGGAACATCCTTACAATGAACTACCTTTAACTATTTGTATCTTGTGACAAAACTAGTATCAATGTAACACTTTACAATGAACTACCTTTAACTATTTGTCACTTATACATGATAATATTCTTAGTTCTTCCAAAGCTCATAAGAATATCTTTACTATTGTCCAATGATCATATTAGGAATCATTCTGGTATATGATCATAACATTTAGAGCATAGGACATTCTGGATATATACATATCATGGTATAATCGATCAAAATCTTCATGTGATTATACTCACCAAGTGTTGAAACACTTGAATTTTGATACAATCCTTTCCATGCAGCAAGAACCTTTCTTGTTGTTTCCATATTGAACCCTTTCAATATCTCATATATGTATGTCTGGCACAACCATATTAGCGCCTTAATCTATCCATATAGATATTGATGCCTAATATTCCAGGTTTGCCCAAGTCTTTCATCAAAACCTTATTTTAATGAAATCCTTAACTTGTGTCAATTCAAGATACATCATCTCCAATCAACAATATGTCCTCTACAAAATGTATTAGAAATATGTCTCAGCGCTCCCACTTAATTTCTTGCAAATGCAAGCATCTTCATCATCTCCGATGAATTTAAACTCTTTTAACAGTTTCATCATGGTGAAGATTCCAACTCCGCTATGCTTACTTCAACTATTGAAGTTTACATGCCCTTTTAGAACCCTTTGAATTAACAAAACCCTTCGGACCATGTCATGTACATGTCCTAGGTTACCGTTCTATTAGAAGAACCTTGTTTTGTTTATTCAACTACCATATACCAAATTATATGTAGTGGTTGCTACATTAATCCGTCAAGACTATATATCGCTATGAAAGATCATATCTTGTCATAGTCAACTCCTTGAACATTGCCGTAAACTTATTTCCGACATGTCGACTATTTCATAGATGTCAAACATCCATGTCTATTTCTTTATATATCCAAACACGACCGATAGGCTTCACGCCTTTCCGGAGGGTCTTCCAAGTTCAGAAACTTGATTTCTCGTGTATGGATACTATCACGGATTCTATGACTTCTAGTCATTTTATGGAGTCAGGGCCCATCATCGCTTCTTTGCATGTAGTCGGTTCATCATTGTCAAAACAATAACGACTTTCTTATCAAATCTTACTATTTAATTCTTACCGACCCACACGGTTCTATAGGAACTCTAATCTCCGAGATCACACCTTTTGTAATCACGAGAGCCATGAGCATTGTGGCCGCCACCAGGACACTTTCCAAGCATTGCGCTTACTTAGCACATATAGATAAGGTTCAACAACCTTATCAAAGTTCTATTGTCCTCCCACTTAACTTTTCACGAAAAATTCCTTCTCAAGAAACTTGATGTTCCAAGTAACAAACTCTTTTGTCCTCGGTGTTATGGAGAAATTCCCAACAAATTCTTTGGGATAACCTACAAAGACGTGCTTATCCGACTTTGGTTGTAAACATTTTACTTATGCATAGCATACCAAAATTTAAGAAAAGACAATTCAGGTTTTATCCCAAACCATAACTTATATGGTGTCATTTCAACGGATCACGTTGGTGCTCTTTTCAGTGTAAAAGCGGTAGTCTCTAAAGCTTCAATCCTTAAAACATAATGGCAGTTTTATAAATGACACCCTTGATCTTACCATGTCAAACATGGTTTGATTTTATCTCTCGAATATGCCATACTCCTATGGTTTATCGGGAAACACAAATCAAGGAAAAATTCCTCAAGTCTTAGGTGTTTTTGCTAAACATGTAACTCAAATATCTTCCTTTATGATCGAATCATAAACTCTTTATTTTCTTGTTACAATGATTTTCCACTTCATCTTGAAAGTCTTTGAACAATTTTCAAATGTTTCATACTTCTTCCTTATTAAGTAAATATATAGATATATTCACTCAAATTTTCGGAGAAAGCATATGAAGCAAAAAAGATCCATCGCATATGGCTACACATAATGGACTATACACATCAGCATGCACAATTTCCAATAAGCTAGTCATCCGTTCCTCTCTGGCCTATGGACGGAGTTTCAATTATCTCGAGGAAAGTCTCACATGTGTCAACTGATCAAAATCAAAGACTCCAAAAATCCATCAACATGGAGTTTCTTCATGTTTTCTTTCCAATATAATTTAAACAGCGATGTCACTTCATAAGTGATCTTTCAATCATTTGTCTTGCGACATTTTAGCAATAGTGTTTATGGATGTGATTTCTCCAACTAGACTTGTAAAAGTTCATCCATCCTTTATGGAATACGGTAATTATTTGAACAACCATTGTTCTCATAATACCGGAACAAAATAACAATTATTTAAAAAAATCTTGAAGGCTTGGTTTGATGACAACGAAAAACACAATAACACTTTATTTGTTTTCGATGAACATCATCGCTCATTCTCTTGCTGGTTACTTAGGCCATTGTAATTCATGAATTGCGTTGTCCTCTATGACACTTCATACCAACCAATTCGGTATCCAATACCGGTATCCAATACCTAAGAACCACATTGTTTAACAAGCAAGGAATATAGCCATAACATGTATATCTTCTATATACCTAAGTTGGACATCTCCAACCTTTTATTTTCTGCCAAATATTTTATAGATTCTCTTTCAGTAATTCCTTTTCTTTTAAAAGAATCTATCAACATCAATAGTGGTGTCATCAACATGACACATGGTAGAAAGTGTATATAGTCAAATACTAATACCTTTGGACTTGCACTTTGAAGTGGATCACCATCATCAAATGTTTGGTGTTCTTTCAAAAATCCATTCTTTAGTAATATATTAGTGTAGTAAACATTTTACTTACAGCTTCTATTCATCCTTATCATGACAACTTTCATGATCAAGCTACTATAGCTTATAAGGAAGAATCACGAGTATAATATCAGTTCCCAAAACCTTTTTGGTAGATTCGGATGCCTAGCATCTCCAGCCTTCACAAATTCTCATACAATATGAGAACATGTATTTTGCTAAATTATACTCTATCATAATGCAACCAAAAACATTGTTTCAGATATCACAATATCTTTCACACAACATGGTTTCTTCATCATCATGCAAGCCTTCGGTGTGATGCATGAGTAGTTCATCCTTGGACTATGGATCCATGTAGTAGCTAGATGGCTGGTTCTCCTCCTTTGTGCTTTCATGTCTAGATCTTGTGAGCTCCGTTCATGATCAAGATCATCTATTTGTAATTCTGCATGTTGTGTTTGTGGGGATCCGATGGATATTGAGATGTTATTTCAGATTGATTATTGATTCTATCATGTCTTTGTTATTTGTGATCTTGCATGCTTTCCGTTGTTAGTAGCTATCTTGGCCAAGTAGATGCTAGCAACTCCAAGAGTTAGTATTTATGCTCGATAGTGGGTTCATGCCTCGTAACTGGGAAGTGACAGAAATCTCTAAGGTACTAGATGTGTTGTTGCTACTAGGGAGAAAATAACAATCCTTTGTTCATAGAACAATCGTATTGTTTACATTACACGCAATTCGTAAAGCAATAATCTGTTGCTTGCAACTTCATACTGGAGGGGGTTCGGATGATAACCTGAAGGTGGATTATTAGTCATAGATGCAGTTGGATGGCGGTCTATGTATAATGTTGTAATTCCCAATCAAGTCTCAAAGGAGTCAAGATGATTAGTATATGCATGTATTGCTTTCTTGATGTTTGTCAATTGCCCCGCTGTAATTTGTTCACCCAGCATATTATCTATCTTAAGGAGAGCCACCTCTAGTAAACTATGGATCCCGGTCCTTTTCTTTTACATACAATCTATAAACTGTTTACTGCTTTGTGTTTACTTTCTGCAAACTATTACTTCTTTCCATTTGATACGTTTAATCCTTTATTTTCAGCAAAACACGGTGAGATTGACAACCTCATCGCAAGTTGGGGACAGAGTTCTGTGGTTGTGTCGTGCAGGTCTCCACGTTGCTACTAGCACCAGTAGTGCGCCCTGCCAAGGCTCAGCTTGCAACACCTTTGGGGTGTTTCCTTGCTCCTACTGGTTCGATTAAACCTTGGTTTCATAACTGAGGGAAACTTGTTGCTATGCTCATCATACCTTCCTCTTGGGGTTCCCAACAAGCTCTACAT
The DNA here is from genome assembly GCA_023614405.1 of Avena insularis. Lineage (NCBI taxonomy): Eukaryota > Viridiplantae > Streptophyta > Magnoliopsida > Poales > Poaceae > Avena > Avena insularis. The sequence goes on from CM042690.1 coordinate 643,471,072, forward strand.
CAACACTGAGGGAACCCAGTGTCATTAGATGTTTGTTCCTCTAAACGAACCACTCATGCATCCACCAGTGTCATTGCATGTGTGTTGTTTTCATGAACCACAGATAGAGTCATTGCATGTGTGTTCTTCTCACAAACCACATAAGGATACACCAGTGTTATTGCATGCGTGTTCTTCTCATGAACCACAGCCAATGTCATTGCATGTCTGTTCTTCTCACAAACAACATAAGGAACCACTAGTGTCATTGGATGTGTGTTCTTTTCATGAACCACACCTAGTGTCATTGGATGTGTGTTTTTCTCATGAACCACACATGGATCCACCAGTGTCATTGCATGTCTGTTCTTTTCATGAACCACACCTAGTGTCATTGCTTGTCTGTTCTTTCCACAAACCACATATGGATCCACCAGTCTCATTGCATGTTTGTTCTTTTCATGAACCACAGCTAGTCATTGCATGTGTGTTCTTCTCACACACCACATAAGGATACACCAGTGTCATTACATGTGTGTTCTTCTCATGAACGACAGCTAGAGTCATTGCATGTCTGTTCTTCTCACAAACCGCATAAGGATCCACCTGTGTCATTGGATGTGTGTTCATTTCATGAACCACACCCAGTGTCATTGAATGTGTGTTCTTCTCACAAACCACACATGGATCCACCAGTGTCATTGCATGTCTGTTGTTTTCATGAACCACAGCTAGAGTCATTGCATGTGTGTTCTTCTCACAAACCACATAAGGATATAATAGTGTCATTGCATGCGTGTTCTTCTCATGAACCACAACCAGTGTTATTGCATGTCTGTTCTTCTCACAAACAACATAAGGAACCACCAGTGTCATTGGATGTGTGTTCTTTTCATGGACCACACCCAATGTCATTGGATGTGTGTGCTTCTCATGAACCAGAAATGGATCTGCCAGTGTCATTGCATGTCTGTTCTTTTCATGAACTACACCCAGTGCCATTGCATGCGTGTCCTTCTCATGAACCACACCCAGTGTCATTGGATGTGTGTTCTTCTCATGAACCACACATGGATCCACCAGTGTCATTGCATGTGTGTTCTTTTCATGAACCATAGCTAGAGTCATTGCATGTTTGTTCTTTCCACAAACCACATATGGATCCACCAGTGTCATTGCATGTCTGTTCTTTTCATGAACCACAGCTAGAGTCATTGCATGTGTGTTCTTCTCACAAACCACATAAGGATACACCAGTGTCATTGCATGTGTGTTCTTGTCATGAACCATAGCTAGAATCATTGCCTGTGTGTTCTTCTCACAAACCACATAAGGATATACCAGTGTCATTACATGTGTGTTCTTTTCATGAACCACACCCAGTGTCATTGCATGTCTGTTCTTCTCACAAACCACATAAGGATACACCAGTGTCATTGCATGTCTGTTCTTCTCGTGAACCACATCTAGAGTCATTGCATGTATGTTCCTCTCACAAACCACATAAGGATCCACCAGTGTCATTGGATGTGTGTTCTTTTCATGAACCACACATAGTGTCATTGGATGTCTGTTCTTCTCACAAACCACATAAGGATCCACCATTATCATTGGATGTGTGTTCTTTTCATGAACCACACCCAGTGTTATTGGATGTGTGTTCTTCTCACAAACCACTCATGGATCCACCAGTGTCATTGCATGTGTGTTCTTTTCATGAACCACACTTCGATCCACCCAGTGTGATTGCATGTCTGTTCTTTTCACAAACCACATATGGATCCACCAGTGTCATTGCATGTCTGTTCTTTTCATGAACCACACCCAGTGTCAATGCATGTATGTTCCTCTCATAAACCACATATGGATCCTAACCTTAGGAGAGCCCTAACCTTAGCCCCCATGGGTGGCCGTTAGACCGAGTCTTCTAGAAGGCATGCCCTAACACAGTTGTTCTTCTTGATGATTGTTACATACCGTTTGATCGGGGCGCTTGGACGATTGGGATGGTCTTCGTGAGAGCGATCTGCGAGTAGGCTGTTCTGTGGCATGATTGGCCATGCTTGCTCTGGACAAACTGGCAACACCGGGCTCTCCCCTATTGCGAGTGTCACGACTCACGAGTTCAGTGGGCCATATCCCAGTGTCACGTCCCCATTACTTTTCTTCCTCCCCGTACTTATCTTCCTTCCCCTTGAAGCCACTTTCCCAACTTCACTCCCATCCTGCCGTAGCCGCAAGCCGACAGCGCCTCCATCCCAATCCTCTCTCCGGCAGCCACCCCCCTCCCCTCTCGTCATGGGTTCAAGGGGAGATGGCGAGGAAACGCGTTGTGATGACAGGGATGGTGATTTCGATGTGAGTCGTCTCATCTCTATCTCTATCATATGTGACCAGTTATCTATTTTTTGAGCTAGATCTAGTCTGTTTACTCATGCGTGTATGATGTGTTAGGCCAACCAGACGATGTATGACTCCGACTATCACGGTTTAGTGGATGAAGACAGTCCTCTGCTATGTAAACATGGATATGTTCCCGCTAAATTTGTAGCGTTCAAAGGATGAAACGCAGGCAGGAGGTTTCTAGGGTGTCAAGGACATCGTGCAATGATGCAAGGCGGAAGTTGCGGTGTTGTCAAATGGGTAGGTCCAGAGTGGCCCAAATCGATGTAGAAAATGCTGGACAAACTATGGGATATGACTATTGAGTTGAAAGAATCTGTAGTCAGCTCACTTCTTGACAGTGTTGAGATGAAGCTGTGGGACCCAGTTGACACGACCAAGCTTAACCGAGATCTCAGGAGGGTGCAAGACAAGGTTAGCAAAGTCGAGAAGGAGAGGGACGTGGCGTTGGACCTGAAGGCTAAAGAAGAGCAAGTACTGACTCAAGCAAGGAATGATCTTCACTAGGCCAAAGTCCTGCAGTTTACAACTACGAGTATTGACAAGTGCATGAGGAAAAAATATAGAGAAACAATTGAAGCTGTGCAAGGAAGATGCTAAAAGGAAGGAGCAGACGAATCGATCCTTGCTCTCACAGGAAGATGCGCATCAGGCTAAGATTAGGAAGATCAAGGAGATGTGTGATAACTAGTGTATTTAGCTTGAGCTCCGTGCCTTTTTAAGTTGTAATAGTAGTACTTGTTGACCTAGCGGTCTGAACTAGTGGTCCCGGAGTCCTGGGAGGAAAACAATTGTTCTCCCGTTAGTCTATCTTAACCCTGCATCACTTCCTTTTGTCTGATCATGGTGGTATTCTGACATTGGTTGTTTGTTTAAACGTAATCTACGTGGATTGTGCCGCATGCAAATGGCACAGCCACAATTTATAAAGTGGAAGCACGTACACCCGGTTAATGGAGATCCGGGAGCTTCGCCAGACGCAGGGGATGCAGGAGCAGGGAGGCGGTGAGATAGACGGGCTCAAGCGTCTGGGCATTATCGGTTGCTATTGGTGTTTATGTTGCCACGTCGTTGTGCAGCATCTAAAATAAGTTGCTGCTTCGTGGAGTGTGGCAGCTTAAATAATTTATTTCTGTGCCATTACATTCCGTCATATTTGGAGACCTCCTGCCCCTCAGCAATCGTGGACCGGTGCTGCGTGTTTTCATATAGCAGTGGCACAATCACAATTTCGGATTCAACTACTGACTCGGGCGTTTCCAAACCCTAAGTCGCGGTACATTTTACTCAGAGAACGTGGGTAAATTGTTTCGCCCAGCAAAGTGCCACACACAGACCTCCAGAATTTAACCGAATTACATATATAGGTTCAATTTCAACACATTACTATGCATCTTCATTGTTAGCAGCCTTCTTCCGCAGCCTGGGTGCTAAGCCTTCACGTCCACTAGCTTCTTCATTTCCTGCCTTCTTCCTCTTCCTCGGTGCCAATTTTCTTAGCTTCACGTACTCTGCATCACCGGGACAATGGGCACCAGAATTGTGTCCAGCATCATCTTTCCACTCATTTTAAATTTCTTCGGGCAGCAAAATGACTTACCCAGAAGTCATGTTTCTAACCTTGAGACGCTTCCTGTCAAAGAAACAAGATTGTTGCATAACTGCCCAATAACTATAGAGTAAATAAAACAAAAATTACAATTCAGCACAAACATGCGAACCCCAAGAGACTTTTGCTTACCAGGAGCTAATTGGGTTCGAGCAACCACCCTATCCAAGAATAGAAGGGCGACTCCCAGTTGCAGCAGCTTCAACATCCAGTACATCACAATTCAGCTCAAACATGCAATCTGAAGCATATCTTTTCATCAACCCAATTAGCTGACGGTCACACGTTAGAGGAACCATGATGCCACATTCATCCATGAAGCTGAACTTTGTAGTATGCTTTGGCCATAATTCATCATGATTACGCAGAGCAGCAACCATACCAGATATAGTGCAGATCTGCGCAGGCGCTTCTTCCATCGCGATACAATGGTGTCCACACCACTTACCCTTAGAGTCATACCTGAAGAGGACTACCGTAACCAGGTAAGGGTGGTCCTTGAAGATCCCACTTGATAGAAAACTATGGACAAAATATGTTTTTCAGCATTGGGCTAACAAACAATTTTAGGTTCAGTAGCCAGCTAACAGTTATAATTAGTGTGAATATCAAAGAGAAGGGTAGCTCACCCGCTTGTAGCCAGAACTTCTTCTTCCTTGGTAGTAGGATCTGCCATCCTCCGAGTTGCTCGGCTCGTCGGCGGCGGAGGCGGGCTAGAGCCTCGCAGCGGCGGCTACGGCATGCGCCATTGGAGCTTGGGATCAGCGATTGGGCGCAGCAACTTGGTGCCGGAAGTAAAATGTCCGAAGGGATCGTCCTGCCTGGAGGGTGGATTCTGACGCTGCCGGTGCTAAGGGAAAGGTGGGAATGGATTTATGAAATTGGTCAACGCATCCAATCCACTTAGTTACTCGATTTGCCTAAGAGGTTGCTGCGTTGGCGCTCCCGTCATGGACAGATGACCGACATGAGGGTCCCGACCGTCTACTTCATGGGGCAGTTTCGCGAAATGTTTGAATTTGGCAGGGGTGAGATGAGTTTGCATCGAAATGGCCCCTCTCGGTAGTTGGCGGCCCAACATTTCGAAACGCGGCAATTTCAAGCAACTTAGGTACCGCCATGCGTTGGCCCGGGAACTTTAGTACCGCAGACGAATAGGCCTATTGGAGGGGCCACCGTTCACGACTGGGATTCCACCACCAGTGCCGGTGTTGTCCCGAGTGCCACCATTGCCGCCCATGTTGATGACGGCACACATGTAATGGCTAGGGAAGCTCTTGCTCCTGCAGCTTTCAGATCCAGAGCAATCATCTCCATCTTCTGTTGCTAGCTCGCCTAGATCGGACTCGCAACTGTTGTCATTGTTCGTATTCCCGAATGATGTCGGGGCATTGAGTTTGCTCAGGGTGTCGATCGGCGGTGGAAACCATGATGCTGGAGCAATCACGGGAACCTTCGGTTGATCAGGGACGCAAAGTGTGCCCAGCAGACCAACTTGGAAGCGTAAGCTCCCGATCGCCAGGCCGATTCCATCGCCCACGGACTCAAAATCCGGGCCAGTGGCTGGCGTGTGGACGGTGAAGTCGAAGGCACCAAAGAGGAGGCGAGTCACCGCTGCTGTGGAGTCGTAGATCGCGGTTGATGAGGCCGAGGAAGCCGCAACATCAGCACCCCCGTTTCCCACAGACGGCGCCAATTGACGAGGGGTTAACTCATCAATTCCCATCACAGATGGACTTAGGTTCGAGGAAGTGGGGAGCGCTAGAGGCATCAATCGGCTAGCAAACAAGCACACAGGGGACACAAGGTTTACCCAGGTTCAAGCCTCGTAGAGTACCCTACTCCTGCTTCTCTGCTCTTGGAATTATAGAGGAGTCGAAAGTTACAGGGGTGCGCAGATACAATCAGGCGATGGTGTGGAAACAAGGGTTGTGGATATCCTCCTTGCCGCCCCTCCTAGCCTTTATATAGATAGGCTAGGTCTCGGGATAGCATGCCGAGTTGGTTATGTAGGGGTTCTGCGTATGAAAACAATAAAATTTTACCCTACGCCCCTGAACCTCTGAAGCTACCAAGACCTATCTATTAGTAATACAGTAACGGGAGGGGATTTTCGCGAACTTACCCTTGAAGACCGAAAAGCATTGTCCATGCTCAGGAGAGCGTGGTTGATGTAGACGAGCCAAAGCCGACCTCTGATAAAGTCCTTCCGCTCCTTGGCTCCAACGACTAGAGTGCCTCAAGTGCGACACCTCGCGAGGAGTTACACACGTCCGGTGCCTGACGATGACTCCCGCTTCCCCGATCCAGCAGCAGTTGCGGAAGTAGAACTCCCAGATCCGAACCCCGCAGCACAACGGTGCTCCGCGGTGAAGATGTCTCTTGCTCGCGCAGTCCAGACTTGGGACCACGATCACGAGAGAGAGGGGGAGAGAGAAAATATCAATTAGAGGTCCTCCCAAAAGTGGGGAGGCCTTTATTGATTATTGGTGTATTTATCTTGGCCATCTACCCCACTATATATAGGGGGAGGAGGGGGTACACCCTCTCTCAAAGTCCTGGGTGGGACTAAAGGAGAGGAGGGGGTGGGGAGGCCGCCGCCCAGCCCCTAGTAGGCCCTGCGTGGGGGGCTAGGCCCAGCCGGCCAGCCCCCTTGCCCCTTCTCCCTCTCTCCTTTCCCTAATGGGCCCTCTCCCTCCGGAATTGGCCCATTAAGCCTTTGACCATTAAAATTGAGTTTCTCTTTATTTAAATAATTATGAATAAATGATTAAATCAACATTTAACATTCATTCACACATTATTAAATCTCCGTGGCTATGGAACACCTTCCACCTCCACTCTGGACATCCTCCGGACTTACCGAAACCCTTCCGGTTTTCTCCCTACTCTTCTTCGGTGATGCCACCGATCCTATAAACACTCTCTAAGCATCATCAAGCCCTTAAGCGTGATACCCCATGGTTCGGGAACACTCCAGACATGGTCGGGACACTCCCGCACCAATGATCGACAGAGGGACCTGGATGGCCATGTGACCCCTGTGCGTTCCACGAAGATCTTTCGTTGTTTGAACCGGGACAGTCGTGTCTTATTCCCTTTGTCTCTCGATACTTGAATTGCCCGAGATTTGATAAATGACATCACCATGTCGTGTTCAATCTCGTTACTGAACAATGCTACTTGACTCGTTCCGACAAGTGATATCCCCGTGATCAAATCACACGATGCGCGGCTACTGGATATAACTTCTCCGAGTGGGCCCTTGAGTATCTTCCCATCACATGGATGGACAAATCCCGCTCTTGACATATATTTCCTCTATGGTTTCCTCCGAATACCTAAACACGCCTTTATAACCACCGTATTACCAGATGGCGTTTGATGCTATCTAAGCACTCTCGGGAGATAGTGATTGATACAGCCTCACGGTCTAAGGAATAGTCTACGAGGATCCATTTCTAATCATCGTAACTTGAACTTCGTGACATGATCGGGTCACGATGTTTATCTTGGGTATTGGTTCATCATCTCATTCTCGGAATGAGATGACTCCATTTCCAACTGGCATAAATGCCACATGATCAGGAAACATGATCATCTGTTGACCAATGAACCAGCGACTAGAGTTTCACTGGGAACCCCTGGTTGTTTATATATCACACGTGTATTGATGTTTCCACTCAATACAGTTATAGCATGATATAAAACTTAATCATAAACTATATGAAATATGATAATAGTCCTTACTACTATTTGTCTCTAGGGCATATTTCCAACAGTCTCCCACTTGCACTAGAGTACAAATACACTAGCTGCATTTGTTCTCAATCATTGGCACCATATACCCGGTACCCTGAACATGCTTGCTCATGGAAGAGGTTGAGTCTTGGATCTGTACTTTACAATCCCAAATCCTTTGCAACTTACTAATGTCACCTTGATTGACATTAATACTTTATCATCCCATGATAGCATCCATGTGTATGCATCGTCGTTATGGCAGCAGAACAAGGCTTGATTCCAGGAGCCTACAGTGATGTTAGATCAACCTCAGGGGCTTTCTCATGGGCACTATGCCCTGGGACACATCATTCTACATTAAAAGCAAACTAGCCCCGCCATAACATTATACAACACTTTAGATGGTACCCTTATCTATTATTATAAATGTATTCATCGAAACACTAGTGCACTCTGTGCAACTTTCGATGTTTTGTTCACCTCGCTTCTTACTTGACTTTAATCGGTATTACGGGAGTTTCCAACATATTCCCTTATAACATAACCCTTTATGCTATAAGATATGTCATCCTTTATGGATTTGGAAAACATGTCTACAGTTCTCTACTAGACACTGCGGACAAACTCAGCTCAACGTTCTGTGATTCAAACTTAATCACTTTTAAACGTTCTTTATTGGATCATATATTATGCTAAGTTATCATCATGGTTTACTAAGATAGAACCTATGTCTCAACATAGTGGATGACGATCATCCTTTTCTTTCTTTCAACCATTGATGTTAAACTTAATACTATTCCTAATTTGAGTCATTGAGGACCAGTTCCTTAATTAACTTCCATTCTGAAACCCCTTTTAGAATCCCTTAAGGAATACTACATAATATCATAATACACATATTATCAACTTCTACATCTTATAAATCATTATTTATAAGTATTTTTGCTTTCATTCTTAACATACTTAAGAATTACTCCTATAAGCTCCCACTCAAAATATGTTCCTACATATTTGAATTTGAGACTTATACTGCTCCCACTTAAAAATATGTCAATCACATATTATTTCAGGAAGACTTTCATAGCTCCCACTCCATTTTATGAAAATTGCATATACACTCACTATTTTGAACAACTTCAAAATTCTCTGATCAAATATCAAAGTTGGAGATTTACTATGAGATACTAGTACTGTGACTAGTTTTAAATCCACTAGACATTTAGCACACATGAATCAAATTCATTTGAATTTATCAATACTTGACAAATTGTGCTTTTGTCATTCACCCCCTTTTTCCACTATGGCTTTACAGTCATTTGGGAAAATTCAAGAAACTCCTTTTTCTTGTGAGATTCAGCAACGAATTGCTTTCTAATCTCAAGGGAATTTTGCTATTAGGATTTCTCATAATTTTAGTTTACCATTATTTCCTTAGTAGTTCGTAGGTATGTCATATTCCAATAATCATGACAAATGATTCTCAAATATCTCCATGCAAGATATGGATTACATTTTGAATCCTACTTCATGTAGTGAAAATACCAGTGGGGAAAACACAATGATCAATATCATTGATTCTTTCCTTCTGTGAAGAGAATCGTTGAGAAACATTGTCCGTTGCGCTTCTCAACACTGCGATGCAGGGGTTTGAATCCTCATCATGTTTTTCACTAATTTCCATTTGCTCCATAATTGAGAAATATCACTGAAAGTGAGCTTCCTAAAAAATGTACCAAAATCCAAGCAATACAAGTTTTGCTTTCCTTTTGGTTTCAGCTATGGATTTCGTATTCAAAGTTTCCAATGAATTTTCTACAAGGACTTATTCGCTATTGTTTTGGTTATATCGAATAACCCCAAAACTTTCACAAATTCAAATGGTTCACTACGTTCTAATTGAGTGCTAACTATTTCTAAGCTAATGGTCTCTACATCTACACTACAATGATTTATTTGGTGCATTCTATCAACCCCTTTGATATCTAATATCACATTGTGATGCTTTGCATTTTGACGTTTCAAAATATTTTGCATTCCACAGTTACTTTTATGCCATTCTTATAATGTTGAATTTCATTACTATTGATCAAATCATAGTAATTGGATTCCCTTTCATATTTATACCCCTTTTATTGATGAAACACTTTGATCAAATCAAATAGTTTCATTTTCATGTTTCCTTTGGTAAACTACTTTACACATTTAAACAATATAATGATAATTACCATTTTCGTTAAAAACCCAATACATCGAATATGTATTAACTTTTTTAACAATTCTTTAAACACTTTGTATTCAAGTAATACACGGTGTTCAAGTTATTTTGCCGAACTTTGGCATGATTTATATGTGACAAGAAATCGAATGACTTTCACATATTATCACATAACTTTTGAATTTAAACAATGGTTTTTCATTCATTAATGAACATATCATTAAGTTGGGTATTTTAAACAAGGCATTTTTAATGTTTTACAAATGTTCATGCATTATCAATTAGTTTCAAACAACAAGGATAATTCACACATAATCAAACAAGACATGAACATGAATAGAAATCATTCATAAAAGCAGAACAACTGTTTGTTACAAACTCATATGAATAACCATCTCACGAAGCGTGAGACACACTAAAGAAGTTCAAATCTCTCGATTACAATAATTATCCTAAAACATAAACTAAATGATAAATGTCGAGGGAGAGTGTCGTTGGCCATTAACACGCAACGTCACCTCCTCTCCAGCAAGCACCTCTCATGCAGAAGGACCTGTTTTCAGCAAAACAGAACAAGTATCAGATATACTTAACACTGCAAATGTGTTTGCAAGATTATAACATTTATAAAACTGTATATCAAATATATACCTTTGTCGTTGACGACTCTAGCAACGTTGGGTTCATCTACCACATTTCTTAAATGTGATATGAACTCGAGGAAATCTAGTGTTTCCGTGTCGCCTCTTATAATGCAGATCCTGACCTGTGCTTGGAAGCTTGGTGGAAGCGATCGTAGCACAACTCCCATCGCAAATGAGCTCAAGAACTAGTTGTCCAGGTAGTATGCCAGACTCATGTATGCATCGTATATGCTTAATAAGTGCTCGTCTATTGAGGAATCCTCCTCCATCTTTATGGAGAGGAAGTCCCCCATCAGCTCATACTCCCACATGCGCACTTGTTCCATGAAATGCGATCTCAGATGTGCCATGACCACTCGGGGCTTGAGACTTCCCACCTTTGGCCATAGCCCATCCTCCATTCCGAGGCGCATGGTCACTAATATAAATGTGGCCATCACACGACGATGATAACGCAGATCCCGCTGCTCCTGGGTCTCATGAGAATAGGGTGGCTCCAAATACATCTCGCAGGTCATGTAGTCAGCTACATTGTTCTCCCCAAGGAGATCAAACAGGCGTATGACCCATGCAGAAAAGTTGGATCCATCTAACTTGAGCTTTTCTCCTTTCAACCAATCGTCGATAGGAAAGGTAATCTCGGGAAGAACCATTTTCTATATTTATAATTGCAAAAGGAATTTAGACTAAGTTTATAATTAAATGAGTTAATAATAACTCCACTCAGAAACGCCTATCCCCAAAAGGGTTCCTAGTGATAACATGACCCTTATCAGCCACATCTCCCCCGATCATCACGGCCATCAATGTGGGTTCAAGGGTGGACGCTTAACATCGGTCACATCATGCATGCGACTTGTGCTCGATCTTTCGACCATCCGCGTTCCGAGGCCATGTCTGTATATGCTAGGCTCGCCAACTCAACCTTAGTGTATTTGATGTGCAACATGGCTTACACCCACTGTATGTGAACGTAGATATGTCTGACACCCGATCATCATGGCCTGCATCATACCGAAGAACTTTCTTGGTGGTGCACACTAAGGGGGAACACAATCGTTGGTAATTTAACAGGGATCATCTTATTAGGCTACCGTCGAGTATCTAATACTAGCACACAATAAGATATACAAACAATAACATTGAATGTAAATGCTATGTGATATGGTCCTTCACGTCGTGATCTCCATCCGCCGTCACCGGGTTCCGGCGTCAGGGTACCGGCGCCGTAGACACCAGGGTACCGGTGTCATTCCGACGTGGTAGTTCGTCACCTCCGTGACTATCTACTACTATGTAACAAAAGGTAATTACTTTACCTTTGCCACAACCATATCACAAAGCAACGCCCTCCTGCAAAACAAAGTTAGACGCCTCTACTTTATCTTTGCATGTTTTACGTGGTTGAATGGGCTTTCGCACAAGAACTGTTCTTACCTACGAATTTTCAGCACAACGCTGATGAAGTAGTTGTCTCTACTACACCCCTTTCGGGGCCCTCCGTTGCAAATGGCATACCAACTAATGCGAGAGAGACAGACACCCCCCTAAGACACTTTATACGGTACAAGCCGTATGTCAAGCATGGACCAGTCTCGCAAATCAACACGTAAAGTCGGTTGGGGGATGCTTCATCAAGCATTACTACGGTATACACAAGTACACATGGGAGGGTAACAACTAAAATATCAACGCCCACACACTACATCTCGTGTGTTCTACTCGTACTAGCATTAGTACGCATAGATCTAGCTCTGATACCACTATAGGGGTTCCGCGTATGAAAACAATAAAATTTTACCCTATGCCCCTGAACCCCTGAAGCTGCCAGGACCTATCAATTAGTAATACAGTAACGGGAGGGGCTTTTCGCAAACTTACCCTTGAAGACAGAAAAGTGTTGTCAACGCTCAGGAGAGCGTGGTTGATGTAGACGAGTCGAAGCCGACCTCAAGGTCGTGATGAAGTCCTTGCGCTCCTTGGCTCCAATGACTTGAGTGCCTCAAGTGCGAAACCTCGTGGGGAGTTACACATGTCCGGTGCCTGACGATGACTCCCGCTTCCCCGATCCAGCAGCAGTTGTGGAAGTAGAGCTCCCGGATCCGAATCCCAGACGACGCGCCAGCAGTGAAGATGTCTCGTCACATGATATAGACTTGGGACCACGGTCACGAGAGAGAGAGGTGGGAGAGAGAAAATATCAATTATAGGTCCTCCCAAAAGTGGGGAGACCTTTATTGATTATTGGTGTATTTATCTTGGCCAAATACCCCACTATATATAGGGGGAGGAGGGGGTACACCCTCCCTCAAAGTCCCGGGGTGGGACTAAAGGACAGGAGGGGGTAGGGAGGCCTCCGGCCAGCCCCTAGTGGGCCCCGTGTAGGGGGCTAGGCCCAGCCGGCCAGCCCCCTTGCACCTTCTCCCTCTCTCCTTTCCCTAATGGGCCCTCTCCCTCCGGAATTGGCCCATTAGGCCTTTGACCATTAAAATTGATTTTCTCTTTATTTAAATATTTATGAATAAATGATTAAATCAACATTTAACATGCATTAACACATTATTCAATCTCCGTGGCTATGGAACACCTTCCACCTCCACTCCAGACATCCTCCGGACTTACGAAACCCTTCTGGTTTTCTCCCTACTCTTCTTCGGTGATGCCACCGATCCTATAAACACTCTCTAAGAATCATCAAGCCCTTAAGCGTGATACCCCACGGTTCGGGAACACTCCAGACATGGTCGGGACACTCCCGCACCAATGATCGACAGAGGGACCTGGATGGCCATGTGACCCCTGTGTGTTCCACGTTGATCTTTCGTCGTTTAAACCGGGACAGCCGTGTCTTATTCCCTTTGTCTCTCGATACTTGCATTTCCCGAGATCTGATCAATGACATCACCATGTCGTGTTCAATCTCGTTACTGAACAATGCTACTTCACTCGTTCCGACAAGTGATATCCCCGTGATCAAATCACACGCTGCGCAGCTACTGGATACAACTTCTCTGAGTGGGCCCTTGAGTATCTTCCCATCACATGGACGGACAAATCCCTCTCTTGACATATATTGCCTCTACGGTTTCCTCCGAATACCTGAACACACCTTTATAACCACCGTATTACCAGATGGCGTTTGATGCTATCTAAGCACTCTCGGGAGACAGTGATTGATATAGCCTCACGGTCTAAGGAATAGTCTACAAGGATCCATTTCTAATCATTGTAACTTGAACTTCATGACATGATCGGGTCACGATGTTTAGCTTGGGTATTGGTTCATCATCTCATTCACAGAATGAGATGACTCCATTTCCAACTGGCATAAATGCCACATGATCAGGAAACATGATCATCTGTTGACCAATGAACCAGCGACTAGAGTTTCACTGGGAACCCCTGGTAGTTTATATATCGCACGTGTATTGATGATTCCACTCAATACAGTTATAGCATGATATAAAACTTAATCATAAACTATATGAAATATGATAATAGTCCTTACTATTATTTGTCTCTAGGGCATATTTCCAACAGGTTACATGTTAGGGTTTTCCGTTTAAACTTCTATCTTATGTTTGCCATGTGCTGCAAGCAGTCGACGTCTCCTGGGTCACCTGAATCTTGACTGGGCGTTAGAAACGTCGTGGGCTTCTTCTAGGCTGGACCGTATATGCCAAGCTCAAGTACCTGAAAGGTATGCCCATGTAAGTTAGTGTAGTAAACATTTTACCTACATCTTCTATTCATCCTTATCATGAAATCTTTCATGATCAAGCTACTATAGCCTATAAGGATGAACCGTGAGTATAATGTCAGTTCCCAAAACCTTTTTGGTAGATTAGGACGTCTAGCGTCTCCAACCTTCGCAAATTCTCATACAATATGAGAACATGTATTTTGCTAAATTATACTTTATCATATTGCAACCTAAACATTGTTTCAGATATCTCAATATCTTTCACACATGATGGTTCCTAAAACAATTCTTTCGGCTCCTAGATAACCTTGATATTAAAACAACTTTTGAATATCAAGAATCATGGAGGCAAACATGATACTTTAGATACTAACACTGGAATTGTTACTCTTAGTTTAATACTACTTATTAAACTTCATGGAGTAATAGAGTTTGCTGAAAGTTTGCAATAGGACTTCTAAACTTTAAATTGACATTCAAAACAATATGGTACCAGTTTGTAAAGTAGATATCCAGAATTCTATAGTTCTATTATCTCAATTAAAACTAAGTCAAGGTAGTAAACGGATGTTAATGACTATAACAAATTATGCAAATTCACTTTGATTTTAGTTTATGATAAATTGTTTCGACTAATCCAAATTACAAATGAACTCCCACTCAAAACCAACATCCCTCGAGTTGTTTTGGTGATTATATTAACCAAATCCACTACACCAAGTCCGATCATCACGTGAGTCGGTGTAGCTTCAAAGGCGAGCATCTATATCGGCATCATATCTACCATATGAGTCATGCTTAACCTTTCGGTCCGGGTTCCGAGGCCATGTATGTACATGCTAGGCTTGCCAAGCAAGAATCTTAGTACTCACGTGTGTAAAACTATCTTACACCCGTTGTATGAAAGCGCGGAGTCGAGTACACCCGATCATCACATGATGTCTCGAAACACGATCTATAGAACAGTGCATACTTAAGAAAGAACACATTTTTATATTGATATCTAAAAGAGGGATAATATTATAATGCTACTAAAGCGCCAAACAAGCAATATAAGATGCAAACAAAACATCATAAGTATAAAGTGAAATGATATGGTTCTTGCACTTGATCACTATCATGTGCATCGTGGTATGACCTTTATCATTCCTTCATGTGTAAGGACAAGGTCTATGGAATTTACACATTGGGTATGCTATAATTTCCAAGAGTATCAATTATACTTCAAATTATAACATTACCATAACATGACAATTGCCCAGCAACAATCTAAACTAGACGCCTCTAATTTATCAATTGCAAGTTCTACAAGCCTCTAATAGAACCGATCTTACCTATGAACATGGAACCACAACGATGATAACCAAATTATTAGCAACTCCTTGTACATCAGATATTGACTATAGTAGGAGAGACAAACACCCGCTAGCCACTTATGCAAAACTAGTTGCATGTTAAGCGTGGAACAGGTCTCATGTGCGAGGACATGTAAAGTTAGTCTAGGCCGCTTCATCCCACTATGGCACCAATATCAAAAATACATAGAAGATGCAACAAAATGATCATCAACACCCACATACTCATATGTGTACTACCCGTGCAAAGCATCTACGCATACATCCGGCTATGATACGACTGTTGGGTTCGCAGCATAGAAAACAAAAAATTCCTACGATGTGAACATCTAAGCACCAAGATCTATCTACCTAGATACAATCAACAGGTGGATATATATCCATATAGAACATACCCTTGAAGATGGACAAAGCATTGTTAATGAAACTAATTTCGTGGTCGATGTAGTCGTACACTTGCTGATCTCAAGATCATGATGAAGTCCAGCGAGTCTAGCAGGTCCAGCATCGCAAAGCAGCGGTGCATCCATGATCGCACACACGTCCGGTACCCCGACAACCTCCGTCCCTTGCTCCAGCAAAGCAGCGGAAGAAGCAACTCCTTTCCAGATAAATCCAACGGGAACATGTATCTCGCTAATCCGAGACCATGGGGAATAATTTCTAGAGGGGGAGGGAGATCCTTCATGAGGAGTAGGAGAGGGGCTCCGTTTATAGGAGGAGGGGCAGCCCCCATGGCTCCATGCACATGGGATGGTGTGCCCCCACCTCTCCCTCCATAATGCTGAGTGGAGCTTCCACTTAGCCCACTCCCATTAAAACTAACTACACTCACTTTGCATTAATTTTCCACCAAATTTAATGCAAACTCTCATTAAATAAAACTATTTTATTTATTTTATTCAGAATTTTGTTAATTACTTTAATTAACAAACATTCACATAAAACCCCTGCAACATTTCAATATCACATGCAGAACCAGTTTCAGCAATTTCACCCGAAATAATTCCAGTTTCCATTGAAATGATTCCAGCGCTTTCTTAAATCTTTATCTGTCGTGGTGGTGTCACGGCAGATGCCATGGATAGGCTAAAGGTGGGGACTACTACACGCTAGGGGAATCCAGGGAGGGATAGTGGAGCGATTCTCCACACAGAAGTTTGTATTGATTTCCTTTCAAGATTACAAGTGCTCCTAGAGCCGTATTGGCGAGAGGAGGAAGAAGGAGCTCTCTTACCCTTGCCCACAGTTCTTTTCCTAGAACCTTAGCTCCGCTAGTATCAAAGAAAACCCAACCAAACTAGAGCTCAACCCCTTCTACAGGAACCCTAGCCCCCCTTATATAGAGGAGGCTCGGTCCCTGCCTAGGGCATACGTGGAGGCATATTCCGAAGAATATGCCTCCTCTCAAAATGGTAACCCGACCGGGGTGCTTTTCCCCCGCGTCATACATGCTTTAGCTACGTAAGCCTCTGCGGCGCCTGCGTCAGCCAACATGGGCGTCGTCACCCTTGTCGGCCATGACCCGGTGGTCCTGCCCTTGCTTGCTTCGCTCATGCAGTGCGTACCGGACCTTCTTTTTGACCAGAGAGATTCCTTCCTTCTCCCAGAAGCTAAGCGGGGACCCGGATCATAGTAGATCCAGCCACACCTGTTCCTAATTATAAGTTAGACAAGCACTTCCGACTTACTCCTTAAGTCATATGAGACAATGTTAGGCGACCCCCCCCCCCTGGTCCGGGTTACTCCGTGACCCGGCCTGCCTTGAGGTGACCCGACCAGCATCCGCTTTGACCCTGCCGAACCTCGGCTAAGTCGGCCTCTATACCCCGGAGTGACCCTACCCGGGGTTATCCCCCCCAACATTAGTCCCCGAAGCTGGTGCGGTCTTAGCTGCCTTGGCCGCTAAGGCCACATCAGGTTCATTTATGTTCGAGCCTTGGACGTTTATTTCTGGCTTAGCTCTTTATCTCGGATTGTATGGATTTACGCTCCCTTCGCACGTTCCAAGTTTTCACTTGTCGGCCGGGTTACCACTGCGACTCGGATCTCATGGTTTTACTTTCCCTCTGCACATTCTAAGTTTTTATTCGCTGTCCGGGGTACCAGGGTTTGATCCGGGCCTTGCTTCCTTCTCTCATACGCCAACCCACGCGGAGGCTAATCATCACGTTGTCTTATTTTAAGGGCCTGCACAGTAACCGCTGCAGTAATTGTCAGTTATCACTGGGTGAGGGTCACGTCACGCCTGCCTCCTCGTTTACCGCATCAGTGCATCACGTCACGGGATCGCTTCTGCTCTGTGGCCCTCTGTGTGGCCCCTCTACGATTGGCTGAGGCGTGCGATACACAGCCACACCATGTGGCTCGTTGGCACAACGCGATCCCACTCACCCTCTCAGGGGGTGGTTAAGTAGCGGAGGGGCGCACCCCTTAGCATTTTTCCCACTTCCGCGCCCCTCTGCTCATTGCTCTTCTCCTTCGTCTTCCTAGCGATGGCCGCGGTCTTAGCAGCAGCGCCGCCATCACTTTTTAGCAGCAGCGCCATGTGACTTCTCGCCATGGGTCCTCGCCAATCCAGGCCTCGATCCGCCGTCGCTAAGCGCCAAGCGAGGGTAGTGAATACAAGATGACGGAGGAGGAGCTCATCGTCGAAAGCAGAAATGGAGGAGGACGCCATTGCAGGACGGCGCGTGGGCCGGATCATGGGTCTGTCAAGATGACCTTGACTGGCTCTACCGGACCAGACGCATTCCTGCCGGTGTCGCTGCTCGGCTCCCCTCCGCTGAACTGGCCCCCTCACCCAATCCGGGTGAGTTCGTCGTGTTCCTGTCCCACTTCCAACGGGGATTTGGTCTGCCGGTGAGCGATTCCTTCCGGGATTGGCTTAGCACCTACCACTTGCAGCCACACCATCTCCCAGCCAACGCTATCACCTCTCTCTCTGCCTTTGCTTCTACGATCGAAGGCTACACCGGACTATGGCCCACGAAGGAGCTGTTGATCCGGTTTTTTGGCCTTCGTCGCAACGTCATCCCCAACATCCAAGTAGAGTCGGAGGATAAGCAGCTCACCTAATTCGGAGCTGCCTCCATCTCACCCTAGAGACTTTTCGTTTTCCCTCGGGTTACCGGGCTTGACTCCTGCAAAGGATGGGCCCGGACCTTCTTCTACGTCCGGAATGCGGGCACTGAAGATTTGATTCGGTTGCTGCCCTACGCTCCGGGTCCACCTGACTCGGAATTCTGGGAGGAGGTCTCCAAGAAGCCCACAGCTCTGGCCAACCAAGTTAACAAGAGGTTCGCGGAGCTGAAGAAACTCGGATTGCGCAACGAGGATGATATGATCACGTTTGTGCACAACCGAATCTCTCCCCTCCAGAAGCGCACCCACAAGTTGTGCCATATGAGTTTCGGCCGCGACCCCAACCGGACCTCCTCCTTCGAGCTGAGCAACACGGAGATTTTTCGTCGGGTTAAGGCTCTCTTCACCACCCACAAGGACTTCTTCGCCGAATGGACGTGGGGAATTGAGCACTTCTATCGTGACAGGCTCCCTCCCGCGGTAAGCTTCACGGGGCAAACTTATTTCGGATCAAATATGTGTTGGTTTTTGTTGTATTTTTGACTCTGTTCTCCATGCTTTCTCTCAGATGTTCCTTCCGCAAACTCTTGAGGATGGTACGGATCCGACCCTTAAGTGGGCGCCGGACCGAGAAATCCCGGACGAGGAGGAGCCGGACCAGGAGATGTTTCTCCCTATGACCGACGCTACAAAACAAACCAGTGGTAAATTCTCTTCTCTTAGAGACTGGCCCGATGATGAGGATGACTCGGATGTCGACGTGATTGAACCTGTTGAGGCTGTCCCTCTTTCTTTTGCCTTTCCGGCATCAGCTAACCCTGGTGGGCATATCCACGAGGATCCTCCACTTGCTACGGGCGAGCCGGTTCCGGTGGCGTCGAAGAAGAAACACGGAGCCGCACCAAGTTCTTCTTCCGAACCTTCTCAGCCCACAAAAAGGCGAAAGAAGGCCGGAGACAAGACTGCCTCCAAGCCGGGTGCAAAGCCCCGCACGAAGGGGTCCGAAAACCCAAGGAGGTCAAACCTCGGATGCGTAAGTCATTTTTCGCTATGTAACTCACAACTCCTTGCATCGTGATAATTTCTCTTCCGACATTATTCTTCTTCGTGGCTCGTGGAGGTCCCTCGAGCGGATCAAGCATCTCTTCACCACTTCGATCGGCTCGCCTTCTCCTCCTCGTGACGACGAGTCACGTCCGCCGAGCCCTATTCCAGAGTTCATGGCTGCTCCGGGTTCCGCACTACTACCGCCGAGAGGAATGCCTCTGAGCAGGAGGGGTCGGTCCAGCCGAGGCGACGGCGTCCACCACCTGGCATCGCGCAACCAGCAGCCACCGAGTCTATCTCAACACCAGCACCAGCAGCAGTTCCAGTACCAGTGACCGAACCAGCTCCAGCATCTGTTCCGACATCAAGAAAACCAACAACGGCTCCAAGTCCAGCTACAAGAGCTCCAGTGCCAAGTTCTTCCGCCTCGTCCGAGTCATCTCAACCTCGGCAAGGAACTACTTCAGCAGCTTCTAAGGGGAAATCCACTGCAGTTACTTCTTCCCAGCAAGCTAAGGGCAAAAAGGCTCCGGATACTACCAAGTCAGCATCCGTCGAGGCTGGGCAGCGAACCCTATCGTTGATGCTTCCCAAGAAAGCTCCAGCAGCGAAGGATGTTCCTGCCGAGCCAACTAACACGCAGCAGATGGTTCTGCATACCAGCCCAGCCCTTGCCTTGGTTGAGAGGAAAGAAGCACACGCGAAGGGCTTGGTGGCACCCCATATGCCCACCGGTGAGCGGTACCCTCCGAGCCTTATTGAGTTCGTCATGAACTGGAATAAGGCGGAGTTCGTCCACAACGACGATCTCCCGGAAAAGTTTGGCCCCGCAGAATTTTCCGCCCAAATGAATACCGCCACTAAGGAAATTAACCTTGCGGGGCGAATGATGGAGGTATGTCGTGTCTCCTTTACATGCTGTAGATAATAACCATTAGTCCCCGAGCCTCTGGTGGAGTAGCTTGTTACTCGGCCGGATGCTCATTAGAAAACTAACGTAGCTCCATGTGAACTTCGAATATGCACGCACCTAGAGCCGGGTTAAGTTCCACTTGGACCGGATCTTGTACACTTCGAATATGCACACACCTAGAGCCGGGTTAAGTTCCACTTGGCCGGATCTTGTACACTTCGAATATGCACAGACCTAGAGCCGGGTTAACTTCCACTTGGCCCGGATCTTGTACACTTCGAATATGCACACACCTAGAGCCGGGTTAAGTTCCACTTGGCCCGAATCTTGTACACTTCGAATATGTACCAAGCTAATTTTACACTTCTAATATGCAATTCGCATTTTCAACATGTTCTGGCCCGGAGAGAGTAGCCCGGAGACCACCACGATTCTCGTCGAGAAGCTAATGGAGACTGAGACCCAGCTCGATCTTCGAGAGAATCATTGGCGCTAGCAGTTGATACTATCCTTCACCATATTCTCACATGGTATGAGAAGATCGACCTCAGCCTCCTTACACGCCGCGCACTGCATCCAGATGGACCGATGATCCGGAGTGGGTAGCTTCGCGCCAGTTTGCGCCTACAACCTCGTTGAATATTCTCCTATCCATGACTGGGTTGAAGGACCGAGCTTCCTGGAATCCGCTGGGGACGAGCACGTTGAGAACGTTGAAGATGGGTCGGATGAGGGCGGAGAAGATGATGCCTCAGATATTGAAGACAGCGACGACAACGCCGAACTTCCTCCTCCTGCTGCTCCTTAGTTCAAAAACCTTGAAAATTTATCAGATCCCCGGTATGCCGGGTGCAACTGTATGCTGTATATGTGATATTTTGCTACTACGTTTCTATGCCGGATTAACTTGGGCGTAGTCCCCGAGTTTCATTTTCTTGTTCGTCCAATCCTCTGGCTCGGTCCGTGTCTACCTTGATTCGGTTTTACGACTTACGAATCCGATCTTCAAAAATTGTTTTAACAATACTTAGAAACTTTTAGGCTTAGCTCAAAATAATTTAGCATAGTAACTTGAAAATAAATACAGGGTTAGTCCGAAAAACAAACGTTAGCTCAAATAAATTCGTTTCCTTAGTCGTTTTTCATGTGCTACGCAATTCCAAACTTGTTCTCTTGCTTGCCATGAAGCCAATTCTTGTTGGACAGCAGCAAGTAGAAGAGTTGGGTTTTTGGTTCTCACACATTACTAATCCGGGTTAAGTAGAACAACTTATTCCAGCTAACGTACAGGAGATAACAACAATAATTATTAACGCAGTCCCCGAGTCACTGCTCGAGGCGCTTCTATTTCATTGATAAGCTCATTGCCGACATACATACCGACATATGAGACGACTCGGATACATACACTTCTTAGCTAAGTGTAAAAGGGATGAAGTAGTGCTACATTCCACGGTCGCTTAGATTCCTCTCCGGACCTGTCCGACTTGTTCTTTTCCTGTGGCTTTGCATCTATAAGATAGTAAGAATCATTGTGCAATGTTTTGCACACAATGAATGGCCCTTCCCATGGGGGGGGATAATTTATGCATGCCAGTAGTACGTTGTACCAACCGGAGCACCAGATCGCCTTCCCAAAAGACTCGGGGGCACACTTTCCGGCTATGATAGCGTCGGAGATTTTGCTGATATATGGCGGATCTGGACAATGCCAGTTCTCTCGCTTCTTCCAGCAGATCAACATCATTTTGCCGGGCTTCTTGCACTTCGGCTTCTGTGTATTGGGTGACCCTAGGCCAATCATGCTCTATGTCGGCTGGTAATACAGCTTCTGCCCCATATACCAGAAAAAACGGCGTATAGCCTGTTGATCGATTCAGAGTTATTCTTAAACTCCACAGTATCGCTGGTAGTTCTTCTATCCAGCACCCCGCTGATCTTTGCAGCGGCTCAATGAGCCGGGGTTTTATCCCGGATAATACTAATCCGTTGGATCTCTCCACTTGTCCGTTTGATGCGGGTTTGGGCTACTGAGGCTACATCGAGTCGGATCTTCTTGTCTCGGCAAAAGCGCGCAAATGCTCCTTCCGCAAAATTTGTTCCATTATCGGTTATAATACTGTGTGGATAACCGTATCTCAGGATGATGTCTTTGAGAAATGTCACGGCCGTAGCTCCATCACATTTTCTTATAGGCTTCACTTCAATCCATTTTGTAAACTTATCCACCATGACCAAAATGTGTGTCATGTTTCCCTTCGCTGGTTTGAACGGGCCAACCATATCCAAGCACCATACGACAAATGGCCATGTAATTGGTATGGTCTTGAGTTCCGACATTGGCATATGTGTCTTAGTGGCATACCTTTGACAACCATTGCATTTTCTCACCAGATCTTCCGCTTGTTCTAAGGCACTTGGCCAGTAGACCCCATGCTGGAATGCTTTTGCCACTAAGGCTCGGGATGAGGCATGATGCCCGCATTCTCCTTGGTGTATATCTCGGAGGATGTCAAGTCCTTCTTCCGAGTCAACGCATCGCTGGAGGACGTTGGTTACACTCCGTTTGTACAGCTCGGAATTGATAATCGTGTATGCTTTTGCTCTCCTCTGAGTTTGCCTGGCTAACACCTCCTCAGCGGGTAACGCCCGCCTTCGTGAATTGAATATAGGCGGCTCAAGCTGGTATCGCTGTGGAGGGAATACGCCCTCATCAATTTCCATCTGATCTACCGCATAACTTCAGCCGGATCACGCCGAGCAGTCCCCGGTCGAACGAGGTAGTCCCCGGATTTCGAGGCAGTCCCCGGGTTGGTGATGCGCCCCCGGTCTCGCAGACGCCTCCCGAGTCAATGTCCATGGGCTCAGCCCGGATTCCGTTTTCCGGACATAGATCGAGTTGGTTCTCGGGACGGCCTGATAGATGGTTTTCTCGAGGTGTTCCAATGCTACACCCAGTGGAATTGCTCGCTGGTCGATCCGAGCTTCGACAAGATGTCGGCACCTCGTTTTCCACTGGGTACATGGTGAAATTCACACCCTCAAGTAACCAGATATCTTTTGCACGTGAAATTTGTATAGTGCCATGTTTGGATCCAGGCCCCACACTCCGGACACTTGTCGCACCACCAGATCCGAGTCGCCAAAGCATATTATCCGACGATGCCAATCTCTTTGCCACTTTGAGCCCATGCACAAGAGCCTCAGACTCAGCGACATTGTTTGATGTCATAAATGGATCTGCAATACGTATTTTAGCTAATCCTTCTTTGGCGAGGTAAGCACAACCCCGCGCCTAATCCGTTTTGGTTTTCGACCCATCAAAGTGCATTCTCCAGAGTTCGGATCTGGTGTGGTTCAGATTGTACCTCGCCCAATCTACAAAAACGCCATGCACCGAGACTTGATCGCTTCTCTTCGTCAGATTAGCGCATAAGGGCTAACTCAATTGCCCATTTTGCAATTCTCGCCACTGATCCTTGTTACCCATTATCTCGGATATGGGAGCTTCACATATCACTTTGATGGGGTGCTCCTCAAAGTAATGCTTTAACTTCTTTGCCGCCATATAGACGCCATATGCCACCTTTTGAAAGTGCGGGTAGTTCTGTTTTGAGGCAGACAATACCTTGCTCAAGTAATATACTGGCCTCTGCACCGACTTATCCTCTTCATTGCGCTCCACTACAATCACTTCACTTACAACTCGGTTGGTTGCGGCTATGTAGAGCAACATCGGCTCCTTTGATAGTGGAGAGGCTAACACTGGCGCAGTGGCCAACATCTTTTTTAAGTGGGCAAAGGCTTCATCAGCCTGTGGTGTCCAAACAAACTTATCCGACTTTTTCATGAGTTGGTAGAGGGGTAGTGCCTTTTCTCCCAACCGACATACAAACCGACTCAACGATGTGCACCCAAAGGAACTTCGACATCGTTAAGACACTTCGCAGCTCCATTCGCTCAATGGCCCGAATCTTAGTTGATTAACCTCGATACCTCGGCCGAGACGAAATCCGAGTAATTTTCCAGCCGACACCGAAGGTACATTTTTCCGTTAAGCTTCATCCGAACCTTCTCAAGTTCGCGAATGTCCGCTCGATGTCGCCAAGGAGCCGCTTTTTCTTTCCTTGGTCTTGATAACCACATCATCCACGTATACTTGTATGTTTTGACCTATTTGGTCGTGCAAACATTTTTGCATACATCTTTGGTACGTTGCACCTGCATTACGCAAACCAAACGGCATAGTGCGATAGCAATAAGCCCCATACGGGGTAATAAACGCAGTATTTATTTGATCATCCGGGTTCAGAGGTATCTAGTGGAAACCAGAATATGCATCAATGAATGACAACTGTTCACATCCCGCGGTTGAGTCTATGACCTGATCTATCCTCGGCAGTGGAAATGGATCTTTTGGACACGCCTTATTCAAGTTCATGTAATCGATGCACATACGCCAAACCACTGCCACGTTCGGATCGTCCTTCTTCTTTTCTACCAGCACCGAATTAGAGAGCCAATCCGGATACAGCACCTCCATGATAAATCCTGCTGCTAGTAACCGAGCTATATCGTCTCCAATGACTTTTCTCCTATCCTCGGCGAAGCGGCGGAGAGGTTGCTTCACCGGCCTTGCTCTGGGCCTTACGTTCAAAGAGTGCTTGGCCAACTCCCTCGGAACACCTTGCAAGTCCTGTGTAGACCAAGCAAAAATATCTCAATTCTCACGGAGGAAGTTGACGAGCTCGCTTTCCTATTTGTCAGTTAACCCGGCACCAATTGTTACGGTGCGCTCCGGGAACATGTCATCAACTGGAACCTTCTTGGTGTCCTTTGCGGCTTGGAATGAAACGCTACCATGCGGGTTACTCAACGCCGGCATATACTGCTGTGCGGACTGAGCTAATGCCGC
The DNA here is from genome assembly GCA_023614405.1 of Avena insularis. Taxonomy (NCBI): domain Eukaryota; kingdom Viridiplantae; phylum Streptophyta; class Magnoliopsida; order Poales; family Poaceae; genus Avena; species Avena insularis. The sequence goes on from CM042690.1 coordinate 643,496,683, forward strand.
CACCTCTTGGATTTTTCTTTTCTCTTGCGCAATCACGAGTGACTCGGCTAGGTTAGACCCGGCTGAAGCACACTCAATGGAACGTCGGAAATCTCCAGCAATGGTAATCACTCCATTTGGCCCGGGCAACTTCATCTTCAGATAACTGATGTGGCAGCTCGTCATGAACTTGTTCAATGCTGGTCTTCCGAGTAACGCGTGATACGCACTTTCCAAGTTCACCACCTCAAACTCCAGATTTTCAGTTCGACAGTTATCCCTTGTGCCGAATAGCACGTCGACCCGGACTTTGCCTATGGGCTCACAAGAAATGCCTGGTACAATGCCATGGAAAGTTGTTCTCGTAGCCTGGAGCATGTTCTCCGAGATGCCCTACTTGCGCATCGTATCCGCATACATGATGTTAATGCTACTGCCATTGTCAATCAGTACCTTGGAGAACCTCATGTTGATGTTCAGTCCAATGAATGTCGGATCTAAGACTAGCGCATACGAACCTGGACTCGGCATAAGCTTAGGATGATCTTTGATGTTCCAGGTGATTTCCTGGTCCGACCAAGGCATGTACCTCGTCACCGCTAGCATTACCACATTGACTTCCATATGTCGGTGTTGCAAGCTTTTCCTATATGTTTCCTCGGTTGTGAACACACAATAGCTCTAGTGATGTTCTCTGTACTCATTCCTTCCCTCGTTTCCGGGGTACCTCTGATCCGGCTGTTGCTGATTTTCCACCTGATGCACTGCATCCCTTCTCTCATTGTTGTCATACCTCGGCGGAGGGGGAGGCAACATTAGCTGTTGTGTGTTCGCCCCGGAGAGCAATTGCTGCCGAGGTAGCACCTGCCGAGGTTGATCATTCCGGGGTGCCTGAGCATTCCCCGAACCACCTTGTTCTATCTTACGCATCCACTCACACTGCCTCGTTGTGTGACCCGCCGGGCTATTCGGATTTGGCGTGTGAAACTTACACGGCTGGTCCAACATCAACTCATAGGTATACCTCGGACGGTCTTTCTTTTCTTGCCATCGCTTTCTTTTGCTCGAGTCCATGTTTTCTTGCCATCGCTTTCGTAGTCCATTGCCCTCCCGTTCTCTGGCGCTGGTTGCTCCTCGCTTGGGTTGATCTTGATTCACATGCAACTTGTTGCGAACCGTAGCGATGGTCCGCCTATCATCTCTTTTTTCCATCACTCATTCCTCCGAGATGACCCGGCTCCATCCTCCGATAGTATTCCTCGCTCGACTGCTTGACGCGAGCCTAGGTTGAGTCGGATCACCCAAAGCATACGAATCTGCAATCCGAATCATCTCTGCCAACGTAATTGGCATTTTCCTTTGCAACTTCATCCACAACTCGCTGCCATATCTGCACCCTTGTGCAAACCATGCTATGGCCTGTGACTCTATGACACCCTCACGCGAGTTTCTCACGGTACACCACCGGGTCAAGAATTCACGGTCCATCTCATTAGGTCTTTGCTTGCACATTGCTAGGGTCTGCGGCCTATTCGGCCTCTGATATGTATTTGAGAAGTTGCTGATAAACATTTCTTCAAAATCTATCCAGTAGTTGATGCTTTCGGGTGGTAAATTATTCAGCCATACCGCAGACCTTCCAACATCCGGTACGATCGCAGCCCATCTCAAGTTGCTGGCAATTTTCACAGCCGTAGCATAGTTTATCAGCCAATCCTCCGCTTGGTACCGCCATTACACGCCTTCGTGCCTCTGGGCAGCTGGAAGTTGGGTACCGGTGGCTCCTTCATGATCCGGGGTCCAAAGCACGCTGGACCCGGGGGACCTTGACATTCGATCTGTTCCGACCTATACAGGCGATCCAGTTTCAACCTGGCATCATCTGGCATTAAATCCCTGCTTCCCAATCTTGACCCTATCACATGATAGTCCGTTCTCGGGTACCCCGCGTTCACCATCTCCGAATCACCGTCATTGTATCGGTTTTGCACTTGGGGTGCACCTTTCTGTTGCATACCTCGGCCGGCGCTTTGCTCTTGCCTTGGTATATTCCGCTGCTGCGGTTGTCCTGCTCCTGCGGAGTTTTGCTATCCGGTATTGCCATTGGCAGCGTTCCCTTGACAAGCATAGCATTGGTCGTGGTTACCTCGGCCAACTTCACCTTGGCTCACACTTCGTCGATCATCATTTTTCCGCGTTTCTTTTTCTTTTCCTGCACACGTCAGGTCGTACGGGACGATCTGTTTGTTCCGTCTGGCCGAGGTTACTACCTCTTCTCTCCTTGGACCACCATGAGGTGACGATGTGGCTCCAGCGGATTTCTCCGGGTTACCCCTCGCCGAATGGACGATTTTGGAAGCTCCAGCTTTCTCCGGGTTAGCTCTCAGTAGCTCTTCATTTTGTCTGTTCGCGATCCGAACTAACTCGTTAACCCTATCTTGCTGTCTTTGATGGGTCTCACCCGTCAGACCCTCTAACTCGGATGCAGCCGCATCCGCTGCTCTGAGGTTCTTCGCCGGGGTACTATACCTCGGCAACCCCACAGACAAATAGTTTTCCGACCCCTCGGCTCCATCATCACCTTCCTTGTTCATCTCGCTCGTGAGATTTCTCCCTTTTACTTTTACCGTATCAACTTTGCTTGCCTTTGCATACTCACGCAGCCTCATGTTCAGCGACTGCTGAGCCGCGGCTATTTTCTTTGCGCCCTCTAGTATCTTTTGCCTAGTTTCCTCTAGCTCAGAATGTGCCTGAGCCGGATCTACCACTGCTGCTACCGGGTTAGCCAAGCTATCCGTAGCTTCTCTCAGTATGTTCTCAGGCCTCTCTAGTGGAGGTCCTCTACCTTTCCTCGGTGCCTTAGGTGTAACCTCCGGGTCCGGTGCTGGGTCCTTACTTGCACCTGCACCTGGCGCAGTCATCATCACTTCCGCATGGTCCAGGGAGCAAGCGGTACGCGTCCCATGAGCCACAGTGAGGGGTGGTTCCCCCGCATTGATGATGCGGCGCGGATGAACGCATGATACGTCCACAGCAACGTAGACCTTGTGTGCACCCAACTTGACGAAGAGGCTGTTGCGCGGAAGTGGGCGTGTGCCGACGCAGCCAGCGTTGTCGCTGACGAAATCCAGCGCTCCAAAGCGCTGAACAAGCCCGGAGACGATGCGTTCGCCGGTGCCAATGAGGTTTCCTGTCCGGATCTTCACCCCTGCTAGCGCCCCTAGCCCCACAGTGGGCGCCAACTATCATGGTGGTGTCACGGCAGATGCCATGGATAGGCTAAAGGTGGGGACTAATACACGCTAGGGGAATCCAGGGAGGGATAGTGGAGTGATTCTCCACACAGAAGTTTGTATTGATTTCCTTTCAAGATTACAAGTGCTCCTAGAGCTGTATTGGCAAGAGGAGGAAGAAGGAGCTCTCTTACCCTTGCCCACAGTTCTTTTCCTAGAACCTTAGCTCCGCTAGTATCAAAGAAAATCCAACCAAACTAGAGCTCAACCCCTTCTACAGGAACCCTAGCCCCCCTTATATAGAGGAGGCTCGGTCCCTGCCTAGGGAATACGTGGAGGAATATTCCTAAGAATATGCCTCCTCTCAAAATGGTAACCCGACCGGGGTGCTTTTCCCCCGCGTCATACATGCTTTAGCTACGTAAGCCTCTGCGGCGCCTGCGTCAGCCGACATGGGCGTCGTCACCCTTGTCGGCCATGACCCGGTGGTCCTGCCCTTGCCTGCTTTGCTCATGCAGTGCGTACCGGACCTTCTTTTTGACTAGAGAGATTCCTTCCTTCTCCCAGAAGCTAAGCGGGGACCTGGATCATAGTAGATCCGGCCACACCTGTTCCTGCATATAAGTTAGACAAGCACTTCCGACTTACTCCTTAAGTTAGCTGAGACAATGTTAGGTGACCCCCCCTGGTCCGGGTTACTCCGTGACCCGGCCTGCCTTGAGGTGACCCGGCCAGCATCCGCTTTGACCCTGCCGAACCTCGGCTAAGTTGGCCTCTATACCCCGGAGTGACCCTACCCGGGGTTATCCCCCCAACATTATCTGAAACATATTTGCTCCAAATGGTGTTGGTATCCCTTAAATGTGTCACCCTACGGTTCGTGAATAATGCATACACGATCGAGACCCCTCTCCGATCAATAATCACCAGCGGGACCTGGAGATCTGTACTGACTCCCACACATTCAACAATGACTCTAGTGATCGTGTGAACCTTTAATGCCGTAACTAAATCCCTTTGTATCGCAATATATTATATGCCCGAGATTCGATCATCGGTATCTCAATACCTAGTTTGATCTCATTACCGACATGCACTCTTTTCTCGTTCCCGTGATATAACATTCTAGTGATCACATCACTTGCTTGCAAGCTATCTCAATGTAATATCACCGAGAGGGCCCTGGGTATATCTATCCATCATCGAGATAGACAAATCCCACTCTTGATCCATGAGCCTCAACATAACTAGGAACCCTTTATCTTGTTTATTAAACACACATGTATTAACGTTTCCAATTAATACAATTATAGCATCCAAAATAAACTTTTATCGTAAACAAGGAACAATATATTAATCACTTTATTATTGCTTCTCGGGCATATTCCCTTCAATATGATATTACTATATGATATGTATTTGGATCTTGGCGTAATGGCGTTGCAACATATTTATATTTCTTTCTAGATGGAATGACTCTGATGTACTATTGTACGGTCGTATCTCGTACGCGCTCATTTGTGTACGAGAGATGCACACTCTACCGGGCATGTTCTCGCACTTGAAGCTATAACTTTGAATTGTGGATGCGATTGTTGGTTGGTACCATGCCCAGACCTAATGTGGTTTTTAGTGACCTCACGGTCCGACAGTAGTACATTGGCATCCACAATTTGGGTTATAGTGGCTTGAGTTAGAACATGTAGTACGGGGGTTTACATGCCTCCTAGAGCTCGTGCATGTAGACATCAAACCGTTTGTTGTCAAGAACACTCAGAATGCATCCCACAAAGGTAGTATTGGATTCCTCAAACTTGTTTTGGTCATCGTCAGATATAGTTCCTTCAGGTAAGTCTTTAATAGCCTCGAATAATTTCAGAGCTTGTAGCCAAAGTGTGGCCTTGTACCACCACCTCTCCGATGCATCACCCAATTGTCCCTGATGAGTCCAAAATTGAAGCATATTTACCTTTTGTTTTTGCATAAATAGAGTAGGGATCTTTGTATTTCACCGCATCTACACGTGTTATTTGGTTCTTGTTTCAACAAGATCTCAAATCATGGAGTCATATACGAATATATCAATTAGAGCTGTCATATTGTGTAATTATATGATATTTCTAAGTGATAAAAGTAATTTTATGAATTCACCTTCGTACCTGGGAGAATACCAAGCGAGGTGGAGGCACCAGTACCGATAACAACCACTAGTACGGGCGGAGCCCGCCTGTACCAGGCGCCATCATGACCGCCTCGTCAAATAATTTCTCCTGGCGAAGACGAGGGAGAGAGATCTGACATTCACAACCACCAGAAACCACGAAAAACCACATCCGAGAGGGATCTGAAGGAGGAACTTGGCTGGGACAAAATCCCAGCTGCTTCACGGATCATTGGAGGACAACACATCATCCCCTTCATCATCATTCGCTGCATCTCCATTACCACCGTTACCCCCATCTTTCATCTATTAGATCTCTTTGTAATTCGAGATTCAATTATGGTTTGCATTAGATCTACCTTCGTACTTTTATCCATTCATTTGATTATGATGATGTTGTTGATTGCTTCCATGAGTGAGTAGTTCCTTTGTTCTTGGGGAGATGGAGAAACCCTAGCACCATTATGAACTTGTAATAAAGATGATCTATTCTTGTTTCCATATGACTTGCTTGTCTATGATATAATTATCATTTGTGTTTGTTCTCTCTCTTTAGATGGTATGTGTAGTCGGCTGCATATCATTTGCCTTCAGGACTAAAGGGAGGGAGAAATGCTTTGGACGTGTCTTGGAAGCGTACCCGGAATGCCCCGTGACATGGTTAAAGGAGGATTAAAGAGGGACTCCATAAGCTAATTACGATATCCATAGGGAAACCCTTAATTGCGGTGGTTTGTATGGGTGACTGCTCTCAGACATCGCAATGGTTATTTAGAGGTGACCTCACTCTTGGCTCAACAAAGTGGCTTCCTACGAGCCCTATAGTGAACATCTTATTATGGGGCTCTCTCCACACATATCATGACACAAGGAGTATGTTATCTTTATTACATATAACAATAATACTATGCTAGTGGTGTATCCTACATCCCCGAGGATGTTTTAGCCCTATTGAGTTCAACCGCACTTTCAAACAAACTTGTTACTTGTTTTATTTTACTTGTTTTAATTACTTTTATGCAAATAACCAAACCTTTCAAACACCCTTTACTTGAGATCAAAGGCAGCTTATAAGTATCCTTTGGTAGATAGTAACGAGGGGCAAAAAGACCTTTACCAATAGCTCTATGTGGGTTCGATATCTTTACTTCAAAACTAGCTACAATTGATCTGTGCACTTGTAGTCATCAAGCTATTTTCTGGCGCCGTTGCTGGGGAGCTAAGCGCTTTTGGTCTCATTGTTTAACTAAAGTTGTTTACTAGTTTCAGGTAAGCACCATGACTGTACTCAGACTAATTAATTAGCTCGATGCTACTAAATACCTTGGGAAGTTCAATAGAGGACTTGTTAAAGAATTCCCGAGTGGGAGCAAACCAGAATACGAGGTCAACCCTCATTTTATCGCTATTATTAAAGAGAAAACTTTTGCAGGAGATGATCCTGACGAGGATACTTACAATCATTTAATGCATTTACCGAGCTATGTTGGACCCTTAAATTGAGAGGCTATTCTGATGATGAATTAAAACTTAAACCGTTTAGCCAATCTCTAACCAACACGGCTTTGGCTTGGTATAGAATTTGCCCTGGAGAGGGATCTGAAGGAGGAACTTGGCTGGGACAAAATCCCAGCTGCTTCACGGATCATTGGAGGACAACGCATCATCCCCTTCATCATCATTCGCTGCATCTCCATTACCACCATTACCCCCATCTCATCTATTAGATCTCTTTGTAATTCGAGATTCAGTTATGGTTTGCATTAGATCTACCTTCGTACTTTTATCCATTCATTCGATTATGATGATGTTGTTGATTGCTTCCATGATAATCAAACATAAAGGAGAATTTGTGTTTCGATTCTTTCCCAAGGTAAAAATTGCTGAAGTAAGAAGGGAAATTACAAACTTCAAGAACCGCCTAGGTGAGGGATTGGTAAGTGCTTACAAAACATACAAGTCTCTACTTCATAAATGTCCCCATCATAATTTAACTGAATGGTACATTTTGCATATTTTCTATGGAGGACTTAATCAAGAAATTAAACATGAGCTTGACATGAACTCAGGAGGCTCTTTCATGGAGTTAACTATAATTAAAGCTTGGGAACTTTTAGAACGAATTCGTTGTAATATAGAAACACGGGGATTTGATTTAGGAGATGGAGGAGGTATAGAAATTTAATATGATTGTCTCAATGCTTATAAATACTCTGGTAAGGTAAAAAAACTACTAATGAACTACATATTGATGATGATATTATTTTCCAAATCCTTCAGTCTTTTATAGAACATATTGAAGCTCCTAAGAAAGACTGGCTTCATTATACTCTGCCACCCAAGCCAGTTGCAGAAGAAGATCCAATAATCATGGCCCTTGTCAAGTCATTAAAGGAGATATCCCCATATGTTGAATCCTTTACTTTCCCAAGGACGAAGAGAAAAAATATGATGGCTCAGCAACTAGAGGATCAACGCAAAGAGGAAAAGTTATTTCTCAAGGATCTGGAAGAGGAAACACAAAGAAGAAAAACTGAAGAAGGACGTGTACAAGAGGCAAAGGCATCAATAAAGGAAGATATTTTAACCATGTTTGCACACTGCAACGTAATTGAGCTAGATACCGAAGCTTCGCAATTCGTTGAAGGAAAGGTAAAAGCTAAAGAAGTTGGTAAGCCTATTATCCCGTGCACTTTTGGAGGAACTTCCTCTTATGGCCTTTGTGATATTGGTATAGTTGTTAACGTTATCCCTTTCAATTTTTATTTAAAAATTCATAATGAATTAACTCCAGCCAAACTAGAAGATACGGATATGACTATAATGCTTGCATATAAAACACTCAGAGTCCCTATGGGAGTAATTAGGAATGTTCCAATTTGTGTTGGACCATATAAGTATCCCATTGATTTTGTGCTTATTGATATGCCCACTGATTTTTATTGTCCCATCAGTTTTGGAAGAACTTTACTAAATACTGCAGGAGCAAACATAGATTGCAAGAGACAAACTGTGTCTCTCAAGTTTGGTGAAGATAAGATGGATTTTCATTTCTCTAAATTTGACCATAAGTCGGCTATTGAAGAATTGGATGATGATGAGTACGAACATGAGGAAGAAGGTAATATCATAAATTTAGCCTCAATAGTCATCGAGACTCCTGAAGATGATTTAGCAAGAAGTTTAGTCAATAATAATAATATCCTTCAAGACATAGAAAAAGCTGAAATGGATGATTATCTTGACTCCACACCTGAGATGGACACTGCTGGCTCGTGGTTGATGTCAAGCTCGTTGGGGAACCCCAAGAGGAAGGTATGATGAGCACAGCAGTAAGTTTCCCTCAGTTATGAACCCAAGGTTATCGAACCAGTAGGAGCAAGGAAACACCTCCAAGGTGTTGTTGCCAACTTGGAATCCTGCACAACACAACCACAGAACTTTGCCCCCAACTTATAGTGAGGTTGTCAATCTCATCGGTTTTGCTGAAAACAAAGGTTTAAACATATTGTGTGGAAGAAAGTAATAGCTTGCGTAGCAACAAAGAAGCAAGAAACAGTTGTAGATTGATGGTAAAAGAAAGGACCGGGGTCCATAGTTCACTAGTGGTGGCTCTCCTTAAGATAGATGACATGTTGGGTGAACAAATTACAGCGGGGAAATTGACAAAAATCGAGAAAGCAATCATGCATATACTAATCATCTTGACTCCTATGAGATTTGATTGGGCATTACAACATTATACATGGACCGTAATCCAACTGCATCTATGACTAATAATCCACCTTCAGGTTATCATTCGAACCCCCTCCAGTATTAAGTTGCAAGCAACAGATAATTGTGTTATGCATTGCGTGTAAAGTAAACAATATGATTGTTCTATGAACAAAGGATTGTTGTTTTCTCCCTAGTAGCAACAGCACATCTAGTACCTTAGATATTTCTATCACTTCCCCAGATTACTAGAGGCATGAACCCACTATCGAGCATAAATACTCCCTCTTGGAGTTGCTAGCATCTACTCGGCCAAGATATCTACTAACAACGGAGAGCATGCAAGATCACAAATAACAAAGACATGATAGAATCAATAATAAATCTGAAATAGCATCTCAATATCCATCAGATCCCCGCAAACACAACATGTATGATTACAAATAGATGATCTTGATCATGAACGGAGCTCACAAGATCTAAACATGGTAGCACAAAGGAGAAGAACCAACCATCTAGCTACTACATGGACCCGTAGTCCAAGGATGAACTACTCACGCATCACACTGGAGGCTTGCATGGTGATGAAGAAGGCCTCCATGGTGAATTCTCCCCTCTGGCAAAGTGCCGGGAAGAGCTTTAGAGCCCTCCCGATCTAGGGATGGAGATGACGGCGGCTACAGACTCTTTCGTGGAATTTTGATCAGGTACTTAGGGTTTCTGTATCAGAGGTATCTTATAGGCGAAAAGGGAGGTCGAGGGGGTGCCCTAGGTGGCCACACCACCCCTGGCACGGGCCAGGCCTGGCCGCGTGGCCAGGTGGTGTGGAGGCCCTCTGGCTGAAGGAAATATGCCCTGAGAGGCAATCATAAAGTTGTTATTATGTATTCCTTGTATATGATAGATGTTTATTTTGCACGCTATAATTGTATTGATAGGAAACATCAACACATGTGTGTTTAATAAACAAAAGGGTTCCTAGTTATGCCTCTCTTATAGACTAGCTTGTTGATTAACAAGATGATCAAGGTTTCCTGATCATGGACATTGGATGTTGTTAATAACAAGGTCACAACATTTGTGAAATGATGTGATGAACATTCATCCGAAGTATAGCATTACGATCAAGTCATTATGTTTATATTGCTATAACATCATACAAAGTAGTCTTAGTCCTTAGACCATGAGATCATGTTAATTGCTAACACCGGAAGAGTATCTTGATAACATCAAACGTCACACCGTAACAGGGTGACCATAAAGGTGGGTTCAGTGCTATGAAGGTGTTATGTTGAGGCTCATGGATCAAGAGTGGAATTTGTCAATCCCGATGACGGATAGATATACTGGCCCTCTCGGTGATATCACATTAAGATAGCTTGCAAGAAAGTGATGTGATCACTAGAATGTTATATCACGGGAACGAGAAAAGAGTGCATGTCGGTAACGAGATCAAACTAGGTATTTGGATACCGATGATCGAATCTCGGACATGTATTATATCATGAGACAAAGGGATTAAATTGCTGACGTTAAAAGGTTCTCACGATCATAGAAGTCATCGTTGAATATGCAGGAGTCAGTATGGATCTCCAGGTCCCGCTTCTGATTATTGATCTGAGAGGAGTCTCAATCATGTCTGCATTATTCGCGAACCGTAGGGTGACACACTTAAGGGTTGCCGGACACCATTTAGGAGCACAAATGTTCCAAACAAAAGGTTTGCAAAGCGCAGGAAATGTTTCGATAGAAATAGGAATTGTTTCGATAGAAACCGGAATTGTTTCGGGTGAAATTGCAGAAAGTGGTTCTGCATGTGATATTGAAATGTTGCAAGGGGTTTTATGTGAATGTTTGTTAATTAAAGTAATTAACCAAATTCTGAATAAAATAAATAAAAGAGTTTTATTAATTGAGAGTTGCATTTAATTTGGTGGAAATTAAATACATGTGAGTGGGATTTTGGGTGGAGGCCATGTTTATGTGAGTGGAGGTTCACCACATGAATGAAGGAGGGGAGGAGTCCCCCCCTCATGCGCCGGCTATGGGAGGGGAGGGGTCTCCCTCCCTCCTATATAAAGCCCCCCTCTCCCCTCTCACAAACTACACCTCCTCGTGAAGGATCTCTCTCCCCCTCTAGATATTCCCCCATGGTCTCGGATTAGCAAGATACATGTTCCCGGTGGCCTTGCGTCTGGAAGGAGTTGCTGCTTCCACTGATTCGCTGGAGCGAGGAGGTGGAGGTTGTCCGGTGGCTTGAACGTGTGTGCGAGGACGGATGCGCTGCTGATTTGCGGCGCTCGGACTTCCACACGATCTTGGATCAGCAAGCGTACGACTACATCAACCACGAGTTCCTACTCATTAACAAAACTCGTTGTCTTCGAGGGTAAATTCTCCATGAATGTATGTCCACCTGTTGCTCTGTATCTAGTAGATAGATCTTGGCGTATAGTTCTCACCGTAGGAAATTTTTTGTTTTCTATGCTGCGGACCCAACAGTGGTATCAGAGCCTGATCTATGCGTAGGTGCTTTGCACGGGTAGTACACATATGTTTATATGTGGGCGATGATGATCATGTTATTGCATCTTCTATGTACTTTGGATATTGGTGGCATAGTGGGATGAAGCGGCCTGGACCAACCTTACATGTCATCGTACATGAGACCAGTTCCACGACTGACATGCAACTTGTTTTGCATAAGTGGATAGCGGGTGTTTGTCTCTCCTACTATAGTCAATATCTGATTTACAATGAGTTGCTAATAACTTGGTTATCCTTGTTGTGGTTCATGTTCGTAGGTAAGACCGGTTCTATCTCCGAAAGCCCTAAGCCACGTAAAACTTGCAATTGATAAATTAGAGGCGTCTAGTTTAGATCGTTGCTGGGCTAGTGTCTTGATATGGTATTGTTGTAAGTAGATGTATGATAGATACTTCTAACTCACTTAACGTGTAAGTTCCATAGACCTTGGCCTTACACACAAAGGAATGATAGAGATCATACCACGATGCAAATGATAGAGATCAAATGCATGGACCATATCACCTCACTTCACACATTAGATGTTAGCATCTTATATTGCTAGTTTGGCGCTTTTGGTAGCATTATAAGATGATCCCTCATTTAGATATCAAGATAAAATGTGTTCTTCCTTAAGTATGCACCATTTTGTGGATCGTGTTTTGAGGCATCACGTGATGATCGGGTGTTCTCGACTCTATGCTTTCATACAACGGGTGTAAGATAGTTTTACACACGCGAATACTAAGGTTCTTACTTGACGAGCCTAGCATGTACAGACATGGCCTCGGAACACGGACCGAAAGGTTAAGCATGAGTCATATAGTTGATATGATGCCCATATAGATGCTCGCCTTTGAAGCTACACCGACTCACGTGATGATCGGACTTGGTGTAGTGGATTTGGTTCATGTAATCACCAAAAGGACACGAGGGATGTTGTTTTTGAGTGGGAGTTCATTAGTAATTTGTATTAGTTGAACTCAATCTATCATAAACTTAGTCTAAATATATTTTACAAATTCTGTTGTAGATCGCACCACCTGCTTTTAATTTCAATGTGTTCATGGAGAAAGAGAAGCTTGCTGCGAATGGTAGCAACTTCACCAATCGGCTATGAATTTGAGGATTCTCCTCATCACGCACAAAAGCAATATGTGCTAGAGGCGCCGCTAGGCCCCCCACCAGCTCCTCGATGCCCTCGACGAGGAAAAGAACGTCTATATAACTCGTCAGGAGGACCACAACTTAGTTCATTGCGGCATACTGTATGGGCTAGAGCCAGAACTTCGAAAACGTTTCGAAAATGGCAATGCCTTTGATACCATGGGAGAATTGAACATGATTTTCGATACCCATGCTACCGTAGAGAGTTATAATGCTTCTGAAAAGTTCTTTAGCTGCATGATGGAAGAGAACAGGTCCGTTAGTGAGCACGTACTCAAAATGTCTGGGTACGCCGATAAGCTTGTGTCCTTGGGAATAACGATTCCCATTGACTTAGGCATACATCGTGTTCTCCAATCTCTGCCACCTAGCTACAAGAGCTTCGTGATGAACTATAATATGCAGGGCATGAAGAAGTCTCTTCCCGAGCTTCTGTCAATGCTTAAGACTGCAGAAGTGGAGATTAGGAAAGAACATCAAGTGTTGATGATCAATAAGACCACCGGTTTCAAGAAGGACAAGAAAGGCAAGCAGAAGGGAAAGAAGGGCGGCAAAACTATTGCTGCACCTAAAAAGAAACCCCGAGCTGGCCCTAAGTCTGACACCGAGTGCTACTATTGCAAGGATCGCCATTGAAGCGCAATCGCCCCAAGTATTTGGCGACAAGAAGGCCGCAAGGAAAACAAAGGTATATGTGATATACATGTTATTGATGTGTACTTGACTAGTACTCGCAGAGCACCTAGGTATTTGATACGAGATCGGTTGCTAATATATGTAACTCGGTTTAGGGGCTGAACATGTTTACAACTATCAAGGATGAGGTCACTATATGGGTCGGCAATGGATCAAGAGTTGATGTGATCGCCGCCGAACGCCGCTCTCCATATGCCGTCGGGATTAGTTATAAACCTGAATAATTGTTATTTGGTACCTGCACTAAGCATGAACATTGTATCCGGATCATGTTTGATGCAAAGTGGTTATTCTTTTAAGTCTGAAAACAATGGTTGTTCGATTTATATGAATAATATCTTTTATGGTCATGCACCTGTGTTGAATGGTTTATTTCTGTTGGATCTCGATTGTAGTATTACGCATATTCATAATGTTGATGCTAAAAGGATTAAACTAGATAATGATATATCAGAATATATGTGGCAATCGCTAGGTCATATTGGCGTTAAACGCATGAAGAAACTCCATTCTGGTGGACTTTTGGAATCACTTGATTTTGAATCATTTGATACATGTGAACCATGCATTATGGGCAAGATGACTAGAACGTCGTTTTCTGGTTCAATGGAACGGGCGACAGATTTATTGGAAATCATACATACTGATGTGTGTGGACCAATGAGTGTGTCGGCGCGAGGTGGATATCGTTATTTTGTTACTTTCACGGATGATTTGAGTAGATACGGGTATATCTATTTGATGAAACATAAGTCTGAAATCTTTGAAAAGTTCAAAGAATTTCAGAATGAAGTGGAAAATCATTGTAACAGAAAGATCAAATTTCTGCGGTCCGACCGTGGAGGAGAGTATCTTAGTTACGAGTTTAGCACACATATGAAAGACTGTGGAATAGTTTCACAACTCACGCGCCGAACACCACAACGTAATGGTGTGTTAGAACGTCGAATCGTACTTTATTGGATATGCTTCATCTATGATGTCTCCGATCGACTTGCCATCGTCATTTTGGGGTTATGCACTGGAAACCGCTGCATTCACTTTAAATAGGGCACCATCTAAATCCGTTGAAAAGACACCGTATGAATTATGGTTTGGAAACAAACCTAAGCTGTCATTTCTTAAAGTTTGGGGATGCGATGTTTATGTGAAGAAACTTCAACCGGATAAACTCGAACCCAAAGCGGAAAAATGCGTCTTCATAGGATACCCTAAGGAAACGATTGGGTATACCTTCTATCACAGATCTGAGGGAAAGGTCTTTGTTGCCAAGAATGGATCCTTTCTTGAGAAGGAGTTTCTCGCGAAAGGTGTGAGTAGTCGGAAGGTAGAACTCGAAGAGGTTATTGAGCCTTCTCTTCATCAAATGGCGAGTAGCGCAGCACCGGAAGTTGTTTCGGAGTTGACTTCACCTAACAAAGAGAGAGCTAATGATATTTGATCATGAAACTCCGAAAGAGGACACTACCGAACCTCGCAGTCAGCAGACACGACAGCCTCGAACTGTACGATAATCCTGTTATGAATTTCATGATTGATGAAATAGATGACCCTGCGACGTATGAAGAAGCGATGATGAGCCCTGATTCCCACAAATGGCTAGAAGCCATGAAATCCGAGATGGAATCCATGTACGAAAACCAGGTTTTGACCTTGGTGGACTTACCTCACGATTGAAAGGCCGTTGAGAATAAATGGATTTTCAAAAGAAAAACTGATGCTGATGGTAATGTAACCATCTATAAGGCTCAACTTGTCGCAAAGGGGTTTCGACAAATTCAAGGAGTTGACTACGATGAGACATTCTCTCCCGTAGCGATGCTTAAGTCGGTTAGGATTATGTTAGCAATTGTTGCATATTTCGATTATGAAATATGGCAGATGGATGTCAAAACTGCATTCCTCAATGGTAATATTGAAGAACAGTTGTATATGATACAACCTAAGGGTTTTGTCGATCCTAAGGATGCTGATAAGGTGTGCAAACTTCAGCAATCCATCTATGGACTGAAGCAAGCATCCCGGAGTTGGAATCTCTGCTTTGATGAGGTGATCAAAGAGTTTGGATTTGTCCAAACTTATGGAGAGGCTTGTATTTACAAGAAAGTGAGTGGGAGCAATGTGGCATTTCTGATATTATATGTGGATGACATATTATTGATTGGAAATGATATAGATCTTTTAAACAGTGTTAAAAGTTATCTAAATAGCAAATTTTTGATGAAGGACCTTGGTGAAGCTTCATATATATTAGGCATTAAAATCTATAGAGATAGATCAAGACGCCTAATTGGGCTATCGCAGAGTACATACCTTGATAAGATATTAAAGAAGTTTAATATGGACGGTAAGAAGGGTACTTACCTATGTTGCAAGGCAAGACATTGAGTAAGACTCAAAGTCCGGCTACGGCGGAAGAAAGAGAGATAATGGATAAGATCCCCTATGCCTCGGCCATAGGCTCTATAATGTATGCCATGCTATGTACAAGACCGGATGTGGCACATGCAATTAGTTTGACTAGTACGTACCAATCTGATCCAGGCTCAGAACACTGGATAGCGGTCAAAAATATCCTTAAGTACTTGAGAAGAACTAAGGATATGTTTCTTGTATACGGAGGTGAAGAAGAGATAGTCGCTAAGTGTTATGTCGATGCTAGCTTTGACACTGATCCGTATGACTCTAAGTCTCAATCCGGATACGTATTTCTCTTGAATGGAGCAGCAGTTAGTTGAAGGAGCTCCAAACAACCTGTGGTGGCTGGATCAACGACAGAGGCGGAATATGTTGCTGCTTCAGAAGCGGCGCAGGAAGCAGTTTGGATGAAGGAATTCATAACAGAACTAGGTGTAATTCCTAGTGCGTTGGACCCAATGGTGATCTATTGTGACAATTAATGGAGCCATAGCCAACGCCAAGGAACCAAGGTCTCACAAGAATTCCAAGCATATTAAGCGCCGGTTTCACTCCATCCGCGAGCATGTCAAGGATGGAGATATAAAGATTTGTAAAGTGCACACGGACCTGAATGTAGCAGATCTGTTGACTAAAGTACTCCCTAGGGCAAAACATGATCAACACCAGAACTCCATGGGTGTTAGATTTATCACTATATAAACTAGATTATTGTCTCTAGTGCAAGTGGGAGACTGAAGGAAATATGCCCTGAGAGGCAATAATAAAGTTGTTATTATGTATTCCTTGTATATGATAGATGTTTATTTTGCATGCTATAATTGTATTGATAGGAAACATCAATACATGTGTGTTTAATAAACAAAAGGGTTCCTAGTTATGCCTCTCTTATAGACTAGCTTGTTGATTAACAAGATGATCAAGGTTTCCTGATCATGGACATTGGATGTTGTTAATAACAAGGTCACACCATTGGTAGAATGTTATATCACGGGAACGAGAAAAGAGTGCATGTCGGTAACGAGATCAAACTAGGTATTTGGATACCGATGATCGAATCTCGGACATGTATTATATCATGAGACAAAGGGATTAAATTGCTGACGTTAAAGGTTCTCACGATCACAAAAGTCATCGTTGAATATGCAGGAGTCAGTATGGATCTCCAGGTCCCGCTTCTGATTATTGATCTGAGAGGAGTCTCAATCATGTCTGCATTATTCGTGAACCGTAGGGTGACATACTTAAGGGTTTCCGGACACCATTTAGGATCACATATGTTCTAGACAAAACGTTTGCAAAGCGCAGGTGTTTCGATAGAAACAGGAATTGTTTCGATAGAAACCGGAATTGTTTCGGGTGAAATTGCAGAAAGTGGTTCTGCATGTGATATTGAAATGTTGCAAGGGGTTTTATTTGAATGTTTGTTAATTAAAGTAATTAACAAAATTCTGAATAAAATAAATAAAATAGTTTTATTAATTGAGAGTTGCATTTAATTTGGTGGAAATTAAATACATGTGAGTGGGATTTTGGGTGGAGGCCATGTTTGTGTGAGTGGAGGTTCACCACATGAATGAAGGAGGGGAGGAGTCCCCCCTCATGCGCCGGCTATGGGAGGGGAGGGGTCTCCCTCCCTCCTATATAAAGCCCCCCTCTCCCCTCTCACAAACTACACCTCCTCGTGAAGGATCTCTCTCCCCCTCTAGATATTCCCCCATGGTCTCGGATTAGCGAGATACATGTTCCCGGTGGCCTTGCGTCTGGAAGGATTTGCTGCTTCCGCTGATTCGCTGGAGCGAGGAGGTGGAGGTTGTCCGGTGGCTTGAACGTGTGTGCGAGGACGGCTGCTGATTTATGAGCTCGAACTTCCACACGATCTTGAGATCGGCAAGCGTACGACTACATCAACCACGAGTTCCTACTCGTTAACAAAACTCGTTGTCTTCGAGGGTAAGTTCTCCATGGATGTATGTCCACCCGTTGCTCTATATCTAGTAGATAGATCTTGGCGTATAGTTCTCATCGTAGGAAATTTTTTGTTTTCTATGCTGCGGACCCAACACTGGCCCCTCTCCATCTCGTATTCTAGCTCTGTGTCCCCCTCGGTGAAAAACTGACTTTGGCTTTTGTCCCGTCCAATTCCGAGAATATTCATTTTCTGACTTTCCTGGAACCAAAAACAGCATAAAACAGGTAGCTGGCACTGTGGCATCTTGTTAATAGGTAGGTCAAGAAAGTGTATAAAAATTACTCCAAAGTGTGGACAAAACATAAGAAAGTAGATAAAAACCAAGCATGGAACATCAAAATTTATGGATACGTTAGCAACGTATCAACATCCCCAAGCTTGACTCCTGCTCGTCCTCGAGTAGGTAAGTGATAAAAAGAAAGAATAATTTTTGAGGTGACATGCACCATCATAAACTTGATCAAAGTATTTGTAAAACATTGATAGCTGGGATCATAGTACTTCAACATAGCATGAAAGATAAAGTTCTAACAAAAAGACATAGCAACTATGTTGCAACATGAAAAGGCACAAACAAAAGATTCATGAATAACAATGCTTTGCAAGACCTTTGTTTGTTTCACATAAAGAAAACATAGCATAGTGGCATTCAGCTTGTCCCTCATAGAGTAGCAAACATAAATGCATAGGACACCTTCAAAGTTCATAAGGGTGACTAGATACAAATAGTTTAAGGACAAGCAATATCAAAGTTATGCACCAATCAACAAGTCTTGGGACAATGCACATAGAACTAAGAATGGCCACTATGCTCTCAAAATAGGTGCATAAAGATAGAAGGTGGAGACTCAACATAAAAGTAAAAGAAAGGCCTTCATAGAAGGAAGGAGGGATTCAAGTTTCATAAAGAGCTTCCAAAAATTATGGTACTTATTAGCTTTCATCTCTCATTGCCCCTATCATCAGCATCTTTAGGTGATTAAGGTTAAAGTGACACAACGAAGAGGATATGCTTGACAAGTTATAAGTTGAAATCTCATGCCCCTTACTTACGAAGACCGAACCTCATGCTACTCAACTTTAGTCACAAGTAAGCTCTTGTCATTGTAAGTACATATGTATCATAGAGAACCGCCAATGAGGTACCTCTTGCACATGATACAGGAGTTATCCCATAATCAAAATGACAAGGCAAGCAGACAATGAGCATCTTAGCGATCTTTTTATTTGCTATTTGCATAGGTTTTTATGTAGGATGCTTCATAGAGTGCTCATTATGGTTATGCTGCAAGTTTCCACCATGATTAGGCATGGCTTAGGCTAGCGTCCCAGGCGTTTCTCTAACACAAATACAAACTCCATGATCTTACAAGTTCCCCTTTTATTTCACACCGCCGGAATCCATAAGCAAAAGAACATGATATCAACTAGGTACAATGTACAAGTGCAATGTTGAAAGCGTTCCCCATGATACATGGTTCTTCTAACTTCAGCTTATAAAGCGCAAGCATATACGCAACAAAGATGGATGCAATGGTTCAAGTTTATTAAGTGCAAGAAAGTAAAGTGTGCCATCAAGTTCGTGAGAGCTTTAATCACTAATTTTCACATAACAAGTTTAATTCAGAAGGTAGATAAAAACATGAATATACTTGGAATAGCAAATGCTAATAGGTAGGTGTGGTGGACTATTTGGAACAACTTGGTTTTAGGAGTTGGATGCATGAGTGGAACTCATACTTAGTTATGGAGGCTAGCAAAAGACTGGGAGCGACCAACTAAGAGAGCAATAATGGCCATAATCATGCAAAGCAACAAAACATCATTAATCAAAGCATAAAGTGATATTACAAGTCGAAAACTAAAGGATCATAAAGGCTTATGGTGACTTGTGATAGTCATAACATGGTGTGAGCATGCGCCAAGTCAACCCAAATAAAGCATCAAAGGAGAATACCACAATACGTATGCTTTAATATGCTAAAACAACTCATGATTATTCCAAGGCACATTAAGCAATCTAAATTGTTTATAACAAGTCATGCTACAACAAAGATCACTAAGCATAAAGCCAAAAAAATATCAAGCATGGCATGACAAAGCATAGGCCACAATCAAAAACAAACTCCTCTTACCACTTAAGCATGAACTTTCCTACTCTTTTCCAATCCAAACCAAACTATTTGAAAACCAATGCATGAATTGAGGGGGTCCAACCAATTTATTCAGCAAACTAAGAAAACCAAGCAAACGAAAAACAAAAACGAAGACGCTCCAAGAACAACACAACTGTGCATGAAACAATAAAAATGAAGTGTTTGGAAGAAACCTGGGATTTTTATTGATGAAGAAGGGGATGCCTTGGGCATCCCCAAGCTTTGATGCTTTTACTTCTTGGATATTTCTTGGGGTGACACGGGGTGGCATCCCCAAGCTTGAGCTTTAGTCCATTCTTCATCTCATTACATCATTCTCTCCATACACCTGAAATTTTTTCCTTCAAATAAAAATTCACACAATCTTTATTAGCAACATTAGTGCACTCAAGATAATAAGTCTTTGGGTTCAATTTCAAAACCAATAAAACTTACACTAAAACACAAGATACTATAGCACTTCCCCCAAAAAGCACAATTCCCCAAAAAGAACCCAAAAAGGAATCAACAAGAAGCAAATGCAAATTATGGCAGAAATCTGTCAAAACAGACCAGCAGGTAAAAACCAATTTTTTCAAAGACCTTCTGTTGCTCAAATAGAAAAGTGTTTAACTAACGAAAGTTAGATAACAACCTGGGGTAGAAGCACAAAACATTACAGCACAAACCGACATACAGAAATTTTACATGAATTTTTACAGCGAAGCACAAAAATCTGTTTCAGGATAGCAACTTTCTCAAGCATTACTTCTCTCTCATTAGAGGTTACTCTTGGCACAAAAAGCAAATAAAAAGGATAAGGAGCGGTTATTACAGAGGTAATAACTTCCAAGACCCATCTAAAACTTTTGGGTTATCTCCCGATAAGTACTTTTCTTTAACGCCTTTAAGCTAGGCATGATAATTTCGATGATGCTCACATAAGAAATATGAATTGAAGTAAAAGAGAGCATCAAGAAGAAAATTCAAAACACATTTAAGTCTAACCCACTTCCTATGAATAGGAATCTTATACGCAAATAAATTCACAAAGAACAAAGCTGCATGCATAGGAAGATAAAACGAGAGCAACTTAAAAACTTTCAGCAAATAGAGAGGTGTTTCAGTACCATGAAAACTTTTACAACCATATTTTCCTCTCTCAAAATAATTTATAGTAGCATCATGAATAAACTCAACAATATAACTATAACATAAAGCATGCTTTTCATGATCTACAAACACATAATTTTTATCAAGCTCAAAAATAGTGGGATTAAAACCTTCAAACCCACTTTTAACAATTTTATAACAAGATGACTGATCAATCTCATTTTCAATAGTAGTACAATTAATATTATCAACCAATATAGGACTATCATCTAGAGATTTATTATAAACATTCTCAAAAGAATCCACAGGAACATAACATTCATCCTCCTTTAGTAAGCATGGGGGACAATCAAATATTATAAGGGGTAAAGAGTTACTCTCATTAGAAGGTAGGAATGGGTAGATCCATTCTTCCTCCTCTTGATCATCACTCTCCTCCTCTTTTTCATCCAATGAGCTTCCAATTTTCTTCTTCCATAGGCTCTTGCAAGGCATTAGTCTCTTCCGTTGGTGGAGAGTATCTATTAAGATATTCAAGAATATAGCCATTTTCTTCCTTGTAATTATCAAAGAAAAATTTAAGTATATCATAAACCTCATATTTATAAGGTGCATCATCAGTATTTTCAAGCAAATAAGCTAGTTTGAATGCACCCTTCCAAGCAATAAATTCTTCAATTTGTTCCACATCATAAAAGTCATAATTTCCCTTAACATAAGAAGATATGGTAACATCATCATTATACTCACATTGAAAAGGGAGGTGTTTATACCTCTTACAACAACAAGATTTATCTAAACAATAAGTAGCATTATAAGTAGAGCACACATTTCTAGCAATGGTATACAATTTATCAATTTGTTCCCATAAGTGTTTCCCTTTTTGTGACAAGCGGTGTTCCTTATAATAATATTTTTGTTCTTCCGTGAACCCACCTTGCTAATTAGATTTAGTTTCAAAAAACCCACCATTGATAGAAAGCATGATAAAGCAAAACAATAATAGACCAACAAAAATAACAACTATAGCAGGAACTATTTTTTTATATTTTTGATAAAAAGAACAAGCAAACAAAGCAGAAATAAACTAAGAAAAACGAATAAAACAAAGTAAAGAGATTGGTTATGAGGGACTCCCCTTGTGAAGATGTCCTTGTCTCCCCGACAACGGCGCCAAAAAATACTAAATGGCTCGTGGTTGATGTTGAGCTCGTTGGGGAACCCCAAGAGGAAGGTATGATGAGCACAACAGTAAGTTTCCCTCAGTTATGAAACCAAGGTTATCGAACCAGTAGGAACAAGGAAACACCTCCAAGGTGTTGTTGCCAACTTGGAATCCTGCACAACACAACCACAAAACTTTGCCCCCAACTTACAGTGAGGTTGTCAATCTCACCGGTTTTGCTGAAAACAAAGGATTAAACGTATTGTGCGAAAGAAAGTAATAGCTTGCAGAAAGTAAATAGAAAGCAGTAAACAATTGTAGATTCATGGTAAAAGAATGGACCGGGGTCCATAGTTCACTAGTGGTGGCTCTCCTTAAGATAGATGACATGTTTGGTGAACAAATTATAGCGGGGCAATTGAAAAACCTCGAGAAAGCAATCATGCATATACTAATCATCTTGACTCCTATGAGATTTGATTGGGCATTACAACATTATACATAGACCGTAATCCAACTTCATCTATGACTAATAATCCACCTTCAGGTTATCATCCGAACCCCCTCCAGTATTAAGTTGCAAGCTACAGATAATTGCATTACGGATTGTGTGTAAAGTAAACAATATGATTGTTCTATGAACAAAGGATTGTTGTTTTCTCCCTAGTAGCAATAGCACATCTAGTACCTTAGAGATTTCTGTCACTTCCCCAGATTACTAGAGGCATGAACCCACTATCGAGCATAAATACTCCCTCTTGGAGTTGCTAGCATCTACTCAGCCAAGATATCTACTAACAACAGAGAGCATGCAAGATCACAAATAACAAAGACATGATAGAATCAATAATCAATCTGAAATAGCATCACAATATCCATCGGATCCCCGCAAACACAACATATATGATTACAAATAGATGATCTTGATCATGAACGGAGCTCACAAGATCTAAACATGGTAGCACAAAAGAGAAGAACCAACCATCTAGCCACTACATGGACCCGTAGTCCAAGGATGAACTACTCACGCATCACAACGGAGGCTTTCCTGGTGATGAAGAAGGCCTCCAAGGTGAATTCTCCCCTCCGGCAGGGTGCCGGGAAGAGCTTCAGATCCCTCCTAATCTAGGGATGGAGATGACCGCGGCTACAGACTCTTTCGTGGAATTTTGATTGGGTACTTAGGGTTTCTGTATCTGAGTCATCTTATAGGCGAAAAGGGAGGCCGAGGGGGTGCCCTAGGTGGCCACACCACCCCTAAGCGTGGTCGCCCGCCGCATGGCTGGGCCATGTGGCGGCCCTCTGGCCCCTCTCCGTCTCGTATTCTGGCTCCATGTCCCCCTTGGTGAAAAACTGACTTTGGCTTTTGTCCCGTCCAATTCCGAGAATATTCATTTTCTGACTTTCCTGGAACCAAAAAATAGCAGAATACAGGTAGCTGGCACTGTGACATCTTGTTAATAGGTTAGTCCAAGAAAGTGTATAAAAATTACTCCGAAGTGTGGACAAAACCTAAGAAAGTAGATAAAACCAAGCATGGAACATCAAAAAATTTGGATACGTTAGCAACGTATCAGACAACGAGATTAATCAAAAATATGAAGAACCCATAAGGAAATGAGACGAGGCTCTTGCCCCTCCAATCCTTAAAACTTTACCAAAGGAACTGAAATATAGGTTTCTTGATGAGACAAATAAATTTCCTATTATTGTAAGTGCTAACCTTGTAGAGAAAGAGGAGGAAAACTTAATGAAGGTTCTCCGCATGCATCGAAATGCTCTTGGGTATTCGATGAGTGACTTGAGGGGGATTAGCCCCTCGATATCCACCCATAGATTATTCATGGAAGAAGGAGCTTAGCCGGTCTCGGACTTTCAGCGACGTCTTAAACCTCACATTAAAGAGGAGGTAAAAAAGAAATAATACGTTTGTTGGATGCAAGCGTCACCTTTCATGTAGAGGAGAGTGAACGGGTAGGTCCTGTTCATTGTGTTCCTAAGAAAGGTGGGTTTATGGTTTTAGAAAATGAACATAATGAAATGGTACCTACTAGGACTGCTGTTGGACACAAGTTGTGCATTGACTATAGAAAACTTAATAAGAAAACTCGGAAGGATCATTACCCTTTACCGTTTATAGATCAAACTTTAGAAAGGCTTGCTATGCATTCTCATTTTTGTTACTTAGATGGCTATTCCGGGTTTTCCCAAATTGTTGTTCACCCTGATGATCAACTTAAAAATACTTTTATATGTCCTTATGGCCTTTATGCTTATCGTCGTATGCCTTTTGGTCTCTACAATGCTCCTGCCACTTTTCAAAGATGTATGACTGCTATATTTGCTGATTATGTTGAAAGTATTATGGAAGTATTCATGGATGACTTCTCTGTTTCTGGAACTTCCTTTGATCATTATCTCCATAATCTTCATAAAGTTTTGCAGAGATGTGAAGACACTAACTTAGTCTTGAACCGGTAGAAATGTCATTTTATGGTTCAAGAAGGCATACTACTCGGTCACAAAGTCTCGGGTAAGGGCATAGAAGTTGATAAAGCAAAGATTGAAGCAATAGAAAGGTTACCCCCTCCTCGAGACATAAAAGGTATAAGAAGTTTCTTAGGTCATGTAGGATTTTATAGAAGATTCATTAATAATTTGTCGAAAACTGCTAGACCTTTAACTAACCTTCTTCAAAAGGATGTTCGTTTTAATTTTGATGAAAAGTGTCTTACTTCTTTCAACATATTAAAACAAGCCCTCCTTGAAGCTCCAATTATAAAACCACCTAAAGAAACCTTTTGAGCTATTTTGTGAGGCTAGTCATGAAGTTGTAGGAGCAATTCTTTGTCAGTATGATGGTTATAATCTTAATATCATTCATCAAGCTAGTCGCACCATAAACGGGGCCCAAAAGAACTACCCTATGGTAGAAAAAGAATTTTCCGTAGTAGTTTTCTCCTATGATAAATTTAGATCTTATATCATGGACTCTAAAGTAAGAGTACACACTGATCGTGTTGGCTTAAAGGAAATCCTAGAAAGGACTAATGTTAAGCCAAGAATGATCTGTTGGACTTTAGTTCTGCAATAGTTTGATTTTATAGATCCTACAGAGAAAGGAATAGATGGAGGAAACAGTCATAGACACTCAAGAAGTTGCTCATCCTAAGGAGGTGTCATTCGTGTATATACCTATGGGAACCACACTACCAAAAAGGAAGTTCTCTATTTCTTCTTGCAATGGTTTTGGTGATTTTCTATGACCAACTTTATTCGAAGAGAGGAAGAAAAATATACTCAAATGAGTTCATGTTCCCTCGATGATCATAGCTTATGAAATCTCGAACACATCTTTGTTCTAAATGATTTTCTGCTATTTATTTTTGCATATCTGAGTTCCTTTTGTTTTTCTGAGTTTATTGTCGGTCTTACAAGCTCGATACGGGCGGGCGATACAGCCGGACCCACCCGTAGCACTAATCGTTAAGCCTGCTGATAACTCCGTGTGGTTTTGGCAAAACCGGTACGACTGCGTTGTATGGGCGTAGCCCCCCGTACAAATGGTCATTATCAGTTCGGTGACCCTTTTCTGTTTTTCTTTTGTATTGTATAAAAAACGAAGTCGCGAAGTCGGTATGGACGGACGGTACGGGCAGAACCCGCTCGTACCACTTAGTCGGTTGATTATTATCGACTCCGTGTCGTGGTGTTTTTGGAAATGACCCGGTACGAGCGCCTCGTACGGGCGTCCGCCCGTATCGATTGGTCGTTATGACCCAAATTTACTTCTTTTGCACTTATTTATTTCCATATTTGTTAGGATTCTATTTTTGGGCGACCCTTTTTCTATTTGTACGAATTTTACCCTGCCTCTAACCCTTTATAAGCCTTCCAGAAGGGCTCTATCCTTGTATTGACAATACAGGTCTTCTCCGCAATTTACTTCTTCCTCATAAGAGCTTTGGAACCATGTCCTTCACATGGGGTAACCTTCAAGAGAAAGAAGATCTATATGGATCATCCTCGAGGATTATGGAGGAAGACAAAGTTGTTTTGCCAGAACAGAAGGAATTAGAAGACAAGGATGGATTCAAGCTGATGGAAACACTAAAGGATGGGCGCAAGGTATTCAGCCTTGGCGTTGGAAAAGAAGGCCACTTCGACGAAGTTCAACTTGATCTAGAAGGAGATTGGGAACTTTTCTTGAAGAAAGTGAAGAGACAAGGGGAGGAGATCCAAGCCTCTCTAGACAAGCTCGACCGCCACATTAAGAAGATCGAGGTAAATTCTCCAGGATCTTCTAAACATATCAAACTATTATGTCGTTACCTGGACCAGATGGATCTGAAGATAATGAAAGGGCTAGAAGCGAACCTCAACATCAGCCTTCGATCCATCAACACCCAGTAGCAAACAATAGAGATGTACAAGTCTCTTGTTGAGCAGTTGGAGAAAGTTAGCGAGCAACACCCGATCCGTATCTTGATCTTGGAGACATCAAACAAGATGCTTCGTGCAAGTCTTCGTGATTCCAGAGTTTCTCCCCCTACAAACTAGAGGAGCATGCCACGGTACCAAATAATTGCAAGGGATTATTTGATCCACCCGGCTTGATTCCAAGCTTGGGGGATCTGTGACAACCTTGTAATCTATCTTATAGTTTTAGCATATTTACTTTTCTGCATGCATGCTTAGACTTTAAATTCCAAATTTGCATTAGTTGCATCAACTTCGAGCTCTCTTTGTTCAAGAGAAGATTTATATGCATTGAGTTGCGAGACTTTATGATAATTGAAGTTGTGTTTGATTCATGATTATTATATTAGATGATTGAACTAGGTTGAGTGGTATGATATTTGTACAGTTGTCATGATTTTAGGGACTTCACACCAACGAAAGTATTGATTATGTTATGATAAGAAGAATTTTGGTAGCATATTATAATTAAGAGATTTTGAAAGCCATTGAAGTAGTGAGCATGATCAAATAGCTATGCTGAAAGAAAAGGAGAAAAGGGAGCAAGTAAAAATATAGACATACAGCTATCAAAAGAAAAAGAAGAGAACAACTATCAAAAGAATCAAATATATAAAAAAAGAGAAAATGATCATGAATCTTTGTTACTAAACTTAGTGCTCTATATATTTAAACTCTGTGATTATGTGATATGTTAAATCACCAGCAGCTTCTTATGATTTCATTAATACTGGAAAAGGTGTGGAAGCCTCTAAGTTATGTAATGTGTAAGGGTATGGTAATACCCCCAAAGTATCTCTACATCCGATATTGTATTCATATTTCAATTTCTACCTCATTTATTGTAACGACTTGTGCCTCATGAACATGATTATCTTGTCCATAAGCCACCATCTTGCTCGAGGATGAGCAAGAGCCTAGCTTGGGGGAGTTGATGAGTCCAACATTGAAGCATATTTACCTTTTGGTTTTGCATAAATAGAGTAGGGATCTTTGTATTTCACCTCGTCTACACGCGCTATTTTGTTCTTGGTTCAACAGGATCTCAAATCATGGAGTCATATATAAACATATCAATTAGAGCTGTCCTATTGTGTAATTATATGATATTTCTAAGTGATAAAAGTCATTTTATGAATTCAACTTTGTACCTGGGAGAATACCAAGCGAGGAGGAGGCACCAGTACCGATAACGACCACTGGTACGGGCGGAGCCCCCCCCCCATACTAGGCGCCATCGTGAACGCCTCGTCAAATACTTTCTCCTGCGAAGAGGAGAGAGAGATCCGACATTCATAGCCACCAGAAACCACGAAAAACCACATCCGAGAGGGATCTGAAGGAGGAACTCCTTCATCATCAACCGCTGCATCTCCATTACCACCATTACTCCATCTTTCATCTATTAGATCTCTTTGTAATTCCAGATTCAATTGTGGTTTGCATTAGATCTACCTTCGTACTTGTATCCATTCATTTGATTATGATGATGTTGTTGATTGCTTCCATGAGTGAGTAGTTCCCTTTGTTCTTAGGGAGATGGAGAAACCCTAGCACCATTATGAACTTGTAAGAAATATGATCTATTCTTGTGTCCATATGACTTGCTTATCTATGATATAATTATGATTTGTGTTTGATCTCTCTCTTTAGATGGTACGTGTAGTCGGACGCATATCATTTGCCTTCTTGACAAAAGGGAGGGAGAAATCTTTTGGACATGTCTTGGAAGCGTATCTGAAATGCCCCTTGACATGGTCAAAGGAGGATTAAAGAGTGACTCCCTAAGCTAATTACGATATCCATAGGGAAACCCTAAATTGCGGTGGTATGTATGGGTGACTGCTCTCAAACATCGCAGTGATTATTTAGAGGTGAGATCACTCTTGGCTCAACAAAGTGACTTCCTACGAGCCTTGTAGTGAACATCTTATTATGAGGCTCTCTCCACACATATCATGACACAAGGAGTATGCTATCTTGATTACATATAACAATAATGATGGGTTCGTAGCATTGAAAACAAAAAATTTCTACCGCAAGAACGAACAAAACCCAGATCTAATCTAGATAAAAGCCAAGATCTAATCTATTAGACATGAGCAACGAGATAGATCTGTACTAACCCTCGTAGAACCGAAAGCGTTACGAGATTAGATCTCGGGGTTGATGTAGTCGATCACTTGCCGATCTCAAGATCGTGTGGACGATCCTTCCGCGCCTGCTCCGCAGCGCCTTCAATGGGTCACACGTGCGGAGTCGAAGCAGACCTTCCTCTCCCTATTCCAGCGAGCAGCAGAGGTAGTAGATCTTCTCCACGGAATCCCAGCAGCACGACGGTGTGGTGGTGGTGGTGGAGGAGAGAATTCTGCAGGGTTTCGCCTAAGCCGGAGCAGAGCGACGGTAGAGGAGAGAGGCGGCTAGAGCTTGTTATGAGAGAGGGCTAGAGGGCGCCTCCCTTCTATTTAAAGGAGGGAGGCGCGATCGGGAGGGCAGTCCTAGTAGGACTCCCTCCTATGGCCAAGGGTTGGTAAGGGGAGGAGTCCTCCCCCACGAATCCGTGTCTCCCCCACAAGGTTTCCTTTGACCCTTTCTTGGTTTTCAAGCAAACACCAAGAACTCTTCTAAAACCTTCCAGAACATTCCGAAACCTTCTAGAATCTCCATACAAACACCTGAACATTTCCTAACTTAGAAAATGATCCCCAATATATGAATCTTATTCTCCGGACCATTCCGAATCTCCTCGTGATGTCCCGGATCCAATCCGAGACTCCGAACAACATTCGGTTTCCAACGCACATTCCATATCTACTTAAAACAACTTCAACCTTAAGTGCCACCCTACGGTTCGTGAACATGTAGACATGATGGAGACACATCTCCGATCAATAACCATCAGCGGGTCCGAGATCCATAACGGCTCCCACATACTCAACGATGACTTCGTGATCGATAGAACCATTAACATACGAAACCAATTCCCTTTGTCACACGATATTCTACTTATCCGAGGTTTGATCGTCGGTATCTCTATACCTAGTTCTTCCTCACATCGATAAGTACTCTTTACTGCTCCATGTTATGTCATCCCTTGTGACCTCACATGCTTGCAAGCTAACTAGATGACATTCCACCGAGAGGGCCCAGAGCATATCTATCCGTCATATGGATGGACAAATCCCAATCTTGGTCCATGCGCTTCAACACATACTTTCAGAATACCCAATGACACCTTTATAACCACCCGATTCAAGCGGTGTTTGATGTCATCAAAGTACCCATCCGGTGATGGTGATTAACATAACCTCATGGTCGAAGGATTAGGTTACTATGCATTTGAAAGCTTGTAGCAAAACGAACTTAATGACTTGATCTTATGCTATGCTTACTATGGGTGTGTGTCCATCACATCGTTCTCCTAATGATATGATCTTGTTATTAACAACATCCAATGTCCATGATCAGGAAACCATGATCATCCATTAATCAACAAGCTAGTTTAACAAGAGGCTTACTAGGGACTCTTTTATGTTTACAAAACACACAAGTATTAATGTTTCCGGTTAATACAATTATAGCATGGGATGTAAACATTCATCATAAACATAAAGATATAATAATAACCACTTTATTATTGCCTCTTGGGCATATCTCCAACAGTCTCCCACTTGCACTAGAGTCAATAATCTAGATTACATGGTAATATACCTAACACCCATGACGTTCTGGTGTTGGTCATGCTTTGCTCTAGGGAGAGGTTTAGTCAACGGATCTGCCACATTCAGATCAGTGTGTACTTTGCAAATCTTTATGTCACCATCTCGGACATACTCGCGAATAGCATGGAAATGTAGCTTGATGTGCTTCAGCTTGCTATGTGACCTTGGCTCCTGTGCATTAGCTATGGCACCGTGTTGTCACAAGAGATGGCCATCGGGTCCAACACACTAGGAACCACGCCAAGTTCAAGAATGAACTCCTTCATCCATATGGCTTCTTGTGCAGCCTCCAAGCAGCTATGTATTCCGATTCAGTTGAAGATTTCGCCACAACGCTTTGCTTGGCACTCCTCCATTTCACCGCAGCACCATTCAAAATAAATACGATCTGCATCGTGACTTCGAGTCATCCGGATCGGTGTTCCAACTAGCATTAGTGTAACCGCTACAACAAGTTGTTCATCACCTCCATAAGAAAGAACCATGTCCTTAGTCCTATTCAGTACTTTAGGATATTCTTGATCACTGTCCAAAGGTTCCATTCCAGATCACTTTGATATCGCTAGTCAAACTAAGATGTGCTATATCCGGTCTTGTACACGCATGGCATACATGATAGAACCTATGGTCGAGGCATAGGGAATATTATTCATCTTTTTCTATCTTCCGCCAGAGTGGACTTTGAGTCTTACTCAAGGTCTTACCGACAACATGGGCACGAACCCTTTCTTGCTCTTCCATTCTAAACTTCTTTAGAACTTTTTCTAAGTATGTACTTTGTGAAAGCGCTATTAGGCGCCTTGATCTATCTCTATAAATCTTGATGCCTAGAATATATGCCGCCGCCAAGATCCTTCATTGAAAACTATTATTCAAATAGGTTTTGACGCTATTAAGAAGTTCTATATCATTCCCAATCAACAATATGTCATCTACATATAGTACTAGGAATGCTACAGAGCTCCCACTCACTTTCTTGTAAATACAAGCTTCCATAAGTTTGTATAAATCCAAAGTTTTTGATTACTTTATCAAAACGTTGATTCCAACTCCGGGATGCTTGCTTCAGTCCATAAATGGAGCGCTGAAGTTTGCATACCTTGTCAGCATCACTAGGATCGACAAAACCCTTTGGTTGTACCATATAAAACTCTTCCTCAATGTCACCATTAAGGAACGCCGTTTTGACATCCATCTGCCAAATTTCATAATCGAAATATGCAGCGATTGCTAACAAAATCCTCACAGACTTTAGCTTCGCCATCGTGAGAAAGTCTCATCGTAGTCAACTCCTTGAATTTGTCGGAACCCTTTCGTGACAAGTCGAGCTTTATAGACGGTAACATTACCATCAGCATCTGTTTTTCTTTTGAAAATCCATTTGTTCTCGACAGCCTTACGGCCATCCGATAAGTCCACCAAAGTCCATACTTGGTTTTCGTACATGGATCCCATTTCGGATTTCATGGCTTCTAGCCATTTGTCGGAATCTGGGATCACCATAGCTTCTTCATACGTCGCAGGGTCATCAGTGTTGTCCACCAACATGACGCTCAACGAGAGTCATACCACTCAGAGTGGTACGAACCCTCGTTGACTGCGAGGTTCAAGAGTAACTTCGCTCAAGTTTCATGATCAACATCATTAGCTTCCTCTCCGTTGGTGCAAAGTGCACAAAAACATCTTCCGGTGTTGCGCTACTCTCAACTCCTAGAGAAGGTTCAATAACCTCGTCGAGTTCTACTTTCTTTCTAGTCACTTCTTTCGAGAGAATTCCTTCTCAAGAAAGGATCCATTCTTGGCAACGAAAACTTTGCCTTTGGATCTATGATAGAAGGTATACCCAATTGTTTCTTTCGGGTATCCTATGAAGACGATTTCCGCTTTGGGTTCAAGCTTATCGGGTTGTAACTTCTTTACATACGCCGCAACCCCAAACTTTAAGGAACGACAACTTAGGTTTCTTACCAAACCACAATTCAGCACGGTGTCGCTTCAACGGATTTAGATGGTGCCCTATTTAAAGTGAATGCGGTCTCTAATGCATAGCCCCAAAACGATAGCGGTAAATCTATAAGAGACATCATAGACCAACCATATCTAAGAGAGTTCGATTACGATGTTCGGACACACCATTACTGTGGTGTTCCCCGTGTCAATCGCAAAAGTATTCCACATTTCTTTAAATGCATGCCAAACTCATAACTCAGATATTCACCTCTGCGTCGAACGTAAACTTAATCTTCTTGTTACGATGATTTTCCACTTCACTTTGAAATTCCTTAAACTTCTTGAAAGTTTTGGACTTATGTTTCATAAAGTAGACATACCCATATCTACTTAAGTCATCCGTGAAAGTGAGAACATAACGATATCCACCACACGATGCTACACTCATTGGACCGCACACATCGGTATGTATAATTTCCAATAAGTCAGAGCTCGCTCCATTATTCCAGAATGGAGTCTTAGTCATTTTTCCCATTAGACATGCTTCGCATCTTTCAAGTGATTCAAAATCAAGTGATTCAAGAAGTCCATCAGAATGGAGTTTCTTCATACGCTTCACTCCAATGTGACCAAGACGACAGTGCCACATGTATGTAGAATTATCATTCAATTTTATTCGTTTAGCATCTATGTTGTGAACATGTGTATCACTACTATCGAGATTCAATAAGAATAAACCATTTATCTCAGGTGCATTACCATAAAAGATATTACTCATATAAATCGAACAACCTTTATTCTCAGACTTAAAAGAGTAACCGTCTCGCAATAAACAAGATCCAGATATAATGTTCATGCTTAACGCAGGCACCAAATAATAATTATTTAAATTTAAAACTAATCCCGAAGGTAGATGTAGAGGGAGCGTCTTGACGGCGATCACATCAACCTTGGAGCCATTTCCAACGCATCGTCACCTCGCTCTTGCCGCCTTCATTTATTCCGCAGCTCCTGCTTCGAAAGTTACAAATATGAGCAACCAACCAAGATCAAATACCTGTGCACTACTACGACTACTAGTAAGATACACATCAATAACATGTATATCGAATATACCTTTCTTCTTGATGTTGCTTCTTCAGATCTGCCAGTACTTGGGGCGCTTACGCCCAAAGGACCAAAGACCCTTGCAAGAGAAGCACTCGCCAGTGCTTAGGACCAGCCTTGGCTTAGCAGGTGCAGCAGCTTTCTTGCCGTCCTTCTTGAAGTTGCCCTTTTTCTTAGGCTTGCCTTGTTTCTTGAAATTGGTGGTCTTATTGACCATCAACACTTGGTGCTCCTTCTTGATCTCCACTTCAGCAGTTTTCAGCATGGACGATAGTTCAGGCAACGTCTTGTTCATGTAGTGCATATTGTAGTTCATCACAAAGTTCTTATAACTCGGTGGCAGTGATTGGAGGGCACGATGAATCCCTAACTCATTAGGAATCGTTATCCCCAACTCTTGGAGTTTGTTTCCGTGCCCAGACATGGTGAGCACGTGCTCGCTAACAGAGCTTCCCTCTTCCATCTTGCAGGTAAAGAACTTCTCGGAGGCCTCATAGCTCTCCACGGCCGCGTGAGTCTCAAAAATGAGCTTGAGCTCCTTAATGATCTCGAACGGGTCGTGGTGCTCAAAACGCTTCTGGAGCTCCGTTTCTAAACCGTACAAGATGGCACACTGAACTATGGAGTAATGATTTTTCCGAGTGGCGTAAACATTCTTTACGTCATCAGTGGCATCATCTGCAGGTGGGTCACCTAGCGGTGCTTTGAGCACATAGGTCATCTGACCAGCCCTGAGGACAATTCGCATCTTGAGCCACCCCAGTGAAGTTGCTTCCATTGTTCTTAAGCTTTTCTTTCTCTAGGAACGCATTGAAATTGATGGAGAGATTCGCCATAATCTACAACAAATTTGCAACTAGTTTAGACTAAGTTTATGATAAATTGAGTTCAATTTTAATTCTTAAATTAACTAGGTGAACTCCCACTCAAAACAATATCCCTCACATTGTCTTAGTGATTACACGAACCAAGTCCACTACACCAAGTCCGATCTTCACGAGAGAAGATGTAGTTTCATCGGCGAACAATCTTCATGTTCATCATATCACTTATATGATTCATGCTCTACCTTTCGGTATTCCGTGTTCCGAGACCATGTCTGTACATGCTAGGCTCGTCAAGATTAACCTTAGTTTCCGCAAATCTGGCTTGCACCCGTTGTATGCACACGTAGAATCTATCACATACGATCATCACGAGATGCTTCGAGACGACGAGTCTTAGCAACGGTGCCAACTAAGGACGAACACTTTATTACTTGATATTTAGTGAGAGGGATCATCTTATAAAGCTACCGTCGCGATCTAAGCAATACAAGATGCATAAAGGATTAACATCACAGGCAATTCATAATTAGTGTGATATGATATGGCCCTTTCTTCTTATGCCTTTGATCTCCATCTCCAAAACACGGACATGATCTCCATCATCACCAGCATTGCGTCAAGGTCAGTGGCGCCGCTTCATGGTTGTCCATCATCACCAGCAACTATTACAACTACTTGGAATAAAGCTATTACAAGATGAAAAGACACGCAGGTCTTAACAGAATTAAAGACAACCATTAGTTTCCCTGCCGTTGCCATATTACAACAAGGATCATTGCATACATCAAATATAATCACAATCACATGATGGCCATATCACATCACAAAACCCCTGCAAAAACAAGTTAGACGCCTCTAATTTTATTTGCAAGTTTTACGTGGTTTGGGGCTTTCGAATAAGAACGGATCTTACCTACGAAACTGAACCACAACGTTGATACAAGTGCTATCGAGTGCAAAATGTAGATTGGATCTATACTATGATGGGAGATAGACACCAAAGCCACTTGTGCAAAGCAAGTTACACGTCAAGCGTGGAGCAAGTCTCATGTGCGATGACATGTAAGGTTAGCCCGAGCCGCTTCATCCCACCATACCGCAAGATGCAAAGTAAACAAAGCAAAAGACGGCACGAGCACCAACGCCCACAACATCATTGTGTTCTACTGCAACAGATCTACGCATAGACAAGGCTCGATACCACCGATGGGTTCAGAGCATGGAAAACAAAAAATTCTACCGCAAGAACGAACAAAACCCAGATCTAATCTAGATAAAGCCAAGATCTAATCTATTAGACATGAGCAACGAGATAGATCTGTACTAACCTCGAGAACCGAAAGCGTTACGAGATTAGATCTCGGGTTGATGTAGTCGATCACTTGCCGATCTCAAGATCGTGTGGACGATCCTTCCGGCGTTCGCCGCTGCTTCATGATCGGTCACACGTGCGGAGTCGAAGCAGACCTTCCTCTCCCCGTTCCAGCGAGCAGCAGAGGTAGTAGATTTTCTCCACGGAATCCCAGCAGCACGACGGTGTGGTGGTGGTGGTAGAGGAGAGAATTCTACAGGGCTTCGCCTAAGCCGGAGCAGAGCGAAGGTAGAGGAGAGAGGCGGCAGCTAGAGCTTGTTATGAGAGAGGGCTAGGAGGGGGTGCCCCCTCCCTTCTATTTAAAGGAGGGAGGCGCGACTGGGGAGGGCGAGTCCTAGTAGGACTCCCCTCCTATGGCCGGCGGGTTGGGAAGGGGGGAGGAGTCCTCCTCCCCCATGAATCCGTGTCTCGCCCCACAAGGTTTCCTTTGACCCTTTCTTGGTTTTCAAGCAAACACCAAGAACTCTTCTAGAACCTTCCAGAACATTCCGAAACCTTCTAGAATCTCCATACAAACACTCCGGAACATTTCCTAACTTAGAAAATGATCCCCAATATATGAATCATATTCTCCGGACCATTCCGGATCTCCTCGTGATGTCTCGGATCCAATCCGAGACTCCGAACAACATTCGGTTTCCAATGCACATTCCATATCTACTTAAAACAACTTCAAACCTTAAGTGTGTCACCCTACGGTTCGTGAACATGTAGACATGATGGAGACACATCTCCGATCAATAACCATCAGCGGGATCTGGAGATCCATAACGGCTCCCACATACTCAACGATGACTTCGTGATTGATAGAACCATTAACATACGAAACCAATTCCCTTTGTCACATGATATTCTACTTATCCGAGGTTTGATCGTCGGTATCTCTATACCTAGTTCTTCCTCGTTACTGATAAGTACTCTTTACTCGTTCCATGTTAAGTCATCCCTTGTGACCTAGTCACATGCTTGCAAGCTAACTAGATGACATTCCACCGAGAGGGCCCAGAGCATATCTATCCGTCATATGGATGGACAAATCCCAATCTTGGTCCATGCGCTTCAACACATACTTTCAGAATACCCAATGATACCTTTATAACCACCCAGTTACGAAGCGGTGTTTGATGTCATCAAAGTACCCATCCGGTGATGGTGATTAACATAACCTCATGGTCGAAGGATTAGGTTACTATGCATTTGAAAGCTTACAGCAATATGAACTTAATGACTTGATCTTATGCTACGCTTACTATGGGTGTGTGTCCATCACATCATTCTCCTAATGATATAACCTTGTTATTAATGACATCCAATGTCCATGATCAGGAAACCATGATCATCATTCAATCAACAAGCTAGTTCCATAAGAGGCTTACTAGGGACTCTTTTATGTTTACAAAACATACATGTATTAGTGTTTCCTTATAATACAATTATAGTATGGGATGTAAACATTCATCACAAACACAAAGATATAATAATAACCACTTTTATTATTGCCTCTTGGGCATATCTCCAACAAATAATAGTATGCTAGTGGTGTATCCTACATCCCCGAAGATGTTTTAGCCCTATTCAGTTCAACCGTGCTTTCAAACAAACATGTTACTTGTTTTAATTACTTTTGTGCAAACAACCGTAAACCTTTCAAACACCCTTTACTTGAGATCAAAGGCAGCTTATAAGTATCCTTTGGTAGATAGTAACGAGGGGCATAAAGACCTTTACCAATAGCTCTCTGTGGGTTCAATATCTTTACTTCGAAACTAGCTACAAATGATATGTGTACTTGTAGTCATTAGTCCCATATTTAACTTAGGAAATTTCCTATAATAAGGTTTTAAGGTTGTTGGATTACTATGCATAATTTCCTTAATTTCATAATATAAATCATGACTACATCAGCTACGATCATGTGAAATTTTAACATACTAGATGTACTAATCAACATGAACAATAGCAGTGCAATATCTACAACAACCATAGTAAAAGAATAGATTATACCACATTGCACGTACTGATCATTTATAGATGAAGAAGCCATCTGTGCAGAGTTTGCAGAGATCGGTCGAAGCAAACATGATGACCAGGAATACGCATTGTGATGATGAACTTGATCAGCCGCACGGAGCGTTTCCCAAAAACCTTATTTTCCATCTCCCGTATAGAATCGCAAAGGCGAGTGGTTTCGGAGACCTGCTCTCCCGTTCCCCGATGCACATCGGCGGTCGGGATGGAGTAGACTACGGTGGCAGCACAAGCAGAGAGGTGTCAAAACCCTAGATTGGTTTTCAGTGCCTTGCATGGTGGAAGATGAGCATTCTTATATATAGAAGCTCCTAAAATCCCGTGACACAACTGGGAGCGACCCGAAATGACTAACTGTTGACACATCTGTCAAAACCGATGTGCCCATGTCCTGACAAGCGGGCAAACGAGTGGCGTCATTGTCGGATGAGCGCACGTGTAGCACTTCTCTTCTCGCTAACTTGAAAAGTGGTGAGACGCTCAATCTTATAAGGTGGTGCAACTCTTCTCCAGCTTTCCATGTGGGACTAAATTGTAGCTCTCACTCCTCTTGCCACACACACATGAGCTGCTACCATCTTGGGCTACTTCACATATGTGCTTCCACACACATGGGCATGGAGATTTAGGTAAAATCTAAAATCACACGTGGGTATAATGATTTAGCCCATTATTTTCTAGCATAAAGTAATGTGTAGAAATCTAGTGAATGCGGATCACATAAGATGTGCCATCGAATATTTTTGATGCATCGTATTAAGTATTGGATTAACCGTCTCCTCTCCCCTTCCCCCACGCGATGCCCCTCCCTTCCCCTTGAGAGTCGGCCTCCAACCCCGGCTCCGGTCCCTCTCGCCACCAATGCATGGACTGGTTGGTGCAGATTGGATTTGGATGACTGACTTTCCCTCCCTCCCTTTATATACATAGTTACTCCTATAGATCTAGAGTTAGGTTAGGGTTTGCCCATGTGGCGTCTTGGCTTCATGCGATGGTCTGGAGTGCCTCGCCGGAGCTTGTGGGCCGCTTCTGGCAACTTTTGGTGGTGATGCTCCTCTTTGTAGAGCTCCCATGGTGGGAGGTGAAGGAGGGGACGGTTGGCATCGATGGCATCTCCTTCAATAAGCCATGTTGTTCTCTAGATGTGGATCTAGAGGTTTGGCGTTGTGCAGGTGGCTCTAGTTTGGTGTATTGTTCTTGCTTCATCGGCCATCATGGTGATGGAGGACTAATGAGATTGGGCACCCTTTGGGGTCGATCTGCATGGAAGGGTGCTCGAGCTGCGTCTTCCTAGAGTTCTTCTGCAGAGGACATGTGACGGTGGTGGTCGTCTTGCTTCTGCATCTTATGGCCGGTAGGCGGCCCTCCTCGGCAACGTTCAAGTGGCTGCTCAACCTTCTGGTCGCAGGCCACCATGGAGGCCATTCAACTACGGCTGAAGAATCCACAACGATGTTGCCCCAAGTGTTTCGTCCCAGTGGCAACATCGCTGCTCCAGCCATCGAGTTTGTCTGTGCGCTTCGGTGGAGAAGGAATCTAAGGATTTGATTGCTTTTTTCATTTTTGTTTTGGGGTCCTTGGTGTAAAAGTGAAGGTCTTGTGTGCAATTTTCTTTTCTTCTTAGACCTTCTTGTAAACTGTATCCCACCGCTTTAATATAGCAGCTCTGGACCTTCGGGATCCTACCTTTGTTTAAAAAAAAAATAGAAAGTGGTAGACGACATACTTTTCCTAATTCTGACCTTCATGCTCTTCTTTACTGAACAGGGCACTACTAAAGTTCCAGATTTCCCGGACCCAGTCTTGACAAGTGATTGCCTCTCAGTATTCTACTCAGAGACCCAGGGCCTCTTCCATTCGTGTACCGGCCATATTTTCTTTACGGCCCTTGACAAATGCAGCCTCCCGCCGTTCATATCTCGTTGGATATGTTTTCATATCCCTCTACACGGGTCCTTTTTGAAAAGAAAACCTCTACATACATATGCTTGTTCTAGACTTCTACTCCCTCAGTTCAGAAACACAAGACATTTTAGCTTTGTGAAATGAATATATCTGGACGTCTTTTAGTGTATAGGTTCACTCCGAACCTCTACGAAATTATACACTAAAAGAGACCTAGATATATTCAATTTATAAATCTAAAACGTCTTATATTTCTGAACGGAGTGAACGGAGAGAGTAGTGCGGTATACTAGTAAGATATGACTTTTGCATCCGTGTTCCATACTTCCACTTGGAACACTACTATGCTTGGAGTTGGAAACCAAGTCAAAAAAGTAAACAGATATGGATGGAATGAACAGATATCGTATCTTGTATAATGGTCTCAAGTCACCGTCGGTATGCGAAGTACGTATCATGCTTCGGTCGTCGGTCGATCGGTAGGCCGTACATCTCAATCCCTATGTATGTATTGGCAGGTGTGTCTTTATATTTATGTATGGTCGTGCTTCTTTCGTGGAGCGATCAACTAATTAACATGTCTACAGTGCACAGTGATTTCACTATGATTTGGTATATTGTCGTTTTTGGCAATAATTCGGTATACTGTGGGGTATCTAGAACAATCGGAAGCACAAGTATACGTGTGTAGTGAGAAAACGCCTTTTGGTGTGGGTCTCCCTTTAGAATACAATAGTGTTTGGTGGCCCTCTTGTTTTTTTATGGTCATATCGATAAACTATACGTAAATACACAGTTTAATTACACAAGTATCAAGTATCACCAATTAGGTAACCTTTGGACAATTAAGTATTATATCATAGCAAACAAATAAATTATATGCTGGTGTAAATTTATTGGGCGACGAATGTCTCAGAGAGCTAGGGGCTGTTTGGTTTAGAGGATGTCATTTAGAGGATAAGGATATCCCCAACCAGCTGGTTAGGGGTAGGCTTTTTTCTGTTTGGTAAAGTGGGATAAAAAGTGGTTAGAGATAGCCAGCCAAAATCTATGGGTCCAACTGTTTCTTTATTTTCCTCTTTCACCTAGTCTTCTTCATCCGCCTCACCACTCCCTAGCAGCGGCCACGACCGCCGGCAGCTCGCCACCATTTTGCCCCTGTCGACCCCGTGTCAACCTGCCTGCCTGCGCCCCCTCTGCCAGCCCACTCTGCCCGGCGGTCTACGGCCGCATGCGTATTCGAACACCCGCTCTGCCCGACAGCCTACGCTATGGCCGCCCTCGTGACGAGCCCATAGGCAAGAAAAGATGGTTATTTTTCCTTAAGAGGAAGGATGAACGAACAAGAAAACGTTTTGGAGGAGCTATCCAAA
Organism: Avena insularis; assembly: GCA_023614405.1. NCBI lineage: Eukaryota > Viridiplantae > Streptophyta > Magnoliopsida > Poales > Poaceae > Avena > Avena insularis. The sequence continues at coordinate 643,537,725 of CM042690.1, forward strand.
AGTGGTTGAGCTCATCCAGCTCTTTTTGTGGGATATGCTCAACCACCATTTGGAGCCAAAAGTGGTTATCCATATTCCCTCCACCCTCTAAACCAAACACTGGATAACCCAAAAAAATTTGGATATCCCGTGTTATTCACTGGATAGTCACCGAACCAAACAGCCCATAGTGTAGGTGGCTCAAGCACCAAGGTGACAAAAGGGCGGAACGGAACTTTGTTCAAAAATGAATGTCTCTATGGATTCTTTATAACATTATCAAGTTGATACACCGTGAAACATGTTTTCGGAAATTTTCACATGAAAGGTGTTACAAGGAAGGAACGATACCGTTATTTCAGGTCCTAGCAAACCACCACATACCCGATCTGCTGCCAGGGTGCGGAAAGATATACGTCAGCTCCTGAAATACAGGAGAGCTGTTGAAAAGACTTATGTCAAGCTTTTGTTAGAATCGTTCTGGATCAGTAGTTTGAAATATCTACTCGGTCGTCTGTCCTCCATCACTCGGGGTTACACGTTTTGCCATGTTGGCATGGTATATCTTTTTTTTTTTAAGCGAAGGTATATCTTGTTTGAATTTCTATCGGCAACTTACCATGGTGTACTGATGCAACCTTCAATAGAATGGCGATGTCAATTTGTGTTATGATCAAACTTTGCAAGGCGCGAAAAGAAGAACATTCTAAAGATTAGCAGATATGTTAAAATCAATGTCGACGTTGCCTACCATTCTAGCTAGAGTGACAATGTGCGCACTCTGATTATAGGCTGTTCCTTCTAGGGAGAGCAAATGAACAATGTACGCACTCTGATTATAGGCTGTTCCTTCTGATTGATTTCAAGCTTCCTGCACAGTACGAGTTGTTATAGCTAGCTAGCATTGCGAGTAAAAAAGAAAAGCTAGCTAGCATTGCTAGCCTAGCATGCTGCTAGCTAGGATAAACCGTTACTCAAACATACTCATTATTTTGCACCGACGATGCCGAGAGAGGACAGAGGAGAAACGTATGCATGGTCGATCAGCGGTCACGTCCGGACGTGGCGCTGCTTTTGCCCTGTCCGGCTGTCCCCGTTCGAGGACAAGCGATCGAGCGAGCGACCGTCGACGACGACGAAAACCCATAGAAAACATCAATGAGCTCGCGCGGCAGCCGGTCGGCGCGACGTACGATCCAACAAAGGTACAAGCACGTCCACCACCGACCGTACCCTGTACTTAACATTGCTGCTATGATGTGGCAGTAATATGCGCGTACCTGGAAGGGGACCTCGCCAGGATCCGGCTCTCCATACTGGTCGGCAGCCTCGTGCCGCTGCTGTCACTGCTCGTCTGGGACGACATCGCGCTCGGCCTCTCCACGGACCTCAACGGGTTTAACATTCTGGACATGCTCAAGACAGAGTAAGCAACCGCGCCGCGCCGCGCCGTACCAGGGTGTACTTCGGTCGATCTCTCAGCTGGACAAAGCTGGAGGCATAGAATGGAATTTGAATCCCACCGGCGAATCATGTGCTACTAGTTCTTTTGCAGATGGGGATACACGGTGGTGGAGACGTTCTCGCTGCTCGCTGTCGGGACATCGCTCATCGGGACTCTGCTCGGAGCCTCGCAGTTCTTCGTCGAGCAGATGACCAATCTAGCGGCCTCTCCAGCCGAGGAAAAGGTCACCGGAGACGTTTCCGAGGAAGATGGATCGAGTCGTCTTGGCTGGGAAACCTTGCTGGACAGCAACAGGCTCGGCTACGTCGCCACTGGGGTCGTGATTGTCCCAACCATGCTGATAGCAGCTGCTGTCCCGGACTCGTTCTCCATAGCAACTGACATTGCAGTAAGTGTGCACCGAATCATGTGCCTACCCTTCAATTCTTTGGGCTCCATTTTGGGAGAAGTAACACATAAGCAAAGTTCATTGTTATGAATTATTAGTAATATAATAACTTGTTTGTCGGATTTCCACATGCATGTTCAGGGTGGATACTGCATGACCATCTTGTACGGTGTTCTCCCTCCACTGATGGCATGGTCTATTGGCTCCAAGTTATCGGATCCAAAAGCTGGGTTTGTAGAAGCAGTAGAAACATCTATGGACGTCAAGGAGAAAGTGAGCTTCACTAGTGCAAAGCCTGTGCTAGTGGGGATGGGGGTGTTCTCTCTACTCATGGTCTTTCAGCAGATCTTCCAAGACTTTGTCAGTTTTAACACATATCTCCTCTCATGGGCTAGCTAGAGTACAAAGAAGTATAGAATGCTCTGAATAAGTAGAGAATGTTTCTCGACATGGGCTAGCAGCCCATTCCTCAACAAGGACCCTTCTCTATGCCCGGATGCTGGATGATTCAAGAAAAAAAAATGTTAGGACCTTGTAAATCGGTAATGGTTGGAAGTCGAACTGTAATTTTTTTCATGAACTCACGTGAGAGTGCACGCCTTTTTTTATAGATAGAAGGGGCAAACACAAACATAGTCCACAACAAGAGTGTCCAAAGGAAAAAAGAAACAAAATAAACAACAACTCACAAAAAATCCACTAACTTCCACCTCTCAGCCTGAGCGACAATGGCATCGAGGAGCTTGGCGAGTGGCAAAGCTTTATCCTTGAAGACCCTAGCGTTCCTTTCCAGCCAAATCGAACGGAGGACGAGGATAACAATCGACCTTATCTTGGCCCTCAGCTTGGACGACCAACTCTGAATAACACTCCTCCACCAGTCCACCAAGACGGCGTTGGGTCCTGGAGAAAGGTCAGGACGCCTGAAAGATCACGGATGTCGCCTAGAGGGGGGTGAATAGGCGATTTAAAATTTTTACGGGATAGGCTTAACAATGGTGGAATAAAACTAGCGTTTTGTTTTGTTAAGCACAAAGCCTAGATATACCAAAGTTCACCTATGTAAACCAATAACTTATGCTAAACAAGACAAGCAACAATACGATAGCAATATAGATTACTTTAAGCACGATAGATATCACAATGTAAAGTGCATAAGTAAAGAGCTCAGGTATAGAGATAATTGAGACACGTGTGGACGACGATCTTTTTTACCGAGTTCCTCCTAATAATGGAGTACGTCTCGTTGGAGGGGTGGGAGGTACTAAGACCACCAACGCCATAAAAGGCCTCACCCTATTCTCTCGAGCACCCATCACGCGGCAAGTACCCGTTTCACTATGGGACACTTGATGGTGGTCACCAAACCCGTACAAGATTAGGGTTATCTCCACAACTTAATTGGAGGCTCCCAATGATCGCCACCAAGGCCTCAATCTCGGGGAGAGCTTCACAACTTAATTGGAGGCCCCAATATTGGATATCACCAAGTGAGAAAGTATCAAGTATTATAATGTGAGATACCTCACTCGGTGAGCATCTGGAAAACCCCCGAGATAAAAAACACAACAAGGTATAAAAGGCAAATCCGTTTTTGATGAACAAGATCTTGTTATGAAGATAACCACAAGCTCTATATACTCACATTGATAGGACCAACAAATAACCAAGAAAGATGATGCTAAGAATGCAAAGGTTTGAGCTCTCTCCGAATGATACGATCAAGTTACTCAATCAAGAGCCTCTCTTGATAGTACGGCTATCTATCCTAAACTCGGTCTCTCAACTACCAACACGAGACCGGCAAAAGGGAAAACTTATCAAGAATACCTTTGCCTTGAGCATACTTTGACCTTGTCTTCATCGATCCATGATCATCGAGGATGGCAAGCAACAAACATGAGATCTTCTACAGATGGCGAATATTGAGCTTGCACAACGCATCTTCTTCTTCAATTCATCTACCTCGAAGCCAACACATGCTCCAAGCGATGCCAATGAATAAATCCTACAAGTGAAACTTAATGCACACATTAGTCCATAAAGATTGTCATTAATTACCAAAACCACACATTGGGGCCCACATGCTCTTTCAACACCCCAAGCCAGACAAGACCTCAAACCAAAGTGCACGAGAGAACGAGCATTGGAGTAGGAGATGCTCGATCGTCTCTGATTCCTGCAGGCAGAGGGGACAAGTATCCACATTAGAGAGGTCGTGCTAACGCCTCCTGTCCCCAGTCCAGCACCGATTCCAAGACACTTTCCATGCAAAGATTTTGAATTTGAGGGGAGCCTTTCACCTCTAGATGGATTCATGCAAGGCCAGGTGGCTCGACCTTCGAAGAAATCCAGGTATGCGGATTTGGCGGTGAAACTTTTTGACAGGGTCCAAAACCACTCGAACACATCCGGACAGTCCATCGGGGGAAGGATGTCCCAAATCTCCTGCGAGGTATGCCGAACTGTAAAATTGGCACTTGTCAACCAAGTATTTGGGTACCGTTAGGAAAAAAATCTCGGAGAGGGCTTGAAAGGGTAGTTTACCCTCTACTATTTTTGGTTGACAATGACACCGTAGTTATAGTGGGCTAATGCTACCTACTAGTATCTTAAACAGGTTTTAGTCCATTGGTGCATTGGAAGATCGTCGGAGACCCCCCCCCCCCATTTTGATAACGAAGATATGTGCCGGAGTTTTGTGTTTTATATATAACTTGAGTCTTTAGGAACTCTGCACTATTAAGAGGGGTTATATCGATGAGCTTGTTGGGGATGAATTCCTAAGCCATGTACACATCCTATACACCCACTTGTTCTATCACCAAAGAGAGAGGAGAGGGAAATCTGCTTTTCATGGCATTTCTGCAAAGTTCGGTGTACAAGCCGGTTGAATTGGCTCCCATACCGAGTGGTTCGGTACCAGAGTCAGAAAACTGAACCCAAATCGGGATTTTTTGTTTGTTATACCGAATCTACCCGAGGTTTCGTACAGTGACCCAGCCCGGTTTGGATTCCGGTCTTCCGACCTGGAAACCGGGCGGTCCGGTGTGTGGGCCGGTCCAAGTGAACTTAAAACCGGACTTCGCAGAAATGCTCTAAATATCTAGATTTCTTCCTTGGGTATAAATACCACTTCTTCCACCTTGAGCAGGTTAGGCATTCAGTTCATATTTCATCCTTGAAGCTCTCTCTCTCTCTCCCTATTGTGGAAACACAATTCCTTGAGGATCTCCCATTCTACCCAACCAATTCTAATTTCCTCTGGTAGAAGGAAAGAAGAGGTCCCGATCTACGTTTCCACCAAGCCAAAGTTAATTCCCCCTTGAGTTCATCGAGTTAGCTTGTTACTATTGGGTTTGTGGGAAACCCTAGGTGGCTAGGGTCGCTCGGAGGCATTCGGCTTGTGATTTTCTCCGTGGAAAGTTTGTGAGGGTTTGGAGACTACCTTAAAGTCTACCACGAGTAAGTGAGCTATTCCTTCATGCGATAGGCTCAGGGAAGAAAGTGAGCCTTCGTGACGTTGGGGAATCCTTCATGGAACCTCACACCTCTCCAATGTGACGTAACCCCCTTCCCAAAGGTGGTGAACACGGGAATACATCTTCGTCTCTGCGTGCTTCGGTCATTCCTTAACCAATCTCTTACTTGTGTTGTTTACTTTATGATAGCCTTCGTGCTTGAAGTATCTTGTATCATCATCTAGGTTGCCTCACCTAGTTTGCATTTAGGCACACTTATATTCTGCAAAGCCTAAAACTTGCAAAAGATTATAAAGAATTTTATAGAAACCTATTCACCCCCATCTAGGTAAACCATCTTACACTTTCAGGGCTGGGATTTCCAGTAACCATGGTTACCATCGATTACCGGCCAAATATCAGACAATATTCTCAAGAAAAATTTTAATTTTAAACTCGATAATGTATAAATATTTTGACTATAATGTTTAGAGGAGGAGGAATCGGAAGTTTTGGACTAATAAGTTGGGGCATGAGGTAATAAGGAAGGGGGAACCAATATGGTTTAGGTTTGAGTAATCAATCAGCCTAAATTCAAACCAAATTCAAATAGACTGAGATTTTTTGCACGATAAATACATTTCTCAGAGGGAGGGGACATGAAATATGGTAACCGGACGGTAACCGGGGTATTTAACTTGGTAACACACCTCCTATGTTCCGAAAGATAACTTTTTTTAACGGAGGCAAAATCTCATTCGATTAAATAAGGAGAAAGTTTGGACAAATTACAACTGAGCAATTGCAAACATCCACATGCGAATTACTCTCCCAACATAACAAACCTCAAGGATTTAGCACCTGCCTTGACCCAAAGCCTATCATCTTCTTTAATAATGCCTAGAAATAGATGAGGTGGCGCATACTTGTTGTTTAAGACCCTCCAATTTTGCTCTTTCAAAATCATCCAACTCACGAGTATGGTGATGGTGGCCATGGCCTTTGGCTTGTAAGAAAGCTTCATCCACCAAGCATCAATTGAGAGGTACGCCTTCCAATCATCCACCTGAATATTTGTAAGTCCTAGCCAATCTTTGACTATATCCCAAAGCCTCTTAGAGAATTTACATTGGGAAAAAGGTGAGCCGCCGTCTCTTGAGTTTTCTTGTATAGTGGGCAAAGGCCACCATTTTTCCACCCACTCTTTGCAAGTATATCCACCGTCCAAAGCCTATTTTGGATAGCCGACCAAGATAAGAATTCGATCTTTGGTGGCGCCCAAAGAATTGGGCCGTGTAATCCGAAGTAGAAGAATATTCTCCATTGTTTGTGAGGTTCCAAATTATTGTATCATGAAGTTATACGCTTCATGAAGTTGCATGCCCCGAAGCTCCAACCAAAGACGAATGTATTCATATATGTGGGGGATAGTTAGGTACGCGTCCATCTTTATCTTAGAGATCCAACTGTTATTGTGCGAAACTTGCTTGATGCTCCATTTCTTCCTCTTAGAGACCTCGAAGATAAGGGGGTGATGTCTTTTGGTTTCTTCCAATTTAGCCAAGGTGACTCCTGATGACCCACAAGTATATGGGGTGTATCGCAGTATTTTCGATAAGTAAGAGTGTCGAAACCAACGAGGAGTAGAAGGTGTTGGCGAATGGCTTGGAGCAGGAATTCTCTGTAAATACTTAGCAAACGGATTTTTAGGGTTTTTTGATAATGCTGGTAAATAAAGTACGAGTAAATAAAATACAATAAAAATAAATGCAACAAGTGGCCCAATCCTTTCTTTAGCAAATGGCAAGCTGGTTGTATTACTTAAGATGACCAAATGTTCTTGAGGACACATGGGAATATCGTCAAGTGCTTTCGCTTCATATAGTTGATTAATCTTCTTTAGTTTGCTAAGTGTTGTGTGGGTGAACCTGTGCTAATGTACCAACCTTCCTAGGACTAATACATACTTGTGATTATACCCCTTGCAAGCATCCGCAAGTACAAGAAAGTAATTAAGGTAGAAACCTAACCACAACTTTAAACTCTAAGACCCCGACGTCCCTTGAGCAAAGGTTTCCTAACGGGGGTTCAGGTTTCTGTCACTCGGGCAACCCCTATGATTAGTAGCCAAATACACAATGCATTCCCCTAGGCCCTGATGACCCACAAGTATAGGGGGTGTATCACAGTATTTTTGATAAGTAAGAGTGTCGAACCCAACGAGGAGCAAAAGGTGCTGGCTAGTGGTATGGATCGGGAATTCTCTGCAAAATACTTAGCAAACGGATTTTTAGGGGTTTTTGATAATGCAAGTAAATAAAGTACGAGTAAATAAAAGACAGTAAGAATAAATGCAGCAAGTGGCCCAATCCTTTATACAGCAAAGGACAAGTCGGTTGTATTACTTAAGATGACCAAACGTTCTCGAGGACACATGGGAAGACTGTCAAGTGCTTTCGCTTCATATAGTTGATTAATCTTCTTTAGTTTGCTAAGTGTTGTGTGGGTGAACCTGTGCTAATGTACCGACCTTCCTAGGACTAATACATACTTGTGATTATACCCCTTGCAAACATCCGTAAGTACAAGAAAGTAATTAAGGTAGAAACCTAACCACAACTTTAAACTCTAAGACCCTCACGTCCCTTGTGCAATGGTTTCCTAACGGGGGTTCAGGTTTCACATCCGCAACCCCTACGATTAGTAGCCAAATACACAATGCATTTCCCTAGGCCCATATAGGTGAAGTGTCATGTAGTCGACGTTCACATGACACCACTAGAAGAAGTACACCACAACTTAAATATCAAACTATTGAATCTTTCTCAACACAATTCCACTACTAACAACATGACTTCTCCCATATCCTCAAGAACAAAACGAACTACTCACAAGACATCATATGGATCATGATCAGAGATGGAATAATGATGTATAACAATCTGAACATAAACAATAATTCAATGGTTCAATCAATAGCATCAACTACAAAGTGTAATCAACACCGGGAAAGTTTCCCCTAAGAACTATGCAAGGTTCAACCCAATTGTTACAGCAATATGGAGATGGTGATGAGGGTGCTGATGGTGATGATGGTGTTGGTAATGATGATGATGATCCCAATGAAGTCTAGCTTGATGGTTGTGTTGATGGCGATGATCTCCCCTCTCTGGGAAGGAAAGTGTACAGTGAGGGATCTTTATTGGTAGCCAATCTTTCACTTCTGCCTTCCCCCGGCAGAAATCTGTCTGCTGGAGAGATCTTTCTCTCTCGGTGTTTTCCGCCCCGCAGAGGCGGTGGAATCTTTCTGTGGTCGCCCTCGAGTATTAGGGTTTCGGGAGGATTATATACGCTAGAGGGCAGAGCCAGAGGTGGTCCAGGGCGGCCACACCACCTAGTGGCGCGGCCTAGGGTGGCCCGTGCCAGGGGGTCGTGTGGGACCTCTGTGGCCCATCTCCACTCCTCCTTCTGGCTTCCTTTGTCTTCTGGAAAAATAGGATTTTTCGTATATTTTCCCAGATTTTCTAATCTTCGCGAATTTTGCCTCCAAACAACACCTTTTCCATCAGAATCCTGACTGCAGTGGTCCATGCTCCAAAAGTCATCAGCCATGCAAAAACAGATGAAATTACATAAGTATCATCTCTTAATATGAAATATATCAATGAATAACAGTAAATTATGATATAGAATAGTGATGCAAAATGGACGTATCAACTCCCCCCAAGCTTAGACTTCGCTTGTCCCCAAGCAAAACTGAGCTCAATAAACATGGCCTCGGGTTTATGGAGTGAAGAGTCGATAAAAGAATACGGACAGGAAGCATCACATTTATCAATACATAGATCATAATAGAAGACAACTCACTATTATATAACTTAACTTGCAATAAGTAAAGGAAACACAATAAAGATACATAAAGTGAATCATAATTGGCAATGGCAAACTTAGCTCTTGGTCGAAGAATAGTTGATAATTTGCCGGAGTTCACAAATAACCGGTTTTCAATGATAGCTTTCAAAGTAGTAATCACCAAGAAAAGAGCAATGTGCAAAACAAAGAACATAAGAAACATGCTTGAATAAATCATCATATGAATGAATGAAACACAACAACTCAAAATAGTTGCTGAGATAGAAAGGAATGGGTTTACTGACTCAACTAAAAAGTAAAAGAAAGGCCCTTCGCAGAGGGAAGCAGGGATTGCAAGTTTCATAAAGAGCTCCCAAAAATTATGATACTTATTAGCTTTCAGCTCTCATTGCCCCTATCATAGGCATCTTTAGGTGATTAAGGTTAAAGTGATCAAATATGAGGATATGCTTGACAAGTTGTAAATTGAGAATCTCATGTCCCTTGAATACGAGGGCTGCTCCTCATGCTACTCAAGTTTAGTCACCGGTAAGTTCTTGTCATCGTAAGAACATGTGTATCATAGAGAACCACCAACAGGGTACCCTTGCCCGATGATACGGAAGAATCCCCATATCAAAATGACAAGGCAAGCACACAACAAGCATCTCAGCAATCTTCTTATTTACCATGGGAATATGGTGCTTTTTTCTCTCTTTCCTCTTTTCATAATCTCTTTCTTTTTCTTTTTCTCCTTTTCTCAATATCTATCTTTTTTATAAGAATAATGCTTCATAGATACTCATTATGGTTACGCTATAGGTTTCCACCATGACAGCATGGATTAGACTGGCAGCCCAGGCGTTTCTCTAACACACATGCATAACTCCATGGACTTACAAGCTCCCCTTTCATTTCACACCGACGACATCCATAGACAAAAGAACATGATATCAACTAGGTACAAAGTACCAGTGCAATGTTGAAACTGTTCCCCATGACAGCATGGTTCTGCTAATTCACAACTTACAAAGCGCAAGCATATACGCAACATAGATGGACATAATGGTTCAAGTTTATTAAATGCAAGAAAGTAAAGTGTGCCATAAAGTTCGTGAGAGCTTTAATCACTAATTTTCACATAACAAGTTTAATTTGGAAGGTAGATAAAAACATGAATTTACTTGGAATAGCAATAATGCTAATAGGTAGGTATGGTGCACACAAATGGCATGGGTTTGTTTTAAGGATTGGATGCACGAGAATAATTCCCTCTCAGTACAGGTTTTTGGCTAGCAAGGCTGGGTAGCAAGTATAAGAGTTGAAGGAAACAAACAAACATACAATTGATAAAGACAAACATGCAATCTTCCTTGGAAGCACAAAAGATCTTAACTAGAGAATACTAAACTTATGAGCAAATCAAGAAAGAAAGATGATGAAATTATATTTATTTAGAGTACTTTTATATTTTCATTCAACTCTCAAAAATAGTGGTGATACTGACCGAGCCTGGTTTGCCAAAACCAACTAAATTAACTCAATGATCCCAAAGTGATACCAATACTAACAACAAGATCAATCATATAACCATGAATTGAAAACTAATATAAGATATGCAAAAGAGTAAATGATAGAACTTCTCATTAATATTCCATAACGGCAACTCACACCAAGGGATACATATATAATGAGAGAGGGGACACTTCCATAATGCAAACCATCCTACATGATAACTTCTCTATTCATGATATGACTCTACTAAAAAGGTAAAAAGATAGAAGATAGTGATGTGATACTGCGGCACTCCCCCAAGCTTGGAACAAACTAAGGGGATGCCAAACCTGATGACGAATTACTCCTTCGGTGGTGGGGGTGTTCTTTCGATGAGCTCTTTGATCAGTTTCTTCAAGTCCTCAATCTCGAAGGTGAGAGTATGAATCAACTCCGAGTTGTGCTCGATACGGTGCATGATCATATCAGATTGTGGATCCCAGCTCTTGCGATTCTTTTCCCACTCTTCCTCCTTGAAGTCTTCTTTCCCCGCATGGCTAGAACGAGGCAAGTCCCAATTGGAGGGTAATTTCTCCTTGGGCATATTCTGGTGTTGATGCTTATGGATACGGGTATGGAAAGGATTCTTGGTGCATGGAGGAAGTGACCGTGGAGCTAAACAGTGACGCGGAGTTTTCCCTCCAGTTGACATCCGTGCAGTCCTCGTGACCCTGCCAGATCTTGCCAACACTCCAATGCTTGCAATGGTAGTGCTGGTGTGCTTTGCCTCCTCTTCATCTTCACTCTTGATCTCCTTCTCCTGCCCGGGGTCTTGGAGATCCTCCTCCATAGGCTCCTTTCCCTTATCCTTGGCGGACACCATTGTGCTTCTAAGCTTTCAAAATTAGTTCCTGGCAGAAACAGATCGAAACGAAAACACGATGAGAACACGATATACGAACCTCAGGAGATCCGGGGGATTATATATTACGAAGTTTTACATCAAAAGGAAGGTAATGGGAGAAAACGAGTCGGAGATGGAGTCCGGAGTGGCCACACCACCTGGTGGCATGGTCAAGGGTGGGCCCACGCCACAGGGTGGTGTGAGCCACCCTGGCTCCGTTTTCGTCCTTCTTTCGCTTCATAACTTTCCTTATTGGCTAAAAACTGCAAAAATATAGTTGGATAGTATTTTCGCAGAACTTTTCTTACCAGAACTGTTACCTATTTGAAAACGGACTCTATAGGTCTCTAAATTTGGTATCTAGTAGATTCTTCCGGAGTCACCACTTGAATAACATCAATATCTTCATCTTCATACACTTATTGCTTGAGTCATGAAACCTTTCACTTTCTCATTACACCATTTTCTCCACTAACCTGAATTTTTTTTCACACAAAACTTCACACAGTTCTCATTAGCAACATTAGTATAAGTGAAGTGATAAAACCTTTTGAGTTCAACTTCAACTAAAAACCATCAAAACATAAGCTACTGTAGCAACTCCTTCCGAAAACCCAAAAAGAATTCAAAAAGGAAATCAAATAAAGAAGCAAATGCAAGAGTGGCAAAATCTGTCAAAACAGACCAGCATGTAAAGATCAATTTTTTCGAACATCTTCTGTTGATCAAATCAAAAAGTGCAAAACTAACGAAAGTTAAATAACAACCTGGGGCAGAAGCACAAAACATTACAGCTCAGTCTGACATACAGAGATCTCTCACGATTTTTTACGGTGAAGCACAAAAATCTGTTTCGAGACAGCATCTTCCCCAAATATTACTTCTCTCTCATTAGAGGTTGATCTTGACACAAAAAACCAAACAAAAAGGATAAGGAGATGTTATTACCGAAGTAGTAACTTCCAAGACTCAAAGAAACAAAAACAAACTGAAAGCAAAAATAAACTGGGTTCTCTCCCAAAAAGCTCTTTCTTTATAGCCATTAAGATGGGCATGATAATTTTGAAAATGCTCACATAGGGATATGAATTGAAGTGAAAGAGAGCATTAAGAAGCAAAAGTACACACGTTTAAGTCTAACCCACTTCCTATGCAAGGGAATTTTGTAAACAAACAAGTTGTTGAAACCAGAGGCTACTAGCATAGGAAGGCAAAAGAAGTGTAACATAAAAACTTTCAGCATAAAACGAGGAAACTTGATATTATTGAGATACATAAGAATACTTTTCCCTCTCTCATTGTAACTTTCATTATCATGCAAAAACTTAACAATATAACTGTTGGAGATATGCCCAAGAGGCAATAATAAAGTGGTTATTATTATATCTTTGTTTTCCATGCTACGAACCCATCAATAACTATCACAAGGACCATCGTAGCAATGATCACTTATCCTAACAGAAAACACAGGAATACTAGCTCTCATAATACTGCTTTGTGAAACAATATTAGAGGTATCCTTACAAAGGATAGTGTGTCCCTCTTCTACATATTTAGTGACATAGTCATTCACATTTTCTATAATAGGTTCATTAACCATTTGTTTATCAGGTTCAATAGCTTTATTTGTACTTTCATTGACCATACTAGCTATGATAGAATGTTCCTTTATCTTAACTGGGAAAGGCATTTTCTCAATGTAAGGTTCAGGTAAAACATGATTAGCAGTATAAACTTCAGTATTTCTTGCAGGAACACTCTTAGCAATATCTTTATAAGGTTCATGATACTTATTCCACTTCTTTTTAGGCACTTCAATGTAGGAAGCAAAAGCCTTAAAATAAGAAGCAATACCTTGAGAGTCTAGACTATAAGCATTTTTAATGTTTTGAAAGTCATCAGTTTCCATAAAAGATTCAATGCATTCATAATCATAATTTATACCTGACTTTCTACCTTTGTCATTCTCCTATGCTTCAACATTGTCTTGAATACGGTCCAGAAGATCCCATTTAGCTTCTTCTTCCATGCGAGTGAATGATCCAGCACAAGAAGCATCCAATAAATCCTTATCATGAAGAGAAAGCCTTGCATAAAAGTTATTGATAATAATATTGTTGGGGAGCTCATGAATGGGACATTTGAGCATTAGTAACTTCAATCTCCCCCAAGCTTGAGCTATACTCTCTCCATCAAGAGGCCAAAAGTTGTATATTTGATTTCGATCTTTATGAATCTCACTAGGAGGATAAAACTTTGAATAAAAGAGAGGCACTATTTCCTCCCATTCAAGAGCTTGACCATTCTTCAGCAGCTTATACCATTCCTCAGCTCTTCCTTTCAGTGATAATGAGAATAACTTCTTCTTAACTTGATCTGTAGTAATACCTGCACACTTGAACAACCCGCATAATTCGTGTATAAAGAGTAAATGATCACCGGGATAGACAGTTCCATCCCGAACATAGTAGTTATCCATAACACGATCAATAATTCTTGTGGGTATTTTAAAAGCATCATTCTCAACGGGTGGTGGTTCATCTACTACCTTAGCAGTGGTAGTAGCATTACCAAATAAGAAACTCAACGAATTATCCATAACAAAAATAAAGCAACTAGCAGAAGTAAACAATACTCATAGTAGAAGTTTCCTATACCAGTTCCACTCTCCAATAGTGCTTCACTCCCCGGCAACGGCGCCAGAAAATAGTCTTGATGACCCACAAGTATAGGGGGTGTATCACAGTATTTTCGATAAGTAAGAGTGTTGAACCCAACAAGGAGCAGAAGGTGTTGGCTAGTGGTAGGATCAGGAATTTTCTACAAATACTTAGCAAATGGATTTTTAGGGGGTTTTGATAATGCAAGTAAATAAAGTACGAGTAAATAAAAGACAGTAAGAATAAATGCAGCAAGTGGCCCAATCCTTTATGCAGCAAAGGACAAGCCGGTTGTATTACTTAAGATGACCAAAGGTTCTCGAGGACACATGGGAAGACTGTCAAGTGCTTTCACTTCATATAGTTGATTAATCTTCTTTAGTTTGCTAAGTGTTGTGTGGGTGAACCTGTGCTAATGTACCGACCTTCCTAGGACTAATACATACTTGTGATTATACCCCTTGCAAACATCCGTAAGTATAAGAAAGTAATTAAGGTAGAAACCTAACCACGGCTTTAAACTCTAAGACCCTTACGTCCCTTGTGTAATGGTTTCCTAACGAGGGTTCAGGTTTCTGTCACTCCAGCAACCCCTACGATTAGTAGCCAAATACACAATGCATTCCCCTAGGCCCATATAGGTGAAGTGTCATGTAGTCGACATTCACATGACACCACTAGAAGAAGTACACCACAACTTAAATATCAAACTATTGAATCTTTCTCAACACAATTCCACCACTAACAACATGACTTCTCCCATGTCCTCAAGACCAAAACAAACTACTCACAAGACATCATATGGATCATGATCAGAGATGGAATAATGATGTATAACAATCTGAACATAAACAATAATTCAACGGTTCACTCAATAGCATCAACTACAAAGAGTAATTAACACCAGGAAAGTTTCCCCTAAGAACTATGCAAGGTTTAACCCAATTGTTACAGCAATATGGAGATGGTGATGAGGGTGCTGATGGTGATGATGGTGGTGATGATGATGATGATTCCGATGAAGTCCAGCTTGATGGTGGTGTTGATGGCGACGATCTCCCCTCTTCGGGAAGGAATTCCCCTGACAGAAATCTGTCTACCGGAGAGATCTTTCTCTCTCGGTGTTTTCCACCCCACAGAGGCCACGGAATCTTTCTGTGGTTGTCCCCCGAGTATTAGGGTTTCAGGAGGATTATATACGCTAGAGGGGAGAGCCAAAGGTGGGCCAGGGTGGCCACACCACCTGGTGGCGCAGCCTAGGGTGGCCCGCGCTAGGGGGTGGAGTGGGCCCCCTATGGCCCATATCCACTCCTCCTTTTGGCTTCCTTCGTCTTCTAGAAAAATAGGATTTTCCGTATATTTTCCCGGATTTTCTGATCTTCGCGAATTTTGCCTCCAAACAGCACCTTTTCCATTAGAATCCTGACTGCAGCGGTCCATGCTCCAAAAGTCATCAACCATGCAAAAACAGATGAAATTACATAAGTATCATCTCTTAATACGAAATATATCAATGAATAATAGTAAATTATGATATAGAATAGTGATGCAAAATGGACGTATCAACTCCCCCAAGCTTAGACTTCGCTTGTCCCCAAGCAAAAACTGAGCTCAATAAACATGACCTTAGGTTTATGGAGTGAAGAGTCGATAAAAGAATACGGACAAGAAGCATCACATTCATCAATTCATAAATCATAATAGAAGACAACTCACTATTATATAACTTAACTTGCAATAAGTAAAGGAAGCACAATAAAGATAGATAAAGTAAATCATAATTGGTAATGGCAAACTTAGCTCTTGGTCGAAGAATAGTTGACAATTTGCAGGATTTCACAAATAACTGGTTTTCAATAATAGCTTTCAAAGTAATAGACACTAAGATAAGAGCAACATGCAAAACAAGGAACATAAGAAACATGATTGAATAAATCATCATATGAATGAATGAAACACAACAACTCAAAATACTTGCTGAGGCAGAAGGGAATATGTTTACTAACTCAACTAAAAAGTAAAAGATAGGCCCTTCGCAGAGGGAAGCAGGGATTTCAAGTTTCATAAAGAGCTTCCAAAAATCATGATACTTATTAGCTTTCAGCTCTCATTGCCCCCATCATAGGAATCTTTAGGTGATTAAGGTTAAAGTGATCAAATATGAGGATATGCTTGACAAGTTGTAAGTTGAAAATGTCATGTCCCTTGAATATGAGGGCTGCTCCTCATGCTACTCAAGTTTAGTCACCGGTAAGTTCTTGTCATAGTAAGTACATGTGTATCATAGAGAACCGCCAACGGGGTAGCCCTTGCCCGATGATATGGAAGAATCCCCATATCAAAATGACAAGGCAAGTAGATAACAAACATCTCAACAATCTTCTTATTTACCATGGGAATATGGTGTTTTTTCTCTCTTTCCTCTTTTCTCATCCCTTTTTTTTCTCAATCTCTATCTCTTTTTTTATAAGAAGAATGCTTCATAGATGCTCATTATGGTTATGCTGTAGGTTTCCACCATGATTAGGCATGGATTAGACCAGCGGCTCAGGCGTTTCTCTAACACATATACATAACTCCATGGACTAACAAGCTCCCCTTTCATTTCACACCAACGACATCCATAGACAAAAGAACATGATATCAACTAGGTACAAAGTACCGGTGCAATGTTGAAAGCGTTCCCCATGACAACATGGTTCTGCTAATTTACAACTTACAAAGTGCAAGCATATACGCAGCATACATGGGCACAAATGTTCAAGTTTATTAAATGCGAGAAAGTAAAGTGTGCCATCAAGTTCGCGAGAGCTTTAATCACTAATTTTCACATAACAAGTTTAATTTGGAACGTAGATAAAAACATGTATTTACTTGGAATAGCAATAGTGCTAGTGGGTAGGTATGGTGGACACAAATGGCATAGGTTTTGGTTTAAGGATTGGATGCACGAGAAGAATTCCCTCTCAGTACAGGTTTTTGGCTAGCAAGGCTAGGTAGCAAGCATAAGAGTTGAAGGAAACAAACAAACATACAAGTGATAAAAAAACATGCAATCTTCCTTGGAAGCACAAAAGATCTTAACTAGAGAATACTAAACTTATGAGCAAATCAAGAAAGAAAGATGATGAAATTATATTTCTTTAAGAGTACTTTTATCTTTTTCATTCAATTCTAAAAATTGTGTTGCTACTGACCGAGCCAGGTTTGCCAAAACCAACTAAATTAACTCAATGATCCCAAAGTGATACCAATACTAACGACAAGATCAATCATATAACCATGAATTGAAAACTAATATAAGATATGCAAAAGAGTGAATGATAGAACTTCTCATTAATATTCCATAACGGCAACTCACACCAAGGGATACATAGATATCTAACGAGAGGGGGACACTTCCATAGTGCAAACCATCCTACATGATAACTTCTCTATTCATGATATGACTCTACTAAAAAGGTAAAAAGATAGAAGATAGTGATGTGATACCGCGACACTCCCCCAAGCTTGGAACAAACCAACGGGATGCCAAAACCTGATGATGAATTACTCCTTTGGTGGTGGTGGTATCCTCTAGATGAGCTTTCTGATTAATTTCCCCAAGTCCTCAATCTCGAAGGTGAGAGTGCGAATCAACTCTGAGTTTTGCTCAACGCGGCTCATGATCATGTCGGGTTGCGAATTCCATCTCTTGCGATTCTTTCCCCACTCTTCCTCCTTGAAGTCTTCTTTTCCTGCATGGTTAGAATGAGGCATATCCCAATTGGAGGGTAGTTTCTCCTTGGGCATATTCTAGAATGGATGCTCATGGATAAGGGTATGGAAGGGATTCTTGGTGCGTGGAGGAAGTGACGGTGGAGCCAAACAGTGACGCGGAGGCTTCCCTCCAGTTGACATCTACGCAGTCATTTTGATCTTGGCAGGGTTTGCCAACACTCCAATGCTTGCAATGGTAGTGCCGGTGTGCGGATGCTGGCTTTCCTTTGCCTCCTCTTCATCTTCACTCTTGATCTCCTTCTCCTGGCCAGGGTCTTGAGGATCCTCCTCCATAGGCTCCTTTCCCTTATCCTTGGCGGAGACCATTGTGCTTCTAAACTTTAAGAATAGTTCCCGATAGAAACAACTCGAAATGAAAACACGACGAGAACACGATATACGAACCTCTGGGGATCCGGGGGATTATATATTACGAAGTTTTACAACAAAAGGAAGGTACTGGGAGAAAACGGGTCGGAGACGGAGTCCAGGGCGGCCACACCACCTGCTGGCGTGGCCAGGGGGGCCGCGCCAGGGGGTGGTGTGAGCCACCCTGGATCCATTTCCGTCCCTCTTTCGCTTCGTAGCTTTCCTTGTTGGATAAAAACTACAAAAATATAACTGGATAGAATTTTCGCAAAACTTTTCTTACCAGAACTGTTACCTATTTGAAAACGGACTCTGCAGGTCTCTGAATTTGGTCTTTGATAAATTTTTCAGGAGTTACTACTTTAATAGCATCAATATCTTCATCTTCATACACATATTGCTCGAGTCATGAAACCTTTCACTATCTTATTACACCATTTTCTACACTAACCTGGAAATTTCTTCACACAAAACTTCACACAATTCTCATTAGCAACATTAGTATAAGCAAGGTAATAAACCTTTTAGGTCCAATTTCAACTGAAATCCGTCAAAACATAAGCTACTGTAGCAACTCCTTCTGAAAACCCAAAAATAATTCAAAAAGGAAATCGACTTAAGAAGCAAATACAAGAGTGGCAAAATCTTTCAAAACAGACCAACAGGTAAAGATCAATTTTTTCGAAAATCTTATGTTGCTCAAATCAAAAAGTGCAAAACTAATGAAAGTTACATAACAACCTGGGGCAAAACCACAAAAAATTACAGCTCAATCCGACATACAGAGATCTCTCACGAAGTTTTACGGTGAAGCACAAAAATCTGTTTCGGGGCAGCAACTTCCCCAAATCTTACTTCTCTCTCATTAGAGGTTGATCTTGACACAAAAACCAAACAAAAAGGATAAGGAGAGGTTAATACCGAAGTAATAGCTTCAAAGACTCATAGAAACAAAAACAAACTGAAAGCAAGAATATATTGGGTTGTCTCCCAAAAAGCTCTTTCTTTATAGCCATTAAGATGGGAATGATAATTTTAAGAGTGCTCACATAAGATATGGATTGAAGTAAAAGAGAGAATCAAGAAGCAAAAATGCACATGTTTAAGTCTAACCCACTTCCTATGCAAGGGAATTTTGTAAACAAACAAGTTGTTGAAACCAGAGGCTACAAGCATAGGAAGGCAAAACAAGTGCAACATAAAGACTTTAAGCATAAAACGAGGAAACTTGATATTATTGAGGTGCATAAGAACAGTCTTCCCTCTCTCATAATAACTTTCAGTATCATGCGTAAACTTAATGATATAACTATCACAAGAACCATTGTAGCAATGATCACTTATCCTAACAGAAAACACAGGAACACTAGCTCTCATAACACTACTTTGTGAAACAATATTAGGGATATCCTTACAGAGGATAGTGTGTCCATCTTCTACATATTTAGCGACAAAATGTTTCACATTTGCTATTATAGGTTCATCATCCATTTGTTTATCAGGTTCAACAGCTTTAATTGTATTTTCATTAACCACACTAGCTATCATAGAATGTTCCTTTATCTTAACTAGGAAAGGCATTTTCTCAATGTAAGGTTCAGGTAAAACATGATTAGCAGTATAAACTTTAGTATTTCTTGCAGGAACACACTTAGCAACATCTTTATATGGTTCATGATACTTATTCCACTTCTTTTTAGGGACTTCAATATAGGAAGCAAAAGCCTTAAAATAAGTTGCAATAGCTTGAGAGTCTAAACCATAAGCATTTTTAATATTTTGAAAGTCATCGGTTCCCATAAAATATTCAATGCATTCATAATCATAATTTATACCTGACTTTCTTCCTTTTTCATTCTCCCATGCTTCAGCACTGTCTTGAATACGGTCTAGAAGATCCCATTTAGCTTCTTGTTCCATGCGTGTGAATGATCCAGCACAAGAAGCATCCAATAAATCCTTATCAAGAAGAGAAAGCCTTGCATAAAAATTATTGATAATAATATTGTTGGGGAGCTCATGAATGGGACATTTGAGCATTAGTAACTTCAATCTCCCCCAAGCTTGAGCTGTACTCTCTCCATCAAGAGGCCAAACGTTGTATATTTGATTTCGATCTTTATGAATCTCACTAGGAGGATAAAACTTTGAATAAAAGAGAGGCACTATTTCCTCCCATTCAAGAGTTTGACCATTCTTCAGCAGCTTATACCATTCTTCAACTCTTCCTTTCAGTGATAATGAGAATAACTTCTTCTTGACTTGATCTGATGTAATACCTGCACACATGAACAACCCGCATAATTCGTGTATAAAGAGCAAATGATCACCGGGATGGACAGTTCCATCTCCAACATAATAATTATCCATAACACGATCAATAATTCTTGTAGGTATTTTAAAAGTATCATTCTCAGCAGGTGGTGGTTCACCTACTACCTTAACAGTGGTAGTAGCATTATGAAATAAGAAACTCAGCGAATTATCCATATTGAATGAAAGCAACCAACAGCAGTAAACAATACTCACAGTAGAAGTTTCCTTTACCAGTTCCACTCTCCAATAGCGCTTCACTCCCCGGCAACGGCGCCAGAAAATAGTCTTGATGACCCACAAGTATAGAGGGTGTATCGCAGTATTTTCGATAAGTAAGAGTGCCGAACCCAACGAGGAGCAGAAGGTGTTGGCGAATGGCTTGGAGCAGGAATTCTCTATAAATACTTAGTAAACAGATATTTAGGGGGTTTTGATAATGCAGGTAAATAAAATACGAGTAAATAAAAGATAATAAGAATAAATGCAGCAAGTGGCCCAATCCTTTCTTTAGCAAAGGCAAGCCGGTTGTATTACTTAAGATGACCAAACGTTCTTGAGGACATATGTGAATATCGTCAAGTGCTTTCGCTTCATATAGTTGATTAATCTTCTTTAGTTTGCTAAGTGTTGTGTGGGTGAACCTGTGCTAATGTACCGACCTTCCTAGGACTAATACATACTTGTGATTATACCCCTTGCAAGCATCCGCAAGTACAAGAAAGTAATTAAGGTAGAAACCTAACCACAGCTTTAAACTCTAAGACCCCGACGTCCCTTGTGCAAAGGTTTCCTAACGGGGATTCAGGTTTCTGTCATTCCGGCAACCCCTACGATTAGTAGCCAAATACACAATGCATTCCCCTAGGCCCATATAGGTGAAGTGTCATGTAGTCGATGTTCACATGACACCACTAGAAGAAATACACCACAACTTAAATATCAAACCATTGAATCTTTCTCAACACAACTTCACTACTAACAACATGACTTCTCCCATGTCCTCAGGAACAAAACGAACTATTCACTAGACATCATATGGATCAAGATTAGAGATGATATAATGATATGTAACAATCTGAACATAAACAATAATTCAATGGTTCACTCAATAGCATCAACTACAAGGAGTAATCAACACCGGGAAAGTTCCCCCTAAGAACTATGCAAGATTCAACCCAATTGTTACAGCGGTATGAAGTGGTGATGATGGTGCTGGTGGTGGTGATGATGATCCCGATGAAGTCCAGCTTGATGGTGGTGTTGATGGCGACGATCTCCCCTCTCCGGGAAGGAATTCCCCTGGCAGAATTCTGTTTGCCGGAGAGATCTTTCTCTCTTGGTGTTTTCCGCCCCACAGAGGCGGAGGAATCTTTCTGTGGTTGCCCCCGAGTCTTAGGGTTTCGGGAGGATAATATACGCTAGAGGGGAGAGCTTGGAGTGGGCCAGGGTGGCCACCACTGGTGTGCGGCCGGGTGGCCGCGCCCGAGGTGGTGTGGGACCCCTGTGGCCCATCTCCACTTCCCCTTCTTGCAATCTTCGTCTTCTAGAAAAATAGAATTTTCCATGTATTTTTCTGGATTTTTTGATCTTCGCGAATTTTGCCTCCAAACAACACCTTTTCCATTAGAATCCTGACTGCAGCGGTCCATGCTCCAAAAGTCATCAACTATGCAAAAACAGATGAAATAACATAAGTATCATCTCTTAGTATGAAATATATCAATGAATAACAGTAAATTATGATATAGAATAGTGATGCAAAATGGACATATCAACTCCCAAAACGGCACAAATTTCCTGTTGCCAATAGTGATGGTGGCAACAGAATAGAAGAGGCTCATATACAACTCGCCACATGGGTTGCCCATCCCAATCCAAAGCTTCTTGCGGTCCCACCATTCAAGCCAAGGCCATCGCAATCTTAGGGCGCTCACAAACTTCTCAAGATGCAAAATCCCCAAACCCCCAAGATGCGTGGGCCTACAAACAGTCTCCCAATTTATTTTCCACTTTCCACCAGATATGTCTTTAGTACCGGCCCATCAAAAGGTTCACTCAATTTTGTTTAGGCTTTGGAAGCAACCTAGAGGGAAGTTGAGTGGCCTTAGGTAGGAGATGGCTTACAAAGTAAGCATGAATTTGACAAGGGCCCCCGACTAGCCACATTGATGTTCCTCCCATCCTGAGTTACCAACTTCCACACCGTTTTGTCCTCAAGAGGTTGGAAGTCGACCCTTTTAAGTTGTCATATGGATAACAGTAGGCCCAAGTATTTGATTGGGAAAGATGAACGAATCACCAGGAAGTCACCAAGCACTTCCTCAATCGATGCTTTAACACCTTATGGCAACCACCAAGCTTTTTTGAAAGTTGGTTTCTAACCCAGTCACCTTTCCAAACCTTGAGACGATGGATTGAAGGTGTTGGATGTCCTCCTTCTTAGGGGCAACAAAAAATGGCCGCATCATCTGCATATAAGGAGGTTCTAATTATGGTACCTATCCCTCTTATCTTTCTTAGAAGCTCTTGTTGGGTAGCCATTTCAAGGATTTGTTGGAATGGATCAATGGCTAGAACAAATAGCAGCGGATGTCCCCTTGTCGAAGACCCCTACCATGCCTAACTTTGCTTTTTAGCCTAATTGATTGAGTGTCTCTGATCACACATTCTTCTACTGATGATGAAAATAAGAATTATGTGTGTTCATGTTTTCAATAGAAGACAAAAGGTTTACTTTGATTTTTTTCTCAAAACAGGCTTTCGCCCTGCTATATTAATATAGCAACCAACTAATACAACTTCGAAACCACTGATAGGGAAAACAATACATTACACGCCCAAAAGAAAGAAAGAAAAAAGAAGAGAAACAATGCCGACATCGGTGGTTCGACGGAAACAGAGAAGACTCGCAAGTGTTGCGTCCTCTGAAGAAACACCACCACGCTCCTAGTACTCTAAAGCGTCACATACCAAGCAGCACCACAAAGAAGGGAAGCGGCAATGACGACGCTGCTACCTGGACCTATCCACGAGTTTCCCCCGGTACAAATCCTAGGATTTCCTCCAGTACGCGATGAAGGATGAGAAAGAGGTACAACTGACGCCCTTTAGGAAGGACGATAACACCCGCAGACGCCACCGCGTCGATGTCAAGATGATAGAGATTTCTCCTTAGCCCCAAAAAACCATAGCCCAAACGCGAAACGCTCCACCAAACCTGCCACCCACCAGCTCAGGTCACCATGATCTTGCAATCACCCCCGCCATCTCACTATGGCTCACACCGCGAGGCCGGTAGAACCGAGAAGAAGGAACTTCGGCGAGGTTTAGTGGCATAGTAGCACACGGGAAGGAACTACCTCCACCGTCGGAGGGTAGTAGCCGACCGGATGCGATAGCAGGGACAAACCCAGCCCTCACCGGCCCGACCGAGTCTGAATGGACTTGTAAAGCCCCACCACCTCACTGTAGCAAGGACGTCACTATCACCACCATCCCAAGCCCAAGTCCGTGCTCGTCAGCCACCAGGAGAGCCGCCACCATGCCCTAGGCAGCTCGCCCAGACCTAGATGGTCTCAGCGAGCCTAGATCTAGGTCGGGAGGGCAGACACCGTCATGTTGTCGTTGTTCCCAGCCTCAAGCCTAAATATACATGGACCACGGCCCATGACTACTAAGCAAAAAGCAGCTACGTGAACGGACACGACAGAACAGTGTAAATAAATCAGGTTACTTCTTTTGCGGGGAAATAAACCATGTTTCTCTTTTTGCTGGGAAAATAAACCAGGTTTCGTCTAAGTGTTGCTGCTGAAAGGAGCCATGAAATGACGGGAAGAAAAATTAACTTCTGAGCAATGTTTTAGAAATCAACACCACTTGATTTTACAGTAGTGCCCTAAAAAACAAATAAATGAATCCTATTTGGCGCTAGTTGTGCCCAGTGCTCTTCATGAACACAACTCTCGTGTAGGACGCTGGGTGCTCTGCCAAGCAAGGAATATCCTCTCTTTTTTTGCGGTTTTCGCTTTCCCCCCTTATTTTACGTTTTGTGCTTGTTTCCTTTTTTTTCTCCTTTTTCTTCTACTTTTTATGTTTGCCATTCTTTTCTAGGTTCTTTTAGTTATTTTTTTGTTAGTTATGTTTTTGTTTTCCTTTTCTACTTTATTTTTCCTTAACTCTTCTCAATTTTTTTTGTTCTTTTATTTGTCCTTTCCTTTTTTTGGCATGAATGAATTAATTTATTTTTCTTTACTTTTTGTCACATGGGCACATATTCTATTATACATTAAAAATTAACTATGTCAACATATATTGATATAAGAATAATTATTATTTTGTTACATTGAACATTAAATTTTGTATATATGTTGCAGAATATAAGTATTTCTTTATGTGGTACAAGCACATTTTTTTAAATTGGCATGATACGGGAAAGCGGACACTTTTCTTGTTATAACAATTATGAATTTTGAGAATCGACCAAGCCAGAATGCGGCCTATGCTGATCCATTCGGTCATCGCCCATGCTATTTGACTTAAAAGAGTCAAATGGCAACCCAAACAAACTAGTCCTTTCGTTCAGGAATGGTTAGGAGTTTGGGCCTCTACGCGCGGGTGGTTTGGTGTTAGGAGTCCTTATTATGTCTCCTTCGGCGACGCTTGGTTTGGTGTTAGACTGTTAGTACTTGGGATGCATTATCACGACCCACATTGAATATGATATTTTTCCTTACACTATTTATGTTTTTTAGAGATAAAATAAAATATGCTTTAACAAAATCTAGAGAAAAAATATTTTTTTACTTATATATTCAATTTAGTAATATGGACAACATATTTTTATTTTTGAACTCCGTAAATAGTTTTATACACCTACAGACATTTTTTAAACATTGAATATTGAACCTATTGAACATTTTTTTGTTAGATACTTTTTAGAAACATAAACATAAAAAAGGAAAAGAAATAAAACAGAAACATAAAAGAAAAGTGAAGAAACGAAAACATTAAAAAACAAATCTTCAGATATGGGGCGAGTCGCGCACCAGTGGATGGCAAATAGGATTCGGCCTGGTGTTGTCCATGATGTGCCTGACTCGGCGTCAGTCTATGTGAGTAGTAAAATAGGCTGTACAACTCATGGATGCCAGGCCTGGCCACTTTTCTGGGCTAGGAATGGGGTTCTGTTTTGTGGGCTCGTTCCTGGGCTGCTCCATTCGGTCACCTGGTCTGCAAACTATTCTCAAAATATTCTTAAAAAAAACTATTCTCAAGAAAAAAATCTGGTCTGCAAACCGCCACATGTAGGCGCGACCCTTTGGGCTGCACTGGATTGGATTAAGTACTCTCTCTGATCTACTCCCTCCATGTCTTAGCTTTATGAATAAAATGTATCTTGACATCTTTTAGTGTATAGGTTCACTCTAGACCTAGATGCATCTACACTATAAAAGGGGTCTAGATACACTCTATTCATAAAGATAAAACATCTTATATTTTGAAACGGAGGGAGTAGTAGACAAGAGACACTTCTAAAAAAAAAGAGTAGACGAGAGACACTTATTATGTTGGAGGATGTATAAATATTTCACCCTCAAATGTTGGTGATTGGAGCAAAATCTCCTTGAACTCTGTTTTGATATGATTTAAACCCTGAATTTTTGCAAACCGTAGAAATCACTCCCTAACCCGGTATAGAGTGCACACGTGGCAGACTTTGGATGGTTTTGACTTGGAGATATGTCACTGTTTAATTTTGTCAGTTATTTGTCCGTCAAATTTCACGCGGGCGTTGAGAAAGAAAATTCCACATTCTTCCCCTGCTAGGCCTCGTTTGGAAGTGAAGTAAACAAAAACCTGTATATTGATAGCCACTGCATTTTACTAATCACGATAGAACCCTGTGGTTCCGTTAGTTTTTTCCAGCTTGTAATCGGTTGTTTGGAAGAGGCGTAAACGGGAAGGAAAAAAGGCCAAGCAAGAACCAGAGTTCAGCCTAGATGAAGAAGCAGCTGATGAGGGCAGGGACGCAGTGGGGTCAGCAAAGCGGAACCACTAATTGGAACTTGGAAGAAGCATAGGCGTTGGACACCGGCGTTTTCCTCAGGCGCAGCGACCGGAGGGGCCATCCCTTCTCGCGGTGGCACGGAGAAGCGACTGGAACAAGTAAGGGCATCTAGTCGGTTAGAGAAGTAAGGGCATACCAATCCCCTAAGATCGGTTAGAGGATTAAAAATACGCAGCGGTAGCACCTAACCGAACTCCTAAACGGTTAGATGAGTGAAATTATACTCATTGGAGGAGTAAAACTCGGCCGACTCCTAAATTTACTCCTCCGAGGCCAATTTCGAGAAAACCTCCCGTCTCCCGACCCGCCGCACCCATTCCCGCCGGTGTCACCATCGGCGACCCCCATACCCCGCCGCCCTCACCCCGGTCCCTCCGCCACCCTCCAGCGTACCTCTCCCCTCGCTCACCGCCTCTCGCCGTCGCCGGAATCGATGGGCGGCCTCGTTTTCGCAGGTCGCCGCCCGATTTGGAGCAAATCGGGCTCCGTCGCCATCGATTCGCGGCAACTTCGAGCCATCGGAGGCTGGGAAGGCTCCAGAAGGCAGGCAACGTCGCCCTCGACACCTCCTCTGCCCTACCCGACGACCGCCCGGCCAACCTCGTCACCTCCTCCGCCCGTGAGGTGTTCGACCGAATAGCAAGGTAAGGTTTTTTAGCCGAATTTGTTTGTTTTGGTTTTCAAATTTGACTGGCGCTGTCGTCATGTAGATGAAGAGGTTGAGGGAGTACATCTTGGATGACTCATGGTCGGAGGAAGAGGAGGAGGAGGACGACGATGTCGAGATGGCCATGGCCATCATTTTGAATGATGAAGTTCGGCAGCCGAAGCTAGGATCGCAGTTCGGCCGCGCATACATCAACCGGGATAGAGCCGAGGGCCATGCCAAGATCATGCGCGACTATTTCAACCCCAATGCCACCTATCCGGAGAAGTACTTTCGCCGATGTTTCCGTATGCACAAGAGCCTCTTTCTCACCATTGCCTAAGAGGTAGAGAAGCATGATGATGGGTTCAAGTTTCGGAGGAGTGCATCCAGTGAGATTAGCGCAAGCCCGTTGATGAAGTGTCTTGCAGCTGTTCGAGTGCTTGCATATGAGTGTTCTGCGGATGCCATTGACGACTATGTTTGTATTGGCGAAGATGTCGTTGAACCTGCACATGATGCCAACAGGATCCAAGCATTCCTTCAAGCCCATGTGCGCATTGAGAACAAGGAGGTGCATGAACAGCTGCAGCAAGACCTTGTTGAGCATCACTGGGCTCTCCATGGTACTAATTAGTTGAGTTTGAACTATTATGATGATTTGTTGAATTTTAACCCCGCCATGTGTTTGGCTTTGAATTTATTTGATTTGTAAACTTAATATTTATTCATCCGTAAACATTTTATTTGATTGTATGTGAGACTATGCCGAATGTTTGGCTATTGATAGTTTGATTTCTACAAAAAAAGTTTACTCCTCTAAAGTTTAGGGGTTCGGTTCGGCGCCGACCTCCTTTAGAGGAGTATATTACTCCTCTAAAGTTTACTCCTCCATTAACTCATCTAACCGACTGGGGATCGTTTAGAGATGCCCTAAGCTGCTCAAAATCAGTTAGAGGAGTAAAAATACTCCTCTAACCGATAGCAGTTTCTAACTATTCTCCTAAAGTTAGCGGAGTAAATCGAACGGTCACCTCCAAATCCGATCAAATTTGACCGAATTTGAAACAAACACATCTATTTAACATAATATATACATAATACAACCAAAAGTCAGTCGAATTTGACTAAATTCGACCAAATTCATCTCCTCCTAACCCTAGTGCTCCTCCCAGTCGTACGAGGAGGAATCGTTGTCGAGGTCGATGACCGCTGGCATCATCGACGGCCCCGCATCCTCCTTCTTCCCTGCCGCGGCGTCGGCCTTCCGCTTGGCCTCGGTGAATTCCTCCAGCCGCTGCCGCTCCTCCTCGACGAGCTGCGGGTTGAGGCCAGCGAGCGCGGCCGCCATTGCCGTGTCGCGGTGCTTGTGGGCCTCCCTATCCTTCCGCCGCTTGCGGCCGGAGACGAAGCGGAGACCCTCCATCGCCAGCTCCGACACGGCCCTTCCACCTCGAGGGGGAAATTGATCTCACCGAAGTCAGAGCCATGGAGGTGCACATTCTCGATGTCGTACGCCCTCACCGCCTGCTCCGCTGGTTGGAAGGAGCCGACCCACACCTTCCTCTTGGTGTTGTGGTTGGTGATTTCCGCCACCCACGCACCCCACGACCGATGCCACACACCGTGGTAGACCGACATTCGCGGCACAGGCAGGTCCAAGGTGCCGGCGGAGCGGCAGGGCTTCCTTCGGTGCTTGGGTGCCGCCAATCACGAAGGAGAAGGAGGGGAACATCAGCGAGAAGAGGAAGAGGCTTGAGCTTGCGACAGGGGGCTGCGGTGTCGGGGAGCGCTGGGGATTGGTGGCGGAGACGATCGTCGAGAGAATCTAGCCATCGCGGGGCTCCGCCGATGGCTGTGGTGGCAGCGGGGGTGTCGGTGGTCGCTGAAAACACAAGAGAGCATGAGACGAGTTGTGTGAAGGCGAGGGGAATGATGGAATCTTTTACTCATCGGTGCAGCCGATGAGTAGATATAGGAGTCGGTCACACCGATGAGTAATTTTTTTACTCCTCTAACGCCGTTTGGGCATCGGTTATGTGCGGTTAGAGCATCTCTAACCGATCCTCTTTAATTTAGAGGACTTTCGGTCAGAGAAAACAGTGGACTTAAATTTTAAGTCCTCTAAATGGTGGTCGCCCGATTTGATCCCCAATAATTTAGATGACTAAAAATTTTTAGCATCATTTTCAAAAGATCTCAAACATACGAAGTTCAATCATGCATAAATAATATCCAAAAAACATCACATCGATCAAGTTTGATCCAAAAGAACAACATAGCATGTTTATGTTGTTGAGGCCACCACCAGCTCGGATACCGCCATCTTGGCCATCTCAAACACCATCTTGGCCACTGCCGGCATGATAGCTATGACATTCGACACATTTTTGATGGCTTTTATTGATGGTTTTCTCCCGGATTTGATCGTTTTCTGGTTTTACCTAACGCTAATACTTCGGTAGCAAAGAAAACTTGGTTTTTAATGTGTGTTTCAGGTTCTGAACGTCAACAGAAGGATTTAACTAGAGAAATACAATATTCTGGAGAAAACAAGCAAGTCCCACTTTGGAAGCTCGCGAGGGGAGCTCACAGAAGCTTTAACGAGCAACTAGACGGCAGGAATATTTTTCCGGCCGTATAGTTCCCGTCGTATAGTTTCCGCCGCCTCTGTCTTGTCAAAAGTGACAACTTTCGTGAAGGGACCGAGGATGAAACCACAACGCAGCAGCCACCACACCATTCATAAGGGAGAAAGAAGAGATCCGGAGAAGAAGAAGACGTTCTTCATCTCGCTCCATGATCTTCGACCTCCTAGCCAATACACCCCCATATCCACTACTTGTACTTGAGAGAGAGAGGTATCTCCACCTTGCAAGACTAGGGTTTGAGATTGTTTCTTCCCATCTTGAATTGTGTTGGATATTTTTCTATTATTATTGTGGATCTCCACGGTAATACCAAGACGAATTCCCTTTATTCAGTTATATTGATGATCCATTCTTCTCTCATGTGTGAGTAATTCCCTTGGGCGCAGGAGATGTAGGGGATTGGTGAGATGTGATGTGCCTTCATATATTTTTCATTAGTTTGTGATTAATTCTAAATACTATAATATGTGTGCTTGACTATCTGTGGGATGCCTAATGCATGTTGTCCAATTAAGGGCCCAGACAACATGATACCTTGTTCTACATAGATAAGATCTTGTACGCTAGTGGACCGGCGACCCTCGGGTGACACGGGGATATCCATGGAAAGCTAGTTGACTCAAGGATGACGAGTAACCATTGTGATTATTGCATTAGTCTGATCCAAGGAGCTTAATCCCTAAGCAACCTAAAGGGTCTTAATCGTCTAGTGTCTGACCATGGTTTTGATAGCAGGCTAATAGGATTATTGAAGTTGGGATGAAATCTACCAAGAGGAATTCTGGCTAATTATGGTTTGCTTGCTTACACATATATCTATAAGATTATAATTGTTACATTTACCACTCGTCCACCTGGCACAGTCACTATCATCATGAACTGAATCTCCCCACGCCTTCTTTCATCATTTGTAGGAAACAACAAACAAACAAAGCCATTCTTTACTTTTATGCTTTATATTTCTGAAGTTTACATTTTAGTTCTATTAAAATATATCGCATTTAATCAAAATCCCACTCTTATTTCAACACTTGCAGTCAATTCACTCAAAGACACGTGACAACTTTGGGTGTGACAGAGACTTCACCAATAAACACTTACCTTTGGGCTCCCCGTGGGATCGATATCTGAACTTCGAAACTAGCTACAAACAATCTATGCACTTGCAGTCATCAAGCTTTTTTCTGGCGTTGTTGCCGGGGAGCTAAGCGCTAAGTGTTTATGTTTTGACATTTCAGGTGTTGCTACTACAAAATGTTCTCCTTAGGAGACAAAGGGTCTACACGCTCTGGTAGGACCTACCTGCCGGATTATATTGAGCGCGTGCCTGCTCAGAGGCGTGAAGAAATTATTAAAAAACTTTTTAGATCGAATAAAGTTGAAGTTGAAAACCTGAGTGAAATTATGGAAATTATGTCTATTTACAGGATAACTCCTATAAAACCTGAGAAAACTCGCAGGAAATACAGTGTTCGAAGTTCTGAATTTCTTAAACAACCAATAGAGTTTCCTAATCCTGGAGTTAGAGAATATCGATGATGGTGGAATTATTAAAATTTTACAAGAGAAAGCTTTTACTGTAAGGGAAGATGAAGACACAGGAAGACATATTAGAGAGTTTGACAATGTGATAACATCGCTTGGACCAAAAGGTTTGCTAAGAGACTTCTCTTGTCTTAAATTATTTCGATGGTCACTTAAAGGTAAAGCTCTAGATTGGTTATATTCTCTCCCTTGGCATTACATTTAATGTTGGGAAAACTGCATTACTAAATTCATAGATAGGTTTCTTCCTTTTAAAAAGGTAACTAGACTAAGAAAGAACATAGGCAACTTTAGTCAGAACGTGGGAGAAAACTACCCACAAGCATGGGAAAGATTCTTTGGAATGATCAATAGTATTCCTAATCATGGCTATTCTGAACTAACAATTTGCCATTTATTTTACCATGGTCTCAATACTCAATGTAGAGAGTTACTTGATTTCTCAGCAGGAGGATCAATAAACACTTTGACTATTAAAAAATGTTTGGAATTAATGTCTACTAGGGCTAAGAATGATTCATTATATAATCCTGATTTTGGTACTAAGATAGAAAAAGGGATGCTTCGCATAACTCCTGATCTTATGCCCGAGGTACGAAAAACTATAAAAGAAAAAGGTATACCTTCTGAACTGGTTAAGGAAAACAAACTAGATTTGTTACAAGTTTTAACTGAAGAAGATGAAACTGTAAAAGTTTTTCAACAATTAAAACATCAACAAGTAAAATCTCATAATAACTTGCATAAGCATTTCCAAAAACACAAAAATATTTTGGCGGAACTCACTGAAAATTATGATGAGATTGGCCAAGAAATAAAACTGTTTCACAAGTACCTTAGTATGATTGAAACTCAGTGTGAACAAATAGCATTTGGTTATCAAATGTTTCTTCGTGAAGATGGAAGATACTCCTGTTTCTGCTAATGTTGTCACAAGAAGGGGTGCAGTTGTTACAGGACCCTTAGGACCACCGGAATATGAAGCCGGAAAAGAGCGAAAAGGAAAAGCCTTGCTCGAAGCAAGCCAGGAAGATGATACATTGGTGGATCCTCAAGATGAAATTGAAACGCAATAACAAACCAAGGAGGACCAAAATGATGCACAAGATAATCATTATGACTCTGATGCAGAAATAGTTGATCCAAGAGAAGATAAAGAAACAAGTAAGGAAGATGAAGTTGTTGTAGTAGAAAAGAAGAAAAACAATAAGCAACAACAAGAGAAAGCAACGAAAGAGCCTGACCCTCCAAAAGGTAAAAGACAAGAGTAAGTCAGGTGAGAAAAAGCTTCCTTATCCAGATCAAAAAAAGAAAGCACCGGATGATGTAATTTATAATTCTTTTACAAAGGCACTTAGTGACCTTCGTCTAGAAATCCCATTTGCGGATGCAATCAAAGTCCCTACTTATTGTACATTCCTTCGTGATATTCTTGGTAGAAAGAAAGAAATAACTGAAACTGTTGCCATGGTAACTAGCTATCCTATTAACGGGAAGCTGTTGTCTAAGTCTGGAGATCCCGAAATACCAACTATTTCATGCTCAACAGGTAAAACTGATATTCATAATGCCTTATGTGATCTAGGAGCAGGAGTTAGTGTAATGCCATACTCCCTCTATAAAAGGTTAGGATTAGGGGAGTATTCTCCTACTACTATCACTTTAAAGATGGCTGACAAGTCCACCAAAAAACCTGTTGGTATGATTGAGGATGTCTTACTTAGGATAGATGAGCATGTTATTCCCACTGATTTTATCATTCTTGAAATGCCAGAAGAGGAAAGATTATCTATAATACTTGGAAGACCCTTCCTCGATTACAAAAGGCGTCGATGGGATTGTGAAGGAAGATAATCTTCAATGTTTATGATGCTGAAATCATCCGGTATTTTCCAAAGAAGCTAGAAGCAGGAGAAAGGTATGTTCCACCGGCAAAAAGAGTTCATGTGGTAAGTGCCATTGATAAGGGGCAACCAAAGGTAAGAATTCGAGAAGAGAGAAGAGGTTGAGTTATTCAACCATTTTCAATAAATGCTTAATGGGAGTCAACCCATTTTCTTTAATTTAGTAGAATATAGAATAAGAAGTTCATCGCATTCCTACCACTTTTTCATAGACATTCTTGCGGAAGCGCGCCCGTGAAGATGCATCTGTCAAAAAGTTGTAGAAACATCGATTGAATGAGTAGAGAATAATAATAAGAATAAAAGTTTGAGTTTTCTATTTACAGAAGCTAACAATTTGCTTTTAATATGCTAATGTTGGTCGACTGTTTTTACTGCCATTTTTCTGTTTAAAACTAGGTATTTCACTAAGTTATGGAATAAGAAGGTGTCCTGGAAGAAATAGAATTGTTTTGATGATTATTGATGGTTTAACGACCAACTATACGACGGGAATAAAAATTCCGGCCGTATAGTTCCGGTCGTATAGTTATCTTTGCCATCAACAAATTTTCGTCGAAGGCACAGAGAGTTTAACGACCCACTATACAGCGGGAATAAAAATTCTGGCCGTATAGCTCCGGTCGTATAGATATCGATGCCTTCATACATTTTTTTTGAAAGGTACTGGGAGTTTAACGACCAACTATACGACGGGAATAAAAATTCCGACCGTATAGTTCCGGCCGTATAGATATCGATGCCTTCGTAAAATTTTATTCCGGAAGTACTAGGAGTTTAACGACCAACTATTCGGCGGGAATAAAAATTCCGGCCGTATAGTTCCGGTCGTATAGATATCGATGCCAGTTTTAGAAATTTATCTCGAGAGACAGACGGTTTAACGACCAACTATATGGCGAGATCATTTTGATCTAGTCGTATAGTTGCACCCATATAGCTGTTTTCTATATAAAGAAACCCTAGTTGGTGACGTCGCTGCAACTATATGGGCGGAGAGACATCACCCGCTTGTATAGTTCCGGCCGTATAGGTCGGCGCGACCACTTAATCGCGCCGGGACGGCTAGGTCTTCCTCCTCTCCTCATTATTTCTCTCATATTCTCTTTGTAAACCTCTCAAAATCCACCTAGAACTTTTGATTCTTCACGGATTACGTTCGTTTGAGTGGGGGAATCAACAGATCGGTATGTTTCTCTCCCTATCCATGCTTTATTTTCAGATTTCCATGGTTGAAACTCTCGCATTGATCTAGTAGATGAACTCAAGCTTATTTAGTTTTTCCTGTTAATTTCTCATGTTAAGATTGAATTTTTCCACGTAGAATCGTTCATATATCATATAGAAACTATATGCCTAAGGTTTTATGGTGAAATTTTTTAGTGCATCATGATGAACAAAATCGGTAGTCTCTTTCGTTCGAGCAAGCGCCAACGGGGAGAGGGCTCAAGTTTGGGGGCCCGAGCTCCACGCAACTCCAAGGTGGACATTGTTTCATCGAGGAGGGTGTTGCCCATGCATTGGGACGGCCACAACTTTCTCACCGCAACAGGGTTGAAGACGGACTTTGATCTCATGTGCAGTAGGTCGGGGTTGCGGTGATCAGCTTCACAAGCCACGACACCTATGCTGAACTCACCCATGAGTTCCTTGCCTCCTTCTACGACGACCACAAAGATAAAGGTAACATGTGCACGATAAGCTTCACCATGAACCGGCAGCACTATGAAGTAAATTTCGAACAATTTTGCAATGCTTTTAGCCTCCCTTGTACTAGGAACCCAATATTACTAACCTCTATAGCGCCACAAGTGAAGAGACTTGGGAGGTTATTTCTGTTAATGGTGGCAGGCACTTTTATCAGAAGAAGATGTCCACCATTCAGAACCCAACCATTCGCTACTATGCTCTGTTCCTCGTCAACACACTACTAGGAAGGGGTGATACTGGTTCCATGGCTAATGCGGACATGGCGATGATCACCAAGGTTCTCTTCCCCACTGCAATGCAAAGCCCCTGTCCTGCAGCTCTACTCATCCAACACTTCTGCCACCAGAGCAACAAGACCAAAGGTTATATTTGAAGAGTTTGCAGCATAGAAAACAAAAAATTTCCTATGATGGGAACTATACGCCAAGATCTATCTACTAGATACAAGCAACGGATGGATATACATCCATGGAGAACTTACCCTCGAAGACAACAAAGTTTTGTTAACGAGTAGGAACTCGTGGATGATGTAGTCGTTCGCTTTCCGATCTCAAGATCGTGTGGAAGTCCTAGCGTCGCAAACTAGCAGCGCATCCGCACTCGCACACACGTTCGATGTAGCGGAAGCAGCAACTCCTTCCAGATGAAATGCCACCAGGAACATGTATCTCGCTAATCCGAGACCATGGAGGAATAATTCTAGAGGGGAGAGATCCTTCACAAGGAGGTGTGAGGAAGAAGGGTGAGAGGGGTGGCCTTTTATAGGAGGAGTGGGGTACCCCTCCCCATGGCCGGTGCCCCATGGGGGGTGCCCCTCACCTCCCCCATTCATGTGGTGGTAACTCTCTCCACATTAAAATGCCCCTTCACATTCTCTTTTAAAGTCTCCACTTTAAATGCATTAAATTTCTCCAAATTTAATGCTCTCTCATTTAATAAATCTCTTTTATTAATTTTATTCAGAATTTTGTTAATTACTTTAATTAATAAACATTCACATAAAACCCCCTACAACATTTCAATATTACATGCATAACCAATTTCAGCAATTTCACCCGAAGCAATTTTGGTGTCTATTGAAATAATTCTAGCATTTTGCAATTCATTCGTCTGAAACATATTTGCTCCAAATGGTGTTGGTGTCCCTTAAGTGTGTCACCCTACGGTTCGTGAATAATGCAGACATGATCGAGACCCCTCTCAGATCAATAATCAGAAGCGGGACCTGGAGATCCATACTGACTCCTACACATTCTACGATGACTTCTATGATCGTGAGAACCTTTAACGCTAAGTAACTAAATCCATTTGTCTCCCTGTATATTACATGTCCGAGATTCGATCATCGGTATCTCCATACCTAGTTTGATCTCGTTACCAACATGTACTCTTTTCTTGTTCCCATGATATAACATTCTAGTGATCTCATCACTTGCTTGCAAGCTAACCAATGTGATATCACCGAAAGGGCCCAGAGTATATGTATCCGTCATCGGGATGGACAAATCCCACTATTGATCCATGAGCCTCTACATAACACTTTCATAGTACTGAACCCACCTTTATAATCACCCTTTCACGCTGTGATGTTTGATGTTATCAAGATACTCTTCCAGTGTTAGTGATTAACATGATCTCATGGTCTAAGGAATAGTATTACTTCGTTAGATGTTATAGCAATATAAACACAATGACTTTGATTGTAATGCTATACTTCAGATGAATGTTCATCACATCATTCCACTAATGTTGTGACCTCGTTATTAACAACATCCAATGTCCAGGATCAGGAAACCTTGATCATCTTGTTAATCAATGAGCTAGTTTATAACAGAGGCATAACTAGGAACTTTCCTTTTTGTCTATTAAACACACATGTATTAACGTTTCCAAATTAATACAATTATAGCATGCAAATATAAACATCTATCATATACTTGGAATATGTATAATAACAACTTTATTATTGCCTCTCAGGGCATATTCCCTTCAGTCTCCCACTTGCACTAGAGACAATAATCTAGTTACATGGTGATAAATCTAACACCCATGGAGTTCTGGTGTTGATCATGTTTTGCTCTAGGGAGAGTTTTAGTCAACGGATCTGCTACACTGAGATCCATATGTATTTTACAAATCTTTATATCTCCATCCTTGACATGCTCACGGATGGAGTGAAACTGGCACTTAATATGCTTGGAATTCTTGTGAGACCTTGGTTCCTTTGTGTTGGCTATGGCTCCATTGTTTTCACAATAGATCACCATTGGATCAAATGCACTAGGAACCACACCCAGTTCGGTAATGAACTCCTTCATCCAAACTGCTTCCTGTGCTGCTTCTGAAGCAGCAATATATTCCGCCTCCGTTGTTGACCTTGTTACCACGGGTTGTTTGGAGCTCCTCCAACTAACGGTTGCTCCGTTCATGAGAAATATGTATCCGGATTGAGACTTAGAGTCATCCGGATCAGTGTCAAAGCTAGCGTCGACATAACGATTAGCGACCAGCTCTTATTCACCTCCGTATACAAGAAACATTTCCTTAGTTCTTCTGAAGTACTTAAGGATATTCTTGACCGCTATCCAGTGTTCCAAACCTGGATCAGATTGGTACCTACTAGTCAAACTAATAGCATGTTCCACATCCAGTCTTGTACATAGCATGGCATACATTATAGAGCCTATGGCTGAAGCAT
Source organism: Avena insularis (assembly GCA_023614405.1). NCBI lineage: Eukaryota > Viridiplantae > Streptophyta > Magnoliopsida > Poales > Poaceae > Avena > Avena insularis. Next base: position 643,575,593 of record CM042690.1, read on the forward strand.
AGGGGATCTTATCCATTATATCTCTTTCTTCCGCCGTAGCCGGACTTTGAGTCTTACTCAATGTCTTGCCTTGCAACATAGGTAAGAACCCCTTCTTACTTTCGTCCATTTTAAACTTCTTTAAAAATATTATCAAGGTATGTACTTTGCGATAGCCCTATTAGGCGTCTCGATCTATCTCTATAGATCTTTATGTCTAATATATATGAAGCTTCACCAAGGTCCTTCATAGAAAATTTGTTGTTTAGATAAATTTTAACACTGTTTAAAAGATCTATATCATTTCCAATCAATAATATGTCATCACATATAATATCAGAAATGCCACATTTCTCCCACTCACTTTCTTGTAAATACAAGCCTCTCCATAAGTTTGGACAAATCCAAACTCTTTGATCACCTCATCAAAGCGGAGATTCCAACTCCGTGATGCTTGCTTCAGTCCATAGATGGATCGCTGAAGCTTGCACATGTTGTTAGAATCTTTAGGATCGACAAAACCCTTTGGTTGTATCATATACAACTCTTCTTCAATATTACCATTGAGGAACGTAGTTTTGACATCCATCTGCCATATTTCATAATCGAAATATGCAGCAATTGCTAACATAATCCTAACTGACTTTAGCATCACTACAAAAGAGAATGTTTCATCTTAGTCAACTCCTTGAATTTGTCGAAACCCTTTTGCGACAAGTCGAGATTTATAGATGGTTACATTACCATCAGCATCAGTTTTTCTTTTGAAAATCCATTTATTCTCAACGGCCTTTCGGTTGTGAGGTAAGTCCACCAACGTCCAAACCTGGTTTTCGTACATGGATTCCATCTCAGATTTCATGGCTTCTAGCCATTTGTTGGAATCCAGGCTCATCATCGCTTCTTCATACGTCACATGGTCATCTATTTCATCAACCATGAAATTCACAATAGGATTCCCGCATAGTTCAGGAGCTGCACGTGTCCTACTTGACCTGCGAGGTTTGATAGTGTCCTCTTTCGGAGTTTCATGATCATTATCATTAGTTCCTTCTTCATTTGGTGAAGTCAACTCCGGAACAACTTCTGGTGCTGCGCCACTTGCCATTTCATGAAGAGAAGGTTCAATAACCTCTCGCGAGAAACTCTTTCTCTAGAAAGGATCCATTCTTGGCAACGAAAACCTTGCCCTCGGATCTGTGATAGAAGGAATACCCAATTGTTTATTTAGGGTATCCTATGAAGACGCATTTTTCCGCTTTGGGTTCGAGTTTATTCGGTTGAAGTTTTTTCACATAAACATCGCATCCCCAAACTTTAAGAAATGACAGCTTAGGTTTGTTTCCAAACCATAATTCATATGGTGTCGTTTCAACGGATTTAGACGGTGCCCGATTTAAAGTGAATGCAGCGGTTTCTAGTGCATAACCCCAAAATGATAGTGGCAAGTTAGTCAGAGACATCATAGATCGAATCATATCCAATAGAGTACGATTACGATGTTCTGACACACCATTACGTTATGGTGTTTCGGCAGGTGTGAGTTGTGAAACTATTTCACACTCTTTCATGTGTGTGCTAAACTCGTAACTTAGATACTCACCTCCACGGTCGGACCGCAGAAATTTGATCTTTCTATTACGATGATTTTCCACTTCATTCTGAAATTCCTTGAACTTTTCAAAGGTTTCAGACTTATGTTTCATCAAATAGATATACCCGTATCTACTCAAATCATCTGTGAAAGTAACAAAATAACGATATCCACCTCGCGCCGACACACTCATTGGACCGCATACATCAGTATGTATGATTTCCAATAAATCTGCCGCCCGTTCTATTGGACCGGAAAACGGCGTTCTAGTCATCTTGCCCATAAGGCATGGCTCACATGTATCAAATGATTCAAAATCAAGTGATTCCAAAAGTCCATCAGAATGGAGTTTCTTCATGTGGTTAACACCAATATCACCTAAACGGCCGTGCCACATATATGTAGATATATCGCTATCAAGTTTAATTCTTTTAGCATTAACATTATGAATATGTGTAATACTATTATCGAGATCTAATATAAATAAACCATTCATCACAGGTGCATGACCATAAAAGATATTATTCATATAAATCGAACAACCATTGTTTTTGGATTTAAACGAATAACCACATCGCATCAAACAAGATCCGGATATAATGTTCATGCTTAGTGCACGAACCACATAACAATAATTTAAGTTTATAACTAATCCCGATGGTAGGTGGAGGGGCAAGGTTCTGACGGTGATCACATCAGCTCTTGATCCATTGCCGACACGCATCCTGATCTCACCCCTTTCTAGCGGTCGCTTGTTCTGCAACCCCTGATTCGAGTTACATATATTAGCAACCGATCCAGTATCAAATACCTAGGTGCTACTGCGAGTACTAGTCAAGTACACATCAATAACATGTATATCATATATACCTTTGTTTTCCTTGCATGCCTTTTTGTCTGCCAAGTACTTGGGGCAGTTGCGCTTCCAATGGCCAGTCCCCTTGCAATAGTAGCACTCGGTATCAGACTTAGGGCCAGCCCAGGATTACTTTTCAGGTGCATCAACAAATTTGCCGCCCTTCTTACCCTTATGTTTACCCTTCTTGTCTTTCTTGAAACCGGTGGTCCTATTGACCATCAACACTTAATGCTCTTTCCTAATCTCCACTTCTGCAGTCTTAAGCGTTGACAGAAGCTCAGGGAGAGTCTTCTTCATGCCTTGCATGTTATAGTTCATCACGAAGCTCTTGTAGCTAGGTGACAGAGATTGGAGAACACGATGTATGCCTAGGTCAATGGGAATCGTTATTCCCAAGGACACAAGCTTATCGGCGTACCCAAACATTTTGAGTACGTGCTCACTTACAGAGCTGTTCTCTTCCATCATGTAGCTAAAGAACTTTTCTGAAGCATTATAACTCTCTACGGCAGCATGGGTATCGAAAATCATTTTCAATTCACCCATGGTATCAAAGGCATTGCCATTTTCGAAACGCTTTCGAAGTTCTGGCTTTAGCCCATACAGTATGCCACAATGAACTAAGTTGTGGTCCTCCTGACGAGTCACATAGACATTCTTTTCCTTGTCAGGGGCATCAAGAGCTGGTGGGGGGCCTAGCGGCGCTTCTAGCACATATTTCTTTTGTGCAGCAGAGAGGAGAATCCTCAAATTCATGGCCCAGTTGGTGAAGTTGCTACCATTCACAGTAAGTTTCTCTTTCTCCATGAACACATTGAAATTAAAAGCAGGTGGTGCCATCTACAACAACATTTGTAAAGTTTATTTACACTAAGTTTATGATAGATTGAGTTCAACTAAACTCCCACTCAAAAACAACATCCATCATGTCCTTTGGGTGATTACATGAACCAAATTCACTACACCAAGCAAGTCCAATCATCACGTGAGTCGGTGTAGCTTCAAAGGCGAGCATCTATATGGGCATCATATCAACTATATGACTCATGCTTAACCTTTCGGTCCGTGTTCCAAGGCCATGTCTGTACATGCTAGGCTCACCAAGTAAGAACCTTAGTACTCGTGTGTGTAAAACTGTCTTACACCCAAAATATGATCGTGGATTCAAGTACACCCGATCATCACGTGATGTCTTGAAGCGGCGAAACATAAACGGTGCGTACTTAAGGAAGAACACATTTTTTATCTTGATATCTAAATGAGGGATCATCTTATAATGCTACTAAAGTGCCAAACAAGAAATATAGGATGCAAACATCATATGTGTAAAGTGGGATGATATGTTCCATGCATTTGATCGCCATCACATGCATCGTGGTATGATCTCTATCATTACTTTGTGTCTAAGGCCAAGGTCTATGGAACTTACACGTTAAGTGTGTTGTAAGGGTATCAACTATACATCAACTCACAACATTACCATATCATGACACAAGCCCAGCAACAATCTAAACTAGACGCCTCTAATTTATCAATTGCAAGTTTTACGTGGCTTTAGGGCTTTCAAATATAGAACCGTTCTTACCTACGAACATGGAACCACAATGATGATAACCAAATTATTAGCAACTCGCTGTAAGTCAGATATTGACTATAGTAGGAGAGGCAGACACCTGTGATGACCCACAGGTATAGGGGGTGTATCACAATATTTTCGATAAGTAAGAGTGTCAAACCCAACGAGGAGCAGAAGGTGCTGGCTAGTGGTATGGATCAGGAATTCTCTGCAAATACTTAGCAAACGGATTTTTACGAGTTTTCGAATAAAGCAAGTAAACAAAGTATGAGTAAATAAAGACAGTAGAAGTAAATGCAGCAAGTGGCCCAATCCTTTATGCAGCAAAGGACAATCCGGTTGTATTTCTATAGATGACCAAACGTTCTCGAGGACACATGGGAAGACTATCAAGTGCTTTCGCTTCATATAGTTGATTAATCTTCTTTAGCTTGCTAAGTGTTGTGTGGGTGAACCTGTGCTAATGTACCGCCCCATCCAAGACTAATACATACTTGTGATTATACCCCTTGCAACCATCCGTAAGTACAAGAAAGTAATTAAGGTAGAAACCTAACCACAACTTTAAACTCTAAGACCCTTACGTCCCTTGTGCAATGGTTTCCTAACAGGGGTTCAGGTTTTTGTCACTCCGGCAACCCCTACGATTAGTAGACAAATACACAATGCATTCCCCTAGGCCCTTATAGGTGAAGTGTCATGTAGTCGACGTTCACATGACACCACTAGAAGAAGTACACCACAACTTAAATAACAATCTATTGAATCTTTCTCAATGCAACTCCACTACTAACAACAAGACTTCTCCCATGTCCTCAAGAACAAAACGAACTACTCACAAGACATCATATGGATCATGATCAGAGATGGAATAATGATGTATAACAATCTGAACATAAACAATAATTCAATGGTTCACTCAATAGCATCAACTACAAAGAGTAATCAACACCGGGAAAGTTTCCCCTATGAACTATGCAAGATTCAACGCAATTGTTACAACAATATGGAGATGGTGATGAGGGTGCTGATGGTGATGATGGTGATGATGATGATGATCCCGATGAAGTCCAGCTTGATGGTGGTGTTGATGGCGATGATCTCCCCTCTCCGGGAAGGAATTCCCAGAGATCTTTCTCTCTTGGTGTTTTCCGCCCCGCAGAGGCGGCGGAATCTTTCTATGGTCGCTCCACGAGTCTTAGGGTTTCGTGGGGATGATATACGCCAGAGGGGAGAGGATGGAGTGGGCCAGGGCGGCCACACCACTCCCTGGCGCGGCCTAGGCTTGCCCGCGCCATGGGGTGGTGTGGGCCCCCTGTGGCCCACCTCCACTCCATCTTCTGGCATCCTGAGTCTTCTGGAAAAATAGGATTTTCCGTATATTTTCCCGGATTTTCTGATCTTCGCGAATTTTGCCTCCAAACAGCACGTTTTCCATCAGAATCTTGACTGCAGCGGTCCATGATCCAAAAGTCATCAACCGTGCAAAAATAGATGAAATAACATAAGTATCACCTCTCAATACGAAATATATCAATGAATAATAGCGAATTAAGACATAGAATAGTGATGCAAAATGGACGTATCAACTCCCCCCAAGCTTAGACTTCGCTTGTCCCCAAGGAAAACTGAGCTCAATAAACATGGCCTCAAGTTTATGGAGTGAAGAGTCGATAAAAGAATACGGATAAGAAGCATCACATTCATCAAATACATAGATCATAATAGAAAACAACTCACTATTATATAACTCAACTTGTAATAAGTAAAGGAAACACAATAAAGATATATAAAGTGAATCATAATTGGTAATGGCAAACTTAGCTCTTGGTCGAAGAATAGTTGATAATTTGCTGGAGTTCACAAATAGCTGGTTTTCAATGAAATCTTTCAAAGTAGTAAACATCAGGATAAGAGCAATGTGCAAAGCAAGGAACATAAGACATGATTGAATAAATCATCATATGAATGAATGAAACACAACAACTCAAAATACTTGCTGAGATAGAGGCGGGTAGGTTTACTGACTCAACTACAAAGTAAAAGAAAGGCCCTTCGAAGAGGGAAGCAGGGATTGCAAGTCTCATAAAGAGCTCCCAAAAATTATGATACTTACTAGCTTTCAGCTCTCATTGCCCCTATCATAGGCATCTTTAGGTGATTAAGGTTAAAGTGACACAACTAAGAGGATATGCTTGACAAGTTATAAGTTGAAATCTCATGCCCCTTACTTATGAGTACCGATCCTCATGCTACTCAACTTCAGTCACGAGCAAGCTCTTGTCATTGTAAATACATGCGTATCATTGAGAACCGCCAACGGGGTATCCCTTTCACATGACACAGGAGCTATCCCGTAATCAAAATGACAAGGCAAGCAGACAGTGAGCATCTCAACGATCTTTTTATTTGCTATTTGCATAGGTTTTTATTGAGGATGCTTCATAGAATGCTCACTATAGTTATGCTGCAAGTTTCCACCCTGATTAGGCATGGCTTAGGCTAGCGGCCCAGGCGTTTCTCTAACACACATATAAACTCCATGATCTTACAAGTTCCACTTTTATTTCACACCGCCGGGATCCATAAGCAAAAGAACATGATACCAACTAGGTACAAGTACCAATGAAGTGTTGAAAGCGGTCCCCATGATACATGGTTCGGCTAACTTCAACTCATAAAGCGCAAGCATATACGCAACAAAGAAGGACCCAATGGTTCAAGTTTATTAAGTGCAAGAAAGTAAAGTGTGCCATCAAGTTCGTGAGAGCTTTAATCACTAATTTTCACATAACAAGTTTAATTTGGGAGGTAGATAAAACAAGAATTTACTTGGAATAGCAATAATGCTACTAGGTAGGTATGGTGGACACAAATGGCAAAGGTTTTGGTTTAAAGGAGGTGGATGCACGAGAAGAATACCCTCTCAGTACAGGTTTTTGGCTAGCAAGGCTGGGTAGCAAGTACAAGAGTTGAAAGAAACAAACAAACATACAAATGATAAAGACAAACATGCAATCTTCCTTGGAAGCACAAAAGATCTTAACTAGAGAATACTAGACTTATGAGCAAATCAAGAAAGAAAGATGATGACATTATTTTTCTCTAGAGTACTTCTATCTTTTTCATTCAACTCTCAAAAATAGTGTTGCTACTGACCGAGCCAGGTTTGCCAAAACCAACTAAATTAACTCAATGATCCCAGAGTGCTAGCAATACTAACAACAAGATCAATCATATAAGCACGAATTGAAAACTAATATAAGCTAGGCAAAAGAGTGAATGATAGAACTTCTCGTTAATATTCCATAACGGAAACTCACACCAAGGGATACATATCTAACGAGAGAGGGGACACTTCCATAATGCAAACCATACTACAAAATAACTCCTCTATTCATGATATGACTCTACTAATAAGGTAAAAAGATAGAAGATAGTGATATGATACCGCGACACTCCCCCAAGCTTGGAACAAAACAAGGGGATGCCAAACCTGATGACGAATTACTCCTTCGGTGGTGGTGGTAATATTTTCTTAGTTGACGTGAGAAAATCTTCCAGCATCTTGCGAAGCCTATTATTCTCCCATTGAAGCATGTCCACCTTCCTCTGCAAGTCTCGGTACTTATCACAGAACTCCTTAGTGACTCATAGGGCTTCCGTTGATGCATGGCAAGAGACTAAAGGTACCAGCCCCTGCTTGGGGTCTTGGAGATCCTCCTCCATAGGCTCCTTCCCTTTATCCTTGGCGGACACCATTGTGCTCCTAAGATTTCAAAGAGTATGTCCTGACAGAAACAGATCGAAACAAAAACACGATGAAAACACGATATACGGACCTCGGGGGATCCGGGCGGTTATATATTACGAAGTTTCATAACAAAAGGAAGGTACTGGGAGAAAACGGGCCGGAGACGGAGTCCTGGGTGGCCTCACCACCTGGTGGCGCGGCCAGGGGTGGGCCCGTGCCATGGGGTGGTGTGGGCCACCCCGGCTCTGGTTCCATCCCTTTTTTGCTTCGAAACTTTCTTTATTAACTGAAAACTGCAAAAATATAGTTGGATTGTACTTTCATAGATCTTTTCTTACCAGAACTGTTACCTATTTGAACATGGACTCTGCAGGTCTCTGAATTTGGTCCTTAATGAATTTCTCTGGAGTTATAACTTGAAGGGCATCAACATCTTCATTGTAAGAATCTCTAGCAATATAGTGTTTGAGTCGCTGTCCATTCACTACTTGTGTAGTATTATCTTTTAGAGAGGAAATTTTTATTGCTCCTGAACGGTATACTTCTTCAATGATAAAAGGTCCTTCCCATTTTGATAGTAGCTTACCTGCAAAAAATCTGAGACGCGACCTATACAATAGAACTTTCTCACCAACATGAAACTCTCTCTTAAGTATTCGCTTATCATGCCATCTTTTTACTTTTTCCTTAAAGAGCCTAGCATTCTCATAGGCTTCACTCCTCCATTCATCTAAAGAACTTAAGTCAAATAATCTTTTCTCACTAGCGAGCTTACAATCTATATTTAGTTCTTTAACTGCCCAGTAAGCTTTGTTTTCTAATTCTAAGGGTAGGTGGCAAGCTTTCCCATAAACCATTTTATAAGGAGACATTCCCATAGGATTTTTGTAAGCCGTTCTATAAGCCTAGTTTTTTCTAGACCTATTAATAGTCTTTTGCAAGATAGATTTAATTTCTCTATTTGATAACTCTACTTGCCCAGTAGTTTGGGGGTGATAAGCTGAAGCAATTCTATGATTAACATCGTACTTAGCGAGTGTCTTTCTAAAACCGACATGAATGAAATGAGAACCCCCATCAGTCATGAGATACCTAGGCACTCCAAACCTAGGAAAGATAACGTCCTTAAGCATTTTTAGAGAGGTTTCCCCATCAGCACTTTTCATAGGAATGGCTTCTACCCACTTAGTAACATAATCAACGGTGACAAGAATATGAGTGTAACCCTTCGAAGGAGGGAAAGGACCCATAAAGTTGAATCCCCAACAATCAAAAGGTTCAATAACTAGAGAGTAGTTCATAGGCATTTCATTGCATCTAGAAATATTACCAACACGCTGTCATTCATCACAAGATAAAACAAATTTTCTTGCATCTTTAAAAAGGGTAGTCTAGTAGAAACCTGATTGTAGTACCTTTTGTGCAGTTATATCTCCTGCATGATGTCCTCCATAGGCACTACCATGACATTTACGCAATATCTCCTTTTGTTCATGTTCTGGAACACATCGTCGCATAATACCGTCAACTCCTTCTTTGTATAAGTGTGGGTCATCCCAAAAATAATGCCTCAAATCATAGAAGAACTTTCTTCTTTGCTGAGCTATAAAAGTTGGAGGCAAATACTTGGAGACAATAAAGTTAGCATAATCAGCATACCAAGGGCTTCCTCGCGAGCTCACCCCTACTGCGGCTAACTGTTCATTTGGGAAACTATCATTAACAGGCATAGGATCAAAGGAGATGTTTTCCAAACGAGATAAATTATCAGCTACCGGGTTTTCAGCACCCTTCCTATCTACTATGTAGATCAAACTCTTGTAAAAGCAGTACCCATCTAATAAGCCTAGGCTTAGCGTCCTTCTTCGTCATAAGATATTTAATAGCAGCATGATCAGTATGAATGGTTACTTTTGAGTCCACAATATAGGGCCTAAACTTATCACAGGCAAAAACAACAGCTAGAAATTCCTTTTCAGTAGTGGCATAATTACTTTGAGCAGCATCTAGGGTCTTACTAGCATAATGGATAACGTTTAACTTTTTATCAATACGTTGCCCAAGAACAGCCCCTGCAGCAAAATCACTAGCATCACACATTATTTCAAAGGGTAAACTCCAATCAGGTGGTTGAACAATAGGGGCTTTAGTTAAAGCCTTCTTGAGAGTTTCAAAAGCTTCCCTACAATCATCATCAAAAACGAAGGGTACATCCTTTTGAAGAAGATTAGTGAGAGGTTTTGATATCCTAGAGAAGTCTTTAATAAACCTCCTATAGAAACCAGCGTGAACAAGGATACTATGAATACCTTTGATGTCTCTTGGACATGGCATCTTCTCAATTGCCTCAACCTTAGCTCTATCAAATTCTATGCCTCTTTCAGAAACTTTATGCCCAAGAACAATCCCTTAATTAACCATGAAGTGGCATTTCTCCCAATTAAGAACAAGATTAGTTTCTTCACATCTCTGCAAAACTTTATCAAGGTTGTGCAGACAATTATCAAAAGAAGTTCCGTAGATAGAAAAGTCATCCATGAACACTTCTACAATTTCCTCACAAAAACCATGAAAGATAGCAGACATGCACCTTTGGAAAGTAGCATGAGCATTACATAAACCAAAAGGCATATGTCTATAAGCATAAGTTCCATAAGGGCAAGTAAAAGTAGTTTTTTCTTGATCTTGTTGTTTAACAGCAATTTGAGATAAACCAGAATAACCATCAAGAAAACAAAAATGGGTCTTTTTAGATAATCTTTCCAACATTTGATCAATAAAAGGAAGCGGGTAGTGATCTTTCTTAGTAACTTTATTGACTTTCCTAAAATCGATGCACATCCTATAGCCTACCACTATTCTTTGAGGAATAAGCTCATCATTATCATTAGGGACAACGGTAATACCTCCCTTTTTAGGAACACAATGAACAGGACTAACCCATTCACTATCAGCAATAGGGTAAATAATACCAGCGTCCAGGAGTTTCAATACCTCATTCCTTACCACTTCCTTCATCTTAGGATTTAAACGTCTTTGGTGCTCTACTACTGGCTTCGCATCTGGTTCTATGTTGATAGAGTGTTGACATATAGTAGGTGAAATCCCTTCTAAATCATCCAGAGTGTAGCCCATAGCTCCTCGGTGTTTCTTCAAAACTTCCAATAACCTTTCTTCTCCCGTCCCTGAAAGTTTAGCGCTAACAATAACAGGATATATATTTTTATCATCAATATAGGCATATTTAAGATCATCAGAGAGAGTTTTTAGATCGAAAACCAGATCCTTCTTAGGTGGCATCGTGGTACCCAAGTCTTCTACAGGCAAGTCATGCTTAAGCAACCTGGGTTGATGACGGAGGATCTCGTCAATCTCATTCCTTTCTTCCATGAAGATCTCACTTTCGTGATCTTCCATAAATTGCTGCAAAGCATTGTTAGGAGCAAGAGAGATAGAAGCAAGTTGTTCAACTCTAAAATCCTCATTATGGGTTTCCTCTTCGCAAGGTTCTTTAGTAAATTTAGAAAAATTAAACTCATAAGATTCCCCATCAAACTTAGTCAAGATTTTCTCCCTCTTACAATCAATAATATCTCCACAAGTACTCAAGAAAGGTCTACAAAAAATGATAGGATAAGTTTTACTAGCAGCTAAACCAAGTACTAGAAAATCAGCAGGGTACTTAATCTTACCACAAAGAACTTCCAGGTCTCGCACAATACCAATTGGAGAGATGGTCTCTATGATGGGTTCGTAGCATGGAAAACAAAAAAATTCTACCGCAAGAACGAACAAAACCCAGATCTAATCTAGATAAAAGCCAAGATCTAATCTATTAGACATGTGCAACGAGATAGATCTGTACTAACCCTCGTAGATCCGAAAGCGTTACGAGATTAGATCTCGGGGTTGATGTAGTCGATCACTTGCCGATCTCAAGATCGTGTGGACGATCCTTCCGGCGCCGCGTTCCGGCAGCGCTTCCACAGTCGGTCACACATGCGGAGTCGAAGCAGACCTTCCTCTCCTGCTCCAAAGCAGCGGAGGTAGTAGATCTTCCACGGAATCCCAGCAGCACGACGGTGTGGTGGTGGTGGTGGAGTAGATTTCTGCAGGGCTTCGCCTAAGCCGGAGCAGAGCGAAGGAGGAGAGAGGCGGCGGCTAGGGTTTGTTATGGGAGAGGTCTAGGGGGTGGCGCCCCCTCCCCTCTATTTAAAGGAGGGAGGCGCCATGGGAGGGGGAGTCCTACTAGGACTCCCCTCCCTCCTTGGCCGGCGGATTGGGAGGGGGGGGAGGAATCCTCCTCCCCCATGAATCTGTGTCTTTCCCCACAAAGACTCCTTGATCCTTTCTTGGTTTTCAAGAAAACTCCAAGAAATCTTCTGGAACCTTCCAGAACATTCCGAAACCTTCTAGAATCTCCATACAAACACTCCGGAACATTTCCTAACTTAGAAAATGATCCCCAATATATGAATCTTATTCTCCGGACAATTCCGGATCTCCTCGTGATGTACCGGATCCAATCCGAGACTCCAAACAACATTCGGTCTCCAACGCATATTCCATATCTACTTAAAACAACTTCGAACCTTAAGTGTGTCACCCTACGGTTCGTGAACATGTAGACATGATGGAGACACATCTCCGATCAATAACCATTAGCAGGATCTGGAGATCCATAATGGCTCCCACATATTCAACGATGACTTCGTGATCGATAGAACCATTAACATACGAAACCAATTCCCTTTGTCACGCGATATTCTACTTACCCGAGGTTTGATCGTCGGTATCTCCATACCTAGTTCTACCTCGTTACTGATAAGTACTCTTTACTCGTTCCATGTTATGTCATCCCTTGTGACCTAGTCACATGCTTGCAAGCTAACTAGATGACATTCCACCGAGAGGGCCCAAAGCATATCTATCCGTCATATGGATGGACAAATCCCAATCTTGGTCCATGCGCTTCAACACATACTTTCAGAATACCCAATGTCACCTTTATAACCACCCAGTTACGAAGCAGCGTTTGATGTCATCAAAGTACCCATCCGGTGATGGTGATTAACATAACCTCATGGTCGAAGGATTAGGTTACTATGCATTTGAAATCTTGTAGCAAAACGAACTTAATGACTTGATCTTATGCTATGCTTACTATGGGTGTGTGTCCATCACATCATTCTCCTAATGATATGATCTTGTTATTAACGACATCCAATGTCCATGATCAGGAAACCATGATCATCCATTAATCAACAAGCTAGTTTAACAAGAGGCTTACTAGGGACTCTTTTATGTTTACAAAACACACAAGTATTAATGTTTCCAGTTAATACAATTATAGCATGGGATGTAAACATTTATCATAACATAAAGATATAATAATAACCACTTTTATTATTGCCTCTTGGGCATCTCTCCAACAGTCTCCCACTTGCACTAGAGTCAATAATCTAGTTAAAAAATTTGTGCATTCAACACCTATGGCTTTCTGGTGTTGTATAGACACTATTGCTAGTGGTAAACATAATCTTCAGATCTGACACTTCCAGGTTCGTGTGTATTTGCATGTCCTTGCGTTTCTACGCATTACTCAATCTCCAATGAGATGGCATTGTATATATTTGGTCCTTTGGCGAGACCTTTATTTCCTTGGGATTAAATCATGTTGATACAATTGTCATACAATGTATCTGCATAATATTATCCCGCTATGAACCACACCTAGTTTGATAACAAACTACTTGACGCAAATGCCCTCATTTGCTGCTACAATAGCAGTCATATACTTAGCCTTTTGTTGTAGTATCTGTCACAATGTTTTAACTTTGGTACTCAACCAAATCCGTTATGGAACTTCCTTTCCATTACATTGTGCCACCCATAGTTTAAATTGAGATAAACTTAATTTGTGACAAAACTAGTATCAATACAACAATTTACAATGAACTATCTGTCATCACTATATAAATAATATATTCTTAGTTCTTCCAAACATCATAGGAATATCCCTACTATTGTCCAATGATCATCTTATGAGTCATTCTGATATATGCTCATAACATTTAGAGCATAGGACATATATGGATGTGTACATCTCAAAGAATGATTGATCAAAATATTCTTGTGATTTCACCAAGTGTCAAAACACTTGAATCTCGTGTCAACACACTTGAATCTTGATTCAGTCCTTTCCGTGCATCAAGAACCTTTCTTGTTGTTTCCATATTGAACTCATTCAACATCTTATCTATGTACATTTGGCAAAACCATATTAGCGCCTGAATCTATCCATATAGACATTGATGCCTAATTCTTGGGTTATGCCTAAGTCTTTCACCGAAATGAAATTCTTAACCTGTGTCAATAAAAGATACATCATTTCTAATCAACAATATGTCTTTCACATAATGTATTAGAAATATGTCTTAGTGCTCCCACTTAATTTCTTGCAAAATGCAAACATCTTCATCGTCTCTGATGAAATTAAACCTTTTAACGGTTTCATCACGGTGAAGATTCCAACTCATGATGCTCACTTCAACCATTGAAGTTTTGCATACTCTTTTAGCATCCTTTGAATTAACAAAACCCTTTGGATCGTGTCATGGACACATCCTAGGTAACCATTCCATTAGAAGAACTTGTTTTGTTTGTTCAACTACCATATACCAAAATATATGTAGTGGTTGCTACATTAATCCGTCCAGACTAAATATCGCTATGAAAGATCAAATCTTATCATAGTCAATTCCTTGAACATTGTCGTAAACTCTTTTTGACATGTCGACTATTTCATAGATGTGAAACATCCATGTCTATTTCTTTATAGATCCATATACGACTGTAAGGTCTTGCACCTTTCCAGAGGGTCTTTCAAATTCAAAGCTTGATTTCTCGTGTATGGAATTATCACGGATTTTATGGCTTCAAGCCATTTAACGAAGTCAGGGCCCATCATTGCTTCTTTGCATGCAGTCGGTTCATCATTGTCAAACAACAATGATTTAACTCTCAAATCTTGGCATTTGATTACTTACCCGACCTACTTGGCTCAATAGTAACTTAGATCTCCGTGACCACAACCTTTGAGGCACGTGAGCCATGAGCATTGTGCCTCCGGACACTTTCCGACGCTGCGCAACTCAGCACATATTAGCCAAGGTTCAACAACCTTGTCAAAGTTCTATTGTCCTCCCACTTAACTTTTCACCAAAATTCCTTCTCAAGAAACTCGACATTCTAAGCGACAAACAATTTTGTCTTCGGTGTTATGGAGGAATACCCAATGGTTATTCGAAATAACCTACAAAGACATGCTCATCCGTCTTTGGTTGTAAACACTTTACTTATGCCTAGCATACCAAAAATTTAAGAAAGGACAACCTGGGTTTTATCCCAAACCATGACTTATATGGTGTCATTTCAACGGATCACGATGGAGCTCTTTTCAGTGTAAAAGCGGTAGTCACTAAAGCTTTAATCTTTAAAATATAATGGCAGTTTTATATATGACACCTTTGATCTTACCATGTCAAACAAGGTTTCATTACATATCTTGAACACTCCATACTCCTATGGTGTTTTGGGAAATGCAAATCCATGGAACGATTCCTCAAATCTTAGGTGTTTTGCAAAACTTGTAACTCAAACATCTTTCTTTATGATCCAATCATAAACTTTTTTTTATTTTCTTGTTACAATAATTTTCCACTTCATCTTGAAAGTCTTTGAACATTTTCAAATGTTTCATACTTCTTCCTTATTGAGTAAGTATATACATATACTCACTCAAATCTTCGAAGAAAGCATATGAAGTTGAAATCCATCGCCCACGACTACACATAATGAACTATATACATCAATATGTACAAATTCCAATCAGTTAGTCGTCCGTTCCTCTTTTGGCCTATGAACGGAGTTTTAATTATCTCTAGGAAAGTATCACAAGCGTCATTTGATCAAAATCAAAAACTCCAAAAATCCATCAACATGGAGTTTCTTCATGTATCCCTAATATAATTTAAACGGTGATGTCACTTCGCAAGTGATCTTTCTATTATTTGTCTTGCGACATTTTAGCATTAGTTTTATGGTCGTTGTTTCTCCAACCAGAATTGTATATCATCCATCTATTATGGAATACGGTAATTATTTGAACAACCTTTTGTCGTCATAATACCTGATCAAAATAACAATTATTGAAACAAATCTTGAAGGCAAGCTTTGATGTTAACGAGAAACACAATAACCCTTTGTTTGTTTTCGATGAACATCATCACATATTCTCTTGCTAGTTACTTAGGCCATTGCAGTTCATGAATTGTGTTGTCCTGTATGACACTTCATACCAACCAATTCGGTATCCAATACCACAGAACCACATTGTTTAACAACCAAGGAATACATCCATAACATGTATCTTCTATATACCTAAGTTGGATATCTCCAATCTTTTCTTTTCTGCCAAATATTTTATAGATTCTCTTTCAACAATTCCTTTTCTTTTAAAAGAATCTATCAACATCAATAGTGGTGTCATTCACATGACACATAGTACAAAGTGTGTATAGTCAAATACTAATACCTTTGGACTTGCACTTTGAAGTGGATCACCTTCATCAAATGTTTGGCATTCTTTCAAAATTCCATTCTTTAGTAATCTTTTAGTGTAGTAAACATTTTACTTACATCTTCTATTCATCCTTATCATGACAACTTTCATTATCAAGCTGCTATAGCTTATAAAGGTGAATTGCGAGTATAATGTTTCTTTTCCAAAACCTTTTGGAGGATTAGGACGACTAGCGTCTCCAACCTTCACAAATTCTCATCAAATATGAGGAAATATACTCTATCATGTTGTAACCAACACATTGTTTTAGATATCGCAATACCTTTCACATATGATAGTTTCTGAAACATTGCTTTCAGCTCTTAGATAAACTTGATATTAAAAACAATCTTTTGAGTATCAAGAATCATGGAGGCAAACATGATACATTAGATACTAACACTGGAATTGTTACTCTTGATTTAATACTGTTTATTAAACTTCACAGAGTAAACGGAGTTTGCTGAAAGTTTGCAACAGGACTATTAAACTTTAGATTGACACTCAAAACAATACGATACCAGTTCGTAAAGAAAATATCCAGAATTTCTATAGTTCCACTATCTCAACTATAACTAAGCGTAAGGTGGTGAACGGATGCCAATGACTATAACAAACTATGCAAATTCACCTTGATTGTGTTTATGATAAATTGAGTTTGACTAATCCAAATTACAAATGAACTCCCACTCAAAACAACATCCCTCGAGTTGTTTTAGTGATTACACGAACCAAATCCACTACACCAAGTCCGATCATCACATGAGATGATGTAGCTTTAAAGGCAAACAATCAACATGTTCATCATATCATCCATATGACTCATGCTTTACCTTTCGGTATTCCGTGTTCCGAGACCATGTCTATACATGCTAGGCTCGTCAAGGTTAACCTTAGTATCATCATGTGCAAATCTGGCTTGCACCCGTCGTATGCACACTTAGAATCTATCACACCCGATCATCACGAGACGCTTCGAAACGACGAGTCTTAGCAATGGTGCCTACTAAGGACGAACACTTTATTACTTGATATTTAGTGAGAGGGATCATCTTATAATGCTACTGTCGTGATCTAAGCAATACAAGATGCATAAAGGATTAACATCACAGACAATTCATAATTAGTGTGATATGATATGGCCATTTCTTCTTATGCCTTTGATCTCCATCTCCAAAGCACGGACATGATCTCCATCATCACCAGCATTGCGTCAAGGTCAGTGGCGCCGCTTCATGGTTGTCCATCATCACTAGCAACTATTACAACTACTTGGAATAAAGCTATTACAAGATGAATAGACATGCAAGTCTTAACAGAATTAAAGACAACCATTAGGCTCCTGCCGGTTGCCATATTACAACAAGGATCATTGCATACATCAAATATAATCACAATCACATGATGGCCATATCACATCACAAAACCCCTGCAAAAACAAGTTAGACGCCTCTAATTTTCTTTGCATGTTTTACGTGGTTTGGGGCTTTCGAATAAGAATGGATCTTACCTACGAAACTGAACCACAATGTTGATACAAGTGCTATCGAGTGCAAAGTGTAGATTGGATCTATACTATGATGGGAGAGACACCAAAGCCACTTGTGCAAAGCAAGTTACACGTCAAGCGTGGAGCAAGTCTCATGTGCGATGACATGTAAGGTTAGCCCGAGCCGCTTCATCCCACCATACCGCAAGATGCAAAGTACACAAAGCAAAAGATGACACGAGCACCAACGCCCACAAAACCATTGTGTTCTACTCGTGCAATAGATCTACGCATAGACAAGGCTCTGATACCATTGATGGGTTCGTAGCATGGAAAACAAAAAAATTCTACCGCAAGAACGAACAAAACCCAGATCTAATCTAGATAAAAGCCAAGATCTAATCTATTAGACATGTGCAACGAGATAGTCTGTACTAACCCTCGTAGATCCGAAAGCGTTATGAGATTAGATCTCGGGGTTGATGTAGTCGATCACTTGCCGATCTCAAGATCGTGTGGACGATCCTTCCAAGCCGCTGCAGCAGCGCCTTCAATCGGTCACACGTGCGGAGTCGAAGCAGACCTTCCTCTCCCTGTTCTAGGGAGCAGCGGAGGTAGTAGATCTTCTCCACGGAATCCTAGCAGCACGGCGGTGTGGTGGTGGTGGTGGAGTAGAGATTTCTGCAGGGCTTCGCCTAAGCCGGAACAGAGCGAAGGAGGAGGAGAGAGGCGGCGACTAGGGTTTGTTATGGGAGAGGTCTAGGGGGTGGCGCCCCCTCCCCTCTATTTAAAGGAGGGAGGCGCCATGGGAGGGGGAGTCCTAGTAGGACTCCCCTCCCTCCTTGGCCGGCGGATTGGGAGGGGGGGAGGAATCCTCCTCCCCCATGAATCCGTGTCTTTCCCCACAAAGACTCCTTGATCCTTTCTTGGTTTTCAAGCAAACTCCAAGAAATCTTCTAGAACCTTCCAGAACATTCTGAAACCTTCTAGAATCTCCATACAAACACTCCGGAACATTTCCTAACTTAGAAAATGATCCCCAATATATGAATCTTATTCTCCGGATAATTCCGGATCTCCTCGTGATGTCCCGGATCCAATCCGAGACTCCGAACAACATTCGGTCTCCAACGCATATTCCATATCTACTTAAACCAACTTCGAACTTAAGTGTGTCACCCTTCGGTTCGTGAACATGTAGACATGATGGAGACACATCTCCGATCAATAACCATTAGCAGGATCTGGAGATCCATAATGGCTCCCACATATTCAACGATGACTTCGTGATCGATAGAACCATTAACATACGAAAGCAATTCCATTTGTCACGCGATATTCTACTTATCCGAGGTTTGATCGTCGGTATCTCCATACCTAGTTCTACCTCGTTACTGATAAGTACTCTTTACTCGTTCCATGTTATGTCATCCCTCGTGACCTAGTCACATGCTTGCAAGCTAACTAGATGACATTCCACCAAGAGGGCCTAGAGCATATCTATCCGTCATATGGATGGACAAATCCCAATCTTGGTCCATGCGCTTCAACACATACTTTCAGAATACCCAATGTCACCTTTATGACCACCCAGTTACGAAGCAGCGTTTGATGTCATCAAAGTACCCATCCGGTGATGGTGATTAACATAACCTCATGGTCGAAGGATTAGGTTACTATGCATTTGAAAGCTTGTAGCAAAACGAACTTAATGACTTGATCTTATGCTATGCTTACTATGGGTGTGTGTCCATCACATCATTCTCCTAATGATATGATCTTGTTATTAACGACATCCAATGTCCATGATCAGGAAACCATGATCATCCATTAATCAACAAGCTAGTTTAACAAGAGGCTTACTAGGGACTCTTTTATGTTTACAAAACACACAAGTATTAATGTTTCCGGTTAATACAATTATAGCATGGGATGTAAACATTTATCATAAACATAAAGATATAATAATAACCACTTTTATTATTGCCTCTTAGGCATCTCTCCAACACTCTCTATTAGCAAGGTGAATAACCACATCAATCTCTTCCAACTCGCAAGGACTGATCTCATGCATAATTTCTCTGTAAAGCTCATAAGGAATAGCACTGAAACTAGCACCAATATCACATAAACCATAATAGCAATGATCACCAATTCTAACAGAAAGCACAGGAACACTAGCCTTTTTAGTTCTATTGGGATGTGAAACAATATTAGAAGCATCCTCACAAAAGACTATGTGCCCATCTTCTACACTTTTAGTGACAAGGTCTTTCACAATTGCTACCACTGGTTCAATGTTTATTTGTTCATCAGGTTTTACAGTTCTCTTTTCACTTTTAGTGATTACATTAGTTATCATAGGATGATCCTTTACCTTATCTGGGAAGGGAATCTTCTCGATATAAGGTTCAGGTAAGATATGATCAATAATGCAACACTCAAAGGTGCTCTAACAGGAACACGATCAACAATATCTTTATAAGGTGCATGGTACTTATTCCATCCCCTTTTTGGAATTTCAATATAAGAAGCAAAAGCTCTAAAGCAATTCATAATAACTTGCAAATCAAGACCATAAGCATTAATAATATTTTGAAAGTCATCAGTTCCCATAAAAGATTTAATGCATTCATAATCATAATTTATACCTGACTTTCTACCTTTGTCATTCTCCCAAGCTTCAGCATTGTCTTGAATACGATCCAGAAGATCCCATTTAGCTTCTTCTTCCATGCGAGTGAATGATCCAGCGCAAGAAGCATCCAATAAATCCTTGTCATGTAGAGGGAGCCTTGCATAAAGGTTATTGATAATAATATTGTTGGGGAGCTCATGAATGGGACATTTGAGCATTAGTAACTTCAATCTCCTCCAAGCTTGAGCTATACTCTCTCCATCAAGAGGCCAAAAGTTGTATATTTGATTCCAATCTTTATGAATCTCACTAGGAGGATAAAACTTTGAATAAAAGAGAGGCACTATTTCCTCCCATTCCAGAGCTTGACCATTCTTCAGCAGCTTATACCATTCCTCAACTCTTCCTTTCAGCGATAATGAGAATAACTTCTTCTTAACTTGATCTGTAGTAATACCTGCACAATTGAACAACCCGCATAATTCGTGTATAAAGAGTAAATGATCACCGGGATGGACAGTTCCATCCCCAACATAGTAGTTATCCATAACACGACCAATAATTCTTGTAGGTATTTTGAAAACATCTTTCTCAGCAGGTGGTGGCTTATCTACTACCTTAGTAGTGGTAGTAGCATTACCAAATAAGAAACTCAGCGAATTATCCATAACGAAAATAAAGCAACTAGCAGAAGTAACCAATACTCACAGTAGAAGTTTCCTTTACCAGTTCCACTCTCCAATAGCACTTCACTCCCCAGCAATGGCGCCAGAAAATAGTCTTGATGACCCACAAGTGTAGGGAGTGTATCGCAGTATTTTCGATAAGTAAGAGTCTCGAACCCAACGAGGAGCAGAAGGTGTTGGCTAGTGGTATGGATCAGGAATTCTCTGCAAATACTTAGCAAACGGATTTTTAGGGGTTTTCGAATAAAGCAAGTAAACAAAGTACGAGTAAATAAAGACAGTAGAAATAAATCCAGCAAGTGGCCCAATCCTTTATGCAGCAAAGGATAAGCCGGTTCTATTTCTATAGATGACCAAACGTTCTCGAGGACACATGGGAAGACTGTCAAGTGCTTTCGCTTCATATAGTTGATTAATCTTCTTTAGCTTGCTAAGTGTTGTGTGGGTGAACCTGTGCTAATGTACCGCCCCATCCAAGACTAATACATAATTGTGATTATACCCCTTGCAAACATCCGTAAGTACAAGAAAGTAATTAAGGTAGAAACCTAACCACAGCTTTAAACTCTAAGACCCTTACGTCCCTTGTGCAATGGTTTCCTAACGGGGGTTCAGGTTTCTGTCACTCCGGCAACCCCTACGATTAGTAGCCAAATACACAATGCATTCCCCTAGGCCCTTATAGGTGAAGTGTCATGTAGTCGACGTTCACATGACACCACTAGAAGAAGTACACCACAACTTAAATAACATTCTATTGAATCTTTCTCAACGCAACTCCACTACTAACAACAAGACTTCTCCCATGTCCTCAAGAACAAAACGAACTACTCACAAGACATCATATGGATCATGACCAGAGATGGAATAATGATGTATAACAATCTGAACATAAACAATAATTCAATGGTTCACTCAATAGCATCAACTACAAAGAGTAATCAACACCGGGAAAGTTTCCCCTATGAACTATGCAAGATTCAACGCAATTGTTACAGCAATATGGAGATGGTGATGAGGGTGCTGATGGTGATGATGGTGATGATGATGATGATCCCTATGAAGTCCAACTTGATGGTGGTGTTGATGGCGACGATCTCCCCTCTCCGGGAAGGAATTCCCCTGGCAGAAATCTATTTGCCGGAGAGATCTTTCTCTCTCGGTGTTTTCCGCCCCGCAGAGGCAGCGGAATCTTTTTGTGGTCGCTCCCCGAGTCTTAGGGTTTCGTGGGGATGATATACGCCAGAGGAGAGAGGTCGAGGGGTGAGGCGCCACACCACTCCCTGGCGTGGCCTAGGCTTGCCCGCGCCATGGGGTGGTGTGGGCCCCCTGTGGCCCACCTCCACTCCATCTTCTGGCATCCCGAGTCTTCTGGAAAAATAGGATTTTCCGTATATTTTCCCGGATTTTCTGATCTTCGCGAATTTTTCCTCCAAACAACACCTTTTCCATCAGAATCCTGACTGCAGCGGTCCATAATCCAAAAGTCGTCAACCATGCAAAAATAGATGAAATAACATAAGTATCACCTCTCAATACGAAATATATCAATGAATAATAGTGAATTGAGACATAGAATAGTGATGCAAAATGGACGTATCAACCTGTCAGCCACTTATGCAAAACTAGTTGCATGTCAGTCGTGGATCCGGTCTCATGTGCGATGACTTGTAAGGTTGGTATGGGCCGCTTCATCCCACTATGCCACCAATATCCAAAGTACATATAAGAAGCAATAACATGATCATCACCGCCCACATACTCTTATGTGTTCTACCCATGCAAAGCATCTACGCATAGATCAGGCTCTGATACCACTGAAGGGTTCGCATCATAGAAAACAAAAAATTTCCTACGATGGGAACTATACGCCAAGATCTATCTACTAGATACAAGCAACGGGTGGATATACATCCATGGAGAACTTACCCTCGAAGACAATAAAGTTTTGTTAATGAGTAGGAACTCGTGGATGATGTAGTCGTTCACTTGCCGATCTCAAGATCATGTGGAAGTCCTAGCACCACAAACAAGCAGCGCATCCTCACTTGCACACACGTTCAGGCCACCGAACAACCTCCGCCTCCTCGCTCCAGCGATGCAGCAGAAGCAGCAACTCCTTCTAGACGAAATGCCACCAGGAACATGTATCTCGCTAATCCGAGACCATGGGGGAATAATTCTAGAGGGGGAGAGAGATCCTTCACGAGAAGGTGTGAGGAAGAAGGGTGAGAGGGGTGTCCTTTTATAGGAGGAGCGGGGGTACCCCTCCCCATGGCCGAAGCCCATGGGGGTGACCCCTCACCTCCCCCATTCATGTGGTGGTAACCCCCTCCACATTAAAATGCCCCTTCACATTCTCTTTTAAAGTCTCCACTTTAAATGCATTAAATTTCTCCAAATTTAATGCTCTCTCATTTAATAAAACTCTTTTATTAATTTTATTCAGAATTTTGTTAATTACTTTAATTAACAAACATTCACATAAAACCCCCTACAACATTTCAATATTACATGTAGAACCAATTTCAGCAATTTCACCCAAAACGGTTTTGGTGTCTATTGAAATAATTCTAGCGTTTTGTAATTCATTCGTCTGAAACATATTTTCTCCAAATGGTGTTGGTGTCCCTTAAGTGTGTCACCCTATGGTTCATGAATAATGCAGACATGATCGAGACCCCTCTCAGATCAATAATCAGAAGCGGGACCTGGAGATCCATACTGACTCCTACACATTCTATGATGACTTCTGTGATCATGAGAACCTTTAACGCTAAGTAACTAAATCCCTTTGTCTCGCGATATATTACATGTCCGATATTTGATCATCGGTATCTCCATACCTAGTTTGATCTCGTTACCGACATGTACTCTTTTCTTGTTCCCGTGATATAACATTCTAGTGATCTCATCACTTGCTTGCAAGCTAACCAATGTGATATCACCGAGAGGCATAACTAGGAACTTTCCTTTTTGTTTATTAAACACACATGTATTAACGTTTCCAAATTAATATAATTATAGCATGCAAAATAAACATCTATCATATACTTGGAATATGTATAATAACAACTTTATTATTGCCTCTCGGGACATATTCCCTTCAATATTCGCATTGGTGGATTGGTAACCCACCTTGCCTATGCATTAAATGTTGTACTACCTGTTATGGAACCCGTTGACAACTCCAAACTGATGGACGTCAAGTATTTGACTGCTTGTGGCTTCCTTGGTGTTTACCATGCTAACCAGAGGCTCCGAGCATATCAATTCAGTTATCTTGATGACACACAGGTTGAGAAGGTTCAATTGCCATGTCCCCAAGCCTTCTCGATTATGGAGAAGGACACTTGGATCCTCACCAAGGACCAAGTGATAGAGATCTTGGCCGAGCTCCGGCCCGAGGAAGAGGAAGATGAAGGGCAGCAGGATGAGCAGGAGCAGGAGCAGGAGCAAGAGGGAGAGCAGGGATACAACCCTGCTTGGGAAGGACAGCAGCAACAACAACCAAGAGGAGCCTGGGAACCGTGGCCCAACCAACCATGGCAGGGGTACGACTACATCCCCTATCAGGAGTTCCAGCAGCTCAACCAGCACGTTGGGGAGATCGACCACACTCTTCGGGATGTGGATGAAGATGTGAACACTTTGACTCATAGCTTCAGTCACTTAATGACCTGCTTCCCTGACTTCTACTAGCAGTATCCGTGCCAGCCGCCACATGATGGCAACAACTGAGCCGGCAATAGCCTAAGCTTGGGGGAGGTTTGAAAACCTCCAAACTTTGCATTCATGTTTTTATTTCTTCTTTTGATTTATTTCCTTCAAAAATTGCATGTTTATTTTCAGTTTTGCATTCCTCAACAAAAAAAATACAAAAAAATAGTTGTAATTTCATTTGCAAGTTTGTTCTTTTGTTTCTCTTGGAGATTGCCTAATTTCAGGTAACTTGGCAATATGGAAATATAGGAGAGGTTCGACTCAAATACAAGAACAAAGCAAGCAAGAGAAGGTATCACATTCCTTTTGTCACACTCTTTGCAACCTTAATTTGAACCTACAATTATTTACTCGCTTGCACTGGAGTCACTCCCCACTTAGCTTGTTATCCTACAAATTCTATTCGTTTGCTAGTGTCTCCTTTTTAGCTTTGAAACAATGAGCAATGAACTTGGTTAAAAATACTTTCTATATTTTTACAACAAGAAAAAGCATCTAAAAGATGACTTGATTCCATGTTTAGCTCAAAGAATTTGATTTTAGAACTACTCCATCCCATTCGAGCATAATATAAATAGACTCGATAGTACCCTTGATTGAAATTGTTTGATTAAATGGATGCTTCGAAGTAGTAGAAATTATGCCACTACTTTTTCTAATAATTATCGCAAGATATTGCTTTATGCGTGTTATTACAACTCTGTCGTGCTCCATGGGGAACTATTAACTCTGTTGGTCATCGAACGATCTAAATGTGGGAAACCACTTGATTTCGGCTATTGAGTTATGTAAACGTTCGTAGCAGCAATGCTATGACGTGTAATTTTTTTAGTCTCCTCATGGTTTCATATTCCAAGTGAAGTTGTAGTACTCCTATGGCCCATTATTTCTCAACATCATTTATTGGCATGGTCACAAGTGCACAACACATCCCCAATTAACATGTTAAAAATAGTGGCATGATTTCTCTATGAAAGAGCTGAAGTTTTTCAAAAGACAAAAGAAAGAGAAAGGTTCTTTGAGAGCCTTGAAAATTTGACATGGGAGTAGATGAGTTGTTCTTAAATTAAATATTTTTATGCCAACTTGAGTACTCTTAATTGGTTAAATGAACAAGAACAAAAAGTTTTCATCTCTCAATACAGAGAGGCACCAAAAGAATTTGTCTCACCTTCCTAGCTAAACTTTCGACACACTTAGGCATATGATTTATTTGCTAACAAGATATACATGGTTAGGAAGTGGACTCAGTGCAATCTTGTGAATACTTGTATGATCAGATTTAAGATTGAAGGGACTGTGAAGAAAAGAATTTGACACCAATTCAAACTTGTGAGTTCCTTTACTTTTAGTCTCGAATCTCCACTATTCTTCCTTATTTCCTTGTCACTTGAGGGCGAGCAACATCTAAGCTTGGGGGAGTTGATAGCTATGAGATTTGACACATTTTTGATGGATTTTATTGATGGTTTTCTCCTGGATTTGATCGTTTTCTGGTTTTACCTAACGCTTATACTTCGGTAGCAAAGTAAACTTGGTTTTTAATGTGTGTTTCAGGTTCTGAACGTCAACAAAAGGATTTAACTAGAGAAATACAATATTCTGGAGAAAACAAGCAAGTCCCACTTTGGAAGCTCGGGAGGGGAGCTCACAGAAGCTTTAACGAGCAACTATACAGCAGGAATATTTTTCCGGCCGTATAGTGCCCACCGTATAGTTTCTGCCGCCTCTATCTTGTCAAAAGGGACAACTTCCATGAAGGGACCGAGGATGAAACCACAACGCAGCAGCCGCCACACCATTCAGAAGGGATAAATAAGAGATTCAGAGAAGAAGAAGAAGACGTTCTTCATCTCGCTCCATGATCTTGGACCTCCTAGCCAATACACCCCCAAATCCACTACTTGTACTTGAGAGAGAGAGGTATCTCCACCTTGCAAGACTAGGGTTTGAGATTGTTTCTTCCCATCTTGAATTGTGTTGGATATTTTATATTCTTATTATGGATCTCCACGGTAATACCAAGACGAATTCCCTTTATTCAGTTATATTGATGATCCATTCTTTTCTCATGTGTGAGTAATTCCCTTGGGCGCAGGAGATCTAGGGGATTGGTGAGATGTGATGTGCCTTCATATATTTTTTGTTAGTTTGTGATTAATTCTAAATACTATAATATGTGTGCTTGACTATCTGTGGGATGCCTAATGCTTGTTGTCCAATTAAGGCCCCAGACAACATGATACCTTGTTGTACATAGATAAGATCTTGTATGCTAGTGGACCGGCGACCCTCGGGTGACACGGGGATATCAATGGAAAGCTAGTTGACTCGAGGATGACGAGTAACCATTGTGCTTATTGCATTAGTCCAATCCAAGGAGCTTAATCACTAAGCAACCTGAAGGGTCTTAATCGTCTAGTGTCTGACCATGGTTTTGGTAGCAGGCTAATAGGATTATTGAAGTTGGGATGAAATCTACCAAGAGGAGTTCCAGCTAATTATGGGTTGCTCGCTTACACATATATCTATAAGATTATAATTGTTACATTTACCACTCGTCCACCTGGCATAGTCACTATCACCATAAACTGAATCTCCCCGCACCTTCTTTCGTCATCTGCAGGAAACAACAAACAAGCAAAGCCGTTCTTTACTTTTATGCTTTATATTTCTGAAGTTTACATTTTAGTTCTATTTAAATCTATCGCATTTAATCAAAATCCCATTCTTATTTCAACACTTGCAGTCAATTCACTCGAAGACCTGTGACAACTTCGGGTGTGACAGAGACTTCACCAATAAACACTTACCTTTGGGCTCCCTGTGGGATCAATACTTGAACTTCGAAACTAGCTACAAACGATCTATGCACTTGCAGTCATCACGACACCACCACCGCCACCACTCTCTTGGGCCAAGATCTTCTTACGGGCGATCTCCCAATATGCCCTCGCCTTTTCATCCAAGGTGGTTGGATTCATGAACATGATGGTGCGGTCGGCATCCTCCCTCTCCTTGGCTAATTTCTCCGCCTCAAGTGCAAGCCTTTGCTCTTCTATCTTCTTCTACTTCGACATTCTTTCTTCTTCAAGTGCAATCCTTCTTTCCTCCACCTCTAACTTGGACCGCCACTTCTCTTCCTCTAGAACTTTGAGCTCCTTTCACCTAGCTTCTTTGTCCTCTTTGCGTTCGGCCGCTAATGCCTTCTTGATCTCGACAAGGGCATTGAAATCTTCTTTGTAGGCGCTGACACCTCCCCTCTTCTTCCTCTCCTTTGCAATATTCACACCGTCTGGCCTTTTGTTAAGATCATCTTTGTCCTCATCATCGTTGACATCAATGGCCAAATGTATCCTTGCCCTCTTCGGTGTGGTCCCATAGTTTCTTCGGACCCACTTCTCATTGCCCTCTAGCTCCTTGTAGCAATTAAACAAATTAAAGTCTTTGTGGCCACCTCTCTTGTTGCGGAGCTTGTACATGTCTTAGTGATACTTGCCATGTTGGGTGACCGACACTCCACTCGGTGGTGCATTGGCCACCGACTCTAGGGTGCCGGCCCATCGGTTGCATTGCTCAAGAATGGTTTCCCAACGATGACTAAGAGAGCCTTGGGTGCGATATGATGGAGTCTTCACCGACTTGTGGTAGTGATATTCGATTATTTCCCAAAACCTCTCTTTGCATTGATCGGTGCCGACCGTTGCATCAAGCGACACATTCAACCAAGCATGGCACAATGCAATGTCTTCGTCTTCGCTATAGTTGGAGGACCTCTTGCCTCTAGGCTTTACTTTGACATTGCCTCTTCCTCTTGGCGGCTCCACCTCGGTCACCACTTCCTCTTCATCTTCCATCCTCTCTTCTTCTTCGACGTCTTTATCTTGGGTCTCATCATAATCAACATCAACTTGGGTCTCCTCCATTCCTTCGTACGAATCTCCATCACCGAAGTGGAGGTCATCAATCCCAACATGGTGAGAACTATCCAAGTGCGACAAGAAATTGGCCACCCCAATCTCGGTAGGATTCGGCTGAGGCACGGTCATTTCGTCGATCACCTCGCGAGCGGCCCTTTGGGGGCAAGTTGCGACAGCCACCCTCGTAGAGGAAGAAGACGTGGGCGATGAGGATGCCGGTGATGGCTTTGCCTTGCGTGTAGAAGTCAACCCCATCGCCACCGTGGCCTTCCTCTTCTTCTTCTCCCCCGCCGCTTGTGACATCGCTTGCATCGCCGCCATCGGCTTCCGGGAACGCGGGCCACTCACCACCGACGCAATGGGTGGCTTGCCCGCCGTTGACGCCTTTTCAGTGGCCATGGTAGCCCTTCCCGCCGGCCGCACCACGATGGTGTTTCCCTAACGCTTCATCGGCATCGGATGCGTCACCGGGGTCGAATCTAGCGCGGTTTCGCCGACGAAAAGCCCTGGCGGGCATGCGGGATGGAACTCCGGTGCCATTTCGGCCTGGGGAAGGGAGAACTGTGGCACCGGCGATGACTGGCGACGGAATTGGGCGGGAGGGTCGGGTTTTCAGCGGGAGAGAGACTTTTAGTCACCGAGGTTGGCGTCGAGAAAATACGAGAGCCACGGGGTGGGACTAAAAATATTCTCCGGTAATGGCCGAAAGGGGATCGGTTCGGTGCATCCCCGGCCGTTAGCGGCCAAAAAAAAGTTCTCTAACGAATTAAAGGGGATCAGTTAGAGATGCTCTTATCTTTTGCTCCTCTAACCGATTTTTTACATCGATTAGACATGCCCTAAGCGACCGAGTTTGTCTCCCTCTATGCGGGGCCAAGTACATCTTCCCACAAGCATGATCGTCTCTCCTTGCACACGAAAGCTGGGACATAGGTGGCGCGGCACACCCCTCTAGGCGTGGTGTCGGTTCGATCTGTCGAATTGGAATTCCGACCGAGGGGGCGGTTTTTATTTTCTGGGGGTAAGAGCATGTATGCTCGAGTGGAGGTGCTCAAATACGGGATCCGACTGTTTTGAACGGGCCTAAAACCAGGCGTGTAATGGACGTTGGTTTCAGCCTGGAAGCTGGTCATCCAAACGGGCCCTAGTCTATAGTTAAGCTCCGTATCTCGTGCACAGAATGAGGGCAAAGTTTCTTTGCCATCCATAGAATTTCAGTGGAGCGACAGTAACGCTCTTTCGGTCTCTTCTTCCCGTCGTCACCAGGCACCTGCGTGATCGGTACATCTTAACTACACTTTGAAAAAGGGTATCTATAATGTATAGCACCTGGCAATCAGGGGTGAACAGGCTCCTCTGCCTCCTACTGACCAACACCACTTCCCACAGGGTTTGGCACCGTGCCGCACCGTCGTCTTCATCATCACCGGTACCTTCACCACTGAGACCGGGCCGCGTGACCTACACAGGATAAACCGCGTGCATGCACTCGAGTGCTTGTACCTTTGTTGGATCGTACGTCGCGCCGACCTTTCAGGCGTCCTGACCTTTCTCCAGGACCCAACGCCGTCTTGGTGGACTGGTGGAGGAGTGTTATTCAGAGTTGGTCGTCCAAGCTGAGGGCCAAGATAAGGTCGATTGTTATCCTCGTCCTCCGTTCGATTTGGCTGGAAAGGAACGCTAGGGTCTTCAAGGATAAAGCTTTGCCACTCGCCAAGCTCCTCGATGCCATTGTCGCTCAGGCTGAGAGGTGGAAGTTAGTGGATTTTTTGTGAGTTGTTGTTTATTTTGTTTCTTTTTTCCTTTGGACACTCTTGTTGTGGACTATGTTTGTGTTTGCCCCTTCTATCTATAAAAAAAGGCGTGCACTCTCACGTGAGTTCATGAAAAAAATTACAGTTCGACTTCCAACCATTACCGATTTACAAGGTCCTAACATTTTTTTTTCTTGAATCATCCAGCATCCGGGCATAGAGAAGGGTCCTTGTTGAGGAATGGGCTGCTAGCCCATGTCGAGAAACATTCTCTACTTATTCAGAGCATTCTATACTTCTTTGTACTCTAGCTAGCCCATGAGAGGAGATATGTGTTAAAACTGACAAAGTCTTGGAAGATCTGCTGAAAGACCATGAGTAGAGAGAACACCCCCATCCCCACTAGCACAGGCTTTGCACTAGTGAAGCTCACTTTCTCCTTGACGTCCATAGATGTTTCTACTGCTTCTACAAACCCAGCTTTTGGATCCGATAACTTGGAGCCAATAGACCATGCCATCAGTGGAGGGAGAACACCGTACAAGATGGTCATGCAGTATCCACCCTGAACATGCATGTGGAAATCCGACAAACAAGTTATTATATTACTAATAATTCATAACAATGAACTTTGCTTATGTGTTACTTCTCCCAAAATGGAGCCCAAAGAATTGAAGGGTAGGCACATGATTCGGTGCACACTTACTGCAATGTCAGTTGCTATGGAGAACGAGTCCGGGACAGCAGCTGCTATCAGCATGGTTGGGACAATCACGACCCCAGTGGCGACGTAGCCGAGCCTGTTGCTGTCCAGCAAGGTTTCCCAGCCAAGACGACTCGATCCATCTTCCTCGGAAACGTCTCCGGTGACCTTTTCCTCGGCTGGAGAGGCCGCTAGATTGGTCATCTGCTCGACGAAGAACTGCGAGGCTCCGAGCAGAGTCCCGATGAGCGATGTCCCGACAGCGAGCAGCGAGAACGTCTCCACCACCGTGTATCCCCATCTGCAAAAGAACTAGTAGCACATGATTCGCCGGTGGGATTCAAATTCCATTCTATGCCTCCAGCTTTGTCCAGCTGAGAGATCGACCGAAGTACACCCTGGTACGGCGCGGCGCGGCGCGGTTGCTTACTCTGTCTTGAGCATGTCCAGAATGTTAAACCCGTTGAGGTCCGTGGAGAGGCCGAGCGCGATGTCGTCCCAGACGAGCAGTGACAGCAGCGGCACGAGGCTGCCGACCAGTATGGAGAGCCGGATCCTGGCGAGGTCCCCTTCCAGGTACGCGCATATTACTGCCACATCATAGCAGCAATGTTAAGTACAGGGTACGGTCGGTGGTGGTACCTTGAACGCTTTATCTCAGCATCTGCTGGCTGGAGCTGGATGGTTGGAAGCTGGAACCTCGTGTGTGGATCCGTATTCTGTTTACCTGGCGCGATGTCGTGGTAGACCAGCGTGAAGATGATCACCGGCAGCGTGGATGGAACCTGCTCCCAGTGCGTGTTCGCTGGCAGGCCGAGGCCACCGCCCAACGCTACTGCCGAGACTTCAATCGTTAGCAGTAACCCTGCATTATTACATCAGATCAGTTGACAGATCACCATGATACATATCAGTACTACTCTGTACTCTGTACTTGCGGCTGGGAGCAACGCTGCTCTGCTTTCCGATCGATATGAATTCCTAGTGATGTGCCATACTGGTGAAAATGTTCAGACTGCACACTGCAGTGCAGGGTAAGCAAAACAACGGCTTACAAGCAGGATTCGTCCTTCGTGCCGTGCGTGTGTTAATGCAGATCTAAATAACGTTGTCCGATCTTAGTAAGGTACTGGATGTTCATCGAAATGACAACTCACATGCGGAGTACTACACTGGTAGGCGGTAGCCGTTGCCAGTTTACGTGCTCTGGGCAGGCAAACAGTACTGGTACACTCATGCTCTGGTACAGTACCTATCATGAAGAAGGTGAGCAGCTGGTTCACTTGGGCGGTGACGCTCGTGCCGCCGCCAGCGATGAGGAGCGCGATGGCCGCGGTGAAGGCGCCGCCAGAGACGGGCTCGGGCACGCCGATCACGTGGGAGAGCACCTCGCCGGATTTCGACGTGTAGGCGACCATGGACGTGTAGGACAGGAACAGGTAGGCGGTGGCGGCCAGGTTCCCTCCCCACTCGCCCAGCGTATCCTGCGCCATGCTCTTGAGAGATATCACCTCCAGCCCTCCGCCGCCGCCGTCCTCGCCGTCTTTCTTCTGCTTCCGCCGCAGGTGGACGTTGATCTCGGCCAGGAGGAGCGCTTCCGTCACCAGGAACGCCCAGCAGGTCACCATGCACACGGCGCTTGGAACAAAACCCTGTCAATTGTATTGCCGTGGTAGACTTGAGGGAAACTTTGCTTCCGTTCAGAAACTAATTGTTAAACTTAAATCTAAGCGAGTGAAATTATAAGTCGTACTACTTGGTGAATGCAGTTATCAGTTCCATTTCTGGGCACTGCGTTTCCAGATCATGAAGGCTCAAGTTGGGACAAATTAAGCAGACAGAGATTGATCCCGCCAGCCAGAAATGACTAACCAGATTGAATGCACGCAGCGACCGGTGCACAGTGACACCAGTTGGTTTTGTTGGGCGGGTACATGTGGCTGTTTTCAGATGTGTTTCAATGCAACTTTCGTAACTGTCCTGATAGACGGTGCTGCCATTACTCCATAACATCCTGACCTTCTAGACATTGTTGTAGGTGGAGTACTGTGGGGGTGGGGGTGGACGAGCCCAAATAGGACAATTTACTACTACTATCAGCGGTTTCCACAATTCATTTTACTGGAGCAATTTACTAGCATCCATCTTTTGGCTGCACTATCAGCGGTAAAATTCTCTCCGCGGCAGAACAAAAGGGAAGAAAAACTGACCGCGGGCGCGGTGCTCTGCGGCACGGCAAGGATGCCTGACCCGATGCTTGTCCCGACTATGAGGGCGACGGCGCCGGCCACGCTCCCTCTCTTCGCACCACCAGACGACGCTCCACCTCCCGCGTCAACAACGTCCTGCCGCGGCGGCGCTGCTTGCTCATCATCTCCTATCCCCGGGCCGCCAGTCGCTCTGACCGCGACGGACCGCGCCCTCTCTCCCGCCGGGGCGCCGCACCGTTCGACGCCGCCGACGCGGTAGCAAAGGCTTCTAGATACGCGCGCTGCTGGGCAGCTGGACGGCACGTGGTGGTAGAGCTTGGCCGGGCAGTGCGCGCACCTGATGACGACGCCCTGCATCCGGGAATCGGGATGGGTCGATGGCAGATTGAGAAGGGGATTCTGGATTCAATCTGGTGCTGGTATATTGATCTTATTGCTGGAGTGGGGAGTGTCCGTGACTGAATATACCGCGCGTCCAAGGAATCTGGAACTCGATCGTTGGCTGCGGTCGTCGTCTGCGGAAAAGCAGGAATCTTCCAAGCTGTGGTGCACAGCGCGCGAGAGAGCTGAGCGCACGGCTGCTCGGAGATTCTGGACCGTGCATGTCGACCTTGGTAGCGTACGGAAAAAGATGGGGAACAGATTTTTTATCACACTGACGACCCTCTCTCGCGCGATCAGCCGTGCCAGCAAGTTTATTTTTGGTTGTTTTCCATGTTTACACGGCTAATCTGGTTGCTTGAGCTATTGCATAGGCGCATAGCTCGATTTCATTATCGTTCACTTTCTGTTGTCGGCCCAACATCAGCTCGTGAAGTCTAACACGTTTCAAACGTTGATCGAGGTTCGTATCTAACGGCTGAGATGCTCTTTAGGAAAGGAGTAGAAATAAAAACCCTAGCCATCCTTGGTGGCTGTGAGTCTCAATCAGAGAGTGAGCAAGTAAAGAAGCAAGCCAACGTGGCTACTGCTAAGAGAGTGTGAGAGAACACACAAGAACACCACAACCTAGTAAGAAGAGAGTAAGAAGAGAGGAAGAAGAAGAAGTGATTTCTATCCAGATTTCTGAGATCTGATCGGTCTGCCTTCAAGCTGGTGTTTGGAGGCTTAAAGGTGCTTGGATTGACTCCAAACTTGGTGAGCTCGTTCCTTGCTTTGAGTACTTCAATCTGGTTAGCTGGTTTGAGGTTTGGGTCAGTGTAGCTTCAGATTTGGAAGTGGTTTATTCAGTTCGGACTGCTGCAGTTTCAGCATAGAGCAGTTTTGGTAGACGAACAGTTTGGGCAGGCAAATGGTGTCCGATTGACCTGAAATTTGGTGTGTATGTTGGGTACTCGTATATCAGCTTGTCTACCAAGTTTGGTGCTGATTGGGTCTGCGGTTTAAGAGCAGTTTGCTGATTGCCGAAGAGGACAATAATTGAGATAATCAACTTTGCTGTAATCTTTCTCTCAAGTGGTGGTTGTTGTTATTGTTGCTGGTTGATAATGTGTTGAGTGTGTTGTATATCTTTAGATGTTCTAGAGAAGACTCTATACCCAGGTTGCTCATATTGAAGCTCGCGTGGACCGATTGGTCCACACATGTGGTTTTTTTCCTTCTCACCTTGAGGAGGTTTTTCCACGTAAATCCTTGTGTCACCTGTGCATATGCTTATTGTTTTATTTCCGCTGCATATCTGTTGATTGAAACTATCCTCGATGGTTCATCGTAGGCAGGTGGGGGTGGTTCGTGCATCCTATCCCCTCCACCCAACAAAGTGGTATCAGAGCTGAGGTTCAGTTTGTATTCAATTTCAGAGCAACTTTTGTTTTGGGATGATTGCATTTGCTTGTGCTAAAAGATGGAAGTGAATACCAACAGAATGATTTCTTTGAATGGTACAAATTATCAATCTTGGAAGTGCAAGATGAAGGACTTGTTATATGTGAAGGATTACTGGATGCCGGTATTCTCCACTAAGATGCCCGGTGATATGAAAGAAGATCAGTGGGAGGTATTTCATCTCCAAGCTCGTGGATTCATTCGGCAATGGGTGGATGATAATGTTTTGAACCATATCATTGAGGAGACACATGCACGTACCTTATGGCAGAAATTGGAGGAGCTATATGCCCACAAAGAAGGTACCAACAAGATGTTCTTGATCAAGAAATTGATGCGTTTGAGGTACAAGGAGGGCACTCCAATTGCAGATCATGTAAATGAGTTTCAGGGTATTATAAATCAGCTATCTTCAATGGGAATTACATTTGAAGATGAAGTGAGAGCCTTGCTGCTACTTGGCTCATTACTGGACACTTGGGAGACCTTTAAGGTCACTGTGTGCAATTCAGCACCTAATGGAGTTGTCACTTGGAACCTTGTGAAGACCAAGGTACTAAATGAAGAGTCCAGAAAAGTTGCTAATAAGGACGGTTCTTCCTCACATTCTGAAATGTTAGTGACAGAGTCACGAGGGAGAAGTAAGAGTAAAGGTCTGAGTAAGGAAGGATAAAGAAGTAGAAGCAAATCAAGAGGCAAAGACAAGTATGCTAGTGTTATATGCCATCACTTCCGTGAGAAGGGCCACATAAAGTGGCATTGTGAATAATGGAAGAAAGACAAAAAGAAAAAGAAGAAAGTTCAGAAACAGACTGATAGTGACAGTGACAGTGAGGGAGGCCGGATTTCTGCGGTAGAGAAGATCATGTTTCTCATGCATAAAGAACATGATGGCAGTAGTGTTTCCACCATTGAGGAGAGGATCACTGTAGTTTCTGATGATACCATCAAGCTTGCAGATGGTGATGAGATGACTTGGATTCTAGATAGTGGTGCTACCATACATGCTACATCTCGTAGAGAGCTCTTCACCAACTACACAGCAGGTGATTTTGGTGTTGTGAAGATGGGAAATAATGATAGAGCAAAAATCATTGGAAGAGGAGATGTGCACTTGGAGACTAAAAATGGTACAACACTAGTCCTCAAGTCGGTGAGGCATGTTGAGGCCCTTCGGCTCAACATTATCTCGGTTGGATTGCTTGATAGTGATGGGTACTTGAGAAGACTTGGAAATGAACAGTACAAGCTCACCAAAGGAAATCTGATTGTTGCAAAAGGTAACATGGTTTTAGTTTTGTATCATGTTCATGCTAAGATTTCTGCTGCTTGTGTAAATGCATTGCAGAAAGAGGATGCATGTGCTTATGGCACAAGATACTTGGGCACATGAGTGAGAAGGGGATGACAGTGCTAGTAAATAAAAATTTGTTGAAAGGTGTGAAGGGTGTTCACATCAAGAAATGTTCAGATTGTCTAGCGGGGAAGCAACACAGAGTTGCATTCAAGAGTCAACCTCCTCACAAGAAGCCCGAGGTGCTAGACTTGATACATTCTGATGTTTGCAAAATGTCGGTGAGGTCAATGGGTGGAGGAAAGTATTTTGTCACATTTATTGATGATTTTTCCAAGAAGGTTTGGGTCTATGTTTTCAAGAACAAACATCAAGTACTAAGTATGTTCAAGAAATTCCAAGTCTCAGTTGAGAGAGAAATTGAGAAGAAGATCAAGTGCATTCACACTGATAATGGGGGTAAGTATATTGAACCATTTGATGCCTATTGCAAGGAGCAGGGAATTAGGCACCAATTTACTCCTCTGAAGACACCACAGCTGAATGGTCTTGCTGAGAGGATGAATAGGATAATTGTTGAGAGAGTTAGATGCTTGTTATCGAGTGCAAAGCTGCCTAAACATTATTGGGGTGAGGCTTTGTCGACTGCAGTTTATCTTATTAACCTCTCACCAAGTTATCCATTGCAGGGAGATGTTCCAAACGTGGTCTTTTATGACAAGGACGTCTCATATGAGCACCTAAAGGTTTTTGGGTGCAAGGCCTTTGTTCATATCCCTCAAGATGAAAGGTCAAAGCTTGATTTAAAGACACAACAATGTATATTTCTTGGCTATGGAGGTGATCAGTTCGGCTATAAGTTGTATGATCCAATAGCAAGAAAGGTTGTGAGAAGTCGTGATGTTGTGTTTGTTGAAGAACAAACAATTGAGGATATTGTGAAGACAAAGGTGCAGGCTCCGGTTCAAGTTCTGGTGCATGTTCCTCCTCGAAATTAGCAGCAAGACAGATCTGATTCTGACCCAGTTCCTGCAGATTCAGCTGAAGAAGAAGTTGAAGATGGTGATGCGAAAGATGTGCAAGATGATGCACATGGTGGTACATGTGAGGAAGCTCCCTAGCAGCAAGAGTATGATGCTAAAGAAGATGATCATGATCAGCAAGCACCTGAACCAGATAGTCCACCAGCTGCTCCACTCAGACAGTCCAGTTGAGGCTGTGTTCCTTCCACCAGGTACGATTCAGACTAATATGTGGTGTTATTATCTGATGGTTCAGAACCTGAGTGCTTTCAAGATGCAATGAAAAATGAGAACAAGAAGGAGTGGCATAAGGCTATGCAAGAAGAGATGGATTCCTTGCATAAGAATCATACTTATGAGCTGCTGAAGTTTCCCAAGGGCAAGAATGTTCTAAAGAACAAGTGGGTCTATAGAATCAAGGAAGAAGTGCACACGTCACATCCAAGGTACAAGGCCAGGCTAGTTGTAAAAGGATTCAGCCAGAGAAAAGGAATTGACTTTGATGAAATATTTTCTCTGGTGGTGAAGATGACATCAATCCGAATGATCCTTGGCATGGCAGCAAGTCTCAACTTGGAAGTTGAGCAAATGGATGTGAAGACAGCTTTCCTACATGGAGAGTTGGTGGAAGAAATCTACATGGAGCAGCCTGAGGGGTTTCTTGTTAAAGGAAAAGAAGACTATGTGTGCAAATTGAAGAAAAGTCTCTATGGCCTGAAACAAGCACCAAGACAATGGTACATGAAGTTTGAATCTATCATGGGGGAGCAAGGCTACAAGAGGTGTAGCTCAAACCATTGTGTGTTTATTCAAAGGTTCTCAAGTGATGATTTTATCATGTTATTGCTCTATGTGGATGATATCTTGATTGTTGGCAAGAATGTCTCAAGAATTTCTAGGCTAAAGAAAGAGTTGAGCAAAAGTTTTGCCATAAAAGACTTGGGTCCAACAAAGTGTATTCTCGGCATGATAATTGAGAGAGACAGAAAATCTAACAAGTTGTACTTGTCTCAAGAGAAATATATTGAGAAGGTACTTCGCAAGTTCAAGATGGACAAGGCAAAGGAAGTGAGTTGTCCACTCGCAGCTCATTTCAAGTTGAGTAAAAAGCAATGTCCCTCTATTGAAGAGATGGAAAAGGAAATGCAAAAGGTTTCTTATGCTTCAACTGTTGGGAGTTTGATGTATGCTATGGTGTGCACACGGCCTGACATTGCTCAAGCGGTTAGTACTGTGAGCAGATTTATGCCCAATCCAGGAAAACCACATTGGGAAGCCGTGAAGTGGATTTTGAGGTATCTCTGGGCAGCACTAATATGAAGCTTTGCTTTGGTGGTAGTGAGCCTAAGCTGATTGCATATTCAGATTTAGACTTGGCTGGAGATGTTAATGGAAGGAAGTCTACTTCAGGTTATTTGATTACCCATTCAGGGGGAGCAGTGGCATGGCAAAGCAGGTTGCAAAAGTGTGTGGCGCTGAACACAACTGAGGCCGAGTTCATCGCAGTAACTGAGGCGATCAAGGAGCTATTGTGGCTGAAATGATTGGCTTGTGAGCTTGGTTTTGAGCAAGACAAGTATGTGTTGTTTTGTGAAAACCAAAGTGCCATTCACCTGAGTAAGAATGCAAGTTTTCATTCGAGGTCGAAGCATATTGATGTTTGCTATCATTGGATTCGAGATGTGTTGAATTCCAAGCAAATGCAAATTGAGAAGGTACACACAGATGACAATGGGGCTGATATATTGACCAAGGTGGTGACAAGAGGAA
Source organism: Avena insularis (assembly GCA_023614405.1). Lineage (NCBI taxonomy): Eukaryota > Viridiplantae > Streptophyta > Magnoliopsida > Poales > Poaceae > Avena > Avena insularis. Next base: position 643,615,011 of record CM042690.1, read on the forward strand.
AGCTCGAGGTATGTCATCGTCTCGCTGGCATGACTACCGGTTGGCAGTGAGACCCTCCATGATGTCGGGAGGGGGAGTTTGTTGGGCCATGTCCCTCCACATGGAGGTATGTTGGCAGCCCAACATCAGCCCGTGAAGTCCAACACGTTTCAACCATTGATCGATGTTCGTATCCAACGACTGAGGTGCTCCTTGGGAGAGGAGTAGAAAAGAAAACCCTAGCCACCCTTGGTGGCTGTGAGTCTCAATTAGAGAGTGAGCAAGTAAGAGAAGCAAGCAAACGTGGCTGCTGCTGAGAGAGGGTGAGAGAACACACAAGAACACCACAACCTAGTGAGAAGAGAGGAAGAAGGAGAGGTGATTTCTGTCCAGAGTTTTGAGATCTGACCGGTCTGCCTTCAAGCTGGTGTTTGGAGGCTCAAAGATGCTTGGATTGACTCCAAACTTGGTGAGCTCATTCCTTAATTTGAGTACTTCGATCTAGTTAGCTGGTTTGAGGTTTGGGTCAGTGTAGCTTCAGATTTGGAAGCAGTTTATTCAGTTCGGACTGCTGCAGTTTTAGCACAGAGCAGTTTTGGTAGACGAATAGTTTGGGCAGGCAAAAAGTGTCCGATTAACCTGAAATTTGGTGTGTATGTTGGTTACTTGTATGTACGCTTGTTTACCAAGTTTGGTGCTGATTGGATCTGCGGTTTAAGAGCAGTTTGCTGATTACCGAAGAGGACAGAAACTGACATACTCTGCTTTGCTGTAATCTTTTTCTCAAGTGGTTATTGTTGTTGTTGTTGCCGGTTGGCAACGTGCTGAGTGTGTTGTATATCTCTAGCTGTTCTAGAGAAGACTCTGTACCCAGTTTTCTCATAGTGAAGCTCGCGTAGACCGGTTGGTCCACACCCGTGGTTTTTTCCCTCCTCACCTTGAGGAGGTTTTTTCACGTAAATCCTTGTGTCACATGTGCATGTGCTTATTGTTTTATTTCCGCTGCATACCTTTTGATTGAAACTATTCTTGAAGGTTCACCATAGGAAGGTGGGGGTGGTTCGTGCATCCTATCGCCTCCACCGAACATCAGTATCTGTCACTACATGAAACAGGGGCATTGCCGAGCGACAGGAATGCTCGACAAATACGAGCAAAACGCTCGACAAATATGTTCGCCTTGCTATACGTTCGACCATGTTGTTAGCCTGCATCAGTTTCACGGCCCATTCTGACAGGAGTTAGTGAGCAAGGTTAGACTTTTTTCATCGAGCAAAGATAGAAATTCTGTTGTTTGGTTGTCCCGAAGGATGTCTCAAGACTATTGCAGTTTGCAGTGTGCTTGGTTGCCTGCACCATTAGTGGTATGGTAACCTCTTTTACCAACTATGAAACAAGATAATATAGATCATATTACTAGTTCACGACATTGAAGCCACAAGTTCACGACAGGGCTTGAAAGTAATGGAGTTCACCACAACACGCACTACTTACTAAAAATCACATGCACTAACATCAACATGCCAGTAGACAGAACTCACAGCTAATCGACGATCCTCCAGAATGCTTCTGGGTGCTCAGGGCACCTCTTGATAGTCTGACTTTGACTATAGTTGTGGATGACCACCATGTACACCTTTGGTAAGATCTTGAAGGTCAGCGAGTAATCGATCTTCAGGTCATGAGCTATAGGAAAAGTTGGCCAGCCTTCACCGAAGCAATCTTTCCCATTGACATATTTGATTGTGATGTCCCATTGGTAGTCAATCGTCATCTTCGGGGTGACCTTGTCCAGGACGCTGTCCAAATAAGGCCTGAATGTATCTAGGATATGAAGCAATCCTAGAGCAGGTGCTATTGGCACCTTGCAGAACTGGATTGGGGTTACTCCCTCATCCTAGTGTCCAACATTGGTCGGCATTCCTGTTTTCTTCAACCTGCAGTTGGAACCGTTGTCAGCATCCCCCCTAGGACATCAATCTTTAAAGCCTGTAAGTAGGAAAAAACATGCTTAGCAAGGTAAATAAAGAACATGATCACCCAACCATAACTAGGCCCTTATTGGAAGAACACAAAATAGTTAGAAAGGGTAAGGTACGTTGCCTCATATATGTATTAAGCATTTTCAGGGAGAGAGTGAGCAAACCAAATCACATGCAAGCAATATGACTTGTACATATAACTAGGTTCCATCACCCTTCCCTGAAATCACATTGTGTGACTTTCTAATCATTGGTATAGCAAATAGAAGAATGATAGAAACGCACAATTTTCCTCTTTTGGCAAAAATACTAGGTACAAATCATTGGCAGTTCAAAAAAGTGGAAATATTGCTTCATGTGGAACTATCCTAAACATTAGCAATTAAGAAAAGTGGAAACATTGCTTCATATAGGTCGTGTTTTGCATATTCAAATTCTTCTTGCATGTGACATTAGACAAACACCTTTTTCAAAGATGGAGTTAGTGAACCTAGTCGAATGCACAAGCATTGTACACACCACTTGGTTCAATAATCCCATCTCATGCATAACACGATAGTTTAATCATCGGATACTCTTTATGCAAGATCTACTATCAGTTAAATAGTAGGATGAGTATGAATCTAAAATCCTACTCCTAAAAACAGGGGGCCAAAAAAATCTGACCGATATTCCCAAGAACAAAGCAGAGAATCAATAGTAAACCCCTAATCAAAAATACCCTAAAAATGCAGATCTGCAATGCATGCCATAGACAACCCTACCCATAAACACATAGTTGTAGATCTACCTAAAAATGGCTCGGATAAGAAGGAGGAGAGCTTACCGCCATTTTCGACCCGATGAAGCAAGTTGATGCAATAGATTGTTCAACACGAAGCAACGCATATGATCAATGAAGACACGGACATTAAGGTCACCTAAATTACCTTACGCATGTGACCGCTAGCATCAATGGTGAGCGAGCGATTCGTCCCTGGCAGTGGAACTGTCGACAGGGGAGAGTGATAGAAGAGTGGAGAGGGAGAGGAGTGGGTGGTGAGGGGATTTATGGCGTCTGTTCTCGAAGGGACGTGATGAATCCCTCCAGCTCCCCTCGCATGAAGGGGGGACGGTTTTTTTGCTCGCCCAAGCTAGGCTCCAAAAGAACGACCGATTTGGGTGTTATCACTGGGCATACCTCTGGGTTCTTTAAGTATCGCGCCAGCCACAACCTGGGGGTCCTGCGGGCATCCATACGGGACAATTTCATGGCCCTCTGTCTTGCCCCGGGGGAATGCATCCTACCAAACACGTCATCGGAAAACGTTGCTCGGCACACACGGCTAAAACGCAAATATGTGTATGCCTAGCGGTACATGGTGGCTCGCGGCAAACGTGCGCTAGACAAAGAGCCTAATGTCGAGTGTATAAATTCTAGCTATATACAAGGCGACGCTCAAAAAATGATAAACCATGAAATGCAGTGGTGGCCTGTGTGATTGAGGGCAAGACTGCCGCCCCTTGCTTCCTCCACAACAACCAGGAGGTTGGATCTCTCACAGGAGAGAAATCTTGCACGAGGGGCATGTCGCAGCCATCGAACCTGAAGAAAGAAGGAAGGAAGAGCGAGTGTGTGGTGCTAGGGACCCCGAAAATAAAGCAATAAAAAAGAGGGGACGCGACACCAATGCCACATGTTCTCGGCGGTGAGTTTTCCATATTTTCACATGTCGCTCCCCTAGCAGCAGCGGAAGCCTCGTCGGTGTCCGCGCTTGCACTTCCCCGAACCACCGTGTTCATGGTGGACACTCGAGTAGAAGGATTACTATCCGCGCCACCCTTGGATAGTGCCACGAAGCCTGTTGAGGTCCTCACGAGGATTAGAGGAAGCTCCTCATCCTCCATGTCATCTTCGAGTGCACCCCTTCTCGGGAGGGCCTTCCCCTCTAGGGAGAGCCCCTTTGCCCGAGATGATGGAGGAGCTAGGGAAGCATCACTTCATACCTTGATCCCCTCCTTGCATGTGTTGTTTCCCGCCTCTTCTTGGTTGCGACCATGGACCATGGAGTGGGATGCTCCTCTAGAGTGGCTTCTTTGGTGAAGCCCTCAACCCCAAGAGAGTTACACTTTGGCATCAACGTGAGGATCACGTCGCGGCTAGTGTTGCTATACAGGGAGACCACCCCTTTGGAAGCACACTATCAGTATCAAGAATGAAGAGTTCCTACATCAACTTCGTGTCCTCCATTGGACTGAGGCCATGCTTCTTGTCGGGCCACATCTGCGTCATATCATCGCCCCCCCACGTATTCCCTCGCGAGGTGTGACCTCCTATGCAGCACATGGCACCACCATAAGAAATATCTGGCCCCCATGTGGCCCTTTAAGCACTTGTTTTGAAGGTAATTGATCTGCTTCATCGCTTCCTTTGGAGCCCCATCATAGGGTCTCAAGTTCCCCAGTGATTACCATGCTGTATGGCGGCCTCTACATCTTCAAGAAAGTCGTGGGAGGGGTCAGAGCGGACGTAGTAGCACCTGCCATGCCACTCCTCCCACTTGGATTTCAATTATACCTAGATGTACTCCCCGACGATCCTATCTCAAAGGTTAAATGCTACTCCCCTGGAGATATTATGCAAATCATTATTATGAGGATAGTAATAGTGGCATAAAAGATTCACCGATGGCTTGATTCTGATGAATAACTCACACATATGTGCAAATATGGCCAATTACAAGAGGGCACTAGTCTGCACCTGTGCGAGGAGGATCTCATTTGACTACATCACCATGATGAAGAACTCATATAGAGGGGGCACTAGCTGTTGGGTTCGCAGCATAGAAAACAAAAAATTCCTACGATGGGAACTACTAAGAACCAAGATCTATCTACCTAGATACAAGCAACGGGTGGATATACATGCATAGAGAATATACCCTTGAAGACCGACAAAGTGTTATGATATGTCCAAAACGTATCTAATTTCCCGAACACTTTTGCTATTGTTTCTCCTCTAAACTTGCGTGATTTGGTTGCAACTAACACGTATTGTTTTCAGCAAATTGCCACAGTGTCTACTTTTGTGCAAAAATCAACTATCGAAAAATCCGGAAAATATGCCAAAATCCTATTTCACGAAGACTCGGAGCGAATACGAGACAGAGGGGATGGGCCAGCCACACCACTGGCCTTGGCAGGCAAGCCTAGCGCCCGGTGGTGGCCCGCCCTAGACCCCTCGGTCTCCTCTTCGCCTATAAGTTGCCTTCGACCTAAAAACTCAGGGGGTTCGACGTTTTCCGAAGGAGTTCCGCTCGCCGCCACCATCGATTCCACGAAGCTTGATGCGAAACTCCATTCGCACCTGCGAGACAGGAATTGAGGAGATCATCGCCATCATCATCACCATCGCTTCTCCATCGACCATCCATGTTTCCCCCATCTATGAGTGAGTAATCGCCCGCTGTAGGCTATGGGGATGGTAGGGATTGGATGAGATTGTTCATGTAATGGCATCAGATTGTTAGGGCATGGTGCCTAGTATCTTCTATTAGTGCTTTATGACTTTGTTGCGACTTGTTGTGCTTAATGCTTGTCACTAGGGCCCGAGTGCCATGATTTCTGATCTGAACATGTTATTGATTCATTATGATAGTATTGTTTTTGGTCTTATCTGCAAGTTGTATACACACGTTGTTGTCTGGAACCAATGGCCCAGTGATGAAATCGGGATATAAGGAGGGAATGGCTTTGATGTGAGGATCACATGTGTTCATGGAGTGTTAATGCTTTGCTCTGGTGCTCTATTAAAAGGAGCACCTTAATTGCCAGTAGTTCCCTTGAGGCCTCGCTGCAAACGGGCTGGCAGGACAAAAGAAGTTGTGCAAGTTCTCATTGCGATCACGTATGACTATATATGGAACACATGCCTAGGATTATCTAGTACTTGGATGCTTTATCTTATTTATCTGCAATTGCCCTATGTTCTGATTGCTATATGAATTGTCTTGTCCATGCAACGCTCGTCCATCCATCCCTATGCCTACCGCACTCGAATCCTCATTATCGCTATTATCGCTGTCTTTACTTTACTACTGCTGCTACTTTACTATTCCTACTACAAAACTATTGCTACTGATAAACTGATGTGAGCAAGATTGTTTCCAGGTGCAGCTGAATTGACAACTCAGTTGTTAAGGCTTATAAATATTCTTTGGCTCCCCTTGTGTCGAATCAATAAATTGGGTTTCACTTCCTCGAAAATACTGCGATACACCCCTTATACTTGTGGGTCATCAAGAGTATTTTCTAGCGCCGTTGCCGGGGAACATAGCTTTATTTATTAAGTTCACTTGGATTCTCTATTGTTCGCTGCTATCCATCCATCATGGGTAAGTCTCGTGATGGCAAGGTTCCTATTTTACCATCCACTACAAGAAGAGGTATGGTTCTGAACACCTCGGTTGCTCTTGATTCACCGTCTGTTATGAGTAAGCTCGTTACACCACCACATACACATGTTACACACACTGCTACTACTGCTGAATCTGAAACTTCTGATGCTTATGATGCTGCTTCTACTGTGCTTGATAAGAGTGGTTCATTAGGTCCTTTCCTAGATGCTACGATTGCTAGAACTATAGCTGGAAATACTGAAATTCCTAATGAAGACACTACTACACCTGTTAGTTCACCTGAGTCTAGTGAAAGTTATGATATTGAAGATGGTTATGTTGAGATGACCGATGAATTTATTAAAGAATGTAAAAACACCCATGATAGGAGCACTGCTAAGAGTCTCCTTGAGAGGCGTACTATTAGACCCAAATTGTCTCCTATTGCTAAGTTTGCTGCTTCTCCCATAAACATTATAGATAAAGATTATGATTTCTCTCTCGATCTATCTTACATAGCTATTGTAGAGAAAGAACCTTTTTGTGGGACTAAGAATGAAAGTGCGGTAGCACATATGAATGAACTTTCTACCATGAGTGGCTTGTTTTCCGATGATATTAAGATGCGTACTTACTTTGTTGCTAAGATTTTCCCCTTTTTACTGAAAGGAGAAGCTAAAACTTGGTTTAGTAATTTACCTCCTGGATCTATTAATAACCCTGATTGCTTGATTAGTACTTTCCTGCAGAAATATTTTCCTCCAAGTGCTAAACATGCTATTTTGCAGGAACTTTTTGATTTTAAACAGGGAGAAAAATAGATATTGCCTGAATCATGGGCAAGGTTTTGTGCTTTGATTCATGCACAGGCTGGAAGTCCATTACCTAAGAATGAGCTTCTTGATATATTTTATAATGGACTAACCGAAGAATCTAGGACATACCTAGATAGTTGTGCTGATTGTGTTTTCAGGAAGAGGACTCCTAAGGAAGCTGAGGAATTAATGGCTAAAATAAGTAAGAACTATGAAGATTGGGCTCCTCCTAAACAAGCTATACCTGAAGTAATTGTACCTGAACCTACTATTCCGGTGCCTATTCCAACATCAAAGAAGAGGGGAGTTATTGAATTAAATGATGAAGTGATGAAGGAAGCTAAGAAATGTCTTAAGGAGAAGGGAATTAAAGTTGCAGATGTCAAGAATTTTCCTCCTATAGAAGAATTATGTAAGACTATTCCCTACTCATCCACTATCGAGGTACACTCTCTCCAACACTTTGATGAAGGTGATATCCCTTAGTCTAAACCTCTTGATCAATGCTTAGAAGAATTCATTATTTTTATTGTTAAGGAAGATAATTTTAATAAAAAGGTGCAAAATCATCTAATGGAAAACACTAGAGCTATTATTGAGTTGAAAGGTATTGTGGAAAGAACCTCTAATGATGTTAAAATGATTGTTAAACACTTTCAAATGATTCAAACTCAAATAGATCAACTCGTTAAAGTGCAACAAGACTTGCTAGTTAATGCTGCTAAAGAAAAACATGCTTATGAAATTAGAACTAGAAGTGGTGCTGCTACCCAGGATCCTCTATATCCTGAGGGGCATCCCAAAAGAATTGAGCAGGATTCTCAACAAGCTGAAAATAGTGGTTCTACTCGTAAAAAAAGGAAAAACAAACATAAAACTATTGTAGAACCCTCTGAACCTGCTATAGATCCTAATAGTATATCTATCTCTGATGCTGAAACTGAAAGTGGTAATGAAGAAAATGAAGTTCCTAATGAAGAAAAAGTTGAAGAAGAACCTGAAAACCACACTAAGAATACTAAATACACTAAAGAAGATTTTATTGCTAAGAAACATGGTAGTGAAAGAGAACCTTGGGTCCAAAAACCTATGCCATTCCCTGATAAGAAACACAAGTCAAAGGAAGATGAACACTATAATAAGTTTTGTGAGTGGATGAAACCTTTATTCCTGCAAATTCCTTTGACTGATGCTATTAAATTGCCTCCTTACTCAAAGTATATGAAGGATATTGTCTCGAATAAAAGGAAGATCCCTAATGAAGAAATTTCTACTTTGCTTGCTAATTATTCCTTTAATGGTAAGGTTCCTAAGAAACTTGGAGACCCAGGGATTCCAACTATCCCTTGCTCTATTAAGAATAGTTATGTTAGAACTGCTTTGTGTGATTTGGGAGCTGGAGTTAGTGTTATGCCTTTCTCTCTCTATAAGAGGCTTCAACTAGAAAAATTAATACCAACTAATATATCTTTGCAAATGGCTGATAAATCTACCACTATTCCTGTTGGTATATGTGAGGATGTACCTGTTCAAGTGGCTCATAATTGCTTGATATTAACTGATTTTGTTGTGCTTGAAATGCCTGAAGATGATAATATGTCCATTATTCTTGGGAGACCTTTTCTTAATACTGCAGAAGCTGTTATTAATTGTAATCAAGGAAAGGTGACTTTCAATGTTAATGACAAGGAACATACTATCTATTTCCCCAAGAAGATTGAAAGTACTTATGGTTTGAATTCAATTGAACATGTTGAGGGCATTCAAGTTGGAGAAATATATTGTCCCATACCAAGAGAAAAATTTGAAACTATTATGATTGGGACCATTGCTATCAAGGTTGAGGTAACATAATCATTAGTGGAATACAAAGTTTTGTTTCATATGAAATTGTTTTGGTAACAAGACCTGATCAACCTTGTTAAAAAAAGGATTTCGTTGAATAAAACAATGTTTTCACTATGATTATCTCTGTTTACTTCTATTGCTATCCATTTTAGTTTTAGTTTTCGTTTAGTTTTCTTTGTTATTAGTTGCTTGCATGTTAGAGTGTCTTAGAACTTCTGTAGTTCTAGCCTTGTTTTGTCATTGCATCATTCAAAAAAAATCTGTCCATCAGAAAATCATTCATCTATGCCTAAAAAATGCCCAAAAATAAAGTGTCTCGAAAAATTCCAGAAAATTCATATTAAATTTTTTCGTGAAAAAAGGGGCAGAGGAGTGCCTGGGAGGTGCCAGGGGGACCCACCAGGCAGGCTCACCACCTGGTGGTGCGGCCTGCCCTGGGTGGCGCCATGCCATGGCGTGGGCCACCCTTGGCCCTCCACTAACTCTCTCACCTTCCACTTTCTTCTCTCTCCCGAGTAAGCTCCAGTTCATTGCTCAAAATCGCGTTCTTGCTGTGCTTGCTCTCGATTTTTTCGATCTCCTTGCTCAGCCCATATTTGTTGCTGAAATTTGGAGCACTTGTTCCCTGGTATGTGACTCCTCCCCTTGTCCAAGTAGATTTGTGTTTAGTGGATTATATCTTGAGTATTTTTCTGCTGTAGATGACAGGTTATGAGAGCTTGTAAGCTTGTTTGATGCTTAGAGATATAGTTTTGATGCATGTTTAGGCCTCTTACAAGTCCCTATGAGTAGAATCCTTCATTTTATTCACTTTTCAATCACTCCTTTAATAGGTGTTTAAATTTCAGAATAGAGGATGAATGAGCATCAACTAAACCAACATGAACTATGGGTGCCTGAAGTCATGAAGGTCCACTAGGAGGAGGAAGTTTTTCCTTCCATTTATCCATGTTTTGAGTTCATGAGAGCTGCAGGAATTCTCCAAGATTTCCACACTTTGGTTTCTAATGCAGGGTTAGAGCACTTTTTGGAAGATGAGCCTTGTCAATTTGTGAAGCTAACCATGTCTGTGGTGCAGGACTTTCAATTTAGTCACTCTTTGCCTAACCCCATGGTCCACTACAAAATTTACAATATTGCTATCGACCTTTCTCTCGATGACTTTTGTGCAGCTAATAAGGTACCTCAGTGGGGATCATGTAGAAGGATTAAGGAGCGACCTGAACCACTCATGGATTTATACGCAGAAATTTGCCAAGGGAGCAGCTTCTCGAAGGAGAATGGAAAAATCTGTAACATTCATCTTCCCTCCATTCGTTACTTTGCCTACTTTATTGCCAAGTGTGTTCTTGCTAGGAAAACTGCCAATAAGTTATCTTCATATGATGTAGCATTTATCTCTGCTGCTCTTAAATGAGATAGGTCTTACAACTTAGGTGCTTTGATAGCTTTCCGTCTTGCTGCTACCGTGAGAAAGGTGGAATTTGTGGAGGCCTCATTGCTTCTCGTTTACTAGCATTGCACGGCGTAGTGCCTCATCATCTAGACCTACAATTCCCCATAGAAAGGCTTGATTTTAATTCCATGATACAACATAAATTTGTTTCCTCGTGGGCTAGTTTGAATGAGTTATCTTACGAAATAACCTTTCTCAAAGTTGGTTGGAGAAAGAGCAAGTCCAAGCGTGTTGTTCTTTTGCCTGTACCTATTTTGTTTAACCTTGATAACAGGGAAGGATGGTCCCTCACCGAGGAGGAGCTTGACATGTACTTGGGAGAGCTCTCCCAACAGGAGCAGGACACTAGAAGGGAGGTCATGGATGATTCGGTCTAGCCCTCGAATGAGGGAGAGTCTTCATATCAGCAGCCTGCTTATGATTGGGGAGCTTTGATGGCTCAATGCACGGCGCCCAGAAAAATGCTTGATGGCGGTGTTGATGTAGAGCTCGTTGGGAACCCCAAGAGGAAGGTATGATGAGCACAGCAGCAAGTTTCCCTTAGTTATGAAACCAAGGTTTAATCAAACCAGTAGGAGCAAGGAAACACCCAAAAGGTGTTGCTAGCTGAGCCTTGGCAGGGCGCACTACCGGTGCTAGTAGCAACGTGGAGACCTGCAGAACACAACCACCAAACTTTGTCCCCAACTTGCGATGAGGTTGTCAATCTCACCGTGTTTTGCTAGATTGTAGATTTATGTAAAGAAAAGGACCGGGATCCATAGTTCACTAGAGGTGACTCTCCTTAGATAGATAACATGTTGGGTGAACAAATTACAGCGGGGCAATTGACAAACACCAAGAAAGCAATACATGCATATACTAATCATCTTAACTCCTTTGAGACTTGATTGGGCATTACAACATTATACATAGACCGCCATCCAACTGCATCTATGACTAATAATCCACCTTCAGGTTATCATCCAAACCCTCCAAGATTAAGTTGTAAGCAACAGATTATTGCTTTACAACTGCGTGTAAAGTAAACAATACGATTGTTCTATGAACAAAGGATTGTTGTTTTCTCCTAGTAGCAACAAAGACATCTAGTACCTTAGAGATTTCACTTCCCAGTTACCAAGAGGCATGAACCCACTATCGAGCATAAATACTAACTCTTGGAGTTGCTAGCATCTACTTGGCCAAGATAGCTACTAACAACGGAAAGCATGCAAGATCACAAATAACAAAGACATGATAGAATCAATAATCAATCTGAAATAGCATCTCAATATCCATCGGATCCCCGCAAACACAACATGCAGAATTACAAATAGATGATCTTGATCATGAACGGAGCTCACAAGATCTAAACATGAAAGCACAAAGGAGGAGAACCAGCCATCTAGCTACTACATGGATCCGTAGTCCAAGGATGAACTACTCACGCATCACACCGGAGGCTTGCATGGTGATGAAGAAGGCCTCTGTGGTGAATTCTCTCCGCAGGGTGCCAGGAAGAGCTTCAGATCCCTCCCGATCTAGGGATGGAGATGACGGCGGCTATAGACTCTTTCGTGGATTTTTGATCGGGTACTTAGGGTTTCGTCCTGAGGGCATCTTATAGTCGGAAGGGGAGGCCGAGGGGGTGCCAGGGCTGGCCTCACCACCCCCTGGCGCGGGCCAGGGTGGTCCCCGCGGCCAGGTGGTGGCCCCTGGCCCTCTCCGCCTCGTGACTGCATCGATGACTTCCAGAAAATAGGGACTTTGGCTTTTGTCCGTCAATTCGAGAATATTCATTTTCTGACTTTCCTAGAACCAAAAACAGCAGAAAACAGGCAGCTGGCACTATGGCTCTTGTTAATAGGTTAGTCCAAGAAATCATATGAAAAGTACTCCAAAGTTGGAACAAAACACAAGAAAGTGGATAAAACCAAGCATGGAACATCAAAAATTATAGATACATTTGCAATGTATCAACACCCCCAAGCTTAACTCCTGCTCGTCCTCGAGTAGGTAAGTGATAAAAATAAAGAATAATTTTCGAGGTGACATGCACCATCAAAGACTTGATCAAAGTATTTGTAAAACATTCAAAGCTAGGATCATAGTACTTCAATCATAACATGAAAGACAAAGTTCTAGCAATAAGCAAAGAAACTATGATGCAACATGAAAAGGCACAAACAAAAGATTCATGAATAACAATGCTTTGCAAGACGTTTGTTTGTTTCACATAAAGAAAACATAGCATACTAGTATTCAGCTTGTCCCTCAATAGAGTAGCAAATATAAATGCATAGGACACCTTCAAAGTTCATAAGAGTGACTAGATACAATAGTTTAAAACAAGCAATATCAAAGTATGCAACAATAAACTAGTCTTGGGACAATGCACATAGAACTAAGAATGGCCACTATGCTCTCAAAGTAAGTGCATAAAGATAGAAGATGGAGACTCAAATATAATGGTGGAAGAAAGGCCTTTGTAAAAAGGAAGTAGGGATTCAAGTCTCATAAAGAGCTTGCAAAAATTATGGTACTTATAGCTTTCAGCTCTCATTGCCCCTATCATAAGCATCTTGAAGGTGATTAAGGTTAAAGTGACACAACTAAGAGGATATGCTTGACAAGTTATAAACCGAAATCTCATGCCCCTTACTTACGAAGACCGATCCTCATGCTACTCAACTTCAGTCACGAGCAAGCTCTTGTCATTGTAAGTATATGTGTATCATTAAGAACCGCCAACGGGGTACCCCTTGCACATGATACGGGAGCTTTCCCATAATCAAAATGACAAGGCAAGCAGACAATGAGCATGTTAGCGATCTTTTTATTTGCTATTTTCATAGGTTTTTATTGAGGATGCTTCATAGAATGCTCATTATGGTGATGCTGCAAGTTTCCACCATGATTAGGAATGGCTTAGGCTAGCGGCCCAAAGCGCTTTCTAACACACATACAAACTCCATGATCTTACAAGTTCCACTTTTATTTCACACCGCCGGGATCCGTAAGCAAAAGAACATGATATCAATGGGGGTACAAAGTACAAGTGCAATGCTGAAAGCGTTCCCCATGAAACATGGTTCTGCTAATTTCAACTTATAAAGTGCAAGCATATACGCAACAAAGAAGGACCCAATGGTTCAAGTTTATTAGAGGCAATAAATTAAAGTGTGCCATCAAGTTCGTGAGAGCTTTAATCGCTAGTTTTCTCATAACAAGTTTAATTTGGAAGGTAAAAAAAAGCATGAATATACTTGGAATAGCATAAGATAGTAGGTAGGTATGGTGGACTCTTTGGAATAACTTGGTTTAGGGAGTTGGATGCATGAGTGGAACTCATACTTTGTTGTGGAGGCTAGCAAAAGACTGGGAGCGACAAACTAAGAGAGAAATAATGGCCATAATCATGCAGAGCGACAAAACATCATTGATCAAAGCATAAAGTGATACTTCAAGTTGAAAACTAAAGGATCATAAAGGCTATGGTGACTTGAGATAGTCATAACATGGTGTGAGCATGCGCCAAGTCAACCCAAATAAAGCATCAAAGGAGAATACCACTATACTATGCTTTAATATGCTTAAACAACGCATTATTCATCCAAGGCACATTAAGCAATCTCAATTGTTTATAACAGGTCATGCTACAGAAAAGAATACTAAGCATAAAGCCAAAACAATATCAAGCATGGCATGCCAAAGCATATGCCATAGTCAAAAACAAGCTCTTTTTACCACATAAGCATGAACTTTCCTACTCTTTTCCAAACCAAACCAAACTATTTGCAAACCAATGTATGAAAGAGGGGGTCCAACCAAGTTATTCATAAAACTAAGCAAACCAAGCAAACTAAAAACCAAAACGAAAACTAAAAGAAGACGCTCCAAGAACAACACAACTGTGCATGAAACAATAAAAATAAAGCGTTTGGAAGAAACCTGGAATTTTTATTGATGAAGAAGGGGATGCCTTGGGCATCCCAAGCTTTGATGCTTGTACTTCTTGGATATTTCTTGGGGTGACACGCGTGGCATCCCCAAGCTTGAGCTTTAGTCCATCCTTCATATCATTACTCATTCTTTTCATACACCTGAAAAGTTTCCTTCATACAAAACTTCACACAATCTTTATTAGCAACATTAGTGCACTCAAGATAAATAAGTCTTAAGGTTCAGTTATAACACCAAATAAACTTCCATTAGAACACTATCTACTGTATCAATTCCCTCAAAAAGCTCAATTCCCCAAAAGAACTCAAAAAGGAACCAACGAGAAGCAAATGCAGAAAATGGCAGAAATCTGTCAAAACAGACCAGCAGGTAAAGACGAATTTTTTCGAAGACGTTCTGTTGCTCAAATCAAAACGATTTGAACTAACAAAAGTTAGATAACAACCTGGGGAAGAAGCACAAAAATGCACTCCTCAAAAAGATATACAGATATTTTACACGAATTTTTACGGTGAAGCACAGAAATCTGTTTCAGGACAACAACTTTCCCAATCATTACTTCTCTCTCATTAGAGGTTACTCTTGGCACAAAAAGCAAATAAAAAGGATAAGGAGTGGTTATTACTGAAGTAATAACTTCCAAGACTCATCTCAAACTTTTGGGTTATCTCCCAATAAGTACTTTTCTTTAACACCTTTAAGTTAGGCATAAGAAGCAAGAAAGCATCAAGTGTTCTCAAATGAAGAAGCATTAAAACCAAATTTTGTTTTCATAGGAGAAGCAAAAGAAATATTTTCTCTCTTTTTAGGGAAGTGTTTTATACCTTTCTTGAGTGGGAGTTGATATTTAATGGTGCCTTCTTTCATATCAATGATGGCACCAACAGTTCTAAGAAAAGGTCTCCCCAAAGTAATAGGACAAGAATCATTGTATTCAACATCCAAAACATAGAAATCAACGGGGACATAGGCATTGTTAACCATAATAAGAACATCATTAAGACTCCCCATGAGTTTCTTTTTAGCATTATCATCAAGTGGGACATTCAAATAACAATCCTCAAGAGGAGGCAAATCAAGCATATCATAAATCCTTCTAGGCATAATAGAAACACTACTATCAAGATCACATAAAGCTTTGAAATCAAAGTCATTCACTTTCATATTAATGATGAGTTCCCAACCATCTTCTTGTTTTATAGAAATAGAAGCTTTATGTTTCATCTTTTCTTCTTTAATCTTTATGAGAGCATCAGTAATGTGTTTTGTAAAATCCATGTTCATAGCACTAGCATTAGGACTTTTACCAAGCTTTTGTAGGAACTTAATGACTTCAGAGATATTGCAACCATCAAGATCAAAATCAACTTTATCATCTAAGGTAGTATAACTATTACTAGCCTCAACACTAGTGGTGGTAATAGTAGAAACACTAATGTTTCTAGCAATTTCATCTTCTCTTTTCCACTTAGCATGTAATTCAGCTAATAGTCTAACATTTTCATCAATTCTTACTTGTATGGAATTAGTAGCTACAAAGGGATTCTCATTAGTTTCAGGTTTAGCAGCCATTTTATTTAAAGAAGATTGAGCTTCAGCCAAAGATGATATATTTCTTTCAGCATTAGAGAGTTTCTCCTCAATAGTTTTATTGAAGGCAGTTTGTTTACTAATAAACTCTTTAAGCATAACTTCAAGTTCAGAGGGAGCACTCTTATTATTGTTGTAAGAATTTCCATAAGCATTACCATTGTTGGGAGGATATGGCTTATAATTGTTGTTACCAAAATTGTTCCTATAAGCATTGTTACCATAAGCATTGTTGCCAAAATTGTTATTTCTTATGAAGTTCACATCAACTTGCTCTTCTTGAGCAACCAAAGAGGCTAAAGGAACATTATTTGGATCAATATGGGATTTCCCATTAACAAGCATAGACATAATAATATCAAACTTATCACTCAAGGAGGAGGTTTCCTCAATAGAATTTACCTTCCTACCTTGTGGAGCTCTCTCAGTATGCCATTGAGAATAATTAACCATCATATTGTCCAGAAGTTTTGTTGCAGCACCCAAAGTGATGGTCATAAAGGTACCTCCAGCAGCAGAATCCAATAGGTTCCTTGAAGAATAGTTCAATCCTGCATAAAAAGTTTGGATGATCATCCAAGCAGTCAGTCCATGAGTGGGACAATTCTTAACCAGAGATTTCATTCTTTCCCAAGCTTCAGCAACATGCTCATTATCAAGTTGTTTAAACTTCATTATTTCACTTCTCATGGATATAATCTTAGCAGGAGGATAGTACTTTCCAATAAAAGCATCTTTGCATTTAGTCCAAGAATCAATACTATTCCTAGTTAAGGAATTCAACCATTCTTTAGCTTTTCCTCTCAAAGAGAAAGGAAACAATTTCAGCTTAATAATATCACCATCTATATCCCTATGCTTTTGCATCTCACAAAGTTCAACAAAGTTATTTAGATGGGAAGCAGCATCTTTATTACCAATACCAGAAAATTGTTCTCTCATAACAAGATTGAGCAAAGCAGGTTTTATCTCAAAGAAAGTATTTTCAGCCACAGGTGGAGCAATAGGCGTGCTCATAAAATCATTGTTGTTGGTGCTAGTGAAGTCACACAACTTAGTGTTTTCAAGAGTAGTCATTTTTTTGGGTTTTCAAATAAGAAAGCAAACTAGTAAAACTATTTTTTTTTTGTGTTTTTTGAATAACAAAACAAGCAAACAAAGCAAAAAGAAACTAAGCAAAACAAAAATAACAAAGTAAAGAGATTGGTTATGAGGGACTCCCCTTGTGAAGATGTCCTTGACTCCCCAACAACGGCGCCAGAAAAATGCTTGATGGCTCAATGCACGGCGCCCAGAAAAATGCTTGATGGCGGTGTTGATGTAGAGCTCGTTGGGAACCCCAAGAGGAAGGTATGATGAGCACATCAGCAAGTTTCTCTCAGTTATCAAACCAAGGTTTAATCGAACCAGTAGGAGCAAGGAAACACCCCAAAGGTGTTGCTAGCTGAGCCTTGGCAGGGCGCACTCCCGGTGCTAGTAGCAACGTGGAGACCTGCACAACACAACCACAAAACTTTGTCCCCAACTTGCGATGAGGTTGTCAATCTCACCGTGTTTTCTGAAAACAAAGGATTAAACGTATTGAATGGAAAGAAGTAAAAGTTTGCAAAAAGTAAACACAAAGCAGTAAAAGATTGTAGATTGTATGTAAAGAAAAGGACCGGGATCCATAGTTCACTAGAGGTGGCTCTCCTTAGATATATAACATGCTAGGTGAACAAATTACAACGGGGCAATTGACAAACGCCGATAAAGCAATACATGCATATACTAATCATCTTGACTCCTTTGAGACTTGATTGGGCATTATAACATTATACATAGACCGCCATCCAACTGCATCTATGACTAATAATCCACCTTCAGGTTATCACCCGAACCCCCTCCAGTATTAAGGTGCAAGCAACAGATTATTGCTTTACGAATTGCGTGTAAAGTAAACAATACGATTGTTCTATGAACAAAGGATTGTTGTTTTTTCCCTAGTAGCAATAGAACATCTAGTACCTTAGAGATTTCTGTCACTTCCCAAGATTACCAGAGGCATGAACCCACTATCGAGCATAAATACTAACTCTTGGAGTTGCTAGCATCTACTTGGCCAAGATAGCTACTAACAACATAAAGCATGCAAGATCACAAATAACAAAGACATGATAGAATCAATAATCAATCTGAAATAACATCTCAATATCCATCGGATCCCCGCAAACACAACATGCAGAATTACAAATAGATGATCTTGATCATGAACGGAGCTCACAAGATCTAAACATGAAAGCACAAAGGAGGAGAACCAGCCATCTAGCTACTACATGGATCCGTAGTCCAAGGATGAACTACTCACGCATCACACCGGAGGCTTGCATGGTGATGAAGAAGGCCTCTGTGGTGAATTCCCTCTCCGTGGTGCCGGAAGAGCTTCAGATCCCTCCCGATCTAGGGATGGAGAGGACGGCGGCTACAGACTCTTTCATGGATTTTTGATCGGGTACTTAGGGTTTACATCCCGAGGGCATCTTATAGTCGGAAGGGGAGGCCGAGGGGGTGCCAGGGGCCACCACACCACCCCCTGGCACGGGCCAAGCCTGGTCGCGCAGCCAGGTGGTGTGGCCAGCCTCTGGTCCCTCTCCGTCTTGTATTCTGGCACTTGATGACTTCCGGAAAAATATGCACTTTGGCTTTTGTCTCGTCCAATTCCGAGAATATTCATTTTCTGACTTTCCTGGAACCAAAAACAGCAGAAAACAGGCAGCTGGCACTGTGGCTCTTGTTAATAGGTTAGTCCAAGAAATCATATGACAAGTACTCTAAAGTTGGAACAAAACACAAGAAAGTGGATAAAACCAAGCATGGAACATCAAAAATTATAGATACATTTGCAATGTATCAAGCTTCTTCTTCTTCCCACGGGCCCAACTACGACCATTCTTATCATGATCCTCCTGCTTGGAACCCTTACCCGTATCTAGATTGATACCCACTTAGGCCAAAAAAGCTAAGCTTGGGGGGAGGTACGCCGATACCTCACTCATCTCCATATCATGTTGCGTCGGTACTTTGTATATTCATGTTTCGTTCTCTTTTTAGTTTTCGTTCTTTCTTTGATTTTGCTTTCTAAAACACAAAAATACCAAAAATATTTCTGTTTTTTCTCTTTGGTTTGCTTCTTTTTCTTTTTTGCTTTGGTTTGTTTTTCCCTTTTTGCTTTGTTTGAACTATTCGAAAAACCCAAAAAGATTTTTGCTTTGCTTGTTTTTCCTTTTGGTTCTTGTTTTAAAATTCGAAAGCAACAAAAATATTTGTCGTTCTTGTTTGGTTTTGTGAGTTTGCTATAGGGTCAGCAGTCCTCAGTGGATATTGGTTTCATATTATTATTCAAGGCACACAAGTGAAGAGCAATAATGAGGATTAATGACAACTTGAGGCGTGGTAAGAGGCTAGTAACAAACTCTATTTGTTTTCATTTTTGTACATATACTCATCACTGTGGGCATGCTTAGTCCGTTCGTGTAAGGTGTATGTTATCTTTGGATGCTTAGTAGTTCTTGCTTTCTTATGATTAGCTCTAGCTCGCTAATAGTTTGTAGCATGTCTTATGAACGTTTGCTTGCATTGCTCTATTCATAAATTGGTATGACACCGTGGTATCCTCCTCTGAATGTTTCATTTGAATTGACTTGGCACATGCTCATGCATGCACATGACTGTAATAATCAGTTAAGCCTTGATGAATTATTTTGCCTTGAGGATCTTGAATCACTTTCATGCCATGATTAGTCCTGTTTTGTTGCAAGCATGATTATGACAGCTATTGCTCTCTCGTTTGTTGCTCCCTTACTATTGCTAGCCTTCACTTACACTGAGTATGTTTTACTCAAGTCCAACTCCCCAAAACCAAATATTTCCAAAGTGTCCACCATACCTACCTATTAGCATCATTTGCTACTTCCGCGCATATTCAATATGCCTTGTTTTCTTACGAATAAACTGTTTGCTTGTTATGAGAAAGTTAGTTAGTAAATCTCTCACGAACTTGATGTCACACTTTATTTTCTTGCATTTAATAAACCTAAACCATTGCTTCCTCCTTTGTTGCGTATATGCTTGCGCTTTATAAGTTTAAGTTAGCAGAACCATGTATCATGGGGAACGCTTTCAACATTGCACTAGTACTTAGTACCTCGTTGATATCATGATTCTTTTGCTTATGGATCCCGGCGGTGTGAAATAAAAGTGGAACTTGTAAGATCATGGAGTTTGTATGTATGTTAGAGAAACGCCTGGGCCGCTAGCCTAAGCCATGCCTAATCATGGTGGAAACTTGCAGCACAACCATAATGAGCATTCTATGAAGCATCCTCAATGAAAATCTATGCACATAGTAAATAAAAAGATTGCTGAGATGCTCATTGTCTGCTTGCCTTTTCATTTTGATTATGGGATAGCTCCTGTGTCATGTGCAAGGGGTACCCCGTTGGCGGTTCTCTATGATACGTATATCCTTACAATGACAAGAGCTTAATCATGACTGAAGTTGAGTAGCATGAGGATTGTTCTTCGTAAGTAAGGGGCATGAGACTTCGATTTATAGCTCGTCAAGCATATCCTCTTAGTTGTGTCACTTTCACCTTAACCACATTAAAGATGCTTATGATAGGGGCAATGATATCTCAAAGCTAATGAGTACCATACTTTCAGCATTTGGAAGCCTTTCAAACTATTCAAAACCTTTTCATTTCCTTGTTGAGTCTCCACATATTCTTTGAGCACCTTCTTGAGAGCATAGTTGTCATTCTTTGTGCTTGTCCCATTACTTTACTATTTGTGTTATGACTTTGATGCTTGTATCTTTGACATCTTTACTTCTAGTCTTCACCTGAACTTCAGAGGTGCCTTGGCATTCACAATCAAAGGCAAGCGAGATACCACTCTATCATACCTTGATGAGCATTGCAATGTTGCTTATGTTCATGTTTCATGCTACTTATTATTTTTTGAGTTGGAATCTCTTCATAGCTTGCAATGACTATTAAGTAGACTCAGTAGCATACTCTTTATTATGAATTGCCTAAGTAGTTGATCACATGCTGAGAATATATACATCATATGAAGCAAATGTGTTCGTGAAAGTTCTTTTATCGCACTCAGTTTTCAACTGAATTGCTTGAGGACAAGCAATAAGCTAAGCTTGGGGGAGTTGATACGTCCAAAACATATCTACTTTCCCGAACACTTTTGCTATTGTTTCTCCTCTAAACTTGCGTGATTTGGATGCAACTACCACATACTGACGCTGTTTTCAGCAGAATTACCCTGGTGTCTACTTTTTGTGAAGAAAATCAACTATCAGGAAAAATCCTGGAAAATATGCCAAAAATCCTATTTCACCAGAAGACTCCCGGAGCCAGAATACGAGACAGAGGGGGGCCGGGTCCAGGCCACACCACCTGGTCACACGGGCAAGCCCAGGCCACGCCAGGGGGTGGTCTGGGCACCCCAGACCGCCCCTCGGTCTCCCTCTTCGCCTATAAGTTGCCTTCTGACCTAAAAACTCAGGGGGGGTTCGACGTTTTTCCAGAAGGAGTTCCGCTCCGCCGCCACCATCAGATTCCACGAAATAGTACCAGAAACTCTGTTTTGGCACCCTGCCGGGACGGGGAATTGGAGGAGAGCATCGCCATCATTATCACCATCGCTTCTCCATCGACCATCCATGTTTCCCCCATCTATGAGTGAGTAATCCCCCACTGTAGGCTATGGGGATGGTAGGGATTGGATGAGATCGTTCATGTAATGGCATCATATTGTTAGGGCATGGTGCCTAGTATCTTCTATTAGTGCTTTATGACTTTGTTGCTACTTGTTGTGCTTAATGCTTGTCACTAGGGCCCGAGTTCCATGATTTTAGATCTGAACATGTTATTGATTCATTATGATAATATTGTTTTTGGTCTTATCTGCAAGTTGTATACACACATTGTTGTCCAGAACCAATGGCCCCGAAGTGATAGAAATCGGGATAACCGGAGGGAATGTCTTTGATGTGAGGATCACATGTGTTCACGGAGTGTTAATGCTTTGCTCCGGTGCTCTATTAAAAGGAGCACCTTAATTGCCAGTAGTTCCCTTGAGGCCCCGCTGCAAACGGGCTGGCAGGACAAAAGATGTTGTGCAAGTTCTCATTGCGAGCACGTATGACTATATATGGAACACATGCCTAGGATTATCTAGTACTTGGATGATTTATCTTATTTATCTGCAATTGCCCTATGTTCTGATTGCTATATGAATTGTCTTGTCCATGCAACGCCCGTCCATCCATACCTATGCGTACCGCACTCGAATCCTACTGTTTACTGCTATTGTTACTGTTGTCTTTACTTTACTACTGCTGCTACTTTACTATTCCTACTACAAAACTGTTGCTACTGGTAAACTGCTATGAGCAAGATTGTTTCTAGGTGTAGCTGAATTGACAACTTAGTTGTTAAGGCTTATAAATATTCTTTGGCTCCCCTTGTGTCGAATCAATAAATTGGGTTTCACTTCCCTCGAAAATACTGCGATACACCCCTTATACTTGTGGGTCATCATGTTACGAGGTTATACTCGTGGATGATGTAGTCGTACGCTTGCCGATCTCAGGATCAAGAGGAATTCCAGCGTCGCAACTCAGCAGTGCATCCGTGATCGCACACACGTCCGATCCACCGAAAAACCCCCGCCTCCTCGCTCCAGGGATGCAGTGGAAGCAGCAACTCCTTCCATACAAAAAGCCATCGGGAACATGTATCTCGCTAGTCCGAGACCATGGGGGAATAATTCTAGAGGGGGGAGAGATCCTTCACGAGGAAGTGTGCTTTGTGAGAATGAGAGGGGGGCCTTTTATAGTGGAGAGGGGGCAACCCCTCTCCATGGACGATGGCCAAGAGAGGTCCCCCACCTCTTCCACATTCATGTGGTGGAGCTCCCACTCACATAAATTTGACTCCACCCAAAATTCCACTCACATGCATTAAATTTCCACCAAATTTAATGCAACTCTCATTTAATAAAACTCTTTTATTTATTTTATTCAGAATTTGGTTATTCACATAAACTCTCTGCAATATTTCAATATCACATGTAGAACCAATTTCACCTGAAACAATTTCGGTGTCCATTGAAATAATTCCAGCGCTTTGCAATTCTTTTCTCTGGAACACATTTGATCCAAATGGTGTTGGTATCCCTTAAGTGTGTCACCCTACGGTTTGCGAATAATGCAGACATGATCGAGACCCTTCTCCGATCAATAATCAGTAGTGGGACCTAGAGATCCATACTGACTCCCACATATTCAATGATGACTTCTGTGATCGTGAGAACCTTTAACGCTATTAACTAAATCCCTTTGTCTCGCGATATATTTCTTGTCCGAGATTCGATCATCGGTATATCAATACCTAGTTTGATCTCGTTACCGACATGCACTCTTTTCTTGTTCCCGTGATATAACATTCTAGTGATCACATCACTTGCTTGCAAGCTATCTCAATGTAATATCACCGAGAGGGCCCAGAGTATATCTATCCATCATCAGGATGGAAAAATTCCACTCTTGATCCATCAGCCTCTACATAACACCTTCGGAGTATCTGAACTCACCTCTATAGTCACCCTATTACAGTGTGATGTTTGATGTTATCAAGTTACTCTTCTAGTGTTAGTGATTAACATGATATCATGGTCTAAGGACTAGAACTACTTCATATGATGTTATAGAAATTTAAACACAATGACTTTAATCGTATTGCTATACTTTGGATGAATGTCCATCACATCATTCCACCAATGTTGTGACCTCGTTATTAACAACATCCAATGTCCATGATTAGGAAACCTTGACCATCTTGTTAATCAACGATCTAGTTGATAAGAGAGGCATAACTAGGAACCTTTATTTGTTTATTAAACACACATGTATTAACGTTTCCAATCAATACAATTATAGCATGCAAAATAAACATCTATCATATACTTGGAATACGATAATAACAACTTTATTATTGCCTCTCAGGGCATATTCCCTTTAGTCTCCCACTTGCACTAGAGACAATAATCTAGTTTACATAGTGATAAATCTAACACCCATGGAGTTCTGGTGTTGATCATGTCTTGCCCTAGGGAGAACTTTAGTCAACAGATCTGCTACATTCAGATCTGTGTGTACTTTACAAATCTTTATATCTCCATCCTTGACATGCTTGCGGATGGAGTGAAACCGGCGCTTAATATGCTTGGAATTCTTGTGAGACCTTGGTTCCTTGGCGTTGGTTATGGCTCCATTGTTGTCACAATAGATCACCATTGGGTCCAACGCACTAGGAACCACACCTAGTTTAGTTATGAACTCCTTCATCCAGACCGCTTCCTCTGCTGCTTCTGAAGAAGCAACATATTCTTCCTCCGTTGTTGATCCTGCCACCATAGGTTGTTTGGAGCTCCTCCAACTAACTGTTTCTCTATTCATGTGAAATACGTATCCAGATTGAGACTTAGAGTCATCTGGATGGGTGTCAAAGCTAGCGTCGACATAACACTTAGCGAACAGCTCTTCTTCACCTCCCTACACAAGAAACATTTCCTTAGTTCTTCTTAAGTACTTAAGGATATTCTTGACCGCTATCCAGTGTTCCGAACCTGGATCAGATTGGTACCTACTAGTCAAACTAATAGCATGTGCCACATCCGTTCTTGTACATAGCATGGCATACATTATAGAGCCTATGGCTGAGGCATAGGGGATCTTATCCATTATCTCTCTTTCTTCTACTGTAGCCAGACTTTGAGTCTTACTCAATGTCTTGCCTTGCAACATAGGTAAGAACCCCTTCTTACTTCCGTCCATTTTAAACTTTTTTAAAATATTATCAAGGTATGTACTTTATGATATCCCAATTAGGTGCCTTGATCTATCTCTATAGATCTTAATACCTAATATATATGATGCTTCACCAAGGTCCTTCATCGAGAATTTGTTGTTTAGATAACTTTTAACACTGTTTAAAAGATCTATATCATTTCCAATAAATAATATGTCATCCACATATAATATTAGAAATTCCACATTGCTCCCACTCACTTTCTTGTAAATACAAGCCTCTCCATAAGTTTGGACAAATCCAAACTCTTTGATCACCTCATCAAAGCAGAGATTGCAACTCCAGGATGCTTGCTTCAGTCCATAGATGGATCGCTGAAGCTTGCATACCTTGTCATCATCCTTAGGATCGACAAAACCCTTTGGTTGTATCATATATAACTCTTCTTCAATATTACCATTGAGGAACACAGTTTTGACATTCATCTGCCATATGTCATAATCGAAATATGCAACAATTGCTAACATAATCCTAACCGACTTTAGCGTCGCAGCAGGAGAGAAAGTCTCATCATAGTCAACTCCTTGAATTTGTCGAAACCCCTTTGCGACATGTCGAGCTTTATAGTGAAGGAGATATGCCCTAGAGGCAAATAATAAATAGGTTTTTATTGTCCTGTCTCAATTAGTTTATAATAGTTTCATATTGTGCTATAACTGTATCAAGTAGAAACATTGGTACATGTGTGGTATGAAACAAGTAAGTCCCTAATAGCCTCTATTCATACTAGTTCATTGGTCATGATCTGGGTTTCAAGATCATGGGCATTTATGCCGATTGACATCGGGGCCATATTATTGGAGAATGATGTGATGGACATTCCTCGAAGGATTGCGACATGATCAAGTCATATAGTTCATTGTTGCAATAGCTAAATCTAGACTCCTTCTCCTTAGACCGTGAGTTCATATTACTCATTGTTTCTCGAGGCTGCTTTGACTGCATCAAACATAGGTGGCAATAAAGGTGTACGTTGGGTATTCCAAAGGAACAGTAGATGACATGTGACCACAAGACCAGGATTTGTTCACCCACATGACGGGTAAAGATACATACGACCGGCTTGGTGAGATTACATCCATAAATGTTGCAACATGTGACTCGGTCACGAGGATGTAATATCACGGTAACAAGTAAAACAGAACTCGTTAACGAGATTGAACAAGGTATGTGATACCAATGATCAGATCTCAGACAAGTCGTATCAAGAAACAAAAGGAAATTGGATGCTACATTTACCGGTTCAAACGACATTGTCATCAGGAATGCATAGGGGTCACATGGACATCCCTGGTCCCTCTGTTGATCATTGATATATACCATGTCTAGAGCATTCCTGAGCCATGAGGGGACACACTTAAGGGTACGATGAGAGCGATCATTCATTAGACGGAATCACAGTAGAGAAAGAGAAAGTCGGAATCATTCCGCGGAGAGATCTGAAGTTGTTCGGAGAAGGAATAAAGGAAAAGAACGGAAATGTGTTTTCGGATAAATGGGAATTTAAATACATTTATTATATGTTAATTGTGAATTAATATATTCTAAATAAATATTTAAATTAAGATATACAAAAGCAACTTTCATACTAGGCCAAATCCTGGAGGGAAAAGGCCTAGAAGAAAAGCTACTGGGAAAAGGAAAAGAAAAGTCATTGCTGCCGCTAGTGGGCTTGGCAGCCCACTTAGGACAGGTGTCGACAGACACCGCGCCATGGCCTTGTAGTGGATAACCACGCTACCGCAGGTCATTAAGGGCGGGCGCGACACATCGTGGCCCATCCGGGTGGCACATAGCCAGGCGGGTGGGAGCTAGGCGGACGCCCAACCGGGCCATCGCGCCAAGGTCCCAGCGCAGCCACCAAGGCCAGCAGCCGCCAGGCTGGGTGGCCACAGGGTGGGCAGCCGGCCCACCCGGATTGCTCACTACAGGGCCACCGCCAGGCGGGAGACCGGCATGCACGGGGTGGGCTGCGCCAAGGCCTACCTAGCCGGCCCCCTCCCAGGCTGCTGGCTGCTGCTTCCCCCTTTTTCCATCTGGTTGGACGAAAATCCTGCTGTCTTTTCTTTTAGCAATTAGTCCCACATGGCTTAGCCTTTGAGAAAGGCACACCCCCTTAGCCTATATAAAGGGGTGCCCATGGGTGGGATTAAACACAACAATTTGAGAAGTCTTTTAGTTGACTTTCTTCCTCCCTCTATATATACCTTGTGACCATGGCCCCAAGTCTGGGCTGTACGAACGAGGAACACCTGCAGCACGCCATTGCGCTACAGGGATTCCTAACCGGATATCAACTTCTGTACTCCTGGCGGGATCGGGGAGCCGGAGGTCTCATCATACACCAGATGTGTACGAAGACATGAGGCGCAACACTTGGGGCGCTTAAATGTTGTGAGCCAGAGCTGCTACACGATGAAGAAGGAGCAAGGGGTGACCTGCGAGGAGCTTCACGACCTTGAGGTCAGCTACGAGTACGACTACTTCAACCACGTTCCTCTTGGAACGTTAACCGCGTATGGTCTACAAGGGTATGTATTCTCTACGCTCGCCCGTTACCGCATTACTACATAGATAGATCCTAGGCAGTTTAGGAAATTCCAACGTAGGATTTTTTTGTTTTCTGCTGCGGATCCCCTTCAGTGGTATCAGAGCCGATCTATGCGTAGGAGTGTTGTACGGCCAGTACGTACAAGTATTGTGCGGGCATTGATCCCTTAGTTGTTACCCTCTACATGTACTTGTTTATATCGTGGTATTGTTTGATGAAGCAGACTGGACTAACGTTACGCGTATTCGTACGCGATACTGGTTCCATGCTCAACATACGGCTTGTACCGTATAAGTGGCTAGCGGGTGTCTGTCTCTCATTCAATAGTTGATATAGCATTTACATGGAGGGCTCCGAAAGGGATGTAGTAGAGACAACAGTTGGATCCATGTTGTGGTTGGAAAGTTCGTAGTTTAGAAACGGTTTTATTGCGAAAGCCCTAATAACCATGTAAAACTTGCAATAGATAAAGTAAAGGCGTCTAACTTTATTTTGCAGGAGGGGCATGTGTTATGATATGTTATTGGTCGTTACGAAGGTAAATTAGTTTACCTTTCTGTTACTAAGTAGTATAGTAATAGTCATCGTTGCGGTGGATGACCTGGTGGTGGCGTCAAACCAAGGGCAAGATGGAGATCATGCAGGAGCGCTCGATGGAGATCAAGGCGCAGGAAGGACCATATCATATCACATTATACATATGATGTTGATACCTATTTTACATCTTATTCTGTGCTAGTATTAGATACTTAACGGTAGCAAATAAGATAATCCCTATTTAATTCCGATGATCGTGTTCCCCTTGTGTGTGCACCACCAAGAAAGTTCTTCGTTATGAAGCCGGTCGTGATGATCGGGGGCTATACATATCTATGTTCGCATACAGTGGGTCTAAGCCATATTGCACAATGAATACACACAAGTTAGATTTGGCGAGCCTAGAATGTACATACATGGCCTCATAACACAAGAGATCGAGCATGAGTCACATGGATGATGTGATTGACATTAGGGAATGTCTACCTTTGAGTCTGCACTGATGGACGTGATGATCGGGGGAGGTGCAGAGGATTGGGATCATGTGATCACTAAAATCGTCCAGGGGATGACAATTTTAGTGGAGATCAATTATAAATTGAATTCTTATTATGAACTTAGTCTGGATGTCCGTTTGCAAATATCTTAGTAGTTCTTGGCCTATCCCATTGAGGTCCTTTGCGACCATGGGAAATATATTGCTTTATATGGAACTTAGCAAAAGGGTCCAACTTCATAGATTAATACCCATGCTTGAGGGATATCCTCGTAAAAGGGTGATCTTCTCTTCCTAATACAATAACCATTAGGAGATAATCCGATGACTCCGCAATGTTCGTGTTTTCTCCATAATCATCCAATAAGCCGTTCTCCATTCGATGGAGAGTTGGGCTACATTTTGTATTCTGCAGAATATGGCACATAAAGGATGAGCCATTGGATGGGGTTTCCTCCATCATGGATGGAAAAGGACATTTGGAGAAACACTTGGCGATCTTGCATTAGAGTTAAGAACTCTCCGAAGGGCTTGATTGCAATGGAGTTCATGAATGAAAAGGGTATATGTAAGATATACAAAGTTATAAATGTAATTCTTGCAAAACTCGTTGCAGTTTGTAAATTATTTGATACTTGTCTCGTTTTGTGAAAACAGGATGATCTGCTTGAGAATTGCTGGTTTTTGAGGCAACATGACTTGATGATGGCAAGCAAAATAGTTGATGGCCGACATCACCTCTCTCCTCAAAGTTTATCATTTGGATTAGTGGACTTGAATATAATTTGTTAATCATTGTTTGTGTGTCTGGCTATTGGCGAGACGATTATTCATATGAACAAGTTATAAGCCAGTTGTACTATTCTTATGAACAATGCCGATATGGTCACATTACGATTATAAATAAGCTATTCTCATCACTATGTTAATGATAATAGTTTTTTAAGCATTTATAAAGGACTATAATGCTAAAATATATCCAAAGTTTAATAATGAAATGACACTATAGTTTAAGTCATTTTGGTTATTGCATGTTTTCATTCTAAACGAAGATCGGGGTCCTAGATGCGTGATCTAGGGACTTTGCAAAACCATGCCTCGTTGGGCAGAATGACTAAAACTCCGCATTCTGGTAAAATGGTGATATGCGAAGAAATGTTGAATCCTATACATAGTGATGTATCGTATTTTCAAAAAGTAGTGGAAAACATTGGTTAATTGTGGACTTAAGTGAATAAGCGTATTTACTTACTGAAACATAGGTTTGAAACGATTTGAATTGTTCAAATGAGTTCACAACAAAATGGGATATTGAATTAACTGAATTAACAAGTCTCTTCAATTTGATCGACATGAGTAAAGTATTTAAGTTAATTTTGGCACGAAAGGACTTGTGAAAGATGTTTCACAAACTATGAAAATTGGACAAATTCAAAGTGTATTGAAATGTCTAAACATCATAATCATTTTGTATTAGATGCATATGATCTAATATTATCTCTTATCATGGTTATAGTTATCATTTAGAATTAGAGATCGAAATAAGCAAACACTCATTTAAAATATAAGGAACATCTAAAAGATTCGTGGAAACAACACCATAAGTGTTATGGCAAGTTTGAGTTTCTGGAGATTTCGATAAGTTGAAGTCGTGGCGAATAAACAAGTCTTTGTAAAGAATTCTTAGGAAGCTATGAATGCATCATCCATAAGGGGCAAACCTGCTGTTGTCCAAAGTTGACGTGTCTTGATGAAGATACAGGGGGATGAAAGTAAAAGATCAAAACAAGGTATTTGACCTTACCTCCGAATTGTTGAGTGGCGCAGTGGAATTTGTTTCGTGAATCCAAACTCTACAAATAGAGGAGAAACAAATGATAATGATCATAAAGTTTCAGCGAATACTTTTACTAAAGAAAGTAGGATTCAACTATATATTCTACAAGTTTGTGGAATTATATTGTTGATTCACTTGTCATGTTTTGAACAAGACATACCTACGAAATACAAAGAAGCGTGATGGACCTAAGTGCAAGAAATGAATGGTCATTGAAATCTCGTTACTGGAATTCTCGATTTGATGGTGATCAAGGAATTTTGGAGTGTCCAAGATTATCGAGAGGACCTAGATTTGAGCGGGAGCAAATCAGCTTGGCTAAATCATAATATGTGGCTGACATATTTTGAGTGGGAGCTAAGTGAAATCCCTGGATCTCATATATGGATGCAATATTTGAGTGGGAGTGTGAAATCATTCTAGGATATATGGACATATATGAATGATGTGATTGGTGTTAATAACATTTAAGTAGATAAATAAGGTTGAAGTTGAAAGTTATTAAACAATGAAATCTATCGAGATAGATTGGTGAGTTTAATAAAAATCAAATGTCGAATGCTTCCTAGACTTGATTCTGAAAGATGTTCAGAATGTCCTAAAAACAAGATTCTGAAGAAGCTCGGAATGGAACAAGGTAGGAAAGAAGTTCTTACTATATGAAGCATTGAGTTAGTATTGCAACTATGGTTAAAAGAAAGAAAGAGATGTGTTGCATCTCCTATGCCTTAGCCATAGGTTCTTCCATACAACCATATTGAATACTCGACGTAATGTGACCTGAAGTTCTGGTTGGTAGGACAAAGTCTTAACTGTAAGAACGTGTCTTTAAGTGATTCCTGAGTTGATCACTGAACCGGAATTAAGTTTGTACTTAAATGACAAGAAGCAAAGTAAGTGGCTTAGTTGCATTTCATGCACTAGGATCTACATATATATAGAAGTATAAAGGATCCATCTGATGGGATATATAATGTTATGGCGGGGTTAGTTCGCTTTTAATGTAGAATGATGTGTCCCAGGGCACAGTGCCCATGAGAAAGCCCTCGAGGTTGATCTAAAGTCACTGTAGGCTCCTGGAATCCTGCCTCGTTCTGCTGCCATAACTGTCGTATATGTGTTTTGAAGTTTAGATGACAACAGTGAAAACGACCATCACTATAAACACTAGAAACAAAGTCTCAGTTTGTTGCCAAATGAATACTTTGACCCATTATACGATAATGGTGTGAATGTCAAAACTAGGAAGACATTAACAATTTGCAAAAGACATAATGATCTGGTAAAACAGAACATGGACATGACGTTTCCCGTGAGCATGCATAATCAATAAATGCATATGTTATATGGTTTATATGAGTAAAATGCGAGCTAGGTTATCTATACTCTAGCGCAAGTGGGAGACTGAAGGAGATATGCCCTAGAGGCAAATAATAAATAAGTTTTTATTGTCATATATCAGTTAGTTTATAATAGTTTCATATTGTGCTATAACTGTATCAAGTAGAAACATTGGTACATGTGTGGTATGAAACAACCAAGTCCCTAGTAGCCTCTATTCATACTAGTTCGTTGGTCATGAGGATGATCTGGGTTTCAAGATCATGGGCATTTATGCCAATTGACAATAGGGTCATATTATTGGAGAATGATGCGATGGACATTCCTCGAAGGATTGCGACACGATCAATTCATATAGTTCATTGTTGAAACAGCTAAATCTAGACTCCTTTTCCTTAGACCATGAGTTCATATTACTCACTCTTTCCCGAGGCTACTTTGACTGCATCAAACGTAGGTGGCAATAAAGGTGTATGTTGGGTATTCCAAAGGAACAGTAGATGACATGTGACCACAAGACCGAGATTTTTTCACCCACATGACGGGTAAAGATACATACGGCCGACTTTGTGAGATTACATCCACAAATGTTGCAACATGTGACTCGGTCACGGGGATGTAATATCACGTTAACAAGTAAAACAGAACTTGTTGTTAACGAGATTGAACTGTTGGGTCCGCAGCATAGAAAACAAAAAATTTCCTACGGTGTGAACTACACGCCAAGATCTATCTACTAGGTACAAAGCAAACGGGTGGACATACATCCATAGAGAACTTACCCTCATAGACAACGAGCTTTGTTAACGAGTAGGAACTCGTGGTTGATGTAGTCGTACACTTGCCGATCTCAAGATCGTGAGGAAGTCCGAGCGCCGCAACTCAGCAGCGCATACGCACTCGCACACACGTTCAAGCCACCGGACAACCTCGACCTCCTCGCTCCAGCGATCCAACGGAAGCAGCAACTCCTTCCAGACGAAATGCCACCGGGAACATGTATCTCTCTCATTCGAGACCATGGGGGAATAATTCTAGAGGGGGAGAGAGATCCTTCACAAGGAGGTGTGAGGAAGAAGGAGGGAATGGGTGGCCTTTTATAGGAGGAGGGGGGTTCCCCCTCTCTCCATGGCCGGCACATGGGGGGGGTGACCCCTCACCTCCCCCATTCATGTGGTGGTAACTCCTCCACATTAAAATGCCTCTTCACATTCCCTTTTAAAGTCTCCACTTTAAATGCATTAAGTTTCTCCAAATTTAATGCTCTCTCATTTAATAAAACCCTTTTATTAAATTTATTCAGAATTTTGTTAATTACTTTAATTAACAAACATTCACATATAGCCCTTGCAATATTTCAATATCACATGCGTAACCACCTTGCAATTTCACCAAACAATTTCCGGTTTCTATTGAAACAATTCTGCTTTGCAATTCTTTCGTCAAACATATGTGCTCCAAAATGGTGTCCGTAACTCTTAAGTGTGCCACCCTACGGTTCGCGAATAATGCAGACATGATCGAGACCCTTCTCCGATCAATAATCAGCGGGACCTAGAGATCCGTCTTCGACTCCTACACATTCAACGATGACTCGTGATCATGAGAACCTTTAACGCTTGTAACTAAATCCCTTTGTCTCGATATATTACATGTCCGAGATTCGATCATCGGTATCTCCATACCTAGTTTGATCTATCGACATGCACTCTTTTCTCGCTCCGTGATATAACATTCTAGTGATCACATCACTTGCTTGCAAGCTATCCTAATGTGATATCACCGAGAGGGCCCAGAGTATATCTATCCGTCATCTGGATTGACAAATTCCACTCTTGATCCATGAGCCTCAACATAACACCTTCGTAGTAATCGAACCCATCTTTATAGTCACCCTGTTACAGTGTGACGTTTGATGTTATCAAGATACTCTTCCGGTGTTAGCAATTAACATGATCTCATGGTCTAAGGATAAAGATTACTTCGTATGATGTTATAGCAATATAAACACAATGACTTGATCGTAATGCTATACTTCGGATGAATGTTCATCACATCATTCCACCAATGGTGTGACCTTGTTATTAACAACATCCAATGTCCATGATCAGGAAACCTTGATCATCCTGTTAATCAACAAGCTAGTCTATAAGAGAGGCATGACTAGGAACCCTTTTTGTTTATTAAACACACATGTATTGATGTTTCCTATCAATACAATTATAGCATGTAAAATAAACATCTATCATATACAAGGAATACATAATAACAACTTTATTATTGCCTCTCAGGGCATATTTCCTTCATGAACAAGGTATGTGATACCAATGATCAGATCTCGGACAAGTCGTATCAAGAAACAAAAGGAAATTGGATGCTACATTTACCGGTTCAAACGACATTGTCATTAGGAATGCATAGGGGTCACATGGACATTCCCGGTCCCTCTGTTGATCATTGATATAGATCATGTCTAGAGCATTCCCGAGCCGTGAGGGGATACACTTATGGGTACGATTAGAGTTATCATTCGTAAGACGGGATCACATTAGAGAAAAAGAAAGACGGAATCATTCCATGGAGAGATCTGAAGTTGTTCGGAGAAGGAATAAAGGAAAAGACCGGAAAAGTGTTTTCGGATAAATGGGAATTTAAATATACATTTATTATATGTTAATTGTGAATCAATATATTCTAAATAAATATTGAAATTAAGATTTACAAAAGCATCTTTCATACTAGGCCAAATCCCGGAGGGAAAAGGCCTAGAAGAAAAGCTGCTAGGAAAAGGAAAAGAAAAAGGCAATGCTACCGCTAGTGGGCTTGGAAGCCCAATTAGGGCAGGTGCCGACGGACAGCTGGTCGCGTGGGTGGCGGATAACCGCACACCGCGTGAGCTCACGAGGAGGGCGCCCCGGCCGAACTTGGCCACCCGGCAAAGACACACCCAAAGGGCGGGAGCTGTGACGCCTAATCTGAGCCATCAGCCGAGGCCGGCCTAGGCAAGGCAGCCGCACCAAGCAAGCCGCCGAGGCATGCGGGAGCTCTCGGGGTGGGCAGCCAGCCCACCCGGGCTGCTCGCTGTAGGGCCACCGCAAGGCGGGAGACCGACAGGCGCGGGGTGGGCCATGCCAAGGCCCACCCGACCGGCCCCCTCCTAGGCTGCTGGCTGCTTCCCCTTTTTCCTCTTGGGCTGGATTTTGGCCCATCCGGTTGGACGAAAATCCTGATGTCTTTTCTTTTAGCAATTAGTCCCACATGACTTAGCCTTTGATAAAGGCACACCGCCTTAGCCTATATAAAGGGGTGCCCATGGGTGGGATTAAACAAAACAATTTGAGAAGTCTTTTAGTTGACTTTCTCCATCCCTCTATCTATACCTTATGACCATGGCCCCAAGTCTGGGTTGTGCGAATGTGGCACACCCGCAACACACCGTTGTGCTGCAGGGATTCCTAGTCGGATATCAATTTCCGCACTCCCGGCGGGATCGGGGAGCCGGAGGTCTCATCGTACACCATATGTGTATGAAGACACGACGCGTAACACTTGGGGCGCTTAAATGTTGTGAGCCAGAGCTGCTCCACAATGAAGAAGGAGAAAGGGGTGACCTCGAGGAGCTTCACGACCTTGAGGTCGGCTACGAGTACGACTACTTCAACCACGTTCCTCTCGGAACGTTAACCGGGTACGGTCTACAAGGGTATGTATTCCCTACGCTCGGCCGTTACCACATTACTACATAGATAGATCCTAGGTAGTTTAGGGCGTTCCAACGTAGGATTTTTTTTGTTTTCTGCTGTGGATCACCTTCACATAGATGGTCACATTACCATCAACATCAGTTTTCTTCTTGAAAATCCATTTATTCTCAATGGCCTTTTGGTCGTGAGGTAAGTCCACCAAGGTCCAAACCTGGTTTTCATACATGGATCCCATCTCGGATTTCCTAGCTTCTAGCCATTTGTTGGAATCCGGGCTCATCATCGCTTCTTGATACGTCGTAGGGTCATCAATTCCATCTACCATGAATTTCACGATAGGATTTCCGTACAGTTCAGGAGCTGCACGTGTCCTGCTTGATCTGCGAGGTTCGGTAGTGTCCTCTTTCGGAGTTTCATGATCCTTATCATTAGTTCCTTCTTCATTCGGTGAAGTCAACTCCGGAACAATTTCCAGTGCTGCGCCACTCGTCGTTTCATGAAGAGAAGGTTCAGTAACCTCTTCAAGTTCTACCTTCTGACTACTCACACCTTTCACGAGAAACTCTTTCTCTAGAAAGGATCCATTCTTGGCAATGAAAACCTTGCCCTCGGATCTATGATAGAAGGAATACCCAATTGTTTCTTTAGGGTATCCTATGAATATGCATTTTTCCGCTTTGGGTTCGAGTTTATCAGGCTAAAGTTTCTTCACATAAACATCGCATCCCCAAACTTTAAAAAAATGACAGCATAGGTTTGTTTGCAAACCACAATCCATACGGTGTCTTTTCAACGGATTTAGATGGTCCCGATTTAAAGTGAATGCAGCGGTTTCTAGTGCATAACCCCAAAATGACAGTGGCAAGTCAGTTAGAAACATCATAGATTGAACCATATCCAATAAAGTACGATTATGACGCTCCGACACACCATTACATTGTGGTGTTCCGGCAGGTGTGAGTTGTGAAACTATTCCACACTCTTTCATATGTGTGCCAAACTCGTAACTTAGATACTCACCTCCATGGTCGGACCGCAGAAATTTGATCTTTCTATTATGATGATTTTCCACTTCACTCTGAAATTCCTTGAACTTTTCAAAGGTTTCAGACTTGTGTTTCATCAAATAGATATACCCACATCTAATTAAATCATCCGTGAAAGTAACAAAATAATGTATCCACCACGCGTCGACACACTCAATTGGATCACATACATCAGTATATATGATTTCCAATAAATCTGTCGCCCGCTCCATTGAACCGGAGAACGGGGTTCTAGTCATCTTGCCCATAAGGCATGGCTCACATGTATCAAATGATTCAAAATCAAGTGATTCCAAAAGTCCATCAGAATGGAGTTTCTTCATGCGTTTTACGCCAATATGACCCAGACGGCAGTGCCACATATATGCAGATATACCATTATCAAGTTTTATCCTTTTAACATCAACATTATGAATATGCGTATCACTACTATAAAGATTTAACAGAAATAAACCATTCATCACAGGCGCATGACCATAAAAGATATTATCCATATAAATCAAACAACCATTGTTTTCGGATTTAAACGAATAACCACTTCGCAATAAACACGATCCAGATAAAATGTTCATGCTTAGTGTAGGCACCAAATAACAATTATTTAGATTTATAACTAATCCCAACGGCATATGGAGAGGCAGCGTTCTGACGGCGATCACATCAACTATTGATCCATTGCCGACACACATCGTGACCTCATCCCTTACTAGCCGTCGCTTGTTCCGCAGACCCTGATTCGAGTTACATATATTAGCAACTGAACCAATATCAAATACCCAGGTGCTACTGCAAGTACTAGTCAAGTACACATCAATAACATGTGTATCACATATACCTTTGTTTTCCTTACTGGCCTTCTTTTCTGCCAAATACTTGGGGCAGTTGTGCTTCCAATGTCCAGTCTCCTTGCAATAGTAGCACTCGGTGTCAGACTTAGAGCCAGCTCGGGATTTCTTTTCAAGTGCAGCAATAGATTTTCCATCCTTATGTTTACCCTTCTTGTATTTCTTGAAACTGGTGGTCTTATTGATCATCAACACTAGATGTTCTTTCTTGATCTCCACTTCTACAGTCTTAAGCATTAACAGAAGCTCGGGGAGAGACTTCTTCATGCCCTGCATGTTATAGTTCATCACGAAGATCTTGTAGCTAGGTGGCACAGATTGGAGAACATGATGCACGCCTAAGTCAATGGGAATCGTTATTCCCAAGGACACAAGATTATCGGCGTACCTAGACATTTTGAGTATGTGCTCACTAACGAAGCTGTTCTCTTCCATCGTGCAGCTAAAGAACTTTTCTAAAGCTTCGTAACTCTCTACGGCAGCATGTGTATCGAAAATCATTTTCAATTCACCCATGGCATCAAAGGCATTGCCATTTCTAAATGCTTTCGAAGTTCTGGCTCTAGCCCATACAGTATGCCGCAATGAACCATATTGTGGAGGGCCTAGTGGCACTTCTGGCACATATTTCTTTTGTGCAGCAGTGAGGAGAATCCTCATATTTAGGACCCAGTTGGTAAAGTTGCTACCATTCGTCACAAGTTTCGCTTTCTCCATGAACACATTGAAATTAAAAGCAGGTGGTGCAATCTAGAAAAGAATTTCTGAAGTTTATTTAGACTAACTTTATGATAAATCAAGTTCAACTAATCCTCAAAAACAACATCCCTCGTGTCTTTTTGGTGATTACATGAACCAAATCCACTACACCAAGTCCGATCATCACGTGAGTCGCTGTAGCTTCAAAGGCGAGCATCTATATGGGCATCATATCAACCATATGACTCATTCTTAACCTTTTGGTCCATGTTCCGAGGCCATGTCTATACATGCTAGGCTCGCCAAGTAAGAACCTTAGTACTCGCATGTGTAAAATTTTCTTACACCCGTTGTATGAAAGCGTAGAGTCAAAAACATCCAATCATCACGTGATGTCTTGAAACGACGGACTTCCTTAACGGTGCATATTTAAGGATGAACACATTTTATCTTGATATCTAAATGAGGGATCATCTTATATTGCTACTAAAGCACAATTCAAGCTATATAAGATGCAAACATCATATGCATAAAGTGAAATGATATGGTTCTTTCACTTGATCACTATCATGTGCATCGTGGTATGATCTTTATCTTTCCTTTGTGTGTAAGGCCAAGGTCTATGGAACTTACACGTTAGGTAGGCTATAATTTCCAAGAGTATCAACTATACTTCAAATTATAACATTGCCATATCATGACACTCACCCAACAACAACTAAACTAGACGCCTCTAATTTATCAATTGCATGCTTTTACCTGGATTAGGGCTTTCGGAGATAGAACCGGTCTTACCTACGAACATGGAACCACAACGATGATAACCAAATTATTAGCAACTCGTTGTAAATCAGATATTGACTATAGTAGGAGAGATAGACACCCGTTAGCCACTTATGCAAAACTAGTTGCATGTCAAGCATGGAACAGGTCTCATGTGCGAGACATGTAAAGTTAGTCCGGGCCGCTTCATCCTACTATGCCACCAATATCCAAAATACGTGTAAGAAACTAACATGATCATCATCGCTCACATACTCTTATGGGTACTACTCGTGCAAAGAATCTACACATAGATCAGGCTCTGATACCACGGTTGGGTTCACAGCATAGAAAACAAAAAAAATCCTACGATGGGAACTACTAAGCACCAATATCTATCTACCTAGATACAAGCAACATGTGGATATACATGCATAGAGAACATAAGACCGACAAAGTGTTACAAGGCTGGACTCGTGGATGATGTAGTCGTACGCTTGCCGATCTCAGGATTGAGAGGAAATCCAGCACCGCAACTTAGTAGCGCATCCGTGATCACACACATGTCCGGTCCACCGAACAACCTCCGCCTCCTTGCTCCAACGATGCAGCGGAAGCAGCAACTCCTTCTAGACGAAAAGCCGTCGGGAACATGTATCTCGCTAATCCAAGACCATGGGGGAATAATTTTAGAAGGGGAGAGAGATCCTTCACGAGGAGGTGTGCTTTGTGAGGAGGAGAGGGGGCCTTTTATAGGGGAGAGGGGACAACCCCTCTCCATGGCCGGCGGCCAAGAGAGATGCCCCACCTCTTCCACATTCATGTGGTGGAGCTCCCACACACATAAATTTTACTCCACCCAAAATTCCACTCACATGCATTAAATTTCCACCAAATTTAATGCAACTCTGATTTAACAAAACTCTTTTAATTATTTTATTCAGAATTTTGTTAATTACTTTAATTAACAAACATTCACGTAAAACCCCCTGCAATATTTCAATATCACATGTAGAACCAATTTCAGCAATTTCACCCGAAACAATTTCGGTGTCCATTGAAATAATTCCAGCGCTTTGCGATTCTTTTCTCTGGAACAGATTTGCTCCAAATGGTGTTGGTATCCCTTAAGTGTGTCACCCTACGGTTCGCGAATAATGTAGACATGATCGAGACCCTTCTTCGATTAATAATCAGTAGCGGGGCCTCGAGATCCATACTGACTCCTACATATTCAACGATGACTTCTGTCATGAGAACCTTTAACGCTAGTAACTAAATCCCTTTGTCTCGCGATATATTACATGTCCGAGATTCGATCATCGGTATATCCATACCTAGTTTGATCTCGTTACCGACATGCACTCTTTTTTCATTCCTGTGATATAACATTCTAGTGATCACATTACTTTCTTGCAAGCTATCTTAATGTGATATCACCGAGAGGGCCCAGAGTATATCTATCCGTCATAAGGATGGACAAATTCCACTCTTGATCCATGAGCCTCTACATAACACCTTCGGAGTATCTGAACTCACCTTTATAGTCACCCTGTTACAGTGTGACGTTTGATGTTATCAAGTTACTCTTCTAGTGTTAGTGATTAACATGATCTCATGGTCTAAGGACTAGAATTACTTTGTATGATGTTATAGAAATTTAAACACAATGACTTTGATCGTATTTCTGTACTTCGGATGAATGTCCATCACATCATTCCACCAATGTTGTGACCTCGTTATTAACAACATACAATGTCTAAGATCAGGAAACCTTGACCATCTTGTTAGTCAACGAGCTAGTTTATAAGAGAGGCATAACTAGGAACCCTTTATTTGTTTATTAAACAAACATGTATTAATGTTTCCAATCAATACAATTATAGCATGCAAAATAAACATCTATCATATACTTGGAATACAATAATAAAAACTTTATTATTTCCTCTCAGGGCATATTCCCTTCACTAGCCCCATCTCGAGGAAGCCATAAAAAATTGCACATCACCTTCCTCCCTCACCATGGAACAAGGCTTGAGGCACATTGCCCCACGCTTGATGTTCTTGCTGGAGACCAAAGCTTATGCAGCGCGCTTAGTGACTGATATGTGCATTTCGTATCATCATAATGGCAACATGTAAGACACATTTATATTGTTATTTGCATTGATATATCATTATTTGTTCCTTATTAGATGATTTATGGGACTTTCTTATAGAGTCC
Source organism: Avena insularis (assembly GCA_023614405.1). Lineage (NCBI taxonomy): Eukaryota > Viridiplantae > Streptophyta > Magnoliopsida > Poales > Poaceae > Avena > Avena insularis. Next base: position 643,655,971 of record CM042690.1, read on the forward strand.
CTTGTTTTGGCTTTTGATTTCTAGGAGGCAGAAAATCTCCTTTTCCGTATTTTGTTGTTTTAGGGACTTTTTGTATTTCAATTAATTCGGGGGAAAATACCACAAAAGTTTTTCATTAGAACCAAGACCTTGGGCGTCGGAAACACACGAGGAGGGCCGTGATGCCCAAAGTAGACTAGGTGGTGCGGACCATACCTTTGACGGTGCCATCTAGTCCCGTTTTCCCATCGAGTGTCATCTTGGAACCTCCTTTTTATGCACGCCTCTGTTTTGATAGAAAATCTATGCATATTTGTCCTACGATTTATAGATGCGGCGATAGAGGCGAAAGTACTCTCCTACTCTAGGAGAGGGTGGATCTTGTTGCTTCGAGGCCACTGAAGAGGGGAAATCGAAGCCATAGTCATAACCAACTTTTCCTTGTCATAGGGGGAAGTCTCTCCATCACCATCTTCACCAACACCACCATCATCACAATCTCCGTCTCGAGATCGACATCATCCCCCTCATAGTTTGTGGTTGATTGAACCCTAGAATATTGTTTAAGTGTTGTTTGCATGCTTGTGCTTGGAAACTTGTCATTTTTTTGTGGTGAAGTTATATTTTAAAATTATGTTGTAATTCATATGCCACTGATCCATTCCATGTTTCACCATTGTGTGTAGTTCCCCATGTGGGGGTAGGACGAATTGGCTATGATGTATATATAGTATGCAATGAGAAATTTGTCAAGTTTTAATATTTTATGTGGTTCTATGATGGTAATTGCAAACATCGAATGCATGTTGCTTGACCTTTATAGGGATGCACCATAGTGTAATAAAGAGAGTAGGGAGGGACAGAATGACATAAAACGTGTATTGAGACTTTGAGTTGAATTAGAGGGTTCTTGATCAGGGACCTTAGATCTTTAAGAAATGTTTTGGATTTTTATGTCTTAATGAATCCTTTATTTGCACATGAAAATGGCCTTAGGACCAACCATTAGGGGTGCACTTGCACATGTATATGGTTGCACCTATTTTAGGCTCTATTCAATGAGAATAAAACTTGATATTATGCTTATCATGTTGTTTTAGAAATATTTATGCTAAGTAAGTCCACGCCGCCCTCAGGAACATTTTCCACATCTAAGTACACACTTGAGATTCTCCTCCTTCTTTATAGAGGATTGGGATTTCTCAAAAAAGAGCATTTACTTTCTTGCAATTTACTTTATAGCAATTTACTTTTCTGCAAACCACAAACCCAAAAATACAATACTCATGCATCTTTTATTGTTTATTTGTTAAATTTGCCAACCAATATCTTCAGCTCCTCATAGGTTCGATAACCTTTTCTATATTTAAAGGTACTACAGTAGATCTCCTACACTTGGGAGTCATCAAGATACTTTTATGGCGCTGTTGACGGGGAGCGTAACACTATTGGTAAGTTGGTTTGGTAAGGAAACTTGAAATATGTTTTTATTATTTAATTTTTTTACTTTACTATTGCTACTATGGGTACTAGATTTATGAAAGCCTCTTAGTTAAGTTAAGTTAAATCTATTAAGAATAAAAATGTTTATAAATCCCTTGATCTAGAGAGGGAGTATCAAATTCTTACAGGTGTTGTTAAGGATGTTATGAAAGAAGCCTTTTTAGGGGATGGAAGTAAAACTACTCTAGACCATCTACAAATGATTGAAGAGAAATTTATCTATCTAAACTCTGGTATTTTGAAGAATAAGTGAAAAGGAAACTATTATATTTATCTCTCTTTGGTGATGCTCGCATATGGTTTAAATCTCTAAAGAAAGCAGGTTATCTTGATTGGGAATTTTTAAAGAGTGCTTTCTATCTCAAATATTATGAGGGATTATAACGCTTGTTTTCATATTTATAATTTTTGGCCTCGTGTTGGAGAGAGTATTACTCAAGATTGAGGGATATTCAAAGATATCCTTCGTAAGAATCCTTATCGTGGCTTATCTAAAAGCATTGTATTGATTAATCTTTATGTGAGGCTCCCTTAGTGCCAAAAGGACTTTCTAGATAATTCTTCTAGAGGGAATTTTACCCATAAGAGTATGGATAAAGATTGGAACTTATTGGATACAATATCTAAAAAAAACTGATAATTGGGATCTTGAGAAAGGCAATGAACCCCATTTAGGATATGAATATGCATGTGTGCAGAATTTCTCTACTTTTTTCGAAGAATTGGGTGGCAGGTTTGGTCTTTATCCATATGTTTTAGTAGGAGTTGCTAAATCTTTTACTAACCATATTATTGTTCCTAAAGGAGGATTTATTGAATATATTAAACATGTTAAACATTATATTGTTATGCCCAAAATCATTAAGAAGGTTAACATTATTTCATCTATTGAAGATAAACGATATGTTAAAACTCCTTCATATCCAAATAAAGTGCAGGAGAACTTACTTAATGTTGTTACAGACAAAAGTGCTAGAGGATATTGCATACCTTATGAACAGATTGAACTTCAACATCAAGTTTCTGATATTAAAGAACTGAATGAAGAAGACCCTTGTGACGTTTATTTATGTGAAGATTCCACCAAGGTAATTAAAGGAAACACTTCTAAGGTGGGTAAGCTAGTTATCTCTTATGTTATTGTAACTTCATGGTATTTGTGATACCGGAGCAAGCATAAGTGTTATATCATAGTCTTTGTACCTTGAAATCAAGCCTGATATCGATCCAATACAAATGGAAAAGGAGCCATGTATGACCATTCAACTTGCTAATAAAGAATATATTTGTTTGATTTGTATGGGTAGAAATGTGAAGTGCTTGTAGGGAAGATTAAATACCTATAGTACTCGATTGTTCTCAAGATTCATTATGGCCTATTATATTTGGTAGACCTTTCTTACATACTATATGTGTTAAAATTAGTTTACCTAAAGATAAAGGGTTTATTAAATGTCTTGGTGAAATGTTAGAGTTTAATTTCTCTAAGTTTATTGATAAACATTTAGAAAGAGAACCATTTGTTAAATATGAAATGGAAACTCTTGCTTATGTAGTTGTTGCTTGATGCGATGGAGCGATATATACTTAACCAAGATGAAACATTTACTAATGAATAAACATAAGCTCTATAACAAGAATTGTCTCAACAACCTCCTATGTTGCAATTAAATATTTCATTTGATGATTTAGGAGAGTTGCCTCCACCTAAATAGGATCCTAGCTTTGAACTTAAACCTTTGCCTGATGATTTGAAATACGCATACCTTGATGAAAATAATATATATCATGTTACTATTAGTGCTAACCTTTCAGGTGAAGACAAATCAAAATTACTTGATGTACTACGTGCTCATAGACCAGTAGTTGGTTATTCCCTTGATGATTTGAAAGTTATTAACCCAACTTTATGTATGCATAAAATTATTTTTGGAGGAGATGCAAAGCCTATTGTTGATTATCAGTATCCATCCAAATATGAAAGAAGTGGTAAGGAAAGAGGTAAGTAAACTCATAGAAGAAGGTATTATCCATCCCATAGCTGATAGTAAATGGATAATCCATTCTATAATACGTGCATTTTGTATCATCATAATTAAACTTATAGAAGAAGGTAGTAAAAAGGTCATTAAACTCATAGAAGAAGGTATTGTCCATCATGTTCATTGTGTACCTTAGAAAGCTGGAATTTCTATTGTTCCAAATGATGAAAAGGAACTTGTAGCTCAACATATTATTGCTGGTTATAGAATGTGCATTCATTTTAGAAAACAAAACAAAGCTACACATAAAGATCATTATCCTTTGACATTCATTGATCAAATGCTAGAAACGTTGTCAAAGCATTCACATTTCTGTTATCTAGATGATTATTCAGGTTTATCTCAAATCATGTGCATAAGGATGATTAGGAAAACACAACTTTTACTTGTCCATTTGGTGCTTTTTCTTATAGGAGAATGACCTTTTTATGCAATTATCTTGCTACTTTTCAAATATGCATGAATGCTATATTTATTTATTATATTGAGAAAATTATGGAAGTATTCATCTATGATTTTTCAGTGCACGGTACCTCTTTCTATAATTGCATGTTCAACCTTTAAAAAGTTTTGTAGAGATGTGAGGACCAACACTTAGATTTAAATTGGGATAAGTACCACTTCATGGTTACAGAACGTGTTGTTCCTGGACACCGTGTTTCAGGAAAATGAATTGAACTAGACTATGCTAAAATAGAAGTAATAGAGAAGGTACCCTATTCCAAGGATGTAAGAGGTATAAGAAGCTTTCTTGGCCATGTAGGTTTTTATAGAAGGTTATCAAAGACTTCTCTAAAATATCAAATCCTTTAACTAATATTTTGCAAAAGGATTGTCCATTCTCTTTTAATGAAAATTGTCTATAATCCTTTAATATTTTAAAAAATACTTTAATAACTTCTCTTGTAGTTTAACCTCCCGATTGAAATTTACCTTTTTAAATTATGTGTGACGCTAGTGATTATGTAGTTGGTGTTGTTTTAGGCTAACAAGTTGATAAGAAGTTAAAATACTATGCTAGCAAAACATTTTATGGTGCTCAAAGAAACTATGCTACTACCAAAAATGAATTCTTAGCTATGATATTTGCATGTGATAAGTTTAGAACTTACATTGTTGATTCTAAAGTCACTATGCACACTAATCATTCAGCTATATATTAAATATCTTATGAATAAGAAAGATGTTAAGCCTTGATTAATAATATAGTTTCTTTTACTTCAAGATTTTAATTTGCATATTGTTGATAGAAAAGGAGAAGATAATCCAGTAGATGATCATTCATGTAGGATAGAAAACACTCCAGTGGATACTATTCCTATTAATAATAGCTTTATTAATGAACAACTAGGAAATATCAATGTATCTAGTGCTAGAGTTGTGTCTCCTTGGTTTGATGATTAGGTAAACTTCATTGTTGGTAAAGTAATGCCATCACACTTTAATTCTTAGCAAAGAAGTTTTTTATGATCTTAGACATTATTTCTTGGATGATCCATTCTTGTATAAGAGAAGTGTTGATGGTATTATTAGACGTTGTGTACCTGAGTATGAGCAACGAGATATCGTAAGAGGCTACCATGCTAGTCCTTATGGAGGACATTGATGTCTACGCACGCTTCTATTCTTGTTGACAATGTTGGGCCTCCAAGTGTAGAGGTTTGTAGAACAGCAGCAAGTTTCCCTTAAGTGGATCGCCCAAGGTTTATTGAACTCAGGGAGGAAGTGGTCAAAGGTATCCCTCTCAAGCAACCCTGTAATCAAGATACAAGAAGTCTCGTGTGTCCCCAACACACCCAATACACTTGTCTGGTGTATAGGTGCACTAGTTCAGCGAACAGATAGTGAAATATAAGTAATATGGATGATTATAAGTAGTAATTGCAATCTTAAATAAGAGTGGCAGCAAGCAAACATGTAACATGACTGATTATAAACGGTGTTTCAATGCTTAGAAACAAGGTCTAGGGATCATACTTTCACTAGTGGACACTCTCATATAAATATCTTCTCTTTATTATGCTACCCTGAACTACTCTCCGGTTGGATGATGTAGGGCTATAACAACACACCTTAAAGTTCGCATTCCCCATCTAGACCCTCACTATCACCTTGAGTGCTAGATGGTTCCAACAAACACCACAATCTCATAGAGACATCTAACTCAAATTATACTCATAATAAGTATTGTTGTAACCTTAGCCTAAGTGCCACATGGTGTGCACACTGTCAACTTCACACACGTGGGGATAAGCATAGATTAATTAAAGCACTTGAGTAGAAGAATAGATCTAGATTACAAAGCTCATGATCTCAATAAGATCACGCATAGAGAGAGAGAGATGAACACATAGCTACCGGTAGATCCCTTAGCCTTGAGAAATAACTACTCCCTCCTCATCATTGGAGTCAGCAACGGCGATGGAGATGGCGGTGGAGTCGATGGAGATGGCTCTGAGGGCACATCCCCATCCTGGCAGGGTGCCAGAACAGAGACTTCTATCCCCTGAATCTCCTCTTCGGTGGCGGCGGTGCTACAGAACATTCGTGGAATTCTGATTTTGTATCTAGGGTTTTCATCTCAGGGGAATATATAGGCGAAGGAGAAAGGTCGGTGGAGGCCAGAGGGGCCCACACCACCTGGTGGCACGCCTAGGGGGTACCCGCGCCACCATAGGGTGTGGCCGCCTCGGTACCCTCCTCCGTCTCTGCTTTGGACTCCGTCTTGTGTCGGGAAAAATAGGAACTTCAGCTTTTGTTTCATCCAATTCCAAGAATATTTCCTTACTAGCTTTTCTAAAACCAAAAACAGCAGAAAACATGCAACTAGCACTGCGGCATCTTGTTAATAGTTTAGTTCCAGAAAATGTATAAACATGCCTCAAAGTGTAGACAAAACATAAGATAGTTGATACAAAATAAGCATGGAGCATCAAAAATTATAGATACATTTACGACGTATCAGACATCATGCCGGGCAGCGCATGACTGCAAAGGTATTACAATTTGGTTTTATTGGCATACTTTATTTAAAGATTGTATTGAATTTGTTAAATCTTGTGATAAACTAGACTCCTCCATGAGCCCCCGATGTGCGGCTGTACGTTTATACATATGCGAAGCAATTCGTATGATGAGGAAATCGCTTAGGCACGATGCTCCGGTGATAAATGATCGCGAAATAACACGCTTGCAAAGCAGTTTGTCTGATAAGGAAATCGCTTAGGCATATAGCGCTGGTGATAAATGCTCGCGAGAAATAAATCTTATAGAACACGCATTCGAGCTAATAACAAAAAACTGAATAAAATACATACGTAGCTGTGACTTACATGACAAATAAAAAACATAAACACACGAATAATCTACTTAGTAAATCATATGAACTGCGCTTATGCATAACACTTCCTTATCTTGTCATGATTGTACTTTCACAACATAGTCACCGGCATCATCAAAAGCAACCTGGTCTTCTTCGGTAGAATATGCCACCGCAGGCACCACTGTGTCGCAAGCAGGCATCGTATGGATGAACGTGTGGTACTCTGTACCAAGTTTGCCAAGAACCTGGGTACCACGTGTATCTGACACCGTGGTAGGTGTCGCCCTGGTCGCCCTGGTCATGCCATTCTGGTGAAGACTGTATGTGTACTTCTGAGAAATATCACGTGCATGTTCTAAGAATGAAGGAGGCAAAATAACATGTGGATCATCGTTGAGTGCACAACATCTTGCCATATCTTGCGATGAATCATCATAAAAGCGCACCACACGATGAGCTTCCAAGAGAGAGGGCGATCCCAAGATAGCTAATCATCCAGTGAGGCGACCATTAGTCACACTTTTGGTATAGTCCATTAGGAACGAAGAGGAATGTAGTAAGTACATCTGAAAACAAAAGAGAACAAGCTCATAGAAGAAAGCGGGAGAAGAGCAATAAAGATGGGAAGGTAAATATGATGATTAGATCTAGAACTCTTGGCGCCTAGAGAGAACTGTTTTATACCAGACTCGTCTCTCACCAAAACCTCGCGTTAGCGGGCCCACCGCATGACATCACCAAAGGATAACATTAAGAAATAACCTAGCGCATGTGAGAACCTGCGTACGGCTAGAGTCTACATTTTTAGCTCGGCCATGGACCTGAAAGACCACGTATTATAGACGTGTGGACCAATCAGAGTGCCAAGACCTATTTACGCAAGAAGCTTTTCCGTACGCAGGAACGTAGATGCACACGCTTTTTCTATATGAGAACGCATGGCGAACAAATGTCCGCATGAGAAGCTCTGATGACGTACAACAAAACTGTAAGGACTGACCTAGAGGCTCCATGTTCGTCTACCACTAAGTCGAACATGCGTGACCTTGCAAAATGCAAGTAAAGTTTTCACCCAAGACAATAATAAGTCTAATAATAACTATATGATTCTAGTGAGTACATCTCTCCATGTAAAACTTTAAAAAATTGTGAAACATGATAATACTAAAAGCGCGAAATGAAGAAGATGTGATAAATAATCAAACCCCCTCTTTCCACTCTAACCCCTAGATCTCATCAGGGCTTTCACTTATGTCCACTCCTAACACAGATGTTCCCAAGAGGTCCACAATCGGTCACGTTGCATGATCTTCTCAACTCTCAATGAAGTCCTCCACCAGTCATGTCAATGTTCGTTATCCCTTCTTCAAAGTGTGTTTCAGTGATTTGTTCATTCCCCTTTTTCTAATCTATCATTCATTTCTGTTTCAGACCCGCGACCAGGAGGCTATCTAGAACAGACTCACCAAGCCTGGTGCGCTGATTGTTGGCAAGGTCATTAGCTCCTTCCATGATAGTAATGGCGGACAGATCGTCAGCGAGGTCAGCAGTTTTTGGCTCTAAGATGATGGTGATAAGAACCGCATCACGGAGACGGACGGGTGCCTCATCAAGGAATCCATGAAAGCATGGTTGTTGTATAACCCTCCATCCCAAAATAAGGGATGGAGGGGATTCGATCTGTAGGAAAAGAGATTCTAAAATCTCATAATTATATGTTGTATTTTAATTAATGTGATACTATTTTTTAGTGAATTTGATACATTAATATAATCTAGCATCTGATTCAAATCAACATGCTTCTAGATGATTTTGTTTATGCTAGTTGTAATTAACAGTAGTGCCGCTGAAAAGTGTACCAAGCAAGGCGAAACAGTTTCACTATTTCTCGGTAGGTATTGACCTTGCTGTGTTCCTTGTACCAAGGCGCATCCTCTACCACGCCGCAGAAGTGCTAGCTCAGCACATCACATTGTGCCGCACCAAAAAAATCCTGCCGCCGTTTCAGAATCCCTGACAGTTTTTTTGCCGCGCTAGCGCGAGCGTGATGACTAAGGTTGTGCCTCGGTGTCTATAAGAGCCAGTGCCCGGGCTCCATGTTATAGTGTAAGATCATTGATGCATGATATGATGTTTTCTCTTATTTGCTCGAGGACAAGAAAAGGTTTAATCTTGGGGGAGTTGATACGTGCATTTTGTACTATCATAATAGCAACATACAAGACTAGTTTATATTGTTGTTTGCATCGATATATCCTTATTTGAGCCTTATTATATGATTTATGGAACTTTCTTACAAAGTCCCTTGTTTTGGTATTTAATTTTTGAGAGGCAAAAAATCTTATTTTTCATATTTTGTTCTTTTAGGGACTTTCTATACTTCAATTAATTCAGGAGAAAATACCACTTTTCGTTAGAACCAAGACCCTAGGCACTAGAAACACATGAGGGGGCCACGAGTCCCAAAGTAGACCAGGTGGCGCGACCCATACCCTAGACCGAACTAACTGGGCTTGTTTGCCCATAGAGCGTCATCTCGGCCCCTCCTTTTAATGCATGCCTCTAGCTTGATAGAAATCCTACGCCAAGTGCGGTGACCCATGTACACCTCTGCATGTTTTAGTGTACAAGTAGCTGACATGATATTCTCATAAGTCCTTATATGTGAATATCACATCCCTCAGAGTGGTACAATAGAAATATTGTGAGTTTAAAACTTTTTTATTCATAAAAAGAGCCAAAAGTGTGCAAAGGTTTCGAGATCATCCTCGGTCCAATGAGGATTCACCACATGATGGTAATTTAGATGCAAATGGAATAACTTACTAACCAATGGTAATACTAAGCTTAAAACCATTGGAGCTAGAAATTGATAGAGATATGCCCTATTGCTAGCTCAACTACGATGTGTGATATGGTGGATTATATATCTACTCCTTTTATTTTTCTATATCTACACCTCCGTTGATCTTTGATTATTCTGATACTCTATTGTGATTATCCATCGATGTTGATTTAATGGTCCGTTTATAACCTAAGTAAGGGTTTTAAGAAAGATAGATTGCGTACGGGCATACTCAACAAGTTCTATGGTGTTTCTCTGATGCTTAAGTAATGGTCGAAGATCAAAAGAGCCAAGACTCATGCAGGTATTTGAAACTAGTTTTAGAGAAGGTAGGTTTTAGATTTTTAAAATTTCTAGGGCTAATAGTCTCCATAGGTTGTCTGAACTTCATGGTGTTCTTTTACATGGTGCGATCATAATGTTTTCACGGTATAGGGAGTAACATGTCACGTTTATACATTCTCGAAGGTGCGCTACTTACCTACAAACTTCCTTGGCCTTAATGCTCTCTTCCATACTTCCTTAGGTATGGTGTAGGTTACCAAGTTTAGCCACGTCATGTCGAGTCCCCCTCCACCACCCCGTTGCCCACCCATTGTAACGAATTTCGATGGAGAGACCTATGTTAAATTACCATCCCTTCAAATATACTAGGTCGTTATTCTACAACACGGAATACAGATGTTACAGACCCCCATTCGATGATCTCCACTTTGGATCACATACCGACTTAGCATATAAGGACAACGAAAGGAATAGGTACTTCTGATTCGCTCGCCCCATAACAAGATTTGTGGTCAACGATATTTTGTACAATGCAAGAATGACTGACTGCTATTGATATTAACCCACCCAATTTTCTCGGTACAATGGAATCTTCACTAGTATAACATCCATGATTCCATCGCCCACCAATTTTCAATTTATATCATTCTGAAAATTGTATCTTTTTTGAATATAAGTGATAATGTTTTGAAAACATTTTCAAATAAATCCAAAGTACATGTAAGACTTCCCTTGCAAATGGTATGAAAGTTTTTTCTTACAAACGTGACGCAAGGTGAACTTGCGTTGTAATTACAAGAAAATGCAATTCAAAGGTTTTACTTGACACTAGACCGCGGGTTATAGAAATAGCGACCATTATATGATAAAGACAATGATGGGATAAAAACCAAATGATGCTCTAATGCAGCTATATGCAATGCAATTCCTAGGTGTATTTCATTAATTTTATTTTATTTGAACTTCTTTGGTATTTAGTCAATTTACCTTTTTAGGGTTTTAGGAGTTTTATTTGGAAGAGTTTTATTCAATTTATTGAATTTCACTTAAGCATTAATTTATATCTCAGAATTTTCATATTGCCATGAAATTAGATTTACATATTAATCTTATTTTTCTTAGCATTTTTCCAAGTGTAAAGGAATATTTAAAATGGCCCTTCTCAATTTCCATTTTTCACATCAAATCAAAGTGTTGGAAAATTCAAAAAAATACTTGTTTGGATTCCTTGAATTTTTCTACACACCAAACTACTTTTACTTTATTTTTTTTGAGTTTTAGTTTGATTCTTATCTATTTTCTAGTATTTCCGCCTATGTAGGAAATTACTAAAATACCCCTGCAGGGTTGGGCCCACTAGCTAGATCCATTGGGTCAAAACCAGCTCCCGAGCTGGTCTAGTTGAATAAGACCACTCCCCCTCGCGCTTACTCACTCGCCTATCTCTCTCACTCGTCTCTCTCTCTCGTGCGTGATGGCTACTGTGCCTCCGCTGCCTCGCCCGGCCACCTCCGGCCTTCCTGGCCAACGTGCATCCACTTAAACTGCTAGCTTCACTGTACTCTACCATTCTACCACATAGATTTTCTTATCTCGCTCTCTCCTGGCTTCTCGCAATCCTAATCCTAACTAGGGTTTTGGTGTGCAGTGTCCCCCTACTGCTTCAGTGCAACTCTAGTGATTCTTGTCGTTAAGATGGTGTTGGTGCACGCTCCTAAGCTACTCCTATGACTGGCATGGCTAGCATGGGTTGAGATGCCTATCGAGCTACTTCTATTCATGATCAGTGGTGAGCTGAGATCCCACTTTCCAAAGGTAATCCTCCTTTCCCTCTTTCTTCTTCTACGACTACATCTATTGTTGGTTTGATTTGGGGATTTCCCCAATTTCTAGGGTTTTGTTCTATCAATGTACTATTGTAGCGTTCTAGGGTTAATTTTTTTGCTACTGATGATCTTGGTTTTTGGTTTTACTCATGTGGTCAACATTTCTTCAATAAAGTTCAGATAAATGTATCTCGTGTTCTCTATTAGTTGTCTACTGAGTTTCTCCTAGTGTTTACTATACTGGTCATTCAATGAGCAGTATAGTAGGTTTACTTGTTAACTACTTATGTTACTTATAAGTTTAATTCCTATTTGGCATTAGTATGTTGTTTAACTATTCATGTTCTATTACTTCATACAATTTCATACTATCATTCAATCAAGCAGTTGTATTAAGTTTAAGCATTCCTTTATTTGTTTAATTTAGATTTTTATCTATAAGTGTTTAGTTAAGTGTGTTCCCTTTCCTTTTATGTAAGCTTATTGACTCCTACAGAATACTTAGCTTGTATCTTCCTTTTATTCCTTAGGCTGGTCCTTTAATCATGTATAGGGAAGTAAGGTTAGATATAGGGTTTGTATTATTAACTACTGCTTACTATTTATATTTTACCTTCTATCTTTCCTAATTGGCTATGCTCATGGTCATGGCTTAGTAGTGTGGTGTTCCGTAGCAATGAGGATGCACATGGCTGCCTGACCATTGTTGGTGCAACTAAGGTCTTTATCTCTCTCTCCTACTGTTGAATCCTAGTGATCCATAGCTACTATGCTCTAAGACTAGTAATTAGCTATAGCCTTTGTGGATTCCTAAGCTTGCTTGGTGAATATTTCTAGATGCTTCTCCTGAAGGGAATATGCCCGAGAGGCAATAATAAAGTGGTTATTATCTTATTCCATGTTTATGATAAATGTTTATTTTACATGCTAGAATTGTATTGATCGGAAACATCAATACATGTGTGTTTAATAAACAAAAAGGGTTCCTAGTTATGCCTCTCTTATAGACTAGCTTGTTGATTAACAAGATGATCAAGGTTTCCTGATCATGGACATTGGATGTTGTTAATAACAAGGTCACACCATTGGTGGAATGATGTGATGAACATTCATCCGAAGTATAGCATTACGATCAAGTCATTATGTTTATATTGCTATAACATCATACGAAGTAATCTTTATCCTTAGACCATGAGATCATGTTAATTGCTAACACCGGAAGAGTATCTTGATAACATCAAACGTCACACCGTAACGGGGTGGATATAAAGGTGGGTTCAGTGCTGCGAAGGTGTTATGTTGAGGCTCATGGATCAAGAGTGGGATTTGTCCAATCCCGATGACGGATAGATATACTCTGGGCCCTCTCGGTGATATCACATTGAAATAGCTTGCAAGCAAGTGATATGATCACTAGAATGTTATATCACGGGAACGAGAAAAGAGTGCATGTCGGTAACGAGATCAAACTAGGTATGGAGATACCGATGATCGAATCTCGGACATGTAATATATCGCGGGACAAAGGGATTTAGTTACTAGCGTTAAAGGTTCTCACGATCACAGAAGTCATCGTTGAATGTGTAGGAGTCAGTATGGATCTCCAGGTCCCGCTGCTGATTATTGATCGGAGAGGGGTCTCGATCATGTCTGCATTATTCGCGAACTGAGGGTGACACACTTAAGGGATACCGACACCATTTGGAGCAAATATGTTTCAGATAAAGATTTAAGAAAGCACTGGAATTATTTCAATAGACACCAAAACTATTTTGGGTGAAATTGCTGAAATTGGTTCTGCATGTAATATTGAAATGTTGCAGGGGGTTTTATGTGAATGTTTGTTAATTAAAGTAATTATCAAAATTCTGAATAAAAATAATAAAAGAGTTTTATTAAATGAGAGAGCATTAAATTTGGAGAAATTTAATGCATTTAAAGTGGAGACTTTAATGGAGAATGTGAAGAGGCAAATTTATGTGGAGGGGGTTACCACCACATGAATGGGGAGGTGAAGGGTCACCTCCATGGGGCGCCAGCCATGAAGGAGGGGTACCCTCCCCTCCTCCTATAAAAGGCCCCTCTCTACTCACTTCTCACTCACACCTCCTTGTGAAGTATCTCTCTTCCCCTCTAGTATTATTCCCCATGGTCTCGGATTAGCAAGATACATGTTCCCGGTGGCTTTATCTGGAAAGGAGTTGCTGCTTCCGCTGCTTTGCTGGAGCGAGGGATGGAGGTTGTCGGGGTACCAGACGTGTGTGCGATCACGGATGCACCGCTGCTTGGTCTTTGGACTTGGTGGTGCTGGAGCTGGATCTGATGGACGTGCTGGAGCCGGACCTGCTGGACTTCATCACGATCTAGAGATCGGCAAGTGTACGACTACATCAACCACGAGTTCCTACTCGTTAACAAAGCTCGTTGTCTACGAGGATAAGTTCTCTTTGGATGTATGTCCACCCGTTGCTTTGTACCTAGTAGATAGATCTTGGCGTGTAGTTCACACCGTAGGAAATTTTTTGTTTTCTATGCTGCGGACCCAACATCTCCTTCTTCCTTGTGCTCTATAAGTGTTCTTCTAGTTGTTTCTCTATTCCTAGCCCCCTTTCTCACTCAGATTCCTCTCTAAGTAGTGAGTGTGTGTTTGTAGTCTAAGCTCAACCAGTGAGTTATAAGCTCTGGGGTGTGATATCCTAACTATTTATAGTGTTCCGGAGTGAATGAGTTGATGAAACCTAAGACATGCATATAGGTGAACCACCTGCTTGGGTAAGAGGGAAACCATATTTGTAGTTTAACTTATATGCAGGTGGCATATAATTTACGGTGATTAATCCCATGTTGGGTTTAACTCTTATGTGCATGTAAAATTTGGCATATGGGTTCTATTGTCCTATGTGCAGATTCAGTGAATCTATATATGCCTAATTGGGCATGTCGGTTTCATTCTTGTCCTATCTTGGTCTTGGACATTCACAAGTGTTAATTTGATTACTATTGTTATTTTTAGGTTGATTTTGATCTGTGAGTCCTTGCAATTTTGTTTGGTTGGATCATGCTGATACTTGTTATGATACCTTTTGATTGGTTTAGATTTTGAATTTCTAGCTATTTTAATTTCCAGCTACAGTAAGTTCATATTTGATTTTAGTTTAATACTACATTATTTTTTATGGTTAAGATTATATCATATTTCTTTAAATTTCTATTGGATAACCTGTTAGTTTAGGTCCCTTTTAACTTTCTGGATTTGATCGGTTCTTCATAGAATCCATGGCTCAAGTAAAGATTTTGGTTAAACTACTTCTGTTTGAGCTTGGATATTTCTCAGTGGTTTACTTTTGTCACTTGAACAAGGTGGAATTTGACAATTACCCTGGTATATGATCTTGGGATCATTCCCATGAGTTTGTTCTAGCTGTTATTTACTATAGTGAGTAGTGGATCAGGTTTAGGTTATTCCTAGTTTGATTTATACTTCCATTTTTCTTTGGCTCTAATTTTTAAGATGCTACCTCAAGCTACTAAGGTTCATGACTAGTTCCTGGATTTTTGATTATGGATTCTACACTAAAATGGATTCACTTTTCTACATCAAACATTTTAACACTAACAACTACTTTGTCTGTGATGTTTTCTTCACGGGTTTTGAAAATGATCAAGTGCCAGCAATGGATTACAAGATTAGATAGGTTTATCTTTTATTATTAGTTTGTACTAGGGTTGTATCTTGTAATCTTGGAAATTTACTGATCTTGTACAAGATTATTGAATAAATTTTGATTTCCAAACCTTATGTTCCTACTTCAGATTTGTTATTTATATCTTGTGTGTTGGTGCTATTTTAAATTTCAGAGATGTTAATATTTATGTGTTAGCTTGAATTTGAATTCAAGATTGACTTAGGTCAAACCTCCATTTTGTATTATTTCAAACTTTTGAAAACCTACATGCATACTTGGTTCAATTCCAAGTGACATTTTGGTTTTACAACCTCACTACAGCCAAATTTAAATGGAAGTTTTAAAATTTTCTAATTACTCATGATTCTAAATGCATACTATGCAAGAATTCAATTCACACAAATGCCCTTATCCTATATAGTTTCCCCTAGGTTGTTACATCCTTCCCTCCTTATAAAAACTTCGTCCTGAAATTACAAGACTTAGTACCTAAAAGATGTGGGTAATTTCTACGTAGGTCTTCCTATTTTCCTAGGTGGCCTCTCTTTCTAGGTGGTGTTTCTACTAAACATCGCAATACTTTATTTCCCTACTCCAAAGTCGTTTCCAATTCTCCTCGAGAATTTTGGATGATACTTCCTCATAGGTGAGATCTAGTTGTAAATCTATTTCCTTATAGGGTAACGATTCGTCTGGCACTTTCAAATATCTATGTCGCTATGAAACATGGAATACGTTATGAACTCGGTATAATCATGTTGGCAACTCTAGTTAATATTCTATTTGTCGTTTGTTACTTAAAATTCGGAATGGTCCAATATATCATGGGCTTAGTTTTCCTTTCACTCTAAATATTTTCACTCTGCTTGTCAGACTAACTCTTTAATATACCATATGACATGGGTATGATTACTCGGATGCTCAATAATCGCTACCCTACATTGAGTAAAAGGCCTACGACCCATAGAGATTCCAGATAAAAGCCCAAAGAAGCAACCGACATAAACTTCTTATTGTATTAGGAAAGAAACCATGAACCGACATTATGTTGGTATTGTAATCACGCGTGTAGGAAACCTATCCGCCTATAGCTTTGAGACCCGGCCTATTATATATAGGGCGAGAGAAGCCCAAGCGAGGGTACCGAAATCTAGAGGACAACTTGTAATAGAGTGTTTTCCCAATATTCGCGCGACTTTGTCTTTATTGTTTTCCTGACATCCGACGAAATTCCTAGCGTTCTCTTTTCCGCGAAACCCCAAGTCCAACACCATGGGAATTGTCGAGGTTACCCCTCGTCAATTGGCGCCGTTTGTGGGAAACTTGAATGCTGGAAACACGGATTCGACAGAACGCTCTCCACCAAGCATCAACTCGATGAAAGAAAATCCACGCCCACCCACCCATAAAGTTACCCGCAAATCAACAGAAGTACAGGATCTTTCCACTACATCTCCAATGGAAGTCAAGGCGCATATCAAAGAAGGCAACAAAGGCGGGCAAGTCAAGACGAATTTGGGGGATCTTGATGGTCTCTATGACAATCTCTCCTTCAGATCAGACCCATCGTTCATGCCACCACGTGAAGCAAGCCCAGCTAATTCAGAACCCGAAGAAAGTAGCAAAAGCATCGACTTTGGGATTCGTATGGCGGAAATTTATCCAGAGCAAAAGCTGATGGACTTCACTGGCTCATCCAATAGTGTCTCCATCAGCGAAAACAACGACGTTACCAGTCCGTACGCCACTCAGCACCAAGTATGCGTGATCATCGGAGATGCCACGACCCAACAAGACTCGAACGGTAACCCAATTCTTAACCCCGATGATATCCTCTCAAGACATAGTGCAGGAAGCAATGACAATGAAGGAAGTTGAGGAAACAAAGCAGATCCAACAGTCGACCGAGAAAATAAAGAAGAGCAGCTACGCGAAGATGAGAGGCGAACCCTCAACCTACCAGCCAGTAAATGGGAGAAAGCGAGAGCAGCAATTTCGGGTCCGACCCCAATGGCAACATATGCCACTCACGAAGATCTATTGGCATACCAGTATCTGTTGCACTGCAAAAAGAGAAAGATCCTCAGGATGCAAAGGCAGCTCGACGAAAGGAAGAGGGTAGCCGACGAATCTAGCTTACGAAGGGCACTGCTAAGCCCCACCCGAGGATCAAGAAGCATCATAGGAGGAGCATCGCCAAGAAGAGGAACATCTAGATTAAGAAGTATACCCGAAGAAGAAAGAAGCGGATTAATTCGGGACCTTGATCTCTCATTTATGTCGATAGATCAAGATGGGAACATCAAAGCAAAGACAGCCCAGGCAGCTATTGTGGCCGCGCAAACATATCTAATCACGACACAACCTGCACCCGACGATCCTCGTGCATCCCTCCACCGATCTGCCCTGATGAATCTCAGTTTGGTGGGAGAAACTCTTGCGCAAGCAGATAAAGAAACCACGAGGCAACATGACCGAGCCCCACACCGTCACAATAGCCCTCGGCAAGGAGGTCACACCCGATGATCACGGTCGCCACATCAGGTCCACTTTTCCGAACAAGAAACACGCAACGACGCAAGAAACAACATCACCCAGCGAAGGATTGATCGATCACAAGAAGAGCGCAGCACCAAAGATACCGTGACAGCGAAAGTGAGGACGAACAAGAATTATGAGGACCCAGCTGCTTTACCCGACGGGTTCGTAAAACTCCAGTACCGAAGGACTTTAAGGTACCACAAGATCAACAAAAATATGTTGGCCTCCAAGAACCCAAAGCTTGGCTGACAGATTATCCAGCGACTGTTAGATTACAGGGAGGATCCAAATCCATGACAATGCAAAGCCTGCAGCTCCACCTAACCGGTGCGGCACGCTCCTGGCTAAAGCAGCTACCAGAAGATTCCATCAGCAGTTGGAATGATCTTGAAGAAAAATTCATCAGAAACTTTCAATCCACATTCAAGCGACCCGCATCTTTAGAGCAATTACGCGTCTGCAAGCAAGAACCAGGAGAATCAATACGAGCCTTCATCAAATTATGGAACATCACCAAAAATTCGGCTGAAGCGATATCCGACGAAAGAGCGATCGACGCCTTCAATGATGGTCTCCGACGACAGGAATTCATTGAAGAATTAGGACGAATAAAGCCACAAAGAATTTCACAACTGATGGAGATAGCCAACCGTCGGGCTGATGGAGAGGATGCAGTACACAACAAAAGGGCTCATTCACCTGACGAAAGAGACTGGGGTAACAGCGACCAAAGACGCTGAACAAATGATGGATACCACACACCCACTTACGTTGCAGCGAGTTTTTTCGGAACGGACAACCGACGAAATAATGACTACAACAGCGGATATCGTGGCAGTAGGGATAACATCAATGAAATCCAGCTGCGACAACGATACCAGCCGACGAACCGAGACCCACCAATGTCAGCAGGACAAATGTTGGAAGGACCCTGCAATATGCACTACTACGTCGACTCAACAGGGAAAAGTCGATCAAACCACCTCCTAAAGGACTGTCGGACATTCCTAAAGATGCAAGAACTATGCAACACAAAGGCAGCCGAAGCAACAAACAGAAACTACGCCCCTGCACCCGGCACTTTGTCCATTGGAGCTCCACCACCACCGCAGGGACCTCCACCGACAGGACAGCCACAAAGCACAATATACCAAGACAACAAATATCCCAGATCAAAGGGAGCAATGTCAATGATCTAGAAGGGGCCACCCTCCAACAGAACACAAAAGCTGATCACTAGGCAAGTAAATTTGGTGGTAACAAAGTCGCCCCTACACTAGAGTATCTACATTGGTCAGATCAAGAAATCACTTTCAATAGAGCTGACCATCCATTACGGGTCCCTCAGCCAGGCCAGTCAGCACTAATAGTGGAAGCACAAATCGGCGGGTTCGACATGAGCAAAGTTTTCTTGGATGTAGGAAGCAGCATCAACCTGATTTATGCCAAAACTCTGCGGGCCATGAACTGGTCCATGACGAACCTAACCCCAACCAACACAACTTTCCACGGGATAGTTCCTGGAAAAGCCGAAATTCCATTGGGCAAAGTCCACCTTGACATCGTTTTCGGGTCAAAAAACAACTTCAGGCGAGAAAAGTTGGAATTCGAAGTTATGGACTGGCCATCTCAATACCACGCGATCCTGGGACGACCAGCTTTCGCCAGGTTCATGGTAGTACCTCACTATGCATACCTAGTGCTGAAAATGCCAGCCCCCAACGGGGCCATCACAGTCAAAGGCAGTTTCAGCCATGCAGACAGCTGCGATCGAGAGTTCAATAAAATCTCAGAATCTTTCGGGATGGAGGCAGAGCTTGGGCAGCTAAAATTGATAGATGAGGAGGCGACACACGAAGGGCACACCCGCAAAAAGAAAACATCGGAAAAGCAAGAACGTAACAGCCTCGCAAAAAGCAATGTATGCGGCCTCCAATAATGGTCCCGCATAAGAAGACCCTCAAGGACAAAAGCTGAAGTTCCTCCATAAAAGATGTATTGAGACGCATTCCTTACTTAATAAAAAGGCCAACGGCCAGGCGATCGTGCCATCACAATGTACCCCTATCCATTATTATTAATAAATAAAGAAAAGTATTTCGTGACATGAAACTTCTATGGTATACGAACATCAGTTTGTCGGATCCCCCAACAAGGAAATATAGCATACAATCAAAATCTCTTGATAAAGTATCCATACAACATTTTTTAGCCACATTACAAAGCTGCACAAGCAAGCAGTCATATTTCAAAATTTACAAAGAATTCCTGATCTGCTTCTAAGCACCTACGCACAATCCTAATGGCGGGTCTTCGAGCAGCGGCATAGTGAGGTGCCATATAAACAAGGCCGCCATCGGGAGGAGGAGGCAGACCCGACGATACGAAGTCCAGATACAACGTCGGGTGATGTGCATGCACCCAAGAGAGTGCAAGCTTGGCACCCGCCACAAGTTAAAGCTTCACATAATGGTGGATCCTTTCGCCTTGCCGAAATATCATAATCAAATCTGCCAAGGTCTGAGGCTGAGGATCCCGAGGAAACATGGCGTTGTAAACAATAGCCAGAGATCTGCGGCAGCACTCGACAAATTTCTCCAGCTCCGACATACGATCCTGCATGCGCAACAGCATAGGCACGTCGATGGTCAGTCCAAAAATCTGTCTCAGAACTTCGAGAGGCAGATATAAGAGCGTGCATCCGGTCGCGCAGACGCTGGCTTTCCTCCCTCTCGCACAATCGAATACCTGCACATTGGAGAAAAAATAATTTCTATCAAGACAGAAAGGCAACCAAAGAAAGAAGACAGTTTATGCAATAGATTTTCGCTTGCCCTGGAGATCTCTTCCAAGAAAAAAGCTTCACGGTTGAGATCCTGGCATGTTTTTGATTAGGAAACATCTACCAGTGATTGAACTACCCGCACTTTGCCCTCAAGTTTATTCACTTGTTCTATCTTTTCAGCATACGCACGACGACAGGACTGATCGCACCCGCTATAGCAGAGGGGGCAACAACATCCGACGGTTGCGCGGAACCATAAGGAGCTGAACAATCACTCAAGATCTGACAAAGAAAAAAAAGTACATGAAACATTCAGCATACAAAGGCAAGATCATACGTATATATTCACAAGCTATTTCGAAGCTAAAGGAAGTCGGACAAGTTCATAATCCATTACAATAAGGGTAGATACGACAAACGATTACAAAATACGGGCCTATGGGGTTGTGTCCTTCAAAGATAAAGTGGCACTAGCAGAAGGAGCACTAGCTACAGTAGCGGTAGGGGCAGCCGAAGAAGGAGCACTAGAGGCAGTAAGAGGAGTCGAGGAAGGGGCAGCCAATTTCCTTGAACCCGAGACCAGAGCCAGGAGCAGCCGAGAATATTTTCTGGCCCTTTTAATATGTGGCTTCAGGTCAACTGCTTTCCCACTGGAGGTGACCGAAACAGATGAGCTAACCTTCTCCCAATTGACCTTCTCGCCATGCGCCATCGCCAGAGCCATTGAAGTTTCGGCACCGCTCCTTGATTACATTAGACTATAACCAACAAGGGGGCCGGGATCAGCACCAAAAATGGTGACAAGATCATTCAGGTCCTCCAACACATCCGTGGTTGGAAATACTTCGACATGGAGCTTTTTGAAGGCGCGGCATGAATGAACAAGAAGATTGTGCCCATAAATGCTGTTAGCCTCCAAAGTGCTAACAACATCTGATAAATGATCAACCTTCTTATAATCGTCCAGCGTCAGGTTCTGGCCAGTAAGCTCTACACAAACAAAAGAGAAGAAGAGGTTGACAATCAAAAGAAAGAAACAAAAACAACAAGTACACGCACAAATCAAAACTTACAGGTCATCAAGTTATTTAGGGCCTCCAGGAGCTGCCGTAGATTTGCATCTCGAGCAACGACTTGCCTGGCCACTTCATCAGAATTAGCTTTCGCCCTCTGATTGGCCTCTTCGGCAGCTCGGAGCCTGTTTTCTAGCTCATCGGCATGCTTTATCTCCTCATCCCGGATAATCGCGGATTTCTTGGCAGCGGCTGAAGGAGCACAGTGCAAAATGAGGATGAACATATTTACAAGGAAAATACACAAGTGATCAGTGCATACCGTTTAGCTCTTCGACGTCATCACGGATCCTTATAAAGCGGGTGGCCATACCGACCATCTCACGCATCAAAGGCTGAGCAAGGGAAAAAACACAGGAAAAAGGATGTCAAGGAAGAGTAAATATATAGGGAAGGAAAAAGTCCAACATCAAAAGTAACTTACATCCTTCATGTCCACTATATCATCACCCCTTTACCTGCCATTTTTCTTCTTTTCTGCGGCGGCGGCTTGGATGAAGCAGCGACATCTTGCTGGACCTCTTTCTCCACAGGAGACAAAAAAATTCTTTCGACTCTGCCAATGGCGGATGGGTCTTCTTTGTGGAGCAGCCCACATATGTGGGAAGAAGAGAAGCAGGAAGATCTTCGTCATCACTACAAACAACACGACCAAGAGTAAAGCATCACCAGTAAAAAACACTCGGTGAAAACAGAAAAAGGAGAAAGCAAATACTTATGAAGACACATCCTGTGCAAGACGAAACTAGTTCATCCGGGAAGGAGCGGCTGCGATCAGAGAAGTGTCAAAGGGCTTGGAAGCAGTCGAGTCATCCGAATCCTCGACCCTTTCCACAACACAAGGGTGTTTCCTCTTTTCGCTGGCACGCTCTACGCGGAAATCCCCGAAGCCAGCCGAAGGAAGAGATTGCGTCTTCGACGAAGAGTTAGACGCAAAAATATCCCCCTCCTCATCCACGGCAGTCCCATTCATAGGGAGATCGTCGGATGCAGAGGGGTGGACAGGGGGCTCACCACTTTCAGGAAGGGGGGAAGCGATCTCAGGTGATCAAAATCCTACAAAAAACAGAAGAACTGAAAAATGTATCTATAAACAAAAGACAAGGAAAGGAAAAAAGCGAAGGAAATGCACCTCGAGAAGACGTTTCTTCTTGTCGTAAGGCTCTACAAGGCAAGTCGAAGGAACCAGTTTCTTTGCCGTTAAAGTTGTGAAGCTCCAGACCCTCTTCTCATACAGGTTAAGGGTAAGGCCCTCCAAGGAAATCCTCATCGGATCCTTCTTCCCAATATACGCCCACATACCGGACAACCGGGCTTGGAGCAGCTGGACACGGATCCGCACAAAATATGCCAAGACCTGGAGACCCGACAATTCTTTGCCAACCTCATGGTGCAGCTTGGAAAAACGATCAACAAAGGGCTGGATTTGGGCCATTTCCTCGGCAGAGGGGCGCTCATCCCAGGAGTCGAGTTTACGATAGACCTTTTTAGGTTCAAAGGGGGCTAACCCGAAAGTTTGGCCTTCGAGTGGCTAATCCTTGACATAGAACCACTTAGACTTCCAACCTTGGACAGAATCCGTGAGTTCGAAGTCTAAGTAATCAACGTCAGAGTGGACAGAAAAAATGGCGCCACCAACATCATGGACAATGGTGTCAGTGGCATTGTGGCAAACATAGAAGAAGTATTTCCAAAGGCCCCAATGGGGAAGAATCCCAAGGAAACACTCGCAAAGAGTGACAAAACAAGCAACGTGGAGGATGGAATTGGGCGTGAGCTGATAAAGCTGCACGCCATAAACAAAGAGAAGGCCTCGGAAAAATTCATGGATGGGGGGAGAAAGACCGTGGAAGAGGAAGGAGAGGAAAATTACCCTCCAGCCAGGCTCGGGGATGGGAGCAGCTTCGTCGCCGGGGAGCTTGAAGGAGCCCTCCGTCAGAAGGCCGGAGTTCGGCGCCTCGCGGAGCTCCCGCGTCATGCACTTAGTAGGAGCCCACCCAACGACCCTTTTCCTGGTGTCCTTTGCAGCGGTAGCAAAAGTCCCAGCGGCTTTGCTTTTGCCCATGGCGGAGGAGTAGGGAAAGCAAGGCATAGAAATCAAAGTTTGCAAGGAGCAAGAGCGCAAGGAGGAAGAAGGAGCAGAGGGAGGCTAGGTGAAACAGTAAAAAGTGTATCCTTTCCCTTATAAAGAGCAACAATGCAAGGACCTAACCGTCCGATGCAAAATCGAAGCGACAAAGGATTGCGCGATGATGACACATGTTTACAATGATCTCGAAAAGGAAAAATATAAAAGAAGTTATGACTGCGGTAAAAACAGAGAGCAATGCGTGATGCCTCGATTCTCGCGCAGCAAGGCGACATGCAGTCAAGAATCTCCGCTAAAGCGCCATCACGCGTCATCATTACTGCGCATGGGCCCACGTTCGACACATCCCGTCATGGCATGTTTTTCTGAAAACTAACAGCATCAGGTACGTCATCACTGATGTCACAAAAAAGCACTACAACAAAAATTGCGGCTTTCTCGCGGTATGACCCGAAGAAATTCAATTGGAGTCGAAGTAAATTCCTCCAAGAGAAGATTTGAGACTACACTCGAAATATACAACATTACGAGTGTAGCCTCGGGGGTTACTCCTATCAGGAGCACTAGTCGTGCACCCGACAAAAAATTACTGAAACAATGACGCAGTTTTTCGAGCCTATGTCTTGATACACATATCTGAACATAGCCTCGGGGGCTACTCCTATCAGGAGCGCTGGCGCGCACCTGATAAAGAAAAGTCACGGAAGCATCTGACGATAAATACTCCTATCAGGAGCAAGATACGGAAAGTAAAACAAAACTCTCGGATCACACTCAAACACGGAAAAAAATCCGAATGTCGTGTTCAAAAACATGAAGGTAAGACCCCAGGATTCGTCCTGTGTGGCCTGGTAATCGCACAAGAATGCGCTCTACCAGTAAAACTCCGTATCGAATATACGATGAAAAATCCTAACGGATGCGTTGGGTACCCGATAAAAAATAGAAAATTGGAATTCAGTATTCGGTAAGACCTCAGCGGCTCGAACTAAATTACACCAGTTACAAATTCTGGATTCAAGCCTGGGGACTTGAGTTTGATGTAGGTCAACCTTGTTTTTGCCCAGGAGCAATTAACTGATTCCTGATCCGTTTAAGCATCAGACTCGTTGTACCAAAATCCCTACAAAAAATAAAATCAAACAGAATAAAGGAAAGAAGAAACAAAACTTTGAGACTCAACCTGAAAACTTCAGATTCAGATAGAGTCTCGGGGTTTACTGACATGGGTATGATTACTCAGATGCTCAATATTCGCTACCCTACATTGGATAAAAGGCCTACGGCCCATAGAGATTCTAGATAAAATCCCAAGGAAGCAACCGATAGAAACTTCTTATTGTATTAGGAAAGAAACCATGAATCGATATTATGTTGGTATTGTAATCACGCATGTATGAAACCTATCCGCATACAACTTTGAGACCTGGCCTATTATATATAAGGCGGGAGAAGCCCAAGCGAGGGTACCGAAATCTAGAGGACAACTTGTAATAGAGTGTTTTCCCAATATTCAGGTGACTTTGTCTTCATTGTTTTCCTGACATCCAACGAAATCCCCAGCGTTCTCTTTTCCGTGAAACCCCAAGTCCAACACCATGGGTATTGCCGAGGTTACCCCTTGTCACCATATCTCCGACTTGTGGTTCCCACATTCTTCTCTTAAGGCATGTGTTACTTTTCTATCCACTCTGAGCTATTTTCATTTTGTGATGGATGATTTCGATAATTCTCTATTGTTCTATGATATATCCATGTTCGAATTGTTTATCTTCTCCTAACTCATACCAACATATCGGTGATCTACACTTCCTTCCATAGAGTGATTAAAATGGTGCCATTTTTATGCTACTTCAATAACAATTGTTATAAGAGAATTTTGCTAAAGTTAAATGATCATTCCATGATCCTCCAAAATCTAGGGCACATGCTCTCATCATGTCCTCGAGAATCTAGTTTGTCCTCTCCATATGTCCTCTAGTTTTGGGATGATATGTGGTGCAAAAGTCTAGTATTGATCCTAGAGCTTGATGTAATTGTATCTAGAATGTGGCAGTAAATACAGATCCATGATCTAACACAATTCTTTTTGGTACTCCATGTTTTCTTACGATTTCCTTTATGTATAGGTCTGCTAGTTTCTCATACATATCTTTCTGATCGACGGCTAAGAAATGTGCACTTTTCGTTAACCAGTCTACAATTAACCAGATCATATCCTTGTGATTAACTGTCATGGGTACCGGTAATGAAGTACATTCCAATTTCTTCCCACTTCCAAGTCGGTATTAGTAAAAGTTGTAGTTTTCTTATGGGACTCTAATGTTCGGATTTAACTCTCTAACATGTGTGACATTCTTCCAGGGATCTAGCTATTTCTGTTTTCATGTTGTTCCACCAACATGTTTGTTTTAGATCCATGTACATCTTCGTGCTTACTAGATGTATGGAATATGGTGGTTGGTGTGTTTGCCTTAAAATTATGTTCTTTATATCAGGGATATCAGGTACGTAGTTTCTTCCTTGGAACCATAGGGAATTCTCCTCCCTAATTTCAAATGTTGACGGTTCTCCATTAATGATTATTTGTATTTTCCTAGTTATGAAAGGTTCATCAGTTTGTCCTTGAACTATATCATCCTTGAGATTTACATTCATCTCTCCCATGGTAACTATTGCTGCTAATGAACCAATGGGTTCTCCTTTCCAACATTCTAATTGAGACTATTCTATTTCCTTTTGTAGTTCCTTTAGTAGTTCCCTTCCTACCAACATGTTGTAGGTGGCTTTTCGACTTAAAGCATTAGCTACAACATTTTCTTTTCCTGATGTATGGTTGATAGTTAAGTCATAGTTCTTAATTAACTCTAACCATCTTGGTTGCCTCAGGTTTAGTTCTTTCTGAGTGAAGGAATATTTCAAACTCTTATGATCCGTGAATAATTCACACTTTGATCCATATAAGAAATGTCTCCAACTCTTTAGTGCGTAAACTATGGTTGCTAGTTCTAGGTCATGGGTTGGATAAATAGTTTCATGAGGTTTTAACTGTTGGGATCCATATGCTATAACTTTTCTATCTTGCATGAGAACACATCCTAATCCATTATTAGATGCATCACAATATACGTTGTAATCTTTTCTGAGTTCTGGTATAGCTAACATTCTTGTTGTGGTTAAATTTTCTTTTAGTGTTTGAAAACTCTGTTCGCACTTCTCTGACAACACATATGGTACATCATTTCTGCGCAGTTTTCTCAATGGTCCTACTATCATAGAGAATCCTTCTATAAATCTCTGATAGTATGCTGCCATTCCTAGGAAATCAATTATTTCCTTTATGTTCTTGGGTACTTTCCAAACGAATAATGATTGCACTTTGTTCGGATTTATTGAGATTCCTTCCTTGGTTATGAAGTGTCCAAGAAATTCTACTCGGTCTAACCCAAATTCACATTTACTGAAATTGGCGTAGAGCTGATGTTTTCTTAAGGTTTACAGAACTATTTTTAGGTGTTCCACGTGTAATATTTACTTTTGAAATATACCAGTATGTCATCAATGAACACTATTATGAACTTATCCAGGTATGGTATAAATACTTTGTTCATTAAGTTCATGAATATAGCTAGTGCGTTTGTTAATCCAAATGGTACAACCAACTATTCATGGTGTCCATATCGAGATACAAATGCACTTATAGGAATATCTTCTTCCTTTATCTTTATCTGGTGGTATCCCGATCTTAGATCAATTTTGGAGAAAGCTCCTGCTCCCTTAAATTGATCAAATAAGGCTTGTATCCTCAGCATTGGGTATTTATTCTTGATTGTTACATTATTAAGGTTACGATAATCTCCGCACATTGTTCTTCCTCCATCCCTTTTATCTATGAAGATTCCTAGTGCTCCCCAAGGTGATACACTTACTCTGATGAAGCCTTTTTCTTCCAGCTCATCTAACTAGGCTTTCTATTCTACTAATCCTTTTGGTCCAACTCAATAAGGTGCTTGTTCAATGGGTGATGTTCCCGGTATTAAATCTATTGTGAACTTAGTTTCCCTATCTGGTGACATTCTTGATAATTCTTTTAGAAATACATCCTTAAATTCCCTTACCACTCGTATATTGTCGATCTTAACTTCTTTTAGGGAATTAAGTTGCAGCTCAAGTTCTAAATGGGTATACTTATCCCCTTGATAAATGATTCTGTTCCTATTGGGTGTTTGAATATATATTGTATTCTCTTCACAATTAATATGGGCTCCATAATATCTTAACCAATCCTTTGCCAGAATTATTGCGATATTTTTAATGGGTATAACAAACAGATCTTCCTCAAAGCGATGTTTGCATATTGTGAGCCCTTGTTGTTGTTTTACGCGGTTTACTAGGATATTTCCTCTGGTTGATTGAATTACAACTGGTTACGTTAGTCGGTAATTTTTTATCAGATGTAATGGCATCTTCTAGTTTTTTACAATTTAATTTTCCGTAGATTACTACTTTCTTCCCAGACTTTCTCTTCCCAAAATTACTTCTTTTGGAAATGGTTTTCTTTCCTTTTAGTCGGTTTCTACAGGCTTTAAACAACTTTCTTATGACCCAACTGTCTGCATCCATAGCAACTAATATACGGTTTGTTTTCACTTCTCTTGTCCTGTTGTCCAATCCGTGACAAGATATGGTGAACAGACTTATTTTGGATGTCTTGGTCTCTTCTTCTTATCTCTTCCACCAACCGAACATATTGCAAGATACTTTGCTTCGTACATGTGCCTGTTTGGGTTGATGGTTTCCAAATTTCTATGGGGTTTCCATTTTTTATAGGTGGTTTACCCTAATTAGGTTTTTGGTTTGGTTTTGTACCTATTGGATCTATAACATTACTCCCTAGTCCTAGTACATTTACGTCAAAACACCATGTTACATCATGCATATACACAGAGGGTTGTTCGTTTTCAACGCACAGTCCTAGTGTCACAAGGAAATCAAGATCCAAATAATTCCAGAAACAACAAAAATATACCATGTATTCACATCGAAATATTTATATCATCACACCATATTACAACATTCAACTACACATGTTAGATGTAGCTCACTTATTCATTTACATCACACACAGATTACAATAATCATTACCATACACACTATTACAAGCTACAATACCACACTTTGATTACGTTTATCTAGACTCAACACTCTAGTCACCCCCTCATAATACTTCCCAGGTACCCATCCACTATATTGTGAACTACAATGTAAAGTACCTGAAAGATCTACTCTGCATGTGGGTTTGTACTCCGGATCGGAACTCTGCCCAAGTGTCGGGTCTATAAGGATGAAGTAACTACTCACATACTTTAACACCTCCTCATCCCTGTTGTAATCTTTCCCCTTGTCAAGACTACTCAGGTACTTAGACATCCTAATCTCAAATTGGGTAGTTATCTCAGGCTCGTTTACCACTGGGTAAATGGGACTATATGGTGTAGGTGGGAATTCTACTTCAACTTCACTCCCTTCCACGAAATTCAGAGGGTTTTCCATTGCATCACGTCATATGATGTAAATAACTGCTCATCCTAGAAAATCGGTTCCCTACTCATATGTACTTCATACTCCTCTTCCATTTCTCCACTATTAGGTTCTAGGGTTCTGTCATCACTTAAATCTCCCTAATGACGTATTGTGTTACAACCATCATTACTAGGAAAATTTGGACTATATGGGCTCATGGCAGTATATGGGATTACGGGTTCTGTGTCTTCCTCCTCCTCCGTATCCATGCGTGTATAGGTGGGAACTACTGGGTGATATAGTTTAGCTTCACTCTCCATCCTATTTCTTAATGCTAGAAACTTACCTGGATCCGTGAAATCTTCCAGCATAGTTTCTACTTCTGATACCAAATTTCTATGGGCGTTAAAGGGGTTAAAGAAAGATCTAATCAGATACACACATCATTCCATGTACCGAGCTGCATGCTCTGGATCTGCCTTAATAAAGGCCTGATGATCTACTTCATCACGATCGTCCTCTTCACCATATGGTATCAGGGTAAATGCTGACCTAAACAACTCTTTTGACTTAAAACCCCTAAGACTCGTGATAGCCTCTTTCACAGTGATATGATTTTCCAAATCACTACTCCTAGCTTCCTCATAAGGTACCACATTGTTTATCCTTAACACTTCATGCAAATGAATAGCAACACGAAACCTCGCAAGAAAAGTTCCATCCATGAAAGCAAATACTTTGATTGCAAATGGCGTCTCATATCCCAACTCAAGCAACATATGATGCAGGACTTCAATCCATTCCCCTTGGTAATCTGCTAGAATTGTATCATAGACTCTTACTTTACGTTTCGGCATTGAACTCACCATAAAACTGAAAATAAAATACAACAAGTAAAAACTTGCTTGACATTAATAAAAAATTATAGCACTAATACCATGACATGAGTATTCTCATTTGAATACCAAACATGCTACCAGTAAACTCTTTACTAACTCTCATTCTACCTACAGGTTTTGTCCGCTTACTAGGTGACGAGGGTTTAACTCGCCAATGCCCATTGTTATGGACTTAGGTTTTGGAGAAGGAGGGAGCGCTAGAGGCAGTCGGCTAGCAAACAAGCACATAGGGATGCAAGATTTACCCAGGTTCAGGCCTCGCAGAGGTCCCTACTCCTGCTTGTCTTCTCTTGGAATTATCGAAGGAATCGAAGATTATAGGGGTGCGCAGATGCAATCTGGCGATGGTGGTGAAAAATAGGGTTGTGATTGTCCTCCTCACTGCCCCTCCTAGCCTTTATATAGATAGGCTAGGTCTCGGGTAGCAGGTCGAGTCGGTTACAGATTAGGGTTCGTCCTTTGAACTTTCTATCTTAAGCTTCTTCTTGTACCGCAAGCAATCAAAGAGTCCGTGGGTCACCCGAATCCTGCATTGGGCCTTGGCAATGCCGTGGGCTTCTGCCGTATCTGGACCGTATATACCAAACTCGAGTACCTATAGGGTATACCCATGTCAGTAGCCCCCGAGTGTCCAGTGGAATCGCAGATTCGACTGGAGACTTTTATGAAGTATTTGGAGTGCTTGACTGAGTATCTTTTCGAGTGTTCCGTTTGTGTCATAGGGATTATCGATATACGTGCCTGCTTTATCCGATGTATTGGTATCAGTTAACTGCCTTAGGGCAAAACAACACAATCTATTCAAACTCGAGTCCCCGGACTCGAATTCGGAAAAGTGCTGGCGTAATTCGACCCAGGCCGCGGAGGTCTTACAGGAGTCGAATTCTAGTGTATAAGTGTGAGCACTCGATGCGTCCATCAAGGCATGTTCATCGTACCTGTAGGTACGGATATATTTCTGGTAGTGCATAGCAGATGCGTTGCCAGGCCTTATTCAGGTCTTATCTTCACGATGTAAGCGCGGCGACCGAATTTTTTTCATCATGGAGATGATTCGGGTGGCCCAGGAGACGTAATCTCTTTGTAGGGAAATATGAGGTGGACTTGCCATAGCATTTGAGTGCGGATGTTATCGACACACAGTACGATGTACAAATAATCATAGGGTGCACGACCAGCGCTCCCTATGGGAGTAGCCCACGAGTGCCTATTCGAGTCGTAGACTCGAGTGGGGACTAAAAACATTTTGCAACTGCTGTCATCTTTTGTTGCTTGTTTCACTCGAATATGCTTCTAGCGCTCCCTACGGGAGTAACCCATAGTTCACAATCGAATCGTTGATTCGAGTGATGGGTTTGTCTTGAATGCTCATACACTTGCATAAAATTTTTTTGGGTGTGCGGCCAGCGCTCCTGTTAGGAGTAGCCCCCGAGTGCTTGGTTGAGTCGAAGACTCGAGCAAGAACTAAAGTAGTAAAAATCTTCTTCTACTGGAATCGATGACAACAGTGCTGACGATATGATGACCTCAGTTGCCCGCGTGAGCGGCTTTGACCGGACGTGACGAGCAGTGGGTCCCACTTTCTGACTTTGATTTGACTAGGCGTGCGTAATCTTCTGGTTTAACTGCGTCTCCTTGATTTCCGCGCGTAATGGGAGTAGTGGGGGATGACGATGTGCGCCACGCATTGATGACGATGTGCGCCACGCGTCTAGTAGGGTTTTTGCTGGCCGTTGGATGACATCTGTGAGGAGGTTAAGTAGCAGCGCAGCTGCGGTAATTTTCCCATCTCTCTTCTTGCTCGTGCCTCCTTCGCCATTGTTGCTCTCTCTGCTCCTTTGCGCTTGTCTCTTCTGCGACACTAGACCAGTTGCGCGTATTCCCCAACTACTTCCTTCGTTCTCACCACCATCAAAAGATGGGCAAGAAGAAAGGAGGCGACGTCGCTAGATCTGCGGCCACCATTATCGCTGCCAAGAAGAAGGGTGGCACCACCGCCGTGGGCACCAGCGCTGGAAAAAAGAAGCGTGCAGGTACCCGCATCACCAATGGCTCCTGGCGCGCCTTTGTCATCAAGCCTTCCGAGCTGCATACTCTTCGTCAGGATGGAGCGCTTCCGC
Source organism: Avena insularis (assembly GCA_023614405.1). Taxonomy (NCBI): domain Eukaryota; kingdom Viridiplantae; phylum Streptophyta; class Magnoliopsida; order Poales; family Poaceae; genus Avena; species Avena insularis. The sequence goes on from CM042690.1 coordinate 643,688,489, forward strand.
CCGTGGAAGAGGACTTGCGAGTGCGTGGCGACAAGGTAATCCCCCGTCCTCTTGCGGGTTTTAGAGTGATGTTCTATGCGTTCATCATTCGAGGTCTCTCTCTCCCCTGCATCCGTTTGTTAGGGGTATTCTCTGCTTCTATGGGCTCCAGCTGCACCAGCTATCCCGAAATTCCATTCTCCACAGTTCTTGCTTCATCACACTTTGCGAGTGCTGGCTCGGAATCGAGCCACACTTTGGCCTCTTTAAGAGGCTTTTTCAGCTCAAACGTCAATCGGCGTCTGGTTCAGTAGTCTACGACATAGGAGGCCGCGGAATCCACGTCGACTCCTCCACCGTCTACTTTGACACCAATCTCACTGCGTCTGTCCAAGGGTGGAGAGACAAGTGGTTCTACATCCGTGACCAGAAGGCCGACTGTCAGGGGGATAACCTCCGGATACCCCAACCAGACAAGAACTATGGCAGTCGGATCGTGCCCGGTTGGCTGAGCACATCCGGACAAGACAAGTCAAGCCGGCTACCCCGCGGTAGTCGGAGCAGGGAGAAGCAACCGTCTACATCAGCATTGCTAGAACCAATCAGGAGGATAGAGCGACGTGCAGCACAGTGCGCGGTACGCCCTGGTACGACGACAAGACTGGCAACTACTCGGCCATATCGAAGACTTTGCGGGATGACGCGGGAACAGTGGCCCGATGCTGACGACAGGCTCGCATGGCATTCACTGTGCCCACGACAACCATACCGCTTGTACTCTGATGAGACATAGTTGTACCGGATACTGTAGATGACCAGCCGTCTGGGACCCACCTGTGGGGCCCGCCAGTCGGACTGGCCAGTGAGACTGTTGCCTCTCTGCCTATATAAGGAGAGGCAAGGCCTCAGTAGAAAGGGTTGGTCTGTGTGCATTTAAGGAAGTAGCTAGAGAATACAGCTCGAGGAGCCTTGTAGCCCGTATATCGCTCATAGTCAGATCGGCAGGATTAGGAACTTTACCTCATCACGAGGGCTCTGAACCTGGGTACTTCCTACGTCCAGCTATGCTTGCTTGTATCCAATCCCGCCTGTGGACGCCGTCGATAGCTTCCCTGCTAGTCCCCACACCACTATCTAACCCCTCAGGTACTGTCGTTCCCAATACAATGACAGTTGGCGCCCACCATGGGGCTAATGGCTTCGACCGGAGTCACGTTTCGCACGGGACCCCGCACTTCAGCCGGTGAGCACGTGGCCTCCTGTAGCATCCCAATTGTCTAACAATTGTAATGCTACTTGGTCTAGTAATATAATGGCTACTTCAAATATATAATTGTTGCATCATCATTATATCATGCTCATGTCATCATGCCTCCTTTCATTTGAGCATCATATAAAACCCTTTTTGATTTGGTTCTTATCTCATATGCATTATTAATTGTATTTGCCTCTTGATATTGTATTTGGTTCTTGATATATTGTTTAAATGCCCAAGTTGAGTTGAGGGCATATCTCTTATTAACTCCACCACCCTTTCATTTCACCACCGTATAATTCCACCATCCAACTAAATATGAGATTGGCACTTATTGGTTTTATCTCCAGCTCATGTGGGTTGGGATGGACCCAATTCTTTTCCACATGCTCTCATCTTGGCATCATGTTGTTTTCACGTTATTGATATATGAGAGCCACATGGCCATCTTTGCATGCCTTGTGAGTGGAACCCCTTTCCTAGCTTCCATATGGATTATCATGGAATTATGCTCATGTTGGAATATTTTTGGGACTATCAATCATCTAGTGGAACCTACACACTAGCATGTCCCATTTTATTTCAAACATGGCCATCTCCAACTACTCCACATGGGGCATCCTTTCATTTCTTTTGCTTGGCTTTATTCCACCTTTGGAAAATGCAAATGAACAATGCCATGTTTAATATTATTGTTTTCACAAGAATCGACATGGTATTAAATATTTTGCATGGGCCATGCAAGTGCCACCTTTTCTAGTATTTGGTTTTTATTTGAATCTTGAGTGGATCATCATCTCTCTCTATCTCTATCCCTTCTTTTGGGCTTGATCTATTTTGATCTTGCTTAAACCTCATCACCATCTCTATCCACCCCATCACCACCTTTTCTTCTTTTCTCTCTTTTGGCTAGCTTTGTTTGAGCTTGGCTTGATCTTGACAAGAGTAACCCTAAGCCCTCATCTCTCCTCTCTCTTTACCACCCTCTCTAACCACACTCCTACCTAATCTAAACTCACACTCCCATCTTATCTAAACCATACCCCCCCCCTAGAACCAAAACCCTAAGCTACCACCACATCTCCCCCTCTCGGCCTCTCTCTTCTCTCCACCTCCCTGGACCCACCTAGCAGCTACCCCCCCAACCCTAGTACCAACCCTAAACCGAGGCTCCCCAAACCCTAAACCCGAGCCTACCCCTCTCCAGATCTCTCTGCCTGCATGCCCCCACCAGCCCGAGCCTACCCTCCCAGACCACCATGCCCCACCTGGAAGCCTTCCCCCCACCTGCCCTGCCTCTGTCCCAGCTCGAGCACGTGAGGTGGTAGGAGGAAAAGGGGCACCGAGGCCACCTTTTCCCCATCTACCTGCTCCCCACGGCATCCTCCCTCCCTCTACCTTATCTCCTTCCCCACGACTCTCCTTTGCTCGCCCAGATCCACCCCAGAGTCTACCCCCTCCTCCCCTCTCTCTCTACCGCCACCAGACCCCGACCCCAGCAGCCGCCGTCTACCTCTGCCCCTCATCGATCTAGCCAGCGTGGCCGTCGTGGAGGTGATCGAGGATGTTCCTCTGCTTCCCCTGCATCGTTTCGTACCCGCCGTCGAGGAGGAGAAGGACCAGCACCGGAGTTCCCCGCCGAGGCCGACCCGAAACCCTAATCCGCCCGGCGTCTGCCTCGCTGTTGATCCGCTGCTCGCCGACCCGATCCATCACCGCCGACTACCTCTCGGTGAGCTGGCCAACCTCCCTGACACCTCCGTTTCCCCCGCCGTCGCCTATCCTCGTCGGTCGTTTCTCCGAGCGCCCTCGGTGCGCCGTTGTGCGCTGCTGTCTGCTAGCTCCCGCTCCGCGTAGCAACCTACCTAGGCCACGCCCACCTCCCGGACACCAACCCCAAGCCACCGCACTGGCTGCCGCCTCCGCGCGCGCACGCCAGGTCCCTGGATCGATCCCCGCCCACGCCTCGCACCGATCCGTCGCTCGGCGCAGAGAGAGGAAGAAGCACAGTGCAACGCGATGTCGTTTTGCGTTAAACCCCCTAGAGCTTTTTACCCCTAAACCCGCGCTCCTCTAGGCCCACTAGTCAGCCGCGCTAGCACTTTTACAGGAAACCCCCTGGCCTCTTTCACCTTCAACCCGCGCTCCAGCGGCAGCCCCACCTGTCGGTCCTGCTGGCGCTCATTACAGCAGCGTGGGCTACTGGCTGGCCCCACTGGTCACAGCATGTGGCTAGCTAAGCAATCTGTAGATGGTAATGTTTTTTTTACCTTGATGAGTTTGCTTTGAGTCCCCACTAATCTTGGATCGTGGCTGTGCATGTGTATAAAAAGTATTTCTGCATATCTGTTTTAATTCAAATCTTTTTCAAATTAATTCAAATTTAAATCTGTTTTTAAATATCTTTTAAAATACAAATCCAAATAATGCAAATAATATATGTTTTGAAATCAGAAAAATGTGAGGAATTCAAATATGCCATCCAAAATATATTTTGAACACTTTATTTTCCAAGTTGATTAAAATTACAACAAAATGCCCTTTTACCTTAATTAATTAATAACTTTTGTTTTATAACTCCAAATTTAACAAATGATATGTCTAAAATGATTAGCTCGACGAGACCTTTTTGTTTATGCATTCCTTGGTTTGTTTTGAATCATGCATCATATAATTATAAAGTATACAGCAACTAATATGAGGATAAAATGGGGCCAAAACTAAATAAAATGGTTTATTCTTGTATTCCACACCTCACCCATGCCATGCTACTTTAATGCCATGCAAATTGTGCATCATTCATCATGGCATGATTGTTTGCTTGAGGCATTTTATTCATATGCTTGTGCACTTTATTTATGTTGGCCCTTGTTTGTTTGGTTCTTCTTCGAATAGACGCTGAGCAGGGGATATATCAAGAGAACCAGGAGCACTACCCAGATCCATCCCTTGCTTCAACTGAACTGCCAGGCAAGCACTACCACATGCTTGCATACATACAGTACCTATTGCCTCTATCTTATTCTTGCATCATTGAGTCACGATTGCATTAAATTGAATCCCAAGTATTGCATAGCCTTTACTTTTAAACCCCACCGAAGCTTGTTCCTCCATCCCATGAGCCATTACTACAGGAGTTGTTTGAGCCATGCGAGTCGTAGAACAGCATGTGTAGGGTTTGTGAGTGTCTGATGGAAAACGAGGTACCTAAACAACTTAACCTGAGAAGTAATGGGATAACTAATGAAAGTGGCATCGGTGAGCCATATTCGCTATTTGGTTTTTCAGGCTCACTTGTGTCCCGTAGGACCCCGAGTACTTGATTCCTGTTCCTTGAATATTCGCGCTATCCACATCCGGGAGGCTTATGAACCCTCCTGAGCCAGAGCTTGATTCATTCTTATTTCTTGGGGCCACAAACTAGTTTGAGGTTTTATTTACTATCCTGTACTTATGCCATGTTTTACTGCTTTATTTAAATTGTGCAAGGTACTGCACACTGTACTGTTTAGGAAAGCGGAGTGTTTTCGCGATGTCGACAAGCCCAGTCACATTTTTGGGTTCCCAGTCGTTCACAGCCATTGACGCAAACCTTGAGGCCGTCTCGGAGTCAGCTAACTTCATTGCGGGTAGCTCAATGGGGTGGCCCCCTGAAATATTTCTGAATCCTGTAATTGCTTTGTCGTGACTGCCTCGTTGGGTTTTGATTTGGTTTTTCCGAGGCATATCGAGTGTGTGTTGCTATTTGTGCACCCCTGCAGGGTAAAACTTTCTGAAAGCCGTGTCCGCGGTTATGGACGACTTGGAGCACAGTTTCTCGATCATAGACAAGCACAACTAAAGTACCGCTGTTAAATTGACTAGACTAGGTACCTGACTAGTAAATAGTGCAACACTCACGGAATGGATAATAAAACTGCCAATGGATGGGGGTTGTTCGTCCGCTTCCTCGTCGGTAAGCGAGGAGGAGGATGGATCTGTTAAGATTAATGTTATAACTGCTATAACTGTTGTTATTCATTCACGGACATCCGTCTATCTCTGGTTAGGCGGATGGTTAGCGAGTATCTATAGAATTGCTAGGGTTTATCTTTTGCTGCAATTGCGTCACCCCAGGTTGTGTCCCCTTTAGAGGCATAAAGACTTGCTGAGTACCCCTAGGGTCTCACACGATAAATTATTGGTTCAGATGAACATGTACACTCACAAGATGGATACTGGGTGGAAGAGACGGACGATGTGGGCAACGATCATTCGGTGTAGAGATTTCGGGAACGGGGATCCATGAGATCTGTGGGCGGGATCTGCTTATTTATGGGGCATCTTATGCCAATTTGCTTCTTATCCGTACTCGGATTTTGTCTTCCGCTTCACCGATACTCGATGTTTGATGTATGAGGAGATATCCTAAACTATTATATCTATCTAGGATATTTGGATCTTGCCGTATGGCGTTGCTATATTTCCTTTCTTTTTAGATGGAATGGCTCTGATGTACTATTGTATGGTGGCTTGCATACATACTAATTTGTGTATGTAGTTGATCCCTTCGCTTTGCCGATTCGCCGCCTGTTCTTGTCCCGATGTTTGGAAATGGTTGGGACGGCCGAAAGGTCTACCTGTGAGTGGCATTTGGGCCCCACCGTACTATTTCAACCATTTCTGCTCATCCAGGCTTGTAACTAGGAGCGTAATTCACCGAGGTAGTTACAATTGGTATCAGAGCCATCCCGCCCTTCAGGGTCTCAGCCAAATGGTCGTTGTATGTCTAGCAAATATTTTTGGTAGTTATGTATACTAGGGAAAAACAAAACGCGAGAGTAGGACTGCTTCCACTTTTCTTCTTACCCAGCCACCACCCTTTTCTGGTAAGGAAGTGTAACGTTTTCAATCCTCTTCTCAAAATTCAAACTAGGATTCACGTGTTCTGGGTTTCCGTAGTACCATAGAAAGTGTGTGTGTGTGTGTAATTCCTTGTCTATCTGTTGCATCCAATTTGTTATCACAATCTGCCTTTGGTTATCAACTGTTGGTACATTCCATACCGTCAGGCTTTTGAAAACCGGCGCGATCTATCTGACTCCTTGTTAACCGGTGCCATCTTCTTAAGGGTGTTCTTCCTTCTAGCAACTCCTCTTTCTGTGAAAGCATCTGTTGCTAATATCTACCTGATAAGTGATTTTGCGCATCTATTGGTATTTTAATGCCGAAAAATGCGGAAAATTTTTCTTTGATACATCTGTGCTTCCACACTCCTTTTCAGTCGTGTGTGAAACATTATCTATCTCCCTTTTATCAGCATGTCCATGCTAACTCATTCTTTTGTCACCGGCGCTTAATCCTGGAGTTTTATTTCATCTCCAATTCTCTTGGGCTAATTACATAACGTGTGTCGATCCGATGCTGATGATTGTAATTTGGCTCTCGGCATAGCTATATTCCATTCATGATAAGTGTCGAGTGGAATATGGAAAAATGCTATCAACCGTCACCATCTGGAGGATAAGGTTATCTCCTGTGATTTTGAGTACACCGTGATCATATCTATGCATATTCAAGCATCTTTGGCAATCCGGAGTTTCCCAAAGCACTACGGCGGTCTATCATCTGTTATCATGCTGCACATCTTTTTGAACCCCATATCGGCAAAATTCTCTTGGAGACGAGGGAATTGCATCTTTTCGTCTCTGTTAGCTTTGCTTAAGGTAGGATCTATCATCTTTTCTTAACCAAGATCTCTTTATCTTTGTAACCGGTGATTCGATCGACAATGTGAACCAGGTAACATCTCTTTTGCTTCCGAAGGACCAGATAATCTATTCTTCCAGTGCATCTTCTTCAACACGAACCCGTGCTCTTAATATTGATCTTTCTAAGAGCGTTGAGCTCAGAAAGTGTTTCGAGCATTTGTTCGTTTCTCCCGCCTCTTGAACTTGATATTCTGGGAATATCCTGTTAATCCATGGTGGTATATGTTGATAATATGCTTGCCTATTCGATATCAATGGAAGAACATGGAAGATCATCTTTGTTTTCTTCTCTCAAGCTTTGTGAGCACTGCCTGTGTGCAAAGTCTCAAAGTCACCTATCTCGGCCACGTCCTTCTGCTAAATAGATCGCTTCAATTCTGGAATCAGCAAGTTCATTGTTAATTCCATCCTTCATCTTCAACCAATCCGGAGTTTTCCTTGTTGGCAAGTTATCATCAGCGTTTCGCTCAAGATTTTCCTCAAGACAGCTAAATCTCTCTCAAGCATTTCAAGAACAACATGGAGTTCTTTTCGCCTCTATCTCGTCAAGTAATCTCTCGAAACCCTCTCGTTCTATCGTCTATGCTCAATCCACCGGAGGCCATGAAGACTTTTCAGATCTTTCGTAATCCTTAGGTGCCAGTGGTGCTATCTTTTTCTTTAACTGTGGAATCTTGCAGTTGTCTCCGTGATCTTCCTTCATATTTTTCCGGTGGCTGGTTACTTCCGACATGACGACAACATCATCATCTTTATCTATCTGTGAACCCGGCAAATCGTTTGCATCAATCTTTGTTTTCTTACGGAGTGCCATGAGCTATTCTTGTCAATACCTTCAGTCTGTTTCGGTAGTTGGGTTGCTTAGTTTTCCTATTCATGTGCGGAGTAATGCTTTGAGTGCGGGATGGAGTAGCTACCATACCACTACTCTTATCATTCGCTCTTGTACATTGAATTGGTGAATTTATGTGATTTCACTCCTTCCACGGAAGTTAGAAGTGGCCTTTATCCCTCGATACTTTTACTTCCGTCCTTGTTTTTCCGGAGTGCGCTCTCGAAGAAAGTAATCAATAATCTCTTGTTGGTGATCTCGTCTTTTCCTGCACGGAGCAAATCATCAATTATCTGGTGGAAACAAACGCAAACTCTTTTCTATCCTCGTCTTTCTACCAGTGCTCGACATCCCCAAACAGGACGAAAGGAAACTATCTCTCTCTTTGCTACATCAATTCTTTTTCTGTGGTAGAGCCAATTATAGTTGATTCCATCAGCCGCAAATCTATTGCGTTAGCCTCAAGGCTAAAGAAAGCAATAAGTACCTCTACAATAAACTCCAGATCCTCTATATTCTTTGCTTCTCGGGATTCCACCCTGATCTGGCTTCACATCCGTCTCTGGAAGTCATATCCGCGTACCTCAATTGCGTGATCCTTTGGTTCTTACCGGCGCAACAAGAATCTAATCCGACGATGTCTAACTAAATCTTTCTGTTCATATCAAGGGACTCTATTGTTTGAAGGCAATATTGTTTCCGGACTTCATTTCTCCAATCCGAGAGAAGATGCGATGCTATTGTCATAGTGGTTCAAAACCTCTCCAATCTAGCTCTTTTCTTCCGGCGACACAAAGATCCATCCTCTCTTGTATCGGTAAATCTTTAATCTTAACGGCGTGCCTCTCTATATCCATGATACATCATCTTGTCCTTTCTTTCACAAGTGGTTCTATTCTTTTATCATGTTCTTGAGAAAACCGGAGCTATGTCCATCCTATCCTTCTTGTCTCACGACAATCCTCCAACTTTTCTAACCCTTTGTTTCTCTAGCAAAACGCAAGACTCGCAACAAGTCTAGCAAGTTTTGCAAGGTGCAGTGGTCGCACCATTCCGTTGATGAAGCCACTTGGGAACGTGAAGATGAGCTCCGTGCCAAGTATCCTACCCTGTTTGAGTCTTCTTCTTCTTCCTAGAATCTCGGGGCGAGATTCCTGTTTAGTGGGGGAGAGTTGTAGCATCCCAATTGTCTAACAATTGTAATGCTACTTGGTCTAGTAATATAATGGCTACTTCAAATATATAATTGTTGCATCATCATTATATCATGCTCATGTCATCATGCCTCCTTGCATTTGAGCATCATATAAAACCCTTTTTGATTTGGTTCTTATCTCATATGCATTATTAATTGTATTTGCCTCTTGATATTGTATTTGGTTCTTGATATATTGTTTAAATGCCCAAGTTGAGTTGAGGGCATATCTCTTATTAACTCCACCACCCTTTCATTTCACCACCTTATAATTCCACCATCCAACTAAATATGAGATTGGCACTTATTGGTTTTATCTCCAGCTCATGTGGGTTGGGATGGACCCAATTCTTTTCCACATGCTCTCATCTTGGCATCATGTTGTTTTCACATTATTGATATATGAGAGCCACATGGCCACTTTGCATGCCTTGTGAGTGGAGCCCCTTTCCTAGCTTCCATATGGATTATCATGGAATTATGCTCATGTTGGAATATTTTTGGGACTATCAATCATCTAGAACCTACACACTAGCATGTCCCATTTTATTTCAAACATGGCCATCTCTAACTACTCCACATGGGGCATCCTTTCATTTCGTTTGCTTGGCTTTATTCCACCTTTGGAAAATGCAAATGAACAATGCCATGTTTAATATTATTGTTTTCACAAGAATCGACATGGTATTAAATATTTTGCATGGGCCATGCAAGTGCCACCTTTTCTAGTATTTGGTTTTTATTTGAATCTTGAGTGGATCATCATCTCTCTCTCTATCTCTATCCCTTCTTTTGGGCTTGATCTATTTTGATCTTGCTTAAACCTCATCACCATCTCTATCCACCCCATCACCACCTTTTCTTCTTTTCTATCTTTTGGCTAGCTTTGTTTGAGCTTGGCTTGATCTTGACAAGAGTAACCCTAAGCCCTCATCTCTCCTCTCTCTTTACCACCCTCTCTAACCACACTCCTACCTAATCTAAACTCACACTCCCATCTTATCTAAGCCATACCCCCCTAGAACCAAAACCCTAAGCTACCACCACATCTCCCCCTCTCGGCCTCTCTCTTCTCTCCACCTCCCTGGACCCACCTAGCAGCTACCCCCCAACCCTAGTACCAACCCTAAACCGAGGCTCCCCCAAACCCTAAACCCGAGCCTACCCCTCTCCCTCTCCAGCTCTCTCTGCATGCATGCCCCCACCAGCCCGAGCCTACCCTCCCAGACCACCATGCCCCACCTGGAAGCCTTCCCCCCACCTGCCCTGCCTCTGTCCCAGCTCGAGAACGTGAGGTGGTAGGAGGAAAAGGGGCACCGAGGCCACCTTTTCCCCATCTACCTGCTCCCCACGGCATCCTCCCTCCCTCTGCCTTATCTCCTTCCCCACGACTCTCCTCTGCTCGCCCAGATCCACACCAGAGTCTACCCCCTCCTCCCTCTCTCTCTCGCCACAGACCCCGGCCTTGGCACCGTGCCTACCTCCTCGCCTCATCGATCCAGCCAGCGTGGCCGTTGTGGAGGTGATCGAGGACGTTCCTCTGCTTCCCCTGCATCGTTCCGTACCCGCCGTCGAGGAGGAGAAGGACCAGCGCCGAGTTCCCGCCGGTGACCTGAAACCCTAATCGCCCGGCGTCGCCATGCGTCGATCCGCTTTCACGACCGATCCATCACTTTGACTACCTCTCGGTGAGCTGGCCTCCTCGACACCTCCGTTTCCCATTGCTGTCCTCGTCGGTCGTTTCTGAAGCGCCCTCGGTGCTGTCGGCTGTTCTTGTCTGCTAGCTCCGCCCGCGTAGCAACCTACCTAGGCCCGCCCACCTCCGGACACCAACCCAAGCCACTGCCTTGCTCAGCCTCGGCAGCGCACGCCAGTCCCTGGATCGATCCCCGCCACCCTGACCGATCGCGTCGCTGCAGAGAGAGGAAGAAGCCGCTGCAACGCGATGTCGTTTTGCGTTAAACCCCCTAGAGCTTTTTACCCCTAAACCCGCGCTCCTCTAGGCCCACTAGTCAGCCGCGCTAGCACTTTTACAGGAAACCCCCTGGCCTCTTTCACCTTCAACCCGTGCTCCAGCCGCCCCACTGTGGTCCCTCTGCTTCGCTTTCGGTAGCGCGTGCCTGCTGATTGGCCCACTTTGATGGCCAAGCACAAGCCAACATGACAGCTTTTCTACCAAAGCTCAGCTGTCAGTCACCGCTGGCCCCACTGGTCATTGACTGTGGCTAGCTAAATCTGTGTATAAAAAGTATTTCTGCATATCTGTTTTAATTCAAATCTTTTTCAAATTAATTCAAATTCAAATTTAAATCTGTTTTTAAATATCTTTTAAAATACAAATCCAAATAATGCAAATAATATATGTTTTGAAATCAGAAAAATGTGAGGAATTCAAATATGCCATCCAAAATATATTTTGAACACTTTATTTTCCAAGTTGATTAAAATTACAACAAAATGCCCTTTTACCTTAATTAATTAATAACTTTTGTTTTATAACTCCAAATTTAACAAATGATATGTCTAAAATGATTAGCTCAACGAGACCTTTCTGTTTATGCATTCCTTGGTTTGTTTTGAAGCATGCATAATATAATTATAAAGTATACAGCAACTAATATGAGGATAAAATGGGGCCAAAACTAAATAAAATGGTTTATTCTTGTATTCCACACCTCACCCATGCCATGCTACTTTAATGCCATGCAAATTGTGCATCATTCATCATGGCATGATTGTTTGCTTGAGGCATTTTATTCATATGCTTGCACTTTATTTATGTTGGCCCTTGTTTGTTTGGTTCTTCTTGAATAGACGAAGCGGGGGATATATCAAGAGAACCAGAGCACTACCAGATCCATCCCTTGCTTCAATCGAACTGCCAGCAAGCACTACCACATGCTTGCATACATACAAGACCTATTGCCTCTATCTTATTCTTGCATCATTGAGTCACGATTGCATTAAATTGAATCCCAAGTATTGCATAGCCTTTACTTTTAAACCCCACCGAAGCTTGTTCCTCCATCCCATGAGCCATTACTACAGGAGTTGTTTGAGCCATGCGAGTCGTAGAACAGCATGTGTAGGGTTTGTGAGTGTCTGATGGAAACGAGGTACCTAAACAACTTAACGAGAAGTAATGGGATAACTAATGAAAGTGGCATCGGTGAGCCATATTCGCTATTTGGTTTTCAGGCTCACTTGTGTCCGTAGGACCCCAGTACTTGATTCCTGTTCCTTGAATATTCACGCTATCCACATCCGGGAGGCTTATGAACCCCCACGAGCGAGCTTGATTCATTCTTATTTCTTGGGGCCACAAACTAGTTTGAGGTTTTATTTACTATCCTGTACTTATGCCATGTTTCTTGCTTTATTTAAATTGTGCAAAAGGTCTTGCACATTTCTTGTTAGGAAAGCGGAGTGTTTTCGGTGTCGACAAGCCCGCCACATTTTCGGTTCCCGATCGTTCACAGCCATTGACGCAAACCTTGAGGCCATCTCGAGTCACTAACTCGTTATGGTAGCTCAATGGGGTGGCCCCTGAAATATTTCTGAATCCTGTAATTGCTTTGTGGATCGCCTCGTTGGGTTTTGATTTGGTTTTCGAGGCATATCGAGTGTGTGTTGCTATTTGTGCACCCTGCAGTAAAACTTCTAAGCCGTGTCATGGTTATGGACGACTTGGAGCACAGTTTCTCGATCATAGACAAGCACAACTAAAGTACCTTTAAATTGACTAGACTAGGTACCGACTAGTAAATAGTGCAACACTCACGGAATGGATAATAAAACTGCCAATGGATGGGGTTGTTAAATCGCTTCCTCGTCGGTGGCGAGGAGGAGGATGGATCTGTTAAGATTAACGTTATAACTGCTATAATTGTTATTCATTCACGGACATCCGTCTATCTCTGGTTAGGCGGATGGTTAGCGTATCTATAGAATTGCTAGGGTTTATCTTTTGCTGCAATTCGTCACCCAGGTTGTGTCCCTTTAGAGGCATAAAGACTTGCCGAGTACCCTAGGGTCTCACGATAAATTATTGTTCGGATGAACAGGTACACTCACAAGATGGATACTGGGTGGAAGAGACGGACGATGTGGGCAACAATCATTCGGTGTAGAGATTCCGGGAACGGGGATCCGTGAGATCTGTGGGCGGGATCTGCTTATTTATGGGGCATCTTATGCCAATTTGCTTCTTATCCGTACTCGGATTTTGTCTTCCGCTTCCGCCTGATACTCTGATGTTTGATGTATGAGGAGATATCCTAAACTATTATATCTATCTAGGATATTTGGATCTTGCCGTATGGCGTTGCTATATTTCCTTTCTTTTTAGATGGAATGGCTCTGATGTACTATTGTCTGGTGGCTTGCATACATACTCATTTGTGTATGTAGTTGATCCCTTCGCCTACCGATTACGCCGCCCGTTCTTGTCCCGATGTTTGGAAATGGTTGGGACGGCCGAAAGGTCTACCTGTGAGTGGCATTTGGGCCCCACCGTACTATTTCAACCATTTCTGCTCATCCAGGCTTGTAACTAGGAGCGTAATTCACCGAGGTAGTTACACCTCCGGCCTGGTGCTCATGCTCGGCAAATTCGACTGTGTCATCGACAACGCTTCCTGCTTTGCCGGAACCTCCTTCCCGGCGAACGGCTCCATCCTACTTTTCGGCGACCTCCCCGTCTACGTCGCCACCATTCTAGAGCGTTTCCCTAGGGAGATCGTCTCCGTCGCGGGGTTGCCACATCTGGGCAGCCGCACCTCCGTCGCTTCCCATGGCGTCGAGGTCATGATGGCCGGCTCTAGCTCTCAGCCCCGCCAGCCATGGGAGCAGGGCGCGGACGAGGGCGGAACCTCCGCGCCACCGTAGCCCCGGAACCCGGTGGAAGAGGCCATTTATCTGCTCCTCATGCCGGTTAACCTCGGGGATAACCCGGAGGAGGCGGAGGCCAACTTCGCCATGGAGAGACAACTTCTCCTCTAGGAGGCCATGGAGCTGGCGGCAACCCGCAAGCAACTCGAGATCACCGGCACGAATACGACCGCGCGCACGGCTTCACCCAGCTACCAGAGCCGGCAGCCTGACAGTCTGCGACCGGCACGAGCTAGGCGGAAGGATGGAGAAGGACGGGGAACCGGATCCCGTGCCCACCCTCATCCAGCCCACCTGCAGCACGCCCATCAAGAACCTGGACGTGACGCGAGCCACAGCAGAAGAGCTGCCCAACCTGGAGGGCGAGGAGCGAGCCCGCCAGCACGCTCGAGTATAGGAGCTCCTCCAGATCGCGGACGAGCAGGCCGACGCCAACCGGCAGATGCAGCAGGACCCCAGGTACTCCAAGGGGAGCAGGCCACCCGCCAACAGCAAGGGCGCGCCTCGCGTCACCCAACAGGCATCCTCCCCTAAGCCGGCCAAGGCCCGTAGCAAGCGTCGCGGTTCGGGCAGCAAGGGCCAGCCGTGCTAGGAGAAAACGGTGAATAGCAACCCACGGCCTCCTCCTCCCCCAACCAAAGCGCCAAGACCCGCCGGTTCCTGTCTCTCGGGCCGAGTGGGAGCGCCCAACCTGGATCGCTTGGATGCCCGTGACCGCATCGAGCTCCTCGCTCAGGGGCGCGTTATGGAGGAAGAAGACTCCACCAGAATGGTTTGTTTTGGACCCCGCATCCGGAACGAGCCGTTTCCGGATAAGTTCACCCTGCCCAGGGACACCCCCATGTATGACAGCAGTATGAAGCCGGAAGACTGGCTAACCGACTACGCCACGGCAGTCGGCATCGCCCACGGGAATAAGCGCACAGTAGTGCGCTACGTCCCTCTTATGCTAACTGGGTCGGCAAGGACATGGCTCAACAACCTCGCACCCAATAGCATCAACGCCTGGCCAAACTTCGAGAAGGTGTTTTTCCGCAACTTCAATGACACGTACAAGCGTCCAGGACGCCCATGCGACCTGGCCTTGTGCGTCCAGGGCGACCGTGAGACCAACCGCGAGACCGACCGCGAGTACCTCGCCAAGTGGACGGAGCTGCACAACACTTGCGAGGGCATCCTGGAGAGCAAGGGCATTGGTTTCTTCATCGAGGGATGCCGAGAAGGCACCATGCTCGTCACCTGCTACTGTGTGATGAGCCGAAAACCATGGCGGAGCTCATGACGGTAGCAGACCAGTACGCCACGACGGATGCCGCCATGAAGAAGCCCCTCCGAGTAAATGCTGACGGGCGTCCGACTCCTACGGAGCTGGCTCGCGACCGTCCGAGCAATCCGGCTGGAGAAGCCGGATCCTCCAGGCGCCACGGCAACGACAACCGGTTCCATGGGGACCGCCAGGACGGACAGCAGAAGCCTCGTTACCACGCATGGCAGGTCAATGCTGTGGAGGGCGCGCCCGACACGCCGGCTAGCGATGCAAGAAGGCAGAAGCCGCGGCTCACCTTCAACCAGATGTTTGACGGCCCGTGCAAGTGGCATAGGGGTCCCTTCAAACCGGCCACGCACACCACCCGGAACTGTAGCTGGACTCGCCAGCTAAAGGATCAGGGCAACCAGCAACGTCTCCTCCCGCCCCCTCCTGGTGGACCACCACCACCGGCTAGGGGAGCCGGTAATGATGGTAACAGCGGCAACGGCAACAACAACAACGGCTACCCCCAGCCGCACGCCGCTTACCACATCTTCGAGACAGAGCTGGACGAAAGGCACAACCGCAGGCGACGCTCCAAGGAGGTCAACGCCATCGTCTCTCTGGTCCCCCAGTACCTGAACTGGTCGGAAACCCCCATCACCTGGAGCCGAGAAGACCAGCCAGAGCAGCTCCCGGGGGCTATGCCATGGTGCTTGACCCCCTCATCATCTCCAACGAGCATACCTGCTACTTCTCGCGTGTCCTCATCAACGGAGGCAGCAGCCTCAATCTCCTCTACCGGTCTTTGCTGGAGAAGCTGGGCATTCGCGAATGCGACCTGTGCCCAACTACCACAATGTTCCACGACATACTGTCGGGACCGGCTTGCGCCCTGCTGGGTAAAATCCAGCTGGACATCATCTTCGGGACCAAGGAAAACTTCCGCCACGAGCCGATCTGGTTCGAGGTGGTAAACCTGACGAGCTCCTACCACGCTCTCCTTAGGCGCCCTGCCCTTGCCAAATTCATGGCCTTCCCCCACTATCCATACCTCAAGACGAAGATGCCGGGACCAAACAGCGTGATCACCGTCGTCGGCTGCTTCAGGCGGTCGATGGAGTGCGCCTCAGCCGGTTCCAAGCTGGCAGAGGCCCTCATCATAGCCGAAGAGAAGCGCGTGATCATGCGCAACATGGCCATGACCCAGCAAGATATGCTGGCTACCAGCAAGCCAGATGGAGAAGGAGCTTTCCAGCCGGCAAAGGAGACAAAGAGGATCCTGCTCGACCCCTCTGACCCGACCAAGTTCGTCACCATCGGTGCCACCTTGGACAGCAAATAGGAAGGCGTGCTCATCGACTTCCTCCGTGAGAATTGGGACATCTTCGCATGGTCACCCAAGGACATGCCAGGTGTACCGAGGGAGTTCGCCGAGCACTCACTTCATGTGTGGCCGGATGCCAAGCCAATCAAGCAACCTTTGCGCCGGTTCGCAGAGGAGAAGAGGAAGATTATCGGTGACGAGATCACCCGGCTCCTCGCAGCCAGGTTCATCATGGAAGTGTACCACCCGGACTGGCTAGCAAACCCAGTCCTGGTGCTGCAGAACCAGCCTGAACAAGGCGTGCCCGAAAGACCCATTCGCATTGCCCCGTATCAATCGAGTCATCGATTCCACGACCGGCTATGATTTGTTGGCTTTTTTAGATTGTTATTCCGGTTACAATCAGATCCGGCTAAACCTGACTGACCAGATAAAAACATCGTTCATCACCCCGTACGGGGCTTTATGCTATGTAACCATGCCTTTTGGTCTGAAGAATGCAGGCGCTACCTATCAGCACTGCATGCAGAAGTGCTTGCACTCGCAGATCGGCCGAAACATGCACGCTTACGTGGATGATGTGGTCATCAAGACCAAGGAGAAGCGCACCCTCCTCGAAGACTTGGGGGAGACATTTGGCAACCTCCGGCAATACCAGATGAAGCTAAACCTGGAGAAATGCGTCTTCGGAGTCCCATCCGGCCAACTACTCGGTTTCCTTGTATCACAACAAGGGATCGAGGCGAATCCGGAAAAGAGCGCGGCCATCGAAAGGATGCAGCCGCCCAGGAGCCTGCTTGGAGTCCAGAAGTTCACCGGATGCCTCACCTCCCTCAGCTGTTTTGTCAGCCGGCTAGGGGAGAAGGCACTCCCGTTGTACCAGCCGATGAAGAAGACGGACAAGTTCTCCTGGACCCCGCAAGCCGACGCTGCCTTTCATGACCTCAAGCGCATGCTATCCACAACGCCGGTTCTAGCCACGCCGACTAGCAAGGAGCCGATGTTACTCTATCTAGCAGCCATCAGCCGGGTCGTCAGCGTCATCCTGGTGGTGGAGCGCCCCGAGGAAGGCAAGGCTCAGCCATTTCAGCAACCCGTCTACTACCTCAGCGAGGTTCTCTCCCTCTCCAAGCAGAACTACCCCCACTACCAGAAGATGTGTTACGGCGTGTACCTGGCGTGCAATAAGCTCAAGCACTACTTCCAGGAGAATCCGATTAAGGTCGTGTGCACTGCACCCCTTTCAGAAATCATCGGCAACAAGGACGCCACCAGCCGAGTCGCCAAGTGGGCCATCGAGATCGCTGCCTACTCCATCCAGTACGAGCCTCGGCTCACGATCAAGTCGCATGCGCTGGCAGACTTCCTTATCGACTGGGCTGAGACCCAATACCTCCTACTGGTTCCGGATTCGGACCACTAGAGGATGCACTTCAATGGGTCGAAGATGCTCGGGAGCTTGGGAGCCGGCATCATGCTCACCTCGCCCAAAAGAGACCGACTAGAGTACGTCCTGCAGATCCACTTCAAGGCCTCTAACAATGTAGCCGAATACGAGGCACTGGCGCACGACCTTCGGCTAGCCAGAGAGATTGGTGTCAACCGGATCCTTTGCTTCGGCGATTTGGATCTGGTGGTGCAGCAGGTATCCGGAGAGTAGGACACCCGCGATGCGAACATGGCTCTCTACCGGTTCCACATATAGAAGCTCAACGCTTGCTTCGACGGATGTGCATTTCATCACATCCCTCGCGTCAACAACGAGGCTGCCGATTCGCTCGCACGAATCGGAACCACCAGGCAGGCGATCCCACCTGGGGTCTCCTTGGAGCACCTGCGCAAGCCCTCCATCAACCCGTCCCCCGAGTCGGATTCCATCATATGGGCGAGGCGCCCGGTTGGCGGGATGCGGTGAAGAGCTGAGCCCAGAACCCCCAAAGAAGAAGGCCCCCACCAACTCCGGCAGGTCAGTACCCTCCGGCTCGCAAGACCCTGGGGCTGCCGACTCATCAAGCGGCTCGGGGGCTGCCGTCCCGGGTACCTCATCCGGACGACCCCCGACAACCATCAACCAGAGAGCGGAAGCATCCTCGTCATCTAGGAAATACCATCCTGGGCACAGTCCTTCATGAACAACATCGCCAACAGGGAACTTCTGGATGACGAGGTGGAGGCCAGGCAAATCCGACGCCGCGCGCACACGTACACCATCATCAACAAAGAATTGTACAAGCGCGGCGTATCCGGCATTTTCCAAAGGTGTGTCGACATGGACACAGGCTACCGGATGCTCAAGGACATCCACCAGGGCGAGTGCGGGATCTACGCTTCGTCAAGGGTGATAGTCGCCAAGGCGTTTCGCCATGGCTTCTATTGGCCCACCGCCCTCGAGGACGCTGAACAGCTAGTATGCGTGTGCAATGGGTGCCAACGCTTCGGGCAGCTCAGGCATATGCCGGCTTCGGTGCTCAAGACCATACCGATCACCTAGCCCTTTGTTGTTTGGGGCCTCGACATGGTCGGTCCCTTCAGGCAGGCGCGCGCGGGCATGACCCATCTGCTGGTGGCGGTGGACAAATTTACAAAGTGGATCGAGGCCAAGCCCATCCGGAAGCTGGACGGGGCGAAAGTCATCACCTTCTTCACCGACATCATCAACCGGTTTGGCTACCCCAACAGCATCATCACCGATAACGGCACGAACTTCGCCAAAGGGGCCTTCGCCCGGTTCTGCAGCAACAAGGGCATCCGGCTGGACCTCGCTTCCGTCGTGCACCCGCAGTCCAATGGGCAAGTCGAACGGGCAAACGGCTTAGTGCTAGCCGGCATCAAGCCACACCTCATCGAGCCTTTGGAGCAGTCGCCTGGATGCTGGATCGACGAGCTTCCGGCTGTGCTATGGAGCGTCCGCACCACGCCGAATAGATCAACCGGCTACACCCTATTCTTCCTGGTCTACGGATCGGAAGCCGTCCTCTCCATGGACATCGAGTTCGACTCTCCGCGCAAGCTCCTCTACGATGAAAAGGCCAACCAGGAGGTGCGAGAAGACGGTGTGGACCTCCTCGAAGTGGTCCGCGAACTGGCATTGTCCAGATCGACCTTGTACCAGCAGCGCCTATGCCACTACCATTTAGGCCGGATCCGCCCTGTCGCATTCCACGAAGGCGACCTGGTCCTCCGGCTGGTGCAGGACACGAAGGGCATGCACAATCTCTCACCACCTTGGGAGGGTCCCTTCATCATCAGCCGGGCGCTGCCCAACTACTCCTACTACCTCATCGACGCGCAGCAGCCGCGCAAGAACAAGATGGACAAGTCGGATGAAGAGACAGAGCGCCCTTGGAACACGGCCTTGCTCCATCCGTTTTACACCTAGTCACCAGACAGTGTATGTATCCCGCAGACCCTATGAATGAAAATGCGGACCCCTACGAGATACTCGGGGGTTCCTTGCTAGAAATTTGTGTGCATCTGTTTTCTGGTTCAGTTTTTTCCGGCTCCGGCAATCCCTACCCGGGGGCTTGCCGGCTGACCCGGCCTGCTAAATCTGTAAACCAGCTGAGTAATGTGCAGCGATGTCAGAGGCCCACTCTTCGTCTCAGCTATAAACCGCAACCCGGCTGTCCGGCTAGCAAGAGCAAAAGCCCGAGGCATCCCACATAAAAAACGGGGAGGAGATGCGATAGACCCGGCGTACCGGCATCGCAACTAGCTTAAGACAATCCGGTTGCTAAGCCGTTAGTACCGTGCGTAATGTACTATCAGCTCCCTTCGATTATTGCGGCTGTCAACAAGCTGCCGGCAAGGACGCAAACAAAACAATGAGCGCGGAAAAGTGACTAAGTATCCAGAAAGGCACAAGCTAGTTTTCAAAAAACAAATCCGCCTTTTGGCTATAGTTTAGCAGACTAACCTATTAACGGGTGAGAATGTATGTATGCGTGTATATTTTGAACGACTATTTCGAGTTGCAATCCAGGAAGAAAAGAAGAAGAAGATTCGAAGTCCTTGCCTTCATAAAGCACTCCAAATCTCGGGGGCTACACCCACTGGGTGCGCTCGCGCGCCCCTAGTGGAATCTTGTAGTTTCTCAACCGGCTAAGGGCGTTTAGCCGGATATTTGGAGCCCAGGTGAGGGCAAGGGTAGGAGCAGAAGAAAGAAGGAGATTCAAAGTACCTGGTTGCGCCAGCTACTCCGAATCTCGGGGGCTACACCCAGTGGGTGTGCTGGCGTGCCCCCACTAGAATGGAAGTTCCCATTCTGAGCGTTCAGCCAAATGGTAACCACTAAGGAAGAAAGGAATATTGAAGTACCTTGCTTGCCGCCTACTCAATCTCGGGGCTACACCTAGTGGGTGCTTGCTTGCAGTTCCCGGCTAAAAGCGTTCAGCGAAAGCGAAGTCGGGATCTGATCAACTGGTGAAATATTGAAAGGACATGAAAAAAACACAAGTTGATAGCAAACAAAATTAGTTCAGATTAACATTAAAATGAAAGGGGAGACGAAGCTCCCATAAGTTTACCCGGCGCCAGAAGCAGCCGGTACAGACAAACAAGTTTCAAGCCAGGCAAGATAAACAAATACACCCGGCATACCGGGGTCATAACTAAACGGCAGGGCCCTTGCCGTGCGGAGCGCCCTGGCTGGTAGCAGTCTCAGGCGGCGGAAGAGGCGTGGCGGTCGATCCAGTTCCGGCATCACCACCAGCCGGCTGTGTCGAGGCTTCCGCATCCAGAGTGCCGTGGACTCTGAGTCGGTGAGCACCTCGTCGGTGTCCATGTAGTCAGCAATCTTAATGGCAGAGACCCGGAGCTCCAGATGGGCCTGGCAAATGGCGGCAAGGTCGGCACCGGCGTGGAAACCCAGGTCGATCTTCTCGACGCGGGCGTCCTTGTACCAGGAGAGCATGAGGGCCAAAGCCATCTCCGCTCTAGCTCACGCCACCAAGTCTTGTAGCCGGTCGAGGGTAGCCGGCACCTCCCCCACCTTGGCGGCCAGCTGCGCCATCGTCTCCAGAATCGGAGCGTCAGGCCAGAGGAAGGAGAAGATGGCTTGCGCCGCCTAGTGAAGCTTGGCAGCCTCCTCGCCAAGAAGGACGACCAGCTCCTGGGCCATCGACTGATCTCCCGGCCAGTTCTCCTGCAGCCGGTTGTAGGCCAGCAGGTCTACGTCGGGATAAAAGGCTGTCAGAAAAAAGAAAGTCAGATCTGGCTACCGGATCTAGAAAGACGAGGGAATTTGGAAAAGGGAACTTACTCTTGGTCGTGTGCCCGACCTGCATCAGCTCTTCCACCAGGGCCTTCTCCTTCGCCGTCAGCCGCTTAACTTCCTTCTCTTGGTCCTTGTTCTAGGCCTCGAGAAGGTTGAAGGCTTTGGTCCGGCTAGGGAGGGAGGCATCGTGCTCCTTCACGATGGCCTCTAGAGCATCCACCTTGGTGTGCCAGTCCTTATTCTGCAGCCGGAGCGTAGAATTGGACTTGCTCAGCCGATTGTTCGCCTTCTTCAGGCGATCGATCTCCTGCTGAGCGCACACAAGGATATCTGCGACAAAACTGGCTATCAGAAAAAAAAGGATGATTCCGGATGAAGCGAACTTACTCTGCGAGGTACCATTGGCAGCAGCAAGTTTCTGCTCCAAGGACCGGTTGCCGCCGGCTGCAGCCTCGAGCAGCCGGATCTCCTTCACCGCCAGCTCGAGGGTGGCGGCGAGATCCTTCACTGAGGCGGTGGAGGAGGCGTCATCATCCACGGCATTGGCGGCCAGCGACTCCTTCGCCGCAACGACCGTCGTCCTCCATTCCTCCCCTGGCTCGTCCTCGGAGTTGTCGTTGCTGACAACCACGAGTTCTTTGCTGGCGGCCGCCCTCCGCGTCCCCGCAGAAGAGCCGTCCCCACTCTGCGAGGTGGCCACAACCGTTTCCGGCTGGACCACCGTAGCCGGCGATGGATCCCCTCCTCTGGCTGGGGCAGCCGGTTCAGCCCGAGGTGGTGGCGGTGCCTCAGAAGGAGGGGCGGAGGCAGACGCGGGCGGCGCGGCGATCCAGTCGGCATCTGCGTCCGGCTCGCGGCGCCGAAGGAGACCAGCGTGCTGAGCAAACAGAAAGGCAAAAATCAAATAAGCCAAAGAAAGATAAGAAGCACAAGGAACGGAAGACAGTAAAAACACTTAGAAGAAGACTTACCCTTGTACCATCAGGGGCGGCCCTTTCTTCCGGCCAAGGCGTCTTGGAGGAAGGGCGCCGGTCCGGCTCCGCTTGGGGGCCGGCTCCTCTGCGGCAGGCCAGCTGGCGCTGGAACGGCTGGAGCCACTCCCTCAAGCACCGGAGTGGCTAGAGTCGCCGTCCGTCGCACGACGCCGAGACGGCTCGAGAGCCGGTGCGGCCGCCTCATCCTTGTCGACCTCCGCATGAGGATCAGCGGCCGGCTCATCGTTCCGGCTAAGGAAGACGTCCCCATCCTCGTCAGAGTCCTTGCCAGACCAGTGAGCGCACGGCTCGGGCAAGTCAGGCGTGAAGTTATGAAGAGGGGTCCTGCCCTCCTCGCGAAGGATGCAAGGGAACATCTGCCAGAAGAGGAAAAAAGGCAAGCAGATCAGTCAGATGACAGAAAAAGAAAAGCAAGCAAAATTCCGGCTAGAAGGACTTACCCGAGGCGCACGGTTGTCGTGGCAGTAAGGGGCCAGCCCGAACTTCCAGCCTTCCGGTAGCCGCTCCTTCATGATGGTCCAGACCCACTCCTTCAGGTTGTGGTAGCGGGGATCACGGTGAGACAGCCGGGTCGGGTCTAGCCGGCGATGTAAAGCACATCTTATCGCCTACCGTAAAGAAGATCATCACCGGACATCCGGTGAGGTGATGTCCAGCCGGTTAGGCCAATGGTGACGAGGATCGCATGCGGCGCGCCAGATCGACTCCGCCTTCTCACCGTGGATCTTCAGATCCCAGTGCTCCTGGCTGGACTCCACGTCCTGGAACGCCAGCAAGTTGATCCGGTCTTCGGCGGTAAGGTTGCGGATGTAGAAGTACGACTGTTACCACAGTCGTACCGTGTCGTGCAGCCAGAACTTGGGGTAGCCGGTCTGCGTGTGGGAGTATATGGAGGCACCGCCGAACGCGACTAGCGGCCCCTTGGTGAATTGAACTTGTGGCCAGACTTGGAAGAGCCGGCAGAAGAGCCCGAGATCCGGCTGGATCCTGAGGTAGCCTTCGCAGAAGGCTGCGAAGTGCGCCAACGTCCTGATGGCGTTAGCGCCCAGATGGTGGAGGCGGAGGTCGAAGAAGGCGAGGGAAGTGAGGAAGAACGGGTGCACCGGTAGCGCGAACCCGCAGGCCAGGTACAAGAGGAAGACGACCCATTCCCCCTCCGCGGTTGCGGTGAATCCTCCCCCGCCGGTGCGAGCCGCACCTCCACCTCCTCCTCCGGTACTTTTGGATGTGCTCCTCCATAATAGAGGAGTCGTACCACGCTCCACATTTAGCCGCCATCGCCGGTTCGCTGGGAGGTGCTGCGACGGAAGAGTGGCGGTGGCCCGTACGCTAAACGGGCGACGCGCCGGACTACAGCGGCGATGGCGAAGCAAGGCGGCACGAGGAAGACAAGGGCGCAAGAAGAGAACAAGAAGGCAACTGGGAGCGGGGGAAGTGAAGGGAGGAACCGCCCTCTCCCGGGCGCCCCTTTAAAGGCCCGGAAGGGCAACCGTCCATGATGCCACGCGGCACCCATCGAGGCGCACCCTACTCCAACCGCCACTCCAGATCTCGTGTGCGGACGCGGGGTGCGCAGAAGATCTCGGAGCGAGAACCGAAGAGCCAGGCAGCAGTTTCCCGAGGCGACGTGCGACGAGACGTCTTGCTGCCCGCCGTAGAGTAATGATGGTGCGTGCGCGCGTGGCCGGCGTCAGCACTAACGTCACGGGTAGGCAACCGCCAGGCGTAGCCGGCCAGAAATTCAAAACAAAGAGGGAGCGCGTGCACATTTCACCTAAGGGTGAAATCTACACGCGCTCGGGGGCTAGTGTCGGGGGGATGACCTCCGGATACCCCAACCAGACAAGAACTATGGCAGTCGGATCGTGCCCGGCTGGCTGAGCGCAACCGGACAAGATAAGTCAGGCCGGCTACCCCGCGGTAGCCAGAGCAGGGAGAAGCAACCGGCTACATCAGCGTAGCCGAAACCAATCAGGAGGACAAAGCGACATGCAGCACAGTGCGCGGTACGCCCTGGTATGACGACAAGACTGACAACTACTCGGCCATACCGAAGACTTTGCGGGATGACGCGGGAACAGTGGCCCGATGCTAACGACAGGCTCGCACGGCGTTCACTGTGCCCACGACAACCATACCACTCGTACTCTGATGAGACATAGTTGTACCAGATACTGTAGATGACTAGCCGACTGGGCCCCACCTGTGGGGCCCGCCAGCCGGACTGGCCAGTGAGACCATTGCCTCTCTGCCTATATAAGGAGAGGCAAGGCCTTAGTAGAAAGGGTTGGTCTGTGTGCATTTATGGCAGTAGCTAGAGAATACAGCTCGAGGAGCCTTGTAGCCCGTATATCGCTCATAGTCATATCGGCAGGAGTAGGAGCTTTACCTCATCACGAGGGCTCCGAACCTGGGTACTTCCTGCGTCCAGCTACGCTTGCTTGTATCTAATCCCGCATGCGAACGCTTTCGATAGCTTCCCTTCTAGTCCCCACACCACTATCTAACCTGCTCAAGTACTGCCATTCCCAATACAACGACGCCGACGGAGAGCACTACGAACTCGTTCCCTTCAACTCCGTGGCAGCTTGTAAGAGGAGGCGTTCCTAGAAGAACGTCATGATGCCTGGCGAGTCCAAGGAAACGGAGGTGCTGTATTGGCACGTCTGCGACCTCGAAGGCCGCATAGGAAAAGAAGAGGGTGGCGCCACTCTAATTCGCACGTGGTTGCGCTGCCGCATTCAGCCTCTGCAGGCTAGAGTTCACCCGATGTACCGCTGAGCTGGTGCGAGCGATGTCACTCGCATATCTGCGGAAGGCATTTCTGCGGGTGAGGTGGACAGGAGGTTACGATTGGTGACCAAGTACACTTCCAAGAAGGATCTCCTAGGCAAGCCAGTCGTGCCTCCTTTCGATGCCTCTAACCCTCCTCCTAAGGTAGAACTGTACTGTGGCGTAGTTTTTTTGTTGATTGCCACCAAATACTTGATATATAGTGATGTATCTTCTGATTGTAGGACTGGAGCATGGCTGCCAGTTTGCCTCCTCAGCCCGAAGGGACTATTTCTCGCGAAGCGGAGGAAGAGGATGAGTCGGAATCGACCATCCCAATTGAAGAAGAGGAGGGAGCCCTCGAGTCCAGCGGCCAAGACACTTGCAAACGGCCCCGCAGCAAGGATTCTGACACTTCTTCACCGACGATGCCGAAAGGTCCCTCTACTACTATAGAGGAGCCAAATTCCGTTGTACTTGTGCGCGCCATGGCTCCTCCTGCTCGGAAGAAGCTGCAACTGCCGAAGGAGTCATCGGATGACTCCTTTGATCTCGACAAATTCAACTGGTAAGCTTTTAATGTCCACGAGTTCGTCTTGCTTTCTTCGAGGTTGCTTTTTTCTGAAGTGGTGTTGGGCATGTTTTGTAGTCAAGCGGCGTCGTCGTCTTCTGACGACGTCCAATTTGTGAAAGAGTCTGGAGTCACAGACTCCAAGGCCAAGGAGATGGCCGAACGGTCTCCTTCTCCTCCAGTGGTGGCCCACTCCGGTGCCAATTCTTCGAGTTCCCCACATGCTGGGGAGCACCAGATGGTTGCCCGGACGACTACGCGACAGTCATCTTCGTAGTCCTTGGAGGAGCATGTGAGTGTCTTTTTGCTGTTTGGTAGTCGAATTTGTACTTTGGGTTGCCATTGAGTCTTCATTTCCCTTGGTGTAGCTCATTGTTAAGGAAGCTGCTCACCTTGCGGAGTAAGTCCTTGTCATGGGTCGATAGCATGCTCTGCTGGACAATCGCCACCGTGCTATCGATGGTTAGTTTGGCTTTGTCTTTGTCTTCATGGAAATTTGTCAACTCGATTGGTGATACGCCATGTGCTTTATGTAGGTGAACACAATGAAATTCTTCGTCGCGTTACGTCCCTCGAGAAGGGGCTTGCCGCGGCAAAGAAAAGGCGTGATGCGGCAGTCATAGCTCTAGAGGAGTCGCAGAAGCGTGAGGAAGAGCTTCGCTCTTCCACTACTAAAAGAGAGAAGTTGTTCGAAGAACAACTTTTTTTGACTGCCAAGGCTCTCTCAGGTAATTTTCATTTTGATTTGCATTGCTCATTGTTTGACGTCATGTTGCTGTGCTGACACCACTGTATCACCAGATGCCGCTGAGCTTTGATGCCCGATGTTTCTTTAGGAGACATTGGGGAAGGCCAAAGGTGTGCTCAGTCGCCTCCGTGAGGAGCTGACTCCCAAGGCCGGGCTAATCGACGATCTTGATGACCTGGTGGAATCCTTCGCTGGAGGTATTCCCATGGAATTTAGGAACTCACAGCGGTCTATTGGCGCCTCCATGGCACTCGCGATGGGCAAGCCCATGGCGTGGAGTTGGATCCTACCGCGATCTCCGAGGCGATGCATGCCGACGCCGGAGGCCAACAGGTAGTGTTTGCTCCCTTCGCTAGTAGTTGTGGTAAATACGGGCCTCTGCTTCTCGAGACCGTCGCCAAATACTCTGAGGAGCGGTGGCGAGTGAAGGCGGCGAAGACCGCGGCATTTGGGGCTACCACCGGCAAATCTGTGGCGTCAGAGACTGCCACGGATGCGATGAAGCCCCCGAAGGCGAAGTTAAAGTCGAAGAAGCAGAATGCTCCTTAGTCGCCATGTGTAATAGCTATAGCTTAGCCTTTTGTCTGAACCATGCTTTTGCGGGGGGTGTTCCCTTGACATTTTATCGAATTTGAATGCAGTCCTCTATTTATCGATGTGTGATGAGTCTCATTTGCTTCTTGCTTGATTGTACCTAGGGTCCTTCGAGTGATCCTCATGATTCTCCTCCCACCAATGACACCACAGTGCATTCGCGTTCAAAGGTGGAGGAGTTGTCGTTGCTTTTGCGACTGTGTGACCGCATTAAACAGTTGGAGCGTGAGTTGCCCATCATCCGCGGTAACGCGGATGTGTGGAATTCGAAAGCTGAGAAGGCCACCACCTGCGAGAAGTATCTCTTGGAGGAAGTGGCGCAGTTGAATGAGCAGTTTAAATGTTAGCTTTCTGCCTTCTCATCTTTTCTTTTAGTTAGTTGCGGCCATGCCTTGTCTTCATACTTTGCTGCTTGCTTCGTGTAGTTGTTAGCGCTCGCCATCCGCAGGATGAGAAGGACTGGGTGGCCATTCGAATGAACAACCTAACCCAGGAGCAGCTGTAGGCAAGTGGGTATTTTTGGGTGGACCACGACTGTGCAGTCGCACTGGCGACCCTGTAGGATCGTTCTTCTCAAGTGCTCCAATGCTTGAAGAAGGCGCAGTAATGTCTTAGGCACATTTATCCGAAGATGTTTCCGCTGGACGCCGTCCCTTCAAGCTTGTTGGCTCTTCTGGCCAAGTTTCAAGATATAAGCGCAGTACGTGAGTGTGTGCGTCAACAACTGTTCGTAGGTGCGAAGGCTGCCCTGTCGCTAGTGCGACTACATCGGCCAGATGTGGACATAGCGTCCATTGCTGCTGGACCGCAGCCGCCGCCGGAAGGGATGACATGGAACATGGTGCCAAACTACCAGGCAGTTGACCGGCCGGCGGAGGACATCGTCGACTTCTTTGAAGAGTAGACGAATGTTCATGTTCTACAGCAGTAGCGTAGTTTGTATCATGCACATAGATGTATGAGTGTTGTAAAGTCCGTATAATTGTGTTGGGTGTATTTAGTAACCATTGATATTTTGAAGAGCTTGCTAGCTTGTGCATTTTTCGAGTGTATTGTACTCTGCAGTTCCTTTTCGTTAGCCTGACTTGTGTTTAATCTCAGCACCTTGCCAACCTATCAGGTGCGTTGCAACTGGGTTGGTGTTTATCAAGGGTTTGATTGGTAATGTGTCAGCTACTCAGGATACTGCGATTTATTCGTAGAACGAAAGTGTAAAGGGTGGCGTAGCCCCCGAGTGATGAAATTGCAGAAAAATAAGAAAAAACACAGAGTTTTGGGGCACTTAGCTTTATTTATTCGTGGAATAGTACGAGGTACAATGTGTGGCTAAGTAGCCTGGCTGAATAGCCTTATTTGTAATGTAAAAATGACTAGGGGTAGAAATGATGCAGCTGCGCAACGTTCTAGGGGTTGGAGTATGCGACTCTGCTCACGAAATCTTTAAGGCGATAGGCGCCACCTAGGATTCCTTCTGTAATCACGTAAGGTCCTTCCCAAGGCGAATCGAGCTTGAGATGCCCTTGCTGATTCAGTCGCAGGACCAGGTCTCCTTCGACGAAGGATCTGGGGCGTAGCCTTCTACTGTGGTAGTTGTGGAGGCTCTGCTGGTAGATCGTTGATCTCTCCGCTGCAATCTCGCGTGCCTCGTCAAGGAGGTCGACTGAGTCTTCGAGTGCGAGAGTTGATTCCTTCTTGTTGTATGCAAACACCCGTGGGGCTTTGTAGCGTACTTTTGCGGGTAGCACAGCTTCGGCACCGTGCACCATGAAGAAAGGAGTGTATCCCGTGGAGTTGTTTGGAGTTGTGTGTAGGCTCCAAAGTACGGATTGCAGCTCGTCTAGCCAGCATCCAGCGGCTTGTTCGAGTGGCTGGAGGAGTTGCTTCTTGATTCCACTACAAACGAGGCCGTTGGCCTTTTCGACTTGACCGTTGGTCTACGGGTGAGCCACCGAGGCGTAGCTTATGTTGATTCCCAGGCTTTCGCATAACTCCTAGAACTCCTTGGAGGTGAAGTTTGTCCCATTGTCCGTGATGATGCTATGTGGCACTCCAAAGCGGTAGACAATGGACTCGAAGAACTTGACAACGGTGGCCCCTGATTGATTCGTCACTGACATGGCCTCTATCCACTTGGTGAATTTGTCGACCGCGACTAAGAGGTAGACGTAACCTCCTCGCGAGGACTTTGGGAGCTTGCCGACCATGTCGAGTCCCCATTGTGCGAAGGGCTAAGCCAATGGTATTGGCCTGAGTTTCGCGCCAGGTGCGTGTGGTTTGTCCGTGAATCGTTGGCAAGCGTTGCAGCGCTGGACGATGCCCTTGGCATCGCGCATGGTTGTGGGCCAGTAGAATCTAGATCGTAGAGCTTTGACGACGAGGGCACGACTGCCAGCATGGTGTCTGCAGGTGCCTTCATGTATGTCGAGGAGGACGACCCTTCCGTCCCTGTTGGAGATGCACCGTTGAAGTACTCATGTGATGTTGCGCTTGTACAATTCGCCGTTGATGAGGGTGAATGCCTTGGATCGTCGCGTGATGTGTTGCGCATCAGTCGGGTCATCTGGCAGCCTCTTGTTGAGTAGATATGTGATGTAGGGTTGTGTCCAAGATGGCTCGATCATCATGACACCCATTGGTCCTTCGAGTCATGTATCGAGCTCCATGTCGTCGAGTGCCACTGGCTCATTGGGTGGTGTAGCCCCCGAGTACGTTGATGTGCCTGCTTTCTTCTCTGGAGCTTTGGGCTCGATGGAGCGCTCGCAGATGCGCTCGAGGAATACCCCAGGTGGTATGGGGGCGCAGGTGGAGCCAATGTTGGCGAGTAGATCCGCCTCTTTGTTGCTTTCGTGTCCCACATGCCGCAGCTCGTAGCCGTCGACGTCTCCCTCGAGTGTGTCATAGAGGTCGTGATAGGCGATCATGTTGTCGCTCAGTATGTCGCACTCGTGCATCGTTTGATTCACCACCAGCTTGGAGTCACCGTAGATGATGAGTCTCTTGGCGCCGCAGGCTTTCACCATCCGCATCCCATGGATTAAGGCCTCGTACTCGGCTTCATTATTGGAGGCAGTGAACTGCATTCGCAGAATGTATTTCAACTTGTCTCCTTGGGGCGATGTCAGTATGACACCTGCGCCAGCTCCGTCCTTTCGCTTGGACCCGTCGAAGTGCATTGTCCAAAGATAGGACATATCTGGCTTGTCGGGGAGCCGGTTCTCCATCCAGTGCATGAGAAAGTCCAGGAGAACTTGCGACTTGATCGCGTCGCGCTTCTCGTATGTGATGTCTCGTGGAAACAGTTCAATTCCCAGAGCACGACTCGTCCGGTGGCATCAAGATTATTGAGTATATGCCCGAGCGAGGCATAGTTTATCACAACGATTGGGTGCTCCTGGAAGTAGTGGCGCAATCGCCTGGATGTCATGAAGATGCCATAGGCCAGCTTCTGGTAGTGCGGGTACCGCTGCTTTGTTGGCATGAGCACCTCGCTGAGGTAGGTAGTATACTGGGTGTTGGACCCCATGGACCTTATTTTCTTTGGCTCGTTCCACTACGAGCATCGTGCTGACCACCTGGTTGGTGACGGAGATGTAGAGCAGTAGTGGTTCCTTTTCACGAGGCATCACCAGTACTGGCGAGGTGGATAATAGACATTTGAGGTCTTCGAATACTTCTTGCGCCTCGTCTATCCACTCGAACTTGTCAGATTTGCAGAGGAGTTGGTAGAAGGGCAGTGCCTTTTCGCCCATTCGACTGATAAATCGACTGAGCACCACGATTCACCCAGCGAGCTGCTGGATGCCTTTTATGTTCTTCGGCTTCTCCATGGCCAGTATGGACTTTATTTTCTTTGGGTTTGCTTAGATCCCTCTCGCCGAGATGAGATACCCGAGTAGTTGCCCTAATGGCACGCCAAAGGCGCATTTGTCCGGATTGAGCTTGATCCGGTAGTGGTCGAGGTTGGCGAAGGTATCGCAGAGATCGTCGATTAACGTGGCTTCCTATTTGGTTTTGATAATGATGTCGTCAATGTAGACTTGGATGTTGCGACCAAGTAGGTTCTTGAGGCAGGCCTGCATGCACCGCTGATAGGTGGCTCCTGCGTTTTTTAGCCCGAAAGGCATCATGTTGTAGCAGAACACACCAAAGTGCGTTGTAAATGCTGTTTTATCTTGGTCCTCCTCCTTCATTCGAATCTGATTGTAGCCTGAGTAGGCGTCAAGGAATCAGAGGCGCTCGCATGCCGCGGTGGAGTCGATGATTTGATTGATCTGTGGCAACGGGAAGTGATCCTTTAGGCAGTGCTTATTCAAGGAGGTGAAGTCCACGCACATCCGCATGATATCCGTATCTTTTTTAGGCACAAGCACTGTGTTAGCGAGCCAGGTGCTTTCCTTGATCTCGCGTATGAAGTTTGCGTCGAGGAGTCTATTGATCTCCATACCGACTGCTTTTGCGCTTGGTTCAGATAGTCGCTGTATTGTCTGCTTAACTGGCCTTGCGTCTGGATTCACGTTGAGTGAGTGCTCGGCGAATTCCCTGGGAACTCCTATCATGTCCGCTGGACAGCAGGCGAAGATTTCCCAGTGCTCACGGAGGAATTCGACGAGCACGAGTTCCTATGCGGGACTCAAGTTGTTGGTGATGAGGGTCGTCTTGGTCGAGTCCGTTGGGTGGACCTGGACTTTCTTCGTGTGTACCGACAAGTCGAAGGACATGTCGGGTGAACTTGGCCTGCTCAAGGGGGGCAGACTATTGTCTGTCGACTCCTTCAACCTTGCGAGCTCCTCCTGCATGCCGAAGGACTAGGAGATTCTTTTGAATTCACAGTCGTAGCTATCGGACCTCACGAAGCTTCCATTGATTGTGATGAATCCGTTTGGACCTGGCATTTTCATCTGCAGGTAGGCGTAGTGCGGCACTGCCATGAACCTTGCGAACACGACACGTTCGAGGATGCAGTGGTATTGTAAGGGCCAGTCGACGACTTCAAAGTCGATGCGCTCTCGCCAAAAGTTTTGCAACATGCCGAAGATTACGTCAAGGTTGATTTTTCCCAGGGGATATATGCCCTTCCCTGGGACGATGTCGTGGAACATCGTGTCTGAAACTTCCAGACAAGTCAGAGGGATCCTCATTGCACACAAGGTACTTGCGAACATGAGGTTGATGCCGCTCCCGCCGTCCATGAAGACGCGACTCATATCGAAGCCCCTGATCTACACCTCGAGTATGAGGGGACAGTGGCCTGGACGAGGAACTTGGCGCGGGTGGTCGTGCTTGTCGAAGGTGATGCAGGAGTCGCTTCCACTGAGGTACTCAGTGGTGGAAGGTGGAGAGTTTATCGCCAAATTGACTTCGCGAGTGATGGCCTTCTACACTCGATTTGAGGGACACCCATTTTGGATCATCCCCATGTTACCCATGGCGCGCGGGTACAGCTCGCCGCCATGATGCTGGACTGGCGCGGCCGCAGGTGGTGGTGGTCCGGGCAATGGTGGAGGCGCTCCGTGTGCCATAGCGCCTAGAGCAGCTCCATAGCCCTTGTTAATCGTGTCGCGATTCATCTGGGCCAGGCCCTCATGGAGTTTGAGGAACTCGCTGCAATCCTTGAGAAGGTGGCTGGATTTTTTCTTGCCATCATGCTTGTCAATGTAGAAGTGCACGTTGCATGGTCCGGACAGTTTGTCCTGGATGGATGTTGTGGGTGCCTCTTCACGAGTGCGGTGCTGCCACACCTGTGTGGTTTTTCTGCTATCCGCCGCTATGTATCCGCTATTGCGGTTGTCGTCGCGCTTGTCGGCGTAGCCGGCTGCGACCATATTGAATTTGTCACGGTCCTCGTAGACGCGCATTCGACGCTTGCCTCGGCGTTCGCGTCTGCGCCCAAGGTCGTCATCGTCGTCGGAGTAGGTGCGGTTCTTCACCGAATCTTCTCTGTCCGCCCACCGATTCGTGATTTCCATCAGGTGGTCGATCGTTTTGGGCTTCGAGCGGCCCAGCTCCTCCCTGAGCTCTATACGGTGAACGTCGCTGTTGAACACGTCGATTGCACGGTCCTCCGAGATGTTTTCTGTGGAGTTCTTAATGATGGACCACCTCTGGATGTACGAGCGCAGCGACTCGCTAGACCTTTGCTGGCAGCTTCTCAGTTCTTCGATTGATGCGGGCCTTTTGTAAGTGCCCCTGAAGTTGCGCACGAAATTGTAGACCAGCTCTTCCCAGCTGCGAATGGATCCGCACGGGAGGTTGTTGAGCTATGGTCGTGCTTCGACTCCCGCCGTGCAGCCTGACGGAGGACATGTGGTCCTCCAACCAGATATTCGGGTCCTACAGGCCATCAAATTTTGGGTTCTTCGACGGGAGTTTGAACCCCTTAGGCATTCGCTTCTGCCTGATGGCCCTACTGAAACATCTGGCGCCGCAGAGTTCAGTCTTGTCTTCTTCCGAGTCAGTTGAACGA
Organism: Avena insularis; assembly: GCA_023614405.1. NCBI lineage: Eukaryota > Viridiplantae > Streptophyta > Magnoliopsida > Poales > Poaceae > Avena > Avena insularis. The sequence goes on from CM042690.1 coordinate 643,722,324, forward strand.
GCATGCCTTGCCTGCATCTTGTCGACCTTGCGCTGCGTGATGTCATCACGTGCGTCGTAATCGTGGTCATGTCGCCGTGAGCAATGTCGCTGTGACAGATCGTGACTATTGTCACTGGAGGAGAACGAGTAGTAGTATTTGTCTAGAGCCTTGCTTTTCTTCAGCTCTGGTGTTGGTTCTTTGTCAAGGGCGGCCTCAATTAGCCCCAGGCCCGCGATCGTAGATCGGTGCATGGCAGCTCACGGATCTCCAGTCGGTGGCTGGCTGTTAAGGAGGTACATGGTGGCCGCTATCACCGCAGCCTACGGCATCTTCGGGAGCACGATGCCTCGTGTATCCACCGTCATAGAGCCAAAGTCGAGGACTTTCGTGGCTCCTACACTCTCTTGGTTGGTGAGGTGGGCCAGTCGAGATCGTCTCTTGTTGGCCAGGTACTCGTTGCCTTTGGAGGAGGATCCTTCGTGGGAGGAGAGCCCAGCTCGCCGAAGGCTCGACTCGCCCGCCGCCTTTCTGCGTGCCTCGAGTTGCACGATCACCTGCTGCTGGCACTTGAATTCCTCCTTCAATAGCCAATGGTAGCCCATCAGCATGTCCTGCGAGGTGTTTGGGGGTAGAGGATTGCCCCGTAGAGCTTCTCGACAGCAGGCCCACTCATTGTCGTTGAGCTTGATCAGCATGCGCTCTCCGGTGTTCTCATTCATCGTGAGTGATGGTTCTCCTCCTGTCCCGTTATTGGTGGGCACGCCATTGGTGGGGCCACTGTTGGGTGCGCTACCGTTGGGTATACCGCTGTTGGGCGGTCCGGTGCCGGTGTTTTCGCGATTGACACCGGTATCGCCCGTGTTGATGATGACGCACATGAAGTGATTGGGGAATCTGTTGCTCCCACAACTTTCAGATATGGAGCCGTAGGCTCCATCTTCTATGGCTAGGTCACCTAGATCGGATCCGTGACTGCTGTCGCTGTCCGTGCTCCTAGCTATTGCCGAGGCGTTAAGCTCGCTGAGCGTGCAGATTGGTGGCGGGAACCACGATGCGGGAGCAATCGTGGGTGCCGTCGGCTAGTCAGGCATGCGAAGCGTGCCCTGTTGACTGACCTGGAAGCGGAAGCACCCAATCGCCAGGCTGATCCCATCTCCTAGGGACTCGAAAACTGGGCGAGAGGCCGGCGTGTGGACGGTGAAGTCGAAAGCGCCGAAGAGCTGACGAATCTCCGTTGTTGCAGAGTTGTAGATCACGGTTGATGGGGCCTAAGAAGCCGCAACATTAGCACTCCCAATTCCCACAGACGGCACCAATTGACGAGGGTTTAACTCGCTAATGCCCATTGTTATGGACTTGGGTTTTGGAGAAGGAGGGAGCGCTGGAGGCATCAGTCGGCTAGCAAACAAGCACACAGGGATGCAAGATTTACCCAGGTTCAGGCCTCATAGAGGTCCCTACTCCTTCTTGTCTGCTCTTGGAATTATCAAAGGAATCAAAGATTACAGGGGTGCGCAGATGCAATCTAGCGATGGTGGTGAAAACTAAGGTTGTGATTGTCCTCCTCGATGCCCCCTCCTAGACTTTATAAAGATAGGCTATGTCTCGGGTAGTAGGTCGAGTCGGTTATAAATTAGGGTTCGTCCTTTGAACTTTCTATCGTAAGCTTCTTCTTGTACCGCAAGCAATCGGAGAGTCCGTGGGTCACCCGAATCCTGCATTGGGCCTTGGCAACGCCGTGGGCTCCTGTCGTATCTAGACCTTATATACCAAACTCGAGTACCTGTAGGGTATACCCATGTCACTAGGTCCAACCTAAGGCCAAAGCAATTGCTCTAATACCAGCTGCGGTGACCCACGTACACCACTTCATGTTGTAGTGTACATGTTGTTGACATAATATTCTAGGAAGTCCTTATCCGCGAATATCACATCCCTCGAAGTGGTATAGCAAAAACATTACAGGTCCAAAACTATTTTATTCATACCAAGATACAAAAGTGTACAAAGGTTTCGAGATCATCCTTAGTCCAATGAGGATTCACCGCGCGATGGTTATTTACATGCAAATGGAATAGCTTCCTAATCAATGGTAATACTAATCTTAAAACCATTGGAGTTGACAACTGATAGAGATATGCGCTATTGCTAGCTATACTACAATGCGTGCTAAGGTGGATTATATATCTACCCCCTTTATTTTCTGCTATATCTACACCTCTATTGATCTTTGATTATTCTAATAATCTATTGTGATTATCGACCAGTGTTGATCTTCTAGTGTGTTGATAACCTAAGAAAGGGTTTTAAGATGGATAGATTGAGTATGAGCGTACTCAACAAGTTTTATGGTGTTTTTATGACGCTCAAGCAATGGTCGAAGATCAAAAGATCCAAGACTCATGCAGGTTTTCAAAAATGTTTTTTTAGAAAAGGTAAGTTTTAGATTTTTTAAATTTCTAAGCCTGACAATCTTCACAGGTTGTCTGAACTTCGTGGAGGTCCTTTCCATGTTGCGATCGTAATCCTTTCCCAGGATAGGGAGTAACATATCATGTTTATACACTCCTAAGAGGTGTGCTACTTTACCCACAAACGTCCTTGGCCTTAATGCTCTCTTCCATACTTCCTTATGTATGGGGTCGGTTACCAAGTTTAGCTAAGTCATGCAGAGTCTGCCTCGACGAGCCCGTTGCCCACCCATTGTAATGAATTTTGGCCAAGATAGCTACGTTAAATTACCATCCCTTCAAATATACTAGGCCATTATTCCACGACACAAAATAGGGATGTTATGGACTCCCATCCGCTGATCTCCACTTTGGAGCACATCCCGACACAGCATACAAGGGCAAAAAAAGAAAGAAGGTACTTTTGAGTCGCTCACCCCATAACATGATCTGTGGTCAACACTATTTTGTACTTCGCAAGAATGACTGACTGTTATTGTTGTTAACCCTAACATTCTCGGTATAATTGAATCTCCACTAGTATAACATCAATGATTCCATCATCCATCATTTTTCAATTTATATCATTTCGAAAATGGTATCATTTTTGAATGCAAGTGATAATGTATTGAAAACATTTTCAAATAAATCCAAAGGACATGTAAGACTTCCCTTGGAAATGGTATGCAATTACGGTGACCCAACATGCCACTGCATATTGTAGTACGCAAGTCATTGACATAACACTCATGGAACACTATTCCGCAAATATTACATCCCTCAAAGTGGTACAACAGAAACATTGCGGGTCCACATTACATACAAACTTATTATTACAATACTAAAAGAACAATATTTATAGGTTCTCAAACTTACAACCACCAAACTTGAAGTTCAACAAAAGAACAAAAGATCCAACTTAATTAACATGGTGGGAGATCAACATCTTATTCCATAGAGTTTGTGCTTCTCGACTCAACCTAGGAACTAAGTACTACTATAGGAACTAATCTAACTCATGGTCTTCTTCTCCATAGCATATCTCATTGTCCACCCCTTCAACTCTGCTGGAGTGATATTATTCTTCATAGAATACGTCATCTTGGCTCTCAGTAGTGTACATTGGAGTATCCTCCTGGTCTTCAAAGTCTAAGCAAGGGATCAAAGGAAAGGGTGAGTAACAATGTTACCCAACAATTTCATTAAATGTAAGGTGGGAAGTTTGATGCACTAGCTACCACCTCAGACTATAAGTCTTAGGTTCTATGTAGTTTCCATAATCATTTCTTCAAAGATTGCTTTTATTCTGAAAACTATGCCCATCAATCTATAGGTTGACCAGAACTTCATGGAGTTCCTTTCCTGCTGCATTCGTAGCTCCTTCCCAAAACATGGAGTAACATCTCACAATTCTTACACTATGAAGTGGTGTGTTGCTTTATCCATGAGAGATCAAATCCTTGTTGCGCAATTGGGCGTACCTTCCCGTCCACATTTCCTTGATGTGGGGCCCAGTAGATGATCTAAGCCAATAACCGCCCTTCTCGGTGACCCCACATGCCAACACGATCCTCTAGGCCGCCCCATCTCTGTTAAGCCCCTTATAGGCCGCTATGACTCTGATGGGCCCCTGAAGACTCTATGAGTCAGTTGTGCCCCTGGCAGGATCCTTCGAAAGGATCGACCTGCCTCTAGCAGCCTCACATAGACAATCTAGACACCAAAACCGTGGGGCCTAAGGGTTCCCACCCATATGCTGGATCCACACAAGGAATCTCAACGTCATGTTAAGGTCATCTGTTGACACACGAAAGGAAGAAGATCTAGCTGACTTCACCCTCCCATTCCAGATCTCATGGTTAACGCGTATTATACGGCACTAGAATCACTGATGTCATGGGTTATTAGGCCCTACCTGATGACTTCATTACACATGGAATCCTAGATTCCATTGCTAGTTATAATAGATTACCACCACATTAGATGGTATCCAACATTTTATATATTGTGAAAATATTCTTTTCTGTCTCTTTTCGTACATAAGTGATCACACAACAAGTTTCAAATACTTGAAAACACATCAAAGGATATGAGCAAGTGATGAACTTGCCTTGTCACTGCAAGGTAGTGAAGTCAGATGCTTTGACTTGACCCTGAGCTCTTGGTTCTACAAAACACCATCATTGTTCGGTAAGAACAATGTTTAAAGAAGCCATTATGAATATGCATAGTAATGTCATGCACTACTTTATTTTATTATAACCCTTCCTTGCATGTTCTACCCACACTATTAAAGGTTAAAGTCTTTTTGTTCAACGGATAAATTAAAGGGAACTTAATACTTTAAAATCTTAAAATCTTTTGAAATACTATATTTAATATTTTTCTAGTAACATATACTTATTCAAGAACTTAAAATGATTTTTATTTATTTTTAACTGTAATCCTAATTTTTATAAAATTCCATGAAGGAATAAGTGTTTTTAAATATTCATTTTAAATTTATCAAATCAAAATACAAGTTAGTATTTTTCTTAGATAGGCTATATACTCTGAGGGGTATTTTTGGAATTTGTATTTACATCGAATTAATCTTTTGGCCTTTTAAATCTGGGCCTGGCCCTCAGGCTGACCTAACCCTGGCTCAGCCCATTGGGTTTGGCTAACCACACAGTGGTGCGGTAGGTCAGTCAAAACGACCCAGTCCTCCCCTCCCCTCTCTATCGAGCCCTCTCTTTTTTCCTCTCTAGAGCCACTGCGCCGCCGACGTCGTCACCCCTTGATTCCGGCTGGCTCCAGCCGTCGCCGCCGTGCTTACCGACTAAGTGAACGCTGCCGTACCGATTGGTCCACTTTGATTCATTGCTCAAGCTCTCATCTAGCCATGTCAACCCTTCTCTAGCAGCTAGGGTTATAGCTTCCTTGATCTACTATGCCCAGTGACTCGTGGTGATCTGGTGATGCGGTGGTTGTTTGCGCCGCCTCCCTCGTGCTGTGTTGGGGCCGCTGGAGCGGCTCGGCACGGTGCACGTGCTTTAGTGCCCACTGTGCCGTCGTGTTGTGGCTGCCACCAATTCTGGTGCCTCCGCCTCCTCTTGTATAACGTAGCGAGGACCACGGGTAAGTTCTTTCTCTCCCCTTCTTCTTCTGTCGCTTTCTGGATTCCTCACTATATTATGGTGGCAACCTAATTAGGGTTTACCCCTGTTCTAGCGTTCCTCTCCTTTCTACTAGTTTTCCTTGTTCTAACTGTATTATGCTGGTACAATGTTATACACATGATTCTTTTATGGATTATATTTAGACCTTGCTCAGTATTGATGGTTGAGCTATATTGTTAAATTGTTTCATGCTCATATCTTAGTTATTTTGATGCCCTGAATGCTATGCTTCACATGCCTGTTACTTGCACTCCACTTGCTACCTGTATGTGGTTGGTAACATCTTATTATTTCTAAAATTTAGGCAAATGCTTTGGATATATATACCTAGAATAGTTTATGAACTATATGTGATGATTTTCCTTGTGGCTTTCTTAAGAGACTAGCTCTGTGATGTACACAGATTCTTACTTGTTGTCATGGAAAGTAATTGCTTAAATGATTCACTCTAGATGTCAGATAAGGACTTAGTCATTGTTGGATGTCATGTTTGAACCATATATTGTTAATGATATCCTTACTGTGATAATAGTGAATAATTCATATGGTGATTCCTAGCCTAGTAGTTAGGAAAGTGATGTGTTATTGCAATTTGTTGAATGGTAAAGATAGAATTTGATTTAATAGTATTGGATCATGTGGACCTTGTTATGCTAGGCTGTTGTTGTGGTGCTTCCAATAATTGGAATGTACCCAACAACAACCACCAACAAGCCTGGCCGCTATGCTAAACTTCTATTTATTATCTATCTATCGATGAGTGATGCAAAGTGTCAGATATAGTTTTGTTCCTAGATAAAGAACAGATACTACAAGTATCTATTATCATCCTGTGATGAGCTTACACCCCATTTGGGTGTAACTCTGAGGATTTTATTCCATCCAATAGATCATGCCCTTATAACTTATACGAATAGATACAAGGTATGATTTGCTGGGAAACATCCAACCTGATGTTGATGGTTATGTTGTTGTGGTGCTTGTGCTTCCCTTGCTGGTGGTGGTGAGCTTGTCAATCTCCTTCTTGTGACAATCCTGACCTTCTCCTCCTTTATCTCCTCCTTGTTTAGCCTTGCCCAACACCTGATCCACCCCCTCCTTAGGTGACCATGTTGGCTTCGGTTAATCTGATGGGAACCGACTAAGAAGAGATGGGGTTCTAGCTATTCTTGATGGTGGTGAAATATGTTCAAAGAGAGATCTCTCTCTGCTGGAGCTGTATACTTATCTCTGTACCTGGGTGCCTCCTGTGGCGATAGCACCTCACACATGCATGTGTGTGTGAGCTACTTTACTGTTTTGGATGAGTTCCATCGACATTGCTCTTTACTGCTATTACTTTGCCTTTCTATCCCTCTCTCTGACGAAACTTGCCCCTCTGGATGATGTTGTACCCAAGCATTAAGAATAAAAAAATAGATATTACCTTTGGTGAAAATTTCCCCTATTTCTATTTTGCTCGGTGATGCGATTTTTAATAGTGCATCACATTGTTCATAGCTGAGAGCAATAGTTCTAACATTAATCATTTCTTTTCTTTTGTTTACTTTGTTTGCTTGCAGGTACAAAGTAACACAAAGAAGGATAAGAAGATAAAGATTAGATTACGAAATTAGTATAGGTTTTTTATCCTTTTGATATTTCTCTTATTCATTTGTAAAGACATTGTAATATATGTTTATTCAATAAAGCTTTTATTTTATTTATTTATTATTATTCTTTTCTGTAACAAATTCTTATTTATTGGTATCCTTATACAACTTTGTAATATGTTGTATAGTGAAGAAATGAAAATTTCTATTATTTTGTCTTATTTTGTATTACTTCAATTACTTGAATTCTATTCAATTCCATACTTATCATATGATGTAATAATACATCAAACTCAGGTATTCAAATTTTCTTTTAATAAACTAAATTCTTAAATATGATTTGAATTATTTCATAAGTCAATTCAAATGTCAACTGAAATTATTTACCCAAAATAGCTCAAAATACCTAAAGATCATGTCAGAATTTATAGCAATCACGTGGATGAGCTAAACCCTAACTCACCTAAGTGAAAGAAACCCTGATCACTCTGGTCTTTTAGTTTGCGAAAAAATTACCCCAATTTTATAGATGAATGCATGCGCATCCACATGCACATATTCCTACATGTACCCTTTGTTGATTCCTAAATGCTAGGATGTTACATCAATTTTGTTCTTATAAAGGTGATGCAAGGTGAACTTTCCTGCTAATTGCAATATAATGAAATTTTGAGGTTATTCTTGACCCTAGACCACGGGTTCTGGAAATAGCGATCATTGTCAGATAAAGACAATGCTCGGATAAAAACCAGATGATGTTCTAGTGTAGCTATATGCAATGCAATTCCTAGTGTATTTGATTTGATTTAACTTGAACTTCTTTGTCCATTAGTGAATTTTTTCCATTTTAGGGTTTTAGGAATTTTATTTGGTATATTTTATTCAATTTCTTGAATTTCACTCAAGCATTAAATTTTATCTTAGAATTTTCATATTGCTATGAAAATTGCATATTAATTTTTATTTTTCTTAGCATTTTCCAAATTTAAAGAAATAATTAAACTAGCCCTTTTTCAATTTTCATTTTTCACATCAAATCAAAGTGTTGGAAAAATTCCACGAAAATACTTTTTGGATTTCTTGATTTTTTTTCTACCCACCAATCTATTTTTACTTTAATTTTATATGTTTTAGTTTGAGTTTTATTTATTTTCTAGTATTTCTTCCTATATAGGATATTATTAAAAAACCGTCCAGGGTTGGGCCCACTAGTCAGATCCACTAGGTCAAAATCAGCTCCCCATCGCGCTCACTCGCTCGCTTCTCTCTCTTTCTTGATGGCGACTGTGCTGCCACCTCGCCTCGGCCACATCTAGCCTCCCCTATTGTCACGCTTCTACCTAAACTACTCGCCTTGCTCTGCTCTATCACTCTACCGCATCGATTTGCTTCTCTCTCTCCCTCCTGATCGCTCGCAACCCTAACCCTAACTAGGGTTTCGGTGTGAAGCGTACCCTACTACCCCTAGAGGTCATCACCTCCTCCCCGTGGCCAACCATGTCCCTTAAGACCGGTTGGTTTATGGTTGTTGACACATCGCCTTAGCCATAGTCACAAACATCAATGAGGCACCCGATTCAGCCTATCCCTCAGTGCTGATGGAGGTGTGATACGTCGTAAACGTATCTATAATTTTTGATGTTCCATGCTTGTTTAGTATCTACTTTGCTTTGCTTTGTCAACACTTTGGAGTATTTTTACACATTTTCTGGAACTAACCTATTAACAAGATGCCACAGTGCTAGTTGCCTATTTTCTTCTGTTTTTGGTTCCAGAAAAGCCAGAAAATGAATATTCTCGGAATTGGACCGGACAAAAGCCAAAGTCGATATTTTACCGGAAGACTCATGGAGCCAGAAGATGAGACGGAGAGGGGCTAGGGGCTGGCCACACCATGTGGTGGCGCGGGTCCCCCTGGCCGCGCCACCAGGTGGTGTGGGCCCCTGGTCCACCCTCTGACATCGCCCCTTCGCCTATAAAATCCCCCCAGGACAAAAACCCTAGGCACCAGATCAGATTTCCACAAAAAGTTCCGCAGCACCGCCGCCACCGAAGAGGAGATTCGGGCGACAGAAGTCTCTGTTCTGACACCCTGCCGGGACAGGGAAGTGCCCCCCGAGCCATCTCCATTGACTCCACCGCCATATCCATCGTCGTTGCTGACTCCCATGATGAGGAGGGAGTAGTTCTCTCTCGAGTCTAGGGGCTCTACCGGTAGCTATGTGTTCATCTATCTCTCTATGCGTGATATTATTGAGATCATGAGCTTTGTAATCTATAGATCTATTTTGCTACTAAGTGCTTTAATGAATCTCTGCTTATCCCCACGTGTGTAAAGTTGATAGTGTGCACACCGTGTGGCACTTTGGCTAAGGTTACATATATACTTGTCATGAGTATAATTTGAGTTGGATGTCTCTATGAGATTGTGGTGTTTGTTGGAACCATCTAGCGCTCAAGGTGATAGTGACGGGTTATCTAGATGGAGAAAGCAAACTTTGAGGTGTGCTGTTATAGCCCTACCGTGGATTAGACTTATCCAACCGGAGAGTAGTTCAGAGTAGTATCATAAAGATAAGATATTTATATGAGACTGTTCACTAGTGAAAGTATGATCCCTAGACCTTGTTTCTAAGCATTGAAACACCGTTTGCAACTAGATCTGTTACATGTTTGCTTGCTTCTATCTTTATTTCAGATTGCCTTTAGTCTCTTCCTACCCGTCAAGCTCTTTTCTGGCACTGTTACCACTTATAATTATCCATACCACTTGTATTTCACTATCTCTTCGCCGAACTAGTGCACCTATACACCTGACAAGTGTATTGGGTGTGTTGGGGACACAAGAGACTTCTTGTATCTTGATTTCAGGGTTGGTTGAGAGGGATACCTTTGACCACTTCCTCCCCGAGTTTGATAAACCTTGGGTAATCCACTTAAGGGAAACTTGCTGCTGTTCTACAAACCTCTGCACTTGGAGGCCCAACAACTGTCTACAAGAATAGAAGTGCGTAGATATCAAGCTATTTTCTGGCGCCGTTGCCGGGTAGGTAAGGTAAAAGGTACTCACATCCTCTAGCTACTAAGCTATCTTGTAGTACTGTAGCTGGTGTGTGAGTGCTCGAAGTTATTTCCTTTAGATTCTGCAATTATATCTTTTTGTTTCTTGTTTTTATTTTCACTAGTTAGGCTTAATGGAAAATAATAACAAAATTAGAGAGCTTTTTAGTATTTTTCCTAAGGTAGAACATGAATTATCTGAAAAAAATTAAAAAATCCATGGAACCTTCTTTGCATGCTAATAGCAATGTTATTAGTATGAATATTTTGAACATCTTTGTCACTAATGCTATGGAAACGTCTAAGATTGGGGAAGTTAGTTTTTATGAAAATGATCTTTTTAGTTCCCCAGCTTTAAAGAAGAAAATTTGCTCTGATGATACTTTATCTCCCATATGTGGTAATTCTAATGATACTTGTGATATTTTAAATCCACATACTGAAAGAATCCCTTTTAAAATACCTATAAAAATTGTTGAACGTGTTATGAATAACTATTATTTTGGAGATGGAACTGTCCATCCTGGTGATCATTTACTCTTTATACATGAATTATGCGAGTTGTTCAAGTGTGCAGGTATTTCAATGAACCAAGTTAAGAGGAAGCTATTCCCTTTTTCACTTAAGGGCAAAGCAAAGGAGTGGTATGAGCTACTAGGTTATCCTCATCATTTGGAGTGGAAGGAACTTGAATCTCTCTTTTACTCTAAATTTTATCCTCCTCGTGAAATTCATAAAGATAGGGATTATATTTATAATTTTCATCCTCATGATGGAGAAAGTATTGCCCAAGCATGGGGGAGATTGAAGTTACTAATGCTCAAATGTCCCATTCATGAGATCCCCAGTAATATTGTTATTAATAATTTTTATGCAAGGCTTTCAGGACATTACAAGGACTATCTAGATACTTGTTTAGAGGGATCCTTCACAAGTAAGGAGGTCAAAGCTAAGTGGAATTTTCTTGAAATAATTCAAAGAAATACCAAAGATTGGGATAACAACAAAGGTAAAGAACCAAGTATAAACTATGAGTATGATTGCATTAAGTCTTTTGCTGAAACTGCTGATTTTCAAGAGCTTAGTGCTAAATATGGTCTTGATCCTCAAATTCTTGTTGATTTTTGTAGAGCCTTTGCTTCTCATATTAATGCTCCTAAAGAAAAATGGGACATGTATCATGAGCCTTTTAAAGACACTTGCATGGAAAATGAAATTGTTATTAATGATAGCAATAAACATGCTCAACCTCTGAAAGTACTATTTCTTATAAGCATGTTAATTTTTGTGGAATACATAGACCTTGTGATAAGGATCAAATTGAAGAAGAATATTGTATCACCCACAGCACTGAAAAACTAGAATGTGGTATAGGGCTCTAAATGATCTTGGTAAAAAAGTTTGTGCCCTCTATCCTTTTATTTGTGAACTTTGCTTTGAAGTTGGTCATTTCAATTTTCAATGCTCAGGCCATAATAATAGCCCTTCTAATCCAATGAGTACTACAATTTTGTATTGTGATGACATGATGAGTCCTAATCAGCACGATGAACTTACATTATATTTGGGGTGTGAAGAGTTATCAAGAAAACCTTCTTTGGTAAATATGAGTGCTTTTGGTATGAATAGCGTCTTGCATGGTTGTCATCTTTATTGTGTTGATAATTTCCACACAAATACTTACATACAAAATATTATAAATGATGATATTTTACCAAAATATGACAGGACTAATATGTGTTTTGATCTTATTAATGAAAAGAAGGAATCCTCCAAAGTTTCTTCTATTGTCTCTAACAATAAACCAGGGTATATGGAGAAGCTTCCGTTCAAGCCTCTCCCTCCTAAAGAGAAGAAGAAAAAGAAGAGGAGGGATAAAAGGAGAGAGGAAACTGTATTTTCCCCTAAGCATCTTGCTCCTATCATAGTTTTTGATGAGTCTGAACTTGATGATGTTCCTATGCCTATTACCTATAGTAGTGATCATGATTGGGAAAATCACACTACTTTTGATATTGAAAATATCTTCGGTACCAATTCTAAAAATGATGATATTAATAATTGTTGTACTATTAATGTTATCCATGTTCCTTCCAATGATGATATGTTTACAAATGAACACACTTTGGAAGATAATTATTCTATTGCTTATGATGATACTACACCTCCAATATATGATGATTACAATAATGAATATGATATTTTCAGTCCACCTACTATTGAGGAGAAAATTAATTATGACTACAATATGCCTCCTATATTTGATGATTATGGTGATGAGAATAATAATGATAGCTATTTTGTTGAATTTACTCCCACTACAATTAATAAAAATGACTATGCTTATGTGGGGAGTATTAATTCTTTTATGCATGTGGCTCATGATAAGAATGTTTCATGTGATAGTTATATTGTTGATTTTATTCATGATGCTACTGAAAGTTATTATGAGAGAGGGAAACATGGTTTTATGCATCTCAATAATATTAAGTTTCCCCTCTTTATGTTGAAAGTCTTGAAGTTGCACTTATTTTGCTTTACTATGCTTGTTGCTTTGTGATTTCATGACTTGTTTCTTTACAAGATTCCTATGCATAGGAAGTGGGTTAGACTTAAATGTGCTTTGAATTTGCTTCATGGTGCTCTCTTTTACTTTAATTCATATTTCTTATGTGAGCATCTTCTCAAACTATCATGCCTAACTTAAAGGCGTTAAAGAAAGTACTTCTTGGGAGATAACCCAATAGTTTTCTTGAGTCTTGGAAGTTATTACTTCTGTAATAACCTCTCCTTATCATTTTATTTGATTTTGTGCCAAGAATAACCTCTAATGAGAGGGAAGTAAGATTTGTGGAAGTGCTGTCCCGAAATAGATTTTTGTGCTTCACTGTAAAAATTCGTGAAAAATCTCTGTATGTCGGATTGAGCCGTAATTTTCTGAGTAAATCCACCAGGTTGTTAGATAACTTTCGTTAGTTCAACACTTTTCGATTTGAGCAACAGAAGGTCTTCGAAAAAATCGGTTTTCACCTGGTGGTCTGTTTTGACAGATTTCTGCCATTATTTGTATTTGCCTCTTTATCGATTTCTTTTTGGATACTTTTTGGTGAATTGAGCTTTTTCAGGGAATTGATACAGTAGCTTGTGTTTTTAATGAAAGTTTTGCTGTTTTAAAACTAAAACTCAAAGGTTTATTATCTTTTGAATGCACTAATGTTGCTAATGAAGATTGTGTGAAGTTTTGTATGAAGGAATTTTTCAGGTGTAGGAAAGAATGATATAATGAGATGAAGAATGGACAAAAGCTTAATCTTGGGGATGCCACCCCGTTTCACCCCAAGAAATATTCAAGAGGTACAAGCGTCAAAGCTTGGGGATGCCCAAGGCATCCCCTTCTTCATCAATAAAAATCTCAGGTTTCTTCCAAACACTTCATTTTTATTGTTTCATGCACCGTTGTATTGTTCTTGGAGCGTCTTCGTTTTTGTTTTTGGTTTCCGTTTGCTTAGTTTTCTTATTTTTCTTGAATAAATTGGTTGGACCCCCTCATTCATACATTAGTTTTCAAATAAGATTGGTTTGGATTGGAAAAGAGTAGGAAAAGTTCATGCTTAAGTGGTAAAAAGGAGTTTGTCTTTGACTGTGGCCTATGCTTTGTCATGTCATGCTTGATATTGTTTTCTCTTTATGCTTAGTGATTTTTGTTGTAGCATGACATGTTATAAACAATTGATATTGATTAATGTGCCTTGAAAGAATCATGCGCTGTTTTAGCATATTAAAGCATAGTATTGTGGTATTCTCCTTTGATGCTTTATTTGGGTTGACTTGGCGCATGCTCACACCATGTTAAGACTATACCAAGTCACCATAGCCTCTATGATCATTTAGTTTTCTACTTGTAATATCACTTTATGCTTTAATTAATGATATTTTGTCACTTTGCATGATTATGGCCATTATTGCTCCCTTAGTTGGTTGCTCCCAGTCTTTTGCTAGCCTCCATACCAAGTATGAGTTCCACTCATGCGTCCAACTCCAAATAAAACCAAGTTATTCCAAAGAGCCCACCATACCCACCTATTAGCATTTGCTATTCCAAGTATATTCATGTTTTTATCTACCTTCCGAATTAAACTTGTTATGTGAAAATTAGTGATTAAAGCTCTCACGAAATTGATGGCACACATCACTTTTCTTGCCCCTAATAAACTTGAACCATTGTGTCATCTATGTTGTATATGCTTGCACTTATACGTTGGGATTAGCAGAACCATGCTGTCATGGCGAATGCTTTCAACATTGCACTTGTACATTGTACCTAGTTGATATCATGCTCTTTTGTTTATGGATGTCGTCGGTGTGAAATGAAAGGGGAGCTTGTAAGTCCATGGAGTTATGTATGTGTGTTAGAGAAACGCCTGGGCCGCTAGCCTAAGCCATGCCTAATCATGGTAGAAACTTGTAGCATCACCATAGTGAGCAATCTATGAAGCATTCTTCTTATAAAAATGAGATAGAGATTGAGAAAAAAAAAGATGAGAAAAGAGGAAAGAGAGAAAAAAGCACCATTTCCCCATGGTAAATAAGAAGATTGCTGAGATGCTCATTGTTTGCTTGCCTTGTCATTTTGATTATGGGATAGCTCTTGTATCATGTGCAAGGGGTACCCCATTGGCAGTTTTCTATGATACACATGTACTTACTATGACAAGAACTTACCGGTAACTAAACTTGAGTAGCATGAGGAGCGGCCCTCGTATTCAAGGGACATGAGATTGCCAACTTATACTTTGTCAAGCATATACTCCATAGTTTGTTCACTTTAACCTTAATCACTTCAAGATGCTTATGATAGGGGCAATGAGAGCTGAAAGCTAATAAGTACCATAATTGGAAGCTCTTTATGAGACTTGAATCCCTTCTTCCTTCTATGAAGGCCTTTCTTTTACTTTTATGTTGAGTCTCCATCTTCTATCCTTAGGCACCAATTAAGAGAGCATATTTGTCATTCTTAGTTCTATGTGCATTGTCCCAAAACTTATTGATTGATTCATAATGTCGATATTGCTTATTATTGAACTAATTTTTATCTAGTCACCCTTATGAACTTTGAAGGTGTCCTATGCATTTATGTTTTGCTACTCCATGAGGGACAAGCTGAATGCCACTATGCTATGTTTTCTATATGTGAAACAAACAAACGTCTTTCAATGCATTGTTATTCATGATCTTTGTTTGTATCCTTTCATGTTGCATGCATAGTCACTATGTCTTATTGTTAGAACTTCATCTTTCATGCTCATGTTTAGAGTACTTTGATCCCAGCTTTCAATGCTTGCAAATGGTTTGGTCTTGATTGTGATGGTGAATGTCACCACAAAAATTATTCTTTTTATCACTTACCTACTCGAGGACGAGCAGGAGTTAAGCTTGGCGATGCTTGATACGTCGTAAACGTATCTACAATTTTTGATGTTCCATGCTTGTTTAGTATCTACTTTGTGTTGCTTTGTCAACACTTTGGAGTATTTTTACACATTTTCTGGAACTAACCTATTAACAAGATGCCACAGTGCCAGTTGCCTGTTTTCTTTTGTTTTTGGTTCCAGAAAAGCCAAAAAATGAATATTCTCGGAATTGGACCGGACAAAAGCCAAAGTCGATATTTTACCGGAAGACTCACGGAGCTAGAAGACGATACGGAGAGGGGCCAGGGCTGGCCACACCATGTGGTGGCGCGGGCCCCCTGGCCACACCATGTGGTGGCGCGGGCCCCCTGGCCACACCATGTGGTGGCGCGGGCCCCCTGGCCGCGCCACCAGGAGGTGTGGGCCTCTGGTCCACCCTCTGACATCGCCCCTTAACCTATAAAATCCCCCCGGGACGAAAACCCTAGGAACCAGATCAGATTTCCACAAAAAGTTCCGTAGTGCCGCCGCCACCGAAGAGGAGATTCGGGGGATAGAAGTCTCTGTTCCAGCACCCTGCGGGGACGGGGAAGTGCCCCCGGAGCCATCTCCATCGACTCCACCGCCATCTCCATCGCCGTTGTTGACTCCCGTGATGAGGAGGGAGTGGTTCTCTCTCGACGCTAAGGGCTCTACCGGTAGCTATGTGTTCATCTCTCTCTATGCGTGATCTTATTGAGATCATGAGCTTTGTAATCTGTAGATCTATTCTGCTACTCAAGTGCTTTAATGAATCTCTGCTTATCCCCACGTGTGTGAAGTTGACAGTGTGCACACTGTGTGGCACTTTGGCTAAGGTTACATAAATACTTGTCATGAGCATAATTTGAGTTGGATTTCTCTATGAGATTGTGGTGTTTGTTGGAACCATCTAACGCTCAAGGTGATAGTGAGGGGTTATCTAGATGGGGAAAGCGAACTTTTAGGTGTGCTATTATAGCCCTACCGTGGATTAGAGTTATCCAACCGGAGAGTAGTTCAGAGTAGTATCATAAAGAGAAGATATTTATATGAGAGTGTTCACTAGTGAAAGTATGATCCCTAGGCCTTGTTTCTAAGCATTGAAACACCGTTTGCAACTAGATCTGTTACATGTTTGCTTGCTTCCATCTTTATTTCAGATTGCCTTTAGTCTCTTCCTACCCGTCAAGCTCTTTTCTAGCACCGTTACCACTTATAATTATCCATACCACTTGTATTTCACTATCTCTTCGCTGAACTAGTGCACCTATACACCTGACAAGTGTATTGGGTGTGTTGGGGACACAAGAGACTTCTTGTATCTTGATTGCAGGGTTGCTTGAGAGGGATACCTTTGACCACTTCCTCCCTGAGTTCGATAAACCTTGGGTAATCCACTTAAGGGAAACTTGCTGCTGTTCTACAAACCTATGCACTTGGAGGCCCAACAACTGTCTACAAGAATAGAAGTGCGTAGACATCAAGGTATCGGTGCAAACCCCTAGAGCGATGAGAGTTGTCAGGATACCCTCAAATTCAGGGTTTCCTTCTCCTCTTTCTCTCGTCCTCCTCGGAGTTCGAGATCTTGATCACCCCTGGTGGCACAACATTGGGGAATGCGACTCCACCAAATCCTCAAGCTTATCGATATTGAATTCATAAGAAAACTGAAGGATCAATCAGTAGCAGCAACAAGACAAAGATAAAATTTGTCTGAAAAGAAGAAGAAAAAATGTCTAAACCTCACCGTACAAGCCAACTCCCAGCATCTAAAGGAAATCTACCCAAAGTAGAATACACAATGTTTGGTCAAATCAAACTCCCACTATTCCATCTCGTTGTGGAGCGGTCCCTTCGTGCCACATGATTGAGATTTCCCTTCCTGACCTAGTGGTAGATCTTCTGAGACAATGTTTGAGCGGAGGGGTCTAGCGAACCATCCACCAGGTGATAAGGCTCATCCCAATCATCCGGCCATCCATCAGCACATGTTCCCATGCTTATAGCGCCATGACTTTGACTTGATCATCATATTCCTTAAGACTCTAGTTGGTGAAATCTAGGGGGGGCAAACTAGCACTGCCTGGGAAGTACAAGAAAGTCTTCTGCCACATCTTTGCTGAGTCCAAAATCATCAGGTTTGGGAGGCCACCTCCATGCTTGGTGATGGTGGACCATCACACACTAACGAGTCCAAATTGATGCATATTTTAAGTATATAAATTATTCATATTCTCACTCATTACAATGTTACATCTATCTACAACTATGCCTATTATGTATGAATACTAGTTCTTCTTCATTTACACATGGGCTTTACACATTAGTAGTTTTATTAGCATTTTAATACCTTTTCTTGTCTTTGATTTGTGTGTAGGTGCTATGAACAATCATGGATAAAAGGAGCCAAGAGGATTCAATATGGAGGAGTTGTAGGCACCAAACTTAGCTATTTGAGGGGAGTAATAAGTGAGTTTTTCCATCAACTCCAAATAAATATTCAAGTCCATGGTGGTGTATCCCTCGTCCATACAAATCCAACGAGCCAAAGAACACCTCAATCGGAGTCCGTATGAAAAAATGGCAGCCAAAACACTACGCAATAATGCGCGCGTAACGACCAATAGTACGGGTGGATCCCGCCCATACCGTACGACCGTACCGCCCTCCAACGGCTTCATTTCATCAAATAGAACAACATTTTTGAAGGCCCAATAGGCATATTAGGCCCCCGGCTCCGTCGGTTCGCCAAACCGACCTCCAGATGCCTATTTAAAGAAGGGAAAACCCTAGATGAAGGGGGGAGAGTCCACACATGCCATAGGGGTGGAGCCTCGTCGCTCCGCCGCTGCACACAAGATCTACATCACCATATCCCTCAAGGAAGAGAGGACACTTGCATGTTGAAGGGCTACGCATCGATCTTCATCGCCATCTTCATCAACATCGTATTCACATCAATCCCCTTTGTTTACTTTGTTGTAGTCCAATCTCTATTGTGGATTTGCACTTGTATTCAGTTGTACCTTCATATTGCATCCATAGAATTGCCATGATGTTGATCCCCTTCATGTATGAGTAGTTGCCTTGTTCTTGGGGAGAGATGGTGAAACCCTAGTATTATTGTGCATTGAAATAAAGATGATCTATTACTTGTGTACAAAGATCTATTGATCTATGATTTGTGTTTGACCTCTCTCTTTAGATGGTATGTGTAGTCGGCCTTATATCATTTTCCCTTGGGACTAAAGGGAGGGAGAAATCCTTTGGACGTGTCTTGTAAGCGTACCCGGAATGCCCCGTGATAGATTGGCATCGGCTCGTAACCTATACGGTCAAAGGAGGATTAAAGAGGGACTTCCTAAGCTAATTACAATATCCATGGGGAAACCCTTAATTGCGGTGGTTTGTATGGGTGACTGCTCTCAGACATCGCGGTGGTTATTTAGAGGTGACCTCACTCTTGGCTCAACAAAGTGGCTTCCTACAAGCCTTGTAGTGAACATCTTATTATGGAGCTCTCTCCACACATATCATGACATAAGGAATAGGTTACTGATACATTGCAAATGTATCTATAATTTTTGATGTTCCATGCTTAGTTTTATCCACTTTCTTGTGTTTTGTTCCAACTTTGGAGTACTTTTCATATGATTTCTTGGACTAACCTATTAACAAGAGCCACAGTGCCAGCTGCCTGTTTTCTGCTGTTTTTGGTTTCAGGAAAGTCAGAAAATGAATATTCTCGGAATTGGATGGGACAAAAGCCAAAGTGCCTATTTTTTCGGAAGTCATCAAGTGCCAGAATACGAGACGGGGAGGGGCCAGAGGGCGGCCACACCACCTGGCCGCGCGGCCAGGCCTGACCCGCGCCAGGGGGTGGTGTGGCCAGCCCAGGCACCCCCTCGGCCTCCCCTTCCGACTATAAGATGCCCTCGGGACGAAAACCCTAAGTACCCGATCAAAAATCCATGAAAGAGTATGTAGCCGCCGTCATCTCCATCCCTAGATCGGGAGGGATCTGAAGCTCTTCCCGGCACCCTGCCGGAGAGGGGATTTCACCCTGGAGGCCTTCTTCATCACCATGCAAGCCTCCAGTGTGATGCGTGAGTAGTTCATCCTTGGACTACGGATCCATGTAGTAGCTAGATGGTTGGTTCTCCTCCTTTGTGCTTTCATGTCTAGATCTTGTGAGCTCCGTTCATGATCAAGATCATCTATTTGTAATTCTGTATGTTGTGTTTGCGGGGATCCGGTGGATATTGAGATGCTATTTCAGATTGATTATTGATTCTATCATGTCTTTGTTATTTGTGATCTTGCATGCTTTCCGTTGTTAGTAGCTATCTTGGCCAAGTATATGCTAGCAACTCCAAGAGTTAGTATTTATGCTCGATAGTGGGTTCATGCCTCTAGTAATCTGGGAAAGTGACAGAAATCTCTAAGGTACTAGATGTTTTGTTGCTACTAAGGAGAAAGCAACAATCCTTTGTTCATAGAACAATCGTATTGTTTACTTTACACGCAGTTCGTAAAGCAATAATCTCTTGCTTGCAACTTAATACTGGAGGGGGTTCGGATGATAACCTGAAGATGGATTATTAGTCATAGATGCAGTTGGATGGTGGTCTATGTATAATGTTGTAATGCCAAATCAAGTCTCAAAGGACTCAAGATGATTAGTATATGCATGTATTGCTTTCTCGGTGTTTGTCAATTGCCCCGCTGTAATTTGTTCACTCAGCATGTTATCTATCTAAGGAGAGTCACCTCTAGTGAACTATGGATCCTGGTCCTCTTTCTTTACATACAATCTATAAACTGTTTACTGCTTTGTGTTTACTTTCTACAAACTTTTACTTCTTTCCATTCGATATGTTTAATCCTTTGTTTTCCGTAAAACACGGTGAGATTGACAACCTCATCGCAAGTTGGGGACAAAGTTCTGTGGTTGTGTTGTGCAGGTCTCCACGTTGCTACTAGCACCGGTAGTGCGCCCTGCCAAAGCTCAGCTAGTAACACCTTTGGGGTGTTTACTTGCTCCTACTGGTTCGATTAAACCTTGGTTTCATAACTGAGGGAAACTTGCTGCTGTGCTCATCATACCTTCCTCTTGGGGTTCCCAACGAGCTCTACATCAACACCGCCATCAAGCGATTTTCTGGCGCCGTTGCCGGGGAGTCAAGGACATCTTCACAAGGGGAGTCCCTCATAACCAATCTCTTTACTTTGTTGTTTTTGTTTTTCTTAGTTTATTTTTGCTTTGTTTGCTTGTTTTGTTATCAAAAACACAAAAAAAATTAGTTTTACAAGTTTGCTTTCTTATTTGAAAACCCAAAAAAATGACTACTCTTGAAAACACTAAGTTGTGTGACTTCACCACCACCAACAACAATGATTTTATGAGCACACCTATTGCTCCACCTATGGCTGAAAATACTTTCTTTGAGATAAAACCTGCTTTGCTCAATCTTGTTATGAGAGAACAATTTTCTAGTATTGGTAATGAAGGTGCTGCTTCCCATCTAAATAACTTTGTTGAACTTTGTGAGATGCAAAAGCATAGGGATATAGATGGTGATATTATTAAGCTTAAATTGTTTCCTTTCTCTTTGAGAGGAAAAGCTAAAGAATGGTTGAATTCCTTAACTAGGAATAGTATTGATTCTTGGACTAAATGCAAAGATGCTTTTATTGGAAAATACTATCCTCCTGCTAAGATTATATCCATGAGAAGTGAAATAATGAAGTTTAAACAACTTGATAATGAGCATGTTGCTCAAGCTTGGGAAAGAATGAAATCTTTGGTAAAGAATTTTCCCACTCATGGACTGACTGCTTGGATGATCATCCAAACTTTTTATGCAGGATTGAACTATTCTTCAAGGAACCTATTGGATTCTGCTGCTGGAGGTACCTTTATGACCATCACTTTGGGTGCTGCAACAAAACTTCTGGATAATATGATGGTTAATTATTCTGAATGGCATACTGAGAGAGCTCCACAAGGTAAGAAGGTAAATTCTGTTGAGGAAACCTCCTCCTTGAGTGATAAAATTGATATTATTATGTCTATGCTTGTTAATGGGAAAGCCCATATTGATCCAAATAATGTTCCTTTGGCTTCTTTGGTTGCTCAAGAAGAAAAAGTTGATGTGAACTTCATAAGAAATAACAATTTTGGCAACAATGCTTATAGGAACAATTTTGGTAACAACAATTATAAGCCATATCCTCCCAACAATGGTAATGCTTATGGAAATTCTTACAACAATAATAAGAGTGCTCCCTCTAAACTTGAAGTTATGCTTAAAGAGTTTATTAGTAAACAAACTGCTTTCAATAAAACTATTGAGGAAAAACTCTCTAATGCTGAAAGAAATATAGCATCTTTAGCTGAATCTCAATCTACTTTGAATAAAATGGATGCTAAACCTAAAACTAATGATAATCCCTTTGCAGCTACTAATGCCATACAAGTAAGAATTGATGAAAATGTTAGACTATTAGCTGAATTACATGCTGAGTGGGAAAGAGAAGATGAAATTGCTAGAAACATTAGTGTTTCTACTATTACCACCACTAGTGTTGAGGCTAGTAATAGTTCTACTACTTTAGATGAGAAATTTGACTTTGATCTTGATGGTTGCAATATCTCTGAAGTTATTGAGTTCCTACAAAAGCTTGCTAGAAGTCCTAATGCTAGTGCTATGAACATGGCCTTTACAAAACACATTACTGATGCTCTCATAAAGATTAAACAAGAAAAGATGAAACATAAAGCTTCTATTCCTATAAAACAAGAAGATGGTTGGGAACACATCATTAATATGAAAGTGAATGACTTTGATTTCAAAGCTTTGTGTGATCTTGATAGTAGTGTTTCTATTATGACTAGAAGGATTTATGATATGCTTGATTTGCCTCCTCTTGAAGATTGCTATTTGAATGTCCCACTTGATGATAATGTTAACAAGAAACTCATGGGGAGTCTTAATGATGTTCTTATTATGGTTAACAATTCCTATGTCCCCGTTGATTTCTATGTTTTGGATGTTGAATACAATGCTTCTTGTCTTATTACTTTGAGAAGACCTTTTCTTAGAACTGTTGGTGCCATCATTGATATGAAAGAAGGCACCATTAAATATCAACTCCCACTCAAGAAAGGTATAGAACACTTCCCTAAAAATAGATAAAAGTTTTCTTTTGCTTCTCCTATGAAAACAAAATTTGGTCTTAATGCTTCTTCATTTGAGAACACTTGATTCTTTCTTTGCTTCTTATGCCTAACTTAAAGGCGTTAAAGAAAAGTACTTATTGGGAGATAACCCAAAAGTTTTAGATGAGTCTTGGAAGTTATTACTTCAGTAATAACCGCTCCTTATCCTTTTTATTTGCTTTTTGTGCCAAGAGTAACCTCTAATGAGAGAGAAGTAATGATTGGGAAAGTTGCTGCCCCGAAATAGATTTTTGTGCTTCACCGTAAAAAATCGTGAGAGAGCTCTGTATGTCGGATTGAGCTGTAATTGTTTTTTCTTCTGCCCTAGGTTGTTATCTAACTTTCGTTAGTTCAACACTTTTTGATTTGAGCAACATAAGGTCTTCGAAAAAATTCGTCTTTACCTGCTGGTCTATTTTGACAGATTTCTGCCATTTTCTGTATTTGCTTCTTGTTGATTCCTTTTTGAGTTCTTTTGGGGAATTGAGCTTTTTGAGGGAAGTGCTACAGTAGCTAGTGTTCTAATGGAAGTTTATTTGGTGTTAGAACTGAACCTTAAGACTTATTTATCTTGTAAGCGTACCCGGAATGCCCCGTGATAGATTGGTGTCGGCTCGTAACCTATACGGTCAAAGGAGGATTAAAGAGGAATTCCTAAGCTAATTACAATATCCATGGGGAAACCCTTAATTGCGGGGGTTTGTATGGGTGACTGCTCTCAGACATCGCAGTGGTTATTTAGAGGTGACCTCACTCTTGGCTCAACAAAGTGGCTTTCTACAAGCCTTGTAGTGAACATCTTATTATGGAGCTCTCTCCACACATATCATGACATAAGGAATAGGTTATTGATACATTGCAAATGTATCTATAATTTTTGATGTTCCATGCTTGGTTTTATCCACTTCCT
The DNA here is from genome assembly GCA_023614405.1 of Avena insularis. NCBI lineage: Eukaryota > Viridiplantae > Streptophyta > Magnoliopsida > Poales > Poaceae > Avena > Avena insularis. Next base: position 643,746,133 of record CM042690.1, read on the forward strand.
TGTGTTTTGTTCCAACTTTGGAGTACTTTCCATATGATTTCTTGGACTAACCTATTAACATGAGCCACAGTGCCAGCTGTCTGTTTTCTGCTGTTTTTGGTTCTAGGAAAGTCAGAAAATGAATATTCTCGGAATTGGACGGGACAAAAGCCAAAGTGCCTATTTTTCGGAAGTCATCAAGTGCCAGAACACGAGACGGCGAGGGGCCAAAGGGCGGCCACACCACCTGGCCACGCGGCCAGGCCTGACCCGTGCCAGGGGGTGGTGTGGCCAGCCCAGGCACCCCCTCGGCCTCCCCTTCCGACTATAAGATGCCCTCGGGACGAAAACCCTAAGTACCCGATCAAAAATCCACAAAAGAGTCTGTAGCCGCCGTCATCTCCATCCGTAGATCGGGAGGGATCTGAAGCTCTTCCTCGCACCCTGCCAGAGAGGGGATTTCACCCTGGAGGCCTTCTTCATCACCATGCAAGCCTCTGGTGTGATGCGTGAGTAGTTCATCCTTGGACTACGGATCCATGTAGTAGCTAGATGGCTGGTTCTCCTCCTTTGTGCTTTCATGTCTAGATCTTGTGAGCTCCGTTCATGATCAAGATCATCTATTTGTAATTCTGCATGTTGTGTTTGCAGGGATCCGATGGATATTGAGATACTATTTCAGATTGATTATTGATTCTATCATGTCTTTGTTATTTGTGATCGTGCATGCTTTCCGTTGTTAGTAGCTATCTTGGCCAAGTAGATGCTAGCAACTCCAAGAGTTAGTATGTATGCTCGATAGTGGGTTCATGTCTCTAGTAATCTGGGGAAGTGACAGAAATCTCTAAGGTACGAGATGTGCTATTGCTACTAGGGAGAAAACAACAATCCTTTATTCATAGAACAATCGTATTGTTTACTTTACACGCAGTTCGTAAAGCAATAATCTGTTGCTTGCAACTTAATACTGGAGGGGGTTCGGATGATAACCTGAAGGTGGATTATTAGTCATAGATGCAGTTGGATGGCGGTCTATGTATAATGTTGTAATGCCCAATCAAGTCTCAAAGGAGTCAAGATGATTAGTATATGCATGTATTTCTTTCTCGGTGTTTGTCAATTGCCCCGCTGTAATTTGTTCACCCAGCATGTTATCTATCTAAGGAGAGCCACCTCTAGTGAACTATGGATCCCGGTCCTCATTCTTTACATACAATCTATAAACTGTTTACTGCTTTGTGTTTACTTTCTACAAACTTTTACTTCTTTCCATTCGATACGTTTAATCCTTTGTTTTCCACAAAACACGGTGAGATTGACAACCTCATCGCAAGTTGGGAACAAAGTTGTGTGGTTGTGTTGTGCAGGTCTCCACGTTGCTACTAGCACCGGTAGTGCGCCCTGCCAAAGCTCAGCTAGTAACACCTTTGGGGTGTTTCCTTGCTCCTACTGGTTCGATTAAACCTTGGTTTCATAACTGAGGGAAACTTGTTGCTGTGCTCATCATACCTTCCTCTTGGGGTTCCCAACAAGCTCTACATCAACACCGCCATCAAGCATTTTTCTGGGCGCCATGCATTGAGCCATCAGTTATCCTAATCATTCATAATTATTCCATGCTATTGGTGAATCCTACACTCCTTGGGAACCCCTCAATCATATTACACAACACTTCATATACACTCTCTTTCTTTAGTTTACTTTTGTTGTTTACTTTGTTACTTGCTACTTTAAATCTCTCTTGTTTACTACACTTCTAACTTATGGTGTAGACTATTTCCAAACACTGTTTTGGGTATGAACGTGGCGTCATTGACAATGTGATTGTGGGGTTGTGTTGTTTCCATCCTGCAAAGCTCCTCTGGGATTGATCTTTCTAATAAATAGTTGCCGCTACAAGTACTGCAATAACCCTGTTGTTGGATGAAGGAAACGAGTCATCAACTTGGCGCCGCTGTCGGGGAGCATAGCGCTTGGTTATTACCTACCCACTCGCACATAGTTTATTTCTGTTTGTTGCTATTTACTGTTTTTACTTATTTGAAAAGAACAAAAAAATTATAAAACAAAAAACCCATAAAATTTGTAAAACAAAAACTATAAAAACATATGCTACTAATCATGTCTTCTGAGATTGCTATTTTAGAACATATTCAACTTGCAAAGGAGGAGAAGGGACGAAAAGAATCCTTGTGCATGGTTGCCAAAGCAGAAGATGGTGCGTACAACGAAGAACTCATAACTACTAATGATATGCAGGTATACGATATGTATTATCAGGTAATCTGATGTGCTCACACATTATGTTCTTCGTACCAAATTATATGACTTCACTGTATGTGTGCCGGGCATTTTTGCTTTCAATGTTCTCATACCTATGATGAATCTATGGCATCTTACAATAGTAGTGATGCTAATAGGGAAGTTATAGAGTATGTTCTTTATGAAGGTGCCCATGAACTACTCCGAAAAATAATGATACTTATGATGAGTAGTGATAATGAATTTTTACAAATGGCTGATACATTGCAAATGTATCTATAATTTTTGATGTTCCATGTTTGGTTTTATCTAATTTCTTGTGTTGTGTCCATACTTTGGAGTACTTTTCATATGATTTCTTGGACTAACCTATTAACAAGAGCCACAATTGCCGTACTGCTTTTCTGCTGTTTTTGGTTCCAGGAAAGTCAAAAAATGAATATTCTTGGAATTGGACGGGACAAAAGCCAAAAATCCTATTTCACTAGAAGACTCCTGGAGCCAGAATATGAGACGGAGTGGGGCTGGGGCCCAGCCACACCACTGGCCTTGCTGGCTGGGCTCACGGCTGGGCTGGCAGCGCCGAGGTGGTCTGCCGCCAATACACCCCTCGGTCTCCCTCTTCGCCTATAAGTTGCCTTGACCTAAAACTCAGGGGGTTCACGTTTCCAGAAGGAGTTTCGCTCTGCCGCCACCACCAGATTCCACGAAATAGCACCAGAAACTCCGTTCTAGCACCCTGCCGAGATGGGGAATTGAAGGAGATCATCACCATCGCTTCTCCATCGACCATCCATGTTTCCCCCATCTATGAGTGAGTAATCCCCCGCTGTAGGCTATGGGGATGGTAGGGATTGGATGAGATCGTTTATGTAATGGCATCAGATTATTAGGTCATGGTGCCTAGTATCTTCTATTAGTGCTTTATGACTTTGTTGCGACTTGTTATGCTTAATGCTTGTCATTAGGGCCTGTGTGCCATGATTTCAGATCTGAACATGTTATTGATTCATTATGATAGTATTGTTTATGGTCTTATCTACAAGTTGTATACACACGTTGTTGTCCGGAACCAATGGCCCCGAAGTGACAGAAATCGGGATAACCGGAGGTAATGGCTTTGATGTGAGGATCACATGTGTTCACGAAGTGTTAATGCTTTGCTCCGGTGCTCTATTAAAAGGAGCACCTTAATTGCCAGTAGTTCCCTTGAGGCCCCACTGCAAACGGGCTAGCAGGACAAAAGATGTTGTGCAAGTTCTCATTGCAAGCACGTATGACTATATATGGAACACATGCCTAGGATTATCTAGTACTTGGATGCTTATTCTTATTTATCTGCAATTGCCCTATGTTCTGATTGCTATGTGAATTGTCTTGTCCATGCAACGCCCGTCCATCCATCCCTATGCCTCACTTTCGAATCCTACTGTTCGCTATAGTTCTATTGCCTTTACTTTACTACTTCATTTTTTACTATTCCTACTACAAAACTGTTGCTACTGATAAACTGTTGTGAGCAAGATTGTTTCCAGGTGCAGCTGAATTGACAACTCAGGTGTTAAGGCTTATAAATATTCTTTGGCTCCCCTTGTGTCGAATAAATATATTGGGTTTCACTTCCCTCGAAAATACTACGATACACCCCCTATACTTGTGGGTCATCAAGACTATTTTCTGGCGCCGTTGTCGGAGAGCATAGCTTTATTTATTAAGCTCACTTGGATTCTTTATTGTTCGCTGCTATCCATCCATCATGGGTAAATCTCGTGATGGCAAGGTTCCTATTTTACCATCCACTACAAGAAGAGGTACGGTTCTGAACACCTCTATTGCTCTTGATTCACCACCTGTTATGAGTAAGCTCGTTACACCACCACATACACATGCGACACACACTTCTACTACTGCTGAATCTAAAACTTCTGATGCTTATGATGCTGCTTCTACTGTGCTTGATAAGAGTGGTTCATTAGGTCCTTTCCTAGATGCTACGATTGCTAGAACTATAGCTGGAAATACTGAAACTCCTAATGAAGACACTACTACACCTGTTAGCTCACCTGAGTCTAGTGAGAGTTATGATATTGAAGATGGTTATGTTGAGATGACTGATGAATTTATTAAAGAATGTAAAAACACCCATGATAGGAGCGCTGCTAAGAGTCTCCTTGAGAGGCGTACTATTAGACCCAAATTGTCTCCTATTGCTAAGTTTGCTGCTTCTCCCATAAACATTAAAGATAAAGATTATGATTTCTCTCTTGATCTATCTTACATAGCTATTGTTGAGAAAGAACATTTTTGTGGGACTAAGAATGAAAGTGCGGTAGCACATATGAATGAACTTTCTACCATGAGTGGCTTGTTTTTCTGATGATATTAAGATGCGTACTTACTTTGTTGCTAAGATTTTCCCCTTTTCACTGAAAGGAGAAGCTAAAACTTGGTTTAGTAATTTACCTCCTGGATCTATTGATAGCCCTGATTGCTTCATTAGTACTTTCCTGCAGAAATATTTTCCTCCTAGTGCTAGACATGCTATTTTGCAGGAACTTTTTGATTTTAAATAGGGAGAAAAAGAGATATTGCCCGAATCTTGGGCAAGGTTTTGTGCTTTGATCCATACACAGGCGGAAGTCCATTACCTAAGAATGAGCTTCTTGATATATTTTATAATGAACTAACTGAAGAATCTAGGACATACCTAGATAGTTGTGCTGATTGTGTTTTCAGGAATAGGACTCCTAAGGAAGTTGAGGAATTAATGGCTAAATTAAGTAAGAATTATGAAGATTGGACTCCTCCTGAACAAGCTATACCTGAAGTAATTGTACCTGAACCTACTATCCGGTGCCTATTCCAACGTCAAAGAAGAGGGGAGTTATTGAATTAAATGATGAAGTGATGAAGGAAGCTAAGAAATGTCTTAAGGAGAAGGGAATTAAAGCTGCAGATGTCAAGAATTTACCTCCTATAGAAGAATTATGTAAGCCTATTCCCTACTCATCCACTATCGAGGTACACTCTCTCCAACACTTTGATGAAGGTGATATCCCTTACTCTAAACCTCCTGATCAATGCTTAGAAGAATTCGATATCTTTATTGTTAAGCAAGATAATTTTAATAAAAGGGTGCAAAATCATCTAATGGAAAACACTAGAGCTATTATTGAGTTGAAAGATATTGTGGAAAGAACCTCTAATGATGTTAAAATGATTGTTAAACACTTTCAAATGATTCAAACTCAAATAGATCAACTCGTTAAAGTGCAAAAAGACTTGCTAGTTAATGCTGCTAAAGAAAAACATGCTTATGAAATTAGAACTAGAAGTGGTGTTGCTACCCAGGATCCTCTATATCCTGAGGGGCATCCCAAAAGAATTGAGCAGGATTCTCAACAAGCTGAAAATAGTGGTTCTACTCGTAAGAAAAGGAAAAAAGAAACATAAAACTATTGTAGAACCCTCTGAACCTGCTATAGATCCTAATAGTACATCTATCTCTGATGCTGAAACTGAAAGTGGTAATGAAGAAAATGAAGCTCCTAATGAAGAAAAAGTTGAAGAAGGACCTGAAGAGCACACTAAGAACACTAAATACACTAAAGAAGATTTTGTTGCTAAGAAACATGGTACTGAAAGAGAACCTTGGGTCCAAAAACATATGCCTTTCCCTGATAAGAAACACAAGTCAAAGGAAGATGAACACTATAATAAGTTTTGTGAGTGGATGAAACCTTTATTCTTGCAAATTCCTTTGACTGATGCTATTAAATTTCCTCCTTACTCAAACTATATGAAGGATATTTTCTCGAATAAAAGGAAGATCCCTAATGAAGAAATTTCTACTTTGCTTGCTAATTATTCCTTTAATGGTAAGGTTCCTAAGAAACTTGGAGACCCAGGGATTCCAACCATCCCTTGCTCTATTCAGAATAGTTATGTTAGAACTGCTTTGTGTGATTTGGGAGCTGGAGTTAGTGTTATGCCTTTCTCTCTCTATAAGAGACTTCAACTGGAAAAACTGATACCAACTGATATATCTTCACAAATGGATGATAAATCTACCACTATTCCTATTGGTATATGTGAGGATGTACCTGTTCAAGTGGCTCATAATTGCTTGATATTAACTGATTTTGTTGTGCTTGAAATGACTGAAGATGATAATATGTCCATTATTCTTGGGAGACCTTTTCTGTATACTACAGGAGCTATTATTAATTGTAATCAAGGAAAGGTGACTTTCAATGTTAATGACAAGGAACATACTGTCTATTTCCCCAAGAAGATTGAAAGGACTTATGGTTTGAATTCAATTGAACATATTGAGGGCATTCAAGTTGGAGAAATATATTGTCCCATACCAAGAGAAAATTTTGAAACTATTATGATTGGGACCATTGCTATCAACGTTGAGGTAACATAATCACTAGTGGAATACAAACTTTTGTCTCATATGGAATTGTTTTGGTAACAAGACCTGATCAACCTTGTTAACAAAAGGATTTGATTGAACAAAACAATGTTTTCACCATGATTATCTCTGCTTACTTCTATTCTATCCATTATAGTTTTTGCTTATGCCTAACTTAAAGGTGTTAAAGAAAAGTACTTATTGGGAGATAACCCAAAAGTTTTAGATGAGTCTTGGAAGTTATTACTTCAGTAATAACTGCTCCTTATCCTTTTATTTGCTTTTTGTGCCAAGAGTAACCTCTAGTGAGAGAGAAGTAATGATTGGGAAAATTGCTGTCCCGAAACAGATTTCTGTGCTTCACCGTAAAAAATAGTGTAAAATCTTTGTACATCATTTTGAGGCGTGCATTTTTGTGCTTGTGCCCCAGGTTGTTATATAACTTCAGTTAGTTCAACACTTTTTGATTTGAGTACCAGAAGGTCTTCGAAAAAATTCGTCTTTACCTGCTGGTCTGTTTTGACAGATTTCTGCCATTTTCTGCATTTGCTTCTTGTTGCTTCCTTTTTGAGTTCTTTTGGGGAATTGAGATTTTTGAGAGAAGTGCTACAGTAGCTAGTATTCTAATGGAAGTTTATTTAGTGTTAGAACTGAACCTTAAGACTTATTATCTTGAGTGCACTTATGTTGCTAATAAAGATTGTGTGAAGTTTTGTATGAAGGAAAAATTTCAGGTGTATGGAAGGAATGAGTAATGAGATGAAGGATGGACTAAAGCTCAAGCTTGGGGATGCCACGCGTGTCACCCCAATAAATATCCAAGAAGTACAAGCGTCAAAGCTTGGGGATGCCCAAGGCATCCCCTTCTTGATCAATAAAAATCCCAGGTTTCTTCCAAACACTTCATTTTTATTATTTCATGCATAGTTGTGTTGTTCTTGGAGCGTCTTCTTTTTCGTTTTCATTTTGGTTTTTCGTTTGCTTTGTTTTCTTAGTTTGATTAATAAATTGGTTGGACCCTCTCTGTCATACATTTGTTTTCAAATAGTTTGGTTTGGTTTGGAAAAGAGTAGGAAAGTTCATGCTTAAGTGGTAAAGAGAGCTTGTTTTTGACTGTGGCCTATGCTTTGTCATGCCATGCTTGATATTGTTTTGGCCTTATGCTTAGTATTCTTTGTTGTAGCATGACTTGTTATAAACAATTGATATTTCTTAATGTGCCTTGGATGAATCATGCGTTGTTTTAGCATATTAAAGCATAGTATAGTGGTATTCTCCTTTGATGCTTTATTTGGGTTGACTTGGCACATGCTCACACCATGTTGACTATCCCAAGTCACCATAGCCTTTATGATCCTTTAGTTTTCAACTTGTAGTATCACTTTATGCTTTGATCAATGATGTTTTGTCGCTCTGCATGATTATGGCCATTATTGCTCTCTTAGTTTGTCGCTCCCAGTCTTTTGCTAGCCTCCGTAACCAAGTATGAGTTCCACTCATGCATCCAACTCCCTAAACCAAGTTATTCCAAAGAGTCCACCATACCTACCTACTAGCTTATGCTATTCCAAGTATATTCATGCTTTTGTTTACCTTTCGAATTAAACTTGTTATGAGAAAACTAGTGATTAAAGCTCTCACAAACTTGATGGCACACTTTACTTTTCTTGCCCTTAATAAACTTGAACCATTGTGTCGTCTATGTTGTATATGCTTGCACTTATTTGTTGGGAATTAGCAGAACCATGCTTTCATGGGGAACGCTTTCAACATTGCACTTGGTACTTGTACCTAGTTGATATCATGTTATTTTGTATATGGATGTCGTCGGTGTGAAATGAAAGGGGAGCTTGTAAGTCCATGGAGTTATGTATATGTGTTAGAGAAAGCACTTTGGTCACTGGTCTAATCCATGCTGACATGGTGGAAACCTGCAGCGTAACCATAATGAGATGTCTATGAAGCATTCTTCTTATAAAAAAAGAGTCCTATATTGAGAAAAAAAGAGAAAAAGAAAAAAAGAGATCATGAAAAGAGGAAAGAGAGAAAAAAGCACCATATTCCCATGGTAAATAAGAAGATTGTTGAGATGCTTGTTGTCTGCTTGCCTTGTCATTTTGATATAGGGATTCTTCCGTATTATCGGGCAAGGGGTACCTCGTTGGCGGTTCTCGATGATACACATGTACTTACGATGACAAGAACTTACCGGTGACTAAACTTGAGTAGCATGAAGAGCGGCCCTCGTATTCAAGGGACATGAGGTTTCTAACTTATACTTCATCAAGCATGTACACCATAGTTCGTTCACTTAAACCTTAATCACTTCAAGATGCTTATGATAGGGGCAATGAGAGCTGAAAGCTATAAGTACCATAATTTTTGGAAGCTCTTTATGAAACTTGAATGTCTGCTTCCTTCTATGAAGGCATTTCTTCCACCATTATATTGAGTCTCCACCTTCTACCTTTACGCACCTACTTTGAGAGCATAGTGGCCATTCTTAGTTCTATATGCATTGTCCCAAGACTAGTTGATTGATGCATAACTTGATATTGCTTGTTTTAAAATATTTGTATCTAGTCACTCTTATGAACTTTGAAGGTGTCCTATGCATTTATACTTGCCACTCTACGAGGGACAAGCTGAATACTACTATGCTATGTTTTCTTTATGTGAAACAAACAAACGTCTTGCAAAGCATTGTTATTCATGAATCTTTTGTTTGTGCCTTTTCATGTTGCAACATAGTTTCTTTGTCTTATTGCTAGAACTTTGTCTTTCATGTTATGATTGAAGTACTATGATCCCAGCTTTGAATGTTTTACAAATACTTTGATCAAAGTTTATGATGGTGCATGTCACCTCAAAAGTTATTCTTTCTTTTTATCACTTACCTACCCGAGGACGAGCAAGAGTTAAGCTTGGGGATGGTTATACATTGCAAATGTATCTATAATTTTTGATGTCCCATGCTTGGTTTTATCTACCTTCTTGTGTTTTGTCCATACTTTGGAGTACTTTTCATATCATTTCTTGGACTAACCTATTAACAAGAGCCACAGTGCTAGCTGCCTGTTTTCTGCTGTTTTTGGTTCCAGGAAAGTCAGAAAATGAATATTCTCAGAATTGGACGGGACAAAAGCCAAAAATCCTATTTCACCAGAAGACTCCCGGAGCCAGAATATGAGATGGAGTGGGGCTGGGGCCCAGCCACACCACCATGCCTTGCTAGGCTAGGCCCGCGCCGAAGGTGGTCTGGCCGCCCCAGACACCCCCTCGGTCTCCCTCTTCGCCTATAAGTTGCCATTTGACCTAAAAACTCAGGGGGGGTCAACGTTTTTCCAGAAGGAGTTCCGCTCCGCCGCCACCACCAGATTCCACGAAATAGCACCAGAAACTCCGTTCTGGCACCCTTCCAGGATGGGGAATTGGAGGAGATCATCGCCATCATCATCACCATCACTTCTCCATCGACCATCCATGTTTCCCCCATCTATGAGTGAGTAATCCCCCACTGTAGGCTATGGGGATGGTAGGGATTGGATGAGATCGTTCATGTAATGGCATCAGATTGTTAGGGCATGGTGCCTAGTATCTTCTATTAGTGCTTTATGACTTTGTTGCGACTTGTTATGCTTAATGCTTGTCACTAGGGCCCGAGTGCCATGATTTCAGATCTGAATATGTTATTGATTCATTATGATATTATTGTTTATGGTCTTATCTACAAGTTGTATACACACATTGTTGTCCGGAACCAATGGTCCTGAAGTGATAGAAATCGGGATAACCGGAAGGAATGGCTTTGATGTGAGGATCACATGTGTTCACGGAGTGTTAATGCTTTGCCCCAGTGCTCTATTAAAAGGAGCACCTTAATTGCCAGTAGTTCCCTTGAGGCCCCGCTACAAACGGGCTGGCAGGACAAAAGATGTTGTGCAAGTTCTCATTGCGAGCACGTATGACTATATATGGAACACATGCCTAGGATTATCTAGTACTTGGATGCTTTATCTTATTTATCTGCAATTGCCTATGTTCTGATTGCTATGTGAATTTTCTTGTCCATGCAACGCCCTTCCATCCATCCCTATGCCTACCACACTCGAATCCTACTCTTTACTGCTATAGTTACTGATGACTTTACTTTACTACTTCTGTTACTTTACTATTCCTACTACAAAATGTTGCTACTAATAAACTACTGTGAGCAAGCTTGTTTCTAGGTGCAGCTGAATTGACAACTTAGTTGTTAAGGCTTATAAATATTCTTTGGCTCCCCTTGTGTCGAATAAATAAATTGGGTTTCACTTCCCTCGAAAATACTGCGATACACCCCCTATACTTGTGGGTCATCAATGGCATACGAAATCTTGCAATATATTGCTGAGTATTGTCAAGGACATCTTAGTGAGAATACACTTGTGTTGGAGAGTAAGGCACGGTGTAAAGCCATAGTGCCTGAAGATAATCATTTGCAGGAATCACAAGATTAAAATTAGGAGCACAAAAGTGAGGTTGACAAAGATTGGCACACTACAAATACTTTGTTTGATAATGATGCCTCTCTCTCTAGTAATGATTCTTATAATGCTAAAACTGATTGTAATTTATCTGCGGAGGCCTTGTTCCTAGACACTCATGAGGAGATCATTATTATTGATGAACTAGATATAGAACCTTTCTATGAATCTTTCGATGCTAATATGCAGGGACCTGATTTACTCCCTATTGCAAAGGAAGAATATTATGAAGTGTTCCCCTACAATGGTAACTAGGTAAAACTTCAATAATTATATTTCAACCTCTAATCCTCTCGTTGCAGCTATATAAGGAGGCATGCTCACCACACTGGGTGCATCTACGCTCGCTTGGAAGAGAGAACCTATTCATCTACATGATGTCGATGCACCGTAAGAGGGTACGACTTCGATCGCACTCTACTATGAGATGCTCCAACCCTTTGCTGGAGGTAAGTACCATTACACCTCGAATTGATATCCCTTGGGATCCAGGTGGATGATTTAATGGAGCATCTAAACCAGGCTTTATGGCTTTAAAGAAAGCGCTTCCCGGGAGGTAACTCGGAAGTTTTTAGGTGTATTTTGTGTATTGAGTCTAGTTGCATTCATGTTGCATTGGCACTTGTATATATTTGCATGATTTCCTATTAGAGTTGGCTTGGGACTAATTTCAAAAGGTAGAATTATTTGTTGCTCTAATCATGTGTTGTATATCTTGGTTAAATCTTCTCAACCAAAATATATGTTTGCTTTGTTTGAATGTTGGACTAATGTTTCAGGTCATTAGTATAATTTTCTGAGAAAAATAACTTGTTCCGAAGCTCACAGTGAGCTTAACAAGCAGCAGTACAGGTGGACCTGTCTGTACCGCGCGCCTGTACCACTCATGTGGTAATTCGGTAGAAATAGAAAATTCTCTAGGAAGGTGATAGCACGCTTAACACTGGTACGGTCGGACGTGTCTGTACCGTCCGCCCATACCAACCTCGTTATCAGGCAAACAAAACATGAAGAGGACCCAGAAGTTTTAACGACCACTCATATGGGTGCATCCCGCCCGTACCACCCGGCCGTACCAACTTCGTCGGGAGCCTTAAAAAAAGAGAAAGAGAGGATACGAGGTGCAGTACGCACGGAGCCCGTCCGTACCATGCGCCCGTACCAAGAAGCAGCAGCACATAGCAATGGCAGGAACGAGTACAAAAAGTCTATAACCCCAACAGTCTTTTTATTTTGACAATCTCAGGGACTTGAACCTTGTGCGATGACATGCATGGTTTGTGCCAACCATGCAAATACTTGCACAGGACACTTGGTTGTTTCAACTCAACACTTCAACAAAAAAGTATTCGTTGAACCAAAGATCCATGTCCATCAAAAGTGAGGTTATTCGTATCTCAACAGTAAAGTGTGTCACCCTTGCTTTATTCAAGCTTGGGGATGTAACCACTTCTCACACTCTCTTTTGGTAACTGCATTTTCTCTTTTATTTTTGGTAATCTATTCAAGTTTGGTTCTTACAAAAGTTCTAGCTTGGGGAAGTTACTTCTGCATGTGTAGAGTCTTGTGCAATGTTCTTGTTCGATGAAAAATTCTTGTGCAATCATGTATCCCTCTATTTTTGAATGCTTGCTTGGGTAAGTTATGTTTCATGTTTATATAATGAATGCACTTGCTTTGTTGGGATTCATAGGAGTTGAGTTAGAGCTTGATGCACATTGTTAATATCGTTATCTAGCTTGAGAAGAACATTGTGATCCTCTAAAAATACATTGCCATGATTTTTACACTTAAAACATATGTCTCCCACTTTTAAGTTTGAATTGTTTATCTTAGTTGATTGACTTGTGTAGATGCCATGCTAGGGGGAGTAATTCAAAATAGTTAGCGTAAAGCTTTTTATTGGTATGATGATTAGTTGTGGAAACTTTTGTTCTAGTTCTTTTAGCTAACCGAGTCTTGCCTTGGAAATAATATTGCCAAACAAGTACAACAAGAAAAAGTCTGAAATTTATGAATTGTTTGATGAATGATTGTCTTGAGAGTATACCCTTGAAGATACCTAACCCCATAGATGTTTTGATAGACTTGACGACACTCTTGAAAGGAGTTGTTTGATTGAAATGAAGTATAGCGGTAATTGTGATTGCATGCCAAAGCTAACCTTGTGGATTAAAATGTGATACTATTTAAAGAGTTCTATGTTTTTGATGCACACCTTGGGATACCAACAACTCCACTAGCGTACGAACGATCTATGGTAAAGCCCTTGATTTTGGCTATGAGTTGACGACATAGGTGGCATAAGTGTCACCATATGGGCAAAAGTATTGGTACTCTCAGAGATTGGGCAAACCATTGTTTAAAAAGAATCACTCAGTGATCCTTGTTGAGAATCATCCTTCAAAGAAGGAAGGAAAAAATATGAAGATCCACATAACAAGTCCTTGGCATGGTCTCATTACTACTTTATGAATTTTCTTGAAAGACAATGATTGGATTAGAAGTGTTTTGATAGCCTTGATTTACTAATGTGGGCGTCAATAAGACACTTCATTGTTATGCTACTTAGGACATGAACTCTCTTACTCAATTTTGCTATTAAAACATCCTAGTGTTCCTTGGCAAGCTGATAGTTAACTAGAAGAATTGGATTGATTATTAGATTCTAGTTATTTATACTTATATTAAACTCTACTTTGATTATCCTGATTTACCTAAGCTTGTATAGTATTATTGACATCTCTCTAATTTTGATGAGCCTTTCAATTGGATGAAGTGCTGAACACATATGACTGCCAACCAAGTGAATTCATATTCTTGTTGAAGCATTTACTTTACAAAAGTAAGGAGATATAAAACATAAATAGGAGGATCACAAGTTTGCTTTCAAAGCTAGATTCACTCTTGACATGGAGCATTGAAGTTTTAATTGATCTTTTATGGATTGACATAACTAATCTTGTGTTTCCTTGTATGAATATGATCTTTCTTACTTTGAGTTTGCAGGGAAAATAAGGATACAAGGCATCGATCTTTTACATCCGGTATTATACTTTTGTTTCAGTTTTTTGCCTCATTTATGTTATCGACTCATGCCTCATGAACATGATGGCCTTGTCCATAAGCCACTTTATTGCTCGGGATGAGCAAGAGTCTAGCTTGGGGAAGTTGATGAGTCCAAAATTGATGTGTATTTAAGTATATAAATTATTCATATTCTCACTCATTACAATGCTACATCTATCTACAACTATGCCTATTATGTATGAATACTAGTTCTCCTTCATTTACACATGGGCTTTGCACATTAATAGTTTTATTAGGATTTTATTACCTTTTTCTTGTCTTTGATTTGTGCGTAGGTGCTATGAACAATCATGGAATAAGGAGCCAATAGGATTCAATATGGAGGAGTTGTAGGCACCAGATTTAGCCATTTGAGGGGAGGAAGAAGTGAGTTTTTCCATCAACTCCAAATGAATATCCAAGGCCATGGTGGTGCATCCCTCGTCCATACAAATCCAACGAGCCAAAGAACACCTCAATCGGAGTCCGTATGAAGAAATGATGTCCAAAACACTGCAGAGTACTGCGCGCATAACGACCAACAGTACGGGCGGATCCCGCCCGTACCGTACGACCATACCGCCCTCCGACGGATTCATTTCATCAAACGGAACAACATTTCTGAAGGCCCAATAGGCATATTCAGCCCCTAGCTCCGTCGGTTTGCAAAACCGACCTCTAGATGCCTATTTAAAGAAGGGGAAACCCTAGATGAAGGGGGAGAGTCCACACACGTCATAGGGGCGGAGCACTGCCGCTCTACCGCCTCCATAGCCGTCGCCCACAAGATATACATCACCATAGCCCTCAAGGGAGAGAGGTGATGTCTACGCACTTCTATTCTTGTAGACAGTTGTTGGGCCTCCAAGTGCAGAGGTTTGTAGAACAGCAGCAAGTTTCCCTTAAGTGGATTACCCAAGGTTTATCGAACTCAGGAAGGAAGTGGTCAAAGGTATCCCTCTCAAGCAACCCTGCAATCAATATACAAGAAGTCTCTTGTGTCCCCAACACACCCAATACAATTGTCAGGTGTATAGGTGCACTAGTTCGGCGAAGAGATAGTGAAATACAAGTGGTATGGATAATTATAAGTGGTAACGGTGCCAGAAAAGAGCTTGACGGTTAGGAAGAGACTAAAGGCAATCTAAAATAAAGATGGAAGCAAGCAAACATGTAATAGATCTAGGTCCAAACGGTGTTTCAATGCTTAGAAATAAGGCCTAGGGATCATACTTTCGCTAGTGAATACTCTCATATAAATATCTTCTCTTCATGATACTACTCTGAACTACTCTCCGGTTGGACACACTAATCCATGGTAGGGCTATAACAGCACTCCTCAAAGTTCGCTTTCCCCATCTAGATAACCCGTCACTATCACCTTGAGCACTAGATGGTTCCAACAAACACCACAATTTCATACAGACATCCAACTCCAAATATAACTCATAACAAGTATTTGTAATCTCTAGCCTAAGTGCCACCATGGTGTGCATGCTATCACTTTCACACACGTGGGGAGAGACAGAGATCTATTAAAGCACTTGAGTAGCAAGGTAGATCTACTTGATTACAAAGCTCATGATCACAATATGATCATGCATAGAGAGAGAGATGAACACATAGCTACCGGTAGAACCCTTAGCCTCGAGAAAGAACTACTCCCTCCTCATCATGGCAGTCAGCAACGGCGATGGATATGGTGGTGGAGATTGATGGAGATGGCTCCAGGGGCACTTCCCTGTCCCGGCAGGGTGCCAGAACAGAGACTTTCTATCCCCCGAATCTCCCCTTCTGTGGCGGCGGTGTTGCGGAACTTTTCGTGGCTGGAGGCTGGATTCTTTAGGGTTTTCTCAGCGAGAGGCTTCTTATAGGCGAAGGGGCGATGTTAGAGGGTGGACCAGGGGCCCACACCACCTGGTGGCGCGGCCAGGGGGACCCGCGCCACCACATGGTGTGGCTAGCCCCTGGCCCCTCTCCGTCTCGTCTTCTGGCTCCGTGAGTCTTCCGGTAAAATATTGACTTTGGCTTTTGTCCTGTCCAATTCCGAGATATTCATTTTCTGACTTTTCTGGAACCAAAAATAGCAGAAAACAGGCAACTGGCACTGTGGCATCTTGTTAATAGGTTAGTCCTAGAAAGTGTATAAAAATACTCCAAAGTATGGACAAAACATAAGAAAGTAGATATAAAATAAGCATGGAACATCAAAAATTATAGATACGTTTGCAACGTATCAACATCCCCAAGCTTAACTCATGCTCGTCCTTGAGTAGGTAAGTGATAAAAATAAAAGAATAATTTTTGAGGTGACATGCACCATCACAATCTTGATCAAGGCATTTATAAAACATTGATAGCTGGGATCATAGTACTTTAACATAGCATGAAAGATATAGTTCTAACAATAAGACATAGCAACTATGTCATAACATGAAAAGGTACAAACAAAAGATTCATGAATAATAATGCTTTGAAAGACGTTTGTTTGTTTCACATAATGAGAATGATATTCAGCTTGTACCTCATAGTGTAGCAAAACATAAATGCATAGGACACCTTCAAAGTTCATAAGGGTGACTAGATACAAATAGTTTAAGAACAAGCAATATCAAAGTTATGCATCAATCAACAAGTCTTGGGACAATGCACATTAAAACTAAGAATGGCAGCTGTGCTCTCTTAATAGGTGCATAAAGATAGAATATGGAGACTCAACATAAAAGTAAAAGAAAGGCCTTCATAGAAGGAAGTAGGGATTCAAGTCTCATCAAGAGCTTCCAAAAATTATGGTACTTATTAGCTTTCAGCTCTCATTGCCCCTATCATAAGCATCTTGAAGTGATTAAGGTTAAATTGAACAAACTATGGAGTATATGCTTGAGAAAGTATAAGTTGGCAATCTCATGTCCCTTGAATACGAGGGCCGCTCCTCATGCTACTCAAGTTTAGTTATCAGTAAGTTCTTGTCATAGTAAGTACATGTGTATCATAGAGAACTGCCAACGGGGTACCCCTTGCCCGATGATATGGAAGAATCCCCATATCAAAATGACAAGGCAAGCAGACAATAAGCATCTCAGCATCTTCTTATTTACCATGGGAAAATGGTGATTTTTTTCTCTCTTTCCTCTTTTCTCATCTTTTTTTTCTCAATCTCTATCTTTTTTTATAAGAAGAATGCTTCATAGATTGCTCATTATGGTTACGCTGCAGGTTTCCACCATGATTAGGCATGGATTTGACCAGTCGCCCAGGCGTTTCTCTAACACACATACATAACTCCATGGACTTACAAGCTCCCCTTTCATTTCACACCGACGACATCCATAAACAAAAGAGCATGATATCAACTGGGTACAATGTACAAGTGCAATGTTGAAAGCGTTCCCCATGACAGCATGGTTCTGCTAATCCCCAACGTATAAGTGCAAGCATATACAACATAGATGACACAATGGTTCAAGTTTATTAGGGGAAAGAAAAGTAAAGTGTGCCATCAAGTTCGTGAGAGCTTTAATCACTAATTTTCACATAACAAGTTTAATTTGGAAGGTAGATAAAAACATGAATATACTTGGAATAGCAAATGCTAATAGGTAGGTATGGTGGACTTTTTGGAATAACTTGGTTTTATTTGGAGTTGGATGCATGAGTGGAACTCATACTTGGTATGGAGGCTAGCAAAAGACTGGGAGCGACCAACTAAGAGAACAATAATGGCCATAATCATGCAAAGCAACAAAACATCATTAATTAAAGCATAAAGTGATATTACAAGTCGAAAACTAAATGATCATAGAGGCTATGGTGACTTGGTATAGTCTTAACATGGTGTGAGCATGCGCCAAGTCAACCCAAATAAAGCATCAAAGGAGAATACCACAATACTATGCTTTAATATGCTAAAACAATGCATGATTCTTTCAAGGCACATTAAGCAATCTCAATTTTTTATAACATGTCATGCTACAGCAAAAATCACTAAGCATAAAGCCAAAACAATATCAAGCATGACATGATAAAGTCTAAGTCACAGTCAAAGACAAGCTCCTTTTTACCACTTAAGCATGAACTTTTCCTACTCTTTTCCAATCCAAATCAACTTTATTTGAAAACTAATGCATGAATGACGGGGTCCAACCAATTTATTCAAGCAAACTAAGAAAACAAAAACTAAAAACGAAAACGAAGACACTCCAAGAACAACACAATTGTGCATGAAACAATAAAAATGAAGTGTTTGGAAGAAACCTGAAATTTTTATTGATGAAGAAGGGGATGCCTTGGGCATCCCCAAGCTTTGACGCTTGTACTTCTTGAATATTTCTTGGGGTGACACGGGTGGCATACCCAAGCTTGAGCTTTTTTCCATACTTCATCTTATCACATTACTCTTCCCTACACTTTCACACCATGGTGTGCACGCTATCACTTTCACACACGTGGGGAGAGCCAGAGATCTATTAAAGCACTTGAGTAGGAAGGTGGATCTACTTGATTACAAAGCTCATGATCACAATATGATCATGCATAGAGAGAGATGAACACATAGCTACCGGTAGAACCCTTAGCCTCGAGGAAGAACTACTCTCTCATCATCATGGGAATCAGCAATGGTGATGGAGATGGTGGTGGAGATCGATGGAGATGGCTCCGGGGGCACTTCCCCGTCCCGGCAAGGTGCCGGAATAGAGACTTTTGTCCCCTAAATCTCCCCTTCTGTGGCGGCACCGCTGCGAAACTTTTCGTGGCTGGAGGCTGGATTCTTTAGGGTTTTCTCATCGGGAGGCTTCTTATAGGCGAAGGGGCGATGTCAGAGGGTGGACCAGGGGCCCACACCACCTGGTGGCGCGGCCAGGGGGACCCGCGCCACCACATGGTGTGGCCAGCCCCTGGCCCCTCTCCGTCTTCTCTTCTAGCTCCGTGAGTCTTCTGGTAAAATATCGACTTTGGCTTTTGTCCGGTCCAATTCTGAGAATATTCATTTTCTGACTTTTCTGGAACCAAAAACAGCAGAAAACAGGCAACTGGCACTATGGCATCTTGTTAATAGGTTAGTCCCAGAAAGTGTATAAAAATACTCCAAAGTATGGACAAAACATAAGAAAGTAGACATAAAATAAGCATGGAACATCAAAAATTATAGATACGTTTGCAACGTATCAAGAGGACACTTGCATCTTGAAGGGCTACGCATCGATCTTCATCGCCATCTTCATCAACATCGTCTTCACATCAATCCCCTTTGTTTACTTTGTTGTAGTCCAATTTCCAATGTTGATTCGCACTTGTATTCGATTGTACCTTCATATTGCATCCATATAGTTTCCATGATGTTGATCCCCTTCATGTATGAGTAGTTGCCTTGTTCTTGGGGAGAGATGGTGAAACACTAGTATTATTATGCATTAAAATAAAGATGATCTATTACTTGTGTACAAAGATCCATTGATCTATGATTTGTGTTTGATCTCTCTCTTTAGATGGTATGTGTAGTCGGTCGCATATCATTTTCCCTCGGGACTAAAGGGAGAGAAAAATCCTTTGGACGTGTCTTGGAAGCGTACCCGGAATGCCCCGTGATATATTGGCGCCGACTCGTAACCTACACGGTCAAAGGAGGATTAAAGAGGGAGTCCCTAAGCTAATTACGATATCCACGGGAAAACCCTTAATTGCGGTGGTTTGTATGGGTGACTTATCTCATACATCGCAGTGGTTATTTAGAGGTGACCTCACTCTTGGCTCAACAAAGTGGCTTCCTATGAGCCTTGTAGTGAACATCTTATTATGGAGATCTCTCCACACATATCATGTCATAAGGAATAGGTTATCCTAATCTTTCATAATTATTCCATGCTATGGTGAATCCTACACTCCTTGGGAACCCCTCAATCATATTACACAACACTTCATAGACACTCTCTTTCTTTAGTTTACTTTTTTTCTTTAATTTGTTACTTTCTACTTTAAATCTCTCTTGTTTACTACTCTTTCAACTTATAGTGTAGACTATTTCCAAACACCGTTTTGGGTGCGAACGTGGCCTCACTGACAACGTGGCTGCGGGGTTGTGTTGTTTCCATCCTGCAAAGCTCCTTTGGGATCGATCTTTCTAATAAATAGTTGCCTCTACAAGTACTGTAATAATCCTGTTGTTGGACGTAGGAAACGAGTCATTACGCACGTGCACTGGCCCCCTTTAGAGGCCACCTGAGTCTTGAGGTGGAACCAAGAGAACAACAACCCCATGTGGGTCCATATACTTAGATAACCTACACTGAAGGTGGTGAGGCCACCATATAGAGAAGGATATTCGACGCAATATGGTGGGACTACAGTCCATAGAGTTGCAATACCTCCGAGAAGAAAATGCTAGTAGGGATTATTGAGGAAGGTATTGAAAAGAACTCGCAAACCCGCCGCTCACTAGGGAAGCACCACCTTAGGAGGAAGCAACCCATGTTGTACAAGCCTCAACATCCCATAATCATTAACCTTTGACACACACCACTCCCTATTGACAATCATCATCTTCAATGGTCACAACGGGCGTTAGAAGTTATGTGGTGGAGAGAACAAGAAGGAGAATATTGAAGAGAGAAGGGGAAGAGATTTGTGTCACCTCCTTACTTAGCCTTAAGGAGGTGCGTAGAGTCTGGCGAGGCCCCCAAACCGTCGCACATTTTGCGCCACTAACGCATGCTTACATGCGTAGAACCCGGTGCACATTTAAAACTCGCAATTATCGAGGCATCATCATCACTAGGGCTCAAGTAACCACTGCAATTCAAGACTATGCAAGAGCCAAAGCGTCTAGTTCCATCCAAGCCCACGTGCACGCATGTATGACAAGTCTACCCTACGGACAAGACTATGCCTGTTGGAGGAGATTTCTGAAATATCCCCAAGAACACGCTTCGTCAGGACTAAAACACTCCTCGACGGTGGCCACATAACACGTTTTTTGAGGGATTGAAGCAACAGAAGCATCAGCTTCCTATTCCACAGGAGGCCTCCCAGACGAAGATGGCTCTCGCAGAGCATACCGAAATCACCAAGACCCTACTCTTTTTACCTTTTTACGTGCCTCTTCAATCCGCGCAAAGTCTTCACGGCTACTGATGGGTTCATGGGATACCCAATACCTAGTGGCTGGATAAAGTTATCATACCGGCTAAGTGTTAACATAGCTCCTAGGGCTGGCTTGGTCCTCAAGACGGCTGGCCAAAGGCTAAGGTTGCGGCCCCAAATTCCATGCTCGAGACATGGGCTACAGTAGACCGTATAGGTCGACACGACTGCTCAACCTGTCAGAAGGCATTCATACCATGAAGATGGGGAGGTCTGATGACCTCATCATGTCCCCTCTTGGGCAATACCCTCGAGAGTAGTTACTTCTCGAAGCCTCGAAGTCAACTGATGAGTTCATCAATAGTGCTCTAGCATCCTACAAGGGTACAACCATGCAGTTGGGCATGGAAATAGTGTCGTGTCTCGCTCCAGTCTCGCCAGAGAGGACAACGATTCAATGGTTGTACCATGATGGACATTGTCGTGGTTATATAAGACCAGCCCCTTTGTAGGAGGGGCAACTCATACAGAGCTTTACCAGTTCTTAGAGCCTATTCCACTTCATTTTCCACCATACCCACATACTGTTTCTCCCTTAGGAAACGAGAAGCTTAGCAGGTCGGCTTCACCATCTAGAGGGCCACCTCACCAATATTTGAGCACTTCATACGCTCGGTTATAAAAAACCACTAGGAAATAGGGATTCTACCAGTAGGGTCATCCTGTGGCATGGACATATACATTGTGTGCGTTGAGGTTGTTATCCAATCAGATCATGATCACAAGACTAACCTACATGAAATATACAATTGGGAACCGAAACCTTGACAAAGAGGAACATTGGGATAAAGTTAAAAATATATTAAACTACTATAAATGTACTAAGGAGATGTGCCTGGTATTTGGAGGTGAAGAAGATCTCATTGTAAGAGTTTACACCGATGCGAATTTCTGCACCGATCTAGATGACTATAAATCTTAATCGGGGTACGTTTTCACACTCAATGGTGGAACGGTGAGCTAGAAGACTTCTAAGAAAAACACTATGATGTATACAACAAAAGAAGAGTATGTCGTAGATTTGAAAGCAACAAATGAGGGATACTGTATAATGAAGTTCGTTACAGAACTTGGTGTGGTTCCAACAACGCTGGGCTCAACGAAAATCTAATATGCCAAAAGTGGATCCATGGCCCGGGCAAAGGAGCCAAGGTCTCATCAAAAGACCAAACACATTGAACATCAATTTCATTTTATCCGAGATTATTATCAAAAGCCTCTAACACGAACAAAACCAAGGTTATCTGAAATATTCAAAATTCACACGGACCTAAATCTGTTAGATCCAATGACAAAGCCTCTACCACGAACAAAGAATGAGCAACAATGTAGTGTCATTGATGTTAGGGGTCTTATGTAACTAGTTATTGATTCTAATACAAGTGGAAGATTGAAAATGCCCTAGAGGTAATAACAAAGTGTTATTGCTTATTCCTATGCTCATTATTAATCGTTTATTTCTTTATACTATAACTGCTATGTTTCTTGAATATGAGATTCGAAGGTAAACTTATAAACAAGCGTAGAGAGATAAACACAAAGATGTTCATAGTCATTTGAGGATCAGATTTTTCTGATCATGACATTGTTATCATACAACTTGTAGAGCCCGTTGTCTTCATAATTTCACATGAATAGTGTTCTAGAAAATATAATTTTGGGGTTAATCGATTCCTAACCACTTATCAGTATCTAGATAATTTTTTTGGGACGAGAATTTGATGACACACCAAGCTTCTTCTACTCCACGGTGGCCCTGATTTCGTGCTACCACTCCTCAGGCTGCAAGCGGGCCGTTATGCGGGAGCCCGTGTTTGCACCGCATGTGCCCGCCTGACTTAAGTTGGATTATGCGGGCAGCCCACATAATCTACGCGGCAGCCCGCAGCGCCCGCATAACCCACATAAGCTACAGGAAGTTAGCAACAAAAGTCGATTTCAGATGCTAAAACATAATTGAGCTAGCTCTCTACGATGGAAGATTACATCAAACAATCCGCACGCTGTCCGTGCCTATCTCGCCTCGATCTGACTCTGGAATCGGCTTGTCGAGGACCTTGCTCTTGAAGACCGGGATAGGTCCAGGTGGTAGGGAAATAGAGGGAGGGGGCGGAGCCAGAGGAGGTGGGTTGGCCATGCTGGAGCTGGCCCAGCGACGCTCCAGCTGCGCCCTAGTCTAGGTCACCTGTGGCTGCCTAGGGTCGAAGAGAGACGAGGTTATGCGGTAAGTTAGATATGCGGGCCGGTCCGCTTATGCCGCATATTTTTTGCCAACGTTCCATGGGCCCCGCAAACCGCGATTAAGTGGGCTCAAATTCTGGCGTAGCGGACGTTTCCGCTTCCCTTTGCAGAGTTAACCACTCCTATTACCAGTGCCCCACTTGCACTAGTTCACACAGTCGACGCGTCTGAGTCGGAAGAACGAAGAAGAAAGTGTGAAGAGATGACCGATCGATCAGTGGTTATTGCACACCATTTGTATGCTTCCTATCCCTAGACCCCTACGGGCTACGGCCCAGCCCCTGCCTATATGAAACAGTGAAATCAATGGGCGCGCTACCCCGTTTGTCTTCCCTCACTAATGAGAGCAGCTGATGCTGATCCATGGCGATGGCGATAGAGCTGGCGCCGTTGAATGTCATGTGGAAGACTGGAAGGTGCAGCGCGACTGCATGGCCACCCCGGCCGGCCCGCGTGGATCAGTGAGAGAGCTCTGTTTCGTGAGCGCCCACACCACACCGGGAGAAGCTGCCCAGGCCAGCCAAGCGAAGACGTCCAACCGATTTCGCTGACGCCTTCATTGCGCCATTAACTCCCCCGCCTCACCACCTCAACTACTCACTGCGCGCTCCTCCACTTAAACCCCCTCTCCGGCCTCCCCTCATTCCATTCCGTCCATCCCACATCAACCACGCCATTGCGCACCAATGCCAGCCTAGCGAGCGGCCTAGTTCTGAGCTAGTAGATCCGTCGCCGCCCTACGTGCCACCGGTTGAGCTTTACCGATCCGAGAATGGAGATGCAGCTCGCGGCCGTGCTCGCCTCGCTCGCCCTCGGCGGCGCGCTCATCGTGCTCTTCTTCGGCAAGTGGTGGCAGCCGCTGGCCGACGCCGACAAGCGCGTCAAGGAGCTCGACGACGCCGTCGAGGCCCTGCTGCAGCTGCGTGCTGCCCTGCTCAAGCAGCTGGAGGGGGCGCCGGAGCCGGAGCAGCCGCGCGCGTGGCTGCGGCGCGTGCAGGACGCGCAGGACGAGGTGGCGTCCGTCAAGGCCCGCCACGACGCCGGCCAGCTCTACGTCATCCGCCTCCTGCAGTACTTCCTCACCACCGTCCCCGTCGCCGGGCTCGCCGAGAAGCAGCTCAAGATCGTGCGCGCGATCCAGGAGCAGGGCGCGGCGCTGCTCGAGGCCGCCCTGGCCACGCCGCAGGCGCCGCGGCCCCTGCTCCTCCAGCCCGAGGAGCTGGAGCTCCCGCCCAAGACGGGATCCACCAGAGCCTACCTCAACGACGCGCTCCGCTTCCTCGGCGACTGTGACGCCGCGCTCGGTGTCTGCGGCGCTGGCGGCGTGGGCAAGACCACGCTGCTGAAGCAGGTGCGCGACGTCTGCGGCCGCGTCGCGCCATTCTTCGACCACGTCTTCCTTGTGGCGGCATCCAGGGACTGCACGGTGGCGAATCTCCAGAGTGAGGTCATTGCCGTGCTCGGCCTGCGGGAGGCCCCGACCGAGCAAGCGCAGGCCGCCGGCATCCTCAGCTTCCTCAGGGACAAGAGCTTCCTGCTCCTGATGGACGGCGTGTGGGAGCGTCTGGACTTGGAGAGGGTCGGCATCCCGCAGCCCTTCGGTGTGGTGGCCGGCCGGGTCAGGAAGATGGTCGTGGCGTCCAGGACCGAGGCCCTGTGCGCGGATATGGGCTGCCGCAAGTCGATCAGGATGGATTGCTTCAACGAACACGATGCGTGGAGCCTGTTTGAAGCCAATGCTGGCGAGGAGACCATCCGTGGCAACACCCAAATCTCCATACTTGCAAGACAGGTAATCATCACTCGATCTATCTCTGCCTACGTTTGGAAGCTTCAGATTTGTTCAGATCGTACTCGTGATTTTCTGTCTACTAGCTGTTTTCGCCTGAAATAATAGTGTAGATATTTTGCACATGGTCATGAGGAACATAAGTTTGATTGACTCGAGAATTTCGAAGGCACTTTTAGAATTTATCAATACTACACACACAAGCAAGAAAGGACATGGGCAGTATTTCTTGATAGCTTATTTTCCCTAATGTGTTACTCCCTCCGTTATTCGATTCACAAAGCTAGAATGTCTGATAATTCCGAACGGAGGGAGTAGTTAGTAATTTGAATTCATTGTGATCATACCTTGAGAATTACTTGGGCTATCGATATTATTGATAAGCAGCAAGCGAACTGGGCTAAGGCCTACAAGGTTACCCCAGAATTAGCCTATAAATTTCAAAAAAAAAAAAAGAGCATTTGTAGAACCTGAAGAAAATATTGCGTCTGCCGGTGAAGAGTAAATTACAAAACCCCACCACAATTAGGGAAAAGTTATCAACCCTTCACAAAAAACCCACCGGAAAATATGCATTTTGGTGGGTGTTTGATGACTTTGCCGCAATTGTGGTTGTTTTTTGCAATTCACTCGCTGGTGAACGAGGAGTTTGGCACCCCGCAACCGTTTTGTTAGTGGTGGTGGAGGCCTGGAGGGACAGGGTATTGGATTTTTACTGAACTCATTCGTATGAATGATATATGTCCCCCATCAGTTGTTGTATAGCGCACTTTACTCCGACATCATAAAATTCTTGCCTCTGCCACTCCTCGGGTGGCAATAATGAGTCATCGGATATGAGAAATGGCAAATAGATAATGCTAATGTTGGCAATATTCTTCTCATGACTTTCTAGGTTCATCGTGTCGAACCGTACAACATACCCAGACTAGTAGTCCGAATAAATGTTATGCCAATGTAATCTATATCTGAATCGCTACCCAAACCATGAGGTTGTTGAGGTGGGGAATGTGTGACTTTGCTCCTATGGCAACGGATCATCGAATATGGGTAATGTTGAAAGCACATAACGCAAATATCTGGGCAATCTCCTTTTAGTGTTCAATTTTACCGTGTAGAACTGCAAATTAAATATCAGGACTAACATTCTGAGTAAAGACGTTCACTACAAATGTAATCCATATCTGTAACGCTTCCCGATTTGCCAGGGGATATTTGTTGAGTATGTAGGGAATATGTGAGCCTGCCTTAGTCCATAAGTTCTGAAATTTTGACAAGATTGGCGATCTCGCCGCTAACTGAAAGGGTATGCAAACGAACGGCATGGGACTAGGTTTCATGTTTCAGCAAGAAAAAAAAACCAATGTGTTCACAAACATGACAGTTTGTAAATTGCCTGAAATATTAGTATATTTCAGTTATTTTGAAACCTTTGGATTAATATCCAACCATTCACATCTCATCTAACTTCATATATTAACTATGGATTTAAATTTGCAATTAAGTTAGTACTCCCTCAGACCCATGTTAATTGTCACTGGATTAGATGTATCTAGCTCTAAAACATGCCTAGGTACATCTATTTCTGCGACAAGTAATATACTCCCTCCGGTTCATATTAATGTTCTCAACTTTGTCTAGATACTACCCGCAAAAAAAAACTTTGTCTAGATACAGATGCATCTAGTCTAAATTCTTAACTAGGTACATCCGAATCTAGATAAAGTTGAGAACAGTAATATGGGCCGGAGGGAGTAGATCGGAGGGAGTACTAAAATTGCATGATTCTAAAAGAGCAAATTTAGGCTAAGGTGCAATTTCAGGCCACTGGTATCTACAAAAATCTCAGACAATAAAAAGTAGCAAATCTGTATAAATTAGTATCTGCATCATATTGCGTCCCATATTGTTCTTTGATCGTTTCTAAGAAACCTTATTTTTTTTGTATGGATATAGAAAATTCAGTGACATAGCAACCTACAAATTACGGAGTACTATCATGATCTTTGTGCACTGACTTGTTCTACGAAACTTAGTTTCTAATCAGCTGCACTGACTTGTTCTACGAAACTTAGTTTCTAATCAGCTCGTATATCCTAGTATGTGTCTGGGATGTTCAGAGTTGTTCATATCACAAGATTTTTTTTTTCTTCATAAGCCCATCTACTCTAAATATCTGAATGCGTTGCTCTACTGCTAAACAGGTGGCTGCAGAATGCAAAGGCCTGCCTCTGTTCCTGGCCACCATTGGCTGCGCCATGTCAAACAAGCGTACACCAGAGGAGTGGGGCCATGCCCTCGACATGCTCAAGAAGTCGCAGCTCACGAGCACTACGCCCGGCTCGGACAAGAGCACGCAAGCTCTAGTGAAGTTCTGCCTCGACAATCTGGAGAGCGACACGGTGAGGGAGTGCCTCCTGACATGCGCGCTCTGGCCGGAGGACCACAACATCTCCAGGGACGAGCTCGTGCAGTGCTGGATCGGCCTGGGCCTGCTCCCCAGCAACGACGACGTCGACGAGGCGCTCAGGTTCGGGCACACCGTGGTCTCCATCCTGGAGTCCTCGCGCCTCCTGGAGCAGGGCGCCAACCACCGGTACAACATGTGCCCGTCCGACACGCACGTCCGGCTGCACGACGTCGTCCGCGACGCGGCGCTCCAGCTCGCGCCCGGCAAGTGGCTCGTCCGCGCGGGCGTCGGGCTGAGGGAGCCACCCCGCGACGAGGCCCTGTGGCGGGACGCCCAGCGCGTCTCGCTGATGCACAACGTCATCGAGGACGCCCCGGCGGCGAAGGCTGGTGGCGCCCTCTCGGACGCGCAGCCGGCGTCGCTGATGCTCCAGTGCAACCGCGCCCTGCCCCGGAAGATGATCCAGGCGATCCAGCATTTCACCAGGCTGACGTATCTGGACCTGGAGGACACCGGCATACTGGACACGTTCCCGATGGAGATCTGCTGCCTGGTCAACCTGGAGTTCCTCAACCTGTCCAAGAACCGGATCCTGGCGCTGCCGATGGAGCTGGGCAACCTGAGCCAGCTCAAGTACCTCTACTTGCGTGACAACTACTACGTCCAGATCACCATACCTCCGGGCCTGATCTCGCGGCTCGGAAAGCTGAAGGTGCTGGAGCTGTTCACGGCGAGCATCGTCTCCGTCGCAGACAACTACGTCGCGCCAGTCATCGATGACCTCGAGACCAGCGGCGCGCGCATAGACTCGCTCAGCATCTGGCTCGACAGCACCCGAGACGTACAGAGGCTCGCGCGCCTGGCACCGGGCGTGCGCGCACGGTCGATCCACCTGCGCAAGCTGGACGGTGCGCGGTCCCTGGAGCTGCTCTCTGCGGAGCACACGGCGGAGCTCGGCGGTGTGCAGGAGGCCCTGAGGGAGCTGGTGGTGTACTCGTCGGACATCGAGGAGATCGTCGCCGACGCACACGCCCCGAGGCTGGAGGTCGTCAAGTTCGGGTTCCTCACGAGGCTCCGCGTCGTGGAGTGGTCGCACGGGGCGGCGTCCAACCTCCGTGAGCTGGCCCTCGGCGCGTGCCACACGCTGACGCACTTGACATGGGTGCAGCACCTCCCCTGCCTCGAGTTGCTCAACCTCAGCGGGTGCAACGGGATGACGAGGCTGATTGGCGGTGTGGCGGACGGTGGCAGCGCGGCCGACGAACTGGTGACTTTCCCCCGGCTGAGGCTCCTGGCGCTGCTAGGGCTGCCGAAGCTGGAGGCCATCCGCAGCGATGGCGGCGAGTGCGCGTTCCCGGAGCTGCGGCGGTTGCAGACGAGGGGGTGCTCGCGGCTGAGGCGCATACCCATGAGGCCGGTCGCCAGCGGTCAGGGCAAGGTGAGGGTGGAGGGTGACAAGCATTGGTGGAACGGGCTGCAGTGGGCGAGCGACGACGTCAAGTCCTGCTTTGTCCCCGTGCTGCTCTGAGGTTACTGCTAGCTGCTCACTCGCGCGGAGTTGGAATTTTGGCACGTATTAGTCTGTTTGAAGATGATAAATAAGTCGGGTGCATCTGCCTCCACGGTACTAATAAGGGAACAAACGAACAAAGCAAACGTGGATATTTTGGTGTTTTTTTTATCTTATTAAGACAAGGAAATTGGGTTAGGCTATTTTTTTTCTTCTTCTTACTCAAATATTGGATTTTATTGTAGTATTTCGTTGCCAATTAAAATAAAAATACAGTATGTTGGCACTAGGCTCATGGTTTGTGTGTAGATTAGCATCTGTATACTGCACATTTGTTGCTCGAATTGTATTCGCAATTTTTTTTTTTTGGAAATATCTTAGAATCTTAAATGAGATGATACATAATAAATTAAATATTTCCTTTAGGAAAGAATAGAGTTATTGTTATGCCGGGGGTGTACACTACTCTCTACTATTCCCAGATCCACCAATATTCAGAAGTATCAAGTACAGGATCAAGGAAAAGGGAGGTGGGAATCGGGATACAAAGGAAGTTTTAAGGGAGGAACGAGGATACAGTTTAGAGACTAATTCTTCAATGCCCTTCTACCGTCAGGTTCTCTGCTTAAAGCCCATTCCTCGGGATTGAGTTTGTAGCTAGGTTGTCACAGACAGCGTGGTCGCTCCACTCGCTTGAGGACAGCTGGCTCCTTGTTCACCTAGACCCACTCGTTGCCGTACTTGTCGTAGTAGCTATAGCCGTTGCAGGTGTAGTTGTAGTCGATGCAGGCGTGGCATTGTTCCCTCCTTCAGAACCGGCTTGACACCGAGCCGGTGCCGCCAGAAACCGAGCCGAGTCCAGAGTTGTAGCTCGTCTTCCCAAGTAGCAAGCGACGCTGGGAGAGAAGACCACTGTACCAGCACTTGAGGGCGAACAGTCGAACAACGCAAGTACTGACGACGTTGTAGCACCATGCTTGGCTCATCAGG
Organism: Avena insularis; assembly: GCA_023614405.1. Taxonomy (NCBI): domain Eukaryota; kingdom Viridiplantae; phylum Streptophyta; class Magnoliopsida; order Poales; family Poaceae; genus Avena; species Avena insularis. Next base: position 643,776,466 of record CM042690.1, read on the forward strand.
TTGACGACCATCAGGCGACGACATCGTAGGTGGTAGTCACACTTGATCTGCCGCAGTTGGTGGTGGAGCTTGACGGAGCAGCGACACAGGGACCACCGGGTGAATGAATGTTCTTGGCGGCAACTCCAATTTGTAAGATACCTTCCCACACACGAGCCAAAACCTGAAATGGATCAAAATAGCGAAATGCTAACTTGTGACTAGCACGGTCAGCCACGGAATTATGCACATACGGCTGAACCTTCAGAAATACCCAATCGTCCACTGCAAACTGACGATGTGTGCGCTTCTTGTTGGCATAGGCCTTCATGATTTTCCTAGCTCGCTCGAGATGCTGCTTGAGCAGCTCTTGCATCAACGCTCTTTCTTGCAGCCAAGTTGCCAAGTCATCAGATTGGAAAACACTCGTGTCAATCACCCCAAAATGCCTCGGAGGATGCCCGTACATCGCCTCAAACAGTGACATCTGAATTGTAGTATGGAAGGATGTATTATACCAGAATTTCGCGAGTGGTAACCAATGGTGCCATTGGTTTGGACACGAGTGAACGAAGCACCGAAGATATGTGTCCAATCACTGGTTTACCCGTTCGCTCTGGCCATCTATTTGCGGGTGTCGAGAAGAGCTCATCGCCAATTCTGTCTCAATCAACTTGAACAACTCCTTCCATAGTTTGCTAGTGAAGATGGGGTCCCAATCCATGACGATCACTTCTGGCAATGAATGGAGCTTGTAAATATTATCCACGAAGGCCATGGCCACTTGATGTGTCGTGAATGGGTGTTTTAGCAGCACAGAGTGTTCATACTTTGTCGGCTTGTCCACTACAACCAGAATGCAATTGGCGTTCTTCGATCGCGGAAGCCCCTGCACAAAATCCATGGTGATTGTCTGCTAGGCCCGCTTAGGTGTTGCCCAAGGCTGCAACAGCCCCGGGTACCGCACGCGCTCGTGTTTTGCCTGCTTGCAAATGGAGCAACGAGCCATGTACTCCTCCACATCCTTCAGCATACCCTTCCAAGCAAAATTATGGTGCAAGCGATGGTAGGTTGCTTTGACGCCTGAATGCCCCCCAACAGCGCTGCCGTGCACCGAGCGCAAGATCAACTGACGGGTCTCCTTGTCAGCTCCCAAGCACACCCTTCCATAGAAGCGGATCAAACCATCCTGAAGGGAATAATCAGCCACTATCTCATCTCCTTCTTGAATTTTGGTTAGTAGCGTCTGAATCTCTGTATCATCCTCATAGCTGCAGAATTTTTTTTCAATCCAAGTTGGAATCGCCACCGAGATAGTAGCGAGTTTTGATTCTCCCACGCGCCGAGACAGCGCATCCGCTTCTCCATTCTCTCTGTTAGGCTTGTACACAATCCTGTAGCGCAGGCCAAGCAATTTCGTCAGCGCCTTCCGTTGTTAGAATGTGCGTAGCCGCTGTTCGTCCAAGCTCGCAAGACTGCGATGATCAGACTGGATAAAAAACTCCTGCGCTTTCAAGTAAGTCTGCCAATGATCAACTACAAGTAAAATAGCAAGGAACTCCTTCTCCTATGCTGACAAACCATGGTTGCGAGGCCCCAAAGCCCTGCTGAGATACGAGATAGGGTGCCCTTCCTGTGACAGGATCGCTCCCACACTGCCATCAGAGGCGTCCGTCTCCACAACGAATGGCTTCTCAAAATTGGGACTAGCCAATACCTTTCAATCATCGGTGCTTGTTTCAATGTACTGAATGCGTGCTCTATCTGATCAGTCCATAGGAACTCCTGATCCTTCTTTAGTAGATCAGTCAAAGGTCAGCTGATTTGTCCAAAGTTGTGCACAAACTTACGAGTTCGAGGAATCCATGCACAAACCCAAATTTTGGCTCACACCGGCGTGCCCAAAACCCATCGGCTAATTTTGGATCCCAACAGAATAGTCGGAGCACCCACACCGGTCCCTACACGCAAGGACCTTATCGGGAGCACCGACACTCCATGCCACATTGTATTTCAGCCACGGGTCCCACCTGGAAGCCACATAAGCGAATTCCCAACCCTTTCCCTCTATCTCCAATCCCATTTCCCCACAATTTCCCTCCATATCACCTCCAATCCTTCCTTCCCCTGCCACTCCACCTTCTTTCTTAGTGTTCCATTTCCCTCCCCTCCAACTCTCCCTTCCCTGCTCCCTCCCACTCGTAGAACATTCCACCAAAGAAGAAATTAGTGGGCCTAGCGAAGATGATGAAGACGGTGGAGAGGTGCGATTCGATGCCACTCTCGCAGACTGAATTCTCCCCCAAGACTGTCGATAGTGATGCCACAGCCGATTCGAACATAATCTACTCACCTATGGAGGCTCCTCAACGCTGCCCTGGTATCGGCCTCAACCTCAACCACTCCTACTCCACCTCGTCATCCTTGCGCCATGCAGCCGGCCACGTGACCGCCGAGACATGCCTTCCACGTAGCCTATTTGGCTCAGAGGGAAAAGGTGATGACGCCAACGCATTCAAGCAAATGACCGGCGAGCGCTATGAGTACGGCGATGTATGAGAGCACTGCAGGAGATATGCCCTAGAGGAAATTAATAAATGGATTTTATTATTATATCTCAATTAGTTCGTAATAGTTTCATATTATGCTATAATTGTATCAAGTAGAAACATTGATACAGGTATGGTATGAAACATACCAAGTCTCTAGTAGTCTCTATTCATACTAGTTCGTTGGGCAACCGATGATCAATCTTTCCTGATCATGGAGCATTTATGCCAGTTGACAACGAGGTCATATCATTAGTGAATGATGTGATGTACATTACCCAAAGACTGTGACACGATCAAGTCACAAGGTCCATCATTGCAATATTTAGAAGCGTAGTCTCCTTCTTCTTAGACCGTGAGATCATATTAATCACTGTCTTCCGAGGCCGCTTTGACTTCATTAATCATCATGTCCATAACTGAGTGACTATAAAGGTGTATGTTAGGTATTCTAGAGGAACAGTTGAGGCCTATGTATCAAGATCGGGATTTGTTCACCCATATAACGGGAAGATACACACGGCTGACATGGTGAGATTACATGCATAATATTGCAACATGTGACTAGGTCACGGGGATGGAATATCACGGGAACAAGCGAAACAGAACTTGTCGGTAAAGAGATTGAACATGGTATATGATACCAACGATCAGGCCTCGGATAAGTCGTATCAAAGAAACAAACAGAATTGGACTCGATGTTTATGGTTCAAACGACATTACATCATGGACTGCACATGGGTCATTATGGGCATCTCGGTCCCGCTATTGATCATTAATGGAGATCATATCTGTGGCATTCCCAATCTATTGGGGTAATCCAACTTAAGGGTACGATGAGCTAGAGATCTTTTGTAAGTTGAAATCACAGTAGAGATAGAGAGAAAGCCGGAATCATACTGAAGTGAATCCGAAGTTGTTCATAGGATGAGAGGAAGAAATAAAGGAAATGACCAAAAGATGTTTCGAATAAATGGAAATTTAAGATATACATTTATTATATGTTAATTGTGAATTAATATATATTAATATTAAAATTAAAATTTATAGGGCAAATTCCTCAATAGACCAAACCCCGGAGGGAATTGGCCCACGCGAAAGCCACACTGAAAAAAGACAGAAAACAGCACCACATGAGAACTGGGCCGTTTCTGACCGGCCCAGGCGAGCAACTAGCGCACGGGCACTAAGTGCCACTCATGACAGCGGGTTGCAGGGCGCCGCACCGTGTGCTAGCGAGCCACGGCCAAGAGCTGGCCCACCCGGGCCTGGCCGCTATGTTAGGCCGCAGGCGCACATAGGCCGGCCAATCCGGGGCCACACGATCTGCAGCCGTGCGAGATGGACTACGGGCGGGCACGCCGGCCCACCTAGGGAAGCCACCTGTTACGAGCTGCTGCTACTTGCTAGGCTGGGGTGGGTTGGCCCACCTGGCCACCCAGCTGGCTCAACCGGCTACTGCCACCTTTTTCTCCATTTCCTTTATTCTTTTAGTCCCACATTGGACACCCAATGGAGAGGGTACGCCTCCCTCCATCTATATAAAGGGGTGCCCATGGGAGGGATTAAACACACAATTTGAGATATTTATCTAAGGCATTTTCCTTAGAGAACTCTCCCCTCTCTCTCTAGTTTTCTCTTTGTGTTGGCATAGTTCCAAGAAAGGACTGTACACGTAAGATATGGCGCACCTGCAGCACGCCGTTGCGCTGTAGAGATTCCAAGCTAGAGATCTACTTACACACTCCCGGCAGGGATTAGGGAACCTGAGGTCATCATCATACACATCATGTGTACGAAACCACAAGGATGCTACCAATAGTGGCATCTTGGATGTTGTTAGTTGGACTATTGCACAATGGAGCAAGGGTTGACTTGCGAGGAGCTTCGTGACCTAGAGGTCGGCTATGAGTATGAATACATCATCCATGTTTCCCTTGGAACGTTAACCGCTTTTAGACTACAAGGGTATCTATCCGAAACCTCCGACCATTACTGCATTACTCCTAGATAGATCTTGGGCAGTTGGAGCGTTCCAACATAGAATTTTTTTGTTTTCTCCCACAGAACCCCTTCAGTGGTATCATATCCGATCTATGCATAGGAATGATATACGGCTAGTACGCACGTGGATCATGCGGGCATTGATCCTCTTTTTGTTACCCTCTAACATGTACTTGTTTATATCACGGTATTATTTGATGAAGCATCCTAGACCGACCTTACAAGAGACTGGTTCCACACTCGACATATGGATTCTGCCGTATACGTGGCTAGTGGTGTTTGTTTCTCGAACAATAGTTGATATAGCATTTTCAATGGAGGGCCCTGAAAGGAGTGTAATACAGACAACTTTTAGATACATGTTATGGTTAGAAACTTTGTAGATTAGAAACGGTTCTATTACGAAAGCCCTAACAGCCATGTAAAATTTGCATAAGATAAAGTAGAGGCATTTAACTTTATTTTGTAGGAGGGCTTGTGATTTGATATGGTCATGGTTGTTATGAAGGTAAAGTAGTTTACCTTTTTGTTACTAAGTAGTATACTAATATTCATCGTTGCAAAACCATACCTCATTAGGCAACATGACTAAAACTCTGCATCCTGGTAAGACAGTGATATGCGAAGAATTATTGAATCTTATACATAGTGATGTATTGTATTTTCAACAAAATAGTGGAAATCATTATTTCATTGTGGATTTAAGTGAATATGTGTATTTACTTAATGAAACATAAGTTTGAAATTATTTGAATTGTTCAAATGATTTCAAAATGAAGAAGAATATTAAATTAATACGAATACAAAGTCTCTTCGACTTGATCGATATGACTAAATATTTAAGTTCATTTTAGCATAAAAGGACTTGTGAAAATTGTTTCACAAATTATGATGATTGGAAAAATTCAAAGTATTGATATGTCTAATACCATTAATCATTTTGTATTATATACATATGGTCTAATATTATCTCTTATCAAGGTTATAGTTATCGTTTAGAGTTAGATATCAAATAGCTCAATTTTAAATAAAGGAATATCAAAAGATTCATGGAAACAACACCATAAGAGTTATGTCATGTTCGAGTTTATGGAGATTTTGATAATTTGAAGTCGTGGCGAATAAACAAGTCTTTGTAGTGTATTCTTAGGAAACTACGAATACATCTTCCACAAAGGGCAAACCTGCTGTTGTCCTAAGTATTGTGTTTTCTCAAGAAGAGGTATCTTGATGAAGATAATGGTGGAAGAAAGTGAAAGTTTAAACAGGGTATTTGATCTTGCATCCGAAATGTAAGAGTAGCACAACATAATCTGTTCCAGGGGCTAAAACTGTGCATGAGTGGAAATTAATGATAATGATCATAAAATTTTCAACAAATACTTTTACTAAAGAAAGTAGGATTCGAGAATATTTCTGCAAGTTTGCAAAATTATATTGTTGATTCACTTGTCATGTTATTTGAACAAGAAATACCTAAGAACTACGAAGAAGCGTGATGGATCTAAGTGCGAGAAATTACCACGAGTCATAAAATCCTATATTAAGTTACATTTAAGATTAAAAGTAATATGTTACTTGATCTTATTAAGTAAAGATGTTTACTTGATCTTTCCAAAGGACTGCAAAGTCATAAGAAAGAAATGAAACTTAATGAAAGACTTAAGAGCAAGATTTTTCACAAAGTTTGATAAATTCAAAGGGTTGACTACAATTGTAGCAATGCTTGAGTCTATTGGATTTACACCAGCAATATATGGATATTGGAATCTCGTAGCTGGAATTCTCAATTTGATGATGATCAAAGAATTTGGGAATGCCCAAGATTATTGAGAGAACCTGTATTTGAGTGGGAGCTAAGTAGCTTAGCCGAATCTTAATATGTAAGAGACATATTTTATTGGGAGCTAAGTAAAATCCCTGGATCTCATATATGATCATATATTCGAGAGGGAGCGTGACACCATTCTTATATATGTGGATGACATATAATGAATGATGTAATTGGTATTAATGATATTTAAGTTAGTAAATATTCTATGAACAAAGTTGAACAAGTTATTGAACAATGAAATCTATTAAGATAAATTGGTAAGTTTAATAAACATTAGAGTCGAAATGCTTTCTAGATTAGATTCTGAAGATGTTCAGAATATCCTAGATAATATTCTGAAGAAGTTCAGAATGGAACAAGGTAAGAAAGAGTTCTTACTTATAAGCATTGAGTTAATCTTAGTATTACAACTATGGGTTGAAAGGAAGAAATGAGATGTGTTACATCTCCTACGCCTCAATCATAGGTTCTTCCATATAAAAAAAATTGTATACTTGACGTAATGTGACCAAAGTTTTTGGTTAGAAAACAGGTTCTTAGTTGTAAGAACATGTCTTGAAGTGATTCCAAAGTTCAATAAACTAGAATTAAGTTTGTTAAGGAGAAAGGTTAGACATCGAAGTTGCAATTAATACACTGTCGATTAGTATCTACATAGATATAGAAGTTACTTTTGGCTAAATAAGTTCGACTTCTCCTAAGTGTTGTTTCAAAGTTTAAACGACAATCGTGAAAGTCCAATTGATTCATCGAACGTCATTGCAAACACTAGAAACAAAGTCTCACTCCATCGCCAAACGTACTTCAACACATTATGAGATAATGGTGTAAATGTCAAAATTAGAAAGAAAATTAACGATTTGCAAAAGACATACAGATCTAGTAAAACAGATCAAGGACATGATGTTTTCCATGAGCATGCATGATCAATAAGCACACATATGATATGATTTATGATTAGTAGCAAATGCAAGAAAGATTATTTGTACTCTAGTGCAAGTGGGAGACTGAAGGAGACATGCCCTATAGGCAAATAATAAATGGATTTTATTATCATATCTCAATTAGTTTGTAATAGTTTCATATTATGCTATAGTATCTAGAGGAAACATTGATACAGGTGTGGTATGAAACAAACCAAGTCCCTAGTAGCCTCTATTCATACTAGTTCGTTGGGAAACCGATGATCAAGGGTTTCCTGAAAATGGAGCATTTATGCCAGTTGACAACGAGATCATATCATTACTAAATGATGTGATGGACATTACCCAAAGATTGCAACACGATCAATTCACAAGGTTCATCGTTGCAATAGTTAGAAGCGTAGTCTCCCTCTCCTTATACCCCGAGATCATATTAATCATTGTCTCTCAGAGCTGCTTTGACTGCATCAAACGTCATGACCGTAACTGGGTGACTATAAATGTGTATGGTAGGTATTCCAGAGGAACAATTGAAGCCTATGTATCAAGATTAGGATTTGCTCACCCACATGACGGGAAGATACACACGACCGACTTAGTGAGATTACATCCATAATATTGCAACATGTGACAGGTCACGTGGATGGAATATCATGGGAACAAGTGAAACAAAACTTGTCGGTAACGAGATTGAACAAGGTATATGATACCAATGATCAGACTTTGGACAAGTCGTATCAAAGAAACAAAGGGAATTGGACTCGACATTTACAGTTCAAACGACATTACATCATGGACTACGCAGGGGTCATTATTATTGGAAATATGCCCAAGAGACAAATAGTAATAAGGACTATTATCATATTTCATATAGTTTATGATTAAGTTTTATATCATGCTATAACTCTATTGAGTGGAAACATCAATACACGTATGATATACAAACAACCAGGGGTTCCCAGTGAAACTCTAGTCACTGGTTCATTAGTCAACAGATGATCATGTTTCCTGATCATGTGGCATTTATGCCAGTTGGAAATGAGGTCATCTCATTCGGAGAATGAGATGATGAACCAATACCCAACCTAAACATCGTGACCCAATCATATCATGAAGTTCAAAGTTACGATGATTAGAAATGGATCCTCGTAGACTATTCCTTAGACCGTGAGGCTATATCAATCACTGTCTCCCGAGAATGCTTAGATAGCATCAAACGCCATCTGGTAAAACGGTGGTTATAAAGGTGTGTTCAGGTATTCGGAGGAAACCGTAGAGGCAATATATGTCAAGAGCAGGATTTGTCCGTCCATGTGACGAGAAGATACTCAAGGGCCCACTCGGAGAAGTTATATCCAATAGCTGCCGCAGCGTGTGATTAGATCACGGGGATATCGCTTGTCGGGACGAGTTAAGTAGCATTGTTCAGTAACGAGATTGAACACGACATGGTGATGTCATTGATCGAATCTCGGGCAATGCAAGTATCAAATGACAAAGGGAATGAGACACGACTGTCCCGGTTCAAACGACGAAAGATCTTCGTGGAACGCACAGGGGTCACATGGCCATCCAGGTCCCTCTGTTGATCATTGGTGTGGGAGTGTACCGACCATGTCTGGAGTGTTCCCGAACCATAGGGTATCACGCTTAAGGGCTTGATGATGCTTAGAGAGTGTTTATAGGATCGGTAGAATCACCGAAGAAAAGAAGGGAGAAAACCGGAAGGGTTTCGGTAAGTCCGGAGGATGTCCGGAGTGGAGGTGGAAGGTGTTCCATGGCCACGGAGATTAGATAATGTGTGAATGAATGTTAAATATTGATTTAATCATTTATTCATAATTATTTAATAAAGAGAAAATAAATTAAAAAGGTCAAAGGCTTAATGGGCCAAATCCGGAGGGAGAGGGCCCATTTGGGAAAGGAGAGAGGGAGAAGGACCAAAGGGGGTGGTCGGCTGGGCCTTGCCCCCCCCCCCATGGGGCCCACTAGGGCTGGCCAGCAGCCTCCCCTCCCCCTCCTCTCCTTTAGTCCCACCCCGGGACTTGAGGGGAGGTAGTACCTCCCCTCCCCCTATATAAAGTGGGGTATATTGGCCTAGAAAATACACCCAATAATCAATAAAGGTCTCCCCACTTTTGGGAGGACCTCTAATTGATATTTTCTCTCTCCCCCTCTCTCTCGTGACCGTGGTCCCAAGTCTAGACTCATGAAGCGAGACATCTTCACTGCTGAGCGCTGCCGTGGGATTCGGATCCGGGAGCTCTACTTCCGCAACTGCTGCTAGATCAGGGAAGCGGGAGTCATCGTCAGGCACCGAACGTGTGTAACTCCCACGAGGTGTCACACTTGAGGCACTCAAGTCGTTGGAGCCAGAAGGAGCACAAGGACTTCATCACGACCTTGAGGTTGGCTTCGGCTCGTCTACATCAACCATGCTCTCCTGAGCGTTGACAACGCTTTTCGGTCTTCGAGGGTAAGTTCGTGAAAAGCCTCTCCCATTACTGTATTACTAATAGATAGGTCCTGGCAGCTTCAGGGGTTCAGGGGTGTAGAGTAAAATTTATTGTTTTTATGCGCGGAACCCCTACAGTGGTATCAGAGCTAGATCTATGTGTAGTAATGCTAGTACGAGTAGAACAGACGAGATGTAGCGTGTGGGCGTTGATATTTTAGTTGTTACCCTCCCACGTGTACTTGTGTATACCGCAGTAATTCTTGATGAAGCGGCCCCCAACCGACTTTACGTGTTCATTCGCGAGACTGGTCCACACTTGACATATGGCTTGTACCGTATAAAGTGGCTTAGGGGGGTGTATGTCTCTCTCGCATTAGTTGGTATACCATTCGCGATGGAGGGCCCTTAAAGGGGTGTAGTATAGACAACTACTTGATCAGCGTTGTGCTGAAAGTTCGTAGGTAAGAACGGTTCTTGTGCGAAAGCCCATTCAGCCACGTAAAACATGCAAAGATAAAGTAGAGGCGTCTAACTTTGTTTTGCAGGGGGCATTGCTTTGTGATATGGTTGTGGCAAAGGTAAAGTAATTACCTTTTATTACATAGTAGTAGATAGTCACAAAGGTGACGAACTACCACGCCGGAATGACACTGGTACCCTAGTGTCTACAGCACCGGAACCCTGGCGCCGGAACTCGATGACGACGGATGGAGATCACGACGTGAAGGACCATATCACATAGCATTTACATTCAATATTATTGTTTGTATGTCTTATTGTGTGCTAGTATTAGATACTCGACGGTAGCCTAATAAGATGATCCTTGTTAAAATAACCAACAATTGTGTTCCCCTTAGTGTGCACCACCAAGAAAGTTCTTCGGTATGAGGCAGGCCGTGATGATCGGGTGTCAGACATATCTACGTTCGCATAAAGTGGGTGCAAGCCATGTTGCACAGCGAAGATTGAGTTGGCGAGCCTAGCACGCCACAGAAGCGTGGCCTCAGAACGCGGATGGTCGAAAGATCAAGCACGAGTCGCATGAATGATGTGACCGACGTTTAGCGTCCACCCTTGAACCCACATTGATGGCCGTGATGATCGGGGGAGATGCGGCTGATAGGGGTCGTGTTATCACTAGGAACCCTCTTTGGGGATAGGTGTTTTTGAGTGGAGTTATTATTAACTCATTTAATTATAAACTTAGTCCAAATTCCTTTTGCAATTATAAATGTAGATGGGTTCTTTCGTGTTGATAACTAAATGGTTAGAAGGAGAGAAGCTCAGATTAGATGGATCGAACTTCTCCACCTAGGTTGCCAGTCTCCATGTTCTCCTTAGCGAGAACGACATGGTCGACTACATACTCGACGGGATGGATCTGGATCCGTCCATAGACCTTGAGACCCCAGAGGAGCGGAAAGACCGCTATCTCCGTCACGAGATAGTCTCCTATATTTCAGTTGTGATGCGTTTCGGAATGGTGGACGAGCTGTGGCCTTTCGTGGGTGATGCCAACCCTCGTTCAGTGATGCTACAGCTTAGGACACATTTCGTGGATCAGACACGCATCTGGGAGCATGAGTTGATGGGAGACTTCCTCGCCATTAAGATGGAGGAGAACTCATCACTGGACAGCCACTTACAGCACATGCATGATGTGTACATGAGGCCAACATACTTCCTGGACGTCTGGATTACAGGCTCTTTCGCAAATGCTGTTGTGCTGCGGTCACTGCTACCAAGCACAAGTCAGGACTTGCGTAATGAGGGGCGACGTGGAAACAATGGAGTTCCACCGGTTCATGACACATCTCAGGAATGTGTTGGTTGAACCAGATGTCGCTCAGGTCGTCAACGACCAAGGTATATATTTGATATACAGTTTTATAAATGTTATAATCTTGCAAACACATTTGCAGTGTTAAGTATATCTGATACTTGTTCTGTTTTATTGAAAACAGGTCCTTCTGCATAGAGGTGCTTGCTGGAGAGAGGTGACGTTGCGTGTTGATGGCGAGCATGATGATGATGGCCGACGACACACTCCCTCGACATTTATCATTTAGTTTTGTGTTTTAGGATGATTAATGTAATCAAGAGATTTGAACTTCTTTAGTTTGTCTCACACTTCGTGAGACGGTTATTCATATGAGTTTGTAACAAACAGTTGTTCTGCTTTTATGAATGATTTCTATTCGTGTTCATATCTTGTTTGATTATGTGTGAAACTAATTGATAATGCATGAACATTTGTAAAATATTAAAATGCCTTGTTTTAAAATACCCAATTTAATGATATTTCATTAGTGAACGAAAAACCATTGTTTAAATTCAAAGTTATGTGATAATATGTGAAAGTCATTCGATTTCTTATCACATATAAATCAAGCCTAAGTTCGGCAAAATAACTTGAACACCGTGTATTACTTGAATACAAAGTGTTTAATGAATTGTTAAAAGTATATACATATCCGATGTATTGAGTTTTAACGAAAATGGTAATTATCATTAATTGATTATTTAAATGTGTAAAGTAGTTTACCAAAGGAAACATGAATATGAAACTATTTTGATTTGATCAAAGTACTTCATCAATAAAAGGGGATCTAATTACTATGAATTGGTCAATATCGAATTTATAAGAATGGCATGAAAGAAATTGTGGAATGCAAAGTGTTTTGAAACGTGAAAATACAAAGCATCACAATATGATATTAGATATCAAAAAGGGGTTGAATAGAAGGCACCAAATAAATTGTTGTAGTGTATATGTAGAGACCATTAGTTAGAAATAGTTAGCACTCAATTAGAATTAGTAAACCATTTGAATTCGTGAAAGTTTTGGGGTTATTCGATATAACCAAAACAATAGCGAATAAGTCCTTGTAGCGTATTCATTGGAAACTTTGAATACGAAATCCATAGCTGAAACCAAAAGGAAAGCAAAATTCGTATTGCTTGGATTTTGGTACATTCTTGAGAAAGCTCACTTCTAGTGATGTTTCTCAATTATGAGCAAATGGAAATTAGTGTAAAACAGGATGAGGATTCAAAACCCTGCATCAGAGTGTTGAGAAGCACAACGGACAGCGTTCCTGAACGATTCTCTTCACAGAAGGAAAGAATCAATGATTTTGATCATTGTGTTTTTCCCTCCACTATTGTTTTCACTACATGTAGTAGGATTCAAAATGTAAATCCATATCTTATATGGAGACATTTGTGAACCACTTATCATAATTTTTGTAATATGACATACCTACAAACTACAAAGGAAATGATGGTAAACTAGAATTATGAGAAATCCAAATAGTAAAATTCCCTTGAGATTAGAAAGTAATTCGTTGCTAAATCTCACAAGTAAAAGGAGTTACTTGGAATTTTCCCAAATGACTGCAAAGCCATAGTAGGAAAAAGGGGGTAAGTGACAAAAGCACAATTTGTCAAGTATTGGATGAATTCAAATGAATTTGATTCATGTGTGCTAAATGTCTAGTGGATTTAAAACTAGTAAAGTACTAGTATCTCATAGTAAATCTCCAAGTTTGATATTTGATCAAAGGATTTTGAAATTGTTCAAAGTAATAAGGAGATATGCAATTTGCATAAAATTGAGTGGGGGCTATGAAAGTCTTCCTAAAACAATATGTGATTGACATATTTTTAAGTGGGAGCAATATAAGACTTAAATTCAAATATGTAAGAACATAGTTTGAGTAAGAGTACTGACTCGTACCCAAATATGTTAGCAACATAGTTTGAGTGGGAGCTTATAGGAGTAATTCTTAAGTATATTAAGAATGAAAAGCGCAAATACTTATAAATAATGATTTATAAGATGTAGAAGTTGATAATAAGTGTATTATGATATTATGTAGTATTCCTTAAAGGATTCTGAAAGCTATTTCAGAATAGAAGTTAATTAAGGAACTGGTCCTTAATAACTCAAATTAGGAATAGCATTAAGTTTGAACATCAATGGTTGAAAGAAAGAATAGGATGATCATCATCCACTATGTTGAGACATAGGTTCTATCTTAGAAAACCATGATGATAACTTAGCATAATATGTGATCCAAATAAAGAACGTTTGAAAGTGATTAAGTTCGAATCACAGAACGTTGAGCTAAGTTTGTCCGCGGTGTCTAGTAGAGAACTGTGGATATATTTTCCAAATCCATAAAGGATAACATATCTTAAAGCATAAAGAGTTATGTTATAAGGGAATATGTTGGAAACTCCTGTAGATACCAATTAAAGTCAAGTAGGAAGCGAGGTGAACAAAAACATCGAAAGTTGCACAAAGTGCACTAGTGTTTTGATGAATACATTTATAATAATAGATAAGGGTACCATCTAAAGTGTTGTATAATGTTATGGCGGGGCTAGTTCGCTTTTAACGTAGAATGATGTGTCCCAGGGCACAGTGCCCATGAGAAATCCCTCGAGGTTGATCTAACGTCACTGTAGGCTCCTGGAATCAGGCCTCGTTCTGCTGCCATACCGATGATGCATACACACAGATGCTATCATGTGATGATAGAGTATTAATGTCAATCAAGGTGACATTAGTAAGTTGCAAAGGATTTGGGACTATAAAGTACAGACCCAAGACTCAACCTCTTCCATGAGCAAGCATGTTCAGGGTACTGGATATATAGTGCCAAAGATTGAGAACAAATGCAGCTAGTGTATTTGTACTCTAGTGCAAGTGGGAGACTGTTGGAAATATGCCCTAGAGACAAATAGTAGTAAGGACTATTATCATATTTCATATAGTTTATGATTAAGTTTTATATCATGCTATAACTGTTTTGAGTGGAAACATCAATACATGTGTGATATACAAACAACCAGGGGTTCCCAGTGAAACTCTAGTCACTGGTTCATTGGTCAACAGATGATCATGTTTCCTGATCATGTGGCATTTATGCCAGTTGGAAATGAGGTCATCTCATTCGGAGAATGAGATGATGAACCAATACCCAACCTAAACATCGTGACCCGATCTTGTCACTAAGTTCAAAGTTACAATGATTAGAAATGGATCCTCGTAGACTATTCCTTAGACTGTGAGGCTATATCAATCATTGTCTCCCGAGAATACTTAGATAGCATCAAATGCCATCTGGTAAAACGGTGGTTATAAAGGTGTGTTCAGGTATTTGGAGGAAACCATAGAGGCTATATATGTCAAGAGCGGGATTTGTCCGTCCATGTGACGGGAAGAGACTCAAGGGCCCACTCGGAGAAGTTATATCCAATAGTTGTGCAGCGTGTGATTAGATCACGGGGATATCGCTTGTCGGGACGAGTTAACTAGCATTGTTCAGTAACGAGATTGAACACGACATGGTGATGTCATTGATCGAATCTCGGGCAATGCAAGTATCGAATGACAAAGGGAATAAGACACGACTGTCTCGGTTCAAACGACGAAAGATCTTCGTGGAACGCACATGGGTCACATGGCCATCCAGGTCCCTCTGTTGATCATTGGTGAGGGAGTGTCCTGACCATGTTTGGAGTGTTCCCGAACCGTAGGGTATCACGCTTAAGGGCTTGATGATGCTTAGAGAGTGTTTATAGGATCGGTAGAATCACCGAAGAAAAGAAGGGAGAAAACCGGAAGGGTTTCGGTAAGTCCGGAGGATGTCCGGAGTGGAGGTGGAAGGTGTTCCATGGCCACGGAGATTAGATAATGTGTGAATGAATGTTAAATATTGATTTAATCAGTTATTCATAATTATTTAATAAAGAGAAAATAAATTAAAAAGGTCAAAGGCTTAATGGGCCAAATCCGGAGGGAGAGGGCCCATTAGGGAAAGGAGAGGGAGAAGGACCAAAGGGGGGGCTAGGCCTTGCCCCCCCCCCCCCCCCGCGGGGCCCACTAGGGCTGGCCGGCGGCCTCCCCTCCCCATCCTCTCCTTTAGTCCCACCCCGGGACTTGAGGGGAGGTCCTCCCCCTATATAAAGTGGGGTATATTGGCCTAGAAAATACACCCAATAATCAATAAAGGTCTCCCCACTTTTGGGAGGACCTCTAATTGATATTTTCTCTCTCCCCCTCTCTCTCGTGACCGTGGTCCCAAGTCTGACTGCTGGCGAGAGACATCTTCACTGGGAGCGCCTCACCGCGGGATTCGGATCCGGGAGCTCTACTTCCGCAACTGCTGCTGGATCGGGGAAGCGGGAGTCATCGTCAGGCACCGGACGTGTGTAACTCCCACGAGGTGTCACACTTGTGGCACTCAAGTCGTTGGAGCCATAAGGAGCACAAGGACTTCATCACGACCTTGAGGTCGACTTCGGCTCGTCTACATCAACCACGCTCTCCTGAGCGTTGATAACGCTTTTCGGTCTTTGAGGTTAAGTTCGCGAAAAGCCTCTCCCATCAGACATTAATAGATAGGTCTGGCAGCTTCAGGGTTGTAGCGTCATAAAATTTATTGTTTTTATGCGCGGAACCCCTACAATTATGGGCATCCCGGTCCCGCTATTGATCTTTGATGGAGATCATGTCTGCGTCCTTCCCAGTCCGTTGGGTAATACACTTAAGGGTATGATGAGCTAGAGATATTTTGTAAGATGGAATCATAGTAGAGATAGAGAGAAAGTTGGAATCATTCCGAAGAGAATGAAGTTGTTCGGAGGAGGAGAGGAAGAAAGAAAGGAAAAGACCAAAAGGTGTTTCAGATAAATGGCAATTTATAATATGCATTTATTATATTTTAATTATGAATTAATATATATTTAAAAAATTAAATCAAAATTATAGGGAAACTTCCTCAATAGGCCAAAACCTAGAGGGAATTGACCCAGGAGAAAGCCACACTAAAAAAGGACAGAAAACAGTACCACAAGTGAACTAGGCTATTTCTGACCGGCCCAGGCGAGCAACATGTGCGCGGGCACTAAGTGTCGCTTAGGGTAGTGGGTTGTAGGGTGCCGCATCACGCGCTCGCATGCCACGGCTGCAAGCCGGCCCACCCGAGCCTGGCCATTGTGTTGCCACCGCCTCACCGCTGTGTTGGGCCACGGGCGCGCACAAGCCAGCCTACCTAGGGCCACACGAGGTGCTCCCGCGCGAGATAGGCCATGGGTGTGCTGGCCCACCCGGATCAGCCGTCTACTATGAGCTGCTACTACTTTCTGGGCTGGGGTGGGTTAGCCCACCCGGCTGCTGCCTCCTTCCCGCCCATTTCCTTTATTCTTTTAGTCTCACATGGGACACCCAATGGAGAGGGTACGCCTCCCTCCATCTATATAAAGGGGTGCCCAAGGGAGGGATTAAACACACAATTTGAGATATTTCTCTAAGGCATTTTCCTTATAGAACTCTCCCCTCTCTCTCTCTATTTGTCTTCTTGTGTTAGAACGGTCCCAAGAAAGGATTGTACACGCAAGAGATGGCTCCCCTGCAGCATGCCGTTGCACTGCAGGGATTCCAAGACGGAGATCTACTTCCGCACTCCCGGAAGGGATCAGGGAACCGGAGGTCTTCATCGTACACCGCATGTGTACAAAACCACGAGGGTGCTACCAATAGTGGCATCTTGGATGTTGTTACTTGGACTGCTGCACGATGGAGCAAGGGGTGACTTGCGAGGAGCTTCCTAACCTAGAGGTCGGCTACGAGTATGACTACATCATCCATGTTCCCCTTGAAACGTTAACCGCTTTTGGACTACAAGGGTATGTATCTGAAACCTCCGGTCATTACTGCATTACTCCTAGATAGATCTTGGGCAGTTAGGGCGTTCCAAAGTAGGATTTTTTTTTGTTTTCTGCCACAGAACCCCTTCAGTGGTATCAGTTCTGATCTATGTGTACGAATGATATACGACCAGTATGCACACAGATCGTGTGGGCATTGATCCTATAGTTGTTACCCTCTAACATGTACTTGTTTATATCGCGTTATTGTTTGATGAAGCGTCCTAGACCGACCTTACGCGAGACTGGTTCCGTGCTTGACATACGACTTCTGCCGTATATGTGTCTAGTGGTGTTTGTTTCTCGAACAATAGTTGATATAGCATTTACAACAGAGAGCCCTGAAAGGGGTGTAGTAGAGACAACTTTTGGATCCATGTTGTGGTTGGAAACTTCGTAGATTAGAAACGGTTCTATTACGAAAGCCCTAACAACCATGTAAAACTTGCAAAAGATAAAGTAGGTATTGTGATTTGATATGGTCTTGGTTGTTATGAAGGTAAAGTAGTTTACTTTTTTGTTACTAAGTAGTATACTAATAGTCACTGTTTCGATGGACGACCTACTGGTGGCGTCGTGGACTTAGCGTCAAACTGGTGGCAAGATGGAGATCATGCTGAAGCGCTCGATGGAGATCAAGACGCAAGAAGGACCATATCATATCACTATATACATGTGATGTTGATACCAGTTTTACATCATATTCTGTGCATGTATTAGATACTCAATGGTAGCATAGTATATAGGATGATCCCTATTTAATACCAATGTAGTGTTCTCCCTTTAGTGTGCACCACCAAGAAAGTTCACAGTTATGAAGTAGGCCATGATGATCGGATGCTATACATCTCTGTGTTTGCATATGGTGGGTGTAATCCATGTATGCACAAAGAATAAACTAAGGTTGAATTGGCGAGCCTAGCATGTACAGACATGGCCTCGGAACACGGTAGATCGAAAGATCGAGCACGAGCCACATGGTTGATGTGATCGACAAATATAGTCCACCCTGGCAGTTGTATCAAAGTCCATGATGATCGAGAATGATACGGTGTAAAGGGTTGTGTGCTCGCTAAAATCGTCCAAGGGATGACAATTTTAGTGGGAGCTCAATTATAAATTGAACTCATATTATGAACTTAGTCTAGATGTCTTTTTGCAAATATCTTAGTAGATCATGGCATATTCCATTGAGGTCCTTTGCGACCATAGTAATTTTATTGCTTGACGTGGAACTTAGAACAAGGGTCCCACTTCATAGATTAATACCCACGCCTGAGGGATATCCTTGTAATATATGATCTTCTCTTCTTGATACAATAACCATTAGGAGATAGTCTGATGACTCTGCAACGTTTTGTGTTTTCCATTGTCATCCAATTAGCTATGATCCATTCGATGTAAGCTAGGCTAATCTATGATTGTGTTTTTATGCAAATCAGGTACATAAAGTATGAGTTCTTGGATGAGTTTCCTTTCATGATGAAAGAAAAAAGAATGTTTGGAGAATCACTTAGAAATCTTGCATTGGAGTTGAGAACTCTTAAAAGGTCTTGATTGCAATGGAGGTTATGCATAAAAAAGGATATATATTTGATATACACAAATTATAAATGCTATTCTTGCAAAACTCCTTGCAGATTACTAAGTATTTGAGAATTGCCGAAAGAATTGAGGAAGTGTGGCTTGATGACGGCAAGCAAAATAGTTGATAGATGACATCACCCCTTCCCTCAAAGTTTATCGTTTGGATTAGTGAACTTGAATAAAATTTGTAATCTTTGTTTGTGTGTCTTGCTATTGGCGAGATGATTATTCATATAAATGAGTTACAAGCTAGTTGTACTGTTATTATGAATGATACCTTTTATGGTCACATTACGATTATGAATGAGTTATTCTCATCACTATGTCAATGATAATAGTTTAAGCATTTATAAAGGATTAAATGCTAAAATATTTCCAAGTTTAGATATTGAATAACGCTATTGTTTAACCATGGTGGTTATTGCATGTTTTTCATTTTAATGAAAAATCAGCATCTTAGATATTTGATCTAGAAACTTTGCAAAACCATGCCTCATTAGGCAACGTGACTAAAACTTTGTATTCTGGTAAGATAGTGATATGCAAAGAATTGTTGAACCTTATACATAGTGATGTATTGTATTTTCAACAAAATAGTGGAAATCATTATTTCATTGTGGACTTAAGTGAATATGAGTATTTACTTAATGAAACATAAGTTTGAAACTATTTGAATTGTTCAAATGATTTCAAAATGAAGAAGGATATTAAATTAACAGGAATACAAAGTCTCTTCGACTTGATAGATATGACTAAATATTTAAGTTAATTTTACCATAAAAGGACTTCTGAAAATTGTTTCACAAATTCTGATGATTGGACAAATTCAAAGTGTTGATATGTCTAATGCCATAATCATTTTGTATTAGATACATATGGCCTAATATTATCTCTTATCAGGGTTATAGTTATCGTTTAGAGTTAGAGATCAAATAGCTCAATTTTAAATAAAGGAACATCAAAAGATTCGTGGAAACAACACCATAAGAGTTATGTCACATTAAATTTTATGGAGATTTTGATAATTTGAAGTTGTGGCGAATAAACAAGTCTTTGTAGTGTATTCTTAGTAAACTACGAATACATCTTCCACAAAGGGCAAACCTGAAGTTGTCCTAAGCATTGTGTTTTCTAAAGAAGAGGTATCTTGATGAAGATAATGGTGGAAGAAAGTGAAAGTTCAAAACAGGGTATTTGACCTTGCATCCAAAATGTAAGAGTGGCACAACAGAATCTGTTCCACGGGATAAATCTCTGCATGAGCAGAAACTAATGATAATGATCATAACAGTTTCAACAAATATTTTTACTAAAGTAAGTTGGATTCGAGAATATATTCTGCAATTTTGCAAAATTATATTGTTGATTCACTTGTCATGTTATTTGAAGAAGAAATACCTACGAACTACGAAGAAGCGTGATGGATCCAAGTGCGAGAAATTACTAGGAGTCATAAAATCCTATATTAAGTTACATTTAATATTAAGAGTAATATGTTACTTGATCTTATTAAGTAAAGATGTTTACTTGATCTTTCCAAAGGACTACAAAGTCATAAGAAATAAATGAAACTTAATGAAAGACTTAAGAGCACGATTTTTCACAAAGTTTGAAAATTCAAAGGGTTGACTACAATTGTAGCGATGCTTGAGTCTATTGGATTTACACCAGCAATATATGGATATTGAAATCTCGTAGCTAGAATTCTCAATTTGATGATGATCAAAGAATTTTGGAATGTCCAAGATTATTGAGAGGACCTGCATTTGAGTGGTAGCTAAGTAGCTTGGCTGAATATTAATATGTAAGAGACATATTTTTATTGGGAGCTAAGTAAAATCCCTGGATCTCATATATAATGATATATTTGAGTGGGAGCGTGACACCATTCTTATATATGTGGATGACATATAATGAACGATGTAATTGGTATTAATAATATTTAAGTTAGTAAATATTCTATGAACGAAGTTGAACAAGTTATTGAACAATGAAATCTATTAAGATAGATTGGTAAGTTTAATAAACATTAGAGTCGAAATGCTTTCTAGATTAGATTCTAAAGATGTTCAGAATATCCTAGATAAGATTCTGAGAAGTTTAGAATGGAACAAGGTAAGAAAGAGTTCTTCCTTATAAGCATTGAGTTAATCACTAAACCCGAATTAAGTTTGTCCTTAAATTGTAAGGAGCAAGGTTAGACATCGAAGTTGCAATTAATGCACTGTCGATTAGGATCTACATAGATATAGAAGTAACTTTTGGCTAAATAAGTTTGACTTATGCTAAGTGTGTTGCTAAGTTTCAATGACAATCATGAAAGTCCAATATATTGATTGAACGTCATTGTAAACACTAGAAATAAAGTCTCACTATGTCGCCAAAATACTTCAACACATTATGAGATAATGGTGTAAATGTCAAAATTAGGAAGACATTAATGATTTGCAAAAGACATATAGATCTAGTAAAACAGATCAAAGACATGATGTTTTCCATGAGCATGCATGATAAATAAACACATATATGATATGATTTATGATTAGTAGAAAATGCAAGCAAGATTATTTGTACTCTAGTGCAAGTGGGAGACTGAAGGAGATATGCCCTAGAGGCAAATAATAAATAGATTTTATTATTATATCTCAATTAGTTCCTAATAGTTTTATATTATTCTATAACTGTATCAAGAAGAAACATTGATACAGGTGTGGTATGAAACATACCAAGTCCTAGTAGCCTCTATTCATACTAGTTCGTTGGGAAATCGACGATCAAGGTTTCCTGATCATGGAGAATTTATGCTAGTTGACAACAAGGTCATATCATTAGTGAATGATTTGATGGACATTATCCAAAGATTGCAACATGATCAAGTCACAAGGTTCGTCATTGCAATAGTTAGAAGCGTAGGCTCCTTCTCCTTAGACCGTGAGATCATATTAATCACCGTCTCCCGAGACTGCTTTGACTGCATCAAACGTCATGTTCGTCACTGGGTGACTATAAAGGTGCATGTTAGGTATTCTAGAGGAACAATTGACGCCTATGTATCAAGATCAGGATTTGTTCACCCGCGTGATGGGAAGATACACATGACCGACTTGGTGAGATTACGTCCATAATATTGCAACATGTGACTAAGTCACGGGGATGGAATATCACGGGAACAAGTGAAACAGAACTTGTCGGTAATTAGATTGAACAAGGTATATGATACCAATGATCAGATCTCGGACAAGTCGTATCGAAGAAACGAAGGGAATTGGACTCGACGTTTACGGTTCAAATGACATTACATCATGGAATGCACATGGGTCATTATGGGCATCCTGGTCCCGCTATTGATCACAGGTGGAGATCATGTCTGTGCCATTCCCAATCCGTTGGGGTAATACACTTAAGGGTACGATGAGCTAGAGATCTTCTATAAGATGGAATCACAGTAGAGATAGAGAGAAATCTAGAATCGTTCTAAAGAGAATCCAAAGTTGTTCATAGGAGGAGAGGAAGAAAGAAAGGAAAGGACCGAAAGGTGTTTCGGATAAATGGAAATTTAGAATATGTATTTATTATATGTTAATTTTGAATTAATATATATTAAATAAATATCTAAATTAATGTTTATAAGGAAACTTCCTCAATAGGCCAAAACCCCGGAGGGAATTGACCTAGGAGAAAGCCACCCAAAAAAAGGACAGGAAACAACACTACAGGCGAATTGGGCCGTTTTTGACCAGCCTAGGTGACCAACAAGCGCGTGGGCACTAAGTGCCGCTCAGGGCGACAGGTTGCAGGGCGCCGCACCGTGCATTGGCAGGCCGCGGCCGTGAGCCAGCCCACCTAGGCCTGGCTATTGTGTTGTCGTAACCTCTCCACTGTGTTGGGACGCGGGCGCGCATGGGCTGGCCCACCCGGGGCCGCGTGAGCTACAGCTGCTACTGCCGCACGAGATGGGCCACGGGAGAGCGCGCTGGCTAACCCGGGTCAGCCACCTACTGCGAGCTGCTGCTGCTTGCTAGGCTAGGGCGGGTTGGCCCACCCGGCCACCCAACTGTTTGGGATATACTTTCCAGGTATACCCACTATGACTCGCTGATCAGGGTGGCCCACTTCGGGTTAGAGCTTTCCTTCATGGGGTGGCCTAGTCAGGGAGAGAAGATGGAAGCCCATCCAGCTACGGGAAGGCCTAGAAGACTTACCGACTTAGGCCTGTATAGTTACTTGTAGTCCAAGATGTACTCTGTAATCGACTCTGTATCGTAGCTAGATAGGTCTCTCCTATAACCCTAGGCCAGATATCTATATAAGCCATCCTAGGGACCAACTTTTAGGGCACCCACAACTTACAACCTCAACTCGCACAAGTGAAACCTCTCTTGTAATCTATACTTTCGGCTTTGCCATATTACTGGATTGCTTGCGGGAGTAGGATCCATCCACCGCTGGTGGATTTGAACCTGGGTAAAGCTTGTGTGCTCACCATCCCGGAATACCGTCGTCTCACACCCCGTCTATATCCATGCCTCGAGGACCCCCTCTCGGTGTACATGTCTTCAATCCGATGATAGTTGGAGCCCATCGTGGGGCAGGTGACCTTCGGATCTACGTTCCAGTCGGAATCAGCAGGAATCGAAATCGGCAAGACAATTGTCATCGATTGGGTCCTCTATGCCAGTGACTTCCCTCTCGTCCTTCTCAACGAGACTTAGATTCTGGCTAGGGAACCTGTGACCACCTACACAATCATGTCTTTTGGTGAGATTGATGTTTATCTCAGTTTTGCTAAACCTGCCCAACCCACCTCAGCGGTGATTATAGAGGCAAAAGAAATTTATGGACCCACTTTGTCCACGGAGGTGGCAGAGTTCCTAGTCCCAGAAAACCCTAATCCCACCCAGCCCAAACTTGAAGCGGAGATAGGGAGAAGATCAGATCTAAAGAAGATCTTCCCAAGGAGGTCGAATCTCAGGAAGATCAAAGTAGCAACAACTATGGATCCGGCTCTGCCGATGCTGGAGCAGGAAAATCACATTGAGACACACCGTGAAGATGCTGATGAATAGTGCCATAGTCAACACAGATGCAATTCTCGAGACCATAAGATGTTTTGAGGAAGCCAACGAACAAAGCCGCAACTACCTCAGGACGCACACGTCGCACTTTGTCAGATACGTTGGATCCAGATCCGGCTCTACTGATGCTGGAGATGACAACAACTCGGTGCTAGAGGAAATTGGAACAAACACTGACATACCGACATCCTCGGATGATTCCATGACATCAGTAGAATTCTGAAAGTTTTCCGCGGAAATTAAAGAGGAGATCAACTCCAAGGCTTTGGAAAAAGGAGAAGCTATGGATCAAATCCCCTACAACAGTATGGATGAAAGATCCAGAGAAAACTCTCTCGAACCACATGATGATA
Organism: Avena insularis; assembly: GCA_023614405.1. NCBI lineage: Eukaryota > Viridiplantae > Streptophyta > Magnoliopsida > Poales > Poaceae > Avena > Avena insularis. The sequence continues at coordinate 643,800,947 of CM042690.1, forward strand.
TGGGTCTCGGAGATAATCCCGACGTCTAGATGTCCGGGAGTACTGATAGAAGCTTGACTCCAGGAATCGGACACAAAGCCATCTTTGTTATAGGTGCCACTAAGGCTAACAAGGCAAAGAAGAAGAAGAAGACTCCGGCTAGGGATCCTCTAGCCGAGGAGGGGATCGCCAAGGAATACGAAGAGGATTCAGATGGAGCTCTCATCCCCTACAAACCAAAAAGCACTCCATTAGATGGACACATGGTAACCCCTAGTGCCCATAAGATTCTCGGATATGCACTCACAACACCAATCCCGATGGCCATGGATCTTACACCCGCGGAGTTGGAAGACAGGGCCCAATCCCTAGAAGCGCATCGCTAGGTACTCCTTGATGGAGCTACTCATCTCCTCGAGGAGAAACAACACATTGCAGCGGCAGGGCAGCCGAGCTAACTACAGCATCAGAAGACCCAGGAACGGCCCTAAGCTGGCTAATAAAAACCCAAAAGTTCATAAGACCCTTTTCGCAGGAGACATACATGGGAAACCTCAGATCGACAACAAAGGAAACCGGGTGTATAACATGCCGGTAGAAAACACCGCTACAGGCCGAGAGATCATGGCAAATAATCCAAGTCCAGACAAGTGTGAAGCTACTCACCAAGGGCCTAGAGCAACAGAAGGTCTCCACATCCGGTAGCGGAAAACTGGTCTCTAAATCTGACCAATGCCGCACGGACACTGGTGGACACCAAGATACAAGACCTCGACGGGAACCAGAACAACACTACTATTTTGACCCTCGAGAGGAAAATTATTCAAGAATCGGCTCTTCGGGACATCAGCACAGACCCGCACGAAGCTGGAGCAACATCGCCCCAACCGCAAAGCGAGACGCCGTAGCAGCAATGGTTCAACAGCAACCTCCCCGGTGGCAGTTGGATAACCGCAGAGAAGATGAAGAAGCATGACAGCGGGAGAAGAACCGGCAAAGAATGCACCCTCCTGGACACACAAGCCGTCCGGATGAGCCTCGTCACAATGATGGCAATGACGGATGAAGGAACGATGAACACCGTGCTGGATTAAGCCAGCATGGTGGCCGTCACCACGAAGCTCTGACTGGAGGAAACAACCCACCAGCACCACCTCTCCACCAAGCAGCTCCCATAATGGCTCCCATGGAGGCCAAGGAGGGAACCGAGATGGAGGTGGTGGTGGAGGAAACAGAAATCCGGCTCCATAGCACCGTAGCCGCAGTGAACATCCGAGACGGTGCTCTCTGTCACAAAGTGATGCCAGGCACCAGATCAACTCAAACATAGAGGTGCAGTGCTACAAGACGGATAATATATACATGGGCCCAAAATGCTTCGGGCCGCGAATTTGACAAACAGCTTTCCTATAGGGATTTTCTATCTCAAGGCATATTCAACCCTATGACGGTGTAGCTCGGCCAGACACCTGGTTCCAAGACTTCTTCTAGGCCTGCTGCATCACCAAAGGAGGAAACAACCTGGTCGTGACCCGGTATCTCCCGCTTATGCTGAGGAAGATGGCTCGATCATGGCTCAATGAACTCCCAAATAACACCATCCACAACTGGTATGACATGCAAAGTGATTTCTTTCAGTACTTTGAGGGAACATACAGGAGGCCCTGCACGGTCAAAGATCTGCAGCGGTGCACCCAGAAACATGGAGAAACTTGTTGGGACTACCTCGATCGATGGATTGACATGAAGAACTCCTGTGAGGGAGTAAACGACCAGATCGCGATTGAAGCCTTCATCGTCAGACTCCCAATCGGATTACTGCGTCATCGCCTGAAGTGCGACAAAATTACCGACTTTGGGGAGCTGATAAAAATGACGAGAAAATATGCAGATGCCAACGATGATTCAGAGGGACTGCTAAATGTACTGGTTGTGCCTCAGTCGGCCAAGCAGTCGAAGCAGCAACAGACCCAGAAACACAAGAACACCTCGGAAGAGAAACCCAATCTAGAAAACATGACAGTCAATGCAACTTTCGGGTCTAGAGGACGAGGAGGCCGCGAAGGCGGCCGAGGACGAGGCTGTGGAACTTCCAGAGTCCGAGGTAGAGGAGACCAGCAACCTGGTAAAACCTACTCTTGGGCCGACATCGCCAATAATCCGTGTGTGCATCACCCAAACGGCAATGGGGGCTCATCCCACACCAATGCTGAGTGTCATTTCAATGACGACATCAAGAAAGACGAATCCGCTGGCTATAGGGCCAAGCAACAAAAAGGAAAGAAAAATTCCGACAAAGATAAGCAGTCCAAGGAAGATTTTGACATGGAGGAGACAGAGGCCTCAAATCCCAAGTCGGATGGAAAAAGACCTTCCCAACTAAGAAAGACACATACATCTACTTCCTTGGATCCCAACCAGCTAAGGTAAAAAACGCAGTGATGCATGAACTCAACACAATTGTTTCGGCTGTCCCTCAGTTTCTGGACTGGTTAGAAGTAACAATTACCTTTGACCGAAGCGATCATCCCCTAAGCCACATGTGCGAGGAAAGTACGCTCTGGTCGTCAATCCACTAATCAACGACTATGGGTTCTCCAAGACCCTCATGGATGGTGGCAGTAGCATCAACATCATCTATGTCAAAACACTGCATCATATGAGGATATCGAAAACACAGCTCTGTGGTTTTCCATGGAGTTGTCCCTGAACGACAAGCAAACTCTCTGGGAGAAATCACTTTGGATGTTACCTTTGGAACTCCAAGGAACTATCGAACGGAAGCACTATCTTTTGAAGTGGTCCAGTTCAAGAGTGCATACCATGCTATCTTTGGGTGTCCGGCTTACTAGGATGTTATGGCTCGCCCTTGTTATATTTACAACATGATGAAAATTCCAGGTCCTAATGGCGTCATCACGATCCGGGGAGACCCAAAGAAGGCACGAGAATGCAAGGACAGGAATGCCACCTTTGCTGAAGCTGTCCTGCATGCCGAGGAGTACTAGGAGATCAAGAAGTACATCCACCTGTTCGAGATGCCCGCGACAAAGAAGGAGGTGACAAAGCCGACTCCGGAGTTCAAGGCATCGGAAGAGACGAAGAAGACGCTGTTGAAGGATGATGACCCCTCCAAGGTGACTCAGATAAGCGTAGGTTTAGACCGTGCATAGGAAAGCACACTCATCGAGTTCCTCAAAGCTAATAAAGATATCTTCGCATGGTAACCTTTTGACATGACCGGAGTACCTAGGGAACTTGTCGATCACTCTTTAAAGGTGTATCCAAATGCTAAACCCGTCAAACAGTCCTTATGATGTTTCAGCGATGAAAAGCGCAAAGCAATAGCTAAGGAACTAGCCCGACTCGAGTTAGCTGGATTTATAGAAGAGGTAATCCACACTGAGTGGTCGGCTAATCCTGTAATGGTCCCTAAAAAGGACACCACTGATTTAAGGATGTGTGTTGATTATACTGCCTTGAACAAGGCTTGTCCCAAAGATCCGTTCACTCTGCCTAGAATCGACCAAGTTATCGACTCGACAGCAGGCTTGGAACTCCTATGTTTTCTCGACGCATATTCTGGATATCACCAAATTCAGATGAAGGAGTCAGACAAACTAAAGACTTTGTTCATCACCACCTTTGGAACCTTCTGCCACCTAATGATGGGGCATGTTCGTCTGCGATACCAAAGTTCGTAGGCTAGCGCATGGCGGTACCTAAGTTGCCTGAAATTGCCATGTTTCAAAATTTGGGTCGCCAACTACTGAGAGGGGCCATTTCGAGGCAAACTCATCTCACCCCTGCCAAATTCAAACATTTCGTTAAACTGCCCCGTGAAGTAGACGGTCAGGACCCTCATGTCGGTCATTTGTCCGTGACGCAAGCACCAACGCGGCAAGCTCTTAGGCAAATAGAGTAGCTAAGTGGATTGGATGCGTTGACCAATTTCACAAATCCATTCCCACCTTTCCCCTAGCACCGGCGGCGTCGGAATCCACCCTCTAGGCAGGACGATCCCTTCAGACATTTCACTTCTAGCGCCAAGTTGCGGTGCCCAGTCACTGATCCCGAGCTCCAATGGCGCATGCCATAGTGGCCGTTGCGAGGCTCTAGCCCGCCTTCGCCGCCGATGAGCCGAGCAGCTCGGAGGATGGCAGATCCTATTACCAAGGAAGAAGAAGTCCTGGCAACAAGCGGGTGAGCAACCCTTCTCTTTGCTATTCGCACTAATTATAACTGCTAGCTGGCTACTGAACCTCAAATTGTTTGTTAGCCCAACGCTGACAAACATATTTTGTCCACAATTTTCTGTCAAGTGGGATCTCCGTGGACCCCCCTTACTTGGTTACGGTAGTCCTCTACAGGTACGACTCTAAGGGAAAGTGGTATGGACACCATTGTATCATGATGGAAGAAGCGCCTGCGCAGATCTGCACTATATCTGGTATTGTTGCTGCTCTGCGTAATCATGATGAATTATGGCCGAAGCAGACTGCAAAGTTCAGCTTCATGGAGGAATGTGGCATCATGGTTCCTCTAACGTGTGATAGTCAGCTAATTGGGTTGATGAAAAGGTATGCTTCGGCTGCCATGTTTGAGCTGAAATGTGATGTACTGGATGTGGAAGCTGCTGCAACTGGGAGTCGCCCTTCTATTCTTGGACAAGGTGGTTGCTCGAACCCAATTAGCTCCTGGTAAGCAAAGGTCTCTTGGGGTTCGCATGTTTGTACTGAATTGTAATTTTTGTTTTATTTACTCTGTAGATATTGGGCAGTTATGCAACAGTCTTGTTTGTTTGACAGGAAGCGTCGCAAGGTTAGAAACATTACTGCGGGGTCAGTCATTTTGCTGCCCGAAGAAATTAAAAACGAGTGGAAAGATGTCATTTTGCTGCCCGAAGAAATTAAAAACGAGTGGAAAGATGACGTTGGACACGATTCTGGTGCCCATTGTCCCGGCGATGCAGAGTACGTGAAGCTAAGAAAATTGGCACCGAGGAAGAGGAAGAAGGCAGGAAATGAAGAAGCTAGTGGACGTGAAGGCTTGGCACCCAGGCTGCGGAAGAAGGCTGCTGGCAATGAAGATGCATAGTAATGTGTTAAACTTGAACCTATATATGTAATTCTGTTAAATTCTGGAGCTCTGTGTGTGGCATGTTGTTGGGCGAAATAATCTACCCATGTTCTCTGAGTAAAATGTACCGCGACTTAGGGTTTGGAAACGCCCGAGTCAGTAGTTGAATCCGAAATTGTGATTGTGCCACTGCTATCTGAAAACACGCAGCACCGATTCCACGATGGTCGAGGTGAGGTCTCCAAATCTGACGATGTAATGTAAGTGGCACAGAAATAAATTATTTAAGCTTCCACACTCCACGAAGCAGCAACTTATTTCAGATGCTGCACAATAACGTGACAACATAAACAACAATGCCAATCGATAATGTCCAGATGAGGAGGAAATCTGTACCACTTTCTAGTCTAATCTTGAGCCTGTCTATCTCATCGCCTCTCTGCTCCTGCATCCCTCAGATCTGAAGCTCCGGATCTCCAAGAATCGTGTACGTGCTTGTACTTTATAAATTGTGGTTGTGCCATTTGCATGCGGCACAATCCACGTAGATTACGTTTAAACAAACCACCAATATCAGAATACACTAGTAGAAAAGGGGTCTTTGGTCCACAGTCACGTCCTAATCCGGGACAGTGATCTAAATTGAGGCAGAAATTGATCTAAATCACAAATTCTTCCACAAATTAATCGAGACAGAGATCTAAATCGAGGCATTTCATTAATTCAACCACAAATTCTTCTAAAAAAAGGTGTGATTTCACATCCTACATTAATTCAACCACTAGTCAACAATTTCACTTCCGTTGCCACCATCCTCCGAGCGACCGGCTTCCTCGTCGTTATCAGACGGAACCCCCACGATTTCCGCATTGTTCACGAGACGGAGCACCTCTTCACGGCGAGCGGCGGCGATGACGGTGTACTTGGTCCGTCCAGGGACGGACCAGAACCTCTCCCGTCCTTCTCGGTTGCGGAGATCCCGGTGCACCATGCGCCCGTCAACGATGTGGTTGCCAATCTTGGCCTTCTGCTCCTTCTTGAACAGCGCCGGCCAGTACGGGCTAGCCGCCGCGTACCGGGGCAGCACCCTCTTCCATGCGGGCATCTGGCAGCGGCGCGCCGTGATTTCGCTCTCCATCTCGGCTCGGCCAGGGAGCGGAGCCACCGGCACCCCCGCATAGCTGATGTGCCATCCGTGGGGAACCGTCGTGGCCGGCGGCACGAGGATGTCGAAGTTCGCGAACATCACCGCCTCGTAGAAGTTCAGCGAGGGCATCTCCATGGCGGCATGGTGGAGATTGGAGAGGGAGCAAGGGGATGGACGATGAAGCGACGACGCGGTGGAGATTGGAGAGGACGAGGGGATGGACGACCAAGCGACGCGTTGTGGCGCCTCCTATTTGTACACGAGGATGACGAAGCGATGGGCGGAATATCCAAAGGGCATTGGTCAGACAAAAGAAGTAATGCGGGGTTAAGACAGATTAACGGGCGACCAATTTTTTTCCTCCCAGGAATCTGGGGCCAATAGTTCGGACCACTAGGTCAACAAGTACAACTATTACAACTTAAAAAGGTATGGAGATTAAGCTAAATAGAACTACTTATCACACATCTCCTTGATCTTCCTAATCTTAGCCCGATGCGCATCTTCCTGCGAGAGCAAGGATCGAATCGTCTGCTCCTTCCTTTTAGCATCTTCCTTGTACAACTTCAATTGTTTCTCTACATTTTCCTCATGCACATATCAATAATCATAGTTGTGAACTGCAGGACTTTGGCCTGGTGAAGATCATTCCTTGCTTGAGTCAGTTCTTGCTCTGCTTTAGCCTTCAGGGCCAACGTCGTGTCCCTCTCCTTATTGACTTTGCTAACCTTGTATTGCACCCACCTGAGATCTCTCTTATGCTTGGTCGTGTCAACTGGTTCCCATAGCTTCATCTCAACATTGTTAAGAAGTGAGCTGAATATGGATTCTTTCAACTCAATAGTCATTTCCCATAGTTTGTCCAGCATTTTCTGCATCGGTTTGGGCCACTCTGGATCTACCCATTTGACAACACCGCAACTTCCGCCTTGCATCATTGCACGATGTCCTTGACACCGTAGAAACCTCCTGCCTGTGTTTCGTCCTTCGGACGCTACAAATTTAGCAGGCACATATCCATGTTTACATAGCAGAGGACTGTCTTCATCCGCTAAACCGTGATAGTCGGAGTCATACATCGTCTGGTTGGCCTAACACATCATACGCACAAGAGTAAACAGATTAGATCTAGCTCAAAAAATAGATAACTGGCCACAGATGATAGAGATAGAGATGAGACGACTCACATCGAAATCACCATCCCTGTTGTCACGACGCGTTTCCTCGCTGTCTCCCCTTGAACCCATGGCGAGAGGGGAGGGAGGGTGGCTGCCGGAGAGGGGATTAGGATGGAGGCGCCATCGGCTTGCGGCTACGGCAGGATGGGAGTGAAGTGTGGAAAGTAGCTTCGAGGGGAAGGAAGAGAAGTAATGGGGACATAACACTGGGATATGGCTCACTGAACTCGTGAGTCGTGACACTCGCAACAGGGGAGCGCCCGGTGTTGCCAGTTTGTCCAGAGCAAGCATGGCCAATCATGCCGCAGAATAGCCTACTCGCGGATCGCTCTCACGAAGACCATCACAATCGTCTAAGCGCCCCGATCGAACGGTGTGTAACAACCATCAAGCGGAACAAATGTGTTAGGGTGTGCCTTCTAGAAGATCGGTCTAACGGCCACCCATGCAATGACACTGGTGTATCCATGTGTGGTTTGTGAAAAGAACAGACATGCAATCACACTAGGTGGATCCATGTGTGGTTTGTTTAGAAGAACACACATGCAATGACTCTAGCTATGGTTCATGAAAACAACACACATGCAATGACATTGGTGGATCCATGTGCGGTTCATGAAAAGAATAGACATGCAATGACGCTGGTGGATCTTTATGTGGTTTGTTTAGAGGAACAGACATGCAATGACACTGGGTGTGGTTCATGAAAAGAACAGACATGCAATGACACTGGTGGATCCATGTGTGGTTCATGAGAAGAACACACATCCAATGACACTGGTGGATCCTTATGTGGTTCATGAAAAGAACAGACATGCAATGACACTGGTGGATCCTTATGTGGTTTGTGAAAAGAATAGACATGCAATAACACTGGTGGATCCATGTGTGGTTCCTGAAAAGAACAGACATGCAATGACACTGGTGGATCCTTATGTGGTTTGTTTAGAGGAACACACATGCAATGACACTGGATGTGGTTCATGAAAAGAACAAACATGCAATGACACTGATGGATCCATGTGTGGTTCATGAGAAGAACAGACATGCAATGACACTGGTGGATCCATGTGTGGTTCATGAAAAGAACAGACATGCAATGACACTGGTGGATCCTTATGTGGTTTGTTTAGAGGAACAGACATGCAATGACACTGGTGGATCCATGTGTGGTTAATGAGAAGAACACACATGCAATGACACTGGTGATATGTGGTTTGTGAAAAGAACAGACATGCAATGACTCTAACTGTGGTTAATGAAAAGAGCAGACATGCAATCACACAGGTGGATCCATGTGTGGTTTATGAGAAGAACACACATCCAATGAACTCTAGTGGATCTATCTTGGCATAATTTGATGTATTCCATGATGTATTTCATTGTACAAGACACTTTCCATTTTTATACTACTCAGTTTTGCCCTTGGGTTTATGTGGTACTACTTAGTTTTGCCCCCCTCTCTCTATCTTTCGTAGAAGCCCAAACCTGTGCTCACCCTGTTTGCTACTCCCTGATTGGTTGTCATAGTTGTCATGCGGATCGTGCGCACCAACCGTTGATTCTGTGCAATCCAACGATGATCGCTAATACACGCCCGTTCTTCACAAGACAGGAGATGAGACAGCACGCGTCTCCCTCAGCGAGACTTCTACAGGAAGGAACACGATGTCGTCCATGGAAAAAGTCATCGAGCGGTCATGTCAAGTTTAATCAAGTCTGAAAATCCTACTATTGCTACTACAACACATGCACAGGGCAACAGGTTCATCGAGTGCACGGTTGTCGACGGGACGCTGCAATTTATTGCCACTTGATTTTAATAAGACATATCCCATTTTTACGCAGCGCTCTCAATCTCACTACCAACTGGGCCCTACTGCTACTAATTTCCATGAGTCAAGGGCCCCCCTTGAGTAGATCTAACGTTGCTAGAAATTGGTTCCGCGCCACTTGCATGCAGTGGAATCGGGGTCTGCCATGAACGTGTTTTCAATGCAGCTCTAAAGTGGAGATCGTGGCTGTTTCAAAAAAAGGGAACCCAAAAAAAGAGTGGAGATCGTGTTAGCCCCCACCCCCCACCCATAACACGTGTCCACTCGAGGACTACGAATGGTCCGATGTTTATAACCCCCTCGACCTTCTTATTCCATGAGCTCGTGTCATTTTCCCCTAGTCTGTCTAGTCCCAAGACCCCAATCTACACCTACCGCGCGCGCCGAAGCTCCCTCACTTGTACTACCTCCTTCCCTTGGTGTGCCATGAAGTGTACGCGTGGAGACGAGCCGGAGGCGAAGCCAGTTGAAGGCGCAACAGCAGATGGCTCGGTCATCGCCAAGCAGGCGGATGCGTCTTCTTCAGGCACGAACGCCGCTTGTCGCCGCGCCGTCAAGGGTGCGAGCTCATCCGTCCAGCCAGTAGCCGTCGCCACCGAGCAGTAGGTGGTAGCCGTCGCTGCCGAGCAACAGGTAGTAGCCATTGCCGCCGAGCAGCAGGTGGCCGACAATGTCGTGGTGCCAGTAGCGATCTCGATGGGGGCAAAGCAGCGAAGGCAATCCGGTGTTTACATCAACGAATTCCATCGCCGTACAAGAAATCTTAGACGCAATCGTGGAGAATGACGAGTTCGAGGAGGAGGTCCCTGATGAGGAGTCCGAGGTACTACATTGCTAGCTTCTCTAGTCGCAGCCGCAGTTTTCACTATTCATACATAGGATTTGCTCAATCATGTACATATTATTTTGCTCTTGAAGTAGGGTAGTATATATATGGTTTGATCGGTCGATTGATGCATCTGCCATCTAGTAACAAAACCCCAATCTGCTCATCTACCATCTAGTTGAGTTTGCTAGTTGAGTATTGATTTCGATACACAGCAGGCCTATAACATTACATTTCTATTCCTTACTGAGCCTAGTGATTCAATTTTGCCCCAAAATAGTGCAAGGGCATCTGATGGTGTCGTTTTCTTAGGGATGGTTAGTGAACCTTAGGCAGCAATGCACATAAACAATATAGGTTGTGTTGTTGGTATTTTGGTTCTCCGACTCCATCGTTGAAAAAAATGAGGCCCTAATTTTTTCTCATATGGAACCTATATATATAATCTTTGTATTTTTTATGATTTATGAATGCGTTGTATGATGCATATGTATATCCCTGAATATTGTTTTGTACGATTACATTTCAATTTCTTGTTGTGGCCAATGATTCAAATTTGCCCCAAAGAGAGGCAGACACATTGGTGTCAGATTTTTTCACGGATGAGTGAGCGAACTTGGGACCATGTACAAGATCAATATAAGCTGTGCAATTGTTACTTGGTTCGCTTACGCCATCTCTATAGAAACTTATGAGGCCACAATCTTTATTCTACATTCATAGAACTATGATATTTGAATTATCTATTCCATGCATTCATAGTGTATAAGAATTACATTTTAGTTTGTCACCGAGGCCGATGATTGAAATTTGCCCCAAAAGAGTTCAAGGGGAGACATGTATGATGGTGTCGTGTTTTAGGGATGGGTTGGTAAACCTGAGGCAGCAATGCACACAAACAATATAGGTTGTGCTATTGGTACTTTGGTTCTCCAACTCCATCTCTGAAACAAATTATGAGGCCCTTGATTTATTCTCATATGGAACTACATATATGATCCTTGATTTGTTTCTGATCTTTTAATGATTGGTATGATGCATATGTATATGAATGGTTTTGATCATAAGTATTTTTTAACATGTACCTGAAGATTAATTGTTTGGGTTTTTATTTATAATTACAATATTTAGGCTTGTTTTTTTACCTGACTATGTATATCCCTGAATATTGTTTTGTACGATTACATTTCTATTTCTTATTATGGCCAATGATTCAAATTTGCCCCAAAGAGAGGCAGACACATTGGTGTCAGATTTTTTTCAGGGATGAGTTAGCGAACCTGGGGCCATGTACAAGATCAATATAAGCTGTGCAAGTGTTACTTGGTTCGCTTACGCCATCCCTGTAGAAACTTATGAGGCTGCGATCTTTATTCTACATTCATAGAACTATGATATTTGAATTATCTATTCCATGCATTCATAGTGTATAAGAATTACATTTTAGTTTGTCACCGAGGCCGATGATTGAAATTTGCCCCAAAAGAGTTCAAGGGGAGACACGTATGATGGTGTCGTGTTTTAGGGATGGGTTGGTGAACCTGAGGCAGCAATGCACACAAACAATATAGGTTGTGTTATTGGTACTTTGGTTCGCCAACTCCATCTCTGAAACAAATTATGAGGCCCTAGATTTATTCTCATATGGAACTACATATATGATCCTTGAATTGTTTCTGATCTTTTAATGATTGGTATGATGCATAAGTATATGAATGGTTTTGATCATAAGTATTTTTAACATGTACCCGAAGATCAATTGTTTGGTTTTTTATTTATAATTACAATATTTAGGCTTGTTTTTGTACTTGACTATGTATATCCCTGAATATTGTTTTGTACGATTACATTTCCATTTCTTATTGTGGCCAATGATTCAAATGTGTCCCAAAAGAGAGGCAGACACATTGGTATCAGATATTTTCAGGGACGAGTTAGTGAACCTGGGGCGATGTACAAGAACAATATAGGTTGTGCAATTGTTACTTGGTTCACTCACGCCGTTCCTGAATAAACTTATGAAGCCGCAATCTTTATTCTACATACACTTTGATGGAATTATTTGTCATTGTGTTAAGATGAAATGATATATGAACCGATCAAACTATTGCTGAGATGCTTTATCTTTGATATCCACGGATATATTGTCTTACATATACATGTTGTCAATTATTGAGTTGTAATACAATTCAATCATATGTATGAGTTCTAAGTTATGTTCTTAAAAATCAACAGGAGGTTGATGATGAAGTGGACGATAGCAAGGTATCCAGGGACAACAAGAGCCGCTACGTGCTGAGACGGTTATGGTGTGGGCTAATCCGTTTCCATCGTAGGGGGAGACTGTTTTGCCCATTCTGTGATAGAGCAATCAACGTGAACCTCGACAGCATGATCCAACACGCGGAGGGCGTTGGCAGAGGCGGAGGCCGACGCCATAGGCCGATTACCTTGGTGCGGCACACAGCCTACGGCAAATTCCTCCGGGTGTATGTCAGGACGGGCCTGTATCCCATCGACTAGGCCGTCGCTGCCTCCTGCTGATATGCCCTTGCCCTGCTAGGCGTCTCCGTGTCCTGGCCTCCTGCTGTCGCCCCTACTTTTATTTTGTTTTAGTTAATTATTACCTATGTGTGGCATGTAAGACAATATATCCGTGGTGTCTCTGGTGAACCTTCTATATTAATCTACTCCTTTATATGGAGTGCCTTAAAATTTCTAGTGTTCAGTTATATTACTGATCATGCTCATGCACACTACAAAATATTTCTAGTGCTCGATTAATTATAATTGTCAAGGAATACATCAACAAGTTAAATTGGTTGAAATTTTGAATTGAAGTAACTAAATGATCTCACATCGGCGGTGGACGTTGGCATCAGCTGAAGACCTTGGAGCGGCACGCAGTCTTCAGCAAATTCCTTGCAGGTTCAACAACGGGTTGCCGCCGCCCAGTTCCGAATTCGCTTATAGGTCCAACATGACAGAACTTGAGCTACCACAGAGACCTCGGCAGAGGTGGCAGAATTGGTGCAGGTGCAACCACGGCGACTGTGAGCTCGGATTCTAGAGAAGGAAAACAGAACCGAGCATGGTCAACACGGTGATAGATCTCACCGGGAACCAATTCTCATCCCCGCACCGTGCCATGGGTGCGTCCATGGTGAGGGCGAGCTCCGACTCGGGATGGGGAGGAGAGTGGGGCCGAGCAGGTTCGTCACGTCCCAGCTCTGCGCCATGGCCGCGACCACAGATTGCCGCTCCGTGGAAGAAAAAGACGCGTAATGGATGCAGGCGCCAACGCTGCAAGCCTACAGGGAGGAGAGCTGGGCTGAGCAGGTTCGTCCATGTCCTAGCTCCACGCCATGGCTGTGACGCCCCATAGATTCCGCTCCGGGGAAGAAGAAAATGCGTAATGGGTGCAAGCGCCAACACTGCAAGCATAATTGACACCTAAGCGGCGGGAGCGACATAACAGCGAGAACTGACAGGGGGGCCAACTTGACGGCCGTTAGCCTGATTTTTTGTATTGAAACATAAAGTTAAATTCGTGCCGAAAAAGACCCTCTGAGTATTTGGCACACCAACTGTAGTCATCCCGGCTGATTTCAAGGAACTTGGGTACCGCGTTGCATGGGCGAACCAACTTTCGGGTCGCAAAATGATATTCTCCTAACGATGCCTTTTAGGCTCAAAAATGCAGGAGCTACGTACCAGTGCACTATGCAGTGTTGCCTCCACGATCAAATCGGACGCAATGCGCATGCATATGTGGACGACATAGCTATGATGTCCAAAAAGAATGAAACACTCATTTACGACTTGGAGGAAACATTCAACAATTTACGAAAATACAATATAATGCTTAACCTAAAGAAGTGTTTCTTTAGAATACCAGTCGGAAAATTGTTAGGTTTTATCGTGCCCCAAAGGGGCATAGAGGTGAACCGAGACAAAATAAAGGCTATACTCACATTACCAGGCCGACTCATTGGTGGCATTGTTGTGGTCAGTCGGTTCATAAGCCGACTCGGTGAAAGAGCCGCAACATTATAGCTCTTGAAAAATACCAAGGAGTTCGTCTGGACCGAAGAAGCTGAAGCTGCACTACAAGACCTGAAAGTCGTACTTTCGTCCACCCCTATCCTTGCAGCACCGGAACCACGGGAACCGATGTTGCTCTACCTAGTTGCGATAAACAGAGTCATCATCGTTGTCATGGTGGTGGAACGACCAGAGGAACAACAGGAACACCTGGTGCAGCGTCTGACTTATTATCTCAACGAGGTCCTGACTAAATCGAAACAAAGGTGTCCTCATTACAAAAAGTTAGACTATGGTGTATTTTTTGCATCTAGAAAGCTACGACATTATTTTCAAGAGCACAAGATTACCATGGTGAGCACAACTCCCATGAGAGACATAATCAACAACAGTGATGCCACAGGACGCGTTGCTAAGTGGGGAATTGAGCTAGAAGCTTTTGACATTGAGTATAAATCTCGTACATTAATCAAATCCTAGATACTTGCCGATTTTTTCACTGATTGGACAGAGATGGTAGAGAACACAAATCTTCCACAGTCGGAATTTTGGACCTTGCACTTTGATGGGTCAAAAGCGTCGTTTTCCCCATTTCCTTTATTCTTTTAGTCCCACATGGGACACCCAATAGAGAGGGTACACCTCCCTCCATATATATAAAGGGGTGCTCACGGGAGGGATTAAACACACAATTTGAGATATTTCTCTAAGGCATTTCCTTAAAGAACTCTCCCCTCTCTCTCTAGTTGTCTCCTTGTATTGACACGGTCCCAAGAAAGGACTATACACCCAAGAGACGGTGCACATGTAGCACGTCATTGCGATGCAAGGATTCCAAGCCGATGATCTACTTCTGCAATCCCGGCAGGGATCAGGGAACCGGAGGTCGTCATCGTACACCGCATGTGTACGAGACCACGAGGGTGCTACCTGAAGGGAATATGCCCGAGAGGCAATAATAAAGTGGTTATTATATTATTCCATGTTTATGATAAATGTATTTTGCATGCTATAATTGTATCAATTAGAAACATTAATACATGTGTGTTTAATAAACAAAATACAAAGTTCCTAGTAATGCCACTCATATAATCTATCTCGTTGATTAACAAGATGATCAAGGTTTCCTGATCATGGACATTGTATGTTGTTAATAACAAGCTCACAACATTGATGGAATAATGTGATGAACATTCATCCAAAGTATAGCATTACAATCAAAGTCATTATGTTTATATTGTTATAACATAATATGAAGTAATCCTTGTCCTTAGACCATGAGATCATATCAATCACTAACACTGGAAGAGTATCTTGATGACATCAAATGTCACATCGTAACATGGTGACTATAAAGGTGAGTTTAGTGCTATGAAGGTGTTATGTAGAGGCTCATGGATCAAGAGTGGGATTTGTCCATCCCGATAATGGATAGATATACTCAGGGCCCTCTCGATGATATCACATTGAATAGCTTGCAAGCAAGTGATGTGATCTCTAGAATGTTATATCACGGGAACGAGAAAAGAGTGCATGTCAGTAACAAGATCAAACTAGGTATTGAGATACCAATGATCGAATCTCGGACATGTAATATATCGCGAGACAAAGGGATTTAGTTATGACGTTAAAGGTTCACACGATCACAAGAGTCATCGTTGAATGTGTGGGAGTCAGTACGGATCTCCATGTCATGTTGCTGATTATTGATCGAAGAGGGGTCTCGATCATGTCTGCATTATTCGCGAACCGTAGGGTGACACACTTAAGGGATACTGACACCATTTGGAGCAAATATGTTTCAGATAAAGATTTAAGAAAGCACTGGAATCATTTCGATGGAAACCGGAATTGTTTCAGGTGAAATTGCAGAAACTGGTTCTACATGTGATATCGAAATGTTGTAGGGGTTTTATGTAAATTTTTGTTAACTAAAGTAATTAACAAAATTCTGATTAAAATAAATAAAATATTTTTATTTAATGAGAGATTGCATTAAATTTGGTGGAAATTTAATGCATGTGAGTGCACATTACTAGAGGTGTGTATTTATGTGAGTGGGAGCTCCACCCACATGAATGAGGGAGAGGTGGGGGCACCCACCATGGCAGCCCCCTCCCCTATATAAGGAGCATCTCCTCCTCCTCCACTCTCACACCTCCTCGTGAAGGATCTCTCTCCCCCTCTAGAAATTATTCCCCGTGGTCTCGGATTAGTGAGATACATGCTCCCGGTGGCTTTATCTGGAAAGGAGTTGTTGCTTCCGCTGCATCACTGGAGTGAGGACGCGGAAGTTGTCGGGGTACCGTACATGTGTGCAATCAGGGATGCACCGCTGCTTTGAGGTGCTGGACTTGGTGGTGCTGGACCTGCTGGACTTGGTGGTGCTGGACATGCTGGGCTTGCTGGTGCTAAACCTGCTAGACTCGCTGGACTTCATCACGATCTTGAGATTGGCAAGCGTTCAACTACATCATCCACGAGTTCCATCTCGTTAACAAAGTTTTGTTGTCTTCGAGGGTGTGTTCTCTATGGATGTATATCCAACCGTTGCTTGTATCTAGTAGATAGATCTTGGCATATAATAGTTCCCATCATAGGAATTTTTTTGTTTTCTATGCTGCGTCCCCAACAGTGGTATCAGAGCCTGATTTATGCGTAGATGCTTTGCACGGGTAGTACACATAAGAGTATGTGGGCGATGATGATCATTTGATTGCATCTTCTATGTATTTTGGATATTTGTGGCATAGTGGGATGAAGCAGGCCGGACTAACTTTACATGTCCTCGCACATGAGACCGGTTCCACACTTGACATGCAACTAGTTTTGCATAAGTGGCTAGAGGGTGTCTGTCTCTCCTACTATAGTCAATATCTGATTTACAACGAGTTGCTAATAATTTAGTTATCATCGTTGTGGTTCCATGTTTGTAGGTAAGACCGGTTCTATCTTTGAAAGCCCTAAGCCATGTAAAACTTGCAATGGATAAATTAGAAGCGTCTAGTTTAGATTGTTGCTGGGCTAGTGTCATGATATGGTAATGTTGTAAGTTGATGTATAGTTGATGTATAGTTGATACTCTTACAACACACCTAACATGTAAGTTCCATAGACCTTGGCCTTACACACAAAGGAATGATAGAGATCATACCACGATGCACATGATAGTGATCAAATGCATGGACCATATCATACCACTTTACAGTTTACACATATGATGTTTGCATCTTATATTGCTAGTTTGGCATTTTAGTAGCATTATAAGATGATCCCTCATTTAAATATCAAGATAAAAATGTGGTATTCCTTATGTATGCACCGTTCTATGGATGGTGTTTCGAGACATCACGTGATGATCGGGTGTACTCGACTATGCGCTTCCATACAATGGGTGTAAGACAGTTTTACACACGCGAGTACTGAGGTTCTTACTTAGCGAGCCTAGCATGTATAGACATGGCCTCGGAACACGGATCGAAAGGTTAAGCATGAGTCATATGGTAGATATGATGCCCATATAGATGCTCGCCTTTGAAGCTACACCAACTCACGTGATGATCGGACTTGGTGTAGTGGATTTGGTTCATGTAATCACCAAAAAGACATGTGGGATGTCATTTTTGAGTGGGAGTTCATTTCTTGGATTAGTCAAACTCAATTTATCATAAACTACAATCGAAGTGAATTTGCATAATTTGTTGTAGTCATTAGCATCCGTTTACTACCTTGCACTTAGTTTTAATTGAGATAATAGAACTATAGAATTCTGGATATTTGCTTTACGAACTGGTATCGTATTGTTTTGAATGTCAAATTTAAAGTTTAGAAGTCCTATTGCAAACTTTCAGCAAACTCAATTTACTCCATGAAGTTTAATAAGTATTATTAAATCGAGAGTAAGAATTCCAATGTTAGTATCTAAAGTATCATGTTTGCCTCCATGATTCTTAATATTCAAAAGTTAATTTTAATATCGAGGTTATCTAGGAGATGAAAGAATTGTTTTAGAAGCCATCATGTGTGGAAGATATTTTGATATCTGAAACAATGTTTATGGTTGCAATATGATAGAGTATAATTTGGCAAAATACATGTTCTCACATTGTATGAGAATTTGTGAAGGTTGGAGACGCTAGATGTCCTAATCTCCCAAAAAGATTTTGGGAACTAACATTATACTCACAATTCATCCTTATAGGCCATAGTAGCTTGATAATGAAAGTTGTCATGATAAGGATGAATAGAAGATGTAAATAAAATGTTTACTACACTTAAAAGATTACTAAAGGATGGATTTTTGAAAGAACACCAAACTTTAGATGATGGTGATCTACTTCAAAGTGCAAGTCCAAAAGTATTAGTATTTTACTATACATGCTTTGGACTATGTGTCATATGTATGGCGCCACTATTGATGTTGATATATTCCTTTAAAAGGAAAAGGAAATGCTAAAAGAGAATCTATAAAATATTTGGCAGAAAATAAAAGACTGGAAATGTCCAGCTGAGGTATATAGATGATATACATGTTATGGTTGTATTCTTTGCTTGTTAAACAATGTGGTTCTTGGGTATTGGATACCGAATTGGTTGGTATGAAATATCATACAGAATGACGCAATTCATGAACTACAATGGCCTAAGTAACTAGCAAAAGAATATGTGATCATGTTCATCGAAAACAAATAAAGTGTTGTTGTATTTCTCATTGACATCAGAGCTTGCCTTCAGGATTTGTTTAAATAATTGTTATTTTTTTTTGGTATAATGAGAACAATGGTTGTTAAATAATTACCGTATTTCATAGAAGATGGATGAACTTTTACAAGTCTAGTTGGAGAAATCACGTCCATAAAACTAATGCTAAAATGTTGCAAGACAAATGATTGAAAGATCACTTACAAAGTGACATCACTGTTTAAATTATATTGGAAAGAGAACATGAAGAAACTCCATTTTAATGGATTTTTGGAGTCTTTTAATTCCCATGAATTGACGCTTGTGAAACTTTCCTCGAGATAATTGAAACTCCGTTCATAGGCCAAAGAGGAATGAATGACTAACTTATTGGAAGTTGTGCATGTTGATGTATATAGTCCATTATGTGTAGCCATATGCGATGGATCTTTTTTGCTTCATATGCTTTCTCCAAAAATTTGAGTGAATATATCTGTATATTTACTTAATAAGGAAGAAGTATGAAACATTTGAATATTGTTCAAAGACTTTCATTATGAAGTGAAAAAACATTGTAACAAGAAAATAAAGAATTTATGGTTTGATCATAAAGGAAGATATTTGAGTTAGAATTTTAGCAAAACACCTAAGATTTCGGGAATTGTTCCATGGATTTGCATTTCCCGATAAACCACAGGAGTATGGTATATTCGAGAAATCAAATCAAATCTTGTTTGACATGGTAAGATCAAAGGTGTCATTTATAAAACTACCATTATGTTTTGAGGATTAAAGCTTTAGAGACTACCGCTTTTACACTGAAAATAGCACCATCGTGATCCGTTGAAATGACACCATATGAGTTATGGTTTGGGATAAAACCCGAATTGTCTTTTCTTAAATTTTGATATGCTATGCATAAGTAAATGTTTACAACTAAAGTTAGATAAGCACTTCTTTGTAGGTTATCCCAAAGAATTTGTTGGGTATTCCTCCATAACACCGAGGACAAAAGAGTTTGTCGCTTGGAACGTTAAGTTTCTTGAGAAGGAAATTTTCATGAAAAGTTAAGTGGGAGGACAATAGAACTTTGATAAGGTTATTCAACCTTAGCTATATGTGCTAAGTAGCATAGCGCCGGAAGGTGTCCCAGCGGCGGACACAATGCTCATGGCTCCCGTGATTATAAAGGTTGTGATCTTGGAGATTAGAGTTCCTATTTGAACCGTATGCATCGGGTAACAATCAAATAGTGAGATTTGATAAACAAGTCATTATTGTTTTAACAATGATCAACAGACTACATGCAAAGAAGCGATGATGGGCCCTAACTCCATAGAATGACTAGAAGTCATAAAATCCGTGATAGTTTCCATATACAAGAAATCAAGTTTTATACTTGGAAGACCCTCCGGAAAGGTGAAAAACCTATCGGTCGTATTTGGATCTATAAAGGAATTGACATGGATGTTTGACATATATGAAATAATCAACATGTCGGAAAGGAATTTACAACAATGTTCAAGGAGTTGATTATGACAATATTTGATCTTTCATAGCGATATTTAGTCTTGACGGATTAATCTAGCAACCACTACATATAATTTGGTATATGGTAGTTGAACAAACAAAACAATGTTGTTCTAATAGAATGGTTACCTAAGACGTGTACATGACACGGTCCGAAGGGTTTTGTTAATTTAAAGGATGCTAAAAGGGCGTGCAAACTTCAATGGTTGAAGTGAGCATAGCGGGGTTGGAATCTTCACCATGATGAAAATGTTAACAGAGTTTAATTTCATCAGAGACGATGAAGATGCTTGCATTTGCAAGAAATTAAGTGGGAGTGTTGAGACATATTTCTAATACATTATGTAGAGTACATATTGTTGATTAGAAATGATGTATCTTTTATTGACACAGGTTAAGAATTTCGTTAAAATTAGATTTTGATGAAAGACTTGGGCAAAACCGGAATATTTGGCATCAACGTCTATACGGATAGATTGAGGCGCTAATATGGTTGTGCCAGACATACATATATGAGATATTAAAAGGGTTCAATATGGAAACAACAAGAAAGGTTCTTGCTACATGGAAAGGATTGAATCAAGATTTAAGTGTATTGACACTTCGTGAGTAAAATCACATGAATATTTTGATCAATAATACTGTGATATGTACATATCCATATATATCCAATGCTCTAAATGTTGTGAGCATATACCAGAATGATTCATAAGATGATCATTGGACGATAGTAAAGATATTCTTATGAGATTTGGAAGAACTAAGAATATATCATGTATAAGGGAAAAATAGTTGAAAGTAGTTCATTATAAAGTGTTACATTGATACCAGTTTGTCACAGGATACAAATTAAATTTATCTCAATTTAAACTATGGGTGGCACAATATTATGGAAAGAAAATTCCATGATGGATTTGGATGAGTTCCAAAGTTAAAACATTATGATAGATACTACAACAAAAGGTTAAGTATATGACTGCCATAGTAGCAACAAAGGAGGGCATTTGTGTCAAGTAGTTTGTTATCAAACTAGGTGCGGTTTACAGTGGGCTAATACTATGAAGATATATTGTACGACAATACTATCAACATGTTTTAACCTGAAGAAACTAAAGGTCTCATCAAAGGACTAAATTTATACCATGTCATCTCATTAGAGAATGAGTGATGCGTAGAGACGCAAAGGCATGCAAATACACACGGACCTGAAAATGTCAGATCCGGAGATTATGTTAACCACTAGCAAACGTGTATATTCAACACCTAGGTGTTGTATATACAAGTTTACAAACTAGATTATTGACTCTAGTGCAAGTGGAAGACTGAAGGGAATATGTCCGAGAGGCAATAATAAAGTGGTTATTATATTATTCCATGTTTATGATAAATGTTTATTTTGTATGCTATAATTGTATCCATTGGAAACGTTAATACATGTGTGTTTAATAAACAAAATACAAAGTTCCTAGTAATGCCTCTCATATAAACTAGCTCGTTGATTAACAAGATGATCAAAGTTTCCTCATCATGGACATTGGATGTTGTTAATAACGAGCTCACAACATTGGTGGAATGATGTGATGAACATTCATCCGAAGTATAGCATTACGATCAAAGTCATTATGTTTATATTGCTATCACATCACACAAAGTAATCCTAGTCCTTATACCATAAGATCATGTCAATCACTAACACTGGAAGAGTATCTTGATAACATCAAACGTCACACCATAACAGGGTGACCATAAAGGTGGGTTTAGTGCTACAAAGGTGTTATGTAGAGGATCATGGATCAAGATTGAGATTTTTTCATCCCGATGATGGATAGATATACTCAGGGCCCTCTTGATGATATCACATTGAAATAGCTTGCAAGCAAGTGATATGATCACTAGAATGTCATATCACGGGAACAAGAAAAGAGTGCATGTCGGTAACGAGATCAAACTAGGTATTGAGATACCGATGATCGAATCTCGGACATGTAATATATCGCGAGACAAAAGGATTTAGTTACGACATTAAAGATTCACACGATCACAAGAGTCATCGCTGAATGTGTGGGAATCAATACGGATCTCTAGGTCCAGCTACTGATTATTGGTCGGAGAGGGGTCTCGATCATGTCTGCATTATTCGCGAATCGTAGGGTGACACACTTAAGGGATACCAACACCATTTGGAGCAAATATGTTTCAGATAAATATTTAAGAAAACACTACATTCATTTCGATGGAAACCGGAATTGTTTCGGGTGAAATTGCAGAAACTGGTTCTGCATGTGATATTGAAATGTTGCAGGGATTTATGTGAATGTTTGTTAATTAAAGTAATTAACAAAATTCTGAATAAAATAAATAAAATGGTTTTATTTAATGAGAGCTTGCATTAAATTTGGTGGAAATTTAATGCATGTGAGTGGACATGAGTGGAGGTGTGTATTTATGTGAGTGGGAGCTCCACCCACATGAATGAGGGAGAGGTGGGGGCACCCACCATGGCCGGTGGCCATGCCCCTTGGGCATCCCCCTCCCCTATATAAGGAGCGCCTCCTCCTCCTCCACTCTCACACTTCCTCGTGAAGGATCTCTCTCCCCCTCTAGAAATTATTCCGCATGGTCTTGGATTAGCGAGATACATGTTCCCGGTGGCTTTATCTGGAAAGGAGTTGCTGCTTCCGCTGCAACACTGGAGTGAGGACGCGGAGGTTGTCAGGGTACCTGACGTGTGTGCGATCACGGATGCACCGCTGCTTTGCGGTGCTGGACTTGGTGGTGCTGGACCTGCTGGACTCGCTGGACTTCATCATGATCTTGAGATCGGCAAGCGTTCGACTACATCATCCACGAGTTCCATCTCGTTAACAAAGCTTTGTTGTCTTCGAGGGTATATTCTCTATGGATGTATATCCACCCGTTGCTTGTATCTAGTAGATAGATATTGGTGTATAATAGTTCTCATCATAGAATTTTTTTTGTTTTTTATGTTGCAAACCCAACATTACCAATAGTGGCATATTGGATGTCGTTAGCCAGACTACTGCACTATGGAGCAAGGGGTGACTTGCGAGGAGCTTTGTGGCCTTGAGGTCGACTATGAGTACGACTGCACCATCCACGTTCCCCTCGAAACATTAGCCGCTTTCGGACTACAAGGGTGTGTATCCGAAACTTCTGGTCGTTACTACATTACTCCTAGATAGATCTTGGGCAGCTAGGGCATTCTAAGATAGAATTTGTTTTGTTTTCTTTCATGAAACCCCTTCAAGAATGCCTGCCAAGTGTTTGGGCTCTGGCAACACCAGTTTTTTTGTGCTGACCCATTTTTTGTGCGTGCCACTGGCCGTGGGAGCCGATGTGCTGAGAATCCTGCGACAGCCGCGAGGTGCGCCCGAGTACGAGCCTGCGCTGTTACCGACGAGTCATATGATGATGAAGAGTACGAAGACGAGGTGGATAGCGATGTGGTTGACGTCCAGACCAGCGACACCACGAAAAAGAAGATGGTCGACAGCCGCGACCCGAAGTGGAGGTCTTTGGAGGGAGAATTCCTTATTGAGGCGTAGAAGGCGGTGAGCCTTGACCCTACCGCAGGCACCAACCAAATAGCCGACAAGTACTACAAAAGGATGTATGATCAATTCAATGAAAGGAAGTAATTTGGCGAGTTAGAGACTATCAACATGATCTGCACCCAGGGCAGCTTGTCGCATAGGTGGAACACTATCAATAAGGAATGCAACAAGTTCCATGATAACTATGACATTGTCGCTTGGAGGAAAAAGAGTGGCACGACCATGGTCGACTACGTAAGTCGCTAATCCGCTTATGCATATACTAGTTGGATACACTTCATGTTTGTGCATTGATCCATGCTATATTTGATAATTGTGGGACGCCATCAAGCTGTACAAGGCCGGCAACAACGACAAGGGCTTCCCCTTCATGCATTTCTTCAAGAAGCTCTAAGGTTGTAAAAAGTGGGGCAACGTCCGCATAGCCTTCAAGGCTGTCAAAGGGGAAGGTGAGGATGTGCCGGCCCCCTCCTCGTCTTCCTCGGTCGGCTGCCCAATCGGCAACAAGAAGGAAAAGTTGGAGCGAAATGGCACCTCCTCACTAGCCGACATTGATGCTTCCATTGAAAGAATGATGGAGTCCTTCTCCTCCAATAACAAAAAGAGGGATGATCGGAGTGATGCAATATGGAAAGTCATGTTGGGCAAGCAAGATGCCAAGTTGGAGCTTGAGAAAGATAAGGTTGAAGCCACCAAGATGGAAGTTCAAGACGGCATGCTCAAGGCGATGAATGAGGCCTCGTAGTTTGCATTGGCCAAGATGAAGGAGGAGGCAAAAATCCTAACGGCGGATATGTCGATGATGAATCGGTTGGTGAGGGCATGGCATGAGATGTACCGTGTTCACATCATCAAGGAGATGATGGTTGCTGCGGCAACATCTGCAACAACACTCGCCTTGGCGACAACATCTGCACCAACACTCCCCTCGGAGATGGCGACACCTACAGTGATGCCGATGGTGACGGTGCCACCTACGTCACCCAAGCTGGCACCCTCGATCAGTGATGAGCCGGAGATGGTGGAGGCGTCGTTCTTTGTTTGATCGATGTTGTTGTATATTATTTTGATAGCCGAACTTTTATGGCTGTATGGTGGCCGTGGATGTGGCCAAAATTTGTTTAATGTTGTTCGGTGAATTTTCAATTTCTGTTTGTAATCATTTAAATTCATATCTTGTGTGAATTTTTATTGATTTTGGACCAAATCTTTATTGGGGCGGCCGTAGCCGGAGTGCCAGTGCGGGCAGCCCCTTCTAAATTTCGTGCACCTTGTTCTGGTGCTCCACGTAGCGATGTGCTGGCTATGCTACCGGCTACGATTTGGGAAATGCCAGTGAAGATGCTCTTATATCTATCCTGCAAAACACTATTGAAGAATTTAAGGGTCATGGGGTGCTTGTGCTTTAGGGGTCTATTAGAGTTTTTCCTGAAGCGAGTACATAATGGGGCGTTCTTTAGTTTTCATTTGCGGGATCACGACTGCCGCCGCCCCACCACCAGCGCCGCCGCCTCCTCGCCACAGCCGCGGAGGGTGCTCACCTTCGCGACGCCACCACCTACAAGGTATAACACAGTAATGGGAGTACATAATTCTATACCCCCTCAAGGTGTTCAACGGAATGCTCACGTCAATCTCGACTCCGTTGTGGTTGCTTCCTGATTTCTTCGGTTTAGCTACTCCGTTGTGGTTGCTTCCTGATTTCTTCGGTTTAGCTAGGAGTTATTCTTTAGCGCGATGTCTGATTAGGTCTCCTAAGCTGAACCAATAGACATCCAGTTTCAGATTTTACTTTTTTTTTGAAATGGGGGTATATACCCCGGCCTCTGCATCCTAGGATGCACACAACTGCCTTTATTAAAAAAAAGTCGGAAGTACAAGAGTTCCATATTTTACTGAAGCAGCAATTGTTCATTCCTCCATTTCGTGCTGGCTATAGTGTAACCGCAGTCTATATTGCCAATTTAGTATGTTGTTACTGTTTACTTGCCTACCTAGAGTCTTGAGCAACTCATGTTGGCTGAGTCGCGCCAAATTGTGTTTGTAACTGCCAACACTCCTCTGGTACCTCTAGTTGTCATTTTTTAGATCTGCATGTGCAAAGATTCTTTAGGAGGTTAAAGGTTTATATTATACAGCGATTTTTTTCTGATATGTATTTGGGGTTTGTAATGTATACCTTAAATACTGATTCTTTTTGCTCTTTCCAACATTTTTCATCAGGATGTTGCAAAGGACAAAGGTTCTTAACTTCTCATCTCTGATCTTAAAGCTCGCTATACGATATTGCACTATGAAAATTCAAATTGATCTTCTGGCTACCTTTCCATCAGTGGTTACTTTTGTTGCTGATGACTGGTGCTTTGTGACACCTAGAAATTAGGGCACTTGGTTTGCCCTAGTTGAATGGAAATTATGTTCACAAATAGTTCATAATGCTGATTAGAATAAAGTGTTCAGATGTATAACACTCACAGAGTCATGGTCTTGTGGAAGGATCATCCAGTTTTCTTGTCTGTGGCATGAATTTGATGTGTGAGGTTTTGTAAAACTGACATTGGATAGTGCAATAGAAGAACATCATGAAAAGTCAAACATCCTACAGCATACTCTATAAGACTACAGCTTATGTTATTTCTCAACATTACATAGAATTGGATTTAGCTGCAAAACTGTTGTCACTTGTTTACAGAAATATATACCAGATTAGCATAATTCGTATCTGTACATCTTAAGTATTATCAGTTGAGTGATAGCTTGGCATGGTTACTACTCCAATTGATGGTGTGTATCAATTAGACCCCAAAGGTAATACAGGTAACGATGTAACAATGCGTAGCTGTTCAGTAGCTTTCTTGCTGGACGGCAATTCACTTACTATGCGTTATATGGTGTCTAATTTAATAGCCGCCCAGAAATATTCAGCTAGTGCTACTCAGAATTATATTTATCTTCCGTTAACATGTTTTATTTTAAAAGGAAACTTTGAATGGAATTGTGTGTTCTGCTATTATATCTACTTCTTGCCAAGAAACTATCCCACTTTTATAATCCAGTTACGATTTTTTATTACCACCTTTTAGGTAGTCAAAGATAGAATTGCATATTCTGCTATTATACATACTGTATATGTCATAATTTTAATAGAAAAGGTATGGAAAAAACTTCCCTATACTTCTTCATTGAACCTTTCCGTGGAAGTATTCTGCCGTCGCTATAATAGAAGTATTAGATACTATGCTGTACATAAACCTTCTGGAATGAAATGGTATAAATTGGAAATGTACAATGCACAATTTGTCAAGCCAAAATTCTGGAGACATTGATAAAACTTGCAGCTATGTTCTGTACCCAATAAAGGTAGTAAATAACGTTTTGACTCTTGTGTGGTTTGTTGTCTAATATATACCAACAGTCCTTGACAATGCCAAATTTTGCCATGGACCATATTTAACGCATACACTGTTTTCTTTTCGCAAATATTTCAGTATCATATTAAATACTACTTCAAGGTGGTACATGATAAGGTCAACCCATACTAGTCCTCTGACCATGCAGGAGTGTCGAGAAGTATTTCCTTCTTTAATAAGGCCATCTTCATCTTACCCCACACAAGCTTCGGATAAAAACCCCAAACAAGGAACATGCCAGCTAATTCTTTTGTGTTTGATGATCAAAATTATTCAATCCCATGCTCCACTCCTTTTATTGGTTCATCGTCTCGAATTCTCGTTGGTCTAGCATCACACAACCCAGTTAGGACCTCCATTTTATCTAAACCAGATTCCATAGCATGTCATTAATTATTCATGTAATAGGGCAAAGTAATTATGTTACTTAGAGTTTATTGAAAGGGTTGAGTCTTGTTTGTTCTCTTCTTGTTATACGTTGACAACATATTGCTGGACATGTGCTGAGTCTTGTGTATTTAGCCTCCCTTAATAATTTTAGTCACCTAGTGTCTTGTTTTTTTTAGTGTTTAAGGCCCCTAGTTTAACAGTTGTAATATTTTTCCTATTTCATTAATATTTTTTCTTATGGTATAAGTCAATATTGGATCATGCTCAGAATGGTGTTGCTGAGCTAAGAATCGACATATCATGAATCGACATATCATTGAGACGGCTCGTACTCTTTTGTTCTGCTCATTTATGGGGTGAAGCTATTTTTACGACTGTGTATCTTATAAACATTCAGCCCTCCTATCGTCTTGAGGGGAAGTGTTCTAGTTATGTTTTATTTGGTGGCCAAATAGTCTAGCCTGGCCTAAAGTTAGATGACCTTTTTTTAGAAGATAACTGCATTCATCAGGTTACTTGTACAGACGCGATACAGACGCAGAAATCTCAAGAAGAAAAAATGCCCCAGCAAAAAGGCAGAAAAGCCCCAGAATAAAGATAATTACAAACAGGTCCCTACGAGGCCTCTCTGTCACCGAAACCATGCCCGCAGCCAACCGCCGCCGCCACAGGACGCCGGAGAAGGACACGAGCCACCGTCTTCCCAAAGGGCCGAGATCGCACCATCGCCAAACCTGGCTTTGTGAGTCGAAGGAGGACCTCGCCGTGATCGCGAGGCATAGCCGTTGGGGCACGTCGACCGGGTCAGAAGACCTAGCTCCGCAGCCTAAACCTAGACCTAGACTACAGCTATACATAGTCGGGCGCCGGATCCATTGATCCCCCTTCGGTCGGAGAGCCTGAGGCCCTCGGGGAAGAGGAATCGCCGGAGCCAGTGATGGCAAAGTGATCGCCTCCCGTTTCACCTAGCACCGTAGAAGGGAGAGAGGGGAAAGAACGATTTCAAGTTAGCCGTCTTGAGTTTGAAGTTGGGTGTTAGAATATGTGTATATGCCGTATATGTTTCCAGCTAGCCCAAATAGTCTAGCCTGGCCTAAAGTTGGCCCATGTAACTTGTGTACATTAATCTGGATGCAATAGAGTAATATTGGGCTCGTCATTTGACACTGGGCACGTACATGGAGTGATCTCCTATCAAGAAAACTTCTGGCTGACTCTTTAGTTAACCATGTAACCCAACTTATGATCTGTTATCTTCTAGTGTTTTTAGGCACATTCATTCAATTAAATATTAGCCCTTACTGTTGTCAAAAAAACATAGTCCTTACTGTTGTAAAAAAAATAGTACTTACTACAATTTCATCTTAAACAATCAGGAAATTTTGTTCAATTTTTCTCAACAAGCAGGTATGGAACCTGTATTATGAAAGAATAACCTTGTTCATACATAAAAGGTAAATGCTTTTGGAAATTTTGTTTTTCAGAGATGTTTAACAAACTTGCAGTGCCCAAGTTTTGTTCTCTCCATGGCTGGATTTTCTTGTGGATATTTTCCTTCCATGCATCCGCCTGACATCATCTTATATCGTCTAGACGTGGCATGTGCTGCCTATGTAAAATTATAGGAGATGGTGACAGTGCCCTTACTATGATTGGAGTAGTTGTAGAACCAAATTATTTAATTAAAAAAAATCAAAGCATGGTCCTCAATGTATGGATAGATTCCTCCTTGACTAATTTAGAACACGCCATTCCATTTTCTTTCAGGATGGTGATGGTACTTCTAGTTACTTTGTCATATAGCTTACCTTTGGCTGCTGGGTTTGGATTGATCACTTTGCCCCTCCGCACCCTCCTGTTCCATGTAGTTAGTGGCTGCTATGCTGTAGAGCGATGAGTAGATTGAGCTTGTTGGAAGGTCAGCGAGGAGAGCTACACCATACTGTCCATACTATTTTAGCGAAAAGGTAGTGAAACGCGGGAGATGGCATTATCCTAGACACCTCTAATGGGGGGACATATAATTGATCACGGAAGTATTATTCTATACTCGCTTTCCTAGAATATCATGGTACTTTGGAGTTTGGAGAGGCTTTTCAGGCAAAGTATCAGACTTTGCAAGATCATGCCTGTTACTCCGCCCCAACGATCAGCCCACCTGTGGCCCTTGATACTACAAGGTCCAGGCACTGCACATCACAGTTCGTGTGTGCCATCAACCATCCACAATGAGATCAGGAATCCCAGTGCCGATCCCCTCCTTCAGGACTTTTTGGCGCAGGGATGTCAAGACTTTAGGTTCAGTCACCTCATGATTCCATCATGCGTAATGGACCAGAGCAATTCTGAAACTCCACACACCATAAAAAGCTAGCTGGTGACATGAACCGGGGGCGACGCATCCTTTCCATGCCTTGCCACCCTCTTGTCTTCGTCCCCAGACCCGTACTGTATCATGGACCCTATTTCCTACTCCTACCAAACAGATCCTGTCACCAGTCACCACCATAATAAGGTTGCTTCGACCTTGAAGCCTTTGCTGATGTTGCTTTCATCTGTTAGATCAGCGTCCCGGATTAGTAGGGCCTTTAGATTCACCTGCCCCCAATAACGCATCAAGTGGATGTATCTTTCAGGGGCTCTAATCCTGACTGTAGATGCGTAGAGTTGTCGTCGGTTCCCATCGCTCGAAAAAAATCTCATCACCGACCGGGAAAGGGCATGCGCTTTCAGTAGACCTCAAGAAGCAACTGGACGAGCGAACATCAATTCCCAGTGCAAAGAGTAGAAAGGAGAATATTCGTTTCAGTTAACCCGGCAATTCTATCGCGGTGACTATGACAGTCATTGAGTAGTTATATGAAACCTTTTTTTACATTTTGGCATCTCCTTCATGTATGACCAACAGAAGAGGTGCTTTCAAACCGCGCCCTTGGCCCGAATAAACCAAGAGAAACATCCAAAATATAACGTTTTAAACTGTTAGGTGTGTACTTTAAAACTTTATTCAATGCATAATCTGATTAGTCTGAACAAAATACACCAGCTTCTTGTTAGACCCCCCCCCCTTGAGTATCCCGTGTTTTGAATAGGGCCCTATACCTACTGTTGTTGGCGAGGCAAACATCGTAAGCTGTTAGTAGTTATCAGTACTCAAAAGAAGCTTTAGCCCAACCAAACATCGTGGTTTAAGATAGGTTAAGTGTTCTAGGATTAGTCCAAAAGGGCGTCCTTCTCGTAGCAGATATTGACTCGTGAAGGCTGCACCCACCTACACGGATTGACGTCTACGTATAGCTTGTCACTGCCACTGCAGCGTGATGCAGTGCAAGACTTGGACAATTAATGTTTAACCGGAAGAAGCTACTAATATTTTTGGCTCTGGCATGCTTAGCCGACTCTTTCTGATGTTGAAATATTCTCAGTTCAACGGCCCTTACAAGCAACATGTTTCACAACACATATTCAGTCGTTTTCAGAGACATGGTCCAATGTTTTCTTGCTTGCCGTAAGGTTTCAGACCCTGTTGTTCATTCCATCCATGTTAACTCACTGTTGTTTGAAGCCTGGACGTATGCGCAAATCATCTTGGGCAGCTGCTATGCTATCTCCAGCCTATATATTTATCCATTTTCCTGGTGCATCAGCACATGGTTGGCAAGAAGATAAGCAGAGAACAACACAGCTTTTAGGGGGGTTACTGTATTAAACAAGAAGAAAGCACTCTTGCACATGATGCATGCCCATACCCACACGACATTATCCAATTGAGCAGGTGGTCACCTATGATCTCCCTCCGAGTATATATCAATATTGTAGCTTCAGCGTTGCCATACAGGACTGGCTGGTTAGGTGTAAAGAAATTACAGGCAACAGTCGTTTCAACAGACATGCGGAGCACAAAGATTAGACTGGGAGACCACAACTCTGCCTCATCTAGTCTAGTCTAGCAAAAAAAGATCATGGCCTACCTGGCTTTTGTGAGTTGTGAGAACACCTACCAAATAATTCCTTTTTTTTTAAGTAAACCTACCAAATAATTCCAGCAGAGACAACAAACAAGTCATAGAAAAAAGGAGCGCCCAATTCCTGATGGCGGATAAAAAGATTATATCCTGACGATGCCTTTCTTTTCTAGATAATGATGATCGCGCTCGATGATGCATTGGGAAAAATACTAAATGATGCCACCATAATTTCTGCATCAGCCGGTGTAAACCGTCTTGGCAGATGAGGCGCCGATCGAAGCATCATCCATATGAACCTTTTCTAAGCTGAAGAAGAAGCTGATGGTTGTATACGTTAACGTGTGTGTCCAGGACGAGGTAGCTAGATGCTAATCATGCATGTCCAAGTCCAATGATGCATGTAAACTAGTCTCTTCTTCTCACCAAATCCCCCAGCAAACAACTCATGGAGAAAATTGTAAGCCCCCAACAAACTTTAACTACCACTAACAGCTAGGTGCTACAGCCAAAATGTTGTCTTCCTCGCTGGCCTACCAGTGCAGTACAAACAAAGTCAAACAATCCTCCTTCCATCAGCCTCTGCCTACTCTCTTCTTCTCAACCCAACCACCATGACAGCAAACCACCACCACCACCATATGCCCAAAACACCCTTGTCCGATTAAGCGTTGCTAATGATGTCATCAGCT
This sequence comes from Avena insularis, assembly GCA_023614405.1. NCBI lineage: Eukaryota > Viridiplantae > Streptophyta > Magnoliopsida > Poales > Poaceae > Avena > Avena insularis. Next base: position 643,833,277 of record CM042690.1, read on the forward strand.
CATGTTTCTCCCTTGAGTTCAATGAGTAAGCATGGTGGTGCATACCGTTTCAAAGTTTCAGATGAGGGGCAAGCATGGGAAGTAGCCCTCAAAGCCTCCAGTTAAACCTTCCCTATCCGATCCCAACTCCCTCGCTCGCTCGCTCCCTCCCTCTACAAGCAACAAGTCCAGCACACCAACATCCATCCAATCCATCCAAGAAGAGAAAAGGAGAGGAGGAAGAGGGTGAGGAGTTGCCTCTGAAAGCAAGCCATCATTAGGCCACCAAATGCGGGAATGCATATTAGCTAACAGGACAAGAAGCCCACCAGGACGAAGAAGCGGCAGCAGCTCGGAGAAGATCAACAAGCTAGCTCAGAGCCGCCGCCGCCATGTCGTCGTATGATCAGATGCTGTCGCCGCTTCTCGAGGGAGCTGGGCGGTCGGCGGCGTGGACTTCGCAGTTCGGCGGGGACGCGGTGACGAGGCAGATACTCAAGTGCACGCGGTGGCAGCTGGAGGAGACCACGGACTTCGTCACCTGCCCCTACCACTACTACTGCGACAGCTCCTACCCGGGCGACTACCACTCCGCCGTGGGCGGGCTCGTCGCCGCCTTCGCCACCTACTGCTTCGTCGCCGCGCTGGCCTTCACGGTCCTCGACCTCGTGAGGAGCGGCACCGCCGGCGTGAGAGGCATCAAGAGGAAGTACCTGGTCCCGTCGGGCCCGTTCCTGCTCCCGCTGGTGCTGCTAGCGCTTGCCAAGGGGCAGCGCATCAACGCCGTGTTCCCGCTCGCGCAGCTGGGCCCGGCATTGCTGCTTCTGCTTCAGGCGTCGGCGCTGGCGTTCCGGAACGAGGCCGACGGGGACATCCGGTACGCGGTGCTGGAGGCCTCGACGGTGTCGGGCGTGCTCCACGCGAGCCTGTACCTGGACGCCGTGGTGCTGCCCTACTACACGGGTCTGGAGGCGCTCCGGTGGTCGCGGTTCTCCGGGGAGTGCGCGTCGTGCCTGTGCCGGATGGAGCCGCTGGTGGTGGGCGGCACGGCGATGCGGTACCGCGGCCTGTCGAAGACGGCGCTGGCCATCATCTTCGCGCTGTGCTCCCGGATGGTGTGCCGGATCTACGGCGAGGAGCGGCTGAGCGCGTGGACGCGGTCGGCGCTGGAGGGCGCCGGGTGGGTGCTGGTGGCGGCCGACGCGGTGTACCTCGTCGGGTGGGTGTCCGCGGAGGGCGGCGCCGTCGGGGTGGCCGCCTACAGCATGGTGGCCGGGCTGGTCTTCCTCTGCGTCTTCGGCAAGGTGTACAGATTCCTGGCGTGGGTGGAGTCGAGGCAGTCGCAGTGGAAGTCGAGCCTCTGCTGCCACAGCAACGTCTGATCGACCGACCGACGATGCGATGCTCGCCGTAATTCTTTCTTCCAGAAAAAAAAATCTGTAGAGAAAAAAAGAAAGTACGTACGTACGTTCGACACTACTATTTCTTAGTTCACCTTTTGTTTGATTGATCGATGTACAAATTTACAATGCACACCACGGCCGGGTACGGGAAGGCAAAAAAATCTTGCGAAGTTTCCCTCAAGCCACTCTGTTTTTTGTCGACGACTGAATCTTCAGAAAGAGATCTTCTACAGTAGTACGTACATTCCTGCTCATCACAGTGCACATTCTTCCGTCACCAGAATTTGAGTTCCGTGTTAGTGCATCAACGGTGGATCGTCGGCCGGAGTTAATGGTTTGGGGAAAGCGAAGAGGACAAGCCAGCAACAACAATGTACGTGCTCCGTTCGCTTCCGTCCGTCCGTCCGTCCGTAGTGTGTCAGGCAGTGACCTACCTAACCATCGGCGGCTTCTGGAAGCAAGCCAGTACTTGGAGGCTTTCCCTGGATCCCTGACAGTTGTTCTCTTCAGTTCTCTCCCCGTTGTCGTCATCACTTGATCCTTTCCCCAGTTTGAGCACAAGTGGTTGGAGCATTCACCTGGTGTTTCGCCCGTTGGGGAAAATTTCTTCGGCCGTGTGCGGAGTCACCGAGGGAGGAATGTAACTTTTAAAGAACCTGCTGCTCGTGACAGAAAAAGCGACAAAATGGGTGAAAAATGTACTTGTCACATTCACATAGTATGTGGCCGTACACATAGTTTGACTTGGTTGCATGGATTTATTATTCATCTTCTCTAATCTTCCTTGTTGAACAAAGTTCTTTTTCTTTCTCATGATGGCGCTAATCGCTGGAAAGAAAAAGTCAGGTGGGTGCGTGCATGCAGGCTTCCTCCCTCTGGAGATCGATCGAGGAGGATGATTTGGTTTGGTAGGGGGTGATGAGACAACAGACATCCGGACCACCAGCCAGCAAAATGGAACTTGGAACGGGTATCTGGTCATGCTGTGTTGCCCAAATCAACTAATAAGCCATCCGTGCGTGCGTTGGACGCAAGCTCTCAAGGAAGGATAACACGTACGTCCCCGTCACTTTCTGGAGCTGGAGCCAAGTACGTCCAGTCGTGCAGGGGAGGGGGGACGGCTCGTGCGTGTCGCATCCTTGTCCTCCAACTCCCTCCCCGTACCTCTTTTCAGCATGTGCGAGATAAAGCGTTGGACTGTTGAGCGTTGATGCTGCCTTGCGTCTTATAAAAGTGGAAGCTTCATAATGCTCACGCCTCACAGGGATGAAGCACTGGATTCAGCTACACTGTAGTGGAGCTGATCTTTACGAATCTACACATCTTTACGGATAATCAGTAGCATATGAATTGCTGAACCCCAGTGCAGTACCTCTCGTAGCTAAGCTGGCTCCATGATGGATTTCGTCAGTAAACAGTGATGACCGTAGGCGAGATTGGATGTCGGCTGCTTTACTGAAGCCGGTCAGATCGCGCTGACTTGGGTCGGCCGATTCCGTGAACGCCATAGTTTAGTTACGAATCACGTAGGAGTACTGATTATATCTGTCGATGTTCCTGCTGCATGCGTACACATAACCTTAGGCATTGACCCCACTGAAGATCGAACAATCCAAGACCCGCTTATGATAAAATATCTTGGAAAAAGACTAAGCGCGTTTTGACTAGCTCCTACAAGCCCGGTAGAGACGAGCAACCATGGCCGGCCATGGCATCAAGGCGCGTTTATGCTACTCCATCCGTCCCAAAACAAGTGACATGGATTTGTCTAGATTTAGATGTATAAATACATTCGAATCTACGTCTAAATCTAAACAAACACACGTCATTTATTTTGAGATGAAGGGAGTACTTACATACTCCCTCCGGTCCAAATTAATTGACTCGGATTTGTCTAGATTTGGATATATCTAGCACTAAAACATGTTTAGATACATTCGAATCTAGACAAATCTATAATTTAGATCTTGGAAACTTGGACTCTTAAGCTGTTTGCGGGTTGGATTATCATTGGATGCTAAGACAGTGCGGTGCAACCCGTATCTTTGGTACTGGTAGTACTGTACTCCCTTCGTTTCAAAATATAAGATGTTTTAGTTTTGTGAAAAGAGTGTATCTAGACTAATTTTAGTGTGTAGGTTTATCTAGATTTGAAATAAACCTACACATTAAAGAGACCTAGATACACTTTATTTATAAAGCTAAAACATCTTATATTTTGAACCGGAGCGAGTAGCTTAGATCGGGTTTGTGAAGCGAGCGAGGACATTTCGTTGGGAGCAAACGGACGGTACGCGAGGGGACAACCAACCAACGTGCCAACTGCGACACCGATGGAACTCCTGTAGCTCGCGAAGCCAGCGCGCAGTGGGTGGGACGAGCCGAGCGGTCCGTTGGTGGTCCAAAACCCAGCGTAACATCCCAAAAGTTTTAGAAACTGGAAAGTGAATAGGGTTCAAGGCATGGCATTATTTGCATTCATGTAAAAAAAATTGAATTTCAAAACCCCATGTTCAAATCATATTTGGATTACTAAAATGCTCATGCAAAGGAATATACATGAACTTATAAAATTACTATTTTGAGATAGGCAAATTATTGCCAAAAAGGATCCTAAGATGATCTCCTGGATTTAGAAAAATTTAGAAAGAAGAATCACTTTATTTGAAATTCATATGAAAAAGATATAAAGAAAATAAATTTTTAAAAAAGATATAAAGGAAATAGCAAAACAGAAAAAGGGAAAAGGGAAAGAATAAAGGGGAAAAAACCTAACTACCCTATCGGACCAGTCACTGGGTCGGCCGGTTCCTACCTCGTGCGCAGCGCACGCGTAGCACACAGTGGCCCATGGAGAGCAACCTAGCTGGTCTCCTCTTTTCCACCGCTGATACGCGGGATCCACCCAGGTCGCCCCCTCCTCTGGCTTGGACTCTAGTCCGAACACGGGATCGATCCCGATCCACCCCCTCTGCAAAATCTGACGATTTTGTTTGTATTTTTGCCCTCTTCCGCACGCCTTCGCCCTCATATAAACTTCTCACGATCCATGAGAATTTTTTCTTTTTTTTGAAACCCTAGCCACCTCCCACGAACTCGTCGGAGCTCATGTCGTCGCCGCCATTGGAGCCCCAGATCGAGGTCGACCTCGACCTTCCCGAGCGCACGCTGATACCTTCGATCCGGATTCACGGATGTAGTATAATAGTTTTTTCCCTAGAAGATCTAGGTTTAATTGAACCTTGAAAAGCAATGCTAAAAGAAAATAAAAAGGACACATCTACACGACTTTGTTTCTTCATTTTACCTTAGTTTACCGGACCAATCTAGTTTACTTTTATAATGGGTTAAATCAATGGATGGAGATAGACCAGGGTTGAAGATCCACCTGCAGCTGCACATCATATGGGATAAAAGATAATAATAAGCATAGTCATGTGTAATGGTTGAATAGGGATACTCTCTTGTGGGCAACACATCCTAATATACTAGAGCTTCGTGATGCCGTGGGCATAGCAGTAGTCTTTTAATCCAACTGAGTGCACCACGAAGCAATAGGCTACAAACGATTATTAAGTGTAAAACATAGATCAAAGCATTAAGTGGTGATATTGTTGTGATCCCGAATGGGTCGCTAAACAAAGACCGCACTACCTTTTTCTGTCACTGGGTTTCCTATAAGATCGCCCCTAGCCAAGTATCTCACCTCAAGTCTTTATCAATCTATGAAATCTTGTGGTACCTACAAGTCCACAGATCGAGGTTGATGGGATATGCCGAATGGGGTATATCCAGCAGGACATTTCGACTGGACCAAGACCCCTACAAGTGGGCCTGTAGGCTGGGACTGGAATGTGACTGAGGAGGAGCCTAGCGACTAAAAGCTAGAGGCGCAGAAGCATAGTTAGGCCCAGTCGGATTAGGTCAGATCCTCTGAATCCATAACTGATTCGGTTGTATATCTATAAACCTTAGCGAGGTACCCTCTATATAAACCTCCCTAGGGTACTCTCTGTACTCACGTTCCATCATACACCCTATCGACTCGCTGCCTAGCCGCCGAGCTCGCCACCTTTGTACTCACTCGATAATACAATCTAGCAGGAGTAGGTCTTTACCCTACGGGGGGCGAACCTGGGTAAACCCTCGTGTATTTGCCCTCATCTCGCTCCGCGGATGGCTGCCCGCTCTTGCCCCAAATCCTTTCAATCGCTACCCCTGGTAATGACTGGTGTGGTCATTCCCACGACAGTGGGGCCCACCGTGGGGCATGGCAGGTCTGGCTTGAGTTCTGCGGTGAGACTCTACTCGCTAATCAATCGGTCGATCGCCACCGACTGCATGATCGCAAGCGGCGGGATCCTGCAGATCCTGCCTAGCAGCTACATCCCGGTGTCGCGCCTGATCACACACAACGCGGTGATGCCGGGCGGCACCATCAACCTGTTCGTCGGCTTCACGGACGTCATCGACCCGGCAGAGACGGCGGTCATCGGCGGGTCGCCGCCATGCCACGATCTACTCTCGAAAGGGTAGATCCGCTCTGTCTACCGCCTCGCCTCCGAGTACGACTCGGCCGCCAGCAATGCGGCCAGGACCGACAAGGCCGCGGACGACGCGGCCCACCACCACCACGCCGATTCGGTGACCCCTTCCTCATTCGCCGGATCCATCACTGCCGCATCACGTGAGGACTCCATCACACGAATCTCCAACGCTAAGGATTTTGAGGACCCCTCTATCCTCGGGATCTTCGACTCTGACTCCGAGTCGGAGTCACCTGATGACTTCTGCGCCAGATCCAATCACTTCAATGCGATCTACATGGCGGGCAGTGTGAGCGCCCCGCCAAATCCCTTCTCCATGCCAATCTCGCCGACCGCGCGGCAACGGAGGTCGAACAACACCGTGTGCGACTAGAGGCGGCAACACGCGCGGAGCAGGCTGAGCGCGAGAAGTTCCGCCTCGAGCGGGAAATGGCGCAGGAGTTGTCTCTCTACCATCAGCGCTGCATCAGGAGACGCCTGAACTCCAACGTCCAGGGCCGCGTCCTGAACGTCAACGACGAGAACGACCCCACTCGTGCGGCCGAGTGTGAGATTTGCGAGAACACGCCACCTGGTGGCAGCAATCGCCTACCACCTGGGGCACCTGCGACTGGAGCTCCATCGCCACCCCTTGGACACACACCCCCTCCGGACCAGCCGTGGATCATCATCTCGCCACAAGCCCGCGACTCCAACAGGCTCCCGTTGTACTCCACCCCGATGGACAATGTCATCACGGGGCAAGCCGTAGTCGCCAATCTCAACATCACGGGAGAGGGCGTGATGCAGATCAAGTACGCCTAGGACCTACTCGCCAGGGCCGTCGAGCAGCAAACTGCGGGAGTCAACCCGCGAGGATGGATGTACTCCCGCTCGTCCAGGAGCAGGACGGCATCGAGCAGTCCCCCGACGATCGCCAACACACTCAATTGCCCACCGCCCAAACCCCGGTAGCTCCAACCGTGGGCCATGAACCCCGTGCTCTCCACCAACGAGTCGTGACCCATGAACAACACGGTTGCTGCCAACGGTCAGCCAACCGACGCGCGGACCCACATTGTCAACAACCAGGCCTAGCGAGCGCGCCAGCCAAACGACCTGAGGCACACCCTCACCAACCACGGCAAGCCCGAGCCAAGGGGCTCGTTCAGCCGAGTCGACCCACAGTGCTTCGGACCGATGATCCGAGGCGAAAGGTATCCCACCAACTTCAAGGCGCCAAAGGAGATCGAGAAGTACGACCCGACGTACGACCCAGCAGAGTGGCTCGACATATACCTCATGGCGATGGGGATCGCCGGCCACACCGACCTACTCGCCGCTCGCTATCTCCCCCTCATGATGGAGGGAGCAACCCGACAATGGATCAACACCCTCCCCATGGACAACATCGACTCATGGGAGGACATGCAAGAGGCCTTTGTCAGGCACTTCGAGGGCTCCTACACCCATGCCACCACCATCGAAGACCTGGAGCATTGCATCCAGGGACAGCGCGAGTCGACCTGCCACTTGGTGCAGCAGTGTCAGGACCTGTGGATCAACGTCTTCGACATCCACCCGGACACGACGATCCATTGCTTCAAGAACGTGTGGCGATACGAACCTCTGGTCACCAAGAACAAGAGGGTCTGTCGGACGCTCGACAACATCCCCGACCTCCTCGAGATCGCCAAGCGCTACGCAAAGGAGGACCCCAACCAGGACTCCTACAACGAGTCGGGTGGGAGATGTCGCAATAGAGGCAACGACAACGGGAGACAGCGCGAGATGCGCTATAGCAACACTCGCCTCACCGGCAAGCGACGCGGTGGCGGGCGAGTCGACTTCATCGCCAACACCGACTATGGCAACGCGACCCTAAAAACATCCGCCGCGATAGGGCAACTATCACGACAGCGGGAACTACCGCGCCAATAACGCGGCAAGGCCGAAATTCGACCCTGCCGCCCTGCTCAACCAGCCCTATGTCTACCACAACAAGGAGGGGAAGCCTGCTACTCACACCACCGCCGACTGGTACTCCCTAAAGGATATCAAGAAGGCAAGGCGAGCAAGGGAAGACCCCCAACAACGACCCGCCAAGGGACAGCGGCAACACCGGCGGGTTCGGCAATGATGTCGACTCGCTGCACACATTCACCAGGCTTGGCACCAAGCACGAGAAGAAGGTGCTCGCCCGTGCAGTCGCCGTGAATGCGGTGACACAAGTTGACATCCCCCTCTTCCTCAATTGGTCTGAGCAGAGCATCACTTGGAGCCGCGAGGACCACGCACCACGGATAGAGTACCCTGGGCGAGTCACACTGGTGGTCAAGCCCAAAGTGGCTGACTATTGACTCCCCAAGACACTGATGGACGGCGGAAGCTCCATCAACATCCTCTACCTAGACACCTTCAGGAGACTGCATCTCCCACAGTCGATGGTCGAATCGACCCTCACTACCTTCCACAGCATCGTCCCCGATCGGCAAGGTGACGCTGCCAGTCACCTTCGGCACGCCCTCCAACTTCCGCACCGAGCGGATCGTCTTCGAGATGGTGAACTTTCGTAGCCCCTAACACTGCGTATTGGGCCAACAGGAATTCGCCAAGTTCATGGTGGCCCCACATTACGTGTACAACATGATGAAGCTCCTAGGGCCACGCGGCATCATCATCATCCACGGTGACCCTGACATGGCCGTGGAGGGCGAGGACAATGGCGCCAAGCTAACCGACACCGTCATCACCGAGGAGACCAACCACGCCGACGAGCTCGCCAAGTACGCGAGTGGAGTCGACAAGGATGACCCCCGAATCCTGAAGAAGCCCAACACAGAAAATATCGGGTCGGCAGCATTTGAGGCCTCCACGCACACCCACATCGTCGAGCTTGTCCCGGGCGACTCAAGCTAGAAGGTCACCATCGGAACCAACATGAGCCTCGCATAGGAAAGCGCGCTCATCGAGTTCCTACGTGAGAACTGCGACATCTTTGCATGGAAACCATCTGACATGCCTGGTGTCCCGAGGGAACTCGCTGAGCACAAACTCAATGCCGACCCCAAAGCGCGACATGTGAAGCAGTCGATGTGGCCCTTCAATGAAGAGCGTCGCCGGGCAATCGACGAAGAAGTGCAGCGGCTACTCGCTACAGGCTTCATTCGGCCAATCAAGTACTCCAAGTGGCTGGCCAACCCAGTCCTGGTTCTGAAGAAGAACAACACCTGGAGAATGTGCATCGACTACACCAACCTCAATAGCGCCTACCCGAAGGAGGAGTTCGTCCTACCACACATCGACCAGATCAGACTCGACCGCGGGATCAAAGTCGCGGTGCTTCCTCGATGCGTACTCTGGTTACAACCGGATCAAGATGGTGGTAGAGGATGAGAAGAAAACAACGTTCATCACGCCATTCGGCGCCTTATGTTACACCGCCATGACGTTCGGCCTTAAGAATGCCGGCGCGACCTACCAAAGGTGCATGCAGGAGTGCATTGCGAGTCAAATTGGCCATAACTTCCATGTCTACATCGACGACGTGGTGGTGAAATCCACCCGCTAGAGCGACCTGCTCGCCAACCTGGCCGAAACTTTCGCAAATCTGTGGAAGTACAAGATCAAGCTTAATCCAGGGAAATGCACCTTCAGCATGCCCACCGGACAGCTCCTAGGGTACGTGCTCTCCAAGCGAGGCATCGAAGCAAACCCCACCAAAATCGACACTATCGCACGACTCAGGAAACCCGAGGGCCTCCGCGACGTCCAAAAGATGGTCGGCCGAGTTGCGGCCCTCAGTCGCTTCATCCCTCAGCTCGGTGAGAAGGCAATGCCTCTTTACCGCTTGATGCGCAAGAACCCCATGTTCCAGTGGGAGGAATAAGCGGACAACACGCTCAAAGCGCTCAAAGAAGTGCTACTCGCAGCACTGCTACTCGCCGCCCCTATCGACAAGGAGCCAATTCTCGTCTATGTCGCAGCCTCCACACGAGTCGTCAGCGCCGTGATGGTCATCGAGCGACTGGAAGAGGGCAAGGAGCGCCCGGTCTACTATATCAGCGAGGTCCTTGCGGACTCAAGGCAACGCTACCTGCAGTACCAGAAGCTGGTGTATGCGGTCTTCAGAGCCCAGCGACGGCTCCCGCACTACTTCTAGGAGCACCCCATCACGGTCGTCTCCTCCACGCCGTTGCAGGACATCATTCGCAATCACGAGGCGACTAGGCAAGTCGCCAAGTGGGCCATCAAAATCGGCGTCCACAACATCAATTACGAGCCACGCAAAGCGATCAAGTCGCAAGCCTTGCTGATTCCATCGCCGACTAGGAAGAACCACAGCAGCCGGAGAAGCTGCCCTATCTCCACTATTGGTCGCTACACTTCGACGGGTCCAAGAACGCGGATGGCGTGGGAGCCGGGATCAACCGGGACGCACGTCCCTGAGTATGCGCCTCACCATCAACAAAGGGTTACACCTTCATCACCCGTGGTCGTCATCGCTGACAACCATCTACACCAACAACATCGCCACATCATCGTCGCTATCACCAATCGTGATCATCGTCAACGCCAACAAGTTCTTCTCCATGAGCGACGCCACACTCATGTGAGTGGAAAATATGGGTCTAATCCCTGAAATCTACTACCGCTACAATTCAATCACCATTAACAACTACGAATGTCATCTTTGTCCACCACGACCTTGCCGCTAGAGACGCGGTCTAATTTTTATTTGCACAAGTTTGTGCTCAATTTTTCTTCTTGCAGCCACTTTGTCTACTCCGACATGGTGGGCAACTTGTACATCGACCGTTTATGGAAAATTTTCTTTGCTCCTCAATCCGGCTCTAGCACGCATGGATCATGATGGTCCCTGTCTTCACACGTCCGGTATTGGCAACACCGATGCGTGCATTTGTCCCCGACACGTTCCTGAGTCTGGCAAGCTCGGCATTGCGGGTCGAGCTACTTCGACCCAAACTACGTATACCTCAACTACTACGACGAATTATCCAGGCTCAACGATGACATCAACCACAACACAACAACATCATCAACTTCATCAATGGCGACAACTTCCCCAACGGCACCATCAATCACAACTACAGCACCCTCACTCCCGGCTACATCGACATCGGCTTATTCTCCAGTCAGACCGTCCGCGTCACTACCAATCCAACTGTGGGGGGTATTGGAGTATGTTACGGCTAGATATATTTGGTAGTTTAAGATTGTAATATAAGTCTATATCTATTAGCCTTCTTGCTCTCCAAGTCTTCTAGTACTATATAAACAGCCTAAGGGCTCACGATATAATCACCTCTTGCAATATCAATATAGCTATACTTCCGCAAATCTATCACTCACCTCCCCTAAAGGCGACAAGCTCCGATACGTGCTACACCTCGACTTCACACCCTGCACCAACAATCTGGCCGAATATGAGGCTCTCCTTCATGGCATGCGGGTCGCCAAGGAGATGAACGTCAACCGCCTATGGTGCTACGGCGACTCCGACCTTGTCGCCGTGTAAGTCGTCGGTACCTACGATGCCGTCTCCTCCACTATGATAGTGTATCGCCAAGCGGTGGACCAGCTTGGGGGCCACTTCGATGGCTACTCCGTCGAGTGGATCGACAGGCGCAAAAGCGAGGAGGCCGACGCGCTCTCCCGTATCAGATCGGCTCGCCAAACACCACCCACCGGCATATTCCTCTATATCATCAACAAGCCTTCGGTCTCCCCATCGAAGGAAATCAACATCAGGATACCTCTACAACCCGAGCCCGTTCTGGTCGCCATGATCACGGAGCCCAGTGATTGGACCGTGCCATACCTCGCCTACCTCGAGCACAAGATCCTACCCACGGACGAGACGGAGGCACGAATGATAGTGCGATGCTGCAAATCCTTCTTTATCATCAACGGTGAGCTCCACAAGCGCAGCGTGACCTGCTTGTTCTAGCGCTGAGTACAACCGGAGGAAGGACTCAAGATCCTCCAAGACATCCACACCGGCGACTGCGGCCACCATGCTAGCGCCCGGTCACTAGTCGCCATGGCCATGCTCCATGGCTTCTACTGGCTTACCGCACACGCTGACGCAACTGACATCGTACAACAATGTGTCGGGTGTCAGAAGTACGCCAACCAGATGCACATTGATAACCCACAAGTATAGGGGATCGTGTGTAGCCTTTTCGATAAGTAAGAGTGTCGAACCCAACGAGGAGCTAAAGGTAGGATAAATGTCCTCTCAAGTTCTATCAACCACTGATACAACTCTACGCACACTAAACGTTTGCACTATCTAGAAAATAAAACTAGAGCAATAATACGAGTACTAGAGATATCTTTGCATGATATAAATAACAAGAAAGTAAAGTTAGTTGCTGCAGCAATAAAATACACTAAACTAACAGAACCATGAGTGTGGAATAGTGGTGGTAATTATGGTGGCTTTGTCCAAGTTTATTTAGCGAATAAATCGGGTTCATTTTCTTTGATGCAGTTTTCTATGTGGGAGAGGCTAAATATACATGCGCTTCACTACTTGGAATTACATGTACTATATGATTGGATTGTTAGCAAACATCCGTAACTACTAACAATGTATTAAGGTTTCCCCAACCATAGCCTTAAGTTTAATGGTCCTCTTACTCCCATACGTGCAACGTTCCGGTTCGCGTCCTCAGGTTTTTGTCACTCCGGTAGAACTCCCCCTTCCTCTTACACATAATACAAACCCTATGATGTTTAATCCATGGGCGCACAAATATAATGGACACCAAAGGACTACACCATATCAACATACAACTCTAATGAACCAAATACGTCCAACCATTCAATCTAAGAACAAATAAACTAAACAAACATGACATAGATCATAGGATTATAACTTATAGCATCAAACACCATGTTTGCATAGGACGGTACAGAGGTGTGTGGGAGGATGAACCACTACATACTAGGAGGATTAGTTGATGGAGATGGCGGTGAATATGGTCAAGAGGGCGGCGGCGGCACCGGCGGTGGCGCGGGGACTCCTTCCCTGTCGCCGGTATCATGGGGAGCACCGCCCCTTAGCCTCCTTCCTTCATGGCTTCTTGGGAGCCCTCCCCCATGGAGATGGGATCCATGGGGAGGCAAAAACATGGCTTGGTGGCTGCAAATTCGTGGGTGGAGATGCCCTGGGCGAATTAGGTTTCCTACCTTTATATAGCTTCTCGGATTCCCGTCACCCCATCTTGGGCTGCAGTAAATCAGGCCTAGCGGGCCCGTACAAACTCGTAATCAGCTAAATTTTATGTCCATAACGTTTTTCGTGAAATTTTCAACAACTTTGTAGTTTAAGAGTTTTCTGTTTGACGCTGTCTTTGACCCGAGATGTGACCATCTTCAAAAAGAGTTCTGAGACAGATTTCTGGAAAAATCCCAATTTGACTCCAACAAGGTTTCCACTTGTATTCTTGGTAATTCCTACACATAAAAGTGTAAAACAAGAACATTGTGCACTTTTACAACTATTAGTAGGTTAGTCCAAATAAATCATAAACTTTATATAAAAAGGAGTGTCAAAAGCATATTATTAGCATAAAACCATCAAAAATTATAGATACGTTATGGACGTATCAACATCCCCAAGCTTAGTTCATGCTCATCCTCGAGTAGGTAAGCGATAAAATAATATAATTTTTGAGGTGACATGGAGACAACATAATCTTGATCATCATTATTTTTAAAAGCGTTGATAGTTGGTATCAAGGTACTCTAAACATGAACATGGAAGATAGAGTTCTAACAATAAGACATAGCAACTATGTTGTAACATAAAAAGGTACAAACAAAAGATCATGAATAACAATGCATTGAAAGACGTTTGTTTGTTTCACATATAGAAAACATAATAAGAGTGGTATTCAGCTTGTCCCTCATGGTATAGCAAAACATAAATACATAAGACATCTTCAAAATTCATAAGGGTGACTAGATACAAATAATTTAAGAACAAGCAATATCAAAGTTATGAATCAATCAACAAGTTTTGGGACAATGCACATTAAACTAAGAATGACCACTATGCTCTCTCAATTGGTGCATAAAGATAGAAGATGGAAAGTTAACATAAAAGTAAAAAGAAAGACCCTTCACAGAGGGAAGCAGGGATTTCAAGTTTTATAAAGAGTTTCCAAAAATTATGGTACTTATTAGTTTTCAGCTCTCATTGCCCCTATCATAAGCATCTTGAGGTGATTAAGGTTAAAGTGACACAAATATGAAGATATGCTTGACAAGTAATAAGTTGAAAATCTCATGCCCCTTACTTACGAGTACCAAACCTCATGCTACTCAACTTTAGTCACTAGTAACTACATGTATATCATAGAGAACCGCCAACGGGGTACCCCTTGCCCCATGATACAGGAGCTATCCCATATCCAAATGACAAGTCAATAGACAATGAGTATCTCATCGATCTTTTATTTACTATTTGCATAGGTTTTTATTGAGAATGCTTCATAGAATGCTCACTATGGTTATACTACAAGTTTCCACCATGATTAGGCATGGCTTAGGCTAGCCGCCCAGGCATTTCTCTAACACACATACAAACTCCATGAGCTTACAAGCTCCACTTTTATTTCACACCGCCGGGATCCATAAGCAAAAGAACATGATATCAACTAAACAATAAGTGCAATGTTGAAAGCGTCCCCATGACAGCATGGTTCTGCTAATTCACAACTTATAAAGCGCAAGCATATACGCAACATAGATGGACACAATGGTTCAAGTTTATTAAGTGCACGAAAGTAAAGTGTGCCATCAAGTTTGTGAGAGCTTTAATCACTAATTTTCTCACAACAAGTTTAATTTGGAAGGTAGATAAAAACATGAATATACTTGGAATGGTGTAACACACCATGCATAGGAATATATGGTGGACTCTTCGGAATAACTTGGTTTTATTTGGGGTTGGATGCATGAGTGGAACTCATACTTGATACAGGTGGAGGCTAGCAAAAGACTGGGAGCGACCAACTAAGAGAGCAATAATGGCCATAATCATGCAAAGCGACAAAACATTATTAATTAAAGCATAAAGTGATATTACAAGTCATAAACTAAATGATCATAGAGGCTAAGGTGACTTGTTCATAGTCTTAACATGGTGTAAGCATGCGCCAAGTCAACCCAAATAAAGCATCAAAGGATAATACCACGATATTATGCTTTTGAATACTAAAACAACGCATGATCCTTTCAAGGCACATTAAGCAATCTCAATTGTTTAGAACAAGTCATGATACAACAATAATCATTAAGCATAAAGTCAAAACAATATCAAACATTACATGATAAAGTATAGGCCATAGTCTAAACAAGCTCCTTTTGTACCACTTATAAACATGAAGCTTCCTACTCTCTTCCAATCACCAATCAATTTATTTAAAACCACATATGAATGCAGGGGTCCAACCAATTTTTTTAAGCCAACCAAACAAAAGAAAACTAAAAACAAAAACAAATACGCTCCAAGAACAATGCAATTGTGCATGAAAAAATAAAAATGAAGTGTTTGGAAGAAAACCTGAGATTTTTATTGATGAAGAAGGAGATGCCTTGGGCATCCCCAAGCTTTGACGCTTGTACTTCTTGAATATTTCTTGGGGTGACATGGGTGGCATCCCCAAGCTTGAGCTTTTGTCCATACTTCATCTCATCACATTGTTCTTCCCTACACTTGAAAATTTCCTTCATACAAAACTTCACACAATCTTCATTAGCAACATTAGTGTATTCAAGATAATAAGTCTTTGGGTTTAGTTTCAACAGAAATAAAACTTTCATTGAAACACAACCTACTGTAGCAATTCCTTCTAAAAGCTCAAGTGATTGGCGAGAACTCAAGGAGAAAGAGATTTTAAGAGGCAAATGCAAATAACGGCAGAAATCTATCAAAACAGACCAGCAGGTAAAAACCAATTTTTTCGAACACCTTCTGTTGCTCAAATAGAAAAATGATAAACTAACGAAAGTTAGATAATAACCTGGGGCATAAGCACAAAATATTACAGCTCAATCCGACATACAGGGATATTTTACGATTTTTTACAGTGAAGCACAAAAATCTGTTTCGGGACAGCAACTTTCCCAAGTCTTACTTCTCTCTTATTAGAGGTTCTTCTTGGCACAAAAACCACACAAAAAAAGATAAGGAGAGGTTATTACTGAAGAAATAACTTCCAAGACTCAACAAAAGAAAAACTTACTGAAAATAAAAATAATTTGGGTTATCTCCCAATAATGCTTTTCTTTAACGCCTTTCAGCTAGGCATAGGAGCAAGATTCAAGTATTTTCGAATGAATAAGCATTAAGATCAATACCAGAAATATCTTTCTTTTCCAAGGCTTCATGCATTCATACAAGTTTTTAACTGAAAAGCTTTCATGGGAAGATTTGTTTTGGTTTCATAGCCATGAACACAAGTGTTTAAGGTCGACCCCCACTTAACCATTACTCATCTTTCCAATCACTTTTCTTTTTGAAAACATTTTTAGGTAACAAGTACAACTTTTTTTTGTAATTCGTATTACCTATCCATACTAAGATAGAGAACAACTTAAAACTGAAAGTAAAAACTACTTAGAGATAAAGCAAACAAGTGCACACAAGAATGTTCACCCACACGCTATTGCTCCCCGGCAACAGCGCCAGAAAAGGTCTTGATAACCCACAAGTATAGGGGATCGTGTGTAGCCTTTTCGATAAGTAAGAGTGTCGAACCCAACGAGGGGCTAAAGGTAGGATAAATGTTCTCTCAAGTTCTATCAACCACTGATACAACTCTACGCACACTAAACGTTTGCACTATCTAGGAAATAAAACTAGAGCAACAATACGAGTACTAGAGATAGCTTTGCATGATAATAAATAACAAGAAAGTAAAGTTAGTTGCTGCAGCAATAAAATACACTAAACTAACAGAACCATGAGTGTGGAATAGTGGTGGTAATTGTGGTGGCTTTGTCCAAGTTTATTTAGCGAATAAATCCGGTTCATTGTCTTTGATGCAGTTTTCTATGTGGGAGAGGCTAAATATACATGTGCTTCACTACTTGGAATTACTTGTACTATATGATTGGATTGTTAGCAAATATCCGTAACTATTAACAATGCATTAAGGTTTCCCCAACCATAGCTTTAAGTTTAATGGTCCTCTTACTCCCATACGTGCAACGTTTCGGTTCGTGTCCTCAGGTTTCTGTCACTCCGGTAGAACTCCCCCTTCCTCTTACACATACTACAAACCCTATGATGTTTAATCCATGCGCGCACAAATATAGTGGACACCAAAGGACTACACCATATCCACATACAACTCTAATGAACCAAATACATTCAACCATTCAATCTAAGAAGAAAGAAACTAAACAAACATGACATACATCATAGGATTATAACTTATAGCATCAAACAACATGTTTACATAGGACGGTACAGAGGTGTGTGGGAGGATGAACCACTGCATACTAGGAGGATTAGGTGATGGAGATGGCGGTGAAGATGGTGAAGAGGGCGGCGGTGGCACCGGCAGCGGCACGAGGGACTCCTTCCCCGCCGCCGGTATCATGGGGGAGCACCGCCCCTTAGACCCCTTCCTTCGTGGCTTCTTGGGATCCCTCCCCCATGGAGATGGGATCCATGGGGAGGCAAAAACATGGCTTTGGTGGCTGCAAATTCGTGGGTGGAGATGTAGGGGTTCCGCGCATAAAAACAATAAATTTTACTCTACGCCCCTAAACCCCTGAAGCTGCCAGGACCTATCTATTAATGTCTGATGAACGGAGGGTCTTTTCGCGAACTTACCCTTGAAGACCGAAAAGCGTTATCAACGCTCAGGAGAGCGTGGTTGATGTAGACGGGCCGAAGCTGACCTCAAGGTCGTGATGAAGTCCTTGCGCTCCTTCTGGCTCCAACGACTTGAGTGCCTCAAGTGCGACACCTCGCGGGGAGTTACACACGTCCGGTGCCTGACGATGACTCCCGCTTCCTCGATCCAGCAGCGATTGAAGTAGAGCTCTGGATCTGAATCCCGACATGACGGCCTCATGAAGATGTCTCTCGCTCGTGCAGTCCAGACTTGGGACCACGGTCACGAGAGAGAGAGAGGGGAGAGATAAATTATCAATTAGAGGTCCTCTCAAAAGTGGGGAGACCTTTATTGATTATTGGGTGTGATTATCTGGCCAAATACCCCCACTATATATAGGAGGAGGGGAGGTACTACCTCCCCTCAAGTCCCGGGGTGGGACTAAAGGAGAGGAGGGGGTGGGGTGGCCGCCGGCCAGCCCCTAGTGGGCCCCGCGGGGGGGCAAGGCCCAGCCGTCCTCCCCCTTTGGCCCCTCTCCCTCTCTCCTTTCCCTAATGGGCCCTCTCCCTCCAGAAATTGGCCCATTAAGCCTTTTGACCTTTTAATAGAATTTTCTCTTTATTAAATAATTATGAATAAATGATTAAATAAATATTTAACATTCATTCACATATTATCTAATCTGCGTGGCCATGGAACACCTTCCACCTCCACTCTGGACATCCTCCGGACTTACCGAAACCCTTCCGGTTTTCTCCCTTCTTTTCTTCGGCAATTCTACCGGTCCTATAAATGCTCTCTAAGCATCATCAAGACCTTAAGCGTGATACCCCACGGTTCGGGAACACTCCAGACATGGTCGGGACACTCCCGCACCAATGATCAACAGAGGGACCTGGATGGCCATGTGACCCCTATGCATTCCACGAAGATCTTTTGTCGTTTGAACCGGTGACAGTCGTGTCTTATTCCCTTTGTCATTAGATACTTGCATTGCCCGAGACCTGATCAATGATATCACCATGTCAAGTTCAATCTCGTTACTGAAGAATGCTATTTGACTCGTTCCGACAAGTGATATCCCCGTGATCTAATCACACGCTGCGCAGCTATTGGATATAACCTCTCCGAGTGGGCCCTTGAGTATCTTCCCGTCACAGGGACGGACAAATCCCGCTCTTGACATATATTGCCTCTATGGTTTCCTCCGAATACCTGAACACACCTTTATAACCACCGTTTTACCAGATGGCGTTTGATGCTATCTAAGCATTCTCGGAGCGGATTGATATAGCCTCACGGTCTAAGGAATAGTCTACGAGGATCCATTTCTAATCATCGTAACTTGAACTTCGTGACATGATCGAATCACGATGTTTAGGTTGGGTATTGGTTCATCATCTCATTCTCTGAATGAGATGACCTCATTTCCAACTGGCATAAATGCCACATGATCAGGAAACTTGATTATCTGTTGACCAATGAACCAGTGACTAGAGTTTCACTGGGAACCCCTGGTTTGTTTTTATATCACACGTGTATCGATGTTTCCACTCAATACAGTTATAGCATGATATAAAACTTAATCATAAACTATATGAAATATGATAATAGTCCTTACTACTATTTGTCTCTAGGGCATATTTCCAACAGTCTCCCACTTGCACTAGAGTACAAATACACTAGCTGCATTTGTTCTTAATTATTGGTACCAAATAACCGGTACCTAGAACATGCTTGCTCATGGAAGAGGTTGAGTCTTGGGTCTGTACTTTACAGTCCCAAATCCTTTACAACTTACTAATTTCACTTTGATTGACATTAATATTCTATCATCACATGACAGCATCTGTGTGTATGCATCGTTGCTATGGCAGCAGAACGAGGCCTGATTCCAGGAGCCTACAGTGACGTTAGATCAACCTCGAGGGCTTTCTCATGGGCATTGTGCCCTGGGACACATCATTCTACGTTAAAAGCGAACTAGCCCCGCCATAACATTATACAACACTTTAGATGGTACCCTTATCTATTATTATAAATGTATTCATCGAAACACTTAGTGCACTCTGTGCAACTTTCGATGTTTTGTTCACCTTGCTTCCTACTTGACTTTAAATGGTATCTAGAGGAGTTTCCAACATATTCCCTTATAACATAACTCTTTATGCTTTAAGATATGTCATCCTTTATGGATTTGGAAAATATGTCCATAGTTCTAATAGACATTACGGACAAATTTAGCTCAACGTTCTGTGATTCAAACTTAATCACTTTCAAACGTTTCTTATTGGATCACATATTATGCTAAGTTGTCGTCATGGTTTACTAAGACAGAACCTATGCCTTAACATAGTGGATGATGATCATCCTTTTCTTTCTTTCAACCATTGATGTTAAACTTAACGATATTCCTAATTTGAGTCATTAAGGATTAGTTCCTTAATTAACTTCTATTCTGAAACAACTTTCAGAATCCCTTAAGGAATGCTACATAATATCATAATACATCTATTATCAACTTCTACATCTTATAAATCATTATTTATAAGTATTTGCGCTTTCATCCATAACTTACTTAAGAATTACTCCTATAAGCTCCCACTCAAACTATGTTGCTAACATATTTGGGTACGAGTCATCACTCTTACTCAAACTATGTTCCTACATATTTGAATTTGAGTCTTATGTTGCTCCCACTTAAAAATATGTCAATCACATATTATTTCAGGAAGACTTTCATAGCTCCCACTCAATTTTATGTAAATTGCATATCTCCTTACTATTTTGAACAACTTCAAAATCCTTTGATCAATTATCAAACTTGGAGATTTACTATGAGATACTAGTACTTTACTAGTTTTAAAATCCACTAGACATTTAGCACACATGAATCAAATTCATTTGAATTCATCCAATACTTGACAAATTGTGCTTTTGTCATTCACCCCCTTTTCTTACTATGGCTTTGCAGTCATTTGGGAAAATTCCAAGTAACCCCTTTTACTTGTGAGATTCAGCAACGAATTGCTTTCTAATCATAAGGGAATTTTGCTTCTAGGATTTCTCATAATTTAGTTTACCATTATTTCCTTAGTAGTTTGTAGGTATGTCATATTCCAAAAATCATGACAAGCGATTCACAAATGTCTCCATTCAAGATATGGATTTACATTTTGAATCCTACTTTTATATAGTGAAAACAATAGTGGAGGGAAAAACACAATGATCAAAATCATTGATTCTTTCCTTCTGTGAAGAGAATCGTTTAGGAATGCTGTCCGTTGCGCTTCTCAACACTCTGATGCAGGGTTTTGAATCCTCATCGTGTTTTTACACTATTTTCCATTTGCTTCATAATTGAGAAACATCACTAGAGGTGAGCTTTCTCAAGAATACCAAAATCCAAGCAATACAAGTTTTGCTTTACTTTTGGTTTCAGCTATGGATTTTGTATTCAAAGTTTCCAATGAATATACTACAAGGACTTATTCGCTATTGTTTTGGTTATATCGAATAACCCCAAAACTTTCACGAATTCAAATGGTTTACTAATTCTAATTGAGTGCTAACGATTTATTTGGTGCCTTCTATTCCACCCCTTTTGATATCTAATATCACATTATGATGCTTTGTATTTTGACGTTTCAAAACACTTTGCATTTCACAATTTCTTTTATGCCATTCTTATAAAGTTGAATTTCATTACCATTGATCAAATCATAGTAATTAGATTCTCTTTTATATTTATACCCTTTGTTGATGAAACACTTTGATCAAATCAAATAGTTTCATATTCATGTTTCCTTTGGTAAACTTGCTTTACACATTTAAACAATCATTTAATGATAATTACCATTTTCCGTTAAAACACAATACATCGAATATGTATTTACTTTTAACAATTCATTAAACACTCTGTATTCAAGTAATACACGGTGTTCAAGTTATTTTGCCGAACTTAGGCATGATTTATATGTGATAAGAGATCGAATGACTTTCACATATTATCACATAACTTTGAATTTAAACAATGGTTTCATTCATTAATAAAATATCATTAAGTTGGGTATTTTAAACAAGGCATTTTTAATGTTTACAAATGTTCATACATTATCAATTAGTTCCAAACAACAAGGATAATTCACACATAATCAAACAAGATATGAACACGAATAGAAATCATTCATAAAAGTGGAACAACCGTTTGTTACAAACTCATATGAATAACCGTCTCACAAAGTGTGAGACACACTAAAGAAGTTCACAATCTCTTGATTACAAAAATCATCCTAAAACACAAAATAAGTGATAAATGTTGAGGGAGAGTGTCGTCGGCCATCATCATCATGCTTGCCATCAACACACAACGTCACCTCCTCTCCAGCAAGCACCTCTATGCAGAAGGACCTGTTTTCACCAAATGGAACAAGTATCAGATATACTTAACACTGCAAATGTGTTTGCAAGATTATAACATTTATAAAACTGTATATCAAATATATACCTTTGTCGTTGACGACCTGAGCGACATCTGGTTCAACCAACACATTCCTGAGATGTGTCATGAACTGGTGGAACTCCATTTCCGTGTCGCCCCTCATTATGCAAGTCCTGACTTGTGCTTCGTAGCTTGGTGGCAGCGACCGTAGCACAGCAGCATTTGCGAAAGAGCCTGAAATCCAGACGTCTAGGAAGTATGCTGGCCTCATGTACACATCATGCATGTGCTATAAGTGGTACATCCGTGTGAGTTCTCCTCCATCTTAATGGAGAGGAAGTCTCCCATCAACTCATGCTCCAAGATGCGTGTCTGATCCACGAAATGTGTCCTAAGCTGTAGCATCACCGAACGAGGGTTGACATCACCCACAAAGGCCAAAGCTCGTCCACCATTCCGAAACGCATCACAACTGAAATATAGGAGGCCATCTCCCGACGGAGATAGTGGTCTTTTCGCTCCTCTAGGGTCTCAAGGTCTATGGATGGATCCAGATCCATCCCGTCGAGTATGTAGTCGACCATGTGATTCTCGCTAAGGAGAACATGGAGACTGGCAACCCAAATGGAGAAGTTCGATCCATCTAATCTGAGCTTCTCTCCTTCTAACCATTTAGTTGTCAACACGAAAGAGTCCATCTACATTTATAATTGCAAAAGGAATTTAGACTAAGTTTATAATTAAATGAGTTAATAATAACTCCACTCAGAAACACCTATCCCCAAAGAGGGTTCCTAGTGATAACACGACCCCTATCAGCCACATCTCCCCCGATCATCACGACCATCAATGTGGGTTCAAAGGTGGACGCTAAACGTCGGTCACATCATTTATATGACTCGTGCTCGATCTTTCGACCATCCGCGTTCCGAGGGCATGTCTGTACATGCTAGGCTCGCCAACTCAACCTTAGTGTATTCGATGTGCAACATGGCTTGCACCCACTATA
Organism: Avena insularis; assembly: GCA_023614405.1. Classification (NCBI taxonomy): domain Eukaryota; kingdom Viridiplantae; phylum Streptophyta; class Magnoliopsida; order Poales; family Poaceae; genus Avena; species Avena insularis. The sequence continues at coordinate 643,856,517 of CM042690.1, forward strand.
TGCGAACGTAGATATGTCTGACACCCAGGCCGGTAACCCTAGATCGCCTCATACCGAAGAACTTTCTTGGTGGTGCACACTAAGGGGGAACACAATTGTTGGTTATTTTAACAGGGATCATCTTATTAGGCTACCGTCGAGTATCTAATACTAGCACACAATAAGACATACAAACAATAACATTGAATGTAAATGCTATGTGATATGGTCCTTCATGTCGTGATCTCCATCCTCCGTCACCGGGTTCCGGCGTCGAAGACACTAGGGTACCAGTGTCATTCCAGCGTGTTAGTTCGTCACCTCCGTGACTATCTACTACTATGCAACAAAAGGTAATTACTTTACCTTTGCCACAACCATATCACAAAGCAACTCCCCTTTCAAAACAAAGTTAGACGCTTCTACTTTATCTTTGCATGTTTTACGTGGCTGAATGGGCTTTCGCACAAGAACCATTCTTACCTACGAACTTTCAGCACAATGCTGATCAAGTAGTTGTCTATACTACACCCCTTTCGGGGCCCTCCGTTGCAAATGGTATACTAACGAATGCGAGAGAGACAGACACCCCCCTAAGCCACTTTATACGGTACAAGCCGTATGTCAAGTGTGGACCAGTCTCGCGAATGAACGCGTAAAGTCGGTTGGGGGGCGCTTCATCAAGCATTGTTGCGGTATACACAAGTACACGTGGGAGGGTAACAACTAAAAGATCAACGCCCACACGCTACATCTCGTGTGTTCTACCCGTACTAGCATTACTACGCATAGATCTAGCTCTGATACCACTGTAGGGGTTCCGCGCATAAAAACAATAAGTTTTACTCTACGCCCCTAAACCCCTGAAGCTGCCAGGACCTATCTATTAGTAATACAGTGACAGGAGGGGATTTTCGCGAACTTACCCTTGAAGACCGAAAAGCATTGTCAACGCTCAGGAGAGCGTGGTTGATGTAGACGAGCCGAAGCCGACCTCAAGGTCATGATGAAGTCCTTACGCTCCTTCTGGCTCCAACGAATTGAGTGCCTCAAGTGCGACACCTCGCGGGGAGTTACACCGTCGGTGCTGGCGATGACTCACTTCCCGATCCAGCCGGCGATTGCGAAGTAGAGCTCCGGATCCGAATCCCAGTAGCACGACGCTCCATGGTGAAGATGTCTCGCTCCAGCATCCAGACTTGGGACCACGGTCACGAGAGAGAGAGGGGGAGAAAGAAAATATCAATTAGAGGTCCTCCCAAAAGTGGGGAGACCTTTATTGATTATTGGGTGTGATCATCTGGCCAAATACCCCCACTATATATAGGGAGAGGGGAGGTACTACCTCCCCTCAAGTCCCGGGGTGGGACTAAAGGAGAGGAGGGGGTGGGGTGGCCACCGTCCAGCCCCTAGTGGGCCCCGCGGGGGGGAGGCCCAGCCGGCCTCCCCCTTTGGCCCCTCTCCCTCTCTCCTTTCCCTAATGGTCCCTCTCCCTCCGGAAATTGGCCCATTAAGCCTTTTGACCTTTTAATTGAATTTTCTCTTTATTAAATAATTATGAATAAATGATTAAATCAATATTTAACATTAATTCACATATTATCTAATCTGCATGGCCATGGAACACCTTCCACCTCCACTCCGGACATCCTCCGGACTTACCGAAACCCTTCCGGTTTTCTCCCTTCTTTTCTTCGGCGATTCTACCGATCCTATAAATGCTCTCTAAGCATCATCAAGCCCTTAAGCGTGATACCCCACGGTTCGGGAACACTCACATGGTCGGGACACTCCCGCACCAATGATCAACAGAGGGACCTGGATGGCCATGTGACCCCTGTGCATTCCACGAAGATCTTTCGTCGTTTGAACCGGTGGCAGTCGTGTCTTATTCCCTTTGTCATTCGGTACTTGCATTGACCGAGACCTGATCAATGACATTGCCATGTCGAGTTCAATCTCGTTACTGAACAATACTATTTGACTCGTTCCGACAAGTGATATCCCCGTGATCTAATCACACGCTGCGCAGCTATTGGATATAACCTCTTCGAGTGGGCCCTTGAGTATCTTCCCGTCACAGGGACATACAAATCCCGCTCTTGACATATATTGCCTCTACGGTTTCCTCCGAATACCTGAACACACCTTTATAACCACCGTTTTACCAGATGGTGTTTGATGCTATCTAAGCATTCTCGGGAGACAGTGATTGATATAGCCTCACGGTCTAAGGAATAGTCTACGAGGATCTATTTCTAATCATCGTAACTTGAACTTCGTGACATGATCGAATCACGATGTTTAGGTTGGGTATTGGTTCATCATCTCATTCTATGAATGAGATGACCTCATTTCCAACTGGCATAAATGCCACATGATCAGGAAACTTGATCATTTGTTGACCAATGAACCAATGACTAGAGTTTCACTGGGAACCCCTGGTTTGTTTGTATATCACACGTGTATTGATGTTTCCACTCAGTACAGTTATAGCATGATATAAAACTTAATCATAAACTATATGAAATATGATAATAGTCCTTACTACTATTTGTCTCTAGGGCATATTTCCAATAGGAGATGCCTGGGTGAATTAGGTTTCCTCCCTTTATATAGCTTCTCGGATTCCCGTCACCCCATCTTGGGTGCAGTAAATCGGGCCTAGCAGGCCCGTACGGACTCGGAATCAGCTAAATTTTATGTCCAGAACGTTTGTCGCGAAATTTTCAATAACTTTGTAGTTGAAGAGTTTTCTGTTTGACGCTGTCTTCGAACCGAGATGTGACCATCTTAGGAGTTCTGAGACAGATTTCTGGAAAAATCCCAATTTGACTCCAACAAGGTTTCCACTTGTATTTTTGGTAATTCCTACACATCAAAGTGTAAAACAAGAACATTGTGAAATTTTGCAACTATCAGTAGGTTTGTCCAAATAAATCATAAAGTTTATATAAAAAGGAGTGTCAAAAGCATATTATTAGCATAAAACCATCAAAAATTATAGATACGTTATGGACGTATCACACATCCCTAGTTCGGCCCTCAAGACCATCCCCATCACCTGGCCATTATCCGTATGGGGCATCGGTATGGTGGGCCAGTTCAAAAAGGCCCCATCAGGTTACACCCACCTCCTGGTTGCAGTCGACAAGTTCACCAAATGGGTAGAGGCCAAGCCAATCAAGAAGTGCGACTGCAAGACCACCACCAAGTTCCCCCGCGAGCTCATCTACCAGTACGGCTACCCGCACAGCATCATCATGGACAATGGCACCAACTTCGCCAAGGGCGCCATGGCTGACTTCTGTGAGGAGCATGGAATCCGACTCGACCTCGCCTCAGTCGCCCATTCGGAATCGAACGGCCAGGAAGAGCGCACAAACCAGAGCGTCCTCCATGGCCTCAAGCCGAGACTGCAAGTACCCCTCGATTGGACTCCAGGATGCTAGGTCGAAGAGCTCCCCTCCGTGCTATGGGGCATCCGCACCTCTATCAATCGATCGACAGGGTTCACTCCCTTATTCATGGTGTATGGCACCGAAGCCGTCATGCCAACCGACCTAGAACATGACTCACCTCGAGTCGTCAACTACGTGGAAGAGGATAACGAGACTGCCCACCAAGACGGGGTCGACCAGCTCGACGAATCCCACGACCTAGCTCGCTCTCGCACCGCCATCTACTAGTAGGGACTCCGCCGCTATCATAGCCGCTGAGTCTAGACTCGCACCTTCCAGGAAGGCGACCTGGTCCTGCGACTCATCCAGGACAAGAAGGGCATGCACAAGCTCTCTCCCCTGTTGGAGTGACCATTCGCCATAGGGCGAGTCCTCGACAACGATGCCTACTACCTCATCGATATACGAGGTGACGGTCAACTCGACGTTGGGCGGCCATGGAATGTAAACCTCCTCCGAAAGTTCTATACATAGAACTAAAACTTTTACTCATCTGCTATATGATGAAATAAATTCAGATCACACAAATTGTGTCTACTCGCCATCCTCTTGTGCCAATTGCACTCGTATACTTAGCAATATGCTACCTACGGAAGTCAACCCTTTGTCGAGCGACTAGCATGGCTAAGTAGTGCGGCCCAAGGGCACTAAAAACGTTCGGGTCTTGAGTCATCCACGAAAACGCTACCCTGGAGCCACCATCGGAGTCACCTCGCCCGACTGGCCTGCGGGGCCAAGACAATCGAACACGCTTCTCACAGCGACTGATCCTCCACATCCTCGTGCATAGCGACTCGAACGGTTGAGTACCATGCTCGAGGACTTGTCCAAAACAACCCCCACGCAGCTCGGGAACATACTAAATACGAGAGCATGCCTAGGACTCGCCATGAAACTGGATTTCCATGCTAGGAGGAGAGACGTGTTACAAAAACCGCACCACATCTTCACCTACCTTGGGCATGCGACTAGAACGGCTAAGTACCATGCTCGGGGACTCGCCTAACCGACCCTGTTCGTGTTCGGGAAAACAGCTAAGTACAGAGCACCCCTTGGGGTCGCCAAGCGACTGGTTCCACGAGCCATGGTGAGTCGACTCTGGCTAAACTAACATGCTAATACAACCAAACTTACATATACGCGAGATAAACCCCATTAAAGGGTAGACACACTCGGGGACTTGCATAACCAAAAATTCAAACAAACAGAAATCACAAAGCAATGCGAGTCGATTGACCTTTTTTTTCCTTCAGCAACAAAATATATTATTCATCATTGAGGTACATTACAAAAGTGGCCAGTCGCCACAACAAACAAAATGCCTCGGGGAAATCCTTCACTCTACAGGCTTCGACGAGGAGGCACTGCCATCACCCTTGACCCGGATGTACGGCTCCCAAGGGTTCATCGGGTACGTCGTCAACTACTTCGCCAATGATGACTGGAAGGGCTGCTCCGACCTCATGTCATGGTGCTTCAGCTCGGGGTCATTTGGCACCAACAACGTCTCTTGGTACGGTAGCAGATCACCCATCGCCAACACTCGCTCCATGAAATGAGCAGCCTTGGCGGTCAACTTCAGCACCTCCGTGATCTCCATGGAGCCAGTCACAGAGGGGTACCCGCTGGTGACGTTGTCAAGGTCGAAGTCATTGGGGAAGTGTGCGAGTCCAAGACTCAGCGTCATAGTCGCTCCACGGTGGAAGGCCGGCCGCGCCATCCATTCGACCACCATAGGTGCTTCCTAGAGGTAGCGCCACACCTCCGTCAGCCCTCTAGGAATCACCTCGGTGGGAGAAATCCCCTGGAGGACGGCTTGGACGCACATCGCCAAGGCGGTGGCTGCGTTCAGCACCGTTGTCACACTCTGTGTGGCATCGAATGTCTGCAGCACTGGATCTCCCTGACCTATTACAGTTGCAATGTCCGAAAATCAAGTTCAACCGAAAGCATACCTACGGATCCGCCGCTCGGGGACTTGCCCACCACTACCAAAAGAAAGTATGAGGAAGGAACACTTACCAAGAAGCTTGCGGTAGTTCTCGGTGACAAATTTCTCCAAGGATGATAGCTGCCCGTGCAAGCCAACAATGAGCGAGTCGGAGGCCTTCCGCTCATCCTCTGCCACGAGGACCGCGGCCTTGGCCCTTTCTTCAGAAGAGATCATCAAAGCTTTTGTCGCCTCTAGCTCCTTCTCCAACAAGTCAACATGTTCCTCTACAGCGGTCAACACCGCCTTCGCAGTTTCCAGCTCGACGACCGGAACGTTTCCCTCAAGAGCCCTGGCAGTCGCAGCGGAGTGATCATCTAAAGGAAAGAAGACCATAGTGAAACATCTGCACAACAACAAGAGTACAAATTCATCTAGATAGAAACAACTCACCTGCAGTCTCTTGGATCCGCTGATTGGTCTCTTGTGCTACCCGCAGGTCGTGTTCCAAGCTCTCGTTCGTAGCCTGCCGATTGGTCGACTCCCTCTGCATACCCCGAAGACAAAAAAAAAACTAGTGTGAGCAAGGACAACCAAGTTCTAAGTATCTAGCTGCTGAAATTCAGCGACTAGACACTCGGGGATTGAACGACAAAAGTTCTAAGTATCTAGCCACTGAAATTCAGCGACTAGACACTTAGGGACTGGACGACAAAGTTTCAAGCATCCAACCGCTGAAATTCGGCGACTAGATCCTCAGGGACTGGACATACCTGGATAGCAGCGCCTAGCATGCTGTGAAGCTCGCTGGCATCCGCTGAAGGAACCACGAATGACTGATACGTCCATAACGTATCTATAATTTTTGATGGTTTTATGTTAATAATATGCTTTTGATACTCCTTTTTATATAAAGTTTATGATTTATTTGGACTAACCTACTAATAGTTGCAAAAGTGCGCAATGTTCTTGTTTTACACTTTGATGTGTAGGAATTACCAAGAATACAAGTGGAAACCTTGTTGGAGTCAAATTGGGATTTTCCAGAAATCTGTCTCAGAACTCTTTTTGAAGATGGTCACGTTTCGGGTCAAAGACAGCATCAAATGGAAAACTCTTCAACTACAAAGTTGTTAGAAATTTCGCGAAAAACGTCTTGGACATAAAATATAGCTGATTCCGAGTCCGGTCGGGCCCGATAGGACCGATTTACTGCAGCCCAAGATGGGGTGACGGGAATCCGAGAAGCTATATAAAGGAGGAAATCTAATTCGTGGGAGACACCTCCACCCACGAATTTACAGCCACCAAAGCCATGTTTTTGCCTCCCCCATAGATCCCATCTCCATGGGAGAGGGCTCTCAATAAGCCATGAAGGAAGGGGCTAAGTGGCGGTGCTCCCCTATGATACCGGCGGCGGGTAAGGAGTCCTCCGTGCCGCCGCCACCGCCGCCTCTTCACCATCTTCACCGCCATCTCCATCGCCATTGCTGATTCCCATGATGATGAGGGAGTAGTTCTTCCTCGAGGCTAAGGGTTCTACCGGTAGCTATGTGTTTATCTCTCTCTCTATGCATGATCATATTGTGATCATGAGCTTTGTAATCAAGTAGATCTACCTTGCTACTCAAGTGCTTTAATAGATCTCTGCTCTCCCCATGTGTGTGAAAGTGACAGCATGCACACCATGGTGGCACTTAGGCTAGAGATTACAAATACTTGTTATGAGTTATATTTGGAGTTGGATGTTTCTATGAAATTGTGGTGTTTGTTGGAACCATCTAGTGCTCAAGGTGACAGTGTGGGGTTATCTAGATGGGGAAAGCAAACTTTGAGGTGTGCTGTTATAGCCCTACCGTTGATTAGAGTTATCCAACCGGAGAGTAGTTCAGAGTAGTATCATAAAGAGGTGATATTTATATGAGAGTGTTGACTAGAGAAAGTATGATCCCTAGGCCTTGTTTCTAAGCATTGAAACACCATTTTCAATTAGATCTGTTACATGTTTGTTTGCTTCCATCTTTATTTCAGATTGCCTTTAGTCTCTTCCAACCCATCAACCACGTGCCATCAAAGCTATTTTCTGGCACCGTTGTCTTTTATCCATGCCACTTGTATTTCACTATCTCTTTGCCGAACTAGTGCACCAATACACCTGACAAGTGTATTGGGTGTGTTGGGGACACAAGAGACTTCTTGAATCTTGATTGCAGGGTTGCTTGAGAGGGATACCTTTGACCACTTCCTCCCTGAGTTTGATAAACCTTGGGTAATCCACTTGATTGAAGGTGACGCCGCTCGCCGCCAGGATGGGGCCGCCCGTCCCCTCACGGCTGATACGGCTGTGGAATAATTCTAGCCACAGGGGGAAGTAGGGGTGGCACCCCAAGTAGCACTCGCAGAAGGCCACAAATATGGCGAGTTGTTCGATGTTGTGTGGCCCCAGATCTGATGGTTTGATCACGTAATACGCGTAGAACCGCTGGAAGAAAATTGACGTGGGGAAGCCTAGCCCTCTCTCCAAGTGGCTCAGGAAACAGATGAACTCGCTGGGGCAAGGCTTTGGCTCCATCTCGCTGGGCGTGGGGATTCACCAATTCCCTTTGCAGAGGATGCCTCCATCCTGGAAGGATTTCAAGGCGGTTGTGGTGCACTTTGATTTGCCCCACAGGTCCTTCTAAGGCGCCATTAGGAGAGAACAAGATCGCTTGGTCCGAAGATTTTGGATCAGGAGAAGATGGGAAGACTGAGGGTGTGCGGAGGCAGAGAAATGCGAGGAAGGTTCACAACTCCCCCTCTCACTCTCCTTATAAAGGGGTGCTACCCGCCAATCTCGGGGTAGCCGTTACCCCACGGTAAGTTCGCTAAAGTTACCGTTAGATTACCCAACGGCTAGTTTTACCAAGCTGACAGTCCAACTTCATTCACTTGATTCGCCTACTTACTCGCCATTCTAGTCAGCGGGGCATGGCAACTTGAGTACATTTCCATTCACCAATACTACGACTGAAGATATGCTAGAGAGATTCCTACCTTCATTGGGGGAGTCCACCGCCAATTCGACTGGGCGTCTGTTTGGACTCGCCTACTCTGACTGCCAAAGAGCACTGATGACCCACAAGTATAGGGGGTGTATCGCAGTATTTTCAAGGGAAGTGAAACCCAATTTATTGATTTGACACAAGGGAGCCAAAGAATATTTATAAGCCTTAACAACTGAGTTGTCAATTCAGCTGCACCTGGAAACAATCTTGCTCACAACAGTTTATCAGTAGCAACAGTTTTGTAGTAGCAATAGCAAAGTAATAGCAATAGTAAAAGTAATGATAGTGGTAACAATTGCAGTAAATAGTAGGATTAAAGCGTGGTAGGCATAGGGATGGATGGACGGGTGTTGCATGGACAAGACAATTCATATAGCAATCAAGACATAGGGCATTTGAAGATAAATAAGATAAAGCATCCAAGTACTAGATAATCATAGGCATGTGTTCCATATATAGTCATATGTGCTCGCAATGAGAACTTGCACACCATCTTTTGTCCTGCCAGCCCATTTGCAGCGGGGCCTCAAGGGAACTACTAGAAATTAAGGTGCTCCTTTTAATAGAGCACCGGAGCAAAGCATTAACACTCCGTGAACACACGTGATCCTCACATCAAAGCCATTCCCTCCGGTTATCCCGATTATTGTCACTTTGGGGCCTTTGGTTCCGGACAACAATATGTGTATACAACTTGCAAGTAAGATCGCAAACAATACTATCATCATGAATCAATAACATGTTCAGATCTGAAATCATGGCGCTCGGGCCCTAGTGACAAGCATTAAGCATAACAAGTTGCAACAAAGTCAAAAAGCACTAATAATAGATACTAGGCACCATGCCCTAACAATCTGATGCCATTACATGAACGATCTCATCCAATCCCTACCATCCCCATAGCCTACAGCGGTGGATTACTCACTCATAGATGGGGAATCATGGATGGTCGATGGAGAAGCGATGGTGATGATGACAGCGATGATCTCCTCCAATTCCTCGTCCCGGCAGGGTGCCAGAACGGAGTTTCTGGTTCTGATTTGTGGAATCTGGTGGTGGCGGCGTAGCGGAACTCTTTCTGGAAAAACGTCGAACCCCCCTGGGTTTTTAGGTCAATAGGCAACTTATAGGCGAAGAGGGAGGCCGAGGGGGTGACCGAGGTGGCCACACCACCCCTAGGCGCGGCCTGGCATGGCCCGCACGGCCAGGTGGTGTGGGCCCCTCGTGGCCCTCCTCTGTCTTGTCTTCTGGCTCCGTGAGTCCTCAGATGAAATAGGATTTTTGGCATGTTTTCCCGGATTTTTCCTAATAGTTGATTTTCTGCACAAAAACTAGACACCAAGGTAATTCTGCTGAAAACAGCGTCAGTCTGTGTTAGTTATATCCAAATCACACAAGTTTAGAGGAAAAACAATAGATAAAGTGTTCGGGAAAGTAGATAAGTTTTGGACGTATCAACTCCCCCCAAGCTTATCTTATTGCTTGTCCTCAAGCAATTCAGTTGAAAACTGAGTGCGATAAAAGAAACTTTCATGAACACATTTGCTTCATAAGATGTATATATGCTCAGCATATGATCAAGTACTTGGTCAATTCATAACAAGGAGCACGCAAATAAGGTTACTCAATAGTTATTGTAAGCTATGAAGAGATTCCAACTCAAAAATAGTAAGTAGCATGAAACATAAACATAAGCAACATTGCAATGCTCATAAAAAGGTATGATGGAGTGGTATCTCGCTTGCCTTTGATTGTAGAGCAAACATAAATGCCGAGGCACCTCTGAAGTTCAAGTGAAGACTAGAAGTAAAGATATCAAAGATACAAGCATCAAAGTCATGAAACAATTAATCAAGTTTTGAGACAAGCACATCACAATAAGAATGACAACTATGCTCTCAAGAAAGTGCTCATAGAATAAGCGGTGACTCAACAAGGAAATGAAAAGGTTTTGAAAAGTTTGAAAGGCTTCCAAATGCTGAAAGTATGGTACTCATTAGCTTTGAGCTCTCATTTCCCCTATCATAAACATCTTTAAATGGTTAAGGTTAAAGTGACACAACTAAGAGGATATGCTTGACAAGTTATAAGTTGAAATCTCATGCCCCTTGCTTACGAATACCGAACCCCATGCTACTCAACTTCATTCACAAGTAAGCTCTTGTCATTGTAAGTACATATGTATCATAGAGAACCGCCAACGGGTACCCGTTGCACATGATACAGGAGCTATCCCATAATCAAAATGACAAGGCAAGCAGACAATGAGCATCTCAGCGATCTTTTTATTTGCTATTTGCATAGGTTTTTATTGAGGATGCTTCATAGAGTGCTCATTATGGTTATGCTGCAAGTTTCCACCATGATTAGGCACGGCTTAGGCTAGCGGCCCAGGCGTTTCTCTAACACACATACAACTCCATGATCCTACAAGTTTCCCTTTTATTTCACACCGCCGAGATCCATAAGCAAAATAATCATGATATCAACAGAATAATAAGTGCAATGTTGAAAGCGTTCCCCATGATACATGGTTCTGCTAACTTCAACATATAAAGCGCAAGCATATACACAACAAAGATGGACGCAATGGTTCAAGATTATTAAGTGCAAGAAAGTAAAGTGTGTCGTCAAGTTCGTGAGAGCTTTACTAACTAATTTTCTCATAACAAGCAAACATTTTATTCGGAAGAAAACAAGGCAGACTGAATATGCATGGAATAGCAAGTGATGCTAATAGGTAGGTATGGTGGACGCTTTTGGCAATATTGGTTTTGGGGAGTTGGAAACACGAGTAGAGCTCATACTCAGTGCAAGTGAAGGCTGGCAATAGTAAGGGAGCGACAAACGAGAGAGCAATAACTGTCATAATCATACTTGCAACAAAACATGACTAATTATGGCATGAAAGTGATTCAAGACCCCTGAGGCAAAATAATTCATCGAGGCTTAACTGATTATTGTTTCAGTCATATGCATGTGTGAGCATGTGCCAAGTCAATTCAAGTGAAACATTCAGAGGAGGATACCACAGTATCATGCCAAGTTTTGAATAGAACAATGCAAGCAAACATTCATATGACATGCTACAAACCATTAGCAAGCTGGAGCTAATCATAGGAAAGCAAGAACTACTAAGGATCCATAAATAACATACACCTTACATGAACAGACTAAGCATGCCCACAATGATGAGTATATGTACAAAAATGAAAACAAGTAGAGTTCGTTACCAGCCTCTTACCACACCTCAAGTTGTCATTAATCTTCATTATTGCCCTTCACTTGTGTGGCTTGAATAATAACATGAAACCCAACTCCACTGAGGACTGCTGAACCCTGCAACGAACTTCACAAAACCACAGAAGAACAAAAAATATTTTTGGTGTTTTTGATTTTTAAAGGAAAGAGCAAAAAGGAGGAACAAGCAAAGCAAAATCTTTTTGGGTTTTTCGAATGGTCCAAACAAAGCAAAAAGTAAGAAGCAAACCAAGGCTAAAAAGACAAAGAAGCAAACAAAGAGAATCAACGAAATATTTTTGGTCTTTTTGTGTTTTGGAAAGCAAAAGTAAAGAAAGAACGAAAACTAAAAAGAGAACGAAACATGGATATACAAAGTACCGACTAAACATGATATGTAGATGAGTGTGATGTCAGTGTACCTCCCCCAAGATTAGGCTTTTGGCCTAAGTGGGTATCAATCCTAGGCTAGCCAAGATGGAGCGCCCCCGTAGTACGGTGAGGAGGTGCCCTCGTCCTGATACGAGCTCGAGGACGCCCCAGCGTAGTGCGCATAATAGTCATAAGAGGGCACATCCCCCTGGTGCTACCCATGGAAACCAAGCAAGCGGAGCTGCTCGTCCACCTCCTCCTTGGAATGCGACCATGGCATCCTGTAAATACTGAACAAAGCAGATTGTGGCAAAGGAATTTCCCTCTCGTCTCCGTCAGTAAACAACATCCTGTATACTAAACTCTCCATACTAGAGTCAGTAGTGACAAAGTGATGCGTTTTCATAGCAGCAAGATCAAGCCTTTCTGGTGTCAACACAGTATCATTAGGGTCAACAGAGAGTTCCAAAGCACCAACCATGTGTGAGGCAATAATGCCCCCATGAATAGGTACTCTAGCGGCTAGGCGGCAAGCAATGAGAAAACCAAGATTATACTTGGTATCATTATTAAGTGCAGCAGCGAGGAAGGCTAAATGATAATTAGAAATATTACTAGTGTTCTCCCTACCAAGAATGCTGGTGGCAAGATAATAAGCAAAATATCTAAGAGCTGGGAGTTGAATGTTCCTTATCTTCCCGCGCTGAGCTACGCGGTCATCGTCATTTGTCACACTTTGGTATAGCTCCAGCAAATCAGCGGGTTGTCCTTGGATCTTCTTCACTGTCCCAGTCATGCCTATGCCTATAATGCTGCAAAATCTTTCCAATGGCATGGTAATAGGCATATTATAAATTTTGAACGAAATAGTTGACTGATAAGGGGTGTTAGTGAAAACGAAACTCTCAACGAAATTTTTGGTGAGCATGGCATATTGCTCACTCTCATCTTCCATGTAAGTGGTCAAACCAACCCTCTAAACAAGAAGTAAGAAATCATCAAGGATCCCTGCAGCTTGCAAAAAGGTAAAACAAGGGAAAGTGGATGGGTGAGCATCTCCCTCATCTCCTTCATTTCCAAAGCGTGGTGCAATAAGATCTTTGTTATATGATGGCCTAAACTGAGAGGCTGATCTTGAAGGCCTTGCCCTCCTGGGTGTGTCCCTCTCAAATATTTCTCCAAAAGTGTGGTTGTTCATCTTTGATATTCTGAAATTTAAACATCCATTATACAAGTGATTGCAAAGTGAATACAGAATGAAGGGAACTACTCATAGGGACTTGTAAGAGGCCTAAACATGCATCAAAAAATTTCTCTAAGCATTGAACAAGCTCACAAAACCTGTCACCTACAGCAGCAAAATACTCCAGATATAATCTACTAAACACAAATCTACTTGGACAAGCGGAGGAGTCACATACCGGAGAACAAATGCTCCAAATTTCAGCAGCAAGGATGGGCTGAGCAAGGAGATCGAAAAATCGTGCACAAGAACAGCAAGAACGCGATTTCGAGCAATGAACTAATGTTTTCTTGGGAGAGAGAAGGCAGTGGCAAGTGAGAGAGTGAGTGGAGGGCCAGGAGTGGCCCACACCATGGCCAGGCGCACCCCTGGGTTGGCCGTGCCACCAGGTGGTGTGCCTGCCTGGTGGAACCCCCTGGGTCACTCCATGCACTTCTCTGCCCCTTTTTTCACGTAAAAATTTAATATGAATTTTCTGAAATTTTTCGAGACACTTTATTTTTGAGCATTTTTCAGGTATTGATGAATGAATTTTTGATAGAAAGATGGCTTTGGGATGATGCAATAACAAAACAAAACTAAAACTTCAGAAGTTCTAAGACACTCTAGTAAGAAAGCAACTAGCAACAGAAAAGTAAACTAAGTAAAAGCAAAAAATAAAATGGATGAAAATAAAAGTAAGCAAAGATAATCATGGTGAAAACATTGTTTTGTTCATTAAAATCCCTTTGTTAACAAGGTTGATCAGGTCTTGTTACCAAAACAATTTTATATGAAACAAAACTTTGTATTCCACTAATGATTATGTTACCTCAACCTTGATAGCAATGGTCCCAATCATAATAGTTTCATATTTTTCTTGTGGTATGGGACAATATATTTCTCCAACTTGGATGCCCTCAACATGTTCAATTGAATTTAAGCCATAAGTCCTATCAATCTTCTTAGGGAAATAGACAATATGCTCCTTGTCATTAACATTAAAAGTCACCTTTCCTTGATTACAATTAATAACAGCTCCTGTAGTATTAAGAAAAGGTCTCCCAAGAATAATAGACATATTGTGATCTTCAGGCATTTCAAGCACAACAAAGTTAGTTAATATCAAGCAATTATGAGCCACTTGAACAGGTACATCCTCACATATACCAATAGGAATAGTAGTAGATTTATCAACCATTTGCAAAGATATATCAGTTGGTATTAGTTTTTCCAATTGAAGTGTCTTGTAGAGAGAAAAAGGCATAACACTAACTCCTCCTCCTAAATCACACAAAGCAGTTCTAACATAGCTATTTTTAATCGAACAAGGAATAGTTGGAATCCCTGGGTCTCCAAGTTTCTTTGGAACCTTACCATTAAAGGAATAATTAGCAAGCAAAGTAGAAATTTCTTCATTAGGGATCTTCCTTTTATTAGAGACAATATCCTTCATATACTTTGAATAAGGAGGCAATTTAATAGCATCAGTCAAAGCTATTTGCAAAAATAAAGGTTTCATCCACTCACAAAACTTATTATAGTGTTCGTCTTCCTTTGACTTGTGTTTCTTATCAGGGAAAGGCATAGGTTTTTGGACCTAGGGCTCTCTTTCACTACCATGTTTCTTAGCAACAAAATCTTCTTTAGTGTATTTAGTATTCTTAGTGTGTCTTTCCGGTTCTTCTTCAACTTTTTCTTTATCAGGAGCATCATTTTTCTCATTACCACTTTCAGTTTTAGCATCAGAGAAAGATATACTATTAGGATCTTTAATAGGTTTAGAAGATTCTACAATAGTTTTATGTTTCTTTTTCCTTTTCTTAGGAGAAGTACCACTATTTTCAATTTGTTGAGAATCTTGCTCAATTCTTTTAGGATGCCCCTCGGGATATAGATGATCCTGGGTGGCAGCACCACTTCTAGTTCTAATTTCATAAGCATGTTTTTCTTTAGCAGCATTCACTAACAAATCTTTTTGTACTTTAATAAGCTGATCAATTTGAGTTTGAACCATTTGGAAATGTTTAACAAGCATTTTAACATCATTAGAGGTTCTTTCCACAATATCCTTCAACTCAATAATAGCTCTAGATTTTTCCATTAGATGGTTTTGCACCCTTTTATTAAAATTATCTTGCTTAACAATAAAAACATCAAATTCTTCCAAGCATTGATCAGGAGGTTTAGAGTAAGGAATATCACCTTCGTCAAAATGTTGGAGAGAGTGTACCTCAATAGTAGATGAGTGGGAGATTGGCTTACATAATTCTTCTATATGAGGTAAATTCTTCACGTCTTCAGCTTTAATACCCTTCTCCTTTAGACATTTCTTAGCTTCCTTCATCAATTCATCATTTAGTTCAATAACTCCCCTCTTCTTTGATGTTGGTGTTGGCGCAGGCACAGTTAACTCGGGTGTAGCTGTCTCAGTTGTAGTTGGTTCAGGTGGAGTCCAATCATCATAATTCTTGCTTAGTTTAGTCATTAATTCCTCAGCTTCTTTGGGAGTTCTATTCCTGAAAACACAATCAGCATAACTATCCAGGTATGTCCTAGATTTTTCAGTTAGTCCATTATAATATATATCAAGAAGCTCATTTTTAGGTAATGGACATCTAGCATGTGCATGAATCAAAGCACAAAACCTTGCCCATGATTCAGGCCATATCTCTTTTTCTCCCTGTTTAAAATCAAAAAGTTCCTGCAAAATAGCATGTCTAGCACTAGGAGGGAAATATTTCTGAAGTAAGGTACTAATCAAGCAATCAGGGCTATCAATAGATCCAGGAGGTAAATTATTAAACCAAGTTCTAGCTTCTCCTTTCAGTGAAAAAGGGAAAATGTTAGCAACAAAGTAGGTGTGCATCTTAATATCATCAGTAAATAAGCCACTCATGGTAGAAAGCTCAGTCATATGTGCTACTACACTTTCATTCTTAGTCCCACAAAAAGGATCTTTCTCAACAATAGTTATGTAAGATAAATCAAGAGAGAAATCATAATCCTTATCTTTAATGTTTATGGGAGATGTAGCAAACTTAGCATTAGAAGATAATTTAGGTCTAACAATATGTTTCTCAAGAAGACTCTTAATAGCACTCCTGCCATGGGTGTTTTGGCATTCTTTAATAAATTCATCAGTCATTTCTATATATCTGTCTTCAATATCATAGCTCTCTCTAGACTCAGGTGAACTGACAGGTGTAGTAGTATCTTCATTAGGAGTTTCAGTATTTCTAGCTATAGTTCTAGCAATCGTTGCATCTAGGAAAGGACCTAATGAACCACTTTTATTAAGCAAAGTAGAAGCAACATCATAAGAATCAGAAGTTTCAGATTCAGTAGTAGTAGCAGTGTGTGTAGCATGTGTATGTGGTGGTGTAAGGATCTTACTCATAACAGATGGTGAATCAAGAGCAACAGAGGTATTCAGAACCGTACCTCTTCTTGTAGTGGATGGTAATATAGGAACCTTTCCATCACGAGATTTACCCATGATGAATGGAGGGCAGTGAACAATAGTGATTCCAAGTGAACTTGATAAACAGAGTTATGCTCCCCGGCAACGGTGCCAGAAAATAGTCTTGATGACCCACAAGTATAGGGGGTGTATCGCAGTATTTTCGAGGGAAGTGAAACCCAATTTATTGATTCGACACAAGGGGAGCCAAAGAATATTTATAAGCCTTAACAACTGAGTTGTCAATTCAACTGCACCTGGAAACAATCTTGCTCACAGCAGTTTATCAGTAGCAACAGTTTTGTAGTAGCAATAGCAAAGTAATAACAGTAGTAAAAGTAAAGACAGTGGTAACAATTGCAGTAAACAGTAGGATTAAAGCGCGGTAGGCATAGGGATGGATGGACGGGCGTTGCATGGACAAGACAATTCATATAGCAATCAAGACATAGGGCATTTGAAGATAAATAAGATAAAGCATCCAAGTACTAGATAATCATAGGCATGTGTTCCATATATAGTCATACGTGCTCGCAATGAGAACTTGCACAACATCTTTTGTCCTGCCAGCCCGTTTGCAGCCGGGCCTCAAGGGAACTACTAGCAATTAAGGTGCTCCTTTTAATAGAGCACCGGAGCAAAGCATTAACACTCCGTGAACACATGTGATCCTCATATCAAAGCCATTCCCTCCGGTTATCCCGATTATTGTCACTTCGGGGCCTTTGGTTCCGGACAACAATATGTGTATACAACTTGCAAGTAAGATCGCAAACAATACTATCATCATGAATCAATAACATGTTCAGATCTGAAATCATGGCACTCAGGCCCTAGTGACAAGCATTAAGCATAACAAGTTGTAACAAAGTCAAAAATCACTAATAATAGATACTAGGCACCATGCCCTAACAATCTGATGCCATTACATGAACGATCTCATCCAATCCCTACCATCCGCATAGCCTACATCGGGGGATTACTCACTCATAGATGGGGGAATCATGGATGGTCGATGGAGAAGCGATGGTGATGATGACGGCGATGATCTCCTCCAATTCCCTGTCCCAACAGGGTGCCAGAACGGAGTTTCTGGTTTTGATTTGTGGAATCTGGTGGCGGAGGCGTAGTGGAACTCTTTCTGGAAAAACGTCGACCCCCCCTGGGTTTTTAGGTCAAGAGGAACCTTAGAGGCGAAGAGGGAGGCCGAGGGGGTGACCGAGGCGGCCACACCACCCCCAGGTGCAGCCTGGCCTAGCCCGCGCGGCCAGGTGGTGTGGGCCCCTCGTGTCCCTCCTCCGTCTCGTCTTCTGGCTCCGTGAGTCCTCTAGTGAAATAGGATTTTTGGCATATTTTCCCGGATTTTTCCTGATAGTTGATTTTCTACACAAAAACTAGACACCAAGGTAATTCTGCTGAAAACAGCGTCAGTCTGTGTTAGTTATATCCAAATCGCACAAGTTTAGAGGAAAAACAATAGCAAAAGTGTTCGGGAAAATAGATACGTTTTGGACGTATCAAGCACCTGTGCCAAACCAATGCTGGCCTCGGGGACTACTGATGGGGATATGCAGAATGGGGTATACCCAGCAGGACATTTTGACTAGACCAAGGCCCCTACGAGTGGGCCTGCAGGATGGCGACTGGAATGCGACTGAGGAGGATCCTGGCGACTAGAAGCTGGAGGCCCAGAAGCGTAGTTAGGCCTAGTCGGATTAGGTCAAATCCTCCAAGTCCATAACTGATTCGGTTGTATATCTATAAACCCTAGCGAGGTACCCCCTATATAAACCTACCTAGGGTACTCTCTATACTCATGTTCCATCATACACCCCATCGAATCGCTACCTAGCCGCTGAGCTCGCCACCTTTGTACTCACTCGATAATACAATCTAGTAGGAGTAGGTCTTTACCCTACGGAGCTAAACCTGGGTAAACCCTCGTGTCTTTGCTCTCATCTCGCACCGCAGATGGCTGCCCGCTCTTGCCCCAAATCCTTTCAATCGCTACCCCTGGTAGCGACTGGCGTGGTCATTCCCATGACAGAGGCAAAAGACAAAGAAACAAAAGATACAAATCTCTATTGCAAATAAAACACAATACTCCCATGAATTAGATGCACATAATTGCTGCGAGGTTTCTCCCCAACCCGC
Organism: Avena insularis; assembly: GCA_023614405.1. Classification (NCBI taxonomy): domain Eukaryota; kingdom Viridiplantae; phylum Streptophyta; class Magnoliopsida; order Poales; family Poaceae; genus Avena; species Avena insularis. The sequence goes on from CM042690.1 coordinate 643,875,382, forward strand.
AACCCGTGAGGACTACTCATTGATAACAAATAGATCTAGGATAGAAACATTGTGCAAAATACTTAGATTGAAATCAAATATTCTTACAATGGTCGCCGAATCATAAGGAGATCTAAAGTACAAAGCAATGGCTATGGCTAATGGAGGGGATGGATGATGGAAGTGATTAACAATGGAGAACAATGGCGTGGATCTCCTTTGGTGGTATTGTGATGCAATCTAAGAAATGACAGCTCTCTGGCTGGCGGCTGGAGCCTCAAAATATATAGGCGTCTTCACGAAAGTTGTAGGGTTTGACGAGACGAAGCCATCGCCACATGGTACGGGCAAACGGTACGGGTGGGCCCTGCCCATACCAGTGGTCATTAAGCTTGCATATGCCAGGGAATGACTTCCCAATTACTTGGTTGTGTGGACTTCCTCAAAAACCTTCATTATGACTCCTGATTTCGCATTAAAAAGCATGATTTCCTGCACAACACAATTCAAAGCAAGGTTTTGCATATCTTTGCAATTATTAGTCATTAGTGGCAAGGATTGAGAGTTTCTAGTCAATTGCTTGACCAAAAACAATGTTTAAACGCGGTGGAAGATGGCTATTTTTGGAGCCATCAACCTCCCCAAAGCTCAAACCTTGATCACCCTCGAGCAAAAAGAAACAAATGAACTATAAGAAATTTAGCATTTAAATTTGAAACACCAAGAATAAGAATTCACTTATGGTTGGTGGTCATATGCACTCGGCACTTCATTCATTTGCGAGGCTTATCAAAGTTAGAGAGATAACAAGAGTACTATACAAGCTTCGGTAAGTCAAGACAATAAAGTGAAGTTTAATATAAGTATAAATAACTAGAAATATAGCAATCAATCCAATTCTTCTAGTTAACTCTCAGCTTGCCAAGGAACACTAGGATGTTTAAATAGCATAATTGAGTAAGATAGTCTCATGTCCTAAGTAGCATAATAGTGAAGTGTCTTATTTACACCCACGTCAATAAATCAACTCTATCAAAAACACTTCTAATCCAATCATTGTCTTCCAAGAAAATTCATAAAGTAGTAACGAGACCATGCCAAGAACTTGTTATGTGGATCTTCATACATATCTATTTTCTCTTTTTTCCCTCTTTCAAGGATCATTGGCTGTTTCTTTTACAAGTGCTTGCACAACCTTTGAGAGTACCAATACTTTTTCTCTCTCCTCTTTTTTTTTGATGCTAGTATCCTGGTTTGATCCACAAGGTTAGCTTTGGCATGCATCACAATTATCAGTAGACTTCATTTCAATCAAACAACTCATTTCATGAGTTTCATCAAGACTATCAAAACATCTATGGGGTTAAGTATCTTCAAGGGTATACTCTCAAGACAATCATTCATCAAACAAGTCATAAATTTCAGACTTTTTATTATTGTACTTGTTTGGTAATATTATTTCCAAGGCAAGACTCGGTTATCTAAAAGAACTAGAGCAAAAGCTTCAACAACTAATCATCATACAAATAAAAAGCTCTACTCTAACCATATTAAATTACTCCCACTAGCATGGCATCTTAGCAAATCGACTCAAACTTCAAAAGTGGGAGACATAGGACATACCTCTCATAAGTGACTTCATGATCCTCTTCCTTATAGGGATGTGTTCCTTCAAAACTCAAATACAATTAATCTCATAATAATATTAAAGTAAAGAGGCAAAGTGAGAATCCACATTTACGAAAGAAGGAAAAACGGAAAAATCTTTTTGTATTTTTGAGGATAGGAATTAAAGAATAGAAAAGAACTTGCGACCAAGCAAGGAACTAAGAAAAGAAAAACAAACGAAAAACAAAAGCAAACTAAAAACAAAATTAAGCTAAAAAGCAAGGAAAAAGCAAAGTATTGGAACAAGCCAAGACGAGTGTTTCAAATCCCCCGAAGAGTTGGAGTATAACCTCATTATTACACAAATAAATTTGCTAGGGGGAACACATCCCCAAGATCAGTCGTTTGCAAGCCCTTTTGTTACTCATTGTGGTGGTGGTGGATAGTCCCCCATGTTTCATTGGCTGCTCGAATCATGGAACTAGGTGGCGAGGTTTGCAGAAGAATATTGAAGGTTGATGGAGAGGTTGTTCATGTTTTGAATATTTCCTTCGAGCGCATAGATATCTTCATAGGTGGTGTAGTAGTTTGGTGGATGCACATATTGTTCGGGTCCCTCTTGTTCTACTTCTTCATCTTCTCCTCCTCCTCCCACGGGTATTTCTTAATGGGTTTGATTTGCCTCAACCTGCACGTCAAAATGCAAACGTCCATCCTTGATAGAGAATAAACCATTAGGTAAAGGAGCTAGGATCAAGTGATCCGCTCCAAGTATATCAAGAAAGTATCTACCATTAGTTCTAGAAACCGTACCACATGCTCTTAGAGTAGAAAGACCAAGACGGTGAATTCCTGTCAATGGTTGGATGTTACCTAGGTTGATGTGAAGTGTGCGTGCAAGAACGGTTACAACTCCTCCTCCGCATATAGGTCCTCGATATTGAAGAGCCTAATGCTTAAGGTAGAACACAAGAAGAGCGCCCAAATTTGGCATTAAGTTACAATTAATAATAGTAGCCTTTGCAAGTATCATCATGTCCTCCTCATTAAATCTAATAAACTCGCCACGTGCCTGAAAGGTGTTAGCAATAACGTAAAACAAATAGGGATTTCTATTTTCGTACCCTCGGTTTGTTAGTTGTACTTAGTTTTCCCCAGTCGCTTAGTTTTTCCTCCCTTTTGCCCATCTCCTTGTACGAAACTCTCACATGGTCTGAAACTCGCTGTCCGTCAGCCTTGTCGTTACGTGCTGACAAGTGGGGCCACGTTCAGTCAGGTCCCGTAGTGGACCCTCGCCGTTACGTGCTGACAAGTGGGGCCGCGTTCTGTCGGGTCCCGTAGTGGACCCTTGTCGTTACATGCTGACAAGTGGGCCACGTTCAGTCGGTTCCCGTAGTGGACACCTCTCTCAACTTTTCCAGATCGGCATTGAACCCACAACTTATCCACGTGAGTGCCGGACCCACAGCTTATCCACGTGAGCGTCAGACCTACAACTTACCCAGGTTGGCGTTGCAAGATGGGACCCCGAGCTAGCCCCGCGCTCGCGCCCGTGCCGTTGCCTCCCCTTTCTTCTTCTTCTCCGGTGACGGTGGACCTTTGTCTAGCTTCATTTTCATATAGTGAAATGTAATGCATATACGAAAATTATACACCTTTGAACTCTTTGAAATTGCACTTAGGACATGATAATGTTGTGCTAATAAAATCTTGAGAGATCATCATTTCCATGGAGTGAAATATAATGCATAAACTTGCGTATACGAAAATTATACACCTTTGAACTCTTTGAAATCCCACTTAATATGTGATAATATTGTGCTAAGAAAATCTTGAGATATTATCATTTTCATAGAGTGGAATGTAATGCACAAACTTGCATATGCAAAAAATATAAACCTTTGAACACTTTTAAATTGCACTTAATACGTGATAATGATGTGCTAACAAATTTTTGAGAGATTATTATTTTCTCCCCCATTTTCATAGAGTGGAATGTAATGCATAAACTTGCATATACGAAGTTTATACACCTTTGAACTCTTTGAAATCGCACTTAGGACGTGATAACTTTGTGTTAATAAAATCTTGAGAGATTATCATTTCCATGGAGTGAAATATAATGCATAAACTTGCGTATACGAAAATTATACACCTTTGAACTCTTTGAAATCGCACTTAATACGTGATAATGTTGTGCTAAGAAAATCTTGAGAGATTATCATTTTCATAGAGTGGAATGTAATGCACAAACTTGCATATGCGAAAATTATAAACCTTTGAACACTTTTAAATCGCACTTAATATGTGATAATGATGTGCTAACAAATTTTTGAGAGATTATTATTTTCTCCCCCATTTTCATAGAGTGGAATGTAATGCATAAACTTGCATATACGAAGTTTATACACCTTTGAAGTCTTTGAAATTGCACTTAGGACATGATAATGTTGTGCTAAGAAAATCTTGAGAGATTATCATTTCCATGGAGTGAAATATAATGCATAAACTTGCGTATACGAAAATTATACACCTTTGAACTCTTTGAAATCGCACTTAATACGTGATAATGTTGTCCTAAGAAAATCTTGAAAGATTATCATTTTCATAGAGTGGAATGTAATGCACAAATTATACACCTTTGAACACGTTCCCTTCAAATTATATTCAAGTTCATTTGTTTATGGAGTTAAAGTACCGGTGGCGAACTTGTTATTTTGCATGGATAGAGGGGTGCCCCCGACAGATATAGGGGTTATCCTGTCCACTAGATCACAGAGGATCACGGTTGGTGGGCACGATATGCGTGACAACTGTCTCAACCAATCAGAGCATAGCAGCAAAGATGAGCACAGGTGTGAGAGATTGTGACCAAGAGAGGGGAAAACTGAGTAGAAGTTTAGAACCAAGGGCAAAACTGAGTACAACTTAAAAACCAAGGGCAAGACTGATAAAGGGATTCAAATAGAAAATAGAAAAATCTTTGAAAAATGGAAAATATGTCTTTTATACAATAAAATACATCTTGGCATACATCAAACTATTTGCAATTCAAATATACACCAGTTTGACAATTATTGCCTCATTCAAACAAACTATGTTTTGGGGAGGGATGTTTTGGAAAGAGGATTGAGTAGAAAGCCATGAACCTTCATAGAGAGTAGGTGATTTGAGAAGTGGTGATTTAGGTTAAAACTTGATTTATATACATTTCCTATGGTGGCAGGTCACATAATAAGACTCCCTGGGTAGATGCCACTATGTTTTGATCTTTTTGAATTTGTTATGCATAAAATGACTCAATTAACTAGCTAAAACCCATTCATTGACTCCCTGTTGACCAGCCACTAGAGGGTAAAACTAACTATATTTCACATGGCGGTGTTAGTACTGGAGGGCAAAACTAAGCACAACCAAACTGCCAGTGTTACACTCGAGGGAAAAATTGAGCACAACTAAGACGCCAGGGTTAGACACGAGGGGAAAACGTGACTCATGGTACGCGTGTGCGGTGCACGGGGCGGTAGCGGACACGTGTGTTCGTGCACGGTGCAATATCGTACGCAGTTACGTGGTGCACGGTGGTGCAACTAAACGTCACTTCCCTTCTCCTTTAATAGGCCTCCTCACTCTCACTCATCACTCACTTGCTCACTCAACCGTCTCCACTGTCCCATCATCTTCTACAAACCCCCAAGAAAACCCCAAGCACGCCGGTGATGGAGAAGAATGGTGTCGTGCCATCGGCGCCTCCAAGGCCACCGGCGAGGAGGCCCCCGTACAGGCATCGAAGGAAGTCGCGTCCCCGTCCCTGCATCCGTCATAGCCGCCGACAAGGAGGCCCCCGCCGATCTCGGGCAGATCCTGCTTGGCTAGGACCCCTACGAGGAGGTTGATTACATGAGGCCGAAGAACCCCTACAACACCAGCATCGCCGACCCATGGTCGGAGGTAACCAGGGTTGTCTCCCCTTCCCTTGTTCTTCCCCATTCCCATTGTTGAATGCTAGATCGTATGTTATTAGGGTTCGGCTATTCGTATTTTTACATTAGCTAATCATCTTGTGTTAGATCTCGTATTTTGATGAATCCCCCTGTTCGTATTTGAATCCCCCATGTTCGTAGTTGGGATCAGTATTTGATTTGGTTTGAGATTTTGGAAATAATTAGGGGATCTCAATCGGTTAATTTATGCAAATAATCAATCATGATAATCAAAGTATCTCAATCATGTCTTTATTGCACTCTACAGTTTTTTTCCAATAGGAGGATAGCAGCGACATCTGCAGCAACGACGAGTCCAAGGACACCAAGACTCATCATGTGCTGAGGAGGCTGAAGTCCGGCCAATACTACAACTTCTTCGTCGGCGACGTCTACAGGTGCCCCTTCTGCATCACCAGGAGGCTCTGCACCACCGACTTTAACTCCCTCGTGAAGCACACCGAGGACGTGAGGACCTGCGGCGAGTCCGTGAACGTCCACGGCTTCAGAGCCAACCACCATTCGCTCGGCCTTCACCTCTGCAACCTCCAGAAGGTGGCCATTTAGGAGGGTCGCATGCCCCCGATCAAGCCCAAAGCGCCCAAGGTCAAGGGACTGGGAAGCAAGAAGTGGAGGAGGCAACAGAGGGAGGAGGCGGAGGCCATGGGGGGCCACTGATCTTCTGTTGCTACTGTTGTAAAGCAGCTTCTTTTATCCTGTCTGCGTTGAACTTGTCCATTGTTGCTGCTGAGCAGCCTAATTGTCGAACCTCGTTAAGTACCATACTATATAACCTAGATTAGTTGCTTTATCTACATCTGCTCTGTTTACTAAATTTATTTATGGTGCTGGTTAGATTTGCTACCAGATTGGGGAAAAACGGGAGCCAAAAGGAGCAAGTGAAGAGAGAAGCTGCTCTAGATTTGCTACCTTTTTGGGAAAAAAACAATTGTTAGCGAGAGAGAGGGGAAAATGCACTCTTAAAAGCCCAATCATAAAAATAACAAAAAAGAAAACCCACGTAACCACCAAACGTGCCCCACGAGGTCCCACACCATGTCCCCCATAATCAGCGAGAGATGGATGGTTGGTCTGCCGTGTATCCTGGCCCCACCTGTTAGCATGTAACGGTCGAGACGACGTAAGGTAACGCTTAACGCATGACCCGCCCCAACATGGTCCCATCGGTCAACATGTAACGATCAAGCCTTTGACCTGATAGCATCCCTCCATCCGAGCGCCTGTGAGGGTTTCAGAATAGAGGGAGGGGAAAGTGAGAATAGATTCTGTAGGCATCACACGTGTACGGCTCCTCATGTTCATCTAAAACAAAATAAAATAAAATGAATAAAGATTGCTAATTAAAGATTTTAATCCAATAGAACATAGCATAAATGATCATCTACACTAGTTACAAAATACACTCCTCTATAAGAATACTAAGCATGCTCAATATCAATATTAGATCAAGAATAAGACCTAAGTCTAGATTGATAATGATGAAAGATTGAGTAAAGCTTTGGCACAAATATATTGAAGATCGAAGGAGAATCATACCTTAGATCAATTAAGTGCAGAGAATTGAAGAAAGATTGAGTAAATTTGAAGATCCAATGGAGGTGGTTTGGAGTTTAGAGGAAGAATAAAAAGAAGGATTTGTTTTTGAGATTTTTAGGTTACCTCCTCGTAGGGTTTATGGCGGCCGCGCACATGATACGGGAGGGTGGTACGGCTGGAGCCCGCCCGTACCGGGTGACATTCCTTGGGGTGACGACTCCCTTCCGACGATGCACTCGGTACGGGCACGCACGCCTGTACTGCTGGTCGTTATTCATTCAGTACCTTTGCTTGAAATCTGATATTTTGCTCGAGGGTACGGTACGGGTGCGTCCAACATTACTAGTGGTCGTTACGTGCACTGTTTCCTGCGGCAAAAATCAGAATTTCTATCTTCCAATGCCTCGAGGTGGTACGAGCGCACGGTACGGGCCCTTCCGGTCGTACCACTGGTCGTTAAATGGCCAGTGAGCCGAAAAACTCAAAGAATTTGATTAATAGCTCTGTGCGTCTTTGCACATCTTATCAAAGGACAAAATAACAGCAAATATACTACATAAAAATCAGCAATACTTCTTAGGCCATGTGTTAGTAAAATAAGAGATCAAGGATTACCTTATTTATTATCCTCTCTCCAAAGGTCTCCTTGAACACTCTTTATTGGAAACAAGCAAAACGAAACAAAAACAAAACAAACAAAACTAACACAAAAGTAAAACTTTATTTCACATGGGTTGCCTCCCATGAAGTGCTTCTAGTTAAGGTCAATTAGCTTAACCCCGATGGCAATCATTTAGGTTTAATGAGTGGAATACCCACTCCAATGTAATTGACTTTCAAAGTAATTATACCATCGTCATTATTAGGCTTGGTCTTTTATTCCTAGGGAAGTGGACTATAAAAGGATCGCTAGATGGTAGCTCTATTCTCACATTCCCCTCATGTAAATTAATTAAAGATTTGATAGTTCTTAGAAATGTCCTACCTAAATTTATAGGTGCTATGGGATATTTAGGCATGTCCACAATAACAAGATCAATAAGAGCGAGACTACCTTTAATTTTGATGACTATATTTTCTTTTATTCCAACAGCTTGTTTATAAGTTGAATCCTCTAGATGGAGTCTCAATTTAGTAGTTACAAATAGACCTAAAGTATAATTTGTCAAATAGGCTTTTGGAAATTTTTGAGACGCTTGCACCAAGATCACAAAGTGCGGATATCTCATTAACTCCCACCTTAACTTTAATAGTGGGCTCAAATATATCATCTAGCTTAGCAGGAAGCTTATCAGCTAGTCTCTTATACTCCCTCTCTAAATCTCCAACCTTAGATGGTACTTGTTATATAAATTGTTGGTACATAGCATCATTAGCTTGTTCTATACCGGGATTCTTCACGGTGATCATCTTTAGTAGATCTTCCATGGTTTATTCCGGTGTTGGCGCATTGCTATAATCCAACTCTTCAGGCTTTTCTTCATTTGTTACCACCCTTATCATCTTGAGGTATTCTACCGGATTTGGCTCGGCATTTCTAGCAAACTTTGCTAGTATGAGAGCTTGGCTCTCAGCTACCTTGCCCAACTGAGCCTCCTTAGTCTTTGTCCTTTCCTATAGAGTTTGCACATCATTTCTAATTGCAACGACTTGGTTAGATAATTTTTCTATACTACTTTCATGGTTCTCCGTGATTTTAATAAGCATATTATTTTCTCGATTTGAGCTTGTATAAAAGTTCTAACAGTTTTCTCAAACGAGAGATTTCCATGATTTGCTTCATTATTATTATCATAATTTTTGTAAGGAGCTCTTGCAGGATTAGAATACTTTTTTGAACATTAGAAGCATAATTGTGATTTTTCCATGCGGGATTAAAATGAGTGCGAGCTATAAAATTAACATCATTAATATCGGTAGCGATAGCATTAACTTGGGTATCTTCTTTAGCCTTTACTATATTAAGTAGCTCGTCTACCTTAGATGTAAGCTCTTTATTATTTACCTCGGTAACTGAACTTACTCTCTTCGAGGTTCTCTCCACATGCCATTGGGCATGATTATTTTGCATATCATCAAGTAATTTCTTTGCAACACTCACTTGCTTTCCCATGATTGTTCCTCCTGCAGTATCTAGCATAGACTTATACATTGGGTAAAGACCATTATAGAACAAATGTAACATAAGCCATTCTTCCATCCCATGACTAGGCTAGTTCATTACGGCTTCTTTCATCCTTTCCCACGCAAGCACTAGTGGCTCACGGTCTTCTTGTCAAAAGCCTATAATGTTGGATCTTAGCTCCATAATTTTAGCTAGGGCAAAATTTAGTCATAAACAAATTAGTACATTCCTCCCAAGATTTAATAGTGACCTTTGGTAGATTCGGTAACCAATCCTTAGCTTTTCCTCTAAGAGAGAAAGGAAACAATCTTAATTTAATAGCATTTAGATCTACATCCTTAATACGCATCATGTCGCAAATTTCAGTAAAATTGTTTAAGTGCAAACCTGAATCCTCAGAAGATGAACCCCCAAATTGGTTTTGTTGAACCAAACTTAAAATGTTAGGCTTTATTTCATAAGTTTCTGCATCAATAGCGGGCTGAGTGATAGGTGCAGGAATAAAATCATCGGTAGGGGTAGCATACTCCCCAAGTCTCTTTTGAGCCATGTCTATTATATTTTTGGTATTTTAAGAAAAGTAAACAAATAACAAGTAACTAATTTTTTGGTTTTCAAATAGATAACAAGAAAGTAAACTAATAACAAGAAATAAACTACAAACTAATAATAAAACTAAAAACAAGGTCTCTAGTGACCTCACTAGGATAGTGAAATTGCTTCCCCGACAACCACACCAAAAAAAGGTTGACGCCTTCGATCTGGGTTCACGGATGTAGTATAATAGCTTTTTCCCTAGAATACTAAGGTTTAATCGAACCTTAGAAAGCAATGCTAAAAGGAAATAAAAAGGACATGTCTAGAAGACTTTGTTTCTTTATTTTACCAAACCAATCTAGTTTACTTTTATAATGGGTTGAATCAATGGATGGAGATATGCCAGGGTTGAAGATCCACCTGTAGCTGCACATCATATGGGATAAAAGATAATAATAAGCATAGTCATGTGTAATGCTTGAATATGGATAATCTCTTGTGGGCAACACATCCTAATATACTAGAGCCCCTGTGATGCAATGGGCATAGCAATAGTCTTTTAATCCAACCGGGGGCACCACAAAGCAACGGGCTACAAATGATTATTAAGTATAAAACATAGATCAAAGCATTAAGTGGTGATGTTTTCCCGATCCCGAATGGGTTGCTAAACAAAGAACGGGACTCCCCTTTCTATCACTAGGGTTCTGATGACCCAAAATATATCGAGCTCGTTGGGGAACCCCAAGAGGAAGGTATGATGAGCACAGCAGCAAGTTTTCCCTTAGTTATGAAACCAAGGTTATCGAACCAGTAGGAGCAAGGAAACACCTACAAGGTGTTGTTGCCAACTTGGAATCCTGCACAACACAACCACAGAACTTTGCCCCCAACTTACAGTGAGGTTGTCAATCTCACCGGATTTGCTAAAAACAAATGATTAAACATATTGTGTGGAAGAAAGTAAAAGCTTGTAGAAAGTAACAGAAAGCAGTAACCAATTGTAGATTGATGATAAAAGAAAGGACCAGGGTCCATAGTTCACTAGTGGTGGTTCTCCTTAGGATAGATGACATGTTGGGTGAACAAATTACAGCGGGGCAATTGACAAACATCGAGAAAGCATACATGCATATACTAATCATCTTGACTCCTTTGAGATTTGATTGGGCATTACAACATTATACATAGACCGTAATCCAACTGCATCTATGACTAATAATCCACCTTCAGGTTATCATCCGAACCCCCTCCAGTATTAAGTTGCAAGCAACAGATAACTGCATTACGCATTGCGTGTAAAGTAAACAATACGATTGTTCTATGAACAAAGGATTGTTGTTTTCTCCCTAGTAGCAACAACACATCTAGTACCTTAGAGATTTCTGTCACTTCCCCAGATTACTAGAGGCATGAACCCACTATCGAGCATAAATACTAACTCTTGGAGTTGCTAGCATCTACTTGGCCAATATAGCTACTAACAACGGAAATCATGCAAGATCACAAATAACAAAGACATGATAGAATCAATAATCAATCTGAAATACCATCTCAATATCCATCGGATCCTCGCAAACACAACATGTAGGATTACAAATAGATGATCTTGATCATGAATGGAGCTCACAAGATCTAAACATGATAGCACAAAGGAGAAGAACCAGCCATCTAGCTACTACATGGACCCGTGGTCCAAGGATGAACTACTCACGCATCACATCGGAGGCTTGCATGGTGATGAAGAAGGCCTCCAGGGTGAATTCTCCCCTTCGGCAGGGTGCCGGGAAGAGCTTCAGATCCCTCTCGATCTAGGGATGGAGATGACGGCGGCTACAGACTCTTTCATGAAATTTTGATCGGGTTCTTAGGGTTTCTGTATCAGAGGCATCTTATAGGCGAAAGGGGAGGACAAGGGGGTGCCCTAGGTGGCCAGACCACCCCCTGGCGCGGGTCAGGCCTGGCCGCGCGGCTAGGTGGTGTGGTCGGCGCCTGGCCCCTCTCCGTCTCGTATTCTGGCTCCGTGTCCCCCTCGGTGAAAAACTGACTTTGGCTTTTGTCCCGTCCAATTCCGAGAATATTCATTTTCTGACTTTCCTGGAACCAAAAATAGCAGAAAACATGCAACTAGCAATGTGGCATCTTGTTAATAGGTTAGTCCAAGAAAGTGTATAAAAAGTACTCCAAAGTGTGGACAAAACATAAGAAAGTAGATAAAAACCAAGCATGGAACATCAAAAATTATGGATACGTTAGCAACGTATCAATATCCCCAAGCTTAACTCCTGCTCGTCCTCGAGTAGGTAAGTGATAAAAAGAAAGAATAATTTTTGAGGTGACATGCACCATCATAAACTTGATCAAAGTATTTGTAAAACATTGATAGTTGGGATCATAGTACTTCAACATAGCATGAAAGATAAAGTTCTAACAATAAGACATAGCAACTATGTTGCAACATGAAAAGGCACAAATAAAAGATTTTATGAATAACAATGCTTTGCAAGACGTTTGTTTGTTTCACACAAAGAAAACATAGCATAGTGGCATTCACCTTGTCCCTCATAGAGTAGTAAACATAAATGCATAGGACACCTTCAAAGTTCATAAGAGTGACTAGATACAAATAGTTTAAGAACAAGCAATATCAAAGTTATGCATCAATCAACAAGTCTTGGGACAATGCACATTAAACTAAGAATGGCCACTATGCTCTCTCAATAGGTGCATAAAGATAGAAGGTGGAGACTTAATATAAAAGTGGAAGAAAGGCCTTCATAGAAGGAAGCAGGGATTCAAGTTTCATAAAGAGCTTCCAAAAATTATGGTACTTATTAGCTTTCAGCTCTCATTGCCCCTATCATAAGCATCTTGAAGTTATTAAGGTTAAAGTGAACAAACTATGGAGTATATGCTTGACAAAGTATAAGTTGGAAATCTCATGTCCCTTGAATACGAGGGCCGCTCCTCATGCTACTCAAGTTTAGTTACCGGTAAGTTCTTGTCATAGTAAGTACATGTGTATCATAGAGAACCGCCAACAGGGTACCCCTTGCTCGATGATACGGAAGAATCCCCATATCAAAATGACAAGGCAAGTAGACAACGAGCATCTCAGCAATCTTCTTATTTACCATGGGAAAAATGGTGCTTTTTTCTCTCTTTCCTCTTTTCTTATATCTCTTTTTTTCTTTTTCTCCTTTTCTCAATATCTGACTCTTTTTTTATAAGAAGAATGCTTCATAGACAACTTGTTATGGTTACCCTGCAAGTTTCTACCATGATTAGGCATGGATTAGACCAGCGGCCCAGGCGTTTCTCTAACACACATACATAACTCCATGGACTTACAAGCTCCCCTTTCATTTCACACCGACGACATCCATAGACAAAAGAGCATGATATCAACTAGGTACAAAGTACAAGTGCAATGTTGAAAGCGTTCCCCATGACAGCATGGTTCTGCTAATCCCCAACATATAAGTGCAAGCATATACAACATAGACGACACAATGGTTCAAGTTTATTAAGGGCAAGAAAATTAAAGTGTGCCATCAAGTTCGTGAGAGCTTTAATCACTAGTTTTCTCATAACAAGTTTAATTCGGAAGGTAGATAAAAACATGAATATACTTGGAATGGAAAATGCTAATAGGTAGGTATGGTGGACTATTTGCAATAACTTGGTTTTAGGAGTTGGATGCATGAGTGAAACTCATACTTGGTTATGGAGGCTAGCAAAAGACTGGGAGCGACCGACTAAGAGAGCAATAATGGCCATAATCATGCAGAGCGACAAAACATCATTAATTAAAGCATAAAGTGATATTACAAGTCGAAAACTAAAGGATCATAAAGGCTATGGTGACTTGGGATAGTCATAGCATGGTGTGAGCATGCGCCAAGTCAACCCAAATAAAGCATCAAATGAGAATACATCAATACTATGCTTTAATATGCTAAAACAACACATGATTCTTCCAAGGCACATTAAGCAATCTCAATTGTTTATAACATGTCATGCTACAGCAAAGATCACTAAGCATAAAGACAAAACAATATCAAGCATGACATGACAAAGCATGGGCCACAGTCAAAAACAAGCTCTCTTTACCACCCAAGCATGAACTTTCCTACTCTTTTCCAATCCAAACCAAACTATTTGAAAACCAATGCATGGAAGAGGGGGACCAACCAATTTATTCAAGCAAACTAAGAAAACCAAGAAAACAAAAAACAAAGACACTCCAAGAACAACACAACTATGCATGAAACAATAAAAATGAAGTGTTTGGAAGAAACTTGGGATTTTTATTGATGAAGAAGGGGATGCCTTGGGCATCCCCGAGCTTTGATGCTTGTAACTCTTGAATATTTCTTGGGGTGACACGGGGTGGCATACCCAAGCTTGAGCTTTAGTCCATTCATCATCTCATTACATCATTCTCTCCATACACCTGAAATTTTTCCTTCATACAAAACTTCACACAAACTTTATTAGCAACATTAGTGCACTCGAGATAATAAGTCTTTAGGTTCAGTTTCAACACCAATAAAACTTCCATTAAAATACAAGCTACTGAAGCACTTCCATTGAAAAGCTCAGTTCCCCAAAGAGAACCCAAAAAGGAACCAACAAGAAGCAAATGCAAATAATGGCAGAAATCTGTCAAAATAGACCAGTAGGTAAAAACAAAATTTTTCGAAGACCTTGTGTTGCTCAAATCGAAAAGTGTTGAACTAATGAAAGTTATATAACAACTTGGAGCAGAAGCACAAAAAATCACACCTCAAAATGACGTACAGAGATTTTACACGAATTTGTACGGTGAAGCACAAAAATCTGTTCCGGGACAACAACTTTCCCAATCATTACTTCTCTCACATTAGAGGTTACTCTTGGCACAAAAAGCAAATAAAAAGTATAAGGCGAGTTTATTACTGAATCAATAAATTCTAAGACTCATCTAAAACTTTTGGGTTATCTCCCAATAAGTACTTTTCTTTAACGCCTTTAAGTTAGGCATAAGAAGCAAGAAAAAGAATCAAGTGTTCTCAAATGAAGAAGCATTAAGAGCAAATTTTGTTTTCATAGGAGAGGCAAAAGAAATCTTCTCTCTCTTCTTAGGGAAGTGTTCTATACCTTTCTTGAGTGGGATTTGATATTTAATGGTGCCTTCTTTCATATCAATGATGGCACCAACAGTTCTAAGAAAAGGTCTTCCCAAAGTAATAGGACAAGAAGCATTGCATTCAACATCCAAAACATAGAAATCAACGGGGACATAGGCATTGTTAACCATAATAAGAACATCATTAATACTCCCCATGAGTTTCTTTTTAGCATTATCATCAAGTGGGACATTCAAATAACAATCTTCCAATGGTGGCAAATCAAGCAGATCATAAATCCTTCTAGGCATAATAGAAACACTACTATCAAGATGACATAAAGCTTTGAAATCAAAATCATTCACTCTCATATTAATGATGGGTTCCCAACCATCTTCTTGTTTCATAGGAATAGAAGCTTTATGTTTCATCTTTTCTTCTTTAATTTTTATGAGAGCACCAGTAATGTGTTTTGTAAAGGCCATATTCATAGCACTAGCATTAGGACTTTTAGCAAGCTTTTGTAGGAACTTAATAACTTCAGAGATATTGCAACCATCAAGGTTAAAATCATAATTATCATCTAAAGTAGTAGAGGTAGAGCTATTACTAGCTTCAACTCTAGTGGTAGTGATAGTAGAAACACTAATGTTTCTAGCAATTTCATCTTCTCTCTCCCACTTAGCATGCAATTCAGCTAATAATCTAACATTTTCATCAATTCTAAGTTGTATGGCATTAGTAGCAGCAAAGGGGTTATCAATAATTTCAGGTTTAGCAGCCATTTTATTCAAAGAAGATTGAGCTTCAGCGGGTGATGCTATATTTCTTTCAGCATTAGATAGTTTTTCCTCAATGGTTTTATTGAAAGCAGTTTGTTTGCTAATAAAATCTTTAAGCATAACTTCAAGTTTAGAGGGTGCACTCCTATTATTGTTGTAGGAATTTCCATAAGCATTACCATTGTTGGGAGGATATGGCCGATAGTTATTGTTACCAAAATTATTCCTGTAGGCATTGTTGCTAAAATTGTTATTTCTTATAAAGTTCACATCAACAGACTCTTCTTGAGCAACTAAAGAGGCTAAGGGGACATGATTTTGATCAATATGAGCTTTCCCATTAACAAGCATAGACATAATAACATCAATTTTATCACTCAAGGAGGAGGTTTCTTCAACAGAATTTACCTTCTTATCTTGTGGAGCTCTTTCAGTGTGCCATTCAGAATAGTTAACCATCATATTATCCAGAAGCTTTGTTGTAGCACCCAAAGTAATGGTCATAAAGGTACCTCCAGCAGCAGAATCCAATAGATTTCTTGAAGAATAGTTCAACCCCGCATAAAAGGTTTGGATAATCATCCAAGCAGTCAGTCCATGAGTGGGACAATTCTTTACCAAAGATTGCATTCCTTCCCAAGCTTGAGAAACATGTTCATTATCAAATTGTTTAAACTTCATTATTTCACTTCTCATAGATATAATCTTAGCAGGAGGATAGTATTTTCCAATGAAAGCATCTTTGCATTTAGTCCAAGAATCAATACTATTCCTAGTTAGGGATTGCAACCATTCTTTAGCTTTTCCTCTCAAAGAGAAAGGAAACAATTTAAGCTTAATAATATCTCCATCTATATCCCTATGCTTTTGCATCTCACAAAGTTCAACAAAGTTATTTAGATGAGCAGCAGCATCTTCATTACCAATACCAGAAAATTGTTCTCTCATAACAAGATTGAGTAAAGCGGGTTTAATTTCAAAGAAAGTAGCTTCAGGAGCAGGTGGAGCAATAGGTGTGTACAAGAAATCATTGTTGTTGGTGCTAGTGAAGTCACACAACTTAGTGTTTTCAAGAGTAGTCATTTTTTTGTGTTTTTAATAAAGAAAGCAAACTAGTACAACTAATTTTTTGTGTTTTTGATAAAGAAACAAGCAAACAAAGCAGAAAAAACTGAGCAAAACAAAAACAACAAAGTAAAGAGATTGGTTATGAGGGACTCCCCTTGTGAAAATGTCCTTGACTCCCCGGCAACGGTGCCAGAAAAATAGCTTGATGGCCCAAAATATATCGAACTCATTGGGGAACCCCAAGAGGAAGGTATGATGAGCACAATAGCAAGTTTTCCCTCAGTTATGAAACCAAGGTTATCGAACTAGTAGGAGCAAGGAAACACCTCCAAGGTGTTGTTGCCAACTTGGAATCCTGCACAACACAACCATAGAACTTTGGCCCCAACTTACAGTGAGGTTGTCAATCTCACCGGATTTGCGGAAAACAAAGGATTAAACATATTGTGTGAAAGAAAGTAAAAGCTTGCAGAAAGTAACAGAAAGCAGTAAACACTTGTAGATTGATGATAAAAGAAAGGACCAGGGTCCATAGTTCACTAGTGGTGGTTCTCCTTAAGATAGATGACATGTTGGGTGAACAAATTACAGCGGGGCAATTGACAAACATCAAGAAAGCATACATGCATATACTAATCATCTTGAATCCTTTGAGATTTGATTGGGCATTACAACATTATACATAGACCGTAATCCAACTACATCTATGACTAATAATCCACCTTCAGGTTATCATCCGAACCCCCTCTAGTATTAAGTTGCAAGCAACAGATAACTGCATTACACATTGCATGTAAAGTAAACAATACGATTGTTCTATGAACAAAGGATTATTGTTTTCTCCCTAGTAGCAACAGCACATCTAGTACCTTAGAGATTTCTGTCACTTCCCCAGATTACTAGAGGCATGAACCCACTATCGAGCATAAATACTAACTCTTGGAGTTGCTAGCATCTACTTGGCCAAGATAGCTACTAACAACGGAAAGCATGCAAGATCACAAATAACAAAGACATGATAGAATCAATAATCAATCTGAAATACCATCTCAATATCCATCGGATCCTCGCAAACACAACATGTAGGATTACAAATAGATGACCTTGATCATGAATGGAGCTCACAAGATCTAAAAATGATAGCACAAAGGAGAAGAACCAACCATCTAGCTACTACATGGACCCGTAGTCCAATGATGAACTACTCACGCATCACACCGGAGGCTTGCATGGTGATGAAGAAGGCCTCAAGGGTGAATTCTCCCCTCCGGCAGGATGCTAGGAAGAGCTTCAGATCCCTCCCGATCTAGGGATGGAGATGACGGTGGCTACAGACTCTTTCATGGAATTTTGATCGTGTTCTTAGGGTTTCTGTATCGGAGGCATCTTATAGGGGAAAGGGGAGGCCAAGGGGTGCCCTAGGTGGCCAGACCATCCCCTGGCGCGGGCCAGGCCTGGCCGCGTGGCTAGGTGGTGTGGCCGGCCCCTGGCCCCTCTCCGTCTCGTATTCTGGCTCTGTGTCCCCCTCGGTGAAAAACTGACTTTGGCTTTTGTCCCGTCCAATTCCAAGAATATTCATTTTCTGACTTTCCTGGAACCAAAAACAGCAGAAAACAGGCAACTGGCATTGTGGCATCTTGTTAATAGGTTAGTCCAAGAAAGTGTATAAAAGTACTCCAAAGTGTGGACAAAACATAAGAAAGTAGATAACAACGAAGCATGGAACATCAAAAATTATGGATACGTTATTAACATATCAGGTTCCTATGAGATTGCTACTAGCCAAGCAGTATCTCACCTCAAGCCTTTATCAATCTATGGAATCTTGGGTACCTACAAGTCCACAGATCGAGGCAAGAGACAAAGAAACAAAAAATACAAAACTCTATTGCAAACAAAACACAATACTCCCATGAATTAGATGCACATAATTGCTGCGAGGTTTCTCCCCAACCTGCAACCCGTGAGGACTACTCACTCATAACAAATAGATCTAGGATATAAACATTGTGCAAAATACTTAGATTAAAATCAAATATTCTTACAATTGGCACCAAATCACAAGGAGATCTAAAGTACAAAGCAATGGCTATGGATAATGGAGGGGATCGATGATGAAAGTGATGAATAATGGATGAAGAATGACATGGATCTCCTTTGGTGGTATTGTGATGTAATCTAAGAAATGGCGGCTCTCTGGCTGGCGGTTAGAGCCTCAAAATATATAGGCGTCTTGCAGACGCCAGGGAATGACTTCCCAATTACTTGGCCATGTGGACTTCCTCAAAAACCTTCATTATGACTCCTGATTTCGCATGAAAAAAGTGCACGTTGATGATGGGTTCCACTCCAACCATCAACATCAATTTTCATGAGTTGTGTCTTCTCAGAATCATGGTCAAAGTTGGAGTTATCTACTATACTTCATGTGTTTAGTGTGGTAAACAAGATGAAGATTGCGGTGAATGGGAGACATATGCATAGGGGACTCTCGCCGTCGTTGATGGCTCGCCATGCCTTGTAGTCTGAGCTAGATATGACGATCGTTATGATGTCATTGTCAGTTATACTTTAGGACCTAGTTTAGTAAGTGGTATAAATTTTTAGTTAGTTCGTCAGCTATCTTTTTGGACCTCGTCTCTACTCTCTCCGTCGATGATGGATTGTCATACCATGGTGGCGGAGCATGTCGCTGAGCACGTCCATCGATAGACACATAGCCAGATCGCCATGTTTCATGTCATATAGCTCATTGTTTATCTTATTCATTATAGTGTAAGGTGTGAGGTAAATGAACTATATGAATAATAGGTCATTCTAAAAGGCAATTTATGCTTGCATGCGGGCAACCAATCATGGAATCAATTTTGGTCCTAACGATGCAACACGGTCTACCAAACAAAGTGGAGAAGATGAATCGACAACTGTTTTTGTTGGGATACCTACGGTGACCCAGCATACCACTACATGATATAATACACTATAGTCGTTGACATAACACCAATGAAACACCATTCCACCAGTATTACATCCCTCAGAGTGATACAACAGAAAGATAGCAGGTCCAAGACATGACTATAGGTTACAACTCGACTCTTTACAACAGATATAGAGAATACTCTAGGTTATATAGAGAAAAAAACTTCTTACAAAGAAGAACCAGAAACAACAACTCAAAACTGTCATACTAATAAGACTACTACCTAAGCTATCTGGTTTACAATTGTTGCTATTGCAATGTTCTACAGAAATAGGTTCTATGGCTAGACATTATCCTCCTATCTAATTAGCAACTTCGTCTTCACTTTAGTTGATGTGCATGCTGTCTCAGTTGACTTCATTGAAGATCTTTAGCTTTCTATGTTGATTTCCTTGAGTATAAATTGGTGTTGATGTCGTCTTCATCAACTTAGAATCTAGCAAAGGTTAACAAGGTACAGGTGAGTACGAGTGTACTCAGCAAGTTCACTAAAAAGGACTGTTTGATGCACTATCTACAGCCGTAGTGAAGGAAATATGCCCTGAGAGGCAATAATTAAGTTGTTATTATATATTTCTTATACATGATAGATGTTTATTTTACATGCTAGAAATGTATTGATTCGGAAACATCAATACATGTGTGTTTAATAAACAAAAAGGGTTCCTAGTCATGCCTCCCTTATAGACTAGCTTGTTGATTAACAGGATGATCAAGGTTTCCTGATCATGGACATTGGATGTTGTTAATAACAAGGTCACACCATTGGTGGAATGATGTGATGAACATTCATCCGAAGTATAGCATTACGATCAAGTCATTATGTTTATATTGCTATAACATCATACGAAGTAATCTTTATCCTTAGACCATGAGATCATGTTAATTGCTAACACTGGAAGAGTATCTTGATAACATCAAACGTCACACCGTAACAGGGTGACTATAAAGATGGGTTCAGTACTACGAAGGTGTTATGTTGAGGCTCATGGATCAAGAGTGGAATTTGTCAATCCAGATGACAGATAGATATACTCTGGGCCCTCTCGGTGATATCACATTAGGATAGCTTGCAAGCAAGTGATGTGATCACTAGAATGTTATATCACGGGAACGAGAAAAGAGTGCATGTTGGTAACGAGATCAAACTAGGTATGGAGATACCGATGATCGAATCTCGGACATGTAATATATCGAGAGACAAAGGGATTTAGTTACAAGCGTTAAAGGTTCTCACGATCACAGGAGTCATCGTTGAATGTGTAGGAGTCAGTACGGATCTCCAGGTCCCGCTGCTGATTATTGATCGGAGAAGGGTCTCGATCATGTCTGCATTATTCGCGAACCGTAGGGTGGCACACTTAAGAGTTACCGGACACCATTTTGGAGCACATATGTTTCAGACGAAAGAATTGCAAAGCGCAGGAATTGTTTCAATAGAAACCGGAAATTGTTTCGGGTGAAATTGCAGAAGGTGGTTCTACATGTGATATTGAAATATTGCAAGGCTATATAGAATGTTTGTTAATTAAAGTAATTAACAAAATTCTGAATAAATTTAATAAAAAGAGTTTTATTAAATGAGAGAGCATTAAATTTGGAGAAATTTAATGCATTTAAAATGGAGACTTTAAAAGGGAATGTGAAGAGGCATTTTAATGTGGAGGGGTTACCACCACATGAATGGGGGAGGTGAGGGGTCACCCCCCATGCGCCGGCCATGGAGAGAGGGGGCACCCCCCTCCTCCTATAACAGGCCACCCATTCCCTCCTTCATCCACACACCTCCTTGTGAAGGATCTCTCTCCCCCTCTAAAATTATTCCCCATGGTCTCGGATTAGCGAGATACATGTTCCCGGTGGCATTTCGTCTGGAAGGAGTTGTTGCTTCCGCTGGATCGCTGGAGCAAGGAGGTGGAGGTTGTCCGGTGGCTTGAACGTGTGTGCGAGTGCGGATGCGCTGCTGAGTTGCGGCGCTCGGACTTCCTCACGATCTTGAGATCGGCAAGTGTACGACTACATCAACCACGAGTTCCTACTCGTTAACAAAGCTCGTTGTCTATGAGGGTAAGTTCTCGTTGGATGTATGTCCACCCGTTGCTTTGTACCTAGTAGATAGATCTTGGCGTGTAGTTCACACCGTAGGAAATTTTTTGTTTTCTATGCTGCAGACCCAACACGTAGACCATAGGTCATAGGCTATGCATGTTTTCAAAAACATTTCTTTAAAGGTTGCTTTAGTTCTGAAAAGCTATGTCCTCAGCGTTCACAAATTGATTAGAACTTCATAGAGTTCCTTTCCTGCGGCGTTCACAGTTCCTTCCCAAAACAGGGAGTAACATGTCACACTTTTTACACTCTGCAGAGGTGCATTGCTTT
Organism: Avena insularis; assembly: GCA_023614405.1. NCBI lineage: Eukaryota > Viridiplantae > Streptophyta > Magnoliopsida > Poales > Poaceae > Avena > Avena insularis. The sequence continues at coordinate 643,897,491 of CM042690.1, forward strand.
ACCCATGAGAGACCTTAGCCTTGTTACACATCCGAGTTGCATTCTCATCCACACTTCCTTGGTGTGGGGCTCAGTCTAAGATCCAAGCCGATCACTGTCCTTCTCCGCTACCCTGCATACCCCCTTGGTGTACACCATGCCCACATATTGAATTATGGCAATGGGAAGTACCCACCATTATAGATGCCAAAACTACCGTGGGACATTGAGGGATCCCACCCATATGTTGCATATCCTCTATGAATTACATTTCACGCTACAAGGATAACAACCACTACATGTGCATCCGTTGACATGCAAAATGAAGAAGATCCAACTGACTTCCCTAGAGCCCATATAGATTTCATGGTTAACGTGTATTATACGATGCAAGAATCACTAGCAACATTTGTTGTTAAAGTCCTAGATATTATGTTCCTTTACCATCAGAACTATAATAGTAGGTTATTACCATTTGGTAAATAACCCATAATCATATAATTATGAAAATAATGTTTTCTGACCTTTTTGAAATGCAGGTGATGATGTAGCATCCCAATTGTCTAACAATTGCAATGCTACTAGCCTAGTCTATATAATGCTACTTCCTACATATATTTGTTGCATCATAATTATATCATGCTCATGTCATCATGCCACATTGCATTTGAGCATCATATAAAACCCCTTTTCATTTGGTTTTTGTTTCATATGCATTTATCAATTGTATTTAGTTCTTAATAAAATGTATTTGCTTCTTGATGAATTGCTCATGCCCAAGTTGAGTTGGGGGCATCTCTCTTTTGACTCCACCACCTTTCTTGTCACCACCTTATAATTCCACCATCCATAGCATGTGTGGGCTTTTGCATCTTATTTGGTTCTTGTCTAGCTCACACCATTAGGATGGACCTTGTCACATATTTGAATCTTCTATATGGGTTGTTTCGAATGGAGAGCATGACTAAATATAAGTGAGGCCAACTACCTTCTTAGTGGAACCACACACTAATATGGCCTATTTATAATCACTCATGCTTGATTAGTCCATACCATATGAAGGATCCGACTTGTATAAACCATGCTTGGCCTTTACCCAAGTTTGGGTGCATGCATCAAATATGGTAGACTTTTGAATTATATTTGTTTTTACAAGTACAAGGAGATTCTACTTGATCATGCATGTTCCATGCAATAGAAACTCTCCACCTTCCTCTTCTTAAATCCTTTTCTTTTGGTGTTATTTGTATATCTTTTGAGTTTGTTCTTTGACATGGTTCAAATCATTTAAGTCCACTAACTACTCCTTCCACCTCACTCTACTCCTAGACCCTCCTACACCTGTGTACACATACACACACGTGCCAATCTATCCAAGTACATGTGTGTACACGATCATGTACATGTGCCCATGTGATCCCCTCTCCATCTCCTTGCCATTCTTGGCAACCAAGCACCGAGCCAACCAGCCACGACTTGCCCTCTCCCTTGGTCCCCCTCTCTTCCCCTGTTGGCTTAGCAAAGAAAGAATGAGAGAGAGGAGAGAAGACCTAGCTCTACACGTTGCCTCTCTCTTTTTGCATAAAGCAACTCAAAACCCATGTGCCTCTCTTCCTCTCTTCCTCATCACCCGAACCACCCCAGGCTCCTCCAGATCGAGATCTCACCTTCCCAGTTCCTCTCCTTCCCCTCTTCTTACCCACAAAACAGCCATGGCCATCTCCATGCCTCCTCAACCCTAGCTCGGCCAACTCCTTCATCTCAACGATCTGCAGCACTCCGAGGCCGACCAGGTGTATCAACGGCCTCCCCTGCTTCCTCTTCTTTGCCCTGAACTGCCGAACTCGCCGTTGGCGTCAGGCGCCAGAACGAAGGAGCGGACCTTGACACCGCGCCCGTACCCCGCCACCCCGGCTTCCACGGCTTCGCGGGGGCACTCTCGTGAGCACCTCCTCCCTCCCGGACATCTCCCTTTCCCCTCTAGCTCACCGCAACGCAGCCGCGCTCCGACGAGCAGCCTCCGTGCACCGCCGCGGCCGTGCTCTAGCAGACAGCAGCAGCAACCGCGCAGCAGACACCTCTGCTCCCCCTGTTCCTCGTCAAAGCCTGGCCAACACAGCCCTTCTTCGGAGATACTTCCTGCACGAACAACCTAGGCCGTTGTCCCCTCTACATGTTTTGTTTTTGGAGCAGCACGTTTTGCCCAGCGGAATCGTCACCACCGTTGCCGGAAGTAGCTGGTTTTCGCGGTTGACATGGACTGCATCTGCACGTCTACCCCCAGGCTCCACCTCCCTTTATTTTTGCCGGCGTCCTCGTTTCTCCTTCGTGAAATTTTTCAACATGAAAGTTGCTCCCTGTACTCCCAGCTTTCCAAGGCAACAAACCTTGCTCGATTTGGAGTTTCACAGCCGAAGAAACCATATGCTGAAGTCGGGGCAAAATAATCTATTTTCTGAAATTTCCGTTTAAAAATCTGAATCCGCTTTGTTCTCCACTCGATTACGGCGCGTACATTACTCCTATGAAGAAACTTCCTTCTACAAAGTTGTACATCGTGGCTAGATCTACGATTTTTGTTTTTATGACATCTTCAAATTCCTCATGGTTTCGTCGGCATATTCATCCGAACTTAGGCTTTTTCGCTGTCAATTTTTACCAGATCTAAAATTCAGTTTAGAGCTGCTCCTGCCGGTTTGTAAAAAGCCCCCTGGCCTTTTTATAGCCTCAACTCGCAGTCCTCCTCTTTGCCACTTGTCACGCCCACAAGCTCCTGCCACGTCAGCGCACAGTCAGCATAATGGCCCCGCGTCTCTATGACTGTGGGTAGAGTGCCCCAGGGTAACAAAAGTCCCCGCCATCTTTTTCAAAAATAATAAAATTCCAGAATATGTTTAATATGTTTTTAAATCTAGAAAATAATAACTTTTAATTGACAAATCCAATAATACAAATAATATATATTTTTGAATTAGAAAAATGTGAGGAATTCAAATATGCCATCCAAAATAATGTTTGTCTAATTTAAATTTTCGAAATTGTTTAATTACAATAAAAATGCCTTTTTTTTAATTAATTAATAACTTTAATTCTATAACTCCAAATTTGGCAAATAATATGTCTAAATCGATCAGCGCGACGAGCCCGTTCTGATTATGCATTTCATGATATGAATTGAAGCATGCATCATGTCATTATTAAAAATCAGAACTGTTTATGGCAATAAAACTTGACCAAATAATTAATAAAATGATTTATTCTTGTCCCCACACCTCACCCATGCCATGCTATGCTATGCCATGTAAATTGTGCATCATTCATCATGGCATGCTTGTTTGTTTGTCGCATTTTATTCATATGCTTGTGCACTTTATTTATGTTGGCCCTTGTTTGTTTGGTTCTTCTTTCGAATAGATGCTGAGCAGGGGAATTATCAGGAATCCCAGGAGTACTACCCAGATCCATCTCTCGCTTCAACTGAGCTGCCAGGCAAGCAATACCACATGCTTGCATACATATAGTACCTATTGCTTCTATCTTATTCTTGCATCACTGAGTCGCGATTGCATTAAATTGAATCCCAAGTACTGCATAGCCTTTACTTTTAAACCCCACCGAAGCTTGTTCCTCCATCCTATGAGCCATTACTATAGGAGTTGTTTGAGCCATGCCAGTCATAGAACAGCATGTGTAGGGTATGTGAGAGTCTGATGGATAACGAGGTACCTAAACAACTTAACCTGAGTAGTATTGGATAACTAATGAAAGAGGCACCGGTGGGCAATATCTGTTATTTGGTTTTTCATGCTCACTTGTGTCCCGTAGGACCCCGAGTACTTGATTCCTGTCCCTTGACTATTCGCACTATCCACATCCGAGAGGCCTTATGGACCCCCCCGAGCTAGAGCTTGATTCATTTCTATTTCTTGGGGCCACAAACTAGTTTGGGGTTTTATTACTATCCTGTACTTATGCCATGTTACTGTTTTATTTAAGATTGTGCGTGGAGCACCTGTACTGTTTTGGATGCGGAGTGTTTTCGTGGTATCGACAAGCCCAGTCACATTTTTGGGTTCCCAGTCGTTTACAGCCATTGACGCAAACCTTGGGTCCGTTCCGGAGTCGGCCAACTTCGTTGCGGGTAGCTTAATGGGGTGCCCCCCTGAAATATTTTATGAATCCTGTGATCGCTTTGTCGTGAATGCCTCGTTGGGTTTTGAGTTGGTTTTTTCGAGGTTGATCGAGTGTGTGTTGCTATTTGTGCACCCCTGCAGGGCAAATCTTTCTGAAAGCCGTGTCCGCGGTTATGGATGACTTGGAGCATAGTTTCTCAATCATAGACAATTATAACTAAAGTACCGCTTTTAGTTTGACCAAATATCTGACTAGTAAATAGTGCAATATTCGTGGAATGAGTAATAAAACTGCCAACGGATGGGTTGTTCGTCCGCTTTCTCGTTGGTAAGCGAGAAGGAGGATGGATCTGTTACTTTATACTGTTATAACTATTGTTCTAATTAACGGATATCCGTCTATCATTGGTTAGACGGATGGTTAGTGAGTATCTATAGACTTGTTAGATATTATCTTTTGCTGCAATTGCGTCACCCGCAGGTTTTGTTCCCTTTAGAGGCATAAAGACTTGCTGAGTACCCCTAGGGTCTCACACGATAAATTATTTGGTTTAGGTGGACAGGTATGCTCGCAAGATGGATTCTGGGTTAAAGAGACATATGATGTTGGCAACGATCACTCGGTGTAGAGATTCTGGGGATGGGGATCCGTGAGATCTATGGGTGGGATGTGCTTATTTATGTGGCATCTTATGCCGATTTGCTTCTTATCCGTACTCGGATCTTGTTTCTCGCTTCCGCTTGATACTCTGTTGATTGATGTATGAGGAGCTATCCTACACTATTATAACTATCTAGGATATTTGGATCTTGCCGTATGGCGTTGCAATATTTCTATTTCTTTTAGATGGTATGGCTCTGAGAACTGTTGTAAGGTAGCTTGCATACATACTCACTTGTGTATGTATTTGATCTCTTCGCCTGTTGCCTACGCCGTTCGTTCTTGTCCCGATGTTCTTGGAAGTGGTTAGGACGGCCGACGGGCCTACACGTGGGTGGCCCTGGGCCTCTGCTATAAATCCCTTAACCACTTTTGGTTCATCCAGGCTTGAACTTAGAGCGTAGGGTCCGAGGTTGTTATAGATGACAACATTGGATTTGAAAATACTTGATAGAAAATAACCAAAGGACATTAGAAAATAACCAAAGTGTGAACTTGCCTTTGTGATCACAGGATTATGCAATCACGATCTTCGAGACGATATAAAATCCAATATCTGAAAACAACATCATTGGTCCGGTAAGGACTAATGTTTAAAGAAGCAATATGTTATAATGCATAAGTAATGTAATGCATTTTGTAAAATCCCGTGATAATCCCCCAATAACGTGGATGATTTAAACTTAGGTTATGCCTTTAAGATTTAGTTATTCTTTAAGTTTACTTCACAAATGAATATATATACAAAATATTTAAAAGTTTAACATGCAAAGTATACAAGTAAAGTATAATAACACATGATTAAGGTTATTTGTAATCAGGTAGTTATTATGATAATTTATAATTTAAGTTGCTAACAGTTAAAAGGAATAACACAATGTGTTGATTTGAAGTGGTAAAACGAATAACTTTCGATGCAAATATTTATTATATTAAGTTTAACAATTTGTAGTGTTCTTAGAACTCATTCGATGGTTATTTGAATTGTTCGAACGATCTCAAGTTATTGTGCTTCTCGTTGGTTGAGTGACATAGTTAACTATAAAATATAACTAGGTCTAAGATAAAGCAATTTTATATTATGGTGGAGTTCAAAAGCTTTCCTCGATATGATCAATGATGGATCTGTGTAGGGATTGAGTATATCTCTATGAATCTAACTTAGCAAGTCAATGCTAGGTAAGTTATAGGGTTAAAGATAATTATGAGGTATGGTGATCTCATTATATGATTTTTTGAACTCATATTAAGCTTTAAAGTCATGTTAGGTAGGGTTAGAGAGATGAGATCTTGCTTCCTTATTATAAGAGAATGATATTAAAGGTTGGACTGAAGTTTTTTGGTTATAGATAACTTAAGACTCTAAAGGAGTATTAAGTAGTGAGTAGTTTATGTTTAGGTTGCATCAACACCCCTAATTATGGTTTTAGGTTTAGTATTTAAACTTTAAAGGATTCTTCAAGATTGTGATCTTTTATAAGATCATAAGATTATTTCTTACTTAGGAAATACCTTTGAAGAATTTATAAAACAAATATCTCATTTTAATAGATCAATAAAGATTTATTACCTTGGAATTTCAAAATCTTTTAGAATAATATACTTAGTATTTTTCTAGTAAAATATACTCATTTAAGACCTTAAAAATGAATTTTATTTATTTATAAGTATTATCTTTATTTTTATAAAATTCCTCAAAGAATTACATGTCCTTAAATATTTGCTTTAAGTTTTATTTGTAAAATAAATAAATTAATATTTTCATAAAATAGTATATTTATTTTCATATACAAAAATATTTTTTATTCATTTTTAGGACTTTTCCTTATTTTACTAAATTTCATTTAATGTTTTAGTAGCTTTAATATTTAGTTACATTTTACTTAACTTAAGCAAGTAGTTTTATATTTTTCTTAGGTAGGTATTATTTTTGTGAACATTTTGATATATCATATGTATTTTTAGGATTTTTGTACATTTTTCTAGAGCTTATTTAACTTCAGGGTTATTATAGTCTTTTAATAATTTGTTTAGGCTTTCTTTAATACAAATCTAGGCCTCGCCCTTTGGGCTGGCCCAGCTCAACCCGACCTAGTGGGTTGGGTCAATCCCACACTGCTGCACTGGGATGGCCTTGATGAGTCCCAAATTGATGCATATTTACCTTTTGTTTTTGCATAAATAGAGTAGGGATCTTTGTATTTCACTGCGTCTACGCGCGCTATTTTGTTCTTGTTTCAACAGGATCCTAAATCATGGAGTCATATATGAACATATCAATTAGAGCTGTCATATTGTGTAACTATATGATATTTCTAAATGATAAAAGTTATTTTATAAATTTACCTTCGCACCTGGAAGAATACCAAACAAGCAGGAGGCACCAGTACCGATAACAACCACTGGTACGGGCGGAGCCCGCCCTTACCAGGTGCCATCATGACCGCCTTGTCAAATACTTTCTCTTGGCAAAGACGAGAGAGAGATCTGACATTCACAACCACCAGAATTGACGAAAAACCACATCCGAGAGGGATCTGAAGGAGGAACTTGGCTGGGGAAGAATCCTAGCTGCTTCACGGATCATTGGAGGACAAAGCATCATCCCCTTCATCATCAACTGCTGCATCTCCATTACCACCATTACCCCCATCTTTCATCTATTAGATCTCTTTGTAATTCCAGATTCAATTGTGGTTTGCATTAGATCTACCTCCGTACTTTTATCCATTCATTTGATTATGATGATGTTGTTGATTGCTTCCATGAGTGAGTAGTTACTTTGTTCTTGGGGAGATGGAGAAACCCTAACACCATTATGAACTTGTAATAAAGATGATATATTCTTGTGTCCGTATGACTTGCTTGTCTACGATATAATTATGATTTTTGTTTGATCCCTCTCTCTCTTTAGGTGGTATGTGTAGTCGGCCGCATATCATTTGCCTTCGGGACTAAAGGGAGGGAGAAATCCTTTGGACATGTCTTGGAAGCGTACCCGGAATGCCCCGTGACAGATTGGCACCGGCTCATAACCTATATGGTCAAAGGAGGATTAAAGAGGGACTCCCTAAGCTAATTACGATATCCACGGGGAAACCCTTAATTGCGGTGGTTTGTATGGGTGACTGCTCTCAGACATCGTAGTGGTTATTTAGAGGTGACTTCACTCTTGGCTCAACAAAGTGGCTTCCTATGAGCCTTGTAGTGGACATCTTATTACGGGGCTCTCTCCACACATATCATGACACAAGGAGTATGTTATCTTGATTACACATAACAATAATACTATGTTAGTGGTGTATACTACATCACTGAGAACGTTTTAGCCCTATTGAGTTCAACCACGCTTTCACACAAACCTGTTACTTGTTTTTTACTTGTTTTAATTACTTTTCTGCAATCAACTATAAACCATTCAAACACCCTTTACTTGAGATCAAAGATAACTTATAGGTATACTTTGGTCGAGAGTAACGAGGGGCATAAAGACCTTTATCAATAGCTCTCTGTGGGTTTGATATCTTTACTTCGAAACTAGCTACAATTGGTGTGCACTTGTAGTCATCAGGCCTCAACCGGTCCAATACCTCCTCCTCTCTCTCTCTCTCTCACGCACGCGCGCATGACGCACCATCTCTTCTCTATGGCGACTCTATGTTGTTGCCTCTGTCACGCTCAATCCTGGCCGATTCCGGCCTCCCCGGCCACCACCGTGGTACGGGATGGTGCAGATGACGATGTTGTGTCATCCTACCCTGCTTGATTCGTCACCTACACCCTCTACTTGCTACGCCGCCACCTCTCTAGTGCCTAGGGTTTTACCCCTTTGCTCTAGTGTGGTACTCCGGCGACCTTGCAGTGTTGACCTGGTGCTGTGGGTTTGTGATGGTGTTGTATGCACCGCTCCTTCTCTTGTGGACATTGTGTCCGCGGCTTGGCGCGGGTCGCATCGCCTTCGGATGCTCCCCGTGCCGTCATGCATACCATCGTTGTCCACCTCTGCTTCCTCTACTATTATCTAGCGAGGACCACGTGTAAATTAACCTCCTCTCCCCTTACGCTATATCTTTTCTTTCTACTCTCCACTTAGCTATGGTTATGAACCCTAATTAGGGTTACCCTCTATTCTAGGGTTCATACCTCCATTTGTTATTGTCAGTGAAAGTACATACTGGTTTGAGTGTATTCCTTTTGTGGGCATATTGTGAAAATTCTAGTTTTATGCTTGATTTAGAACTACTGGCAGTAGTTCGTGTCAATTGGTCACTACCTGAACCTAATCTTACTATTGCCTAAATGATTTGGTATAGATACTATGGATACTATCTTGAATTGACAGAGACTATTAATTACATTTGGAATGCTTCTATATTGAAGTAATATTGTTGGCTAATGATGCTTTGTTAGATTTGTTGCCTCAACTTGGATGATTAAATCATTATTGGCACATGTATTAAATATGTAAAATGAAGTTGTGATGTTCTGAACTTGGTGGTTACTGAAATTATACTTTAATGATGATCAATATTATGTATCAATAGTTCAATTGCTGGAAATTACATGATTTCTAGTTGTTTAACTAGAAAGATGATTTTAAATGGTTACCCATTTCTTATAGATAGATCAATGATGTGTAAGTATGTCTTTGTATTTAACTGAGGTATGAACCTTGGTTATAGTGCCATACCCTACTGGTTATGGTCCTAGTGGAATGCTTCTATGCCCGTCTGAATCTTGGATTTAGTTAAATGATTACTAAGTATGGATAATGATGCTTAGGAATACTACCTAGGAATATGATGTAAATCTATTTGGGATGATTTTACTGAGGATGTTATCTGTGATTCTTTGACATACATGTATTGATTAAATGACCACTAGGTTGTAGCTAGAGAGATGACTTATCTTCTCATAAGAAGATGTTGCCTTGATATTTTCTTGTGAGTTGGATAAGAATATTTAGAGATAGAATTCTCTTGACATGGATTACCTTTGTGAGCTAAATCATTGTGACACCTTCCAAGGAATGGTAAACATGATTTTTGCCTTGCATAAATGTTTTCCTAAACTTGGGCTTCTAGATGGATTTTATCTTTTTAAGAGTTTAGAAAACTATGATAAGAACAGTGATTACACTTACTATTGCTTAGTTGGCCTATGATGTAGTTCTGAGGCAAAGTTTTAATTAAGAACATATACTATGCTTTGTTGCTTGTTTCTTGAGTATCCAATGATGTGCATATCATGCCTTTTGCATGAATACTGAGGATATCCCTCCAACACCAACTTTATGTGCATATGTATGATCAAGTGTTGGATCTAAGGATTTCAAATTTACCCTGGATCTAGAGTGGGTTGTGGTAGCAGTTGCCTTGTGCTGCTATTGCCTGCTACTCCGGTGTCTGCAGTTGCTGGTTGCTAGAACTACTTGTGCTCCTACTACTGGTCCTCCTTGACCTTGCTCTGCACCTCCTAGAACTGGTTCTGCTCCTCCTTGATTAGGGGTTGCTCCTTCCTCTTGAGGGGTTGGTTACCCTGATCCTTAGTAGTGATTTGTAGTGTGGTTGTTGTTCAGCTTGATGTTGTTGTCTTGCTCCTCCTGATTCTAATTTGTTTCCTAACTCCTCTAAGTGAGCATATGAATTGTCTAATTCTTGGTATCTATTGAGTATGCTTTGGTGGTAACCTGATAAAAACTAGTGGTGTTTTTGATACTCTTTTACTACTGAGAGAGAGAAGTGTGGTTTTGGCTGGAATGGTTGGATATGTGAGAAAAGTTCCTAGAATTCCCCTACTACTACTTTTTTGTACTGATGTACTGGTCGTTGTGGTGGTGACAACACATGCCATGCATGTGTTGTGTGAGCTGCTTACCCGCTTCATCCAGCATATAGATCAGATCAAGTGGGACTAGATCTTTTGCTGGGTATTACTGCTTTGCCTTTTAACTTTTACTAGATTGGTGAAATTTGCCCCTCTTAAGCCCATGATGTTGAACTGAGGCATTTACTAGATAAGGACAGATCCTGTACTTGGCCCCATATTATCAGCTCAATGATGAATTAGACATAACACTTCTATGTCAAAGCTCAATGATGAATTAGACATAGCACTTCTATGTCAAATCTGAGAGCAACCTTTTATCACTAACCCTTTTCTTTCTTTACTCTTTTGTTTTATCCTTGTTGACTTGCAGGTACAAAAGAATATGACAAGATCCATAATCTTAATTTAGGAATTGTAGTTAGGTTTTCTTTATTTATTTGTAATTTATTTTCTATTTGGATAATGTAAAGACAATGTAATATTGTATATCTCATTAATAAAGTTAAATTTCCCCTCTTTTTGTAAAGTCAATTTCTCTTGTCTTATTTGTACTTGTAATTGTAATGAATATTTTGTTTATAAAATAAAATCTAATTTTTTATTTTGTACCCTAGAATTTGTAACTATTGTATAATTATAATATTTATTAATAGAAGTTCAATTATTGTTTGTTTGTAGAAACATCGTTATTCTTTACTCTTAATGGTATTTTATTTATTGTATGATTAAATATTATTTGTAATTCTATTTACTTTATTGTTTATATATATATATTCTTTATCTAATATTGGAATCTATATCTCTACTATCTAAAAAGTAGGAAGTTGTTCTGTTTTCTGTCACCACTACGTCGCTCCCTTCGTCCGAGCTAGGACTAGTCGCTCTGCAGCCGCGATGTCCCGCAAAACCAACGCCAAAAAAATGTGTGACGAGTGGCTCCACTCCCGTTGATCCCGTCACTCGCCTCGCCCATTCGCTCCACTCCGCCGTCCCACCCCTATCTCGACCCACCAATCCTTAGCACATCCACAGCTCCGGCGGACGGCGTTGTGGATGAGTGGAGGTATACTGCCGGCACGGAGCTGCATCTGATATCCGGAGCTCGGCGAGGGCGTCCACAAGGGGCGAAGCTGTAGAGGCCTCCTGACCCCGTCGCGTCGTCACCGCCGCCCTCTTGGTCAAGCAGGCCTACAATCTGGACAACGACGAGATCTGCATCCTTGAGGCCTGGATCGACTCCGGCAAGCCCCTCCCGAGAACCAAGCCCCAATCCCCTCTCCCGAGTACTCCTCCACCGATGCACGAAGATCTGGCGCCGCCTTCCTGCACCACACGCTATGCGGCCGCGATGACCGACAAGACCCTTCGCCTTCGTCACTCCGGTAAGCTCGTGCGTTTAATTTACTGCCTAAATTCTCCTTATAGAGAACGCAGAGGAAAACCTATGATGTCTGCTATTTCATTGAAAACTGCCTAAATTCTTCTTATTCGTTTTTAGCTCTGAACTTATGATGTCTGCTATTTCATTGAAAATTGCCTCTGATCAGATAACAGGATGATGCGGCTGACAAAGATCTTTTTTTCTTCTGATTTTCTGTTGGTCTTGCATGTTCTGATTGTCCATAGAATATCAGGAGACACACAGGCGGACGTTACATTGTACGTTATGACAGTTTCTACCATTATTTCTAAGTAGCAGCCACGGCTTTTGACTGCTAACATAAACGTGCCATTACAGGTCCAAGAGCTCTGTAAGGCGGGGATTTCTGTGGAACATCGATGATGGCCAGTCCATGAGTGCCACACTAGAGCATGAGCTGACATTGCCTCTGTTTCGCAACAACATATGCCTCTACCCTATTCTGCTTCTACTACTAATGATTGTCCCTGCTACTCCTCCTCATTCTTCCTGTTGAGTTCGTGGTGGACATGCCTCCGCAGTTCTTCAATGTCAGGTACCTTTCACTCCATGAGGTCTAATCAAGTTCCTTCTTTGTGTGTCTTGATTTTTTGTTTCTTGCATGTTGCAATAGATAATCTTATGGTCTCAAGCGTAAGCTCATTCAAAAATAGTGTGCTTACCTGAAAATAGGTCTGCTTTGTATGTCCATTTTATTTCTCTCCGACCATACTTATTTTTCATACCCTTTTCAGGTTCTCATGGGGATCCTTTGGACGTTCCTGGATTTTCTGTTTAGTTGATGGGTACGGTTCATCGATTCCCCACCATATTTGCAGTGTCGGCCCTTTTCTTGTATTATGCATTCCATGAGATCTGCATCGTGTGTAGCTGAAGGGAGACACACGAATGTTACTGGCCTGCAATTTCTTGGTATGCTGAAAGATATGTTCACTTGCAGCGGAACGCTTGGTGCCGTTTTAATTTGTTGATTTTAAGACCTGGGAAGTGGTTTTATGGTCTTCTGCTCCAGTAGCAAGTACAGGTACACTGCGTTAAAGCAATTGGCTATCATCGAGTAGTGAGATGAGACAATTTCATAGAAAGGGATAAAAGGATTGTTGTGAAGATTTTTGTTAACTCTGGCCACAAGAGAAGGTGAACACTACATGATCAGTTGAATAGTAATTATAATATATGTCACTTTTCCTCTTCAGCATCATCATATGAGTTTGGTCTGTATTAATATGTTAATTTTCCTACAGTTTTGAATAATTTAAACCCATTGCCGATTATTTGAGCAGGGTAGATGTGAATGCTCTCATCTCAGGATACTGTCCCACTTTTGGATCGTCGGGTACAAAGATGGCACAGGTAACACAACATAATGCATACTGAAGTGGATATTTCTGTGTCCATTACCATGTACGAATTAGTACTTGCGAGTTTACCAGCTTGGAGAATGATTTATTTGCTAGCGTGATGTTTTCTTTCCTAAGAAAAATGCATCTACAGCAAGATTAGTTATTGCTTAAAGTGAATTGCTGTGCAGATACTACAGAAGGTTCTATACTTCTATACCTATGAGCACTATTCATTTTGCAAGCGGTCCTTAATCTAAGCAGCAAGCTGTTTGAGAAAATACTCATTTTAGTTTGAGCAAACTTATGGCACCTTGTTGTTTCTAACTTCCTTTAGTGCATGACTTCGAATGATCAAAACTCCAGTTGTCGTTGGCACTTGAACATCATTTGTGTGATTTAAAAAAATAGTTAAATCGACATACCCTGTTATGCATTTTATTGCAGATTTAAATTTGCTCTAGAATTCAAATATGTGATGTATTCAATCATGTTTGTAATCCTTCTAACAGGTTTCAAGCACTTGCCATATGATACATGGAATGGACGACAATCTTGGGTCTCTTCTTTGTGAGAACAAGTATCATTAGGGAAGACTAAAGCAGTTTTTTTATTACATGCAGTATATGTGTCTTCCTTTGGAATAGTCAACTTGGGTGTTAATATGATCTGTCTGATGCATTTTTTGCCACCTCAATTGGAAATAGTGTGTTATATATTGTGAGTTTATATTTGTTTGTTAGGAAAATGATAACTTCATATTTAAGTTGAACATATTCTTGTTCCAGAGTTATCGTTCTATATTTTTTCTATTTGGCATATATATAGCATCTACATCGATGCCAGTATACTTGGGTGCTATCACATCCACCGTAAGGCTCATCAGAATTGGTTGTTCAATTGCTTCATAATTAACATTGAAGAGGTTAGTAGTAGGTCTGCTTCAAAATGCTTGTAGCATGTTCTGCTGCCATTGTGAACTTCTGTAGTCGATAGCTTTTTAGTACAATAATATAGGAATGAATACAAATGATTAAATTGTGAACCCGGTTTGCAAAGATTTTTTACCATTAAGGTTTACAACTTTGAATCTGATAAATATATTGGAGTGATGATACACACGAGGTTTACCGATGACCACCACATGAAGTACTATGAGATTGAGCGAACTTGAAGATTTTAATTGTCAAGTTTGCCTCTATTCTATTATATTGTTAACTTCTTAAAATTTGCCATCACGTGACAATTTTAGTGTCTCCTCTACTTAATAATCTTGGAATGACAAAATTATAGAGTGAAAATAAATGAAAGCCAGTTGTGGAAGCAAAGAGTTAGTCAAAGTGTCAAGGTCTAGACATGAGTTGAGATCTTGCAACCAACTTTAAGTTTGTTCACAAAGAAGCCATTTATATTAGAAATTCCCAATAACATATGACCAATGAACTATGAGTTAGTAACGCCATCCATGGCGACTATTTTCTTGGATGAATGTTTTAGCAGAGGTTGCGGGTTTTAGTATGTCGTGCTATAACAGTATACTTTTTCTATTCTTCAGGCTATAGGGCAAGTTACATGCTTATAAAACTACAAGAAATCTGAGCTTCAGGTCAATCTAGATTTTTTTTTCAAGTCACATTCCTGTCACTACTCCATTCTTACAGTTTTTGTATCTCTTACCACTCTACCAGGTGGTCCTGAAGGATTCCCCGAATATTGTATTGACGTCGAGCCAGGTTGAAACACCAAGCTAGCTATATGTATTATATGATGTATTGATCCAAGCGGATTAGTTAAATATGTACCATTTACTTAGTTTGTTTGTAATACATAGTTGGTTTTTGGTGCTCAAAATGTGTACATGCAAACTCAGCTATGAAATAAAATTCACCTGGCGTACTCATAATACAATACGATGGTTGATCGAAGCATTTTGTACTCACAGATTATAGTTGGCACACGTATTTAAAGGTATAGGAAAACACAATTTCCCAATAGCTTGCGAAGGTGGATATCACCTCACGGGGTGGCGTGTCACCCGGCCAACTTCTCTAACAACATTTTATTTTTTCAAAGTTTAAGTGTAGAAGCTAGCGTAGATGAGGATATAGCCTACAAGCATGGATTAGATCGAGCCAGGGCGTGAGCTAGCAATGCCCGCGTGAGTTCCAAGCCACACTCTTGTTATAAGAGCATATCAAGTAATACGAGGTTTCTTGTGTTGCTTAGTTGATATAACATAATGTACCGAGTTTTTTTTTCTCTGACCCCGGTGTTAAAACAAGATTTTATATTATCAATTTTAAGTGTAGAAGCTAGCAAGACAGAGGCTGCAGCATGCACACATGGATTGCACACATGGATTGCGGCGAGCTTCCTTGCCATGAACACATCGGTGTGTTCATGCTGTATATGCTAATAATTTGAAGTGATGGCTTTTTGACTAATGTCACTTCCGCCTGCATTGACTCTGCTAATGGCTGCTTTCTCCTTGGTGTTTAATTTAACCTATAACATGACAACTCAACTGGCAAATGATTTCTATCATCGCTAGAATCAACTGATAGTTTCAACTATCAAGTTAGATTGGTAGGATTATATGATTTAATGCATCTCTCATGATAATGATTATTATGAAATTGATACCCAGTTTACACTCCTTTAGAAATCAGTCCCTCGACATGTGTTCATGAAGTAAGTTTTATCGGCACTTGTTCATGAAGTTCTAATTTATGTGTGTCTATTCATAGGTTGTTCTCTTCGCTGTGTAATTTTAATTTCCCGTTGCAACGCACGAGCATATTTTCTAGTCTTCTTATAAAGTAGACCCCCACTAAGAGTCATTTAATTTGCTATCTCAACATGCAGCGTAGCCACATCATTCGATTAATCACATCCATACAATTCTCATATCCATCCATCCATTCGGTTGTCCCGTGATGACGTCCATACAATCCATGTTAATATTATATATGGTACATACCCCGCAAAAAAACTCCTCTTCAATGTGTTTTACAAAATGCAACAAAAAATTATAGTTGTGGTTTTGTGCAATAAATGCCTAACAATTTGTGTTTATGTGCAATTATCTCGTGCCAAGGACTTAATCGAGTCGAGAACCAACCTGTGGTTGGATGGTTAGGAGGACAGTGATACCCCTAGCCACTAGAGTTCAAACCCCAGATTTAACACTTTGGTGCTCATAAAGGCGGAATATTCTTTCAGTGGGAGGCGACGTTCCGTCGATACCGAAGCGCCTGCGGTTACTTCGTCAATCTCAAGATCCGTCGGCTTAGTCTCTCGGAGCCGGAGGTGCTCATAGGGGTAGGATGTGTCCGTGTGTTTATAGGGGTGAGTGTGTGTGTGAGCGTTGACCTTTGTAATGTGTTTCTCGGGGGGAAAAAAAGGACTTAGCCGAGTCAGCCGTTTTTCGGCTTGGCCGTGGGCTGGATCCGAACCGAGCATCCCTTCTCCGTCCCCATCGCCGTCCCCCGACGCTCCTCCCCCTCTCCGTACCTAGCGGTGCCCCTTCCCCCCCATCCCACTGCGAGCAGGTCGGCTGCGATGGCGGAGGAGGCAGGAAGGAGGAAGCGCGCGGCGGTGGTGGTGCTGGGCGACATCGGCCGCAGCCCGCGGATGCAGTACCACTCCCTCTCCCTCGCCAACCAGGTAACTCCTCTCACGAAATCCTAGTCTTCTTTTTGTTTCGATTCGGTTGGATCAGTTTAGCGGAGTCGCGACAGCTCACGCCGCCTGGATTGGCGCGATGGCGGAGCAGTGTGGCGACTGAGACTTTGGGAAGCTGAGACATATTCCTTGTTGGGAGCATGGAGAAAGCAATTACAGTTTATCGGCATAAGCTTTTGTGTTCTAAGTATCTTAGACTTGCTGTTTGTGTTCTTCTTAACAGGCTGGTATGGAAGTGGACATTGTTGCAAACGGAGGTATTCTGTTCGTCTCAATTTCATTGCACCGTTGAATTTTACTCCAAAATTTAGTGCGAAACTAGTTGAAACCTAATTATTACTTCCTCCATTCCCTTTAATAAGATGTTTTGGCAAGCGAAATTAGCTTGCTAAAACGTGTAGATGTTAAGGAACGGCATATATGTCATAATTACATCAGCTTCTTGTGTTATTTTTTGAGATTTGACCTTACATCCTATTTTATGTCTACGAGTAGGAAGTGATCCCCATTTATCATTGAGAGAGAATCCATCAATTCATGTCCACGAGATGGTATTGATTGTTTGATCTATTCTATTTTCTCCATTTTCTACCACTATACAGTTAACTTCCAAACTGTATCTTCAGAAATCAGTGCAGTTATCAGGGATTTCCAAGATATCTGGTGCCCTGGCACTGCTACTTAAAGCTGTCATCCAATTTATCATGTTGATTTGGTTCCTTTGCTTTAAGATTCCTCGCCCTGATGTCTTTGTTGTTCAGGTAAAGTTACATTCAGCTTTCTTATTTGCATACATTGTTCAGAATCACATGAATTATATGTAACTACCACTATCATCAGCAACTTTAATTCTTCTTTGTGATGATTTAACAATCTAGAATTCATAATCCACCATGCTAAGTAAACTAATAGTCATAGTTGGCTTATTGTGCAGCTTAAGTAGTCAGTGGTAACTCAAGCTATGTAATGTATACAGTGGCCTATTGTTTCACATTTTGGCATTGCTGACTGTGGTACATTCACAAAGTTGTTTACTCTGACCCTCACTTCCTTAGTTACAGAATAGGGAAAATTGGTTATTTACCCAAAAGTTCATCCGCCTTGGATTATCTAGCCAAAGTTGATCTTACATTAGTAAAATACCCAATAGGGATCTGAAATTAAAACACAATTATAGCAGGGTCCTAATTAGAGCTGGTCACGAAAGGATCGATGGATCAGCATCAACATCGATTAGATCAGAAACCTCATCGCCAGTTCCTAGAGGGACACCAAACCATCGCCGCTCCTGGAGGGAGACTAACCACCGCAGCGTCCAGTGGTGACCGCTGTAATTCGTCAGCGTATTCCGCATGTGACCGCTGTCGTTGCCGCTAGCTGGCGCCATTGCTGCCGACTGCCAGTCGCATGTACGTCTCGTACCTGATCATCGCCGCTCATCCAGCCAATATCTCCAAAAAGTCTTGCATGTTGGACCATAAAAGTAGGTGAGCACTTGATCAGTACTGCTTCAGCTTGAGCTAGTTACGATCTAATTCATATAAAACAAGATGTCACGGGCTTGAATAATCTGCAGCAGAACAGCTGGAACGAGAAACTACTACTGCATTGTATACTCTTGCGGTAATGTGTGGCAAGAACTGACCCACTGCACGAAGACGGTCTAGATGAAGCGAGCGCGCAGCAGACGGCGGCCGATCACAGCGTGATCTAATCGGCGATGAAGCTGACCCATGGATCCTTTCGTGACCAGCTCTAATTAGGACCCCTGCTATAATTGTGTTTTAATTTCAGACCCCTATTGGTATTTTACCAATGTACAATCAACTTTGGCTAGATAATCCAAGGCGGATGAACTTTTGGGTAAATAACCAATTTTCCCTACAGAATATGCTCCAGACTCATGTCATCAAGTTTTTAACCACTCAGAGCCCCTTTTGATTGCTATTTTTATAGAAATATTTTTTGGTAATATAAAATGTCAAGAATTAGCTATTGTATATTGCAATGCAATAACTATGAAAGGACTTATTGGTGTCAGTTGACCATCTTCTGTCCAACAGAATCCACCCTCTGTTCCAACATTGGCTGCTGTAAAACTGGTTAGCTGGCTAAGAGGTTCTAAATTTATTGTGGATTGGCATAACTTTGGATATACGTTGCTCGGATTGTCTCATGGCAGAAGTCATATAATAGTTAAAATCTATTTCTGGTAATCCCTCCAGCTCCCTTCATTCATGGTACGTATATCCTATTGATCATGTGTTTTAATTAGTGGTGTGTTGCTGTATTCTAGGATTGAGAAGCACTTTGGACGGATGGCGGATGGTGCCTTCTGTGTTACAAAAGCAATGCAGCATGAACTTGCTCAAAATTGGGGGATCAAGTAAACAGATTGAACTTTATCTATACTATTCTTTTTTCTTTTTTCTAAAAAGGCTGTTCTGCACATGCTGCAGTTTGTTCTAACATAACAACAATTTTTTCAGAGCAACAGTGCTTTATGATCATTCTCCTGAGTTTTTCCATCCTGCTTCCTTGACGGAGAAACATGAGGTGAGCATTTGTTGTCAGTTGTTCCTTCGCTGCTTGTCATACTGTGTACCAGCATATGTGACCTTAAGACATGAAATAGTTGTTCTGCAGGTTAGGTAACTCCATTTGTAGTGCTATGGGCAGTGTGGATTGCATCTCTGTTGGTATGTTCTCCAATCAACCAGATTATTTTTCATGGTATATGCACGTTCCAGTTTGATTTATTTTATGTGCTTTTCTGTTACAACAAAGAAAAGGAAGTAGAAGACAAGAACACTACCGTACTTACTAGTAAGATTAATGGTGGGATTTCCTTGAAGCCTAATAGACCCGCACTTGTTGTGAGCAGCACAAGCTGGTTTGTTCTCTTGGACTGATTACATGATTATTCAGTGGTTAGTTGAAATGCAGCTATACTTAGAAATCTGTGGCATGTGTATTCCAGGACACCAGATGAAGATTTCAGCATCCTTCTGGAAGCAGCACTGATGTATGATAGACGTGTTGCTGCAATATTAGGTGAAGATGATTCAATGGATGAGGGGCAACTTTGGATTGATATCAAGAACGGGAAGCAATTTGATTACCCAAGATTGCTTTTCGTTATCACAGGTATCATGGATTCTGCTATATTTGCATGACTTACTGATTTTGAACTTGGTTCTCATTTTCATAAATTTTGACGCTGAAAGGTAAAGGGCCTGATAGAAAGAAATATGAGGAGCGAATAAAAAAGTTGAATCTGAGACGTGTGGCCTTCCGAACTATGTGGCTTGCATCAGAGGACTATCCTCTATTGCTAGGTAAACTGGTCAATTGCCAAAATAATTTTGTATTTTACAATGTAGCATAGATGCTGATTCTTTGAACAATTACAGGATCGGCTGATCTAGGTGTATCGTTGCATACATCGTCGTCGGGGCTTGACCTACCTATGAAGGTTACTCACAACTATCTGCTTACTTGAATAATTTAGGAATTTTCTGTTTCCTGGACTGTAACTTGAATGGTTGTTCTTAGGTGGTTGATATGTTTGGATGTGGATTACCAGTTTGTGCTGCTTCATTCTCCTGGTAACCCATGTTTCTTAGATGTTTGAATTGTTGGCATTGGCCTTTGGGTTGCTCTTTGTTGGCATTGGCCTTTGGGTTGCTCTTTGTTACCTCTGGCTTTCTTTTTCTTTGTGCAGCATCGAGGAACTTGTAAAAGTAAACAGAAATGGACTTCTTTTCTCAACATCTTCGGAGCTAGCAGATGAACTTTTGGTGAGGACTACTTTTCATATTTATCTTTTTGTTTCACTAGCAAAATGCCCGCGCGTTGCGGCGAAAGAGCCGGTAGGTTTTTGATCTAGCAAAATGTCCGTGCTCTAGTTGCTCTCATCATCGGACGAGGCCGGTGTCGTGTCGGACACTTGCGTCGACGACCAATAGTCCTCCCAACGGGATCGTCTTCGGAGATGGTCGGTCCTCGTGCTTTGCCGCCCTTAGCGCCGCCCTGTTCGCGGCCTGCTCGCCGTCGTGCTTGCGCTACGTCTCGACGTCCTCGGGGAAGTGGCGACACCACTCCTGCCGTAGGCGCTCGTCGTGTTCGATGACGAGCAGGTGGCGCTCCGTGTCGCGCCTGCGGCGGCGCTCCTCCTCCTTCACGAGGCTAGGCGACGGCGCGAGCGCCTCGGCCTGCTCGCGCGTCCAGACGTCCTCGAAATTCATCCACGCACGGGTGCCTGGGTCGCCACGCCACAACATCGTAGGCGCGCGCCGCCTCGTGCGCGGTCTTGAAGGTGTCGAGACCGATGCACTCGTCGCCGAACCTGATCTCCACGTAGAAGGTGTCGTTCGGGCGCGCGCGTACACCACGGAACCCGGAGTTTCCCCGGCGCGGGCGCGGGTGCATCGGAAGAGAAAGCAGTGGGAAGAGGAGGAAATTTCTGCACACGCACTGACGGTTGGGTTTGCGCGCGATTTATTGAGCACGTGTTGAGCGGTGTGGCAAAATAAGCGCGCACAGACACGCGTGTACCCGAAGTTTTCCGGCGCGGTGGCATGGCGGCGGTGGCGCGGGCGCGTCGGAAGAGAAAGCGGTGGAAAGAGGACTCGCGCCTGGGGAATTATTTAGCCCAACAAAGTTTCATTTAATCATAATCCGACATTTCCTTTCATTCATGAAGGCTGCAGCCTTGTTGATTCCAAGACAGATCTGCTGTTTAATTACCGGCCAACTATACCATTCTCCTCATTGCATGCCAAGAGATCCCATTTAGGCATTGCCCTCTCTCTCTCTCGTTGGGACATAGGAATTTAATTCCTTTTTACATCATTTGATTTTATATCAATCAACGATGGTGCTGTTTGTGCTGACGGACGGATCTAGCTTGCAAACATATATAAGCTGGTGCATTTCGATGTAAATAAGCGATACGGACTATTCACCCGTACAAATCTCATTTTTTTAGGATTTCGGTCCTCTCATTAACGTGTGCAGAATCTTGATCGTTCGTATAAGCCCAAGGCCCAGCTAGAGCCACCCAACTCCCTCCTCTCCTCCTCGATACGTGCTCCTCGTTAGCTCGTCCACGCACAGCTTCATATCGTCCGCGGCTGAGACCGCCTGGCCAGCCCCTGCCTGCCGCGCCAACAGCCAGCGAACCGTTTTTCAATTTTATGGTGGTAAAGGATGTAATAGCTCAGAACTATTAGGGGTAAAACGGTCAAAAAAAAGTGTTGGACCGGGAGAAATAATCCGTCCTTTATTTTATTATTATTATTATAGCAAAATGCCCGCGCGTTGCAGCGGGGAAAAACAATATGCTTATATCCAATTCACATGGAGATTTTTTTTGTTTTGCCTCACGACACATGTCTTGAGCTAGACTTTTTCTTATCTTGGCCGAACCTATACAGTATTTACGGAGCTAGGCCACAACTCAGAAAGTATTTCCATGACATGATTTTTAGATTTTCAGATAAATCATATTACCTTGCATTGGGAGTTAAAAGAGATTTGGTCCAAATATTTCCACACGACCCAAATTTTGCAACAGTATTGATTGATCGGCATATCTATGGCCTCACTCTTTCATATCCTTGATTAATTATATTCAAAATATACCTGTGGGTTGCCTACGGGTCAATTCCTCCATGTACTATTCTTGTTTGGAGATGCTCTCTAAAATTATTCTGTTATTTTTCGTTGGACTTCAATAGCCTCTGTATATCTCGCTCTCTGAATTCCAACAATATCTAAATAAGTAATTTTCTCTGCAGCTATCAAATTCCTAAGAGAAATCCTCAGATTTACATATCACAACACACCTAAAATTTGATTTCCAAATAAAATAATGACAATGTATGACTACAGAACTGACCATATATATATGTACTCAAAAGAATAAAACTGACAGACATTACATTATCTAAGGTGTTTCTTCACACATACACAGCAAGCATAACAAATAAATAGCTAGCAGTTTCTAATCAAATTCAACAGAGTGCTCTAGCCTGAGGGTTTAACACCCACAATCACAGTAGTCCGGAGGCAGCCGAGCTTGCAGTTCTGGCTTGGCATATGTGAACCAATGGTCTGCAATACCAAACAAGGTTCGCTTATGGTTGGTAAAATCACAAATTTGCTTGTGTAGATAATTCCGGGCATCGTTCCTGTAGGAGTAGCGATTATGTACAAAGTCGCCGCGCTGATGACCTCATATGGTAACCAATAATATTCGGCCTCCTCCTTCCTCCTCACACCATGAAGGACCTCCCCGCTCGCTTCCCCCCTCATCGTCATGGTGCACCCCAGCCTAAGCATCCTCCAATTTCTCCGAACGTTGCCCTCCTCTAGCATCGCCGCCGTACATGGATATTCCCACCACACACATCCTCGCCCTCAGTTCCAGCTATCGCCGGCAACGCTTCTGTGACCCCGTCCATCAAGGCGTTTTTTCCCTCTCTTTTGTTGGCAAGATTGGGAGGTTTAATTTCTTTCTTATATTATTTGGGACGCTTGCTGATTCTAGACACTTGAGAATGTATATAAACTGGTTGGATTTGGTGTAAAGCAGCGAGGTGGGACTATCTACCAGGGTTATCTTGTTTGGACTATGAACGATACGCACATAAGCTGAGCTGAGAGTACCGCCTCGTGGCCCAGCCAGTTGTCCATCAAAATCGGGTCGTTTAGCTCGATTGAAGAAGCATGCGTGCGGGCAGGATTGGTCGGGCGTACCTCATTTGCATGCCCATGACTCCCGAACCGGCCCAGCTAGACCAACCAAAAAAAATCACGCGCTCGCTCGCTTATGCGCAGAAACGGCCGGCCTTGGGAAGCTCGCTCGCATGCGCACGTTGCGCCAGCCTAGGAAGAAAAAAAGGCAGAGGAGTTTGGCGGGGGTGGAGAGATTTTTTCTTTTACTTACCGGTGGCGCTAGGGGTAATAGGTAGTTTAGTGGGAGGGTAAATTTATCCAAAAAAGTGTTGGACCGGAAGAAACAATTCGTCCTTTATTATTAGGTATAGATTTCATTGTATGACTACTTGGGTCATTGTTGTTATATGTTTTGAAATTAGTATAAATACTTTCCATTCTGTATTTTTTAATCATTAGAAGTGATATTAACTATTGCGGTTGACCATGCAGATGCTTTTCAAGGGTTTTCCGGAGGAATGTGACACCTTGAAACCCCTCAAGGATGGTGCCTTGAGTACAGGGTCATCTTCCAAATGGTCAACAGAATGGGAAACTTGTGCACTTCCTTTGGTAAACCAGGTGAGAGCTCAAACCTGGCTCACTAAAGATGTACTGTACTACTAGTACATTTCATTCACCAGATTAGCCTTACCTTCTTCCACATCCAATTTGCAGGTCATAGGCTAAAACACATGATGATATTTATCAGATGGGCAAAATGATGGTTTTGTAGCGAACCTGAATATCTGCCAGTTCTGTAGTTTATAGGTTTATTGTGCACTTGAAAAACTGGATATGCATGAAGGTATGACTTGCAGAAAGCATATGCATATTTCAGTATGCTTGCACGGGCTGCTTGCTAGGATCAGTTGCTAGCATACCACTATTGTAAAACTACCCTGTCGTTCAACGGTAAAGTATATTTAGCTCATGCCAAAGCTGTTTCATCGTGCTAGCTACTGGCCTATTGGAGTTGAGCAGCAGCTTGATGTAACACTGCATTGAAGCGAACTGACAAACTTACATGTACCAAAGAAAAGTTTACCGGGAGCTCTTGATCCTTTCCTCCGTGCTGTCATCTCGTGGTTCAGATCTCTCTAAGAGCTCGTTTGGCTCCCATCATTTGGGACTAGAATTAAGGAATTCATTTGTGATTTCAAGAATCAACCTGTTTGGTTGTCACAGAATTGGTTACGGAATTCATTTGCAAATTTCATGGTTTTCATTTTATGTCTAACCTTAATTTCTTTTGGTATCCTGTTATTTTTGTGGAATTGCTAAATGAAAGTTTCATCAATGTCATGTCATTTCATTTCTATCAAATAAAATAAAATGATGGGAGTCAAACGAGCTCTAATAGAAAATAGACATGTTAAATTAGCTTCTATGTAGCGCTGCTACAACTTGCACGCAGAATCTGTTTTATCCATTTGCTACTTTGCTCTGTTTGGAATCGGGCCCCAGGATTAGTGGCGTCGATCAGCTCGTGATCGTGTTTTTTTTTTTGAGGGGAAAAGGGAACGCTCGTGATCGTGTTGTTCTGCTAAGCAACGGTGCGATCGACACGATGCATTGGATCAGCTCCTCTGTGGATGTTTTTTTTCTGTTCCAGCCCACCGTTTGTAACGGGCTAACGGCCGTGACAAATTTAGCGGTCTCCCTTGATTTGTCATGGGCTAGCCCAAGTTTAGCTTAAAATACAGAAAACCTTTTCAATGGGCTTGGGCTAGCCCAAGTTTGAGCTCACTCGGATACCGACTCCGATTAGACCACGACTCCCCGTCCCCGGTACCACAGCACACGAGCTCGCTTCGTTCGTTCCCCTTTTTGTTCTTGTGTTTCTGCGTCTGCTGCAGATTTCACACGCTTTTCCCCAAAATCGCCGCCGCCATGGAGAAGGAGAAGAAGCTTTCCTTCTCCATCCCCTCCAAGCCCAAGCCGCTCCGCTCGGCCGCCGGCGACGGCTCCTCCGCCGTCAACGGCAACTCCGCTTCCGCGACTGCTGCCCCCGCCCAGCAGTTCGTCACCGAGTTCGATCCGTCCCAAACCCTAACCACCGGCGCCGCGCCCGCCGTCATCGCGCCCCTCCCCAACTCCGGCCACTTCCTCAACCACCGCTCCCGCAAGCCCTCCTCCCTCCCCACCCCCGAGGAGGAGGCCGCCCTCGCCGCCTCCACCGCCGGTGGCCCAACATTCGTGCTCGACACCTCCACCGCGCCCGACAACCCCTCCTCCCATATAGGCTATGGACTCACTCTACGCAACGCCGACGCCGACGCCGAAGCTACCGAGTCAGGTAAGAATCCGCCTTCCACGGAACCAGAGAAGAAGCCGCCCTCTCCAGCCAGAGATGGCTCCAGCGGTGACCTTATGCTACGACGGTACAAGGAAGACATGGACAGCCTCCCCGACCACCGTGGAATAGACGAGTTTGAGGAGGTGCCCGTGGAGGGCTTTGGTGCTGCCCTCCTTGCTGGCTACGGCTGGTCTGAGGGTCAAGGCGTCGGTAGGAATAACAAGGGGGATGCCAAAGTTGTTCAGTATAATCGCCGTGCTGGTACGCTGGGCTTAGGCTACGACCCCACCGAGGCCGACCCTAAGAAGACTCGTTCTGGTGACTGGGTTATTGGTGGGAAGAAGGCCACTGAGAATGGGAATGGAAAGAAGGCCACGGAGAATGGGAATGCGAAGAAGAGAGATAGGGACAGGGAAGATAGAGTTGAGGAGAGGGATTCGAGCTCTCGACAGAAGAGATCTGCTGATCATAGGGCAGACAGGGAGGTTAAAGAGAAAGAGAGAAATGCTCGGGGTAGCCGAGAAGGTGAGAGTAGTCGTAATATTGCTAACAAAGTTCGGTGGTTACAGAGCAACATCAGGGTTAGAGTGGTTACTAAGAGGCTCAGCAAAAGGTTGTACTTGCAGAAGGGCAAAATTGTTGATGTGGTGGGACCGACAACATGTGATATTATGATGGAGGATGGGTCAGAGCTGGTGCAGGGTGTCGAGCAGGATATGCTCGAAACAGTCCTGCCGCGGACTAATGGGCGAGTGCTTGTGCTCTGTGGGAAGCACAAGGGGGTGTATGGGCATCTGGTAGAGAAGAATGCAGAGGCTGAAACTGGATTGGTGGAGGATGCGGATACAAAAGGCATGATACGGGTGAACTATGATCAGATTGCGGAGTATGTTGGGGATCCAGAATTGCTTGGACATTGATTATTTCTTGTCCTTTAGGAGTGGACATCTGTTTACCAGGGGCTCTTCTACTGTGCTAGGTAATATTCTGTTCCTTCTTGGTGATAAACTATCAGTTGCTGCTTGGATGTAAAATCTTCAACACAATGTTAATCGTGGTATTACTATTGTTTGTTGCTTGGATGTATAACCCTTCAGCAGACTATCAGTTTTGCTCTAGTAATCTGTTTGTGTAAGTCTGCTGCAAATTGACTATTTTAGATGGTGATTTTTGTATTTAAGAGAGTTTTTTGAATGCATGCTAAAAAGTTCATGAATGTTTGACTTCTCCGCGATTTTGTTTTAGAGTTTTCCTGTTACCCACTGTAAGAGATGATGTCCATGCTCAAAATGTTTAAAGCTAATCTGAATTACAGATCTCAAAACTGAAGATAATAAAATTTTCAACCACATGATAAATAGGAACAACATACTTCTGTTTTCAAAACGTTTAGACCAAATCTGGATTACATATCTCATAACTGAATTACGAATTGCTCGACTCATATTTTTTCCTATGGAGCATGGTAATGAACACCGTTATGCACAACATACTCATGGTTCATGGTCCATAGAACCAGTTTTAGATTTGTAATTCAGATTTACTTTAAACGTTTTGACATGAGTATGTTGTGCAAATCGGTGTTAATTATCATCCTCAATAGAGAAATTAGGAATCGGTGTTAAACTGAAAGAATGAAGATTGAATAATGAAAATAATCATATTGCCCTTTAGCCTAGGTGCTGTTTTATATCTATATGACTATATGACATAAGGCTGCATGGATTGACTTGTGAAACCTCGTTTTAGTCAATGATACCTTACTACTTGCCTAGATAAATACTATGAAGAAAGAGGCCAGCATCAATGGCTTGAAAGGGATAGATGCAAGGAGGGAAGGTGAAGATTTAGTGATATTGGGATATATAGTTATAGAGCCAAGAGAGGGGGAATAAGACATGAGTGATACTTAAATGCATTCTTGCTTCCTCTAAAATACAAGTACTATCCTTTATAAAGAGGAGCCCTAACAAATATTAGAGAACTATCATAGCGAGATGGAAACATTTTAATGGAATGTACCAAAAACAACAAACCATACAGGTAAAAGATAGAAAAAAAGGCTTGTTCCCCAAACTAGCGTGTGAAGAGTACCACATAAACCCCGCTCGTTTAAAGTATATTGTGGTGGGCTTCCTAACTATAGGCTCCTTGACTTAGCATGATTACTATTTCTGTTACCTAGTTTTGTACACTAGTGAACTGATAGGACAGCTAGATTGACTTCTAGTTTTCGGATTACTTATAAGATGGTCTTGTTAATGTTAAATATACATGAGCATGTCACCAGAATATGAATTAATCTGATTTTAGGTTCAAATCAGAATGAAGATTGATTAAAAATTGTTTGATAGTACTATTGTTGAGCATGTGAGACATACTTGTCTAATGATTCGCTTTAAGATTGTCGATCTGGGGTAGCGACTCGTAGACTAGTCATGACTAGTCACTACTCATATTGACTAGTTGACGTCATGACTAGTCACGACTCATACCGACTAGTTGAAATGAGTCCAGCAATAGGTACTATATAAAATACCATATAGTATAGAATAACTAATTACTACTCCCTCTGTTCCATGACTCATCGACTAGTTTGCTAAAAAAGGCTTATATTGTTGAACAGAGGGAGTATAATAATCTAATACTAGTATGTAAATTGTAAATATGTAATAGTCCCTCGGCTCCAAATTAATTGATGCGGATTCATTGAACCTAGACAGATTTAGGCAACATTTTGCCTAAATCTGTGTCAATTAATTTGGAACGTAGGGAGTACAAATTATACAATAGAAGGCTGGGGACAGGGGAGTGTGGGAAAACCTTGGCAATTCCATACAGTGGCCAATGCCTTCCTCTTCTCCATGAACCAGCAGCTGGCAGAGCAGAGCAAAAAAGCAGTCGATGAAGGAGAGTTGGGGGAGAATCCTGGGAGCAGCAGCAGATGGTGGAGGAGCAGACCAGCAAGAGCAGCAGCCACTGGAGGAGGAGCAGATTAGCAAGAGCAGCAGCCACCGGTGGAGGAGCAAACCAGCAGCAGCAGCAGCTGGCGGAGGGAGCAGCAGACCAGCAGCAGCAGCCAGCGGAGGGAGGAGCAGCCAGCAGCCGCAGCAATCAGGGGAGGAACCTCGGAGCAGCAGCAACCGGTGGAGGAGAGGATTGGGTCGGCGGGCGTCTGGATCTGTTTTTTGGTTTCATGGGGGTGGGGGACTGGGCAGCTTGATCTAGGCTTTTCAGAACTCGGCATGCCAATATTGATAAATAAAGACAGGTAGGGTCATATTTTAGGCACTCGACTCAAAACACTGGACTAGTCGAGATTAGTCGTGACTACTCGAATGGGCAACTCGACTCATCCAGTGTGTCGAGTCAACACATTGAGTTGACCTCGGAGTCACCTGACTCGAAATTCTTGCTTCCATGCCACTACAATCTGAATATTGGGCCAATTAGAGACTACTCGTCCCTAAAGCAAATCAAACACAACAGGAATAATATATAATTCCTAGTAGTTGCTATATCTTATTGCGCTGTACTGAAATTACAAACGTACAAACTGTAGAGACTACCGATATTTGATAATCACAATCAGTTCATGTATATTTATCATTATTACTCCCTCCGTCCGGAAATAAGTGACTCGGATTTGTCTAGATTCGCATGTATCTAGACGTGTTTTAGTGTGTAGATACATGCGAATCTAGACAAATCCGAGTTACTTATTTCCGGACGGAGGAAGCATATGATGTTTGGTATGAGCCAAGCCCCACACAGTATTCAAGCACATGTGTTTTACACCCTTACTCAATAGTTTATTTATCATTCTCCTTCACTCTCCCTCACTAGTGCCTCTTACAGCAACTTCTTTCAACTTGATGCATCATGTAGCCAACTTGTCAACTTCTTTCTTCTGAACATTGCATCAATATCTTTATAGGTTGAGACCCTTTTTTCCTATAAGGCCTGCCGCTGAAGATCAGAATGGGTTATAAAGTGGATCGTTGGAACCTGGACTAGAGAGCACACGCTGGCAAGTTTTCAGGCGTCAGACTTATGAAGCGTTCTGCTTTTCTGTGTGAGATATATATGATGCCCTGTTTCAATTTGCACATAGCACTGGAAATTTCAATGGTCTACAGTTCCTCCACATTTCAAATCCTAAACAATTAATCATCTTCAGACTGATAGCTTGACTTCTTCCTGGTGGCATTACCTTGTGCATGCGATAATATGATGGCAGCTGCTGTTTGGGCTCCTGTGCAGTATGCATATCTCATGTTTGCCTACCAGTCAAGGTGATGGCATGGTCGATGTAGATCACAGAAGTGAGGTTCACCCTGTAGGTGGGCACGCTAGCGGCAGCCCACCAACTGCTCACCTTTGTCTATACAAGTTAAATGGGTTGTCGCTATCAGTTTGTGTAATACATTTATGTTAAACAGTTTTCTGTTTGCCCGATTAAACCCACCAACATTCTACACGCAGAGAACAGGCAGCACCCAGAGCTCCCATATCACAGGCAGCACCCAGAACATCCTCCATCAGCCAGCTCTCTATCCCAAATCAGAATAACACGTACGAATATGAATAGAACAGCTAGACCATTCACTTCCATACACAGGAAAATTACAAATTTAGATATACAATTGCTTGCTTGCTTCAATGAGGCTCCTGGAAAGTTTTGCTCCTGGAAAGTTTTGATCCATGAAAGTTTTAGACTACTGTGGCTCCCCACGGGCATCGCCGGATTCCTGCATCTCACCACATAGTTTTAAATAAAGTAAGATCAAAATGTTCAACTAATATGGGTCGGAGGGAGAAATATATTAAGATACAGATGCAAAGCTATTAAATTTGAGCTACAAGTGCTATACTTCCCATCAAACTCCTACCATGAATATTATCATTCCCTAAAAGTTCAGAAAGTATATTCATTCCTAAAATTTGAGCATCAATTTGGTTCACTGGGATGTTAAAACAGAGCATAATATTGATTTCCGAAGAAAGTTTAGAGTACAAAATAAGTAAAGTTCAGAGTTATGAGGAACTAAACTAGATGAAAACTTTGAAATCGGTACCTCAAGATAGCATGACGAGATCTAATCATTTAATCTATAGAACGACATGCGATGTGCTTACTTCCAAAGAACCTGCAATAACTACAAGTTAATATATACTTATTTATGCAACTACAACAAGCTGAATAGATACTTACTGCCTTGTTTAATCCAATCTCCAAGGCACATTAAAGCCTCAACTGTTTCAGGTGCTAAGCTACTCCTGTGATCTGTAATAACTCGGCCGCATGTGCTAAACGCAGATTCAGAGGCAACGGTCGATGCCGGAACAGCCAGAACATCACGAGCAATTCTGCCAAGCGTTGGATACCTTGCAGAGTTAACATCCCACCACTTTAGAATGTCAAAGTCAGCGGTAAGAGGATGGAAGTCCTCCTCTAGATATTGTTGTAGCTCACTGCGACTGTTAGCTTTCTTAAGCTTGACATGTTCAGCCCAATCTAAAAACACACTATCTGGCAAAACATCTCCCTCTTCATTCCTTTCTTGTGATGACAAGACAACATCATATCCCAATTCAGCAGCATATTCTGTAAATAGGGTATCCATAGCTGTGCTAACTTGTTTGATATGCTTAGGCGCATCAACTCCAAAATATGTCTTCAATCGAAACTCAACATACTCCATTTTAAATTTGGATCGAGTATCACCGGTATGCAGTTTGTCAAGTATGACTCCATAAAGTACTTGTGAAATTTTTCCTTCATTTCTTTCACCATGATTCTGATTGTAGGATTCTTGCTACTTTCTTGTTTATCTAGGATTAGTTTCACACCCCAAATTTCAAAGAAATACCGATTTGATGTGGGGTAGTTTGATCCTGAAATAACATTGGTGGCATGGCAGAATACCTTAAGAAGTTGACAAATGTCTTCAACCATTTTCCACTCGTCATCTGAAGGACCGAATGTATAACTGGGTTCTTGTTGTTGTAAGGTCTCAAAGACTTTTCTAAATGGCAATGTGGACTCAAGCATAAGGAATGTTGAGTTCCACCTTGAAGACACATCAGGTGTAGGTTGGTGTTTGCATTTTATTCCAAGTTGTGCAACCATCTTCGCAAATTGTTCTTTTCTGGCCTGGGAACTCCTAATGTATTTTACGCTCTCTCTAATATTGTCCACAACAGACTTCATAGCTTTCAATCCACCTTGCACTATTAGGTTTAGCACATGAGCTGCACACCGAATGTGTAGGAGTTTTCCTTCATAATAGATAAATCCTCGATCCACAAGATTTTTTCTAAGATGCCTCATCATTTTGGTGTTAACTTCTGCATTATCCATTGTGAAGCTAAATATTCTATTCTCAATGTTCCAATCACTAAGGCATTTCAGTACCACATCGAACATATTCCAAGAATCATGGGGTGTTTCAACTAGGCAAAACCTTATGATTCTATGCCTAATTCTCCAATTACTGTCAATCCAATGACAAGTAATGCATAGGTACCCAAGTTTTTGATTAGATGTCCACATATCACCGGTTAAGGATACTCTATGATTGCAATTCATGAAGAAACTTTCATAGGCATTTCTATATGTATGGTAAGCCTCAATGCAATCATTTTGGACAGTAACTCTATTGACTGACTTGAACCAAGGATTCAACGCTGCACAAAAATTCCTAAAACCAGCATACTCGACAAATGAAAATGGCAGCCCATGCAAGACAATTAACTTGACAAGTTCAACCCTTGCTGCTTGCTGGTCAAATTTCCAGTCAGGGTCTATTTCATCAGAGGTTCTAATTTTCTGAATCACCCCATCCATTGAACATTTGACCTCACATACCTTCAAATGTCTAGCAAGTTGACTAGTACCGGAGACCTTAGAGGCTGGAAACACAGTGCTACAGTAGTTGCATCGACCTTGCGTTAGAAGTCCATCAATGTATATTGGCTCAGCATCCTTCCAAATGATGGAGGTTAACTTCCGTGGTCTGCGTTTAGATCCTACAATTATGAAAGTTATCAAATATTGGCATCTACATAGTAGTATTAGTGGTTTTATTTGAAAGCATGTGATAGAGATTACAACTTACCATTAGTAGCAGCATGTGATAGATCATGCGAATTAGTCGGACTACTATGTGTAGGAGCAGGTGAGAGATCGTGCAAATTAGGAGACTTTGAAGTTCCAGCAGGATTTGAAAACCTTGCATGCAAATTAGGAGACCTTGCATGCAAATTAGGAGATTTTGAAGTTCCAGCAGGTGATTGTGCTTTTCTTCTTGCAATCATATTCATTATAGGAGACCTAGACACAATAGGAGACATTTTTCTTCTTGGAGTTTTGGAGTTCTTCAATCGTGTCATCTCAACCTGCATTTAGAACAAGCTGACTATATTATTACCATCTCATAGTCACTCTCTCTAATATACTATAACAAGAACATACCATGAACTTACTTTTGCATTAATGATTTTTACAGCTTTTCTTGCTCTTGAGCTTTCACTAGCATGAGATAGTGATCTTTTGCCACCTACGGTTTCAGAGATAGGGACCTTGCTACTGTCCCGATGATCCACATGGGTCTTGCTGGTAATTTTCTGCACAACACGTGCATCGTCGGACCGCTGCGTCTCTCCACAGGCCTTGCCGGACTCCTGCGGATAACAGACATGTAAACATTATAACTCCACAGTTACTTCAGTGCCATAATAGTGCACACTTAAAAACAGAGCATAGTGAAATAGTATATATTGTTATCAAACAGATATAAGTATGTCAAACCAACTAGTGGACACATTTATATTTTGCTGTAGACCAAATATATATGTCCAAATAACTGGATTAGTTATTAGACTAGCTGCTGGGCGAATATATAATCTTGATTCTTGAAATAGTGTCAAACCAAGCAGTTGGGGTGTTCAGTCTCATATGTCCTTCCTTTTATTAATTTCAGATGGGAGTTCATCAATGTACCTTACTGCACTTCAATCCTCCTACCAGAACACCAAATCTCACGACACTGGTACCACACACTTCACAGCCATTTAAACCAGAAATGTGGTAAAAAAACAATACTTGTGCTTTATATATCTACTGGTTAATAAGAAAAGGAAATTTATTCTAACATCTCGGATCAAATTCATAAGCTTTTTAACATAAAAGTAGACTTGGTATTTTCAATGCGACCAAAAGTACTTGTAATTCTTTATTTCGTTCTAAGCTGACTATCAGAGCAGACATACAGCCATCGAAACCACATACATCCATCGAATGTGGCAAAATAACTATTTATTTTCAGAGTAGACATACAGCCATGGAAGCCACATACAGACGTACTTGTAATTCTTTATTTTCAATATACAACCACATACAGCCATCGAAGCAGAATATTGGCTTCGAGCAGGGCTAATTAGAAGCCACATACAACCATCAAATCAGGCAAGAGGGAGAACGATTTACCTTCTTCCTCTTCTTGGAGGAAGGCCATGACGTCTCCTTGCCTACAGAGATGCCACCCACCGGATCCTGTCCCAAATCCCCGACCGCCTGGCCTCCTTGCTCTGTGGTGTTGGCCGTGCGGATGCGAGGGGAAGGAGGACGAGCAGGGTGAGGCAACGACGATGGGGAGGGGAAGGAGGACGAGCAGGGGGAGGCGTGTATGCGAGGGGAAGGAGGAGGAGCAGGGGGAGGCAACAGCGATGGGGAGGTGGTTCCCCCAGTCATGGCGCCCTCCTCCATCGCCAAGGAGGGGGTCTCGCGAGGCGGCGTGGCGGCGGTAGCGGACGAGCCGTGGGCAGTCTCTGGAAAAATATCAATTAATTATGGGCCTCGGCTATAGGGAAATAGGTGGGATGGGCTGGCGGCGCCGTGGGTAGCCCATTCCCACCTACAGGGTGAAGTGAGGTTGAGTCGTAAGAAATTATTTCTTTCGTGCACTGCTGCAATTGGCAAAGTGGACACTGTTAATGTGTTATACTTAATTCTGACATGATCCATATCTGGACTCATGTTTCACAGGGTGCATTCACTTTATTTTCAAGCTTCAATATGTAAACTACTGGGTTGAAAATTGTAAATTCGTGTATTTCAGACCTAATGGGGTGGTTAGATAAAATGAATATCCATCTGAGATGAATTTGCTGGAATTTCAATCAGCAGATTTTTTTTTTTTTGCTTCGTGCTAATGTGTTGCTTGCTCTACAAATTACAGTTCGCTCTGGAGTCAATCTGGGTCCACTATGTCAGTGCACTGAGAGCCTGAGACTTGGTAATGTTATTTGGCGCCAGGGAACTTTGATGCTCCGGGTCCCAGGTCGATTTGTTGGCCGCGGATAGTACGCACAGCAGCTGATGCTCACCCAGTGGCGGCTCCAGGCATGTAGCTAGTGGTGCCGTCGGCCTGATGGGCCGGAAATGGAGTCCGGCCAAGAGCCCAGGATATCGGAGATGCAGGCTGGGCTACGTATGGGCACTGATCAGTCGAGTCGACAGTACCCTGCTTCTATTTCTACCGGCCCATCTTTGTGTTAGCAATATGAGCCGACAATTCCGCGCCCATGCCTCTTGCCGAAAGCATTCGGGCCACCTGTATTTTACTCCATGTTTTTTTGTTGTATCCTTCATCATTTATTAAGAAACTATAGTTCTTGCCCTGAGACAAACCATATAGCAAAATGATCATGTCTTCATCGAGAGCGATGGATGTCAACTCCAATTCTATTTAGTACTATATGCACATCATAATTCTTGTGGTTGGATTTGGATGTACCCAAGCTAATCATTTTGATACTTTGTCGCTCAACGCAAAGGTTCAATGTAAGCTAATCATTTTGGTGGTCAGTTAGCGGTTGGCAACTAACCTTCCCTTTTCTTGTTACGAGAGGCCCAATATTGTTGTCAGCGAGTTAAGAGAAGCAGCCGAAAGAAAGAAAGAGCGCTTCAACCAATCCAAGGTATTTCATATACACGAGACAAACCTGCAATTTGCATCATCAATTCTTTTATCATTATTCAGCAGCTCGTAGTGCATGGCCTTTCGAGCAGATTACATGCGGCGAATGTAACCTGAGTAATCCCTATCAGTGGGTACGGACTAATGACGACAGAAGTGTCTCCAGCACGATTCTGCACAAAAAGATGTTGATGGAACTCACATCATGATGCACAAGCATTAGTCCACTGAAGATAAGAAGAGGCAATGCAAGAAAATTCAGAAACTTGGCCGCCAGCAAACACAGATGTGATCTGGCACCCAATGTAAGCCTAATAAGAGCTACTACTTAAATAATCTTCGAACCAACCATCCGGGACATGCGTTCAACCGATGGAACACCCACACGCAGCTAGCACGTCCTAATGTTGCTCTAAGCAAGGACACCGCCCGATTTCTATACGGCCACTTGCCACAGACCCATGAGAAATGATTAGTTCAATGTCAATTTGGGAGGAGGAGAGGAGAGGAAGGGAATCTCCTCTCAGATCAGGGTGCGCCCCCATGCCTAATGGCAGCAGCAGTCAGTACTTTGCAGTTGCAGCACATCTGGGACGAAAGAATGCATATCGTAATGCCCCGATATGATATGATCCGTGCATTATTATTAGATCGTGGTGCTCCTCCTCGTGGCTAACGGTAGAGAATTTGTTAACCGGGAAATTGCTTTCCCTGAACTGACTAACTGGCGTGCGGCAGCATGGCCGGCCGGCCCCGGTCGTTAAACCCCCGTGATCCGTCTGAAACCGTATTATATACTCCGGTGGAATATAGACAGGTTGAGAATGGTGGGATGAAAAGCTCAAGTGGCGAAGCATGCCAGACGTCCAGAGTATCCGAGAAGGGCCTTTGCTAATTCGCTGGTTCGATCTCCTCGATGTAAACAGCGATAGCTTAGCGGCTAAGAACTTTCTAGATAATAACGGAAGAGATTTATTTATTAATCACCTCTCCGGCCTCTACACTGTTCTGAACTTGTGATGATTGTGCACTGACATACAGTAGTAGGAGTACAAAATTTACCAGAAGAAGCTGAGCAGCATCGGCCGAGCATCTTAATTGGTCAGGCCAAAAGCCAGGGGGGTATATGCTGCTGATAAAAGCGAGACGTTTTGGGGTTCAGAGCAAAAGGAAAGGGCAGAAAAGAAAAGCGCAGGCTAGAATGTTCATTTCGTGCGGTACGTACGGTTTCCGTTGTGAAACGAAGCGCACGTCACGCGCGCTCCTTCCACAGCCGGAATGAAGCTGCCCCGCATCCGCGTGTTCCTTCTCCTCCTTTTTTTTTCTCCCATTCGCATCGTCGATCTTTCTTCCTCCTCCGTATCCGTATTCCCTAGTGTGGCAGTGCCATGCGTAATGGGATCATCTGGCTATTCCCCGGATCGCCAACATGGGCACGTTGCCGTGGCTCGCGCATTAATGGTCCATCGTCCTAGCCAAGCTCAGATGCCATGAGCCCATGGGACGGGGAGGAAGCATCGACCGATCCATCGTGTATATATGCATCTACCAGTACTTGCTATAGCTAGTAGTATAATCAAGTCAGAGAAATGAATGGACAAATGATTAATTCTGCATTACTAACATTTTTTGTGGTATTTTCTCTGCTCGATCCTCGACCTAAAAAATGGATTTAGGACGAGTAACGAGGGGGCATAGTCCTATGATTAGCATGATGGTTTGCTAGCTCGAGAGATAAAACCGGGCTCCATGCATGATGCATGCATGTGACGCGTCGGATCGCCGGCCGTGTCTCGTGCCGCCCGCATCGATCCTTCCCCACTGCTCTGAGTCCGAGCCCAGGCCGGCCGGCGGTTGAATCTACCCCTCGACATGGTGCACCGTACCACCCGTTGATTAGTAATCGCTGGTCGACATGGGGAATTTCATTCATATACTGTGTACATGGTGTGAAATGCGGTGCTAGTGTGCATGCACCCAATATATGTTTACAGGGTGCTACGTACGTACGGCAGATGTTTTTTTATGTGCTCCAATGAGCATAGTTTTACTAGTAATATCTGTACCCGATTCAGCGCAAAGAAGTAACCCGATAGGTTCAGGTTCGTTTTATATACTTGTCGATCGATCATATGCTCTTATCTTCCGCCTCGTTCACATTTCAAATTTCCTGCAGCAGCAACGACTGACGCGCGCGGTCGGTGCTTTGAACGTGTTCAGCTAATCGATCGATCAGCTGTCATCGATCTCCTGACATTTACCAAGTGTCGTTTCACAAGATCGGGTGCCCCGATGCTGCACAGCTCCCGAACATGCCAAAAACCATTGTGTGATTTGTGAATTAGTCATTGCAATCTCTCAAGTCCCAGACGCATTGACAGGACGATGGACAGATGGATGTAACGGGTTAACTCTCTCCTCCTCCTCGTACATCTACGGTTAACAACAGTAGGGAAAGAACTCGCTCTCGCTCACATGGAGAGGTAGCATGGATTTCAGGCGCTGCATGCGCGTGCTCCCCTGAAAGAGAAAGGAACGCAAACAGAGACAAAGCAGGTCAGTTGCATCGAGGAGAGGACGACGATGGATAGCTAGACTGCACTGCGTGGGAGTGCGGGAAAGTGATCAAACCCACGCAAAACTAAAGGCACATTCCCCCTGCCATATATAGTATCTTTTGACGATCCACCCTTTTCTTGCCTTTAACCTGCCGACGCCGTCTCCTTCGCTGCGAGTTACTTATCTGCAAGTGTTGGCTAGCTTTGGCACCTCTCCCAGGATCGGACTGGACCGGGGGCGGAAGCTTTAATTTGCAGGGTCATTCGCATGTAACGTACCCGTCGTCTCGTCCAAAAGCCACCGAGATCGACACGTCCTCGTCTGCCCAGGGACCGGCATGCCGCATGGCATGGAAGAGCCAGACACACTGACACTGTGTGTTGTGTTGCGTTGGTGGTGCCGGTGCGTATACAAGCTAGCGAGCTCGCCTGATGCCCGGACGGCGTGGCGCGCTGGTGATCCCGCGATCTCTCTGCGACCACAGCGCCCGCTACGTATACGTGATGCTCGATAGAGGCTCTCTCGCTTTCGGCTTTGGCTACTTTCGCTGTCGTTCCGGTGCTCCCTCCGGCAACTCTCGCTTTCGCCCTCCAGTCTCCAGAAGAAGAAAAAGTGGGCCAATATGTGCCTGCATCAAGGATTATTTAGATACTCCTCAAAGTATCTCCACTCGTTGGCCGTTCTCAGACCGAAATTCGGAGCTAAATAGTGTCGGACGGCGGAAGTTTTCAGCCTCGAAATGGCCGATTTACCATTCACGTTTCCAGGCCGAGTTCCCAGGCTTGGACAGATTTTAACAAAACTCGGCGAACTTTGGCGAATATAGGCAGATTTCATTGATAGATGGCCAATTCATACATATAACGTCGAATTCGGGCGGACACCTGAATTCTGACTTCATTTAGGCTAAAAAAAACTAAAGAAGACCGAGGCGGGGTTGTTGCCGGCGTGGATGTGCTCGAGAAGAGCGTCGAACGTCCGGCCAGGCGCACTCCACCAGCGGCGGCGGCCCGCCGTGTTGTTGCGCTTCGGCGGCGAACCTGGAGGTCCTTGGTGGGTGACGAGTTTGGCCAGCCGGCGCTCGGCGAAGAACTGTTCCTAGTGCACGAGGTTGTCGGAGTCTTCGGCGAGCTCGGGATCCGGTATCGCCGCTATGGCGGCCTGGATCTCTTCGGCCATTTCGTCGCCTTCGGGGACCGGCGGCACGGGCACGCCGCCGGTGCTGAGCTTCCACCCACGCGGACAGCAGATGTCTGGCGACGCAATGTAGCCGGCGTCACGGAGCATCCGCGCCTCCCAGAGCTAGAGCGTCTGCCGGCCGAAGGCACCGCTTTCGGCCATCGTCTTCGTCGAGTGCTCTTTTTTGCCGGAGTTCGTGGTGGAGTGCGATGGGCGAGGGCGGTGTGCTGCGAACCTGCGATAGAGCCGTGTTTTATAGACCGAGCGCGGGCGATGAAGGCGGGAGGGGTGTAGCGGCGTGGCGGGAAAAGGGGAAAAGGCGGGAGCCGAGGCGGCGCTGCTGGCGCGTCGCCGACGCGGCAGCCGAGACGGAAGGATGACGATGATCGGCCTTCTGCCGCTGACTGGGCGGGTCCACGCGTTGAACGCTGCTTTTCCCGCCGAATTCGCTTCGTCCCGGCGTCCCGGGAATGGCCTGGGAAGCCCAGACCAAATTTGACCCAAATCCGGAGTAAACCGGAGTCCTGGGAACACGACTGGACTAAATTTCCACGTCCGGACGAAAGAAACATCCTGAGAACGGCGTGCTGGGAAGACGAGTGGAGATGCTCTTTCTGATTTCCCCTCACTCCACTACGTTCATGCATGAACGAACGATCTCGCCTCCTAGTTAAACGTAGTACTAACAGAAAATGCCATCGACTGAGAAATTAAGCAAGTACGTCTTCTCCAATCCACAGTTTTAATTTATTCGTCAAGACAAATCCTGCAGATCGATTTGCACTAGCATGCAGCAGCTGTGGGCCGTTTCAGGGCACGGCCAACGCGCCAGGGTGGACGGCTGCCTCACGTTTCCACGTATGACTCTACTTGCCAACTAGACCAAACCTGCCGATTGCAGAGAGAAGCGGTCTCTTGCAGATGATCCCGCTTCTCCCCTGACAAAAACGACGAGGCGACCGCTTGGGCATCGCGGTGTGGGAAACAGTCGCCCCGGCGGAATCCCGCTCTCTGGACCACGCCGTCAACCAGATCCCGCGCTCCCGC
Source organism: Avena insularis (assembly GCA_023614405.1). Classification (NCBI taxonomy): domain Eukaryota; kingdom Viridiplantae; phylum Streptophyta; class Magnoliopsida; order Poales; family Poaceae; genus Avena; species Avena insularis. The sequence goes on from CM042690.1 coordinate 643,938,324, forward strand.
TCCCGCCAGATCCTGCGCTCCCGCCAAATCCCGCGCTCCTGCTCCCGCCAGATCCTGCGCTCCCGCCAAATCCCGCACTCAGCAGTCCGACCAAGAGGTGAACGAGGGGAAGGCCCGAGCGCACGGAGGCGAAAAACAGGCGAAGAAGGCGGCACGCCCTGGTCATCCTAGAACGCTCCTACAAGGTACGAGTCTCTCCCGTGTGTCCACTCGCCTTTCTCTCGTTGATTCAGATGTGGAGTTCCCTATGGTTTTGATTCTTTTGTAGAAATTGGATTAATTTAGTTCGATCTGGTAAATAGATTGTTTCCCAAGATCAAAATCGCTTCCTTGATGCTGCAATTTTGATCTGTATATTCAATTTTGTTAGAGGTCTGAATGCCGGCCGAGAGAGATTGGAGGGGTATCGAGGTCGGCTAGCTTGTAGGGACCCGCGACACCTCATCCTACGCCTCGCAGTGCACCGGCGCCCTCGTCACTGGCCTTTTCCTCTCCCAGTGCACGCACCGCCGTTCCCGATCGAGCTTATACTCTGCGCCCTCAGCGTCTACGGTGCCTACTGATTAGTTAGTCAATTGTCTTAATTTGTTTGGTTTGGTTAGATCTTCTAAACCGTGTATGTGTAGGCTTTGATTGTTGCTTAGCGAATTTGACAATACTATGTGGCTTTTACAGATTCTAGTTGGGCGGGGTTGGGATATCTTCTCTTTGTGTAACAAATGGTGCATTGTACTGTGAACCAGCGAGACCGGAGAATTACGGATCAGTAGCAAGTGCCTTTGTAAATTCCCAGTTTCCCAATATTTTTCTCTTGGAAACTAGAAGAGAAATTACTTTAGGATGTAACATATTTGCAGGATTGTGTGTTGAAAAAATATAATTTTGGTCATCTAGATTACTTTCTACATACTTGTTCATGGCGTCTCTGTTCATTGCTTTCTTGCAGCTCAATTTGTCGGTATGTCAGACCTGAGTTCTGATGAGTTCAACGATGAAACCATTGACCCAACCGAATTGTTCTCATTAGAAGATTACCTTGCACAACAAAATAATCTCAACAACTTTGCTATCCAAATTGCAACCAATATTCATGATGCACTAGGAGCTCCAAGTACTAGGCGTCGATCAGCCCCTAGGATACACATTGAAAGGAACAGAGAATTCTACAATGAACATCTCACCTACAGTAGTTACTGGTGCTACTCCTTTGCTCTCCGATGTCATCAGAAGGGATGTCGAGATTCGTGACCGGTCGGTGCACAAACGGCTCAAAAATGATTTGGTCGAACATATTTGGGAAAAATTTGGCAAAGATCCAAATAACTAGTTGTAATTTACATGATTGAGTACTCCTTTTCTTTTTCAGTGAATAACTATTTGTAATAACTATTTGGCAAAGATCCCATTTGTATGCTTTGTATTTGAACAACCATTTGTGTGATCTATTCCAGTGGACTACTATTTGTCGCCATGGACACCAGTTCATGTATGTGCATTGGTGGGAAGCTGTGAAAGATAGCCAAAAGTGAAAGATTCACGTCTATACTGAAGGAGATGGAACAAAGAGGTCATCACCAGGACCAACTGAGAAAACTCCACGTCCTATTGGTGTCAAAGCCGCCAAGAAAGTAAGAGGAAAAGAGAAGGAAGCCCCGACTGAGATAAATGGAATGAAAGAACAGATTGGGGCTTTTCTACAAGCACAAGCTGAGACAAAGGTGCAAAACGGAGAGATGATGGAATTGCAGAGTCGACTATCTGCTGAGAAGCTAGAAGCTAACAGACTTGCATATGAGGCAGCCAAGGAGAGAACGGTGGCTAAGCTAGCTGAGGAGAGGACCAAGTTGTTTGACAAGTTCACTGAGATGTTGAATACGGACACTACAAAGATGGAGCCCTGGGCAAAAGAAATGCATGTAAGGGCTGTCACGAGGTTAGGAGATCAACTTTTCAAGGAAGTGTAGGAGGTATACTTGCTACAGCTTGTTCCTGTTTTGTTAAATGTCATAGTCTTACAAAATGTCTTGTTTTGTTAAATGTTGTAGTCATTCAAAATATCTTTGTTGCCTGGCTGTTATGTACTCCATTGAATGATGTAACCTTAGGAGTGTATGCATCTTATATATTTCGTGCTTTTTCAACAGGAGCCATGTATAAGGAAGGAAGCATAGAAGATACATGTCTTTTTTGTGATTCGGCTAGGAAGGATATATCAGCGGACAGGAGATGATATGTGATAAGTTGTGGCTTCTAAAATATTTAAGCAGTTGCGACATGATTTTGGTTTCTTGTAATCAGTACTACCAGTTTGACATATTTTGTTTTTATGTGTAAATTTGGATGGTGTTTGGGTCGAATTTGAAACTTTATTTGGTATTTTGCTATCTCGGATAAATGAATTTGTTTTAAATCTATGGTTCAAATGAGAGGTTGCTGTGTAGTTAAAAAGTAGTCAGACAAAAAAAGCAGGAGTATGACCTCATATGGAATAGCTTCCCCGTTGGGGCATACTTTTTACACCTGGTGGCTTGTCTACGTGGATAGCTGGGAGCCACACCGTACCACTGCCCACATAGCTGATGCTCTCATACCGGTCGGTCCCGGCCGGCGGGACGTGGATTCCTGTCAGTTAAATTGACAGTTCCTTGCTGAGAGATGCGCTGCTCACGTATGGTCTCGTACTACCTTGGTATAGGTGCTAGCTAGCTCGATCGGGATTCTGAAGTTACTGGACAGATTAAGTAGTTAGTGATCAATAAGCACAGTGCATTTGTGCTACAAAGTCATGACGACGGCATCGATCCGCGGAGGGAGAGGGTCCTAATTCACCCGGCGTCAAACTGTTCAGAGAAGGGGACACGCAGTCAAACTGGAACTTGAATCAGCCGGACTACTTGTAACACATGTGACGACGGCAACTAGTCAATCTGTCAGAGCTGAATCCACGTTATGCAGGCACTGACTGACGATCTGGTACGTAGTAAATTTGAGAAAACAAATCTGAGTGAACAAGGGATGAAGTTTCTCCATATACGGGCACGGATCAAACCACATGTCAACGCAGTGACATTGTACATCGCCTAGCTCGATCTTTCCTTTTCTTTGTACAACCTACAAAGCTCCTCCTCCTCCTCCTCACAGCCTCAAAGTCGATCGTAGTAGTAATCCACACAACTCTACAGTCGTCTATACACTAAACAAACAAAATTAAAATGAAGTACGTAATGAACACGCACCAAAACGCAAGAACAGATTTTTACGGTTTCAGCTTGCTCGTCCTGCTGGTCCTCTGGGACCGCCCTTCCTGCTGATTGTTCCAGCTCATCAGCTTCCGGAACACCCCCTGCCGCTCCTCGTAGCTCGACCTCCTCCTCCCGAAGCTGCTGCTCTTCTTGAAGCTACTGCTGCTCTTCTTGAAGCTGCTGCCGCCCAGGCTGTTCCAACTCCCGAGCTTCGCGCCTGCTGCGGCGGAGGTGGGCCCGGGGGACGCAGCGTCGGCGGCCTCCGGCACCACCGGCGGCGTCACGCACCGGATCAGCGCCCAGTCCACGCCGCCGAAGAACGGGTGCCGCTTGATCTCGGCGGCGCCGCGCGCCGCGCCCATGCGCCGCCGCGGGTCCCTCTCCAGCAGCCTGCTCACGAGGTCCCTCAGCTGCGCCGCGGCCTCCGCGTCGCCCTCCAGCGTCGGGTACGTCACCTGCTTCGACAGGATGTTCTTCAGCGTCACGTCCTTGGCCGCGCCCTTGAACGGCGTGCGCCCGTACACCAGCTCGTAGAGGAAGACGCCGAAGGCCCACCAGTCCACGCCGTTGCCGTGCCCGCTCCCGCTCACCAGCTCCGGCGCCAGGTACTCGTGCGTGCCCACGCAGTCCTTGGAGTTCGCGCCCGTCGGCTCGGCCACGAACTCGAACCGCTCCTTCGCGTCGACGTCGTCGGCTTCCTCGTCGTCGTCCCTGCCGCCGTTGCCGGATCGGAAGCACGACGGTAGTAGGATGCTCCTCCTGCGGCTGCGGCTGCGGCGGCTCGGTTTCCGCAGCTGTCGGCGGCGGACGGCTGGCTCCACGGACGCCGGGAGCGCGAGGTCGAAGTCGGAGAGCACGACGTGCCCATCTCCCCGGAGCAGGACGTTCTCCGGCTTCAGGTCCCGGTACACGAAGCCCAGCACGTGAAGGTACTCCAGGGCGAGCAGCACCTCGGCGGCGTAGAACCTGGCCGCTGCGACGGGCAGGCGGCCTCCGGGGCGGCGGCGGAGCACCGAGTGCAGGTCGCCACCGGAGCAGTAGTCCATGAGGAAGCACGCGTAGCGTCCGGCGTCGAGGCGCGCGTAGAGGGTGGGCACGAAGGGGTGGTCCAGCGAGGACAGGACGCGGGACTCGGCGAGCACGTGGCACACGCGGGAGGGGTCGTCGTCGCGGAGGTCGACGACCTTGAGCGCGAAGAGCGGGGACGCCGGCGGAGAGCTCTTGAGGCGGCAGAGGAAGACCCGCGCGAGGTGCCCGTGGCCGAGCTCGCGGATGAGGTGGAGGTGGGCGAGGCGGAGGATGCCGTCCGCGGTGGCGGCGCGGGCGGCGGCGAGGTGCGCCCAGTGTGGGGATGTGGATGACGAGTGCGGCCGCGGCGAGAGGGAGGTCGAGGAGGAGAAGGACGGGAGGGAGAGCGAGCTCCGGGCGCTGAAGGTTGTGGCGGTACCGGTGGTGAAGGAGGAGGTGGACGCGGAGGCGGTGGAGGTGAAAGAGAGGTCCAGCGCGCCGACGCCGGCGTCCGCGATGGAAGCTGGGAAGTGCGGCGAAATGTCTGAGGATAGCGGGGACGGCGGGGCAGGTTCATGGGTGTCCATTGACGGAGGAGGGTGTGGTACTTCCATGTGCATGGCGGCGAGAGACCACGAGAGCGTGAAAGGGGGAATGGGAGTCAGGAGGAGTGGTTTGTGCAACGCGCGGTTGGGGTTATATAAAGGCGTTCAGCGGCTCAGCGCAGAATGAAGCGGGAGATAAACGGTACCTAGTGTTACTGTAGGGATGGAGAGAGAATCGATTTGTTCAATGACTTTTGATGGGATATGTGATTTCTCCAGTCAACTTGCGAATGTAGAAATTTTAACTGAGTTGATTTACTCTGAACAATTAGGAAATCGCACCTCTTTATTATTAGAGTCCGCCTAATTCTTGTTCAAATGACATCACTCATATATATTTTTTAAATCAGTTACCGCAATAGTGTAACTGGAAAATATTATACTCCCTTCGTCCGGAAAAGTATGTCAAAGATTTGTCTAATCTCGCATATGAAGTAAAACACGTCTATGTACATGTGAATCTACGTAAATCTGCGGTATTCTTTTTCATACGGAGGAAGTAGAATACTAATATTACAACATGTATGCGGAACTAAAAAATCAATTGCAATCCTTGGAGTTGTACTTCGGCCGGAGGGACTAGTGGATGTCTTTGATGGTGGAGCGGTGTGTGATCTACCGCGTAGATGATGTCGGGTGTCAGTGGCTTGGTGTAACAAGGTCTCAGTGGCAGATGCATGTTGATGGACACATGCAGGGGCGATGATGGCGGAGACTTCTAGAGTGTGCGCATGTGGTACGCGATAAGGGTCTGCTTAACCGGTTGTGCGTGCCGGCGAAGGAGCCTAGCCATCATCCGATCCACGGATCTGGGGTTTCCTACGGAGGTAACGGTAGGAAGTGCGAGATTCACCTCGTCAAAGCCTTCACGAAGAAAACGATGCTTAGGCATCATCATCTCTGGATCTGACAATCATACGAAAGTAGGGTTTTCACACATATCTGCTCAATGAAAGGTCCATATTGTACTTCGGACCGACCACCTTCAAGACCTCGATGTCAATCATGTTTAACCAGGCCAGTCGGACTGGTAGAGCCCACAAAAACCATGGGAGTCACCGGGATCTACCGCTATGTCGCCTGGCAGTCATAGGACCGCTAGCAGGAGGTCCTGGCGAGTCCATGTTCAACCCCAATAGGAGGCACGGGGCCACCCCCGGAGTGAACACACTTCCTGTTCGGCGCCCGTGACCACCACGAGACGAGGTCGAGCACACACCGTAGATGATCTGCGACTTCACACCTCGTCGATGGGACTCACGGTAGACCGAGATAGAAATCCCACCAATGCTTCTTAGATGCTTCTCGCTCACTGAAAGGATAGAGATGGTTAACCTAGAGAGGTGAATAGGTTCTACAAAATTTTTTAATTTTTTTGCAAGTTTTAGGCTTTGTAGAATATATGTGTGCTTAAATACAAACTAGGTAAGCAATATATACGATGATACAAGATACTTCACGCACGAAGGCTAACACAAATGTAACAACACAATTAAAGAGACGCGGGTGTATTCTCATGTTCCCTTCCTTCTTGGGAAGGTATGTCAGGTTGGAGAGGTGTGGGATCCCAGGAAGGATTTCCAAACGCATGAAGTCTCACCTTCTTCTTCGAGCCTATCCTACAAATAAATAGCTCACTTACTCGTGGTAGACTTTTCCAAGCCACCACAGAGTCTCTGCCGCCGTCGTGTCGCATGGGCTTCGCTCGACAACACTTGCCGGCGGTGGCGGGTGGAGGGAGGAGTCACTAGTGGAAAACGGGCCTCCAGTCCCGGCCCGTAAGGGGCTTTAGTCCCGGTCCTGGTAACCGGGACTGGAGGGGTGGGACTAAAGGCCCACCCATTAGTCCCGGCCCTCTTACCAGCCGGGACCAATGGGCATCCACGTGGCTGTCTCTGTGGGCGCTGGGTGCCCCCACAAATGGTTCTCTGCGGCAACATTTAGCACTTTCTTCGCCATGCGTAGAATTTAATTTGTATTCTTTTTTTTCATTTCAAAATAGTTTTCTACGCTACCACGTACCGTACATGTTCGTGCATACATAAGATAACTTCTCTTAAGATCGAGCATACAAATATATACATGATAGTTACACATGGAGATCACAATTATCGGGACTAGAGCCCATCTATTCAATTACACGGTCGGGGATCATCGGCGCCTATTCACACTAAATTCTCCGGCGTCATCTATCATCTCGTTCATTAAGAATCCTGCCAGTTCTTCAGCAATTGCTACTACGCGTTGATGTGGTAGGAGCTGATCCCGCATTTTCTCGAACTATATAAGAAAAGGAGATCAATATGAATATCAATCATGATAACAAAAAGTGACGGTAATAAAAGTAATGTTATGAATGTATCGCTTACATCGACTCTATAATCATTCAGCTCACTGGTAAACGTGCGAATAAACTCACAAACATAGAATCCACATAGATTCGTCCCCTGTGGCTGCCTCGCACACTTTACGAGAATAGAATTCAATCAAAATAATAATCATGCATCATAATTGTATTGAAACTAGAAGTAAAGAGATGCGCCTACTACTTACCGAGACCGGCTTAAACGCCTTCTCAAGAAAGTCACCAGAATCGCACTCTTAAACTAGTTCCAAACCCTACCCGTAAAGAAAATGAATGAGTTATTTATTACGTGATATCTCGTAAAATCAACGAAAAGAGACCATTGAAGCAAAAATTACCTCTGGAGCATGTACTGCATGTCACTAAACTGTTTCAGGGGTCTCTTTAATGGGTCCATGACTTCAACTCTTCCCTTATCAAGTTGAATGTCCATGAGAATCCAGTAGAAACTGTACACATTTATATATACATCAGTAACTCATCAATTACACTTAACATCGAGTAAGCAAAAGAGAATGTGTATAATAGAGTAAGACACTCACGCGAAATTGTAAGAAAACAGTATGTGGTCACAGAAATTTTGTTCGTTAGAAACCTTAGAAGGTTTTCCGTGTTTCCTCGGTTTTTCCTTTAGCGTTAATATATTTTATCCGGGTCAATGAACCCAACACTGAAGATTGACCTTCTTTACATTCCATGATCTTCATTCTCATAATAATAGAGTACAAAAGGATATAATTAGGATAATTACATGCAATGAACTGAACAACTGAAAAAATGAACAGCTTATATATAGACAATGAATTCAACAACTTACGCATAATAGCAACTCATGAGACTTTTGTCGATGGCGTCGAAAGTGTATAATCGAAAGAGTTCGAAACTCAACATGGACCTCTTCTTCTCGGAAGTAGTAGTCATGTGGGACTTTCGCCACGATCATTATTCTCTCCTCCTTTACGGCATTCAAGTACCATTTATGTAAACTCCGCATTTGTCTTGGCAGTTGTTGGAACTGCTCAAAGCTGACCAGAGGCTTCCCTAGGACATATGTAGGGACTACCTGAGCCTTGGGTAACTTGTCGTCTTGGGAACCTAGCAATTCCTCAACAATCACATTCATAGCGGCCGCAAGCTTCTTAGCTTCTTCCATATCCTGCTGGGGAGTGTCATAGGATACCACCTTGAGGGGTGGGGTCGATTTTTTGGCCTGTTCGAAATGGGGACGCCCTTTCTTTTCCCGGTTGCACTTTGACTTGATGATTTGCTCCCGCTTGCACTTCTACTTGATTTGCTCTTCTTCACTTCCTTCTGAAGTGTGCGTCGATAGTCATCTGGCTTATGGTGCAAGTCATATTGCGATTTTGTTTTTAGAAAAGAAAGTGCATACGCTTTTTGCTTCTCGGTGTATACCGGGCTCGGTTTCTTCGCTTGAAGTCAAGAACATTCGGCCTTTACGATCATGTCGGTTTCTCGTTAGTACGATCGTAAGGTCTGATAGAAAGATTCTTATGAGGTACTCTTGGGAGGCGACATTTGTCGCTTTGGGTTCCTGCGCTGCTTAGTACTAATCGGAGGTCTGGCGGAGATCGAGATGGACTCGGCCGTGGTGGTCGTAGTCATGGGGTGGGCTTCTTGGAGGTGATGGAGGTAAAGGTGACATGCGACCACTCGGAGGCGATGTTGGCTTTGGCGTCCAGCCCGGAAGCTTGATGTTGTTCTTGTCCCATAGAATGATACCACCCAGTACTTCTCCGAGTGTCCTTTCACCTTTAGGTCCAGGGATGTCAAGCTCCATTGAGTCCCACCCCATTGCGATTTCATCCACACCAACTTTAGCATAGCCAGCTGGAATCTCACGGCCATGCCAGCGTGCGCCAGGTGGACAAGGTAAAGCACATCCGACCGCCACCTTGATGGATAGGTTCTTCACCTTCCGATGGAGCTCACAAGATGCCTCCTTGATTCCATCCACGGTAGCCGGACCGCCATCTACCACACGCATCGTCAAGGGACCTCCGATTCAGCCACGCTTTTCCGCCGAGATGGGACGGCGTAATATTGAGTACAGATCTTGCAGCGCCGCTCCTCGGTTCGTCAAACTGCTGTCGATGCATTCGAAGTGTTCCTATCAACTCGGTGAACTTGTCTCCCTCCTCCTCCTGCCGTCGCCTCTTTGCTCTCTCTCGGCTCTTATAAGTATCTCTGTCTTTGGGAAACCCCATCTCCAACGTATAACTAGGGCCAAGGCCTCGTACACGTCCTCCGCGTTCGTCATTCCCGAGGAGCTTTGTCAGCAAGTCTTTCTCTCTATCGGGACGGAACTTTGTTGTCCCCGCTTTAATCTCCTTCACCACTTTCTGCCATGTATCCCGGGGTATCCTAGTCCTGTCACTACAAATAAGGTCCCTTGTACTTTCGTCATACTCACTCCCATGCCCAAGGAACCAATTCCTTGCCCTCAGATCCCATTCTTCGCGTATTGGTTCTGGAGTGATCCCTTTAGCAAGCAGCTCATTCTCTTTAGCATCCCACTTTGGCATGGCAGCCAGTAGCCCCAGCCCCGTGTGATGGTGATATTTCTTCATCGCGCATTTTTCTTGTTTTTTCCGACATTTCCATAGCAGGTTGTGACTCCTTGTACTTCACAAATGCATCCCGCTTAACTTTGCTTCGTTATATAACATTCAAATTTAGGAGTCTTCTTCGTCTTCGATACTTTTGCCATAATGCTTTCTTCCGGTTCTTGAATAGTTCGCCATCTTCAAGAGTCCACTGCTTGACTTTCTTCCTCAATGCAGTTGTGTCGGCATCATCCTCACATTCTGGCAGGGTGAAATGTGTCATGAGGTCATTCCAAAGACCCTCTTTGCACCTGTCGGAGACATACTCACCCTCTTTCGCCCCTTTGGTCTTATTCCACTCTCGAACGGTGATCGGGATGCGATCCCTAACCATAACTCCTCATTGTTGTTTAAATACAGTTTTAGCCTTTTCGGGTTCCACCGGTTCACCCCGTGGTGATACCCGCGTAATTGTATAACGCGTAGATGCGTCCAACTTTGTGGCCGGGCCTCGTTTGGAATATTTTTTGCTCGATGTGGAGGCCTAAGAGAAGAAACATTCGTCAATTTATATATATATACAACTCAGTTAATGCATCTACTGATCACCAGACTTCATATATATACCTCGCCGGAGGCTTCTCCACCACCAGAGCCGTCGGCTTCTCCACCACCGGAGCCGTCGGCTTCTCCTTGATCATTTCGGTCGACCTCCTCTCCCTCACCGGAGGGGTTCAGATAAATCGACGGAGATTCGGGTGGATCAACATGGGGGGTGTCGTTGATCATATCCTCGAGAATTTCTTCCTGCTAGGTCTCTCCGATTGGATTCATAGTTTTCTACAAAATGCACACAATAACATTTTTCATTCAATATTGCTGCATAAAATAATACTAAACAATAATATGAACACGTTACCACCTAACCCTAAGTCCGGGGGGCATGAGCACCACCACCCTAACCCTAAGTCCCAGGGGGCCATGAAAGCACTACCACCATAACCTAAGTCCAGGGGCCATGAGCATTACCACCTAACCCTAAGTGGGGCCCATGAGCACTACCACCCTAACCCTAAGTCCGGCATGCTTGAGCACCACCCTAACCCTAAGTCCGGGGGCCCGCGAGCACCACCACCCTAAGTCCTAAGTCCCATGAGCACTACCACCCTAACCCTAAGTCCGGGGGCCCGTGAGCACCACCACCCTAACCCTAAGTCCGAGGGCCCGCGAGAGCACCACCACCCTAACCCTAACACCGGTCGCCCGCGAGCAGTACCACCCTAACCCTAAGTCCGGGGGACCGCGAGCACTACCACCCTAACCCTAAGTCCGGGGCCCACGAGTACTACCACCCTAACCCTAAGTCCGGGGGCCCTCGAGCACCACCACCCTAACCCTAAGTGCGGGGCCCGCGAGCACTACCACCCTAACCATAAGTGCGGGGGCCCGCGAGCACCACCATACTATATACTACACTAACATATTATATAATAAACTAATTAACATACTACACTAATATATACTACCAAAAAAAATAAAAAATACACTTTATATTACACTACTATATACTACTAAAAAAATAAAAAAATATACTACACTAATTAACATACTACACTAATATATACTACTAAAAAAATAAAAATACACTTTATATTACACTACTATATACTACTAAAAAATAAAAAAATATACTACACTAATTAACATACTACACTAATATATATTACTAAAAAAATAAAAAATACACTTTATATTACACTACTATATACACTAATTAACATACTACACTAATATATACTACTATATATTAAAAAAAATACACTTTATATTACACTACTAAAAAATAAAAAAATATACTACACTAATTAACATACTACACTAATATATACTACTATATATTGAACTACTAATATATTACACTACAAAAATAATATTAATTACAATTCTACAAAAAAAGGAGCCGCTGGTACCTCTGGCGAAGCCTTGTGTCAGGCTGGCTGATGGCGGTTGGGAGGCGGTGGCGGCGGTTGGGGTGGTGGCTGCCGGAGAATCGGGCGCACTTGCGTCGATTAAATCATCGCGTGAAGTGCTGCGTAGGGAGAAGAAGGGGCGCGCGGGGAGAATAAGGCGCGCCAAATTATAGTGGGGGACCTTTAGTCTCGGTTCGTATAACGAACCGGGACTAAAGACCCTTTAGTCCCGGTTCGTTATACGAACCGAGACTAAAGGTCCCCCCCTTTAGTCCTGGTGCGTGCCACCCACCGGGACTAAAGGGTTTTCGGCCCAGCCCAACATGCGCGCGCCAACGCCACACCTTTAGTCCTAGTGTGTAGCACGCACCGGGACTAAAGGTCCCTTTTTCAAAAAAATCATCCTAGGCGCGCCTGTTTAAAAAATATTCAATTAGCATATTATTTAAACATTTGAATTTTACAGTTTTTGCATACTTATGAATTTGAAAAAAAAATCAACATGAAAAGTACTTGAATTTGAATAAGTAATCCAAATCTATTTTCTTTTTTATAAAATAATTATTCTAACTAGTGAAACTAATAACCATTTTGCCATTTTCAATTTAAAAATGCATTAAATATTATATTTTGCATATATTTGAATAAGTGATTCAAATCAATTTTCTATTTTATAAAATACTTATTCTAACTAGTCAAACTATTAACCATTTTGCCATTTTCATTTTAAAAATGCATTAAATATTATATTTTGCATATTTTTGAATAAGTGATTCAAATCAATTTTCTGTTTTATAAAATAATTATTCTAACTAGTCAAACTATTAACCATTTTGCCATTTTCATGTAATTCCGACGCTCCGGTGGTCTTCCTCTGGCGAAACCCTAGACCGGGGGCCTCGGATCGTCTACCCCGCCTTATTTTTTCCTTGGTTCTCTTCCGGATCAGCCTTTAGGGTTTAGGGTTTAGGGTTTAGGGTTTTTGGTTTAGGGTTTAGGGTTTTTGGTTTAGGGTTTAGGGTTTAGGGTTTTTAGTTTAGGGTTTAGGGTTCCCTCCTCTGACTTAGGGTTTTTGGTTTAGGGTTTAGGGTTTTTGGTTTAGGGTTTAGGGTTTTTGGTTTAGGGTTTAGGGTTTTTAGTTTAGGGTTTAGGGTTTAGGGTTCCCTCCTCTGACTTAGGGTTTAGGGTTCCCTCCTCTAACGTAGGGTTTAGGGTTTAGACTCATATTTGCCGCCTCTCTCCACTCTATCCTATGGCTTCCACCATACCTCTAACCCCAGGGAGGCGGAGATGGAGTCTTTCACGGGCTAGCAGGAAAATATTTTCTGAGGCGGAACTTCCGAAGATACCATAGGGCGTGTGCACCAAGGGCATCTTCGAGAAGTTCTGCCACGGGAGATTTCCCAACCCTTTCCTCCATCCATGGGGATGAAACTCTCCATCCATGTTGGCTTGGTCGTTGCCATAGCACATCTAGACTCATATCTGCCGCCTCTCTCCACTCTATCCCATGGCTTCCACCATACCTCTAACCCCATGGAGGCGGAGATGGAGTCTTTCACGGGCTAGCAGGAAAATATTTTCCGAGGCGGAACTTCCAAAGATGCCATAGGGCGTGTGCACCAAGGGCATCTTCGAGAAGTTCCGCCACGGGAGATTTCCCAACCCTTTCCTCCATCCATGGGGATGAAACTCTCCATCCATGTTGGCTTGTTGAGTTGCTTGACATGGCATATCGATGCTCCTTTTATAGGCACAGCGTCGCTTCTACTTTGTCTTCTTCCTCTGACAGGGCGTCGTGCGCTACATGCTTTATCTCATCGAGCAGTGCATCCACACACGCGTCCTTATCCTACCGACAGCTTTAGTCCCGGTTTGAGCCCCCACCCGGTACTAAAGGTTACCCACGCGTCCTTATCCCACCGACAGTTTTGTTAGATGACACAAAAACCACCTTTAGTCCCGGTTGCACCCACCAGGTACTAAAGGTTAGCCACCCCAGATAAGGCCCTCCTAGATAAGCCTCCCCAGATAAGCCCCCATCTTTTGTCCCGGTTTGAGCCCCCACCCGGATGAAAGTTTCAGCGCCTGCGTTCCCGCTTTCCACCGTTCCCACCTCTGTCTTCTCGCCATTTTTTCAGTATATATATGTACGCTTGGCCTCCATTTACATATCACATCTAGACTCATCATTCTTCCCATGGCTTCCATCGTATTCTAACCACCGGGAGGCGGAGGCTTTGCGCCTCCAACTACCCTCGCCACCGGCTACCGTCCCCACCGGGCTGGATCTTGAGCGCCGAGGCGTGCCGTCCCTCCTCCCCTCTAGGTGTGGAGCGCCGGATGGCCATCACGAACCACTACTACCTCGAGCTCACGCCAGAGCAGCGGAGGAATCCCAACTGGCATCCCGACTATTTCCTGACTTGGGAAGCCTTCTTCATCAATAGGCGTGAGAGGGCGCTCGCCAGGCACGAGGAGGACGGCCCACCTCCTTCGAACTTCAACGAGGCCGGCCGTCGGCTGTGGTGGCGCGGCCGGACTCTCTAGAGTGTCATGGCCTACAAGACGACCGGCAATAACCCTTGCCTGCGGTACCCTCAAATCCAGCCCAGGCGTGCCCAACCTTCAAGGTTCAACTACGACGACCCCGACGACGACAGCGACGATGGCACCGGCGACTACGACGACTACAGTGGCACATATTAAAGGGCTAGGCAGGAGCATGACTGAATCACTCCAACCATTAGGCATGTTTCTTAATTTTCAGTTGTGCTATGTATCCTTAGTGTTTGTGGGTTCCTTATCTTGTGATGGTTCCTTCTCTTTGTGTGATCACCTACCGCGGCTCAGAATGTCTAGTTTGATTGAGCAAGATGTATTACATGAAAGGGGACCTTTATGTCTCAAATAAAAGGTTTAATACATTACATAGATTTATGTCTCAAATAAAAGGTTTAATTACATAGATTTATGTCTCAAATAAAAGGTTTAATACATTATTACACATCACCAACATCTAGTGTTGTGGTTTTCTTCTGCACCGTAGCCATGGAGAATCTTCATCATTTAACAGGATGCTTAGGTCAGTTTTCACTTTGAAGGGCGGAATTTCATGAAACTTATTGTAATCTTCTAACATGTCTGTCTTGTCATCCACTCCCACGATGTTTCTTTTCCCTGAAAGAACTATGTGGCGCTTTGGCTCATCGTATTCTGTACTCTTTTGCTTATCTTTCCTTTTTCTCGGTTTGGTAGACATGTCCTTCACATAGAAAACCTGAGCCACATCATTGGCTAGGACGAATGGTTCATCCATGTACGCAAGATTGTTGAGATCCACTGTTGTCATGCCGTACTTTTCGTCTACATGTACCCCGCCTCCTATCAGCTTGACCCATTTGCACCGAAACAAAGGGACCTTAAAAGTAGGTCCATAGTCAAGTTACCATATCTCCTCTATGTACCCATAATATGTGTCAATCTGCCCATTGTCATCTATTGCATCAAAGCGGACACCACTGTTTTGGTTGGTGCTCTTTTTATCTTGGGCGATCGTGTAAAATGTATTTCCATTTCTCTCGTACCCTTGGAAAGTACATATAGTCGAAGATGGTAACCTGGCCAACGAGTACAACTCATCTCCAATAGTGGTGTTATTCATGAGATGTGTCTGCAACCAATTGCCAAAATTCTTCTCGTGTTCCCCTTTAATCAAGGTTTCAGGCTTCCCCGGGTTTTCGGAGCGTAGAATATTCTTGTGTTTCTCGATATACGGAGCCACCATGGTGGAATTGTGTAGAATTGTGTAGTGTGCTTGAGTGAAAGAATGCCCGTCCCTACATACCATTGATTTCCTTCCTAGTGTGCCTTTTCCAGTCATCCTCCCCTCATACCGAGATTCAGGAACACCAATCGGCTTAAGGTCAGGAAGAAAGTCAACACAAAACTCAATGACCTCCTATGTTCCATAGCCCTTGGAGATGCTTCCTTCTGGCCTAGCACGGTTATGAACATATTTCTTTAAGACTCTCATGAACCTCTCGAAGGGGAACATATTGTGTAGAAACACAGGACCGAGAATTCTAATCTCTTCGACTAGGTGAACTAGGAGGTGCGTCATAATATTGAAGAAGGATGGCGGGAACAACAACTCGAAGCTGACCAGACATTGGACCACATCAATCAGAACACGATAGACTTTCTCGATCGATTACCTTCTGAGAAATTGCATTGAGGAATGCACATACCTTCACAATGGCTAGTCGAACATTTTCTGGTAGAATTCCCCTCAATGCAACCGGAAGCAATTGCGTCATAAGCACATGGCAGTCATGAGACTTTAGGTTTTGAAATTTTTTCTCTTTCATATTTACTATTCCCTTTATATTCGACGAGAAGCCAGACGGGACATTGATACTGAAAAGGACTTCAAAAAAGATTTCCTTCTCTTCTTTGATAAGAGCATAGCTGGCAAGCCCTTGAAACTGTCTTGGATGCTTGCCGTCTCGTCCTTTATGATGTTGCTAGTCCTCCCGTGCTGCCGGGGTATCTTTTGACTTCCCATACAAGCCCAGGAAGCCTAGAATATTCACGCAAATATTCTTCGTCAGGTGCATCACGTCGATTGCAGAGCGGACCTCATGCACTTTCCAATAGGGTAGCTTCCAAAATATAGATTTCTTCTTCCACATGGGTGCGTGTCCGGTAATGGGGTCTTTCGGAACAGGTTGTCCTCCAGGACCCTTTCCAATGATTACATCCAAATCCTTGACCATACCAAATACATCAGCACCACTACGGGGGACATGCTTCGTCCGGGTTTCTGCCTTGCCATTGAAATGCTTGCCTTTCTTCTTTAAGGGATGATCAGGAAGAAAACGACGATTGTACGGGTACACATTCTTTCTACATTTATCCAGATATATACTTTCAGTCTCATCTAAACAGTGCGTGTATGCATTGTATCCTTTGTTTGTCTGTCCTGAAATGTTACTAAGAGTAGGCCAATCATTGATGGTTACGAACAACAATGCTTGTAGGTCAAATTCCTGCTGTTTGTGCTCATCCCACACAAGTACACCTGGTTTGTCCCACAACTGTAGAAGTTCATCAACTAATGGCCTTAGGTACACATCAATGTCGTTGCCGGGTTGCTTCGGGCCTTGGATGAGCACTAGCATCATAATGAACTTCCGCTTCATGCACAACCAAGGAGGAAGGTTGTAGATACATAGAGTCACGGGCCAGGTGCTGTGACTGCAGTTATGCTCCCAAAAGGATTCATGCCATCGGTACTTAGACCAAACCATAAGTTTCTTGCGTCACCAGCAAAGTCCGGGAAGTCTCTCTCAATTTTTCTCCATTGCCGACCATCAGCAGGGTGCCTCAACATCCCGTCTTTCTTACGGTCTTCCATGTGCCATCGCAACAACTTGGCATGCTCTTTATTTATGAACAAACGTTTCAACCGTGGTATTATAGGAGCATACCACATCACCTTGGCAGGAACCCTCTTCCTGGGTTGCTCGCCCTCAACATCACCAGGGTCATCTTTTCTGATCTTATACCGCAATGTAGTGCATACCAGGCATTTATCCATATTCTCGTGCTTCTCACCGCGGTAGAGGATGCATTCATTAGGGCATGCATGTATCTTCTGCACGTCTAATCCTAGAGGGCAGACAAGTTTCTTTGCTTCGTACGTACTTGAGGGCAATTGGTTATTTCTTGGAAGCAGCTTCATTATTACCAGCAACTTTTCAAATCCTGAGTCAGTCATACCGGTCTCTGCCTTCCACTTCAACAATTCCAGTGTGCTATCCAGCTTCTTCTGTCCATCTTCACAAGTTGGATACAACAATGTGTTGTCGTCCTGTAACATCTGCTCGAACTGCAACCTCTCCTTTTCTGTGTCACAGTCTCGCCTTGCATCACTAATGACCCGACCAAAATCATCAATGGGCTCATCTGGTTCCCGTTCTTCACCCCCTTCTTTTTCATTATCTTCAACTGCGGTATCATCGTATTCAGGGAACATAGATCGGTAGTTGTCATCATCGTTCTCTTCTTCATCGTCGTCTTTCATCATAACCCCTCTTTCTCCGTGCTTGGTCCAAACATTATAGCCGGACATGAAACCGGACGGAAGTAGGTGGCTCTGAATGACTCTTGAGGAAGTGTGAGCCTGCTCATTCTGACATTCAACACATGGACAACACATAAAACCATCCCGCCGCTTGTTCGCCTTGGCCGCAAGGCGAAAAGAACGCACGCCTTCTCTGTAAGCGTCAGAGCGTCGGTCACCGTACATCCATGGGTGGCTCATCTGCATCATACAACCATGCATATATATCAAACGCAATCACGATGCTTAAATTAGTACCATGCAGTCAAAACGAGAAAATAGTTGCTAACCTTTTAGGACGCTTCAAAACAAAGAGGAGAAACCTTAAGTGTCGCTCTGACACCTCATATCATATTTTGTCTTGTGTGAACTCAAGTGGCATCGCTCTAATAGGCATTTCACCGAACACCTCTAGTGCATATGAAGAAAAAAAGTTAGCACAAAGTTATACCCACCTCTCACATAGGAAAAAAACAGGAGAGAGTGGAGGGCTGGATGCATATATATAGGGCCAGGCCATTAGTCCCGGTTTGAGATACAAACCGGGACTAAAGGTTCTGCCAGAGCTTCATGCGCTGTCCAGACCATTTGTCCGGGTTTGTATCTCAAACCGGGACTAATGGTTCCTTACGGACCGAGACATAATGCCTCGGCCTCCTCGGGCCGTCTGGTTCGGACCATTAGTCCCGGCCCCAGCCACGGCCGGGACTAATGGCCCGAACCAAAGGCCCATTTTCTACTAGTGAGTGGAGGTGACTGGCGACGACCTGGTTGGGGGTGCACGAGTGCTGCTTGAGGAGCGACAAGGGAGCGAACCACATTTAGTAGCTCTTTCTGTTTGGTGGCCCTCGTGAGTTGCAACCATAGTGCAAGTGAAAAAGTTCAGTATGAAGTATAAAAGATTTATTTGGAACTGGTGTACGACTGGAAAAAAATATTGAAAATGTTAACCGCTGCACTATCGGATCTCACTTAAGTCTAAGATCTTGAGAGTCCAACCAATGCATAAATCACTTTGCAACATTTTATGTATGCATAAATCAAATCTTCCACACACACATCACTTTTATGTATGCATAAATCATTCTGCAATATTTTCTCCGGGTCACATAATATGTGTAAAAACTACTGCAACATGTAGAAATCACACATGTAGCCAACATGAACGAGCGCGACATATTCCATTTTGGCGCACGAAATTTGAGGAAGATCAATCCCAACATATGTACATGAAGGACCAATGTATGAACCATATGTGAACAATGCACATAACAAATAGGAAACGCATTTGCACCAAGAGAAATATTCCTTGAAGCATGCCCTGGAAAAATATTGCAACATGATGATAGTGTGCATATATGCAACAAACACCGCATGTTCGCTTGTAGCTTGTTGAAACATTATACGTAATATACAAAAAATCTTGATTATATAACGTCTCACCATCATCAACTAATGCACAAATTTGCATACTGAATCTATTCAGATTGTCATAGGCCCATCCTACTAGGAGCAATGTCGGGGAGAGAGCAAACCCACTCTTGGGCATTGCATGTATTCTCGAGACCCGATAGCATCCATGCCAAGATCACTAACCTTCACCCGAGTTAGTGCTTGAGAAAGAACCAACAAGGAGGAGAATAAGCAGTAGCACACATAGGGTGGTGGAGTTGCACCTAGAACTATACACATCAACGACCATGGGAGGGTGCATGACAAGACGACAAATGGTTAAGGCAGGCGGAGAAGTAGCAGACCTCGTACTAGGAAGAGAGAATGAGGAACAACGAGCAATGACAAGAGAGAGGGCGGAGATAGTAACACGAGGGACTTGGAAAGATTTAATTGATTCACCAAACCAAACAGCTGGTTTAAATCATTTTATTTATTGCTTTTAGGAACATCCACAATTTTTGTATAACTATAAATCACATAAAGAAGAAGCGATTTATATGCATAATTCTATATGTGTTCACATGTGATTCTATAACTTACATCTCGGATCTAGAAGTCTCCGGATGAGGCGTTTTGGCTGTTGGGTGCATATGTTGCCTTCATTTCAAATATAATTTAAACATGCTTTGAAATATTAGATTAAACACTTTTTATCTCCCTACAAGACGGGTTAGGGAACTAAAGTAGGCACAAACACACACATATATAAAGTCCATCTAAGTGGCGTAGATTAATATGTAGGAAATGCAATTTAATTTTGGGGTTGTTACTTAGATCTAATTAAAATTGTCACATGAAAAAATATTTTGTGTGGCAAGAAAACTGTACGATTGAATCCCGAGAGTTCATCACGGAAGAAAGATAACCGAAGTTGAAAATAAATGTCTTCGAAAGATAACAACTAACAAAAGTTCCATTGCAAAACCAAATTTAAAGATAGTTTATCTTTATTTTTGACTTAGACGTGTTAGTATGTAAGATCAATAATATCATACCACAGCTTTATCAATATTGCAATGTAATTAACAAGCATTAAAATTAAACTTGTTGATAGAACAAACAACAATAATAAATATAAAAGTTTACTATAAATCAAACTTAACCTTTTGGTTGAACTTGTCTCCAACACATATGTTCCTTGTATCAATCATGGACGTAAGAGGGAGATAATAGAGAGACTATAGACCGAGTGATACACTTGTACTAGCATTGGGGGCAGTGACATGGATGACCGAGAGTGAGCTTCCTAGCGGTCTTAGGGCGGTGTTGTTGGTAGCTGGGAGAGCTGGGAGATAGGATCGATGTGGATTTCGTTTCGTTCGAGGGCGTCTGCAAAGCGAAAAAATCATTGAAAATATTGTAAACTAGTAAAAATCTAGTAAATTCCATGAAAATGTAGTAGAACTCATGAAAAGTCTAGTAAAGTTTATTTTGGATAATAATCTAATAAAGTTGACAAAAAATCTAGTATATTTCATGGAAATATAGTAAAACTCATGGAAGATCTAGTAAAGTTCGTGGAAAATCTAGTAATATAGTAAAACTCATAGTTCATAAAAATATAGCAAAATTCATAAGAATGCAGTAAATCCTAAAAAATGTTTTAAATTTCATGGAAAAGTTCCACTGCCTCTTGGCATCCGCGTCCTCTTGCCAATGGTGGTGGAGTGGAGCTCGACGGGCAGGTGATGGTAGGCGAGAGGAGACAGAGAGGGGATAAAGAGGTGAGAGGGGTTATGGGTGGCTATCAATTGGGCTAGGCCGAACACGATAAGAAGACAAGCGTATAAGCAGACATATGCAAATCTAGGGCTAAAAATAGGTCTGCACCAACAGGAAAAGATAGTGCGAAATAAGTCACCCCGTTGGATCGTGCCGAGTATCCGCTCGTATAAAGCTTGGAGATAGAATACGTCCCCGCGTTAGAGTTGCTCCAAATTAGCTATAGAAAATCACTGTAACTAATAATAATCACAACCTCACCATCAACAAGGTTCACCGTCCTCTCGCTTTCACGTAGGCCATCGTTTCAGCTATTCAGATTCGTGCCTTGTCAAATCTCTGGTACATCTCTTGGTCCCTGGACGAACAAAAAGTTGTTGATGACATACTTAAGCCCTGTCATGGTGGCGTTGCACACCCTGTTTCAAAATGACTCGATACAGGACGAGGTCCGCGGTGAGATGGATCTGATTGGCCGCATGATTGACCTGATCCGCCGTGTATTCAGTTCATCGGGGCCCGGCTGGGAGAGCAGCACGTCGATCAACATGGCCTAGCTATAGCTTCCGCCTTTCGAGGCTCCAGATAGAATTGACATGCTGCTGCTGCCGCCGCCGCAGGGTTGAAGCTTCCAAGCAGCTAGCCCCATAACCCCCAGATGTGCACAGGGTGAAGAAGATTCCGTCCTACCCAGGCCAGTAGGCTCTGTGACCATATATCCTAAATCTAAAGTTAAACTGCATGAGATAAAAAAGTTCGGTGTGGCATTTGATCCTACTTATGTTTACAGCAGTTCTGGTGGAAAATTATGAACCTGGGACGGTGAAATTCTTACTCCCTATTTCTATTTTGATGAGTCTCTTTCTGGGTTCGGCTGCGCTGCAAGAGCGGAGGGCTAATGCGTGCATACGTGTCCCACACTTTTTTTTTCAGAAACTCAATGCGCTTTAAGAACTCACAGAATTGTCCTTCCTAGCTATAGCTCCGCTCGACGGCTCGAGGTCAACGTCCAGTGGAATACGGTGCAAGTGTTGGAGTTAGGCAGCGCATATGTATGGCGGCATTCGCTCGACGTACCGATCGATCGGTTCGGTGCGACACGGATGGCATCACAACGAAATTTATCGGAGCAAATTGCGTCTGATGCATTGCATATGCCAGGCTATATAGCTTGAGGAATAAGTTGGTAAGGTGAAAGCCCTAATTCCCGGTCGTAATTCTAGTGCCGGATGATGGATGCCCCTGTACCAACCTGTAGCTGTTCGGTTTGCTCCGAGACAAGTTAGCTAGGCCAGGCTAAACAAATCAACAACCCGAACGCAGATTGTGCTATTACGCGCGCCCTGCATGTCGATCAACTGATCCAACCTAAGTACCGTTAACTAACTCATGCATCCTACCCAACTACACAGTGATCGATTAGTTATGAAGCTGCTTGTAGTTGTAGGCCACGTCGTTTTCACCTCTAATCTGTGCACCCACTCGCGTCCCAGAATCGTTGAAGGAGGCTTGAAAATTCGGTGGCTGATCGATGCCTCCTCTGGCAGATGGCTCCTCCGGCGCGCCGTCCATCCTTGAGATTCCCATGCACGCTAGCTGCATGCATGAGAATCGATCACGACTCACGCGCATAATAAGCACAGCTCGATCCTTGCGCTGTTTTCTTTTCTTGGCACGAAGATTCCTGATTTTTTTTTCTCTGTGGTGGCAGTGAAAGAAAATTTGGCGCAAGTACAGCTTTAGGAACGGCCGCACATGCTGCGATTACGTCGAGAGATGATCGACACGCACCTGGCTTCGCTACGCGCCCCGCGAGGCCGTTTGAAACATACAAAACCAATCGGTCGCAACCTCAATTCGCTCTGCATTTTGGTGATTGGCTAGCTGCGGAAGCTGATCAATCTAATACCGGCCAATACCACGCGGCTGGAGCCGGCGGCGTGCATGGAATAATTTGGCGTTGTTTGCATCTGGCTACCCGCTTGGCCGGAAAAGAGCAAAGCCCAAGAGGGAGATGCCAAAGTAGTAACAACTGACGCTAATGAATGGAGCTACACTGGCCTAATAGATCCCTAGGCCGCATTATTTACCATTTCCTTTTCTGTAAAGATGGCTAAAAACAAGGGAAAGAAATCTCCAAAGGCAAGATTTCCAGGGATAGTGTGTCGTTACCACAGGCATGCCAAGTAATTAGAAAAGACTGGTAAAGTGCTGTGATATGGATGCAGTAGATCTAAGTCAGAGGCCTGGAGCACCCTGATCAGACGATGGCGGTAATATAATGCGTGGGCCCGATCGAGCTACGACAGGTAATCTTTTACTGTCAAATTAATTAGGAACTATATCATGCATGATCTGGGATCTAGCTAGGCCATAGTTTACTGCATATGCAACAGCTATAGCTAAGCTGCTTAAATCAACTATACTGTACAGGCTCGATGATATATCATAATTTAATTAGCATTAGTCCCACTACATTGCATAATGCTACATTGTTACATCGCTGAGCGGTCTTGTATCCCTAATCCTGTATCCAATGCCGATCCCTTGCGTACATAATTTTTTCCCGGAAAACTCGTGCATAATCTAGCTAGGCCATATATAGCACTGTATATGCAACCTCTATAGCTGCTTAATTGAACTATACTATACAAGCTTGATGATCCATCATAATTTGATTAGCATTATTAGTCCCGCAACATTGCATAATGCTACATTGTTACATTGCTGAGCAGTCTTTCTATCCCTAATCATGTATCTAATGCCGATCCCTTGCACACATAATTTTTTCCTGGGAAATTTATGCATAATCTAGCTAGGCCATATATAGCAGTGCATATGCAACAACTATAGCTTCTTAATTGAACTATACTATACAAGCACGACACATCTATCATAATTTAATTATCATTTGTCCCACTACATTGCATAATGCCACATTGTTACATTGTTGAGAGTGGCCTTTGTATCCCTAATCATGTATCTAATGTCGATCCCTTGCACACATGATTTTTTCCCAGAAGCTCTTTGTGGGCGAAGATAATCTAAAGATTTTTATTTCTGAATATTTCAAGAAGCTCTTTGGAGAGCCCCATCCCAGTAGTTTCTCCTTGCGAGAGGACCGAACGTATGATATTCCTCAAATCTCAATTGAAGAAAATGATATTCTTACAACTGAGTTTTCTGAAAAGGAAATTTATGATGCTATTTCATAAATGAAGCATAACAAAGCCCCGGGCCCTGATGGCTTCCCGGCTGAGTTTTACCAGACTTTCTGGGGTGTCATTAAATTGGATCTCGTAGCTCTTTTTAGGCAGATTTACCCTTGTTCAAATTGAATTTTGGGGTTATTACTCTATTACCTAAAAAGGAGAATGCGGTCCAAATACAACAATATAGGCTAATATGTTTACTTAATGTGAGCTTCAAAAATTTCACTAAGGTGGCTACTAATCGTATCTCGACTGTGGCAGAGAGAGTGATTAGACCCAGCCAAACCGCTTTCATGCCTGTGCGACATATCCTTGAAGGGGTAGTTGTACTGCATGAATCTATCCATGAACTTCATCGCAAGAAGTTAGATGGGGTACTTTTCAAAATTGATTTTGAAAAGGCATATGATAAAGTGAAATGGCCGTTTTTACAACAAGTTTTAAGAATAAAAGGTTCTGATCCTAAATGGTGTGACTGGATCAAACATTTCGTACAAGGTGGAAGTGTCGGGATAAGAGTGAATGATGATATTGGTCATTATTTCCAGACACGAAGAGGTTTGAGACAAGGAGATCCACTATCTCCAATTCTTTTTAATATCATAGTGGATATGTTGGCTATTCTCATTGGCCGTTGACGGCTCAATGCACGGCGCCCAGAAAAATGTTGATGGCTCGTGGTTGATGTAGAGCTCGTTGGGAACCCCAAGAGGAAGGTATGATGAGCACAGCAGCAAGTTTTCCTCAGTTATGAAACCAAGGTTTAATCGAACCAGTAGGAGCAAGGAAACACCCCAAAGGTGTTACTAGCTGAGCTTTGGCATGCGCACATCGGTGCTAGTAGCAACGTGGAGACCTGCACAACACAACCACATAACTTTGTCCCCAACTTGCGATGAGGTTGTCAATCTCACCGTGTTTTGCGGAAAACAAAGGATTAAACGTATGGAATGGAAAGAAGTAAAGGTTTGCATAAAGTAAACACAAAGCAGAAACATTTTATAGATTGAATGTAAAAGACAAGGACCGGGATCCATAGTTCACTAGAGGTGGCTCTCCTTAGATAGATAACATGCTGGGTGAACAAATTACAGCGGGGCAATTGACAAACACCGAGAAAGCAATACATGCATATACTAATCATCTTGACTCCTCTGAGACTTGATTGGGCATTACAACATAATACATAGACCGCCATCCAACTGCATCTATGACTAATAATCCACCTTCAGGTTATCATCCGAACCCCCTCCAGTATTAAGTTGCAAGCAACAGATTATTGCTTTACGAAGTGCATGTAAAGTAAATAATACGATTGTTCTATGAACAAAGGATTGTTGTTTTCTCCCTAGTAGCAACAACACATCTAGTACCTTAGAGATTTCTGTCACTTCCCCAGATTACCAGAGGCATGAACCCACTATCGATCATAAATACTAACTCTTGGAGTTGCTAGCATCTACTTGGCCAAGATAGCTACTAACAACGGAAAGCATGCAAGATCACAAATAACAAAGACATGATAGAATCAATAATCAATCTGAAATAGCATCTAAATATCCATCGGATCCCCGCAAACACAACATGTATGAATTACAAATAGATGATCTTGATCATGAACGGAGCTCACAAGATCTAAACATGAAGGCACAAAGGAGGAGAAACCAGCCATCTAGCTACTACATGGATCCGTAGTCCAAGGATGAACTACTCACGCATCACACCGGAGGCTTGCATGGTGATGAAGAAGGCCTCCAGGGTGAATTCCCCTCTCCGGCAGGGTGCCGGGAAGAGCTTCAGATCCCTCCCGATCTAGGTATGGAGATGACGGCGTCTACAGACTCTTTCGTGGATTTTTGATCGGGTACTTAGGGTTTTTGTCCCGAGGGAAATATATAGGCAGAAGGAAGGGCCGAGGTGCTGGCCACCACACCACGCGCTGGCGCTGGCTGCTGCCGTGGTGGTGTGGCCGCCTGCCCTTCCCCTGCCTCGTGATTCGGCACTTGATCCCTTCCGGAAAAATAGGCACTTTGGCTTTTGTCCCGTCCAATTCTGAGAATATTCATTTTCTGACTTTCCTAGAACCAAAAACAGCAGAAAACAGGCAGCTGGTACTATGGCTCTTGTTAATAGGTTAGTCCAAGAAATCATATGAAAAGTACTCCAAAGTTGGAACAAAACACAAGAAAGTGGATAAAACCAAGCATGGAACATCAAAAATTATAGATACATTTGCAATGTATCAGCCGTGCAAAGGCAAATGGTCAAATTGGTAGTCTTTTACCCCATCTTGTTGAAGGGGGTGTGTCCATTTTACAGTATGCAGATGATACCATACTATTCATGGAACACGATCTAGAGAAGGCCGTGAATATGAAGCTAATCTTATGCATCTTTGAACAGTTATCAAGACTCAAAATAAATTTTCATAAGAGCGAAATTTTTTGTTTTGGTAAAGCTAAGGATGTGGAACAAGAGTACAAGCAGATTTTTGGTTGTGAATCTAGTTCCCTTCCTTTCAGGTATTTGGGAATACCTATCCACTACAGAAAGTTGAGAAACTCTGAGTGGAATCCAGTTGAAAGTAGATTTGTTTCTAAGCTTGGATGTTGGAAAAGAAAGATGCTTTCATATGGGGATCGACTTGTCTTAATTAATTCGATTTTGACCAGCTTACCGATGTTCATGCTCTCTTTCTTGGAAATTCCAAAGGGAGTTCATAAAAGATTGGACTTCTTTAGATCTAGATTCTTTTGGCAAAGTGATGGTGCTAAAAAGAAATATAGATTATCTAAATGGAACATTATTTGTTGCCCCAAAGACCAAGGGGGTTTGGGAATTGAAGTATTGGAAATTAAGAATAGATGCCTTCTTTGCAAATGGCTCTTTAAATTGCTTACCGAAGATGGCATGTGGCAACAGATGTTGTATAACAAATACATGCAAGGTAAAACTCTATCTCAGGTGGAACCCAAACCTAATGCCTCTCCTTTTTGGAAGGGACTTATGCGTGTAAAGGATATGTTCTTCACTAATGGCTCTTTCAAAATTGGAGATGGGATGACGGTGTGTTTTTTGGGAGGATGTTTGGATGGGTAATACGTCTTTAGCCACGCAATATCCGAGTTTATATAACATTGTACAAAGAAGAATGTCTTGGTAGCTGATGTACTTGGCCAAGTTCCTCTAAATATTGGTTTTAGACGAAACTTGACTGGTAATAAGTGGACTATGTGGTTAAACTTATGTCGTAAGCTAATGACGGTCCAACTGAATGCTAATCCGGATATTCTTACTTGGCAGCTCACTTCTAACGGGGTTTTTTCGGTTAAATCTATGTATCAAGATCAATTGAATGGTCATACTAGATTTTTACAATCCTATTTGTGGAAATTAAAAATTCCGTTAAAGGTTAAGATTTTTATGTGGTTCCTTAATAATAAAGTCCTCCTAACTAAAGATAACTTAGCCAAAATAAAGTGGGATGGATGTAAAATGTGTTGTTTCTGTGATTCTGAGGAATCCATTGAACATCTGTTTATTACATGTCCTTTTGCTCGCATTATTTAGCGTATGATCTTTTTTGCTTACAATTTACCTCCACCATCCAATATTGCGAATATGTTCGGAAATTGGTTGAACGAAGTTGACAAGAAGAACAAGGCCCGCTTACGCATTGGCGTGTCGGATGTTTGTTGGTCCATTTGGCTGACGCGAAATAACATTGTGTTTAATAAACAATCTGGTACTAATTTTATGCAGTTTATTCGACTGACGACGCATTGATCCAACATTGGTCTTACCTTTTACCGGAGGAGCAGCGGGAGTCTATGGTCATTGGATGCTACAGACTCTTTCGTGGATTTTTGATCGGATACTTAGGGTTTTCGTCCCGAGGGCAATATATAGGCGGAAGGAGGGGCCGAGGGGGTGCTTTGGCTGGCCACACCACCCCCTGGCGCGGTCCAGGCCTGGTCGTGCGGCCAGGTGGTGTGGCCGCCCTCTGGCCCTTCTCCGTCTCGTATTCTGGCACTTGATCCCTTTCAGAAAAATAGGCACTTTGGCTTTTGTCCCATCCAATTTCGAGAATATTCATTTTCTGACTTTCCTGGAACCAAAAACAGCAGAAAACAGGCAGCTGGCACTGTGGCTCTTGTTAATAGGTTAGTCCAAGAAATCATATGAAAAGTACTGCAAAGTTGGAAGAAAACACAAGAAAATGGATAAAACCAAGCATGGAACATCAAAAATTATAGATACATTTGCAATGTATCAACATCCCCAAGCTTAACTCCTACTCGTCCTCGAGTAGGTAAGTGATAAAAAGAAAGAATTTTTGAGGTGACATGCACCATCAAAGACTTGATCAAAGTATTTGCAAAACATTCAAAGCTGGAATCATAGTACTTCAATCATAACAAAAAAAACAAAGTTCTAGCAATAAGCAAAGAAATTATGATGCAACATGAAAAGGCACAAACAAAAGATTCATGAATAACAATGCTTTGCAAGACGTTTGTTTGTTTCACATAAAGAAAACATGGCATAATAGTATTCAGCTCGTCCCTCAATAGAGTAGCAAATATAAATGCATAGGACACCTTCAAAGTTCAAAAGAGTGACTAGATACAATAGTTTAAAACAAGCAATATCAAGTTATGCATCAATCAACTAGTCTTGGGACAATGCACATAGAACTAAGAATGGCCACTATGCTCTCAAAGTAAGTGCATAAAGATAGAAGGTGGAGACTCAATTTAATGGTGGAAGAAAGGCCTTTTGTAAAAGGAAGTAGGGATTCAAGTCTCATAAAGAGCTTCCAAAAATTATGGTACTTATAGCTTTCAGCTCTCATTGCCCCTATCATAAGCATCTTGAAGTGATTAAGGTTAAAGTGAACAAACTATGGTGTACATGCTTGACGAAGTATAAGTCAGAAATCTCATGTCCCTTGTATACGAGGGCCGCTCCTCATGCTACTCAAGTTTAGTCACCAGCAAGTTCTTTTCATCGTAAGTATACATGTATCATAGAGAACCGCCAACGGGGTACCCCTTGCCCGATGATACGGAAGAATCTTCATATCAAAATGACAAGGCAAGCAGACAACGAGCATCTCAACATTCTTCTTATTTACCATGGGAATATGGTGCTTTTTTCTCTCTTTCCTCTTTTCATAGTATCTTTTTTTTTCTTTTCTCTTTTTTCTCAATATAGGACTCTTTTTTATATAAGAAGAATGCTTCATAGACAGCTCATTATGGTTACGCTGCAGGTTTCCACCATGTCAGCATGGATTAGACCAATGCCTGCGTTTCTCTAACACATATACATAACTCCATGGACTTACAAGCTCCCCTTTCATTTCACACCGACGACATCCATATACAAAAGAGCATGATATCAACGAGGTACAAGTACCAAGTGCAATGTTGAAAGCGTTCCCCATGAAAGCATGGTTCTGCTAATTCCCAACAAATAAGTGCAAGCATATACAACATAGACGACACAATGGTTCAAGTTTATTAAGGGCAATTAAAGTAAAGTGTGCCATCAAGTTCGTGAGAGCTTTAATCACTAGTTTTCTCATAACAAGTGGAAGGTAAACAAAAGCATGAATATACTTGGAATAGCATAAGCTAGTAGGTAGGTATGGTGGACTCTTTGGAATAACTTGGTTTAGGGAGTTGGATGCATGAGTGGAACTCATACTTTGTTGTGGAGGCTAGCAAAAGACTGGGAGCGACAAACTAAGAGAGCAATAATGGCCATAATCATGCAGAGCGACAAAACATCATTGATCAAAGCATAAAGTGATACTACAAGTTGAAAACTTAAGGATCATAAAGGCTATGGTGACTTGGGATAGTCATAACATGGTGTGAGCATGCGCCAAGTCAACCCAAATAAAGCATCAAAGGAGAATACCACTATACTATGCTTTAATATGCTAAAACAACGCATGATTCATTCAAGGCACATTAAGCAATCTCAATTGTTTATAAAAATTCATGCTACAGCAAATAATACTAAGCATAAAGCCAAAACAATATCAAGCATGGCATGACAAAGCATAACCATAGTAAAAAACGAGCTCTTTTTACCACATAAGCATGAACTTTCCTACTCTTTTCCAAACCAAACCAAACTATTTACAAACCAATGTATGAAAGAGGGGGTCCAACCAATTTATTCAGCAAACTAAGAAAAAAAAAACAAACGAAAACCAAAACGAAAAACGAAAAAGAAGATGCTCCAAGAAAAACACAACTGTGCATGAAACAATAAAAATGAAGCGTTTGGAAGAAACCTGGAATTTTTATTGATGAAGAAGGGGATTCCTTGGGCATCCCCAAGCTTTGACGCTTGTACTTCTTGGATATTTCCTGGGGTGACACACGTGGCATCCCCAAGCTTGAGCTTTAGTCCATCCTTCATCTCATTACTCATTCCTTCCATACACCTGAAAATTTTCCTTCATAAAAAACTTCACACAATCTTTATTAGCAACATTAGTGCACTTAAGATAAGTAAGTCTCAAGGTTCAGTTCTATCACCAAATAAACTTCCATCAGAACACTAGCTACTGTAGCACTTCCCTCAAAAATCTCAATTCCCCAAAAGAACTCAAGAAGGAACCATAAAGATGCAAATGCAGAAAATGGCAGAAATCTGTCAAAACAGACCAGCAGGTAAAGACGAATTTTTTTGAAGACCTTTTGTTGCGCAAATCAAAAAGTGTTGAACTAACGAAAGTTAGATAACAACCTGGGGCAGAAGCACAAAACATTACAGCTCAATCCTACATACAGAGCTCTCTCAGGAATTTTTACGGTGAAGCACAAAGATCTGTTTCGGGACAGCAACTTTCCCAATCATTACTTCACTCTCATTAGAGGTTACTCTTGGAACAAAAAGCAAATAAAAAGGATAAGCAGAGGTTATTACAGAGGTAATAACTTCCAAGACTCATCTAAAACTCTTGGGTTATCTCGCAACAAGTACTTTTCTTTAACGCCTTTAAGTTAGGCATAAGAACCAAAGAAAGAATCAAGTGTTCTCAAATGAAGAAGCATTAAGACCAAATTTTGTTTTCATAGGAGAAGCAAAAGAAACCTTTCTCTCTTTTTAGGGAAGTGTTCTATACCTTTCTTGAGTGGGAGTTGATATTTAATGGTGCTTTCTTTCATATCAATGATGGCACCAACAGTTCTAAGAAAAGGTCTTCCCAAAGTAATAGGACAAGAAGCATTGTATTCAACATCCAAAACATAGAAATCAATGGGGACATAGGAATCGTTAACCATAATAATAACATCATTAAGATTCCCCATGAGTTTCTTTTTAGCATTGGCATCAAGTGGGACATTCAAATAACAATCTTCAAGAGGAGGCAAATCAAGCATATCATAAATCCTTCTAGGCATAATAGAAACACTACTATCAAGATCACACAAAGCTTTGAAATCAAAGTCATTCACTTTCATATTAATGATGGGTTCCCACCCATCTTCTTGCTTTATAGGAATATAATCTTTATGTTTCATCTTTTCTTCTTTAATCTTTATGAGAGCATCAGTAATGTGTTTTGTAAAAGCCATGTTCATAGCACTAGCATTAGGACTTTTAGCAAGCTTTTGTAGGAACTTAATAACTTCAGAGATGTTGCAACCATCAAGATCAAAATCAACTTTATCATCTAAAGTAGTAGAACTATTAGTAGCCTCAACACTAGTGGTGGTGATAGTAGAAACACTAATGTTTCTAGCAATTTCATCTTCTCTTTCCCACTTAGCATGTAATTCAGCTAATAGTCTAACATTTTCATCAATTCTTACTTGTATGGCATTAGTAGCTGCAAAGGGATTCTCATTAGTTTCAGGTTTAGCAGCCATTTTATTAATCAATGAAGATTGAGCTTCAAATAGAGATGATATATTTCTTTCAGCATTAGAGAGTTTCAATTGTAAACTAGGAATTTCCCTATTTAGACTCTCAAGTTGATGGCTAATGTTCTTCAAAATGATAGATTGTTCCTCCATAGTTTTAGTAAATAGCTTATTTTGCTCATATTGCATTTGCATGAAGTTTTTTAGTGGCTCTTTCAACTTCTAAAATTCTTCCTTCACTAGGTAATTCAGATTTACCATTATAGCCATAAGTAGTATTAGGAGGATAAGGCTTATAATTGTTGTTACCAAAGTTGTTCCTATAAGCATTATTACCATAAGCATTGTTGCCAAAATTGCTATTTCTTATGAAGTTCACATCAACTTTCTCTTCTTGAGCAACCAAAGAGGCTAAAGGAACATTATTTGGATCAACATGGGCTTTCCCATTAACAAGCATAGACATAATTATATCAATCTTATCACTCAAGGAGGAGGTTTCCTCAACAGAATTTACCTTCTTACCTTGTGGAGCTCTCTCAGTATGACATTCAGAATAATTAACCATCATATTGTCCAAAAGTTTTGTTGCAATACCCAAAGTGATAGTCATAAAGGTACCTCCAGCAGGTTCCTTGAAGAATAGTTCAATCCTGCAAAAAAAGTTTGGATGATCATCCAAGCAGTCAGTCCATGAGTGGGACAATTCTTTACCAAAGATTTCATTCTTTCCCAAGCTTGAGCAACATGCTCATTATCAAGTTGTTTAAACTTCATTATTTCACTTCTCATGGATATAATCTTAGCAGGAGGATAGTATTTTCCAATAAAAGCATCTTTGCACTTAGTCCAAGAATCAATACTATTCCTAGTTAAGGAATTCAACCATTCTTTAGCTTTTCCTCTCAAAGAGAAAGGAAACAATTCCAGCTTAATAATATCACCATCTATATCCTTATGCTTTTGCATCTCACAAAGTTCAGCAAAGTTATTTAGATGGGAAGCAGCATCTTCATTACCAATACCAGAAAATTGTTCTCTCATAACAAGATTGAGCAAAGCAGGTTTTATCTCAAAGAAAGTATTTTTAGCCACAGGTAGAGCAATAGGTGTGCTTATAAAATCATTGTTGTTGGTGCTAGTGAAGTCACACAACTTAGTGTTTTCAAGAGTATCATTTTTTTGGGTTTTCAAATAAGAAAGCAAACAAGTAAAACTAATTTTTTTATGTTTTTTTGAAGAACAAAACAAGCAAACAAAGCAAAAAGAAAGCTAAGCAAAACAAAAACAACAAAGTAAAGAGATTGGTTATGAGGGACTCCCCTTGTGAAGATGTCCTTGACTCCCCGGCAACAGCGCCAGAAAAATGCTTGATGGCTCAATGCACGGTTCCCAGAAAATGTTGATGGCTCGTGGTTGATGTAGAGCTCGTTGGGAACCCCAAGAGGAAGGTATGATGAGCACAGCAGCAAGGTTTCCTCAGTTATAAAACCAAGGTTTAATCGATCCAGTAGGAGCAAGGAAACACCCCAAAGGTGTTACTAGCTGAGCTTTGGCAGGGAGCACTACCGGTGCTAGTAGCAACGTGGAGACCTGCACAACACAACCACAGAACTTTGTCCCCAACTTGCGATGAGGTTGTCAATCTCACCGTGTTTTGCGGAAAACAAAGGATTAAACGTATCGAATGGAAAGAAGTAAAAGTTTGCAGAAAGTAAACACAAAGCAGAAACAGTTTATAGATTGAATGTAAAAGGCAAGGACCGGGATCCATAGTTCACTAGAGGTGGCTCTCCTTAGATAGATAACATGCTGGGTGAACAAATTACAACGGGGCAATTGACAAACACCGAGAAAGCAATACATGCATATACTAATCATCTTGACTCCTCTGAGACTTGATTGGGTATTACAACATAATACATAGACCGCCATCCAACTGCATCTATGACTAATAATCCACCTTCAAAGTTATCATCCAACCCCTCCAAGATTAAGTTGCAAGCAGCATTATTGCTTTACGAAGTGTGTAAAGTAAATAATACGATTGTTCTATGAACAAAGGATTGTTGTTTTCTCCTAGTAGCAACAACACATCTAGTACCTTAGAGATTTCATCACTTCCCAGATTACCAGAGGCATGAACCCACTATCGAGCATAAATACTAACTCTTGGAGTTGCTAGCATCTACTTGGCCAAGATAGCTACTAACAACGGAAAGCATGCAAGATCACAAATAACAAAGACATGATAGAATCAATAATCAATCTAAAATAGCATCTCAATATCCATCGGATCCCCGCAAACACAACATGTATGAATTACAAATAGATGATCTTGATCATGAACGGAGCT
The DNA here is from genome assembly GCA_023614405.1 of Avena insularis. Taxonomy (NCBI): domain Eukaryota; kingdom Viridiplantae; phylum Streptophyta; class Magnoliopsida; order Poales; family Poaceae; genus Avena; species Avena insularis. The sequence continues at coordinate 643,972,839 of CM042690.1, forward strand.
CACAAGATCTAAACATGAAAGCACAAAGGAGGAGAAACCAGCCATCTAGCTACTACATGGATCCGTAGTGCAAGGATGAACTACTCACGCATCACACCGGAGGCTTGCATGGTGATGAAGAAGGCCTCCAGGGTGAATTCCCCTCTCCGGCGGGGTGCCGGGAAGAGCTTCAGATCCCTCATGATCTAGGGATGGAGATGACAGCGGCTACAGACTCTTTTGTGGATTTTTGGTCGGGTACTTAGGGTTTTCGTCCCGAGGGAAATATATAGGCAGAAGGAGGGGCCGAGGGGGTGCCTGGGCTGGCCACACCACCCCCTGGCGCGGGCCAGGCCTGGCCGCGCGGCCAGGTGGTGTGGCCGCCCTCTGGCCCTTCTCCGTCTCGTATTCTGGCACTTGATCCCTTCCGGAAAAATAGGCACTTTGGCTTTTGTCCCGTCCAATTCCGAGAATATTCATTTTCTGACTTTCCTGGAACCAAAAACAGCAGAAAATAGGCAGCTGGCACTGTGGCTCTTGTTAATAGGTTAGTCCAAGAAATCATATGAAAAGTACTCCAAAGTTGGAACAAAACACAAGAAAGTGGATAAAACCAAGCATGGAACATCAAAAATTATAGATACATTTGCAATGTATCAGCCATGCAAAGGCAAATGGTCAAATTGGTAGTCTTTTACCCCATCTTGTTGAAGGGGGTGTGTCCATTTTACAGTATGCAGATGATACCATACTATTCATGGAACACGATCTAGAGAAGACCGTGAATATGAAGCTAATCTTATGCATCTTTGAACAGTTATGCTAAGGATGTGGAACAAGAGTATAAGCAGATTTTTGGTTGTGAATCTGGTTCCCTTCCTTTCAGGTATTTGGGAATACCTATCCACTACAGAAAGTTGAGAAACTCTGAGTGGAATCCAGTTGAAAGTAGATTTGTTTCTAAGCTTGGATGCCGGAAAGGAAAGATGCTTTCATATGGGGATCGACTTGTCTTAATTAATTCGATTTTGACCAGCTTATCGATGTTCATGCTCTCTTTCTTGGAAATTCCAAAGGGAGTTCGTAAAAGATTGGACTTCTTTAGATCTAGATTCTTTTGGCAAAGTGATGGTGCTAAAAAGAAATATAGATTATCTAAATGGAACATTATTTGTCACCCCAAAGACCAAGGGGGTTTGGGAATTGAAGTATTGGAAATTAAGAATAGATGCCTTCTTTGCAAATGGCTCTTTAAATTGCTTACCGAAGATGGCATGTGGCAACATATGTTGTATAACAAATACATGCAAGGTAAAACTCTATCTCAGGTGGAACCCAAACCTAATGACTCTCCTTTTTGAAAGGGACTTATGCGTGTAAAGGACATGTTCTTCACTAATGGCTCTTTCAAAATTGGAGATGGGATGACAGTGCGTTTTTGGGAGGATGTTTGGATGGGTAATACGTCTTTAGCCACGCAATATCCGAGTTTATATAACATTGTACAAAGAAAGAATGTCATGGTAGCGGATGTACTTGGCCAAGTTCCTCTAAATATTGGTTTTAGACGAAACTTGACTGGTAATAAGTGGACTATGTGGTTAAACTTATGTCGTAAGCTAATGACGGTCCAACTGAATGCTAATCCGGATATTCTTACTTGGCAGCTCACTTCTAACGGGGTTTTTTCGGTTAAATCTATGTATCAAGATCAATTGAATGGTCATACTAGATTTTTACAATCCTATTTGTGGAAATTAAAAATTCCGTTAAAGGTTAAGATTTTTATGTGGTTCCTTAATAATAAAGTCCTCCTAACTAAAGATAACTTAGCCAAAATAAAGTGGGATGGATGTAAAAAGTGTTGTTTCTGTGATTCTGAGGAATCCATTGAACATCTTTTTATTACATGTCCTTTTGCTCGCATTATTTTGCGTATGATCTTTTTTGCTTACAATTTACCTCCACCATCCAATATTGCGAATATGTTCGGAAATTGGTCGAACGGAGTTGACAAGAAGAACAAGGCCCGCTTACATATTGGTGTGTCGGCTGTTTGTTGGTCCATTTGGCTGACGCGAAATAACATTGTGTTTTATAAACAATCTGGTACTAATTTTATGCAGGTTATCCGGCTGACGACGCATTGATCCAACATTGGTCTTACCTTTTACCGGAGGAGCAGCGGGAGTCTACGGTCACTGGATGCTACAGACTCTTTCGTAAATTTTTGATCGGATACTTAATGTTTTCGTTTCGAGAATAATATATAGGCAGAAGGAGGACCGAGGGGATGCCTGGGCTGGCCACACCACCTGACGCGGGCCGGCCGTCCACTGCCAATTGTAACACGGATTTTTGGCATCGTTGCATATACTACAAAATTTATTGGTACGTAGCACGATCACGTGCATCGAAACGCTCTGCGTGGTACCGGTAAAACCGAACCTGAGAAAAAAAAAATAGGCGAACGTGACGAGTGACGAGGACAGCAGCACATGCATGCATGGTTGCTGCCAGATGCCAGATGCTTCAGTTTAATACGGTTGCACTGACTGGCTACTCAGAGAGAAGCAGCTGGTTGTGGTTGCCTGTATCGAGAAGGCGGTTACTTGGAGCGAAGGCCGAGGGGCACGCACGCACGTCACGCGGATGACTTTGCTTGTGTCGACGGACGCGCCCACGCGTGCAGCATGTTGGGGGCGGCCGAATCCGTGTTGGACATCGCGGATCCCCGTGCAGAAGCACCGCCGCGCCCGCTCGATCCATCGATCCATCGATCGATCTCCACGCACACATGCAAGCAACCATCCATCTCTAGCTAGCTAGCCAGCTGTGTGATCAGTTGGCGCGGTTTGAGAGTCGATCCTCATCGTTGGTGGTCCATCGATCTCGGTCTCGTGTACTCCATCAGCTCAGCACTCAGCGCTGCGCCTCTGCAATTGCAGGTAAAGGCTAGAACGTACGGAAGGGCATGCGCCACTGTGGTAGTACAGTACTGTGCACAGCGAGGAACTTGTGCTTCCAGTTCTACCCCTACGCAACGCAAGTACTACTAGGGTGAGTAAAATTTGTAGAGGCGTGGACACAGCACGCATGCTGGCCAGCGAAAAGCAGCGTACGTGCGACCTTTGCCCAGTACGTACGTCCGCACCACGCAAACACGCTTCCTCCCTGCCGGCCCCTGATTCGCGCGCGTCGCACGTATAGATCATGGATGCGATGATCAAATGCAACGCATCGATATATACTTACATGTTCAATGAGCTAGCTACAGCGCGTTCGTAGTGTCGTGCGATCGGGCCTAGCTCAGGCCCAATGCACATATGCGGGCACACGCTTGCGCGTGAGCATACGCACGGCGTCGCACGACGTATGCCAGCTAGGCCAAGTCCAGGCATGCAAGCAGCCAAGCACTCGGATCGACCGGACTCACAGCGTATCTCACTACTGTTTGACGTCGGCCGGATGCCGGGTGCACCTGCGGCCATGCACGCATGTCGCGCGCGGCGCGTCCCTGCACTGCACGCCCCCACACCATGCATACGCGTGCGGCTGGCTGTGTGCTCTGCTCTACGCACGATACGTCGTTTCAGGACATGTGTCCAGCAGCGCGCGCGCGTTCGTCGCTACAGTAGCTTCGTCCCTGTGCGCGTACGCGCGTTTCCCTTTGTCGCGGAATCTTAGGGCACCTCCGAACCGTCTGGCCTGGCCGCGTTGGCCATAGACATTATTTTTTTGAAATTCAAACTAAATATAAAAATACGATAATTTACTGAAAATTTACATAGATTCATAATAATTTATATAGGAAATAAAAAGAAAAAAGGTAGTCCTAGCTACGGCCCAGGTGCCTGGGTATCTACTCCTCGTCGTCACAGATGGGATCGATGTACGACAGCGACGCCTAGAGGTTCTGGGGCGGCAACACGTGCATCGACGCTGGCAGGTCGATCACCTGTCCAGGCCATGCTGGCCACTCGAGCTGAGGCGATGGCAGTAGCGGTGGCACCAGATCGGCCAGCACCATCCGGTGCCACAGAGCTACCGACGGCACCCACGCCGGCAGTGGCGGGGAAGGAGGCAAGGAGGCGTTGGTCTCCGCGACCATCCCGTCAGCTTGACGTCGTCGCGGTAGCCGACCCATTTGGCGTCCTCCTCCTCCACGGACATAGCGATGACCTAGTAGAGGATGACGTCCCTGTGCACGTACACGCGTTTCCCTTTGTCGCGGAATCTTAAGGCACCTCCAAACCGTCAGGCTTGTCCGCGTTGGTATGTTGTAGCCATAGACATATTTAAAAAAAATTCAAACTAAATATAAAAGCGCGCTAATTTGCTGAAAAATTACATAGATTCATAGATAATCTACATATATAGGAAATAAAAAGAAAAAAGGTAGTCCTAGCTACAGCCCACGGCGCCTGGGCATCTACTCCTCGTCGTCAGAGATGAGATCGATGTACAACGGCGACGCCTAGAGGTTCTGGGGTGGCAACACGTGCATCGGTCTGGCAGGTCGATCACCTGCCCAGGCCATGCTGGCCACTCGGGCTGAAGCGGTGGCAGTAGCTGTGGCCAGGGGCGGATCCACCATCCCTCCAGCCCGGGCAGTCGCCCAGGCTTGCCGACGCGCGGCGCCTTGTATTTTTTGACTGTCTATGGTGATTTTGTTCAAAAAAATGGTGCTTTAGACATGTTTGCCCAGGCTTCCAGAATTAATCTTCTGGGTCCGCCACTGGCTGTGGCACCAGATCGGCCAGCACCATCCGGTGCCACGGAGCTACTGGCGGCACCCACGCCGGCAGCGACGGGGAAGGAGGCAAGGAGGCATTGGTCTCCGCGACCATCCCGTCAGCTGGACGTCGTCGCGATAGCCGACCCATTTGGCGTCCTCCTCCTCCACGGACGCAACGATGACCTAGTAGAGGATGGCGTCCTTGTCGTAACCGGCCGCCAGGACGACCTGGTACTCCCGGGGTAGTTGTTGGGCACCCAGTTCCTGCTAGCCAACGTGGCCGCCACCCTCGTCGTCGTCGTCCTGGCCGTCATCGTCGTCAGAGAAGTTGGGGACGCCCTCGTAGAGCTGCCAGGGTTGGAGCTTGCCGCGGAACGCAGCCGCGCACCGCGCCTTGTGCTTCCACGCCAGGAAGTTCTTCCGGTACTCCTTGCTCTGGTACATGCTTTCCCACCAGACGACCTAGGGGAGCTTGGCTATGTGGCGGTGCATCTCCACAACCAATGCCTTCCCCTTCATCGGCGCAGGAGGCATCGACACCCTCTCCATGTTGAGGTGCCAGCCGGTGGGAGGGAGGCATCGTGGTGGTCGATGGCGTCCCCTCCCGCCAGGGCTGCTCGCACTCTGCCACTCGAAAGTAGCGGCATTCGCGCTGACGCTCGCCATCGTGGTGATCATCCTCGCGCGTCGCAAGAACGACAAAGTTCATCGGCCTTGGCGGCGACAACATGCCGCGGAGGAAGCACGACATCTGCGGTGGAGTGAGCAAACATCTTCCTCGTCATCGGCGTGACCTAGAGCCGTTGGTCTCGCCATGTTTTTCCTCTTCTTGAGCCACGAAGGCATCTTCATTATCGGTGGTGGTGGTGGAGGAGCTTTCTTGGCAATGGCTGGGGTGGAGAGTGCGGCGCCGATGGGCGCTAGGCCGGTTTAAGTAGCCCCTGGCCATCAGCGCGAGCAGGTTCTCGCACCTTCGCCATAAATGCCGGCGCGGGAACTCAGGCGGTGTCTCGTTAGTCAGCAACGACATTGATGACCAAGGCTTCTATCACCGGTCATCCTGCCTGCGAGTGCGGCTGAGTCGATGGCATGCGTCTGAGTTACTACTATGGGGGCCCACTGCCATCGGTTGTGGGCACGCGCTCTGTCCGCCCGTGTCCGGGCCCGACACATTGTCCACCCAAATTTGGTGGGCGAATGGGTCGCGCCGAACGCGTCAGTTCGGATGGGTCGCACCGCTGGAGGGTGTGCGACCGACTCTCGCGTCCTGTCGGACCAGTTCAGACACGACCGGACCGTTTGGGTCGTGCCGGTGAAGATGCCCTTAAACTTTCCCTTGGAAACCTCCGAAAGTTCTGACAGTTACCACATGAAATATGGAGCGTGGTGAGCCATCTGAAGCTCGCACAATTCAGCATCTTCAGTTAAGGCGGAATTCACGGGCGATCATCAATAAGCACCCCGACCAAATTATAGTGTGATTTTACGAGCTACTAGAAGGGAGTATCCTTCGATCATCATTGGTAGTTATGCCGAACACGTACGTATAGGCTCGCCTATCTGCAGTTCATCATTGCCTCACGTGAATTAATTTCACCAAGGAGAAAAACGTATGCTGCAACATATGCATACGTACTTGTTCCGCGGCATCAAAAGCAGTTTGTTGCATTTGAAAAAGGGTTTAGGTCCAACGAAGAAGAGGAGGGAGGCCGGCCTCTCCTTTTAAACTTTGGCAAACTCTCACGAAGCCAAAGCGGATGCGTGTCCATCATTCGTCCTCCCTGTATTGATGTTGTACTAGTACTAGCACGCACACGCCAGTTAACTGTTCATCCATCTCTTTCCTGCATGCATGGCACTCCCATTGGCATCTCCAACCAACCAGCCAATCATTGTCTAGGTTCCATGAACCGCTGCGCCGGCAAACGGGCCTTTCCTCAAACCCTTCAATCTACCCTTCAGTCTTTCTTATGCCCATACCTGTATAATATCGTTTTTCCTACTTGGATCTTGCTACTTTCTAGCAGATAATTAACTAGAAGCATATGTAATTTTGGAAACTAGCATACATATATACCTAAGCCCAATGCTCTGTACCTGCCAATAAAGTATTAGTAAGCTCGTAAACAATCTCTGCGAATGGAAATGCCCCGGTTAACAACTGATCTAGCTCCCCAGGCATGAACTGATGATGCATACGGCAGGACAGTACAAGTACTATTTACTTTTGATAAAGAAACAGTCGTTGCCTTAGATGAAGAAGACTGCGTTAATTGAACTCAGCACTCTCAGATTCTAAAAAAAAAGAGTTAGATCTCAATTGTAGACACGACGAGACGTTAACTAATCTGTTAGACTTATAATTCAACGAGGGAACAAACCCACATTGTCTCACATGCCCTGACCAAAATATTTTATCCCACGAGCCCCGCACTAGGTCTGGGAGGGAGAACAATGATAATACCCCAATCATCACATGAACAACAATATGTACTTCAAGATCGATCGGTCATGGTACATTGCGAGCACGGAGATGGCGTAGTCCGTTCGAGGCCACGACCACTTGTGCAATTAATCCACACAACCTTTTGCTCCTGGCTCTTGCAACTAAATCGCAAGGGTTTCTTGATCCACCAAATGAAGTACTCCCTCCAATTCATATTAAGTGTCGTTGAATCATATGTACCTGACATTAAAATATGTCTAGATACATCATAATTCAATGACATTTAATATGGATCGAAGAGAGTAGTAGATACTATATGACGAGGGTTTAACTCATCAATGCCTATTGTTATGGACTTGGGTTTTAGAGAAGGAGGGAGCGTTGGAAGTCTCGATCGGCTAGCAAACAAGCACACAGGGACGCAAGGTTTACCCAGGTTCAGGCCTCGTAGAGGACCCTACTCCTGCTTATCTGCTCTTGATTCATGATGATCCGAAGGATTACAAGGTCGCCGATGGCACTGGATGCGTAGATTGGATCTGGCGTATGTGCGAGAGATCGATGTCTACATCTATTGTCTACTGTGGTGACCTATTGTAGGAGTCGCGATTGAGAGATTGCCTTCTCGTTGGACCCTCCTAGCATTTATATATGGGGAGGCTAGGTCTCAGGTACCAATACGAGTTGGTTACAAGTTGCATTCAAACTCTAGTCTTGAGATTTCCTTGTCTTGTGCGTTTGGGAGTCCGTGTCCATATGGGCTTCATATCAGTCGAACCGTCATGGGCGTCATGGACATGTGCAGGTCGTCGAGTGCACCTTCCGTCGGGCCGAACCAGGTCACCAGGTAGGTCAATAGTAGGTGCCTGATGTCTACGCACTTCTATTTTTGTAGACAGTTGTTGGGCCTCCAAGTGCAGAGGTTTGTAGAACAGCAGCAAGTTTTCCCTTAAGTGGATCATCCAAGGTTTATCGAACTCAGGGAGGAAGTGGTCAAAGGTATCCCCTCTCAAGCAACCCTGCAATCAAGATACAAGAAGTCTCTTGTGTCCCCAACACACCCAATACACTTGTCAGGTGTATAGGTGCACTAGTTCGGCGAAGAGATAGTGAAATACAAGTGGTATGGATAATTATAAGTGGTAACGGTGCTATAAAATAGCTTGATGGCGTGGAAAAAACTAAAGGCAAACTGAAATAAAGAAGGAAGCAATCAAACATGTAATAGATCTAATAGCAAACGGCGTTTCAATGCTTAGAAACAAGGCCTAGGGATCATACTTTCACTAGTGAACACTCTCATATAAATATATCATCTTCATGATACTACGCTGAACTACTCTCCGGTTGAACACTCTAATCGATGGTAGGGCTATAACAGCACACCTCAAAGTTCATCTTTCCCATCTAGAAAACCCCACACTGTCACCTTGAGTACTAGATGAGTCCAACAAACACCACAATTTCATAAAGACATCCAACTCCAAATATAACTCATAACAAGTATTTGTAATCTCTAGCCTAAGTGCCACCATGGTGTGCACGCTGTCACTTTCACACACATGGGGAGAGCAGAGATCTATTAAAGCACTTGAGTAGCAAGGTAGATCTATAGATTACAAGCTCATGATCTCAATAAGATCATGCATAGAGAGAGAGAGATGAACACATAGCTACCGGTAGAACCCTTAGCCTCGGAGAACTACTCCCTCCTCATCATGGGAATCAGCAAAGGTGATGTAGATGGTGGTGGAGATCGATGGAGATGGCTCCAGGGGCACTTCCCCGTCCCGGCAGGGTGCCGGGACAGAGACTTTCTGTCCCTCGAATCTCCCCTTCGGTGGCGGCGGCGCTGCGGAACTTTTCGTGGATTTCTGATTGATCATCTAGGGTTTATGCATCGGAAGGCTTCTTATAGGCGAAGAGGCAAGGTCGGTGGAGTGCCAGGGGGCCCACACCACCTGGTGGCGCTGTGGCTAGCCAGCGCCACCATATGGTGTGGCCAGGCCCCTCCCTCCTTCGCCTCGCTCTCGCCCGTGAGTCTTCCGGTAAAATAGGAACTTTGGCTTTTGTCCTGTCCAATTTCGAGAATATTGATTTTCTGACTTTCCTGGAACCAAAAACAGCAGAAAACAGGCAACTGACATTGTGGCTCTTGTTAATAGGTTAGTCCAAGAAATCATATGAAAAGTACTCCAAAGTGTGGACAAAACACAAGAAAGTGGATAAAACCAAGCATGGAGCATCAAAAATTATAGATACATTTGCAATGTATCAACATCCCAAGCTTAACTCCTGCTCGTCCTCGAGTAGGTAAGTGATAAAAGAAAGAATAATTTTTGAGGTGACATGCACCATCAAAGACTTGATCAAAGTATTTGTAAAACATTCAAAGCTGGGATCATAGTACTTCAATCATAACATGCAAGACAAAGTTCTAGCAATAAGACAAAGAAACTATGATGCAACATGAAAAGGCACAAACAAAAGATTCATGAATAACAATGCTTTGCAAGACGTTTGTTTTTTCACATAAATAAAACATAGCATAATAGTATTCAGCTTGTCCCTCATAGAGTAGCAAATATAAATGCATAGGACACCTTCAAAGTTCATAAGGGTGACTAGATACAAATAGTTTAAAACAAGCAATATCAAGGTATGCATCAATCAACAAGTCTTGGGACAATGCACATAGAACTAAGAATGGCGACTATGCTCTTAAAGTAGGTGCATAAAGGTAGAAGGTGGAGACTCAACATAAAAGTAAAAGAAAGGCCTTCACAGAAGGAAGTAGGGATTCAAGTTTCATAAAGAGCTTCCAAAAATTATGGTACATAATAGCTTTCAACTCTCATTGCCCCTATCATAAGCATCTTGAAGTGATTAAGGTTAAAGTGAACAAACTATGGTGTACATGCTTGACGAAGTATAAGTTAGAAATCTCATGTCCCTTGAATACGAGGGCCGCTCCTCATGATACTCAAGTTTAGTCATCGGTAAGTTCTTGTCATTGTAAGTACATGTGTATCATAGAGAACTGCCAACGGGGTACCCCTTGCCCAATGATACGGAATAATCCCCATATCAAAATGACATGGCAAGCAGACAACGAGCATCTCAGCATTCTTCTTATTTACCATGGGATATGGTGCTTTTTTCTCTCTTTCCTCTTTTCATAATCTCTTTTTCTTTCTCTTTTCTCTTTTTTCTCAATATAGGACTCTTTTTTTATAAGAAGAATGCTTCATAGACAGCTCATTATGGTTACGCTGCAGGTTTCCACCATGTCAGCATGGATTAGACCAGCGGCCCAGGCATTTCTCTAACACATATACATAACTCCATGGACTTACAAGCTCCCCTTTCATTTCACACCGATGACATCCATAGACAAAAGAGCATGATATCAACTAGGTACAAAGTACCTGTGCAATGTTGAAAGCGTTCCCCATGACAGCATGGTTCTGCTAATCCCCAGCAAATAAGTGCAAGCATATACAACATAGACGACACAATGGTTCAAGTTTATTAAGGGCAAGAAAAGTAAAGTGTGCCATCAAGTTCGTGAGAGCTTTAATCATTAGTTTTCTCATAACAAGTTTAATTTGGAAGATAAACAAAAGCATGAATATACTTGGAATAGCATAAGCTAGTAGGTAAGTATGGTGGACTCTTTGGAATAACTTGGTTTAGGGAGTTGGATGCATGAGTGGAACTCATACTTGGTTACGGAGGCTAGCAAAAGACTGGGAGCGACAAACTAAGAGAGCAATAATGGCCATAATCATGCAGAGCGACAAAACATCATTGATTAAAGCATAAAGTGATACTACAAGTTGAAAACTAAAGCATCATAAAGGCTATGGTGACTTAAGATAGTCATAACATGGTGTGAGCATGCGCCAAGTCAACCCAAATAAAGCATCAAAGGAGAATACCACTATACTATGCTTTAATATGCTAAAATAACGCATGATTCATCCAAGGCACATTAAGAAATCTCAATTGTTTATAACATGTCATGCTACAACAAAGAATACTAAGCATAAAGCCAAAACAATATCAAGCATGGCATGACAAAGCATAGGCCACAGTCAAAAACAAGCTCTCTTTACCACTTAAGCAAGAACTTTCCTACTCTTTTCCAAACCAAACCAAACCATTTGCAAACCAATGTATGAAAGAGGGGGTCCAACCAATTTATTCAGCAAACTAAGAAAACCAAGCAAACAAAAAACCAAAACGAAAATGAAAAAGAAGACGCTCCAAGAACAACACAATTGTGCATGAAACAATAAAAATGAAGTGTTTAGAAGAAACCTGGGATTTTTATTGATGAAGAGGGGGATGCCTTGGGCATCCCCAAGCTTTGATGCTTGTACTTCTTGGATATTTCTTGGGGTGACACGCGTGGCATCCCCAAGCTTGAGCTTTAGTCCATCCTTCATCTCATTACTCATTCCTTCTATACACCTGAAATTTTTCCTTCATACAAAACTTCACACAATCTTTATTAGCAACATTAGTGCACTCAAGATAATAAGTCTTAAGGTTCAGTTCTAACACCAAATAAACTTCCATTAGAACACTAGATACTGTAGCACTTCCCTCAAAAATCTCAATTCCCCAAAAGAACTCAAAAAGGAACCAACAAGAAGCAAATGCAGAAAATGGCAGAAATTTGTCAAAACAGACCAGCAGGTAAAGATGAATTTTTTCGAAGACCTTATGTTGCTCAAATCAAAAAGTGTTGAGCTAACGAAAGTTATATAACAACCTGGGGTAGAAGCACAAAAATTCACGCCTCAAAAAGACGTTCAGAGATTTTACACGAATTTTTACGGTGAAGCACAGAAATCTGTTTCGGGACAACAACTTTCCCAATCATTACTTCTCTCTCATTAGAGGTTACTCTTGGCACAAAAAGCAAATAAAAAGGATAAGGAGCGTATATTACTTAAGTAATAACTTCCAAGACTCATCTAAAACTTTTGGGTTATCTCCCAATAAGTACTTTTCTTTAACGCCTTTAAGTTAGGCATGATAGTTTGAGAAGATGCTCACATAAGAAATATGAATTGAGAGTAAAAGAGAGCATCAAGAAGCAAATATAAAACACATTTAAGTCTAACCCACTTCCTATGCATAGGAATCTTGTAAAGAAACAAGTCATGAAAGCACAAAGCAACAAGCATAGTAAAGCAAAACAAATGCAACTTCAAGAATTTTAACATAAAGAAGGGAAACTTAATATTGTTGAGACACATAAAACCATGTTTCCCTCTCTCATAATAACTTTCAGTAGCATCATGAATAAAAGTAACAATATAACTATCACAAGAAGCATTCTTATCATGAGCCACATGCATATAATAATTATTGCTCTCCACATAAGCATAGTCATTCTTATTAATTGTAGTGGGAGCAAATTCAACAAAATAGCTATCATTATTATTCTCATCACCATAATCATCAAATATAGGAGGCATATTGTAATCATAAATTTTCTCCTCAATAGTAGGTGGACTAAAAATATCATATTCATCATTGTAATCATCATATATTGGAGGCATAGTGTCATCAAAGTAAACTTTCTCCTCCATGCTTGGGGGACTAAAAAGATCATGCTCATCAAAACCAGCTTCCCCAAGCTTAGACTTTTCCATAACATTAGCAACAATGGTGTCCAAAGAATTCATACTAACAACATTGCTATTAGCATGCAAATAAAGTTCCATAGGTTTTTTAATTTTCTCTTAAAACACTTCATGTCCTAACTCAAGATAAATACTATAAAGCTCTCTAATTTTTTTGTAGTTTTCCATTAAGCCTAACTAGTGAAAACAAGAAACAAAAAGACAAAATTGCAGAATCTAAAGGAAATAACTTCGAGTACTCACACCAAAAAATAGGCGTTTGCCGTGGGAGGTTCTTCTTCTTTAATCCTCCGGTGTGAATACCTTTTACCTTACCTCCCCGGCAACGGCGCCAGAAAATAGCTTGATGTCTACGCACTTCTATTCTTGTAGACAGTTGTTGGGCTTCCAAGTGCAGAGGTTTGTAGAACAGCAACAAGTTTTCCCTTAAGTGGATCACCCAAGGTTTATCGGACTCAGGGAGGAAGTGGTCAAAGGTATCTCCTCTCAAGCAACCCTGCAATCAAGATACAAGAAGTCTCTTGTGTCCCCAACACACCCAATACACTTGTCAGGTGTATAGGTGCACTAGTTCGGCGAAGAGATAGTGAAATACAAGTGGTATGGATAACTATAAGTGGTAACGGTGCTATAAAATAGCTTGATGGCGTGGAAAAGACTAAAGGCAAACTGAAATAAAGAAGGAAGCAATCAAACATGTAACAGATCTAATAGCAAACGGTGTTTCAATGCTTAGAAACAAGGCCTAGGGATCATACTTTCACTAGTGAACACTCTCATATAAATATATCATCTTCATGATACTGTGCTGAACTACTCTCCGGTTGAACACTCTAATCGATGGTAGGGCTATAACAACACACCTCAAAGTTCATCTTTCCCATCTAGAAAACCCCACACTGTCACCTTGAGTACTAGATGAGTCCAACAAACACCACAATTTCATAAAGACATCCAACTCTAAATATAACTCATAACAAGTATTTGTAATCTCTAGCCTAAGTGCCACCATGGTGTGCACGCTGTCACTTTCACACACATGGGGAGAGCAGAGATCTATTAAAGCACTTGAGTATCAAGGTAGATCTATAGATTACAAGCTCATGATCTCAATAAGATCATGCATAGAGAGAGAGATGAACACATAGCTACCGGTAGAACCCTTAGCCTCGATAGAGAACTACTCCCTCCTCATCATGGGAATCAACAATGGTGATGTAGATGGTGGTGGAGATCGATGGAGATGGCTCCGGGGGCACTTCCCTGTCCCGGCAGGGTGCCGGAACAGAGACTTTCTATCCCCCAAATCTCCCCTTCGGTGGCGGCGGCACTGCGGAACTTTTCGTGGATTTCTGATTGATCATCTAGGGTTCATGCATCGAGAGGCTTCTTATAGGCGACGAGGCAAGGTCAGTGGAGTGCCAGGGGGCCCACACCACCTGGTGGCGCGGCCAGGGCTAGCCCGCGCCACCATATGGTGTGGCCAGGCCCTGGCCCTCCTCCGTCTCTGCTTCTGGCTCCGTGAGTCTTCCGGAAAAATAGGAACTTTGGATTTTGTCCCGTCCAATTCCGAGAATATTGATTTTCTGACTTTCCTGGAACCAAAAACAGCAGAAAACAAGCAAGTGGCACTGTGGCTCTTGTTAATAGGTTAGTCCAAGAAATCATATGAAAAGTACTCCAAAGTGTGGACAAAACACAAGAAATTATAGATACATTTGCAATGTATCAGTGCCTGTAGGGCATACCTACGTCAGTAGCCTCCGAGTGTCCATGCGAATCGTAGATTCGGATGGAGACTTAGAAATCTTGAGTCTTGCATTAGGATGTCAGAGTCGACAATTGTGTTGAGTGCGGAGCACTCATCTGGAAGTTCATCGGGTCAGTCGAAATTCATAGTAGTTCATAGGGATGATGGTAAACGTTCCTGGTGCGCTCGACGGATCAGGATCAATTAATTGCTCTAGGGCAAAAACAACGCTACCTACTCAAACCCGAGTCCCCAAACTCGAATTCGGAAATTGCTGGCGTAATTCGACTCAGGCCATGGAGGTCTTATAGAGTCGAATCCCAGTGTACAAATATGAGCACTCGACACGTCCGTCAAGGCATGTTCATCGTACCTGCAGGTACGGATTATTTCGGGTAGAGCGCAGTAGGTGCGTTGCCAGGCCTTATTCAGGTCTTATCTTCACGCTGCAAGCGTAGCATCCAAATTTTTGTCATCGCGGAGATGATTCGGGTGGCCCAGGAGACGTAATCTCTTTCTAAGGAAAATATGAGGCGGAGTCACCATAGCATTCGAGTGTGGGTTATCGACACATAGTACGATATGCAAGGAAAAATAATCATAGGGTGTATGACCAGCGCTCCCTATGGGAGTAGCCCCCGAGTGCCTATTCGAGTCGTAGACTCGAGTGAGGACTATAAGTATTTTACGACTACTGTCATCTTTTGCTTGTTTCAGTCGAATATGCTTTCAGCGCTCCCTATGGGAGTAACCCGAAGTCCACAATCGAATCGTATATTCGAGTGAAGGGTTTTCATAATGCTTGGATATCTTCACAAATTTCTTCGGGTGCGCGGCCAGCGCTCCCTATGGGAGTAGCCCCTGAGTCCTTATTCGAATCGTGGATTTGAGTGAGGATTCAGAGTGTGCCACTTGAAGATCTTGTATATGCACATTCAACACTCTAGTTTGGAGTAGCCCCCGAGCGTCTGGCGAAATCGTAGACTCGAGCAGAGACTCGAGTATTGTATCTTGTAGACGTAGTCGACAATCACGCGAGGAGAAACCACTGACCCGGAAGTGCATCGAGTCAGCATCTCACGCATAAGGAGCCAAGGGTCGACGATGTAGTCAAAATCATGCGACGATTAGCCGGGTGAGTCGACAATGCGGATGGAGTCGACACAATCATTTCTGTCGGGTGCACGACCAATGTCACGTGTGTGTAGTATCAGGCGATGCAACCATCCGAGGAGGTACTCGACTCGGGTCTTGAGTGTATGTCGTAGCCAGTTATTTTTTTGACTCCTGTTGGAGGACCCGATAGAATAGCTAGATGCATTCGATGTCCTGGTAGGCTGCATAAAACATTAAGAATTGTGAAGTACTTGTATCTTGTATAGAATTTTTGCCCGTCGGCTCGTAAAGTAAGATTCTGGTGCCAATCGAGTCGACACTTTTTCCCTGCATGCTAGGCCTTTTCGTTAGCCTGATTACCCTTAGTCTCAGTACCTTGCCGAGGCACTCAGAGTTCAAGGATTCGACGATCAGGCAGAATCAGCTACTCAGGCTATCGCGTATGAGGTGCTCGAGTGCGTATAGTCGATGGAACATTAGGTTACTCGAAGAGGGCACAACCCCCGAGTGTTTCGAGTGCGAGTTACAAAAAATCAGCTCTAAGTAGAGGGAAATTTAGCTCTATTTATAGTTGCCGTGGTTGAAGGACTCGACATGATGGCGAGTAATGCGGCATTTTGCTGAAAGGAGTCGACGTGATGGATGCGTAGTCGAGGTCAACGAGAGTCGCACGGCGGACACAGAGTCAACACCGTGGACGCAGACTACGTGACGGCGAATCATGCGGCGGAAGGAGTCGCCGCGGCAGCAGGTCATGCGGCGGACCGAAGTCGTGTGGTGATGACGAGTTGCCGCATATGAAGACTGTAACGGGCCATAGCAGTCGAAGACCACATCAGGTCGCCTCATCCGAAGACCGCAGAAGGTCGCCAGAGTCGAAGGACGCGGCGGGCCGCTGTAGAGGAGCGAGCCCCGAGTCGCTGGAGCTGAAGATCGCAACGGGTCTCCAGAGTCGAAGACCGCAGCAGGTCGTGGCAGCTAAAGATCGGAGTGGGTCGCTGGAGCCGAAGGATCCCCCGAGTATAGATTCAGTGTGGTCGATGTAGCTAAGACAACGTTTGAGAACTGATGCGGCAGACCGGAGTCGACGCGGCATAGCCATATGGGACGTGTATCTTTCACTAAACTAGCAATATGGGACTAAACTTTAGTACCACTAGCATAGCCATATGCTGCCATGCATAAATGGGCCAAAGAGAATTTCAGAATTTGTCTACTGGATAATAGCCCAATACTCACCAAATTCCAACAATCTCTCACAAAGCCTCATTGACACATCATATCACTTTTGTTCTAGAATATTATTTTATATACCGGTGTGTAGTGCAGACTGTTAAGTTGAACTTCCATGTTAAACTTCATGCTGCACTAGCTAGCGACTTGAATAGTGGACTATGTCTTGAACTACAAGTTTTCTGCACACTAGTTTCACACGAAATCTAGACCGGTATAGGGCTGCCACAGAGCTTCCCCGTGGTTTGGAGCTTATGCATCATACTCTAGACCCTTTCATGAGTTTATTAGAGAGCACCCAACTCTCATGGATTGCAATGTTTAACAATGAGACTCATATAGGTTTGTTCCTCAATAGATGTTCTGTAGGACAACATCTCTGCTTAGAAAAGCCACTTGGAACACATTATGATAAATATCAACCTGCCATGCAGAATAAGAGAGTATTTCATATTTATGGAGATGTAAATATAATATGGGCATACTCTCCTCTGAGCTGATCAAAAGCTTGTCTCCCAGCTCTAATTCACGGGATCTCCGATCACATAGAGTGGGTTACCACTGCAAACACCTCATTGTGTGGGTCTCAAACCCATCTCCCTCGATGTATTATCTATCACATTACGTGATAAACCCTTTGTGAAGGGATCTTCCAAGTTCTTAGATGTTTGGATATAATCCAACGCAATAACTCTGGAGTTTCTCAGTTTCCTCTTCACATGCCTTGATGACTTCATATTATCCTTAGAACTATTTACTTTGACGATCACAGTTTGATTATCATGGTTCATTGGGATAGCAGGTATTGGTTTTTCAACCATAGGTAAGTCCATCAAGTGCTCATGAAACCACTCTGCTTCAACAATGGCTATGTCTAATACTGTGAGTTCTGCTTCCGTAGTTGACCTCGTTAAGATGGTATGCTTGCAAGACTTTCAGAAAACTGTGCCACCACCAAGTGTAAACAAATAACCACTTGTGGCCTTAATCTTATCAGCATCAGATATCCAGTTTAAATCACTATAACCCTCAAGTACTCGTGGATACCCGGTATAGTGAATACCATAGCTTGTAGTGCCTTTCAAATAGCGCAAAACTCTCTCAAGAGCATGCCAATGATCATCTCCAGGATTTGACACAAACCGACTCAGTTTTCTTTCATCAAAGGAGATGTCAGTGAAGGAGATATGCCCTAGAGGCAAATAATAAATGTCTTTTATTATCATATCTCAATTAGTTTGTAATAGTTTCATATTGTGCTATAATTGTGTCAAGTGGAAACATTGGTACAGGGTTGGTATGAAACAAACCAAGTCCCTAGTAGCCTCTATTCATACTAGTTCGTTGGTCAAGCGATGATCAAGGTTTTCTGATCATGGGGCATTTATGACAATTGACAACAAGGTCATATCATTGGTGAATGATGTGATAGAAATTACCCAAAAATTGCGACACGATCATGTCACATAGTTCATTGTTTCAATAGTTAGAAACGTAGTCTCCTTCTCCTTAAACCGTGAGATCATATGCATCAAACGTCACTTGGTGATACAGTGATCATAAAGGTGTACGTTAGGTATTCAGAGGAAGAGTATATGACATATCACTTAAGAGCGGGATTTGTTCACCCACGTGACGGGTAAGATACATACGATCGACTTGGTGAGATTACATCCATAAATGTTGCAACATGTGACTAGGTCACGGGGATGTAATATCGTGGTAACAAGTAAATCAGAACTTGTCGATAACGAGATTGAACAAGGTATGTGATACCAATGATCGAATATCGGACAAGTCGTATCAGATAAACAAAGGGAACTGGACTCGACGTTTTACGGTTCAAACGACATTATCACCATGGAATGCACATGGGTCATATGGGCATCCTGATCCCTCTATTAATCATTGATGGAGATCATGTCTGTGCCATTCCCGAGCCGTGGGGAAATAAACTTAAGGGTACGATGAGCTAGAGATCCTGTGTAAGTTGGAATCACCATATGAAAGAGAAAAGGAAACTGGACAAGTTCCATGAGAGAACCGGAATCGTTCTGGGAAAAGTTCCGAAGTTGTTCGGAGGAAATTGAAAGGGAACCGAAAGGTGTTTTGGGTCAAATTGGATTTTGTAATATGTATTTACATGTTAATTAATGTTAAATATAATATTAAAATTTAATTTTAAAGGGTATTCCACTAATGGGCCAATTCCTAGGGAAAAGGGCCCATGAGGGAAACCCGCAAGAGGGAAGAGCCAAAGGGGCCAAGGCCTGGCCGCCATGTGGGGCCCACCTGACCAGCCTTAGGCTATGCGTGGGTTGGTGCCCACCCCTGGCCGGCTGGCCCATGGTGCCCTAGGGCCCATGGCGCCTTCCCCTCTCTTCCTTGTTTAGTCCCACATGGGAAACCCAAAGGGGAGGGCACACCTCCCTCCCCCTATATAAAGGAGTGCCCATGGGTGGGAATAAAAACACAAACACCAACAACATGAGAAGGCCTTTGGATGCCTTTCTCTTCTCTCTCTTTCCCTTGTGACCATGGCCCCGTGTATGGGATGTGCGAACAAGGCTTCACCATAGTGCATCATTGTGCTGCGGAGATTCCAAGCCGAAGATCTACTTCCGCACTCTCGATGGGATCGGGGAGCCGGAGGTCATCATAGTACACCTATGTGTACGAAAACTTGAGGGTTCCTCATTCGAGAGCATCTTGGATGTCGTGAGTCGGAGCTGCTGCATGATGAAGATGGAGCAAGGGGTGACCTGCGAGGACCTTCGTGACCTTGAGGTCGGCTACGAGTTCGACTACTTCAACCACGTTCCCCTCAGAATGTTAACCGCGTACGATCTACAAGGGCATGTATTCTAAACGCTCCGGTCGTTACTGCATTACTACATAGATAGATCTTGGGCGTTAGGAAGTTCCAACATAGGAATTTTTGTTTTATGCTACGGAACCCTTCAGTCAGGCCTCGTAGCGCTCGCTAAATACATGAGCAAGCCAATGATTTGAGAATATCTCAATTGATCTTTAGAATTCCTTCGATCCTTTCAAAGTAGCACACTCAGATCATAAGGTATTAGAGAATACTTGCAGTCGCTATACCCGAAGCAACTCAATATCTTTTCCACATAGCGGGACTGAAGCAGTGTAATCCCACCATTATCATCCTTCAGTAGCTTGATGTTTAAGATTAAATCAGCCACTCCCAAGTCCTTCATCTCAAAGCAGCGAGATAGGAACTCTTTGACCTCCTTAATAATAGCGAGGTTGGTCCCGAATATCAATATGTCATCAACATAGAGACACATAATAACTCCCTCGCCCCCACCATGGCGATAGTATAAACAATTATCAGCTTTGTTTACAACAAAGACTTCAACAGTTAAAGTTCTTTCAAACTTCTTGTGCCACTACTTAGGAGCTTGCTTAAGACCATATAAAGACTTTACTAACTTACACACCTTTCCTTCTTGACCATCTACTACAAATCCATCAGGCTGCTCCATATAAATTTCCTCATCTAGCTCTCCATTTATAAAAGCTATCTTAAGGTCCATTTGATAAACGATAACACCATGTGAGGCGGCCAACTATAGTAGTATTCGAATAGTGGTCAATCTGGCTATAGGTGAGTAGGTATCGAAGAAGTATTCACCTTCTTTCTAGGTATAACCGTTGGCCACAAGACGTGCCTTGTACTTTTCAATAGTACCATCAGGTCTAAGCTTTTTCTTGAACACCCACTTACATCCTACAAGTTTGCACCCATATGGATGATCAGTGACTTCCCAAGTTCCATTAGCTAAGATGGAATCCATCTTGCTACGGATAACTTATTTCTAGTAGTCGGCATCTTGAGATGCATAGGTGTCTGAAATAGAAGTGGGAGTATCATCCACAAGGTACACAATGAAATCATCACCAAATGAATTTGCAGTCCTTTGTCACTTGCTCCTTTTGAGAGCTTCATTGTCTTCCTCCACATCATCATCATAGTGTTCTATCAGCATAGTGGGTTTAGGAATTATAACAAATTCCTGACTAGATGAACTAGTCATCTCCTGATTTGATGAGCTAGACATACCTTTCATGGGAAAGATGTCCTCAAAGAAAGTCACATCATTCGACTCCATAATCGTACCAACATTCATGTCGGATACCTCACATTTTACTATAAAAAATCTATAGCCAATGCTATGAAAAGCATATCCCAGAAAAACACAATCCACGGTTTTTGGTCCAAGCTTTCACTTCTTGGGTATTGGAATATTGACTTTCGCTAAACATCCCCAAGTTCGTATGCCTTTTCTTTTCCCATTCCTCAAATGGAGTCATGGTTTTATCCTTTACGGGAACACGGTTTAGGACATGACACGCAGTCATTAGCGCCTCCCCCACCATTCCTTGGAAAGACCCGATGTATCTAACATGGCATTAACCAAATCAGTTAGAGTGCGGTTCTTCCTTTCGGACACCCCATTTTACTGAGGTGAATAGGGAGGCGTCCTCTCATGTATAATACCATGTTCCATACAGAATAAGTCAAATTCATTTGAAAAGTACTCTCCACCATGATCCAACCTTAGTCGCCTGATTTTAAGATCAAGTTGGTTTTCTGCTTCAACTTTATAGATTTTGAAGTAGTTCAAAGCTTCGTCTTTAGATATTAGAAGATAAACATATTAGTATCTAGTGGAGTAATCAATCAATGTCATAAAGTATCTTTTTCCACCTTTTGTCAATACACCATTCATCTCATAAAGATATGAATGTATAAATTCTAGTGCTGCTAAGTTTCTCAGTTCCGCAGCCATATGAGACTTGCGGGGTTGCTTTGCTTGCAGACAAAGTTGGCACTTAGAACCTTTGACAATGGTAAATTTTGGAATGAAACTCATATTGGTTAGCCGCTTCATGCAACCAAAGTTAATATGACAAAGTTGTGAATGCCAAATATTGGACTCATTATCATTGCAAACATGATTAATAACTTTAATACATGAGTCTAACAAAGATAAGCGGAACATACCTCCGCACTCATAACCCTTTCCAACAAATTGTACATACTTAGAAATTACAACTTTATTGGACTCAAAAACTAACTTAAAACCATCTCGACATAGAAGCGATCCACTGATGAGATTCTTATTGATGGAGGGACGTGATGCACATTATTTAGCTATACGGTCTTCCCTAAAGTAAACTTCATATTACCGTACCAACACCATGAACAGAAGCACGTGAGTCATTTCCCATCAGCACGGAAGAAGTCCTTAAGACCTGATAAGAAGAAAATATGGAAATATCAGAACATACATGTGTATTAACGCCCGTGTCTATCAACCATTCAGGAGAGTTACATATCGAAAGGATAGTAGTTAAAATACCGTACCCAACGTCCATCATCTCAGTATTGCTAATAACAACATTAGCGGTCTTGCCACTATTCCCATGTTGCCGCTTGTCAAAGAAATTAGGGAAAATAGGAGCCCAATGATCAGGATCACCACAGACATGAGAAGATCCTTTCTTCTTATCATTTTTCTTCATGAAGTTGTTTGAGTACGTGGCCTTAATCTTGCCATCAAACTGCCATTTGCCTTCAGATTTTTTCTTATTGTTGAACTTGTGGGATCGGAAGTTTTTCTTCTGTACCAAATTGGCACTAGAAGCTCCCTCAAATCCTCGAGCACGTGTGTCCTTTGCTCCCACCTTCTCTTCTACATGAAGAGATCCAATGAGATCTGTAACAAAAAACTCTTGTCTCTTATGTTTCAGAGAAGTAGAAAAATTCCTCCACATGGGAGGAAGCTTGGCAATAATGCCTCCGACCACAAAGTTGTGAAGTAGGGTACACTTGTACTGTTCAACTTCTTTAGCAAGTGATTGTATCTCATGGGCTTGATCAATGAAGGAGCGCTCATCAACCATCTTGTAGTCATAGAATTGCTCCACTGCATACAACTCAGTGCCAGCGTCGATGACCCCAAACTTGGCCTCGAGCGCACCCACGCGTCTTTGCCATTATCAAATGAAATGTATGGATCAACAATGTTGTCCCCAAGAATACTAAACAGAGCCGCTAGAAACATGGTATCTGTAACACCCCAGCATTAGAGCTTAGAAATAAGCTGAGATAAGGTGTGTGCATTGCATTCATGCATAGAAAATCTGGATAATTTTCGCGCTTTTAAATAAAACTTGTCAAAGAGATTGAAGCTTCTCTTAACTTGGTGGAACTGAAGTAGATCATCAAGTTGACTGTGATAAGTTTCAATATGACCTTTTGTTGGGTTTGCAGCATAGAAAACAAAAAATTTCCTACGATGGGAACTATACGCCAAGATCTATCTACTAGATACAAGAAACGGGTGGATATACATCCATAAAGAACTTACCCTCGAAGACAACAAAGCTTTGTTAACGAGATGGAACTCGTGGATGATGTAGTCGTACACTTGCCAATCTCAAGATCGTGATGAAGTACTTTAGGTCCAGCAGTTCCAGCACCATCAGGTCCAGCACCATCAAGTCCAGCACCACAAAGTAGCGGTGCATCCGTGATCACACACACGTCCGGTCCACCGAACAACCTCCGCTTCCTTGCTCCAGTGATGCAGCGGAAGCAGCAACTCCTTTCCAGATAAAGCCACCGGGAACATGTATCTCGCTAATTCGAGACCATGGGGAATAACTAGAGGGAGAAGAGAACCTTCACGAGGAGGTGGGGCAAGAGGAGAGGAGCCATGGGGCTCCTTTTATAGGGGAGGGGGTGCAGCCCCAAGGCCATGGCTGGCCGGCCATGGTGGGTGCCCCCACCTCTCCCTCATTCATGTGGGTGGAGCTTCCACTAAGCCCACTCACATCAATTTCAACTCCACTCACTTTGCATTTAATGTACACCAAATTAAATGCATTTTATCTTTGAATAAAACAATTTTATTTATTTTATTCAGAATTTTGTTAATTACTTTAATTAACAAACATTCACATGAAACTCCCTGCAACATTTCAATATCACATGCAGAACTAGTTTTAGCAATTTCACCCGAAACAATTCCGGTTTCCATCGAAATGATTCCAGCGCTTTCTTAATCTTTATCTAAAACATATTTGCTCCTAAATGGTTTCGGTATCCCTTAAGTGTGTCACCCTACAGTTCGCGAATAATGCATACATGATCGAGACCCCTCTCCGATCAATAATCAGCAGCGGGACCTGGAGATCCGTACTGACTCCCACATATTCAACAATGACTCTTGTGATCGTGTGAACCTTTAACATCGTAACTAAATACCTTTGTCTCACGATATATTACATGTCCGAGATTCGATCATCGGCATCCAAATACCTAGTTTGATCTCATTACCGACATGCACTCTTTTCTCGTTCTCGTGATATAACATTCTAGTGATCACATCACTTGCTTGCAAGCTATCTTAATGTGATATCACCGAGAGGGCCCAGAGTATATCTATCCGTCATCGGGATTGAAAAATTCCACTCTTGATCCATGAGCCTTGATACGTTGCTAACGTATCCATAATTTTTGATGTTCCATGCTAGATTTTATCTACTTTCTTATGTTTTGTTCCAACTTTGGAGTACTTTCTATACACTTTCTTGGACTAACCAATTAACAAGAGCCACAGTGCCAGTTGCCTGTTTTCTGCTGTTTTTTGTTCCAGGAAATTCAGAAAATGAATATTCTCAGAATTGGACGGGACAAAAGCCAAAGTCAGTTTTTCACCGAGGGACACACGGAGCCAGAATACAAGACAGAGAGGGGCCAGAGGGCGACCACCCCACCTGGCCGCGCGGCCAGGCTTGGCCCGTGCTAGGGGGTGGTGTGGCCAGCCCAAGCACCCCCTCGGCCTCTTCTTTCGCCTATAAGATGCCTCCGATACAGAAACCCTAAGTACCCGATCAAAATTCCACAAAAGAGTCTATAGCTGATGTCATCTCCATCCCTAGATCAGGAGGGATCTGAAGCTCTTCCTAGCAACCTGCCAGAGAGGGGAATTCACCCTGGAGGCCTTCTTCATCACCATGCAAGCCTCCGGTGTGATGCGTGACTAGTTCATCTCTGGACTACGGGTCCATGTAGCTATCATGCTTAGATCTTGTGAGCTCCGTTCATGATTAAGATCATCTATTTGTAATTCTACATGTTGTGTTTGTGGGAATCCAATGGATATTGAGATGCTATTTCAGATTGATTATTGATTCTATCATGTCTTTGTTATTTGTGATCTTGCATGCTTTCCGTTCTTAGTAGCTATCTTGGACAAGTAGATGCTAGCAACTCCAAGACTTAGTACTTATGCTCGATAGTGGGTTCATGCCTCTAGTAATCTGGGGAAGTGACAGAAATCTCTAAGGTACTAGATGTGTTGTTGCTACTAGGGATAAAACAACAATCCTTTGTTTTTAAGTAAAAAATCTTATTGTTTACTTTACACGCAATGCGTAATGCAATTATCCGTTGCTTGCAACTTAATACTGGAGGGGGTTCGGATGATAACCTGAAGGTGGATTATTAGTCATAGATGCAGTTGGATTACGGTCTATGTATAATGTTGTAATGCCCAATCAAGTCTCAAAGGAGTCAATATGAGTAGTATATGCATGATTGCTTTCTTGATGTTTGTCAATTTCCCCGCTGTAATTTGTTCACCTAACATGTCATCTATCTTAAGGAGAGCCACCACTAGTGAACTATGGACCCCGGTCCTTTCATTTACCATCAATCTACAATCAACTGTTTACTGCTTTGTGTTTACTTTCTGCAAACTATTACTTTCTTCCACTCGATATGTTTAATCTTTTGTTTTCAGCAAAACCGGTGAGATTGACAACCTCATCGCAAGTTGGGGGCAAAGTTCTGTGGTTGTGTTGTGCAGGTCTCCACGTTGCTGCTGGCATCGGTAGTGCGCCCTGCCAAAGTCCAGCGAGCAACACCTTTGAGGTGTTTCCTTGCTCCTACTGGATTGATAACCTTGGTTTCATAACTGAGGGAAAACTTGCTGCTGTGCTCATCATACCTTCCTCTTGGGGTTCCCCAACGGGCTCGATATATTTTGGGCTAAGCAACTGATTTTCTGGCGCCGTTGCCAGGGAGTCAAGGACATCTTCACAAGGGGAGTCCCTCATAACCAATCTCTTTACTTTGTTGTTTTTGTTTTGCTTAGTTTATTTCTGCTTTGTTTGCTTGTTCTTTTTATCAAAAATACAAAAAAATTAGTTCCTACTATAGTTGTTATTTTCGTTGGTATGTTATTGACTTGCTTTATGTAACTACCTCGGACACTACGCTCTAAGTTACATGCCTGGATGAGCGAAAGTGGTTAAAATAGTACGGTGGGGGCCCGGGGGCCACCCACAGGTAGAACCGTCGGCCGTCCTAACCACTTCCAGAACATTGGGACAAGAACGAGCGGCGTAGTCGGCAGGCGAAGGGATCAACTACATACACAAGTGAGTATGTATGCAAGCCACCATACAACTGTTCTCAGAGCCATACCATATAAAAGAAATAGAAATATTGCAACGCCATACGGCAAGATCCAAATATCCTAGATAGAGATAATAGTTTAGGATAGCTCCTCATACATCAGACATCAGAGTATCAGGCGGAAGCGAAAAACAAGGTCCGAGTACGGATAAGAAGCAAATCGGCATAAGATGCCACATAAATGAACACATCCCTCCCACAGATCTCGTGGATCCCCATCCCCGGAATCTCTACACCGAGTGATCGTTGCCAACATCATCC
This sequence comes from Avena insularis, assembly GCA_023614405.1. Lineage (NCBI taxonomy): Eukaryota > Viridiplantae > Streptophyta > Magnoliopsida > Poales > Poaceae > Avena > Avena insularis. The sequence continues at coordinate 643,999,539 of CM042690.1, forward strand.
GTCTCCTCCACCTAGTATCCATCTTGCGAATACACCTGTTCATCTGAATCAAACAATTTATCGTGTGAGGCCCTAGGGGTACTCAGCAAGTCTTTATGCCTCTAAAGGGGACATATACTTGGGGTGACGCAATTGCAGCAAAAGATAATAACTAACAAGTCTATAGATACTCGCTAACCATCCGCCTAACCAATGATAGACGGATGTCCGTTAATTAGTAACAACAGTTATAACAGTATAATCAACAGATCCATCCTCCTTCTCGCTTACCAACGAGAAAGCGGATGAACAACCCATCCGTTGGCAGTTTTATTAACCATTCCATGAGTATTGCACTATTTACTAGTCAGGTACTTAGTCAAATTAAAAGCGGTACTTTATTTATACTTGTCTATGATCGAGAAATTGTGCTCCAAGTCGTCCATAACCGTGGACATGGCTTTTAGAAAGATTTACCCTGCAGGGGTGCACAAATAGCAACACACACTCGATCAACCTTGGAAAAACCAAATCAAAACCCCACGAGTCATTCACGACAAAGCGATCACAGGATTCAGAATTATTTTAGGGGGCCACCCCAATAAGCTACCCGCAACGAAGTTGGCCGGCTCCGAGACGGACCCAGGGTTTGCGACAATGGATGTAAAAGACCAGGAACCCGAAAATGTGACTGGGCTTGTCGATACCACGAAAACATTCCGCATTCTTAAATAGTACAGGTGCTCCTCGCACAATCTTAAATAAAGCAGTAAAGCATGGCATAAGTACATGATAGTAATAAAGCCCCAAACTACTTGTGGCCCCAAGAAATAGAAATGAATCAAGCTCTGGCTCAGGGGGGTCCATAAGGCCTCCCGGATATGGATAGTGCGAATAGTCAAGGAACAGGAATCAAGTACTCGGGGTCCTACGGGACACAAGTGAGCATGAAAAACCAAATAGCAGATATTGCCCACCGGTGCCTCTTTCATTAGTTATCCTATTACTACTCAGGTTAAGTTGTTTAGGTACCTCGTTATCCATCAGACACTCACATACCCTACACATGTTGTTCTACGACTCGCATGGCTCAAACAACTCCTGTAGTAATGGCTCATGGGATGGAGGAACAAGCTTCGGTGGGGTTTAAAAGTAAAGGCTATGCAGTACTTGGGATTCAATTTAATGCAATCGCGACTCAATGATGCAAGAATAAGATAGAGGCAATAGGTACTATATGTATGCAAGCATGTGGTAGTGCTTGCCTGGCAGCTCAGTTGAAGCGAGAGACGGATCTGGGTAGTACTCCTGGGATTCCTGGTATTTTCCCTGCTCGGCATCTATTCGAAGAAGAACCAAACAAACAAGGGCCAACATAAATAAAGTGCACAGGCATATGAATTAAAATGCGACAAGCAAACAAGCATGCCATGATGAATGATGCACAATTTGCCTGGCAATAATGTAGCATGGCATGGGTGAGGTGTGGGGTGCAAGAATAAAGCATTTTATTAAGTTTTAGTCATGTTTTGCTCCCATAACACTTGCTGTCCACTTCATATTTATATGATGCACAATTCAGAACATGGAACGCATAGTTAGAACGGCCTCGTCGCGCTGATCGATTTAGACATATTATTTGTCGAATTTGGAGTTGTAGAATTAAAGTTATTAATTATTTAAGAAAAGGCATTTTTATTGCATTTAAACAATTTCAAAAATTTAAAGTGCCCAAATAATATTTTGAAAGGCATATTTGAAAACCTCACATTTTTCTGATTCCAAAACATATATTATTTGTATTATCTAGAATTACAAATAAAAAGTTATTAAAAACAGAATTTAAATTCATATAAAACATTTCTGAAATTATTTTTATTAAAAGAAAAGGAACACAAAACTTTTTATTCCCAGGTGAAACTAGCCCGAGCCACTGACAATGGGGCCCGATGCGGAGAGATGCTGAGCTGGCAAAAGAAAATAGCGGGGCAACTTTTCTCACCGAGTCCGACCGTACCCACGCTCAATGGCAGGTGGGGACAGTGGCCTCGCGGGTCCACTGCGCACGCGGCCAGCCGGTGGGCGACACGTGGGCGATCCCAGGAAGGCGCGGCCAAAAACAGAAAAGCCCGTGTCCCTAGTTGTAAAAAGGCACGGGAGAGTGACAGGTGGGCCACTTGGGACTGCGGGTTGAGGCGGGAAAACGGCAGGGGTTTTTCTATGAAAATAACAGCGACGCCGGACTGTCGGCTGCGCGTCGTCAGCAGAGAACAGGGGGCTCTCCCTGGGTTGCGGCTGCGGTGGCGGCTAAACGGCGGCGAGTTTCGCTGTGCCGTAAAAAGGAAAGATGCGGAGGAGTTCACGGCCTACAACTCTCGTTCAGGTGTCATCACCAGAGGCTGTCTACAGCACACGGGGAATGATGAGGAACAGAGGCGGAACGGACGCTGCTGCTGCTGCTACTATCGACGAGCGTGGCAGACGCCGTGGTGCAGGCGGTCGGGCGACAACGCGAGGACGGTGGCGTCGCCGTTGTTGCTCGGACGGCGGCGGCACAAAAACAAAAGGCAAAGAGGGGACTCTCGGCTACAAAACTCTCTCAGGTGGTTTGGTCCAAGGAGGGCTGTAACAGCCACAAATCATCGAGGAACAGGGCTCCACGGCGGTGTCTGCTGCCGCTGTTGCTGTCTGCTAGAGCACGGCGCGCGGCGGCGAGCGCGCGCGCGGATTGCTCGACAGAAGGTGGCGGCGTTCTACGGAGATAGGAGGATAGGGACCATGTCAAGAGGGTTGAGGACCTCACCAGCGACCGATAGGTGCAGAAAGACGGCTCGAGGTGGACGTGATCCTTGGCGAGGCTCGCGGCCGGCAGGGTTAGGGTTTTGTTCGGGCGACGACGGCGTTCCGCGGTATCGGGCCGTCTCCTCCTTGCTCCGTGCACAGGGCGACGCCAGGGACCGCGCTAAGCTTCCTCGACACCCCCACAACCGCTCCTGCCGCCTGATCCAGAGGATGGTGGTGGATGCCAAGGTAGTGGCCGGAGTTGGAGAAGAAGCGGTGGCAGGGGGAGAAGGGAGGAAGCTGCGGCGCAGCTGCCTAGGGTAGATGCGGCAAGGAGAAGAGGGGAGGGAGAGATATGCATGATAGGGAGAGAAGATGACGTGGGGCAGGCTCGGGAGAAAAAAGGTGGTTTCGGCCACCTTCTCCCCTCTCCTTCACGTGCTAAGCATGGCTCGGCCTGGGGTGTGGCTGCAGCTGGGGTTGGGGCCAGGGCGAGGAGAGAGGTAGGCTCGGGGGTGGGGCCTGCTGGGCAGCGAGAGAGAAAAAGGGAGGGAAAGGGAGGCTCAGCAAGGGAGCTAGGGTTGGAGGGAAAGGCTTGGCATGGGGGTGGTTGAGCAAGGTGGCTCGGGTAGGGTTTAGGTTAGGGATGGGGTTAGGTTAGAAAGGGGTAGATGAGCATGGGTGATGATTAGAAAAGAGAGAGGGAGAGGGGGTTTTTATGGATATGATCCCACATGACCATGCATGGATGAAGGGAATAAGGTGAGGTGAGGATCTTGATGCACATGGCAAGGAAACAAAGATCAAGATGAGAAGGTAAGAGTAAGAGAAAAAGGGGAGCTCACAAAAGAAAAGGATCCACTCAAAAACCAAAGAAAACCAAAGGAGAAAAATATGGTGGTGATTTGCATGGCCCATGCATAAGCATTAAATGCCCTGTTTATTCTTGTAATACAATAACAAAGTCCCATGGCATTTATTCATATGCACTCCCTAATGTGGAGTAAGGGCCAAGCAAAAAGGAATTAAAAAGGAGGTTTCATGTGGAGTAGATGGAGATGATCATATTTGAATATAATTTGGACTTGCTAGTGTGTATGTTCCACTAGATGTTTAATAGTCCCAAAAATATTCCAACATGAGCATACATTCAAAATAATCCATATGGACGCTTGACAATGGGTTCCATCCACAAAGCATGCAAAGGTGGCCATGTGGCTCCTCATATATCAATGATGTGAAAACAACATGGTGCATATATGGGAGCATGTGGAATAATAGAAGTGGATCCATCCCAACCCACATGAGCTAGATATAAATGCCAAAGGAAAAATGTAAAAGCTCATGGATAATTAGGATGGTGGAATTATAAGGTGGTGACAAGGAAAAGGTGGTGGAATTGAATAAAAGATATGCCCCCAACTCAACTTGGGCGTCAAGCATTTATCAAGAATCAAATACAATATATCAAAAGCCAAATACAATTACTAATACATATGAGAGAAGAACCAAATGAAAAGGGTTTTATATGATGCTCAAATGCAAGGTGGCATGATGACATGAGCATGATATAATTATGATGCAACAATTATATGTAGGAAGTAGCAATTATATTACTAGACCATGTAGCATTACATATGTTAGACATATGGGATGCTACACTTTATTATGCTTTCTATCAATGGTTGGTTTCCTTGAAACTGAATCTTATTGGCAAGGTGGGTTCACAGAAGAACAAAAATATTATTATAAGGAACACCGCTTGTCACAAAAAGGGAAACACTTATGGGAACAAATTGATAAATTGTATACCATTGCTATAAATGTGTGCTCTACTTATAATGTTACTTATTGCTTTGATAAATCTTGTTGTTGTAGGAGGTATAAACACCTCCCTTTTCAATGTGAGTATAATGATAATGTTACCATATCTTCTTATGTTAAAGGGAATTATGACTTTTATTATGTGGAACAAATTGAATAATTTATTGCTTGGAAGGGTGCATTTGAATTTGCTAGTTTGCTTGAAAATGCTGATGATTCACCTTATAAATATGAGGTTTATGATATACTTAAATTTTGCTTTGATAATTACAAGGTAGAAAATGGCTATATTCTTGAATATCTTAATAGATGCTCTCCACCAATGGAAGAGACTAATGCCTTGCAGGAGCCTATGGAAGAAGAAATTGCTGAAACTGGAAGCTCATTAGATGAAAAAGAGGAGGAGAGTGATGATCAAGAGGAGGAAGAATGGATCTACCCATCCCTACCTTCTAATGAGAGTAACTCTTTACCCCTTACATTATTTGATTGTCCCCCATGCTTACCCAAGGAGGACGAATGTCATGTTCCTGAGGATTCTTTTGAAAATCTTTATAATAAAGCTCTAGTGTTTGTAGATCATGAAAAGCATGATTTATGTGATAGTTATATTGTTGAGTTTATTCATGAGGCTACTGAAAATTATTATGAGAGAGGAAAATGTGGTTGTAAAAGTTTTCATGGTACTGAAACACCTCTCTATTTGCTGAAAGTTTTGAAGTTACTCACGTTTTATCGTCCTATGGATGTCGCTTTGTGCTTCGTGAATTTATTTGTGTATAAGATTCCTATGCATAGGAAGAGTGTTAGAATTAAATGTGTTTTGAATTTGCTTATTGATTCTCTCTTTTACTTCAATTCATATTTCCTATCTGAGCATCTTCTCAAATTATCATGCCTAACTTAAAGGCGTTAAAAAAAGTACTTATTAGGAGATAACCCAAAAGTTTTAGATGAGTCTTGGAAGTTATTACTTCAGTAATAACTGCTCCTTATCCTTTTTATTTGCTTTTTGTGCAAATAGTAACCTCTAATGAGAGAGAAGTAATGATTGGGAAAGTTGCTATCCCGAAACAGAATTTTGTGCCCCACCGTAAAAATTCGTGTAAAATCTCTGTACGTTGGTTTGAGCTGTAATTTTTGTGCTTCTGCCCCAGGTTGTTATCTAACTTTCGTTAGTTCAACACTTTTTTACTTGAGCAACAGAAGGTCTTCAAAAAAATTCGTATTTACCTGCTGGTCTGTTTTGACAGATTTCTGCCATTATTTGCATTTGCTTCTTGTTGGTTCCTTTTTGAGTTCTTTTGGGGAATTGAGCTTTTTGAGGGAAGTGCTACAGTAGCTTGTGTTTTAATGGAAGTTTTATTGGTGTTGGAACTAAACCTAAAGACTTATTATCTTGAGTGCACTAATGTTGCTAATAAAGATTGTGTGAAGTTTTGTATGAAGGAAAAATTTCAGGTGTATGGAAGGAATGATGTAATGAGATGAAGGATGTACTAAAGCTCAAGCTTGGGGATGCCACGCGTGTGACCCCAAGAAATATCCAAGAAGTACAAGCGTCAAAGCTTGGGGATGCTCAAGGCATCCCCTTCTTCATCAATAAAAATCCCAGGTTTCTTCCAAACGCTTCATTTTTTTTGTTTCATGCACAGTTGTGTTGTTCTTGGAGCATTGTGGCATCCCGCAAAAACCACTACTAGAAAATCGCGTTGAATTTGTGCATTGCATCGTCATCATCATGCATTGTTTGTCTAAAACTATTTTCGCAAAGCCTGTTTTTGTTTTCTAAAACGCCTGCGTCTTGTTTCCAAATTCAAACCGGGACACCATTATTTTGTTTTGTTTGCTATCGGTTTGCAAAGTCTGTTTGGAATAAATAAAACATTTAATTATTTTTAGGGGTCGAGCAGGCGATTCGACCCAGTCGACCACCCAGTAAAGACAAATCGGACCACCTAAATTCCTAAAACTACCAGTCCTATTCTACCCACCCCTCCTCCACCTCACCCGGACCAATCCCTGGCTGCCACCTCACCCTCTCCCTCCCCTCTAACCTATCCCAGGCCGCCACCTAATCCTACCCCTTTCCCCACCTCTGTCCACCCCACCTGCCCTCTCCCCACTCAACCAGCACACACACGCAACACACACGCTGCCACTCCCGTCCCACCCTCTCTCACCCCTGGAACCAACCCCACGCCACACCGCCCCGGCCCACCCCGCGGGTCCCACTCCCTCCTCTCTCTCCCAGCCCAGCGCGCTCGCCCCATCCCCGTGAACCACCGTCCCCGCCGCCTCCCTCTCCTCTTCCTCCTCCCTCTCGCTGGAGCGGCGCCGCCGGCCGACACCAACCTCGCCCTCGCCCCGGCCTGAGCTCCGCCCCGCCTCTGCGCCTCCCCTCATGACCTCTCCTCCCGCCCACCGCCCGTCCTTCGCCCCGAGCCTCCTCTTCCACGGCCTCCTCCGGCGCCGCCTCCTCCTCGCCCGGCCCCTACCCTCCAAGTCGTCCAGCGCCTGCTCGTCTCCGGCCATCGTCCACCGCTCCTCCAGGCGCCGCCGCCCGCCTCTCGCCGGGCCAGCACCTCCCCGTGGCTCTCCTCCTCGGCACCTGGGCGTCCCCCCCCGTCGGCCCGCTCAACCACCGTCAGGCAACCGCCGCCGCCGCGTCCTCTGCGTCCGCCCGGCGCCGAGCCGCCCCTCATCTCCCCGTCTCCGCCTCCCTCGCTCTCCCCCTGTAGCGCCGCCGCCTGCAGGAGCTTCCCCCTCGCATCGAGCGGCGCCCTCTGTCCCTCGTCGCCGCCTCTAGGCCATCTGCTGTGGGTGCCCTGTGTGGTTGCTCCCAAGATCGATCTGATGCCGCTTCGTGCCAGGAGCCGTTCGCATGTGTGTAATCGTGTCGCTGCCGAGGATGTACAGGATCCACGGTACCTGAAGACACCCCGGTACCAAACCAAGAATACCGCCATCAGTTGGAGACGATGACCGAAGATTCCCTCGGCACACCAAGTTCTCCGTCCCGGAGTCGGATCCGAAGACGCCATGACCCGGAACGCCAAGATCTCCGCATGTACCCCGAAGACTGATCCCGCCGAGACCCGACGACGAACCAAGTCCGTCAACGACGAACAAGTTAGAACCCCAAGATCTTCCCCGACACTGAGGACGCCTACACGCGGGCGACAAGCTCGCCACACGGACGCGAACCCAAGACCCCGAGGCCCCGAATCGAAGACCGATCCGAAGTGCCAAGGCCTTGACGGGGAATCGACAAGATCATCGCGGAACTCAAGGTCTACTTGAAGTTTGCGACGCCGAGTACTTCTTCCGGACGCCAAGACCGACCCGATCGCGGCCCGACAAAATAAATCGTCGCAACGACAAGATCGACACCGACCAGGGCGAGCCCGATGCGCCCCCAACACCGAACCCCAGATCCGAACCCCGAGACCGAACCCCGGAACCCCAAGATCGTCGAGCCCCCCAATTGTGTGACCCCTTTTCTCGAGCCCTATTTTATAAATGTAATAACAAATTGATGCATATTAAATTGTCATACTCGCATGCATATTGTCATGTGGTTTGGGGGCATTATGCCGATTCACCTAATAATTAAATATGGGGCCCATATGCGGGCAAATCTAGTCTCATATTGGCCTCATTTAAATTGGTGTAGCGAACCGGTGCTACCTGTTGCCATGTAAAACAACATTTAAAATGGCGGGTATCTAAACAACTAGAACCATATATTTAATTGTCGGGACCCCGGTTCCGCTTAAATCTTGACTAATCGCATCGCACCTTTGCCATGTCATACATCATACATGCATCATGCCGATCTTCTGCCGTTGTATTAAATATTGCATCCGGTGTTTATTCTAGTGTTTTGGTTCTTCGCGGATAAGGCCGTTGAGTTGATGCGAGTGTCGACCCGATCTTCGGTTGAATCTTCGACAATGTTTTCAGGCGAGCATCTCCCCCTTTCTACCTATCTTACTTTTATAGTCTTTATTTCCTCCTGTTGATCTATTGCTATCTGTGTTGCGATGCTCTAGTTTTGTACCCGTGATATCCCTTGCAGCCATATATAGCCTTGGACACATCCTATTACCTGTTGTTTGGTAGATAGTTGGACCCGCGCGTCGTAGTCGCTTGCTCAAGTGTTGTTGCGTGTCGTCAAGTACCACAGTTGTTGGAGAAGTGCCGCATGTTTATTGTTGGAGATGATTATGGCTTTAATTATCGTTACTTTAAATTACTGTTTAACAACTAAAATTGAAGTATGTAAGCAGAGGCATCGGTGGGTGATAGGTAATATTTGGTTTCCGACCGCCCACTTGTGTCCCGTAGGACCCCGAGTTCTTGACACCTGTTCCGAGATCGAGCGCGCTAACCACAGGTGGGGAGATATGGGCCCCCCATTGATTAGTACCTGATTTCAAAGTATTGTACTGGGAGCCACAACTAGTTTGAGGTTTTATTTACTATCCTGTACCTATGCCATGCTTTACTGCTTTATTTACGATTGTGCGATGGATAGCACACTGTACTGTTTAGGAAGCGGAGTGTTTTCGCGGTATCGACAGTCCCAGTTTTATTGGTGTTGGAACTAAACCTAAAGACTTATTATCTTGAGTGCACTAATGTTGCTAATAAAGATTGTGTGAAGTTTTGTATGAAGGAAAAATTTCAGGTGTATGGAAGGAATGATGTAATGAGATGAAGGATGTACTAAAGCTCAAGCTTGGGGATGCCACGCGTGTGACCCCAAGAAATATCCAAGAAGTACAAGCGTCAAAGCTTGGGGATGCTCAAGGCATCCCCTTCTTCATCAATAAAAATCCCAGGTTTCTTCCAAACGCTTCATTTTTTTTGTTTCATGCACAGTTGTGTTGTTCTTGGAGCATTGTGGCATCCCGCAAAAACCACTACTAGAAAATCGCGTTGAATTTGTGCATTGCATCGTCATCATCATGCATTGTTTGTCTAAAACTATTTTCGCAAAGCCTGTTTTTGTTTTCTAAAACGCCCCGTCTTGTTTCCAAATTCAAACCCGGGACACCGGATTATTTTGTTTTGTTTGCTATCGGTTTGCAAAAGTCTGTTTGGAATAAATAAAACATTTAATTATTTTTAGGGGGGCAGTCGAACGGGCCGATTCGACCCAGTCGACCACCCCCAGTACAAAATCGGACCACCTAAATTCCTAAAACTACCAGTCCTATTCTACCCACCCCTCCTCCACCTCACCCGGACCAATCCCTGGCTGCCACCTCACCCTCTCCCTCCCCTCTAACCTATCCCAGGCCGCCACCTAATCCTACCCCTTTCCCCACCTCTGTCCACCCCACCTGCCCTCTCCCCACTCAACCAGCACACACACACCTTACACAGCAGCCTTGACTGGTCCCACCCCTCTCTCACCCCTGGAACCAACCCCACGCCACACCGCCCCGGCCCACCCCGCGGGTCCCACTCCCTCCTCTCTCTCCCAGCCCAGCGCGCTCGCCCCATCCCCGTGAACCACCGTCCCCGCCGCCTCCCTCTCCTCTTCCTCCTCCCTCTCGCTGGAGCGGCGCCGCCGGCCGACACCAACCTCGCCCTCGCCCCGGCCTGAGCTCCGCCCCGCCTCTGCGCCTCCCCTCCGCGGCCTCTCCTCCCCGCCCCGCCGCCGTCGCGCTCGCCCCCGAGCCTCCTCTTCCGCGGCCTCCTCCGGCGCCGCCTCCTCCTCGCCGGCCCTACCCTCCGTCGTCCCGCGCCCCCGGCCCCACCGCCGGCGGTCTGACGCGCGTCCTCGGGCTCGTCTCCGGCCGCCGTCCACCGCTCCTCCAGGCGCCGCCGCCCGCCTCTTGCCGGGCCAGCACCTCCCCGTGGCTCTCCTCCTCGGCACCTGGGCGTCCCCCCCCGTCGGCCCGCTCAACCACCGTCAGGCAACCGCCGCCGCCGCGTCCTCTGCGTCCGCCCGGCGCCGAGCCGCCCCGCATCCTCCCCGTCTCCGCCTCCCTCGCTCTCCCCCTGTAGCGCCGCCGCCTGCAGGAGCTTCCCCCTCGCATCGAGCGGCGCCTTCGGCCTCTGTCCGCGCGCGAGCCGCCTCCAGGCCATCTGCTGTGGGTGCCCTGTGTGGTTGCTCCCAAGATCGATCTGATGCCGCTTCGTGCCAGGAGCCGTTCGCATGTGTGTAATCGTGTCGCTGCCGAGGATGTACAGGATCCACGGTACCTGAAGACACCCCGGTACCAAACCAAGAATACCGCCATCAGTTGGAGACGATGACCGAAGATTCCCTCGGCACACCAAGTTCTCCGTCCCGGAGTCGGATCCGAAGACGCCATGACCCGGAACGCCAAGATCTCCGCATGTACCCCGAAGGCGATCCCGCGAGACCGACGGCGAACCAAGTCCGTCAGCGAACAAGTTAGAACCCCAAGATCTTCCCGACGAGGGCGCCTGCGGGCGACAAGTTCGCCACACGGACCTTGAACCCAAGACCACGAGGCCCCGAACGAACCGATCCGAAGTGCCAAGGCCTTGACGGAATCGACAAGATCATCGCGGAACTCAAGGTCTACCGAAGTTTTCCGAGCGCCGAGTACTTCTTCCCGGACGCCAAGACCGACCCGATCTGTGCCCGACAAAATCGTCATAGCGACAAGATCGACACCGACCAGAAGCGAGCCGATCGCCCGACACGAACCCCAGATCCGAACCCCGAGACCGAACCCCGGAACCCCAAGATCGTCGAGCCCCCCAATTGTGTGACCCCTTTTCTCGAGCCCTATTTTATAAATGTAATAACAAATTGATGCATATTAAATTGTCATACTCGCATGCATATTGTCATGTGGTTTGGGGGCATTATGCCGATTCACCTAATAATTAAATATGGGGCCCATATGCGGGCAAATCTAGTCTCATATTGGCCTCATTTAAATTGGTGTAGCGAACCGGTGCTACCTGTTGCCATGTAAAACAACATTTAAAATGGCGGGTATCTAAACAACTAGAACCATATATTTAATTGTCGGGACCCCGGTTCCGCTTAAATCTTGACTAATCGCATCGCACCTTTGCCATGTCATACATCATACATGCATCATGCCGATCTTCTGCCGTTGTATTAAATATTGCATCCGGTGTTTATTCTAGTGTTTTGGTTCTTCGCGGATAAGGCCGTTGAGTTGATGCGAGTGTCGACCCGATCTTCGGTTGAATCTTCGACAATGTTTTCAGGCGAGCATCTCCCCCTTTCTACCTATCTTACTTTTATAGTCTTTATTTCCTCCTGTTGATCTATTGCTATCTGTGTTGCGATGCTCTAGTTTCGTACCCGTGATATCCCTTGCAGCCATATATAGCCTTGGACACATCCTATTACCTGTTGTTTGGTAGATAGTTGGACCCGCGCGTCGTAGTCGCTTGCTCAAGTGTTGTTGCGTGTCGTCAAGTACCACAGTTGTTGGAGAAGTGCCGCATGTTTATTGTTGGAGATGATTATGGCTTTAATTATCGTTACTTTAAATTACTGTTTAACAACTAAAATTGAAGTAAATGGCGAGGCATCGGTGGGTGATAGGTAATATTTGGTTTCCGATCCCACTTGTGTCCGTGGGACCCGAGTTCTTGACACTGTTAGAGATCGAGCGCTAACCACATTGGGGAGATATGGGCCCCCATTGATTAGTACCTGATTTCAAAGTATTGTACTGAGGGCCACAACTAGTTTGAGGTTTTATTTACTATCTGTACCTATGCCATGCTTTACGCTTTATTCTGATTGTGCGATGGATAGCACCTTTGTCTTTGTTTAGGAAGCGAGTGTTTTCAGTATCGACGTCCAGCTTTGGGATTTCTTTGTCGTTACAGCCACTAGAGCAAACCGAGTCCGTCTCGGAGACCGGCCGACTTCTATGGTGTACTTAGTGGGGTGGCCCGTGCTTGCTTTGGGTGCAGAAGCGTCGTGACTTAGGCCCCGCCGACACCGATGGGTGTATGTTAAGCGATCCGGCAAAAAGGGTCAAGTGCTTGTGGATACTTTGGTGCACCCTGCGGTTAAATCTTTTAGAAGCCGTGTCATGGTTATGGGCGACTTAGAGCACAAGTTGCTTGATCATAGACAACTATAACTAAAGTTTACTGTTATAAATTGACTTGTATCCGAAATGACTAGTAATCAGCTTCACCACAACGGAATGGCTAAATAAAAGTACCAACAGCTGCTGGGTTTTGGGTTATCTCATGCTATTTGTATCGACTAGTAAGTGTTGCAACTTCTAGCGTAATGGTTAACTAAAACAGCCTTGCTTATTTTATCGAATGATTATCTACACACGACTAGTAATTGCTGCTAAGATCACGAATAAATAAAAGCGCCAAGCGTGTGAGTTCCTCGATTGACTTCCTCGTTTGGTCTCGAGGGAATACCAGGATGGGATTGTTTGGTGTTAGAATCAGGTTGGTTCTGAATAGGTCTTTCTTACCCTCTCGATAGTCGCCGGTTGTATCGAGTCTCTATAGGTTGTTTAGAGCATGTTGCCGCTGCCGATCCACCATACCTATGTGGCGAGGACCGAATTCTAGCCTCGCTGTCTTTGGCCTCGATCTTGGCGCTCCTCTTTTTCCTTTGCCCTTTGTCGGCACCCTTTTGTTTAAGCAGGTTTTGAGATCGGCGTCGTTAGCGTGGTTACCCTTCCGGTTTGGCCTGGGCAGGGTTATGGGCGCCATTGGTTATTCTTGGGCTCTTAGCCCCATTTGCATCTTGTCCGTGGTCGGACGCGCCATCATTTTCAAGGTGATTTGGATCTTTGTATAATATATCTGTATTCTTGACTCACAGGTCGTGTTGTATATATACATTACATGGGTCCCATCGAGGACTGTTGTGTAATGTTATTACCGTTTTCCACCTGCGAAAGTGCTGGTGCACCTTTGAATCGTTTCTATGCGGGTTTGGCGAGTTTATTCGCTAAAACTTGCATAGGGCGATTCGAGGGTGTTCTGAGTGGTATCGAGGCGCAGCGATTGCGATACCCCACAAGTCTAGCCTGTAGGATAACCTAGCTAACGGCCGAAGTAGAGTGTCAAAACTAATTTTGCAAAATCGGTTGGATAGATCTGGTTAGGTCTGATTTTACTCCTCACCCCTCTGCTATTCTCCTCTTACCTCTACGTGTTTTGAATCTACTCTCTTACCTCTTCTTCGAGTCCAGGATTTCTCGTGGTTGGGTTCCGTCGTACCTTCAGGGTTTCGCTTCCTTCTTTGATAATGGTGTTCTACCATCCGGTGTTCATGCTGCCCGAGGAATCCTTCGTCTGTGGTACCATTCTTTGTTCCTTGTTTGTGCCTTCCGGTGTTTTCCGACGCGATGACATCCTCTACGCCAGATCCGATGCAGAGTCTGCATCACCCCTTTGTTCCTGAACCTTGTTTATCGAGATCTTTAGTCTAATTCTAAGGGTTGGTTGCATAATCTATCTGTTCGTGTACAGAGTAATGCTTTGAGTGCGGGATGGAGTCGCGACCATACCACTACTCTTATCATTTGCTTTGTATATTGAATGGTGGATCGATGCAACTCTTACTCCTTCCATGATAGTTAGAGGTGGCCTTACCTTTAACTTCGTCCGTTGTTTATCCGGAGTGCTCTCTTGACGAACAGGATCAACGACCTCTTGTTAGTGGTGTCGCGAGGATCTACACGAAGCAAGAAGACGCAGATCGCCGACCTTCCTTCCGGTACCATGAGGCGGATCTCGAGGGCGAGATCCATTGTTAGTGGTGTCGAATTGTGGCATCCCGCAAAAACCACTACTAGAAAATCGTGTTGAATTTGTGCATTGCATCGTCATCATCATGCATTGTTTGTCTAAAACTATTTTCGCAAAGCCTGTTTTTGTTTTCTAAAACGCCCCGTCTTGTTTCCAAATTCAAACCCGAGACACCGGATTATTTTGTTTTGTTTGCTATCGGTTTGCAAAAGTCTGTTTGGAATAAATAAAACATTTAATTATTTTTAGGGGGGCAGTCGAACGGGCCGATTCGACCCAGTCGACCACCCCCAGTACAAAATCGGACCACCTAAATTCCTAAAACTACCAGTCCTATTCTACCCACCCCTCCTCCACCTCACCCGGACCAATCCCTGGCTGCCACCTCACCCTCTCCCTCCCCTCTAACCTATCCCAGGCCGCCACCTAATCCTACCCCTTTCCCCACCTCTGTCCACCCCACGCCCTCTCCCCACTCAACCAAAGCACACACGTTAATCACGCTGGCCAGCCTGGTCCCACCCTCTCTCACCCCAGAACCAACCCCCGCCACACCGCCCACCCACCCCAGGTCCCTCCCTCCTCTCTCTCCCAGCCCAGCCTTCGCCCATCCCGTGAACCACCGTCCCCGCCGCCTCCCTCTCCTCTTCCTCCTCCCTCTCGCTGGAGCGGCGCCGCCGGCCGACACCAACCTCGCCCTCGCCCCGGCCTGATCTTCGCCCCGCCTCTGCGCCTCCTCTCCAGCCTCTCCTCCCTTGCCCCCGTCGCCTTCGCCCAAGCCTCCTCTTCCTTGGCCTCCTCAGCGCCGCCTCCTCCTCGCCAGCCCCTACCCTCGTCGTCCGCGCCCCAGCCCGCCCGTGATCATGCAGCGTCCTCGGGCTCGTCTCGCGCCCGTCCGCTCCCTCTGACGCCGCCGCCTCTCCAGGGCCAGCACCTCCCGTGGCTCTCCTCCTCGGCACTGGGCGTCCCCGTCGGCCGCTCAACCACCGTCGCCGCCCAGCGTCCTCTGCGTCCGCCCGGCCAGCCCTCATCTCCCGTCTCCGCCTCGCTCTCCCCCACAGCGCCGCCCGCCGCAGGAGCTTCCCCTCGCATCGGCGGCGCCTTCCGGCCTCCATCCGGCCTTGACGGTGCCATGTGTGGTTGCTCCCAAGATCGATCGATGCCGCTTCGTGCGAGCCGTTCGCATGTGTGTAATCGTGTCGCTGCCGAGGATGTACAGGATCCACGGTACCTGAAGACACCCCGGTACCAAACCAAGAATACCGCCATCAGTTGGAGACGATGACCGAAGATTCCCTCGGCACACCAAGTTCTCCGTCCCGGAGTCGGATCCGAAGACGCCATGACCCGGAACGCCAAGATCTCCGCATGTACCCGAAGATCCCACGAGACCCGACGACGAACCAAGTCCGTCAACGGCGAACAAGTTAGAACCCCAAGATCTTCCCGACGACGAGGCGCCTGCGGAACGACAAGTTCGCCACAGACCTTGAACCCAAGACCACGAGGCCCGAACCGAAGACCGATCCGAAGTGCCAAGGCCTTTGACAGGGAATCGACAAGATCATCGCGGAACTCCAAGGTCTACTTCGAAGTTTTCCGAACGCCGAGTACTTCTTCCCGGACGCCAAGACCGACCCGATACGCGGCCCCGACAAAATCGTCGCAACGACAAGATCGACACCGACCAGGGCGAGCCCGATGCGCCCACACGAACCAGATCCGAACCCCGAGACCGAACCCCGGAACCCCAAGATCGTCGAGCCCCCCAATTGTGTGACCCCTTTTCTCGAGCCCTATTTTATAAATGTAATAACAAATTGATGCATATTAAATTGTCATACTCGCATGCATATTGTCATGTGGTTTGGGGGCATTATGCCGATTCACCTAATAATTAAATATGGGGCCCATATGCGGGCAAATCTAGTCTCATATTGGCCTCATTTAAATTGGTGTAGCGAACCGGTGCTACCTGTTGCCATGTAAAACAACATTTAAAATGGCGGGTATCTAAACAACTAGAACCATATATTTAATTGTCGGGACCCCGGTTCCGCTTAAATCTTGACTAATCGCATCGCACCTTTGCCATGTCATACATCATACATGCATCATGCCGATCTTCTGCCGTTGTATTAAATATTGCATCCGGTGTTTATTCTAGTGTTTTGGTTCTTCGCGGATAAGGCCGTTGAGTTGATGCGAGTGTCGACCCGATCTTCGGTTGAATCTTCGACAATGTTTTCAGGCGAGCATCTCCCCCTTTCTACCTATCTTACTTTTATAGTCTTTATTTCCTCCTGTTGATCTATTGCTATCTGTGTTGCGATGCTCTAGTTTCGTACCCGTGATATCCCTTGCAGCCATATATAGCCTTGGACACATCCTATTACCTGTTGTTTGGTAGATAGTTGGACCCGCGCGTCGTAGTCGCTTGCTCAAGTGTTGTTGCGTGTCGTCAAGTACCACAGTTGTTGGAGAAGTGCCGCATGTTTATTGTTGGAGATGATTATGGCTTTAATTATTGTTACTTTAAATTACTGTTTAACAACTAAAATTGAAGTAAGTAAGCAGAGGCATCGGTGGGTGATAGGTAATATTTGGTTTCCGACCGCCCACTTGTGTCCCGTAGGACCCCGAGTTCTTGACACCTGTTCCGAGATCGAGCGCGCTAACCACAGGTGGGGAGATATGGGCCCCCCATTGATTAGTACCTGATTTCAAAGTATTGTACTGGGGGCCACAACTAGTTTGAGGTTTTATTTACTATCCTGTACCTATGCCATGCTTTACTGCTTTATTTACGATTGTGCGATGGATAGCACACTGTACTGTTTAGGAAGCGGAGTGTTTTCGCGGTATCGACAGTCCCAGTTTTGGGATTTGCTGTCGTTTACAGCCACTGGCGCAAACCCTGAGTCCGTCTCGGAGACCGGCCGACTTCGTTGCGGGTGTACTTAGTGGGGTGGCCCCCCGTGCTTGCTTTGGGTCTGAAGCGTCGTGACTTAGGCCCGCCGACATACCGATGGGTGTATGTTAAGATCGCAAAAAGGGTCTTGTGGATACTTTGGTGCACCCTGCAGGTGAAATCTTTTCGAAGCCGTGTCATGTTATGGACGACTTGGAGCATGTGTGTGATCATAGACAACTATAACTAAAGTTCTTGTTATAAATTGACTTGTATCCGATATGACTAGTAATCAGCTTCACCACAACGGAATGGCTAAGTAAAAGTACCAACAAGCTGCTGGGTTTTGGGTTATCTCATGCTATTTGTATCGACTAGTAAGTGTTGCAACTTCAACGGAATGGTTAACTAAAACGCCTTGCTTATTTTATCGAATGATTATCTACACACGACTAGTAATTGCTGCAAAGATCCTTTGAATAAATAAAGCGCCAGCGTGTGAGTTCCTCGATACTTCCTCGTTTTGTCTCGAGGGGAATACCGGGATGGGATTGTTTGGTGTTAGAATCAGGTTGGTTCGAATAGGTCTTTCTTACCCTCTCTCGATAGTAGTCGCCAGTTGTATCGAGTCTCTATAGGTTGTTTAGAGCATGTTGCGCTGCCTTGATCCACCATACCTATGTGGCGAGGACCGCCGAATTCTAGCCTCGCTGTCTTGGCCTCGATCTTGGCCTCCTCTTTTCCTTTGCCCTTTGTGGCACCTTTTGTTTAAGCAGGTTTTGAGATCGTCGTTAGCGGGTTACCCTTCCGGTTTGGCCTGGGCAGGGTTATGGGCGCCATTGGTTATTCTTGGGCTCTTAGCCCCATTTGCATCTTGTCCGTAGTCGGACGCCATCATTTTCAAGGTGATTTGGATCTTTGTATAATATATCTGTATTCTTGACTCACAGAGTCGTGTTGTATATATCTGTTACTGGGTCCCATCGAGGACTGTTGTGTAATGTTATTACTGTTTCCACGCATTTGAAAGTGCCTGGTGGGCACCTTTGAATCGTTTCTATGCGGGTTTGGCGAGTTTCGCTAAAACTTGCATAGGGCCGATTCTGAGGGTGTTACAAGCATCTTCTTTTTCATTTTCGTTTGGTTTTTCGTTTGCTTTGTTTTCTTAGTTTGCTGAATAAATTGGTTTGACCCCTCTTTCATACATTGGTTTTCAAATAGTTTAGTTTGGATTGGAAAAGAGTAGGAAAGTTCATGCTTAAGTGGTAAAGAGAGCTTGTTTTTGACTGTGGCCTATGCTTTGTCATGCCATGCTTGTTATTGTTTTGGCTTTATGCTTAGTATTCTTTGCTGTAGCATGACTTGTTATAAACAATTGAGATTGCTTAATGTGCCTTGAAAGAATCATGCGTTGTTTTAGCATATTAAAGCATAGTATTGTGGTATTCTCCTTTGATGCTTTATTTGGGTTGACTTGGCACATGTTCACACCATGCTATGAGTATCCCAAGTCACCATAGCATTTATGATCCTTTAGTTTTCAACTTGTAATATCACTTTATGATTTAATTAATGATGTTTTGTCGCTTTGCATGATTATGGTCATTATTGCTCTCTTAGTTGGTCGCTCCTAGTCTTTTGCTAGCCTCCATAACCAAGTATGAGTTCCACTCATGCATCCAACTCCTAAAACGAAGTTATTCCAAAGAGTCCACCATACCTACCTATTAGCATATGCTATTCCATGTATATTCATGATTTTGTCTACCTTCCGAATTAAACTTGTTATGAGAAAACTAGTGATTAAAGCTCTCACGAACTTGATGGCACACTTTACTTTTCTTGCATTTAATAAACTTGAACCATTGCATCCATCTTTGTTGCATATATGCTTGTGCTTTATAAGTTGAAGTTAGTAGAACCATGTATCACGGGGAACGCTTTCAACATTGCACTTGTACTTTGTACCCCATTGATATCATGTTCTTTTGCTTATGGATCCCGGCGGTGTGAAATAAAAGGGGAACTTGTAAGATCATGGAGATTGTATTTGTGTTAGAGAAATGCCTGGGCCGCTAGCCTAAGCCATGCCTAATCATGGTTGAAACTTGCAGCATAACCATAATGAGCACTCTATGAAGCATCCTCAATAAAAACCTATGCAAATAGCAAATAAAAAGATCGCTGAGATGCTCATTGTCTGCTTGCCTTGTCATTTTGATTATGGGATAGCTCCTGTATCATGTGCAAGGGGTACCCCGTTGGCGGTTCTCTATGATACATATGTACTTACAATGACAAGAGCTTACTTGTGACTAAAGTTGAGTAGCATGAGGTTCGGTCTTCATAAGTAAGGGGCATGAGATTTCAGCTTATAACTTGTCAAGCATATCCTCTTAGTTGTGTCACTTTAACCTTAATCACCCTCAAGATGCTTATGATAGGGGCAATGAGAGCTGAAAGCTAATAAGTACCATAATTTTTGGAAGCTCTTTATGAGACTTGAATCCCTACTTCCTTCTATGAATGCCTTTCTTTTACTTTTATGTTGAGTCCCCACCTTCTATCTTTATGCACCTACTTTGAGAGCATAGTGGCCATTCTTAGTTCTATGTGCATTGTCCCAAGACTTGTTGATTGATGCATAGCTTTGATATTGCTTGTTTTAAACTATTTGTATCTAGTCACTCTTATGAACTTTGAAGGTGCCCTATGCATTTATGTTTGCTACTCTATGAGGGACAAGCTGAATGCCACTATGATATGTTTTCTTTATGTGAAACAAACAAACATCTTGCAAAGCATTGTTATTCATGAATCTTTTGTTTGTGCCTTTTCATGTTGCAACTTAGTTGCTTTGTCTTATTGTTAGACCTTTGTCTTTCATGTTATGATTGAAGTACTATGATCCCAGCTATCAATGTTTGACAAATACTTTGATCAAGTTTATGATGGTGCATGTCACCTCAAAAATTATTCTTTATTTTTATCACCTACCTACTCGAGGACGAGCAGGAGTTAAGCTTGGGGATGTTGATACGTTGCTAACGTATCCATAATTTTTGATGTTCCATGCTTGATTTTATCTGCTTTCTTATGTTTTGTTCCAACTTTGGAGTACTTTCTGTACACTTTCTTGGACTAACCTATTAACAAGAGACACAGTGCCAGCTGCCTGCTTTCTGTTGTTTTTGGTTCGAGGAAACTTAGAAAATGAATATTCTCATAATTGGACGGGACAAAAGCCAAAGTCAGTTTTTCACCGAGGGACACACGAAGCCAGAATATGAGACGGAGAGGGGCCAGAGGGTGGCCACACCACCTAGCCGTACGGCCAGGCTTGGCCCGCCAGGGGGTGGTGTGGCCAGCCCAGGAACCCCCTCGGCCTCTCCTTTCACCTATAAGATGCCTCCGATACAGAAACCCTAAGTACCCGATCAAAATTCCACAAAAGTGTCTGTAGCCGACGTCTTCTCCATCCCTAGATCGGGAGGGATCTGAAGCTCTTCCCGGCACCCTTCCAGAGAGGGGAATTCACCCTGGAGGCCTTCTTCATCACCATGCAAGCCTCTGGTGTGATGCGTGAGTAGTTCATCTCTGGACTACGGGTCCATGTAGTAGCTAGATGGCTAGTTCTCCTCCTTTGTGCTATCGTGGTTAGATCTTGTGAGCTCTGTTCATGATCAAGATCATCTATTTGTAATTCTACATGTTGTGTTTGTGGGGATCCGATGGATATTGAGATGCTATTTTAGATGATTATTGATTCTATCATGTCTTTGTTATTTGTGATCTTGCATGCTTTCCGTTGTTAGTAGCTATCTTGGCCAAGTAGATGCTAGCAACTCCAAGAGTTAGTATTTATGCTCGATAGTGGGTTCATGCCTCTAGTAATCTGGGGAAGTGACAGAAATCTCTAAGGTACAAGATGTGATGTTGCTACTAGGGAGAAAACAACAATCCTTTGTTCATAGAACAATCGTATTGTTTACTTTGCACACAATGCGTAATGCAATTATCCGTTGCTTGCAACTTAATACTGGAGGGGGTTCGGATGATAACCTAAAGGTGAATTATTAGTCATAGATGCAGTTGGATTACCGTCTATGTATAATGTTGTAATGCCCAATCAAGTCTCAAAGGAGTCAAGATGTGTAGTATATGCATGATTGCTTTCTCGATGTTTGTCAATTGCCCCGCTATAATTTGTTCACCCAACATGTCATCTATCTTAAGGAGAGCCACCACTAGTGAACTATGGACCCCGGTCCTTTCTTTTACCATCAATCTACAATCAACTATTTACTACTTTGTGTTTACTTTATGCAAACTATTACTTTCTTCCACTCGATATGTTTAATCCTTTGTTTTCAGCAAAACCGGTGAGATTGACAACCTCATCGCAAGTTGGGGGAAAGTTCTGTGGTTGTGTTGTGCAGGTCTCCACGTTGCTGCTGGCACCGGTAGTGCGCCCTGCCAAAGTCCAGCTAGCAACACCTTTGAGGTGTTTCCTTGCTCCTACTAGATTGATAACCTTGGTTTCATAACTGAGGGAAAACTTGCTGCTGTGCTCATCATACCTTTCTCTTAGGGTTCCCCAACGAGCTCGATATATTTTAGGCTAAGCAAGCCTCAACATAACACCTTCGGAGTATCCAAACCGACCTTTATAGTCACTATTTTACAGTGTGACGTTTGATGTTATCAAGTTACTCTTCCGATGTTAGCAATTAACATGATCTCATGGTCTAAGGACTAAGATTACTTCGTATGATGTTATAGCAATATAAACATAATGACTTTGATCATAATGCTATACTTGGATGAATGTTCATCACATCATTCCACCAATGCTGTGACCTCGTTATTAACAACATCCAATGTCCATGATCAGGAAACCTTGATCATCTTGTTAATCAACGAGCTAGTTTATATGAGAGGCATTACTAGGAACTTTGTATTTTTTTATTAAACACACATGTATTAACGTTTCCAATTAATACAATTATAGCATGCAAAATAAACATTTATCATAAACATGGAATAAGATAATAACCACTTTATTATTGCCTCTCGGGCATATTCCCTTCAGTCTCCCACTTGCAATAGAGTCAATAATCTAGTTTGAAAAACTTTGCGTATTGAACACCTATGGCTTTCTGGTGTTGTATATACGCGATTGCTAGTGGTTAACATAATCTCTGGATCTGACAGTTTTAGGTCCCTATGTATTTGCATGTCTTTGCGTCTCTACGCATCACTCATTCTCAAATGAGATGGCATTGTATAAATTTGGTCCTTTGGTGAGACCTTTAGTTCATTCGGGTTAAAATATGTTGATATTATTGTCATACAATATATCTTCATAGTATTAGCCCACTTTGAACCATACCTAGTTTGATAACAAACTACTTAACACAAATGCCCTCCTTTGCCGCTACTATAGCAGTCATATACTCAGCCTTTTGTTGTAGTATCCGTCACAATGTCTCAACTTTGGAACTCATCCAAATCCATCATGGAACATCCTTTCCATTACATTGTGCCACCCATAGTATAAATTGAGAAAAATTTAATTTGTATCTTGTGACAAAACTAGTATCAATGTAACACTTTACAATGAACTACCTTTAACTATTTGTCACTTATACATGATATATTCTTAGTTCTTCCAAAGCTCATAAGAATATATTTACTATCGTCCAATGATCATCTTATGAATCATTCTGGTATGTGCTCATAACTTTTATAGCATATGACATATCTAGATATATACATATCACAGTATAATCGATCAAAATATTCATGTGATTTTACTCACCAAGTGTTGAAACACTTGAATCTTGATACAATCCTTTCCATGCAGCAAGAACCTTTCTTGTTGTTTCCATATTGAACCCTTTCAATATCTCATATATGTATGTCTGGCATAACCAGATTAGCGCCTCAATCTATCCATATAGACATTGATGCCAAATATTCCGGTTTTGCCCAAGTCTTTCATCGAAATCCTATTTTAATGAAATTCTTAACTTGTGTCAATAAAAGATACATCATTTCCAATCAACAATATGTACTCTGCATAATGTATTGGAAATTTGTCTCAGCGCTCCCACTTAATTTCTTGCAAATGCAAGTATCTTCATCATCTACGATGAAATTAAACTCCTTTAACATTTTCATCATGGTGAAGATTCCAACTCCGCTATGCTCACTTCTACTATTGAAGTTTGCATGCCCTTTTAGCACCCTTTGAATTAACAAAACCCTTCGGACCGTGTCATGTACATGTCCTAGGTAACAATTATATTAGAAGAACCTTGTTTTGTTTATTCAACTACCATGTACATTAATCCGTCAAGACTAAATATCGCTATGAAAGACCAAATCTTGTCATAGACAAGTCCTTGAACATTGCCATAAACTTCTTTCCAACATGTCGACTATTTCATAGATGTTAAACATCCATGTCTATTTATTTATAGATCCAAACACGACCGATAGGCTTCACGCCTTTCCGGAGGGTCTTCTAAGTTCAGAAACTTGATTTCTCGTGTATGGATACTATTACGGATTCTATGACCTTTAGTCATTTTATGGAGTTAGGGCCCATCATCGCTTCTTTGCATGTAGTCGGTTCATCATTGTCAAAACAATAATGACTTCTGTTTCAAATCTTACTATTTGATTCTTACCGACCCACATGGTTCAATAGGAACTCTAATCTCCAAGATCACACCCTTTGTAATTACGGGAGCCATGAGCATTGTGGCCGCCACCGGGACACTTTCCAGAGCTGCGCTACTTAGCACATATAGCTAAGGTTCAACAACCTTATCAAAGTTCTATTGTCCTCCACTTAACTTTTCACGAAAAATTCCTTGTCAAGAAACTTGACGTTCCAAGCAACAAACTCTTTTGTCCTCGGTGTTATGGAGGAATTTCCAACAAATTATTTGGGATAACCTACAAAGACATGCTTATCCGACTTTGGTTGTAAACATTTTACTTATGCATAGCATACCAAAATTTAAGAAAAGACAATTCGGGTTTTAACCCAAACCATAACTCATATGGTGTCATTTCAACGGATCACGATGGTGCTCTTTTCAGTGTAAAAGAGGTAGTCTCTAAAGATTTAATCCTTAAAACATAATGGCAGTTATATAAATGACACCTTTGATCTTACCATGTCAAACAAGGTTTGATTTGATATCTCGAACATACCATACTCCTGTGGTTTCACAACATCAATTGATCAAAATCAAAAGACTCCAAAAATCCATCTATGGAGTTTCTTCATGTTTACTTTCCAATATAATTCAAACAGCGATGTCACTTCATAAGTAATCTTCCAATCATTTTTCTTATGACATTTTAGCAATAATGTTTATGGATGTGATTTCTCCAACTAGACTTGTAAAAGTTCATCCATCCTTTATGGAATACGGTAATTATTTGAACAACCATTGTTCTCGTAATATCGGAACAAAATAACAATTATTAAAACAAATCTTGAAGGCTAGGTTTGATGACACCGAAAATGCAATAACACTTTGTTTGTTTTCGATGAACATCATTACTTATTCTCTTGCCAGTTACTTAGGCCGTTGCAGTTCATGAATTGTGTTGTTCTGTATGACACTTCACACCAACCAATTCGGTATCCAATACCGGTATCCAATTCCTCAGAATGACATTGTTTAACAAGCAAGGAATACAGCCATAACATGTATATCTTCTATACACCTAAGTTAGACATCTCCAAGCTTTTCTTTTCTGCCAAATATTTTATAGATTCTCTTTCAACAATTCCTTTTCTTTTTAAAGAATCTATCAACATCAATAGTGGTGTCATTCACATGACACATAGTACAAAGTGTATATAGTCAAATACTAATACCTTTGGACTTGCACTTTGAAGTGGATCACCGTCATCAAATGTTTGGTGTTCTTTCAAAAATCCATTCTTTAGTAATCTATTAGTGTAGTGTAACACCCTCGAATCGGCCCTATGCAAGTTTTAGCCCTTTCCGCCAAACCCGCATAGAAACGATTCAAGGATGCCCACCAGGCACTTTCGTGCGGGTGGAAAACGAAGTAATACCGTTACACAACAGTCCTCGTGGGACCCACAGAACAGATACATATACAACACGACTCCAAGAGTCAAGAATACAGATATACAATACAAAGATCCAAATCACCTTGAAAACAATAGAGCGTCTGTCTACGGACAAGATGCAAATGGGGCTAAGAGCCTTGAAGAATAAACAATGGCGTCCATAACCCTGCCCAGGCCAAGCCGGAAGGGTAACCCTGCTAACGACGTCGATTTCAAACTTGCTAAAACAAAAGGGGTGCCGACAAAGGGCAAAGGAAAAAGAGGAGCGTCAGTACTGAGGCCAGTACACGGCGAGGCTAGAGTTCGACGGCTCTCGCCTACATAGGTATGGTGGGATGAAGCGGCAGCGTAGTGGCACTAAACAACCTATAGAGACTCGAAACAACTGGCGGTTATCAAAGAGGGATAAGAAAGACCTATTCGGATCCAACCTGAAGCTAACACCAAACAAACCCATCCTGGTATTTCCCCCTCGAGACCAAACGAGGAAGTCAGACCAACGAACTCACACCGTTGGCAGTTTTATTCATTCCATTATAGTTGCAGTACTTACTAATCAGGTATAGATAGCATGAGTCATCCTGAAACATAAGTAGTGGGCAGTTTTAATCACCATTCCGTTGTAGTTGGAACATTTACTAGTCAGATATAATTGTCCTGGGGAATCTCAAAACCCAGCAGTTGTTGGCACTTTTATCACATTCCATTGGAGTTGCAATACTTACTAGGCAGGTATAGCATGTCACAAAACAACCCAGATCCACCAGTTGTTGGCATTTTTAATATCCATTCCGTTATAGTTGCATCTGATTACTAGTCACATATTAAGTCAAATTTATAGCACTACTTTAGTTATGCTTGTCTATGATCGAGATACTGTGCTCCAAGTCGTCCATAACCACGGACACGGCTTTCAGAAAGTTTTACCCTGCAGGGGTGCACAAATAGCAACACACACTCGATCAACCTCGGAAAAACCAACTCAAAACCCAACAAGGCATTAACGACAAAGCGATCACAGGATTCAGAAATATTTCAGGGGGCCACCCCACTAAGCTACCCGCCACGAAGTTGGCCGGCTTCTGAACGGACCCAGGGTTTGTGTGGACGGCTGTAAACGATTGGGAACCCGAAAATGTGACTGGGCTTGTCGATACAGCGAAAACGTGTCACGATCCTAAACAGTACAGGTGCTCCACGCACAATCGTAAATAAAGCAGTAAAGCATGGCATAAGTACAGGATAGTAATAAAGCCCCAAACTACTTTGTGGCCCCAAGAAATAGAAATGAATCAAGCTCTGGCTCAGGGGGGGTCCATAAGGCCTCCCGGATGTGGATAGTGTGAAAAATCAAGGATCATGTATCAAGTACTCGGGGTCCTACGGGACACAAGTGAGCGTGGAAGAACCAAATAACATCTATTGCCCACCGATGCCTCTGCATTAGTTATATCTAGCAATTTAATAGTTGTAATTAAAGTCATGATCATCTCCACCACTAAGCATCTCCACCATTAAGCATATGTCAACCTTCCAACAACTGTGGTACTTGACAACATGAGATCGCACCTGAGCAAGCAACTACGACTCGCATGGCCAGCTATCTACCAAACACAGGTAATAGGAAGTGTCCAAGGCAATATAGAGGCTGCATGGGATATAACTGGGGTACGGAAACTAAAGCATCGCGACACGGATAGCAATAGATCAACAGGAGGAAATAAAGACTATAAATGCAAAATAGGTAGAAGGGGAAGAGATGCTCGCCTGGGAAACACTGCCGGAGATTTATATCTGAAGAACTTGTCGATACTCGCATCCACTCATCGGTCTAATCCACGAAGAAGCAAACACTAGCAGAAACACCGGATGCAATATTTAATACTACGGCAGCAGATCCGACATGCTTATGATATGATGCATGGCATGGCACAGATGCGGTGCAATTAGGCAATATTAAGCGGAACCGGGGTCCCGACAATTAATTACATGGTTCAAGTTATTTAGAACCCCCGCAATTTAAATGTTGTTTTAACAGGGTGAAACATGGCATCGGTTCACTACACCAATTTAAATGGAGTCTGGAATAAGACAAAGATATCCCGCATATAGACTCCATATTTAATTATCAGGTGAATTGGCATAATGCCCCCAAACCACAGATAGGTATGCATGCATGAACAATTTAATATGCGACAGTTTTATATATAGCATTTATAAAATAGGGGCTCGGGAAAAGGTTCACACATCTGGGTTCGGAAGATCTTGGGTTCCGGGGGTCCGGGGTCCGGTCTCAGGGTTTGACGGGAACGGTGAGGTTCGGATACAAGATGGAGAACTTGTCTGTCACGGCGGAGAACTTGGGTGCCAAGCGGTCGATCTTGTCGTCGATGGCGAACTTGAGTGGATCGGGTACCGGGGTCTTCGGATTCGTGAAGTAGATCTTGTCGCATGGTGTCCGGGTAGGCGTACTTGGCGGGTTGGGATGATCTTGTCATAGTGTACATCTTGTCGGGTCCGCGTATCGGGTCAGTCGACGGTCTTGTCATTTCGCGGCGGAGATCTTGGCGTCCTTGTCGAAGCTCTCGGGTGACGGTGTCGGTCTTGGGGTTCGGCACCGGAAGATCTTGTCGATGGTCGATCTTGACTTGCTAGTGGAGGTCGTGGCAGCTCTTGGTGTCGGCGGGATCAGTCTTCGTGTCATCGGGTCCATGTGGAAGAACTTGGCGTTCCGTGAAGAACTTGATGTCCCGGGAAGAAGAACTTGAGGGATGGCGTCCTCCGATTCCCTATCGACGGTCTTGTTGCCCCTAACGGGGCACTCCGGTTTTGACTTTGATTGGTGATGATGGACTTGGTTTGACCTGTGGTCTTCGGATGCACTCATCTCGGTGTGGGGATCTTGATACAACGATTGGATCGAGGCGGACGTCCGGGTAGTGAGAACATGGGCTAGGACACTGCCTTAGATACAACATAGAAGAAACAACACATACACACATGTGCACATGCTTGAGCAAAGTGTGGCTGCTGCTGATATCAAAAACATGGGCACACCCGCAAGCTCGAGGCACTGCAGCGGTGCGACCTATAGGTGCGGAACAAGACGGCAGCAACAGGCGCTGCTGCCGGCGGTGGCTCAAGGTACAGAGGCGAGGTGGTCCAGGCGACGCAGACGACAGACAGAGGCAGCAACTGAACCGAGGCGACACCACGGAGAGCTCGGTCAGAGCAGCGACGGCGGACCCAGGCGGGAGTCGGAGGAGCGTTGCGGCGGCGGCCCGGGGCTCGGGCCGGAGGCGACGGCGACCGGAGCGAGGCGACCGGAGGTGAGGGCGGCCAGCGGGAGGTGGGCCACCCCTAGCAGTAAGAGGAGGCGCGGGAGGTCCGGTCAAGGACGACCGTGTGGCGGCGGTTGAGGAAGGCGAGTGGAGGAGAGGGCGGCAGGGACGACGGCGCTCGGCGGCCGGAGTAGACAGGGCCCGCATCGATGGGGCAGGCCTGGCGTGGTCCTGGAAGAGGGGGTCGTTAGGCTGGCACAAGGGAAGGGTGGTGTCGGAGGGCGGAGGTGGCCAGTGCGGCCGACAAAGAGCCAGCCAGGCGAGGTCAGTGGAAGGAAGGCCAGGGGGAGGAGACCTGACGAGAGGAGGGGAGGGCGGCCCCGATGGCGGAGGGCATGGCGATGTCGGCGAAGGTGGCGGCGGGCGGCCAGCGCCGTGAGCGGCGGAAGCGTGGGCGTCGGGTAGTCGGGGCGGAGCGCGATGGGTGGGGAAGGCGATTTGATGGGAGGCCACGTGGGGAGAGGCAGGTGGTGGGGCCGGTGCGGGGCGGAGAGCCCGAGGCAAAAACTGTCGGGGAAGGCGGCTTGCGTGCGCGGGCGTGGGCGGGAGAAGAGGGGTGTGGGGCCAGGCGGTTGATCAGGTGTGTGTGGTGTGTGTCGTGTGGTGGGTGTGTGCGTGCGCGGGTGGGGACAGGCGGGCGGTGTGGTGCCAGGTGGGCCAGCAGGTGGCGGTTGGGGGTGAGGTGGCAGGCGGCGATTGGTGGGAGTGAGGTGGAGGGACTGGGTAGGATAGGGCTTGGTAGATTAGTTGGTAGCATAGGTTTTGGGTGTTTTTCTGGGGTAGGTAGGATTTGCATCTGGAGGTGGCCGGCTGGGCTTTCGGGCCTGGCTGGCTGCCTCCCAAAAATAATTTAAATATTTTATTTATTAAAACGAGGCGTTTGTAAACCGTTGGTAGACAAAACAAAATATTCCAGAGACCCGGGTTTTGTATTTGAATAAAAGGCAGGCGTTTAGAAAACCAGACTTTTCGAAATATAGTTTTAGACAAAACCATGCATGATGATGACGATGCTCAAATGCAATGTGGCATGATGACATGAGCATGCGGTCATGATGATGCAATGCACAAAAACAACGTGATTTTCTAGTAGTGGTTTTTGCGGGGCGCCACATGTAGTAAACATTTTACTTACATCTTCTATTCATCCTTATCATGACAACTTTCATGATCAAGCTACTATTGCCTATAAGGAAGAATCACGAGTATAATGTTAGTTCCCAAAACCTTTTTGGGAGATCCGGATGCCTAGCATCTCCATCCTTCAAAAATTCTCATACAATATAAAAACATGTATTTTGCTAAATTATACTCTATCATAATGCAACCAAAAACATTGTTTCAGATATCACAATATCTTCCATACATGATGGTTTCTAAAACAAATTTTCAGCTCCTAGATAATCTTGATATTAAAACAACTTTTGAATATCAATAATCATGGAGGAAAACATAATACCTTAGGTACTAACATTGGAATTCTTACTCTTGATTTAATACTACTTATTAAACTTCATGGAGTAAATAGAGTTTGCTGAAAGTTTGCAATAGGACTTCTAAACTTTAAATTGACATGCAAAACAATACGATACCAGTTCGTAAAGTAAATATCCAGAATTCTATAGTTCTATTATCTCAATTAAAACTAAGCATAAGGTAGTGAACAGATGCCAATGATTACAACAAATTATGCAAATTCACTTTGATTTAGTTTATGACAAATTGAGTTCGACTAATCCAAATTAGAAATGAACTCCCACTCAAAAATGACACCCCTCATGCCTTTTTGGTGATTACATGAACCAAATCCACTACACCAAGTCCGATCATCACATGAGTCGATGTAGCTTCAAAGGCGAGCATCAATATGGGCATCACATCAACTATATGACTCATGCTTAACCTTTCGGTCCGTGCTCCGAGGCCATGTCTTTATATGCTAGGCTCGCCAAGTAAGAACCTTAGTACTCGCGTGTGTAAAACTGCCTTACACCCGTTGATGAGGGTTTAACTCATCAATGTCCATTGTTATGGACTTGGGTTTTGGAGAAGGAGGGAGCATTGGAAGTCTCGATCGGCTAGCAAACAAGCACACAGGGACGCAAGGTTTACCCAGGTTCAGGCCTCGTAGAGGACCCTACTCCTGCTTGTCTGCTCTTGATTGATGATGATCCGAAGGATTACAAGGTCACCGATGGCAGTGGATGCGCAGATTGGATCTGGCGTATGTGCGAGAGATCGATGTCTAGATCTATTGTCTACTGTGGTGACCTGTTGTAGGAGTTGTGATTGAGAGATTGCCTTCTCGTTGGGCCCTCCTAGCCTTTATATATGGGGAGGCTAGGTCTCAGGTACCAATACGAGTTGGTTACAAGTTGCATTCAAACTCTAGTCTTGAGGTTTCCTTGTCTTGTGCGTTTGGGAGTCCGTGTCCATATGGGCTTCATATAAGTCGAACCGTCATGGGTGTCATGGACCTGTGCAGGTCGTCGAGTGTGCCTTCCATCGGGCCGCACCAGGTAGGTCAATAGTAGGTGCATGTAGGGCATACCTATGTCAGTAGCCCCCGAGCGTCCATGCGAATCATAAATTCGGGTGGAGACTTAGAAATCTTGAGTCTTTCATTAGGATGTCGGAGTCGACAATTGTGTTGAGTGCGAAGGACTCACCCGGAAGTTCATCGGGTCAGTCGAAATTCATAGTAGTTCATAGGGATGATGGTAAACGTGCCTGATGCGCTCGACGGATTGGGACCAATTAATTGCTCTAGGGCAAAAACAACGCTACCTACTCAAACTCGAGTCCCCGGACTCGAATTCGGCAATTGCTGGCGTAATTCAACTCAGGCCGCGGAGGTCTTATAGAGTCGAATCCCAGTGTACAAATGTGAGCACTCGACGCGTCCGTCAAGGCATGTTCATCGTACCTGTAGGTATGGATTATTTCGGGTAGAGCGCAGTAGGTGCGTTGCCAGGCCTTATTCAGGTCTTATCTTCATGCTGCAAGCGTGGCATCCGAATTTTTGTCATCGCGGAGATGATTCGGGTGGCCCAGGAGACGTAATCTCTTTGTAGGGAAAATATGAGGC
The DNA here is from genome assembly GCA_023614405.1 of Avena insularis. Lineage (NCBI taxonomy): Eukaryota > Viridiplantae > Streptophyta > Magnoliopsida > Poales > Poaceae > Avena > Avena insularis. The sequence goes on from CM042690.1 coordinate 644,031,353, forward strand.
GGAGTCACCATAGAATTCGAGTGTGGATGTTATCGACACATATGGTGCGCGACCAGCGCTACCTATGGGAGTAGCCCCCGAGTGCCTATTCGAGTCATAGACTCGAGTGGGGACTATAAGTATTTTATGACTGCTGTCATCTTTTGCTTGTTTCAGTCGAATATGCTTTCAGCGCTCCCTTTGGGAGTAACCCGAAGCCCACAATCGAATCGTAGATTCGAGTGAAGGGTTTTCATAATGCTTGGATATCTTCACAAATTTCTTCGGGTGCGCGGCCAGCGCTCCCTATGGGAGTAGCCCCCGAGTCCTTAGTCGAATCGTGGATTTGAGTGAGGATTCAGAGTGTGCCACTTGAAGATCTTGTATATACACATTCAACGCTCCAGTTTGGAGTAGCCCCCGAGCGTCTGGCGGAATCGTAGACTCGGGCAGAGACTTGAGTATTGTATCTTGTAGACGTAGTCGATAATCACGCGAGGAGAAACCACTGACCCGGAAGTGCACCGAGTCAGCATCTCACGCATAAGGAGCCAAGGGTCGACGATGTAGTCAAAGTCATGCGACGATTAGCCGGGTGAGTCGACGATGCGGATGGAGTCGACACAGTCATTTTTTGTCGGGTGCGCGACCGATGTCACGTGTGTGTAGTATCAGGCGATGCAACCATCCGAGGAGGTACTCGACTCGGGTCTTGAGTGTATGTCGTAGCCAGTTATTTTTTTTGACTCCTGTTGGAGGACCCGATAGAATAGCTAGATGCATTCGATGTCCTGGTAGGCTGCATAAAACATTAAGAATTGTGAAGTACTTGTATCTTGTATAGAATTTTTGCCCGTCGGCTCGTAAAGTAAGATTCTGATGCCAATCGAGTCGACACTTTTTTCCTGCATGCTAGACCTTTTCGTTAGCCTGATTACCCTTAGTCTCAGTACCTTGCCGAGGCACTCAGAGTTTAAGGATTCGACGATCAGGCAGAATCAGCTACTCAGGCTATCGCGTATGAGGTGCTCGAGTGCGTATAGTCGATGGAACATTAGGTTACTCGAAGAGGGCACAACCCTCGATTGTTTCGAGTGCGAGTTACAAAAAATCAACTCTAAGTAGAGGGAAACTCAGCTTTATTTGCAGTTGCCGTGGTTGAAGGACTCGACACGATGGCGAGTAATGCGACATTTCGCTGAAAGGAGTCGACGTGATGGATGCGTAGTCGGGGTCAACGCGAGTCGCATGGCGGACACGGAGTCAACACCGTGGACGCAATCTACGTGACGATGAATCATGCGGTGGAAGGAGTCGTCGCGGCAGCAGGTCACGTGACGGACCGAAGTCGTGTGGTGATGACGAGTTGCCGTATATGAAGACTGTAACGGGCCATAGCAGTCGAAGACCACATCAGGTCGTCTCATCCGAAGACCGCAGAAGGTCGCCGGAGTCGAAGGACGCGGCGGGTCGCTGTAGAGGAGTGAGCCCCCGAGTCGCTGGAGCTGAAGATCGCAACGGGTCTCCGGAGTCAAAGACCGCAGCAGGTCGTGGCAGCTGAAGATCAGAGCGGGTCGCTGGAGCCGAAGGAGCCCCCGAGTATATATTCGGTGTGGTCGATGTAGCCGAGACAACATTCGAGAGCCGATGAGGCAGACCGGAGTCGACGCGGCAGCGGGTCGCCAAAGGCGATGGCGGCAGTAGTTTTGCCGCAATCAAAGATCACAGAAGGTCGCCGTAATCGAAGAGCATCGGGGTCGAAGAACCCAGTGTATCACGCGACGGTGTTGGCGCAACCCCCGGGTGTAGAACGTTGTCGATGAAGTAGCAGGGTCGGCGTAGCCGTTGTCAGTAGTGGGTTGGCGTAGCCCCCCGAGTGTAGTATCAATAGGATCAGACTGAGTCGCATGGTCAACGCAACGGACCGGAGTTGTGTGGTGGACCGAAGTCACGCAGCGGTGAATGCCGCGGCGGACGAGTCATCGGAACTGTCATTGATACGAAGTTGATACAGTGGAATCATGGGATTTTTCCGCAGTTCGACTTGACGTGGCGAATAAAATTGACGTGACATATCCAGTCAGCATAGTGGAGTTGATGACTGTTTCCGCAAAATTCATGCAACCAGGTCTTCACGCGATGTAGCAAAGATGATTTTCCGTTTTCTTGTAGACCTCAAAATAGGCTAATCGATCTATGCACAATACGTATATACGCAATGGGTACTGTAGCCAGATTGACTCAGCCGAGCCTTGGTGTGGAATCGGAAACTATTGTCACCGCTCCATGAGGACACGTGAAATTTTTTCTCTTTTTTTAATTGCTTCTCGTGAACCGATCTGCCGGCAGCGACTCATGCTGGAGCACGTGCACGTGATTGTCTCTCTTTTTCTCTTCCCAAAATAGGGGAAATAGGAGCACGTCGTTGGCATCTCTTCGTATTGTTTTCTTTTTCTTCTTGGGAATTGGTGTTGTGATGGTCCTCTGATCCACTACTTGTAACTCCGGCGGATCAAGCAAAATAGGGAGTTCGACTTCTCGTCAAATTAGTTGGAAAACACAACTTGCCAAGGACCAGGGAAGGGATAAGCCAACCTCCACCTGACTGTGGCCGTGTATGCTTTGATTTTCACGTCTTCCGCTAACCGCAAGCTTGGACGCCTACAGATCAGCTGGGTTTGCATGCAACTAGTATAATTCTTTTTTCCTTGGAACTTGAAACGCGGCGCTCGATTCATAGTACTTCTCTCCGAATATTTATCCTACGCCACCAGTTAGGGATTTTTTCATGAACCATAAAAGACGGTAGGTACGATACCGCTAGAATCGCCTTGATCCGATCTGATTTCAAGAAGGCATCTTCACACGGAGCGGTGGTGACGTTGAGCCTGCGATCGTGCATCACCGATTTCTTCGCATCTTGTGCGAGACTGATCCCCTGAGATCGGCGAATCATAGATCGTCGGGTTGATGAAGCCGTCGAGATCGCAACATCAGCGCTCCTAGTCCCCACAGATGGCGCCAATTGACGAGGGTTTAACTCATAAATGCCCATTGTTATGGACTTAGGTTTTGGAAAAGGAGGGAGCGTTGGAAGTCTTGATCGGCTAGCAAACAAGCACACAGGGACGCAAAGTTTACCCAGGTTCAGGCCTCGTAGAGGACCCTACTCCTGCTTGTCTGCTCTTGATTGATGATGATTCAAAGGATTACAAGGTCGCCGATGGCAGTGGATGCGCAGATTGGATCTGGCGTATGTGCGAGAGATCGATGTCTAGATCTATTGTCTACTTTGGTGACCTATTGTAGGAGTCGCAATTGAGAGATTGCCTTCTCGTTGGACCCTCCCAGCCTTTATATATGGGGAGGCTCGGTCTCAGGTACCAATACGAGTTGGTTACAAGTTGCATTCAAACTCTAGTCTTGAGGTTTCCTTGTCTTGTGCGTTTGGGAGTCCGTGTCCATATGGGCTTCATATCAGTCGAACCGTCATGGGCGTCATGGACCTGTGCAGGTCGTCGAGTGTGCCTTCCGTCGGGCCGCACCAGGTAGGTCAATAGTAGGTGCCTGTAGGGCATACCTACGTCATCCATTGTATGAAAGCGTAGAGTCGAGTACACCCGATCATCACGTGATGTCTCGAAACACGACCCATAGAACGGTGCATACTTAAGGAAGAACACATTTTATCTTGATATTTAAATGAGGGATCATCTTATAATGCTAGTAAAACGCCAAACTAGCAATATAAGATGCAAACATCATATGTGTAAGGCCAAGGTCTATGGAACTTACATGTTAGGTGTGTTGTAAGGGTGTCTACCATACATCTACTTACAACATTACCATATCATGACACTAGCCCAGCAACAATCTAAACTAGACACCTCTAATTTATCCATTGCAAGTTTTACGTGGCTTAGGGTTTTCGAAGATAGAACCAGTCTTACCTACGAACATGGAACCACAACGATGATAACTAAGTTATTAGCAACTTGTTGTAGATCAGATATTGACTATAGTAGGAGAGATAGACACCCACTAGCCACTTATGCAAAACTAGTTGCATGTCAGTCGTGGAACCGATCTCATGTGCGATGACATGTAAAGTTGGTCCGAGCCACTTCATCCCACTATGCCACCAATATCCAAAATACATAGAAGATGCAATAATATGATCATCATCACCCACATATAAACATATGTGTACTACCCGTGCAAAGCACCTACGTATAGATTAGGCTCAGATACCACTGTTGGGTTTGTAGCATAGAAATCAAATTTTTTCCTACGATGGGAACTATACGCCAAGATCTATCTACTAGATACAAGCAACGGGTGGATATACATCCATAGAGAAATTACCCTTGAAGACAACAAAGCTTTGTTAACAAGATGGAACTCGTGGATGATGTAGTCGTACACTTGCCGATCTCAAGATCGTGATGAAGTCCTTCAGGTCCAGCAGTTCCAGCACCATCAGGTCCAGCACCATCAAGTCCAGCACCGCAAAGTAGCGGTGCATCCGTGATCACACACATGTTCGGTCCACTGAACAACCTCCGCCTCCTCGCTCTAGCGATGCAGCAGAAGCAGCAACTCCTTTCCAGATAAAGCCACCGGGAACATGTATCTCGCTAATCCGAGACCATGGGGAATAACTAGAGGGAGAAGAGAACCTTCACGAGGAGGTGGGGCAAGAGGAGAGGAGCCATGAGGCTCCTTTTACAGGGGAGGGGGTGCAGCCCCAAGGCCATGGCTGGCCGGCCATGGTGGGTGCCCCACCTCTCCCTCATTCATGTGGGTGGAGCTTCCACTAAGCCCACTCACATCAATTCAACTCCACTCACTTTGCATTTATTGTCCACCAAATTAAATGCATTTTCTCTTTAAATACTCCCTCCGCTCCGGTATAAAGGGCCCCTAGCGTTTTTTATCGTGTTCCGATTTGTAGAGGAAACAAGGCCCGATTTAATTAATTTCTGTTTAATTGCCTCCTAAAAACCCTCCCGTCCTTTCATTATCCCATGCATGCGCTATGTACGCGAGTAACTGCCATGGAAACTCTTTCGCATGCATAGGCTCTTTCGGTATTCTCCTTCTTGTTCACACGCAGCGAGTTGGATATAAACGGATCGTCGGAGTGCGAGAACTGCAGGGACACTCATCAGATGGCCGGGGATGAGAGCGGCTGGACATGGCCAAGCGAGAGGTGGATAGAAAATTTACAGTCTGCTATTGAGAGTTGGCTCGAATCCATGGAGGTAGCAGAGGCGGGGCAGGTCGCAGCAGGAGAGGGTCCTGGCGTGGTGGAGGAGGCGGCGCTGGTCGCAGCGGGAGAGGGCCCTGCCGTGGTGGAGGAGGCAGGGCAGGTCGCAGCGGGAGAGGGTCCTGCCATGGTGGAGGAGGCGGGGCTGGTCGCAGCGGGAGAGGACCCTGCCGTGGTGGAGGAGGCAGGACAGGTCGCTGCGGGAGAGGCCCCTTCCGTGGTGGAGGCCGGCGTGGAAGAAGAAGATATGTTTGAGCGTCGTCGATCATGCATCGAGGGGCTGTTTGCCCGTGCTCAGTTCATCCGCAACAACAACATAAGTAGGTCGGAGCATATGTCCGAGTGCGAGGGATGCCTCTTTCCGGCGGTCTGCAAAAAGTGTGATCTTCGTGGCGATGCGTTCATCTTTCGGTGCATGGGGTGCAGCCTTCCTGTGCCAACAGACCTTCGTTGTTGCGACACATGTTCGAACCCACTACTCGCGGACATCTACTGGTGCAAGGATTGTGCAACACAGGTTGCTATTTACGAAGACGGCATTTGCATATGTTGTCGCCGTAGTCCATCTAAGTTTATCGAGGATGAAAAGAATTTTCAGGAAGTGCCGGATACCCAACTCTAGTAGGAGTAAGAATGTCCAGGATGAAAAGAATGTATGCATGAGTTCTAATCAACAAGCTCTCTGTAATCGACAAGCTCTATGCAATCGCCAAGCTCTATGTATGCATGAGTAATGGACAAGTTTTTATTATTCGTGAGTGCATACATGTCCTGCATTCAGCCAAGCAATTGCTGCATCTACATACTCTTTGTCGATTGTCAAACGGATTGGTAATAATCCTTGTCTCTCTAGGACCTTTTTCCTTAGATGGGGTGGATCAAAGTGCTGGCTTCCTTTTCTACGTATCATCTCTCTCATGCATGCTTGGTGGCTGATCCATATCCTATAAGAAAGATATAGAGTAGACAAGTTAGACATGCTCAAAAAATCCCCATCACAAAAGAACCGTAAGTTTTAGAAAAATACCTATTTAGTAGCTCATGAGGATACTCATCCAAAGACTGGTTCACCTTCGTAAGTATTTCAGGAAGATTCTTCGGAAACTTTTTTTGAAACATTGATTGAATTGAAGCAAACCAACCAAGGTCTAAAATATTTGTCTCTGGTAAGTTAGGAGGTTGAAAAAACATCCTTATATCCCATCCTCCTCTAGCAGCCTCACTCAAAAATAATGGGTCATCTGGTTGAATATGGGTCTTTGCATTATCTTGCTGAATGAACACGGTTTTGTACCTACCACTAGCATGCCACTTAGCCTTGATAGCAGGTAACACAAACTTAACAAGGTACTCCCTACTCTTTGCCTTGTCAACATATGTGCTAGGCTTCAACTCCCACTCTCCTCTTTCCCTACAACATAAAGTAACATTATAGCACAAACTATACATATCAAAAATATTGAAGGATATGCTAAGGAGATAAACCTGTTGGCACTTCTCTTTTGTGCTTGAACCCAATCAACATAAGCCCATAGCCCAATCTTTCCATCAAATATACATTTTCCTTGGGCATCATATCTTGGCCTAGCCATTGCCGAAAGAAACATTATCTTCTGTATGTGACCCTTATTCTTAGTCTCCCTCTCAGGAGCTTTCTCTCTATAACTCAAATACACATTTTGAGTCCTCTTGATTCTAGAGAACCACTTCTCATCGATGTGAACCACATTGAAACCGGCCTTGAAAGTGGGTTCACCAAGAAAGGTAGAAGGTTCGATATGACGAAGACAATACTTCACACGTTCCCTCAAGTTATATTCCGTCAACATGGGTTTCACTTCACTTGTCACCCTTCTAATTTGCTTCTCTTTCATCCTCCGAAACACGGTCGTCGGTGCCATGTTGATGGAAGTAGCGAGTTGACACAGAGTCATGCGCTCGGTAGTTGGAATAGCTTCTGATGCTTCAATATCAAATGGAAGCTTCTTCCTCCCACACTTCATCTTCCTTCTACACTACACATTATTTATGCCACCATCTTTTAGTCCTGTTCTCCAAATCCTTCTGATAACTCTTGTCGGACATTTAGCCAATTCCGCAACAGCAGCTGAAACTCCACGTTTCATTTTTTTGGAGGTTCCATTTCTCTCCAAAAGCCATTGGTAAATCTGCCTTTTTCATTCGTGTCATAATATTTTCTGGTAACTCTGTTTGTGTGGACATCTACATAATCAGAACCATGATCAGAATCGTGATCAGAAGCATGATCAGAAGCATGAACAAATATAATCCGTTTACAACTTACTCAGATCGATGACGCGACGTGGATTAGGTTGTACGTGCCGTTGTCTAGGAGCAAACTCGTCGGCGTTCTCAAAGTTCGGGTTATACCCAATGCCACGGTATCCAACGGAAGATTCATTGTTTTCATCATCTTGCAAAACAAGCACGGATGAAAACAATTGAACATGACAACAAAGATTACCGAAAATAAAACGTACAACTCTAACTTACTCCTTTTAAGGTCGAACCCTCTTCTTGCACCTTGAGCACTACTCTCTGCATGATCAAACATACAGCTTTTGTTCGCATCTATACCGAAAATAAACAGAGATTAGAGTATAACGAAAAACTGCCGCGGCAGAAAAACATAGCAAATCTCTATCGTGGCAGAGCAAACCTCTGCCGCGGCAGAAAATCCACGCAAATCTCTGCCGCGGTACATCTCTAACCTCGCCACCAAAACAACGCAAATTTCTGCCGCGGCACATAGATGAGAGTGTAGTGCATACCGTTGCGTAGCTGGAAGAACGACGAGTTGATGTCGATGCTGAAGCTGCCGCCTACGTTGAGGGTAGGGTCGACGGCGATGCCGCTGCTTGCCTGCTGTCGGACACGGGCTCCGCGACCTCTACCAGCGCCGCCTCCAGGACCTCTCCCAGCGCTGCGGCCACGCCCTCTCCCAGCGCCGCCACCTCCTCCCGCAGCACCGCGTCCTCCTGACACACCAGCGCTGCCACGACCTCTCCTAGCGCCGCGTCCTCCTGTCACACCAGTGCTGCCACCTCCTCCCACATCACCGCCTCCTCCCGCAGCGCCCCACCTCCTCCCCCATCGCCGCCTCCTCCCACAGCGCCGCCACCTCCTCCCCCATCGCCGCCTCCTCCACCAGCGCCGCCACCTCCTCCCCCATCGCCGCCACCTCCTCCTGCAGCGCTGCCTCCTCCCCCATCGCCGCCTCCTCCACCATCGCCGCCACCTCCTCCCCCAGCCATGCTTCCTCCTGTCACGAGGCCGGAACCGTGCGGCCGCATGAGACCGACGCGACGCACAGGGTTCGCCGGAGGAAAGAAGGAGCGGACTGGCGGTATATCACCGATAGGTGGAGTGTAGGAGGTTGCTCGAAACCCAACTAACCCTAGGGGTGGAGGTCGTCGGGAAGAGCTTCGTGGGTCTGGCTCCATTGCTGGAAGATGAGCTTCGGGATGAGGTTCGTCGGTCTAGCTCCGATGGGGAATTGAAGTGGAATCGAACCTGCAGATCGCCGCCTATTTAACTATGGAGTTTGATTGCCAAATTCACGCGCGTAGATGAAAGAATTGGAGGGAGAAAAGACCAGGAGGGAGCCAATTCAGCGCGCCATTGTTGGAAGGTTTGGAGGGAGAAGTCCTAACCACGAGGGAGAAGTCCCGCGAGAGATTTTCGGATCGCATGCAAATCGCCCTTTTTTTCAAACATGGCCCGATGTGCCGTTTCGACTGCCTAATTCTCGTACGCTGGTTGGCTCTCTGTCGATCTCCTTCCTTCCCCCGTGGCAGAGAATGAGTCCAATCAACGTATGCCTTGGTCCTGCCGCTGTGAGCTAGGGGCCCTTTATACCGGAGCAGAGGGAGTAAAACAATTGTATTTATTTTATTCAGAATTTTGTTAATTACTTTAATTAACAAACATTCACATAAAGCTCCCTGCAACATTTCAATATCACATGCAGAACCAGTTTCAGCAATTTCACCTGAAACAATTCCGGTTTCCATCGAAATGATTCCAGCGCTTTCTTAATCTTTATCTGAAACATATTTGCTCCTAAATGGTGTCGGTATCCCTTAAGTGTGTCACCCTACGGTTTGTGAATAATGCAGACATGATTGAGATCCCTCTCCGATCAATAATCAGCAGCGGGACCTAGAGATCCGTACTGACTCCCGCATGTTCAACGATGACTCTTGTGATCGTGTGATCCTTTAACGTCGTAACTAAATCCCTTTGTCTCGCGATATATTACATGTCCGAGATTCGATCATCGGCATCCAAATACCTAGTTTGATCTCATTACCGACATGCACTCTTTTCTCGTTCCCGTGATATAACATGCTAGTGATCACATCACTTGCTTGCAAGCTATCTTAATGTGATATCACCGAGAGGGCCCAGAGTATATCTATCCATCATCGGGATTGACAAATTCCACTCTTGATCCATGAGCCTCAACATAACACCTTCGGAGTATCTGAACCGACCTTTATAGTCACCCTTTTACGGTGTGACGTTTGATGTTATCAAGTTACTCTTCCGATGTTAGTAATTAACATGATCTCATGGTCTAAGGACTAAGATTACTTCGTATGATGTTATAACAATATAAACATAATGACTTTGATCGTAATGCTATACTTGGATGAATGTTCATCACATCATTCCACCAATGTTGTGACCTCGTTATTAACAACATCCAATGTCCATGATCAGGAATCCTTGATCATCTTGTTAATCAACGAGCTAGTTTATATGAGAGGCATTACTAGGAACTTTGTATTTTGTTTATTAAACACACATGTATTAACGTTTCCAATTAATACAATTATAGCATGCAAAATAAACATTTATCATAAACATGGAATAAGATAATAACCACTTTATTATTGCCTCTCGGGCATAATCCCTTCACCTTTGCTAAAACCTTACCTTTGGGTAATATAATTTGATCTGAGGGTAGATCAAATGTAATAAAACTAAGTCACAACACACTACTTAATAAGGAGTACTTGATTTTCTACAGATCATTACATGGTATTCCATATCACAACTCAAGGATGAATACTTAATCTTCTAAAAATGATATCAAGGTATTGCCTATAACAAACCCTGAATACCAGGTTATGTATATAACTTAAGTAAAGAAACCCATAACTAAACCTTGATACACTTGTTTGCCATAGTTATTCCTACCATGGGTATCATGGTGGTTCTTAAACATTAACTCTTATCACAAATAGAGTAGAAAAGGAAGTCCAACTTATTTAACCAAGTCGTAGTGTCTATTGATCATCAATGTGTGTGATCGATTATTGAGTTAGCACATATTGACCTTTAGATTTAACCTATTATATTGGCCTTCAAAAGCCCTGAAGTAAATTATTAAGAGGAAGGAACTAGTTATGGTAGGGTGTGCCATCATCAATGGAATGCGATCTCTGGTGGAGATCAAACCATCTGATGTTGGAGGAGTTAATTCACTTATGATTTCACTAGGAGAAGTATTTAAACCCAAGAATTAACTAGTGCTTGAGGAGCCATGAGAAAGCTAGTAGTGATATAGTATCAAGTAATAACCTTGTTAAGTCAAGTAGGTATAAACTTAAAAGTAAGTTTCCTTAACAAGATAACTCTTATGAAGATATAAGTACAAGTATATTACTTAGTGTTAATGGATCTTGATCAAACAATTAGAAGCTTAAGCTAGGCATGATCAAGGGTTGGTGATCATCATTCTCAAGTCAATTGAGGATGGATGCTCAGGTGTTGAAGTAGGGTTGTGAGTATACTAAATCAGGCAAGCCTGGTAAACTGAATCATCTAGCTTGATCATGAGAAGTCAAGCTAGAGTTTGATGGAGTATATAATATGAGTTGTACGGAGTAGCTAGAGGCATAGTAGTTTAATCAAGCTAATACAAGAACAGACTTGTATTATGGGAGTAGTACCATACCTATTCTAGAGGATTGTTATCACATGTGATATATAGAGAGCACTATAATCTTGCAAGCCTTGGAATAAGTTGCAAGATGGAGTTAAGGAAGTTAATAGATGGAGTTAGCAGTAGCTACATTGATAGTGCATCAATTGTAGTTAATTAAGAGGAGTTATATACTAGGAGTAATAATGGAGTATTGTTGGAGTGGCATAACCATGTCATCATATGATGATGGATATGGTGGAGTGAGATGATTGTCTTATTCAGGAAGATGTGATCTTTGTGAATAAGATAAGAGATATATATAGAGTATATTTAGGAAAGGAATTCCTTATCTAAAGATAACCTTGGTGAAGTATTAAGGTAAGGATTCTCTAGAAGCCTTAACCAAGATCATATCAAACCATGACAGAACCATGTCTACTTCATTATTTAAAACCTTAGAATCAATTGGATAGTGAAATCATTTCCTATTCCTAGGTAACCATTGAACAATATCTCTTGGACAATTAAAGCTTCCAAGAGATAATTATAGAACCATATGAGTGTTTATAAATGGAAGTCTTGTCCACCTTAGTACCTTAAACCTTAATAGAAATCTATACCCATGAACCAACAAGATTGCTCTAGGAATTAATTCCAATATCCCACTCTAAGTTGAGGTATCAAATCTACTCATAGATTTAGAAGTAGTCCTTTAACCTTGAACGTTATCCATATTCATAATAGAATATGAGTCTAATGAACCTTCTTAAAACTCATGGTGTTTCTAAACTCTGCAGATCAAGTAGAATTGGATTTGGTGAAATCACAAATTAGGGAGAACCCTGGGATTCAAATCACCATATTATAAACCCAGGATTTAAACCAACATCTAATATGGTTATTAAAAGAGGTTAAATATATATATTCCATGCCTATCACTCACCATCATAAATTATTAGCCTCTTAAACCACTACTAATACATTATTTTAGTGGTAATGCAAATCATTTCTATAAGATTTTCTTATAGGAAGTAAACCCTAAAATCCTGAGTTATATTTACTTTATTAAATAAAAGAACCCTTCATATAATAAAATATTTTTGTATACACAACAAGAAATGTAGAGGAATGGGTTAGAATTAACCTCTATCATATATCAATGTCTTACAAAATTCTGGACATTTTAAAACTCTTGTAGAAATCAGATTGGAAAGGAAATGATAAAAAAAGAAAAAAATAAATAGAATAAATAAAGTAGTTCTAACCTAACCTGGGCCGAAGCCCAATTCCCCTTTCCCTCTACCCACCACTCGTGCGTCCAGCAATAGCAACCACTCAACCTTTGCCGTAGCCCGTATGCAGCCCAAGTTGGCCCACCTGGCCCGATAACGTTTCGTCGTCTTCCTCCGGGCATCTTCCACCTCCCGATCGAGCTAAGAAGCTCGCTGGCCGTGCCCTCGCTGCTGGTTTGCACCAAGATCCGCGCCGCCGCCCCCGATCGTCTATAAAGTCGCCTTCGCACCGCCAAGGACGAACCCTAGCCGGTGTTCCTCTCTCTCCTCCCCTCTGTGCCAAAACCCTAACCCTAACCTCACAGGTGCTCCGCCGTGTCGCTATTTTCGGTCGCCCTAGGACAAGCCAAGGCTTCCATTGAGCTCCCTGTGCTTCCCTCAGTCATCTCGTGGAAGGAATCGAAGCCGTGCACCCCTAATCGAGCTCCCCGACCGCCTCTTCTCCGACACCGACCACCGTCGATTCGACACTGTCCTACCGTCTCCGGCCTCGCAGACCCCACCATCACGGCCAGGTTAATCTCTTGGTCCTCCTGGACCTCCCCTCTGACTCCCTCCTGCTCTGGGTTGCACTGCCGTCGACGACCACCAAGCGCCGCCACCAGACCTCTTCGGTGTCGTTGCTCCGGCAACCATTTAAGGGTGGCGCCACCGCTATTCGACTCGCCTCGCTCCCTTCTCTCTAGCAAGCCTAGCCACGAGGTCCCGATCTGTCATGGTGGTGTCACGGTAGATGCCATGGATAGGCTAAAGGTGGGGACTAATACACGCTAGGGGAATCCAGGGAGGGATAGTGGAGTGATTCTCCACACAGAAGTTTGTATTGATTTCCTTCAAGATTACAAGTGCTCCTTGAGCTGTATTGGTGAGAGGAGGAAGAAGGAGCTCTCTTCTCTTGCCTACTATTTTTCCCTAGAACCCTAGATCAACTAGCACTATGGCCTCAAAGAACTCAACCAGTGACTATGGAATCACCAAACCAACTAGAGCTCAACCAACCCCCTCTACCAGAAACCTAGCCCCCCTTATATAGAGGAAGTTCGGTCCCTGCCTAGGGCATACGTGGAGGCATATTCCTAAGAATATGCCCCCTCCCAAAGTGGTAACCCGACCGGAGTGCTTTTCCCCCGCGTCACACATGCTTTAGCGACGTAAGCCTCTGCGGCACCCGCGTCAGCCGACATGGGTGTCGTCACCCTTGTCGGCCCCGACCCGGTGGTCCTGCCCTTGCTTTCTACGCTCATGCAGGGCGTACCGGACCTTCTTTTTGACCAGAGAGATTCCTCCTTCTCCCAGAAGCTAAGCGAGGACCCGGATCATAGTAGATCCGACCACACCTGTTCCTGCATATAAGTTAGACAAGCACTTCCGACTTACTCCTTAAGTCAGATGTGACAATGTTAGGCGACCCCCCTGGTCCGGGTTACTCCGTGATCCGGCCTGCCTTGAGGTGACCCGGCCAGCATCCGCTTTGACCTTGCCGAACCTTGGCTAACTCGGCCCTTATACCCCGGAGTGACCCTACCCGGGGGTATCCCCCCAACATTAGTCCTCGAAGCTGGTGCGGTCTTAGCTGCCTTGGCCGCTAAGGCCACATCAGGTTCATTTATGTTCGAGCCTTGGACGTTTAATTCCGGGTTAGCTCCTTATCTCGGATTATATGGATTTACGTTCCCTTCGCAAGTTCCAAGTTTTCACTTGCCGGCCGGGTTACCACTTTTGGCTCGGATCCCATGGTTATCATGGTTTGGTCCGGGCCCCGTTTCCTTCTCTCATACGCTAACCCATGTGCAGGCTAATCATTACCTCGTCTTATTTTAAGGGCCTGCACAGTAACCGCCGCAGTAATTGTCAGTTATTACTGTGCGTGGGTCATGTCATGCCTGCCTCCTCGTTTACCGCATCAGCACGTCATGTCATGGGATTGCTTCTACTCTGTGGCCCCCTGTGTGGCTTTTCTCCGATTGGCTGATGCAGGTGATACACGGCCACACCGTGTGGCTTGTTGGAGCAGCGTGATCCCACTCACCCATCTCAGGGGGCGGTTAAGTAGCGGAGGGGCACACCCCTTAGCATTTTTCCACTTCTGCGCCCCTTTGCCCATTGCCTTTCTCCTTCGTCTTCCTAGCGACCGCGCCGCCGCCAGTGCTTCTAGCAGCAGCGCCGCCGCTGCATCTTCTCCGTTCCTCTGCATCGCAGACACCGCTGCGCAGCTTCTTCGCCACGGGTCCATGCCAATCCAGGCTTCAGATCTCCGCCGCTGCTAGCTCCAGCGAGGATAGCGAATACGAGATGACGGAGGAGGAGCTCGTCGTCGCCGAGCAGGAGATGGAGGAGGACGCCGCCGCGGCGGGCCGCGGCGCGTGGGCCGGATCATGGGTCTGTCAAGATGACCTTGACTGGCTCTACCGGACCAGACGCATTCATGTCGGCGTCGCCGCTCGTCTCCCCTCCGCCAAACTGCCCCCCTCACCCAATCCGGGTGAGTTCGTTGTGTTCCTGTCCCACTTCCAACGGGGATTTGGTCTGCCGGTGAGCGATTTCTTCCGGGATTGGGTTAGGACCTACCACTTGCAGCCACACCATCTCCTAGCCAACGCTATCACCTCTCTCTCCGCCTTTGCCTCTACGATCGAAGGCTACACCGGACTATGGCCCACGAAGGAGCTGTGGATCCGGTTTTTCGGCCTTCGTCGCAACATCATCCCCAACATCCAAGTAGAGTGGGAGGATAAGCAGCTCACCCAATTCGGAGCTGCCTCCATCTCACCCCGGAGACTTTCTGTTCCCCCGGGTTACCGGGCTTGACTCCTGCAAAGGATGGGCCCGAACCTTCTTCTATGTACGGAATGAGGGCACTGAAGATTTGATTCGGTTGCTACCCTACGCTCTGGGTCTACCTGACACGGAATTCTAGGAGGAGGTCCCCAAGAAGCATACAGCTCTGGCCAACCAAGTTAACAAGAGGTTCGCGGAGCTGAAGAGACTCGAATTGTGCAACGAGGATGCTATGATCACGTTCATGCGCAACCGAATCTCTCCCCTCCAGAAGCGCACCCACAAGTTGTGCCACATGAGTTTCAGCCGCGACCCCAACCGAACCTCCTCCTTCGAGTTGAGCAACACGGAGATCTTTCGCCGGGTTAAGGCTCTTTTCACCATCCACAAGGATTTCTCCGTCGAATGGACATGGTGAGCACTACTATCGTGACAGGCTCCCTCCCGCGGTAAGCTTCGCGGGGCAAACTTATTTCGGATCAAATATGTGTCGGTTTTTGTTGTATTTTTGACTCTGTTCTTCGTGCTTTTTCTCAGCTGTTCCTTCAGCAAACTCTCGAGGATGGTATGGATCCGACCCTTAAGTGGGCGCCGGATCGAGAAATCCCGGATGAGGAGGTGCCGGACCAGGAGATCTTCCTTCCTATGACCGACGCTACGAAACGACCCAGCGGTAAATTCTCTTCTCTTAGAGATTGGCCCGATGATGAGGATGATGAGGATGTCGACGTGATTGAACCTGTTGAGGCTGTCCCTCTTTCTTTTGCCTTTCCGGCATCAGCTAACCTCGGTGGGCATATCCACGAGGATCCTCCACTTGCTACGGGCGAGCCGGTTCCGGGGGCATCGAAGAAGAAGCGCGGAGCCGCATCAAGTTCTTCCTCCGAACCTTCTCAGCCCACAAAATGGCAAAAGAAGGCCGGAGACAAGACTGCCTCCAAGCGGGCAGGCAAAGCCCCAGCACGGAGGGCTCGGAAACCCAAGGAGGCCGAAACCTCAGATGCGTAAGTCATTTTTCATTGCGTAACTCACTTTTCCTCGCATCATGGTAATCTCTCTTCTGACATTATTCTCTTTTTCAGGCCTCCGGTGGAGGTCCCTCAAAGCGGATCAAGCATCTCTGCACCCCTTCGGTCCGGCCCTTCTCATCCTCGTGACGACGAGTCACGCCCGCTGAGCCCTATTCCGGAAGGTTCCGCGGCTGCTCCGAGTTCCGCAGTACCTCATCGAGAGGAACGCGACCTTGGAGCAGGAGGGGTCGGTCCAGCCGAGGCAATGGCGTCCACCACTTCGGCATCGCCGCAACCAGCACCACTGAGTCTATCTCAACACCAGCACCAGCAGCAGTTCCAGTATCAGCGACCGAACCGGCTCCAGCATCTGTTCCAGCACCAAGAAAACCAACCACAACTCCATGTCCAGCTACAAGAGCTCCAGTGCCAAGTTCTTCCGCCTCGTCCGAGTCATCTCAGCCTCGGCGAGGAACTACTCCAGCAGCCTCTAAGGGGAAATCCACCGCAGTTACTTCTTCCCAGCAAGCTAAGGGCAAAAAGGCTCCGGATGCCACCAAGTCTGAATCTGTCGAGGCTGGGCAGCGAACCCTAGCATCAATGCTTCCCAAGAAAACTCCAGCAGCGAAGGATGTTCCTGCCGAGCCAACTGATGCGCATCAGATGGTTCTGCATACCAGCCCATCTCTTGCCCTTGTTGAAAGGAAAGAAGCTCACGCGAAGGGCTTGGTGGCACCCCATATGCCCACCGGCGAGCGGTACCCTCCGAGCCTTATAGAGTTCGTTATGAACTGGAACAAGGCGGAGTTGTCCACAACGACGATCTCCCGGAAAAGTTCGGCCCCGCAGAGTTTTCCGCCCAGATGAATACCGCCGCTAAGGCAATTAACCTCGCGGGGCGAATGATGGAGGTATGTCGTTTCTCCTTTACATGCTGTAGATAATAACCATTAGTCCCCGAGCCTCCGGTGGAGTAGCTTGTTACTCGGCTGGATGCTCATTAGAAAACTAACGTAGCTGCATGTAAACTTCGAATCTGCACACACCTAGAGCCGGGTTAAGTTCCACTTGGCCTGGATCTTGTACACTTCAAATACGCACACACCTAGAGCCGGGTTAAGTTCCACTTGGCCCGGATCTTGTATACTTCGAATATGCACACACCTAGAGCCGGGTTAAGTTCCACTTGGCCCGGATCTTGTACACTTCGAATATGCACACACCTAGAGCCGGGTTAAGTTCCACTTGGCCCGGATCTTGTACACTTTGAATATGCACACACCTAGAGCCGGGTTAAGTTCCACTTGGCCCGGATCTTGTACGCTTCGAATATGCACACACCTAGAGCCGGGTTAAGTTCCACTTGGCCTGAATCTTGTACACTTTGATTATGCACACACCTAGAGCCGGGTTAAGTTCCACTTGGCCCGGATCTTGTACGCTTCGAATATGCACACACCTAGAGCCGGGTTAAGTTCCACTTGGCCCAGATCTTGTACGCTTCGAATATGCACACACCTAGAGCTGGGTTAAGTTCCACTTGGCCCGGATCTTGTACACTTCGAATATGCACACACCTAGAGCCAGGTTAAGTTCCACTTGGCCCAGATCTTGTACACTTCGAATATGTACCAAGCTAATTTTACACTTCTGTACTTTTTTCAGGTAACCACCAATCGCCGGAGCGCTGAATTCCAACGCCTGCTGGATACCCACAAGATGCTACGTGCAAAACATGTTGCACTTAGTGCAGAACATGAAAAGAGTGGTAATTTTCTCCCTTGGCACCTCTCTGTTTTTCTTCACTTTCTTCCGCCGAACTAATCTCCTCATTCGGTTTCTGCAGCTGGGGTGGAGGCTGAGAACAAGATCATGCGGAAGAACTTGGAGGAAATCCGGGGTATGTCTCCTTTGTTCGACCTTGTAGTGTTTTCCATTTCTTCTTCTCCTTGGCTCGGCAAACATTCACTCCTCGGCTCTGCCGGGTCAACATACTATTTCAGCATCGCTTGAGGATAGTGTGCCCGTGCCTGATATGATGCTGCATTTTCTCGAACAAGCAGGGCAGCATCAAGCCGAGCTGAAGAAAAAGGATGATGAGCTCGCTCTCCTCCGGACTAAGGACGACGAGATTGCCAAGCTCAAGGCTGAGATGGAGAAGATGAAGGCCCAGCACCAAACCGAGCTCCAAAAGGTTGGCCAGAACTTCCACGGAAGGCGTGGCGCCTTACTCTTCAGATCTCCAAGGACCGGGACCTACTCGGAGAATCCGACTTCCAGCTTGGGTCGGTAAACACCGAGCTTGAGCAACCCATAAAAGACGCGATGACTGCATCAAGGAGTTAACCCGGATCCATAGCCATATTTCTCGTAAGTTCCTTTCCCTTATCCGACATAATTCTCCGGGTTACCTTATATGTCTTTTCTTTACCTTCTTCCTTTGCCTTGTTTCTAGACCACTTTCCAGAGGGTACTTCTATTGCAAGCACTGCTGTTGCCAAATTTCGCCGAGAGAGGGGTACTCCCGTCGCTCTTGATGGTGAGAACATTCCCTTAGACATGGAGGACCTATTAGTCAGCTTGTCCTCTCGCATGGAGATCATCAAGAATTATGGCAAGGATATCCTCGACGTTGAAGTTCACATTTTCAATACGTTCTCGCCCGGAGAGAGTAGCCCGGAGACCATCGCGATTCTCATCGAGAAGTTAATGGAGATTGAGACCCAGCTTGACCTCTGGAGAGAGTCCGCTGGGCGTGCCGCAGCCGATACCATCCTTCACCATATTCTCACATGGTACGAGAAGATCGACCTCAGCCTCCTTACACGTCGGCGCACCGGATCCAGATGGACCGATGATCCGGAGAGGGTAGCTCGGCGCCAGGCTTGCACCTACAGCCTCGTCGAATATTCTCCTATTCATGACTGGGTGGAAGGACCGAGCTTCCTGGAATCCACTTGGGACGAGCACAATGAGAACGTTGAAGATGGGTCGGATGAGGGCGGAGAAGATGATGCTTCAGATATTGAAGACAGCGACGACGACGCCGAACTTCCTCCTCCTGCTGCTCCTTAGTTCCAAAAAACTTGAAAACTTATCAGATCCCCGGTATGTCGGGTGCAATTGTATGCTGGATATGTGATATTTTGCTACTACATTTCTATGCCGGATTAACTTGGGCGCAGTCCCCGAGTTTCATTTCTTGTTCATCCAATTCTCTAGCTCGGTCCGTGTCTACCTTGATTCGGTTTTACGACTTACGAACCCGAGCTTCAAAAATTGTTTTAACAATACTTAGAAACTTTTAGGCTTAGCTCAAAGTAATTCAACATAATAACTTGAAAATAAATACAGGGTTAGTCCAAAAAACAAACGTTAGCTCGAATAAACTCGTTTCCTTAGTCGTTTTTCATGTGCTACGCAATTCCAAACTTGTTCTCCTGCTTGCCATGAAGCCAATTCTTGTTGGACAGCAGCAAGTCGAAGAGTTGGGTTTTTGGTGCTCACACATTACTAATCCGGGTTAAGTAGAACAACTTATTCCAGCTACCGCATAAGAAGTAACAACAAACATTATTAAGCGGTCCCGATTCTTTGCTCGAGGCTGCTATTTCATTGATAATCTCATTGCCGACATACATCTTGACATATGAGACGACTCGGATACATACACTTCTTAGCTAAGTGTAGAAGGGCGATAGTGCTACATTCCACGATTCGCTAGATTCCTCTCCGGACACATGCCTTGTTCTTTTCCTGTGGCTTTGCATCTATAAGATAGTAAGAATCATTGTGCAATGCTTTGCTCACAATGAATGGCCATTCCCATGGGGGGATAATTTATGCATGCCAGTAGTACGTTGTACCAACCGGAGCACCAGATCGCCTTCCCGAAAGACTCGGGGGCACACTTTCCGGCTATGATAGCGTCGGAGATTTTGCTGATATATGGCGGATCTAGACAGTGCCAGTTCTCTCGCTTCTTCCAGCAGATCAACATCATTTTGCCGGGCTTCTTGCACTTTGGCTTCTGTGTATTGGGTGACCCTAGGCGAATCATGCTCTATGTCGGCTAGCAATACAGCTTCTGCCCCATATACCAGAAAAAATGGCATATAGCCTGTTGATCGATTCGGAGTTGTTCTTAAACTCCACAGTACCGCTGGTAGTTCTTCTATCCAGCACCCCGCTGATCTTTGCAGCGGCTCAATGAGACGGGGTTTTATCCCGGATAATACTAATCCGTTGGATCTTTCCACTTGTCCGTTTGATGCAGGGTGGGCTACCGAGGCTACGTCCAGCCGGATCTTTTTATCTCGGCAGAAGCGCGCAAATGCTCCTTCCGCAAAATTTGTTCCATTATCAGTTATAATACTGTGTGGATAACCGTATCTCAAGATGATGTCTTTGAGAAATGTCATGGCCGTAGATCCATCACATTTTCTTATAGGTTTCACTTCAATCCATTTTATAAACTTGTCCACCATGACCAAAATGTGTGTCATGTTTCCTCTTGCTGGTTTGAATGGGCCAACCATATCCAAGCACCATACAGCAAATGGCCACGTAATTGGTATGGTCTTGAGTTCCGACATAGGCATATGTGTCTTGGTGGCGTACCTTTGACAACCATTGCATTTTCTCACCAGATCTTCTGCTTGTTCTAAGGCACTTGGCCAGTAGAATCCATGCCGGAACGCCTTTGCCACCAAGGCTCGGGATGAGGCATGATGCCCGTATTCTCCTTGGTGTATATCTCGGAGGATGTCAAGCCCTTCTTCCGGGTCAACGCATCGTTGGAGGACATCGGTTACACTTTGTTTGTACAACTCGGAATTGATGATTGTGTATGCTTTTGCTCTCCTCTGAGTTTGCCTGGCTAACACCTCCTCAGCGGGTAACGTTCCGTCTTTCAGGAATTGGAATAGAGGCAGTGCCCAAGCTGGTATCGCTCGTGGAGGGAACATCTCCTCATCAATTTCCATCTGATCCACCGGCATAACTTCAGCCGGATCATGCTGAGCAGTCCCCGGGTCTAGCGAGGTAGTCCTCGGGTTTGCCGAGGCAGTCCTCGGGTTTGCTGATGCAGTCCCCGGGTCTCGCGTACTACCTCCCGTGTCAATGTCCATGGGCTCAGCTCCGGATTCCGTATTTTCCGAGATATAGATCGAGTCGGTTCCTGGGGACGGCATGATAGATGGTTTTCTGAGGTGTTCCAATGCTACACCTGGTGGAATTGCCTGTCTGGTCGATCCGAGCTTCGACAACATGTCGGCAACCTCGTTTTCCACTCGGGGTACATGGTGAAATTCACACCCCTCTAAGTAACCAGATATCTTCTGCACGTGAAATTTGTATAGTGCCATGTTTGGGTCCAGGGCGTCCCACACTCCGGACACCTGCTGCACCACCAGATCCGAGTCGCCAAAGCATATTATCCGACGTATGCCAATCTCCTTTGCCACTTTGAGCCCATGCACAAGAGCCTCATACTCAGCGACATTGTTCGATGCCGCGAAATGGATCTGCAATACGTACTTTAGCTGATCCTTCTTTGGCGAGGTAAGCACAACCCCGACGCCTAATCCGGTTTTGGTTTTCGACCCGTCAAAGTGCATCCTCCAGTGGTTCGGATCTGGTGGTGGTGGTTCGTATTGTACCTCGGCCCAATCCACAAAAAAGTCCGCCATAGCCTGGGACTTGATCGCTTCCCTTCTGTCGTAATGGGGCGCATAAGGGGCTAACTCAATTGCCCATTTTGCAATTCTGCCACTCGCATCCTTGTTACCCATTATCTCGGATATGGGGGCTTCACATATTACTTTGATGGGGTGCTCCTCAAAGTAATGCTTTAACTTCTTAGCCGCCATATAGACACCATATGCCACCTTTTGAAAGTGCGGGTAGTTCTGTTTTGAGGCAGACAATACCTCGCTTAAGTAATATACTGGCCTCTGCACCGACTTACCCTCTTCATTGCGCTCCACTACAATCACTGCACTTATAACTCGGTTGGTTGCGGCTATGTAGAGCAACATTGGCTCCTTTGATAGTGGAGAGGCTAACACTAGCGAAGTGGCCAACATCTTTTTTAAATGGGCAAAGGCTTCATCGGCCTGTGGCGTCCAAACGAATTTATCCGACTTTTTCATGAGTTGGTAGAGAGGCAATGCCTTTTCTCCCAACCGACATACAAACCGACTCAACGATGCCAGGCATCCAGTGAACTTCTGGACATCATTAAGACACTTCGGCAGCTCCATTTGTTCGATGGCTCGGATATTAGTTGGATTAACTTCGATACCTCGGCTAGAGACGAGAAATCCGAGTAATTTTCCAGCTAGGACACCGAAGGTACATTTTTCCGGGTTAAGCTTCATCCGGAACCTTCTCAAGTTCGCGAATGTTTGCCTTATGTCGTCAAGGAGCGTTGTGCTTTCCTTGGTCTTGATAACCACATCATCCACGTATACTTGTATGTTTTGACCTATTTGGTCGTGCAAACATTTTTGCATACATCTTTGATGCTGCACCTTACGTAAACCGAACGGCATAGTGCGATAGCGATAAGCCCGTCTGGGGTAATAAACACAGTCTTTATTTGATCATCCGGGTTCAGAGGTATCTGGTGGAAGCCAGAATATGCATCAATGAATGACAACAGTTCACATCCCGCGGTCGAGTCTATGATCTGATCTATCCTCGGAAGTGGAAATTGATCTTTTGGACATGCCTTGTTCAGGTTCGTGTAATCGATACACATACGCCAAACCACTACCACGTTCGGATTGTCCTTCTTCTTTGGTACCAGCACCGGATTAGAGAGATAATTCGGATATAGTACCTCCATGATAAATCCTGCTGCTAGTAACCGAGCTATCTCGTCTCCAATGACTTTTCTCCTATCCTCGGCGAAGCGGCGGAGAGGTTGCTTCACCGGCCTTGCTCTGCGTCTTACGTTCAAAGAGTGCTCGGCCAACTCCCTCGGAACACCTTGCAAGTCCTATGTAGACCAAGCAAAAATATCCCGATTCTCACGGAGGAAGTTGACGAGCTCACTTTCCTATTTGTCAGTTAACCCGGCACCAATTGTTACGGTGCGCTCCGGGAACATGTTATCAACTGGAACCTTCTTGGTGTCCTTTGTGGCTTGAAATGAAACGCTGCCATGCGGGTTACTTAACACCGGCATATATTGCTGCGCGGACTGAGCTAATGCTGCCACCTCTTGGATTTTTCTTTTCTCTTGCGCAATCACGAGTGACTCGGCTAGGTTAGAACCGGCTGAAGCACACTCAATGGAACACCAGAAATCTCCAGCAATGGTAATCACTCCATTTGGCCCAGGCAATTTCATCTTCAGATAACTGATGTGGCAGCTTGCCATGAACTTGTTCAATGCTGGTCTTCCGAGTAACGCGTGATATGCACTTTCCAAGTTCACCACCTCAAACTCCAGATTCTCAGTTCGGCAGTTATCCCTTGTGCCGAATAGCACGTCGACCCGGACTTTGCCTATGGGCTCACAAGAAATGCCTGGTACAATGCCATGGAAAGTTGTTCTCGTAGCCTGGAGCATGTTCTCCGAGATGCCCAACTTGCGCATCGTATCCGCATACATTATGTTAATGCTACTGCCATTATCAATTAGTACCTTGGAGAACCTCACATTGATGTTCGGTCCAATGAATGTCGGATCTAGCACTAGCGCATACGAACCTGGACTCGGCATAAGTTTAGGATGATCTTTGATGTTCTAGGTGATTTCCTGGTCCGACCAAGGCATGTACCTCGTCACTGCTGGCATGACCGCATTGACCTCCATATGTCGGCGCTGCAAGCTCTTTCTATCTGTTTCCTTAGTCGTGAACGCACAATAACTCTGGTGATGTTACTTGTACTCATTCGTTCCCTCGTTTCCGGGGTACCTCTGATCCGGTTGTTGCTGATTTTCCACCTGATGCACTGCATCCCTTCTCTCATTGTTGTCATACCTCGGCGGAGGGGAAGGCAACATTAGCTGTTGCGTGTTTGCCCCGGAGAGCAATTGCTGCCGAGGTAACTCCTGCCGAGGTTGATCATTCCGGGGTGCCTGAGCATTCCCCGAACCACCTTGTTCTATCTTACGCATCCACTCACATTGCCTCATTGTGTGACCCGCCAGGCTATTCGGATTTGGCGTGTGAAACTTACACGGCTGGTCCAACATCGACTCATAGGTATACCTCAGATGGTCTTTCTTTTCCTGCCACTGTTTCTTTTGCTCTGGAGTCCATGTTTTCTTGCCATCATTTCTTGGAGTCCATTGCCCTCCCGTTCTCTGGCGTTGGTTGCTCCCTGCTCCGGGTTGATCTTGATTCACAGCTACAACTTGTTGCGAACCGTAGCGATGATCCGGCCTATCATCTCTCCTTTTTCCTCTGTAATCGTTCCTCCGGGATGACCCAGCTCCATCCCTCTGATAGTATTCCTCGTTTGACTCATTTGACGCGAGCCTAGGTTGAGTCGGATCGCCCAAAGCATACGAATCAGCAATCCGGATCATCTCTGCCAGCGTAATTTGCATTTTCCTTTGCAACTTCATCCACAGCTCGCTGCCATATCTGCACCCTTGCGCAAACCACGCTATGGCCTGTGACTCTATGACACCCTCACACGAGTTTCTCACGGTACACCACCGGGTCAAGAATTCACGATCTGTCTCGTTAGGTATTTGCTTGCACATTGCTAGGGTCTGCGGTCTA
Organism: Avena insularis; assembly: GCA_023614405.1. Lineage (NCBI taxonomy): Eukaryota > Viridiplantae > Streptophyta > Magnoliopsida > Poales > Poaceae > Avena > Avena insularis. The sequence continues at coordinate 644,056,381 of CM042690.1, forward strand.
TTCGGCCTCTAATATGTACTTGAGAAGTTGCTGATAAACATTTCTTCAAAATCTATCCAGCAGTTGATGCTTCCGGGTGGTAAATTATTCAGCCATACTCTGGCCGGACCTTCCAACATCTCTGGTACGTATCGTACAGCCCATCTCAAGTTGCCTGTGGCAATTTTCACAGCCGTAGCATAGTTTATCAGCCAATCCTCTGGCTTGGTACTACCGTCATACGTCTTCCTGCCTCTGGGCAGCTGGAAGTTGGGTACCGGCAGCTCTTTCATGATCCAGGGTCCAAAGCACGCTGGACCCGGGGGACCCTGACATTCGATCTGTTCCAGCCTATACAGGCGATCGAGTTTTAACCTGGCGTCATCCGGCGTCAAGTCTCCGCTTCCCAACCTTGACCCTATCACATGATAGTCCGGTCTCAGGTAACCCGCGTTCACCATTTCCGAATCACCGTATTTGTATCGGTTTTGCTCTCGTTGCGCACCTTTATGTTGCATACCTTGGCCGGCGCTTTGCTCTTGCCTTGGTACATTCCGCTGCTGCGGTTGTCCTGCTCCTGCGGAGTTTCGCTGTCCGGCATTGCTGTTGGCAGCGTTTCCTTGACCGGCATTGCCTTGGTCGTGATTACCTCGGCCAGCTTCACCTCGGCTCACACTCTGTCGATCATCATTTTTCTGTGTTTCTTATTCTTTTCCCGCACGCGTCGGGTCGTATGGGATGATCTGCTTGTTCCGTCTGGCCGAGGTGACTACCTCTTCTCTCCTTGGACCACCGTGAGGTGATGATGCGGCTCCAGCGGATTTCTCCGGGTGACCCATCACCAAATGGACGATTTTGGAAGCTCCAGCTCTCTCCGGGTTAGCTCTCAGTAGCTCTTCATTCTGCCTATTCGCGATCCGAACCAGCTCGTTAACCCTATCTTGCTGTCTCTGACGGGCCTCACCCGTCAGACCCTCTAACTCGGACGCAGCCGCATCTGCTGCTCTGAGGTTCTTCGCTGAGGTACTATACTTTGGCAACCCCACAGACAGATAGTTTTCCGACCCTTCTGCTCCATCATCACCTTCTCTGTTCATCTCGCTTATGAGATTTCTCCCTCTTAATTTTACCGTATCAACTTTGTTTGCCTTTGCATACTCACGCAGCATCATGTTCAGCGACTGCTGAGCCGTGGCTATTTTCTTTGCGCCCTCTAGTATCTTTTGCCTAGTTTCCTCTAGCTCGGCCTGTGCCTGAGCCGGATCTACCACTGCTGCTACCGGGTTAGCCAAGCTATCCATAGCTTATCTCAGTATGTTCTCAGGCCTCTCTAGTGGAGGTCCTCTACCTTTCCTCGGTGCCTTAGGTGTTACCTCTGGGTCCGGTGCCGGATCCTTGCTTGCGCCTGCACCTGGCGCAGTCATCATCACCTCCGCATGGTCCGGGGAGCGAGCGATATGCGCCCCGCGAGCCACAGTGAGAGGTGGTTCCCCTGTGTCGACGATGCGGCGTGGATGAACGCCTGATACGTCCACCGCAACGTAGACCTTGTGCGCACCGAGCTTGACTAAGGGGCCGTTGCGCGGAAGTAGGCGCGTGCCGAAGCAGCCAGCGTTGTCGCCGACGAAGTCCAGCACTCCAAAGCGCTGAACGAGCCCGGAGACGACGCGTTCACCGGTGCCGATGAGGTTTCCCCTCCGGATCTTCACCCCTGCTAGTGCTGCTAGCCCCACGGTGGGTGCCAACTGTCATGGTGGTGTCACGGCAGATGCCATGGATAGGCTAAAGGTGGGGACTAGTACACGCTAGGGGAATCTAGGGAGGGATAGTGGAGTGATTCTCCACACAGAAGTTTGTATTGATTTCCTTCAAGATTACAAGTGCTCCTTGAGCTGTATTGGCGAGAGGAGGAAGAAGGAGCTCTCTTCTCTTGCCTACTATTTTTCCCTAGAACCCTAGATCAACTAGCACTATGGCCTCAAAGAACTCAACTAGTGACTATGGAATCACCAAACCAACTAGAGCTCAACCAACCCCCTCTACCAGAAACCTAGCCCCCCTTATATGGAGGAAGTTCGGTCCCTGCCTAGGGCATACGTGGAGGCATATTCCTAAGAATATGCCCCCTCCCAAAGTGGTAACCCGACCGGGGTGCTTTTCCCCCGCGTCACACATGCTTTAGCGACGTAAGCCTCTACGGCGCCCGTGTCAGCCGACATGGGCGTCGTCACCCTTGTCGGCCACGACCCGGTGGTCCTGCCCTTGCTTTATCTGCTCATGCAGGGCGTATCGGACCTTCTTTTTGACCAGAGAGATTCCTTCCTTCTCCTAGAAGCTAAGCGAGGTCCCGGATCATAGTAGATCCGGCCACACCTGTTCCTGCATATAAGTTAGATAAGCACTTCCGACTTACTCCTTAAGTCGGATGTGACAATGTTAGGCGACCCCCTGGTCCGGATTACTCCGTGATCCGGCCTGCCTTGAGGTGACCCGGCCAGCATCCGCTTTGACCTTGCCGAACCTCGGCTAACTCGGCCCTTATACCCTGGAGTGACCCTACCCGGGGGTATCCCCCCAACACGAGCGCAGCCGATCGATGGGGGCATGCTCAACCCGAGAGCATCTCCATTGCTGACGTCAGCATGAGGTCATATTTCCTTTTATTTTATTTAAATGTTTTGTGTAATTAATTTCTGGAAATAAAAATAACCCCTGTGGGCCCAGGCTGTCAGGTTTTTAATATTTTCCATAAATATTTTCAGAAAAGAATAAACATCTGACATGTGGGTCTAGATAGAAAATAATCTTAATAAATCCCAAAAATGTTTAATTGTTTTAATAATGATTTAAAATGGAATAAAATTGGGAAAAATCATAACTAATTCATTTTAAATCAGAAAAATATGTATAATATATCAAAATGCTCAGAAAAATAAAATCTATAATTTAACTTTATTAAAAAAATATTATTGTGTTAACTATTTAATAATTATTATTTAATAAAGATTTTATAAGTAATAATACTTTGAAAATTCATTTTTTAGTATTGGTAAATGAGAAAATATAAATAATATACCAAAATTCTTAGAAAAATAAAATCTACATTTACAAAATTGTGTCATAAATTTTTGGTATCACTTAGCTAATAATTGTTATTTATTAAGTATTTATAAAGTGTTTAAACTTATAAAAATCATATCTTATTATTTAAAAATCACAAAAATACTTATAATATACCAAAATAATCACAAAAATGAAATCTACACACTAAAAATATCAACTCTCACTTTTGAAGTAAAATAAATGGTAAAGGTTTAATAAAACTAGTTTAAACACTTTTCTTTTTTTCTGAATTCATTAAAATATATAAATCTTTACTATTGCCTTTAACATTATTTGTTTAAAGTCTAAAAGTGTAACAACAAGATCCATTGATGTTTAAATGAAGTTAACATAGGTTTAACTATTTTAAGACATACTAAAAGTAATCCTTGCATACTTTTTCTAAAAAAAACCTAATTGATTAATAAACTTGCTTAAGAAATCTTTTAGATACCATGCCCCATTTGAGTGCTTTTGTATTGCATGCTACTTATTGTATTTACACATTGTCTCACACACTCACAAGCCCTAATAAGAAGCACAAGTGTGAAGCAAGTATAAAAGTGCAACACATTCTAAAGATATCACCACAAATTTTATCACAACCCCGACGCCTAATCCGGTTTTGGTTTTCGACCCGTCAAAGTGCATCCGCCAGTGGTTCGGATCTGGTGGTGGTGGTTCGTATTGTACCTCGGCCCAATCCACAAAAAAGTCCGCCACAGCCTGGGACTTGATCGCTTCCCTTCTGTCGCAATGGGGCGCATAAGGGGCTAACTCAATTGCCCATTTTGCAATTCTGCCACTCGCATCCTTGTTACCCATTATCTCGGATATGGGGGCTTCACATATTACTTTGATGGGGTGCTCCTCAAAGTAATGCTTTAACTTCTTAGCCGCCATATAGACACCATATGCCACCTTTTGAAAGTGCGGGTAGTTACATTTTGAGGCGCACAATACCTCGCTTAAGTAATATCTTGGCCTCTGCACCGACTTACCCTCTTCATTGCGCTCCACTACAATCACTGCACTTATAACTCGGTTGGTTGCGGCTATGTAGAGCAACATTGGCTCCTTTGATAGTGGAGAGGCTAACACTAGCGAAGTGGCCAACATCTTTTTTAAATGGGCAAAGGCTTCATCGGCCTGTGGCGTCCAAACGAATTTATCCGACTTTTTCATGAGTTGGTAGAGAGGCAATGCCTTTTCTCCCAACCGACATACAAACCGACTCAACGATGCGGGCATCCGGTGAACTTCGGACATCGTTAAGACACTTGACAGCTCCATTTGTTCGATGGCTCGGATATTAGTTGGATTAACCCGATACCTCGGCTGAGGCGAAATCGAGTAATTTTCGGCTAGGACACCGAAGGTACATTTTTCCGGGTTAAGCTTCATCCGGAACCTTCTCAAGTTCGCGAATGTTTGCCTTATGTCGTCAAGGAGCGTTGTGCTTTCCTTGGTCTTGATAACCACATCATCCACGTATACTTGTATGTTTTGACCTATTTGGTCGTGCAAACATTTTTGCATACATCTTTGGTACGTTGCACCTGCATTACGTAAACCGAACGGCATAGTGCGATAGCAGTAAGCCCGTGCGGGGGTAATAAACACGATCTTTATTTGATCATCCGGGTTCGAGGTATCGGTGGAAGCGAATATGCATCAATGAATGACAAGTTCACATCCAGCGAAGTCTATGATCTGATCTATCCTCGGAAGTGGAAATTGATCTTTTGGACATGCCTTGTTCAGGTTCGTGTAATCGATACACATACGCCAAACCACTACCACGTTCGGATTGTCCTTCTTCTTTGGTACCAGCACCGGATTAGAGAGCTAATTCGGATATAGTACCTCCATGATAAATCCTGCTGCTAGTAACCGAGCTATCTCGTCTCCAATGACTTTTCTCCTATCCTCGGCGAAGCGGCGGAGAGGTTGCTTCACCGGCCTTGCTCTGCGTCTTACGTTCAAAGAGTGCTCGGCCAACTCCCTCGGAACACCTTGCAAGTCCTATGTAGACCAAGCAAAAATATCCCGATTCTCACGGAGGAAGTTGACGAGCTCACTTTCCTATTTGTCAGTTAACCCGGCACCAATTGTTACGGTGCGCTCCGGGAACATGTTATCAACTGGAACCTTCTTGGTGTCCTTTGTGGCTTGAAATGAAACGCTGCCATGCGGGTTACTTAACACCGGCATATATTGCTGCGCGGACTGAGCTAATGCTGCCACCTCTTGGATTTTTCTTTTCTCTTGCGCAATCACGAGTGACTCGGCTAGGTTAGAACCGGCTGAAGCACACTCAATGGAACACCGGAAATCTCCAGCAATGGTAATCACTCCATTTGGCCCAGGCAATTTCATCTTCAGATAACTGATGTGGCAGCTTGCCATGAACTTGTTCAATGCTGGTCTTCCGAGTAACGCGTGATATGCACTTTCCAAGTTCACCACCTCAAACTCCAGATTCTCGATTCGGCTTATCCCTTGTGCCGAATAGCACGTCGACCCGGACTTTGCCTATGGGCTCACAAGAAATGCCTGGTACAATGCCATGGAAAGTTGTTCTCGTAGCCTGGAGCATGTTCTCCGAGATGCCCAACTTGCGCATCGTATCCGCATACATTATGTTAATGCTACTGCCATTATCAATTAGTACCTTGGAGAACCTCACATTGATGTTCGGTCCAATGAATGTCGGATCTAGCACTAGCGCATACGAACCTGGACTCGGCATAAGTTTAGGATGATCTTTGATGTTCTAGGTGATTTCCTGGTCCGACCAAGGCATGTACCTCATCCTGCTGGCATGACGCATTGACCTCCATATGTCGGGCGCCGCAAGCTCTTTCTATCTGTTTCCTTAGTCGTGACGCAATAACTCTGGTGATGTTACTTGTACTCATTCGTTCCCTCGTTTCCGGGGTACCTCTGATCCGGTTGTTGCTGATTTTCCACCTGATGCACTGCATCCCTTCTCTCATTGTTGTCATACCTCGGCGGAGGGGAAGGCAACATTAGCTGTTGCGTGTTTGCCCCGGAGAGCAATTGCTGCCGAGGTAACTCCTGCCGAGGTTGATCATTCCGGGGTGCCTGAGCATTCCCCGAACCACCTTGTTCTATCTTACGCATCCACTCACATTGCCTCATTGTGTGACCCGCCAGGCTATTCGGATTTGGCGTGTGAAACTTACACGGCTGGTCCAACATCGACTCATAGGTATACCTCAGATGGTCTTTCTTTTCCTGCCACTGTTTCTTTTGCTCTGGAGTCCATGTTTTCTTGCCATCATTTCTTGGAGTCCATTGCCCTCCCGTTCTCTGGCGTTGGTTGCTCCCTGCTCCGGGTTGATCTTGATTCACAGCTACAACTTGTTGCAAACCGTAGCGATGATCCGGCCTATCATCTCTCCTTTTTCCTCTGTAATCGTTCCTCCGGGATGACCCAGCTCCATCCCTCTGATAGTATTCCTCGTTCGACTCATTTGACGCGAGCCTAGGTTGAGTCGGATCGCCCAAAGCATACGAATCAGCAATCCGGATCATCTCTCGCCAAGTAATTTGCATTTTCCTTTGCAACTTCATCCATACCGCTGCCATATCTGCACCCTTGCGCAAACCACGCTATGGCCTGTGACTCTATGACACCCTCACACGAGTTTCTCACGGTACACCACCGGGTCAAGAATTCACGATCTGTCTCGTTAGGTATTTGCTTGCACATTGCTAGGGTCTGCGGTCTATTCGGCCTCTAATATGTACTTGAGAAGTTGCTGATAAACATTTCTTCAAAATCTATCCAGCAGTTGATGCTTCCGGGTGGTAAATTATTCAGCCATACTCTGGCCGGACCTTCCAACATCTGTGGTACGTATCGTACAGCCCATCTCAAGTTGCCTGTGGCAATTTTCACAGCCGTAGCATAGTTTATCAGCCAATCCTCTGGCTTGGTACTACCGTCATACGTCTTCCTGCCTCTGGGCAGCTGGAAGTTGGGTACCGGCAGCTCTTTCATGATCCAGGGTCCAAAGCACGCTGGACCCGGGGGACCCTGACATTCGATCTGTTCCAGCCTATACAGGCGATCGAGTTTTAACCTGGCGTCATCCGACGTCAAGTCTCCGCTTCCCAACCTTGACCCTATCACATGATAGTCCGGTCTCAGGTAACCCGCGTTCACCATTTCCGAATCACCGTATTTGTATCGGTTTTGCTCTCGTTGCGCACCTTTATGTTGCATACCTCGGCCGGCGCTTTGCTCTTGCCTTGGTATATTCCGCTGCTGCGGTTGTCCTGCTCCTGCGGAGTTTCGCTGTCCGGCATTGCTGTTGGCAGCGTTTCCTTGACCGGCATTGCCTTGGTCGTGATTACCTCGGCCAGCTTCACCTCGGCTCACACTCTGTCGATCATCATTTTTCTGTGTTTCTTATTCTTTTCCCGCACGCGTCGGGTCGTATGGGATGATGATCTGCTTGTTAAAATGCCGAGGTGACTACCTCTTCTCTCCTTGGACCACCGTGAGGTGATGATGCGGCTCCAGCGGATTTCTCCGGGTGACCCATCACCAAATGGACGATTTTGGAAGCTCCAGCTCTCTCCGGGTTAGCTCTCAGTAGCTCTTCATTCTGCCTATTCGCGATCCGAACCAGCTCGTTAACCCTATCTTGCTGTCTTTGACGGGCCTCACCCGTCAGACCCTCTAACTCGGACGCAGCCGCATCTCTGCTTTCTGAGGTTCTTCGAGGTACTATACTTTGGCAACCCCACGCATGATAGTTTTCCGACCCTTCTGCTCCATCATCACCTTCTCTGTTCATCTCGCTTATGAGATTTCTCCCTCTTAATTTTACCGTATCAACTTTGTTTGCCTTTGCATACTCACGCAGCATCATGTTCAGCGACTGCTGAGCCGTGGCTATTTTCTTTGCGCCCTCTAGTATCTTTTGCCTAGTTTCCTCAAGCTCGGCCTGTGCCTGAGCCGGATCTACCACTGCTGCTACCGGGTTAGCCAAGCTATCCATAGCTTATCTCAGTATGTTCTCAGGCCTCTCTAGTGGAGGTCCTCTACCTTTCCTCGGTGCCTTAGGTGTTACCTCTGGGTCTGTGGATCCTTGCTTGCGCCTGCACCTGGCGCAGTCATCATCACCTCCGCATGGTCCGGGAGCGGCGATATCGCCCATGAGCCACGGTGAGAGGTGGTTCCCCCTGTCGACGATGCGGCGTGGATGAACGCTGACACGTCCACCCATAGCGTAGACCTTGTGCGCACCGAGCTTGACTAAGGGGCCGTTCTTGGAAGTAGCGTCTTCAAGCAGCCAGCGTTGTATGCCGGAAGTCCAGCACTCCAAAGCGCTGAACGAGCCCGAGACGACGCGTTCACCGGTGCCGATGAGGTTTCCCCTCCGGATCTTCACCCCTGCTAGTGCTGCTAGCCCCACGGTGGGTGCCAACTGTCATGGTGGTGTCACGGCAGATGCCATGGATAGGCTAAAGGTGGGGACTAGTACACGCTAGGGGAATCTAGGGAGGGATAGTGGAGTGATTCTCCACACAGAAGTTTGTATTGATTTCCTTCAAGATTACAAGTGCTCCTTGAGTCAGACATAGAGGAGGAAGAAGGAGCTCTCTTCTCTTGCCTACTATTTTTCCCTAGAACCCTAGATCAACTAGCACTATGGCCTCAAAGAACTCAACTAGTGACTATGGAATCACCAAACCAACTAGAGCTCAACCAACCCCCTCTACCAGAAACCTAGCCCCCCTTATATGGAGGAAGTTCGGTCCCTGCCTAGGGCATACGTGGAGGCATATTCCTAAGAATATGCCCCCTCCCAAAGTGGTAACCCGACCGGGGTGCTTTTCCCCCGCGTCACACATGCTTTAGCGACGTAAGCCTCTACGGCGCCCGTGTCAGCCGACATGGGCGTCGTCACCCTTGTCGGCCACGACCCGGTGGTCCTGCCCTTGCTTTATCCGCTCATGCAGGGCGTATCGGACCTTCTTTTTGACCAGAGAGATTCCTTCCTTCTCCTAGAAGCTAAGCGAGGTCCCGGATCATAGTAGATCCGGCCACACCTGTTCCTGCATATAAGTTAGATAAGCACTTCCGACTTACTCCTTAAGTCGGATGTGACAATGTTAGGCGACCCCAGTCCGGATTACTCGTGATCCGGCCTTTGAGGTGACCCGGCCAAGATCCGCTTGACCTTGCCAACCTCGGCTAACTCTACTTATACCTGAGTGACCCTACCCGGGTATCCCCCAACACGAAAGCAATGATCGATGGGGCATGCTCAACCCGAGAGCATCTCCATTGCTGACGTCAGCATGAGGTCATATTTCCTTTTATTTTATTTAAATGTTTTGTGTAATTAATTTCTGGAAATAAAAATAACCCCCAGTGGGCCATTTGTCGGGTTTTAATATTTTCCATAAATATTTTCAGAAAAGAATAAACATCTGACATGTGGGTCTAGATAGAAAATAATCTTAATAAATCCCAAAAATGTTTAATTGTTTTAATAATGATTTAAAATGGAATAAAATTGGGAAAAATCATAACTAATTCATTTTAAATCAGAAAAATATGTATAATATATCAAAATGCTCAGAAAAATAAAATCTATAATTTAACTTTATTAAAAAAATATTATTGTGTTAACTATTTAATAATTATTATTTAATAAAGATTTTATAAGTAATAATACTTTGAAAATTCATTTTTTAGTATTGGTAAATGAGAAAATATAAATAATATACCAAAATTCTTAGAAAAATAAAATCTACATTTACAAAATTGTGTCATAAATTTTTGGTATCACTTAGCTAATAATTGTTATTTATTAAGTATTTATAAAGTGTTTAAACTTATAAAAATCATATCTTATTATTTAAAAATCACAAAAATACTTATAATATACCAAAATAATCACAAAAATGAAATCTACACACTAAAAATATCAACTCTCACTTTTGAAGTAAAATAAATGGTAAAGGTTTAATAAAACTAGTTTAAACACTTTTCTTTTTTTCTGAATTCATTAAAATATATAAATCTTTACTATTGCCTTTAACATTATTTGTTTAAAGTCTAAAAGTGTAACAACAAGATCCATTGATGTTTAAATGAAGTTAACATAGGTTTAACTATTTTAAGACATACTAAAAGTAATCCTTGCATACTTTTTCTAAAAAAAACCTAATTGATTAATAAACTTGCTTAAGAAATCTTTTAGATACCATGCCCCATTTGAGTGCTTTTGTATTGCATGCTACTTATTGTATTTACACATTGTCTCACACACTCACAAGCCCTAATAAGAAGCACAAGTGTGAAGCAAGTATAAAAGTGCAACACATTCTAAAGATATCACCACAGATATCAGCACAAGTCAGATACAATTATTCCGGGGATTCATGTTTATCAAACTACATTACATTACTTATGCATAATTGCATCTTGCTTCTTTAAACATTTGTCCTTACCAGACCAATGATACTGTTTATAGAATTTGGATCTTCTAGTATCTCAAAGACCGTGAGTGCATAAACTTGCAAAAACAAAAGGCAAGTTCACAACTTGCTCATGTCCTTTGATTATTTTCTATCAAATGATTGTAACTCAAATGTTGTCATCACCTGCATTTCAAAAAGGTCAGAAAACACTATTTTCATATTTATATGACTATGGATTATTTACCAAATGGTAATAATCTATTGATACAGTTCCAGTGGTAAAGGAACATAATATCTCGGACTTAACAACCAATGTTGCTAGTGATTCTAGCATCGTATATTATGCGTCAAAATAAGACTTGGAATGGGACGGGAAAGTTAGCTGCATCTTCTCCCTTTTGCATGGACGGATGACCTTATCGTGAAGCTGTTGATTTCTCGTGGAGTTTTAGAGAATCCAGCACATCGGTGGGACCCCTTAGTTCCCCGCGATCTTGGTGTCTAGATTATCTGTGCATCTCTGTCCGGGTCTGAGTTCACCATAGCTGATGGTGACCGCCAGACAGAGCTGCGTAGGGACACTCCGAGAGGCTACCCAAAGAGTAACTGTGGTAGTTGTTTCGGGGGATCGTGTCTCATGCGGGGTCACGGAGAGGGTAGTACTGGCTTGGATCTTAGACTGGGCCCCATACCAAGGAAGTGTGGACAAGCTCGCAGCTTGGTTTTGCAACAAGGCTAAGGTCTCTTATGGGAAAAGTGATGCACCTCTGCAGAGTGTAAGAATTGTGACATGTTACTCCCTGTTCCAGGAAGGAGCTATGAACGCGGCAGGAAAGGAACCCCACGAAGGTTCTGGTCAACCTGTGAAGGCTGTCAGACATATTTTTCAAAATAAAAGCAACCTTTCAAGAAATGTTTACGAAAACCTGCATTGCCTACGACCTATGGTCTGTGGCTGTAGAGATAGTGCATCATACACTCCTTTTTAGTGAATTTGCTGAGTACACTCGTACTCAACCATACCTTCTTAACCCTTGCTAGGTTCTAAGCTATTGAAGACGACTTCAACATCAATGTCTGCTCATGAAACTATCATGGACCGCTCAAGTTCTTCAATAAAGTCAATGAAGTCAACAGATACATCGGCTGAAGTGAAGACGAAGTCCCTGAGTAGATAGAAGTAGATACTCTTGCCATCAAATCTACTTCTGTAGAGCATTGCAATAGCAGCAATGGCATGCCTGATAGTTTAGATGCTAGTCTTAGTTACTAGATAGTTCTGAGTTATTATTTCTAGTTCTTCTTTGTAAGAAGTTCTTTCTCTCTCTTTAACCTAGAGTGATCTCTAGATCTTTTGTAAAGAGTCGAGTTGTAATCTATAGTCATGTCTTGGACCTGCTGTGTTTCTGTTATACCACTCCGAGGGATGTAATACTAGTGAACGGTGTTTAATTGGTGTTATGTCAACGACTATAGTGTACTACATCATGAAGTGGTATGCTAGGTCACTTCAGCTGGTATCAGAGCATATGCTTTGACCTTAGGATTAAAAACCTTTTAGGAAGATCTGTAGGTTGGATAGTGACTATAGGAGCCATCTTATCTAAACCAAGACTTGTGATGCATATTCACTTGAGGACAACCTTGTCACACTTAAGTTGGATGTTTTATCATCTTTCTTAAGGATTAGTTATATGAGTTCTCTAGAGAAATGCTATTTTAGTATAGATCTAAATAGGTATAACATTACTAAGATATCTTAAGTAAGTTAAAATATCAAAGAAGATTACGACCAAGCATATTAGGATTTCATGTGGAGTAGTATTAGTGATGGAGTCTAGATTTAGAATCCATGTGAAGTAGCAGAATCTTACCACTAGTTGATACCACTATACCACATACGGTAGACCACTAGAGTATGTATACATACAATTGGTAGTGGATCATGGGGCATTCACTTGAGAATTCCATGTAGTGGAGTATAAATTTTGTTAAGAATCATTAATAGTAAGATAAAAAGAAGAGTCATCATGGTGAGATTAGCTCTTTAATCATGATGACTAGGTAAATCTTAACAAGTTCGTGGTGAGAATAGCTTCGAGACCATGATAAGTCTGTAATTAGGACAAGTACTTAGTAAATAATCTTGTAACAACAGTAAGTAAATAATAGTGTAGGTCTCTGATATAAGTCATAGGTATTATAAGGTTACGATTAAGGTACTAACTACAATTTTGTGAGTAGTTTCGAGAGATCACGTGAGGATATCTTATGATAGAATGGAAGATTGGTAGTCTTTAGTAGTCCCAAAAGAAAGGTAAGAGGCTTATCAAAACAAAATTGAGACCACTTTGCTCAAGATTATCCAGTTGCAACTGAGCAAATTGGGTAAATATTGAGACAAAGAGTAGTTTAACCTTAAGTACTAAGTATCACAAAGTAAATCTATATCAGGAGGTGTCATATACTACATAGCTAAGCCTGAATTCTAGAGGTATTATACTCAACTACTATATTCCAGGCTTAGAATGATGTGTGTTATATATACCACATTTGGATTTCTTGGTTTTTCCTTGGATCTTTGATACGTCCATTTTGCATCACTATTCTATGTCATAATTCACTATTATTCATTGATATATTTCGTATTGAGAGGTGATACTTATGTTATTTCATCTGTTTTTGCATGGTTGATGACTTTTGGAGCATGGACCGCTGCAGTCAGGATTCTGATGGAAAAGGTGCAGTTTGGAGGCAAAATTCGTGAACTTCAGAAAATCCGGGAAAATATACGGAAAATCCTATTTTTCCAGAAGACGAAGGAAGTCAGACGGGGGGCTGGAGATGGGCCACAGGGGGCCCACACCACCCCCTGGCACAGGCCAGCCTGGGCCGTGCCACCAGGTGGTGTGGCCACCCTGGTCCACCCCTGGCACTCCCCTCTAGCGTATATTATCCTCCCGAAACCCTAATACTCGAGGAGCAACCACAGAAAGATTCCGCCGCCTCTGCGGGGCGGAAAACACCGAGAGAGAAAAATCTCTCCGGCATTTTCGCCAGAATTCCTTCCCAGAGAGGGGAGATCGTCGCCATCAACACCACCATCAAGCTGGACTTCATCGGGATCATCATCATCATCACTACCATCATCACCATCAGCACCCTCATCACCATCGCCATATTGCTATAACAATTGCGTTGAATCTTGCATAGTTCATAGGGGAAACTTTCCCGATGTTGATTACTCTTTGTAGTTGATGCTATTGAGTGAACCATTGAATTATTGTTTATGTTCAGATTGTTATACATCATTATTCCATCTCTGATCATGATCCATATGATGTCTTGTGAGTAGTTCGTTTTGTTCTTGAGGACATGGGAGAAGTCATGTTGTTAGTAGTGGAGTTGTATTGAGAGAGATTCGATAGTTTGATATTTAAGTTGTGGTGTACTTCTTCTAGAGGTGTCATGTGAACATCGACTACATGACACTTCACCTATATGGGCCTAGGGGAATGCATTGTGTATTTGGATACTAATCATAGGGGTTAGGGGAATGCATTGAGTGACAGAAACCTGAACCCCCATTAGGAAACCATTGCACAAGGGACATAAGGGTCTTAAAGTTTAAAGCTGTGGTTAGGTTTCTACCTTAATTACTTTCTTGTACTTACGGATGTTTGCAAGGGGTATAATCACAAGTATGTATTAGTCCTAGGAAGGTCGGTACATTAGTACAGGTTCACCCACACAACACTTAGCAAGCTAAAGAAGATTAATCAACCATATGAAGCGAAAGCACTTGACAATCTTCCCATGTGTCCTCGAGAACGTTTGGTCATCTTAAGTAATACAACCGGCTTGTCCTTTGCTGCATAAAGGATTGGGCCACTTGCTGCATTTATTCCTACTGTCTTTTATTTACTCGTACTTTGTTTACTTGCTTTATCAAAAACCTCTAAAAATCCGTTTGCTAAGTATTTGCAGAGAATTAATGATCCATACTACTAGCCAGCACCTTCTGCTCCTCGTTGGGTTCGACACTCTTACTTATCGAAAATACTGCGATACACCCCCTATACTTGTGGGTCATCAAGACTATTTTCTAGCGCCGTTGCCAGGGGGTGGTGTGGGCTATTGGAGAGTGGAACTGGTAAAGGAAACTTCTACTGTGAGTATTGTTTACTTCTGCTAGTTGCTTTATTTTTGTTATGGATAATTCGCTGAGTTTCTTATTTAGTAATGTTACTACCACTGCTAAGGTAGTAGATAAGCCACCACCTGCTGAGAATGATGTTTTTAAAATACTACAAGAATTATTGATCGTGTTATGGATAACTATTATGTTGGGGATGGAACTGTCCATCCCGGTGATCATTTGCTCCTTATACACGAATTATGTGGGTTGTTCAAGTGTGCATGTATTACTATAGATCAAGTTAAGAAGAAGTTATTCTCATTATCGCTGAAAGGAAGAGCTGAGGAATGGTATAAGCTGCTGAATAATGGTCAAGCTCTGGAATGGGAGGAAATAGTGCCTCTCTTTTATTCAAAGTTTTATCCTCCTAGTGAGATTCATAAAGATCGGGATCAAATATACAACTTTTGGCCTCTTGATGGAGAGAGTACAACTCAAGATTGGGGGAGATTAAAGTTACTAATGCTCAAATGTCCCATTCATGAGCTCCCCAACAATATTATTATCAATAACTTTTATGCAAGGCTCCCTCTACATGATAAGGATTTATTGGATGCTTCTTGCGCTGGATCATTCACTCGCATGGAAGAAGAGGCTAAATGGGATCTTCTGGACCGTATTCAATACAATGTTGAAGCTTGGGAGAATGACAAAGGTAGAAAGTCAGGTATAAACTATGATTATGAATGCATTGAATCTTTTATGGGAACTGATGACTTTCAAAATATTTAAAATGCTTATGGTCTAGACTCTCAAGCTATTGCTTCTTATTTTAAGGCTTTTGCTTCCTACATTGAAGTGCCTAAAAAGAAGTGGAATAAGTCTCATGAACCTTATAAAGATATTGCTAAGAGTGTTCCTGCAAGAAATATTGAAGTTTATACTGCTAATCATGTTTTACCCAAACCTTACATTGAGAAAATGCCTTTCCCAGTTAAGATGAAGGAACATTCTATGATAGCTAGTATGGTTGATGAAAGTATGAGCAAAGCTATTGAACCTGATAAACAAATGGTTGATGAACCTATTATAGCAAATGTGAAAGAATTTGTTACTAAATATGAAGAAGAGGGACACACTATCCTTTGTAAGGATACCTCTAATATTGTTTCACATAGTAGTGTTATGCGAGCTAGTATTCCTGTGTTTTCTGTTAGAATAAGTGATCATTGCTATGATGGTTCTTGTGATAGTTATATTGTTAAGTTTATGCATGATACTGAAAGTTACCATGAGAGAGGGAAAAGTGTTCTTATGTATCTCAATAATATCAAGTTTCCTCATTTTATGCTGAAAGTTTTTATGTTGCACTTCTTTTGCCTTCCTATGCTCGCAGTTTCTGGTTTCAACAACTTGTTTGTTTACAAAATTCCCTTGCATAGGAAGTGGGTTAGACTTAAATGTGTATATTTTTGCTTCTTAATGCTCTCTTTCACTTCAATTCATATTCCTATGTGAGCATCTTCAAAATTATCTTGCCCATCTTGTTTTTTGGGAGACAACCCAATTTGTTTTTGCTTTCAGTTTGTTTTTGTTTCTTTGAGTCTTGGAAGTTATTACTTCGGTAATAACCGCTCCTTATCCGTTTTGTTTGGTTTTTGTGTCAAGATCAACCTCTAATGAGAGAGAAGTAATATTTGGGGAAGTTGCTGTCTCGAAACAGATTTTTGTGCTTCACCGTAAAATTTCATGAGAGATCTCTGTATGTCGGATTGAGCTGTAATTTTTTGTGCTTCAGCCCCAGGTTGTTATTTAACTTTCTCTAGTTTTGTACTTTTTGATTTGAGCAACAGAAGATTTTCTAAAAAATTTATCTTTACCTACTGGTCTGTTTTGACAGATTTTGCCACTCTTGCATTCGCTTCTTTATTCGATTTCCTTTTTGAATTCTTTTTGGGTTTTCGGAAGGAGTTGCTACGTAGCTTTTGTTTTGATGGTTTTCAGTTGAAGTTAGGCTCAAAAGGTTTTATCACTTCATTTATACTAATGTTGCTAATGAGAATTGTGTGAAGTTTTGTGTGAAAGAAATTTTCAGGAAGTGGAGATAATGGTGTAATAAGGAAGAGAAAGGTTTTATGAATCAAGTAATAAGTGTATGAAGATGAAGATACTGTTGATTATTCAAGTGGTGACTCCGGAGGAATCTACTAAATACCAAATTCAGAGACCTGCAGAGTCCGTTTCGAAATAGGTAACAGTTCTGGTAAGAAAAGTTCCACGAAAATACAATCCAACTATAATTTTGCAGTTTTCAGTCAATAAGGGAAGCTACGAAGTGAAAAAGAGATGGAAACGGAGCCAGGGTGGCTCACACCACCCTGTGGCGTGGGCCCTCCCCTAGCCGCGCCACCAGGTGGTGAGTCCACCCCGGACTCTGCCTCCGACCCGTTTTCTCCCAGTACCTTCCTTTTGATATGAAACTTCGTAATATATAACCCCCCCGGATCCACCGAGGTTCGTATATCGTGTTTTCGTCGTGTTTTTGTTTCGATCTATTTCTGCCAGGAACTATTCATGAAGCTTTGAAGCACAATGGTGTCCGCCAAGGATAAAGGGAAGGAGCCTATGGAGGAAGACCTCCAAGACCCCGAGAAGGAGAAGGAGATCAAGAGTGAAGGTGAAGAGGAGGCAAAGCACACCGGCACTACCATTGTAAGCATTGGGGGTGGTGGCAAACCCTGCCAGGACTATGTCAATTGGAGGGAAGCCTCCTCATCACTGTTCAGATCCCTGGTCACTTCCTCCACGCACCAAGAATCCTTTCCATACTCTTATCCATGAGCATCATTACCAGAATATGCCCAAGGGGAAATTACCCTCCAATTGGGATTTGCCTCGTTCTAGCCATTCAGGAAAAGAAGACTTCAAGGAGGAAGAGTGGGGAAAGAATAGCAAGATCTGGAACTCTCAAACCGACATGATCATGAGCCGCATTGAGCAAAACTCACAGCTGATTCGTAATCTCACCTTTGAGATTGAGGACTTGGGGAAACTTATCAGAGAGCACATCGAGAGGATACCACCACCACCAAAGGAGTAATTTGTCGTTAGGTTTGGCATCCCCTTGGTTTGTTCCAAGCTTGGGGGAGTGCCGCGGTATCACATCACTATCTTCTATCATTTTACCTTTTTAGTAGAGTCATATCATGAATAGAGAAGTTATTATGTAGGATGGTTTGCATTTTGGAAGTGTCCCCTCTCTCGTTAGATGTGTATCCCTTGGTGTGAGTTGCTATTATGGAATATTAATGAAGTTCTATCATTTACTCTTTTGCATAGCTTATATTAGTTTACAATTCGTGGTTATATGATTGATCTTGTTGTTAGTATTGGTAGCACTTTGGGATCATTGAGTTAATTTAGTTGGTTTTGGCAAACCTGGCTCGGTTAGTAGCAACACTATTTTTGAGAGTTGAATGAAAAGACAAAAGTACTCTAAAGAAATATAATTTCATCATCTTTCTTTCTTGATTTGCTCATAAGTCTAGTATTCTCTAGTTAAGACCTTTTGTGCTTCCAAGGAAGATTGCATGTTTGTATTTATCACTTGTATGTTTGTTTGTTTCCTTCAACTCTTATACTTGCTACCCAGCCTTGCTAGCCAAAAACCTGCACTGAGAGGGAATGCTTCTCATGCATCCACTCCTTTAAACAAAAACCCACGCCATTTGTGTCCCCCATACCTACCTATTAGCATTATTGCTATTCCAAGTAAATTCTTGTTTTATCTACCTCCCAAATTAAACTTGTTATGTGAAAATTAGTGATTAAAGCTCTCACGAACTTGATGGCACACTTTACTTTCTTGCACTTAATAAACTTGAACCAGTGTGCTCACCTATGTTGCATATATGCTTGCACTTTGTAAGTTGTGAATTAGCAGAACCATGTTGTCATGGGGAATGCTTTCAACATTGCACTGGTACTTTGTACCTAGTTGATATCATGTTCTTTTGTCTATGGATGTCGTCGGTGTGAAATGAAAGGGGAACTTGTAAGTCCATGGAGCTATGCATGCGTGTTAGAGAAATGCCTGGGCCGCTGGTCTAATCCATGCTGACATGGTGGAAACCTGCAGCGTAACCATAACGAGCATCTATGAAGCATTCTTCTTATAAAAAAAGAGTCTGGTATTGAGAAAAAGAGAAAAAGAAAAAAAAAGAGATTATGAAAAGAGGAAAGAGAGAAAAAGCACCATATTCCCATCGTAAATAAGAAGATTGCTGAGATGTTTGTTGTCTGCTTGCCTTGTCATTTTGATATGGGGATTCTTCCGTATCATTGGGCAAGGGGTACCCCGTTGGCGGTTCTCTATGATACACATATGCTTACGATGACAAGAACTTACCGGTGACTAAACTTGAGTACCATGAGGAGCGGCCCTCGTATTCAAGGGACATGCGATTCTCAATTTATAACTTGTCAATGCATTCCTCATATTTGATCACTTTAACCTTAACCACCTAAAGATGCCTATGATAGGGGAAATGAGAGCCGAAAGCTAGTAAGTACCATAATTCTTGGGAGCTCTTTATGAGACTTGCAATCCCTTCTTCCCTCTACGAAGGGCCTTTCTTTTACTTTTTAGTTGAGTCAGTAAACCTAATCCCTTCTATCTCAGCAAGTATTTTTAGTTGTTGTGTTGCATTCATTCATATGATGATTTATTCAATCATGTTTCTTATGTTCCTTGTTTTGCACATTGCTCTTATCTTGATGTTTACTACTTTGAAAGATATCCTTGAAAACCAGTTATTTGTGAAATCCTGCAAATTGTCAACTATTCTTCGACCAAGAGCTAAGTTTGCCATTACCAATTATGATTTACTTTATCTATCTTTATTGTGCTTCCTTTACTTATTGCAAGTTAAGTTATATAATAGTGAGTTGTCTTCTATTATGATCTATGTATTGATGAATGTGATGCTTCTTGTCCGTATTCTTTTATCGACTCTTCACTCCATAAACATGAGGTCATGTTTATTGAGCTCAGTTTCGCTTGGGGACAAGCGAAGTCTAAGCTTGGGGGGAGTTGATACGTCCATTTTGCATCACTATTCTATGTCATAATTCACTGTTATTCATTGATATATTTCGTATGGAGAGGTGATACTTATGTTATTTCATCTGTTTTTGCATGGTTGATGACTTTTGGAGCATGGACCACTGCAGTCAGGATTCTGATGGAAAAGGTGCTGTTTGGAGGCAAAATTCGCGAAGTTTAGAAAATCCGGGAAAATATACGAAAAATCCTATTTTTCCAGAAGACGAAGGAAGCCAGAAGGAGGCTGTAGATGGGCCACAGGGAGCCCACACCACCCCCTGGCGTGGGCCAGCCTGGGCCGCGCCACCAGGTGGTGTGGCCACCCTGGTCCACCCCTGGCATTCCCCTCTGGCGTATATTATCCTCCCGAAACCCTAAGACTCGGGGAGCGACCACAGAAATATTCCGCCGCCTCTATGTGGCGGAAAACACCGAGAGAGAAAAATCTCTCCGGCAGACAGATTTCTGCCAGGGGAATTCCTTCCTGGAGAGGGGAGATCGTCGCCATCAACACCACCATCAAGATGGACTTCATCGGGATCATCATCATCATCATCACCACCATCATCACCATCAGCACCCGTATCACCATCTCCATATTGCTATAACAATTGCGTTGAATCTTGCATAGTTCATAGGGGAAACTTTCCCGGTGTTGATTATTCTTTGTAGTTAATGCTATTGAGTGAACCATTGAATTATTGTTTATGTTCAGATTGTTATACATTATTATTCCATCTCTGATCATGATCCATATGATGTCTTGTGAGTAGTTCGTTTTGTTCTTGAGGACATGGGAGAAGTCATGTTGTTAGTAGTGGAGTTGTATTGAGAGAGATTCGATAGTTTGATATTTAAGTTGTGGTGTACTTCTTCTAGTGGTGTCATGTGAACGTCGACTACATGACACTTCACCTATATGGGCCTAGGGGAATGCATTGTGTATTTGGCTACTAATCATAGGGGTTGCGAGTGGATGTAAACCTGAACCCCTGTTAGGAAACCATTGCACAAGGGACGTAAGGGTCTTAGAGTTTAAAGCTATGGTTAGGTTTCTACCTTAATTACTTTCTTGTGCTTATGGATGTTTGCAAGGGGTATAATCACAAGTATGTATTAGTCCTAGGAAGGTTGGTACATTAGCATAGGTTCACCCACACAACACTTAGCAAGCTAAAGAAGATTAATCAACCATATGAAGCGAAAGCACTTGACAGTCTTCCCGTGTGTCCTCGAGAACGTTTGGTCATCTTAAGTAATACAACCGGCTTGTCCTTTGCCTACTGTCTTTTATTCCGGATGTTTGGTCATCATAAAGGATTGGGCCACTTGCTGCATTTATTCCTACTGTCTTTTATTTACTCGTACTTTGTTTACTTGCTTTATCAAAAACCTCTAAAAATTCGTTTGCTAAGTATTTGCAGAGAATTAATGATCCATACCACTAGCCAGCACCTTCTGCTCCTCGTTGGGTTCGACACTCTTACTTATCGAAAATACTATGATACACCCCCTATACTTGTGGGTCATCAATCTTCTTGATTGACTAGATCTATACATGAAGTGGAACTTTATGGGCATATGCATGCTGTTTCATGGAGTTCTTACTTGATGTATAGGTCTAGTGGGGAAAATGGGTTTGCGTGAGGGAGAGGCGAATTATCACTCTGATGAAGGGAAGTTGAAGGCTCATGAGATGATGCTGACACAACAAAAGGAGGTTAGAGATCCAATTCCAAAGGAAGGAGAAATTCAAATTCCGTATTTAATCACCAACGAAGGAGTTCTTCAGTATATGAAGGGTATGAAAGACGGAAGAAGGGCTAAAATAGAGAGGCAGAATCAATTCTACCAGGAGACTTTAAACAAAATGCAAGCAAAGCAACCCGAGGAATTACATCCAAGTGATAAACTAATGGAGTTCTTACAAACCAAGCCCTGGAGTTTTCCATGGTAGAAGAACCTTTGGAGGCGGAAAATTGGTTAATGGATATTATACATACAGATTAGAAAACCCCAAGGGGGAGAGTAAACAATAAACACTGAAGTGTTGTTGTCTAATTTTCTGACTAAAGGTTGGAGAAGAAGTACTAAACTATGATGAGATTAAGACTTATTCTCATAAGGTTATAAGAAGCCATCGTTATAATGTACTTCCGAGAGTATGTTCGGATGAAAGATCGAAGGAGATATAATTGCTTAAGCCTAGTGGACTAGTTATAAAGGGGAAACAGCTGGTAAAGTTATCCTTTAGTGTAAAGAGAGTATTCCAAAATAGACTGATGTATAGTAGTAGGAAAGCCTGATTAGAATGGACTAAATGTGTACTAAACCAATCCTAAATAGGATTGTAAGGATATACTCCAAGAGATTGTAGTAACTGAAACCATAGGATAAATTAGAAGTGATAATGTATATTGTCAAGAATGAAAAGGATTCAAGGAAAAAGATCTAGATATGGGATACCACAGTTATCCCCAACTGTGATCACAATGGAATTTGAGAAATGGTGTGATCAATAAAAGTCAACTCCTCATTCCGAAACGCAAGAGAGTATGAACTTCGGGGACGAAGTTTATTTTAAGGGGGAGAGTCTGTAACACCCTAGCATTAGAGCTTAGAAATAAGCTGAGATAAGGTGTGTGCATTGCATTCATGCAAAGAAAATCCGGATAATTTTTGCGCTTTTAAATAAAACTTGTCAAAGATATTGAAGCTTCTCTTAACTTGGTGGAACTGAAGTAGATCATCAAGTTAACTGCGATAAGTTTCAATATGACCTTTGCTAAAACCTTACCTTTGGGTAATATAATTTGATCTGAGGGTAGATGAAATGTAATAAAACTAAGTCACAACACACTACTTAATAAGGAGTACTTGATTTTCTAGAGATCATTACATGGTATTCCATATCACAACTCAAGGATGAATACTTAATCTTCTAAAAATGATATCAAGGTATTACCTATAACAAACCCTAAATACCAAGTTAATGTCAACACCCGGATATGTAATCCCAGATGCATGTTATGCCATACATCGCAATCGCATGATTACCATTTTTGCGAGACATAACAGATTGGATATCACAGTACATCATCCATTACAAACCATAATAAGGTCTTACACAAATAAAGGATCTTATGATCCAGTCTTAATACAAACAAGCAGCGGAATAATAAGCGTAGTAGTGGGCTCCATCTTCAGTGTCACAGGCAATGCTGACGATGGGAGATGATCCTACTTGTCGTAGCCATCCTACTGTCCATCTTCCTGATAGTCCTCCTCATAGTCTGGCCACGGGAATAGCCAGGGACAAAGCCATGAGTACTCTTTAAGTACTCGCAAACTATCACTAACAAGTAAGGTAGTTCTAGTAGGAAGCTTAAGCTCTAGGTTTGTTTGCAAAAAGCCAGATTTATCTAAACTGAGTTCAGAAGTAAAGAAAGCTAATTTAAATGTTCTAAATCACTTAAGTTGGGAACCTAGTTTTCATATTCACAACCCTATTGTGGTCAAGTCAAGGTCACAATTCATTTCACAAGTTATTTGAAAACATCTGACGACGAAACAATATGGCCACTCCAGCTGTCCATGATCGCGGACGCGGCTATTCGAATAGTTTGACACTCTGCAAAGGTGGTACACTTTCACCACAAAATTCGATACATCCATCAGGGATAACCCTGAATCATCATACTTAGTATGCGGATAATCAATCATAACCTTTCAATTACACACTCTAGTATAGGCACCTCCCCTATGAGCTTGGCCTCCCAGTCATGGCCATTTGCCATCCTGGGCACTGCATAGGTGGACATCATCAAAAGTAAAAAGAAGAAATATTGCAAGTAAAACTTGGGATTGGTATAAATCAAAGGTATATAACCAAAGCATGCATAATGCATCTTACTTAGGTTAATACTTGCAAGTGTTAGCCTGCAAGGGTCTAGCTTGCTTAGTAGTGATGGCTTGCCTTGATTGGTGCAGTGATTGAAGTTTTCTTCGTCTTCTTCGGGGTATAACTCCTCCTCCTCGTATCCTTGGTTGGTACTATCGTCTATAAAAGAATACGGGTTACACAATCACCAAACAATACTTAACTAGTCTATTTAGCACACTAAGGCTCACACTTGATGATCTATCATCATCACAATCATCACATGAATTAAAGCACTAGTTTTATTTAGTTTATTTGAGAAAAGTAATTTCTACTCATTGAAATTAATTAAGATTTAATATTCTCCAATTAAAATATGGGATCATGTGATTTAAAAGGGTTGGTCATATTTTATAAAGTTTAAGATTATTATTTAAATGATTTAAAGTGACTAGAAATGCCCTAATAGCATTATTTTGGTACTAGTCCAATTTCACTACATACAAACCTAAATATTTTTACATATTCAGATAGATATTATTAAATGTGATTTTTGAGAGTTGGAATCAACTCACAAGCTATTATGGTTGATTCTTGAAAAATGTTTGAAGTTGCAAAAGTCTCTATCTTGTTATTTTTTCTATAGGTTCTCTCTAACTCCAAATGATTTAAATCCAACGGACTTGGATAGCTATTTTAGTTTCCATTCTGGCAAAATGTGAATCATACAATTTGGTTAAGTGAAACTCTCTGAATTGATATTTGAATCTAGGCACAGAATAGGATTTCAACTAAATTGGAAAATCCATATTTGAATTTCCAGGCCTAGGCGGGAAAGCTAAACGAGATGGGCCAACTACATAGCGCAGCGCAGCACGTGGCTGACAGAGGGGGTCCATTGGTCAGCGACTGTTCTAACGCGAAACGGTATCAGCAAATCTGAGTCGTGCGATCCTATTCTAATCCAACGGCCGAGCGTCATCATCGACGACGAACAGCTCCGGTGAGGAATGTGACCTAGCGCGGCGGTAGGGGTCTCTCGAGGCTCACCTGGGCTCTAGCTAGGCTCAGCGACGGGGGAAATCGACGTGGTAGACGACGGAGAGGCGAGGCGCGGTCACGGCAGGGCTTGGGGTGGTCGGAATTGACGTCGCCCTTCTCCTCTAGCAACGGCGGGCTCTGGTGAAATTTCGGCATGGTGGTGCTCTGCTTGCTCCAGGGAGATGTGGGGAAGGTCAGTGAGGAGTGGGGAGTCGAGTGGTGTGGAGAATGGAGGTGGGGGTGGCCTCCTTTTATAGCTCGACGAGGGGACCGAGCGGTGCGGTGGTGAGCTCGACAGTGGCATCACTACAGGCAGCTAATGGCATGGGCGAGGGCGTAGGATGGTGCGGTGCTCCCTGGTGGTTCTCACGGACTTAAAGGCGCGGCGTGGGGCAGTGTGGTTTGGTCTAGTGCGTGCGGCGCTCTGAGCAGAGGCAATGGTGTTTGCGGCGGTGTGCGGCAGCTGCGGGTCGTGCAACGGCGAACGGGGGTGTCTGCTGGGGTGGCGTGATCATGGCGAGGCTGCGCGTGCGCGATGAGGGCAAGGCGCGAGCTGGCAGGCTGGTCGGGCACGGTGCACTGGCGTGCTCTGGTAACAGCGTAGAGAGGCGGTGGGCGGTGCTACTAGGGCGGTCCACTGCGTGGCTGGGGCTGTGGCCTAGACAGGAGGTGGCGGCAGGCTGCGGCGATGCTAGTGGACATGCTGGATGGGCGCGGGGCGGTCTGGTGCGAGCTGGCCGTGGTCGACCGGCGATGACCACAAAACGGTGGCGCTCCACTGTGCAAGCGGCGAAGGGGGGAGCTGGTCTGGGGCTGGGTTAGGCTTAGGGGGAAACAGGGAAGTAACTAGGGGACCATTTGGTCGATGATCACTGTACCAAACAATGAAGTTAGGCTAGAGCTTTTTCTGTGCATGCCAAGTGTTTGATGAAATGGCCGCATGAAATGTATTTTTGAATTTTGATTCAAATTTTTTGGGTGATCTTATATTAAGCTTGAGAGACTAGGTTTGCTTGGATAGGTCAAGGGGAATTGATTTGGTGGGTTTTTGAAAAAGTGTGATGTTAACACATACACTTGATTCAGTTGTCAATTGTCCTTTAAATGGATTTGCTAGATGTTTTTGTAAGTTTGTAAAGTGGGAATTTATACACTTTTACTTGGTCTAGCAAGGGGTGAAAAGAAATAGAAATGTTTCTGTTAGCATCTTCTTCTAGGAACACCTAAAGTGGCCTAGTGGTTTAAAATGCTCAAAATGACCATTTGCTTTATTTATTCTTATTTGATTTCTTTCTCTTTTGATTTTGCTTGTAAATGGTCTAGATGATGTGGCATTCACCTTTAAACCATTTCACAACATTTAGAACAATCAAGCATGGCATATACACTCAATTCTACACTAATGCAAACACACATGCATTCATATGCTTTTTCTTAATGAAAGTTTTTGTTAACCCTAAATTGGGTGATTAGAACTTGATAATCCTGATTAAAGTTTTGGGTTGTTACAAACCTTCCCTCCTTAAACAAATTCTCATCCCGAGATTTAAGAAAAACTAGGAACTAAAGAGATCTGGAAACTCAGTCCTAATGTAATCTTCTCGGTCCCAAGTAGCTTTTTCTTCGGTATGGTTGCTCCATTCGATCTTGAGAAATTTGATACTCCGGGTCCTGGTGGTTCTGAAGGCTTCTTCCAAGATACGAATGGGTACTTCACGATATGTCAGATCCTTGTTGATATCGATGGCTCGGTGATCGATGTTCTTGAACACTTTTGTCTTCTCTGGAACTTCTAAGCATTTGCGAAGTAACGCGATATGGAAGACATTATGGATGGCTGACATCTCCTCTGGCAATTCCACTTGATAAGATACTTCTCCTTGGCGATTCAAAATCTTGAAGGGTCCAATATATCTGGGGGCTAACTTTCCTTTCAGTTGAAAACATTGCATTCCCTTCAAAGGCTTCACTTTGAGATATACAAAATCTTTGACATTGAAGGTCAAGTCTCATCGTCTCTTGTCGGCATAACTCTTCTGTCTGGAATGGGCGGTCTTGAGGTGCTCATGGACTTTGTGAACTTTCTCTTCGGATCCTCGTAGGATGTCGGGTCTAAAAATCTACCTCTCTCCTACTTGCGACCAATTCAAAGGGGGTACGACACTTCCTTCCATACAGAAATTCAAATGGGGCCATTTGCAAACTGGCTTGATAACTATTGTTGTATGAGAATTCTGCGAAAGGCAGACAATCTTCCCATTTTGATCCATACTCTAGAACACAAGCTCTCAACATATCTTCTAATATTTGGTTGACTCTTTCAGTCTGTCCATCGGTCTGCGAGTGATAAGCTGTGCTGAAATTCAACTTGGTTCCTAATCCTTCTTGGACTTTCTACCAAAATCTTGAGGTAAATTGGGTTCCTCGATCCGACACTATGGTCTTAGGTGTTCCATGCAAACTGACGATTCTAGGAATGTACAACTCTGCTAGCTTTGAACTCTGGTAGGTTGTCTTGACAGGGATAAAATGGACTACCTTGGACAGTCTATCTACTATGACCCAAATAGAGTCATTTCCCCTACTAGAAGTAGGCAAACCGGTGATAAAGTCCATTCCGACGGAATCCCATTTCCATTCCGGAATTTGCAATGGTTGCAACAGTCCTGCGGGTCTCTGATGTTCCGCTTTGACATGCTGACAGATATCACACTTGGCTATGTAGCTTCTGATTTCTGTCTTCATCTTGTGCCACCAAAATTGCTCCTTCAAATCTTGATACATCTTCGTTCCTCCGGGGTGGATAGAATAAAGAGTATCATGAGCTTCTTGCATGATAACTTTCTTCAGCTCCAAATCTACTAGCACATAGATACGTCCTTTGTCCCACAAAACTCCTTCTTTATCTTCGGTGAATCCAGGTACCTTTCCTGTACCAATATGATGTTTGATTCCGTCGATACTTGCATTTCCTTTCTGCGCTTCCTTGATCTGACTAATCAAAGTGGGTTGAAGTTCAATGCTTGCTAAAAATCCCTTGCTAACTAGCTCAGTTCTAAACTGCTCAAACTCTTCATGCAAACTTGGCTAGGCTTCTTTGATCATGGTGTTTAATCTACACGGCAATCTGCTAAGAGCATCCACTACCACATTGGCTTTGCCGGGGTGATAGTGAATGTCAAGGTCATAATCCTTGATTAACTCTATCCATCTCCTTTGCCCCATATTCAACTCCTTCTGGGTAAGAATATACTTCAGACTCTTGTGATCCGAATAAATCTCACAACGGTTTCCCATCAGGTAATGACGCCATGTCTTCAAAGCTAAAACTAAAGCTGCTAGTTCAAGATCATGGGTAGGGTAGTTTTGCTCATGCTGCTTCAGTTGTCTTGACACATATGCTATGACTTTGCCTTCTTGCATCAATACACATCTGAGACCAATCTTGGATGCATCACAATACACATCAAACGGCTTCTTGATATCTGGCATAATCAAGATTGGGGCTGAAATCAATCTCTTCTTGAGTTCTTGAAAACTTGCTTCACATTTGTCGGTCCATTCAAACTTCTTATCTTTCTTCAACAATTGGGTCATCGGTCTTGTGATGCTTGAAAATCCTTCAACAAACTTGCGGTAATATCCTGCTAATCTGAGAAATGCACGGACTTGGGTTTGAGTGGTTGGGGCTTCCCATTCTTCAACATCTTTGATCTTGGCGGGGTCAACAACAACTCCTCCTGCCGACACAATATATCCTAGGAGTCCTACTTCCTTCAGCTAGAACTGGCATTTGCTAAACTTGGCATACAACTAATGCTCTCTCAGGGTTTCAAGGATGGTTCTCAGGTGTGGCTCATGGTCTTCTTCTGACTTGGAATAAATCAGAATATCATCGATAAAAACAACGACAAACTTATCAAGAAAGTTCATAAAAATCTTATTCATGAGATTCATGAAATAAGCGGTTGGTTAATCCAAAAGACATGACCGTATACTCATACAAATCATATCTGGTGGTAAAGGCGGTCTTTGGAATATCCGTTGCACGAATCTTGAGTTGATGATAACCAGTCCTAAGATCAATCTTAGAAAACACTCTGGCACCAGTCAACTGATCAAACAGATCCTCTATCTTTGGCAATGGGTACTTGTTCTTGATGGTGACATCATTAAGCTTTCGGTAATCCGTGCACAAACGGTTACCTCCATCCTTCTTATCCACAAACAGAACAGGCGATCTCCATGGCGATGCGCTTGGTTGAATCAAACCTTTCGCCAGCATAGCATCAAGTTGCTTCTTCAGCTCCACTAGTTTAGATGGGTTCATACTATAAGGTCTCTGAGCTATGGGTCTAGTTCCAGGAATTAGTTCAAGAATGAACTCGATATCCCGATCTAGGGGCATACCAGGCAATTCATCTGGGAATACGTCGGGGTATTCACAGACTACTCTGACTTGGTCTATGGTTGGTTGGGCTAGACTCTTGTTGCATTTGAACTGATGGGGCAAGGTTTCAAATACATGCTCTACTGATACTCCAAAGCTACTGGTCATGGTTATGGATTTCTTGGCACAGTCGATCAATCATTTATGTTTCGACATCCAATCCATTCCTAGTACTACTTCCAAATCTTTGGTTACAAGTACTATTAGATTGGCATAAAAATCTATCCCATGGATTCTGATAGGTACAGCCTTGCAAATTTTTCTAGCTTTGGTGGTTGAACCAGGAATTTGAACTATCATAACATGCTTCAATTTTGTTGGTTGAATCTTACTAGTGCATGTAAATTCTTCTGTAAGAAACTAGTCGATGCTCTAGAATCAAACAATACTCTTGCAAGTACTGAGTTAACAGAAAACATACCCAACACGACATATAGTGCTTCTTGGGCTTCTTCAGCATTCATGTGAAACCGACGGCCGTTGCGGTTGAGCGAATTTCCTGGGGCAAATCTTCTTCCAGGCTGAACACGGTGCTACTGCTGAGCTAGGGCATTCACATTGGTGGTGGCTGCGAGCTTCTTGGGACACTCGTTGGAGTAGTGACCCTTGACTCCACACTCAAAGCAAGTAATCTGGGACTTGTCTTTGGCTGCAACAGGCACGACATTGCTTCTAGTCCTTGGGGCAGTATTGTTGTTGTTGTTGTTGTTGTTGGACTTGGGTGGTGCATGGTTGAAATTGTTGGAGTTGCCAGGGTTGTTGTTGTGGTTTTCTCCGGACTTCAAGTTTCCTCCGCTACGATTGGGGTATCTTGGATGAGACATTGGGGGTCTATTGTTTCTTGGGGCATATACTGCATACGGGTTGGGGCGATACTTCTAGGTATTGTGGGACCCAGTCTGGTGCATCATTCTGCACTTGCGGTTGTCATTGGCTTGGTTGATCTTCCCTTCCATCTGGATGGTAGAGTCTACTAGCTCTTCGAGGTCTTCAAAGCGGATGCTGACTAACATCATCTGCATTGCAGCATGCAATCCATTCAGGAACCTTTCTTTCTTCTTGGCTTCGGTGTTGATCTCATTAGGGGCATATCTATCTAGGGACAAGAATTTGTCACGGTACTCAACTACCGTCATCCTTCCTTGCTTCTGTTCTCTAAACTCATATCTCATTCGGGTGACTAACCCTTGCGGCACATGGGTGCGGCTGAACTTGATCTTGAAAGCTTCCCAAGTCATGATCTGACCGTGGTTCATAGTACGGGTCCTATTCCACTAGGCTCTTGCATCTCCTTCCAGGTAATGGGTGTCAAATAGTACCTTCTCGTTGGCATCAACTCCTGCAACTTCCAGATTATTCTCCATGGTTTGTAGCCAGTCATCAGCATCTAAGGGATCCTCAGATTTGTTCAAGATACGGGCATTGGTATTCTGAAAGTTCTTAAGCTTGGATCCATGATGATCCTGATTTCCTTGGCCTTGATTATTGTGGGCCATCTGAGCTATCTATTGCTGGGTGGCTAGATTGGCTTGGCGCTCGGCTCTACTAGCTTCACGGTCAGAAACTAGCATCTGCAGAATCTGCAACATTGGGTCATGCGATGAGCTGCTTCCTCCTTGGTTTCCACGAGTCATCTGAAGATTGAGATAGATGAAGGGGTAAGAGGGAAAGTTCTAAGGTTCATGGTTTTGTTTCAAAGCTTTAAACTTTGAGTTTGACTCAGGTTTTGCAAACGAACTCCTTCTCATTCATTCATTCAAAGAACATAATACAAACACACACACCACAACATAAAAGGAAAAAAGATGGTTTTAAGAACCATTATGTGAACTAAGATACAGTGGGACCGATACAACTCATTCCTACGATAGTGATCAAGTGCATCTACTCATCATCAATGAAGTCGGAATCATCATCATCGGTGTAGAAATCCATGGCATCATCCTCCAGGTAGTCATTGTCATCGCTGAGGTATTAGTGAATATCTCCCTTGATGTCTTCACCTTCTTCCTCTTCTTCTTTTTCTTTAAGATGGACTTCTTGCTCATGGATGGTCTTCTCGAGGTTGGCCACCTTCTTGCGAAGACGAGTGATGGTGTGATCCTTCTTCTCGTGTTGACGACGAAGTGATTAGAGATCCTTGACGAGCATGGCGAGAGTCTGATCCTTCTTGGCGGCAATGGCAAGGTTGTGGTTGGCGTAGGCTCGAGCATTGTCCAATTCCTTCTGCCTATCATACAGCAGGAAGTCAAGATTCTCCACTTGGTGCTTCATCTCTGGGTGACTTGGCATCTCCAACGGCATTCCCATGGAATCACGCCTTGCGTAATGAGCAAAGCGAGTTCGCTAGATCAAGTTGATGTTTTGCCCACACAGACGGGCAAGAGCTTCATGCATATCCCTGGCTAATCCATCTAGCCAGTTGTTCTCTCGCATGGTGAATTGAATCTTCTAAAAAAGGGGTGCTTCCATCTTGCCTCGAAGATCTACAGATATCAGCCATTGTAGATCTCCTCCAGGGAAATCCTTGAGTTGAGCTTCAAAGAATTCCGGATGCGGGCGCTCAAGGTACTCTGACAGTGCATCTAGATCCCTCTCAAAGATCAGTTGGCCTCCGTTGCCCAACTGGTAGAACTTGTAATACTGAACTTCCATCTATAATAATTTAGGATGAGTAAGTTAGTGAAGTGATCAAGTGTGTAAAATTTTATGTAGTAATGTAAGAATTTTTGAGGAACATGATTTTTTTGAAAGAATCTCAAGGATAAGAGTGGAATAGGTTTTCATAAATACTCACTTCTTTTGTTTTGAAGCTAAGTTTTTGTCGGACGTCCATTCTAACTAGGGTCTCCTATGGTCAGGATGGCTCTGATACCAACTTGTCAACACTCAGATTTTTAATCCCAGATGCCTGTTATGCCATACATCGCAATCCCATGATTACCATTTTGGCGAGACATAACAGATTGGATATCACAGTACATCATCCATTACAAACCATAATAAGGTCTTACACAAATAAAGGATCACCTGATCTAGTCTTAATACAAACAAGCAGTGGAATAATAAGCATAGTAGTAGGCTCCATCTTCAGTGTCATAGGCAATGCTGACGACGGCAGATGATCCTAGTTGTCATAGCCGTCCTGCTGTCCATCTTCCTGATAGTCCTCCTCATAGTCTGGCCACGGGAATAGCCAGGGACAAAGCCATGCGTACTCTTGAAGTACTCGCAAACTATCACTAACAAGTAAGGTAGTTCTAGTAGGAATCTTAAGCTCTAGGTTTGTTTGCAAAAAGCCAGATTTATCTAAACTGAGTTCAGAAGTAAAGAAATCTAATTTAAATGTTCTAAATCACTTAATTTGGGAACCTAGTTTTCATATTCACAACCCTGTTGTGGTCAAGTCAAGGTCACAATTCATTTCACAAGTCATTTTGAAAACATCTGACAACGAAACAGTATGGCCACTCCAACTGTCCATGACCGCAGACGCGGCTATTCGAATAGTTTGACACTCTGTAGAGGTGGTACACTTTCACCACAAAATTCGATACATCCGCAGGGATAACCCTGAATCATCATACTTAGTATGCGGATAATCAATCATAACCTTTCAATTACACACTCTAGTATAGGCACCTCCCCTATGAGCTTGGCCTCCCAGCCATGGCCATCTTCCATCCTGGGCACTGCATAGGTGGACATCATAAAGAGGTAGCCTTAGCTCAAACCTCTCCCGCGAGGGAACCCATACTAATGCATATAAACTTCCGGCTAAGCCTTACCCTATTCAGGTATTGTGGTTGTACGGTAAAATTGGAATGGTATCGCATCCGAACCCAACCATCAGTTTTTATAAAGGGCTAAGGCTCATGCCTCAACATTTTCATCATCAAATCCATTTGTGTTTCTCAACACATGTCAAAACATTTCAATAGAATGACTCATCATTCCAAGGTTTTCATAATCATTTTCACCAAGTATTCCCATCTAAAGTGATCAAGTTTTTATGCTTAGCATTAGCCACTAAGTTAAGAGTGTTCACTAAAGAGGGGTGCTAATCTTCAATTTCATGCCATAGAATGACATCTAAGTACAACTAGATAGGCCTAGTTTTATACTCTTTATGCTACCTATACTAAAAGTAAAGAACTTTAGTAAAGTAAAAAGAAGACAGCTTGCAAGTAAAACTTGGGATTGGTATAAATCAATGGTATATAACCAAAGCATGCCTAATGCATCTTGGTTAGGTTAATACTTGCAAGTGTTAGCTTGCAAGGGTCTAGCTTGCTTAGTAGTGATGGCTTGCCTTGATTGGTGCAGTGATTGAAGTTTTCTTTGTCTTCTTCGGGGTAGAACTCCTCCTCCTCGTATCCTTGGTCGGCACTATCGTCTATAAAAGAATACGGGGTACGCAATCACAAAACAATACTTAACTAGTCTATTTAACACACTAAGGCTCACACTTGATGATCTATCATCATCACAATCATCACTTGAATTAAAGCACTAGTTTTATTTAGATTATTTGAGAAAAGTAATTTCTACTCATTGAAATTAATTAAGATTTAATATTCTCCAATTAAAATATGGGATCATGTGATTTAAAAGGGTTGGTCATATTTTATAAAGTTTAAGATTATTATTTAAATGATTTAAAGTGACTACAAATGCCCTAATAGCATTATTTTGGTACTAGTCCAATGTCACTGCATACAAACCTAAATATTTTTACATATTCAGATAGATATTATCAAATGTGATTTTTGAGAGTTGGAATCAAATCAAAAGCTATTATGGTTGATTTTTGAAAAATGTTTGAAGTGGCAAAAGTCTCTGTCTTGTTATTTTTGCTATAGGTTCTCTCTAACTCCAAATGATTTAAATCCAACGGGCTTGGATAGCTATTTTAGTTTTCTTTCTAGAAAAATTTGAATCATGCAATTTGGTTAAGTGAAACTCTCTGAATTGATTTTCGAATCTAGGCACAGAATAGGATTTCAACTAAATTGGAAAATCCACATTTGAATTTCTAGGCCTAGGTGGGAAAGCTAAACAGGCTGGCTCAACTGCACAGCACAACGCAGCGCATGGCTGACAGAGGGGGTCCACTGGTCAGCGACTGTTCTAACACGAAACGGTATCAGCAAATCTGAGCCATGCGATCCTATTCTAATCCAATGGTCGAGCGTCATCGTCGACGACGAACAACTCCGGCCAGGAATGTGACCTAGCGCGACGGTGGGGGTCTCTCAAGGCTCACCTAGGCTCCATCTAGGCTTGGCGACAGGGGAAATCGACGTGGTAGATAACAGCAAGGCGAGGCACGGTGACGGCAGGGCTTGGGGTAGTCCGAATCGACGACGCCCTTCTCCTCTAGCAGCGGCGGGCTCCGGTGAAATTCTGGTGCGGTGGTGCTCGCCTTGCTCCGGGGAGAGGTGGGGAAGGTCAGTGAGGAGTGGGGAGTCGAGTGGTGTGGAGAATGGAGGCGGGGGTGGCCTCCTTTTATAGATCGACGTGGGGACCGAGTAGTGCGGCGGTGAGCTCGACGGTGGTGTCACTACAGGCAGCTAATGGCATAGGCGAGGGCGTAGGATGGTGTGGTGCTCCCTAGCTGTTCTCACAGACTTAAAGGCGTGGCGTGGGGTGGCGTGGTTTCGTCTGGCATGTGCGGCGCTCTAAGCAGAGGCAGCGGTGTTTGTGGCGGCGTGCGGCAGCTGCGGGTCGCGCGGCGACGAACAGGGGTGTCTGCCGGGGTGGCGTGATCATGGCGAGGCTGCACATGCGCGGTGAGGGAAAGGCGCGAGCTGGTGGGGCTGGTCGGGCATGGCGCACTGGCATGCTCTGGACACGGTACAGAGAGGTGGTGTGTGGCGCTACTAGGGTGGTCCACTGCGCGGCTGGGGATGTGGCCTGGACAGTAGGTGGCGGTAGGCTGCGACGATGCTAGTGGACATGCTGGATAGGCGCGGGGCGGTCTGGTCCGAGCTGGCCATGGTCGGCCGGCGATGACCACAAAACGGCGGTGCTCCACTATGCAAGTGGTGAAGGGGGGAGCTAGTCTGGGGCTGGGTTAGGCTTAGGGGAGATAGGGAAGTAACTAGGGGACCATTTGGTCGATGATCACTATACCAAACAGTGAAGTTGGGCTAGAGCTTTTTCTGTGCATGCCAAGTGTTTGATGAAATGGCAGCATGAAATTTATTTTTGAATTTTTGATTCAAATTTTTTGAGTGATCTTATATTAAGCTTGAGAGATTAGGTTTGCTTGGAGAGGTCAAGGGGAATTGATTTGGTGGGTTTTTGAAAAAGTGTGATCTTAACACATACACTTGATTCAATTTTCAATTGTCCTTTAAATGGATTTACTAGATGTTTTTGTAAGTTTGTAAAGTGGGCCTTTATACACTTTTACTTGGTCTAGCAAGGGGTGAAAAGAAATAGAAATTTTTATGTTAGCAATCTTCTTCTAGGAACACCTAAAGTGGCCTAGTGGTTTAAAATGGTCAAAATGACCATTTGCTTTATTTATTCTTATTTCATTTCTTTCTCTTTTGGTTTTGCTTGTAAATGGTCTAGATGATGTGGCATTCACCTTTAAACCATTTCACAACATTTAGAACAATCAAGCATGGCATATACACTCAATTCTACACTAATGCAAACACACATGCATTCATATGCTTTTTCTTAATGAAAGTTTTTGTTAACCCTAAATTGGGTGATTAAAACTTGACAATTCTGATTAAAGTTTTGGGGTCTTACAGTTAAGTATATAACTTAAGTAAAGAAACCCATAACTAAACCTTGATACACTTTTTTGCCATAGTTATTCCTACCATGGGTATCATGGTGGTTCTTAAACATTAACTCTTATCACAAATAGAGTAGAAAAGGAAGTCCAGCTTATTTAACCAATTCCTAGTGTCTATTGATCATCAATGTGTGTGATCAATTATTGACTTAGCACATATTGACCTTTAGCTTTAACCTATTATATTGACCTTCCAAAGCCCTGAAGTAAATTATTAAGAGGAAGGAACTAGTTATGGTAGGGTGTGCCATCATCAATGGAATGCGATCTCTGGTGGAGATCAAACCATCTGATGTTGGAGGAGTTAATTCACTTATGATTTCACTAGGAGAAGTATTTAAACCCAAGAATTAACTAGTGCTTGAGGAGCCATGAGAAAGCTAGTAGTGATATAGTATCAAGTAATAACCTTGTTAAGTCAAGTAGGTATAAACTTAAAAGTAAGTTTCCTTAACAAGATAACTCTTATGAAGATATAAGTACAAGTATATTACTTAGTGTTAATGGATCTTGATCAAACAATTAGAAGCTTAAGCTAAGCATGATCAAGGGTTGATGATCATCATTCTCAAGTCAATTGAGGATGGATGCTTAGGTGTTGAAGTAGGGTTGTGAGTATACTAAATTAGGCAAGCCTGGTAAACTGAATCATCTAGCTTGATCATGAGAAGTCAAGCTAGAGTTTGATGGAGTATATAATATGAGTTGTATGGAGTAGCTGGAGGCATAGTAGTTTAATCAAGCTAATACAAGAATAGACTTGTATTATGGGAGTAGTACCATACCTATTCTAGAGGATTGTTATCACATGTGATATATAGAGAGCACTATAATCTTGCAAGCCTTGGAAGAAGTTGCAAGATGGAGTTAAGGAAGTTAATAGATGGAGTTAGCAGTAGTTACATTGATAGGTGCATCAATGGTAGTTAATTAAGAGGAGTTATATACTAGGAGTAATAATGGAGTATTATTGGAGTGGCATGACCATGTCATCATATGATGGTGGATATGGTGGAGTCAGATGATTGTATTATTCAGGAAGATGTGATCTTTGTGAATAAGATAAGAGAGATATATAGAGTATATTTAGGAAAGGAATTCCTTATCTAAAGATAACCTTGGTGAGGTATTAAGGTAATGATTCTCTAGAAGCCTTAACCAAGATCATATCAAACCATGACAGAACCATGTCTACTTCATTATTTAAAACCTTAGAATCAATTGGATAGTGAAATCATTTCCTATTCCTAGGTAACCATTGAACAATGTCTCTTGGACAATTAAAGCTTCCAAGAGATAATTAGAGAACCATATGAGTGTTTATAAATGGAAGTCTTGTCCACCTTAGTACCTTAAACCTTAATAGAAATCTATACCCATGGACCAACAAGATTGCTCTAGGAATTAATTCCAATATCTCACTCTATGTTGAGGTATCAAATCTACTCATAGTTTTAGAAGTAGTGTCCTTTAACCTTGAACCTTATCCATATTCATAATAGAATATGAGTCTAATGAACCTTCCTAAAACTCATGGTGTTTCTAAACTCTTCAAATCAAGTAGAATTGGATTTGGTGAAATTACCAATTAGGGAGAACCCTGGGATTCAAATCACCGTATTATAAACCCAGGATTTAAACCAACATCTAATATGATTATTAAAAGAGGTTAAATATATATATATATTCCATTCCTATCACTCACCATCATAAATTATTAGCCTCTTAAACCACTACTAATACATTATTTTAGTGGTAATGCAAATCATTTCTATAAGATTTTCTTATAGGAAGTAAACCCTAAAACCCTAAGTTATATTTACTTTATTAAATAAAAGAACCCTTCATATAATAACATATTTTTGTATACACAACAAGAAATGTAGAGGAATGGGTCATAATTAACCTCTATCATATATCAATGTCTTACAAAATTTCTGGACATTTTAAAACTCTTGTAGAAACCAGATTGGAAAGGAAATGATAAAAATAGAAAAAATAAATAGAATAAAAAAAGTAGTTCTAACCTAACCTAGGCCGAAGCCCAATTCCCTTTTCCTTCTACCCACCACCCGCCGCTCAACCTTTGCCGTAGCCCGTATGCAGCCCAAGTCAGCCTACTTGGCTGGATACCGTTTTGTCCTCTTCCTCTAGGTGTCTTCCACCTCCCGATCGAGCCAAGCAGCTCGCTGAACATGCCCTCCACGCTGGCGTGCGCCACGCGACGCTGCCCCCGGTCGCCTATCAAGTCGCCTTTGTGCCGCCAAGGACGAACCCTAGCCAGTGTTCCTCTCTCTCCTCCCCTCTGTGCCAAAACCCTAACCTCACAGGTGCTCCACCGCGTCGCTGTTTTCGGTCGTCTCGACGCAAGCCGAGGCTGCCGTTGGGCTCCCCGTGCTTCCCTCGATCATCTCTTGGAAGGAATCGAAGCCACACACCCCTAATAGAGCTCCTCGACCGCCTCTTCTCTGACGCCGACCACCGTCGATTCGACGTCGTTCGACCGTCTCCAGCCTCGCCGAGCCCACCATCGTGGCCAAGTTAATCTCTTGGTCCTCCTGGACCTCCCCTCCGACTCCCTCCTGCTCTGGTTTTTGCTGCCGTCGACCACCACCAAGCACTGTCCCTAGACCTCTTCGGTGCCGTCGCTCCGACAACCATTTAAGGGATGCGCCACCGCTATTCGACTCGCCTCGCTCCCCTCTCTCCAGCAAGCCTAGCCACAAGGTCCCGCGCGCAGCCAATCAATGGGGGCGTGCTCAATCTGAGAGCATCTCCATTGCTGATGTCATGCTGACGTCAACATGAGGTCATATTTCCTTTTATTTTATTTAGATGTTTTGTGTAATTAATTTCTTGAAATTAAAAATAACCCCTGTGGGCCTAGGCTGTCAGGTTTTTAATATTTTCCATAAATATTTTTGGAAAAGAATAAACATCTGACATGTGGGTCCAGATAGAAAATAATCTTAATAAATCCCAAAAATGTTTAATTGTTTTAATAATGATTTAAAAATGGATTAAAATTGGGAAAAAACATAACTAATTCATTTTAAATCAGAAAAATATGTATAATATATCAAAATGCTTAGAAAAATAAAATCTATAATTTAATTTTATTAAAAAAATAATATTGTGTTGACTATTTAAATAATTATTATTTAATAAAGATTTTATAAGTAATAATACTTTGAAAATTCATATTTTAGTATTGGTAAATGAGAAAAATATAAATAATATACCAAAATTCTTAGAAAAATAAAATCCACATTTACAAAATTGGTTCATAGATTTTTGGTA
Source organism: Avena insularis (assembly GCA_023614405.1). Lineage (NCBI taxonomy): Eukaryota > Viridiplantae > Streptophyta > Magnoliopsida > Poales > Poaceae > Avena > Avena insularis. Next base: position 644,095,662 of record CM042690.1, read on the forward strand.
TCACTTAGATAGTTATTATTATTTATTAATTATTTATAAAGTGATTAAACTTATAAAAATCATATCTTATTATTTAAAAATCACAAAAATACTTATAAAATACCAAAATAATCAAAAAAATGAAATCTACACACTAAAAATATCAAATCTCACTTTTGAAGTAAAATAAAAGGTAAATGTTTAATAAAACTAGTTTAAACACTTTTCTTTTGTTTTAATTCATTAAAAATATATAAATCTTTACTATTGCCTTTAGCATTATTTGTTTAAAGTCTAAAAGTGTAACATCAAGATCAATTGATGTTTAAATGAAGTTAACATAGGTTTATCTATTTTAAGAAATATTAAAAGTAATCCTTGCATACATTTTCTAAAAAAAAGCTAATTGATTAATAAACTTGCTTAAGAAATCTTTTAGATACCATGCCCCATTTGAGTGCTTTTGTATTGCATGCTACTTATTGTATTTACACATTGTCTCACACACTCGCAAGCCTTAATAAGAAGCACAAGTGTGAAGCAAGTATAAAAGTGCAACACATTCTAAAGATATCACCACAAACTTGCAAACCCTAAGTTAGATACAATTATTCTGGGGATTCACGTTTATCAAACTACATTACATTACTTATGCTTAATTGCATCTTGCTTATTTAAACATTTGTCCTTACTGGACCAATGATGTTGTTTACAGAATTTGGATCTTCTAGTATCTCGAAGACCGTGAGTGCATAATCTTGCAATCACAAAAGGTAAGTTCACAACTTGCTCATGTCCTTTGATTATTTTCTATCAAATGTTGTCATCACCTGCATTTCGAAAAGGTCAGAAAACACTATTTTCATAATAATATGATTATGGATTATTTACCAAATGGTAATAATCTATTGATATAGTTTCAGTGGTAAAGGAACATAATATCTAGGACTTAACAACCAATGTCGATAGTGATTCTAGCGCCGTATATTACGCGTCAACCATAATACTTGGAATGGGACGGGAAAGTCAGTTGTATCTTCTCTCTTTCGCATGGACGGATGACCTTATCGTGAAGCTGTTGATTTCTCGTGGAGTTCTAGAGAATCCAGCACATGGGTGGGACCCCTTAGTTCCCCGTGATCTTGGTGTCTAGATTATCTATGAATTGATACGTTGCAAACGTATCCATAATTTTTGATGTTCCATGCTTGGTTTTATCTACTTTCTTATGTTTTGTCCAAACTTTGGAGTACTTTTCATATGATTTCTTGGACTAACCTATTAACAAGAGCCATAGTGCCAGGTGCCTGTTTTCTGCTGTTTTTGGTTCTAGGAAAGTCAGAAAATGAATATTCTTGGAATTGGACGGGACAAAAGCCAAAGTTAGTTTTTCACCGAGGGACACCCGAAGCCAGAATACGATACGGAGAAGGGCGGGGCGCCACACCACTGGCATGCCAGGCTGGCCCGGGCTAGGGGGTGGTGTGGCTAGCCCAGGTACCCCCTGGGCCTCTCCTTCCGCCTATAAGTTTCCTCCGATACAAAAACCCTAACGACCCGATCAAAATTCCATGAAAGAGTCTGTAGCCACCGTCATATCCATCCCTAGATCGGGGGGATCTGAAGCTCTTCCCGGCACCCTGCCAGAGAGGGGAATTCACCCTGGAGGCCTTCTTCATCATCATGCAAGCCTCCGGTGTGATGCATGAGTAGTTCATCTCTGGACTATGGGTCCATGTAGTAGCTAGATGGCTGGTTCTCCTCCTTTGTGCTATCATGTTTAGATCTTGTGAGCTCCGTTCATGATCAAGATCATTTATTTGTAATTCTGCATGTTGTGTTTGCGGGGATCTAATGGATATTGAGATGCTATTTTAGATTGATTATTGATTCTATCATGTCTTTGTTATTTGTGATCTTGCATGCTTTCCGTTGTTAGTAGCTATCTTGGCCAAGTAGATGCTAGCAACTCCAAGAGTTAGTATTTATGCTCGATAGCGGGTTCATGCCTCTGGTAATCTGGAGAAGTGACAGAAATCTCTAAGGTACTAGATGTGTTGTTGCTACTAGGGAGAAAACAACAATCCTTAGTTCATAGAACAATCGTATTGTTTACTTTACACGCAATTCGTAATGCAATTATCCGTTGCTTGTAACTTAATACCGGAGGGGGTTCGGATGATAACCTGAAGGTGCATTATTAGTCATAGATGCAGTTGGATGGCGGTCTATGTATAATGTTGTAATGCCCAATCGAATCTCAAAGGAGTCAACATGAGTAGTATATGATTGTCTGCTTTCTCGATGTTTTTCGATTGCCCCGCTGTAATTTGTTCACCCAACATGTCATCTATTTTAAGGAGAGCCACCACTAGTGAACTATGGACCCCGGTCCTTTCTTTTACCATCAATCTATAATCAACTGTTTACTGCTTTGTGTTTACTTTCAACAAACTATTACTTTCTTCCACTCGATACGTTTAATCCTTTGTTTTTAGCAAAACCAGTGAGATTAACAACCTCATCGCAAGTTGGGGACAGAGTTCTGTGGTTGTGTTGTGCAGGTCTCCACGTTGCTGCTGGCACTAGTAGTGCGCCCTGCCAAAGCTCAGCCAGCTACACCTTTGGGGTGTTTCCTTGCTTCTACTGGATTGATAACCTTGGTTTCATAACTGAGCGAAAACTTACTGCTGTGCTCATCATACCTTCCTCCTGGGGTTCCCCAACGAACTCGTTAGTACACGAGTCAGCAAGTACCTTTTCTTGTTGGTTCCTTTTTGAGTTATTTTGGGGAATTGATCTTTTTGAGGGAAGTGCTAAAGTAGCTTGTGTTTTAATGGAAGTTTTATTGGTGTTGGAACTGAACGTAAAGACTTATTATCTTGAGTGCACTAATGTTGCTAATAAAGATTGTGTGAAGTTTTGTCACTAAAGCTCAAGCTTGGGGATGCCACGCGTGTCACCCCAAGAAATATCCAAGAAGTACAGGTGTCAAAGCTTGGGGATGCCCAAGGCATCCCCCTCTACATCAATAAAAATCCCAGGTTTCTTCCAAACGCTTCATTTTTATTGTTTCATGCATAGTTGTGTTGTTCTTGGAGCGTCTTCTTTTTCGTTTTTGTTTTCATTTTGGTTTTTTGTTTGCTTTGTTTGCTTAGTTTGCTGAATAAATTGGTTGGACCCCCTCTTTCATACATTGGTTTTCAAATAGTTTGGTTTGGATTGGAAAAGAGTAGGAAAGTTCATGCTTAAGTGGTAAATAGAGCTTATTTTTTACTGTGGCCTATGCTTTGTCATGCCATTCTTGCTATTGTTTTGGCTTTATGCTTAGTATTCTTTGTTGTAGCATGACTTGTTATAAAGAATTGAGATTGCTTAATGTGCCTTTGAAGAATCATGCGTTGTTTTAGCATATTAAAGCATAGTATTGTGGTATTCTCCTTTGATGCTTTATTTGGGACTGACTTGGCGCATGCTCACACCATGTTATGACTATCCCAAGTGACCATATCCTTTATGATCCTTTAGTTTTCAACTTGTAGTATCACTTTATGCTTTGATCAATGATGCTTTGTCGCTCTGCATGATTATGGCCATTATTGCTCTCTTAGTTTGTCACTCTCAGTCTTTTGCTAGCCTCCACAACCAAGTATGAGTTCCACTCAAGCATCCAACTCCTTAAACCAAGTTATTCCAAAGAGTACACCATACCTACCTACTAGCATATGCTATTCCAAGTATATTCATGTTTTTATCTACCTTCGGAATTAAACTTGTTATGAGAAAACTAGTGATTAAAGCTCTCACGAACTTGATGGCACACTTTACTTTGCTTGCAATTAATAAACTTGAACCATTGTGTCGTCTATGTTGTATATGCTTGCACTTATTTGTTAGGGATTAGCAGAACCATGCTGTCATGGGGAACGCTTTCAACATTGCACTTGTACTTTGTACGTAGTTGATATCATGCTCTTTTGTCTATGGATGTCGTCGGTGTGAAATGAAAGGGGAGCTTGTAAGTCCATGGAGTTATGTATATGTGTTAGAGAAACGCTTGGGCCGCTGGTCTAATCCATGCTGACATGGTGGAAACCTGCAGCGTAACCATAATGAGCTGTCTATGATGCATTCTTCTTATAAAAAAAGAGTCAGATATTGAGAAAAAAGAGAAAAAGAAAAAAAAAGAGATTATGAAAAGAGGAAAGAGAGAAAAAAGCACCATATTTCCATGGTAAATAAGAAGATTGCTGAGATGCTCATTGTCTGCTTGCATTGTCATTTTGATATGGGGATTCTTCCGTATCATCGGGCAAGGGGTACCCCGTTGGCGGTTCTCTATGATACAGATGTACTTACGATGACAAGGACTTACAGGTGACTAAACTTGAGTAGCATGAGGAGCGGCCCTCGTATTCAAGGGACATGAGATTTCCAACTTATACTTCGTCAAGCATATACTCCATAGTTTTTTCACTTTAACCTTAATCACTTCAAGATGCTTATGATAGGGGCAATGAGAGCTGAAAGCTATTTAGTACCATAATTTTTGGAAGCTCTTTATGAAACTTTAATCACTACTTCCTTCTATGAAGGCCTTTCTTCCACTTTTATATTGAGTCTCCACCTTCTACCTTTATGCACCTACTTTGAGAGCATACTGGCCATTCTTAGTTCTATCTGCATTGTCCCATGACTTGTATATTGATGCATAGCTTTGATATTGCTTGTTTTAATCTATTTGTATCTAGTCACTCTTATAAAGTTTGAAGGTGTCCTATGAATTTATGTTTGCTACTCTATGAGGGACAAGCTGAATGCCACTATGCTATGTTTTGTTTATGTGAAACAAACAAACGTCTTGCAAAGCATTGTTATTCATGAATCTTTTGTTTGTGCCTTTTTATGTTGCAACATAGTTTCTTTATCTTATTGCTAGAACTTTGTCTTTCATGTTATGGTTGAAGTACTATGATCCCAACTTTGAATGTTTTACAAATACTTTGATCAAGTTTATGATGGTGCATGCCACCTCAAAAATTATTCTTTCTTTTTATCACTTACCTACTCCAGGACGAGCAGGAGTTAAGCTTGGGGATGTTGATATGTTGCAAACGTATCCATAATTTTTGATGTTCCATGCTTGGTTCTATCTACTTTTTATGTTTTTTCCACACTTTGGAGTATTTTTCATTTGATTTCTTGGACTAACCTATTAACAAGAGCCACAGTGCCAGCTGCCCGTTTTCTGTTGTTTTTGGTTCCAAGAAAGTCAGAAAAAGAATATTCTCCGAATTGGATGGGACAAAAGCCAAAGTCAGTTTTTCACTAAGGGACACCCGGAGCTAGAATACGAGATGGAGAAGGGCCAGAGGGCGGCCACACCACCTGGCCGCGCTAGGGGGTGGTGTGGCCAGCCCAGGAACCCCCTCGGCCTCTCCTTCCGCCTATAAGTTGCCTCCGATACAAGAACCCTAACAACCCGATCAAAATTCCACAAAAGAGTCTGTAGCCGCTGTCATCTCCACCCCTAGATCGGGGGGGCGGGGTCTGAAGCTCTTCCTGGCACCCTGCCGGAGAGGGGAATTCACCCTGGAGGCCTTCTTCATCATCATGCAAGCCTCCGGTGTGATGCCATCTCTTGACTACGGGTCCATGTAGTAGCTAGATGGCTGGTTCTCCTCCTTTGTGCTGTCATGTTTAGATCTTGTGAACTCCGTTCATGATCAAGATCATCTATTTGTAATTCTGCATGTTGTGTTTGCGAGGATCCGATGGATCTTGAGATGCTATTTCAGATTGATTATTGATTCTATCATGTCTTTGTTATTTGTGATCTTGCATGATTTCCATTGTTAGTAGCTATCTTGGCCAAGTAGATGCTAGCAACTCCAAGAGTTAGTATTTATGCTCGATAGTGGGTTCATGGCTCTGGTAATTTGGGGAAGTGACAGAAATATCTAAGGTACTAGATGTGCTGTTGCTACTAGGGAGAAAACAACAATCCTTTGTTCATAGAACAATCGTATTGTTTACTTTACACGCAATTCATAATGCAATTATCCGTTGCTTGCAACTTAATTCTGTAGGGGGGTCGGATGATAACCTGAAGGTGGATTATTAGTCATAGGTGCAGTTGGATGGCGGTCTATGTATGATGTTGTAATGCCCAATCAAATCTCAAAGGAGTCAAGATGATTAGTATATGCTTGTATGCTTTCTCGATGTTTTTCAATTGCCCCGCTGTAATTTGTTCACCCAACATGTCATCTATTTGAAGGAGATCCACCTCTAGTGAACTATGGACCAGTCCTTTCTTTTACCATCAATCTACAATCAATTGTTTACTGCTTTGTGTTTACTTTCTGCAAACTATTACTTTCTTCCACTCGATACGTTTAATCCTTTATTTTCAGCAAAACCAGTGAGATTGACAACCTCATCGCAAGTTGGGGACAGAGTTATGTGGTTTTGTTGTGCAGGTCTCCACATTGCCGTTGGCACCGGTAGTGCGCCCTGCCAAAGCTCAGCCAGCTACACCTTTGGGGTCTTTCCTTGCTCCTACTATATTGATAACCTTGGTTTCATAACTGAGGGAAAACTTACTGCTATGCTCATCATACCTTCCTCTTGTGGTTCCCCAATGAGCTCGTTAGTACATGAGTCAGCATGCATCTCTGTCCGGGTCTGAGTTCACCATAGCTGATGGTGACCGCCAGACAGAGCTGTGTACGCACTCTCTGAGAGGCTACCCAAAGAGTAACCGTGGTAGTTGTCTCGGGGGATCGTCTCTCATGCGGGGTCACGGAGAGGGCAGTATTGGCTTGGATCTTAGACTGGGCGCCATACCAAGGAAGTGTGGACAAGCTCGCGGCTTGGTTGTGCAACAGGGCTAAGGTCTCTTACGGGAAAAGTGGCGCACCTCTGCAGAGTGTAAGAATTGTGACATGTTACTCCCTGTTCCCGGAAGGAGCTTTGAACGCGGCAGGAAAGGAACCCCACGAAGGTTCTGGTTAACCTGTGAAGGCTGTCGGACATATTTTTCAGAATAAAAGCAACCTTTCAAGAAATGTTTATGAAAACCTGCATTGCCTACGACCTATGGTCTGTGGCTATAGAGATAGTGCATCATACACTCCTTTTTAGTGAATTTGCTGAGTACGCTCATACTCAACCGTACCTTCTTAACCCTTGCTAGGTTCTAAGCTATTGAAGACGATGCCAACATCAATGTCTGCTCATGAAACCATCATCGACCGCTCAAGTTCTTCAATAAAGTCAATGAATTCAATAGATACATCGACTGAAGTGAAGACAAAGTCCCTGAGTAGATAGAAGTAGATACTCTTGCCATAAAACCTACTTCTGTAGAGCATTGCAATAGCAGCAATGGCACGCCTTCTAGTTTAGATGATAGTCTTAGTTACTAGATAGTTCTGAGTTATTATTTCTAGTTCTTCTTTGTAAGAAGTTCTTTCTGTCTCTTTAACCTAGAGTGATCTCTGGATCTTTTGTAAAGAGTCGAGTTGTAATCTATAGTCATGTCTTGGACCTGCTGTGTTTCTGTTGTACCACTCTGAGGGATGTAATACTAGTGAATGGTGTTTCAGTGGTGTTATGTCAACGACTATAGTGTACAACATCATGTAGTGGTATGCTGGCTCACCGCATTATCGACTTTCTTAAAGGCCGCTTCCTACTTAGCAGAAAGATCTCCTTCAGGTTTGCCAAGAGTATTCAACACTTATAACTGGCAGAATTATTAAATGATTAGTTTAGTCAATATAGACAAACGGATTACACATATACTAATTATATGCAGGAGTTATACTTGATATATTCCAAATTATTCACTGTTCAATAAAATTTAAAAGAGATGATATGGCTGGAGTTGCCATGAATCTCTACATAAAATCAAGATCTAATATGTAATCAAGTTTGATAATTTCTGTACATCAAAATGAAAAATAGAAGTTATGACATTTCTTTTGGACTCATTTAGTGGATGGAACCCACTTGTTCATTAATCATAGAGCATGCTCCAAGTCAAGGGCACTGAATTTTTGTTAACTCGTGTAGAAGTTGTAAAACAACATAGAACATGTACCAATTTACACAAACATTTCATGTATTCTCGAGATATGCTAACAACATAGAACATTTCAGTTGCAGAGACTATGAGGGGGCAAAATCAGCTTATTCTGCTTTGTTTCAGGAATACATACATGTTATATGTTGAAGTGACATGAAACACGGCTATTTCTTGCAAGGTGCGACTATTTCTTGCCCTGTTAGCACTCCAGGATTTATGTTCAGCGACTTTTCTGTTCGGTTACTTTAGATTTCGGGTTCTGGCCAATCTCTTAGCACTGTGTCATCGCATGCCTCGCGAGCCTTTTCCTTTTCAATTACTTTTTTGCGCCATCCATCCCTGATTTTCTAGTCAAAGCGGTGAGGATGATGTGACATCTTCACTTAGTCCCACATAGGAGCATCTCTACCCGTTCCGCCCCCTCTCTCTCACCTCCACCATCCCACGCGATCACCTCCTCCTTATCTTCCTCACCATCGGCAAAGCGTGGCGGTGGACGGGTGCGCAAGGTCAGGGCGATGTTGAATCGGTACTGGGCAGGTTCGTGGCGGGAAGCAGAGGCGGCTGGCGCTGGATGCCAGAACTGGACGGGAGGTGGTGGCCACGTGAGTGTAGGGGGAGGAGGGAGGAGGTGAGAGGGAGAGCTCGGGAGCGGAGGGACCTTCTCCTTTTTGATTACTTTTTTCTGCCATCTGTCCTTGATTTTTCTAGTGAAAGTGTGAGAATGATGTGATATCTTCACGTAGTCCCGCATAGGAGCATCTCTACCCGCGTCGCTTCCTCTCTCTCTCACTCCCACCAACCCACGCGCTCACCTCCTTATCTTCCTCACCATTGGTAAAGCGTGGCGGCGGAAGGGTGCGAAGTCGGCGGCGATGTTGAATTAGTACTGGGCAGGTTTGAGGCGGGGAAACAAAGGCGGCCGATGCTGGATTCAAGAGCTAGATAGGGCCTCATGAGTGGAGGTACGGAGGAAGCAGAGGTAAGAGGGAGAGCTCGGGAGCGGAGGGGTGATGAGTCCAAAATTGATGCATATTTAAGTATATAATTTTTTTATATTGTCACTCATTACATGCTACATTTATCTATAACTATGCCTATTATGTATGATTACTAGTTCTCAGTCATTTTCACATGGGCTTTGCACAACTATTAGTTTTATTAGGATTTTATTACCTTTTTCTTGTCTTTGATTTGTGTGTAGGTGCTACGGGGAATCATGGATAAAAGGAGCAAAGAGGATTCAATATGGAGGAGTTGCAGGCACCAGACTTAGCCATTCGAGGGGAGGAAGAAGTGTGTTTTTCCACCAACTCCAAATCAAGATCCAAGGCCATGGGGTTTAAGCCCTCGTCCATACAAATCCAATGAGCCAAAGAACACCTCAATCAGAATTCGTATGAAGAAATGGCGGCCAAAACACTACGGAGTACCGCGCGCATAACGACCACTAGTACGGGCGGAGCCCACCCATACCGTATGGCCACCGACGACTTCGTTTCGTCAAACAGAACAACATTTGTGAAGGCCCAATGGGCGTATTCGCCCCAGCTCCGACGGTTTGCGAAACCGACCTCCAGATACCTATTTAAAGAGGGGAAACCCTATATGAAGGCAGGGAGTCCACACATGCCTAAGGGGCGAGCCCTGCCACTTCGCCGCCTCCATAGCTGCCGCCCACGAGATCTACACCACCATACCACTCAAGGGAGAGAGTAGTCTTGCATCTTGAAGGTCTACGCATCGATCTTCATCGCCATCTTCATCAACATCGTCTCGAACTTCGATCCCCTTTGTTTACTTTGTTGTAGTCCAATCTTTGTTGTGGATTTGCACTTGTATTCAATTGTACCTTCAAATTGCATCCATACAATTGCCATGATGTTGATCCCCTTCATGTATGAGTAGTTTCCTTGTTCTTTGGGAGAGATGGTGAAACCCTAGCACCATTATGAACTTGTAATAAAGATGATATATTATTGTGTCCATATGACTTGCTTGTCTATGATATAATTATGACTTGCATTTTCTTTCTCTCTTTAGATGATATGTGAAGTCGGCCACATATCATTTGCCTTCAGGACTAAAGGGAGGAAGAAACCATTTGGACGTGTTGTGGAAGCGTACATGGAGTGCCCCGTGATAGATTACAATATCCATGGGGAAACCCTTAATTGCATACCCGGAGTGCCCCGTGATAGATTATGATATCCATGTGGAAGCGTACCCAGAGTGTCCCGTGATAGATTACGATATCCATGTGGAAGCGTACCCGGAGTACCCAGAGTGCCCCATGTTGTCGACGCTCGTAACCCACACGGTCAAAGGGGGATTAAGAGGGACTCCCTAAGCTAATTATGATATCCATGGGGAAACCCTTAATTGCGGTGGCCTGTATGGGTGATATCTCTCAGGCATTGCAGTGGTTATTTAGAGGTGACCTCGCACTTGGCTCAACAAAGTGGCTACCTACGAGCTTTGTCGTGAACATCTTATTATGGGGCTCTCTCCACACATATCATGACATAAGAATTATGTTATCTTGATTACATATAATATTAGCACTATGCTAGCGGTGTATCCTACACTCCTTGATAACCCCTTACCCACATCACACAACACTTCATAGACACTCTCTTGTTTTAGTTACTTTCGTTATTTACTTTGTTCTTGTTTACTTTAGCACTTAATCAAACACACTCTTTACACACCCTTTACTTGGAATTAAAGATAACTTACAAGTACTCTCTAGTGAATAGTAACGAGGGGCATTTACCTTTATCAATAGCTCTCTATGGGTTTGATATCTTTACTTCGAAACTAGCTACAATTGATCTGTGCACTTGCAGTTATCAAGCTATTTTCGGGCGCTGTTGCCGGGGAGCTATGCGCTTTTTGTGTTTGTCTTTAGTTGCTAATTCATTGTTGATGTACTAAAAGTTATTAACGAGTTTCAAGTTATTTTCGTTTATTACTTTTTACTACTTTTACTTATTTGAAAAGAACAAAAAAATATAGAACCAAAAACCCACAAAAATTTATAAAACAAAAACTATAAAAACATTTGCTACTAATCATGTCTTCCGAGGTTGCTATGTCTGAACAGATGAAGCTTGCAATAGAGGAGAATAAAGTCGGAACTTTTGGATATTATATTACGAGGGAAAAGGTATTAAAAGAATGGGTGAGTTGGTTGAAAATCTCTTCATCCATATTATGTACCTCGTAAAATTTTACTTGTGAATGCTGTGGTTCCAAAGATTATTTTATTTATCAATGTAAGAACAATACCTTTGATATCAAATTAGCGTTTATAATGGGAATTGCGAATTCTCTGCTAATGTAGAGGTTTATGAGAAAGTACTTTTTACTGGTTGTTGTGAGATTCTATCTCGCATGTGTGATATAAAAAGAGAAGTTGAAGTACTCGATAAGATCTATGGAATGGTATACGTTATATACTCTAATTGTATTGATAACTTTTGTGATAATGCATTAGTGATTGCTCATAAGCGGATAGCCGCGGAAGAGATTAACCTTTTGCAGGACTCACGGAAGAAAGAAGAAGATGATATACACTGCAACGAAGATACTACTGCCACTGGTATGGGTTTGTTTAACTTGTATGACCTGCTAGATGGTTGTGCAAAATCATTTTGTAATTCATATCATGAGGTTTGTGATAAATGTATGGTAGTTAGCCACCTTAGTTTTCAATGTCCCATTACTCTTGAAGATTCCCTAGTATCTTACACTAGAGTTGAAGTCTTAGAGTATTTGGTTTATAAAGGTGTCCATGATCTACTCTCAAAAGATTTAATTATGAGAAAGAGTAGTGATAGTATGCTTCTTATGCAACTTCGCAACTTGTTACCAAAGTTACAATCTGATTGCCAAGAACATCTTAATGATAATACACTTGTGTTAGAGAGTAAGGCATCGTCTAAAACCATAGTGCCTGAAGATAACCATTTGCAGGAACCACAAGATAAAGAGGAGGAACAACAAAAAGGTGAGGTTGACAAAGATTGGCACATTAAAAATACTACATTTGTTTATGATGCCTCTCTCTCTAGTAATGATTCTTATAATGCTAAAATTGATTGTAATTTATCTATGGAGGCCTTGTGCCTAGACACTCATGAGGAGAGCATTACTAATGATGAACTAGAGATAGAACCTTGCTATGAATCTTTCCATGCTAATATGTGATACATTGCAAATGTATCTATAATTTTTGATGTTCCATGCTTGGTTTTATCTACTTTCTTATGTTTTGTCCACACTTTGGAGTACTTTTCATATGATTTCTTGGACTAACCTATTAACCTATTAACCAGTGCCAGCTGCCTGTTTTCTGCTGTTTTTGGTTTCAGGAAGTCAGAAAATGAATATTCTCGGAATTGGACGGGACAAAAGCCAAAGTTATTATTTTACCAGGGGACACTTGGAGCCAGAATACGAGACCGAGAAGGGCCAGAGGGCGGCCACACTTACCTGGCTGCGCGGCCAGGCTTGGCCCGCGCTAGGGGGTGGTGTGGCCAGCCTAGGCACCCCCTCAGCCTCTCCTTCCGCATATATATTGCCTCTGATACGGAAACCCTAAGAACCAGATCAAAATTCCACGAAAGAGTCTGTAGCTGCCGTCATCTCCATCCCTAGATCGGGAGGGATCTGAAGCTCTTCCTAACACGCTGTCGGAGAGGGGAATTCACCCTGGAGGCATTCTTCATCATCATGCAAGCCTCCGGTGTGATGCGTGAGTAGTTCATCTCTAGACTACGGGTCCATGTAGTAGCTAGATGGCTGGTTCTCCTCCTTTGTGCTTTCATATTTAGATCTTGTGAGCTCCGTTCATGATCAAGATCATCTATTTGTAATTCTGCATGTTGTGTTTGCGGGGATCCGATGGATATTGAGATGCTATTTCAGATTGATTATTGATTCTATCATGTCTTTGTTATTTGTGATCTTGCATGTTTTCCGTTGTTAGTAGCTATCTTGGCCAAGTAGATGCTAGCAACTCCAAGAGTTAGTATTTATGCTCGATAGTGGGTTCATGCCTCTAGTAATCTGGGGAAGTGAAAGAAATCTCTAAGGTACTAGATGTGTTGTTTCTACTAGGGAGAAAACAACAATCCTTTGTTCATAGAATAATCGTATTGTTTACTTTACACGTAATTCGTAATGCAATAATCTATTACTTGTAACTTAATACTGGAGGGGGTTCGGATGGTAACCTGAAGGTGGATTACTAGTCATAGATGCAGTTGGATGGCGGTCTATGTATAATGTTGTAATGCCCAATCAAATCTCAAAGGAGTCAAGATGATTAGTATATGCTTGTATGCTTTCACGATGTTTGTCAACTGCCCTGCTATAATTTGTTCACCCAGCATGTTATCTATCTTAAGGAGAGCCACCTCTAGTGAACTATGGACCCTGGTCCTTTCTTTTACTTTCAATCTACAGTCAACTGTTTACTGCTTTGTGTTTACTTTCTACAAACTATTACTTCCTTCCATTCAATACGTTTAATCCTTTGTTTTCAGCAAAACCAGTGAGATTGACAACCTCATCGCAAGTTGGGGGCAAAGTTCTATGGTTGTATTGTGCAGGTCTCCATGTTGTCTTTGGCACCGAGTCGCCAAGTAAAATAGCTAGAAACACCTTTGAGGTGTTTCCTTGCTCCTACTGGATTGATAACCTTGGTTCCGTACTGAGGGAAAACTTGCTGATGTGCTCATCATACCTTCCTCTTGGGGTTCCCCAACAAGCTCGATATATTTTGGGCCATCAAGCTCTTTTTCTGGCGCCGTTTCTGGGAAGTCAAGGACATCTTCACAAGGGGATTCCCTCATAACCAATCTCTTTACTTTGTTATTTTTGTTTTGCTTAGTTTACTTTTGTTTTTTTTGCTTGTTTCTTTATCAAAAACACACAAAAAATTAGTTTTACAAGTTTGCTTTCTTTATTAAAAACTCAAAAAAATGAATACTCTTGAAAACACTAAGTTGTGTGACTTCACTAGCACCAACAACAATGATTTTATGAGCACACCCATTGCTCCACATGTCCCTAAAGCTTCTTTCTTTGAGATTAAACCTGCTTTACTCAATCTTGTTATGAGAGAACAATTTTCTGGTATTGGTAATGAAGATGCTGCTGCCCATCTAAATAACTTTGTTCAACTTTGTGAGATGCAAAAGCATAAGGATATAGATGGAGATATTATTAAGCTTAAATTGTTTCCTTTCTCTTTGAGAGGAAAATCTAAAGAGTGGTTTAATTCCTTAACTAGGAATAGTATTGATTCTTGGACTAAATGCAAAGATGCTTTCATTGGAAAATACTATCCTCTTGCTAAGATTATATCTATGAGAAGTGAAAGAATGAAGTTTAAACAATCTGATAATGAACATGTTGCTTAAGCTTGGGAAAGAATGAAATCTTTGGTAAAGAATTGTCCCACTCATGGATCATTTGCTTGGATGATCATCCAAACTTTTTATGCAGGATTGAACTACTCTTCAAGGAACCTATTGGATTCTGCTACTGGAGGTACCTTTATGACCATTACTTTGGGTGCTACAACAAAGCTTCTGGATAATATGATGGTTCACTATTCTGAATGGCATACTGAGAGAGCTCCACAAGGTAAGAAGGTAAATTCTGTTGTGGAAACCTCCTCCTTGAGTGATAAGATTGATGTTATTATGTATATGCTTGTTAATGGGAAAGCCCATATTGATCCAAATAATGTTCCCTTAGCCTCTTTGGTTCCTCAAGAAGAGCAAGTTGATGTGAACTTTATAAGAAATAATAATTTTGGCAACAATGCTTATGGTATCAATTATAGGCCCTACCCTCCTAGTAATACTTATGGTAAACCAGGATTACCTAGTGAAGGAAGAATTTTATAAGTTGAAAGAGCCACTGAGAACTTCATGCAAATGCAATATGAGCAAAATAAACTATTTACCAAAACTATGGAGGAACAATCTACCATTTTGAAGAACATTAGCCATTGATACATTGCAAATGTATCTATAATTTTTGATGTTCCATGCTTGGGTTTATCTACTTTCTTGTGTTTTGTCCACACTTTGGAGTACTTTTCATATGATTTCTTGGACTAACCTATTAACAAGAGCCATAGTGCCACCTGCCTGTTTTCTGCTGTTTTTGGTTCACGAAAGTCAGAAAATGAATACTCTCGGAATTGGACGGGACAAAAGCCAAAAAATCCTATTTCAACAGAAGACTCCCGGAGCCAGAATATGAGACGAAGTGGGGCTAGGGCCCAGCCACACCACCTAGCCGCGCCAGGGGGTGGTCTGGCCACCCTAGACACCCCCTCGGTCTCCCTCTTCGCCTATAAGATGCCTTCTGACCTAAAAACTCAGGGGGTTCGACGTTTTTCCAGAAGGAGTTCCGCTCCGCCG
Organism: Avena insularis; assembly: GCA_023614405.1. Taxonomy (NCBI): domain Eukaryota; kingdom Viridiplantae; phylum Streptophyta; class Magnoliopsida; order Poales; family Poaceae; genus Avena; species Avena insularis. The sequence continues at coordinate 644,111,178 of CM042690.1, forward strand.
CCACCACCAGATTCCACGAAACAGCACCAGAAACTCCATTTTGGCACCACAACGGGAATTGGAGGAGATCGTCGCCATCATCATCACCATCGCTTCTCCATCGACCATCCATGTTTCCCCCATCTATGAGTGAGTAATCCCCCGCCGTAGGCTATGGGGATGGTAGGGATTGGATGAGATCATTCATGTAATGGCATCTGATTGGGCATGGTGCCTAGTATCTTTTATTAGTGCTTTATGACTTTGTTGCGACTTGTTATGCTTAATTCTTGTCAGTAGGGCCCGAGTGCCATGATTTCAGATCTGAACATGTTATTGATTCATTATGATAGTATTGTTTATGGTCTTATCTGCAAGTTGTATACACATTGTTGTCCGGAACCAATGGCCCCAGTGGCGTAAATCGGGATAACGAAGGAATGGCTATTATGTGAGGATCGCATGTGTTCACAGTGTTAATTCTTTGCTCTGGTGCTCTATTAAAGGAGCACCTTAATTGCCGTAGTTCCTTGAGGCCCCACCATAAGCAGTGGCGTAACAAAGATGTTGTGCAAGTTCTCATTGCGAGCACGTATGACTATATATGGAACACATGCCTAGGATTATCTAGTACTTGGATGCTTTATCTTATTTATCTGCAATTGCTCTATGTTCTGATTGCTATGTGAATTGTCTTGTCCATGCAACGCCCGTCCATCCATCCCTATGCCTACCGCTTTTCGAATCCTCTTTGCTATTATTGTTACTGATGTCTTTACTTTACTACTTCTGCTACTTTACTATTCCTACTACAAAACTGTTGCTACTGATAAACTGCTGTGAGCAAGATTGTTTCCAGGTGCAGCTGAATTGACAACTCAGTTGTTAAGGCTTATAGATATTCTTTGGCCCCCCTTGTGTCGAATCAATAAATTGGGTTTCACTTTCCTAAAAAATACTGCGATACACCCCCTATACTTGTGGGTCATCGAGACTATTTTCTGGCGCCGCTGCCAGGGAGCATAGCTTTATTTATCAAGTCCACTTGGAATCACGATTGTTCATGCTTATTTTATTTCTGCCTTGTTTGCTTATTTCTTTATCAAAAATACAAAAAAGTAGTTCCTACTCTAGTTGTTATTTTCGCTGGTCTGTTATTGTCTTGCTTTATCATGCTTGTGGTTAATGGTTGGTTTCTTTTAAACTGAATCTTATTGGCAAGGTGGGTTCACGGAAGATCAAAAATATTATTATAAGGAACACTGCTTGTCACAAAAAGTGAAACACCTATGGGAACAAATTAATAAATTGTATACCATTGCTAGAAACATGTGCTCTACTTATAATGTTACTTATTGCTTTGATAAATCTTGTTGATGTTGGAGGTACAAACACCTCCCTTTTCAATGTGAGTATAATGATAATGTTACCATATCTTCTTATGTTAAAGGGAATTATGACTTTTATGATGTGGAACAAATTGAGGAATTTATTGCTTGGAAGGGTGCATTTAAACTTGCTAGTTTGCTTGAAAATATTGATGATTCTCCTTACAAACATGAGTTTTATGATATACTTAAATTTTGCTTTGATAATTACAAGGAAGAAAATGGCTATATTCTTAAATATATTAATAGATGCTTTCCACAAATGGAAGAGACTAATGCCTTGCAGGATCCTATGGAAGAAGAAATTGATGAACCTGAAATCTCATTATATGAAAAAGAGGAGGCGATTGATGAACAAAAGGAGTAAGAATGGATTAGCTACCCATGCCTACCTTCTAATGAGAGTAACTCTTTATCCCATACATTATTTGATTGTCCCCCATGCTTACTAAAGAAGGATGAATGTTATGTTCCTGAGGATTCCTTTGCAGATGTTTATAATAAAGCTCTAGTGCTTGTAGATCATGAAAAGCATGCTTTATGTGATAGTTATATTGTTAAGTTTATTCACGAGGCTACTAGAAATTATTATGAGAGAGGAAAATATGGTTGTAGAAGTTTTCATGGTATTGAAACACCTCTCTATGTGCTGAAAGTTTTGAAGTTACTCTTGTTTTATATTCCTATGCTTGTCACTTTGTTCTTTGTGAATTTATTTGCATACACGATTCCTATGCATAGGAAGTGGGTTAGACTTAAATGTGTTTTGAATTTGCTTCTTGATGCTCTCTTTTACTTCAAATCATATTTCTTATGTGAGCATCCTCTCAAACTATCATGCCTGAAGATGATAATATGTCTATTATTCTTGGGAGACCTTTTCTAAATACTGCAAGACCTGTTATTAATTGTAATCAAGGGAAGGTGACCTTCAATGTTAATGACAAGGAACATACTGTCTATTTCCCCAAGCAGATTGATAGGACTTATGGTTTTGAATTCAATTGAACATGTTGCGGGCATTCAAGTTTGAGAGATATATTGTCCCATACCAAGAGAAAAACTTGAAACCATTATGATTGGGACCATTGCTATCAAGGTTGAGGTAACATACTCATTAGTGGAATAGAAAGTTTTGTTTCATATGAAATTGTTTTGGTAACAAGACCTGATCAACCTTGTTAACAAAAGGATTTCATTGAACAAAACAATGTTTTCACCATGATTATCTCCGCTTACTTCTATTGTATCCATTTTAGTTTTTGCTTATGCCTAACTTAAAGGCGTTAAAGAAAAGTACTTATTCGGAGATAAAATCTATGTATGTCCTTTTGAGGCATGAATTTTTGTGCTTCTGCCCCAGGTTGTTATCTAACTTTCGTTAGTTCAACACTTTTTGATTTGAGCAACAGAAGGTCTTCGAAAAAAATCGTCTTTACCTGCTGGTCTGTTTTGACAGATTTCTGCCATTTTCTGCATTTGCTTCTTGTTGGTTCCTTTTTGAATTCTTTTGGGGAATTGAGATTTTTGAGGGAAGTGCTTCAGTAGCTAGTGTTCTAATGGAAGTTTATTGGTGTTAGAACTGAACCTTAAGACTTATTATCTTGAGTGCACTAATGTTGCTAATAAAGATTGTGTGAAGTTTTGTATGAAGGAAAAATTTCAGGTGTATGGAAGGAATGAGTAATGAGATGAAGGATGGAATAGAGCTCAAGCTTGGGGATGCCACGCGTGTCACCCCAAGAAATATCCAAGAAGTACAAGCCTCAAAGCTTGGGGATGCCCAAGGCATCCCCTTCTTCATCAATAAAAATCCCAGGTTTCTTCCAAACACTTTATTTTTATTGTTTCATGCACAGTTGTGTTGTTCTTGGAGTGTCTTGTTTTTCATTTTCGTTTTGGTTTTTAGTTTGCGTGGTTTGCTTAGTTTGCTGAATAAATTGGTTGGACTTCCTCTTTCATGCATTGGTTTTCAAATAGTTTGGTTTGGATTGGAAAAGAGTAGGAAAGTGCATGCTTAAGTGGTAAAGAGAGCTTGTTTTTGACTGTGGCCTATGCTTTTTCATGCCATGCTTGATATTGTTTTGACTTTATGCTTAGTATTCTTTGATGTAGCATGACTTGTTATAAACAATTCACATTGCTTTGTGCCTTGGATGAATCATGCGTTGTTTTAGCATATTAAAGCATAGTATAGTGGTATTCTCCTTTGATGCTTTATTTGGGTTGACTTGGCACATGCTCACACCATGTTATGACTATCCCAAGTCACCATAAGCCTTGATGATCTTTTAGTTTTCAACTTGTAGTATGACTTTATGCTTTGATCAATGATGTTTTGTCGCTCTGCATGATTATGGCCATTATTGCTCTGTCGTTTGTCGCTCGCTTACTATTGCTAGCCTTCACTTACACTGAGTATGTTTTACTCAAGTTTCCAACTCCCTAAACCAAATATTTCCAAAGTGTCCACCATACCTACCTATTAGCATCATTTGCTACTCCCGTGCATATTCAATATGCCTTGTTTTATTCCGAATAAAATGTTTGCTTGTTATGAGAAAGTTAGTTAGTAAAGCTCTCACGAACTTGATGGCACACTTTATTTTCTTGCATTTAATAAACCTGAACCATTGCGTCCTTCTTTGTTGCGTATATGCTTGCACTTTATAAGTTGAAGTTAGCAGAACCATGTATCATGGGGAACGTTTTCAACATTTCATTGGTACTTAGTACCTCGTTGATACCATGTTCTTTTGCTTATGGATCCCGGCGGTGTGAAATAAAAGTGGAACTTGTAAGATCATGGAGTTTTTATGTATGTTAGAGAAACGCCTGGGCCGCTATCTTAATCCATGCCTAATCATGGTGGAAACTTGTAGCATAACCATAATGAGCATTCTATAAAGCATCCTCAATAAAAATCTATGCACATAGTAAATAAAAAGATCGCTGAGATGCTCATTGTCTGCTTGCCTTGTCATTTTGATTATGGGATAGCTCCTATATCATGTGAAAGGGGTGCCCCGTTGGCGGTTCTCTATGATATGTATATACTTACAATGACAAGAGCTTACTCGTGACTGAAGTTGAGTAGCATGAGGATCGGTCTTCGTAAGTAAGGGGCATGAGACTTCGATTTATAACTTGTCAAGCATATCCTCTTAGTTGTGTCACTTTAACCTTAACCATTTAAAGATGCTTATGATAGGGGCAATGAGAGCTCAAAGCTAATGAGTACCATACTTTCAGCATTTGGAAGCCTTTCAAACTTTTCAAAACCTGTTCATTTCCTTGTTGAGTCTCCACACATTCTATGAGCACTTTATTGAGAGCATAGTGGCCATTCTTAGTTCTATGTGCATTGTCCCAAGACTTGTTGATTGATGCATACCTTGATATTGCTTGTTTTAAACTATTTGTATCTAGTAACTCTTGTAAACTTTGAAGGTGTCCTATGCATTTCTACTCTATGAGGGACAAGCTGAGTGCCACTATGTTATATTTTCTTTATGTGAAACAAACAAACGTCTTGCAAAGCATTGTTATTCATGAATCTTTTGTTTGTGCCTTTTCATGTTGCAACATAGTTTCTTTGTCTTATTTCTAGAACTTTGTCTTTCATGTTATGATTGAAGTACTATGATCCCATCTTCGAATGTTTTACAAATACTTTGATCAAGTTTATGATCGTGCATGTCACCTCAAAAATTATTCTTTCTTTTTATCACTTACCTACTCGAGGACGAGCAAGAGTTAAGCTTGGGGATGTTGATACATTGCAAATGTATCTATAATTTTTGATGTTCCATGCTTGGTTTTATCTACTTTCTTGTGTTTTGTCCACACTTTGGAGTACTTTTCATATGATTTCTTAGACTAACCTATTAACAAGAGCCACACTGCAGCTGCCTATTTTCTGCTGTTTTTGGTTCCAGGAAAGTCAGAAAATGAATATTCTCGGAATTGGACGGGACAAAAGCCAAAAATCCTATTTCACCAGAAGACTCCCGGAGCCAGAATATGAGATGGAGTGGGGCTAGGGCCCAGCCACACCACTGGCCCATGGCTGGCCGGGCGCCGAAGGTGGTCTGGCCGCCTGCACACCCCCTCGACCTCCCTCTTCGCCTATAAGATGCCTTCTGACCTAAAAACTCAGGGGGGGCGACGTTTTTCCAGAAGGAGTTCTGCTCCGCCGCCACCACCAGATTCCATGAAACAGCACCAGAAACTCCGTTCTGGCACCCTGACGGGACGGGGAATTGGAAGAGATCATCACCATCATCATCACCGTTGCTTCTCCATCGACCATCCATGTTTCCCCCATCTATGAGTGAGTAATCCCCCGCTGTAGGCTATGGGGATGGTAGGGATTGGATGAGATCGTTCATGTAATGGCATCCGATTGTTAGGGCATGGTGCCTAGTATCTTTTATTAGTGCTTTATGACTTTGTTGCGACTTGTTATGCTTAATGCTTGTCACTAGGGCCCGAGTGCCATGATTTCAGATCTGAACATGTTATTGATTCATTATGATAGTATTGTTTATGGTCTTATCTGCAAGTTGTATACACACGTTGTTGTCCGGAACCAATGGCCCCGAAGTGACAGAAATCGGGATAACCGGAGGGAATGGCTTTGATGTGAGGATCACATGTGTTCATGGAGTGTTAATGCTTTGCTCCGGTGCTCTATTAAAAGGAGCACCTTAATTGCCTGTAGTTCCCTTGAGGCCCCGCTACAAATGGGCTAGCAGGACAAAAGATGTTGTGCAAGTTCTCATTCTGAGCACGTATGACTATATATGGAACACATGCCTAGGATTATCTAGTACTTGGATGCTTTATCTTATTTATCTGCAATTGCTCTATGTTCTGATTCCTATGTGAATTGTGTTGTCGATGCAACGCCCGTCCATCCATCCCTATGCCTACCACACTCGAATCCTACTGTTACTGATATTGTTACTGCTGTCTTTACTTTACTACTGCTGCTACTTTACTATTCCTACTACAAAACGGTTGCTACTAATAAACTGCTGTGAGCAAGATTCTTTCCAGGTGCAGCTGAATTGACAACTCAGTTGTTAAGGCTTATAGATATTCTTTGTCTCCCCTTGTGTCGAATCAATAAATTGGGTTTCACTTCCCTCGAAAATACTGCGATACACCCCCTATACTTGTGGGTCATCAACCATCAACTTGAGAGTCTAAATAGGGAAATTCCTAGTTTACAATTGAAACTTTCTAATGCTGAAAGAAATATATCATCTTTGTCTTAAGCTCAATATTCATTGATTAATAAAATGGCTGCTAAACCTGAAACTATTGATAATCCCTTTACAGCTACTAATGCTATACAAGTAAAAATTCATGAAAATGTTCGATTATTAGCTGAATTACATGCTAAGTGGGAAAGAGAAGGTGAAATTGCAAGAAACAATAGTGTTCCTACTATCACTACCACTAGTGTTGAGGCCAGTAATAGTTCTACTACTTTAGATGATAATTTTGATTTTGATCTTGATGGTCGCAATATCTTTGAAGTTATTAAGTTCCTACAAAAGCTTTATAAAAGTCCTAACGCTAGTGCTATGAACATGGCCTTTACAAAACACATTACTAATGCTCTCATAAAGATTAAAGAAGAAAAGATTAAACATAAATCTTATATTCCTATAAAACAAGAAGATGGTTGGGAACCCATCATTAATATGAAAGTGAATGACTTTGATTTCAAAGCTTTATGTGATCTTGATAGTAGTGTCTCTATTATGCCTAGAAGGATTTATGATATGCTTGATTTGCCACCACTTGAAGATTGTTATTTGAATGTCCCACTTGATGATAATGCTAAAAAGAAACTCATGGGGAGTATTAATGATGTTCTTATTATGGTTAACAATGCCTATGTCCCCGTTGATTTCTATGTTTTGGATGTTGAATGCAATGCTTCTTGTCCTATTACTTTGGGAAGACCTTTTCTTAGAACTGTTGGTGCCATTGTTGATATGAAAGAAGGCACCATTAAATATTAACTCCCACTCAATAAAGGTATAGAACATTTCCCTAAGAAGAGAGAGAAGATTTCTTTTGCCTCTCCTATGAAAACAAATTTTGCTCTTAATGCTTCTTCATTTGAGAACACTTGATTCTTTTTCTTGCTTCTCCTGCCTAACTTAAAGGCGTTAAAGAAAAGTACTTATTAGGAGATAACCCAAAAGTTTTAGATGAGTTTTGGAAGCGCTCCTTATCCTTTTTATTTGCTTTTTGTGCCAAGAGTAACCTCTAATGAGAGAGAAGTAATGATTGGGAAAGTTGCTGTCCCGAAACAGATTTCCGTGCTTCACCGTTAAAATTTGTGTAAAATCTCTGAACGTCTTTTTGAGGCGTGCATTTTTTTGCTTCTGACCCAGGTTGTTATCTAACTTTCGTTAGTTCAACACTTTTAGCAACATAAGGTCTTCGAAAAAATTCGTCTTTACTGCATTTTGATGATTTCTGCCATTTTCTGCATTTGCTTCTTGTTGGTTCCTTTTTGAGTTCTTTTGGGGAATTGAGCTTTTTGAGGGAAGTGCTACGGTAGCTTGTGTTCTAATGGAAGTTTTATTGATGTTGTAACTGAACCTAAAGACCTACTATCTTGAGTGCACTAATGTTGCTAATAAAGAATGTGTGAAGTTTTGTATGAAGGAAAAATTTCAGGTGTATGGAAGAAATCAGTAATGAGATGAAGGATGGACTAAAGCTTAATCTTGGGGATGCCACGCATTTCACCCCAAGACATATCCAAGAAGTACAAGCGTCAAAGGTTGGTGATGCCCAAGGCATCCCCCTCTTCATCAATAAAAATCCCAGGTTTCTTCCAAACGCTTTATTTTTATTATTTCATGCACACTTGTGTTGTTCTTGGAGCGTCTTCTTTTTTGTTTTCGTTTTGGTTTTCAGTTTTCTTGGTTTGCTTAGCTTTCTGAATAAATTGGTTGGAACCCCTCTTTCATACATTGGTTTTCAAATAGTTTGGTTTGGATTGGAAAAGAGTAGGAAAGCTCATCCTTAAGTGGTAAAGAGAGTTTGCTTTTAACTATGGCCTATGCTTTGTCATGCCGAGCTTGATATTTTTTTGGCTTTATGCTTAGTATTCTTTGATGTAGCATGACTTGTTATAAACAATTGAGATTGCTTAATGTGCCTTGGATGAATCATGCGTTGTTTTAGCATATTAAAGCATAGTATTGTGGTATTCTCCTTTGATGCTTTATTTGGGTTGACTTGGCGCATGCTCACACCATGTTATGACTATTCAAGTCACCATAGGCTTTATGATCCTTTATTTTCAACTTGTAATATCACTTTATGCTTTGATCAATGATGTTTTGTTGCTCTGCATGATTATGGCCATTATTGCTCTCATAGTTTGTCGCTCCCAGTCTTTTGCTAGCCTCCACAACCAAGTATGAGTTACACTCATGCATCCAACTCCCTAGACAAATTTATTCCAAAGAGTCCACCATACCTACCTATGAGCTTATGCTAATGGCAAGTATATTCATGCTTTTGTTTATCTTCCAAATGAGACTTGTTATGAGAAAACTAGTGATTAAAGCTCTCACGAACTTGATGGCACACTTTACTTTTTTGCATTTAATAAACTTGAACCATTGGGTCCTTCTTTGTTGCGTATATGCTTGCGCTTTATAAGTTGAAATTAGCAGAACCATGTATCATGGGGAACGCTTTCAACATTGCACTTATACTTTGTACCCCGTTGATATCATGTTCTTTTGCTTATGGATCCCGGTGGTGTGAAATAAAAGTGGAACTTGTAAGATCATGGAGTTTCTATGTGTGTTAGAGAAACGCCTGGGCCGCTAGCCTAAGCCATGCCTAATCATGGTGGAAACTTGCAGCATCACCATAATGAGCACTCGATGAAGCATCCTCAATAAAAACCTATGCAAATAGCAAATAAAAAGATCGCTGAGATGCTCATTGTCTGCTTGCCTTGTCATTTGATTATAGGATAGCTCTTGTATCATGTGCAAGGGGTACCCCGTTAGCGGTTCTTTATGATACATATGTACTTACAATGACAAGAGCTTATTCGTGACTACAGTTGAGTAGCATGAGGTTCGGTCTTCATAAGTAAGGGGCATGAGATTTCGGTTTATAACTTGTCAAGCATATCCTCTTAGTTGTGTCACTTTAACCTTAATCACCTTCAAGATGCTTATGATAGGGGCAATGAGAGCTGAAAGATATTAAGTACCATAATTATTGGAAGCTCTTTATGAGACTTGAATCCCTACTTCCTTCTATGAAGGCCTTTCTTCCACTTATATATTGAGTCTCCACCTTCTATCTTTATGCACCTACTTTGAGAGCATCATGGCCATTCTTAGTTCTATGTGCATTGTCCCAAGACTAGTTGATTGATGCATAATTTGATATTGCTTGTTTTAAACTATTTGTATCTAGTCACTCTTATGAACTTTGAAGGTGTCCTATGCATTTATATTTGCTACTCTATAAGGGACAAGCTGAATGCTACTATGCTATGTTTTGTTTATGTGAAACAAACAAAACGTCTTGCAAAGCATTGTTATTCATGAATCTTTTGTTTGTGCCTTTTCATGTTGCAACATAGTTTCTTTGTCTTATTGCTAGAACTTTGTCTTTCATGTTATGATTGAAGTACTATGATCCCAGCTTCGAATGTTTTACAAATACTTTGATCAAGTTTATGATGGTGCATGTCACCTCAAAAATTATTCTTTCTATTTATCACTTACCTACTCGAGGACAAGTAGGAGTTAAGCTTGGGGATGTTGATACATTGCAAATGTATCTATAATTTTTGATGTTCCATGCTTGGTTTTATCTACTTTCTTATGTTTTGTCCACACTTTGGAGTACTTTTCATATGATTTATTGAACTAACCTATTAACAAGAGCCACAGTGCCAGCTGCCTGTTTTCTGCTATTTTTGGTTTCAGTAAAGTTAGAAAATGAATATTCTCAGAATTGGATGGGACAAAAGCCAAAGTTATTATTTTACCGGGGGACACTTAGAGCCAGAATACGAGACGGAGAAGGGCCAGAGGGCGGCCACACCACCTGGCCGCGCGTCCAGGCCTGGCCCGCGCCAGGGGGGTGGTGTGGCCAGCCCAGGCACCCCCTCGGCCTCTCCTTCCGCCTATATATTTCCTCTGATACAGAAACCCTAAGTACCCGATCAAAAATCCACGAAGAGTGCAGAGCCGTCATCTCCATCCCTATATCGGGAGGATCTGAAGCTCTTCCGGCACCTGCGAGAGGGGAATTCACCCTGGAGGCCTTCTTCATCACCATGCAAGCCTCCGGTGTGATGCGTGAGTAGTTCATCTCTGGACTATGGGTCCATGTAGTAGCTAGATGGCTGGTTCTCCTCCTTTGTGCTTTCATGTCTAGATCTTGTGAGCTCCGTTCATGATCAAGATCATCTATTTGTAATTCTGCATGTTGTGTTTGCGGGGATCCGATGGATATTGAGATAAGGTGCAGTACAGGCGGAGCCCGTCCGTACCACGCGCCCGTACCAAGGAGCACCGTCGTGCAGTAAGGGTAGGGACAAGTACAAAAAGGTTATAACCCCTCCAATCTTTTTATTTTGACAATCTCAGGTCAGTGGGTTACCTTCTACATGTTCCTTTATACTTCATTTTTCCTACCTTCAAAACTCCCTAGCCTATAATTCTCTGTAGTGTTTCGTGCTTATTTTATTTTCTTCTCACGGTTGGGTGAACGAACTCCGTTCGTACACCGAATCGTTTGCTTTTACTTCATTTGTTATTTTCGCAGGGACTTAAACCTTGTGAGATGACGTGCATGGTTTGTGTCAACTGTGTAAATACTTGCACAAGCCACTTGGTTGTTTCAACTCAACACTTCAAGAAGGAAGTATTTGTTGAACCAAAGGTCCAAGTCCATAAAAAATGAGGTTATTCGCACCTCAACAGTAAAGTGTGTCACCCTTTCTTTGTTCAAGCTTGGGGAGGTAACCACTTCTCATGCTCTCTTTTGATAACTGCATTTTCTCTTTTCTTATGGTAATCTATTCAAGTTTGGTTCTTACAAAAGTTCTAGCTTGGGAAGTTACTTCTGCATTTGTAGAGTCTTCTACAAATGTTCTTGTTTGATGAAACTCTTTGTGCAATCACGTATCCCACTATTTTTGAATGCTTGCTTAGGTAAGTTGTGTTTCATGTTTATATATTGGATGCACTTGCTTTTGTTGGGATTCATAAGAGTTGAGTTAGAGCTTGATGCACATTTTAATATCATTATCCGGCTTGAGAAGAACATTGTGATCCTCTAGAAATGCATTGCCATAATTTTATGCACTTAAAATATTTGTCTCCCACTTTTGAAGTTTGAATTGTTTATTTTAGTTGGTTGATTTGTGAAGATGCCATGCTAGTGGGGGTAATTCAAAATAGTTAGAGTAAAGCCTTTTACTGGTATGATGATTAGTTGTGAAAACTTTTGCTCTACTTCTTTTAGCTAACCGAGTCTTGCCTTGGAAATAATATTGCCAAACAAGTACAACAAGAAAAGTCTGAAATTTATGACTTGTTTGATGAATGATTGTCTTGAGAGTATACTCTTGATGATACTTAACCCCATAGATATTTTGATAATCTTGATGACACTCATTAAAGGAATTGTTTGATTGAAATAAAGTCTAGTGGTAATTGTGATACATGCCAAAACTAACCTTGTGGATCAAACCGCGGTACTAGCTAAAAAAGGAGAAATAAGTGAGGCAACTTTGTTCTATGTCTCTAATGCACACCTTTGGGATGCCAACAACTCCGCTAGCTTTTGAACGATCTATGGTATAACCCCGGATTAAGGTTATGAGTTGACAACATGAGTGGAATACGTGTCAATATATGGGAAAAGGTATTGGTACTCTCAAAGGTTGTGCAAACACTTGCAAAAGAAACATTCAGCGATCCTTGAAAAAAATGAAAGAAAGAAAAAAAGATATCTATGAGGATCCACATAATAGGTCCTTGGCATGGTCTCATAACTACTTTACAAATTTTTTCTTGAAAGACAATGATTGGATTAGAAGTGTTTTTGATAGACTTTATTTATTGATGTGGGTGTAAATAAGACACTTCATTGTTATACTACTTGCGACATGAAACTCTCTTACTCAATTTTTCTATTAAAACATTCTAGTGTTCCTTGGCAAGCTGAGAGTTAACTAGAAGAATTGGATTGATTGTTGCATTTCTAGTTATTTATACTTATATTGAACTCTACTTTGATTGTCCCAATTTACCTAAGCTTGTATAGTACCCTTGACATCTCTCTAACTTTGATGAGCTTTACAAATGGATGAAGTGTTGAACGCATATGACTACCAACCGTAAGTGAATTCATATTCCCGTTGAAGCCCTTACTATATAAAATTAAGGAGATACAAAACTTATTAAAATGCTCAATAAGAGGATCATAAGTTTGTTTTCAAGCTAGATTCACTTTTTGACATGGAGCATTGAAGTTTTAATTGATATTTTATGGATTGACATAACTAAGCTTGTGTTGCCTTGTATGAATATGTTTTTCCTTACTTTCAGCTTGCAGGGAAAATAAGGATACAAGGCATTAATCTTCTACATCCGGTATTATACTTTTGTTTAAATTTTTTCCTCATTTATGTTATCGACTCATGCCTCATGAACATGATGACCTTATCCATAAGCCACTTTACTACTTGGGACGAGCAAGAGTCTAGCTTGGGGAAGTTGATGAGTCCAAAATTGATGCATATTTAAGTATATAATTTTTTTATATTATCACTCATTACATGCTACATTTATCTATAACTATGCCTATTATGTATGATTATTAGTTCCCATTCATTTTCACATGGACTTTGCACAAATAGTAGTTTTATTAGGATTTTATTAACTTTTTCTTGTCTTTGATTTGTGTGTAGGTGCTATGGGGAATCATGGATAAATGGATCAAACAGGATTCAATATGGAGGAGTTGCAGGCACCAGACTTAGCCATTTGAGGCGAGAAAGAAGTGAGTATTTCCACCCACTCCAAATGAAGATCCAAGGACATGGTGTTGAAGCCCTCGTCCATACGAATACAACGAGCCAAAGTGTTGTAAATATGCCCTAGAGACAAATAATAATAAGGATTATTATCATATTTCATAAAGTTTATGATTAAGTTTTATATCATGCTATAACTATATTGAAAGGAAACGTCAATACATGTGTGATATATAAACAACCAGGGTTCCTAGTGAAACTCTAGTCACTAGTTCATTGGTCAACAGGTGATCAAGGTTTCTTGATTATGTGGAATTTATGCCAGTTGGAAATGGAGTCATCTCATTCTATTAATGAGATGATTAGAATAGACCTAGTAGACTATTCCTTAGACCATGAGGCTATATCAATCACTGTCTCCCGAGAATACTTAGATAGCATCAAACGTCACTTGGTAATACAATCAAAATAAAGGTGTGTTCAGGTATTTGGGATTTGTCAAGAGTGGGATTTGTCCATCCGCGTGACGGAAAGATACTCGAGGGCCCACTCGGAGAAGTTATATCCAATAGCTGCGCGGCGTGTGATTTGATCACAGGGATATCACTTGTCGAAACAAGTCAAGTAGCATTGTTCGGTTACGAGATTGAACACGACATGGTGATGTCATTGATCAGATCTCGGTCAATGCAAGTATCGAGAGATAAAAGGAATAAGACATGATAGTCACGGTTCAAATGACGAAAGATCTTCGTGGAATGCAGAGGGGTCACATGGCCATCCAGGTCCCTGTATCGATCGTTGGTCCGAGAGTGTCCTGACCATGTCTGGAGTGTTCCCGAACCGTGGGGTATCATGCTTAAGGGTTTGGTGATGCTTACAGAGTGTTTACAGGATCGGTAGAATCACCGAAGAAGAGAAGAGAGAAAACCGAAACGGTTTTGGTAAGTCTAGAGGATGTCCAGAGTGGAGGTGGAAGGTGTTACATAGCCACGGAGATTGAATAATATGTGAATGAATGCTAAATATTGATTTAATCATTTATTCATAATTATTTAATAAAGAGAAAATCAATTAAAGGTCAAAAAGGCTTAATGGGCCAAATCCCGGAGGGGAAAGGGCCCAAGAGGGGCCGCACCCCTGGGAGGGGCCAAGGGGAGTGGTCGGCAGCCCTAGTGGGTCTGCCCCACGTGGGACCCATGGTGGGGGCTGGCCGGCGGCACCTCCCCCCACCTAGTCCTCCTTTAGTCCCACCCTGGGACTTTGAGGGAGGGTGTACCTCCCCTTCCCCCTATATATAGTGGCGGTATTTTGACTAGAAAATACACACAATATTCAATAAAGGTTTCCTCACTTTTGGGGAGACCTCCAATTGATTTCTATCTCTCTCTGTCCCGTGACCATGATCCCAAGTTCGGACTATGCAAATGAGAGACATCTTCACCGTGGAGCGCCGTCATGCTGCGGGATTCAGATCTAGGAGCTCTACTTCCACAACTGTTGCTGGATCGGGGAAGCGGGAGTCATCTCCAGGCACCGGATGCATGTAACTCCCCACGAGGTGTCACACTTGAGGCACTAGGAGTCGTTAGATACGCATGAGTGCAAGGACTTCATCACGACCTTGAGGTCGGCTTCGGCTCGTCTACATCAACCACGCTCTCCTGAGCGTTGACAATGCTTTTTGTTCTTCAAGGGTAAGTTTGCAAAAAGCCCCTCCCATTACTGCATTACTAATAGATAGGTGCTGGCAGCATCAAGGGTTCATGAGCGTAGGGTAAAACTTTATTATTTTCATACGCGAACACCTATAGTGGTATCAGAGCTAGATCTATGCGTGTTAATGCTAGTACAGGTAGAACACAGGAGATGTAGTGTGTGGGCGTTGATCTTTTAGTTGTTACCCTCCCACATGTACTTGGGTATACCGCAGTAATGCTTGACGAAGTGTACCCCAACTGACTTTGGGCGTTCATTCATGAGACTGGTCCACGCTTGACATATGGCTTGTACCATATAAAGTGGCTTTGGGGGGTGTCTGTCTCTCTCGCATTAGTTGGTATGCCATTTACAATGGAGGGCCCCGAAAGGGGTGTAGTATAGACAACTACCTAATCAACGTTGTGGTGAAAGTTTGTAGGTAAGAACGGTTCTTGTGCGAGAGCCCATTCAGCCATGTAAAACATGCAAAGATAAACTAGAGGCGTCTAACTTTATTTTGCAGGGGGGCGTTATGATGTGATATGGTTGTGGCAAAGGTAAAGTACATACTTTATGTTGCTAAGTAGTAGTAGACGGTCACGGAGGTGACTGATGACCCACAAGTATAGGGGGTGTATCGCAGTATTTTCAATAAGTAAGAGTATTGAACCAAACGAGGAGCAGAAGGTGTTGACGAGTGGCTTGGAGCAGGAATTCTTTGTAAATACTTAGCAAACGGATTTTAGGGGTTTTGATAATGCAGATAAATAAAGTCCGAGTAAATAAAATACAATAAGAATAAACGCAGCAAGTGGCCCAATCCTTTCTTTAGCAAAGGACATGCCGGTTGTATTACTTAAGTTGACCAAACATTCTCGAGGACACACAGGAATATCGTCAAGTGCTTTCGCTTCATATAGTTGATTAATCTTCTTTAGTTTGCTAAGTGTTGTGTGGGTGAACCTGTGCTAATGTACCAACCTTCCTAGGACTAATACATACTTGTGATTATACCCCTTGCAAGCATCCGCAAGTACAAGAAAGTAATTAAGGTAGAAACCTAACCACAGCTTTAAACTCTAAGACCCTGACATCCCTTGTGCAAAGGTTTCCTAACGGGGTTCATGTTTCTATCACTCTGGCAACCCCTACGATTAGTAGCCAAATACACAATGTATTCCCCTAGGCCCATAAAGGTGAAGTGTCATGTAGTCAACGTTCACATGACACCACTAGAAGAATAACACCACAACTTAAATATCAAACCATTGAATCTTTCTCAACACAATTCCACTACTAACAACATGACTTCTCCCATGTCCTCAAGAACTAAAAAAATACTCACAAGACATCATATGGATCAAGATCAGAGATGATATAATGATAAGTATTAATCTGTACATAAACGATAATTCAATGGTTCACTCAATAGCATCAACTACAAGGAGTAATCAACACCGGGAAAGTTTCCCCTAAGAACTATGCAAGATTCAACCCAATTGTTACAGCGATATGGAGTGGAGATGATGGTGGTGATGGAGATGATGGTGATGGTGATGATGATGATCCCGATGAAGTCCAGCTTGATGGTGGTGTTGATGGCGACGATCTCCCCTCTCTGGGAAGGAATTTCCCCAACAAAATTCTGTCTGCCAGAGAGCTCTTTCTCTCTCTGTCACTTCCACCCCACAGAGGCGGCGAAACCTTTATGTGGTCGCTCCCTAGGTATTAGGGTTTCGTGGGGATAATATACGCCAAAGAGGAGAGCCAGAGGTGGACCAGGATGGCCACACCACCTGGTGGCGCGGCCAGGGGTGGCCCGCGCCAGGGGGTGGTCTAGGCCCCGTGTGGCCCATCTCCACTCCCCCTTCTGGCATCCTTCGTCTTTTGGAAAAATAGGATTTTCCATGTATTTTCCTGGATTTTCTGATCTTCGCGAATTTCGCCTCCAAACAGTCCCTTTTCCATCAGAATCCTGACTGCAACGGTCCATGCTCCAAAAGTCATCAACCATGCAAAAATAGATTAAATCACATAAGTATCATCTCTTAATATGAAATATATCAATGAATAACATTAAATTACGATATAGAATAGTGATGCAAAATGTGCGTATCAACTCCCCCCAAGCTTATACTTCGCTTGTCAACAAGCGAAAACTGAGCTCAATAAACATGACCTCAGGTTTATGGAGTGAAGAGTCGATAAAAGAATACGGACAAGAAGCATCACATTCATCAATACATAAATCATAATTGAAGACAACTCACTATTATATAACTTAACTTGCAATAGGTAAAGGAAACACAAATAAAGATACACAAATTAAATCACAATTAGTAATGGCAAACTTAGCTCTTGGTCAAAGAATAGTTGAGAATTTGCAGGAGTTCAAACATAATGGTTTCCAATGATAGCTTTCAAAGTAATAAAAACTAAGATAAGAACAATGTGCAAAACTAGGAACATAAGAAACATGATTGAATAAATCATCATATGAATGAATGTGTAACACCCCAACATTAGAGCTTAGAAATAAGTTGAACACAGGTGTGTGCATTGCATTCATGCATAGAAAATCCGGATAATTTTCGCGCTTTTAAATAAAACTTGTCAGAGTGATTGAAGCTTCTCTTAACTTGGTGGAACTGAAGTAGATCATCAAGTTGACTGAGATAAGTTTCAATATGACCTTTGCTAAAACCCTAGTTTTGGGTAATATAATTTGATCTAAGGGTAGATTAAATGTAATAAAACTAAGTCACAACACACTATTTAATAAGGAGTACTTGATCTTCTAGAGATCATTACATGGTATTCCATACCACAACCCAAGGATGAAGATTTAATATTCTAAATATGATATCAAGGTATTATCTGCCACAAATCCTGAATACTAAGTTAATATGATTTAAGTAAAGAAACTCATAATTAAATCTTGAAACACTTGTTTGCCATAGTTACTCTTATCATAGGTACCATGGTAGTTTTTACACATTAGCTCTTATTACAAATAGAGTTGAAAGGGAAGTCAAACCAAGACCATACATCACATAACCTTAGTGTCATGTTAATAGATGACAATCCTATTTAACCAAGTCCTAGTGTCTACTAATCAACAATGTGTGTGATTAATTCTTGACCTAGCACT
The DNA here is from genome assembly GCA_023614405.1 of Avena insularis. Taxonomy (NCBI): domain Eukaryota; kingdom Viridiplantae; phylum Streptophyta; class Magnoliopsida; order Poales; family Poaceae; genus Avena; species Avena insularis. Next base: position 644,129,455 of record CM042690.1, read on the forward strand.
TATTGACTCATAGCCTTTGACCTATTGTGTTGACTTTACAAAGACCTTAAGTAAATTAATATGAAGGAGAAAGTAGTATGGTGAAGTGTGCCATCATCAATGTAATGAGATCCTTAGTGGAGATCAAACCATTTGATGTTAGAGGAGTTAACTCACTCATGAGTTAACCAGAAGAAGTATTTAAACCCAAGAAGTAAATAGTAATTATGAAGCTATGAGAAACCTAGTAGTATTAGAGTATTAAATGATAATCCTGTTAAGACATTTAGATACAAATATGGAGCAAGCTTCTTAACAAGATAAATCCTATAGAAAGACTAGTACAAGTGTACTACTTAGTTGATAATAGATCTTGATCAGACAATTAGAAGCCTAAGCTTAGTTTGATCAAATGATGGTGGTCATTATTCTCAAGTTACTTGAGAATAGATGACTAGGTGTTGAAGAAGAGTTGTGAGTATACCAAATTAGGTAAAGCCCTAGTAAGATGAATCATCTAGCTTGAACATGAGAAGTCTAGCTAGAGTATGATGAAGTATATAACATGAATATATGGAGTAGTTGGAGTATAGTAGTTTAACCAAGATAATACAATAATAAACTTGTATTATGGAGAGTAGGACCATACCTATTCCAGAGGATTGTTATCACATGTGATATATAGAGAGAACTATAATCTTGTAAGCCTTGGAAGAAGTTGCAAGATGAAGTTAAGGAAGTTAATAGATGGAGTTAGCAGTAGCTACATTGATAGGTGTACCAATGGTAGTTGATTAAGAGAAGTTATACACTAAGAGTAAGGATGGAGTAATGTTGAAGTAGCATGACCATGTCATCATATTATGATGGATATGGTGGAGTCAGATGATTGTCTTATTTAGGAAGATGTGATCCTTGTGAATAAGATAAGAGAGATTGATAGAGTATATTTAGGAAAGGAATTCCTTATCTAAAGATAATCCTGGTGAGGTATTAAGGAAAGGATTCTTTAGAAGCCTTAACCAAGATCATATCATGCCATGACAAGACCATGTCTACCTCTTTGTTTTAAACCCTAGAATAAAGAGGGTAGTTAAACCAATTCCTAGTTTTAAGCAGCCATTGGAGAGGTATCTCTTAGTCAAATGAAGCTTCTAAGAGGTGATTAGAATACTAGTTGAGAGTTTATGGAAGAAAGCATTGTCCATATGATTGTCTTAAACCCTAATAAGAACCTAATATCCTAGAACCATAAAGGTCACATTAGGAAAGTGTTCTGTGGTAATTCTAAACTCTACAAACCAAGTAGAATTGGATTTGGCAAATCACCAAATATGGAGGACCACGAAACTTATATCACCCATTATGAACCACAAAGATTAATACCTTCTTATGTATATATGTAAATCCTTTATGAAGATAAGTAGGAACAAGATTTACATGAATACACATCTCAAACCAGTACCATTCAGATTATCAAGTGAAACTAGAATAATTTCTATAAGATCTTCTTATAGGAAGTAAAACCCTAAAACCCTAAGTTATATTTACTTTGTTAAATAAAAGAACCTTGCATATAATAATAGATTTTGTATACACAACAAGAAATGTAGAGAAATTGGTTATAATTAACCTCTATCATAATATCCATGTCTTACAATTTTTTTGGATATTTAAAACCTTAAAGAAATTCCAATTTGAAATGTTTTATAAAAACAGAAAACAAAAATAGAGAGAAAAGAAGGGAAAGCAGCACAGTGACTCGGCCCACGGCCCAGAATCTTTTTGCGCTAACCGTCGCTCACATAAAGCCCAGGAGTTTGTCGCTCGCTTCGTCGTGGCCCAACAGCAGCCCAACACCAGCCAGGTCATCTCCAGTTCTCTAGCTGGCAGGTGGGACCAAAGAAAGGACTGCCGATTGAGCTAGAAAAATGTTTGTGGGGGTTCTGTAAAAACTCTGCATCGTCTTCTTCCTCTAGCTAGAAGCAGCTTGGTGGAGCTGCTGATGCCGTCCGTCACCGTCACGCGCCGCGATGCCCGCTGCCGACGTCATCTAGTGGAAACGGGGATAAGAACGCCACGACGACGTCCTCATCCTCATCTTCTCACTCGCTCTCGCTCTCTTCCTCTCTGCAACCCGAAACCCTAGCACCACCGTCGTTGCCTCGTGCCGCCGTTAGAGACCGCCCCAAGGCTAGCCGAGAGTGCCACAAGATCCGCTATCATGGTGGTGTCACGGCAGATGCCATGGATAGGCTAAAGGTGGGGACTAATATGCGCTAGGGGAATCCAGGGAGGGATAGTAGAGTGATTCTCCACACAGAAGTTGGTATTGCTATATCTTCAAGATTACAAGTGCTCCTTGAGCTGTATTGGCGAGAGGAGGAAGAAGGAGCTCTCTTACTCTTGCCTAGATCTACTAGCCCTAAGGAATCACCAAACCAACTAGTGCTCAACCAACTAGAACCCAATCCCCTTCTCTACCAGAACCCTAACCCCCCTTATATAGAGGAGGTTCGGTCCTGGCCTAGGGCATACGTGGAGGCATATTCCTAAGAATATGCCCCTTCCCTAAGTGGTAACCCGACCGGGTTGCTTTTCCCCCGCGTCACATATGCTTTAGCGACATAGCCTCTGCGACGCTCGCGTTAGCCGATGTGAGCGTCGTCACCCTTGTCGGCCATGGCCCGGTGGTCCTGCCCTTGCTTTATTCGCTCATGCAGTACGTACCGGACCTTCTTTTTTAACCAGAGATTCATTCCTTCTCCTAGAAGCTAAGCGAGGATCCGGATCATAGTAGATCCGGCTATACCTGTTCCTGCATAAAAGTTAGACAAGCATTTCCGACTTACTCCTTAAGTCGGATGAGACAACGTTAGGCGACCCCCCTAGTCCGGGTTACTCCGTGATCCGGCCTGCCTTGAGGTGACTCGGCCAGCATCCGCTTTGACCTTGCCGAACCTCGGCTAACTCGGCCCTTATACCCCGGAGTGACCCTACCTGTGGGTATCCCCCCAACATTAGTCCCTGAAGCTAGTGCGATCTTAGCTGCCTTGGCCGCTAAGGCCACATCAGGTTCATTTATGTCCGACCCTCAGACGTTTAATTCCGGGTCAGCTCCTTATCTCGGATTATTTGGATTTACGTTCCCTTCGCATGTTCCAAGTTTTCACTTGCCGGCCGGGTCACCACTTTGTCTCGGATCCCATGGTTATCATGGTTTGATCCGGGTCCCGCTTCCTTCTCTCATACGCCAACCCACGTGGAGGCTAATCATTACCTCGTCTTATTTTAAGGGCCTATACAGTAAGTGCCGCAGTAATTGTCAGTTTCACTGTGCGTGGGTCACATCATGCCTGCCTCCTCATTAACCGCAACAGCACGTCGTGTCATGGGATCACATCTACTCTGTGGCCCCCTGTGTGGCCTTTCTCTGATTGGTTGATGCCGGTGATACACGGCCACACCGTGTGGCTCGTCGGCGCAACGCGATCCCACTCATCGATCACTGGGGGCAGTTAAATAGGGGAGGGGCGCGTTCCTTAGCGTTTTTCCACCTCTGCGCCCCTTCACCCACTGCGTTTTCCCCTTTGTCTTCCCTACGACCACGCCGCCGCCGGTGCTTTCTAGCAGTAGCGCCGCCGCCGCACCTCCCCGTGCCTCCACACCGCAGCCACCGCTGTGTAGCTTCTCCGCCACGGGTCCACGCCAATCTAGGCCTCAGATCCTCGTCGCTGCTAGCTCCAGCGAGGACAGCGGATACGATATGACGGAGGAGGAGCTCGTCGTCGCCGAGCAGGAGATGGAGGAGGACGCCGGTGCGGCGGACCGCGGCGTGTGGGCCGGTTCGTGGGTCTGCCAAGACGACATCGACTGGCTCTACCGGACCAGGCGTATTCTTGCCGGCGTCATCGCTCGTCTCCCATCCACCGAACTGCCCCCCTCACCCAATCTGGGTGAGTTCGTCGTATTCCTATCCCACTTCCAACGGGGATTTGGTCTCCCGGTGAGCGACTTATTCCGGGATTGGGTCAGGACGTATCACCTGCAGCCACACCATCTCCCAGTGAACGCAATCACCTCTCTTTCCACTTGTGCCTCTACGATCGAGGGCTACACCGGACTATGGCCCACGAAGGAGCTGTGGATCCGGTTCTTAGGCCTCCGTCGCAACGTTGTCCCCAATATCCACGCTGAGTCGGAGGACAAGCAGCTCACCCAGTTCGGAGCTGCCTCCATCTTGCCCCGGAGATTTTCAATCTTTCCCCGGGTCACCGGGCTTGACTCCTGCAAAGGATGGGCCCGGACCTTCTTCTACGTCTGGAACGAGGGTACCGAAGACTTGATTCGGTTGCTGCCCTATGCTCCGGGTCTCCCTGACACGGATTTTTGGGAGGAGGTCCCCAAGAAACCTACCGCTCTGGCCAACCAAGTTAACAAGAGGTTCGCGGAGCTAAAGAAGCTCGGATTGCGCAACGAGGATGCCATGATCACGTTCGTGCGCAACCGAATCTCTCCCCTCCAGAAGCGCACCCACAAGTTGTGCCACATGAGCTTCGGCTGTGACCCCAACCGAACCTCCTCCTTTGAACTGAGCAACACCGAGATCTTTCACCGGGTTAAAGCTCTTTTCACCACCCACAAGGATTTCTCCGCCGAATGGACGTGGGGAATCGAGCACTACTTCCGTGACAGGCTCCCTCCCGCGGTAAGCTTCGCGGGGCAAACTTATTTCGGATCAAGTATGTGTCGGTTTTTGTCATATTTTTGACTCTGCTCTTTATGCTTTTTCTCAGCTGTTTGTCCAGCAAACTCTCGAGGATGGCACGGATCCGACCCTTAAGTGGGCGCCAGACCGAGAGATCCCGGATGAGGAGGAGCCGGACCAGGAGATGTTCCTCCCTATGACCGATGCCACCAAACGTCCCAGCGGTAAATTCTCTTCTCTTCCCTAGGACTCAGATATCGACGTGATTGAACCCGTTGAGGCTGTCCCTCTTTCTTTTGCCTTTCTGGCATCAGCTAACCCCGGTGGCCATATCCACGAGGATCCTCCACTTGCCACGGGCGAGCCGATTCCGGTGGCGTCGAAGAAGAAGCGCAGATCCGCGTCAAGTTCTTCCTCCGAACCTTCTCAGCCCACAAAAAGGCAAAAGAAGGCCGGAGACAAGACTGCCTCCAAGCGGGCAGGCAAAACCCCGGCACGGAGGGCCCGGAAACCCAAGGAGGCCGAGACCTCGGATGCGTAAGTCATTTTTCACTACGCAACTCACTTTTCCTTGCACCGGGGTAATTTCACTCCTGACATCATTCTCTTTTGTAGGCCTCCTGTGGAGGTCCCTTAGAGCGGATCGAGCATCTCTTCTCCCCTTCGGTCCGGCCCTTCTCCTCCTCGTGACGACGAGTCACGCCCGCTGAGCCCTATTCCGGAGGGCTTTGTGGCTGCTCCGGGTTCCGCAGTACCTCATCAAGAGGAACGCGACCTCGAAACGGGAGGGGTCGGTTCGGCCGAGGCGACGGCGTCCACCACTTCGGCATTGCCGCAACCAGCAACCACCAAGTCTACCGCAACACCAGCACCAGCAGCAGCTCCAGTACTAGCTACCGAGCCAGCACCTGCCCCGGTACCAAGGAAACCAACAACAGCTCCAGTGCCCAGTTCCTCTGCATCTTCCGAGTCATCTCAGCCTCGGCGAGGAACCATTCCAGCAGCTTCCAAAGGGAAATCCACCATGGTTACTTCTTCCCAGCAAGCTAAAGGCAAGAAGGCTCTGGATACTGCCAAGTCTACATCCGTCGAGGCCGGGCAGCGAACCTTGTCGTCGATGCTTTCGAAGAAATCACCAGCAGCGACGGATGTTCCTGCCGAGCCAACAGATGCGCAACAGATGGTTCTGCACACCAGCCTAGCTCTTGCCCTAATTGAGAGGAAGGAAGCTCATGCGAAGGGCTTGGTGGCACCCCACATGCCCACTGGCGAACGGTACCCTCCGAGCCTTACCGAGTTCGTCATGAACTGGAACAAGGCGGAGTTTGTCTACAACGACGATCTCCCGGAAAAGTTCGGCCCCGCAGAATTTTCTGCCCAGATGAATACTGCCGCCAAGGCAATTAACCTCGCAGGGCGAATGATGGAGGTATGTCATTTCTCCTTTACATGCTGTAGATAATAATCATTAGTCCCCGAGCCTCCGGTGGAGTAGCTTGTTACTCGGCCGAATGCTCATTAGAAAACTAACATAGCTGCATGTAAACTTGAAATGTGCACACACCTAGAGCCGGGTTAAGTTCCACTTGGCCCGGATCTCACACACTTCGAATATGCACACACCTAGAGCCGGGTTAAGTTCCACTTGGCCCGGATCTCACACACTTCGAATATGCACACACCTAGAGCCGGGTTAAGTTCCACTTGGCCCGGATCTTACACATTTCGATCATGCACACACCTAGAGCCGGGTTAAGTTCCACTTGGCCCGGATCTCATATACTTCTAATATGCACACACCTAGAGCCGGGTTAAGTTCCACTTGGCCCGGATCTCACATACTTCGAATATGCACACACCTAGAGCCGGGTTAAGTTCCACTTGGCCCAGATCTCACACACTTTGAATATGCACACACCTAGAGCCGGGTTAAGTTCCACTTGGCCTGGATCTTGTACACTTCGAATATGTACCAAGTTAATCTTACACTTCTGTACTTCTTTCAGGTAACTACCAATCGCCGGAGCGCCGAATTTCAACGCCTGCTTGATACCCACAAGATCCTGCACGCAAAACATGTTGCACTTGGTGCAGAACATGAAAAGAGAGGTAATTTCCTCCCTCGGCACCTCTCCGTTTTTCTTTACTTTCTTCCGCCGAACTAATCTCCTCATTCGGTTTTTGCAGCTGGGGTGGAGGCTGAGAATAAAATTATGCGGAAGAACTTGGAGGAAATCCGGGGTATGTCCTTTTTTGTTCGACCTTGTTGTGTTTTCCATTTCTTCTTCTCCTTGGCTCGGCAAACATTCACTCCTCGGCTTTGCCAGGTCAACATACTATTTCAGCATCGCTTGAGGATAGTGTGCCCGTGCCTGATATGATCCTGCATTTTTTTGAACAAGCAGGGCAGCATCAGGCCGAGCTAAAGAAGAAGAATGATGAGCTTGCTCTCCTCCGGACCAAGGACGACGAGATAGCCAAGCTCAAGGCTGAGATGGGGAAGATGAAGGCCCAACACAAAACCGAGCTCCAAAAAGTTGGCCAGGACTTCACCGAAGAGCGTGAGCGCCTTACTCTCCAAATCTCCAAGGACCGGGACCTACTCAGAGAGTCTGACCTCCAGCTCAGGTCGGCAAACGCTGAGCTTGAGCAACTGCGCAAAAGACGCGATGCCTGCATCAAGGAGTTGACCCGGATCCACAGCTATATTTCTCGTAAGTTCCTTTCCCTTATCCGACATACTTCTCCGGGTTACCGCATATGTCTTTCCTTCACCTTCATCCTTTGCCTTGTTTCCAGACCACTTTCCAGAGGGTACTGCCATCGCAAGCGCTGCTGTTGCCAAATTTCGCCGAGAGAGGGGTACTCCCATTCCTCTTGATGGTGAGAACATTCCCTTGGACATGGAGGACCTATTGGTCAGCTTGTCCTCTCGCGTGGAGACCATCAAGAATTATGGCAAACATATCCTCGACGTTGCAGTGCACATCTTCAATACGTTCTGGCCCGGAGAGAGTAGCCCGGAGACCATCGCGACTCTCGTCGAGAAATTAATGGAAGTTTGAGACCCAGCTTGACCTCTGGAGAGAATCTGCTGGTCGTGCTGCAGCTGACACCATCCTTCATCATATCCTCACATGGTACGAGAAGATCGACCTCAGCCTCCTCACACGCCGGCGCACCGGATCCAGATGGACCGATGATCCGGAGTGGGTAGCTCGGTGCCAGGCTTGCGCCTACAGCCTCGTCGAATATTCTCCTATTCATGACTAGATTGAAGGGCCGAGCTTCCTCGAATCCGGTGGGGACGAGCAAAATGAGAATGTTGAAGATGGGTCGGATGAGGGCGAAGAAGATAATGCTTCAGATATTGAAGACATCGACGACGATGCTGAACCTGCTCCTCCTGCTGCTCCTTAGTTGCAAAAAACTTGAAAACTTATCAGATCCCCGGTATGCCGGGTGCAATTGTATGCCGGATATGTGATATTTTGCTACTATATTTTTATGCCGGATTAACTTGGGCGTAGTCCCCAAGTTTCATTTTCTTGTTCGTCCAATTCTCTGGCTCGGTCCATGTCTACCTTGATTCGGTTTTACCACTTACGAATCCGAGCTTCAAAAATTGTTTTAACAATACTTAGAAAGTTTGAGGCTTGGCTCAAAATAATTCAGCATAATAACTTGAAAATAAATACAGGGTTAGTCCGAAAAAACAAACGCTAGCTCGAATAAATTCGTTTCCTTAGTCGTTTTTCATGTGCTACGCAATTCCAAACTTGTTCCCTTGCTTGCCATGAAGCCAATTCTTGTTGGACAGCAGCAAGTCGAAGGGTTGGGTTTTTGGTGCTCACACATTACTAATCCGGGTTAAGTAGAACGACCTATTCCAGCTACCGCATAAGAAATTACGACAAACATTATTAAGGCAGTCCCCGAGTTACTGCTCGAGGCACTGCTATTTCATTGATAAGCTCATTGCCGACATACATACCGACAGTTGAGATGACTCGGATACATACACTTCTTAGCTAAGTGTAGAAGGGATGAAGTAGTGCTACATTCCATGGTCGCTTGGATTCCTCTCCGGACCTGTTCGCCTTGTTCTTTTCCTATGGTTTTGCATCTATAAGATAGTAAGAATCATTGTGCAATGCTTTGCTCACAATGAATGGCCCTTCCCATGGGGGGATAACTTATGCATGCCAGTAGTACGTTGTACCAACCGGAGCACCAGATCGCCTTCCCGGAAGACTCGGGGCACACTTTCCGGCTATGATAGCGTCGGAGGTTTTGTTGATATATGGAGGATCTGGACAGTGCCAGTTCTCTTGCTTCTTCCAGCAGATCAACATCATTTTGCCGGGCCTCTTGCACTTCGGCTTCTGTGTATTGGGTGAACCTAGGAGAATCATGCTCTATGTCGGCTGGTAATACAGCTTCTGCCCCATATACCAGAAAAAATGGCGTATAGCCTGTTGATCGATTCAGAATTGTTCTTAAGCTCCACAGTACCGCTGGTAGTTCTTATATCTAGCACCCCGCTGATCTTTGCAGCGGCTCAATGAGCCGGGGTTTTATCCCGGATAATACTAATCCGTTGGATCTTTCCACTTGTCCGTTCGATGCGGGGTGGGCTACCGAGGCGACATCGAGTCGGATCTTCTTATCTCGGCAGAAGCGCGCAAATGCTCCTTCCGCAAAATTTGTTCCATTATCAGTTATAATACTGTGTGGATAACCGTATCTCAAGATGATGTCTTTGAGAAATGTCACGGCCGTAGCTCCATCACATTTTCTTATAGGTTTCACTTCAATCCATTTTGTAAACTTGTCCACCATGACCAAAATGTGTGTCATGTTTCCTCTCGCTGGTTTGAACGGGCCAACCATATCCAAGCACCATACAGCAAATGGCCACGTGATTGGTATGGTCTTGAGTTCCGACATAGGCATATGTGTCTTGGTGGCGTACCTCTGACAACCATTGCATTTTCTCACCAGATCTTCTGCTTGTTCCAAGGCACTTGGCCAGTAGAATCCATGCCGGAACGCCTTTGCCACCAAGGCTCGGGATGAGGCATGATGCCCGCATTCTCCTTGGTGTATATCTCGGAGGATGTCGAGCCCTTCTTCCGGGTCAACGCATCGTTGGAGGACATTGGTTACACTCCATTTGTATAACTCGGAATTGATGATTTTGTAAGCTTTTGCTCTCCTCTGAGTTTGCCTGGCTAACACCTCCTCAGCGGGTAACGTTCCATCTTTCAGGAATTGGAATATAGGCAGTGCCCAAGCTGGTATAGCTCGTGGAGGGAATATCTCCTCATCAATTTCCATCTGATCCACCGGCATAACTTCAGCCGGACCACGCTGAGCAGTCCTCGGGTCTGGCAAGGTAGTCCCCCGGTTTGCCGAGGCAGTCCCCGGGTCTCGCGTACCACCTCCCATGTCAATGTCCATGGGCTCAGCTCTGGATTCCATATTTTCCGAGACATAGATCGAGTCGGTTCCTGGGGATGGCCTGATAGATGGTTTTCTGAGGTGTTCCAATGCTATACTTGCTGCACCACCAGATCTGAGTCGCCAAAGCATATTATCCGACGTATGCCAATTTCTTTTGCCACTTTGAGCCCATACACAAGAGCCTCATACTTAGCGACATTGTTCGATGCCACGAAATGGATCTACAATACGTACTTTAGCTGATCCTTCTTTGGCGAGGTAAGCACAACCCCGGCGCCTAATCCGGTTTTGGTTTTCGACCCGTCAAAGTGCATCCTCCAGTAATTTGGGTCTGGCGGCGGTGGTTCGTATTGTACCTCGGCCCAATCCACAAAAAAGTCCGCCACAGCCTGAGACTCGATCGCTTCTCTTCTGTCGTACTGGGGCGCATAAGGGGCTAGCTCAATTGCCCATTTTGTGATCCTGCCACTCGCATCCTTGTTACCCATTATCTAGGATATGGGAGCTTCACATATTACTTTGATGGGGTGCTCCTCAAAGTAATGCTTTAACTTCTTCGCCGCCATATAGACACCGTATGCCACCTGTTGAAAGTGTGGGTAGTTCTGTTTTGAGGCAGACAATACCTCGCTCAGGTAATACACTGGCCTCTGCACCGACTTACCCTCTTCATTGCGTTCCACTATGATTACTGCACTTACAACTCGGTTGGTTGCGGCTACATAGAGCAACATTGGCTCCTTTGATAGTGGAGAGGCTAACACTGGCGCAGTGGCCAACATGTTTTTCAAGTGGGCAAAAGCTTCATTGTCTTATTGCGTCCAAACGAATTTATCCGATTTTTTCATGAGTTGGTAGAGAGGCAGTGCCTTTTCTCCCAACCGACATACAAACCGACTCAATGACTCCAGGCATCCAGTGAACTTCTGGACATCGTTAAGACACTTCGGCAGCTCCATTCGTTCGATGGCTCGGATCTTTGTTGGATTAACTTCGATACCTCGGCTGGAGACAAGAAATCCGAGTAACTTTCCAGCCGGGACACCGAAGGTACATTTTTCCGGGTTAAGCTTCATCCGGAACCTTCTCAAGTTCGCGAATGTTTGCCTTATGTCGTCAAGGAGCGTTGTGCTTTCCTTGGTCTTGATAACCACATCATCCACGTATACTTGTACGTTTTGACCTATTTGGTCGTGCAAACATTTTTGCATACATCTTTGGTACGTTGCACCTGCATTACATAAACCGAACGGCATAGTGCGATAGCAGTAAGCCCCGTACGGGGTAATAAACGCCGTTTTTATTTGATCATCCGGGTCCAGAGGTATCTGGTGGAAACCAGGATATGCATCAATGAATGACAACAGTTCGCATCCCGCGGTTGAGTCTATGACCTGATCTATCCTCGGCAGTGGGAATGGATCTTTTGGACACGCCTTGTTCAGGTTCGTGTAATCGATACACATGCGCCAAACCACTGCCATGTTCGGATCGTCCTTCTTCTTCTCTACCAGCAGCGGATTAGAGAGACAATTCGGGTATAGTACCTCCATGATGAATCCTGCTGCCAGTAACCGAGCTATCTCGTCTCCAATGACTTTTCTCCTATCCTCGGCGAAGCGGCGGAGAGGTTGCTTCACCGGCCTTGCTCTGGGTCTTACGTTCAAAGAGTGCTCGGCCAACTCCCTCGGAACACCTTGCAGGTCATGTGTAGACCAAGCAAAATAATCCCGATTCTCACGGAGGAAGTTGACGAGCTCGCTTTCCTATTTGTCAGTTAACCCGGCACCAATTGTTACGGTGCACTCTGGAAACATGTTATCAACTGGAATTTTCTTGGTGTCCTTTGCGGCTTGAAATGAAACGTTGCCATGCGGGTTACTTAATGCCGGCATATATTACTGCACGGACTGAGCTAATGCCGCCACCTCTTGGATTTTTCTTTTCTCTTGCGCAATCACGAGTGACTCGGCTAGGTTAGACCCGGCTGAAGCACACTCCATGGAATGTCGGAAATCTCCAGCAATGGTAATCGCTCCATTTGGCCCGGGCAACTTCATCTTCAGATAACTGATGTGGCAGCTTGCCATGAATTTGTTCAATGCTGGTCTTTCGAGTAACGCATGATATGCACTTTCCAAGTTCACCACTTCAAACTCCAGATTTTTAGTTCGGCAGTTATCCCTTGTTCCGAATAGCACGTCGACCCGGACTTGGCCTATGGGCTCGCACGAAATGCCTGGTACAATACCGTGGAAAGTTGTTCTCATAGCCTGGAGCATGTTCTCCGAGATGCCCAACTTGCGCATCGTATCCGCATACATGATGTTAATGCTACTGCCATTATCAATCAAAACCTTGGAGAACCTCACGTTGATGTTCGGTCCAATGAATGTCGGATATAGCACTAGTGCGTACGAACCTAGGCTCGGCATAAGTTTAGGATGATCTTTGATGTTCCAGGTGATTTCCTGGCCCGACCAAGGCATGTACCTCGTCACCGCTGGCATGACCGCATTGACCTCCATATGTCGGTGCTGCAAGCTCTTTCTATCTGTTTCCTCAGTCGTGAACACGCAATAACTCTGGTGATGTTCCCTGTACTCATTCCTTCCCTCGTTTCCGGGGTATCTCTGATCCGGTTGTTGCTGATTTTCCACCTGATGCACCGCATCCCTTCTCTCATTGTTGTCATACCTCGGCGGAGGGGGAGGCAACATTAGCTGCTGCGTGTTTGCTCCGGAGAGCAATTGCTGCCGGGGTAACTCCTGCCGAGGTTGATCATTCCGGGGTGCCTGAGTATTCCCCGAACGACCTTGCTCTATCTTACGCATCCACTCACATTGCCTCATCGTGTGACCTGCCGGGCTATTCGGATTTGGCGTGTGAAACTTACACGGCTGGTCCAGCATCGACTCATAGGTATACCTCGGACGGTCCTTCTTTTCCTGCCACTGTTTCTTTTGCTCTGGAGTCCATGTTTTCTTGCCATCATTTCTTGGAGTCCATTGCCCTCCAGTTCTCTGGCGTTAGTTACTCCCTGATTCGGGTTGATCTTGATTCATGGCTGCAACTTGTTGCGAACCATAACGATGATCAGGTCTATCATCTCTCCTCTTTCCTCTGTAATCATTCCTCCGGGATGACCCAGCTCCATCCCTCTGATAGTATTCCTCGTTTGACTCGTTTGAGGCGAGCCTAGGTTGAGTTGGATCGCCCAAAGCATACGAATCAGCAATCCGGATCATCTCCGCCAGTGTAACTGGCATTTTCCTTTGCAGCTTCATCCACAGCTGCCAGATTCGCACCCTTTATGCGCAAACCACGCTATGGCCTGCGACTCTATGACACCTTCACACGAATTTCTCATGGTACACCGCCGGGTCAAGAATTCACGATCCGTCTCGTTAGGTCTTTGCTTGCACATTGCCAGGGTCTGCGGTCTATTCGGCCTCTGGTATGTACTTGAGAAGTTGCTGATAAACATTTCTTCAAAATCTATCCAGCAGTTGATGCTTCCAGGTGGTAAATTATTCAACCATACTCTGGCCGGGCCTTCCAACATCTGGGGCACGTAACGTACATCCCATCTCAAGTTGCAAGTTGCAATTTTCACCGCCGTAGCGTAGTTTATCAGCCAATCCTCTGGCTTGGTACTGCCGTCATAAATTTTCGTGCCGCTAGGTAACTAGAAGTTGGGTACCGGCGGTTCCTTCATGATCCGGGGTCCAAAGCACGCTGGACCCGGAGGACCTTGACATTCGATCTGTTCCGACCTGTACAAGCGATCCATTTTTAACCTGGCGTCATCCGGCATCAAATCCCTGCTTCCCAATCTAGACCCTATCACGTAATAGTCCGGTCTGGGATATCCTGCGTTCACCATTTCGGAATCACCGTCGTTGTATCGGTTTTGCTCTCGTTGCGCACCTTTCTGCTGCATACCTCGGCCGGCGCTTTGCTCTTGCCTCGGTATATTCCGCTGCTGCGGTTGTCCTGCTCCTGCGGAGTTGCGCTGTCCGGCATTGCCGTTGGCAGCGTTCCCTTGACCGGCATTGCCTTGGTCGTGATTACCTCGGCCAGCTTCACCTCGGCTCACACTTTGTCGATCATCATTTTTTCGCATTTCTTTCTCTTTTCCCGCACGCGTCGGGTCGTACGGGACGATCTATTTGTTCTATCTGGCCGAGGTTACTACCTCTTCTCTCCTTGGACCGCCATGAGGCGAAGATGCGGCTCCAGCGGATTTCTCTGGGTTACCCATCACCGAATGGACGATCTTGGAAGCCCCAGCTCTCTCTGGGTTAGCTCTCAGCAGCTCTTCGTTCTGCCTATTCGCGATCCAAACCAGCTCGTTAACCCTGTATTGCTGTCTTTGACGGGCCTCACCCGTCAGACCCTCTAACTTGGACGCAGCGGCATCTGCTGCTCTGAGGTTCTTTGCCGGGGTACTATACTTCGGCAACCCTACAGACAGATAGTTTTCCGACCCTTCTGCTCCATCATCACCTTCTCTGTTCATCTCGCTTATGAGATTTCTCCCTTTTACCTTTACTGCATCAACCTTGTTTGCCTTCGCGTACTCATGCAGCGTCATGTTCAGCGACTGCTGAGCCGCGGCTATATTCTTTGCGCCCTCCAGTATCTTTTGCCGAGTTTCCTCTAGCTCGGCCTGTGCCTGAGCCGGATCTACCACCGCTGCTACCGGGTTAGCCAAGCTATCCATAGCTTCCCTCAGTACATTCTCAGGCCTCTCTAGTGGAGGTCCTCTACCTTTCCTAGGTGCCTTAGGTGTTACCTCCGGGTGCAGCTGGATCTCTCTTGCGCGCACTTTGGCCGATCATCATCACCTCCGCATGGTCCGGGGAGCGAGCGATATGCGCCCTGCGAGCCACAGTGAGGGGTGGTTCCCCCGCATCGACGACCCGACGCGGATGAACACACGAGACGTCCATAGCAACGTAGACCTTGTGCGCGCCGAGCTTGACGAAGAGGCCGTTGCGCGGAAGCGGGCGCATGCCGAAGCAGCTAGCGTTGTCGCGACGAAATCCAGCACTCCGAAGCGCTGAACGAGCCTGGAGACGATGCGTTCGCTGGTGCCAATGAAGTTTCCCGTCCGGATCTTCCCCCCTGCTAGCGCTGCTAGCCCCACGGTGGGCGCCAACTGTCGTGGTGGTGTCACGGCAGATACCATGGATAGGCTAAAGGTGGGGACTAATATGTGCTAGGGGAATCTAGGGAGGGATAGTAGAGTGATTCTCCACACAGAAGTTTGTATTGCTATATCTTCAAGATTACAAGTGCTCCTTGAGCTGTATTGGCGAGAGGAGGAAGAAGGAGCTCTCTTACTCTTGCCTAGATCTACTAGCCCTAAGGAATCACCAAACCAACTAGTGCTCAACCAACTAGAACCCAATCCCCCTCTCTACCAGAACCCTAACCCTCCCTTATATAGAGGAGGTTCGGTCCTGGCCTAGGGCATACGTGGAGGCATATTCCTAAGAATATGCCCCTTCCCTAAGTGGTAACCCGACCGGGTTGCTTTTCCCCTGTGTTACATATGCTTTAGCGACGTAGCCTCTGCGACGCCCGCGTCAGCCGACGTGAGCGTCGTCACCCTTGTCGGCCATGGCCCGGTGGTCCTGCCCTTGCTTTATTCGCTCATGCGATGCGTCTGGGACCTTCTTTTTGACGTAGAGATTCCTTCCATCTCCTAGAAGCTAAGCGAGGATCCGGATCATAGTAGATCCGGCTATACCTGTTCCTGCATATAAGTTAGACAAGCATTTCCGACTTACTCCTTAAGTCGGATGAGACAACATTAGGTGACCCCCCTAGTCCGGGTTACTCCGTGATCCGGCCTGCCTTGAGGTGACTCGGCCAGCATCCGCTTTGACCTTGCCGAACCACGGCTAACTCGGCCCTTATACCCCGGAGTGACCCTACCCGGGGGTATCCCCCCAACATCCGCCGTGTTGTACTTTGTCTACTAGATGAAGGAATCGAGCCGCGGCAGCCGCAATCGACCGTATCGACTTCATCTTCTCGAAGTCTGATGACTGATGTCGCGCCCTTCGCCATTGATTCAGTCATCCACTCCTTCATCTGAGGCCACCATCGCATCGAGGGTAAGCGTACGAGTCTCTCTATGCCCTCCGCTTGCTTTCTCCTACCCTGCATCGCCATGTCATCGTAGACCGCCGAGCACCGCCGCCAGTCATCGCTGTTGTTGATGCTCTGGTGATGGTTAAAGTGCGGGACCACCTTAGCTAGGTTCCCCTTGATCCCCTTGTTCGAACACACCTATTCGTGTTGGCCCTACTGCCATATTCTGGTGTCGCCGCCGTACTGCAGCGAGGTGACGTCAAATGCTGGCGATGTGACGTCATCTGGACTGAGTCCTAGTGTTGACCAGTCCAAGTCCAGGTGGCCTGTCGACATGGCCTATGGCCCATCTGTCTGTGACTTAGGTTAGGGTCAGTTTCTGTATAAAAAGTGTTCCCTGTCTAGTAAATAGATAAAGCAAAATAAGTTTAAATATAAATCTAATTTCCAAAATTTAATAAAATGGTTAAATCTTATAAATTCAGTATCTTTTGTTTTATAATTCAGAAAAATGTATATAATATATCAAATTACTCAGAAAAATAAAATCTATAATTTAACTTTATTAACAAACATTATTGTGTTACCTATTTAAATAATTATTATTTAATAAAGATTTTATAAGTAATAATACTTTAAAAATTCATATTTTAATAAGAAAAATATAATTAATATACCAAAAATTCTTATAAAAACAAAATCTACATTTACTAACTTGTATCAATTATTTTTGTATCACTTAAGTAATGTTTATTATTTATTTAATCACAATAATACTTATAATATACCAAAATAATCACAAAAATTAATCCTACACATTAAAAATATCATCTTTCTTAATTAAAGTCAAATAAAAGGTAAAGGTTTAATAAAACTAGTTTACACCCTTTTCTTTTATTTTTAATTCCTTAAAAATATATAAATCTTTGTTACTCCCTGTGTTTCAAATTACTCCGCTGGCACGTTTACGTAGATGGGCTAGTGTTTTCTCATTTTTTATTCAAAAAAATCCTGCGATTTTTGAAATAGATAGTACGAAATGTGTACTACGTATACTAAAAATCTCAGGAATTTTTTAGATGAAAAATGAGAGAGTACTAGCCCACCTAAGTAAACGTGCGTACGGAGTAATTTGAAACAGAGGGAGTATTGCCTTTAGTATTGTTTGTTTAACGTCTAAAAATGTAATAGCAAGTCAATTAATGTTTAAGTGAAGTTAAAATAGGTTAAACCATTTTAAATTATATCTACTAAAACTATAATCTCAAATTAAGGGTATTTTAATTTTCCTAAAAAGATTTTACCAATTATAAAATTAACTAAAATGGTATATTGTTCATCACAAGAATCCTATTCACTTATAACTTTAATAAAATACCACCGCATTCAAGTAATAACATTTAAATTATAACTTTGTGGAATGTTAAGAAGTAAACCATCTACAATGGATGCCTTATTCAATATATGCAAATTTCCACCACTTATGCTATGATTGTTTAATGTAGTAATGTTTTCCTCTCTAATAATCTTAGCTAATAAGAAAACCTTAAAGTGTTTGCTTTCTGTTTGAATACTTTTTACTTTGTAAAAGTAATATTTCCTCAAAAGTTATTCTTTTAAGAAACATTAAAAGTAATCCTTAAACACTTCTTGACAATCTCTAATTGATTCTTAATCTTGTTTAAGCAATATTTTAGATACCATGACCCATTTGAGTGCTTTAGTATTGCATATTACTTGTTGTATTTACATATTGTTTCACACACTCTCACAAGCCTTAATAACAAGCACAAGTGTGAAGCTGATATAAAAGTGAAGCATATTCTAAAGAACCATTCCTAGTTTTCGAACCCTAGATCAAATACGAATATTCCGGGAATTCACGTTTATCAATTGCATTACATTACTTATGCATCGTTGCATCTTGCTTCTTTAAACATTATTTCTTACCAGACCAATGATGCTATTTATAGATTTTGGATCTTCTATTATCTCGAAGACCGTGAGTGCATAATATTACAATCAAAAAAGGCAAGTTCACAACTTGCTCATGTCTTTTGGTTATTTTCTATCAAATGCTTATAACTCAAATGTTGTCATCACCTGCATTTAAAAAGGAGATAAAATACTATTTTCATAATAATATGATTATGGATTATTTACCAAGTGGTAATAATCTATTGATACAGTTCCAGTGGTAAAGGAACATAATACCTAGGACTTAACAACCAACATTGCTAGTGATTCTAGCGCCGTATATTACAAGTCAACCATGAGATTTGGAATGGGACAGATAAGTCAGCTGTATCTTCTTCCTTTCGTATGAACGGATGACCTTATCGTGAGGCTATTGATTTCTCGTGGAGTTCCAGTGAATCTAGCACATGGGTGGGACCCCTTAGTTCCTCGCGAGCTAGGTGTCTAGATTATCTGTGCAGGCTGTCTAGGTTAGAGTTCACCATAGCTAATGGTGACCGCCAGCCAGAGCTGTTTACAGAGTCTTCGGGAAATCATCAGGGTTGTAGCTTGCCTGAAAGGGGGCTTAACCGAGATGTATTCAGCCCCGAAGGATCGTGTCTTCATGCGGGGTCGCGAAGGGGGCAGTGATTGGCTTGGATCTTAAGTTGGGCCTCAAACCATGGAAGTTCGAACGGGCACATACTCCCGGCTATCCAACAAAGCTTAAGGTCTCTTGTGGGAAAAGTGACGCACCTCAGCAGAGTGTAAAAATTGTGACATGTTACTCCCTATTACGGGAATGATCTACGAACGCGGCGGGAAAGGAACCCCACGAAGGTTCTGGTCAACCTGTGAAGGCTGTCAGACATAGTTTTCAGAATAAAAGCAACCTTTGAAGAAATGTTTACGAAAACCTGCATTGCCTACGACTTATGGTCTGTGGTTGTAGATATAGTGCATCATACACTCCTTTTTAGTGAACTTGCTAAGTACGCTCAAACTCAACTGTACCTTCTTAACCCTTGCTAGGTTCTAAGCCGTTGAAGACGACGTCAACATCAATTTCTGCTCAAGAAACCATCATTGACAGCTCAAGTTCTTCAACAGAGTCAATGAAGTCAACATATACATCAACTTAACTGAAGACAAAGATCTTGATTAAATAGGAGTAGATTATCTAGCCATAAAACCTACTTCTGTAGAGCATTGCAATAGTAGCAATGGGAAGCCAATTAGTTTAGATACTAGTCGTAGTTACCAGATAGTTCTAAATTATTATTTCTGGTTCTTCTTTGTAAGAAGTTTGTTTCTCTCTCTTTCACCTAGAGTGTTCTCTGGATCTTATGTAAAGAGTCGAGTTGTAATCTATAGTCATGTCTTGGACCTGCTGTGTTTCTGTTGTACCACTCTGAGGGATGTAATACTAGTGAACGGTGTTTCATTGGTGTTATGTCAATGACTATAGTGTACTACATCATGCAGTGGTATGCTGGGTCACCGCAGAATGAAACACAACAACTCAAAATACTTTCTGAGCTAGAAAGGAATAGGTTTACTAACTCAACTAAAAATTAAAAGATAGGCCCTTCGTAGAGGGAAGCAGGGATTTCAAGTTTCATAAAGAGCTTCCAAAAATTATGGTACTTATTAGCTTTCAGCTCTCATTGCCCCTATCATAGGCATCTTTAGGTGATTAAGGTTAAAGTGATCAAATATGAGGCTATGCTTGACAAGTTGTAAGTTGAAAATCTCATGTCCCTTGAATACGAGGGCCGCTCCTCCTTCTACTCAAGTTTAGTTACCGGTAAGTTCTTGTCATAGTAAGTATATGTGTATCATAGAGAACCGCCAATGGGGTACCCCTTGCCCGATGATACAGAAGAATCCCCATATCAAAATGGCAAGGCAAGTAGACAACGAGCATCTCAGCAATATTCTTATTTACCATGGGAAAATGGTGCTTTTTTTGTCTCTTTCCTCTTTTCTCATCTCTTTTTTTCTTTTCTCAATCTCTATCTCTTTTTTTATAAGAAGAATGCTTCATAGATTGCTCATTATGGTTACACTGCAGGTTTCCACCATGATTAGGCATGGATTAGACCAGCGGCCCAGGCATTTCTCTAACACACATACATAACTCCATGGACTTACAAGCTCCCTTTTCATTTCACACCGACGACATCCATAAACAAAAGAGCATGATATCAACTAAATAAAGTGCAATGTTGAAAGCGTTCCCCATGACAGCATAGTTCTGCTAATTCATAACTTTCAAAGCGCAAGCATATACGCAACATAGATGGGCACAATGGTTCAAGTTTATTAAGTGCAAGAAAGTAAAGTGTGACATCAAGTTCGTGAGAGCTTTAATCACTAATTTTCACATAACAAGTTTAATTCGGAAGGTAGATAAAAACATGAATTTACTTGGAATAGTAATAGTGCTAATAGGTAGGTATGGTGGACACAAATGGCATAGCTTTTGGTTTAAGGATTGGATGCACGAGAAGCATTCCCTCTCAGTACAGGTTTTTGGCTAGAAAGGCTGGGTAGTAAGCATAAGAGTTGAAGGACACAAACAAACATACAAGTGATTAAAACAAACATGCAATCTTCCTTGGAAGCACAAAAGATCTTAACTAGAGAATACTAAGCTTATGAGCCAATCAAGAAAGATGATGATGAAGTTATATTTCTTTAGAGTCCTTTTATCTTTTCATTCAATTCTCAAAATAGTGTTGCTACTGACCGAGCCAGGTTTGCCAAAGCCAACTAAATTTACAATGATCTGAAAGTGATACCAATACTAATAACAAGATCAATCATATAACAGAAGTTGAAAACTAATATAAGATATGCCAAAGAGTAAATGAAAGAACTTTTCATTAATATTCCATAATGGCAACTCACACCAAGGGATACATAGATATCTAACGAGAGGGGGGACACTTCCATAATGCAAACCATCCTACATGATAACTTCTCTATTCATGATATGACTCTACTAAAAAGGTAAAAAGATAGAAGATAGTGATGTGATACCACGGCACTCCCCAAGGGCTTTTGAACAAACCAAGGGGATGCCAAAACCTGATGATGAATTACTCCTTCGGTGGTGTAGGTGTTCTCTCGATGAGCTTTTCGATCAATTTCCTCAAGTCCTCAATTTCGAAGGTGAGAGTACGAATCAACTCCGAGTTGTGCTTGATGCGGTTCATGATCATGTTGGGTTGTGATTCCCAGCTCGTACGATTCTTTCCCCACTCTTCCTCCTTAAAGTCTTCTTTTCCTGGATGGTCAGAATGAGGCATATCCCAGTTGGAGGGTAGTTTTTCCCTTATCCTTGGCAGAGACCATTGTGCTCCTAAACTTTAAGAATAGTTCCTAGCAGAAACAGATTGAAATGAAAACACGATGAGAACACGATATATGAACCTCGGGGGATCCAGGGGATTATATATTACGAAGTTTTACAACAAAAGGAAGGTACTGGGAGAAAACGGGTCGGAGACGAACTCCGGGGTGGCCACACCACCTGGTGGCGTGGCCAGGGGCACACGCCACTGGGTGGTGTGAGCCACCCTGGCTCCATTTCCGTCCCTCTTTCGCTTCGTTGCTTTCCTTGTTGGATAAAAACTGCAAAAATGTAACTAGACAGATTTTTCGTGGACTTTTCCTTACTAGAGCTGTTACCTATTCGAAAACGGACTCTGCAGGTCTTTGAACTTAGTGTTTGATAAATTTTTCTGGAGTTACCACTTGAATAACATCAATATCTTCATCTTCATACACATATTGCTCGAGTCATGAAACCTTTCACTTTCTTATTACACCGTTTTCTCCACTAACCTAGAAATTTCTTTCACACAAAACTTCACACAATTCTCATTAGCAACATTAGTATAAGTGAGGTAATAAACCATTTAAGTTCAATTTCAACTGAAATCCATCAAAATATAAGCTACTGAAACAACTCCTTCCGAAATCCCGAAAGAATTCAAAAAGGAAATCGATTTAAGAGGCAAATGCAAGAGTGGTAAAAATCTGTCAAAATAGACCAATAGGTAAAGATCAATTTTTTCGAAAATCTTCTGTTGCTCAAATCAAAAAGTGCAAAACTATCGAAAGTTAAATAACAACCTGGGGCAGAAGCATAAAACATTACAGCTCAATCCGACAGTGAAGCACAAAAATCTATTTCGGGACAGCAACTTTCCCAAATATACCTTCCCTCTAATTAGGGGTTGATATTGACACAAAAACCAAACAAAAAGGATAAGGAGAGGTTATGACCAAAGTAATAACTTCCAAGACTCAAATAAGCAAACACAAACTGAAAGCAAAAATATTGGGTTGTCTCCCAAAAAGCTCTTTCTTTATAGCCATTAAGATGGGCATGATAATTTCAATGATGCTCACATAAGAATATGAATTGAAGTGAAAGAGAGCATCAAGAAGCAAAAATACACATGTTTAAGTCTAA
Source organism: Avena insularis (assembly GCA_023614405.1). NCBI lineage: Eukaryota > Viridiplantae > Streptophyta > Magnoliopsida > Poales > Poaceae > Avena > Avena insularis. Next base: position 644,152,155 of record CM042690.1, read on the forward strand.
CCCACTTCCTATGGAAGGGAATTTTTTAAGCAAACAAATTGTTGAAACCATGGACTGCTAGCATAGAAAGGCAAAACAAGTGCAACATAAAGATTTTTAGCATAAAGCGAGGGAACTTAATATTATTGAGATGCATAAGAACACTTTTCCCTCTCTCATAGTAACTTTCAGTATCATGCATACATTTAACAATATAACTATCACAAGAACCATTGAAGCAATGATCACTTACTCTAACAGAAAACACAGGGACACTAGCTCTCATAACACTACTTTGTGAAATAATATTAGAGGTATCCTTACAAAGGATAGTGTGTCCATCTCTTACATATTTAGTGACAAAGTTTTTCACATTTGCTATTTCAGGATCAACAGCTACTTCTTCATCAACATCTTTATTTGTACTTTCATTAACCATACTAGCTCTCATAGAATATTCCTTTATATTAACTAGGAAAGGCATTTTCTCAATGTAAGGTTCGCATAAAACATGATTAGTAGTATAAACTTCAGTATTTCTTGCAGGAACACTATTATCAATATCTTTATAAGGTTCATGATACTTATTCCACTTATTTTTAGGAACTTCAATATAAGAAGCAAAAGCTTTAAAATAAGTTGCAATAGCTTGAGAGTCTAGACCATAAGCATTTTTAATATTTTGAAAGTCATCAGTACCCATAAAAGAATCAATGCATTCATAATCATAATTTATACCTGACTTTCTTCCTTTATCATTCTCCCATGATTCAGCATTGTCTTGAATATGGTCTAGAAGATCCCATTTAGCTTCTTCCATTCATGTAAATGATCCAGCACAAGAGGCATCCAATAGATCCTTATCATGAAGAGAAAGCCTTGCATAAAAGTTATTGATAATAATATTGTTGGGGAGCTCATGAATAGGACATTTGAGCATTAGTAACTTCAATCTCCCCCAAGCTTGAGTTGTACTCTCTCCATCAAGAGGCCAAAATTTGTATATTTGATTCCGATCTTTATGGATCTCACTAGGAGGGTAAAATTTTGAATAAAAGAGAGGCACTATTTCCTCCCATTCAAGAGATTGACCATTCTTCAGCAGCTTATACCATTCCTCAGCTCTTCCTTTCAGTGATAATGAGAATAACTTATTCTTGACTTGATCTGTTGTAATACCTGCACACTTAAACAACCCGCATAATTCATATATAAAGAGCAAATGATCACCGGGATGGACAGTTCCATCTCCAAAATAGTAGTTATCCATAACACGATCAACAATTCTTATAGGTATTTTAAAAGTATCATTTTCAGCAGGTGCTGGTTCATCTACTACCTTAGCAGTGGTAGTAGCATTACAAACTAAGAAACTCAGCGAATTATCCATATTGAAATAAAGTAACTAACAAAAGTAAACAATACTCACAGTAGAAGTTTCCTTTACCAGTACCACTCTCCAATAGCGCTGCACTCCCCGGCAACGACGCTAGAAAATAGTCTTGATGACCCACAAGTATAGGGGGTGTATCACAGTATTTTCGATAAGTAAGAGTGTCGAACCCAACAAGGAGAAGAAGGTGTTGGCGAGTGGCTTGGAGCAGGAATTCTCTATAAATACTTAGCCAACGGATTTTTAGGGGTTTTTGATAATGCAGATAAATAAAGTCCAAGTAAATAAAAGACAATAAGAATAAATGCAACAAGTGTCCCAATCCTTTCTTTTGCAAAGGACACGCCGGTTGTATTACTTAAGATGACCAAACGTTCTCAAGGACACACGGGAATATCGTTAAGTGCTTTTGCTTCATATAGTTGATTAATCTTGTTTAGTTTGCTAAGTGTTGTGTGGGTGAACCTGTGCTAATGTACCGACCTTCCTAGGACTAGTACATACTTGTGATTATACCCCTTGCAAGCATCCGCAAGTACAATAAAGTAATTCAGGTAGAAACCTAACCATAGCTTTAAACTCTAAGACCCTGACATCCCTTGTGCAAAGGTTTCCTAACGGGGGTTCAGGTTTCTGTCACTCTGGCAACCCCTATGATTAGTAGCCAAATACACAATGCATTCCCCTAGGCCCATAAAGGTGAAGTGTCATGTATTCGATGTTCACATAACACCACTAGAAGAATAACACCACAACTTAAATATCAAACCATTGAATCTTTCTCAACATAATTCCACTACTAACAACATGACTTCTCCCATGTCCTCAAGAACTAAACGAACTATTCAAAAGACATCATATGGATCAAGATCAGATATGATATGATGATAAGTAACAATCTGAACATAAACGATAATTCAATGGTTCACTCAATAGCATCAACTACAAGGAGTAATCAACACCAGAAAAGTTTCCCCTATGAACTATGCAATATTCAGCCCAATTGTTACAGCGGTATGGAGTGGAGATGATGGTGGTGATGGAGATGATGGTGGTGGTGATGATGATGATGATCTTGATGAAGTCCAGCTTGATGGTGTTGTTGATGGCGACGATCTCCCCTCTCCGGGAAGGAATTTCCCTGGCAGAATTCTGTCTGCCGGAGAGCTCTTTCTCTCTCTATTTTTCTGCCTCGTAGAGGCGGCAGAACCATTCTGTGGTTGCTCCCTAGGTATTAGGGTTTTTTGGGGATAATATACGCCAAAGGGGAGAGCCAGAGGTGGGCCAGGGTGGCCATGCCACCTGGTGGCGTGGCCAGGGGTGGTGTGGGCCCCCTGTGGCCCATCTCCACTCCCCCTTCTGGCATCCTTCGTCTTTTGGAAAAATAGGATTTTCCATGTATTTTCCCTATTTTCTAATCTTCATGAATTTCACCTCCAAATAGCCCCTTTTCCATCAGAATCCTGACTCCATCGGTCCATGCTCCAAAAGTCATCAACCATGCAAAAACAGATGAAATAACATAAGTATCATCTCTTAATATGAAATATATCAATGAATAATAGTAAATTATGATATAGAATACTGATGCAAAATGGACGTATCAGTGATGGACTACCACGCCAGAAAGGCACCGGTACCCTGGTGCCTACGGTGCCGGAACCCTGGCGCCAGAATCTGGAGTCGCGAGATGGACATCACGACAAGAAGGACCATTTCGCACCACTCTTACATTCAATGTTATTGTTTGTATATCTTATTGTGTGCTAGTATTAGAACTTGATGGTAGCGTAATAAGATGATCCCTGTTAAAATTACCAATGATTGTGTTCCCCCTTAGTGTGCACCACCAAGAAAGTTCTTCGGTATGAGGCAGGTGATACATTGCAAATGTATCTATATTTTTTGATGTGCCATGCTTGGTTTTATCTACTTTCTTATGTTTTTTCCACACTTTGGAGTACTTTTCATATGATTTCTTAGACTAACCTATTAACAAGAGCCACAGTGCCAGCTGCCTGTTTTCTGCTGTTTTTGGTTCCAGGACGTCAGAAAATGAATATTCTCGGAATTGGACGGGACAAAAGCCAAAGTTATTATTTTACAGGGGGACACTTGGAGCCAGAATACGAGGCGGAGAAGGGCCAGAGGGCGGCCGCACCACCTGGCCACGCGGCCAGGCCTGGCCCGCGCCAGGGGGTGGTGTGGCCAGCCCAGGCACCCCCTCGGCCTCTCCTTACGCCTATATATTGCCTCTGATACAGAAACCCTAAGTAGCCGATCAAAAATCCACGAAAGAGTCTGTAGCCGCCGTCATCTCCATCCCTAGATCGGGAGGGATCTGAAGCTCTTCTAGGCACCCTAGAGAAGGGAATTCACCCTGGAGGCCTTCTTCATCACCATGCAAGCCTCCGGTGTGATGCGTGAGTAGTTCATCTCTGGACTATAGGTCCATGTAGTAGCTAGATGGCTGGTTCTCCTCCTTTGTGCTTTCATGTCTAGATCTTGTGAGCTCCATTCATGATCAAGATCATCTATTTGTAATTTTGCATGTTGTGTTTGCGGGGATCCGATGGATCTTGAGATGCTATTTCAGATTGATTATTGATTCTATCATGTCTTTGTTATTTGTGATCTTGCATGCTTTCCATTGGTAGTAGCTATCTTGGCCAAGTAGATGCTAGCAACTCCAAGAGTTAGTATTTATCCTCGATAGTGGGTTTATGCCTCTGGTAATCTGGGGAAGTGACAAAAATATCTAAGGTACTAGATGTGATGTTGCTACTAGGGAGAGAACAACAATCCTTTGTTCATAGAACAATCGTATTGTTTACTTTACACGCAATTCGTAAAGCAATAATCTGTTGCTTACAACTTAATACTGGAGGGGGTTCAGATGATAACCTGAAGGTGGATTATTAGTCATAGATGCAGTTGGATGGCGGTCTGTGTATAATGTTGTAATGCCCAATGAATCTCAAAGGAGTCAAGATGAGTAGTATATGCATGTATGCTTTCTCAATGTTTGTCAATTGCCCTGCTGTAATTTGTTCACCCAGCATGTTATCTATCTTAAGGAGATCCACGTCTAGTGAACTATGGACCCCGGTCCTTTCTTTTACTTTCAATCTACTATCACACTGTTTACTACTTTGTGTTTACTTTCTGCAAACTATTACTTCCTTCCATTCAATACGTTTAATCCTTTGTTTTCAGCAAAACCGATGAGGTTGACAACCTCATCGTAAGTTGGGGGCAAAGATTTGTGGCTGTGTTGTGCAGGTCTCCACGTTGCTGCTAGCACCGGTAGTGCGCCCTGCCAACATTCAGCTAGCCACACCTTTGGGGTGTTTCCTTGCTCCTACTGGATTGATAACCTTGGTTTCGTACTAAGGGAAAACTTGTTGTTGTGCTCATCATACCTTCCTCTTGGGGTTCCCCAACGAGCTCGATATATTTTGGGCCATCAAGCTCTATTTCTGGCGCCGTTGCCGGGGAGTTAAGGCCATCTTCACAAGGGGAGTCCCTCATAACCAATCTCTTTACTTTTTTTTTTGCTTAGTTTACTTTTGCTTTGTTTGCTTGTTTCTTTATCAAAAACACAAAAAATTAGTTTTACTAGTTTGCTTTCTTTATTAAAAACACAAAAAAAAATTAAGTCTCCTTTAGTTGTCACCTCTTCCTTAGCTCACCATGTTGATCCCTAAATTCACCTCGAAAGACCTTTCAATAGGTAGTGGTTCTTTAATTGGAAAAGATAATATTGAAGAATTCTTTAATCATGTTAGTAAGCATGAGGATATTGAGGATACATCCCTTGCAGAATGTAACATCCCAAAACTTTTCCTAAAGAAAATCAAATCATTCCAATGCTTGTAAAATGTTTCTTAGGTGATTTAAACATCATCTACATCATTCCCAAACTTTTCCTAAAGAAAATCAAATCAAAAAGAATTAAAAAGGAGGAATGGTCATTTTGGCAAATTTAACTCCCATGCCTACTTTGGCTATTCCTAGTACTCAAAACTTAACAGAAACAATTCTTGATCTTTGCACCCCTTGCTAGTACACATAATGAGGTACCAAGGCCCACCTTTTGATCTGCTAAAAACATTCTGTTAACTATTTTAAATGACAGTTTAAAATTGAATCTAATGCATATGCATAGATCACCCCTATTTCAAAAACCATCTCTTTGAGCTCCACTTTCAAAACCCTTGCAACCAGAGACTACCTATCACTAGTGGAGATCACTCAAAAAATTTGAAACCAAAATTCAAAACTTTCTTTCATGCGGCCATTTAATCAAACACTTGGCATGCATAATCTCTACTCTAATCCTAGCTCACTTTGTTTACTACAGGTTTTGCCCCAAATGATCTTCATTTATCTCCTGTCCCTCTTGATCTAACCAAACCCCTAACACCCCTCTCCCTTGTCCCTAGTCTCCATGCCATGCCATGTCCGAGCCATGCCTCGGGCCAACCCTTGCCTCACCCAGCAGACCATTCCCTCTTCCCTCGCCATGTCTAGGAGGTAGCCAGAGCTCATCGCCACTCCATGTCCCTTGCACGAGCCAAGAGCAGCAGTGGACCACGAGCACAAACAGCCAGTGCCACCGCACCATGCCAGTCGCCCCTAGAGCGCGCTCGGTCCCACCCTGCCAGACCGCCCCTTTTAGCAGCCAGCCGCGCCCGCCTCGACACGAGAACACCCCTAACACCCCCGCTGGCCAGCGCCTCACAGCCACCGCTTCGCCGTGGACACCGCCCGCCTCTGCCGCTCGAGCGCCACCTCGCCAGACCGCGTGCCACGCCCCTGGCCGCATTCAATTCCTATAGCACTTGAAGAACCATCGATCGCCCACCTCAGCCATGCCTCTACCCCCCCAGTAGCCATGTCGCCATAAATGCCCCATCCCGCTCGGTCTCACCGTCGGGCCTATAAAAGGAGCCCCCCAGCCTCTTCTCTCCACACCATTCCACTCCCCTCACCTCTCTGAACCTCACCCACCTCTAGCCGGAGCAAGGCGAGCTCTGCCTCGCCGAAATTGGAGCCGAAACAGCCGCGGCAGGAGGAGAAGGGCGTCGTTGATTGCGACCACCCCAAGCTCTGCCACAACCGCGCCTCGCCTCGCCATCGTCTTCCACATCATTTGCCCGCCTCGGACCCTGCTGGAGCCCTGGTACGCCCCCAGTAGACCCCCACCGAGCCACTAGGGTTCGAGCTCGTCGGCGACCTGTTCGTCATCGACGACGACCCTCAGCCGTAGATCTCGCTTCTAATCCTACGGCCCACAGCGCGTGTACCGTTTCGCGTGTTAAGTGCCGCTGACAAGCGGGACCCCCCTGTCAGTTGAGCCCCGTGCCGCGGAACGCCACTAGGCCGACCCATTTCTTTTCCCGCGCTAGCCCACCCATTCAAATGTAGATTTTTCTTTTTAGTTAAATCTAGTTTCTGTCCACTATTTCAAAATTCAATTCTATGAGTTTGACAAATCCAAATTGCATGAAACTAATTTTGGCTGAAAGGTGTTAAGATGATCTATCCAAGCCTGTTGGATTTAATTCAATTAGAGTTATAGATCTCCCCTAATAAAAATAAGAAGACAGAAGCTTTTGCAACTTGCAACATTTTATAAAATCAACCAAGTTAGCTTTTGAGTTGATTCCAACTCTCAAAAATCACATTTCATCATATCTATCCAAATATGTAATAATATTAAGGTTTACATGCATTGACTTTGGACTAGTACCAAAATAATGCTATATAGGCATTTCTAGTCACTTTAAATCATTAAATAATGAACTTAAACCAAAGTAATATTGATCCAACCCTTAAATCTCATTCCCACATGTTAGAATATGTGGTGATGACATGTTTCAACATGATCCCATATTTTAAGTGGTGAATATTAAATCTTAGTTAAATTTTCAATGAGTAGAAATTACTTTTCTAAAATAAAAAGAAAGAAACTATTGAATTAAACTTGTGATGCTTGTGATGATAATAGATCATCAATTGTGTGTCTTAGAATGCTATCTAGCCTAGTTAAGTATTGTTTGGTGATTGTCTACATCGTATGTATTGTTATAGAAGATAGTACCGACCAAGCTTACGACGAGGAGGAGTGCTATCAGGACGAAGACGAAGAAAACTTCAACCCCTGCAGCAACCAAGGCAAGCCACCATTAACAGTGCAAGCTACCCTTAGCAAGCTAGCAATACCCAAGATTTAACTCTTGCAAGTTTAGTGCTCAGCAAACTAGAAACAACTAGATGGTTTAGCAAAGATGCCTTAAGCATGCCTTGCCCAGACCCCCTTTTAACTATTAGTACTTCAAGTCTTATTGACAAGTTTTACCTTCCTTAGTTGACACAAAGTTCTTTACTTGTTTTGAAGGTAGCATAAAAAGTAAAAAACTTGACCTACTTAGAAACCTTTAGATGTCATTCTATGGCATGAGATTGATCCCATCCTTCCACCTTAGTGAACACTCTTAACTTAGTATTTTTAGAGTAGATCAAAAACTTGAGTCACTTTAGATGGGAACAATTGGTGAAAATGAATTGTGAAAACCTTGGAATGATGAGTCATTCTATTGAGATGTTTTGACATGTGTTGAGAAACACAACTAGTTTATGATGATGAATATGATGAGGCATGAGCCTTAACCCTTTTATAAAACTGATGGTTGGATTCGGATGCGATACCATTCCAAATTTACCGTACAACCACACTACCTGAATTGGGTAAGGTTTAGCAGGAAATTTATATGCATTAGTATTAGTTCCCTTGCGGGAGAGGTTGAGCTGAGGCTACCTCTCATGATGTCCACCTATGTAGTGCCCAAGATGACTGATGGTCATGGTTGGGAGGCCATGCTCATAGGAGAGGTGCTTATACTAGGGTGTGTAAAGGGAAGGTTATGTTTGATTATATGCATACTAAGTATGATGATTCAGGGTTATCCCTGACAGATGTATCGAATCTTGTGGTGAAAGTGCACCACCTCTACAGAGTGTCAAACTATTCGAATAGCCACGTCCGCAGTTATGGACAGTTGGAATGGCCATACTGTTTCGTTGTCAGATGTTTTCTAAATACTTTGAAGTAATGATGAATCTTGACTTGACCATAATAGGGTTGTGTGTGTAATAATAGCTTCCCAACTTAAGTGATTCTAGAACTTTATTTTATCTTTCTTTGCTTCAAAACTCAGCTTAGGTTTCAAACTTAACTTTATAGTTAAACTTAGATCTAGCACTTTAACTTAGAACTATAGTACCTGTTAATCGTAGTTTGCAAGTACTTAAAGAGTACTCATGGCTTTTGTCCCTGGCTATTATCATGGCCAGACTATGAAGGAGATTATCAAGATGATGGTCAGCAGGACGGCTATGATAACTAGGACTATCTGCCTTCGTCAGCATTGCCTATGCCCTTGAAGATGGACCCCACCGCTACGCTTATCTTTTATTTCCGCTGATTGTTGTATTAAAGACTGGATCATGAGATCCTTATTTGTGTAAAACCTTATGTATGGTTTGTAATGGATGATGTACTGTGATATCCAATCCGTTATGTCTCGCAAAAATGGTAATCCTGGGATTGCGAGGTATGGCATAACGGGCATCTGGGATTAAAAATCCGGGTGTTGACAAGTTGGTATCAGAGCCATCCTGACCATAGGAGACCCTAGTTAGAATGGACGTCCAAACCAAAAACTTAGCTTCAAAACCAAAGTGAGTATTTATGAAAAACTATTTCCTCTCTTACCCTTGTGAACTCATTCTTTCTCAAAAATTCATTTTCCTCAAAATTTTTACACTACTACTTAAAATTTGACACACTTGATCACTTCACTAACTTCCTCATCCTTAATCCTTGTAGATGGTCACTCAGTTCAGCAAGTTCTACCAGTTGGGAAACGGAGGTCAGCTGATCTTCGAGAGGGATCTGGATTCACTATCGGAGTTACTGGGATGCCCACATCTGGAGTTTCTTGGAGCTCAACTTCCAGGACCCCCAGGAGGAGACCTACAGTGGCTAGTCACCGCAGATCTTCGAGGAAGCATCGAAACACCAACTTCGGGAAGAATTCAGTTCTCCGTGAGAGAGAACAACTGGCTAGATTGATTAGCCAGGGAAATGCATGAAGCTCTCGCACGTCTATGTGCCCTCAGCGTCAACAAGATCCAAGGAACCCGTTTTGCCCACTATGCAAGACGTGACTTCATGGGAATGCTGATGGAGATGCCAAGTCACACAGAATTGAGGCGTCAAGTGGAGAACCTTGACTTCTTGCTTCATGACAGACAGTAGGAACTGGACAATTCCAGGGAGTAAGGCAACCAGAACCATGCCATTGCCGACCAGAAGGCCCAGACTTTCGCACTGCTCGTCCAAGACCGCCAGTCTCTTCGCCGCCAGCGTGCAAAGAAGGATCGCACCATCGCCCGTCTTCGCAAGAAGGTGGCCGACCTCGAGAAGACCGTCAAGGAGCAGGAAGCTCAGCTTGCCGCCAAGGAAGAAGAAGATGAGGGTGAAGACATCCAGGGAGACATGGATTCTTACCTCAGCAAAGATGATGACTTTCTGGAGGAGGATGCCGTGGACTTCTACACTGACGATGAGGACTCCGACTTCATCGACGATGAGTAGATGCACTAGAGCACTGTCGTAGCATGAGATGTATCATCTCATTGTATCATAGCTTGCAGAATGGTTCTTCAAACCATCTGTTTTCCCCTTTGATTGTTGTGGTGTGTGTTGTATCGGGTGCTTGCTTGCATGAATGAAAATGAAGTTAGTTGAAAAACCTGAGTCTAACTCAAAGTTTTAGCTTTGAAAACCCAAAACCATGAACCTTAGAATTTCCTCTTACCCCTATATCTATCTCAATCTTCAGATGACTCGTGGAAACCAAGGAGGGAGCAGCTCGTCGCAGGACCCAATGCTGCAGATCTTGCAGAATCTCATCGCGGACCGTGAAGCAAGCGAGGCGAAGCGTCAAGTAAAATTAGCAACATTGCAGCAGATCGCCCAAATGGCTCTCAACAACCAAGGACATGGAAATCAGGATCACCATGGATCCAAACTCAAAAAAATTCAGAACACCAATACCCCAATCTTCAACCAATCTGAGAACCCATTAGATGCTGATGACTGGTTACAGACCATGGAAAACAACCTTGAAGTTGCAGGAGTTGATGAAAATGAGAAAGTTCTCTTCGCCACCCACTATCTGGCGGGAGATGCAGAGCTTGGTGGAATAGCATCCGCAATATGAACCATGGTCAAGTGATGACATGGGAAGCATTCAAAGTCAAGTTCAGCCGCACCCACGTGCCGCAAGGTCTCGTCAACAGGATGAGAGATGAGTTTCGTGAATTGAAGCAAGGAAGAATGACTATGGTGGAGTACCGTGACAGATTCCTGTCACTTGCCAGATATGCACCGGATGAGATCAACACGGAGGCCAAGAAGAAGGAGTGATTCTTGAAAAACTACATGATGAGATGTAGATTGGCCTCGTCAACATCCGTTTTCAGGATCTCGAAGAACTAGTCGACTCTGCCATTCAGATGGAAGGGAAGATTAACCAGGCAAACGACAACCGCAAGCATCGTATGATGTAGCAGTCTGGATCCAGTAGTCACCAGATGTACCGTCCCAACCCTTCACCAGGATATGCACCAAGGAACAACCGACCCCCAAATTCTTGCCCAAGCTACCCCAACCGTAGAGGAGGCAATGTGAAGTCCGGAGGAAACAATCACAACTCCGACAATGCCAACAATTTCAACCGTGCCCCTCCCAAGAGCAACAACAACAACACTACACCCAGAACTAGCAGCAATGATGTGCATGTCGCAGTCAAGTACAAGTCCCAGATCACTTGTTTTGAGTGCGGAGTGAAGGGTCACTACTCCAATGAGTGTCCCAAGAAGACTGCAGCCAATGCCAATGTGAATGCCCCAGCTCAGTAGTAGCGTTGTGTTCAACCAGGAAGGAGATTTGCCCCAGGGAACCCTCACAACTGCAACGGCCGTCTCTTCCACATGAATGCAGAAGAAGCCCAGGAAGCGCCAGATGTAGTGCTGGGTATGTTTTTTGTCAACTCAGTTTTAGCAAGAGTATTGTTTGATTCGGAAGCATTGCATTCATTTGTCACCGAAGAATTTGCATGCACTAGTAAGATTCGTCCAACCAACCTGAAGCATGTCATGATAGTTCAAATCTTCGGTTCAACAACAAAAGCTAGAAAAATTTGCAAAGCTGTACCTATCAGAATACATGGGATAGATTTTTATGCCAACCTAATTGTACTTGGAACCAAAGGATTGGAAGTAGTACTAGGTATGGACTGGATGTCAAGGCATAAAGGATAGATGTGCTAAGAAAGCCATCACCATAGTAGTTCGAGTAACGATGAGAATATCTCGAAACCTTACCCGTCAATTCAAGTGCAACAAGAGTGTAGCCCTACCCACCATTGACCAAGTCGAGTAGTCGTGAATACCCGGCGTATTCGATATGAATTGCAGTGCCCTGGATAGGGATATTGAGTTCATTATCGAACTAATCGCCGGAACCGGACTTATAGCCTAGAGACCCTATACCATGAACCCCTCAGAGTTAGTGGAACTGAAAAAGCAGTTGGATGCTATGCTAGCCAAAGGCTTGATTCAACCAAGCGCATCGCCATGGAGATCACCAGTGTTATTCGTCGACAAGAAAGATGGAGGCAATCGTCTGTGTATAGATTACAGAAAGTTGAATGATGTCACCATCAAGAACAAGTACCCTTTGCCAAAGATAGAGGATCTATTTGATCAGTTGACCGGAGCTCAGGTATTCTCAAAGATTGATCTTAGGACTGGTTATCACCAACTTAAGATTCGTGCAACGGATATTCCGAAGACCGCCTTTACTACTCGTTATGGTTTACACGAGTATACGGTTATGTCTTTTGGATTAACCAATGCCCCTTCTTATTTCATGAATCTCATGAATAAGATCTTTATGAATTTCCTAGATAAGTTTGTAGTTGTGTTTATCGACGACATCCTTATCTACTCCAAGTCAGAAGAAGAGCATGAGCAACATCTGAGAATCATCCTAGAGACCCTGAGAGAGCATCAGTTATATGCCAAGTTCAGCAAGTGTGAGTTTTGGCTGAAAGAAGTAGGATTCCTAGGACATATTGTGTATGCCGGAGGAGTCTCTATTGATCCCACCAAGATCAAAGATGTCGAGGAATGGAAAGCCCCAACCACTCAAACCCAAGTTCGTTCTTTTCTCGGATTAGCGGGATATTACCGCAAGTTCGTAGAAGGATTCTCGAGCATAGCCCGACCAATGGCCCAATTGTTGAAGAAGGACAAGAAGTTTGAATGGATAGACAAGTGTGAAGCCAGTTTTCAGGAGCTGAAGAAGAGATTGATATCAGCCCCAATTTTAGTCATGCCAGACATCAAGAAGCCATTTGATGTGTATTGTGACGCATCCAAGACTGGTCTAGGATGTGTATTGATGCAAGAAGGCAAAGTCATCGCTTATCTGTCTCGACAACTGAAGCAGCATGAGCAGAACTATCTGACCCATGATCTTGAGCTAGCAGTTGTAGTCCTAGCACTGAAGACATGGCGTCATTATTCGATGGGTAATCGCTGTGAGATTTACTCAGACCATCAAAGCTTGAAGTATATCTTCACTCAGAAGGTGCTGAATATGAGGCAAAGAAGATGGATAGAGTTAATCAAGGATTATGACCTTGACATTCACTATCACCCCGGCAAAGCCAATGTGGTAGCAGATGCTCTTAGCAGATTGCCGTGTAGGCTTAACACCATGATCAAGGAGAAGCAACCAAGTTTCTATGAAGAGTTGGAGCAGTTCAGGACTGAATTAGTTAGCAAAGTATTCTTAGCAAGCATTGAACTTCAACCCACTTTGATTAGACAAATCAAGGAAGCCCAGAAAGGAAATGAAAGTATCGACGGAATCAAACATCGTATTGGTACAGGAAAGGTACCTGGATTCACCGAAGACGAAGAAGGAGTACTATGGTACAAGGAACGTATCTGTGTTCCAGCAGATTCGGAGCTGAAGGAAATTATCATGAAGGAAGCTCATGATACTCTTTATTCTATCCACCCCGAAGGAACAAAGATGTATCAGGATTTGAAAGAGCAATTTTGGTGGCACAAGATGAAGAGAGAGATCAGAAGCTACATCGCCAAGTGTGACATATGCCAAAGAGTCAAAGCAGAGCATCAGAGACCTGCAAGACTGTTGCAACCATTGCAGATTCCGGAATGGAAATGGAATTCCGTCGGAATGGACTTTATCATCGGTTTACCTACTTCTAGTAGGGGAATGACTCAATCTGGGTCGTAGTTGATAGACTATCCAAGGTAGCCCACTTTATACCTGTCAAGACCACTTACCAGAGTGCAAAGTTAGCAGAGCTATACGTTGCTAGGATTGTTAGTCTGCATGGAACCCCCAAGACCATCGTATCAGATCGAGGAACCAGTTTACTTCAAGATTTTGGCAGAAAGTTCAGGAAGGTCTAGGAACCAAGTTGAACTTCAGTACCGCTTATCACCCGCAAACAGATGGACAAACTGAGAGATTCAACCAGATCTTGGAGGATATGCTTAGAGCTTGTGTGTTGGAATACGGATCAAAATGGGAAGACTGCCTGCCTTTCGCAGAATTCTCATATAACAACAGTTATCAAGCTAGTTTGCAGATGGCACCATTTGAATTCCTATACGGAAGAAAGTGTCGTACCCCTTTGAATTGGTCGCAAGTAGGAGAGAGTCAGATCTTCCAACCCGACATTCTCCGAGAAGTAGAAGAGAAAGTTCACAAAGTCCGTGAGCACCTCAAGACCTCCCAATCCAGACAGAAGAGCTATGCCGACAAGAGAAGGAGAGACCTGACTTTCAATGTCGGAGATTTTGTATATCTCAAGGTTTCACCATTGAAGGGAACCCAACGCTTTAGTCTGAAGGGAAAGTTAGCCCCTAGATATATCGGACGTTTCAAGATTCTGAACCGTCGAGGAGAAGTATCATACCAACTGGAACTGCCTGAAGAGATGTCAGCCATCCACAATGTGTTCCATATCTCATTACTTCGCAAATGTCTGGAAGTGCCTGAGAAGACGGAAGTTTTCAAGAACATCGATCACATAGTTGAGGAAATCAACAATGACCTGACCTATCGGGAAGTACCCATCCGTATCTTAGAAGAACCCTACAGAACCACTAGGACTAGGAATATCAAGTTTCTCAAGATTCAGTGGAGCAACCATACCGAGGAGGAAGCTACTTGGGAGCGCGAAGATTACATTAGGACAGAGATCCCAGATCTCTTTAGTTCCTAGTTTTCTTTTTAATCTCGGGACGAGATTTTGTTTAAGGGGGGAAGGTTTGTAACATCCCAAAACTTCAATCCAAGGTTATCAATATCAAATCATCCAAAAATAGGGTTAAGAAAAACTTTTCCAAAATTAATATGAAAGCATTCATATATGTGTGCATTTAAAATAGGAGTTGTTTGAATTGCCATGATTGAGTGATCCAATGCTTGTAAAATGTTTCTTAGGTGATTTAAACATCATCTACATCATTCCCAAACTTTTCCTAAAGAAAATCAAATCAAAAATAATTAAAAAGGAGGGATGGTCATTTTGGCAAATTTAACTCCCATGCATACTTTGGCTATTCCTAGTACTCAAACCTTAACAGAAACAATTCTTGATCTTTGCACCCCTTGCTAGTACACATAATGAGGTACCAAGGCCCACCTTTTGATCTGCTAAAAACATTCTGTTAACTATTTTAAATGACAGTTTAAAATTGAATCTAATGCATATGCATAGATCACCCCTATTTCAAAAACCATCTCTTTGAGCTCCACTTTCAAAACCCTTGCAACCAGAGACTACCTATCACTAGTGGAGATCACTCAAAAAATTTGAAACCAAAATTCAAAACTTTCTTTCATGCGGCCATTTAATCAAACACTTGGCATGCAAAATCTCTACTCTAATCCTAGCTCACTGTTTACTACAGGGTTTTGCCCCCAAATGATCTTCATTTATCTCCTCTGTCCCCTCTTGATCTAACCAAACCCCTAACACCCCTCTCCCTTGTCCCTAGTCTCCATTCCATGCCATGCCGAGCCATGCCTCGCCGGCCAACCCTTGCCCCGCTGCAGCAGACCATTCCCTCTTCCCTCTCCATGTCTAGGAGGTAGCCAGGAGCTCACCGCCACCCATCCCTTGCAGGCCAGAGCAGCGGTGGACCACCGAGCACAAACCGCGCCCAGTGCCACACGCACCATGCTAGTGCGCCCAGGCACGCTCGGTCCCCTTCCAGACCGCCCTTGCAGCAGCCACGCCCGGCTCGCCTCGACACAGAACACCTCAGACACCCTCGCTGGCCGCCCAACGCCTCACAGCTACCGCTCGCCATGGACACCGCCGCCTCTGCCGCTCAGAGTGCCACCTCACCCAGACCGCGTGCCACCGCCCCTACAGCCGCATTCAATTCCTAGAGCACCGCCAGGGAACCACCCATCGATCTCCACCCTCAGGCATGCCTCTACCCCGCCATAGCCATGTCGCCACCATCGCCTGCCCATCCCGCTCGGTCTCACCGTCGGGCCTATAAAAGGAGCCCTCCCCAGCCTCTTCTCTCCACACCATTCCACTCCCCTCACCTCCCTGAACCTCACCCACCTCTAGCCGGAGCAAGGCGAGCTCTGTCTCGCTGGAATTGGAGCCGGAGCAGCCGCGGCAGGAGGAGAAGGGCGCCGTTGATTGTGACCACCCCAAGCTCTGCCGCAACCGCGCCTCGCCTCTCCGTCGTCTTCCACGTCGTTTGCCCGCCTCACTGACCCTGCTGGAGCCATGGTACACCCCCAGTAGACCCCCATCGAGCCACTAGGGTTTGAGCTCGCCGACGACCTGTTCATCGTTGACGACGACCCTCAGCCGTAGATCTCGCTTCTAACCTACGGCCCACAGCGCGCGTACCGTTTCACGTGTTAAGTGCCGCTGACAAGCGGGACCCCCCTGTCAGTTGAGCCCCGTGCCGCAGAGCGCCACTGGGCCGGCCCATTTCTTTTCCCGCGCTAGCCCACCCATTCAAATCTGGATTTTTCTTTTTAGTTAAATCTAGTTTCTGTCCACTATTTCAAAATTCAATTCTGTGAGTTTGACAAATCCAAATTGCATGAAACTAATTTTGCCTGAAAGGTATTAAGATGATATATCCAAGCCCATTGGATTTAATTCAATTAGAGTTATAGATCTCTCCTAACAAAAATAAGAAGACAGAAGCTTTTGCAACTTGCAACATTTTTATAAAATCAACCAAGTTAGCTTTTGAGTTGATTCCAACTCTCAAAAATCACATTTCATCATATCTATCAAAATATGTAATAATATTAAGGTTTACATGCAGTGACTTTGGACTAGTACCAAAATAATGCTATATAGGCATTTCTAGTCACTTTAAATCATTAAATAATGAACTTAAACCAAAGTAATATTGATCCAACCCTTAAATCTCATTCCCACATGTTAGAATATGTGGTGATGACATGTTTCAACATGATCCCATATTTTAAGTGGTGAATATTAAATCTTAGTTAAATTTTCAATGAGTAGAAATTACTTTTCTAAAATAAAAAGAAAGAAACTATTGAATTAAACTTGTGATGCTTGTGATGATAATAGATCATCAATTGTGTGTCTTAGAATGCTATCTAGCCTAGTTAAGTATTGTTTGGTGATTGTCTACTCCGTATGTATTGTTATAGAAGATAGTACCGACCAAGCTTACGAGGAGGAGGAGTGCTATCAAGACGAAGACGAAGAAAACTTCAACCACTGCACCAAACAAGGCAAGCCACCATTAACAGTGCAAGCTACCCTTAGCAAGCTAGAAATACCCAAGATTTAACTCTTGCAAGTTTAGTGCTCAGCAAACTAGAAACAACTAGATGGTTTAGCAAAGATGCCTTAAGCATGCCTTGATCACACCCCCCTTTTAACTATTAGTACTTCAAGTCTTATTGACAAGTTTTACCTTCCTTAGTTTACACAAAGTTCTTTACTTGTTTTGAAGGTAGCATAAAAAGTATAAAACTTGACCTACTTAGAAACCTTTAGATGTCATTCTATGGCATGAGATTGATCCCATCCTTCCACCTTAGTGAACACTCTTAACTTAGTATTTTTAGAGTAGATCAAAAACTTGAGTCACTTTAGATGGGAACAATTGGTGAAAATGAATTGTGAAAACCTTGGAATGATGAGTCATTCTATTGAGATGTTTTGACATGTGTTGAGAAACACAACTAGTTTATGATGATGAATATGATGAGGCATGAGCCTTAACCCTTTTATAAAACTGATGGTTGGATTCGGATGCGATACCATTCCAAATTTATCGTACAACCACACTACCTGAATTGGGTAAGGCTTAGCTAGAAATTTATATGTATTAGTATTAGTTCCCTCGCGGGAGAGGTTGAGCTGAGGCTACCTCTCATGATGTCCACCTATGCAGTGCCCAAGATGACTGATGGTCATGGTTGGGAGGCCATGCTCATAGCAGAGGTGCTTATACTAGGGTGTGTAAAGGGAAGGTTATGTTTGATTATCTGCATACTAAGTATGATGATTCAGGGTTATCCCTGACAGATGTATCGAATCTTGTGGTGAAAGTGTACCACCTCTGCAGAGTGTCAAACTATTCGAATAGCCGCGTCCACGGTTATGGACAGTTGGAATGGCCATATTGTTTCGTTGTCAGATGTTTTCCAAATACTTTGAAGTAATGATGAATCTTGACTTGACCACAACAGGGTTGTGTGTATAACAATAGCTTCCCAACTTAAGTGATTCTAGAACTTTACTTTATCTTTCTTTGCTTCAAAACTCAGCTTAGGTTTCAAACTTAACTTTATAGTTAAACTTAGATCTACCACTTTAACTTAGAACTATAGTACCTGTTAATCGTAGTTTGCGAGTACTTAAAGAGTACTCATGGCTTTTGTCCCTGGCTATTATCATGGCCAGACTATGAAGGAGATTATCAAGATGATGGTCAGCAGGACGGCTATGATAACTAGGACTATCTGCCTTCGTCAGCATTGCATGTGCCCTTGAAGATGGACCCCACTTCTACGCTTATCTTTTATTTCCGCTGCTTGTTGTATTAAAAACTGGATCACGAGATCCTTATTTGTGTAAAACCTTATGTATGGTTTGTAATGGATGATGTATTGTGGTATCCAATCTGTTATGTCTCGCAAAAATGGTAATCGTGGGATTGCGAGGTATGGCATAACGGGCATCTGGGATTAAAAATCCGGGTGTTGACACAGAACTTGCTCCAAACTATGATATTGTTGCAGCTTCTTTAGTTCACATGCTGGAAGCTAGGTTCATTAACCTTAACCCCTTAATGCAAGTAATGTTTCTTAAACTTAAAGAAAATGATGACTCTCAGAAGAGAGATTTTATTCTTGAAAGTTTTCTTAAGGAATTCTATGATGCTGCCAAGGAAGCTAGAAAAGCCTTTGAACGTTTCAATATGCTAGACTCATGTGTAGATGTTGTTTGTACACGAGAAAAGATGAACAAAACTGAAACTAATGGGGAGGAAACTAAGATACCAATACCCTTTAAACTAGTAGCAATACATGAAGCCATAGAAAAGAATCTTGATAGGATTGTTCCTGAAAACCCTTTTGATGAAAATAGTAAACCTAAGAGCATTGAGAGAGGATCCTCTAGAACTTATTTGGATGATATACCTTGCCTTGTTGAAGATATTTCTGGTATTGATCTTAATGCTTCTTCATTTGAGAACACTTGATTCTTTTTCTTCCTTCTTATGCCTAACTTAAAGGCGTTAAAGAAAAGTACTTATTGGGAGATAACCCAAAAGTTTTAGATGAGTCTTAGAAGTTATTACTTCAGTAATAACCGCTCCTTATCCTTTTTATTTGCTTTTTGTGCCAAGAGTAACCTCTAATGAGAGAGAACTAATGATTGGGAAAGTTGTTGTCCTGAAACAGATTTCTGTGCTTCACCGTAAAATTTCGTGTAAAATCTATGAACGTCCTTTTGAGGCGTGAATTTTTGTGCTTCTGCCCCAGGTTGTTATATAACTTTCGTTAGTTCAACACTTTTTGATTTGACCAACAGAAGGTCTTCAGAAAAATTCGTCTTTACCTGCTACTCTGTTTTGACAGATTTCTGCCATTTTCTGCATTTGCTTCTTGTTGGTTCCTTTTTGAGTTCTTTTGGGGAATTGAGATTTTTGAGGGAAGTGCTACAGTAGCTTGTGTTTTAATGGAAGTTTTATTGGTGTTAGAACTGAACCTTAAAGACTTATTATCTTGAGTGCAATAATGTTGCTAATAAAGATTGTGTGAAGTTTTGTATGAAGGAAAAAATTTAGGTGTATGGAAGGAATGAGTAATGAGATGAAGGATGGACTAAAGCTCAAGCTTTGGGATGCCACGCGTGTCACCCCAAGAAATATCCAAGAAGTACAACCGTCAAAGCTTGGGGATGCCCAAGGCATCCCTTTCTTCATCAATAAAAATCCCAGGTTTCTTCCAAACGCTTCATTTTTATTGTTTCATGCACAGTTGTGTTGTTCTTGGAGCGTCTTCTTTTTTGTTTTCATTTTGGTTTTTCGTTTGCTTTGTTTGCTTAGTTTTCTGAATAAATTTGTTGGACCCCCTCTTTCATACATTGGTTTTCAAATAGTTTGGTTTGGTTTGGAAAAGGGTAGGAAAGTTCATGCTTAAGTGGTAAAGAGAGCTTGTTTTTGACTGTGGCCTATTCTTTGTCATGCCATGCTTGATATTCTTTTGGCTTTATGCTTAGTATTCTTTGTTGTAGCATGACTTGTTATAAACAATTGAGATTGCTTAATGTGCCTTGGATGAATCATGCGTTGTTTTAGCATATTAAAGCATAGTATAGTGGTATTCTCCTTTGATGCTTTATTTGGGTTGACTTGGCGCATGCTCACACCATGTTATGACTATATCAAGTCACCATGGCTTTTATGATCCTTTAGTTTTCAACTTGTAGTATCACTTTATGCTTTGATCAATGATGTTTTGTCGCTTTGCATGATTATGGCCATTATTGCTCTCTTAGTTTGTCGCTCCCAGTCTTTTGCTAGCCTCCACAACCAAGTATGAGTTCCACTCATGCATCCAACTCCCTAAACCAAGTTATTCCAAAGAGTCCACCATACCTACCTATTAGCTTATGCTATTCCAAGTATATTCATGCTTTTGTTTATCTTCCAAATTAAACTTGTTATGAGAAAACTAGTGATTAAAGCTCTCACGAACTTGATGGCACACTTTACTTTTTGCATTTAATAAACCTGAACCATTGGGTCCTTATTTGTTGCGTATATGCTTGTGCTTTATAAGTTGAAATTAGCAGAACCATGTATCATGGGGAACGCTTTTAACATTGCACTTGTACTTTGTACCCCGTTGATATCATGTTCTTTTGTTTATGGATCCCGGCGGTGTGAAATAGAAGTGGAACTTGTAAGATCATGGAGTTTGTATGTATGTTAGAGAAACGCCTGGGCCTCTAGCCTAAGCCATGCCTAATCATGGTGGAAACTTGCAGCATCACCATAATGAGCACTCTATGAAGCATCCTCAATAAAAACCTATGCAAATAGCAAATAAAAGATCATGAGATGCTCATTGTCTGCTTGCCTTGTCATTTTGATTATGGGATAGCTCCTGTATCATGTGCAAGGGGTACCCCGTTGGCGGTTCTTTATGATACACATGTACTTACAAATACAATAGCTTACTCGTGACTAAAGTTGAGTTGCATGAGGTTCGGTCTTTGTAAGTAAGGGTCATGAGATTTCAGTTTATAACTTGTCAATCATATCCTCTTAGTTGTGTCACTTTAACCTTAATCACCTTCAAGATGCTTATGATAGGGGCAATGAGAGCTGAAAGCTATAAGTACCATAATTTTTCGAAGTTCTTTATGAGACTTGAATCCCTACTTCCTTCGATGAAGGCCTTTCTTCCACTTATATATTTAGTCTCCATCTTCTATCTTTATGCACCTACTTTGAGAGCATAGTGGCCATTCTTAGTTCTATGTGCATTGTCCCAAGACTTGTTAATTGATGCATACTTTGATATTGCTTGTTTTAAACTATTTGTATCTAGTCACTCTTATGAACTTTGAAGGTGTCCTATGCATTTATATTTGCTACTCTATGAGGGACAAGATGAATACTACTATGCTATGTTTTCTTTATGTGAAACAAACAAACGTCTTGCAAAGCATTGTTATTCATGAATCTTTTGTTTATGCCTTTTCATGTTGCAACATAGTTTCTTTGTATTATTGCTAGAACTTTGTCTTTCATGTTATCATTGAAGTACTATGATCCCAGCTTTGAATGTTTTACAAATACTTTGATCAAGTTTATGATGGTGCATGTCACCTCAAAAATTATTCTTTCTTTTTATCACTTACCTACTCGAGGACGAGCAAGAGTTAAGCTTGGGGATGTTGATACATTGCAAATGTATCTATAATTTTTGATGTTCCATGCTTGGTTTTATCTACTTTCTTATGTTTTGTCCACACTTTGGAGTAATTTCATATGATTTCTTGGACTAACCTATTAACAAGAGCCACAGTGCGAGCTGCCTGTTTTCTGTTGTTTTTGGTTCCAGGAAAGTTAGAAAATGAATATTCTCGGAATTGGACGGGACAAAAGCCAAAGTTATTATTTTACCGGGGGACACTTGGAGCCAAAATACGAGACGGAGAAGGGCCAGAGGGCGGCCACACCACCTGGCTGCGCGGCCAGGCATGGCCCACGCCAGGGGGGTGGTGTGGCCAGCCCAGGCACCCCCTCAGCCTCTCCTTTCGCCTATATATTACCTCTGATACAGAAACACTAAGTACCCGATCAAAAATCCATGAAAGAGTCTGTCGCCGCCATCATCTCCATCCCTAGATCGGGAGGGATCCGAAGCTCTTCCCGGCACCCTGCCGGAAAGGGGAATTCACCCTGGAAGCCTTCTTCATCACCATGCAAGCCTCCGGTGTGATGCGTGAGTAGCTCATCTCTGGACTACATGTCCATGTAGTAGCTAGATGGCTGGTTCTCCTCCTTTGTGCTTTCATGTCTAGATCTTGTGAGCTCCGTTCATGATCAGGATCATCTATTTGTAATTCTGCATGTTGTGTTTGCGGGCATCCGATGGATATTGAGATGCTATTTCAGATTGATTATTGATTCTATCATGTCTTTGTTATTTGTGATCTTGCATGCTTTCCGTTGTTAGAAGATATCTTGGCCAAGTAGATGCTAGCAACTCCAAGAGTTAGTATTTATGCTCGATAGTGGGTTCATGCCTCTGGTAATCTGGGGAAGTGACAGAAATCTCTAAGGTACTAGATGTGATGTTGCTACTAGGGAGAAAACAACAATCCTTTGTTCATAGAACAATCGTATTGTTTACTTTACACACAATTCATAAAGCAATAATCTATTGGTTGCAACTTAATACTGGAGGGGGTTCGGATGACAACCTGAAGGTGGATTATTAGTCATAGATGTAGTTGGATGGCGGTCTATGTATAATGTTGTAATGCCCAATCGAATCTCAAAGGAGTCAAGATGAGTAGTATATGCTTGTATGCTTTCTTGATGTTTGTCAATTGCCCCGCTGTAATTTGTTCACCCAACATGTTATCTATCTTAAGGAGAGCCACCTCTAGTGAACTATGGACCCCGGTCCTTTCTTTTACTTTCAATCTACTATCAAACTGTTTACTGCTTTATGTTTACTTTCTGCAAACTATTACTTCCTTCCATTCTATACGTTTAATCCTTTATTTTCAGAAAAACCGGTGAGATTGACAACCTCATCGTAAGTTGGGGGCAAAGTTTTGTGGTTGTGTTGTGCAGGTCTCCACGTTACTGCTGGCACCGGTAGTGCGCCCTGCCAACGTTCAGCTAGCTGCACCTTTGGGGTGTTTCCTTGCTCCTACTGGATTGATAACCTTGGTTTCGTACTGAGGGAAAACTTGCTGATGTGCTCATCATACCTTCCTCTTGGGGTTCCCCAACATGCTCGATATATTTTGGGCCATCAGCAGGCTGTGACGATCGGGTGTCAGACATATCTATGTTCGCATACAATGGGTGTAAGCCATATTGCACATTGAATACACTAAGGTTGAGTTGGCGAGCCTAGCATGTGTAGACATGGCCTTGGAACACGGATGTTCGAAAGATCGAGCACGAGTCACATGAATTATATGACCGAAGTTTAGGCGTCCACCCTATTACCCACATTGATGGCCATGACAATCGGGGGAGATGTGGGGAAAAGGGTTCATGTTATCACTAGAACCCTTCAGGGGATAAGTGTTTTTAGTGGAGTTATTACATTAACTCATTTAATTATAAACTTAGTGTAACTTGCTTTTTGCAATTATGAATGTAGAGATGGCTCACTGTGAAGCTTACTTTGTCATTGAGGAGTGGGTAGTTGGTGAGAAACTTAGACTTGATGGATCCAACTTCCCTAGTTGGCTTGTGCGTCTGAATGATCTCCTTACTAGGAATCATGTGGTAGAATACATACGCCGCACGATGGATTTGACTGATCCAGACTACTATGAGACCCCACAAGAGCCAGTGGACCGTTACTATCGTCAAGAGATGTCCACTTACATTCAGATAATAATGCGTTACGGGATGGTGGATGAACTCCATCTGCTCATGAGTGATCTTGATCCATATGCGATGGTGGATCAGCCAAGAGCAGAGTTCATAAACCATGTGCGCATGTGGAAGCACGAGTTGCTTGGAGATTTCCTTTCCATAAATTGGAGGAACACACTTGTCTGAAGAGTCACTTGGAGTGCATGCTTGATGCACACATGAGACTGGTTCACTTCATGGACTACTAGATGGATGAGCCATTTGCGATAGGTGTGCTGCTTCGATCACTGCCTCCTAGCTATGAAGGACATGTCCGGAGTAACATCATGAGTTGTGATACGGAAACATTGGATTTCCAAGAGTCCATATTACGTTTCAGGAACGTAAAGGTTGAACCAATAGATGGTGAGGTCGTCGATGACGAAGGTATATATTTGATATACAATTTTATAAATGTTATAATCTTGCAAACACATATTGCAGTGTTAAGTATATTTGATACTTGTTCTTTTTTGCTAAAACAGGTCCTTCTACATGAAAGGTGCTTGCCGGAGAGGAGGTGATGTTGCGTGTTGATGGCGAGCATGATGATGATGGCCAACAATACTCTCCCTCGACATTTATCACTTAGTTTATTGTTTTAGGATGATTATTGTAATATATAGATCGTGAACTTCATTAGTGTGTCTCACGCTTCATGAGACGGTTGTTCATATGAGTTTGTAACAAATAGTTGTTCTACTTTTATGAATGATTTCTATTTGTGTTCTATCTTGTTCGATTATGTGTGAATTATCCTAGTTTTAAAACTAATTGATAATACATGAACAATTTTAAAATATTGAAAAATGCCTTGAAATTACCCAACTTAATGATATATTCATTAATGAATGAAACCATTGTTTCAATTCGAAGTTATATTGATAATATGTGAAAGACACTTGTATTCTTGTCACATATGAATCGTGCCTAAGTTCGGCTGAAATAACTCAATCACCGTGTATTGCATGAATACAAAGTGTTTTGATGAATTGTTGAAAGAGAATACATATTCGATGTATTGTGTTTTAACAAAATGGTAATTATCATTATATGATTGTTTAAAAATGTGTAAAGAAGTTTACCAAAGGAAACATGACCATGAAACTATTTGATATGATCAAAGAATTTTAGCATATGATGGGTATAAAGATAAAAGAGAATCTAATTACTACAATTTGATCAATAGTAATGAAATTCAACATTATAAGATTGGCATAAAGTAAATTGTGAAATGAAATGCGTTTGAAATGTCAAAATGCAAAGCATCACAATATGATATTAGATATCGAGTGGGTGAATAGATGGCGCCAAATAAATCGTTGTAGTGTAGATTTAAAGACCATTAGTCAGAAATAGTTAGCACTCAATTAGAACATATAGTGAACCATATAAATTCATGAGATCGGCGCCATATATTGTATGGATCATCATGGAAGTTTTGGGTTTATTCTATATAACGAAAACAATAGCGAATAAGTCCTTGTAGAGTATTCATTGGAAATTATGAATACGATAGACATATCTAGAACCAAAAGGAAAGAAAAACTAGTATTGCTTGTATTTTGGTGCATTATCGAGAAAGTTCATATTTAGTGATATTTCTCGATTATGAAATTTTTAGAAGATAGTTAAAAACATTATGAGGATTCAAAACCATGCATTTGAGTGTTGAGAAGCGCAATAGAAAGCGTTCCTGAATGATTCTCTTCACAAAGGAAAGAATCATTGATAATGATCATTGTGTTTTACACACTGGTACTTTCACTACACAAAGTAGGATTCAAAATATACTCCACATCTTGTATGGGGGTATTTGTGAATCATTTGTCATGATTACCGGAATATGACATACCTACGAACTACTAAGGAAATAATGGTAAACTAGAATCATGAGAAATCCTAGAGGCAAAATTCACTTAAGATTAGAAAGCAAATTGTTGCTGAATCTTAACAAGTAAAAAGGTTTACTTGGATTTTCCCAAATAACTACAAAGCCATAGTAGAAAAGGGGGTGAATGACAAAAGCACAATTTGTCAAGTATTCGACAAATTCAAAAGAATTTGATTCAAGTGTGCTGAAATTCTGGTGGATTTAAAACTAGTAAAGTACTAGTGTCTCATAGTAAATCTCCAAGTTTGATATTTGATCAAAGTATTTTGAAGTCATTCAAAATAGTGAGTGGATATGCAATTTGCATGAAATTGAGTGGGATCTATGAAAGTCTTCCTAAGATAATGTGTGAATGACATATTTTTTGAGTGGGCGCAATGTAAGGCTCGAAATCAAATGTGTTGGGAACACATTTTGAGTGGGAGCAAAATAAGTCTCAGATTCAAATATGTAGGAACATATGTTGAGTAAGAGTAGTGACTCATACCCAAATATGTTAGGAACATATTTTGAGTGGGAGCTTAAAGGAGTGATTCTTAAGTGTGTATACGACACATTAAGAATGAAAGTGCAAGTACCGATAAATAAAGATTTATGGGGAGTAGAAGTTAATAGTAAAAATATTACAATATTATGTAGTATTCCTTAAAGGATTCTGAAAAGAGTTTTGGAATAGAAGTTAATTAAGGAACTGGTCCTTAATAACTCAAGTTAGGAATAGTATTAAGTTTAACATCAATGGTTGAAAGAAAGAATAGGATGATCATCATCCACTATGTTGAGACATAGGTTCTATCTTAGAAAAACATGATGATAACTTAACATAGTATATGATCCAAGAAGGAACGTTTGAAAATTGATTAAGTTCGAATCACGAAACGTTGAGCTAAGTTTATCCGCAGTGTCTAATACAGAACTGTAGACATGTTTTCCAAATCCATAAAGTATGGCATATCTTAAAGCATAAAGGGTTATGTTATAAGGGAATATGTTGGAAACTCCTGTAATACCGACTAAAGTCAAGTAGGAAGAAAGGTGAACAAAACATCGAAAGTTGCACAGGGTGCACTAGTATTTCGATGATCACATTTATAATAATAGATAAGGGTACCATCTAAAGTGATGTATAATATTATGGCGGGGCTAGTTCGCTTTTAACGTAGAACTATGTGTCCTAGGGCATAGTTCCCATGATAAAGCCCTCAAGGTTGATCTAAAGTCATTGTAGGCTCCTGGAATATGGCCTCGTTCTGCTGCCATAACGACGATGCATACACAAAGTTGTTATCATGTGATGATAAAGTATTAATGTCAATCAAGGTGACATTAGTAAGTTGCAACAGATTTGGGACTGTAAAGTACAGGCCTAAGACTCAACCTCTTCCATGAGCAAGCATGTTCAAGGTACCGAGATATATGGTGCCAATGATTAAGAAAAAATGCAGCTAGTTTATTTGTACTCTAGTGCAAGTGGGAGACTATTGGAAATATGCCCTAGAGACAAATAATAATAAGGATTATTATCATATTTCATAAAGTTTATGATTAAGTTTTATATCATGCTATAACTATATTGAAAGGAAGCGTCAATAGACATGTGATATATAAACAACTAGGGGTTCCCGGTGAAACTCTAGTCACTGGTTCATTGGTCAACAGATGATCAAGGTTTCCTGGTCAGGTGGCATTTATGCCAGTTGGAAGTAGAGTCATCTCATTCTGTGAATGAGATGATGAACCAATAGACAACCTAAACATCGTGACCCGATCATGTCATGAAGTTCAAGTTACAATGATTAGAATAGACCTAGTAGACTATTCCTTAGACTGTGAGGTTATATCAATTACTGTCTCCCGAGAGTGCTTAGATAGCATCAAACGTCACTTGGTAATACAGTGACAATAAAGGTGTGTTCAGGTATTTGGAGGAACCGTAGAGGCAATATATGTCAAGAGCGGGATTTGTCCATCTGCGTGACGAAAAGATACTCGAGGGCCCACTCGGGGAAATTATATTCAATTTCTTCGTAGCGTGTGATTTGATCACAGGGATATCACTTGTCGAAATGAGTCAAGTAGCATTGTTTGGTAACGATATTGAACACGACATGGTGATGTCATTGATCAGATCTCGGGCAATGCAAGTATCGAGAGACAAAAGGAAGAAGACGCGAAAGTCACGGTTCAATCGACTAAAGATCTTCATGGAATGCACAGGGGTCACATGGCCATCCGGGTCCCTCTCTTGATCATTGGTACGGGAGTGTCCCGACCATGTCTAGAGTGTTCCCGAACCGTGGGGTATCACGCTTAAGGTATTGGTGATGCTTAGAGAGTGTTTACAGAATCGGTAGAATCACCGAAGAAGAGAAGAGAGAAAACCGTAAGGGTTTCGGTAAGTCCGGAGGATGTCCAGAGTGGAGGTGGAAGGTGTTCCATAGCCACGGAGATTGAATAATATGTGAATGAATGCTAAATATTGATTTTATCATTTATTCATAATTATTTAATAAAGAGAAAATCAATCAAAGGTCAAAAAGGCTTAATGGGCTAAATCTCGGAGGGGAAAGGGCCCAACAGGGGTTGCACCCCTGGGAGGGGCCAAGGGGAGTGGCCGACGGCCCTAGTGGGCCTGCCCCACGTGGGGCCCATGGTGGGGGCTGGCCGGCGGCGCCTCCCCCACCTCCTCCTCCTTTAGTCCCACCCCGGGACTTTGAGGGAGGGTGTACCTGCCCTTCCCCTTATATATAGTGGGGGTATTTTGACCAGAAAATACACACAATATTCAATAAAGGTTTCCTCACTTTTGGGGAGACCTCCAATTGATCTCTCTCTCTCTCTCTGTGTCTCTCGTGACTAGGGTCCCAAGTTCGGACTGCGCGAATGAGAGACATCTTCACCGCGGAGCTCCCTCGTGCTGCAGGATTCAGATCCAGGAGCTCTACTTCCACAACTACTGCTGGATCGGGGAAGCGGGAGTCATCACCAGTCATCGGATGCATGTAACTCCCTGCGAGGTGTCACACTTGAGGCACTAGGAGTCGTTGGAGCCGCAGGAGCGCAAGGACTTCATCGCGACCTTGAGGTCGGCTTCGACTCATCTACATCAACCACGCTCTCCTGAGCGTTGACAACACTTTTCGGTCTTCAAGGGTAAGTTTGCGAAAAGCCCCTCCCGTCACTGAATTACTAATAGATAGGTCCTGACAGCATGAGGGGTTCAGGGGCATAGGGTAAAAAATTATTGTTTTCATAACGAACCCCTACACAAAGAACACCTCAATGAGAGTCTGTATGAAGAAATGGCTAATACAATGCAAATGTATCTATAATTTTTGATGTTCCATGCTTAGTTTTATCCACTTTCTTGTGTTTTGTTCCAACTTTGGAGTACTTTTCATATGATTTCTTGGACTAACCTATTAACAAGATCCACAGTGCCAGCTGCCTGTTTTCTGCTATTTTTGGTTCCAGGAAAGTCAGAAAATGAATATTCTCGGAATTGGACGGGACAAAAGCCAAAGTGCCTATTTTCTGGAAGGGATCAAGTGCCAGAATATGAGACGGAGAGGGGCCAGGGGCCGCCCACACCAACTGGCCGTGCGGCCAGGCCTAGCCCGTGCCAGGGGGTGGTGTGGTGGCTCTCGGCACCCCCTCGGCCCCTCCTTCTGCCTATATATTGCCCTCGGGATGAAAACCCTAAGTACCCGATCAAAAATCCAGAAAGAGTTTGTAGCTGCTGTCATCTCCATCCCTAGATCGGGAGGGATCCGAAGCTCTTCCCGGCACCCTGCCGGAGAGGGGAATTTACCCTAGAGGCCTTGTTCATCACCATGCAAGCCTACGGTGTGATGCGTGAGTAGTTCATCCTTGGACTACGGATCCATGTAGTAGCTAGATGGCTAGTTTCTCCTCCTTTGTGCTTTCATGGTTAGATCTTGTGAGCTCCGTTCATGATCAAGATCATCTTTTTGTAATCCATACATGTTGTGTTTGCGGGGATCCGATGGATATTGAGATGCTATTTCAGATTGATTATTGATTCTATCATGTCTTTGTTATTTGAGATCTTGCATGCTTTCCGTTGTTAGTAGCTATCTTGGCCAAGTAGATGCTAGCAACTCCAAGAGTTAGTATTTATGCTCGATAGTGGGTTCATGCCTCTAGTAATCTGGGAAGTGACAGAAATATCTAAGGTACTAGATGTGCTGTTGCTACTAGGGAGAAAACAACAATCCTTTGTTCATAGCACAATCGTATTGTTTACTTTACACGCAGTTCGTAAAGCAATAATCTATTGCTTGCAACTTAATACTGGAGGGGGTTCGGATGATAACCTGAAGGTGGATTATTAGTCATAGATGCAGTTGGATGGCAGTCTATGTATTATGTTGTAATGCCCAATCAAGTCTCAAAGGAGTCAAGATGATTAGTATATGCATGTATTACTTTCTCGGTGTTTGTCAATTGCCCCGCTGTAATTTGTTTACCCAGCATGTTATCTATCTAAGGAGAGGCACATCTAGTGAACTATGGATCCCGGTCCTTGTCTTTTATATACAATCTACAATCTTTTACTTCTTTGTGTTTACTTTCTGCAAACTTTTACTTCTTTCCATTCAATACGTTTAATCCTTTGTTTTCCGCAAAACACGGTGAGATTGACAACCTCATCGCAAGTTGGGGACAAAGTTCTATGGTTGTGTTGTGCAGGTCTCCACGTTGCTACTAGCACCGGTAGTGCGCCATGCCAAAGCTCAGCTAGTAACACCTTTTAGGTGTTTCCTTGCTCCTACTGGTTAGATTAAACCTTGGTTTCATAACTGAGGGAAACTTGCTACTGTGCTCGTCATACCTTCCTCTTGGGGTTTCCAACGAGCTCTACATCAACCACGCACCAGCACTTTTCTGGGCGCCGTGCATTGAGCCATAAATGGCAGCCAAAACACTACGGAGTACTGCGCTCGTAGTGACCACTGGTACAGTCAAAGCCAGCCCATACCATATGGTTGTACTGCCCTCTTACTGCTTTGTACCGTTAAATGGAACAACATTTGTGAAGGCCCAATGGGCATATTCAGCCCCCAGCTCCGACGGTTCATGAAACCGACCTCCAGATGCCTATTGAAAGAGGGGAAAACCTGAGATGAAGGCATAGAGTCCACACACGCCTAAGGGGCGGAGCCCTGCCACTCCATCGCCTCCATAGCCGCCGCCCACGAGATCTACACCACCATACCACTCAAGGGAGAGAGGAGGCTTGCATCTTGAAGGGTTACACATCGATGTTCATCGCTATCTTCATCGGCATCTTCATCAACATCGTCTCCAACTTCGATCCCCTTTGTTTACGATGTTGTTGTCCAATCTCTATTGTGGATTTGCACTTGTATTCAATTGTACCTTCATATTGCATCCATACAATTGCCATGATGTTGATCCCCTTCATGTATGAGTAGTTTCCTTGTTCTTGGGGAGAGATGGTGAAACCCTAGCACCACTATGAACTTGTAATAAAGATGATCTATTCTTGTGTCCATATGACTTGCTTGTCTATGATATAATTATGACTTGTGTTTGATTTCTCTCTTTAGATGATATGTGAAGTCGACCACATATCATTTGCCTTCGAGACTAAAGGGAGGAAGAAACCCTTTGGACGTGTTGTGGAAGTGTACCCAGAGTGCCTCGTGACATATTGGCGCCAGCTCGTAACCCACACGGTCAAAGGGGGATTAAGAGGGACTCCCTAAGCTAATTATGATATCCATGGGGAAACCCTTAATTGTGGTAGCCTGTATGGATGATTGCTCTCAGGCATTGCAGTGGTTATTTAGAGGTGACCTCACACTTGGCTCAACAAAGTGGCTTCCTACGAGCCTTGTCGTGAACAACTTATTATGGGGCTCTCTCCACACATATCATAACACAAGAAGTATGTTATCTTGATTACATATAATATTAGTACTATGCTAGCGGTGTATCCTACACTCCTTGAGAACCCCTTAACCACTTCATAGACACTCTCTTGTTTTAGTTTACTTTTGTTATTTACTTTTTTTCTTGTTTACTTTGGCACTTAATCAAACACACTCTATACACACCCTTTACTTGAATTAAATATAACTTACAAGTACTCTCTAGTGAATAGTAACGAGGGGCATAAAGACCTTTACCAATATCTCTCTGTGGGTTCGATATATTTACTTCGTGACATAGGTATGCCCTACAGGCACCTACTATTGACTACCTGGTGCGGCCCGACGGAAGGCGCACTCGACGACCTGCACAGGTCCATGACGCTCATGACGGTTCGACTGATATGAAGCCCATATGGACACGGACTCCCAGACGCACAAGACAAGGAAACCTCAAGACTAGAGTTTGAATGCAACTTGTAACCAACTTGTATTGGTACCTGAGACCTAGCCTCCCCATATATAAAGGCTAGGAGGGTCCAACGAGAAGGCAATCTCTCAATCGCGACTCCTACAATAGGTCACCACAGTAGACAATAGATCTAGACATCGATCTCTCGCACATACGCCAGATCCAATCTGCGCATCCACTACCATCGACGACCTTATAATCCTTCGAATCATCATCAATCAAGAGCAGACAAGCAGGAGTAGGGTCCTTTACGAGGCTTGAACGTGGGTAAACCTTGCGTCCCTGTGTGCTTGTTTGCTAGCCGATCGAGACTTCCAACGCTCCCTCCTTCTCCAAAACCCAAGTCCATAACAATGGGCATTGATGAGTTAAACCCTCGTCAATTGGCGCCGTTTGTGGGAACTGGGAGCGCTGATGTTGCGATCTCGACGGCTTCATCAAACCGGCGATCTATGATTTTCCGATCTCAGGGGATCAATCTCGCGCAAGATGCGAAGAAATCGGTGATGCACGATCGCAGGCTCAACGTCATCGTCGCTCCGTGTGCAGATGCGTTCTTGAAATCAGATCGGATCAAGGCGATTCTAGCGGTATCGTACCTACCGTCTTTTATGGTTCATGGAAAAATCCCTAACTGGTGGCGTAGGATAAATATCTAGGGATAAGTACTATGAATCGAGCGCCACGTTTCAAGTTCCAAGGAAAAAAGAATTATACTAGTTGCACGTAAACCCAGCTGATCTGAAGGCGTCCGAGCTTGCGGTTAGCGGAAGACGTGAAAATCAAAGCATACACGGCCACGGTCAGGTGGCGGTTGGCTTATCCCTTCCCGTGGTCCTTGGCAAGTTGTGTTCCCCAACTAATTTGACGAGAAGTCGAACTCCCTATTTTGCTTGATCCGCCGGAGTTACAAGTAGTGGATCAGAGGACCATCACAACACCAATTCCCAAGAAGAAAAAGAAAACAATATGAAGTAATGCCAGGGACGTGCTCCTATTTCCCCTATTTTGGGAAGAGAAAAAGAGAGACAATCACGTGCGCACGCTCCAGCATGAGTCCCTGCCGGCAGATCAGTTCACGAGGAGCAACTAAAAAAAAAGAAAAAATTCCACGTGTCCTCATGGAGCGGTGACAACAATTTCCATTTGATTCCACACCAAGGCTCGGCTGAGTCAATCTGGCTATAGTACCCGTTATGTATATACGTATTGTGCACAGATCGATTAGCCTATTTTGAGGTCTAAAAGGAAACGGAAAATCATCTTTGCTACATCGCGTGAAGACCTGGTTGCATGAATTTTGCGGCAACAGTCATCAACTCCACTATGCTGACTAGATATGTCACGTCAATTTTATTCGCCATGTCGAGTCGAACTGCGGAAAAATCCGATGATTCCACTATATCAACTTCGTATCAATGACAGTTCCGATGACTCGTCTGCCGCAGCATTCACCGCTGCGTGACTTCGGTCCACCACACAACTCCGGTCCGTTCTGTTGACCATGCGACTCAGTCCGATCCCGTTGATACTACACTCGGGGGGCTACGCCAACCCGCTGCTGACAATGGCTACGCCGACCCTGCTACTTCATCGACAACGTTCTACACCCGGGGGTTGCGCTAACTCCGTCGCGTGATACACTGGGGTCTTTGACCCCGATGCTCTTCAATTACGGCGACCTTCTGTGATCTTCGATTGCGGCAAAACTACTGCCGCCATCCCCTTCGGCGACCCGCTGCCGCGTCGACTCCGGTCTGCCGCATCGGCTCTCAAACGTTGCCTCGGCTACATCGACCACACCGAATCTATACTCGGGGGCTCCTTTGGCTACAGCGACCCGCTCCGATCTTCAGCTGCCACGACCTGCTGCGGTCTTCGGCTCCGGAGACCCGTTGCGATCTTCAGCTCCAGTGACTCGAGGGCTCGCTCCTCTACAGCGACCCGCCGCGTCCTTCGACTCCGGCGACCTTCTGCGGTCTTCGGATGAGGCGACCTAATGCGGTCTTCGACTGCTATGGCCCGTTACAGGCTTCATATGCGGCAACTCATCATCACCACACGACTTCGGTCCCGTGACCTGCTGCCGCGGCGACTCCTTCCACCGCATGATTCGCCGTCACGTAGACTGCATCCACGGTGTTGACTCCGTGTTTGCCGTGCGACTCGCCGTTGACCTCGACTACGCATCCATCACGTCGACTCCTTTCAGCAAAATGCCGCATTACTCGCCATCGTGTCGAGTCCTTCAACTGCGGCAACTACAAATAAAGCTAAATTTCCCTCTACTTAGAGCTGATTTTTTGTAACTCGCACTCGAAACACTCGGGGGTTGCACCCTCTTCGAGTAACCTAATGTGCCATCGACTATACGCACTCGAGCACCTCATACGCGATAGACTGAGTAGCTGTTTCTGCCTGATCGTCGAATCCTTGAACTCCGAGTGCCTCGGCAAGGTACTGAGACTAAGGGTAATCAGGCTAACGAAAAGGCCTAGCATGCAGGGAAAAAGTGTCGACTCGATTGGCACCAGAATCTTACTTTACGAGCCGATGGGCAAAAATTCTATACAAGATACAAGTACTTCACAATTCTTAATGTTTTATGCAGCCTACCAGGACATCGAATGCATCTAGCTACTCTATCGGGTCCTCCAACAGGAGTCGAAAAAATAACTGGCTACGACATACACTCAAGACCCGAGTCGAGTACCTCCTCGGATGGTTGCATCGCCTGATGCTACACACACGCGACGTTGGTCGCACACCCGACAGAAATGACTGTGTCGACTCCATATGCATCGTCGACTCACCCGGCTAATCGCCGCATGACTTTGACTACATCGTCGACCTTATGCGTGAGATGCTGACTCGATGCACTTCCGGGTCAATGGTTTCTCTTCGCGTGATTGTCGACTACGTCTACAAGATACAATACTCGAGTCTCTGCCCGAGTCTACGATTCCGCTAGACACTCAGGGGCTACTCCAAACTAGAGCGTTGAATGTGCATATACAAGAACTTCAAGTGGCACACTCTGAATCCTCACTCAAATCCACGATTCAACTAAGGACTCGGGGGCTACTCCCATAGGGAGCGCTGGCCGTGCACCCGAAGAAATTGGCATTATGAAACCCTTCACTCGAATCTATGATTCAATTGTGGGATTCAGGTTACTCCCATAGGGAGCGCTGAAAGCATATTCGACTGAAACAAGCAAAAGATGACAGCAGTCATAAAATACTTATAGTCCCCACTCGAGTCTATGACTTGAATAGGCACTCGGGGGCTACTCTCATAGGGAGCGCTGGTCGCGCAACCTATGATTATTTTTCCTTGCACATCGTACTATGTATCGACAACATCCACACTCGAATGCTATGGTGACTCCGCCTCATATTTTCCCTACAAACAGATTACGTCTCCTGGGCCACCCGAATCATCTCCGCGATGACAAAAATTCGGATGCCACGCTTGCAGCATGAAGATAAGACCTGAATAAGGCCTGGCAACGCACCTACTGCGCTCTATCCGAAATAATCTGTACCTACAGGTACGATGAATATGCCTTGACAGACGCGTCGAGTGCTCACATTTGTACACTAGGATTCGACTCTATAAGACCTCCGCGGCCTGTGTCGAATTATGCCAGCAATTTCTGAATTCGAGTCCGAGGACTCGAGTTTGAGTAGGTAGCGTTGTTTTTTTCCTAGAGCAATTAATTGGTTCCGATCCATCGAGTGCACCAGGCACGTTTACCATCATCCCTATGAACTACTATGAATTTCGACTGACCCGATGAACTCGTATTGGTACCTGAGATCTAGCCTCCCCATATATAAAGGCTAGGAGGGTCCAACGAGAAGGCAATCTCTCAATCGCGACTCCTATAATAGGTCACTGCAGTAGACAATAGATCTAGACATCGATCTCTCGCACATACGCCAGATCCAATCTGCGCATCCACTGCCATCGGCGACCTTGTAATCCTTTGGATCATCATCAATCAAGAGAAGACAAGCAGGAGTAGGATCCTCTATGAGGCCTGAACCTGGGTAAACCTTGCGTCCATGTGTGCTTGTTTGCTAGACGATCGAGACTTCCAACGCTCCCTCCTTCTCCAAAACCCAAGTCCATAACAACGGGCATTGATGATTTAAACCCTCGTCACTTCGAAACTAGCTACAATTGAACTATGCAGTTGCAGCTATCAAGCTATTTTTTGGCGCTGTTGTCGGGGAGCTAAGCGCTTTTGGTATTTGTCTTTAGTTGCTAATTTATTGTTGTTGTACTAAAATTTATTAACGAGTTTCAAGTTATTTCCGTTTATTACTTGCGTTTACTTATTTGAAAAGAACAAAATAATTATAGAACCAAAAACCCATAAAAATTTATAAAACAAAAACTATAAAAACATTTGCTACTAATCATGTCTTCCGAGATTGCTATGTTTGAACAGATGAAGCTCGCAATAGAGGAGAAGAAAGTTGGAACTTTTGGATATTATATTACGAGGGAAAAGGTATTAAAATAATGGTTGAGTTGGTTGAAAGGCTATTCATCCACATTATGTACCCCGTAAAATTTTACTTGTGAATTCTATGGTTCCAAAGATCATTTTATTTACCAATGTAAGAATAATACCTTGATATCAAATTAGCGCTTTATAATGGGAATTACGAATTCTCTGCTAATATACGTAGAGGTTTATGAGAACTACTTTTTATCGGTTGTTGTGAGATGCTAGCTCGCATGTGTGATATAAAAAGAGAAGATGAAGTACTCGATAAGATCTATGCATTAGTGATTGCTCATAAGCGGATAGTCACGAAAGAGACTAACATTTTGCAGGGCTCACAGAAGAAAGAAGAAGAGAATATACACCGCAACAAAGATACTACTGCCGTTGGTATGAGTTTGTTTAACTTGTATGACCTGCTAGAAGGTTGTGCAAAATCATTTTGTAATTCATATCATGAGGTTTGTGATAAATGTATGGTAGTTGGCCACCTTAGTTTTCAATTTTGCATTACTATTGAAGAATCCCTAGTATCTTACACTAGAGTTGAAGTCTTAGAGTATTTGGTTTATAAAGGTGTCCATGATCTACTCTCAAAATATTTAATTATGAGAAAGAGTAGTGATAGTATGCTTCTTATGAAACTTCCCAACTTGTTACCAAAGTTACAATCTTATTGCCAAGAACATCTTAGTGATAATCCACTTATGTTAGAGAGTAAAGCACGGTCTAAAACCATAGTGCCCGAAGATAACCATTTGCAGGAACCACAAGATAAAGAGGAGGAACAACAAAAAGGTGAGGTTGACAAATATTGGCACATTACAAATACTACATTTGTTTATGATGTCTCTCTCTCTAGTAATGATTCTTATAATGCTAAAACTGATTGTAATTTAGCTACGGAGGCCTTGTGCCTGGACACTCATGAGGAGAGCATTACTAATGATGAACTAGAGATAGAACCTTGCTATGAATCTTTCCATGCTAATATGCACGGACCTGATTTACTCCATGTTGCAAAGGAAGAATATTATGAAGTGTTCCCCTACAATGGTAACCAAAGTAAAAGTTCAATAATTATATATCAACCTCTAATCCTCTCGTTGTAGCTATATAAGGAGACATGCTCACCACACTTGGTGCATCCACGCTCGCTTGGAAGCGAGAACCTATTCATCTACATCATGTCGATGCACCATAAGAAGGTACGACTTCGACCGTACTCCAATATGAGATGCTCCAACTCCTTGCTAGAGGTAAGTACCATCACACCTCAAATTGAAATTCCCCAGGATCCAGGTGGATAATTTTATGGAGCATCTAAGCCTGGCTATATGGCTTTAAAGAAAGCGCTTCCCGGGAGGCAACCCAGAAGTTTTTAGGTGTCTTTCTTAATTTTGTGTCTTGAGTCTAGTTGCATTCATGTTGCATTGACACTTGTATATATACATGATTTTCTATTTAGAGTTGGCTTGGGACTATTTTCCATGGGTAGAATTATTTGTTGCTCTAATGATGCATTGCATATCTTGGTTAAATCTTCTCATAAAAATATATATTTGCTTTGTTTGGATGTTGGACAAACATTTCAGGTCCTTAGTAAACATTTTGGGCAAAATAACTCATTCTGGAGTTCACTTCAAGTTTAACGAGCAGCAGTACGGGCGGACACGTCCGTACCGCGTGCTTGTACCGCCCACATGACACATCGGAAGAAATAGAATTTTTTTTAGAAAAGCTACCGCAAGCTTAACGAGCACCGGTACGGTGGGATGTGTCCATACCGTCCGCCCATACCGACCTTGTTACCAGGAGAAGGAAACATGAAGAGGACTCAGAAGTTTTAACGACCACAGGTACGGGTGCATCCCGTGCATACCACCCGGTCGTACCAACTTCGATGGAAACCTTAAAAAAAGACGCAGAAGACAAGGTGCAGTACGGGCGGAGCCCGTCCGTACCACGCGCCCGTACCAAGGAGCAGCGTCGTGCAATAAGGGTAGGGACGAGTACAAAAAGGTTATAACCCCTCCAATCTTTTTATTTTGACAAACTCATGTTAGTGGGTTACCTTCTACATGTTCCTTTATACTTCATTTTTTCCTACCTTCAAAACTCGCTAGCCTATAATTCTCTGTAGTGCTTCGTGTTTCTTTTATTTTCTTCTCACGGTTGGGTGAACGAACTGCGTTCATACATCGAATCATTTGCTTTTACTTCATTTGTTATTTCCACAGGGACTTAAACCTTGTGTGATGACGTGCATGGTTTGTGTTAACCATGTAAATACTTGCAAGCCACATGGTTGTTTCAACTCAACACTTCAACAAGGAAGTATTCATTGAACCAAAGGTACATGTCCATCAAAAGTGAGGTTATTCGCACCTCAACGGTAAAGTGTGTCACCCTTTCTTTGTTCAAGCTTGGGGAGGTAACCATTTCTCATACTCTCTTTTGATAACTGCATTTTCTCTTTTCTTATGGTAATCTATTCAAGTTTGGTTCTTACAAAAGTTCTAGCTTGGTTAAGTTACTTCTGCATTTGTAGTGTCTTGTGCAAATGTTCTTGTTTGATGAAACACTTTGTGCAATCACGTATCCCGCTGTTTTTTAATGATTGCTTAGGTAAGTTGCGTTTCATGTTTATATAATGGATGCACTTTCTCTTGTTGGGATTAATAATAGTTGAGTTAGAGATTGATGCACATTGTTAATATCTTTATCCTGCTTGAGAAGAACATTGTGATCCTCTAAAAATGCATTGCCATAATTTCTACACTTAAAACCATTGTCTCCCACTTTTGAAGTTTGAATTGTTTATTTTAGCTGGTTGATTTGTGAAGATGCCATGCTAGTGGGGGTAATTCAAATTAGTTAGAGTAAAGCCTTTTATTGGTATGATGATTAGGTTTGGAAACTTTTGTTCTAGTTCTTTTAGCTAACTGAGTCTAGCCTTGGAAATAATATTGCCAAACAAGTACAACAAGAAAAAGTCTGAAATTTATGACTTGTTTGATGAATGATTGTCTTGATAGTATACCCTTGATGATACTTAACCCCATATATATTTTGATAGTCTTGATGACACTCATGAAAGGAATTCTTTGATTGAAATAAAGTCTAGTGGTAATTGTGATGCATGCCAAAGCTAACCTTGTGGATCAAACCGCGGTACTAGCTCAAAAAGGGAGAAAGAAGTGAGACAACTTTGTTCTATGTCTCTAATGCACACCTTTGGGATGCCAACAACTCCACTAGATTTTGAACGATCTATGGTATAACCCTGGATTTAGGCTATGAGTTGACGACATGAGTGGCGTACATGTCAATATAAGGGATAAAGTATTGGTACTCTCAAAGGTTGTGCAAACACTTGCAAAATAAACATTCAGCAATCCTTGAAAAAAATGAAAGAAAGAAAAAAAAGATATCTACGAGGATCCACATAACAAGTCCTTGGCATGGTCTCATTACTACATTACGATTTTTTTCTTGAAAGACAATGATTGGGTTAGAAGTGTTTTTGATAGACTTGATTTATTTATGTGGGTGTAAATAAGACACTTCATTGTTATACTACTTGGGACATGAAACTCTCTTACTCATTTTTTCTATTAAAACATTCTAGTGTTCCTTGGCAAGATGAGAGTTAACTAGAAGAATTGGATTGATTGTTGCATTTCTAGTTATTTATACTTATATTAAACTCTACTTTGATTGTCCCGATTTACCTAAGCTTGTATAGTACCCTTGACATCTCTCTAACTTTGATGAGCTTTACAAATGGATGAAGTGTTGAACGCATATGACTGCCTTACGTTAAGTGAATTCATATTCCCATTGAATCCGTTACTATATAAAAGTAAGGAGATACAAAACTTATTAAAAGGCTCAATAAGAGGATCACAAGTTTGTTTTCAAGCTAGATTCACATTTTGACATGGAGCATTGGATTTTTAATTGATCTTCTATGGATTGACATAATTAAGCTTGTGTTGCCTTGTATGAATATGTTATTTCTTACTTTGAGCTTGCAGGGAAAATAAGGATACAGGGCATTAATCTTCTACATCCGGTATTATACTTTTGTTTCAATTTTTGCCTCAATTATGTTATCGACTCGTGCCTCATGAACATGATGACCTTGTCCATAAGCCACTTTACTGCTCGGGACGAATAAGAGTGTAGCTTGGGGAAGTTGATGAGTCCAAAATTGATGCATATTTAAGTATATAAATTATTTATATTGTCACTCATTACATGCTACATTTATCTATAATTATGCCTATTATGTATGATTACTAGTTCTCATTCATTTTCACATGGGCTTTGCACAACTAGTAGTTTTATTAGGATTTTATTTCCTTTTTCTTGTATTTGATTTGTGTGTAGGTGCGATGGGGAATCATGGATAAAAGGAGCAAAGAGGATTCAATATGGAGGAGTTGTAGATACCAGACTTAGCCATTTGAGGGGAGGAAGTGAGTTTTTCCACCAAATCCAAATGAAGATCCAAGGCCATGGTGTTGAATCCCTCGTCCATACAAATCCAACGAACCAAAGAACACCTCAATCAGAGTCTGTATAAAGAAATGGCGGGCAAAACACTACGGAGTACCGCGCGTGTAATGAACACTCATACGAGCGGAGCCCGCCCGTACCGTACGGCCGTACCACCCTGCGACAGCTTCGTTTCGTCAAACAGAACAACATTTGTGAAGGCCCAATGGTCATAATTGTCCCCCATCTCCGACGGTTCGCGAAATTGACCTCCAGATGCCTATTTAAATAGGGGTAAACCCTAGATAAAGGCAGAGAGTCCACACAGGCCTAAGGGGCGGAGCCCTACCACTCCGCCGCCTCCATAGTCGCGTCCATGAGATATACACCACCATACCACTCAAGGGAGAGAGGCGGCTTGCATCTTGAAGGGCTATGCATCGATCTTCATCAACATCATCTCCAACTTCGATCCCCTTTGTTTACTTTGTTGTAGTCCAATCTCTATTGTGGATTTGCATTTGTAGTCAATTGTACCTTCATATTGCATCCATACAATTGCCATGATGTTGATCCCCTTCATGTATGAGTAGTTGCCTTGTTTTTGGGGAGATATGGTGAAACCCTAGCACCATTATGAACTTGTAATAAAGATGATATATTCTTGTGTCCATATGACTTGCTTGTCTATGATATAATTATGACTTGTGTTTGATTTCTCTCTTTAGATGATATGTGAAGTCGACCACATATCATTTTTCTTCGGAACTAAAGGGAGGAAGAAACCCTTTGGACGTGTTGTGGAAGCATACCCTGAGTGCCTCGTGACAGATTGGCGCCGGCTCATAACCCACACGGTCAAAGGGGGGTTAAGAGGGACTCCCTAAGCTAATTACGATATCCATGGGGAAACCCTTAATTGCGGTGGCATGTATGGGTGATTGCTCTCAGGCATTGCAGTGGTTATTTAGAGGTGACCTCACACTTGGCTCAACAAAGTGGCTTCCTACGAGCCTTGTCATGAACATCTTATTATGGGGCTCTCTCTACACATATCATGACACAAGAAGTATGTTATCTTGATTACATATAATATTAGTACTATGCTAGCAGTGTATCCTACACTCCTTCAGAACCCCTTAACCACATCACACAACACTTCATAGACACTCTCTTGTGTTAGTTAACTTTTGTTATTTACTTTGTTCTTGTTTACTTTGGCACTTAATCAAACACACTCTTTACACACCCTTTATTTGGAATTAAAGATAACTTACAAGTACTCTCTAGTGAATAGTAACGAGGGGCATAAAGACCTTTACCAATAGCTCTCTGTGGGTTCGATATCTTTACTTCGAAACTAGCTACAATTGATCTGTGCACTTGCAGTCATCAAGGGGGCAGCGCACGTTATTGGGGGATATGAAGGAGGGGCTGGGATGGGCGAGAGCTTGGGTGGAGTGGAACGGGATCGAGATATGGGTGGGGGTGGGGGCGGGAACAGACCAGCTTGTAAGACTTTGGTAAATACCTAAAACAACATGGCTGAGATGACTCGGTGTGAAGATCAGACGGCCAGAAACACGCGGGTGAGCAGATGGCCTCAGATGGCTGATGTCTACGCACTTCTATTTTTGTAGACAGTTGTTGGGCCTCCAAGTGCAGAGGTTTGTAGAACAGTAGCAAGTTTTCCCTTAAGTGGATCATCCAAGGTTTATCGAACTCAGTGAGGAAGTGGTCAAAGGTATCCCCTCTCAAGCAACCCTGCAATCAAGATACAAGAAGTCTCTTGTGTCCCCAACACACCCAATACACTTGTCAGGTGTATAGGTGCACTAGTTCGGCGAAGAGATAGTGAAATACAAGTGGTATGGATAATTATAAGTGGTAACGGTGTTATAAAATAGCTTGATGGCGTGGAAAAGACTAAAGGCAAACTGAAATAAAGAAGGAAGCAATCAAACATGTAATAGATCTAATAGCAAATGGTGTTTCAATGCTTAGAAACAAGGCCTAGGGATCATACTTTCACTAGTGAACACTCTCATATAAATATATCATCTTCATGATACTACGTTGAACTACTCTCCGGTTGAACACTCTAATCGATGGTAGGGCTATAACAGCACACCTCAAAGTTCATCTTTCCCATCTAGAAAACCCCACATTGTCACCTTGAGTACTAGATGAGTCCAACAAACACCACAATTTCATAAAGACATCCAACTCCAAATATAACTCATAATAAGTATTTGTAATCTCTAGCCTAAGTGCCACCATGGTGTGCACGCTGTCACTTTCACACACATGGGGAGAGCAGAGATCTATTAAAGCACTTGAGTAGCAAGGTAGATCTATTTGATTACAAAGCTCATGATCACAATATGATCATGCATAGAGAGAGAGAGATGAACACATAGCTACCGGTAGAACCCTTAGCCTCGAGAGAGAACTACTCCCTCCTCATCATGGGAATCAGCAATGGTGATGGAGATGGTGGTGGGGATCGATGGAGATGGCTCCGGGGGCACTTCCCCGTCTCGGCAGGGTGCTGGAACAGAGACTTTCTCTCCCCCGAATCTCCCCTTCGGTGGTGGGGGCGCTGTGGAACTTTTCGTGGATTTCGGATTGATCATCTAGGGTTTTTGCCTCGAGAGGAATATATAGGCGAAGGAGGCAAGGTCGGTGGCCGGCCAGGGGGCCCACACCATGCCCTGGCGTGGCCTGGGCTAGCCCGCGCCAAGGGGTGGTGTGGCCACCCTGTGGCCCCCCTTCGTGTCTCCTTCTAGCTCCGTGAATATTCCGGGAAAATATCAACTTTGGCTTTTGTCTGGTCCAATTCCGAGAATATTGATTTTCTGACTTTCCTGGAACCAAAAACAGCAGAAAACAGGCAAATGGCACTGTGGCTCTTGTTAATAGGTTAGTCCAAGAAATCATATGAAAAGTACTCCAAAGTGTGGACAAAACACAAGAAAGTAGATAAAACCAAGCATGGAACATCAAAAATTATAGATACATTTGCAATGTATCAATGGCTTGCTTTTGCTCCGTCTTAAGCTATAGAATAATATAGTAAATTCATAAAAATATAGTAAATTCTATGAAATGTAGTAAATTTAATGGAAAAGTTCCACTACCGCCTGACATCCGTGTCCTCTTGCCTACGGTGGTGGAGTGGAGCTCGATGGGCTAGCGATAGTTGACTAGAGAATAGGTAGAGCATAGAGTGGAAATAGAGAAAAGTGGGTAGGTGAAAGGATATAGGGGATATGAGCGGCTGTCAGAACCTACATACAAAAAATAGATTATGTACTAATGGACTCATATTGGGAAGATCATTTCCCTATAGTCTAGGTTCGTGCTCTAGAACGTATTGAGGCTCTATCATATCATGCTCCCATTCTGCTTACCATCGGTTTACCTCGGCCACGTTGTGCCCGTCCT
This sequence comes from Avena insularis, assembly GCA_023614405.1. Lineage (NCBI taxonomy): Eukaryota > Viridiplantae > Streptophyta > Magnoliopsida > Poales > Poaceae > Avena > Avena insularis. The sequence continues at coordinate 644,197,113 of CM042690.1, forward strand.
TTAAAATTTGAACTTGGATGGTTACTTTGGGATGGTTTCTAGGATATGGTACCAGCAGTTTGGGAAAGACCGGTTGCCGGTCATACCCCAACCAAAGGTGGAATAATAAAGTGCGTATGTTACGTAAACACCTTGGGGGATGGGCATGACACACAATCAGTATGCTTCAGGAAGAAAAACTTAGACTTTCAACTACTATTGATGAACTCTAAGCTTTAGCAGAAACCCGGGTGCTAACTCCTCATGAAATTGAGCTTAAAAGCCAATCAAATGCGGAGATAGCTCAGTTACTGCGTGAAGAGGAACTCAAATGGTATTAGCGTTCTAAATTGAAGTTTATTTCGCATGGGGACTTGAATACTAGATACTTCTACATTGTGGCCAATGGAAGACACAAGAAGAAACTTATTTATTCCTTAATGCATGATGACGTGGCAATTGAGGAACATGAACAATTGAAACCATACATTACTAGTTACTCCAAAGGTGTGCTCGGGGAACCAGTGGAAGGTTCCTTCTTGATGGATGAATCCCAAATAGATGATATACCCCAGGTTTCGGATGAGGAAAACATTTTTTGACCGCTCCCTATACTAAGGATGAAGTCAAATTAGTTGTTTTCTAGATGGAACACAATAAGGCCACTGGTCCGGATGGTTTCCCAGCTGAGTTTTATCAGACCTTTTGGGATGTCATCAAAATAGATCTCCTTGACATGTTTAGTGCTTTGCACGCAGGTCAATTAGATTTGTGCCGGTTGAATTTTGGAGAGATTGTCTTATTACCTAAGGTTAATGAAGCGGAACGGATACAACAATATAGACAGATCTGTCTTCTTAATGTTAGTTTTAAAATTTTCACCAAAGTTGCTACCATCAGGTTAAATTCAGTAGCTGATCATGTAGTTTGCCCTTCGCAAGCAGCTTTTATGCAAGGTCGCAAAATACTTGACAGTGTGGTTACCTTACATGAAACGGTTCATGAACTACATAGGAAGAAATTGAATGGGGTAATCCTAAAAATCGATTTCGAGAAAGCCGATGATAAAGTTAAATGGCCTTTTATCTAGCAAGTTCTTTGTTTGAAAGGCTTTTCAGCTGAATGGCATGCTTTAATCAATAGCTTTGTGTCTAGAGGTAGTGTTGCCATCAAATTCAATGATGATGTTGGCAAATACTTCCATACCAAAAAAGGGCTAAGACAAGGAGATCCGTTATCGCCAATGCTATTTAATATAGTGGCTGATATGTTATCAATCTTGATTGAGTGTGCAAAATTAGAAGGCCAAACTAAAGTTGTGATTCCCCACCTTGTGGATGGCGGTTTATCTATACTTCAATATGCCGATGATACAATACTCTTTATGGATCATGATCTTGAAAATGCAAAGAACCCGAAACTCATATTTTCAGCATTCAAGCAACTTTCATGATTAAAAATAAACTTCCATAAAAGTGAATTGTTTTGTTTTGGTGAGGCCCAAGATGTGGCTGACCTTTATAATGAGCTTTTTGATTGTAGTCAGGGCATTTGTTTGATTAGATATTTGGGCATTCTGATCCATTACTGAAGGCTTACAAATGCTGAATGGAAAATCGTCGAGCAAAGACTACAATTGCGTTTGAGCAGCTAGAAAGGTAAATTGCTCTCTATAGGGGAAGATTGGTACTCATTAATTCAGTACTCAGTAACATGGCACTATATATGATATCTTTCTTTCAACTACCAAAGGGTGTCTTGAAACAGTTGGATTATTTCTGATCAAGATTCTTTTGGCAGGGAGATAATGAGAAAAAGAAATATAGACTGGCTAAGTGGAGTGTGTTGTGTCATCCCAAAGAACAAGGTGGGCTAGCCATTCATGATCTGGAGATCAAGATTACATCCCCCTTAGTAAGTGGCTCTTCAAGTTATTAACTGAAGAAGGGATATGGCAAACCCTAATTAGAAGAAAATATGTTGGTTCAAAAGCATTGTCCCAAATGGTTTGTAAACCTAGCGACTCTCACTTTTGGGCTGGCCTAATGGAGACGAAAATTTAAATGAAGAGGGCATGTGGCAAGAGCTTCTGCATAATAAATACCTTAGAAATAAAACGCTTTCCCAAATAAAGGTAAAACCCACAGATTCACCTTTTTGGAAACGGCTTATGGGAATCAAGGATGAATTCTTTCAAAAGGGATATTTTGTTGTTGGGAACGGGTTGAGAACCCGGTTCTGGGAGGATAGTTGGCTAGGTGACATGCCACTGGCACAACAATATCCCTCTCTCTATAACTTTGTGTGGCGGAAAAACATTTTAGTTACACAAGTTTTAGCTAACACACCTCTAAATATCAAGTTCCGAAGATCGTTAATAGGAAATACATGGGATAGATGGTTACATTTAGTTCAGCGTGTGATGGGAGTTAGCCTCTCGAACAAACATGACTACTGAAAGGGCATGTATGCCCCATGTGTGGTTTTGGTAATTAATGACAATCCCTATGTACTAATGTGTAAATTGAGTTTCACTTGTAGGTTTGTCCATTGGCATTGCTTGGACCATGTGTTGGCTTCAAGGATGAAAAAGAAGAAGCAATGTCCAAGGGCTTTGTGCCTATTAGAATCAAGTAGTAGAAGAAGAAGATCAAGTATGTCTCGAAGAAGAAGAAGAAGATGGAGTTCCTCATGGCTATCTTCAAGACATCATCAAGAATTGAAGTGCAAGCTCAAGGTGCACCACCTCCAGAAGATCTCATGCTTGAATCTTGCCACCCTCGGTGTTCATGGAGTGATGAAGACAAGTTCAAAGAAGAGGTTTCCCCATGGATTATGGGGGATCCATTCGCAAGTCTTCATCAAACAAGAGCGAGCAAGAGCAATCAAGAAAGGTGTTCCATATTGAAGGTGCCAAGATCATCTACATCAAGCTCAAGTGGGATGCTCAAGGCAAAGGTATGATCTTGATAGGGTTTCTATTTTACCGGTCTCTTGTAGTGTTGGGAGACCGGGTTTAGGATAGATAGCCATACTATCAAGAGGGGCTCTCGAGTCGGTGACTCGTTCGTATCTTTCAGAGAGAGCTCAAACCTTTGCATACATAGCATCATCTTTCTTGGTTGTTGTTTGGTTCTTGTCCATGTGAGGATCTAGAGCTTGTGGTTATCTTCATAACAAGCTCTAGTTCATCCAAAACGGATTTCCCTTGCATATCTTATTGCGTTTTTGATCTTGCAGGTTTTTCCTGCTCCACACCTTGGGAGATATCTCACATATATATTCATGGTATTTTCTCCCTTGGATTCTACATGTCGTTATCTTTCCAATAAAATTGGTTTCATCTGGTTTGGAGTTCGGATGCAAAAGTTGTGGCAGTTTTGGTTCTGGAGTTTCTGCCCGTCCGGTACTTCTGGTGGGCTATCGGTAGTACCACTAGGGTAATTTGCCGCCAGTCTTACCGGTGTTAATTGATGACCCACAAGTATAGGTGGTGTATCATAGTATTCTCAATAAGTAAGAGTGTTGAACCCAACGAGGAGCAGAAGGTACTGGCGAGTGGCTAGGAGCAGGAATTCTCTGTAAATACTTAGCAAACGGATTTTTAGGGGTTTTTGATAATGCAGGTAAATAAAGTACGAGTAAATAAAAGACAATAAGAATAAATGTAGCAAGTGGCCCAATCCTTTCTTTAGCAAAGGACAAGCCGGTTGTATTACTTAAGATGACCAAACGTTCTCGAGGACACACGGGAATATCGTCAAGTGCTTTTGCTTCATGTAGTTGATTAATCTTCTTTAGTTTGCTAAGTGTTGTGTGGGTGAACCTGTGCTAATGCACCGACCTTCCTAGGACTAATACATACTTGTGATTATACCCCTTGCAAGCATCCGCAAGTCCAAGAAAGTAATTAAGGTAGAAACATAACCACAACTTTAAACTCTAAGACCCTGACGTCCCTTGTAAAAAGGTTTCCTAACGGGGTTCAGGTTTCTGTCACTCCGGCAACCCCTACGATTAGTAGCCAAATACACAATGCATTCCCCTAGGCCCATATAGGTGAAGTGTCATGTAGTCGATGTTCACATGACACCACTAGAAGAAGTACACCACAACTTAAATATCAAACCATTGAATCTTTCTCAACATAATTCCACTACTAACAACATGACTTCTCCCATGTCCTCAAGAACTAAACGAACTACTCACAAGACATCATATGGATCAAGATCAGAGATGAAATAATGATAAGTTACAATCTGAACATAAACAATAATTCAATGGTTCACTCAATAGCATCAACTACAAGGAGTAATCAACACCGAGAAAGTTTCCCCTAAGAACTACGTAAGATTCAACCCAATTGTTACAGGGGTATGTAGTGGTGACGATGGTGCTGGTGGAGATGATGGTGGTGATGATGATGATGATGATGATCCCGATGAAGTCCAGCTTGATGGTGGTGTTGATGGTGACGATCTCCCCTCTCCGGGAAAGAATTCCCCCGGCAGAATTCTGTCCGCCAGAGAGATCTTTCTCTCTCGGTGTTTTCTGCCCCATAGAGGCGGTGGAATATTTCTATGGTCGCTCCTCGAGTATTAGGGTTTCAGGAGGATAATATACACCAGAGGGGAGAGTCAGGAGTGGACTAGGGCGGCCACACCACCTGGTGGCGCGACCTGGGGTGGCCCGCGCCAGGGCGTGGTGTGGGCCCCCTGTGGCCCATCTCCACTTCCCCTTCTGGAAATCTTCGTCTTCTGGAAAAATAGAATTTTCCATGTATTTTCTCGGATTTTCTGATCTTCACGAATTTTGCCTCCAAACAGCATCTTTTCCGTCAGAATCCTGGCTGCAGCGGTCCATGCTCCAAAAGTCATCAACCATGCAAAAACAGATGAAATAACATAAGTATCATCTCTTAATATGAAATATATCAATGAATAACAGTAAATTCTGATATAGGATAGTGATGCAAAATGGACGTATCAACTCCCCCAAGCTTAGACTTCGCTTGTCCCCAAGCAAAAACTAAGCTCAATAAACATGACCTCGGGTTTATGGAGTGAAGGGTCGATAAAATAATACAGACAAGAAGCATCACATTCATCAATACATAAATCATAATAGAAGAAAACTCACTACTATATAACTTAACTTGCAATAAGTGAAGGAAACACAATAAAGATGCATAAAGTAAATCATAATGGTAATGGCAAACTTAGCTCTTGGTTGAAGAATAGTTGACAATTTGCAGGAGTTCAAAAATAACTGGTTTTCAATGATAGCTTTCATAGTAGTAATCACGAAGATAAGAGCAATGTGTAAAACAAGGAACATAAGAAACATGATTGAATAAATCATCATATGAATGAATGAAACACAATAACTCAAAATATTTGCTGAGATAGAAGGGAATAGGTTTACTGACTCAACTAAAAAACTAAAAGATAGGCCCTTCGCAGAGGGAAGCAGGGATTTCAAGTTTCATAAAGAGCTTCCAAAAATTATGGTACTTATTAGCTTTCAGCTCTCATTGCCCCTATCATAGGCATCTTTAGGTGATTAAGGTTAAATTGATCAAATATGAGGATATGCTTGACAAGTTGTAAGTTGAAAATCTCATGTCCCCTGAATACGAGGGACGCTCCTCATGTTACTCAAGTTTAGTTACCGGTAAGTTCTTGTCATAGTAAGTATATGTGTATCATAGAGAACCGCCAACGGGGTACCCCTTGCCCAATGATACGGAAGAATCCCCATATCAAAATGATAAGGCAAGCAGACAACGAGCATCTCAGCAATCTTCTTATTTACCATGGGAATATGGTGTTTTTTCTCTCTTTCCTCTTTTCTCATCTCTTTTTTTCTTTTTCTCTTTTTCTTGATCTCTACCTCTTTTTTTATAAGAAGAATGCTTCATAGATGCTCATTATGGTTACGCTGCAGGTTTCCACCATGATTAGGCAGGGATTAGACCGGCGGCCCAGCCGTTTCTCTAACACACATAAATAACTCCATGGACTTACAAGCTCCCCTTTCATTTCACACCGACGACATCCATAGACAGAAGAGCATGATATCAACTAGTTACAAAGTACCAGTGCAATGTTGAAAGCGTTCCCCATGTCAGCATGGTTCTGCTAATTCACAACTTACAAAGAGCAAGCATATACGCAACATAGATGGGCACAATGGTTCAAGTTTTTTAATCGCAAGAAAGTAAAGTGTGCCATCAAGTTCGTGAGAGCTTTAATCACTAATTTTCACATAACAAGTTTAATTCGGAAGGTAGATAAAAAAGATGAATTTACTTGGAATAGCAATAGTGCTAGTAGGTAGGTATGGTGGACACAAATGGCATAGGTTTGGTTTAAGGATTGGATGCACGAGAAGCATTCCCTCTCAGTATAGGTTTTTAGCTAGCAAGGCTGGGTAGCAAGCATAAGAGTTGAAGGAAACAAACAAGCATACAAGTGATAAAAACAATCATGCAATCTTCCTTGGAAGCACAAAAAATCTTAACTAGAGAATACTAAACTTATGAGCAAATCAAGAAAGAAAGATGATGAAATTATATTTCTTTAAGAGTACTTTTATCTTTTTCATTCAATTCTCAAAATAGTGTTTCTACTGACCGAGCTAGGTTTGCCAAAACCAACTAAATTAACTCAATGATCCCAAAGTGATACCAATACTAACAACAAGATCAATCATATAGCAGGAATTGAAAACTAATCATAAGATATGCAAAAGAGTGAATGATAGAACTTCTCATTAATATTCCATAACGGCAACTCACACTAAGGGATACATAGATATCTAACGAGAGGTGGGACACTTCCATAATGCAAACCATCCTACACGATAACTTCCCTATTCATGATATGACTCTACTAAAAAGGTAAAAAGATAGAAGATAGTGATGTGATACCGTGGCACTCCCCCAAGCTTGGAACAAACCAAGGGGATGCCAAAACCTGATGACGAATTACTCCTTTGGTGGTGGTGGTGTTCTCCCATCATCGTCCGACTTCCAAGGTAAGGGCTCCCCATCAATGAAAGACATCCTAGTCTCCATCATCCTGAAACTAGCAGCATCACTTATGTGTTTAAACCTAACCTCATACTCACAGTTTTGATTTTGAACGTCGTAGATCTGTGCTTGCAGTTGGTTGGCTGTTTAGTGGAGTGAGAGAATTTCATCCTTGTGCTCAGCAGTCTCCTTTTGGTGCTCGGTGATGAGTTCGGAACAAATCTTATGGATGATATCCACTTCGCATTCCGCCATCTTCTTGTACCTAAAGACTTCTTGCTCCAGCGCTTCCATCCTGTCCTCCAGACTTCCTTCACCTTTAGGGCCTTGAACCTCTTTTATCCGTACCTCCCCATCTTCAAGCAACGACTCCTTGGGATGAATCTTCAGCTCACGCATGTATGGGTTGATGATATTCGTTGAGGAATCTTCCTTGGCTGATCCATAGGAAGATACTGTGGCTCCAAAACTGGGACTCTACCTGTCAGAAACAGATCTAAACAAAAACACGATGAGAACACAATATATGAACCACGGGGGATCTGGGGGATTATATATTATGAAGTTTTATAACAAAGGGAAGGTACTGGGAGAAAACGGGTCGGAGATAGAGTCTGGGGTGGCCACACCACCTGGTGGCGCGGCCTGGGGTGGGCCCGTGCCACAGGGTGGTGTGAGCCACCCAGGCTCCGCTTCCGTCCCTCTTTCGCTTGGTTGCTTTCCTTGTTGGATAAAAACTGGAAAAATATAACTGTACAGAATTTTCGAAACTTTTCTTACAAAAACGGTTACCTATTCGAAAACGGACTCTACAGGTCTCTAAATTTGGTCTTTAGTAGATTCTTTCGGAGTTACCGCTTGAATAACATCAATATCTTCATCTTCATACACTTATTGCTTGAGTCATGAAATCTTTCACTTTCTTATTACACCATTTCCTCCACTAACCTAGAAATTTCTTTCACACAAAACTTTACACAATTCTCATTAGCAACATTAGTATAAGCGAGGTAATAAACCTTTTAAGTTAAATTTCAACTGAAATCCATCACAACATAAGCTACCGTATCAACTCCTTCCGAAAACCCAAAAAGAAATCAAAAAGGAAATCGATTTAAGAAGCAAATGCAAGAGTGGCAAAATCTGTCAAAACAGACCAGCAGGTAAAGATCAATTTTTTCGAAAATCTTCTGTTGCTCAAATAAAAAAGTGCAAAACTAACGAAACTTAAATAACAACCTGGGGCAGAAGTACAAAAAATTACAGCTCAATCTGACGTACAGAAATGTCTCACGAATTTTTACGGTGAAGCACAAAAATCTGTTTCGGGACAGCAACTTCCCCAAATCTTACTTCTCTTTCATTAGAGGTTGATCTTGACACAAAAACCAAACAAAAAGAATAAGGAGAGGTCATTACCGAAGTAATAAATTCCAAAACTCAAAGAAACAAAAACAAACTGAAAGCAAAAAATAAATTGGGTTGTCTCCCATAAAGCTCTTTCTTTATAGCCATTAAGATGGGCATGATAATTTCAATGATGCTCACATAAGAATATGATTTGAAGTGAAAAGAGCATCAAGAGGCAAAAATACACATGTTTAAGTCTAACCCACTTCCTATGCAAGGGAATTTTGTAAGCAAACAAATTGTTGAAACCAGAGGCTACAAGCATAAGAAGGCTAAACAAGTGCAACATAAAGACTTTAAGCATAAAACGAGGAAACCTTATATTATTGAGATGCATAAGAACACTTTTCCCTCTCTCATAGTAGCTTTCAATATCATGCATAATTTTAACAATATAACTATCACAATAACCATTGTAGCAATGATCACTTATCCTAACAGAAAACACAGGGACACTGGCTCTCATAACACTACTTTGTGAAACAACATTAGAAGTACCCTTACAAAGGATAGTGTGTCCCTCTTCTACATATTTAGTGACAAAGTCTTTCACATTTGCTATTATAGGTTCATCATCCATTTGTTTTTAAGGTTCAACAACTTTATTTGTACTTTCATTAACCATACTAGCTATCATAGAATGTTCCTTTATCTTAACTGGGAAAGGCATTTTCTCAATATAAGGTTCAGGTAAAACATGATTAGCAGTATAGACTTCAGTATTTCTTGCAGGAACACTCTTAGCAACATCTTTATAAGGTTCATGATACTTATTCCACTTCTTTTTAGGCACTTCAATATAGGAAGCAAAAGCCTTAAAATAAGAAGCAATAGCTTGAGAGTCTAGACCATAAGCATTTTTAATATTTTGAAAGTCATCAGTTCCCATAAGAGATTCAATGCATTCATAATCATAATTTATACCTGACTTTCTTCCTTTGTCATTCTCCCATGCTTCAGCATTGTCTTGAATATGGTCTAGAAGATCCCATTTAGCTTCTTCCTCCATGCGAGTGAATGATCCGGCACAAGAAGCATCCAATAAATCCTTATCATGAAGAGAAAGCCTTGCATAAAAGTTATTGATAATAATATTGTGAGGGAGCTCATGAATGGGACATTTGAGCATTAGTAACTTCATTCTCCCCCAAGCTTGAGTTGTACTCTCTCCATCAAGAGGCCAAAAGTTGTATATTTGATTCCGATCTTTATGAATCTCACTAGGAGGATAAAATTTTGAATAAAAGAGAGGCACTATTTCCTCCCATTCAAGAGCTTGACCATTCTTTAGCAGCTTATACCATTCTTTAGCTCTTCCTTTCAGTGATAATGAGAATAACTTATTGTTGTAATACCTGCACACATGAACAACCCGCATAATTCGTGTATAAAGAGCAAATGATCACCAGGATGGACAGTTCCATCTCCAACATAATAGTTATCCATAACACGGTCAATAATTCTTGTAGGTATTTTAAAAGTATCATTCTCAGCAAGTTCATCTACTACCTTAGCAGTGGTAGTAGCATTACGAAATAAGAAACTCAGCGAATTTTCCACAATGAAAATAAAGCAACTAACAGAAATAAACAATACTCACAGTAGAAGTTTCCTTTACCAGTTCCACTCTCCAATAGCGCTTCACTCCCTGGCAATGGTGCCAGAAAATAGTCTTGATGACCCACAAGTATAGGGGGTGTATCGCAGTATTTTCGATAAGTAAGAGTGTCGAACCCAACGAGGAGAAGAAGGTGTTGGCGAGTGGCTAGGAGCAGGAATTCTCTGTAAATACTTAGCAAAGAGATTTTTAGGGGTTTTTGATAATGCAGGTAAATAAAGTACGAGTAAATAAAAGACAATAATAATAAATGCAGCAAGTGGCCCAATGCTTTCTTTAGCAAAGGACAAGCCAGTTGTATTACTTAAGATGACCAAACATTCTCGAGGACACACGGGAATATCGTCAAGTGCTTTCGCTTCATGTAGTTGATTAATCTTCTTTAGTTTGCTAAGTGTTGTGTGGGTGAACCTGTGCTAATGTACCGACCTTCCTAGGACTAATACATACTTGTGATTATACCCCTTGCAAGCGTCCGCAAGTACAAGAAAGTAATTAAGGTAGAAACCTAACCACAGCTTTAAACTCTAAGACCCTGACGTCCCTTGTGCAAAGGTTTCCTAACGGTGGTTCAGGTTTCTGTCACTCTGGCAACCCCTATGATTAGTATCCAAATACATAATACATTCCCCTAGGCCCATATAGGTGAAGTGTCATGTAGTCGACGTTCACATGACATCACTAGAAGAAGTACACCACAACTTAAATATCAAACCATTGAATCTTTCTCAACACAATTCCACTACTAACAACATGACTTCCCCCATGTCCTCAAGAACTAAACGAACTACTCACAAGACATCATATGGATCAATATCAAAGATGAAATAATGATAAGTAACAATCTGAACATAAACAATAATTCAATGGTTCACTCAATAGCATCAACTACAAGGAGTAATCAACACCGGGAAAGTTTCCCCTAAGAACTACGCAAGATTCAACCCAATTGTTACAGCGGTTTGAAGTGGTGACGATGGTTCTGGTGGAGATGATGGTGGTGATGATGATGATGATCCTGATGAAGTCCAGCTTGATGGTGGTGTTGATGGCGACGATCTCCCCTCTCTGGGAAGGAATTCCCCCAGCAGAATTCTATCTGCCGGAGAGATCTTTCTCTCTCGGTGTTTTCCGCCCCGCAGAGGCGGCGGAATCTTTCAGTGGTCGCTCCCCGAGTCTTAGGGTTTCAGGAGGATAATATACGCCAGAGGGGAGAGTCAGGAGTGGACCAGGGCGGCCACACCACCTGGTGCACGGCCTGGGGTGGCCCGCGCCAGGGGGTGGTGTGGGCCCCCTGTGGCCCATCTCCACTTCCCCTTCTGGCAATCTTCGTCTTCCGGAAAAAATAGAATTTTCCATGTATTTTCCCGAATTTTCTGATCTTCGCGAATTTTGCCTCCAAACAGCACCTTTTCCATCAGAATCCTGACTGCAGCGGTCCATGCTCCAAAAGTCATCAACCATGCAAAAACAGATGAAATAACATAAGTATCATCTCTTAATATGAAATATATCAATGAATAATAGTAAATTATGATATAGGATAGTGATGCAAAATGGACGTATCATTAATTCTGGCCCAAATTCCGATAAACCCGTTTTTGGTTTAGTACTCTCTCTCTATCTTGGTATGCGCTATTTGTTGGTACTTCGGTCGAAATCTTGGGTGGTAGTACCAGCGCAGGCGGTAGTACTGGTGACCCACCAGTAGTACCGAACGACCTCGTTTTTGTGTTCGTTTGCACCTCATTTTTGGACCGTTCGCTGAGTGCCACCGGTAGTACCGGCCACCCACCGGTACTACCGGTCGTGCATGTTTCTGTGAGTAACGGGCAGATCGGGGAGCCCTTTAAATGGAGCTCCCCTTTCCCCTTCGGGTCAATCTAGCTTTTTCTTGGTTTTAGCTTTCTCTCTCTCCTCTATTGTTGACCTTGAAGAGCTTGTCCTCTCCCCTTCACCCTCCTATTATTCTTGCATCTTTTTGAGGGATTTGAGAGAGGAGATCTAGACCTACAACCCCACCAAACCAAATCCCTTCTTTGTGAAGGAATCCTTGGGATCTAGATCTTGGAGAGTTTTGTGTTCTCCTCTTTTGTTCTTCCTCCCTTATTCCCCCTATAGCTTTTGTAGCTTTGTTGGAATTTGGGATTGAAGGACTTGCCCTTGCATTTTTTTGCATAGGTTTGAGTTCTTCTCGTAGATTTGGCGAGTACGAGCTTGTGGGCTTGTTACTCTTGGGTTTTTGGAACCCTAGACGGTTGTGTGGTTGGATTGTTGACCTTTTGTGGTCTTGTAGCCTTTTGTGGCCTTGTTACCTTTTATGGCTTTGTAGCCTTTGTGGCATTGTTGTTGGGAGCCTCCAATTGAGTTGTGGAGATTGCCCCAATCTTGTAGGGGTTCGGTGACCACCCTCAAGTGTCTCATAGTGGAATGTGAGTAGGCCTTTGTGGAGAGCTCACGGAAAAATAGGGTGAGCCTTTTGTGGCGTCGGTAGGTTATGTGCCTTCGCATCTTGGGGTGATGCCTTGTGTCGCGTTGGGAGAGCATCGAGCCACCACACCTCGAGGTGAGCCACTTGTGGCGTTCGAAGTATATTGCGCCCCCGCACCTCTCCAACGGAGACGTAGCTTCTTTGAAAGTGAACTTCGGGAAACAAATCATCATATCCACGTCCATCGGTTATCTCTCAACCGAGCCCTTTAGTTATGAAATTTATATTGTGATAGCCTTCATGCTTGAAGTATATTATCTTGCTATCACCTTATTGCTTGTCTTTCTTAGTATAGGTTGTTGGTGCACTTAGTGAACCTAGTGAATATAGGTTTTGGCTTGATAAATTAAACGTTAAGTTTTATTCCGCATTTATTAGATCCTAAACCGTAATAATTTTAAAACGCCTATTCACCCCCTCTAGGCGACATCCATTTCCCTTTCAACTACTTTAAAAAGAAATTGACTGCATCTGGTTCATTTACGGTCAAATCAATGTATGAAAAATTGTTGAATATGACTACTCCCTTCCTACGCTGGTACTTATGGAAACTAAAGGTACCACTAAAAATTAAGATTTTTATGTGGTTTCTTTACAGAAAGGTTTTACTCACAAAAGATAATCCAGCTAAGAGAAAATGGAATGGTTGTAAGAAATGTGTTTTCTATGATTTGCTAGAATCCATACATCATTTGTTTATCGCTTGTCCCTTTACTAGTCTTATTTTTAACCTGCCACATCCGACCAACGTAACAAACATGTTCGGAAATTGGCTTAATGGGATGGGAAAGAATGACAAAGCTAGGATCCATGTTGGCATTTGTGCGTTTTTATGGTCTTTATGGAATGCGAGGAACGACCTCGTTTTTAAAAGATTTGGCACTATAAATCTCTTGCAGGTTATTCGAAGAGCTACACACTTGATCCATATATGGTCTTATCTTCTACCAAAGGACTAGTGGCCGCATATGGATATTGAATGCATCCAGTTGGAGACGGTTGCTTTGGCTTTCTACAATCAGGCTGGATGGCAGCATGCTAAAAGGATAGATGTTGCTTAAGCATGTGCTCATTTTTTTGGTTTAGGTGGCTAATTTTTATAGCCACTTTCATGAGTTTGTAATTCTAGATTTTGTACTCTTGTGGTTCGAGACTTTTTAAACGCTGCAATAAAAGTCTGTGTGCATCAATTGATGCAGAGGCCGGGGTATACCCCATTTCGAAAGAAAAAATGGCGACGAAAAAACATTTCCTTCGCTTTGGCACATTTTCGATTAAGGACGGGTCTCAAATAAGGTTTTGGGAGGATAAGTGGTTGGGTAATGCTATACTCCAAGAACAATATCCTGCATTGTATTCCATTGTCCGCTATAAGGAGGAGACGATTTCCACCGTGTTGGAATCATTTCCACCCAATATGGCATTTAGGAGAGATTTGATTGGCACTAGACTTTACTCTTGGATCATGCTGCTACAACGGTTGGCACATGTTCAACTATCGGAGGAGCCCGATGAATTTCGATGGAATCTAACTGAGAATGATTCGTTCTTTGTTAGTTCTTTATACAATGCATTACTCCAGCCAGTTATACCAGTTTTAGATAACAGGATGATCTGGAAGATGAAGATACCTCTTAAAAATAAAATCAGGAGATGCAGTATCCGCTCGCATAAAACTCAGGAGACAAAATGTGTCCCCACGTAAGAGTAGCTTTGAATTAGCAATAGAAAACTACCGAATTAATAATAATCGCATTCTCACCATCAACAAGGTTCATCATCCTTTGGCTTGCACCTAGGGCATCCTATCCGTGCCTTGTCAAATCTATGGTACAGCTCTTGGTCCCTGGAGGAGCTAGCAGAAAGTTGTTGATGACATACTTTATAAGAGCATCTCCAGCAGAGGCGTCAAAATACCACAACGCTAAAATAACCGTTGTTTTAGCGCGCCAGTGCGCCTACGCGCCCCTTCAGCAGGCGCTGTAATTTTTTGCGCACTAAGGCTTTTTCGCTATCCGGAGCGCAATATATAGCACCCTGGTTGAAGCGCGCGCTATCTCACTCCACTCAAGCGCGCCACCAACCGCCAACGCGCGAGCGCCTGGAAACTTCCCCATCCCTATCTACTCCTCACGTGTGCCACCAACCACCACACGCCAGCACCAGCTCCAGCACCAGCGCCAGCATGCCGCCTCGCCGCCGCAGCGCCTCCGGTTTCCGGGGCGTCCGCCTGCGCCCCAACGGAACCTTCTACATGGAGATCCGTGCCGGAGGCTACCGGCTAATGCTCGGCATGTACGAGCGGCCGGAGGAGCCCGCCCGCGCGTTTGACGTGGCAGCGTGGCGCCTCGGTCGCCCGTTCCATGAGATGAACTTCCCAGAGACCGAGTCACTGCAGGAGGCCGAGTTCCTCGCGCCTGTGACCGTCCTCATCACCGACGAGCAGCGTCGTCGCCACCGGCTGACGCGGCGGCACCTCCTCATCGCCGAGCGCAACGAGGCGGCTATGGAAGCATGGCGGCGCGAGTTCCCGCAAGACGTCCTAGACGAGGTAGCCTTCTATGCACAGAAGCGGAGGAGAGGAGGGTGGCACGCGAGGACCGCCGGCACCGCAAGGCGTTCATCAACGTGGTGATGGCCAGCGCAGACACCCTTCCGGACGACGACCCGAGGTGGGATGACTACTGGACAGCCTCCGACCACACCACCTCGGAGGAGGATCAGTAGATTAGGTTTATTTTTCATGTAGTTTGTCATGTAGAACTCGTGTTCTGTTTTCTGTTCGTCCAAAAATTTCAATGCATTTTCTAGATCTATTTGTGTGTGCAAAATTGTGCGCGCGTGGTTTTGGACGCTGGAAAATCGCACGCGAGGGCTGCTTTGGCGCTCCAGTTTACAGCACTGGTTTGCCGCCTCCGGGGAAGGGCGCGCAGGCTCCGCGCACTGCATCCGGATAGAGCGCGCGCTATTGCCGTTTTACAACACGCAGTTGTCGCGGCTCTGCTGGAGATACTCTAAGGCGTGTCATGGTGTTGTTGCACACACTTTTTCCCCTTCTTTTTCTCAGCTGGTGCGCGCCAAGGTACATACCAGGCTATGCAGCTACATCTAGTGTCCCTGCACTGTTTCAAAATGACTCCATACAGGACGAGGTCGGCAGTGAAGTTTCTGGTGATGGATCTGATCGGCTGTTTGATTGACCTGACCCGTGGTGTGTATTCAGGGCATCTACACCGAACCGACCTAACCAGCCCGACGGGCTGAACGTGTCCGCGCGACATGCACGACATCGCAACGGCACGACTCATCTGTCCCGACACGCTCGACTCGATCCATCCATGCACCTAATTTGCGTGGCCACTAGGTCGGCCCGAACACGGGCGTGTCCAGGGCGTGTCCTCCCCTCGCGTGCTACTGGCCCACCCGCCAACGACAGCTGCACAACACCAAGTCACAGGCATCCGCATCACCGAATCAGATGCAACAGCCGCAGCGATTCATAGGGCGTGGCAGCCTGACCGGCGGCATCGATTCAGACGCAAACACTGCAACCTTTTCCATCAATACTGACGAGGCACGTCAAGCCTGCGACTGACGGGACGCTGCCTGAGTTCCCACACCGGCATTGATGGCGAAGGCGCGAGAACCTGCGCGTGCTCTACTTACGCAACCCCCTTGCCCCGTCGGTGCCGCACACCCCTTCTCTCGCCATCGCCATAGCCATATCCCAGCACCTGCCTTGCCGCAGCCAATCCCGCACGCCAGCAACAATGAAGAAGCTGTCGTGGTTCAAAAAGACCAAGAACGACCACGAGGCGGGCGGGTTCGGCTCGGGAGGCCGCTGCAGGTCCATCTCGGGCGGCATGTCAGTCTTCCTCCGGAGGGTCGTGACGCCGTCGCCTCGCCCGGAAGACTACGTCGGCCTCCCCGCGCGCCAGCAGGAGGAGGCGCCCGGCCGCGATCACCGCTACTTCTGCATTGCGGAGTGCGAGCGGCGGTTGAGGCAGGGGAGAGGCATCGCCCACCAAGATGTCTCCCTGCCAACGGGTTCGCACCTCAACCAGGAGCGGGTGCCCGTTCCGCCGGTGCCAAAGGAGGGCAAGACGCTGGACGAGGAGATCGCCTGCCTAAGCCGCAACCTCCCAACGGCCTTTCGGTACGACCGCGCGTCTGGAACCCCAAGTTCTGGAAGGAGTTCGACTAGAAACACATGGCGCGGCGTCGCAACACCTACCGCGGCGAGTTCGACCCGTGGGGTCTCCACGATCTCCCCGCCTCCGAGTCCGACGAACATGGCACTGTCAACCACTCTGAAGCCGACCTCGACGACGGCGGCCTCGACACCATCATCAAGGAGGAGGAGGGGTCGTCCTCGACCTCGTCCGCCGCCGCACACCTGCCCCCGGAGTACCAGGAGGTTTTGGCGCGGGGCTACGACAAGGACGCCTTTCTCGAGCAGGCCATCGCGAGCAGCACGAAGGAGGAGGAGGCCATGTGGGACGGCTACTAGGAGGTCGTCCAGCTCACCGGCCTGGTGGCACAGGTGAACACCGAGCGGCCACTGCCACCGCCATCGCCCCCACCACAGCCGCTGCGGGGGTGGGCTGCTCCGCCCGTGTCGGAGTGGTCTGCCCCACCCGCGCTGGGTGGTATGCTCCGCCCATGCCGGCGGAAATGCACGCGTGGCCGGCGTGGCCAGGACAGATGATCGACCATCCGACACCTTCCGCACCCGCGCCGGCACCAGCTCTGGTTCTGTCTCCGCCACACCTCTAGATACCGCCGGAGTACATCGACCTCGATCCATAGATGGACGGGGTGGCGGCAGCGGGGAGATCGTTAGTAGCTAGGGCCAGTTTTTTTCCTTTTTTGTTTTTGAATGTAATATATTTTGTATAATTATGTATGAACTTTGCTAGTTTATTTTTACGCGTAAATCATGTCGGTTTGAATTTTAAAAAATGGTCCTAATGGCCATGCACGAACATTTAGGTCGCGCCGCTAGGCGCGGTTGGCTGGACAGGCCGGACCGCGACCCCAAAACAAACACGGGTCGACCCAAACAGATAGAAACGGACCATTTTGGTCGCCCGTTTGAGTCAAACCCGGTGGAGATATATTAAAGTACGTACGTGTAACGGGTGTCTCCTCCCGTGAGAAAAAAGAGGCGGCGGCTAGGGTAAAAACCCTAGCAGCTGCCACGATCTGCTTCGTCTTCGCCGTCTGCGACCGAGCATCGATGGGTCCCCTCCTCCTCTGCTTGCCGCTCCGGCGGCGGGAGGAGGTGGGGACCTCGGACCTGCGCTCGGCGGTGTAGAAGGGTCCCTAAAGTTAGAGTTTGGTCATCCGGCATCGCCGTTATGGTGGCTATGGCGGCATTGTGCAGGACAAGAATAAGGTATACCCGCCTCCTCTTCCACCTCATCGGCGACGATCCTGCTGCTGGCGTTGAGGAGGGTGAGGATTCATCTGGTCGTCGCTTCCATGGAGTGGTGAATCTCGTCCAGTCTACGTGTGTTCTGGATCTCGTCCAGTCTACGTGTGTTTTAGGTTTGGTGTTACAAGTTTTGGATCAATTGAAGAGTTCAATGGCGACAACTTCATCTCTGGGGCGCTGGTCCTTAGGGGCACGTGCACGAAGACTTCCCGACTGTCATCAACAACGGCATGCCGGCTCCGGTAATGGAGCGGCGACAGCGGCACGTCGGCGACTCGCTCTGGCGGCAGTAGTGGTCGTTAGGTGGTCAAAAATCTTGATGTAATTTTTATTATGTTTAGGATACTTTGTATTTTTTATGAACTCATGAAATAGATCCGGATTTTTCCCCCAAAAAAAACCCGGTGGAGATGCCCTCAGTTCACCGGGACCGGGGGAGTAGCACGTCGATCAACATGGCCTAGCTATAGCTTCTGCCTTTCGAGCCTCCAGATAGAATTGAAATGCTGCTGCTGCCGCAGGGTTGAAGCTTCCAAGTAGCCCCATACCCCCAGATGTACAGAGGGTGAAGAAGATTCCGTCCTACTACCCAGTAGGCTCTGACCATATCTTTTTTACTATTATAAGGCTTATGGTCTTGATGGTCTTGTAGGTCTTTTTATTTGACAATTTGCCCCTTCTTGTTTGAACATATTACAGGAAGTGCCACCCCTGAGTAAAAAAAAAGGTTCAGAGTACCTTGGGCTGGGGATGGCGGCGGGAGCATCCACGAGAGCCGACGGCGTCGCGCCATGAGAGAGGAAGGAGGCGAGCTTGGCAGGGCAGCGGAGGGCGTTGGGGTTCGGCCACCAGCGACCAAGGCGGTGGTTGGAGCTAAAAAAAAGGTTCAGAGTACCTTGGGCTGGGGATGGCGGCGGGAGCATCCACGAGAGCCGACGGCGTCGCACCATGAGAGAGGAAGGAGGCGAGCTTGGCAGGGCAGCGGAGGGCGTTGGGGTTCGGCCACCAGTGACCAAGGCGGTGGTTGGAGCGCAGCCAAGGCGATCCGAAGTAGGTAATCTATTCCCTCTCTCTCCTATGGCGTGCGCCCTCTCGTCTCTCCTCTCGCGGTTTTCTCTCCCTGGTCAAACGACACGGCAGCGGTTAATGGAACACGATGGGCTGAAGCTGCAGGGCCTCCGTCTACAGGTGAGGTGGGGTGGAGGCCGGAAGGGCGTGGACAAACTGTGCTGGTCAGCGAGCTCTAGCAGATGCTGATCTCGTGACAGGTTGAGAGAGGAGTGAATCCTAGCAGATTTAGGCTGTGCCGCCGTAGGTTTTCAGATATAGTGAGAGAAATTAGAGGGATTGGAGGGAGATGGTATGAATATTGACGCCTCATGCTACGTCCTGCTGTTTGTTTGAGAGCGGACATATGCTATTTTTTTGCCTGTGTTTGCTGCATGAAATAGCAGAAAGGATTCAGAGTGTTTTTATGTGTGTGCGCTGCTACTTGTGTGAGAACAGAAAGGATTGAGCGAATACAGATCTATTTTTCTGATGATTTTGCAGGTTCTTCAATAAACCAGCTAAGCCATCGACCTACTAGAGCTAAAAAAATGTCACCACGGTTAGTGTTCCTAGAATCAGATTATTCGTGTCGACAGAGAAGTCGGACATTGAGCCGTTCGACAGTTATTTCTCAGAACATTTTTATGGTGCTTTATCATGTTCCCTACTAAGTATTTTCAAATAAAAACTATTTCTAATTAATAGGGAAACTACAACATTGGTAATTTTATTTATTTTACACCGAAAACTCCGACAGGAGCTCAGGCGGTGGCAGACGAACAAACGAACGTGGGAGGTGGCGCCGTGCAAGATCGGAAGCGACCCCCTATAATGACTAGTGATACGGGCAATATAAGATAAGGAGGGAGGCAATCCGGAGGTTAGATGAGAGTACATGAGGTTGAAGGTGGTTGGGTCGAGGGTCTTCTTTGTAGTGGGTGTGGGTTCGTTTAACAATTGTACCGGTGAGATAGGCCCCTCCCATTAACATTGTTCATCGACGAGTTCAATTAATCACTTAACTAAGTCTTCGCATGGTAGTTTTTTTCTCCTCGCATCGTACAATCATGTTTGCTATTATTTATTATGTTTGATTTTTACGCTATTTTTTTTAAATAATACGTTTTATTTATTTAATTTCAGGAATAATACGCGATTTGAGGGATTGTCAAATATAGCGCGGTGTCTGCTTTTGAATAGCCAAAAGGTACTAGTCGTTTTTCCAAAAGCCGACGGCCGTGAGTCGGTTTTTCAAAAGACGACGAGGGCTGTCGGACGGTGTCAGGCCGACCTTTCAGCTTTTGAATTAAAGACGAGGCCTTTCAGCTTTTGAATAGCCGACGCCTACATGCATGCATACCCTAATTCCCTAACTCGTTTCCCGCCGTTTATCGTTTATTTCCCGTTAGTTTTCGTGTTGTTTGTCGCGCGCTAGAACGAAATGTGAGAGAACGAGAAGAAACAGATGGACTGTATGAAGAGATAACATCTCGGTGCTCGGATTTATAGGGGCACTGGGAGGAATTGGCGGGAGAAAAAGGCGGAAAGAACTGGCGAGAGATAAGCGGCGCGAAAGCGTGACGGGAAAAAAAGGCGGGAAAAATACTGGCGCGTGATAAACGGCACGAAAACTAGCGGGAAATATACTAGCGCATGATAAACGGCGCAAAAACTAGCGGGAAATAAACGATAAACGGCGAGAAACGAGTTAGGGAATTAGGGTATGCATGCATGCAGGCGTCGGCTATTCAAAAGCTGAAAGGCCTCGTCTTTAATTCAAAAGCTGAAAGGTCGGCCTGACACCGTCTGACAGCCCTCGTCGTCTTTGAAAAACCGACTCACGTCCGTCGGCTTTTGGAAAAACGACTAGCACCTTTCGGCTATTCAAAAGCAGACACCGCGTTATATTTGACAATTCCTCAAATCGCGTATTATTCCTAGAATTAAGTAAATAAAAAGTATTATTTAAAAAAATAGCGATTTTTACAAATCATGGAGTAGACGGACGAATTCGAAAGGAAATCACCAATATAACCCCGAAAATGATATAGTTGTAAGATTATTGAAACTTAAGGTGTGACATGTGCTACGACAAAAAGAATTAACAACGCGCGCAGTTAATCTGCACGAGATCCAGTCACTTTATTGAAAATTTCCGTAATCTAAAAAAGGTTCAGTGTGGCATTTGATCCCTGTTAGGTTTAGTGCAATTATGGTGGGAAATTAGGAACCTGGGTCGGTGAAATTCTTAGTACTCCATGTTTCTATTTTTGACGAAACGTAATCCCTCTAGTTTGATGAGTATTTTTTTTTTGCAGGGATTTTGATGAGCATCTTTCTGGGTTCGGCTGCAAGAGGGCTAATGCGTGCATACGTGTGCTACACTTTTTTTGTCCTTCCTAGCTATAGCTCCGCTCGAGGTCAACGTCCAGTGGAATACGGTGCAAGTGTTCAAGTTAGCCAGCGCATATATATGGCGGCACTCGGTCGACATACCGATCGGTTCGGTGCGACACGGCCGGACGGCATCACAACAAAATTTATCGGAGCAAATTGCGTCTGATGCATTGCATATGCCAGGGCTAGCTTCTTGAGGAATATAAGTTGGTAGGTGAAATTCTAGCTGCTTTAAAGCCCCAATTCCCGGTCGTAGTTCTAGTGCTAGATTGGATGCCCTCGTACCAAACAGAGGTTAACTTTGATGATGATGATTAAATTGTTCCCTAGCTAGATTGTCCACATTCTAACCTGTAGCTCTTCGGTTTGCTCCGAGACAAATTAGCTGGCTAAACAAATCAACAACCCGAACGCAGATTGTGCTAGTATTACGCCGGCCCTGCATGTCGATCAACTGATCCAACCTACATATAGTACCGTTAACTAACTCATCCTACCCAACTACACATTGATCGATTAGTTGTGAAGCTGCTTGTAGGTCACGTCGTTTTCACCTCTCTAAAATCTGAGCACCCACTCGCGCGCGTCCCCGAGTCGTTGAAGGAGGCTTGAAAATTCGCTGGTTGATGGATGCCTTCTCTGGCAATGGCATCTCCGGCGCGCCGTCCATCCTTGAGATTCCCATGCACGCTACGCTAGCTGCATGCATGAGAATCGATCTCACGACTCACGCATAATAAGCACAGCTCGATCCTGCTGCTGTTTTCTTCTCTTGGCACGGAGATTCCTGATTATTTTTTCTCTATTTTTTTATTTTTCTCTGTGTGGCGGTGAAAGAAAATTTGGCGCAAGTACAGCTTTATGAACGGCCGCACATGCTGAGATTTCGCGGAGAGATGATCGAGACGTACGTACCTGGCTTCACAACGCGCCCCGCCAGGCCGTTCGTAACATACAAAAAGCTCGATCGCAACCTTTGCGGCTGCTCCGAATTTTTGTGACTGGCGGCGTGGGTTTAACTTGGTGGTTTTTGCATCTGGCTTGCCGCTAAATAGTACTAGCAGGAAAAGTGCTAAACCCAATCGGGAGATTCCAAAGTAACAACTGACGCTAATGAAAGGAGCTACTGGCCTAATCGATCCCTAGGCCTCATTATTTACCTCTTCCTTTTTACTTATGTAAAGATGACTAAAAACAATGTAAGATTTCCAGGGATAATGTGTCGCTACTCGCTACCACAGGCATGCAAGTAATTAGAAAAGACTGGGAAAGTGCTATGATATAGATGCAGTATTGAATTGACGCGCTAGCCAACTATTCTAAAAGTCCGAACTGATGAAAAGAGTTAGGCTATATATATATATATATATATATATATATATATATATATATATATATATTAACACTCTCCCTCACGTTTAGGCTGGACAAATGGAAAAACATTAGACGTGGGTAATCGGGGACCGCAACTATTTGGAGTAGATTAAATAGTGCGTTAGCCAGGGTTTGAACTTGAGACCTCCTGGCTCTGCTACCATATTAAATTGATGCACTAGCTAAAGTTCGAACTGATGAAAAGAACTATGCTATATATTTTAACATGCAGTACATCTAAGTCAGAGGTCTAAAGCACCCTGATCAGACGATGGCGGTAATGTAATGTATGGTCCCGATCGTGCTATACGGCCGCAGCCAGCTGACTGTGATAGCTATATATTATGTGCTGCAAGTTGCAGACTTGCAACCAACAGATAATCTTTTACTGTCAAATTAATTAGGCATGATCTGGGATCTAGCTAGGCCATACTTTACTGCATTATGCAACAGCTATAACTAAGCTGATTAAATCAACTGGACTGTACAGGCTCGATGATCGATCATAATTTAATTAGCATTAGTCTCGCTACAATGAACAAAGCTACATTGTTACATCGATGAGCGGTCTTCTTATCCCTAATCCTGTATCTAATGACGATCCCTTGCACTGACACTTTTTTCCCGGGAAAAAAGTGCATAGTCTAACTAGGCCATATATAGCACTGCATATGCAACAGCTACAGCTGCTTAATCGAACTATACTATACAGGCACGATGATCTATCATAATTTAATTAGCAATGGTCCTGCTACATTGCATAATGTTGCATTGCTGAGAGGTCTTTCTATCCCTAATCATGTATCTAATGCCGATCCCTTGCACACATGATTTTTTTCCCCTGGAAAATCATGCATAATCTAGCTAGGCCATATATAGCAATGCATATGCAACAGCTACAGCCGCTTAAATCAACTAGCTATACTATACAAGCTCGATGATCAATCATAATTTAATTAGCATTAGTCAGGATACTTTGTATAATGCTACATTGTTACATTGTTGGTCTTCCTATCCCTAATCCTGTATCTAATGCTGATCCCTAGCGCACTTAATTTTTTTCCTGAGAAACTCGTGCATAATCTTTCTTTTTTTTTGCGGGGGAACTCTGCATAATCTAGCTAGGGCCATATATAGAGGTGAGTATGCAACATCAATAGCGGCTTAATTGAACTATACTGTACAAGCACGACGAATATATCATAATTCAGCATAACTACTCCACTACATTGCATAATGCTACATTGTTACATTGTTGATCGATATGGCTATCTGTAGTTATGCGTCTGATGCCGATCCCTTGACCACGATTTCTATTGGAAAACACATACATAGTCGATCTGGGCATCCCAAGTTACCTGCTACCTAAGATACAGTGCATAAATAGCTAGTACAGTACCTTTTCGAAAAAAAAAATATAGCTTGTACCGATGCCTGCAGCGACTAGTGGCGCCGGCCGTCCACTGCCAATTGTAACATGGACTTCTGGGATCATTTTGCATATATGAGTACACAATTTGTTGGTAGTACTACTTAGCGCGATCACGTGCATCGAAACGCTGAGCGTGGTAGTACCGGTAAAACCGAACCGGAGAAAACAATCGGCGAACGTGACGACTGACGAGGACAGCACATGCACATGGTTGATGCCAGATGCCAGATGCCAGATGCTTCGTATTACAGCCAGACGATCGATGAGTTTAATACTCACTCAGAGAGAAGCAGCTGTTTGTGGTTACCGGTATCGAGAAGGCGGTTACTTGGAGCGAAGACCGAGGGCACGCACGCACGTCACGGATGGCTTTGCTTGTGTCGACGGACGCGCCCACGCGTGCAGGCCGAATCCGTGTTGGACATCGCGGATACCTGTGCACAAGCACCGGCCTCTCGATCGATCCATCTCCACGCACACAAGTCAGCACAGCTAACCTCCATCGATCTTTGGCGGTCCATATCGATCCGTCCATCTGCAAGGCGGATTGAGGGATACACGATAGCTTGATACCGTACTTAAATTGAGCGGTGGAGATTGCACTAAACTTTGTACGGGTTTAGTGACCATCCTCTGGACAGGATAGCAAATACTCCCTCCAATTTGAAATATAAGATGTTTTAACTTTATGAATCAAATGTATCTAGACGTCTTTTAGTGTATAGGTTCGTAGAGGTTCGGATGTAACCTATACACTAAAATATGTCTAGATATATTTATTTTACAAAGCTAAAGTATTTTTATATTTCTGAACGGAGGGAGTATCACAAAAACATTTAACCGCCTATTCATCCCTCCCTCTTGACGGTCTTTCTATCCCTAATCATGTATCTAATGGCGATCCCTTGCAGATATGATTTTTTTCTTGGGAAACTCGTGCATAATCTAGCTAGGTCATATATAGCATTGCATATGCAGCATCTACAGCCGTTTAATTGAACTATACTATACAAGCAAGACTCATCTATCATAATTCAACACTAGCTACTCTGCTACATTGCATAATGCTACACTGTTACATCGTTGATCGATCATCCTATCCCTAATCAGGTATCTAATTCCAATCCTTCGCACACATAATTTTTTTCTAGGAAACTCGTGCACAATCTAGCTACGCCATATATAGTGCAACAACTATAGCATAGCTGCTCAATTGAACTATGCTATACAAGCACGATGCATCTATCACAATTCAGCACACTAATTAACTACTCCGACATTGCCTAACGCTACACGGTTACATTGTTGATCAATCTCACTATCCTTAATCTTGTATCTAATGTTGAGCCCCTGCATATATATTTTTTTCTTGGGAAACTCGTGCGTAATCTACCTAGGCCATATATAGCAGGTAACAACTATATCTTCTTAATTGAGCTATATTGTGCAAGTACACTGGTCTATTATAATTTTATCACATTGCATTAGTCCCACTATATTGCATAACGTTACGTCGTTGAGTGGTCTCCTTATCCCTAATCATGTATGAAATGCAGATCACCTGACAATTTTTTTTTTGGGGGGAGCTCATAGATGATCCATCTTGGGTTCCAAGTAGCCAGCTAACTACAGATACTACAAGTGCATAAACAGCTAACAAGTACTACCTTCGTTCTATAATATATGTCTTTTAGGAATTTGTTTTATTTTGCTAAAAAGATTTATATTGTGGAACGGAGGTAGTACATGGATAACTGCATGCAGCCACTAGTGGTGGCGTCAGCCTCCCACCTGCCAATTGTAACATGGACCTGTGGTACGTATATACTCCCTCCGATCCATATTAATATTCTCAACTTTGTCTAGATGCGAATGCATCTAGTCAAAATTCTTAACTAGGTATATCTGAATCTAGATAAAGTTGAGAACAATAATATAAATCGGAGGGAGTACAATTCTTTTTGGTAGTACGTATTAGCACGATCACGTGCATCGAAACGCTCTGCGTAGTACCGGTAAAACCGAACCGGGGAAAAGAATTGGTGAACGTGACGAGGATAGCACATGGTTGATGCCAGAGGCTACTCGTTCACATTACTCGTACTGCGAGAGACGAGCAGTTTAATACAAGTTGCACTGACGATCGGCTCTACAGATCAAGAGAGAGCGCGCGCGCGTAAGCTGGCCTTGGTTACTGACGATACCGAGGAGGCGGTTACTTGGATCAAAGGCCGAGGGCACGCACGCACGGCAGGGGGCGACTTTGCTCTTGTCGACGGCTCGGACTCGTCCACGCGTGCAGCATGGTTGGGGCGGCCGAATCCCTGTGCAGAAGCACCGTCCTCTCTGATCGGTCGGCATAGCTCTAGCTAGCTGGCCAGCTGTGTGGTCAGGTCGTTCGCGCGGTTTGTGAGTCAATAATCCTCATCAGGTAATACTAGTACTCCATATACGAGTCGGCTCAGCACTCACCACTGCAGTGCACCTCTGCAACTGAACTGCAGGTAAGGGCATGTGCGCCACTGTGGACTGTGGTACTGTGCAGAGAGAGGAACTTGTGCTTCTGGTTCTACCCCTACCCTCTACGCAACGCAAGTGCTACTAGCGGTGAGTAAAATTTGTGGAGGCGTGCACGCAGCACGCATGCTGGCCGGCGAAAAGCAGCATACATCCTCCTATACTGAAGTACAGCTGAGGTGAACAAAAGCGGCAGGTACGTACTACTGTACGTGCGGCCTTTGCCCAGTACGTACGTCCGCACCACGCAAACACGCTTCCTCACGTACTTCCTGACGATTTTCTACGCAAAAAAAAAAAAAAAAAAAACGTACTTCAGCCGTGGATTCAGGAGCAGCGCGTGTTCCCGGCCCCTGATTCGCGCGCGTCACACGTATTGGATGCGATCAAAAACCACGGCCGGTGAGCGAGCGCGTTCGCCCTGTGTCGTGCGATCGGGCCCAATGCATATGCGGGCACACGCCGCCGCGTGATCGAGCAAACACGCACGGCGTCGTATGTCGAACGTATGCCAGCTAGCTAGGCCAGTCCGGCCATGCAAGCAGCCAAGCACTCGGATCGACCGGACTCACACCGTATCTCACTACTGTTTGACGTCGGCCGGATGCCGGCCTGGCTGCACCTGCGGCCATGCACGCCCCCACACCATGCATACGCGGAGTACGCACGATACGTCGTTTCAGGACATGTGTCCAGCAACGCGCGGGTTCGTTGCTACAGTAGCTTCGTCCCTGTGCGCGTACGCGCGTTTCCCTTTGTCGCGGAATCTCCATGGCAGATCATACAGTACTACATCGGCTGAAAGCTTTCTCTTGGAAACCTCTGAAGCTCTGACAATTATTAGTACCACATCAAAATATGGAGCATGGTGTGCAATCTGAAGCTCTCGCAGTTCAACATCTTCAGTTAAGGCGGAACTCACGGGCGATCATCAATAAGCTCCTCCGACCAAATTATACAAGGGAGTAGTAGTATCCTTCGATCATCATTGGTAATTATGCCGAGTACGTACGTATACGCACGTGTCTGCTACATATGCATATAGCATGTGCCTAGTAGCTGATACAGCAAGCTCTAGCGCTAGCATGCTGTTCCTCGGCGGCATCAAAAGCAGTCTGTTGCATTTGAAAAAGGGTTTAGGCCCAACGAAGAGGAGGAGGAGGCCGGCCTCCGTCCTTTTAAACTTTGGCAAACTCTCACAAAGCGAAAGCGGATGCGTGTGCATCATGCGTCCTCTCTGTGTCGATGTAGTACTACTACTACCAGCGAGCGAGTACCGAGCACACGCCAGTTAACTGTTCATCCATCTCTTTCCTGCATGCATGCATGGCACTCTCATTGGCATCTCCAACCAACCAGCCAATCATTGTCTAGGTTCCATGAACCGCTGCGCCGGCGCGCGCCTCGAGTCTTTCTTATGCCCATACCTGTATAATATCGTTTTTCCTACTTGGATCTTGCTACTTTCTAGCAGATAATTAACTAGTAGCATATGTAATTTTGGAAACTACCATACATATATTTATGGTACCATTTTATGAATTATGAATTAAATATTAAAATAATCTAATGGTACCATTTTTGTGTCATAAATACTGCTAAACTTAGAACATTACTAAGTTTAACTTAGGACAAGGCTACAAGTACTACCTCTGTTTGGTATTATTAGTCCTAAAGACCAAGTTGCTAATACCAAGACACTCCATAACTCTCTCTTATTAATATATGCATATACCAATAGTTTTACATGTATGAGAGAAGTGAGAAGAAAAGCACAACATGGACGAGAGAGACTAATAAATGAAATAACTCTTATAATCTTAAACAATATAAAAAACTCTTAGGACTAATAATCCTAAACAGAGGTAGTAATTTATTTACGGACGAAGGGAGTAGAGCGGTACAATACAAGTAATACGCCTATTTACTTTTATAACAAAACACTCATTGCCTTGGATGAAGAAGACCGAGTTAACTGTTAGATTTATATGGGTTATGGCCTATCTAGACAGCCCATAATATCTAATAAATCCTGAAATCTCAAGGTCCATCTACTATGGCAGCTTGGGAGTTATGTGAGACACAAAGTTTAGTCCCATATTGCTAGTTGGGAGTGAGTTGAACCAGCTTATAAGGTGAGCTGTTTCATTCTTACTAAGTGAGTGAGAAGAGAAGGAGTCCACACACACTCCTCGTCCATCGTCCGCCTCGCCCGCACACGCGACACATTTCATGAATCGGGTTCGAGTTAGAAAATCATTTTGTGGAAGACTAAATTTTTGCACGGTGCACCAGCTGTAGGGTACTACCTCTGTTTGGGATTATTAGTCCTAAGAGCTTTTTTATATTGTTTAAGATTATAAAGGCTATCTCATTTATTAGTCTTTCTCGGCTAATGCATGTTCTTCTTTTCCTCTCACTTCTCTCATGCATGTAAACCTATTGGTGCACGCATATATTAATGAAAGAGAGTTATAAAGTATCTTGGTATTAGCAACTTGCCCTTAGGACTAATAATCCCAAACAGAGGTAGTACGTGTCAATATTCGCCTGCATGTTTGACGTGTGTCCTCGTCTTCCACCGCGTGGCGACTCGGCCAACTCACCTCCCAGGCTATATATAGAGAGACAAAATAGATCTAAACATAACTTGTTCTTTCTCTGTCTCTCTCATCTTGTTTCTCTTGCTGCGCTGCTCTCTAGGCTTCCCCATCCCGGCTACAGAGTGCACTGCCGTCCAGGAGAGCAGGCCTCTGAAGCCCTGTCCGTCGAAATCCTGCACCAGGAGACGGGCGATAAGGTTTTTGAGGACATCTCAGCCCGACTGCTCGCCTCCATTCGTGTGTTGTTCTTTACCAATCGACGACCTCAACAACACCATGGGCAACATCAACAAAGACCTGGCTGCTGTTGCGGTGATGACCTTGCAGGTCAACTTGTACAGGTTAATTCTCTCTTTATATGCACTAGTTCTTGCTAGATTTACAGATCTACTATGTATGCTTGTTTGGCTACACATGTTTAGATCTGTTAGTGCTTACATGATGTTGATTCTGATAATTAATCTCATGCATGAACTGCAGATGCATACGGCTGGACAGTACAAGTAGTAGTACTCCTATTTACTTTTATAACAAAACACGCATTGCCTTAGATGAAGAAGACTGAGTTAACTGAATTCAGCATTTTCAGATTCCAAAAAAAAAGATCAGATCTCAATCGTAGACACGACGAGACGTTGAACTAATCTGTCATAGACTTATAATTCAACGAGGGAACAAACCCACATTGTCTCACATGCCCTGACCAAAATATTTTATCCCACGAGCCCCCACTAGCTAGGTCTGGGAGGGAGAACAATGACAAGCCCCCAATCATCACATGAACAACAATCTGTATTTCAAGATCGATCGGTCTCATGGTGCATTGCGAGCAAGGAGATGGTGTAGTCCGTTCGAGGCCGCGGCCACTTGTGCAATTAATCCATAACCTTTTGCTCCTAACTCTTGCAACTACTCCCTCCGACTCATATTAGTTGACTCTAATTTGTCTAGATTCGAATGTATCTAGACATGTTTTAGTACTAGATACATCCAAATCTAGATAAATCCAAGTCCCGTAATATGGGTCGGAGGAAGTACTAAATCGCAAGAGTTTGTCGATCCAGCAGCTGAAGTAGATAGTCCTGCCGGGAGATAATGGAGAGATGGGTCGCTCTCCTGCCGGGAGATCGATGGAGGAGCTAGGCTATATCATAAAGCAACTCTCCTCAGGTCTCGTTCGTAGCGCTCAGAAGGCGATCGACGCATCATCAAGGAAATAATGGACCACAACTTGTCCCTGTCGGAAGAAACCAGAGAGCTCGATCGATGGATGGATCAATCGGTCTCGCTTGCCACGCCCATTGACCGCGCTTTGTTTAAGTGGGGACTGGGGAGGGAATTATTTTGTTTGCGGTTTAGTGATCTGACCAAGGATGATTGACGATCATCAGATGGGCGATTTGCATCAGGAGGGCCCTGCTATGCTGGTGGTTTGCATGCGGCGAGATTCCTCTAACTTCTAACTAACTGCAACGATATATACCTACTCCGGTGGTAGCTTTAGCTCTGTTTTTTTAGTTATCTATCAAATTGGTGAAAGCAACGTCCACCAGTGTATATATATACTGTAGCAAATCGGAGATAATAAATAGCATGGCTAACTCATTTTTCTGTTCAAGTTTTGGAGGTTATATGGTGATGACCGATGAGTAGATTTCAAGTGCAAAAGAAAGGACACTCAGTTTTTTATGAAAGAAACAAGACCGTATTCTTTGTGTGAGACACTTTTTTTTTGTTGCATTTTTCAATTTTAGGTAAAACCCGTGTGCCATCGAAATCGTCCAAGCTCCAGCCCACCTCGACTACACCAGTCCGCGGAACCGAAGCTGTGGGCTCCTACTCCCGTCCAGCCCAAGAACGCGATCGAACAGTACGGTCCAGCGTGCCGTCAGGGCATACCCACCTAAACGGGTGACCGAAACGGTTTGTTTTTATCCGTTTGGGTCAGGCAGTGGTCGTTTTTGCGTCGCGGTCCGACATGTCCTGCTAGCTGCGTCCAGCGGCCCGACCCATCTGTCCGTCTCCCCCGCTGTCACCGCTTGACACTCTCGGCGATGAGACGTTAATGACGACACGACGTTGGCTATCAGCGCCGGTGGCTTCCCGCGCGGCCGGCGTTTTCCGCCATTATAGCTTTCTGTTTCCCGCATGAGCCTTTCCTCCCACGCGCGCCTCCCCGGCCATTTTCCGCCTTCGCCGCGGTCTATAAAAGACGGCCGCCGGTGCGGCTGAGACAACAAACCCAAGCGAGCAACCACTGCCGGGAAAAAGCACCAACCACCGGCAGCCATGCCTCACCGCAAGATCGCCAACTGGACCAAGATCAGGGAGGTGTGCCGCACCCGCTTCCAGGAGGCCGACATCGACGATGTCGACCAACCGGCGAAAATGTTGTCCCAGCGCATGGTCGAGGCGGAGGTGGCGGCGTTCGAGGAGGAAGGTCGTGTGGCTGAGGCGGCGCTAGAGCAGGTGCGGGCCCAATGGGCTGTGCGAGAGGTTCACCACGTCGCCCCAAGGAGGCGGTGGACAAGGAGGCTGCATCAGTGGCCCTCCGTGAGATCCGCCACGAGGCGGCCATGACCACGCTGGAGGAGGTGCCCAAGGAGGCCGCCAAGGTCGCCGTCCGTGAGCTTTGCCACGCCGCCGCTACGCGCAGTGCGCTGGAAGCGGCGGAGCACGGCGTCGACGCGATGGCGGAGGATCTCCGCATGGCTACGACCGCCGAGGTGGCGACCGCGTGGGCTCTCATCGGCGGGGAAGAGACAGAGGTGGAGGACGAGTAGGAGGGGAGATGGAGCAGGCGGAGGCCGAGGAGGAGGCGGGGGAGGAGGCGATGATCGTCCCCCTGCAGATCGCACAAGCGCTAGGCCTTGGCCCCAACGGAGCTCCCACTTCCACTTCTCCTTCTTCTCCTTCTCCTTCTCCTCCACTTCTCCTCCCTTCTCCTTCTCCTCCACTTCTCCTACCTTCTCATTCTCCTCACTTCCCCTTCTCCTCTCTCCGGCGGCGACGACCTCCGGATGCAACCTCCGGACGATGACCCACCTCCGACGGTGACCACCTCCAGATGCAACCTCCTCCACCATCCTCCGACCGCGCCCTCCTCCGACCACCTCCGGCCGCGACCTCCTCCAGCATCCTCCGAGATTGCACCCTCCTCCTCCACCATCCTCCGACCGTGCCCTCCACCACCATCCTCCGACCACCTCCGGACATGACCTCCTCCACTAGCCTCCGACCATGCCCTCCTCCACTACCCGATGACATCCATGCCAAGATCACTATCATTCAACCGAGGCAGTGTTGGAGATGCAATCAACAAGGAGGAGAAGAAGCAGTAGCAGTCATAGGGCGTTGGAGATGCACCTAGAACTATGCACATTAGCGACCACGGTGTTAGAGATTTAATATTTATCCTTTTATGTATTTTCAGTTTGTGGAGTTGTACTCCGTCCGTACTTTCTCTCTCTCTCACGACCCTTGTACGTCTCTCTCTATGTAACAAACTATGTAACAAACTACGATGGGCTTTTGCCTTAATATCTAACACGAAACCGATCAGAGACGATCTGATCATTCCCAGCCTACAAATCTGTCATGCTATCTTTTTTTTTTGAAAGATCCAGCAGCTGCTGGCTTTTGATTTCATTAGTAGGTAGAATATGTACATGTTCACACTAGGCGAAAAGAAAGAAAAAGAAAAGAAATAAAAAGGCTAACAAACCAGCCACCCTCGTGGCACTAATTTGTCACCCCTGCGGGGCAACACAATGCTATCAGAGCGAGGTCTTCTGATCTAGCTGCCGAAAAACCGCCGCCGCTAAATCCTGCCGCCGATGTAGTCTCCTACAGCCACATCCGTCACCGCCGCAGACCCCTCTGTTGCTGTCACGAAGAAGAACCCTAGATACACAAAATCCGAAACAAAAAACCTAGACACAAGCCAAAATCCAGCCGCCGACTTGATCTGTTGCAGCGCCAATATAGAGAGACAAAAACATCAGAAAAATCTTCCCGCCGCCGCACCCTTTTTGCTGTCGCCGCAATGTCCTCTTCGTCGTCCTCCATCACCGCGCTAGCTGCTGCTCTTGGAGCGCCGCCGGCCTAGCCTCTCACAAGGGAAAACTCTCTCGTCTGGAAGGCCCTCGTCATCCCCGCTCTTCGTGGTGCCCATGTGCTTAATATTGTGAAAGACCTTGAGGTAGCACCGGCGGAGGAGATTGAGGTTGAAGACACAAACACCAAGAAAATAAATGTGGAGAATCCAGAATATGTCACTTGGATCACTCGTGACCAACATGTTTTAAGGTACCTCTTGAATTCAATTTTGCCAGATGTTCTATCTCATGTGATTGGCCTCGAAACTTCTGCTGAAGTGTGGAAGGCCCTTGAGTCTCTCACCACAGCTGCATCTCGCTCTCGGACCCAGTAGTTCTGATCGGCGTTGAACGACATAAAGAAGGGTGACCTCTCTGCTGAGAACTATTTTTCCAAGATCCAAAATATTGCTTCTGAACTTGCTGCTGCTGGGAAGGTTCTTGATGATGATGAGCTGATTTGGTCTGTTCTTCATGGTCTTGGAGACACCTATAACACGCTGAAAACTGTTGTTAATGCCAACCCCAATACCACCCTTACCGATTTGTTCAGTCAACTTCAGGCTTTTGATCAGCTCCACAAGATCGATGAGGGCGGTGAGGCGTTTGTCTCATCTGCGAATATGGCACGCCGTGGTGGTCCACCTCCACCTTCACATGCACCCTAGGCTGACAGGCGCCAGGATGACCACGACTACCGCCGTTAAGATGACCGTGGCCATCGCGGATATGATGACCGTCATGGCTATGATGAACGTCATGGCTATGATGACCGTCGCGATAGATATGATGATCGCCCTTGCCATCGTGATGATGATGGTGGGAGACGCAGAGATGATGGTGGACGTCGGGATGATGGACGTCGTCGTGGTCGTGCACCAACCTCATACGTCAATGTTACTTGTCAGATACATAAGATCCATGGCCACCCTTCTAGTGACTGTTTGTGGAGGTTCTAGACTAACCGTGACCGCCGTGATGATGATGGTGATCGTCGTGACCACCATGATGATGGTAGTGATAAAGGTGCGAATATGGTGTCCTATGGTGTTGATACAAACTGGTACCCCCTGGTACCCTGATACTGGCGCCACTAACCATGTAACTAGTGAGATGAGCAAGCTCTCTGTTCATGAAAAGTACATGGGACATGATCAAGTTCATACGGCAAACGGTAACAGTATGCAAATCTCTCATATTGGTCATTCAATGTTGTGCACTCCCCATAATTCTTTTCATCTCAATGATATTCTTCATGTTCCAACTGCATCTAAAAGTCTTCTTTCAGTTCACAAGCTTACACTAGATAATGATGTCTTCCTTGAGTTTCACCCACATTTTTTCTTGATTAAGGACTAGGCCACAAGGAGAACTCTGTTTGAGGGTCCCTTTCGTGATGGACTCTACCCGCTAGTGTCTATGTCTACTGGGTCTTCCAAGCAAGCATTCGTCACAATAAAGTTGTCTTCCTCCACATGGTATCGTCACCTAGGACATCCATCCTATTTGTGGTTCAGCAAATCCTTAGGAAACATCATATTTCTCATTTTCCAGAAATAAACACATACATTTGTGATTCTTTTCAACTAGCTAAGAGTCATCAATTACCGTATCATGTCTCTACTAGTGTATCCACTGTTTTTTTTAGCAAGTTTTCTCTAATGTATGGGGTCCAGCACCCACCTCTGTTGGCAAGTATTCATATTATGTAAGCTTTATTGATGACTTTAGTAAATTCACATGGATCTATTTGCTCAAAAAGTGTTCTGAGGTTTATCAAGTTTTTCTTAATTTCTAGCAACTTGTTAAAAGAAAATTTAATAGAAAGATCATTACTATGCAAACTAATTGGGGTGGTGAATATGAAAAACTCCATGACTTCTTTCAAAAAATGGGCATCACTCATTATGTCTGTCCACATGCACATCAATAAAATGGTTCCGCAGAACGTAAGTACCATCATATTGTTGAAGTTGGCCTTGCCTTACTTGCAAATGCATCCATGTCTCTCAAATTTTGGGATGAAGCATTTCTCACAACCACTTTTCTCATTAACTTACTTCCTAGTAAGGTTATAAGCCTTGACACACCTATTGAACGACTTCTTCATACTAAACCCAATTATGAGTCTCTTAGAGTTTTTGGCTGTGCTTGTTGGCCTAATCTCCGCCCCTACAACAATAAGAAACTTGCTTTTCGTTCCACCAAGTGTCTGTTTTTAGGCTACAGTCCTCGTCATAAAGGAGTAAAATTCCTAGATACTAAAACAGGTCGTGTCTATGTTTCTAGAGAGGTGGTGTTTGATGAAAATGTCTTTCCGTTTGCTGATTTGCATCCTAATGTTGGTTCATGCCTCAAAAATGACATTCTCTTATTACCTATGGACAATGGGGATACAGATCATATGAATTTGCATGAAATACCATATGTTACTAATCGTGGCCAAGTTTCCTCAAAACATGTTGTGATTGCAGATACAACTGAAGCCCAGCAACCCACAGGAGAAAATTTCACGTCAACCGGTGAAAGAATGGTGCAAAACGGTGCAAAAACTGGTCCAGAAAATGTCCGCCATGACGCTCATCTCGAAGAGGGTCCGGGATCGTCCTCGGATCACGCATGCGCTGATCCTAGCAGTGATTCCTCTGCGCTTGACATACCTGTGTCCAATCAAGTACACTCCCACCCGCATCTGTCTCCTGCCTAGGTGTAGGTCACTTTCACCCGACATGCACACCACGCGGTCCCCCCGGTCTTCTCCACTGTTGTTGTCTCCGTCTAGGCATCGTCCGATTGCCTCATAGCATGCAGCGGCTGGCTTTGTTGGGGGCCACAAGGAGTAGATGACGCGGTGATGCGGTTTGTTGTGGAAAGCGAGGAGGCAACACAGATTAGGACAGAAGATGCTCGGTTTGCTGAGGAAAATGACGAGGCATCACATGACAAGGACGAAAATGACATGGGCAATAATTCAATAGAAGTCTCAGCGTGTTCAGGTTCTTCTACTAACTCACTACCTTCGTCGTCACCAGCTACACAACCTCAACCTCAACAAATTGATCCTGTTTTGGAGCCTCGCACGCGTCTTCAAAGAGGTATAAGACATCCCAAAAAGTATACTGATGGTACTATTAGGTATGGATTTTTCACGTCTATAGGTCGACCATCGACACTGTCAGAAGCTCTTTCAGATGATCGTTGGCACAAGGCTATGACAGAAGAGTATGATGCTCTTATGGAGAACAAGACCTGGCGACTTGTTCCGCCAAGTTCTACTAAGAATCTTATTGACTACAAATGGGTGTATCGTGTAAAGAAAAATGCAGATGGCACAATTGGTAGATACAAGGCTCATCTTGTTGCAAAAGATTTTAAACAAAGATATGACATAGATTACAAGTATACCTTCAACCCTGTTGTCAAGGCAGCTACTACCAGACTTGTTCTATCAGTTGCTCTCTCTCTCTCGGCTGGAGTTTGAGGCAGCTAGATGTCAAGAACGCGTTTCTTCATGGTGTTCT
Organism: Avena insularis; assembly: GCA_023614405.1. NCBI lineage: Eukaryota > Viridiplantae > Streptophyta > Magnoliopsida > Poales > Poaceae > Avena > Avena insularis. Next base: position 644,234,072 of record CM042690.1, read on the forward strand.
GGAAGAGGATGTCTACATGAAATAAGCCCTAGGTTTTGAAGATTCTCAAGTTCCTCATTTTATATGCAAACTTGATAAAGCACTTTATGGTCTAAAGCAGGCTCCTCGCACATGGTATTCCAAACTAAGTACAAAGCTGCAAGCTCTTGGCTTTATTCCTTCTATAGCAGACACCTCACTTTTTCTTTACAACGAGTCAGGGTTATGATTTTTGTCCTAATATATGTTGATGATATAATTGTTACTAGTTCCTCAAGTCAGGCCATCAATGCTTTGCTGGGTGATCTAAAGGATGATTTTTCTCTCAAGGATCTAGGAGATCTGCACTTCTTTTTGGGCATTGAGGTAAAGAAGGTTAATGATGGTTTGCTTCTCACACAGGAAAAATATGAAACTGATTTTCTTACAAAAGTTGGCATGAAAAATTGTACAACATGTCCTACATTTTTATCTTCTACCGAGAAGTTGTCTCTTGCTGAGGGTACTCCCCTTGGTCCTGATGATATCACTGAATACAGAAGCATTGTGGGTGCCTTACAATATTTGACCTTGACAAGACCTAACATTTCCTTTTGAGTTAATAAGATTTCTCAGTTTTTACATGCTCCAATAACCTCTCACTGGACAGCTGCAAAAAGGATCTTGAGATATATTCAGGGAACTTTGAAGGCCGGACTGGCTTTTCAGAAGTCCTCTTTAAGTCTTCTTAGTGCCTTTTCTAATGCAGACTGGATAGGTTGTCTTGATGACGGGAGATCGACATGAGATTTTACTATATTCTTTGGACCAAATCTGATTTCTTGGAGTGCCAGAAAACAAGCCACAGTGTCAAGGTCGAGTACTGAAGCTGAATACAATGCTCTAGCCAATGTCACAACTGAGTTAATTTGAGTCGAAGCCCTTCTTGGTGAGCTAGGTGTTAAACTAAGGGAAAAACCATGCCTATGGTGTGATAATCTAGGAGCTACATATTTGACTGCTAATCCTGTTTTTCATGCAAGGACTAAGCATATTGAGATTGATTTTCATTTTGTCAGAGAGAGTTGCAAGCAAACTATTGGATATCAAGTTTATTTCTAGCAAGGATCAAGTTGCAGATGGGTTCACAAAGGCATTGTCTATCAGAGAGCTTGATGAGTTCAAACATAATCTCAACCTTTCAAAAGGTTGTGATTAAGGGGGGTTGTTAGAGATTTAATATTTATCCTTTTATGTATTTTCGGTTTGTGGAATTGTACTCCCTCCGGAATTTCTCGCTCTCATGACCCCCTGTACGTCTCTCTCTCTATGTAACAAACTACGATGGGCTTTTGCCTTAATATCTAACACGAAACCGATCAGAGATGACCTGATCGTTCCCAGCCTAGAAATCTGTCACACGGGAGGGTGCGTGACGCAACGACAAATGGGTAAGGCGGGCAAAGGAGTAGCATATGTCATACTAGGAGGAGAGAATGAGCGACAAGGTACGATGACGAAAGAGAGGGCGGAGGCAGTAAGATGAGTGACTTGGAGGCAATTAATTGATTCACCAAACCAACCAACTAGTTTTAATCATTTTGTTGATTAAGTTTTAGGAACATTCTCAATTTTTATATAACTATAAATCACATAAAGAAGAACGATTATATTCATAATTCTATATGTGTTTACATGTGATTCTATTTTGAAACAATTATGTAGAAGGCATGCATTGCTAATTTATTATAGGGCCACAAAGACGTGTAGGATACAGTTGACATAAAGTAAACCAGCAAACCACCACTAGTGGAGACACACATTGTATACTCTATATTTTATATGTTTACTTACATCTCGGATCTAAAAATCTCCGGATAAGGAGTTTTGGCTCTTGGGCGCATATGCTGCCTTTATTTAAAAAATATTTTAAATAAAATTTGAAATGTTAGATTAGACACTTTTGATCTCCATACAAGACAGGTAAGGAAACTAAATTAGACACAAGTACACACATATATAAAGTCCATATAAGTGGCGTAGGTTAATATGTAGGAAAATGCAATTTAATGTTGTGGTTATTACTTAGATCTAATTAAAAGGATTTGTCACATGAAAAATTATTTTGCGTGGCGAGAAAAATGTAGGATTGAATTTGAGAGTTGGTATTTCATAGGATAATACTACTCTATAGATAACCGAAGTTGAAAATAAATGTGTTTGAAAGACAACTAACAAAACTTTCATTGCAAAACGAAATTTAAAGATAGTTTATCTTTATTTTTGACTTAAACGTGGCAGTATGTAAAATCAATAATAGCGTACCACATCTTTATCAACATTGCTACGTAATTAACAATTAAACATGTTGAAGTAATTTTTTGGTAGAAAAATTAAAATAATAAATATAAAGTTCATTATAAATAAAACTTAACCTTTTGGTTGAACTCGTGTCCAACCCGTATCTTCCTTGTACCAATCATGGACGTAGGAGGGAGAAGATGGAGAGACTATAGATCTTGAGATAAACTCGTACTCGCAGTGGGGACGGTGACATAAACGATTGAGAAAGTTAGCTTTCTGGTGGCCTTAAGGCGATGTTGTTGGCAGCTGGAAGACAGGGTATCTGACGGTTTCGTTTCCAGGGTGTCTTTAAAGCGAAAAAAATCATGGAAAATATAGCAAAATAATGAAAATCTAATAACTTTAATTAAAATGTAGTAGAACTAATGGAAAGTCTAGTAAAGTTTAATTTGGATAATAAATTAGTAATGTTATGAAAATCTAGTAAATTAAATGAGAATATAGTAAAACTCATAGAAAATCTAGCAAAGTTAATGGAAAATCTAGTAATGTACTAAAATGGAAAGTCTAGTAAAGTTCATAAAAATATAGTAAATTCTATAAAATATAATAAATTTAATGGAAAAGTTCCACTCGCTGATATCCGCGTACTCTTGCCTATGGTGGTGAAGTGGAGCTCGACGGCCGGCGATGGTTGACTAGAGAATAGGTAGAGGACAGAGTGGAAACAGAGAAAAATGGGTAGGTGAGAGGAGACACAGAGGATACAAGGAGGAGATAGGTATACGGGCGGCTGTCAACTAGGCTAGGCTGGACACGATAAAAAAAACAAGCGGATGGACCCAAACTTACCTAGAATTTAAACTGGAAATAGGTCTTCGTCGGCTGAAAAAAAACAGTGCCAAATGAGACCGTCTATTGGATCGTGCCCAGTATCCAGGAGACAAAATATGTCCCCGCGTAAGAGTTGCTTTGAATTAGCTCCCTTCTTTTTCTCAGCTGGTGCGCACCAAGCTACGTAATAGTACTAGCTATGCAGCTACATCTGATTTTTTTAGGAGAACCCGCAACCTTTATTGATTTAACATAATGTTCGTACAGTCAACCTCAAGGCCGTGAATAAGAAAAACTGGTCGGGCTAACTACTCTTCCCCTACCCCTATTATCACATGCATACCGAGCACATTCATGTGCTACTGAGTTGGCAGACCGACCAGCAAAACTAAAATCAAAATGCTCAAAGGAAGAAACTAACTCATCTATTTCACTAATTATTGGAGCAATCACAGATCGCTGCACCTTTCTCTCCTTCCATAGCCGCACCAGCTCCTCGCAATCAGATTCACACGTGATCCTTGTGTAGCCCTTCTTCTTCGCGAAAGCCAGAGCTTCAATGGAAAGAGGATCCACAATGCCATGGTAGATGTGGCACCACGCCCCTCTAAAGCCATGCCCGTCTCTTGCCACCCCACCTGCAGCTGAAAAACCTCTCTCGCTTCTCACTGCTCCATCTGAGTTCAGCTTGACAACTCCTGCAGCTGGTCCATGCCACGTGCACGGTGGCCTCCGCACCCTTTCTTTCTGATCATTTTTATGCTCTAGATAGGCCATTGTTTCGGCTATCGATTCTAGTGTTCTGCTTGGGACATACCCCACATCATCATGTGTCCATCGGTTCCTTGATTCCCAAATAGCTGACATAATCGAGATAATTCTTTCTCGCTCCCCCTGAGTAAACATGGGGTCACATAAAATGTCCATCATCCATGTATACCGATGCAACCTAGGTAATTTCAGATGCAAGATTTCATGTGCCGCGGACCAGAACTAAGTCGCATGCCCACATTCCATCAATGCATGAAATAACGTCTCTGAAGCTGATTTACACACCGAGCAAGTACTATTCACTCTGACATGTTGCCTGGTGAGGGTCGCGTAATCAGGCAAGATGCCTTTGAGAACCCGTCACCAAAAAACTTGTACTTTCGGTAAGACATCCAGCTTCCATAGTCTCTTCCATTTATCCTTTTCTCCAGAGTAACTTCCAGTATCAGTATCGAATGCACGCCATCCTTCTTTGTCTGACAGCAGAGCTCGATAAGCTGACCGCACCGAATAGATGCCACTCCTTTCATGATGCCACGCAATCCAATCCTCGCCTCCACTGCGATGGAGTTGTATTTGTAGTATTGATTCTGCATCCGGTGCCACAAAGATCGATCGAACCAGCGCCCCTCCCCACTGATGCAGCTCCGGATCCATGAGTTCTGACACCCATTCCTTGTCTGTCTCAATCATCCTCCCCATTGGGCATCTGGCGTTCGAGCCTGGTATCCACTTGTCCTGCCAGATGGACACGGTGGAACCATCTCCTACTCGCTTTATCAAGCCAACATTCAGAGCTTGCCTGCCAGCTAGAATGGCCCGCCATGTTTTGGACGCAGTACTCGGCGGGTTAACAGTCATAAAGTCCCCATTTGGGTAGTACCTGCTCCAAAGGACCTGAGCGCATAAAGATTGTGGTTGTGTTAACAACCTCCATGGCTGCTTCCCCAAGATAGCAAGGTTAAATAATTCCAGGTCGCGAAAGCCCAGTCCACGACAACTCTTTGTCCTAGCAATATTATCCCAAGCTAGCCAATGCATTGACTTCTTGTCCAACGTGCCACCCCACCAAAATCGGGCCAAAAGAGAGATAATCTTTTGACAGGATCCCTTTGAAAGCTGAAAACAGCTCATGCTATATGTGGACATGGCCTGAAGGACCGCCTTAATCATGACTTCCTTCCCCGCATAAGACATCAATCTATCCCATCCCTTGATCTTGCTTCAGATGCGGTCACATATGTACTCAAAGTCTTCATTTGTGAGACATCCCACGGCTGTTGGCAAACCAAGGTATTTCTCAGTAAATGCTTCCACCATTATGTCCAGCTCCTCTTTCACCAGATTTTTTGTAGCATCAAGAATACCCGAGCTAAAAAATATGGAGCTTTTTTCCCTATTCACCATCTGACCAGATGCGTCATTGTACATTTGAAGGATATTATTCAGTGTCCATGAGCCTTGTACTGACGCATCAATAAAAATAAGGCTATCATCTGCGAACAACAGATGAGTGATCCAAGGTGATCTGTGAAATACTCTAATGCCCCTATCAACAAAACCTCCAGTGTAATTGTTTAGAAGAGCGGTCAAACCTTCTGCACACATCAAGAATAAGTATGGCGAGACTGGATCTCCCTGTCGGATGCCCCGAGTAGGGTAAAAATGTGGCAACACCTCCCCATTAACTTTGACCGAGAACCGGAGAGAAGAGACACACTTCATGATCAGATTAATCATATTCACCGAGAAACCGAGTTTGAGCATCATTGCCATGATAAAAGGCCACTCAACCCTCTTGTAAGCCTTCATCATGTCTAGCTTGACTGCACAAACTCCTTTCTTTGCTTTCTTCCTCCTCTTCATCGTATGCACATATTCAAATGCTAACAGAGCATTATCTGTGATCAATCGTCCCGGAACAAAAGCGCTATGTTCCTGACTAATAGTTTCCTCCAATACCGGCCTTAGACGTAGAGCTATAGTCTTAGTGCAAAGCTTATAAATGATCGTGCACAAGGAGATTGGCCGGTATTGTTTGATGGACTGGGGATTACGCACCTTCGGAATGAGTACAATAGTTGTATCGTTAAGGTCATCTGGTAGATCTCCCCCACCTAGGAAATCCAACACTGCAGGAACAACAACCGGCTTAACGAGTTCCCAATGGTGTTGGAAAAACCCTACGGTAAAGCCATCCACACCTAGGGCCTTTGAGGGATGCATTTGAAAGAGAGTTGTACGTACTTCCTCCTCAGTAAACGGTCTGTCTAGTAGTGTTCTTATTTTCCTCTAACACGTTCTTGCACAAAATGCAGTAATGGTCCCATGTTCGGAGCACCTTGAGAAGTATACAGTTGTTGATAAAACCCTTGTATCTCAGTATGGATTTCTTCCATATTTCCACAAACTGTCCCATCCTCCCTCAGTAGGGAAGATATCTTATTCAACCTCTTTCTCTTTGCTGCTTGAGAGAGAAAATATGCGGTATTCTTATCGCCTTCTTTTAGCCACTGGACACAAGACCTTTGTTTGATCCAAATTTCCTCCTCGGTGAGTATCTTGTTAATTTGGTCCATCAGTTCCCGTTCCGCTCTTGATGGGCCACGGCCCATGGAACTCAGCCTCAGTCGGTCCAATTGTTTCCTCAGTCTAGATAATTTGCATTTGAAATTTCCAAATTTTGAGCTGCCCCAATTATCCAGACCACTTTGCATGCTTTTGAGAGTGCTAACCACACCTCCCAAATCGTGTCTCCCACAATTCTCAGTCCATAACCTCTGAACTGTTTGATCATATTCGGCATGAGTTTGCCAGACATTCTCATACCAAAAGCAGTGCTTCTTCCTTGTACTACTAATCTGATCCTTGCGCTGCATCCTAAGCATCAGCGCACAATGATCCGATTCCACCATGCTAACATGTTGTTCTCTGGAGACCGAGAACACATCCAGAAGCTTTGCGTTCCCCAATCCCCGATCAAGCCTTGCCTTCACATTTGCTTTATCTGCCTGTCTGTTGTACCAATTAAAGGGTAAACCACACCACCTTAGATCCATTAAATTGCAATCTTCAATGCACTCACGAAGAGCCCTCATATGTGGTTCAGGACGCTCCGAGACACTAAAGTGTTCACTTCCAAACAAGGTTTCGTTGAAGTCCCCCACACACAACCATGGGTAGTCAACTGCATTAGCTAACCTTCTCAATAAGGTCCAGCTCACATGTCTATTTTCCTTCCTTGATTCACCATAAAAACCCGTAAATCTCCACGGAAGTACATCATCGCCCACTGCTCTGACTATCACATCAATGTGATTTTGATTAAACCTTTTTACTTTGACAGTGGCCTCCGCCTTCCAAAACCAACCGATGCCACCACTTAGGCCATCACAATCAACTGCAAAGCACCCCCAAAACCAAGAGAGTTTGCCATCTTCTCCACACATTTCCCAGTGATCTTTGTCTCCATAACAAAGAGCAGGGTGGGCTCTTCCCGCTTCACCACATTGCGAAGCTCCCTAACTGTCGGCTGGTTCCCAAGCCCCCGACAGTTGCAGTTCATGCAACTCATTATTCCTGGCGGGGCTGGAGCTCAGCCGCCGTGATATCAGTATCATATCCATTAGTGTGAGTCTTTTTGATATCCCACTAGACACCTCCAACTTTGCTCGGTGAATTCATCACGGCCACTCTTTTTACCCCCTGATTATCAACGTCCTGCCCCAGGTTAGCAGATGCCTCTATCCCTGGTAGATGGGATAGATCAAGTGTCCTCCGAGCCCTTGATTTTTCGGCATACTGGCCATGTGCCTGAGCATTGAACTTGAACACCGCATCCTTGACCTGACCTGTATTGTTCTTGATAATAGGACCCCTCCTGGTCAGGGGATCTGATTCCATCCCCGTCTTCTGCCAAACCTGTTTTGGTTTAACTGGCCTCGGTGGCGGTTCTTGTTTAATGAAAGGAACCTGCTTTTTCTTAGCTAGCTCTGGGAACCTGATGCTGGGCTCATATTCCCATGATCCATCGGCTCTCCTAGGTAGAGGATTAACACATTGGGTATCAGCGTGTCCCAGGAAGCCACATGCAAAACAAAAATAAGGCAGTCGTTCATACTACACTTCATAGGTATCCACATTTCCTCTATGCAGAGAACTACACTAGTAGAAACCAACCCTTTAGTCCCGGTTTGTAAGAACCTTTAGTCCCGGAATTCGATCCAGGACTGCAAAAGCGGGACTAATGGTCCAAGCTTTAGCCCCGGTTCTGTTATGAACCGGGACTAGAGGTCCAACCACGTGGCCCTGAGCGTTGGGGTTCGTAACGAACCGGGACTAAAATTCCTACGGCAGCGTTTTGGGCCATTTGGCTGTCGCGGCAGGAGATGGGATTTTAGGGTTTTGTGTCATTTTGTGTTTTGTGTTCAATTATTTTTCATTCTGTGTTTTCATTAGAAACAAATTTTCGTATACATACAGAACGCTACTACACAGTACTTGTACACATTGATGCAATATATAATATAATTTCTCTTACAAGCATACATGGAGTCCCAATCGGGTCTAGAGCATGTCTATTTGATTACATGAAGATCATTACATGGATCTTTAGGGTCTATGTAGAGAGAATTCTTCGCGTGGGTCTATGACCTCATTGACAAAAAATCCAACAAATTCCTCTTGGATTGCTATTAGGCGCTCCTCTGGTAGGAGCTTGTCCCGCATCGCATCCAACTATATAAAGAAGGAGATCGTATGAATTAGACTCAACACAACTTTTTGTAATAAAAATAAAGGGTGAATATATTGTTTACTTACTCGAACATTTTCCGAGGGCTTCTCAATAGTGATACGAATGAACTCGCACACGTAGAATCCACATAGATTAGTCCCCTGTGGCTGCCTCACGCACTTTACAAGAATAGAATTCAATCAAATAATAACTCTAGCATGATAAATGCACATAAACAAGAATTAAATAGATGCGCGGACTTAGCTCGTAGTACTTACCGAGAGCGATTTAAAAAAATAGCTCCTCACGCCATTGACCGCGGACATGGTTCTTGAACCGTGTCCAAACCCTACCCGACAAAGAAAATAAATGTATGAGTTAATAACCACTTGATATCCTAGAAAATGAATGAAAGAAACCGATATAGTGCGATAATGGTTGAAATTACCTCTAGAGCGCATCGATATGAAGGAAATATGCCCTGGGAGGGGAAAAATGTTGTTATTATGTATTCCTTATATATGATAGATGTTTATTTTGCATGCTAGAATTGTATTGATCGGAAACATCAATACATGTGTGTTTAATAAACAAAAAGGGTTCCTAGTTATGCCTCTCTTATAGACTAGCTTGTTGATTAACAAGATGATCAAGGTTTCCTGATCATGGACATTGGATGTTGTTAATAATAAGGTCACACCATTGGTGGAATGATGTGATGAACATTCATCCGAAGTATAGCATTACGATCAAGTCATTATGTTTATATTGCTATAACATCATACGAAGTAATCTTTATCCTTAGACCATGAGATCATGTTAATTTCTAACACCTGAAGAGTATCTTGATAACATCAAACGTCACACCGTAACAGGGTGACTATAAAGATGGGTTCAGTGCTACGAAGGTGTTATATTGAGGCTTATGGATCAAGAGTGGAATTTGTCAATCCCGATGGCGGATAGATATACTCTGGGCCCTCTCGGTGATATCACATTGAGATAGCTTGCAAGCAAGTGATGTGATCACTAGAATGTTATATCACGGGAACGAGAAAAGAGTGCACGTTGGTAACGAGATCAAACTAGGTATTTGGATACCGATGATCGAATCTCGGACATGTATTATATCATGAGACAAAGGGATTAAATTACAAGCGTTAAAGGTTCTCACGATCACAGAAGCCATCGTTGAATATGCAGGAGTCAGTATGGATCTCAGTCCGCTTCGACTATTGATCTGAGAGGAGTCTCAATCATGTCTGCATTATTCGCGAACCGTAGGGTGACACACTTAAGAGTTACCGGACACCATTTTGGAGCACATATGTTTCAAACGAAAGAATTGCAAAGCACAGAAATTGTTTCTATAGAAACCGGAAATTGTTTCGGGTGAAATTGCAGAAAGTGGTTCTGCATGTGATATTGAAATATTGCAAGGGGCTATATGTGAATGTTTGTTAATTAAAGTAATTAACAAAATTCTGAATAAATTTAATAAAAGAGTTTTATTAAATGAGAGAGCATTAAACTTGGAGAATTTTAATGCATTTAAAGTAGGGACTTTAAAGGGAAATGTGAAGAGGCATTTTAATGTGGAGGGGTTACCACCACATGAATGGGGGAGGTGAGGGGTCACCTCCCCATGCACCGGCCATGGAGAGAGGGGGTACCCCCTCCTCCTATAAAAGGCCACCCTCTTCCTCCTTCTTCCACACACCTCCTTGTGAAGGATCTCTCTCCCCCTCTAGAATTATTCCCCCATGGTCTCAGATTAGCGAGATATATGTTCCTGATGGCATTTCGTCTAGAAGGAATTGCTGCTTCCGCTGGATCGCTGGAGCGAGGAGGTTGTCCGGTGGCTTGAACGTGTGTGCGAGTACGGATGCGCTGCTGAGTTGCGGCGCTGGGACTTCCTCACGATCTTGAGATCGGCAAGTGTACGACTACATCAACCACGAGTTCCTACTCGTTAACAAAACTCGTTGTCTTCGAGGGTAAGTTCTTGTTGGATGTATGTCCACCCGTTGCTTTGTACCTAGTAGATAGATCTTGGCGTGTAGTTCTCATCGTAGGAAATTTTTTGTTTTCTATGCTGTGGACCCAACACGATAATGTTGCGGTAGTCTTTAATGTCTTTGTTTAGTGAGTCCATGATGTGAACTCTTCCCAAGTCAACTGAAATGCTTAGAAGAATCCAGTGGTATCTACGCAAGGTTTACATACATTAGTAACTCATCATTTACACTGAACATCGAGTAAGCAAAATTTAATGTGTACAAGAACTCACTTGCCATCATGGTAAGAAAATAGTATTTCATTACAGAAATGCTGGTTCGTGAGAAACCGGAATAAGTTGTGCTCTGTCTCCACTAGTTTATCCTTTAGTATAGCTCCATGAACTCGATGTGGGTCAATGAACCCAAATCCATTGATAGCCTTTCTTTTACAATCGAGAATCTTCATTCTGCATCATTATATATAGCGTACAAAAGAATATAGTGAGTATACTTACCGGCAATGAATTGAACAAGCTGAGATAGAGACTTAATTACATAAATAAAGTAATCACTTACAGACAATAGGAACTGAGGATAGTTTTGTCGAGTTCCTTTAGATTGAATAACTGAAATAACTCTGTAAATTCAACAGGGACCTCGTCTTCAGCGAAGTAATGCGATTTTTGAACTTTCAGTATGAGCCAATATTGCTGTTCTTTTGATGCTTTCATGTACCATTCATGGAATCGTCGAATTTTTGTTGCCATATCCTGAAGCCTCTAAAAACTGACCAGAGGCTCCCCGTAACAAATTTGGGTGCTACCTCAGCCTTGGGCATATCGCCGTGAAGAATTCCATGAATAGACATATTACATTGCTCGGCCAATATCTTAGCCGTTTCCGGATCTATAGGTTCTACCTCATATAGTTGAGGTTCGGGTATCTGCACCTAGAGCGGAGGAAACGATTGATTTGCTTGTTTCCCCAGCTGGGGAATGTCTCCTTTGGTTCTTCGGCTACCACTCGATTGTTTTGCTTGTTTCCCCAGATAGGGGACGTCCGTTCTGATGCTTCCGCTACCACTCGATTGTTTTGATTGTTCCCTCTGCTGGGGAACCTCTTTTGTGATGCTTCCTCTACCGCTTGATCTCTCCTATTTCAGTGTCTTCTAAAGACATCATGATAGTCATCTAGCGCATTTAACTAAGCTTGGGATGGCTGCGTCAGTAATTTCCTAAGTGCTCCCTGGTTTCCGGTTTTATTTGGACCTCTGGCTCAGGTTGTTTCTTTTTAAAATGAGCATCCACTTTGGCCCGTATGAACACATCGGTCTCCTCATCGGTCAGGTTGTAAGCCCTCTTGGGAGGAACCAGCGGTACTCTTGGGAGCGGCGACAACTGTTGCTTTGGGCGTCGGTTATCGCTTGACGGAGCGGTGATATTCTTCCGCTTTTGGCCCTTAGTGGGTGGAGGCGGCTGCGTAGATTGAGATGGACTCGTGTTGGGGTCATCGATTGGACTTGGAGGTGGTGGACTTTTACTGGGAGGAGACGGTGCACTTGGAGGTGGACTTGGAGGTGGACTTTTACTGGGAGGAGACGGTTGCCTTGGAGGTGATGGATTGTTTCTCGGTGGAGAAGGTGGCCTTGGTGTCGAGCCCGGAAACTCGATGTCAAGCTGTAGTGACTGACACATAGGTTGAATTTCATCCACACCGACACGAGCATAGCCAGCTGGAATCGGATTGCAATGGTAGGTTGCTCCCGGTGCAGAAGGTAAAGCAAAGCCGACCGCCACCTTCATGGATATATTCTTCAGTTCAACATGCAGCTCACAACTAGTCTTCTCCTTAATTGCATCCACGGGGTACACATCCATCGTTGCATCATTACCGTGGCCCTCCGTGGAAGCCACGCTGCTTTTCCGTTGCGATGGGCGGCCGTCTTTATGCAGTGCAGGATCTTGCTATCGGAGTCCTTTAAGTTCATTAAACTCCTGGCGATGCTCCTGCAGCATGGCTTCAAACCTCGCGAACCGCTCTGTATCCTCCTCTTTTTGCCGCTTTGTTTTTCTCGATCGGCTTCTGTTCGTGTCAAGGTTCTCGAGAAACCCGATAAGCCATGGATAAGAAGGTCCGAACTCTCTTGTTCATCCAGCCTTTTCAGGATTCCCGAGAGTCTTTGTCAGCTCATCGTTCTCTCTGTCAGGAACAAATGTTCCCTCTTCAACCTCTTTTATCACTTTAATAAGTTCATTCTTGGGTGAAGAAACTTCTTCGGCTGCAACAATCTCGCCTGTTTCTGGGTCTAACGATGCCCCATGCCCGAGTACCCAATTTTGTTGACCTCCTGGGCCAACGATACGTAGCTGGAGTGACCCCTTTAGCCTCCAGGTCAGCCTCAACTTTATCCCACTTAGGCATGACACTCCTGTAGCCACTTGTGCCTATATGATGGTGATATTTCTTTTTGGCTACATTTAACTTATTGTTTTCTGACATTGCCTTAGCTGGTGCCGAGGTCTTGTATTCCACAAATGCGGCCTAGTTATCCTGCTGCAACTCTAGTGGGCCAGTGAATGGAGGAGTTTTTTTCTTCAAGACATACTTGTGGTACAATCTTTTTTTCCATTCCTTGAATAGTTCGGCCATCTTCTTAAGAGCAAAGTGCTTGACTTTCCTCGTCATTTGCTGTGTGAGCTCATCAGTCTCCAAGACTGGTAGGGTGAAATGTGTCATGAGAGAATTCCACATCGCATCTCTCGCTCTGTCATCTACAAAACTAGCCCCAGCTGTATCCTTTTTCTTTCCTGGCTTATTCCAATTTCACGTGGTGATCGGGACGGTGTCTCGAACAATCACTCCGCATTGACTTGTAAATGCATTCGCAGATTCTTTGGGCTCCAACAGTTGACCCAGCGGAGAGACTAAGTCAATGCTGAAACGGACATCAGCGGGCAACTTGTGTGTCGGGCCTCTTGTCCTTGTAGAAGATTGGCCGGAAGCGGAGGTCTAAGAGAAGAAACATTCGTTAGTACATATATACGAATCAATTAGTGCATCTATACTAGTGAACGATCGATAGAGGCTTTATATATCTCGACAGAGTTTGTTATTATTATGGTGTCTTCACCATGGTCTCCACCATGGTCAGCACCATCGTCTCCACTATCGTCTCCACCATCGTCTCCTCTAGACAAATTAAGATATTCGAAGCCATCGTAATAAGAACCCCTAGTACCCTCATTTATCATGTTGAGAAGCTCCTCTTCATTCTGTGTACCGTCCACAGCTTAACTAATACAGAAAAAGAATATTGCATTAAGTAAAAGAATGTTACAATTGCGACAACTCGGATACAATACTTAGTGATTAAGATAAAGTACAATAATATAAGATAAATTACATTATTAATACATCTCGCGCATATCTCACTCATAATATAAAATACATTATTAATACATCTCGCTCATATCAAACTAGCGAACGTGGCTGCCGCGTTCTGTGCTACGGAAGCTCTGCAGCCAGAGAAGAAGAACCATCACCGGAGAATAGCTCGGGTGAGATCCGTGAACCTGCCAGATATTGGATAACCTAGTCTCCAAAAGATACATGTATTGTCGTACATGCTCGTCCTCCTCCCTGATACGACGACGTACCACCTCCTCGGGGGCCGGCTCCATCTGCACCGCTCCTGGACCTCGTGGATGCCACCAAAGAAGCTCCGGGTCGATGATGATACCCGGATTCCTCACCAAGGTACGAGTCCCTACAGGTAGCACCTCGCAGTGCCAACCCGGCGGAGCCCAGACTCGGACATCCCCGGAACCGACGGAGTCCAGTAGGCTCGAACGAGGTGGACGTGGCATAACTAAATAATAGCAATAAACAATCATAAAACATAAACAGTAACTAAATCACTAAGTATTGCCCTAATAACACTAACCCTAAACCTAACACTAACTAAACTAAACCTAATTAACTAACTATTCTAACTAAACCTAATCCCAGCCCTAATAAATCCTAATCCCTAAAACTAACTAATTGACCTAACTAATCCCTAACTAAAATCACAAACTAAAATCCCTAACTAAAAGCCCTAATAATAAACTAACTAAAATCCCTAACTAAAATCACTAACTAAAATCCCTAACTAAATCACTAACTAAAATCACTAACTAATTCACTAACTAAAATCCCTAACTAAATCACTACTAAAATCCCTAACTAAATCACTAACTAAAATCACTAACTAATTCACTAACTAAAATCTCTAACTAAATCACTACTAAAATTCCTAACTAAATCACTAACTAAATCACTAAATAAAATCCCTAACTAAATAAAATCCCTAACTAAATCCCTAACTAACAAAATCACTAACTACGTACACATACGTACCTCACCTGCAGGGGGGCGGCGCGGCTAGGCAGGATGGACGACGGCGAGCGACGAGGCGGGGCGGGCGACGGCGGCGATCCCTCCTCGATGGCACGGGCGACGACGTCGCGTGCGGAGGGCGGACGGGTGGGGTGATACATTGCAAATGTATCTATAATTTTTGATATTTCATGCTTGGTTTTATCTACTTTCTTATGTTTTGTCCATACTTTGGAGTAATTTTCATATAATTTCTTAAACTAATCTAGTAACAAGAGCCACAATGTCAGTTGCCTGTTTTCTGCTGTTTTTGGTTCTAGGAAAGTCAGAAAGTCAATATTCTAGGAATTGGACCGGACAAAAGCCAAAGTTGTTATTTTCCCGGAAGACTCACGGAGCCAGAAGGAGAGTCGGAGTGGGGCCGAGGTAGCCACACTCCCCTGAGGCAGCCTAAAGCCCAGGGCATGGTGTGGGCCCCCTGACCGGCCACCGACCTTGCCTCCTTCGCCTATAAGAGCCTCCCGATACCAAAACCCTAGATCGTCAATCAGAAATCCACGAAAAGTTCCACAGCGCTGTCACCACCAAAGGGGAGATTCAGGGGACAGAAAGTCTCTGTTCCGGCACCCTGCCGGGACGGGGAAGTGCCCCCGGAGCCATCTCCATCGATTTCTACCACCATCTCCATCGCCGTTGCTGATTCCCATGATGAGGAGGGAGTAGTTCTCTCTCGAGGCTAAGGGTTCTACCGGTAGCTATGTGTTCATCTCTCTCTCTATGCATAATCTTATTGAGATCATGAGCTTGTAATCTATAGATCTACCTTGCTACTCAAGTGCTTTAATAGATCTCTGCTCTCCCCATGTGTGTGAAAGTGACAGCGTGCACACCATGGTGGCACTTAGGCTAGAGATTACAAATACTTGTTATGAGTTATATTTGGAGTTGGATGTCTTTATGAAATTGTGGTGTTTGTTGGAACCATCTAGTGGTCAAGGTGACACTGTGGGGTTATCTAGATGGGAAAGGCTTACTTTGAGGTGTGTTGTTATAGCCCTACCATCGATTAGAGTGTCCAACCAGAGAGTAGTTAAGAGTAGTATCATAAATAGAGGATATTTATATGAGAGTGTTCACTAGTGAAAGTATGATCCCTAGGCCTTGTTTCTTAGCATTGAAACACCGTTTGTAACTAGATATGTTACATGTTTGCTTGCTTCCTTCTTTATTTCAGTTTGCCTTTAGTCTCTTCCATGCTATCAAGCTATTTTCTATCACCATACCACTTGTATTTCACTATATCTTCGCCAAACTAGTGCACCTATACACCTGACAAGTGTATTGGGTGTGTTGGGGACACAAGAGACTTCTTGTATCTTGATTGCAGGGTTGCTTGAGAGGGGATACCTTTGACCACTTCCTCCCTGAGTTCGATAAACCTTGGGTGATCCACTTAAGGGAAAACTTGCTGTTGTTCTACAAACCTCTGCACTTGGAGGCCCAACAACTGTCTACAAGAATAGAAGTGCGTAGACATCATGGGGCTGGGGACGTGGCAGGACAGCCTCGCACAAGCGGCGATGGCGGGCCAGCAAGCGAGCTTATGGCAGCGTCGGGGAGCGCGGCGAGCTTACGACGGTGTCGGGGAAGAAGAAAACTGATCCGGGTTGTGGGTCTACCCGGGGTAGAGGTGGGGGTATTTATACCCCCTCCCCCTTTAGCCCCGGTTTGTATTACAACCCGAGGCTAAAGGTGTTTTCGGCCACCGCTATTCCCGTGCGCCATAGGATGACCTTTAGCCCCGGTTTGTATTTGGCGCCAAAACCAAAAATGGTTCATAGTTTTCAGAAAATTATCTATTATATATCAAAAATTTCAAAAAAAGAAGATCTATAATTTAAATATATTATCATACTTTATTATACAACTTAAATGAAATTATCTATTGTTTAACAAGTATTATATTTAGTATAAATGTTGGAAAAATATAGTTTATTATTTAAAAACAGAAACATACATATGATATACCAAATTATTGACAAAAAATAATATACTCACTAGAAATATAATATTTATTACTAAAACTAGTAACTAGGACTAAAACATATTTTCCCGCCATTTCCCCCGCTTCTCGCCATGTTTTCCCGCCATTTCCCCCGCTTCCCGCCATGTTCTCCCGCCATTTCCCTTGCTTCCCGCTGATGTGCTCGTCGTTCGATGTAGAGCTTGTTGGGAACCCCAAGAGGAAGGTATAATGAGCACAGCAGTAAGTTTTCCCTCAGTTATGAAACCAAGGTTTAATCGAACCAGTAGGAGCAAGGAAACATCCCAAAGATGTTACTAGCTGAGCTTTGGCAGGGCGCACTACCGGTGCTAGTAGCAATGTGGAGACCTGCACAACACAACCACAGAACTTTGTTCCCAACTTACGATGAGGTTTTCAATCTCACCGTGTTTTGCGGAAAACAAAGGATTAAACGTATCGAATGGAAAGAAATAAAAGTTTGTAGAAAGTAAACACAAAGCAGTAAACAGTTTATAGATTGTATGTAAAAGACAAGGACCGGGATCCATAGTTCACTAGAGGTGGCTCTCCTTAGATAGATAACATGCCGGGTGAACAAATTATAGCGGGGCAATTGAGAAACACCGAGAAAGCAATACATGCATATACTAATCATCTTGACTCCTTTGAGACTTGATTGGGCATTACAAAATAATGCATAGATCGCCATCCAACTGCATCTATGACTAATAATCTACCTTCAGGTTATCATCCGAACCCCTTCCAGTATTAAGTTGCAAGCAACAGATTAATCCTTTACGAACTGCGTGTAAAGTAAACAATACGATTGTTCTATGAACAAAGGATTGTTGTTTTCTCCCTAGTAGCAACAGCACATCTAGTACCTTAGAGATTTCTGCCACTTCCCAGTTACGAGGCATGAACCCACTATCGAGCATAAATACTAACTCTTGGAGTTGCTAGCATCTACTTGGCCAAGATAGCTACTAACAACGGAAAGCATGCAAGATCACAAATAACAAAGACATGATAGAATCAATAATCAATCTGAAATAGCATCTCAATATCCATTGGATCCCATAAACACAACATGTATGAATACAAATAGATGATCTTGATCATGAGCGGATCTCACAAGATCTAAACATGAAAGCACAAGGAGGAGAACCAGCCATCTAGCTACTACATGGATCTAGTCAAGGATGAACTACTCACGCATCACACCGGAGGCTTGCATGGTGATGAAGAAGGCCTCTAGGGTGAATTCCCCTCTCCGGCAGGGTGCCGAGAAGAGCTTCAGATCCCTCCCGATCTAGGGATGGAGATGACGGCGGCTACAGACTCTTTCATGGACTTTTGATCGGGTACTTAGGGTTTACGTCCCGAGGGCATCTTATAGTCGGAAGGGGAGACCAAGGGGGTGCCGGGAGCGGCCACACCACCCCCTGGCGTGGGCCAGGCCTGGCCTTGACGGTGGTGTGGTGGCTCCCTGTCCTTCTCGTCTCGTGCGGCACTTGATCCTTCCAAAAAATAGGCACTTTGGCTTTTGTCCGTCCAATTCGAGAATATTCATTTTCGACTTTCTGGAACCGAAAAACAGCAGAAAAGCAGGCGTACTGTGGCTCTTGTTAATAGGTTAGTCCAAGAAATCATATGAAAAGTACTCCAAAGTTGGAACAAACACACAAGAAAGTGGATAAAACCAAGCATGGAACATCAAAAATTATAGATACATTTGCAATGTATCAACATCCCCAAGCTTAACTCCTGCTCGTCCTCGAGTAGGTAAGTGATAAAAAGAAAGAATAATTTTTGAGGTGACATGCACCATCAAAGACTTGATCAAAGTATTTGTAAAACATTCAAAGCTGGGATCAAAGTACTTGAATCATAACATGAAAGACAAAGTTCTAGCAATAAGCAAAGAAACTATGATGCAACATGAAAAGGCACAAACAAAAGATTCATGAATAACAATGCTTTGCAAGATGTTTGTTTGTTTCACATAAAGAAAACATAGCATAATAACATTCAACTTGTCCTCAATAGATTAGCAAATATAAATGCATAGGACACCTTCAAAGTTCATAAGAGTGACTAGATACAATAGTTTAAAACAAGCAGTATCAAGTTATGCATCAATCAACTAGTCTTGGGACAATGCACATAGAACTAAGAATGTCCACTATGCTCTCAAAGTAGGTGCATAAAGATAGAAGGTGGAGACTCAATATAATGGTGGAATAAAGGCCTTTGTAAAAGGAAGTAGGGATTCAAGTCTCATAAAGAGCTTCCAAAAATTATGGTACTTATATCTTTTAGCTCTCATTGCCCCTATCATAAGCATCTTGAAGTGATTAAGGTTAAAGTGAACAAACTATGGTGTACATGCTTGACGAAGTATAAGTCAGAAATCTCATGTCCCTTGTATCTGAGGGCTCCTCATGCTACCCAAGTTTAGTCACGGTAAGTTCTTGTCATCGTAAGTACATGTGTATCATAGAGAACATGCAGGGTACCTTGCCCGATGATACGGAAGAATCCCCATATCAAAATGACAAGGCAAGTGAACAACGAGCATCTCAGCATTCTTCTTATTTACCATGGGAATACGGTGCTTTTTTCTCTCTTTCCTCTTTTCATAGTATCTTTTTTTCTTTTCTCTTTTTTTCTCAATATAGGACTCTTTTTTATAAGAAGAATGCTTCATAGAGAGCTCATTATGGTTACGCTGCAGGTTTCCACCAAGACGACATGGATTAGACCAATGACCCAGGCGTTTCTCTAACACATATACATAACTCCATGGACTTACAAGCTCCCCTTTCATTTCACACCGACGACATCCATATACAAAATAGCATGATATCAACTAGGTACAAGTACCAAGTGCAATGTTGAAAGCGTTCCCCATGAAAGCATGGTTCTGCTAATTCCCAACAAATAAGTGCAAGCATATACAACATAGACGACACAATGGTTCAAGTTTATTAAGGGCAAGTAAAGTAAAGTGTGACATCAAGTTCGTGAGAGGTTTAATCACTAGTTTCTCATAACAAGTTTAATTTGGAAGGTAAACAAAAGCATGAGTATACTTGGAATAGCATAAGCTAGTAGGTAGGTATGGTGGACTCTTTGGAATAACTTGGTTTAGGGAGTTGGATGCATGAGTGGAACTCATACTTGGTTATGGAGGCTAGCAAAAGACTGGGAGCGACAAACTAAGAGAGCAATAATGGCCATAATCATGCAGAGCGACAAAACATCATAGATCAAAGCATAAAGTGATACTAAAAGTTGAAAACTAAAGGATCATAAAGGCTATGGTGACTTGAGACAGTCATAACATGGTGTGAGCATGCGCCAAGTCAACCCAAATAAAGCATCAAAGGAGAATACCACTATACTATGCTTTAATATGCTAAAACAATGCATGATTCATCCAAGGCACATTAAGCAATCTCAATTGTTTATAACAAGTCATGCTACAGCAAATAATACTAAGCATAAAGACAAAACAATATCAAGCATGGCATGACAAAGCACATGCCACAGTCAAAAACAAGCTCTTTTTACCACATAAGTATGAACTTTCCTACTCTTTTCCAAACCAAACCAAACCAAACCATTTGCAAACCAATGTAAGAAAGAGGGGGTCCAACCAATTTATTCAGAAAACTAAGAAAACCAAGCAAACAAAAAACCAAAACAAAAATGAAAAAGAAGACGCTCCAAGAACAACACAACTGTGCATGAAACAATAAAAATGAAGAGTTTGGAAGAAACCTAGGATATTTATTGATGAAGAAGGGGATGCCTTGGGCATGCCTTGGGCATCCCCAAGCTTTGACGCTTGTACTTCTTGGATATTTCTTGGGTGACACGCGTGGCATCCCCAAGCTTGAGCTTTAGTCCATCCTTAATCTTATTACTCATTCCTTCCATACACCTGAAAAAAATTCCTTCATACAAAACTTCACACAATCTCATTAGCAACATTAGTGCACTTAAGATAAATAAGTCTTAAGGTTCAGTTCTAACACCAAATAAACTTCCATTAGAACACTAGCGACTGTAGCACTTCCTTAAAAAAGCTCAATTCCCCAAAAGAACTCAAAAAGGAACCCACAAGAAGCAAATTCAGAAAATGGCAGAAATTTGTCAAAACAGACCAGCAGGTAAAGACGAATTTTTTCGAAGACCTTCTGTTGCTCAAATCAAAAAGTTTTGAACTAACGAAAGTTAGATAACAACCTGGGGTAGAAGCACAAAAAATTACAGCACCATCCGACATACAGAGCTCTCTCATGAAAGTTTACAGTGAAGCACAAAAATCTGTTTCGGGACAACAACTTTCCCAATCATTACTTCACTCTCATGAGAGGTTAATCTTGGCACAAAAAGCAAATAAAAAGGATAAGGAGAGGTTATTACTGAGGTAATAACTTCCAAGACTCATCTAAAACTTTTGGGTTATCTCCCAATAAGTACTTTTCTTTAACGCCTTTAAGTTAGGCATAAGAAGCAAAGAAAGAATCAAGTGTTCTTAAATGAAGAAGCATTAATACCAAATTTTGTTTTCATAGGAGAAGCAAAAGAAATCGTTTCTATCTTTTTAGGGAAGTGTTCTATACCTTTCTTGAGTGGGTTTTGATATTTAATGGTGCCTTCTTTCATATCAATGATGGCACCAACAGTTCTAAGAAAAGGTCTTCCCAAAGTAATAGGACAAGAAGCATTGTATTCAACATCCAAAACATAGAAATCAACGGGGACATAGGAATTGTTAACCATAATAAGAACATCATTAAGACTCCCCATGAGTTTCTTTTTAGCATTATCATCAAGTGGGACATTCAAATAACAATCTTCAAGAGGAGGCAAATCAAGCATATCATAAATCCTTCTAGGCATAATAGAAACACTACTATCAAGATCACATAAAGCTTGGAAATCAAAGTCATTCACTTTCATATTAATGATGGGTTCCCAACCATCTTCTTGTTTTATAGGAATAGAAGCTTTATGTTTCATCTTTTCTTATTTAATCTTTATGAGAGCATCAGTAATGTGTTTTGTAAAGGCCATGTTCATAGCACTAGCATTAGGACTTTTAGCAAGCTTTTGCAGGAACTTAATAACTTCAGAGATGTTGCAACCATCAAGATCAAAATCAACTTTATCATCTAAAGTAGTAGAACTACTACTAGCCTCGACACTAGTGGTGGTGATAGTAGAAACACTAATGTTTCTAGCAATTTCATCTTCTCTTTCCCATTTAGCATGTAATTCAGCTAATAGTCTAACATTTTCATCAATTCTTACTTGTATGGCATTAGTAGCTGCAAAGGGATTATCATTAGTTTCAGGTTTAGCAGCCATTTTATTAATCAATGAAGATTGAGCTTCAGACAAAGATGATATATTTCTTTCAGCATTAGAGAGTTTCAATTGTAAACTAGGAATTTCCCTATTTAGACTCTCAAGTTGATGGCTAATGTTCTTCAAGATGATAGGTTGTTCCTCCATAGTTTTGGTGAATAGTTTATTTTGCTCATATTGCATTTGCATGAAGTTTTTAGTGGCTCTTTCAACTTCTAAAATCCTTCCTTCACTAGGCAATCCAGGTTTACCATTATAGCCATAAGTATTACTAGGAGGGTAGGGCCTATAATTGTTATTACCAAAAGCATTATTGCCAAAGTTGTTATTTCTTATGAAGTTCACATCAACTTGCTCTTCTTGAGCAACCAAAGAGGCTAAAGGAACATTATTTGGATCAATATGGGCTTTCCCATTAACAAGCATAGACATAATAATATCAATTTTATCACTCAAGGAGGAGGTTTCCTCAACAGAATTTACCTTCCTACCTTGTGGAGCTCTCTCAGTATGCCATTCAGAATAATTAACCATCATATTGTCCAGAATTTTGTTGCAGCATCCAAAGTGATGGTCATAAAGGTACCTCCAGCAGCAGAATCCAATAGGTTCCTTGAAGAATAGTTCAATCCTGCATAAAAAGTTTGGATGATCATCCAAGCAGTCAGTCCATGAGTAGGACAATTCTTTACCAAAGATTTCATTCTTTCCCAAGCTTGAGCAACATGCTCATTATCAAGTTGTTTAAACTTCATTATTTCACTTCTCATAGATATAATCTTAGCAGGAGGATAGTATTTTCCAATAAAAGCATCTTTGCACTTAGTCCAAGAATCAATACTATTCCTAGTTAATGAATTCAACCACTCTTTAGCTTTTCCTCTCAAAGAGAAAGGAAACAATTTCAGCTTAATAGTATCACCATCTATATCCCTATGCTTTTGCATCTCACAAAGTTCAACAAAGTTATTTAGATGGGAAGCAGCATCTTCATTACCAATACCAGAAAATTGTTCTCTCATAACAAGATTCAGCAGAGCAGGTTTTATCTCAAAGAAAGTATTTTCAGCCACAGGTGGAGCAATAGGTGTGCTCATAAAATCATTGTTGTTGGTGCTAGTGAAGTCACACAACTTAGTGTTTTCAAGAGTAGTTATTTTTTTGGGTTTTCAAATAAGAAAGCAAACTAGTAAAACTAATTTTTTTGTGTTTTTGAAAGAACAAAACAAGCAAACAAAGCAAAAAGAAACTAAGCAAAACAAAAACAACAAAGTAAAGAGATTGGTTATGAGGGACTCACCTTGTGAAGATGTCCTTGACTCCCCGGCAATAGCGTCAGAAAAGATCTTGATGTGCTCGTCGTTCGACGTTGGGAACCCCAAGAGGAAGGTATGATGAGCACAGCAGTAAGTTTTCCCTCAGTTATGAAATCAAGGTTTAATCAAACCAGTAGGAGCAAGGAAACACCCCAAAGGTGTTACTAGCTGAGCTTTGGCAGGGCGCACTACCGGTGCTAGTAGCAACGTGGAGACCTGCACAACACAACCACAAAACTTTGTCCCCAACTTACGATGAGGTTATCAATCTCACCATGTTTTGTGGAAAACAAAGGATTAAACGTATTGAATGGAAAGAAATAAAAGTTGGCAGAAAGTAAACACAAAGCAGTAAACAGTTTATAGATTGTATGAAAAAGACAAGGACCGGGATCCATAGTTCACTAGAGGTGGATCTCCTTAGATAGCTAACATGTTGGGTGAACAAATTACAGCGGGGCAATTGACAAACACCGAGAAAGCAATACATGCATATACTAATCATCTTGACTCCTTTAAGACTTGATTGGGCATTACAACATAATACATAGACCGCCATCCAACTGCATCTATGACTAATAATCCACCTTCAGGTTATCATCCGAACCCCCTCCAGTATTAAGTTGCAAGCAACAGATTATTGCTTTACGAACTATGTGTAAAGTAAACAATACGATTGTTCTATGAACAAAGGATTGTTGTTTTCTCCCTAGTAGCAACAGCACATCTAGTACCTTAGAGATTTCTGTCACTTGCCCAGATTACAAGAGGCATGAACCCACTATCGAGCATAAATACTAACTCTTGGAGTTGCTAGCATCTACTTGGCCAACACAAATATCAAAGACATGATAGATCAATAATCAATCTGAAATAGCATCTCAATATCCATCGGATCCCCGCAAACACAACATGTATGAATACAAATAGATGATCTTGATCATGAACGGAGCTCACAAGATCTAAACATGAAAGCACAAAGGAGGAGAACCAGCCATCTAGCTACTACATGGATCCGTAGTCCAAGGATGAACTACTCACGCATCACACCAGAGGCTTGTATGGTGATGAAGAGGGCCTCCAGGGTGAATTCCCCTCTTCGGCAGGGTGCCGGGAAGAGCTTCAGATCCCTCCCGATCTAGGGATGGAGATGACAGCGGCTACAGACTCTTTCGTGGATTTTTGATCGGGTCCTTAGGGTTTTCGTCCCGAGGGCAATATATAGGCGGAAGGAGAGGCCGAGGGGGTGCCGGGAGCGGCCACACCACCCCCTGGCGCGGGCCAGGCCTGGCCACGCGGCCAGGTGGTGTGGTGGCTCCCTGGCCCTTCTCCGTCTCGTATTCTGGCACTTGATCCCTTCCGAAAAAATAGGCACTTTGGCTTTTGTCCCGTCCAATTCCGAGAATATTCATTTTCTGACTTTCCTGGAACCAAAAACAGCAGAAAACAGGCAGCTGGCACTGTGGCTCTTGTTAATAGGTTAGTCCAAGAAATCATATGAAAAGTACTCCAAAGTTGGAACAAAATATAAGAAAGTGGATAAAACCAAGCATGGAACATCAAAAATTATAGATACATTTGCAATGTATCACCCGCCATGTTCTCCCGCCATTTCCCTCTATATCTAGGCCGACCGCCATGTCCATCCACACATCCACACCTTCTCTCTCACAACAATGGACACCGCTTACTGAGCCTTTCTGACGCTCGAGAAGACTGAGGCGCTGTGCGCTTCCAGCTACCCATGCCCGCCGGGGTACCGCTCACGGCTGATGGATGGCCTGGAGGTTCTGTTCTCCTGTGCCTCAGGGTTCGGCCTGCCAGGCGGCCATCACGAACCACTTCTACCTCGATCTCACGCCGGAGCAGTGGATGGATCCCCATTGGGATCCCAACAACCTCGACACCTGGAATGCCTTCTTCGCAAACCGGCGGGAAAGGGAGCTCGCCAGGTACGAGGGTGACGGCCCGCCCCCAATGAACCAAAACGAGGCTAGTCGCCGTAGTGGTGGGCGAACCAGACTATCGCCAGCGTGATGCGCTACATCGCCATGGGAGACCATCCTCGCCTGAGGTACCCGCACTTTCACCAGCCGCATAGTCACAAGAATGGTGGTGGTGGTGAAGGCCTAGGGCGTACTAGGTCGTCATCCGGGAGCCCCCTCCCCCGCGCGTCGTGAATCCGAGGCTGGAGGATCCATCCGCGTGCTACGAGGAAGGGCTGAGGATCCATCCGCGTGCTACGAGCGACGACGATGACGATGACGATTCCGAAGACGACCCTGAAGCTGTGTACTATAGGGCTAGATATGATTATGACTAATTTTTACGTTTTAATATTAATAAATGTTTGCCCACAGCAAGTTGCAATACTACCTATTGAGATCGAGATAGTTCATATCCATATACATATAAGAAGATCATTAAAAATAAAGGTTTAATAATATTGTACATCACCAACATTCACACATGTTAGGGTTTTCTTCTAATCCGTAACCATGGAGCATCTTCCTTACTTAACGGGATGCTTGGGTCATCCTTCACAGCGAAGGGCGGAATTTCATGAAACTTATGATAATCTTTTGACATGTCTGCTTATCCTCCACCCCGATGATGTTTCTTTTTCCTGAAAGAACTATGTGGTGCTTTGGCTCATCGGATGTTGTATTCTTTTGCTTATCTTTCCTTTTTTTCTCGGTTTGGTAGACATGTCCTTCACATAAAAAACTTGAGCCACATCATTGGCTAGGACAAATGGTTCATTTCAATATGCAAGGTTGTTGAGATCCACTATTGTCATTCCGTATTTCTTGTCTACCTCACCTGCCTCCTGTCAGCTTGACCCATTTGCACCGAAACAAAGAAACCTTAAAAAAAGGTCCATAGTCAAGTTCCCATATCTCCTCTATGTAACCATAATATGTATCCTTTTGCCCATTCTCGTCGGTTGCATCAAATCATACACCACTGTTTTGATTGGTGCTCTTTTTATCTTGGGCGGTCGTGTAAAATGTATTCCCATTTATCTCGTACCCTTGGAAAGTCAATATAGTCGAAGATGGTGACCTGGCCAACAAGTACAACTGCTCTCCAACATTTATGTCATTCATGAGATGTGTCTGCAACCAACCGCCGAAAGTCCTCATGTGTTCATCTCTAATCCAGGAGCCAGGCTTCCCCAGGTTGTTGGAGTGTACAATATTCTTGTGTTCCTTGATATACGGAGCCACCAAGGTGGAACTTTGCAGAACTGTGTAGTGTGCTTTAGTTAGAGAATGTTCGTCCATACATGTCCTTGCTTTCTTTCCTAGCGTGCCTTTTCCACTAAGTCTACCCTCATGCCGTGATTCAGGAACACCGATGGGCTTAAGGTCAGGAATAAAGTCAACACAAAACTCAATGACCTCCTCTGTTCCATATCCCTTTGAGATGCTTCCTTCTGGCCTAGCACGGTTATGAACATATTTCTTTAACACTCCCATGAACCTCTCAAAGGGGAACATATTGTGTAGAAATACAGGATCAAGAATGTTAATCTCTTCGACTAGGTGACCTAGGAGGTGCGTCATAATATTGAAGAAGGATGGTGGGAACACCAACTCGAAGCTGACAAGACATTGGACCACATCTTTCTGTAACCTTGGCAGACTATCTAGACTGATTACCTTCTGAGAAATTGCATTGAGAAACGCACATAGCTTCACAATGGGTACTCGAACATTCTCCGACAGGAGTCCCCTCAATGCAATCGGAAGCACCTGGGTCATAAGAACGTGGAAGTCATGAGACTTTAGGTTTTGAAATTTTTTCTCTGCCATATTTATTATTCCCTTTATGTTCGACGAGAAACCAGACGGGACCTTGATATTGTAAAGGTCTTCAAAAAAGATTTCCTTCTCTTCTTTGGTAAGAGCGTAGCTAGCAGTACCTTCAAACAGCTCTGGATGCATGTCGTCTCGGTCTTTTATATGTTGTTGGTCCTGCCGTGCTTCAGGTGTATCTTTGCTCTTCACATACATGCCCAAGAAGCCTAGCAGCGTCACGCAAAGATTCTTCGTCAGGTGCATCATGTCAATTGCAGAGCGGGCCTCTAGGACTTTCCAATAGGGTAGCTCCCAAAATATAGATTTCTTTTTCCACATGGGTGCGTGTACGACATCGTCCTTCAGAACAGATTGTCTACTAGGACCCTTTCCAAATATTACTTTTAAATCCTTCACCATATCAAATACATCATCACCAATACGACAGATAGGCTTACACCGGCTGTCTGCCTCACCATTGAAATGCTTACCTTTCTTTCTTAGGGTGTGCGTGGGCGGAAGAAAACGACGATTCCCCATGTACACATTCTTCTTACATTGATCCAAATATATACTTTCAGTCTCGTTTAAACAGTGTGTGCATGCATTGTATCCCTTGTTTATCTGTCCTGAAATATTACTAAGAGCAGGCCAATCATTGATTGTTATGTACAACAACGCTCGTAGGTCAAATTCCTCCTGCTTGTTCTCATCCCAGACACGTACACCTTGTCTGTGCCACAACTGTAAGAGTTCTTCAACTAATGGCCTTAGGTACACATCAATATCGTTGCCAGGTTGCTTTGGGCCTTGGATGAGCACTGGCATCATAATGAACTTCCGCTTCATGCACAACCAAGGAGGAAGGTTATAGATACACAGAGTCACATGCCAGGTGCTATGACTGTAGCTCTGCTCCCCAAAAGGATTCATGCCATCTGTACTTAGACCAAACCATAAGTTCCTCGCATCACCTGCAAAGTCCGGAAAATCTCTCTCGATTTTTCTCCACTGCGACCCATCAGCGGGGTGTCTCGACATCTCGTCTTTCTTACGGTCTTCCATGTGCCATCGCAACAACTTGACATGCTCTTTGTTCCTGAACAAACGTTTCAACCGTGGTATTATAGGAGCATACCACATCACCTTGACAGGAACCCTCTAAATGCGGCGCTCACCCTCAACATCACCAGGGTCATCTCGTCTTATCTTATACCGCAATGTAGTGCATACTGAGCATGCATCCAAATTCCCGTACTCCCCGCCGCTGTAGAGGATGCAGTCATTAATGCATGCATGTATCTTCTGCACCTCTAATCCTAGAGGGCAGACAACCTTCTTTGCTTCGTAGGTACTAGCGGGCAGTTCGTTATCCTTTGGAAGCAACTTCTTTATTATTTTCAGCAACTTTTCAAATCCTTTGTCAGTCACACTATTCTCTACCTTCCATTGCAGCAATTCCAGTGTGCTGGCTAGTTTTTTGTGCCCATCTTCACAATTTGGGTACAAGAATTTGTTGTGATCCTCTAACATCTTCTTGAACTTCAACCTTTCCCTTTCAGTTACGCATTCTTCCTGGGCATCAGCAATGGCCCGACTAAGATCATCATCGGGCAGATCTCATGCCCGTTCTTCATCTTTTTCTTCATCAATGTCTTCCATTGTAGTACCATCATATTCAGGGGACATAGTAGGATAGTCGTTATCATTCTCTTCTTCTTCGTTGTCTTCCATCATAACCCCTCTTTCTCCGTGCTTGGTCCAACAATTATAGCCGCTCATGAAACCGGACCGAAACAGGTGGCTGTGAAGGACTCTTGAGGAAGAGTATTCCTTATGATTCCGACAGACACCACATGGAAAAGACATAAAACCATTCCGCTTGTTTGCCTCGGCCACAAGAAGAAAAGAATGCACGCCTTTAATGAACTCGTTAGAGAGTCGGTCAGCGTACATCCATTGCCGGCTCATCTGCATTATATAATTAATTAAGCACATCAAACATAATCATAATTAATTAGTACTAATGTAAAAAACAAAATTAAAGCCAGCAACCGGGACTAAAGATATGATGAACCTTTAGTCCCGGTTAGAGGCACCAACCGGGACTAAATGTGGATATGGAGAAAACATGTCGACACTATGTCCTCAGTGGACAGCACTAAGCCAGTAAATTAAATGACGAAACTATTTTGGGTGGGTGGCAGCATAATCATAATTAATTAGTACTAATCTAAAAAACAAAATTAAAGCCAACAACCGGGACTAAAGATATGATGAACCTTTAGTCCCGGTTGGAGGCACCAACCGGGACTAAATGTGGATGTGGAGACAACATGTCGACACTATGTCCTCAGTGGGCAGCACTAAGCCAGCAAATTAAATGACGACACTATTTTGGGTGGGTGGCAGCATAATCATAATTAATTAGTACTAATCTAAAAAACAAAATTAAAGCCAGCAACCGGGACTAAAGATATGATAAACCTTTAGTCCCGGTTAGAGGCACCACCAGGACTAAATATGGATGTGGAGACAACATGTCGACACTATGTCCTCAGTGGGCAGCACTAAGCCAGTAAATTAAATGATGACACTATTTTGGGTGGGTGGCAGCACTATGTCAGGGGTGAGTGTGTCGACATTATGTCATCAGTGCCCAACACTATGTTGTGCTGCTTAATCTATAAATATGTATGCGTTCTTGTGAAGAACTGTAAGATGGTGTGCGAGACCAGGGATACCACTACGGCGGAGCTTCTCGAAGATGTCTTAGGACCTCGTCCTCAGACATCTTCAAGGAGCTCGCCGTAGAGGCACTCTCTAATATATGAAATTAGTTAGCTCCACCAGCACTAGCTAGAGAAGATATAAACTGAAAGATGGTGTGCGAGAGCAGGGACACCACTACGACAGAGCTTCTCGAAGATGCCTTAGGATCCCGTCCTCAGACATCTTCGAGGAGCTCGCCATAGAGGCACTCCCTAATATGTGAATTATTTTAGTTACCCGGCGTATTAATCTATAGCTAGAGAAGTTATTAACTCCAAGATGGTGCCAGAGGGACACCACTACGGTGGAGCTTCTCTCGAAGATGTCTTAGGATCCTATCCTCAGACATCTTCGAGGAGCTCGCCATAGAGGAGCTTCTCGAAGATGTACTGTGATGTCTTCTTATCAAGCTTTTATGAATTAACCCTATCTTTGTTACGATTTTTTCAGTTTATTGAACGTAGATAGATGAAGAAGGATATTTTGCCCAGCTAGTTAGAATGATGAACTCACGCATGTGTGTGCTTCTAAAATCAAATTTCGAGACTATGTGCCAAAACAAGATATATATAGATAGAATCCACATATTGTGATATTTACCTTAGAGTTCCTTACATTAATACAAGATAGATAGAATCTAAACATCGATCTCATGCTATCATTGCAAAAATTACTACCAAACTAAATTCACAAATCCATCTACAAGATAGAGCATGAAATGAGCTAATATAGCAATGAGAGTTCAAAGGATGAAGTTGCTCACCTTTTAGAACCTTTGGATAGATGGGGCACCACAAAATATAGACAAATCTTGAGGAAAAAAAGGGCATGAACTCGAGCTTGAAGCAAGAAAGAGAGAGGAGAGCCACCAGCTTGAATGGTGGCTCGGGCATGGGAAGAAGATATAGCCAGACCTTTAGTCCCGGTTCGTGTCTAGAACCGGGGCTAAAGGTCCCCCTTTAGCCCCGGGTCGTATAACAAACCGGGACTAAAGGATCTGGCACCCGACCCGGCCTACCTGAAACCCTTTAGTCCCGGTTTGTTACACGACTCGGGGCTAAAGGTCCCGTTCGAATCGAGGCTAGTGCCTGCCACCTCCCTGGGGCCAGATCTAGTTGCTGGACCGGGGCATTAGTCCCGGTTTGTAGCAAAACCGCGGCTAATACCCCTAGACCAAAGGTCTGTTTTCTACTAGTGTTAAAGCTGATCACATGTCGTAATAGCTTATTGACATTGATCCAGATCTTTGCTCTCATACTTTGTCCCCATCCACGACTCGTACCAGTCAGATCTAGCTTGATGAAAATACCAAATTGACTTGCAACAAACTTTGCACGTTCCTCATTCAACCAGTTGAATGGGAGATCGTGACATCTAATCCAAATTGGCAGTCTCTCAAATTTCACCTTGTGTGGTCTCATGCTCTGATCAAATTTTTCCAACAGTACCGCATGGAAACCTACCATCCACGGTCCACCTTCCCAGATGCGATCAAAATCTTATTGGGACTCCATAGTGGCCACAAACATATTCTCGCCCACTGGACGAAAAATGATTCCTCTCGGGCTTCCCCATGCTGGGTTTAGCATGCTCCTGATCGTATTCACATGGAACAGACTAGAGGACAACACCTTCCCAGCGATCGCCAACCCCGCTGGTTCATCGCCACGATCATCCATGACAAAGATCTGTTTTTCCTCCTCTGTCAGGTTGAGGGCCTGGAGCTTCTCCACCAGCCCCGATCCCCCCATCTTCGGTACCTCCTCCCGTAAAACATGCCCCTTCCTCCCCTCCTGCTCCGCACCAGACATCTTGCGATGGCAGTGGCCAGCGAGGTGGGAAGAACAAAGATTGTCGCCCCGGCACGCTCAGATCGCCCGTGCGCCGCCTCTCCACTCGAAACCCTAGAAAAATGGTTCCGGGAACTGTAACTTAGCACTGTTTCAAAATGACTCCATATTGATGAGGTCGGCGGTGAAGTTTCTGGCGCTGGATCATATCGGCCGCATGATTGACCTGATCCCTCGTGTATTCATGGCATCTGCACCGGGTCGACCCAACCCATCCCGGCGTGTCCGAACCAGTCCGCGCGGACGCGCGCGACGTGCACGGCGTCGTAGCGGCCCGACCCATCCGCCCCGACACGTCCGGCTCGTTCCATCCGTGCATCGTGACCACTGGGTCGGCCCGGACAGCGCGCGCTGTGGCGTGTGTCCACCCGTCGACCGCTCGGGGCCCATATGGAAGTGAAGCATTAGCAATTAAACTTGTTTTTCATTAGATTTGGCCCTGCCCATTAAAAAAAAGGCACATTCGAAAATTAAAAAAAGGATTGTTGTTGCTGCTGCTGCTGCTGGAGGAGACCGTCCCTACGGCTACTCGCTGCCGTTGCCGCGGCCACCACCATAGCCATGGCCACCGTTGCCGCTGCCGCTAGCCCCGTCAATCGCCGCCCTAGCCACCTAGATGGCCCCTTGCTGGAGGCGATCGTAGTAACGGTCGTGCGCTCGGCTACGGGCCTCCT
The DNA here is from genome assembly GCA_023614405.1 of Avena insularis. Classification (NCBI taxonomy): domain Eukaryota; kingdom Viridiplantae; phylum Streptophyta; class Magnoliopsida; order Poales; family Poaceae; genus Avena; species Avena insularis. Next base: position 644,266,874 of record CM042690.1, read on the forward strand.
TCTTAACGGCCTCCTTCGCGCCCTCCGCCGCTGCCCGGTTGACCAGAGCCTTCTCCATCTCGGACGCCCAGTGGTCCCTCGCCTCCTGCTCCTCCAGCTCCGTCGTTGTCGCGGTCCCCGCTGCCAAGAGGGCCACCATCTCCAGAGCTCCACCGGGGCCGAAGCCCAGGGCCTACGTGATCTGCAGGGGGACGGCGATCGCCTCCTCCTCTTGCTCGTCCGCAATCACCTGATCCCCCTCCTCGTCGTTGTCCTCCACCTCTGTCTCGTCCCCGTCGACGAGAGCCCACGCGGTCGCCACCTCGGCGGTCGTAGCCACACACAACTCCTCCGATGTCGCGTCGACGGTGTGCTCTGCCGCTTCCACCGCACTACGCGTGGAGGCGGCGTGGCGAAGCTCGCGGACGGCGACCTTGGCCGCCTCCTTGGCCACCTCCTCGAGCTTGGTCATGGCCGCCTCGTGGCGGATCTCGCGGAGGGCAGCTAATGTTGCCTCCTTGGCCACCACCTCCTTGGCGGCGACATGGTGAACCTCACGCACCGCCCATTGGGCCGCCACCTGTGTGGCCGCCTCCACCACCTGCTCCAACGCGGCTTCGGCCACACGACCTTCCTCCTCGAAGGACGCCACCTCCGTGTCGACCATGTGCTGGACAGGAGAGTGGCCTGGAGGTTGACAACGTCGTTGTCGGCCTCCTGGTAGCGGGTGCGGCACATCTCCCTGATCTTGGTCCAGTTGGCGAGCTTGCGACGAGGCATGGCTGTGGTTCTTGCTGTGGCATGCTAGTGTTTCGGCGGTGGTTCTGGCTTGGGCTTGTTGTCTCAGCCGCGCCACGCGGCCGTCTTTTATAGGCTGCGGCGAGGGAGGGAAACGGCTAGGAAGGCACTCACGGGAAACGGAAAGCAACAATGGTGGGAAACGCCGGCCGCGCGGGAAGCCGACGTCGCGTCGCCATTAACGTCCCATCGCCGGGGTGTCAAGCGGTGACAGCGGGGGAAGACGGACAGTTGGGTCGGGTCGCTGGGTGCAGCTGTCCGGACAGACAAAACTGCGGTCCCAAAATAACCGCGGGCCCACCTAAAAGGATAGAAACGGACAATTTCTGCCGCGTGTTTAGGTCGGGCCCAGTGGAGATGCCCTTAGTTCACCGGGGCCTGGCCGGGGGAGTAAGAGTAGCACGTCGATCAACATAGCCTAGCTATAGCTTCCGCCTTTTGAGGCTCGAGATAGAATTGACATGCTGCTGCTGCCGCACTGCCGCAGGGTTGAAGTCCAAGCAGCCCTGTACCCCCAGATGTGCACAGGGCGAAGAAGATTCCGTCCTACCCAGTAGGCTCTGGCCATATATATCCTAAATCCACAGTTAATCTGCATGAGATCCAGTCCCTTTAGTCAGTGTGACATTTGATCCTACTTAGGTTTAGTGCAATTCTGGTGGAAATTATGAACCTGGATCGGTGAAATTCTTAATCCGTCACTCTTTTTGTTGGGTCGGTAAAATTCTTAATCCGTCACTCTTTTTTTTACGAAACGTAATCCTTCCAGTTCTTTTCCCGGAATCCTTTTATTACTCAGTTTAAAAGTTTATTAAACGTAATCCCTGTATTTTGATGAGTATCTTTCTGGGTTGGGCTGCAAGAGGGTAATGCGTGCATACGTGTGCGAGTGCCACACTTTTTCAGAAATTCAATGCGCGTGGTTTAAGAAGTCACACAATTGTCGTTCCTAGGTCAACGTCCAGTGGCATAGGGTGCAAGTGTTGGAGTTAGGCGGGGCATATGTATGGCGGCATTGGCTCTACGCACGTAGCGATCGGTTCGGCGTGACACGGATGTCATCGCAACAAAAACTAGCGTCCGATACATCGCATATGCCAGGCTTGAGGAATAAGTTTGTACCGTGAAAGCCCCAATTCCCGGTCGTAATTCTAGTGCCGGATGATAGATGCCCCTGTACCAAACACATACACACACAAGAAAAATAAAAAATACACACACCCACACAATGCTTAACTTAGGACGATGATGTTGGAATTTGGGGAGTTTTGGGCTGTTGGTCTATTAGACAAATTTTAAAATTCTCTTTGGTCCATTGTGCATGACAACATATGCCTGTGCTAGTGGTGCCAAAGTTTAGTCCCATATTACTAGTTGAGTGAGAGTTACACCTCCTTATACTAGGCTGTTCCACCACTCACTAAGGTGTGAGAAGAAGAGCAGCTCTCGCGCACTCCTCCTTCGACGCCGCCCGCCTCGCCTCGTCACGAGCCGAGCTTTATTTTTGCTAGTTGGAAAAATTAATCTTGGATTAATTACGAGAAATTAACGGACACGACGTTGGCTGAGTCCCACGGTCTCCCTGACCTGCTCTATATAAAGCCTCCGCGCTTACCTAATCGGCACGACCTACATACGCGTCTCCTTCCAGTCTATTGCGCCGCCGTCTTCGTCTTCCCCATCCCGACTTGCGGCGTGCACCGCAGATCGGGACAGTAGGCCTCCGGAACCCCGCCTTCTTGTGAACCTGTACAGGTGAGGGGCGATCAGGTTTTTTTGGGGAGCGCTTCCGCGTGACTACTGACGCCATCACAGACGACTTCTTCTCCGACGAGGACTTCTTCCCGGACATCGGCAGCCTCTACATCGATGACATGGCTAACGATGCTGCTATCGCCGCTGCTACCGCCGCGGCTGCTGATGCCACTGCTCTACCGTCCGTAATACTGAACTTCTTATTTCAGATTTTGCTAGAATTTCTTATTCTAGCGTTCGGTGTAGATGTGATAGGTTTATCTTATTTAGATGTAATCTGTTCATCTATTTTGTTGATCTGCATGATTAGTTTTGGTACTGTCTGTGTGATTATATTTTATTAGTTTATTATTCAGATTAAATTATATAGATTATTGCTTATATTTTCAACAAATGATGATCAAATTGTTCCCTAGCTTGTCCTCACTCTAACTTGTACTGTAGCTGTTGCTCTAAGCCAAATTAGCTAGGCTAAACAAACTAACAACCCGAACGCAGATTGTGCTATTACGCCCTGCAGGTCGATCAACTGATCCAACCTACGTACCGTTAACTAATAACTCACCCTACCCAACCACACGGTGGTCGATTAGTTGCGAAGCTGCTTGTAGGAAACGTCGTTTTCACCTCTCTAAAATCTGTGCACCCACTCGCGTCCTTGAAGGAGGCTTGAAAATTCGCTGGTGGATGGAGGCCTCCTCTGGCAATGGCATCTCCGGCGCGCCGTCCACCCTTGAGATTCCCATGCACGCTAGCTGCATGCATGAGAATCGATCGCACAGCTCGATCCTGCTGCTGTTTTCTTTTCTTGGCACCAAGATTCCTCATTATTTTTTTCTCTGTGGCAGTGTGAAAGAAAATTTGGCGCAAGTACAACTAAGAACGGCCGCACATGCTGAGATTTTCGAGGAGAGATGATCGAGACGCACCTGGGCGGCTTCGCTACGCGCGCCGTCAGGCCGTTTGAAACATACAAAAAGCTCGATCGCAACCTTTGCGGCTCGGACAGACGGGACGGTTTCTTTTTTTTCGTCTGGCTAGCCGCTTAGGCCATCTCTAACTAGTTAGATCCACTAGTTAGATCCTCAATCGGTTAGAGGAGTAAACTGTCCAAACTCGGTCAGAGGAGTAAAAATACTCCTCTAGCCGTTCTTAACCGATCTCCTATAGTTAGCGGAGTAAATCAAATGAACACCTCTAAATTCGATCAAAATCAACTGAACTCAGTCTGAATTTCAAACTAACACATATATTTAAGACAATATCTACATACTACAACCAAAAGTCAGTCGAATTTGACAAAATTCGACCAAATTCGATCACCTCCTAACCCTAGTCCTCATCCCAGTCGTAGGAGGAGGAATCAGAGTCGAGCTCGATCACCGTCGGCATCGTCGACGGCGGCGCGTCCTCCCAGTCGTCCTCCTCCTCCTCCTTCACCGGGGCCGGCGACGGAGCTGCCGGCGGCCCCGCATCCTCCCCCTTCCCCGCCGTGGCGTCGGCCTTCCGCTTGGCCTCGACGTACGCCCCCAGCAGCTTCCGCTCCTCCTCGACGAGCTCAATGTTGTGGCCGGTGAGTGCGGCCGCCATCGCGGCGTCGGCCTTCCGCTTGGCCTCGGCGTACGCCCCCAGCAGCTTCCGCTCCTCCTCGACGAGCTCCGGGTTGTGGTCGGTGAGCGCGGCCGCCATCGCCGCGTCGCGGCGCTCTGCCTCGAGGTGCTCGCGGGCCTCCCTGTCCTCCCGCCGCTCTCGTCGGAGACGAAGCGGAGCCCCTCCGCCACCATGTCCGGCACCGACCCTTCCACCACGAGGGGGAAATTAAGCTCGCGGCACCCGCTACCGTGGAGGCGCATGTTCTCGATGTCGTACGCCCGCGCCGCCTACTCCGCCGACTGGAAGGACCCGACCCACACCTTCTTCTTGGTGTTGCAGTCGGTGATCTCCGCCACCCATGACCCCCAGGACCGTTGCCGCACGCCACGGTAGACCGGCGTCGGCGGCACCGGCAGGTCCAAGGTGCCAGCGTTGCGGTGGGGCTGCCTCTGGCGTTTGGGTGGCGCCAATCGAGGAGGAGAAGGAGGGGAATGGCGGCGGGGAGATGAGGAGGCTCGAGCTCGCGGCGGGGGGCTACGGGGCCGACGAGCGCTCGGAATCGGTGGTGGAGATGGCCGGCGGGAGGATCCGGCCATCGTGGGTAGCTGTCGTGCCGACTGGAAGGCGAAATCGGTGGCGGTGGTGGCCGAAGACGGAGGAGAGCTCGAGGTGGGAGGGAGGAAAGTGGGTGTGAACGCGCTGGAAGGGGAAACCTTTTACTCATCGGTGCGACCGATGAGTAAATTTAGGAGTGAACCGCGCCGATGAGTAAATTTTTTACTCCGCTAACGTGTTTTGACGATCGATTAGGTGAGGGCATCTTTTACTCCTCTAACCGATTTTTGTACATTGGTTAGAGATGCTCTTGGTAGCCGGAAAACAGCAAAACCTAAGCGGGAGATGCCAAAGCAGTAACAAATGACGCTAATGAAAGGAGCTACTGGCCTAATCGATCCCTAGGCCGTCTTATGTACCTCTTCCTTTTCTGTAAAGACGACTAAAAACAAGGCAAAGGCATGATTTCCAGGGATACTGTGTCGCCACCACACAGGCATGCCAAGTAATTTCAAAAGACTGGGAAAGTGCTGTGATATAAGTATATGCAGTAGATCTAATTCAGAGGCCTAGAGCACCCTGATCAGACGATGGCGGTAATATAACGTGTGGTCCCGATCGAGCTATAGGGCCGCAGCCAGCTGACTGTGCTAGCTATGTAGTACTCCGTAGTATTTTATATGCTGCAAGTTGCAGACTTGCAACCGACAGATAAATCTTTTACTGTCAAATTAATTAGGGGCATGATCTGGGATCTAGCTAGGCCATACTTTACTGCATTATGCAACAGCTATATATAGCTAACCTGCATAAATCAGCTGTACTGTACAAGCTCTACGAGACCTTATCATAATTTAATTAGCATCAGTCCCGCTACATTGCATAATGCTACATTGTTACAATGCTGAGCAACCTTATTTCCTATCCCTAATGTCGATCGCTTGCACACGTAATTTTGCCCCGGGAATCTCGTGCATAATCTAGCTAGGCCATATATAGCACTGCAAATGCATCTGCTATAGCTGCTTAATTAAACTATACTATACATGCACGATGATCTAGCATTATTTCATTAGCATTTGTCCCGCTACATTGCATAATGCTACATTGTTACATTGAGAATAAGGCGTTCTCGTTTTGCGTATTTTTTTATTTGACCAAGATTTACTCTAAATATGTAAAGAATGTTGGTACAAAATTAGCATCAATTGAAAACTGCGTTTCAATACGAATCCAATGATACTGGTTTTACACAATATAATTAAGTTTTAATTGCTCTATTTATTCAGTCAAACTTTGTTTAGGAATACGTGTGCACCTTATTCCTTAAAATAGAGGTAGTAATATCTAACCTTGCACACATAATTTTCCCCCCGAGATATCACTACTAGGAAATGCCTATAGAAAAAAAGCTACCGCCGACGTCCTAAAATATTTGTCTGCCGGCGCTAACTACCGCCAGCGTGCAGTTTCGCGGAGCTGCCAGCCCTACTCAATTATCGCCAGCGGAAACTAGGCCGCGTGCGCCGGCGCTATGGGCTTACCACCAGCGTGAGCATCGCCGGCGCGTGCCCGTGCGCCGGCGGTAAGGCTTTTCCTAGTAGTGAACCCATGCATAATCTAGCTAGACCATATACATATAACACTCCATATATGCAACAGCTATAGTTGCTTAATTGAGCTCATCTATCATAGCTCAACACTAACTACTTTGCTATACATTGGATACTGCTACATTGTTACATTGTTGATCGATCTTCCTATCCGTAATCACCACGTATCTAATACCGGTCCCTTGCACACATAATTTTTTGCCGGGAAACTCGTGCATAATTTAGCTAGGCCATATATAGTGCAACAACCATAGCTGCTTATTAATTGAACCATACTATACAAGCACGATGTATCTATCATAATTCAGCACACTAACTTCTCTGACAAATTGCATAATGTTACATTGCTGAGCGGTCTTTCTATTCCTAATAACTAGCGCAGTGGATGCGAGGGCATGATCTGTAGTGTATTAAAAGTGTCTGAGTAGCTAATTTACGATTTTAAAAATATTCAAATTATTTGATAGGAAGTAGTAATATTATATAGTTAGTGTAAACATAGTGCTAAATAAAACATCACATTCCCATGCACCATTTTAAAACGTATTTAATTTCTAGGCATTATGATAATTCCATTTTGAAAATACTATGTGTGTAATCCTTTGTGTTGTTTGTGAGATTTATCATTCTGATTACGATCTTCGGTATTTATATATGAAAACAAAATTCTATTTTCCATCTGGTAATTCTGTTCTACTTGAGAAAAGACTACATGACGACTTATGATCTTTCTAATGGATAGGAAAATAAATTTTCTTAATGAATCAAATAAAAATAATTTTTCCTCTGAAGCCAACTACTCCCTCCGTTTCAAAGTATAAGATGTTTTAGATTTTATGAAATAAATATATCTAGACATCTTTTAGTATGTAACTTCGTTGCACAAAAGCTAAAACATCTTATGTTATGAAACGGAGGGAGTAAACAATAAGAGTTTTTGTTTTACATGTGAATTTTTTCCCTCGTCCACTCCTCCATTCTAAAACATGTGATGGTCTTCCATTTTTTAAAAATAATCAGCATACTCCCTTTGTTCTAATATACCTTGTTAGTCCATATCTGGACTACCCATCCATCCCCATTAGCTTTAACTTGTGGTTCTAGTGATTAGCACTTTAAATTTATTATTATCGGAGCATATGTCTTGGGTTCAAGTCTCAACATGCGCAACATATAAAAAACTATCCATGTTTATGAATTCTTGAGCCACACATGAGAGTGGATGTTAAAGTTTATTTGGATTTCCCGACCTTCTCATTCATTTCGGATTTGTGGTTCCATGGATGTTAATGCATTTTACATGGATTGTCTCTCACATGCGAGTTTGGAAATTATTTTATATATGAATGCCTTTCTAAATTTAAAGTAGTTTTGATAAACTTCTCTAGAACATAATTTATTTGGAACTGAGGCAATGTTGTAGATGTCTATTATCCTTGACTCCAGCTTTACCCACTCAAAAATAGTTGTGCCAAGCTCTTGCTCGCCTGTATTTGTTATGCAATATTATACGACTATGCAAAATTAGCAACATAGCTTCAGGATCCTAGCTAGTCGTCGATTTGAAGGACAAGTCCTTTTAAATTGTAAAGGATTAGGAAAACATAAGCTGATATAGAAGTGTATGTTTTTTGTCACATCATAGGAAAACATGGAAGTTTGTGATCCACAGATATAGGTATTAGTTTTTCTTAGTCGCATCGATGTTTCCCCTTATGAAAGCACATGGTACCCACTGAGTCTATACATCTACATGTGTCTATCTCTACTACCCTATGTGTATGTATGTTGTTCCATCAAAGAAGTTTTTTAACCGAATAAGCGAAAATGCTTGGTGTTGCATATTAGAACTCAATAATAGCCGACTTCACTCATTGTGCTCAATGAAAGGAATGAAATAACCTTAAAATAATAATATTTAATATGAATAAAAAATATTGAATGCACCCAAGCACGCCCGGTGCCAATTGTTTTAACTTATGGGTGATAATCAAGCTAATGTTCATTTCAATCATCCAGTAGAGTTCACCTACAGAAACTAACTCGTAAGGTCTTTCTATTTCATTGGGATGTAGTACTAAACCAAAATAAAGAATGACTATAAACAATTAAGCTAGGGCAGGTGAGTCCAGGCCTAAATTAGGCTGAAAGGCGTAGTCGATGGACAATATGTCAACATTTCTATAGTACCCATTGTTTGTACAAAGGGAAAGAAGTTATACTATTTTATTATCTATCTAATTGCTAGGAATATGTTTAGTTAGGTTTTTTTTACCTTAACACCTAAATAAACTCCCTTGTTTTAGCTTTGTGAGGCAAATGTATCTAGACTTCTTTTAGTACATCCGTTCACTCAGGTTTCGGGTGAATCTACACACTAAAAGAAGTCTAGATACATTTTTTTCATAAAGCTAAAATATCTTATATTTTGAAACGAAGGGAGTATATCAATATAATTTTAAAAAATGATTTTTTTACTTCACAGTGAAATCTTTATCCCTCATTATGGGTTTATGTAAAAAAAGGTTTAACTGTGAATCAGACCAATGGTTAGGTGTATCGGCCGCCCTCCCACCGTGTGTTCAACCACAGTTTAACTTCTTGAGTGTTGTTGATCTGTTGTATATATTTCTTGAATAAATAAATTTAGACTGGTTTTAAAAACTGGCAATGTGAATGCAAGCAAATAATATAACTGGTCAAAGTGGATAATGAGGATCATCTCACTATAATTTTGCATTTCCTGACAATTATAATTTATCTAGATATTCTAAGTGGTTATTTTTTTAATCAAAATCATGTCCACATTTTTTGGGGAACTTGACTCGGTTTCCACTTTAATAAAACAGACTGTAGATATTGGTAGTATTTTATATGGACTATAAAAGAGTAACACTTGTCAAGCAGAAATAAACGACCACATGGCTCTGGATGTTTGAAATTTATAGTTAAATACCCACGTATAATACAAAGGGGAAGTGTTTTCCTCTAGTATGGTACAGACTAATATCAATGAAATCACGTACGCTTTGTTTGGGAAGATACTCGGTGTCCTAGGTTTCCACTTTAATAAAACAGACCGTAGCTTACTCTACCAGCATAAATCTGGTCACACGGAAATAAAAGACCGTATCCTGGCCCATTTAACTTATGTTTCCTGGCCGGTTGGAAGCCCACTGAGTTTCCTTTTGAATTTGAATTCCACCAACGGGATTTTTTTTTATTTACGTGTCAGATATTCATATGTACACGTTTAGTGTTTTACGTAACAGTTTTCTATCTTTTAATCTGAACCGTTAAAATGCAGATCAACATAGTATATTTTTTAAACATATGTAGATCAACCTGGTGCCTCGAAAAACACCCTTATATTGCTTTTAGTATATAATAGATCATGTATCTAATGCCGATCCCTCTGAACATATAATTTTCCCCCGGAAACTCACGAGCATATAATCTAGCTGCGCCATATATAGCACTGCATATGCAACAGCTATAGCTTCTTAATTGAACTATACTGTACAAGAACAATGATCTTGGGAGTATTATAATTTGATTAGCATCAGTCCCGCTACATTGCATAATGTTACATTGCTGAGGGGTTTTCCTATCCCTAATCATGGAGTACTACCTAATAGTAATGCCGATCGCTTGAACACATTTTTTTTTGGGGGAAGCTCATACATGATCGATCTTGGTTCCAAGTTACCCGCAAAAAAAACTACAGATACTACCAGTGCATAAACAGCTAACAAGTACTCCCTCCCTTTCAAAATATAAGATATTCTAGCTTTGTAAAATGACTGTATCTAGACCCTTTTAGTATGTAGGTTTATAAGTTTGGAATGAATCTATACACTAAAAAGAGTTTAGATATATTTTTTTCAAAATATCTTATATTTGAGTACAGTACTGTACTACATTGATGTCTGCAGCTAGCCACCAGTGGCGCCGGCCGTCCACTGGCAATTGTAACATGGACTTGGGGTATCAACTCGTATATACAAATTCTGTCCGTGGTGGCAGGATCACGTGCATCGAAACGCTCTGCGTGGTATACCGGTGAAACCGAACCGGAGAAAACAATCGGCGAACTGACGAGGACAGCACATGCATGCCTGGTTACGTTGATGTCAGACGATCAGTTTAATACCGTTGCACTGACTGACTGGCTACTCATAGAGAAGCAGCTGGTTGTGGTTACCGGTATGGAGAAGACGGTTACTTGGAGCAAAGACCGAGGGCAGACGCACGCACGTCACGGATGGCTTTGCTTGTGTCGACGGATCGGACGCGTCCACGGCCCACGCGTGCAGCATGGTTGGGGCGGCCGAATCCGTGTTGGACATCGCGTCCAGAAGCACCGCCCGCTCCATCGATCTCCACGCACACAAGTCAGCACAGCGATGAGCAACCTCCATCGCTAGCTACTGTGCAGTGCAGGCGAGTACGTAGATGTGCGATTAGGTTCGCGCTGTTTGAGAAATCCTCATCCTTGGTGATGCATATCGATCCGTCCATCTGCAAAACAAATGCAGGCCAACTGAGGGCATCTCCACCAGCCCGATCCAACCCGCCCGGCCGCGTTCGAACGCGTCCGCGCGGACATACGTGGCGTGCGCGCTCTACCGGCGGCACGATCCATTCGGACCGACGTGTTCGGCTCGACTCATCGGCACACCTAATTTGCGTGACCGTTGGATTGGTCCGTACACGGGCGGGTCGCAGGCGTGTCCTCCACCGCGCGCGCTACTGGCCCACCCGCTAGTGTCCGTAGTGAGTCAGAGACAACCGTGGCACCGATTCACAGACGCGGGCGGCATACTGAATGGCGGCACCGAGTCAGACGCAACCGCGGCAGCCTTCGCCATAAATGACGACGGGACGGGGCATCGCCTGAGTTCCTGCGCCGGCATTGATGGTGAAGGCGCTAAAACCTGCACGCGCTCCCACTGGTCGGGGCTACTTAAGCTGCCACCTACGACCGTCGGTGCTGCACACCTCCCCTTCTCTCGCCATCGTCGGAGCCACTCAGCAAACTAGCCACCACAGCCAGCGATGAAGAAGCCGAGTGGTTCAAGAAGTCGAAGAACGACCACGAAGCCGGCGGATCCGGCTCGAGCGGCCGGCGCCGGGCGAGCGGCATGCCGGCCTTCCTTCGGGGGGTCCTGCCACCGCCTCCCCGGGCGCAGGACTTCGTCGGCGCCCCCGTCGCGCGCCGGGAGGAACAGGAGTCAGCCCGTGACGGCCGCTACTTCCGCGTGGCGGAGTACGAGCGGCGGTGGAGGGAGGGGAGAGGCATCACCCACCACGATGTCTCCCTCCCCACGGGCTAGCACCTCAACCAGGAGCGGGTGCCGATAGCACCCGTGCCAAAGGAGGGCAGACCGCTCGAGGAGGAGATCGCCCGCCGCATCCGCCAGCTCCCGCCGGCCTTCCGCTACGACTGCGCCTACCACAACAAGACTTTCTGGAAGAAGTTCCTGGAGTGGGAGCACACGGCGTGCCGCCTCAACACCTACCGCGGCGAGTTCGACCCGTGGGGCCTCTGCGACCTCCCCGCCATCGAGGCCGCCTCCGACGGTGCCGTCAACCACTCCGATGCTGACCTCAGCGGCGATGACAACGACGTCGACATCGTCGTCAAGGAGGAGGAGGAGGCGGAGGGGTCGACCTCTGCATCCGCCGCCGCGCACCGGCCCTCAGAGTACCAGGAGGTCATGGCGCGGGGCTACGACGAGGACACCTACCTCGAGCAGGCCATCACGGCCAGCGCGAGGGAGGAGGACCGGATGTGGGACGGCTACCAAGAGGCCGCCCAGCTCACCGGGGGGTCCTGCCACCGCCTCCCCGGGCGCAGGACTTCGTCGGTACCCTCGCCGCATGCCGGGAGGAGGAGGAGTCAGCCCGTGACGGCCGCTACTTCCGCATGTCAGAGTATGAGCGGTGGTGGAGGGAGGGGAGAGGCATCACCCACCATGATGTCTCCCTCCCTACGGGCTAGCACCTCAACCAGGAGTAGGTGCCGGTGGCACCCGCGCCGAAGGAGGGTAGGCTGCTCGAGGAGGAGATTGCCCACCTCATCCGCCAGCTCCCGCCGGCCTTCCGCTACGACTGCGCCTACCACAACAAGACCTTTCTGGAAGAAGTTCCTGGAGTGGGAGCACACGGCGCGCCGCCTCAGCACCTACCGCGGCGAGTTCGACTCGTGGGGCCTCTGCGACCTCCCCGCCACCGAGGCTGCCTCCGACAGCACCGTCAACCACTCTGATGCCGACCTCAGCAGCGACAACGACGATGTCGACATTGTCGTCAAGGAGTAGGAGGAGGAGGCGGAGGGGTCGTCCTTCGCATCCACCGTCGCGCACCGGCCCTCAGAGTACCAGGAGGTCCTAGCGTGGGGCTACGACGAGGACGCCTACCTCGAGCAGGCCATCGCGGGCAGCGCGAGGGAGGAGGACCAGATGTGGGATGGCTACCAGGAGGCCGTCCAGCTCACCGGCCTGGTGGCGCAGGTCAACACGGGCAGCCGCTACCACCACCACCACAGCCGCTACGGGGGTGGGCTGCTCTGCCTGCGTCGGAGTGGTTTGCCCCACCCTCGCCGGGGTGGAACGCTCCACCCGCGCCGGCAGAAACGAACGCGTGGCCGGCGAGGCCAGGCCAGGTGATCGACCACCTGGCACCTTCCGCACTTACGCTGGCGCCAGCTCCGGGTCTGCCGCCGCCATACCTCTGGACGCCGCCGGAGTGTATCGACCTGGATCCATAGATGAACGAGGCGGCGGCGACGACAGCGGGGAGATCGTCAGTAGCTAGGGCTAGGTCTAGTTTTTTTACCCTTTTTATGTTTTTGAATGTAATATATTTTGTATAATTATGTATGAAAACTTTGCCATTTTATTTTACGTGTGAATCGTGCCGGTTTGAATTTCAAAAATAACAACGTGGCCCTGATAGCCAGGCGCGGACATTCAGGTCGCGCCGCTAGGCGCGATTGGCCGGACAGGCCGGACCGCCACCCAAAGAGACCACGGGTCGACCCAAGCGGACAGAAGCGGACCGTTTTTGTCGCACGTTTGGATCGGCCCGGTGGAGATGCTCGAAGGGTGCGATGCTTGATGTCGCTCCTTGCATGCAAGCCATGCTCAGCAGCATGACTCGTTGGGTCCCAGAGCCATTCTCTCTTCCTAGACTGTGTAAAACATCTTAATGTCGGAGTGAATGAACCATCTTGTAAGCGCTACTAGGAAAAACGTTATCAGTGGCGCACCAAAAACGATTTTTGTGGCGCATCTAGTGGTCGCCACTAAATTGTCGCCACTAAAATTATATTTCTGTGACGCATATGCATATGCGCCACAGAATTCTCAAAATTCTATGGCCCATATAGCCATATGCTCCACAGAATCATTTTTTTCAGAATTTTGAAATTTTCAGAATCTGGTACAAATACAGGTATATTACAGGAAATACACAAAAATTAACAGAAATTCACAGAAAAGCTGCACACAACAGTACAAATGTTCCAGTTCACATATAATACATCAACAAGTACGAATGTTCACAAGTGTTCATCAATCACATCACTTAGAACCGAATAAGTGTACAAGTATATTTCACAAGTGTTCATCTCACTCACATAACTTACAACCACGCGATGTTGTCACCGCCTACCTTAGGACAGAATGTAGTACACCATAACCGCGATGCCAGTGAGGAGGAGCGGCACCAAGATCTTCGTCCGGTTCTTCTTCCACACGTGTCTCCTCCACTTGGCCACCGTCTCCTCTCTAGTCGCGTATCCCTTGTAGCTCTTGCCGCTGAACTTGTCCACTTGTTGGTGGCAGTCCACCCACTCCTTGTAGACACCTGAAACCCGACCCTTTTACACAAGGTACGTTGGCATCTCTATTGACAAGGCATATTAGTACATCATGCAAATATATATGTTGGTTGTATTTTCATAGTTAAGTCCTGCGACTGCGAGAGGAAGAAACGGGAAAGGCCACTTGAAACGCCGGGGCCTGCGACGACGGCGTGGGAGAAGAGATAGGACAGCTCTGCGACGTAGGAGACCACGAGCGCGGCAAAGATGTAAGCGCTAACTCTTTGGAGGATGAGGAGGTCCCGTGGTCGGCTGCTTCCACGTGGATCCTGATCAACACATATGTACGTGAATCATTAAGCAGCATATCACAGAAGCAGCAGCAGACCCATACCTGAACAAAGAGCAGAAAAAGACATCAGGTTAACCAAGTAGAAACAGTCAAATTTTTATACAAGCAGAAACAACACTGGAGTAGCATGAATAATTAAGCACAAAACTAAAACAGTCAATTTCTGCTGAAACTGTTTGTACTACTCCTACTGTGAAACAAGTTTGTACTACTACTACTACTGTGAAACAGGTTTAAAATGCAAGTTCAAGTTCAATTTTAATGAGCAAGTACACAGTAATCCATGAATGATTAAGCAAGTACAGACTAATAATCTTTTTTGCAATAAAAGCCGGCAACATTAAATTGAATAATGTTTGAAGGAATATGATCCAGCAGTATTTAAGAACTGTATGTGCATAATGTAAGAAAACTACTGTATGTGCATAGACAAAGTACTGTATCACTAATGGAGTATTAACTCAAAATTAGCATGGTAGTCTACAGAGCAAGTATAATATCACTAAGGTTTGTTCCATAGTCAAGATTAAATACTTCTATAAGGTACTGCAAGTTTCAGCCATTACTAGAATAGAGCAGATTCAATGAGAGAACATACCAACAAACTCTACAAAAAATATGTTATTTAATTTAATATCAGAAACCAATGGTGCTTAACTCTTCCCGATTTGCTTTCAGGATGTACTGTCAGGTAGCTATCCTGAATATAGTATATGACTAGCAGACTCATCTATCAGGACGTACTTTGCTAGCAGGTAGATGTGCCCATTGAAGCCCGGACATGTTCTTCATTCACTAGTTATTTTCTTTTTCTTGGAACTCTTCCTTATGAACAAGTAACACAATCCTAGACATGCTCTTATCTAATTATTTTGTTTTTTCTTCGGACTCTTACTTCAAAACAAGTAACACAAGAAGTGCTTATGTAATCAAAACAAACTTTTCCTCGCACCTTGCACACTAGCGAGACACTAAGGGACATAACAAAATCAAATGCACAACTAAACTTGTCCTCCACTTGTACACTGACAGGCAGAACAAACCGTCCCTACTGTGCAAATAAGCATCTACTAGGCATACTAGGCAGAGTCAGAAAAGAATGGATTGCATCCATTTCCTCTAATTGTACGCACAACATTCAGATTGAGCAGGACACATGCATGCATAATGACCTGAAGATATACAAGTTGGGACCTAACTATGCACACAACAAGTTTTGATTTAGTGCCAGCGGATTTACATCTACTGCATATATAGGCGCATATGGCTCAATCTACTCCCTGTAGATTCAACTCGTGAGGAAAAAAAGATACGAGTTTCTTCCAGAACATATGCAGGAAGGGAAGAGGGAGCTCACCGGGAGCAGTAGGTTGCGGAAGTGGCTAGCGGCAGAGAGATGGAGCGGTGTCCGGCAACAGCAGCTCGGGGCCGTGACCACCGACAGCAGCTCGAGGAGGTGGTCGCGGGACGACGCCCGCGGCAGATCAATATAGACTGCCGACAGCAGCAGCAGCAGCCCGCGGAGTCGGCCACCCGCTCGTCCTACGGGCCTCCCTGCGGCAAAGCCCACACCGGGGCGATCTCCTCCAGCACACGCCCCTCCCACTGGCCGCGGACGTCGCTGTCCTTCACCGTCGCCATATTATCGGTCGGCTGGCACAGATCCTGCGGCGCGTCCCTCATCTGTGGGGTGCTCCGCGGTCACCAGCGTGAGGGGAATCGGAGGGGAACCAGCGCGGCGTCCCTGCCAGCGGCGGGAGGCATGGCAGTGATCCGGCGTCGCTGGATCAAGGGGAATCGCAAGATAAGGGTAGAAAGGGGATCGAGGCGCGTGCGCGTGTGTTGTGTGCTTTTGGGAGGGAGGTGAAGTTGGTTTTGGGCCTTTGGATCGGTATAGGGCCTGAACGGTCCAAATCTTGGTCAAAAATTTAACTGGAGATGACTTAGCTGATGTAATGATCAAAGACGACGGAAGAGTTGGATGACAATGTATACCTTGAGTTTTTGATGTACAAAATATGAATTTAACTGGGGATACCATGCATGCGTGATTAAGTGCTAGTTTTACGGTAACTAATTAATCCTCGCGCCTTCTGGAGGTGGTGGGAAGAAGGGAAAGGGTGACTGCCACCTTTTGTAGATCTGTTTCACACATTCTGTGGCGCATATGGAAAATGCTCCACAGAATGTCAAAATTATGTGGCGCATATAGCTACATGCGCCACAGAAAGTGAGAATTCTGTGGCACATATGCTATATGCGCCCATTCTGTGGCGCATATATCCATATGCGCCACAGAATTCTAGCCTGCCCATGTGCTGGGGTTAGGCCCACATGGACCCACAGGAATTCTGTGGCGCATACAGTATGCGCCACAGAATTGCAGGAATTCTGTGAAGCATTTGCTACATGCGCCACAAAATTAATTTTAGTGGAGCATTTTTCATATATGCGCCATAGAATTAAAATCTACCTATAATCGTTTTCCTAGTAGTGAATGTTAATGCTACTTAACAGGGTAGTCCTTGAGGCTTGATCCATGATGACTACGCACTTCTATTCGTGTAGACAGTTGTTGGGCCTCCAAGTGCAGAGGTTTGTAGAACAGCGACAAGTTTCCCTTAAGTGGATTACCCAAGGTTTATCGAACTCAGGGAGAAAGTGGTCAAATGTATCCCTCTCAAGCAACCCTGCAATCAAGATACAAGAAGTCTCTTGTGTCCCCAACATACCCAATACACTTGTCAGGTGTATAGGTGCACTAGTTCGGCGAAGAGATAGTGAAACACAAGTGGTATGGATAATTATAAGTGGTAACGGTGCCAAAAAATAGCTTGCTGGCGTGTGGTTGACGTGGGAAAAGACTAAAGGAAAACTGAAATAAAGAAGGAAGCAAGCAGACATGTAACAGATCTAATTGCAAATGGTGTATCAATGCTTAGAAACAAGGCCTAGGGATCATACTTTCACTAGTGAACACTCTCATATAAATATCTTCTCTTTATGATACTACGCTGAACTACTCTTCGGTTGGACACTCTAATCCATGGTAGGGATATAACAGCATACCTCAAAGTAAGCCTTTCCCCTCTAGATAACCCCACACTGTCACCTTGAGCACTAGATGAGTCCAACAAACACCACAATTTCATAAAGACATCCAACTCCAAATATAACTCATAACAAGTATTTGTAATCTCTAGTCTAAGTGCCACCATGGTGTGCACACTGTCAACTTCACACACATGGGGACAACAGTGATCTATTAAAGCACTTGAGTAGCAAGGTAGATCTATAGATTACAAGCTCATGATCTCAATAAGATCATGCATAGAGAGCGAGATGAACACATAGATACCGGTAGAACCCTTAGCCTCGAGAGAGAACTACTCCCTCCTCATCATGGGAATCAGCAATGGTGATGGAGATGGTGGTGGAGATCGATGGAGATGGCTCCGGGGGCACTTCCCCGTCCCGGCAGGGTGCCCGAACAGAGACTTTTTGTCCCCCGAATCTCTCCTTCGGTGGCGGCGGCGCTGCGGAACTTTTCGTGGCTGGAGGCTTGACGATCTAGGGTTTCTGTATCGGGAGGAATATATCGGCGAAGGGGCGAGGTTGGTGGCCAACCAGGGGGCCCACACCATGCCCTAGCGCGGCCAGGGGGACCCGCGCCTAGGGGTGGTGTGGCCACCCTGTGGCCCCCCTTCGTCACTGCTTCTGGCTTCGTGAATCTTTCGGGAAAATAACGACTTTGGCTTTTGTCCGGTCCAATTCCAAGAATATTCATTTTCTGACTTTCTGGAACCAAAAACAGCAAGAAACAGGCAACTGGCACTTTGGCTCTTGTTAATAGGTTAGTCCAAGAAATCATATGAAAATTACTCCAAAGTTTGGACAAAACACAAGAAAGTAGATAAAACCAAGCATGGAACATCAAAAATTATGGATACCTTAGCAACGTATCAACATCCCCAAGCTCAACTCCTGCTCGTCCTCGAGTAGGTAAGTGATAAAAAGAAAGAAATAATTTTTGAGGTGACATGCACCATGATAAACTTGATCAAAGTATTTGTAAAACATTCAAAGCTGCGATCATAGTACTTCAATCATAACATGAAAGACAAAGTTCTAGCAATAAGACAAAGAAACTATGTTGCAACATGAAAAGGCACAAACAAAAGATTCATGAATAACAATGCTTTGCAAGACGTTTGTTTGTTTCACATAAAGAAAACATAGAATAGTGGTATTCAGCTTGTCCCTCATAGAGTAGCAAACATAAATGCATAGGACACCTTCAAAGTTCATAAGAGTGACTAGATATGAATAGTTTAAAAAAAGCAATATCAAAGTTATGCATCAATCAACAAGTCTTGGGACAATGCACATAGAACTAAGAATGGCCACTATGCTCTCAAAGTAGGTGCATAAAGGTAGAAGGTGGAGACTCAACAAAAAAGTAAAAGAAAGGCCTTCATAGAAGGAAGTAGGGATTCAAGTCTCATAAAGCGCTTCCAAAAATTATGGTACTTATTAGCTTTCAGCTCTCATTGCCCCTATCATAAGAATCTTGAAGTGATTAAGGTTAAAGTGAACAAACTATGGTGTATATGCTTGACAAAGTATAAGTTGGAAATCTCATGTCCCTTGAATACGAGGGCCACTCCTCATGCTACTCAAGTTTAGTCACCGATAAGTTCTTGTCATCGTAAGTACATGTGTATCATAGAGAACCGCCAACGGGGTACCCCTTGCCCGATGATACGGAAGAATCCCCTTATCAAAATGACAAGGCAAGCAGACAACGAGCATCTCAGCAATCTTCTTATTTACCATGGGAATATGGTGCTTTTTTCTCTCTTCCTCTTTTCTCATATCTCTTTTTTATTTTTTTTCTCTTTTTCTCAATATCTGACTCTTTTTTTATAAGAAGAATGCTTCATAGACAGCTCATTATGGTTACGCTGCAGGTGTCCACCATGTCAGCATGGATTAGACCAGTGGCCCAGGCGTTTCTCTAACACATATACATAACTTCATGGACTTACAAGCTCCCCTTTCATTTCACACCGACGACATCCATAGACAAAAGAGCATGATATCAACTAGGTACAAAGTACCAATGCAATGTTGAAAGCGTTCCCCATGACAGCATGGTTCTGCTAATCCCCAACAAATAAGTGCAAGCATATACAACATAGACGACACAATGGTTCAAGTTTATTAAGGGCAAGAAAAGTAAAGTGTGCCATCAAGTTCGTGAGAGTTTTAATCACTAGTTTTCTTATAACAAGTTTAATTTGGAAGGTAAACAAAAACATGAATATACTTGGAATAGCATATGCTAATAGGTAGGTATGGTGGACTCTTTGGAATAACTTGGTTTAGGGAGTTGGATGCATGAGTGGAACTCATATTTGATTACGGAGGCTAGTAAAAGACTGGGAGCGATAAACTAAGAGAGCAATAATGGCCATAATCATGCAGAGCGACAAAACATTATTGATCAAAGCATAAAGTGATACTACAAGTTGAAAACTAAAGGATCATAAAGGATATGGTGACTTTGGATAGTCATAACATGGTGTGAGCATGTGCCAAGTCAACCCAAATAAAGCATCAAAGGAGAATACCACTATACTATGCTTTAATATGCTAAAACAACGCATGATTATTCCAAGGCACATTAAGAAATCTCAATTGTTTATAACAAGTCATGCTACAAAAAAGAATACTAAGCATAAAGCCAAAACAATATCAAGCATGGCATGGCAAAGCATAGGCCACAGTCAAAAACAAGCTCTCTTTACCACTTAAGCATGAACTTTCCTACTCTTTTCCAACCCAAACCAAACTATTTGAAAACCAATGTATGAAAGAGGGGGTCCCACCAATTTATTCAGCAAACTAAGCAAACAAAGCAAACGAAAACCAAAATGAAAAATGAAAAAGAAGACGCTCCAAGAACAACACAACTGTGCATGAAACAATAAAAATGAAGTGTTTGGAAGAAACCTAGGATTTTTATTGATGAAGACGGGGATCCCTTGGGCATCCCCAAGATTTGATGCTTGTACTTCTTGGATATTTCTTGGGGTGACACGCGTGGCATCCCCAAGCTTGAGCTTTAGTCCATCCTTCATCTCATTACTCATTCCTTCCATACACCTGAAATTTTTCCTTCATACAAAACTTCACACAATCTTTATTAGCAACATTAGTGCACTCAAGATAATAGGTCTTTAGGTTCAGTTCCAACACCAATAAAACTTCCATTAAAACACAAGATACTGTATCACTTCCCTCAAAAATCTCAATTCCCCAAAAGAACTCAAAAAGGAACCAACAAGAAGCAAATGCAGAAAATGGAAGAAATCTGTCAAAACAGACCAGCAGTTAAAGACGAATTTTTTCGAAGACCTTATGTTGCTCAAATAGAAAAGTGTTAATCTAACGAAAGTTAGATAACAACCTGGGGCAGAAGCACAAAAATTCACGCCTCAAAAGGACGTACAGAGATTTTACACGAATTTTTACGGTGAATCATAGAAATCTGTTTTGGGACAGCAACTTTCCTAAGGATTACTTCTCGTCTCATTAGAGGTTACTCTTGGCACAAAAACCACACAAAAATGATAAGGAGAGGTTATTACTGAAGCAATAACTTCCAAGACTCAACTAAAATTTTTGGGTTAACTCCCAATAAGTACTTTTCTTTAACGCCTTTAAGTTAGGCATGATAGTTTGAAAAGATGCACATATAAGAAATATGAATTGAAGTAAAAGAGAGCATCAAGAAGAAAATTCAAAGCACATTTAAGTCTAACCCACTTCCTATGCATAGGAGTCTTGTAAAGAAACAAGTCATGAAAGCACAAAGCAACAATCATAGTAAAGCAAAACAAGTGCAACTTCAAGACTTTCAACATAAAGAGGGGAAACTTAATATTGTTGAGATACGTAAAACCATATTTCCCTCTATCATAATAACTTTCAGTAGCATCATGAATAAAATTAATAATATAACTATCACATAAAACATTCTTATCATGAGCCACATGCATATAATGATTATTACTCTCCACATAAGCATAGTCATTCTTATTAATTGTGGTGGGAGCAAATTCAACAAAAAAGCTATCATTATTATTCTCATCACCATAGTCATCAAATATAGGAGGTATATTGTAATCATAATTAATTTTCTCCTCAATAGTTGGTGGACGGAAAATATCATATTCATCATTATAATCATCATATATTAGAGGTTTGGTATCATCATAAGCAATAGAATAGCTATCTTCCAAAGCTGGGGAACTAAAAAGATCATTTTCAGAAAAACTAGCTTCCCCAATCTTAGACTTTTTCATAGAATTAGCAATAATGGTGTCCAAAGAATTCATACTAACAACACTGCTATTAGCATGCAAATAAAGTTCCATAGGTTTTTTAATTTTCTCTTCAAACACTTTATGTCCTAACTCAAGATAAATACTATAAAGCTCTCTAATTTTTTTGTTGTTTTCCATTAAGCCTAACTAGTGGAAACAAGAAACAAAAAGACAAAATTGCAGAATCTAAAGGAAATAACTTCGAGCACTCACACCGGAGGATGTGAGTACCTTTTACCTTACCTCCCCGGCAATGGCGCCAGAAAATAGTTGATGTCTATGCACTTCTATTCTTGTAGACAGTTGTTGGGCCTCCAAGTGCACAGGTTTGTAGAACAGCAGCAAGTTTCCCTTAAATGGATTACCCAAGGTTTATCGAACTTAGGGAGGAAGTGGTCAAAGGTATCCATCTCAAGCAACCCTGCAATCAAGATACAAGAAGTCCCTTGTGTCCCCAACACACCCAATACACTTGTCAGGTGTATAGGTGCACTAGGTCGGTGAAGAGATAGTGAAATACAAGTGGTATGGATAATTATAAGTGGTAACGGTGCCAGAAAATAGCTTGCTGGCGTGTGGTTGACATGGGAAAAGACTAAAGGCAAACTGAAATAAAGAAGGATGCAAGCAGACATGTAACAGATCTAATTGCAAATGGTGTATCCATGCTTAGAAACAAGGCCTAGGGATCATACTTTCACTAGTGAACACTCTCATATAAATATCTTCTCTTTATGATACTATGCTGAACTACTCTCCGGTTGGACACTCTAATCCATGGTAGGGCTATAACAGCACACCTCAAAGTAAGTCTTTCCCCTATAGATAACCCCACACTATCACCTTGAGCACTAGATGAGTCCAACAAACACCACAATTTCATAAAGACATCCAACTCCAAATATAACTCATAACAAGTATTTGTAATCTCTAGCCTAAGTGCCACCATGGTGTGCACACTGTCAACTTCACACACATGGGGAGAGCAGAGATCTATTAAAGAACTTGAGTAGCAAGGTAGATCTATAGATTACAAGCTCATGATCTCAATAAGATCATGCATAGAGAGCGAGATGAACACATAGCTACCGGTAGAACCCTTAGCCTCGAGAGAGAACTACTCCCTCCTCATCATGGGAATCAGCAATGGTGATGGAGATGGTGGTGGAGATCGATGGAGATGGCTCCGGGGGGCACTTCCCCGTCGCGGCAGGGTGCCGGAACAGAGACTTTTTGTCCCCCGAATCTCCCCTTCGATGGCGGCGGTGTTGTGGAACTTTGCGTGGCTGGAGGCTTGACGATCTAGGGTTTCTATATCGGGAGGAATATATAGGCGAAGGGGCGAGGTCGGTGGCCAGCCATGGGGCCCACACCATGCCCTAGCGCGGCCAGGGGGACCCCCACCTAGGGTTGGTGTGGCCACCCTATGGCCCCCCTTCGTCTCTCCTTCTGGCTCCGTGAATCTTCAGAGAAAATAACGACTTTGGCTTTTGTCCGGTCCAATTCCAAGAATATTCATTTTCTGACTTTCTGGAACCAAAAATAGCAGAAAACAGGCAATTGGCACTGTGGCTCTTGTTAATAGGTTAGTCCAAGAAATCATATGAAAAGTACTCCAAAGTGTGGATAAAACACAAGAAAGTAGATAAAACCATGCATGGAACATCAAAAATTATGGATACGTTAGCAACGTATCAATCTACATTTTAAATTCCTGCAAAATTATTTTTCTATGATTTATCTCATACCTTTTTGGTTACTGTTAGAGTATTAGGTATATACGGTTGTTATGTTAGAGTATTAGGTAATATACCCATTATACTCTTTCATGGTATCAGCCTAATTGGTCCAAACCCTAGCCCCACGCTTTCGCCGCGCCGCCCCCGGGGGATTGATCTCCATGATCTCCGTCGGGGGTCACGCGATCCGTACGCAGGGTTCGTCTGCTGATCCGTGATCGGCTGCCCTGTAAGTCTTTTTTCCCGATCTCTTGATCTTCTTTTTTGGTTTACCGATCTTAGATCGGATTGAGTCGCCCACCGCCGTCGTCATCGCCGCGTGAAAGGACAAGGATGTCGCCTAGAGGGGGGTGAATAGGCGGTTAAAAACTTTTCCGAGAGAGGCTCAACAAAGGCAGAATTAAACTAGCGTTTACTTTGTTAAGCACAAAAACCTAGAACAACTAGGGTTCACCTATTTGCACCATCGACTTATGCTAAACAAGACAAGCAACTATGAGATAGTAAGATATAAACTTCAAACACGAAGGCTATCACAAAGTAAGGTGCATACATAAGAGCTTGGGTATAGAGATAACCGAGGCACATGGAGACGACGATGTTTTACCGAATTTCTCCCAACATGGAGTACGTCTCATTTGGATAGGGAGGGGTAGCAAACCACCAACGCCACAAAAGGCCTCCCTTGTTCTCCTATGAATCTCACCCCAACGGGATTGATCCACACTTCCACTATCGGTGCACTTGTCGGTGGCAATCCAGAACCTCTCACAAGGTTGGGGCACTTCTCCACAACTCAATTGGAGACTCCCAACAAACAAGCTTGGGGAAAGCTCCACAACTTAATTGGAGGCCCCAAGTAATCCACAAACCTGCCAAACCACCAAACCGTCTAGGGTTCCAATGAACCCAAGAGTGAAAAAGCTTCTCAACTTTTCACCCAATTGAATCCTCACCGAGAACTCAAACCGATGCACGAAATGCAATGGCAAGAACACAAGAAGTGCTCAAATCCTTCTCTCCCAAATTCCACCAAAGCTACAAAAGCTTATGGGGATAAGAGAGGAAGAACAATGGAGGAAATCCACAAAAGACTCCAAGATCTAGATCACAAGATGTTCCCCTCACTTAGAGGAGAGATTGATTGGTGGGGATGTAGATCTAGATCTCCTCTTTTGAATCCCTAAAGAATATGCAAGAATCATAGGAGGGATTGAGAGATAGCAAGCTCAAGAAGGTCAGCAATGGAGGGGAAAACTTGCAAGGAAGGTTAGGGAACCATTGGGAAAAAGGGCCCCTTAAATAGGTCCCTAGAAATCCAACCGTTAGGCCCAGGAATCGCCCGGTCCGGAGTCTCCGGACTGGGACCGAAGTCTCTGGTGTACCCATGCCAAACAGGGTCAAACTGGGGGACAATCTGTACACGGTCCGGAGATAGACCAGAGATTTAGTCCAGAGTCTCCAGTCTTACAAAAACTAGCAGAAAGACCAATATGAAAACAACCATAACTTTTGCATCCGGACTCCAATTTTGATGATCTTGGGCTCGTTTTAAAGAGGATAATAAGCTCTAAAAGATCATGCAGGGAACCATCATAGTCCAGAAAGGGAGGATAGAACCAAATGACGAAAGGTTTGACTTCTCTCAACAAGATGAACCGGTAAAACCTCCAACATCGATAACGCAATAGAGAATGCATATGAAATCCGTTTTCGATGAACTTGGGCTTGTCATGAAGATTAACACAAGCTCTAAATCCTCTGATGGATAAGAACCAAATAATGGAAGGTTTTACCAATCTCTAAAATACAAACCGGTAAACCTCCAATATCGAAAACGCAATAGAGAATGTATATGAAATCCGTTTTCGATGAACTAGAGCTTGTTTTGAATATTACCACAAGCTCAAGAACCTCACATGGATAAGATCCAAATAACAACCAAGAAAGATTATGCCAAGTATGCAAAGGTTTGAGCTCTCACGAAGGATATGATCAAGTTACTCACTCGAGAGCCCCTCTTGATAGTACGGCTATCTATCCTATAAATCGGTCTCCCCAACTAACACCATGAGACCGGTAAGAAATAAAACCTATCAAGAACATACCTTTGCCTTGAGCATATTCCACTTGAGCTTGACGATAGCGATCTTGTCCACCTCAAGATGGAACACCTTTCTTGATTGCACTAGCTTGGTGAAGACTTGCAAATTGCTCTCCCATACTCCACTACGGTAGAGCTTCTCTCTTGGGCATATCATTTTCCCATATCCATGATAACCATAGGATGGCAAGCTTCAAGCAAATGATCTCTTCAAGATGGCTCATTGATACGTCCATTTTGCATCACTATTCTATGTCATAATTCAATGTTATTCATTGATATATTTCGTATTGAGGGGTGATACTTATGTTATTTCATCTGTTTTTGCATGGTTGATGACTTTTGGAGCATGGACCGCTGCAGTCAGATTTCTCCGGAAGACAGATTTCTGCCAGGGGAATTCCTTCCTGGAGAGGGGAGATCGTCGCCATCAACACCACCATCTATCTGGACTTCATCAGGATCATCATCATCATCACCACCATCATTACCATCAGAACCCTCCTCACCATCTCCATATTGCGGTAACAATTGGGTTGAATCTTGCATAGTTCATAGGGGAAACTTTCCTGGTGTTGATTACACTTTGTAGTTGATGCTATTGAGTGAACCATTGAATTATTGTTTATGTTCAGATTGTTATACATCATTATTCCATCTCTGATCATGATCCATATGATGTCTTGTGAGTAGATCGTTTTGTTCTTGAGGACATGGGAGAAGTCATGTTGTTAGTAGTGGAATTGTGTCGAGAAAGATTCAATAGTTTGATATTTAAGTTGTGGTGTACTTCTTATAGTGGTGTCATGTGAACGTTGACTACATGACACTTCACCTATATGGGCCTAGGGGAATGCATTGTGTATTTGGCTACTAATCGTAGGGGTTGCCGGAGTGACAGAAACCTGAACCCTCGTTAGGAAACCATTGCACAAGGGACATAAGGGTCTTAGAGTTTCAAGCTGTGGTTAGGTTTCTACCTTAATTACTTTCTTGTACTTATGGATGTTTGCAAGGGGTATAATCACAAGTATGTATTAGTCCTAGGAAGGTCAGTACATTAACACAGGTTCACCCACACAACACTTAGCAAGCTAAAGAAGATTAATCAACTATATGAAGCGAAAGCACTTGACAGTCTTCCCATGTGTCCTCGAGAACGTTTGGTCATCTTAAGTAATACAACCGGCTTGTCCTTTGCTGCATAAAGGATTGGGCCACTTGCTGCATTTATTCCTACTGTCTTTAGTTTACTCGTACTTTGTTTACTCGGTTTATCAAAAACCCCTAAAAATCCGTTTGCTAAGTATTTGCAGAGAATTCATGATCCATACCACCAGCCAGCACCTTCTGCTCCTTGTTGGGTTCGACACTCTTACTTATCGAAAATACTGCGATACACCCCCTATACTTGTGGGTCATCAAGACTATTTTCTGGTGCCGTTGCCGGGGAGTGAAGCGCTATTGGAGAGTGGAACTGGTAAAGGAAACTTCTACTATGAGTATTGTTTACTTCTGCTAGTTGCTTTATTTTCGTTATGGATAATTCGCTGAGTTTCTTATTTGGTAATGCTATTACCACTGCTAAGGTAGTAGATAAGCCACGGCCTGCTAAGAATGATGCTTTCAAAATACCTACAAGAATTATTGATCGTGTTATGGATAACTACTATGTTGGGGATGGAACTATCCATCCTGGTGATCATTTGCTCTTTATACACGAATTATGCGGGTTGTTCAAGTGTGCAGGTATTACTACAGATCAAGTTAAGAAGAAGTTATTCTCATTATCGCTAAAAGGAAGAGTTGAGGAATGGTATAAGCTGCTGAAGAATGGCCAAGCTCTAGAATGGGAGGAAATAGTACCTCTCTTTTATTCAAAGTTTTATCCTCCTAGTGAGATTCATAAAGATCGGAATCAAATATACAACTTTTGGCCTCTGGATGGAGAGAGTACAGCTCAAGCTTGAGGGAGATTGAAGTTACTAATGCTCAAATGTCCCATTCATGAGCTCCCCAACAATATTATTATTAATAACTTTTATGCAAGGCTCCCTCTACATGATAAAGATTTATTGGACGCTTCTTGTGCTGGATCATTCACTCGCATGGAAGAAGAAGCTAAGTGGGATCTTCTGGACCGTATTCAAGATAATGCTGAAGCTTGGGAGAATGACAAAGGTAGAAAGTCAGGTATAAATTATGATTATGAATGCATTGAATCTTTTATGGGAACTGATGACTTTCAAAATATTAAAAATGCTTATGGTCTAGACTCTCAAGCTATTGCTTCTTATTTTAAGGCTTTTGCTTCCTATATAGAAGTGCCTAAAAAGAAGTGGAATAAGTATCATGAACCTTATAAAGATGTTGCTAAGAGTGTTCCTGCAAGAAATACTGAAGTTTATACCGCTAATCATGTTTTACCTAAACCTTATATTGAGAAGATGCCTTTCCCAATTAAGATAAAGGAACACTCTATGGTAGCTAGTATGGTTAATGAAAGTACAAATAAAGCTATTGAACCTAATAAACAAAAGGTTGATGAACCTATTATAGCAAATGTGAAAGACTTTGTTACTAAATATGTAGAAGAGGGACACCCTATCCTTTGTAAGGATACCTCTAATATTGTTTCACAAAGTAGTGTTATGAGAGCTAGTATTCCTATGTTTTCTGTTAGAATAAGTGATCATTGTTACGATGGACCTTGTGATAGCAATATTGTTAAGTTTATGCATGATACTAAAAGTTATTATGAGAGAGGGAAAAGTGTTCTTATTTATCACAATAATATCAAGTTTCCTCGTTTTACGCTAAAAGTTTTTATGTTGCACTTCTTTTGCCTTCTTATGCAAGTTGCCTCTGGTTTCAACAACTTGTTTGTTTACAAAATTCCCTTGCATAGGAAGTGGGTTAGACTTAAATGTGTGTATTTTTTCTTCTTAATGCTCTCTTTCACTTCAATTCATATTCCAATGTGAGCATTCTTGAAATTATCATGCCCATCTTAATGGCTATAAAGAAAGAGCTTTTTGGGAGACAACCCAATTTATTTTTGCTTTCAGTTTGTTTTTGTTTCTTTGAGTCTTGGAAGTTATTACTTCGGTAATAACCGCTCCTTATCCGTTTTTTTTGGTTTTTGTGTGAAGATCAACCTCTAATGAGAGAGAAGTAAGATTTGGGGAAGTTGCTGTCCCGAAACAGATTTTTGTGCTTCACCGTAAAACTTTGTGAGAGATCTCTGTATGTTGGATTGAGCTGTAATTTTTTGTACTTATGCCCCAGGTTGTTATTTAACTTTCGTTAGTTCTGCACTTTTTGATAGCAACAAAAGAGTTTCGAAAAAATTGATCTTTACCTGCTGGTCTATTTTGACAGATTTTGCCACACTTGCATTTGCTTCTTTATTCGATTTCCTTTTTGAATTCTTTTTGGGTTTTCGGAAGGAGTTGCTACAGTAGCTTATGTTTTGATGGTTTTCAGTTGAAGTTGGACTCAAAAGGTTTTATCACTTCATATATACTAATGTCTCTAATGAGAACTGTGTGAAGTTTTGTGTGAAAGAAATTTCCAGGTAGTGGAGATAATGGTGTAATAAGGAAGAGAAGGGTTTTATGACTCAAGTATTAAGTGTATGAAGATGAAGATATTGATATCATTCAAGTGATGACTCTGGTAGAATCTACTAAATACCAAATTCAGAGACCTGCAGAGTCCATTTCCGAATAGATAACAGTTCTGGTAAGAAAAGTTCCACGAAAATACTATCCAACTATATTTTTGCAGTTTTTAGACAATAAGGAAAGCTACGAAGCGAAAGAGGGACAGAAACGGAGCTAGGGTGGCTCACACCACCCTGTGGCGCGGGCCCACCCCTGGCCGTGCCACCAGGTGGTGAGTCCACCCCGGACTCCGCCTCCGACTCGTTTTCTCCCAGTACCTTCCTTTTGTTTTGAAACTTCATAATATATAATCCCCCGGATATCCCGAGGTTCGTATATCGTGTTTTTGTCGTGTTTTTGTTTCGATCTGTTTCTGACAGGTAGAGTCCCAGATTTGGAGCTACAATGTCTTCCTCTGGATCAGCCAAGGAAGATTCTTTAGAGGATATCATCAACCCATACATGAGAGAGTTGAAGATTCATCCCAAGGAGTTGTTGCTTGAAGATGGGGAGCTCCGGATAAAAGAGGTTCGAGGCCCTAAAGGTGAAGGAAGTCTGGAGGACAGGATGGAAGCACTAGAGCAAGAAGTCTTTAGGTACAAGAAGATGGCGAAACGCGAAGTGGATATCATCCATAAGATTTGTTCCGAACTCATCGCCGAGCACCAAAAGGAGACTGCTGAACTCAAGGATGAAGCCCTCTCATTCTACCAAACAACCAACGAACTGCAAGCACAGCTCTATGACGTTCAAAATCAAAACTGTGAGTATGAGGTTAGGTTTAAACGCATAAGTGTTGCTGCAAGTTTCAGGATGCTGGAAACCACGATGTCCTTTGTTGAGGGGAAACCCTTACCTTGGAAGTCGGACGATGATGAGAGAATACCACCACCACCGAAGGAGTAATTCGTCATCAGGTTTGGCATCCCCTTGGTTTGTTCCAAGCTTGGGGGAGTGCCACGGTATCACATCACTATCTTCTATCTTTTTACCTTTTTAGTAGAGTCATATCATGAATAGAGAAGTTATCGTGTAGAATGGTTTGCATTATGGAAGTGTCCCCTCTCTCGTTAGATATGTATCCCTTGGTGTGAGTTGCCGTTATGGAATATTAATGAGAAGTTCTTTCATTCACTCTTTTGCATAGCTTATATTAGTTTTCAATTCGTGGTTATATGATTGATCTTGTTGTTAGTATTGGTGTCACTTTGGGATCATTGAGTTAATTTAGTTGGTTTTGGCAAACCTGGCTCGGTCAGTAGCAACACTATTTTTGAGAGTTGAATGAAAAAGATAAAAGTACTCTAAAGAAATTTAATTTCATCATCTTTCTTTCTTGATTAGCTCATAAGTCTAGTATTCTCTGGTTAAGATCTTTTGTGCTTCTAAGGAAGATTGCAAGTTTGTCTTTATCACTTGTATGTTTGTTTGTTTCCTTCAACTCTTGTACTTGCGACCCAGCCTTGCTAGCCAAAAACCTGTACTGAGAGGGAATTATTCTCGTGCATCCACCTCCTTTAAACCAAACCCATGCCATTTGTGTCCACCATACCTACCTATTAGCATTATTGCTATTTCAAGTAAATTCTTGTTTTATCTACCTCCCAAATTAAACTTGTTATGTGAAAATTAGTGAGTAAAGCTCTCACGAACTTGATGGCACACTTTACTTTCTTGCATTTAATAAACTTGGACCATTGGGTCCTTCTTTGTTACGTATATGCTTGCGCTTTATGAGTTGAAGTTAGCAGAACCATGTATCATGGGGACCGCTTTCAACACTTCATTGGTACTTGTACCTAGTTGATATCATGTTCTTTTTCTTATGGATCCCGATGGTGTGAAATAAAAGTGGAACTTGTAAGATCATGGAGTTTATATGTGTGTTAGAGAAACGCCTGGGCCGCTAGCCTAAGCCATGCCTAATCATGGTGGAAACTTGCAGCATAACTATAGTGAGCATTATATGAAGCATCCTCAATAAAAACCTATGCAAATAGCAAATAAAAAGATCGCTGAGATGCTCACTGTATGCTTGCCTTGTCATTTTGATTATGGGATAGCTCCTATGTCATGTGCAAGGGGTACCCCGTTGGCGGTTCTCAATGATACACGTGTATTTACAACGACAAGAGCTTACTCGTGACTGAAGTTGAGTAGCATGAGGTTCGGTACTCATAAGTAAGGGGCATGGGACTTCAATTTATAACTTGTCAAGCATATCCTCTTAGTTGTGTCACTTTAACCTTAATCACCTAAAGATGCCTATGATAGGGGCAATGAGAGCTCAAAGCTAGTAAGTATCATAATTTTTGGGATCTCTTTATGAGACTTGCGATCCCTGCTTCCCTCTGTAAAGGGCCTTTCTTTTACTTTTTAGTTGAGTCAGTAAACATATTCCCTTCTATCCCAGCAAGTATTTTGAGTTGTTGTGTTTCATTCATTCATATGATGATTTATTCAAGCATGTTGCTTATGTTCCTTGTTTTGCACATTGCTCTTATCTTGATGTTTACTACTTTGAAAGCTATCTTTGAAAAACCCAGTTATTTGTGAACTCTAGCAAATTATCAACTATTCTTCGACCAAGAGCTAAGTTTGCCATTACCAATTATGTTTTACTTTATGTATATTTATTATGTTTCCTTTAATCATTACAAGTTGAGTTATATAATAGTGAGTTGTCTTCTATTATGATCTATGTATTGATGAATGTGATGTTTCTTGTCCGTATTCTTTTATCGACTCTTCACTCCATAAACCTGAGGCCATGTTTATTGAGCTCAGTTTCGCTTGGGGACAAGCGAAGTCTAAGCTTGGGGGAGTTGATACGTCCATTTTGCATCACTATTCTATGTCATAATTCACTGTTATTCATTGATATATTTCGTATTGAGAGGTGATACTTATGTTATTTCCTCTGTTTTTGCATGGTTGATGACTTTTGGAGCATGGACCGCTGCAGTCAGGATTCCGATGGAAAAGGTGCTGTTTGGAGGCAAAATTCGTGAAGATCAGAAAATCCGGGAAATATACAGAAAATCCTATTTTCCAGAAGACGAACCAGATAGGGAGATGGAGATGGGCCACGGGGTGCCCACACCACCCCCTGGCGCGGGCCACCCTGGGCCATGCGACCAGGTGGTGTGGCCACCCTGATCAACCTCTGGCACTCCCCTCTGGCGTATATTATCCTTCCGAAACCCTAAGACTCGGGGAGCAACCACAGAAAGATTCCGCCGCCTCTGCGGGGCGGAAAACACCAAGAGAGAAAGATCTCTCCGGCAGACAGATTTCTGCCAGGGGAATTCCTTCCCGGAGAGGGGAGATCGTCGCCATCAACACCACCATCAAGCTGGACTTCATCGGGTTCATCATCATCATCATCTCCACCATCATCACCATCAGCACTCTCCTCGCCATCTCCATATTGTTGTACCAATTGGGTTGAATCTTGCATAGTTCATAGGGGAAACTTTCCCGGTGTTGATTACACTTTGTAGTTGATGCTATTGAGTGAACCATTGAATTATTGTTTATGTTTAGATTGTTATACATCATTATTCCATCTCTGATCATGATCCATATGATGTCTTGTGAGTAGCTCGTTTTGTTCTTGAGGACATGGGAGAAGTCATGTTGTTAGTAGTGGAATTGTGTCGAGAAAGATTCAATAGTTTGATATTTAAGTTGTGGTGTACTTCTTCTAGTGGTGTCATGTGAACGTCGACTACATGACACTTCACCTATATGGGCCTAGGGGAATGCATTGTGTATTTGGCTACTAATCGTAGGGGTTGCCGGAGTGACAGAAACCTGAACCCTCGTTAGGAAACCATTGCACAAGGGACGTAAGGGTCTTAGAGTTTAAAGTTGTGGTTAGGTTTTTACCTTAATTACTTTCTTGTACTTACGGATGTTTGCAAGGGGTATAATCACAAGTATGTGTTAGTCCTAGGAAGGTCGGTACATTAGCACAGGTTCACCCACACAACACTTAGCAAGCTAAAGAACATTAATCAACTATATGAAGCGAAAGCACTTGACAGTCTTCCCATGTGTCCTCGAGAACGTTTGGTCATCTTAAGTAATACAATCGGCATGTCCTTTGCTGCATAAAGGATTGGGCCACTTGCTACATTTACTCCTACTGTCTTTAGTTTACTCGTACTTTGTTTACTTGCTTTATCAAAAAACCCTAAAAATCTGTTTGCTAAGTATTTGCAGAGAATTCCTGATCCATACCACTAGCCAGCACCTTCTGCTCCTCGTTGGGTTCGACACACTTACTTATCGAAAATACTGCGATACACCCCCTATACTTGTGGGTCATCACTCATCTTGAACTTGCACATCATTTCTTATTTCTTCATTATGTTGGTGTCTTGAAGGTACATAAGAGATATCATTCCAACTTTAGTCTTCAAGACACACTTGCTATAGGCTCAACTCTCACTTGACCAATCTCTGGATCACTCATTGAAACCTTGGTTAACACTTAATCTTCTTCACTTTCTTCTTCTCCCAACCTTGAAGCCAACATATGGTTGAAGCATTGCATATGGTTGAAACCTACAGGTAAAACTCAATGCAAACATAAGCCCATAAAGATTGTTGTTAATTACCAAAACCACACATGGGGGCACACATGCACTTTCAATCTCCCCCGTTTTGGTAATTGATGAAAATCCCTTTGAGAGGGTTTATATAAGGAATTAACCAAACAAAATGTTGTGCTAACATCAAATACAACACAAGTATGTGATGTTAGTACAACCACAATATAGAGCAAACTCCCCCACAATCTATGCACATGTGGATGAAGTTGAATTTCATTGCATATATTGCCAACCATTACCGGTGGTGGAGTTTTCTCTATATATTCAAGATGCCATGAAACACACTAAGATGCAAAGCACACGAGACAAGTTTAAGTACAAAACTCACAACACACAACCAAATTCCCTAAAACCCTCTAAAAGTTCTCCCCCATTGACATCGATTGCCGAAATGGGTGAAAAACTTTAGAAGGCCAATTTAGTGAGAGTTCCTCCATATGCTATGAATTTCTCATAATATGAGTGGAATCAAATGCACGTATCCAATGACAAATACCATGAGGAAATCAAACTAAACTGAGGATCCAAAGATTGCAAAGAAATAAAATTGTGAAGAAGCATCAACGAATAAAGCAAGCAATCAAAAGATAGAAAGAAGCACTTCACAAAAGGAAGATACCAAAAGAAAGATAGATATTATGATAAGATTGAAAAGAGAGTGATCTAAATAATATGAGGAGACTCCCCAAGGTTTGTGCACAAATTATAATTTTGCATTTGAATACAATATGCACAAACATGGCATCCCCATTCCCTCTATATCATTTAAACCACGAGCATGAGCAAGAGAGAAGATATTATGATAAGAGAAAATGAGTGTTTAGATGAAAATAGGAAGCTCCCCAAGGTTCATGCACAACAAAGTGCACAATTATGGAATCCTAACTTCCCATAATCAAACAAAACACCAAACAAGAACAAGAAAGCAAATGTGTGTTCTTAGGTAGATTAGGAAAGCTCCCCAAGGTTTATGCCCCAAATGTAATAATTTCTTTGAATGCAAAGTGCATAAACATGGTATCCTTGCTCCCCAAACTTACATAACAACACAAAGGCATGAGAGATCAACTTTCTTAACACCAATGAGTTCCAAAAGATGCAAATGAAAAGGTCAAGCACTCAAAGCAACACTTTTGGAGCCACCAAAGAATAAAAAGGATCACAAGGTGTAGACTCCAAAGTAAAAGGATATCAACTAGAGATTCAGCCATAATTATGTGTATAAGTTTTTAGGTAAACAACAATCACCAAGATACACATCCACAAAGAAACATGTACACACAAAATGGATACTCAAGAATGAACAAGATATCCAAAAGAAAGTCATAGATAATGCCAATAAGAAATTGTTTTTGCTAGAAAGCATGGCCAAAGGCTCAAATTTATCTTATTAAACATCAATAAACTTCAAACACCAAAAAATACATCAAAACTATCACAAGGGAACAAGAGATAGTTGGAATGCATTGGGAAAGGCAACAAGTATCATAAAGAGCAAATAAGCCTTGCAAATTCATCCATATTGCACATGAGAGAAATTGAGGAAATGATTGGAAATAGAATTGCTAGATTGGCATCTGTGGAATTGGTGAATCATAGACATGATTTTGATATACTCCCCAAAATATGCATTCATCTCAACTTACTCATACCACAATAAGGATGATACAATAAAATCTTGCAAGAACCACAATAGAATCAACTTAAGGAAATCATGCCATGATGTAACCACAAAGGTTGGATGCTCAAAAAGTATGCATGAGAGGGATACTTGTTACCGAGATACCATTGGTAGGATGAAGTAGATATGAGTTTGTTGATCACCCTAGCTTGACTCCAATTATCATTTAGTCCCCACATCTTCTTATTATTGAAAATCATCCAATGAATCTCCAATGTACCTATAACACATTCAAGTACACAATGGTCCCAAAACTCATTGGGTCCAAAGTAGTTAGATAAACTACAATACATAGGAGAGACTCCATATAAATATGTGCATATTGATATGAAATTGAATTTCATGCACATCTTAGCCGATAGGATTTGGTGGAGAATCCCATATATATTGGATCAAGAAAGAAAGCATGCCATAATATAGAACATGTAGTAAATATGCATGCACAAGATTTCAAGAACCAAAAAAGGAGATACAATTTGAACAAAAACACCAAGTAAACCAAGAAGTCACACACAAGAGTGTGACACGACAAAAGGGTGTCCAAATTGTATCAAAGAGCCAAATCAACACATGAAAGGACACAAATTTAACAAATAAACAATGCAATACCAAAGAGCAAAAGATAGACAAAAACACCAATGCTCAAGGATTTATCTCATCCTAAGGGATCAAACAAGTAACAAGGAATGAGACAAAACCAACTCCCAAAAAGCAAGGTTCCAACACACAAACCAAACTCTCTACACTTTTCATGATGGCACAAAGTACCAAAAGAAAAGATCAAACTTCCAAGCACATAAAACATGATATGGAACAAAACAAGAAGCATAAGTATGAGTGTTCTAATAATATAGGAGAGCCCCCCATGGATAGTGCATTATGTAGGATTTTCCTTTTGAATCCAAAATGCACACAAATGGGATCATCATTAGTACCTACATTTAAATAAAACACACGAGGATACAAAAAAAATAACAAGATCCACAAGAGGCAAGGAAAGCTTGGGAGACAACACAAAACATTTTCTTAGCAAGAGGTAGTACAAAATTTAAGCAAAGGCCAAAGTGAATATGATCAATAAATTCTACCATATATGGAGTACCATTTGTCCAATGACAAGAATTATGGGGAAACATTTCCCAAGGTAGTTTTCAAGGATATCATGATCATATTCACAACAAGAAGCATATTACAAAATATAAAAATTAAGCTTGATGCTTAGAAAGAGAATCTTGATAGCTCCAAATAGCTACACAATCATTAATGATTAGAGTAACTTGAAGCAAATGGTCTCCATGGAGGATATAGATGTCCAAGTATGAGGAAACACATACCAAGAAGAGCTCACACAAACAAGATCCAAAATATGAGGAAAAAAATGTATTCAAGCAAATTTGAACTTGTTTGAGCAAATGTGTCACATAGGAGCTAGATAATTATCAATATCAATTCTAAGTGACACAACCTCGAATATTCACATTTTCTAGGCTTGTAATATGCACTAAGCATATGATTCCCCCATAATGTGATAAACCATAAATATCGACACGAGGCAAAAGGATCCAAATAGAGATAATTAATGGACATTATAGAATTTGAATTTCTCATGAGAAACATACCACATAGAGACTAGATAAAACTTGCAATATATATACTAAGTGGCATTTCTCATGTACACACATTTTAGGATCGTGTAATGCCCAAGCATAACACTCCCCCGGAATGGGATAGTCCATTAATCTCCTGTAAGAGCCAACTAAGATATAAACAAGATGCAATAGGCTTAAACACAAAAACAAATACATGGTGTGCAAGCCAACATACGCAAACCTGATTTCTCAAGTTTAAGCAAGTAGGAAGCACAACATATACAAAACATATGCAATGTACAAAACTAACACATGCACAAGGGGCAAGTAACTTTCAATGTAAATGAGTTGAGAACATGTTACCGCAAGGAGGAGCAATGGATATCTGATAGACATATGATAATCTAAATGACTTGGCTTGAGAGAATATAGTTGAAGTCCCCTTAATTCTTCATGATGTAGCTAAGTCTCCAATGCCCTCCAACACACACCTATTGATCAAGTTTTAGCTTGATGGTCCCCAACCAAGTTGGGTCCTAAGAGGTTAGTCACAATAGGCTTGGCAACCCAAATGGTTCTTTTCTTAACACCACTTTGAGCACCAACATATTTGGCAAACACATTGCCACCCTCATCCTTCCTAAGAGAATAAACATCATCAATCATGATTGGGTTGGATAAGGAGTTACCAATAGTGCAAGAAGAAGATATGTGACCCTTCTCACGACATAAGTAGCAAGTTCTTCTCTTCCCATTCTTTTCACTTGATTTCTCCACAATGGGAGCATTAGCTTGAATCCTCTTGGGAAGTGGACTTTATCCAACTTGAGGTAGGTCATGACCTTGAACTAGAGGCTGCTTCCCCTTTTTTATCTCACCAAGAGGCTTCTTCTTCAAGGGTCAAGATCTAACATGGTGCACTTCAATTTTGCACTTGAAGCAAACAATATTGGCCTAATGCTTGACTTTTTCTTGACCCTTCTTATTGTTGCTCTTGGACATCTTCTTGTTAGTGGACTTTTTCTTGGCATTGGATTTGAATCCAATCCCACTCTTGTCATTGGGGGATTTTTGCACACTCAAGATCTTGTTGAGTGTGGTCTTCCCTTCATGACCCTTTTCAAGTCATTCTTCAAAGAAGTGACTTGAGCCTTGAGATCTTTGATTTCCTCTACATGGTTAGTGACAGCACATATACTAGAGGAAGTAGAAATTTCATTGCTAGAGCAATAAGGCAAAGAATGTAATTCATCACAAGATTTAGCAATAATGTGAGTGGACGAATTACAAGGACTAGCACATGGCAATATAGAATTATTCGTAGAGATTGTGCTAGTGACCACATGAGGCTCAGAAGATGTTACCTTTGTACAGCTAGCCTTATGAGCTAACTTTAGCCTAGCATGGGATGCTAGAAGATCCTCATGAGAGCCTGATAGCTTACCATGACTTTCTTCCAAGATCCCATACTTGCTAGTTAGCAAAGCAAGTTGAGTCTTTAGCGCAACATTTTCCTTCAAAATAGATGCTTCACAAGAAATAGAGTTAGTAGTACAAGCATCATAATTAATTGTAAGAGGTGAGGGCAACTTCGAAAGATCTTTTGAGTAAGAGGCTTTAAGTTGCTCATGTGACTCGGTGAGTTTAATGAGCTCACACTTGATGACCCTAGAGCCATTTTTGAGGTGCTCAAAATCCTTGATGCGTTGCTAATGTATCTATAATTTTTGATGTTCCATTCTTGTTTTATATCTACTTTCTTATGTTTTGTCCACACTTTGGAGTATTTCTATACACTTTCTTGGACTAACCTATTAACAAGATGCCACAATGCCAGTTGCCCGTTTTCTGCTGTTTTTGGTTCTAGGAAAGTCAGAAAATCAATATTATCGGAATTGGACCGGACAAAACCCAAAGTCGATATTTTACCGGAAGACTCACGGAGCCAGAAGAAGAGACGGAGAGGGGCCACAGGGTGGCCACACCATGTGGTGGTGCGGGCTAGCCCTGGCCGCGCCACCAGGTGGTGTGGGCCCCTTGGCCGCCCACCGACCTTGCCTCTTCGCCTATAAGATGTCTCCCGATGCAAAAACCCTAAATAGTCAAGCCTCCAGCCACGAAAAGTTCCGCAGCACCGCCGCCACCGAAGGGGAGATTCGAGGGACAGAAAGTCTCAGTTCCGGCACCCTGCCGGGATGGGGAAGTGCCCCCGGAGCCATCTCCATCGATCTCCACCATCATCTCCATCACCATTGCTGATCCCCATGATGAGGAGGGAGTAGTTCTTCCTCGAGGCTAAGGGTTCTACCGGTAGCTATGTGTTCATATCTCTCTCTATGCATGATCTTATTGAGATCATGAGCTTGTAATCTATAGATCTACCTTGCTACTCAAGTGCTTTAATAGATCTCTGCTCTCCCCATGTGTGTGAAAGTGACAGCGTGTACACCATGGTGGCACTTAGGCTAGAGATTACAAATACTTGTTATGAGTTATATTTGGAGTTAGATGTCTTTATGAAACTGTGGTGTTTGTTTGAACCATCTAGTGCTCAAGGTGACACTATGGGGTTATCTAGATGGGAAAGGCTTACTTTGAGGTGTGTTGTTATAGCCCTACCATCGATTAGAGTGTCCAACCAGAGAGTAGTTAAGAGTAGTATCATAAATAGAGGATATTTATATGAGAGTGTTCACTAGTGAAAGTATGATCCCTAGGCCTTGTTTCTAAGCATTGAAACACCGTTTGCAACTAGATCTGTTACATGTTTGCTTGCTGCTATCTTTATTTCAGTTTTCCTTTAGTCTCTTCCACGCCATCAAGCTATTTTATATCACCATTACCACTTATAATTATCCATACCACTTGTATTTCACTACCTCTTTGCCGAACTAGTGCACCTATACACCTGATAAGTGTATTGGTTGTGTTGGGGACACAAGAGACTTCTTGTATCTTGATTGCAGGGTTGCTTGAGAGGGGATACCTTTGACCACTTCCTCCCTGAGTTTGATAAACCTTGGGTGATCCACTTAAGGGAAAACCTTCTGCTGTTCTACAAACCTCTGCACTTGGAGGCCCAACAACTGTCTACAAGAATAGAAGTGCGTACACATCAATCCTCAAGGAGTTTAGCATAAGCAACTTGAAGCTCATCATTTTTACTTTTGAGACCACTAGCCTCCTTAAGACCTCTATCATGAGATTCCTTAACTCTAGACAACTCTAGAGCAAAAGTCTCCTCAAGAGATTCCTTAGTGGTTTGTTCCTCTTCAAGAGCTTCATTTAGATGTGCAATTTGATTAGCATACTCATGCTCAAGGCTACTCATTTTATCAATGATGTTCTCATGATCCTCAATTTGTGCTTCGAACTTATCAATATGTTCTTTGCTCTTAATAGCAAAGTCCAAGATTTCAACAAAGTTAGAGCAAGCAATATTATTCTTAACAAGAGCATGATAAACCATCTCACCCTTTTCATATAAATCATCAATATAAATCTCTTTTTCCTCATTATCCTCATCCTCATCATCACAAGAGGTATTGGGTTCCAAAGTGGGAGTTACCTTTGAATCCCTAGCCATAAGGCATAGGTGGGAACTGTGAGATGATGATGAAGAATTACTTAAAGCTCCATTCAAAATCGTGTCTTTACCAATAGAATCTTCGGTTTCCTCTGCATTGTTAGACACACAACAACTAGAGGAAATAGAAGCATTTATATTATGGCAACAAGGCAAAGAGAGCATATCATCATGAGATCTATTGAGGCAATTTATACATGATATGCAAGGAGTATCAACACTAGCATGTAAATTATATATATTGCTAGACGTGTTCAAGTCCAAAGATGAAGCATTGCAATGAGATAGAGATGAATGACCATCAAGAGTAAGTTTACTATCAACGTTGCAATATTCATCACCACTCACCATATCATTACCTTGTGTCTTGCCACACTTTGGTGAAGTGGAATAAGATGAGAACTCATCACGGCCGGAAGTGGAAGCAATACAATCATCCTCAATAATGTTGGACACATCATATTTATCATGAAGTTTTGTCCATAACTCATGATCTCTCCAAAAAGGTATGATTGAAGAAGTAACTACATAGCTCAAAGCATTAACAACCACATTAGAGGCTTGAGCATCGAGATATAAGTTTTTCTCATCCTCACAAGATAGATTTTCGAAATCCATAGGAGGAGAAAAACCTATATCAACAATACGCTCCAAATTTGTGTCCATGTCCCAAAAATGAATAAGCATACGAGTTTTCCATATATCATAATTTGTGCCATTGAATATGAACATGTCATTACGCACAAATCCCCTAGTAGACATCTTTACTCTCAAGGCGGTGAAGCCTAAAATGAGAGACCAGGCTCTAATACTGATTATT
Organism: Avena insularis; assembly: GCA_023614405.1. Taxonomy (NCBI): domain Eukaryota; kingdom Viridiplantae; phylum Streptophyta; class Magnoliopsida; order Poales; family Poaceae; genus Avena; species Avena insularis. Next base: position 644,308,541 of record CM042690.1, read on the forward strand.
GGCTCAACACGTCGAGATCATTGGGGAACCCCAAGAGGAAGGTATGATGAGCACAGCAGCAAGTTTTCCCTCAGTTATGAAACCAAGGCTATCGAACCAGTAGGAGCAAGGAAACACCTCCAAGGTGTTGTTTCCAACTTGGAATCCAGCACAACACAACCACAGAACTTTGCCCCCAACTTACAGTGAGGTTGTCAATCTCACCGGTTTTGCTGAAAACAAAGGATTAAACGTATTGTGTGGAAGAAAGTAAAAGCTTGCAAAAAGTAAATAGAAAGCAGTAAATAGTTGTAGATTGAAGGTAAAAGAAAGGACAGGGGTCCATAGTTCACTAGTGGTGATTGTCCTTAAGATAGATGACATGTTGGGTGAACAAATTACAGCGGGGCAATTGACAAACATCGAGAAAGCATACATGCATATACTAATCATCTTGACTCCTATGAGATTTGATTGGGCATTACAACATTATACTTTGACCGTAATCCAACTCCATCTATGACTAATAATCCACCTTCAGGTTATCAATCCGAACCCCCTCCAGTATTAAGTTGCAAGCAACAGATAATTGGATTACGCATTGCATGTAAAGTAAACAATACGATTGTTCTATGAACAAAGGATTGCTGTTTTCTCCCTAGTAGCAACAGCACATCTAGTACCTTAGAGATTTATGTCACTTCTCTAGATTACTAGAGTCATGAACCCACTATCGAGCATAAATACTCCCTCTTGGAGTTGCTAGCATCTACTCGACCAAGATATCTACTAACAACGGAGAGCATGCAAGATCACAAATAACAAAGACATTATAGAATGAATAATCAATCTAAAATAGTATCTCAATATCCATCGGATCCCCGCAAACACAACATGTATGATTACAAATAGATCATCTTGATCATGAACGGAGCTCACAAGATCTAGACATGGTAGCACAAAGGAGAAGAACCAACCATCTAGCTACTACATGGACCCGTAGTCTTGGGATGAACTACTCATGCATCACACCGGAGGCAGGCATGGTGATGAAGAAGGCCTCTAGGGTGAATTCTCCCCTCCGGAAGGGTGTCGGGAAGAGCTTCAGATCCCTCCCGATCTAGGGATGGAGATGACGGCAGCTACAGACTCTTTCGTGGAATTTTGATCGGGTGCTTAGGGTTTTTATATCGGAGGCATCTTATAGGCGAAAGGGGAGGCCGAGGGGGTGCCCTAGGTGGTCGCACCACCCCCTGGTGCGGGTTAGGCCTGGCCGCGCAGCCAGGTGGTGTGGGCGGCCCCTGGCCCCTCTCCGTCTCGTATTCTGGCTCTATGCCCCCCTCGGTGAAATACTGACTTTGGCTTTTGTCCCGTCCAATTCCGAGAATATTCATTTTCTGACTTTCCTGGAACCAAAAACAGAAAACAGGCGTAGGCATCGTGGCATCTTGTTCATAGGTTAGTCCAAGAAAGTGTATAAAATACTCCAAAGTGTGGACAAAACATAAGAAAGTAGATATAAACCAAGCATGGAACATAAAAAATTATAGATACATTTGCAACGTATCAACATCCCCAAGCTTAACTCCTGCTCGTCCTCGAGTAGGTAAGTGATAAAAAGAAAGAATAATTTTTGAGGTGACATGCACCATCATAAACTTGATCAAAGTATTTGAAAACATTGATAGTTGGGATCATAGTACTTCAACATAGCATGAAAGATAAAGTTCTAACAATAAGACATACCAACTATGTTGTAACATGAAAAGGCACAAACAAAAGATTCATGAATAACAATGCTTTGCAAGACGTTTGTTTATTTCACATAAAGAAAACATAGCATAGTGGCATTCAGCTTGTCCCTCATAGAATAGCAAACATAAATGCATAGGACACCTTCAAAGTTTATAAGGGTGACTAGATACAAATAGTTTAAGAACAAGCAATATCAAAGTTATGCATCAATCAACAAGTCTTGGGACAATGCACATAGAACTAAGAATGGCCACTATTCTCTCTTAATAGGTGCATAAAGATAGAAGGTGGAGACTCAATATAAAAGTAAAAGAAAGGCCTTCATAGAAGGAAGTAGGGATTCAAGTTTCATAAAGAGCTTCCAAAAATTATGGTAATTATTAGCTTTCAGCTCTTATTGCCCCTATCATAAGAATCTTGAAGTGACTAAGGTTAAAGTGAACAAACTATGGAGTATATGCTTGACAAAGTATAAGTTGGAAATCTCATGTCCCTTGAATACGAGGGCCGCTCCTCATGCTACTCAAGTTTAGTTACTGGTAAGTTTTTATCATAGTAAGTACATGTGTATCATAGAGAACCGCCAACGGGGTACCCCCTGCCCGATGATACGGAAGAATCCCCATATCAAAATGACAAGGCAAGCAGACAGCGAGCATCTCATCAATCTTCTTATTTACCATGGGAAAATGGTGCTTTTTTCTCTCTTTCCTCTTTTCTCATATCTCTTTTTTTTCTTTTTCTCAATATCTATCTCTTTTTTTTATAAGAAGAATGCTTCATAGACAGCTCATTATGGTTACCCTGCAGGTTTCCACCATGATTAGGCATGGATTAGACTGGCGGCCCAGGCGTTTCTCTAACACACATACATAACTCCATGGACTTACAAGCTCCCCTTTCATTTCACACCGACGACATCCATAGACAAAAGAGCATGATATCAACTAGGTACAATGTACAAGTGCAATGTTGAAAGCGTTCCCCGTGACAACATGGTTCTGCTAATCCCCAACATATAAGTGCAAGCATACACAACATATATGACACAATGGTTCAAGTTTATTAAGGCAAGGAAAGGAAAGTGTGCCATCAAGTTCGTGAGAGCTTTAATCACTAGTTTTCTCATAGCAAGTTTAATTCGGAAGGTAGATAAAAACATGAGTATACTTGGAATAGCAAATGCTAATAGGTAGGTATCATGGACTCTTTGGAATAACTTGGTTTTATTTGGAGTTGGATGCATGAGTGGAACTCATACTTGGTTATGGATGCTAGCAAAAGACTGGGAGCGACCAATTAAGAGAGCAATAATGGCCAAAATCATGCAGAGCGACAAAACATTATTAATTAAAGCATAAAGTGATATTACAAGTCGAAAACTAAAGGATCATAAAGGCTATGGTGACTTGGGACAGTCATAACATGGTGTGAGCATGTGCCAAGTCAACCCAAATAAAGCATCAAAGGAGAATTCCACAATACTACGCTTTAATATGCTAAAACAACGCATGATTCTTTCAAGGCACATTAAGCAATCTCAATTGTTTATAACATGTCATGCTAAAACAAAGATCACTAAGCATAAAGCCATAACAATATCAAGCATGGCATGACAAAGCATGGGCCACAGTCAAAAACAAGCTCTCTTTACCACTTAAGCATGAACTTTCCTACTCTTTTCCAATCCAAACCAAACTATTTGAAAACTAATGTATGAATGAGGGGGTCCAACCAATTTATTCAAGCAAACTAAGCATACCAAGCAAACAAAAACGAAAAAGAAAAAACGAAGACACTCCAAGAACAACACAACTGTGCATGAAACAATAATAATGAAGTGTTTGGAAGAAACCTGGGATTTTTATTGCTGAAGAAGGGGACGCCTTGGGCATCCCCAAGCTTTGACGCTTGTACTTCTTAGATATTTGTTGGGGTGATACCGGTGGCATCCCCAAGCTTGAGCTTTAGTCCATTCTTCATCTCATTACATCATTCTCTCCATACACCTGAAAATTTTCCTACATACAAAACATCACACAATCTTTATTAGCAACATTAGTGCACTCAAGATAAAAAAGTATTTGGGTTCAGTTTCAACACCAATAAAACTTCCATTAAAACACTAGATACTGTAGCACTCCCTCAAAAAGCTCAATTCCCCAAAGAGAACTCAAAAAGGAATCAACAAGAAGCAAATGCAAATAATGGCAGAAATTTGTCAAAACAGACCAGCAGGTAAAAACTAATTTTTCGAAGACCTTCTATTGCTCAAATAGAAAAGTGTTGAACTAACGAAAGTTAGATAACAACCTGGGTTAGTAGCACAAAAAATCACGCCTCAAAACGACATACATAGATTTTACACGAATTTGTACGGTGAAGCACAAAAATCTATTTCGGGACATCAACTTTCCCAAGCATTACTTATCTCTCATTAGAGGTTACTCTTGGCACAAAAAGCAAATAAAAATTACAAGGAGCGGTTATTACTGAAGTAATAACTCCAAGACTCATCTAAAACTTTTGGTGTTATCTCCCAATAAGTACTTTTATTTAATGCCTTTAAGTTAGGCATAAGAAGCAAGAAAAAGAATCAAGTGTTCTCAATTGAAGAAGCATTAAGATTGATACCAGAAATATCTTCAACAAGGCAAGGGATCTCATCCAAATAAGTTCTACAGGATCCTTTCTCAATGCTTTTGGGTTCACTACTTTCATCAAACGGGTTTTCAGGAACAATCCATTTAAGATTCCTTTCCATGGCTTCATGCATTGCTACAAGTTTGAAAGGTATTGGTATCTTAATTTCCTCCCCATTAGATTCGGTTTTGTTCATCTTTTCTCGTGTACCAATAACATCTACACAGGAACCTAGCATATTAAAATGTTCAAAGACTTTTCTAGCTTCCTTGGCAACATCATAGAATTCCTTAAGCAAAGTTTCTAGAATAAAATTTCTCTTTTCAGGATCCTTAGTTTCCTAAAGTTTAAGAAACATTACTTGCATTAAGGGGTTAAGGTGAACAAACCTAGCTTCCAACATGTGAACTAAATAAGCTGCAGCAATTTCATAATTTGGAGCAAATTCTGCAAGGGATCTATCCTCAATATCCTCATGCTTACTAACATGATTAAAGAATTCTTCAATATTATCTTTTCCAATTATAGAGCCACTACCTATTGAAAGGTCTTTCAGGGTGAATTTAGGGATAAACATGGTGAGTTAAGAAAGTGGTAACAACTATAGAAAGACTTAATTTTTTGTGTTTTTTAATAAAGAAAGCAAACTAGTAGAACTATTTTTTGTGTGTTTTTGATAAAGAAACAAGCAAACAAAGCAAAAATAAACTAAGAAAACAAATAAAAAAAAGTAAAGAGATTGGTTATGAGGGACTCCCCTTGTGAAGATGTCCTTGACTCCTCGGCAACGGCGCCAGAAAAAGCTTGATTATTGGCTCAACACGTCGAGCTCGTTGGGGAACCCCAAGAGGAAGGTATAATGAGCACAGTAGCAAGTTTTCCCTCAGTTATGAAACCAAGGTTATCGAACCAGTAGGAGCAAGGAAACACCTCCAAGGTGTTGTTTCCAACTTGGAATCCTGCACAACACAACAACAAAACTTTGCCCCCAACTTACAATGAGGTTGTCAATCTCACTGGTTTTGCTGAAAACAAAGGATTAAACGTATTGTGTGGAAGAAAGTAAAAGCTTGCAGAAAGTAAACAGAAAACAGTAAACAGTTGTAGATTGACAGTAAAAGAAAGGACCGGGGTCCATAGTTCACTAGTGGTGATTCTCCTTAAGATAGATGACATGTTGGGTGAACAAATTACAGCGAGGCAATTGAAAAACATCGAGAAAGCATACATGCATATACTAATCATCTTGACTCCTATGAGATTTGATTGGGCATTACAATATTATACATAGACCGTAATCCAACTGCATCTATGACTAATAATTCACCTTCAGGTTATCAATCCGAACCCCCTCCAGTATTAAGTTGCAAGCAACAGATAATTGCATTACGCATTGCGTCTAAAGTAAACAATACGATTGTTCTATGAACAAAGGATTGATGTTTTCTCCCTAGTAGCAACAGCACATCTAGTACCTTAGAGATTTATGTCACTTCCCTAGATTACTAGAGGCATGAACCCACTATCGAGCATAAATACTCCCTCTTGGGGTTGCTAGCATCTACTCGGACAAGATATCTACTAACAATGGAGAGCATGCAAGATCACAAATAACAAAGACATGATAGAATCAATAATCAATCTAAAATAGCATCTCAATATTCATCGGATCCCTGCAAACACAACATGTATGATTACAAATAGATGATCTTGATCATGGAAGGATCTCACAAGATCTAGACATGGTAGCACAAAGGAGAAGAACCAACCATCTAGCTACAACATGGACCCGTAGTCCAGGGATGAACTACTCATGCATCACACCGGAGGTAGGCATGGTGATGAAGAAGGCCTCCATGGTGAATTCTCCCCTCGAGCAGGGTGCCGGGAAGAGATTCAGATCCCTCTCGATCTAGGGATGGATATGACGGCGGCTACAGACTCTTTCGTGGAATTTTGATCGGGTGCTTAGGGTTTCTGTATCGGAGGCATCTTATAGGCGAAAGGGGAGGCCGAGTGGGTGCCCTAGGTGGCCGCACCACCACCTGGCGCGGGCCAGGCTTGGCCACACGGCCTGGTGGTGTGGGTGGACCCCCTCCCTCTCGTCTCAAATGTCCCCCCCTCGGTGAAATACTGACTTTGGCTTTTGTCCCGTCCAATTCCGAGAATATTCATTTTCTGACTTTCCTAGAACCAAAAATAGCAAAAAACAGGCAGCTGGCACTGTGGCATCTTGTTAATAGGTTAGTCCAATAAAGTGTATAAAAATACTCAAGAGTGTGGACAAAACATAAGAAAGTAGATATAAACCAAGCATGGAACATCAAAAATTATAGATACGTTTGCAACGTATCAGATACCAATTGAAAGGACAAGGATGTCACCTAGAGGAGGGGTGAATAGGCGGTTAAAAACTTTTCCGAGAGAGGCTCAACAAAGGAGGAATTAAACTAGCGTTTACTTTGTTAAGCACAAAAACCTAGAACAACTAGGGTTCACCAATTTGCTAAACAAGACAAGCAACTATGAGATAGAAAGATATAAACTTCAAGCATGAAGGCTATCACAAAGTAAGGTGCATAAGTAAGAGCTCGGGTATAGAGATAACCAAGGCACGCACAGACGACGATGTTTTACCTAGTTCCTCCCAACATGGAGTACGTCTCGTTTGGAGAGGGGGTGGTATCAAACCACCAACGCCACAAAAGGCCTCCCTTGTTCTCCTGTGAATCTCACCCCAACGGGATCGATCCACACTTCCACTATCGGTGCACTTGTCGGTGGCAATCTGGAACCTCTCACAAGGTTGGGGCACTTCTCCACAACTCAATTGGAGGCTCCCAACAAACAAGCTTGGGGAAAGCTTCACAACTTAATTGGAGGCCCCAAGTAATCCACAAACCTGCAAAACCACCAAACCGTCTAGGGTTCCAATGAGCCCAAGAGTAAAAAGCTTCTCAACTTTTCACCCAATCGAATCCTCGCCGAGAACTCAAACCGATGCACCAAATGCAATGGCAAGAACACAAGAAGTGCTTAAATCCTTCTCTCCCAAATTCCACCAAAGCTACAAAAGCTTATGGGGGAATAAGAGAGGAAGAACAATGGAGGAAATCCACAAAAGACTCCAAGATTTAGATCCCAAGATGTTCCCCTCACTTAGAGGAGAGATTGATTGGTGGGGATGTAGATCTAGATCTCCTCTTTTGAATCTCTAAAGAATATGCAAGAATCATAGGAGGGATTGAGAGATAGCAAGCTCAAGAAGGTCGGCAATGGAGGGGAAAACTTGCAAGGAAGGTTAGGGAACCATTGGGGAAAAGGGCCCCTTAAATAGGTCCCTAGAAATCCAACCGTTAGGCCCAGGAATCGCCCTGTCCGGAGTCTCCGGACTGGGACCGGAGTCTCCGGTGTACCCATGCCAAACGGGGTCAAACTGGGGGACAATCTGTACGCGGTACGGAGATAGACCAGAGATTTAGTCCAGAGACTCCGATTTTGATGATCTCAGGCTCGTTTTATAGAGGATAATAAGCTCTAAAAGATCATGCAGGGAACCATCATAGTCCAGAAAGGGAGGATAGAACCAAATGACGAAAGGTTTGACTTCTCTCAACAAGACGAACCGGTAAAACCTCCAACATCGAAAACACAATAGAGAATGCATATGAAATCCACAAAAGACTCCAAGATCTAGATCACAAGATGTTCCCCTCACTTAGAGGAGAGATTGATTGGTGGGGATGTAGATCTAGATCTCCTCTTTTGAATCCCTAAAGAATATGCAAGAATCATAGGATGGATTGAGAGATAGCAAGCTCAAGAAGGTCAACAATGGAGGGGAAAACTTGCAAGGAAGGTTAGGGAACCATTGGGGAAGAAGGGCCCCTTAAATAGGTCCCTAGAAATCCAACCGTTAGGCCCAGGAATCGCCCGGTCCAGAGTCTCCGGACGGGGACCGGAGTCTCCGGTGTACCTAGGCCAAACGGGGTCAAACTGGGGGACAATCTGTACGCAGTCCGGAGATAGACCGGAGATTTAGTCCGGAGTCTCCGGTCTTACAAAAACTGGTAGAAAGACCAATATGAAAACAACCATAACTTTTGCATGCGGATTCCGATTTTGATGATCTTGGGCTCGTTTTAAAGAGGACAATAAGCTCTACAATATCATGCAAGGAACCATCGTATTTCAGCAAGGGAGGATAGAACCAAATGACGAAAGGTTTGACCTCTCTCAACAAGACGAACTGGTAAAACCTCCAACATCGAAAATGCAATAGAGAATGCATATGAAATCCGTTTTCGATGAACTTGGGCTTGCCATGAAGATGAACACAAGCTCTAAATCCTCTGATGGATAAGAACCAAATAATGGAAGGTTTTACCAATCTCTAAAAGACAAACCGGTAAACCTCCAATATCGAAAACGCAATAGAGAATGTATATGAAATCCGTTTTCGATGAACTAGAGTTTGTTATGAATATTACCACAAGCTCAAGAACCTCACATGGATAAGATCCAAATAACAACCAAGAAAGATTATGCCAAGTATGCAAAGGTTTGAGCTCTCACGAAGGATATGATCAAGTTACTCACTCGAGAGCCCCTCTTGATAGTACGGCCATCTATCTTATAAATCGGTCTCCCCAACTAACACCATGAGACCGGTAAGAAATAAACCCTATCAAGAACATACCTTTGCCTTGAGCATGTTCCACTTGAGCTTGATGATAGCGATCTTGTCCACCTTAAGATGGAACACCTTTCTTGATTGCACTAGCTTGGTGAAGACTTGCAAATTGTTCTCCCATACTCCACTATGGTAGAGCTTCTCTCTTGGGCATATCATCTTCCCATATCCATGATAACCATAGGATGGCAAGCTTCAAGCAAATGATCTCTTCAAGATGGCTCATCTTGAACTTGCACATCATTTCTTCTTTCTTCATTATGTTGGTGTCTTGAAGGTACGTAAGAGATATCATTCCAACTTTAGTCTTTAAGACACACTTGCTATAGGCTCAACTCTCACTTGACCAATCTCTGTATCACTCATTGAAACCTTGGTCAACACTTAATCTTCTTCACTTTCTTCTTCTCCCAACCTTGAAGCCAACATATGGTTCAAACATTGCATATGGACAAATCCTACAGGTAAAACTCAATGCAAACATAAGTCCATAAAGATTGTCATTAATTACCAAAACCACACATGGGGGCACACATGCACTTTCACCGTGCCTCTACTCCGATCATCGGCATCGAGGATCTACACCACGCCCGTGCGCCTGCCTCCTCCGCTGTTGCGCCTGCCTCGGCAGGCTGTCGTGGCCTCAGGGCAGGCTGCCGCGCACCACGGACGGCTGCTACGCCTTCCTTGGAAGGCTGCCGCGACCGCCCCCTTGGATCGTCTTTGTCCTCATCATCAGGGACTTCACCGACAACGCCGCCATCGAATACGATCTATGCGTCGTCCACGCCATGGCGCATACGATGCACTGTCGGCCTGATCAACCGATCCCGCGCCTGTCTACACCAAGCACATCCCCGAGCACGCGCCTATCACCGATTGAGCTATGGGTCGATTTGTATGTCGCCCAGACGCCAGCGCCGCCGCCGCCACCCTTGGTCATCCGAACCCCCTCGGATAAGTTGCAACAGATTATTGCTGTACGAACGTGTAAAGTAAACAATACGATTATTCTATGAACAAAGGATTGTTGTTTTCTCCTAGTAGCAATAGCACATCTAGTACCTTAGAGATTTCATCACTTCCCAGTTACGGAGGCATGAACCCACTATCGAGCATAAATACTAACTCTTGGAGTTGCTAGCATCTACTTGGCCAAGATAGCTACTAACAACAGAAAGCATGCAAGATCACAAATAACAAAGACATGATAGAATCAATAATCAATCTGAAATAGCATCTCAATATCCATCGGATCCCCGCAAACACAACATGCAGAATTACAAATAGATGATCTTGATCATGAACAGAGCTCACAAGATCTAGACATGAAAGCACAAAGGAGGAGAACCAGCCATCTAGCTACTACATGCATCTGTAGTCCAAGGTTGAACTACTCACGCATCACACCGGAGGCTTGCATGGTGATGAAGAAGGCCTCCAGGGTGAATTCCCCTCTCCGGCAGGGTGCCTGGAAGAGCTTCAGATCCATCCCGATCTAGGGATGCAGATGACGGCGGCTACAGACTCTTTCATGGATTTTTGATCGGGCCCTTAGGGTTTTCGTTCCGAGGGCAATATATAGGCGGAAGGGGAGGCCGAGGGGATGCTAGGGGCACCACACCACCCCCTGGCACGGGCCAAGCCTGGTCGTGCGGCCAGGTGGTGTGGCCGGCCTCTGGCCCCTCTCCGTCTCATATTCTGGCATCTGATGACTTCCGGAAAAATAGGCACTTTGGCTTTTGTCCCGTCCAATTCCGGGAATATTCATTTTCTGACTTTCGTGGAACCAAAAACAGCAGAAAACAGGCAGCTGGCACTGTGGCTCTTGTTAATAGGTTAGTCCAAGAAATCATATGAAAAGTACTCCAAAGTGTTGACAAAACACAAGAAAGTGGATAAAACCAAGCATGGAACATCAAAAATTATAGATACATTTGCAATGTATCAACATCCCCAAGCTTAACTCCTTCTCATCCTCGAGTAGGTAAGTGATAAAAAGAAAGAATAATTTTTGAGGTGACATGCACCATCAAAGACTTAATCAAAGTATTTGTAAAACATTCAAAGCTGGGATCATAGTACTTCAATCATAACATGAAAGACAAAGTTCTAGCAGTAAGCAAAGAAACTATGATGCAACATGAAAAGGCACAAACAAAAGATTCATGAATAACAATGCTTTGCAAGACATTTGTTTGTTTCACATAAAGAAAACATAGCATAATTGTATTCAACTTGTCCCTCATAGAGTAGCAAATATAAATGCATAGGACACCTTCAAAGTTCATAAGAGTGACTAGATACAAATAGTTTAAAACAAGCAATATCAAGTTATGCATCAATCAACTAGTCTTGGGACAATGCACATAGAACTAAGAATGGCCACTATCTCTCAAAGTAGGTGCATAAAGATAGAAGGTGGAGACTCAATATAATGGTGGAAGAAAGGCATTTTTATAAAAGGAACTAGGGATTTAGGTCTCATAAAGAGCTTCCAAAAATTATGGTACTTATAGCTTTCAGCTCTTATTGCCCCTTTCATAAGAATCTTGAAGTGATTTAGGTTAAAGTGAACAAACTATGGTGTACATGCTTGACGAAGTATAAGTTAGAAATCTCATGTCCCTTGTATACGAGGGCCGCTCCTCATGCTACTCAAGTTTAGTCACCGGTAAGTTCTTGTCATCGTAAGTACATGTGTATCATAGAGAACCACCAACGGGGTACCCCTTGCCCGATGATACGGAAGAATCCCCATATCAAAATGACAAGGCAAGCAGACAACGAGCATCTCACCAATCTTCTTATTTACCATGGGAATATGGTGCTTTTTTTCTCTCTTTCCTCTTTTCATAATCTTTTTTTCTTTTTCTATTTTTTTTCAACATAGGACTCTTTTTTTATAAGAAGAATGCTTCATAGACAGCTCATTATGGTTACGCTGCAGGTTTCCACCATGTCAGCATGGATTAGACCAGCAGCCTAGGCGTTTCTCTAACACATATACATAAATCCATGGACTTACAAGCTCCCCTTTCATTTCACACCGACGACATCCATATACAAAAGAGCATGATATCAACTAGGTACAAGTACCAAGTGCAATGTTGAAAGCGTTCCCCATGACAACATGGTTCTGCTAATCCCCAACAAATAAATGCAAGCATATACAACATAGACGATACAATGGTTTAAGTTTATTAAGGGCAAGAAAAATAAAGTGTGCCATCAAGTTCGTGAGAGCTTTAATCACTAGTTTTCTCATAACAAGTTTAATTTGGAAGGTAAACAAAAGCATGAATATACTTGGAATAGCATAAGCTAATAGGTAGGTATGGTGGACTCTTTGGAATAACTTGGTTTAGGGAGTTGGATGCATGAGTGGAACTCATACTTGTTGTGAAGGCTAGCAAAAGACTGGGAGCGACAAACTAAGAGAGCAATAATGGCGATAATCATGCAGAGCGACAAAACATCATTGATCAAAGCATAAAGTGATACTACAAGTTGAAAACTAAAGGATCATAAAGGCTTATGGTGACTTGAGATCGTCATAACATGGTGTAAGCATGCGCCAAGTCAACCCAAATAAAGCATCAAAGGAGAATACCACTATACTATGCTTTAATATACTAAAACAATGCATGATTCATCCAAGGCACATTAAGCAATCTCAATTGTTTATAACAAGTCATGCTACAGCAAAGAATACTAAGCATAAAGCCAAAACAATATCAAGCATGGCATGACAAAGCATAGGCCACAGTCAAAAACGAGCTCTTTTTACCACATAAGCATGAACTTTCCTACTCTTTTCCAAACCAAACCAAACTATTTGCAAACCAATGTATGAAAGAGGGGGTCCAACCAATTTATTCAGCAAACTAAGCAAGCCAAGGCAAACGAAAAACCAAAACAAAAACGAAAAAGAAGACGCTCCAAGAACAACTCAACTGTGCATAAAACAATAAAAAAAGTGTTTGGAAGAAATCTGGGATTTTTATTGATGAAGAAGGGGGTGCCTTGGGCATCCCCAAGCTTTGACGCTTGTACTTATTGGATATTTCTTGGGGTGATACGCGTGGCATCCCCAAGCTTGAGCTTTATTCCATCCTTCATCTCATTACTCATTCCTTCCATACACCTGAAATTTTTCCTTCATACAAAACTTCACACAATCTTTATTAGCAACATTAGTACACTCAATAAATAAGTCTTAAGGTTTAGTTCTAACACCAAATAAACTTCTATTAGAACACTAGCTACTTTAGCACTTCCCTCAAAAATCTCAATTTCCCAAAAGAACTCAAAAAGGAACCAACAAGAAGCAAATGCAGAAAATGGCAGAAATCTGTCAAAACAGACCAGCAGGTAAAGATAAATTTTTTCAAAGACCTTCTGTTGCTCAAATCAAAAAGTGTTGAACTAACGAAAGTTAGATAACAACCTGGGTCAGAAGCACAAAAATTCATGCCTCAAAAATACGTTCAGAGATTTTACACGAATTTTTACGGTGAAGCACAGAAATCTGTTTCGGGACAGCAACTTTCCCAATCATTACTTCTGTCTCATTAGAGGTTACTCTTGGCACAAAAAGCAAATAAAAAGGATAAGGAGCGGTTATTACTGAAGTAATAACTTCCAAGACTCATCTAAAACTTTTGGGTTATCTCCCAATAAGTACTTTTCTTTAACGCCTTTAAGTTAGGCATGATAGTTTGAGAGGATGCTCACATAAGAAATATGAATTGAAGTAAAAGAGAGCATCAAGGAGCAAATTCAAAACACATTTAAGTATAACCCACTTCCTATGCATAGGAATCTTGTAATAAAATAAATCAAAGAAGCACATAGTAACAAGAATGGGTAGATAAAACAAGAGCAACTTCAAAACTTTCAGCACATAGAGTGGTGTTTCATTACCATGAAAACTTCTACAACCATATTTTCCTCTCTTATAATAATTTTCAGTAGCCTCATGAATAAACTCAACAATATAACTATCACATAAAGCATGATTTTCATGATCTACAAACACTAGAGCTTTATTATAAACATTTTCAAAAGAATCCACAGGAACATGACATTCGTCCTCCATTGGTAAGCATGGGGGACAATCAAATAATGTAAGGGGTAAAGAGTTACTCTCATTAGAAGGTAGGTATGGGTAGATCCATTCTTCCTCCTCTTGATCATCACTATCCTCCTCTTTTTCATCCAATGAGCTTCCAGTTTCAGCAATTTCTTCTTCCATAGGCTCCTGCAAGGCATTAGTCTCTTCCATTGGTGGAGAGCATCTATTAAGATATTCAAGAATATACCCATTTTCTATCTTGTAATTATCAAAGAAAAATTTAAGTATATCATAAACCTCATATTTATAAGGTGAATCATCAGTATTTTCAAGCAAACTAGCAAGTTCAAATGCACCCTTCCAAGCAATAAATTCTTCAATTTGCTCCACATCATAAAAGTAATAATTCCCTTTAACATAAGAAGATATGGTAACATTATCATTATACTCACATTGAAAAGGGAGGTGTTTATACCTCCTACAGCAACAAGATTTATCAAAGCAATAAGTAACATTATAAGTAGAGCACACGTTTATAGCAATGGTATACAATTTATCAATTTGTTCCCATAAGTGTTTCCCTTTTTGTGATAAGCGGTGTTCCTTATAATAATATTTTTGTTCTTCCGTGAACCCACCTTGCCAATAAGATTTAGTTTCAAAGAAACCAACCATAGATAGAAAGCATGATAAAGCAAGACAATAACAGACCAATGAAAATAACAACTCTAGTAGGAACTAATTTTTTGTGTTTTTGATAAAGAAACAAGCAAACAAAGCAAAAAGAAACTAAGCAAAACAAAAATAACAAAGTAAAGAGATTGGTTATGAGGGACTCCCCTTGTGAAGATGTCCTTGACTCCCCGGCAACGGCGCCAGAAAAATGCTTGATGGCTCTATGTATGGCGCCAGAAAAATGCTGGAGCGGTGTTGATGTAGAGCTCTTTGGGAACCCCAAGAGGAAGGTATGATGAGCACAGCAGCAAGTTTCCCTCAGTATGAAACCAAGGTTTAATCGATCCAGTAGGAGCAAGGAAACACCCCAAAGGTGTTACTAGCTGAGCTTTGGCAGGGCGCACTACCGGTGCTAGTAGCGACGTGGAGACCTGCACAACACAACCACAGAACTTTGTCCCCAACTTGCGATGAGGTTGTCAATCTCACCGTGTTTTGTGGAAAACAAAGAATTAAACGCATCGAATGGAAAAAAGTAATAGTTTGCAGAAAGTAAAAAACAAAGCAGTAAACAGTTTATAGATTGTATGTAAAGAAAAGGACCAAGATCCATAGTTCACTAGAGGTGGCTCTCCTTAAGATAGATAACATTCTGGGTGAACAAATTACAGCGGGGCAATTGACAAACATCGAGAAAACAATACATGCATATACTAATCATCTTGACTCCTTTGAGACTTGATTGGGCATTACAACATTATACATAGACCGCCATCCAACTGCATCTATGACTAATAATCCACCTTTAGGTTATCATCCGAACCCCCTCCAGTATTAAGTTGCAAGCAACGGATTATTTCTTTACGAACTGCGTGTAAAGTAAACAATACGATTGTTCTATGAACAAAGGATTGTTGTTTTCTCCCTAGTAGCAACAGCACATCTAGTACCTTAGAGATTTACATCACTTCCCAGTTACAGAGGCATGAATCCACTATCGAGCATAAATACTAACTCTTGGAGTTGCTAGCATCTACTTGGCCAAGATAGCTACTAACAACGGAAAGCATGCAAGATCACAAATAACAAAGACATGATAGAATCAATAATCAATCTGAAATAGCATCTCAATATCCATCGGATCCCCGCAAACACAACATGCAGAATTACAAATAAATGATCTTGATCATGAACGGAGCTCACAAGGTCTAGACATGAAAGCACAAACGAAGAGAACCAGTCATCTAGCTACTACATGGATCCGTATGATGGGTTCGTAGCATGGAAAACAAAAAAATTCTACCGCAAGAACAAACAAAACCCAGATCTAATCTAGATAAAAGCCAAGATCTAATCTATTAGACATGTGCAACGAGATTGATCTGTACTAACCCTTGTAGACCCGAAAGCGTTACGAGATCGGATCTCGTGGTTGATGTAGTCGATCACTTGCCGATCTCAAGATCGAGTAGACGATCCTTCCGGCGCCACGTTCCGGCAGCGCTTCCGCAGTCGGTCACACGTGCGGAGTCGAAGCAGACCTTCCTCTCCCTGTTCTAGTGAGCAGCGGAGGTAGTAGATCTCTCCACGGAATCCCAGCAACACGACGGCGTGGTGGTGGTGGTGGAGTAGAGAATTCTACAGGGCTTCGCCTAAGCCAGAGCAGAGGGAAGGAGGAGGAGAGAGGCAACTTGAGATCTAAAGAATAGAAGGGGCAAGGGGGCTTGTGCCTCCACCCCTCTATTTAAAGGAGGGAGGCGCCATAGGGAGGTGGAGTCCTTGTAGGACTCCCCTCTCCCTTGGCCGGCGGATCAAGGAGGTGGGAGAGTCCTATTCCCCATGAATCCTTGTCTTACCCACAAGGATTCCTTGATCCTTTCTTGGTTTTCAAGTAAACTCCAAGAAATCTTCTAGAACCTTCGAACATTCAAACCTTCTAGAATCCCCATACAAATACTCAACATTTCCTAACTTAGAAAATGATCCCCAATATATGAATCTTATTCCGGACAATTCGGATCTCCTCGTGATGTCCGGATCCAATCCGAGACTCGAACAACATTCGGTCTCCAACGCACATTCCATATCTACTTAAAACAACTTCAACCTTATGTGTCACCCTACGGTTCGTGAACATAGACATGATGGAGACACATCTCCGATCAATAACCATTAGCGGGATCTGGAGATCCATAACAGCTCCCACATACTCAACGATGACTTTGTGATCGATAGAACCATTTAACATACGAAACCAATTCCCTTTGTCATGCGATACTCTACTTATCCGAGGTTTGATCGTCGGTATCTCCATACCTAGTTCTACCTCGTTACTGATAAGTACTCTTTACTCATTCCATGATATGTCATCCCTTGTGACCTAGTCACATGCTTGCAAGATAACTAGATGACATTCCACCGAGAGGGCCCAGAGCATATCTATCCGTCATATGGATGGACAAATCCCAATCTTGGTCCATGCGCTTCAACACATACTTTCAGAATACCCAATGACACCTTTATAACCACCCAGTTACGAAGCGGTGTTTGATGTCATCAAAGTATCCATCCGGTGATGGTGATTAACATAACCTCATGGTCGAAGGATTAGGTTACTATGCATTTGAAAGCTTGTAGCAAAACGAACTTAATGACTTGATCTTATGCTATGCTTACTATGGGTGTGTGTCCATCACATCATTCTCCTAATGATATGATCTTGTTATTTACGACATCCAATGTCAATGATCAGGAAACCATGATCATCCATTAATCAACAAGCTAGTTTGACAAGAGGCTTACTAGGGACTCTTTTATGTTTACAAAACACACAAGTATTAATGTTTCCGATTAATACAATTATAGCATGGGATGTAAACATTTATCATAAACATAAAGATATAATAATAACCACTTTATTATTGCCTCTTGGGCATATCTCCAACAGTCTCCCACTTGCACTAGAGTCAATAATCTAGTTAAAAACTTGTGCACTCAACACCTATGGCTTTCTGGTGTTGTATAGACACTATTGCTAGTGGTAAACATAATCTTCAGATCTGACACTTCCAGGTCCGTGTGTATTTGCATTTCCTTGCATCTCTACGCATTAGTCATTCTCCAATGAGATGGCATTGTATAAATTTGGTCCTTTGGTGAGACCTTTAATTCCTTGGGATTAAATCATGTTGATACAATTGTCATACAATGTATCTTCATAGTATTATCCCTCTATGAACCACACCTAGTTTGATAACAAACTACTTGGCCTTAAATGCCCTCATTTGTCGCTACAATAGCATCATATACTTAGCCTTTTGTTGTAGTATCTGTCACAATGTTTTAACTTTGGTACTCAACCAAATCCATTATGGAACTTCCTTTCCATTACATTGTGCCACCCATAGTTTAAATTGAGATAAACTTAATTTTGACAAAACTAGTATCAATGCAACAATTTACAATGAACTATTTGTCACCACTATATAAATAATATATTCTTAGTTCTTCCAAAGATCATAGGAATATCCCTACTATTGTCCAATGATCATCTTATGAGTCATTATGGTATATTCTCATAAAATTTAGAGCATAGGACATATCTGGATGTGTACATCTCAAAGATTGATCAAAATATTCTTGTGATTTCACCAAGTGTCAAAACACTTGAATCTCGTGTCAACACACTTGAATCTTGATTCAGTCCTTTCCGTGCGTCAAGAACCTTTCTTTTTGTTTCCATATTGAACTCATTCAACATCTTATCTATGTACATTTGGCAAAACCATATTAGCGCCTCAATCTATCCATATAGACATTGATGCCTAATTCTTGGGTTATGCCTAAGTCTTTCATCGAAATGATATTCTTAACTTGTGTCAATAAAAGATACATCATTTCTAATCAACAATATGTATTTCACATAATGTATTAGAAATATGTCTTAGCGCTCCCACTTAATTTCTTGCAAAATGCAAACATCTTCATCGTCTCTGATGAAATTAAACCTTTTAACGGTTTCATTACGGTGAAGATTCCAACTCCGCGATGCTCACTTCAACCATTGAAGTTTTGCATACTCTTTTAGCATCCTTTGAATTAACAAAACCCTTTGGATCGTGTCATGTACACGTCCTAGGTAACCATTCTATTAGAAGAACTTGTTTTGTTTGTTCAACTACCATATACCAAAATATATGTAGTGGTTGCTACATTAATCCATCCAGACTAAATATCGCTATGAAAGATCAAATCTTATCATAGTCAATTCCTTGAACATTGTCGTAAACTCTTTTCGACATGTCGACTATTTCATAGATGTGAAACATCCATGTCTATTTCTTTATAGATCCATATACGACTGTAAGGTCTTGCACCTTTCCAAAGGGTCTTTCAAATTCAAAGCTTGATTTCTCGTGTATGGAATTATCATGGATTTTATGGCTTCAAGCCACTTAACAAAGTCAGGGCCCATCATTGATTATTTGCATGTAGTCGGTTCATCATTGTCAAACAACAATGATTTAACTCTCAAATCTTGGCATTTGATTACTTAGCCGACCTACTTGGTTCAATAGGAACTTAGATCTCCATGACCACAACCTTTGAGGCACGTGAGCCATGAGCATTGTTGCTGCCTCCGGGACACTTACTGATGCTGCGCAACTCAGCACATATTAGCCAAGGTTCAACAACCTTGTCAAAGTTCTATTGTCCTCCCACTTGACTTTTCACCAAAAATTCCTTCTCAAGAAACTCGACACTCTAAGCGACAAACAATTTTGTCTTCGGTGTTATGGAGGAATACCCAATGGTTATTCGAAATAACCTACAAAGATATGCTCATCCGACTTTGGTTGTAAACATTTTACTTATGCCTAGCATACCAAAAATTTAAGAAAGGACAACCTGGGTTTTATCCCAAACCATGACTTATATGGTGTCATTTCAACGGATCACGATGGAGATCTTTTCAGTGTAAAAGCAGTAGTCACTAAAGCTTTAATCTTTTAAAATATAATGGCAGTTTATAAATGACACATTTGATCTTACCATGTCAAACAAGGTTTCATTACATATCTTGAACACTCCATACTCCTATGGTGTTTTGGGAAATGCAAATCCATGGAACGATTCCTCAAATCTTAGGTGTTTTGCTAAACTTGTAACTCAAACATCTTTATGATCCAATCATAATTTTTTTTATTTTCTTGTTACAATAATTTTCCACTTCACCTTGAAAGTCTTTGAACATTTTCAAATGTTTCATACTTCTTCCTTATTGAGTAAGTATATATATATACTCACTCAAATCTTCGGAGAAAGCATATGAAGTTGAAATCCATCGCCCACGACTACACATAATGGACTATATACATCAATATGTACAAATTCCAATCAGTTAGTCGTCCGTTCCTCTTTTGGCCTACGAATGGAGTTTTAATTATCTCTAGGAAAGTATCACAAGCGTCATTTGATCAAAATCAAAGACTCCAAAAATCCATCAACATGGAGTTTCTTCATGTATCCCTAATATAATTTAAACGGTGATGTCATTTCGCAAGTGATCTTTCAATCATTTGTCTTGCGACATTTTAACATTAGTTTTATGGTCGTTATTTCTCCAACCAGACTTGTATATCATCCATCTATTATGGAATACGGCAATTATTTGAACAACCTTTTGTCGTCATAATACCTGATCAAAATAACAATTATTGAAACAAATCTTGAAGGCAAGCTTTGATGTTAACGAGCAACACAACAACCCTTTGTTTGTTTTCGATGAACATCATCACATATTCTCTTGCTAGTTACTTAGGCCATTGTAGTTCATGAATTGTGTTGTCCTGTATGACACTTCATACCAACCAATTCGGTATCCAATACCGCAGAACCACATTGTTTAACAACCAAGGAATACAGCCATAACATGTATCTGCTATATACCTAAGTTGGATATCTCCAATCTTTTCTTTTCTGCCAAATATTTTATAGATTCTCTTTCAACAATTCCTTTTCTTTTAAAAGAATCTATCAACATCAATAGTGGTGTCATTCACATGACACATAGTACAAAGTGTGTATAGTCAAATACTAATACCTTTGGACTTGCACTTTGAAGTGGATCACCTTCATCAAATGTTTGGCATTCTTTCAAAATTCCATTCTTTAGTAATCTTTTAGTGTAGTAAACATTTTACTTACATTTTCTATTCATCCTTATCACGACAACTTTCATCATCAAGCTGCTATAGCTTATAAAGGTGAATTGCGAGTATAATGTTTCTTTTCAAAAACCTTTTGGAGGATTAGGACGACCAGCGTCTCCAACCTTCACAAATTCTCATCAAATATGAGGACATATACTCTATCATGTTGTAACCAACACATTGTTTTAGATATCACAATACCTTTCACATATGATGGTTTCTGAAACATTGGTTTCAGCTCTTAGATAAACTTGATATTAAAAACAATCTTTTGAGTATCAAGAATCATGGAGGCAAACATGATACATTAGATACTAACACTGGAATTGTTACTCTTGATTTAATACTGTTTATTAATCTTCACAGAGTAAATGGAGTTTGCTGAAAGTTTGCAATATGACTTTTAAACTCTAGATTGACACTCAAAACAATACGATACCAGTTCGTAAAGCAAATATCCAGAATTTCTATAGTTCTACTATCTCAACTATAACTAAGCGTAAGGTGGTGAACGGATGCCAATGACTACAACAAACTATGCAAATTCACTTTGATTGTGTTTATGATAAATTGAGTTTGACTAATCCAAATTACAAAAGAACTCCCACTCAAAACAACATCCCTCCAGTTGTTTTAGTGATTACACGAACCAAATCCACTACACCAAGTCCGATCATCACGTGAGATGATGTAGCTTTAAAGGCGAATAATCAACATGTTCATCATATCATCCATATGACTCATGCTTTACCTTTCGGTATTCCGTGTTCCGAGACCATGTCTGTACATGCTAGGCTTGTCAAGGTTAACCTCAGTATCCGCATGTGCAAATCTGGCTTGCACCCGTCGTATGCACACGTAGAATCTATCACACCCGATCATCACGAGAGGCTTCGAAACGACGAGTCTTAGCAACGGTGCCTACTAAGGACGTACACTTTATTACTTGATATTTAGTGAGAGGGATCATCTTATAATGCTACCGTCGTGATCTAAGCAATACAAGATGCATAAAGGATTAACATCACAGGCAATTCATAATTAGTGTGATATGATATGGCCCTTTCTTCTTATGCCTTTGATCTCCATCTCCAAAGCACGGACATGATCTCCATCATCACCAGCATTGCGTCAAGGTCAGTGGCGCCGCTTCATGGTTGTCCATCATCACTAGGAACTATTACAACTACTTGGAATAAAGCTATTACAAGATGAATAGACACGCAGGTCTTAACAGAATTAAAGACAACCATTAGGCTCCTGCCGGTTGCCATATTACAACAAGGATCATTGCATACATCAAATATAATCACAATCACATGATGGCCATATCACATCACAAAACCCCTGCAAAAACAAGTTAGACGCCTCTAATTTTCTTTGCATGTTTTACGTGGTTTGGGGCTTTCGAATAAGAACGGATCTTACCTACGAAACTGAACCACAACGTTGATACAAGTGCTATCAAGTGCAAAGTGTAGATTGGATCTATACTATGATGGGAGAGACAGACACCCGCAAAGCCACTTGTGCAATACGAGTTGCACATCAACTGTGGAGCAAGTCCCATGTGCGATGACATGTAAGGTTAGCTCGAGCCGCTTCATCCCACCATACCGCAAGATGCAAAGTACACAAAGCAGAAGACGACACGAGCACCAACGCCCACAAAACCATTGTGTTCTACACGTGCAACAGATCTACGCATAGACACGGCTCTGATACCACTGATGGGTTCGTAGCATGGAAAACAAAAAAATTCTACCGCAAGAACGAACAAAACCCAGATCTAATCTAGATAAAAGCCAAGATCTAATCTATTAGACATGTGCAACGAGATAGATCTGTACTAACCCTTGTAGACCCGAAAGCTTTGCGAGATCGGATCTCGTGGTTGATGTAGTCGATCACTTGCCGATCTCAAGATCGAGTAGACGATCCTTCCGGCGCCGCGTTCTGGCAGCGCGTCCGCAGTCGGTCACACGTGCGGAGTCGAAGCAGACCTTCCTCTCCCTGTTCCAGCGAGCAGCAGAGGTAGTAGATCTCTCCACGGAATCCCAGCAGCACGACGGCGTGGTGGTGGTGGAGTAGAGAATTCTGTAGGGTTTCGCCTAAGCCAGAGCAGAGGGAAGGAGGAGGAGAGAGGCAACTTGAGATCTAGAGAATAGAAGGGGAAAGGGGGCTTGTGCCTCCACCCCTCTATTTAAAGGAGGGAGGCGCCATGGGGAGGTGGAGTCCTTGTAGGACTCCCCTCTCCCTTGGCCGGCGGATCAAGGAGGTGGGGGGAGAGTCCTATTCCCCCACGAATCCTTGTCTTACCCCACAAGGATTCCTTAATCCTTTCTTGGTTTTCAAGTAAACTCCAAGAAATCTTCTAGAACCTTCCGGAACATTCCGAAACCTTCTAGAATCCCCATACAAATACTTCGGAACATTTCCTAACTTAGAAAATGATCCCCAATATATGAATCTTATTCCGCGGACAATTCCGGATCTCCTCGTGATGTCCTGGATCCAATCCGAGCCTCCGAACAACATTCGGTCTCCAACGCACATTCCATATCTACTTAAAACAACTTCGAACCTTAAGTGTGTCACCCTATAGTTCGTGAACATGTAGACATGATGGAGACACATCTCCGATCAATAACCATTAGCGGGATCTGGAGATCCATAACAGCTCCCACATACTCAACGATGACTTTGTGATCGATAGTACCATTTAACATACGAAACCAATTCCCTTTGTCACACGATAC
Organism: Avena insularis; assembly: GCA_023614405.1. Taxonomy (NCBI): domain Eukaryota; kingdom Viridiplantae; phylum Streptophyta; class Magnoliopsida; order Poales; family Poaceae; genus Avena; species Avena insularis. Next base: position 644,332,334 of record CM042690.1, read on the forward strand.
TCTACTTATCCGAGGTTTGATCGTCGGTATCTCCATACCTAGTTCTACCTCGTTACTGATAAGTACTCTTTACTCGTTCCATGATATGTCATCCCTTGTGACCTAGTCACATGCTTGCAAGCTAACTAGATGACATTCCACCGAGAGGACCCAGAGCATATCTATCCGTCATATGGATGGACAAATCCCAATCTTGGTCCATGTGCTTCAACATATACTTTCAGAATACCCAATGACACCTTTATAACCACCCAGTTACGAAGCGGTGTTTGATTTCATCAAAGTATCCATCCGGTGATGGTGATTAACATAACCTCATGGTCGATGGATTAGGTTACTATGCATTTGAAAGCTTGTAGCAAAACAAACTTAATGACTTGATCTTATGCTATGCTTACTATGGGTGTGTGTCCATCACGTCATTCTCCTAATGATATGATCTTGTTATTAACGACATCCAATGTCCATGATCAGGAAACCATGATCATCCATTAATCAACAAGCTAGTTTAACAAGAGGCTTACTAGGGACTCTTTTATGTTTACAAAACACACAAGTATTAATGTTTCCGGTTAATACAATTATAGCATGGGATGTAAACATTTATCATAAACATAAAGATATAATAATAACCACTTTATTATTGCCTCTTGGGCATATCTCCAACACCGTAGTCCAAGGTTGAACTACTCACGCATCACACCGAAGGCTTGCATGGTGATGAAGAAGGCCTCCAGGGTGAATTCCCCTCTCCGGCAGGGTGCCGGGAAGAGCTTCAGATCCCTCCCGGTCTAGGGATGGAGATGACGACGGCTACAGACTCTTTCGTGGATTTTTGATCGGGCCCTTAGGGTTTTTGTCCCGAGGGCAATATATAGGCGGAAGGGGAGGCCGAGGGGGTGCCAGGAGCCACCACACCACCCCCTGGCGCGGGTCAAGCCTGGCCGCGCGGCCAGGTGGTGTGGCCGGCCTCTGGCCCCTCTCCGTCTCGTATTCTGGCATCTGATGACTTCCGGAAAAATAGGCACTTTGGCTTTTGTCCCGTCCAATTCCAAGAATATTCATTTTCTGACTTTCCTGGAACCAAAAACAGCAGAAAACAGGCAATCGTGGCTCTTGTTAATAGGTTAGTCCAAGAAATCATATGAAAAGTACTCCAAAGTGTTGACAAAACACAAGAAAGTGGATAAAACCAAGCATGGAACATCAAAAATTATAGATACATTTGCAATGTATCAGTAGTCTACTTCGTCGTCCTCGTGCATCGACGGCCTCGGCTTTCACCGCGCCATGTCCTACGGCGCGGATCGCTGCCGTCTGCACATGGTCTTCGTCACGTCGCCGTGTCTTCCTCGTCTACTTCGAGCACTATCGCCACGCTTCACAAGGTAACCTGCAGGGCGCCCTCTCGCCGTCGCAGGTCCCGCCAACTACCCCATCGCCACTCCAGGCATCCAGCATGACTACCCTAGGCCACCGCTGTTTTCGACGCCTTCTACGTCTTCGTCCACTACAACTTCGCCGCCAGCGTCATCGTCTCATCCCCGACTACACCACCTGCTACTCTACTCCGACAACCGCGGACAGCACCGACATCTCTCCCTTTGCCACTATGCGCGTCGCAACCGCTCTGGAGGCTTCCTCTGCTTGTCTTTCTGACATGGCGACAAGTTCATGATGGTCTCTGCCCCGCACGCCTAGTACTAGCAACACCGGGAGTGCCTTCATCCCCGACGCATTCCCGAGTCTAGCAAATTCGGACCGGCGCCTCGTCTCCATCGTCTTCGACAACGTCTTCTTCGGCATCGACCCCTCTACGACTGCCTTGACCGCGTCACCGACGAGTTCTTCTTTGCATACTCGGTTCTGGCAAAACTGGAGTGTGTGTTCGTCTCTGACGTGCGCCTAGTTCTGGCAAAACTATGCCCGCACCTTGTCCTCGACGGCTCGGACTGCATCGACTTCGGCATCGACACCCTCAACGACTGCCTCGACGCGTCTCCGTCATCCTCCTCGCGCGCTATGCGCATGTGGCTTCACGTGCGGCTACCTCGGCACCGGCATCCCCGACCACGGCGACCCATTGCACGGCTACCTCGACCATGGCGCCGCCTCACGCTCTCGGCTCCCTCGACATCGGCACAAGGGTTATCACCTCGCCTGAGAATCTCACGAACTTCCTCTACAGTCTAAGCTATCGTGACGCGTCACCGTCCACGACATTCCCGCTCGGACTGCGGGGGGATGTCAGCCTACTGGATGCTACTTCGGTTTATCTCCAGTCTGACCGTCCAAGACGTCCCAGTTGTTCACGACGCTACCGCTACAACTGCGGAGGAGTGTTAGAGTATTAGGTATATACAGTTTTTATGATAGTTTAGATAGAGTTAGGATCTGCTTACGTACAGTCCTAACTTGACTCGTACTCCAAGATAATTCTCTGTACCCCTATATATACTCGCCCATGAGGCTGAATAATATACCCATCATATTCCGCCAATCTCTCTCTATCGTTCTACAATTACATTTTCATTTTTAGAACATGGGCTCGGTCCAAAAAATCTACCAACTCCGCGATCAACTTTAGCCTAATCCTCAAGGCTAAGACCAAGGGACAATAATGTTCGATGATTCGGGCCTACTACGCCTTCCTGAAAGCTTCGACTTCTTTAGCCGTGATCCCATCCACATCAACATCTTTCTCTGGGCCATCATCCTCCGAGTCATCATAATTTAAACAATAGAGCATGATCCATGACTAGAGGACTCATCTCGTTTCCATAAGTGTTCACCGAGAATTATTCCAGGTGTGCCAAACAATAGAGCATCTCACCCCCTTCCCCGAGGGTGACGGACTCTCTCCCGTCTTTGGACGCCTCCCACCCCTCCACCCCGCCCTCCGTCGTCATCGCCGGTAGGGGTGTTTGGGTGAAGCCGACGCTGGGGACTTGTCTTTACCCGCGTCATGGTAAGAGGGTCTGGGTTCTTCCTCCCCGTGGCGGCGGTGCACCTTGGGAGGCAATGGTCCGGCATGACCAAGTGGTTGCTGGCGGCGGCTGCATGGCGGGGCTCCATGGTTGCAAAAGCTTTCCCGGCGGCTGTCTTAGCCCAAATCTGGGAACCTCGGGACCCAAATGGGCTTAGGCGGGCCTAGATAGGCTTGGGCAGGCCAGGCACTGCGGTTGCTGAAGGTGGAGGTGGCTTCTGTGCTAGACTTAGGGACGACAACGTTGCGGTCCGCCTATTGCAGTAGGGCGGCCGGGGCTTTACGACCCCGTCTAGGCCCGTCCGGGCCCCGCCAAGGCTTGGTATGCCCCCACTGCTCTGTTCGGTCGACGACCACCTCTCAGCGGTGGAGGTAGTCTCATCCCGTGGCTGCAAGGCTGTTGTCCCTCAGTCCTGCGATGGCGTGTGCCTCCGTCCTACAGGTCGCGTGCCGGTGGTCACGAAGTGACGGTGATGGTGACTAAAAGATCGTGGCAGCGCGTGTTGGTGGGCGACGAAGTTTGGCGATGGTCTCGATTGTGCCAGGGTTTTTTGTGGACATGGGTCGGGGAAATCTTTGTCGGCTCGTCACTGATGTTTTTGTGCAGAAACCGGGTCATTTTGGCTGAATTTCTGAGATTGGGTTATTTTTGTGTTTTTGTCGAAAGGAGGGACATGCGTCACTGTCGAATCGGGAGGGGCTGAAATTTGTAGAGGCGTGCACGCATGCATGTAAGCGCACGCATGCTGGCCGGTGAAAAGCAACTTACGCTGAACTGGTCGGAACTGAACTTCATTTTTTTATTTACCAGAAGTGAACTTCATGATGAGGTGAACCAAAAAAAGCTGAAGGTAGTACATGCGAGCGATCTTTGCGCAGTACGTACGTCTGCAGCACGCAGACACGCTACCTCACGTACTTCCTGACGAGTGACGAGCCCTCGTGGCCCGGTCCGTGATTCGCGCGCGTCGCACGCACGGCCGGAATGCCGGATTCGTTGATCGAAAACCTCCATGTTCAAAGAGCGAGCGAGCTTAGCCCGCGCAACTCGCGCGCGTACGTACGTCGTGCGCTGGAGCCTAACTAGCTCGGGGCCAATGTGCCTGCAAGCACGCACGTAGTATACTTAACCGACGGCGTTGTATAGCGCACGTATGCTACTCCAGTCTAGGCCGGTCACTGAGATCGGATTCATAGTGTATCTCACACTACTGTTTGACGTCCGCCGGATGCCAACCGGGCGCCGGCTGACCCTGCGGGTGCGGCCATGCATGCCTGTCCTGTCCCGCGCGGCGGGCGCGTCCCTGCTCTTCTGCACTCTGCACTGCACTGTCGATTTGGGGGTTTTCCTCATCTAGACGGTGCTCATCCCAGTGTCGACCGCTGCTGCCAGGAGATCGCAAATGGACTTGTTGTACACAGTTGCTATCGGTTTGCACTGCACGTAGTATCTGAACCAATCATTTTGGGTATCACTTCAAGATGGAAACCGTCAGGGCCCAGTACTAGAGTGTTAGAGTATATTTGTATATTGTAGTTTCCCCGTATGTTAGGGGCATTCCTGTATATTTTCACATGTACATGTACTATATATTCTGGCCTTTTGGCCCTCTGGTAATACAAGATCTATTACCCTAACATGGTATCAGAGCCGTAAGGCTTTTCTTTTCTCTTCTCTCGCCGCCGCCGCCGCCCGCCCCGGCACCTCGCCGCCACCGGCCGCCGCCGGCCACTCCTCTCTCTCGCCGCCGTCGCCGCCGCCCGCCCCGGCTCCTCGCCGCCGCGTCCGGTCGCCGCCGCCGCCATCACACCGTCGCCGGCCACCCCCGCCTCCTCTCCCGCCGTCGCCGGTCACTCCCGCCGCCGCCGCCTCCTCGTCCCGCCACCGCAGGCCGCCCCCGCCGCCAACCCCGCCGCCGCCCGGCCGCATTGCCGCCGCCAGCCCTCGCCCTCTTGTCGCCGCTGCCGACCCACCCCGGCCGCCGCCGCCCAGTGTTCTGATCCGGTTCTCGTTCGGATCTAGTTCGAAAAAAAAAACTATGTCTTCCTCGTCGGGCTATGTTGCGATTCCTCGCTGCCCGGTGCTTTTTGATGGCGCGAATTATCCTGATTTCGCTGCCTTCATGCGCGGATTTCGTCTTTGGGGTGTGCTTTCTGGTGAGGTCTCCTGTCCACCGCGCCCCGTTCTGCCTCCGGCGCCTATTGCACCACCACCCGTTGCCCTTGCCCCCGATGCTACTCAGGCGGTCAAGGATGCAGCCCAGAGTGCTGATGATTCTGCTCGGGCTGATTATGAGCGCCAGGTTCAGGAGTATTCTACTGCTACTGCGACCTACCGGCTGGATCTGGCTGACTACACTCAGTGGATAGATGAGGATGCTCGTGCTGCTGCTGTTCTCACTTCCAGATGTTCGCCTCGATGCTGCTGAGTTCATGGGTCTTCCACTGCCTTTGCTTAGTGGGTTTTTCTTCGTCGCGCTATCAGCCGTCTGGAGATGCTCTTTATCTGCGTGGTTTCGGAGAGCATGCTCTTAAGCAGGTGATTCCACTATTGATGACTTCTATACTCGAGTGCTGCTATTTGGCGTCCGCTTGACTCTCTTCGCAAATGTGTGTAACACTGTCCCTGCTGTCGATTGTGCGCGGATCTAGAGTTTCAGCGTCTTTGAGTTCTTGTCGCGGCCCGCAAGGAGTTTGAGCAGCGTCGTGCTTGCCCATGGTCGTGTTCCGCTCTAGGTCTTGGCTGAGCTTCGTCTTTGAGGAGACTTCGTGGTGCTGGTCTTCTTGAGGTTCCTTCTGTTCTTGCTGCTCGTGGTCCCCCCATGCCGTCGGCGTCATCGCGGTCTCTAGCGCCGCCGCTACTCTCTGCTCCACCTGCCCAGGGTCAGAGTCAGTCTCAGCAGCCTCGTGGTTCTCGTCATCCTTGCACCCACTGTGGCAAGCCTGGCCACGATATCTCTGGTTGCTGGACGAGGGATCCATGCTTACGTCAGCAGTATCTTGCTCGTCGGCAGTCTGGTTCTTCAGGATCTTCTGCGGTTGCTTCTGGAGCTCCTGCTGGTGCTTCTGGACCCCCTGCTGGTGCTCTGTCTGATCAGGATATTATTCGTGGTCTTCGTAGTCTGCTCGCTGCTACAGGTTCCTCCTCGTCGGGTACTGCTGGTTCTGTGTCTAGTTCTTCTGGCACCGCGCGACCATCACCTTCTACACAGTCAGGTACGTCATCCCCGTGGTATCTGGATTCTGGAGCTTCTTTTCATATGACTTCTGCGTCTTCTATTCTTTCTGCTCTTCGCTCTCTTATTTCTCCTGTCCGTGTTATTACGGTGATGGTACCTCTCTTCCTGTTTCGATGAGGCACCCTTTCTACTTCCTCCTTCTCTATTCCTGATGTTTCTCATGTTCCCAGCCTTAAGATGAATCTTTTCTCTATTAGTCAGCTTCCTGATTCTGGTTGACGTGTCATTCTTGATGAGGATTCTTGTCTGTTCAGACCGTCGTACCACAGGCTCGATGGAGCTGGCCCTCGCAACATTGAGTCTCCGGGCTATGGGAGTTAGGCGGCTTCGCGTTCCTTCGTGACACTTCTTCCGCCACTTCTCTGCGGTTCGCTTCATCACTAGCTCGTTTCAGCAGTGGCATCATCGGCTGGGTCATCTCTGTGGCTCCCGTTTATCATCTTTAGTTCGTCGTGATCTTCTGGGGGTTGTCTCAGGAGATGTGTCGTCGTTACATTCGTGTTAGGGTTGTAGGTTAGGTAAACAGATTCAGCTTCCCTATCCTACTAGTATGTCTGTATCTCAGTGACCTTTTGATTTAGTTCATTCAGATGTGTGGGGTCCAGCTCCCTTTGCTTCAAAAGGGGGCCACCGATACTATATTTTGTTTATTGATGATTTTTCACGGTACACCTGGTTATTTTTTATGCGCTCTCGCAGCGAGGTGCTTGCTATTTATCAGCGCTTTGTGGCCATGGTTCGTACTCAGTATTCCATGCCTATTCGTGTATTTCGTGCTGACTCTGCAGGAGAGTATATCTCCCAGCACCTGCGTGGCATCCTTGCTGAGCAGGGCACCCTTGCTCAGTTCTCGTGTCCCGGCGCCCATGCTCAAAATGGTGTCGCCGAGCGTAAGCATCGTCATATTCTTGAAACTACCCGCGCTATGATGATTGCTTCCTCTCTTCCGCCGCATTTCTGGGCTGAGGCTGTCGCTACGTCGACTTACCTCATTAATATCCAGCCTTCAGCTGCTCTTCAGGGTGGCATTCCTCTCAAGCGTCTCTCTGGCTCTTGTCCAGACTACTCGACTCTTTGTTTGTTTGGTTGCGTTTGCTATGTCCTTCTTCCTCCTCGTGAACGCACCAAACTAACCGCTCAGTCTGTTGAGTTTTTTTTCTTGGCTATAGTGATGAGCATAAGGGCTATCGTTGTTGGGACCCCGTTGGTCGTCGTATGCGCATCTCTCGTGATGTCACGTTCGATGAGACGCGTCCTTTCTATCCTCGCCCCGCCTCTGGAACTTACGCAACGGATGATCTCTCTTTTCTTCTTTTTCCTGATACACCTTCTGCTGCCACTTCTCCTCCACCCCTCCTTCTGCTGCGCCTCCTCCTTCTACTGCGTCATCCTCTCCTCCGTCTAGTTCCCCTAGTTCTCCTCGGTCTCCGGCTTCGGATCCTTCCTCCGTGACTCCTTCTTCCTCCTCTTCTGATGAGTCATCTTCCGCGGATGAGCTTCCTTCCTCACGGCCTGTTCGTCAGCGTCGTGCTCCAGACCGTTACTCCCTAGTCAGTATGGTCTCTCTATTGTCTCTGAGCCAACTTCTTATCGGGATGCCGCGTGTCATCCTGAATGGCAGCTTGCCATGGCTGAGGAGATCGCTTGGCGCTTTGACCGCACATGGGATCTTGTCTCTCTCCCTTCTGGTGTTCGTCCTATCACGTGTAAGTGGGTCTATAAAATTAAGACCCGCTCTGATGGATCTCTTGAGCGCTATAAAGCGCGTCTTGCGGCTCGTGGTTTTCAACAGGAACACGGTCGTGACTATGATGAGACCTTTGCTCCTGTGGCCCATATGACTACTGTGCGTACTCTTCTTGCTATTGCTTCTGTTTGACGCTGGTCTGTGTCCCAGCTTGATGTTCAGAATGCTTTTCTTAATGGCAAGTTGAGTGAGGAGGTTTATATGCAGCCTCCTCCTGGGTATTCTGTTCCCGATGGGATGGTTTGTCGTCTTTGACGTTCCCTTTATGGCCTGAAACAGGCCCCTCGTGCCTGGTTTGAGCGTTTTGCCTCTGTGGTGACTGCTGCTGGTTTCCCTCCTAGTTCTCATGATCCAGCGCTTTTTGTTCACACTTCTCCTCGTGGACGCACTCTTCTCCTTCTCTATGTTGATGATATGATCATTACTGGTGATGATCCTGAGTATATTGCCTTTGTCAAGGCTCGTCTTCGTGATCAGTTTCTTATGACTGATCTTGGTCCTCTTCGCTACTTTCTTGGGATTGAGGTTTTCTCCACTTCTGATGGGTTTTCTATCTCTCAGGAAAAGTATATCTAGGATCTTCTTGCTCGGGCTGCTCTTACGGATGAGCGCACCGTTGAGACTCCTATGGAGCTTCATGTTAAGCTTCGTCCTACGGATGGTGATCCTCTTCCCGATCCCACTCGTTATCGCCATCTTGTTGGGAGCCTCGTTTATCTTGCTGTCACCCGTCCTGATATCTCTTATCCTGTTCATATTCTGAGCCAGTTTGTCTCAGCTCCTACCACTGTTCACTACAATCATCTCCTTCGTGTTCTTCGTTATCTTCTTGGCACGATTACTCGTCGCCTTTTCTTCCCTCGTTCTAGCTCTCTCCAGCTCAAGTGCTACTCGGATGCTACATGGGCGAATGATCCTCGGATCGTCGTTCACTTTCTGCTTACTGTGTGTTTCTTGGTGGTTCGCTTGTTGCTTGGAAGATGAAGAAACAGGTAGCGGTTTCCCGTTCGAGTGTTGAGGCTGAGTTGCGGGCTATGGCTTCGGTGAGTGCTGAGGTGACCTGGTTACGGTGGTTGCTTGCAGATTTTGGGGTCTCTGTTACTACACCCGCTCCACTTTTGTCAGATAGTACAGGTGCTATCAGTATTGCACGTGATCCGGTCAAGCATGAGCTGACCAAGCATATTGGTGTTGATGCTTTTTATACACGTGCTCAGGTGCAGGATCAGGTTGTTGCACTCCATTATGTGCCTTCAGACTTGCAGTTGGCAGATTTCTTTACAAAGGCACAAACCCGCGCTCAGCATGATTTCTTACTCTCCAAACTCAGTGTTGTTGATCCACCATGAGTTTGAGGGGGGGTGTTAGAGTATATTTGTATATTGTAGTTTCCCCATATGTTAGAGGGTTTCCTGTATATTTGCACCTGTACATATACTATATATTCTGGCCTTTTGACCCTCTGGTAATACAAGATCTATTACCCTAACATAGAGCACTAGCTCCAGCGGTAACAATAGTTCGGGCTTCGGCTCCGGCGCCAGCGATAGCTCAAACATTTCGCGAGAAATCATTTCCCTGCAATGGGTTAAAGGGAGAGCAGACCTTCAGCCACTCTGGGGGAAAGACACCTGAACCAGCTCTTCACCGGGGAACAGACCTCCCCCACCTGCGCGGCCACGACACAGACCCGGGGGCTCGAACATCGCATGGCAAGCCCGAGTCATTAAAGCATCACACATTGTAACAACAGGCATTACGTACCCAATCCTACTAGGCTATCCGAACAGGTCTTCCACACTTGATTGAACATCCGGTGGCTGCACGTAGGAGCACTCATGCTCTGAATTTGTGTTTAGCATCTAAATTTAGTCCTCTTTTATTATGATTTACCCTGGGTACCCTAGGCATGATAGCAGGAATCACCACGAAGGATCGTAAAAGCAATCTCTTACCCCAGGATAGATGATGATTGGTCACGCGACTACTAACCTGCACGACCTGACCCCGAACCAAATATTCCTCTCTTTCCCTCCAATTATCTCTCCACCCACATTCTGCCCTCGTCTAGTCGCTTCCCACCGCTGTCGTGCATCCTATACCTCACCACCGACCTGGACCTCTACCTCCCACCGCCGCCTCGCCTCGAGGTCGCCTCCATCCCGGGTAGCCACAGAAGCAGCATCTGGGCGAGCACATCCAGGCGGGCCCCTACTCTTCTCTAGCGCAAGGATGGAGCGCGCCCGATAGCACGAGCCCATCCCGATGGCCACGGGCACCGGCCTCACAGCACTGCGCTCAAGCTCCCACAATGGCATTGTGCCCATGCTCCCTTGCGGCAGCACACCTAGGATCCCTCGATCCAACAACAACCAGGGATGGGCGGGGATGCGGGGGCACACAACATGGAAGGAGGGTGACCCCAAGGCCTCGCGCCACTACCAGCGCACGTCTGCATGCTCTGCCATGGTTTCCATCGGCATAGAGGTTGTTGCGAGCTGCAGTCTGGTCGGAGATGACGCGGTCGTCAGCCTCCCGTGGGCACAAGAACGAGGACATGGACAACGCAGTCGTCGGCCTTGCATGGACATGGGCACTAGGAGGACTGCCGGATGCGAGCACGAGGCTCCTCTACTTTGGGGGTTGAGTTTTGGGCACTGTCAGCGGGGGAAGATGTCCCAAACTTCTAGCAGTTTAGGCGAGACCAGGGTTGCTCCATAGATTTTGGGAGCCCTAGGGCAACACGACACCAAAGGCCTCTCGTTTAAAGTGGCAAAGGTTCATGGAGTCAAGGGGAGGGGGAGGGCAATGACCCCCTTACTTCAGAAAATTGCTTAAATACATCTTTAATATTTATGCTAAAAAAATAGTATTACTCAAAGTTTAAGCATAATTAGCATTCTTGTGCCTCTAAACAATTATATAATCCAATCATTTGATAGATCAATGATCTTTGGAATCTCGGTGAAGACTTTGGAAACAACTCATTTCTATTGATCGAGAAAACTATTTACCATCATACTTATTCATATCAATTGCTCCTTGTGTATGCCTCTAAATAATTATATAATCCATACATTTGATAGATCCATAATCTTTGGAATCTTGGTGAAGACTTTCGAAACTAATCATTTTTATTAATCGAGCAAACTATTTACCATCATACTTATTCCTATCAATTGCTTCTTGTGTATACATGTATATACATATATACCTCTAGAATTAATCTCAAACAAAATTATGGAAGTAACAAATTCATATGCATGTGCAAAAACTGGGTAGAAGGGTAGACATATTAGACACTGAATTAATAAGAGGATAAAATAGTCTCTACGACATGGATGATGGGGATAAGTAGAACCCTAGGAAATCGGAGAATAGATGCTTGTGGAATGATATAGTTATGTGATTGCGTATTTAGTCTCTACTAATGAATACACATAATTTTGTAGAGGCACATGATGACCGATGGTTCTGCACATTTGGAGAGGTCATAGAAATGGTGGCATCGAGATTTTTTTCATAAATGCTAGAGTATATGTTCGCGGCGATGTTGATGTTGTTCCTGGTGATCGAAATTGTATGATGCATCTCTATGAGTTTCTTAAATAAAACTTGCCCCCTCTTTTCTATACAATTTTTGGAGTGTTTTCTTAAAATGAGAATTCAGAGTAGAGACATAATAGGCTAAACCTTGAGCCATATATACGATCTAAAATTATTCACCCCTCTAGGTATCGAGAGTAGAACAAAAATATAGGTACACCTACAAGTCTTAGGTCGGGACCCTACCTCCTTGAGCCGAGAGCGAGCCCCCCTCTACCCCGCCCTATCGGATGGCCCTAACTACTGTAGGGGAAGATGAGGACCCTACTGGGCAAGGAGGGTCCCATACCGAGAGCCGTCGGCGCTGAGGCTGGGTCCTCCTCTGACTCCTCCCCTACCCCAGCGCCACCCCGCTTGTGGGAAACCACACCAAATTCTACACAAAGCCTTAGAGCCATAGGTACATATCATTCATGGTGTTTTCTCGCATCGCTCCAGATCCAGTATAGCCATATAGCCATTAGCTCGTACTAGCTCATGTCGCTCCTGATTCAGGGCCGCTTCCGACGACCATGGGTTCTCCTCCTCCTGAGCCACCTCACGCGGCAGCCACCCCAAGTCCTACACCAAGCCCCAGAGCTACAAGTACATGTCTTTCCTCATGTTTTCGCACATTGCTCCTATCCAGTACAACTATTAGCTTGTGCTATCTAACTTCGCTCCTGAGCCAGGGCCGCCGCCGCATTTTTCTAGAAAGGTAAGTTAAAGTTGAGACATAGTAGGCTAAATCTTGAGTCATCTATATTTTCTAGAATTATTTCACCCCGCTGACGGGACCAGCCTCCTTGGGCCCAGAGCGAGCACCCCTCTACCCTATCCTATGAACCGGTCTTGGCGAGATCCCCAACGCGTCTAACGATGCGGTTGTCGATAATCCTTTGGGGTCTCTAGCATTAAGTAGTACTAGGGTGAGTGAAATTTGTAGAGACGTGCACGCCTGCTGGCCGGTGAAAAGCAACTTACGCTCAAATTATGGAACTGAATTTCATTTTTTTAACAGAACTGAACTTCATCAGATGAACTAAAGGCATCTCCACCGGCATGACCCAACCTGTCCGGGCGCGTACGAACACGTACGCGTAGACGTGTGGGACGTGCACGGCCTCTCTAGTGGCACGACCCATCCGGACCGACGCGTCCGTCTCGACCCTTCCGTGCACTAAATTTGGGCAAAGGTTGCATCATGCCAGACAGCGCGCGTGTCCTCCTGCGAGGGCCGAGGACCCGCTTGCCAGCGACCCAACGGCTTTCTTCCACTAGCCATCAATAGAGAGAGGAAGGCTGCTCCAAAGACTGGCGTGTCACTTCTGGCGCCGCTCGACGCTTTCCCTCCTACCACAACACTTCAATGTCATCTCTTCGGCTTCCATGTCGACAACCAATGTCGGGCTTTTTTAGCAGGCCACCCACGGCCATCTTCTTCCACACCACACCACACTCTCCTCCCACCCATCCTTCGATCCTCCATTACCGGTTGCAAGTGATGGCCAGCAGCATTGGTTCGAGGGGAGGGCGTCTAGGACGACCACCGGGTCCTGGACGTGGCCGCCGAGGCAGGCGCGGAGGGTACAGAGGGCGTCGAAAGAACATTTCATGATCTCTATAGTTTTGTGTGTTAGATAACAATACCAAGAATTAATTAATTGTGTGTTAAGTGTGTAGGGGTTCCGCACATAAAAACAATAAATTTTACTCTACGCCCCTGAACCCCTGAAGCTGCCAGGACCTATCTATTAGTAATACAGTAACGGGAGGGGCTTTTCGCGAACTTACCCTTGAAGCCCGAAAAGCGTTGTCAACGCTCAGGAGAGTGTGGTTGATGTAGACGAGCCAAAGCCGACCTCAAGGTCGTGATGAAGTCCTTGCGCTCCTTCTGGCTCCAACGACTTGAGTGCCTCAAGTGCGACACCTCGCGGGGAGTTACACATGTTCAGTGCCTGACGATGACTCCCGCTTCCCTGATCCAGTAGCAGTTGCGGAAGTAGAGCTCCTAGATCCGAATCCCGCAGCGTGATGGCGCTCCGCGGTGAAGATGTCTCTCGCTCGCGCAGTCCAGACTTGGGACCACGGTCACGAGAGAGAGAGGGGAGAGAGAAAATATCGATTGGAGGTCCTCCCAAAAGTGGGGAGACCTTTATTGATTATTGGGTGTATTTTTCTAGGCCAAATACCCCACTTTATATAGGGGAGGGGAGGTACTACCTCCCCTCAAGTCCCGGGGTGGGACTAAAGGAGAGGAGGAGGGGAGGAGGTGGCTGCCGGCCACCTAGTGGGCCCCGCGCGGGGGAGGGGGCTAGGCCCAGCCGGTCTCCCCCTTGCCCCTTCTCCATTTATCCTTCCCCTAATGGGCCCTCTTCCTCCGGAATTGGCCCATTAAGCCTTTGACCTTTTTAATTCATTTTCTCTTTATTAAATAAATATGAATAAATGATTAAATCAATATTTAACATTCATTCACATATTATCTAATCTCCGTGGACATGGAACACCTTCCACCTCCACTCCGGACATCCTCCGGACTTACCGAAACCCTTCCGGTTTTCTCCCTTCTTTTCTTCCGCGATTCCACCGATCCTATAAACACTTCTAAGAATCATCAAGCCCTTAATCGTGATACCTCACGGTTCGGGAACACTCCAGACATGGTCGAGACACTCCCGCACCAATGATCGACAGAGGGACCTGGATGGCCATGTGACCCCTGTGCGTTCCACGAAGATCTTTCGTCGTTTGAACTGGGACAGTCGTGTCTTATTCCCTTTGTCATTCGATACTTGCATTGCCCGAGATCTGATCAATGACATCACCATGTCGGGTTCAATCTCGTTACTGAACAATGCTACTTAACTCGTTTCGACAAGTGATATCCCCATGATCTAATCACACGTTCTTGACTATTGGATATAACTTCTCCGAGTGGGCCCTTGAGTATCTTTCCGTCACATGGACGGACAAATCCCGCTCTTGACATATATTGCCTCTACGGTTTCCTCCGAATACCTGAACACACCTTTATAACCACCGTTTTACCAGATGGTGTTTTATGCTATCTAAGCACTCTCGAGAGACAGTGATTGGTATAGCCTCACGGTCTAAGGAATAGTCTACGAGGATCCATTTCTAATCATCATAACTTGAACTTCGTGACATGATCGGGTCACGATGAGATGACCTCATTTCCAACTGGCATAAATGCCACATGATCAGGAAACATGATCATCCGTTGACCAATGAACCAGTGACTAGAGTTTCACTGGGAACCCCTGGTTGTTTGTATATCACACGTGTATTGATGTTTCCACTCAATATAGTTATAGCATGATATTAAACTTAATCATAAACTATATGAAATATGATAATAGTCCTTACTACTATTTGTCTCTAGGGCATATTTCCAACAGTCTCCCACTTGCACTAGAGTACAAATACACTAGCTGCATTTGTTCTAAATCATTGGCACCAAGTATCCGGTACCCTGAACATGCTTGCTCATGGAAGAGGTTAAGTCTTGGGTCTGTACTTTACAGTCCCAAATCCTTTGCAACTTACTAATGTCACCTTGATTGACATTAATACTTTATCATCACATGATAGCATTTGCGTGTATGCATCATCGCTATGGCAGCAGAACGAGGCCTGATTCCAGGAGCCTACAATGATGTTAGATCAACCTCGAGGGCTTTCTCATGGGGACTGTGCCCTGGGACACATCATTCTACGTTAAAAGCGAACTAGCCCCGCCATAACATTATACAACACTTTAGATGGTACCCTTATCTATTATTATAAATGTATTCATCGAAACACTAGTGCACTCTGTGCAACTTTCGATGTTTTGTTCACCTTGCTTCCTACTTGACTTTTAATTGGTATCTACAGGAGTTTCCAACATATTCCCTTATAACATAACTCTTTATGCTTTAATATATGTCATCCTTTATGGATTTGGAAAATATATCCACAGTTCTCTACTAGACACTGCGGACAAACTTAGCTCAAACATTCTGTGATTCGAACTTAATCACTTTCAAACGTTCTTTGTTTGGATTACATATTATGCTAAGTTATCATCATGGTTTCTAAGATAGAACCTATGTCTCAACATAGTGGATGACGATCATCCTTTTCTTTCTTTCAACCATTGATGTTAAACTAAATGCTATTCCTAATTGGAGTTATTAAGGAATAGTTGCTTAATTAACTTCTATTCTGAAACACTTTTCAGAATCCCTTAAGGAATACTACATAATATCATAATACACCTATTATCAACTTCTACATCTTATAAATCATTATTTATAAGTATTTGTGCCTTTCATTCTTAAAACGCTTAAGAATTACTCCTATGAGCTCCCACTCAAAATATGTTCCTACATATTTGAGTTTGAGACTCATATTGCTCCCACTTATGCAAATTGCATATCTCCTTAACTATTTTGAATAACTTCAAAATCCTTTGATCAAATATCAAACTTGGAGATTTACTATGAGATACTAGTACTTTACTAGTTTTAAATCCACTAGACATCCAGCACACATGAATCAAATTCATTTGAATTCATCCAATACTTGACAAATTGTGCTTTTGTCGTTCACCCCCTTTTCCTACTATGGCTTTGCAGTCATTTGGGAAAATTCCAAGTAACCCCTTTTACTTGTGAGATTCAGTAATGAATTGCTTTCTAATCTCAAGGGAATTTTGTTTTTAGGATTTATCATAATTTAGTTTACCATTATTTCCTTTGTAGTTTGTAGGTATGTCATATTCCAAAAATCATGACAAGTGATCATAAATGTCTCCATACAAGATATGGATTTACATTTTGAATCCTACTTCATATAGTGAAAAACAATAGTGGAGGGAAAAACACAATGATCAAAATAATTGATTCTTTCCTTCCGTGAAGAGAATCATTCAGGAACGCTGTCCGTTGCGCTTCTCAACACTCTGATGCAGGGTTTTGAATCCTCATCATGTTTTACAGTAATTTCCATTTGCTTCATAATTGAGAAACATCACTAATAGTGGGCTTTCTCAAGAATGCACCAAAATCCAAGCAATACGAATCTTGCTTTCCTTTTGGTTTGAGCTATGGGTTTTGTATTCAAAGATTCCAATGAATACACTACAAGGACTTATTCACTATTGTTTTGGTTATATCGAATAACCCCAAAACTTTCATGAATTCTAATGGTTTACCAATTCTAATTGGGTGCTAACTATTTCTTAACTATTGGTCTCTACATCTATACTACAACGATTTATTTGGTGCCTTCTATTCAACCCCCTTTGATATCTAATATCACATTGTGATGCCTTGCATTTTGACGTTTTCAAAACACTTTGCATTTCACAATTTCTTTCATGTCATTCTTATAAAGTTGAATTTCATTACTATTGATCAAATCGTAGTAATTAGATTCTCTTTTATATTTATACCCTTTTTGTTGATGAAACACTTTGATCAAATCAAATAGTTTCATATTCATGTTTCCTTTGGTAAACTTACTTTACACATTTAAACAATCATTTAATGATAATTACCATTTTCGTTAAAACCCAATACATCGGATATGTATTAACTTTTAACAATTCATTAAACACTTTGTATTCAAGTAATACACTGTGTTTAAGTTATTTTGCCGAACTTAGGCATGATTTATATGTGAAAAGAAATCAAATGACTTTCACATATTATCCTTATAACTTTGAATTTAAACAATGGTTTCATTCATTAATGAATATATCATTAAGTTGGGTATTTTAAACAAGGCATTTTAATGTTTTATAAATGTTCATACATTATCAATTAGTTTCAAACAACAAGGATAATTCACACATAATCAAACAAGATATGAACACGAATAGAAATCATTCATAAAAGCAGAACAACTGTTTGTTACAAACTCATATGAATAACCGTCTCACGAAGTGTGAGACACACTAAAGAAGTTCACAATCTCTTGATTACATTAATCATCCTAAAACACAAACTAAATGATAAATGTTGAGGGAGAGTGTCGTCGGCCATCATCATCATGCTCGCCATCAACACGCAACATCACCTCCTCTCCAGCAAGCACCTCTATGCAGAAGGACCTGTTTTCAATAAAATAGAACAAGTATCAGATATACTTAACACTGCAATGTGTTTGCAAGATTATAACATTTATAAAACTGTATATCAAATATATACCTTGGTCATCGATGACCTCTCCGGCGATTGGTTCAACCTTTACATTCCGGAAACGTAATATGAACTCATGGAAATCCAATGCTTCCGCATCACCACTCATGATGCTACTCCGGACATGTCCTTTGTAGCTGGGAGGCAATGACCGTAGCAGTACGTCTATCGCAAATGGATCAGCCATCCAGTAATCCACGAATTGAACCAGTCTCGTGTGTGCATCAAACATGTGCTCCAAGTGACTCTTAAGACATGTATGCTCCTCCATCTGTATGGAAAGGAACTCTCCAAGCAACTCGTGCTTCCACATGCGCACATGGCATATGAACTCTGTTCTCAGCTGATCCACCATCGAATTGTTGGAGATATGCCCAAGAGGAAATAATAAAAGTGGTTATTATTATATCTTTGTGTTTAAGATGAATGTTTACATCCCATGCTATAATTGTATTATTAGGAAACACTAATACTTGTGTGTTTTGTAAACGTAAAAGAGTCCCTAGTAAGCCTCTTGTTGAACTAGCTTGTTGATTAATAGACGATCATGCTTTCCTAATCATGGACATTGGATGTCATTAATAACAAGGTTATATCATTAGGAGAATGATGTGATGGACACACACACCCATAGTAAGTGTAGCATAAGATCAAGTCATTAAGTTCGTTTTGCTACAAGCTTTCAAATGCATAGTAACCTAATCCTTCGACCATGAGGTTATGTTAATCACCATCACCGGATGGGTACTTTGATGACATCAAACACCGCTTCGTAACTAGGTGGTTATAAAGGTGTCATTAGGTATTCTGAAAGTATGTGTTGAAGCGCATGGACCAAGATTGGGATTTGTCCATCCATATGACGGATAGATATGCTCTGGGCCCTCTCGGTGGAATGTCATCTAGTTAGCTTGCAAGCATGTGACTAGGTCACAAGGGATGACATATCATGGAACGAGTAAAGAGTACTTATCAGTAATAAGGTAGAACTAGGTATGGAGATACCGACGATCAAACCTCGGATAAGTAGAGTATCACGTGACAAAGGGAATTGGTTTCGTATGTAAATGGTTCTATCGATCACGAAGTCATCGTTGAGTATGTGGGAGATGTTATGGATCTCCAGATCCCGCTGATGGTTATTGATCGGAGAGGTGTCTTCATCATGTCTGCATATTCACGAACCGTAGGGTGACACACTTAAGGTTCGATGTTGTTTAGGTAGATATGGAATGTGCGTTGGAGACCAAATGTTGTTCCGAGTCTCAGATTGGATCTAGGACATCACGAGGAGATCCGGAATTGTCCGGAGAATAAGATTCATATAATGGAGATCATTTTCTAGGTTCGGAAATGTTCCGGGGTGTTTATATGGGGATTCTAGAAGGTTTTGGAATGTTCCTGGAAGGTTCTAGAAAATTCTGTGGAGTTTACTTGAAAACCAAGAAAGGAAAAGGGGAAACTTGGGGGGAAGGAAACTCCCCCCAAGCCCCCCTTGTGTGTCGGCCCTAGAGGTGGCCCTAGGGGTGGGAACCCTAGGCACCACCCCTCCCTCTATAAATAGAGGGGTGGAGGCACCCCCCTTGCCCCTTCCACTCCTTGCCCTAGCCGCCTCTCTCCTCCTCCTTCACTCTGCTCTGGCTTAGGCGAAGCCCTGCAGAATTCTCTACTCCACTACCACCACCACGCCGTTGTGCTGCTGGAATTCCGTGGAGAGATCTACTACCTCTGCTGCTCGCTGGAACGAGAAGAGGAAGGTCTATATCAACTCCGCACGTGTGACCGATTGCGGAAGCGCTGCCGGAACGCGGCGCCGGAAGGATCGTCCACTCGATCTTGAGATCGGCAAGTGATCGTCTACATCAACCACGAGATCCGATCTCGCACAAGGCTTTCAGATCTACAAGGGTTAGTACAGATCTATCTCGTTGCACATGTCTAATAGATTAGATCTTGGCTTTTATCTAGATTAGATCTGGGTTTTGTTTGTTCTGGCGGTAGAAGTTTTTGTTTTCCATGCTACGAACCCATCAGTGGTATCAGAACCATGTCTATGTGTAGATCTGTTGCACGAGTAGAACACAATGGTTTTGTGGGCATTGGTGCTCGTGCCGTCTTTTGCTTTGTGTACTTTGCATCTTGCGGTATGGTGGGATGAAGCGGCTCGGGCTAACCTTACATGTCATCGCACATGAGACTTGCTCCACGCTTGACGTGTAACTTGCTTTGCACAAGTGGCTTTGCGGGTGTCTGTCTCTCCCACCATAGTATAAATCCAATTTACACTTTGCACTTGATAGCACTTATATCAACGTTGTGGTTCAGGTTTGTAGGTAAGATCTGTTATTATTCAAAAGCCCCAAACCATGTAAAACATGCAAAAAAAATTAGAGGCGTCTAACTTGTTTTTGTAGGGGTTTTGTGATGTGATATGGCCATCATGTGATTATGATTATATTTGATGTATGCAATGATCCTTGTTGTAATATGGCAACCGGCAGGAGCCTAATGGTTGTCTTTAATTCTGTTAAGACTTGCGTGTCTATTCATCTTGTAATAGCTTTATTCCAAGTAGTTGTAATAGTTGCTAGTGATGATGGACAACCATGAAGCAGCGTCACTGACCTTGACGCAATGCTGGTGATGATGGAGATCATGTCCGTGCTTTGGAGATGGAGATCAAAGGCATAAGAAGAAAGGGCCATATCATATCACACTAATTATGAATTGCCTGTGATGTTAATCCTTTATGCATCTTGTATTGCTTAGATCGCGATGGTAGCATTATAAGATGATCCCTCTCACTAAATATCAAGTAATAAAGTGTTCATCCTTAGTAGGCACCGTTGCTAAGACTCGTCATTTCGAAGCATCTCGTGATGATCGGATGTGATAGATTCTACGTGTACATACAACGGGTGCAAGCCAGTTTTGCACATGCGGAAACTAAGGTTAATCTTGACGAGCCTAGCATGTACAGACATGGTATCGGAACACGGAATACCGAAAGGTAGAGCATGAGTCATATAAATGATATGATGAACATGAAGATTGTTCGCCGTTGAAACTACATCTTCTCTCGTGAAGATCGGACTTGGTGTAGTGGATTTGGTTCGTGTAATCACTAAGACAACGTGAGGGATGTTGTTTTAAGTGGGAATTCACCTAGTTAATTTAAGAATTAATATTGAAATCAATTTATCATAAACTTACTCTAAACTACTTGCAAATTTGTTGTAGATTATGGCGAACCTCTTCATCAATTTCAATGTGTTCCTAGAGAAAGAAAAGCTTAAGAATAATGGAAGCAACTTCACGGACTGGCTCCGTGGACTAAAGATTGTCCTCAAGGATGGTCAGTTGACCTATGTGCTCGAAGCACCGCTAGGTGACCCACCTGCAGAAGATGCCACCGATGACGTAAAGAATGTTTACGCCACTCGGAAAAATCACTACTCCACAGTTCAGTGTGTCATCCTGTATGGTTTAGAAACGGAGCTTCAGAAGCACTTTGAGCACCACGACCCGTTTGATATCATCAAAGAGATCAAGCTGATTTTTGAGACTCATGCGGCTGTGGAGAGCTATGAGGCCTCCGAAAAGTTCTTTAACTGTAAGATGGAAGAGGGAAGCTCCGTTAGCGAGCACGTGCTCACCATGTCTGGGCACGCAAACAAGCTCCAAGAGTTGGGGATAACGATTCCTAATGAGTTAGGGATTCACCGTGTCCTCCAATCACTGCCACCGAGTTATAAGAACTTTGTGATGAACTACAATATGCACTGCATGAACAAGACATTGCCTGAACTATCGTCCATGCTGAAAACTGCTGAAGTGGAGATCAAGAAGGAGCACCAAGTGTTGATGGTCAATAAGACCACCAATTTCAAGAAACAGGGCAAGCCTAAGAACAAGGGCAACTTCAAGAAGGACGGCAAGAAAGCTGCCGCGCCTGCTAAGAAGCCCAAGGCTGGTCCTAAGCCTGAAACTGAATGCTTCTACTACAAGGGTGCTGGTCACTAGAAGCGTAACCGCCCCAAGTACCTAGCGGATCTAAAGAACAGCAACATCAAGAAGAAAGGTATATTTGATATACATGTTATTGATGTGTATCATACTAGTAATCGTAGTAGTGCCTGGGTATTTGATACTGGTTCGGTTGCTCATATTTGTAACTCGAAACAGGAACTGCGGAATAAGCGAAGACTAGCGAGAGACGAGGTGACGATGCGCATTGGAAATGGCTCCAAGGTTGATGTGATCGCCGTCGGCACGCTCCCTCTACATCTACCATCGGGATTAGTTTTAAATTTAAATAATTGTTATTTGGTGCCTGCGTTAAGCATGAACATTATATCTGGATCTTCTTTATTGCGAGATGATTACTCTTTTAAGTCCGAGAATAAAGGTCGTTCGATTTATATGAGTAATATCTTTTATGGTAATGCACCTGAGATGAATGGTTTATTCTTACTGAATCTCCGTAGTAGTGATACACATGTTCACAACATAGATGCTAAACGAATAAAATTGAATGATAATTCTACATACATGTGGCACTATCGTCTTGGTCACATCGGAGTGAAGCGTATGAAGAAACTCCATTCTGATGGAATTCTTGAATCACTTGAAAGATGCGAAGCATGTCTAATGGGAAAAATGACTAAGACTCCATTCTCTGGAATAATGGAGCGAGCTACGGACTTATTGGAAATAATACATACCGATGTGTGCGGCCCAATGAGTGTAGCATTGCGTGGTGGAGATCGTTATGTTCTCACTTTCACGGATGACTTAAGTAGATATGGGTATGTCTACTTTATGAAACATAAGTCCGAAACTTTCGAGAAGTTTAAGGAATTTCAAAGTGAAGTGGAAAATCATCGTAACAAGAAGATTAAATTTCTGCGTTCTGACCGCAGAGGTGAATATCTAAGTTATGAGTTTGGCATGCATTTAAAGAAATGTGGAATACTTTCGCAATTGACATCGCCGGGAACACCACAGTGTAATGGTGTGTCCGAACGTCGTAATCGAACTCTCTTAGATATGGTTCGGTCTATGATGTCTCTTACAGATTTACCACTATCGTTTTGGGGCTATGCATTAGAGACAGCCGCATTCACTTTAAATAGGGCACCATCTAAATCCGTTGAAACGACACCGTATGAATTGTGGCTTGGTAAGAAACCTAAGTTGTCGTTCCTTAAAGTTTGGGGTTGCGAAGCGTATGTAAAGAAGTTACAACCTGATAAGCTTGAACCCAAAGCGGAGAAATGCGTCTTCATAGGATACCCTAAAGAAACAATTGGGTATACTTTCTATCATAGATCCGAAGGCAAAGTTTTCGTTGCCAAGAATGGATCCTTTCTTGAGAAGGAGTTTCTCTTGAAGGAAGTGACTAGAAGGAAAGTAGAACTCGACGAGGTTATTGAACCTTCTCTCGGAATTGAGAGTAGTGCAGCACCGGAAGATGTTTTTGTGCCGCCTGCACCAATTGGAGAGGAAGCTAATGATGGTGATCATGAAACTTCGAATGAAGTTGCTGCTGAACCTCGCAGGTCAACGAGGGTTCGTACCACTCCTGATTGGTATGACCATGCCTTGAACGTCATGTTGGTGGACAACATTGATGACCCTGCGACGTATGAGGAAGCTATGGTGAGCCTAGATTCTGACAAATGGCTAGAGGCCATGAAATCCGAAATGGGATCCATGTACGAAAACCAAGTGTGGACTTTGGTGGACTTACCGGATGGCCATAAGGCTGTCGAGAACAAATGGATTTTCAAAAGAAAAACAAATGTTGATGGTAATGTTACCGTCTATAAAGCTCGACTTGTCGCGAAAGGGTTCCAAAAAATTCAAGGAGTTGACTATGATGAGACATTCTCACCAGTAGCGAAGCTGAAGTCTGTGAGGATTTTGTTAGCAATTGCTGCATATTTCGATTGTGAGATTTGGCAGATGGATGTCAAAACGGCGTTCCTTAATGGAGACATTGAGGAATAGTTGTATATGGTACAACCCAAGGGTTTTGTCGATCCTAAAGAAGCTAACAAGGTATGCAAACTTCAGCGCTCCATTTATGGACTGAAGCAAGCATCCCGGAGTTGGAATCAATGTTTTGATAAAGTAATCAAAAACTTTGGATTTATACAAACTTATGGAGAAGCTTGTATTTACAAGAAAGTGAGTGGGAGCTCTATAGCATTCCTAATACTATATGTAGATGACATATTGTTGATTGGGAATGATATAGAACTTCTTAATAGTGTCAAAGCCTATTTGAATAATAGTTTTTCCATGAAGGATCTTGGCGAAGCGGCATATATTCTAGGCATCAAGATTTATAGAGATAGATCAAGACGTCTAATAGCGCTTTCACAAAGTACATACTTGGACAAAGTTCTAAAGAGGTTTAGAATGGAAGAGAGCAAGAAAGGGTTCTTGCCCATGTTGCCAGGTAAGACCTTGAGTAAGACTCAAAGTCCAGCTATAGCAGAAGATAGAGAGAAAATGAGTAATGTTCCCTATGCCTCGGCCATAGGTTCTATCATGTATGCCATGCTGTGTACAAGACTAGATATAGCACGTGTTGTTAGTTTGACTAGCAGATATCAAAGTGATCCTGGAATGGAGCACTGGACAGCGGTCAAGAATATCCTAAAGTACCTAAATAGGACTAAGGATATGGTTCTTTCTTATGGAGGTGATGAACAGCTTGTTGTAAACAGTTACACTGATGCTAGTTGGAACACCGATCCAGATGACTCGAAATCACAGTCTGGATACGTATTTATTTTGAATGGTGTTGCAGTGAGCTGGAGGAGTGCCAAGCAAAGCGTTGTGGCGAAATCTTCAACTGAATTGGAATACATAGCTGCTTCGGAGGCTGCACAAGAAGCCATATGAATGAAGGAGTTCATTACCGAACTTGGCGTGGTTCCTAGTGTGTTGGACCCGATGGCCATCTATTGTGACAACACAGGTGCCATAGCTAATGCATAGGAGCCAAGGTCACATAGCAAGCTGAAGCACATCAAGCTACGTTTCCATGTTATTCGCGAGTATGTCCAAGATGGTGACATAAAGATTTGCAAAGTACACACTGATCTGAATGTGGCAGATCCGTTAACTAAACCTCTCCCTAGAGCAAAGCATGACCAATACCAGAACCCCATGGGTGTTAGGTATATTACCATGTAATCTAGATTATTGACTCTAGTGCAAGTGGGAGACTATTGGAGATATGCCCAAGAGGCAATAATAAAAGTGGTTATTATTATATCTTTGTGTTTATGATGAATGTTTACATCCCATGCTATAATTGTATTATTAGGAAACACTAATACTTGTGTGTTTTGTAAACGTAAATGAGTCCCTAGTAAGCCTCTTGTTGAACTAGCTTGTTGATTAATAGATGATCATGGTTTCCTGATCATGGACATTGGATGTCATTAATAACAAGGTTATATCATTAGGAGAATGATGTGATGGACACACACACCCATAGTAAGTGTAGCATAAGATCAAGTCATTAAGTTCGTTTTGCTACAAGCTTTCAAATGCATAGTAACCTAATCCTTCGACCATGAGGTTATGTTAATCACCATCACCGGATGGGTACTTTGATGACATCAAACACCGCTTCATAACTGGGTGGTTATAAAGGTGTCATTAGGTATTCTGAAAGTATGTGTTGAAGCGCATGGACCAAGATTGGGATTTGTCCATCCATATGACGGATAGATATGCTCTGGGCCCTCTCGGTGGAATATCATCTAGTTAGCTTGCACGCATGTGACTAGGTCACAAGGGATGACATATCATGGAACGAGTAAAGAGTACTTATCAGTAATAAGGTAGAACTAGGTATGGAGATACCGACGATCAAACCTCAGATAAGTAGAGTATCGTGTGAAAAAGGGAATTGGTTTTCGTATGTAAATGGTTCTATCGATCACGAAGTCATCGTTGAGTATGTGGGAACCGTTATGGATCTCCAGATCCCGCTGATGGTTATTGATCGGAGAGGTGTCTTCATCATGTCTGCGTATTCACGAACCGTAGGGTGACACACTTAAGGTTCGATGCTGTTTAGGTAGATGTGGAATGTGAGTTGGAGACCGAATGTTGTTTGGAGTCTCAGATTGGATGTAGGACATCACGAGGAGATCCAGAATTGTCCGGAGAATAAGATTCATATAATGGAGATCATTTTCTAGGTTCGGAAATGTTCCGGAGTGTTTATATGGGGATTCTAGAAGGTTTCGGAATGTTCCGGAAGGTTCTAGAAAATTCTGTGGAGTTTACTTGAAAACCAAGAAAGGAAAAGGGGAAACTTGGGGGGAAAGGAAACTCCCCCAAGCCCCCCTTGTGCGCCGGCCCTAGAGGTGGCCCTAGGGGTGGGAACCCTAGGCGCCACCCCTCCCTCTATAAATAGAGGGGTGGAGGCGCCCCCCTTGCCCCTTCCACTCCTTGCCCTAGCCGCCTCTCTCCTCCTCCTTCGCTATGCTCTGGCTTAGGCGAAGCCCTGCAGAATTCTCTACTCCACTACCACCACCACGCCGTCGTGCTGCTGGAATTCCGTGGAGAGATCTACTACCTCACGTCATTTGGAACGGGAGAGGAAGGTCTACATCGACTCAAGACGGATTGCAGCGCTCTTTGAACGCTACTGGAAGGATCGTCCACTCGATCTTGAGATTGGCAAGTGATCGTCTACATCAACCACGAGATCCGATCTCGCACAAGGCTTTCGGATCTACAAGGGTTAGTACAGATCTATCTCGTTGCACATGTCTAATAGATTATATCTTGGCTTTTATCTAGATTAGATCTGGGTTTTGTTCGTTCTTGCGGTAGAATTTTTTTGTTTTCCATGCTACGAACCCATCAAGAATATGGGTCAAGATCACCCATGAGCGGATGTAGTTCATCCACCATCCCGTAACGCATTATTATCTGAATGTAAGTGGACATCTCTTGGCGATAGTAGCGGTCTGCCAGCTCTTGTGGGGTCTCATAGTAGTCTGGCTCAGTCAAATCCATCGTGCGGCATATGTAGTCTACCACATGATTCCTAGTAAGGAGATCATCTAGGCGCACAAGCCAACTAGGGAAGTTGGATCCATCAAGCCTAAGTTTTTCACCCTTTACCCAATCCTCAATGGCAAAGTAAGCTTCACGGTGAGCCATCTACATTTATAATTGCAAAAGGAATTTAGACTAAGTTTATAATTAAATGAGTTAATAATAACTCCACTCAGAAACACCTATCCCCAGTGAGGGTTCCTAGTGATAACACGACCCCTATCAACCACATCTCCCCCGATCATCACGGCCATCAATGTGGGTTCAAAGGTGGACGCTAAACGTCAGTCACATCATTCATGTGACTCGTGCTCGATCTTTCGACCATCCGTTCGAGGCCGTATGCAGACATGCTACGCTCGCCAACTCAACCTTAGTGTTTTCGCTGTGCAACATGGCTTACACCCACTGTATGTGAACATAGATATGTCTAACACCCAGGCCTGTAACCCTGGATCGCCTCATACCGAAGAACTTTCTTGGTGGTGCACACTAAGGGAACTCGTTGGTTATTTTAACAGGGATCATCTTATTAGGATACCGTCGAGTATCTAATACTAGCACACAATAAGACATACAAACAATAACATTGAATGTAAATGTTATGTGATATGGTCCTTCACGTTGTGATCTCCATCCGCCGTCACCGGTTTCCGGCGCCGTAGACACCATGGTACCGGTGTCATTCCGGTGTGGTAGTTCGTCACCTCTGTGACTATCTACTACTACGTAACAAAAGGTAATCACTTTACCTTTGCCACAACCATATCACAAAGCAACGCCCCCCTGCAAAACAAAGTTAGACGCCTCTACTTTATCTTTGCATGTTTTACGTGGCTGAATGGGCTTTCGCACAAGAACCGTTCTTACCTACGAACTTTCAGCACAACGCTGATTAAGTAGTTGTCTATACTACACCCCTTTCGGGGCCCTCCGTTGCAAATGGTATACAAACTAATGCGAGAGAGACAGACACCCCCCAAAGCCACTTTATACGGTACAAGCCGTACGTCAAGCGTGGACCAGTCTCACGAATGAACGCGTAAAGTCGGTTGGGGGCCGCTTCATCAAGCATTACTATGGTATACACAAGTACACGTGGGAGGGTAACAACTAAAAGATCAATGCCCACACGCTACATCTCGTGTGTTCTACCCGTACTAGCATTACTACGCATAGATCTAGCTCTGATACCACTGAAGGGGTTGCGCGCATAAAAACAATAAATTTTACTCTACGCCCCTGAACCCTTGAAACTGCCAGGACCTATCTATTAGTAATACAGTAACGGGAGGGGCTTTTCACGAACTTACCCTTGAAGACCGAAAAGCGTTGTCAACGCTCAGGAGAGCGTGGTTGATGTAGACGAGCCGAAGCCGACCTCAAGGTCGTGATGAAGTCCTTGCGCTTCTTCTGGCTCCAACGACTTGAGTGCCTCAAGTGCGACACCTCGTGGGGAGTTACACACGTCCGGTGCCTGACGATGACTCCCGCTTCCCCGATCCAGCAGTAGTTGTGGAAGTAGAGCTCCCGGATCCGAATCCCGCAGCGCGACGGCGCTCCACGTGAAGATGTCTCTCGCTCGCGCAGTCCAGACTTGGGACCACGGTCACGAGAGAGAGGGGGGAGAGAGAAAATATCAATTGGATGTCCTCCCAAAAGTGGGGAGACCTTTATTGATTATTGGGTGTATTTTTCTAGGCCAAATACCCCACTTTATATAGGGGGAGGGGAGGTACTACCTCCCCTCAAGTCCCGGGGTGGGACTAAAGGAGAGGAGGGGGGAGGAGGTGGCTGCCGGCCACCTAGTGGGTTGATACATTGCAAATGTATCTATAATTTTTGATGTTCCATGCTTGGTTTTATCCACTTTCTTGTGTTTTGTTCCAACTTTGGAGTACTTTTCATATGATTTCTTGGACTAACCTATTAACAAGAGACACAGTGCTAGTACTGTTTTCACTGTTTTGGTTCCAGGAAAGTCAGAAAATGAATATTCTCGGAATTGGACGGGACAAAAGCCAAAGTGCCTATTTTTCCGGAAGGGATCAAGTGTCAGAATACGAGACGGAGAAGGGCAAAGGAGCCACCACACCACCTGGCCGCGCGGCCAGGCCTGGCCCGCGCCAGGGGGTGGTGTGGCCACTCCTGGCACCCCCTCGGCCTCTCCTTCCACCTATATATTGCCCTCGGGACAAAAACCCTAAGTACCCGATCAAAAATCCACGAAAGAGTGCAGAGTCAGCGTCATCTTCATCCCTAGATCGGAGGGATCAAGCTCTCGGCACCCCCAGGAGAGGGAATTCACCCTGGAGGCCTTCTTCATCATCATGCAAGCCTTCGGTGTGATGCGTGTGTAGTTCATCCTTGGACTACGGATCCATGTAGTAGCTAGATGGCTGGTTCTCCTCCTTTGTGTTTTCATGTTTAGATCTTGTGAGCTCCGTTCATGATCAAGATCATCTATTTGTAATTCAGACATGTTGTGTTTGCGGGGATCCGATGGATATTGAGATGCTATTTCAGATTGATTATTGATTCTATCATGTCTTTGTTATTTGTGATCTTGCATGCTTTCCGTTGTTAGTAGCTATCTTGGCCAAGTAGATGCTAGCAACTCTAAGAGTTAGTATTTATGCTCGATAGTGGGTTCATGCCTCCGTAACTGGGAAGTGACAGAAATCTCTAAGATACTAGATGTGTTGTTGCTACTAGGGAGAAAACAACAATCCTTTGTTCATAGAACAATCGTATTGTTTACATTACATGCAGTTCGTAAAGCAATAATCTGTTGCTTGCAACTTAATACTAGAGGGGGTTCGGATGATAACGTGAAGGTGGATTATTAGTCATAGATGCAGTTGGATGGCGGTCTATGTATTATGTTGTAATGCCCAATCAAGTCTCAAATGAGTCAAGATGATTAGTATATTTATGTATTGCTTTCTCGGTGTTTGTCAATTGCCCCGCTGTAATTTGTTCACCCATCATGTTATCTATCTAAGGAGAGACACCTCTAGTGAACTATGGATCCCGGTCCTTGTCTTTTACATACAATCTACAATATTTTACTGCTTTGTGTTTACTTTCTGCAAACTATTACTTCTTTCCATTCGATATGTTTAATACTTTGTTTTCCGCAAAACACGGTGAGATTGACAACCTCATCGCAAGTTGGGGACAAAGTTCTGTGGTTGTGTTGTGCAGGTCTTCACGTTGCAACTAGCACCGGTAGTGCGCCCTGCCAAAGCTCAACTAGTAAAACCTTTGGGGTGTTTCCTTGCTCCTACTGGTTCGATTAAACATTGGTTTCATAACTAAGGGAAACTTGCTGCTGTGCTCATCATACCTTCCTCTTGGGGTTCCCAACGAGCTCTACATCAACCACGAGCCATCGACACTTTTCTGGGCGCCGTGCATTGAGCCATCATGGGCCCCACGCGGGGGGGCTAGGCCTAGCCGGCCTCCCCCTTGCCCCTTCTCCCTTTCTCCTTTCCCCTAATGGGCCATCTTCCTCCGGAATTGGCCCATTAAGCCTTTGACCTTTTTAATTCATTTTCTCTTTATTAAATAAATATGAATAAATGATTAAATCAATATTTAACATTCATTCACACATTATCTAATCTCCGTGGACATGGAACACCTTCCACCTCTACTCCGGACATCCTCCGGACTTACCGAAACCCTTCTGGTTTTCTCCCTTCTTTTCTTCGGTGATTCCACCGATCCTATAAACACTTCTAAGCATCATCAAGCCCTTAAGCGTGATACCCCACGGTTCGGGAACACTCCAGACATGGTCGAGACACTCCCGCACCAATGATCGACAGAGGGCCTAGATGGCCATGTGACCCCTGTGTGTTCCACGAAGATCTTTTGTCGTTTGAACCGGGACAGTCGTGTCTTATTCCCTTTGTCATTCGATACTTGCATTGCCCGAGATTTGATCAATGACATCACCATGTCGGGTTCAATCTCGTTACTGAATAATGCTACTTAACTCGTTCCGACAAGTGATATCCCCGTGATCTAATCACACGTTGCGCAGCTATTGGATATAACTTCTCCGAGTGGGCCCTTGAGTATCTTTCCGTCACATGGACGGACAAATCCCGCTCTTGACATATATTGCCTCTACGGTTTCCTCCGAATACCTGAACACACCTTTATAACCACTGTTTTACCAGATGGCGTCTGATGCTATCTAAGCACTCTCGGGAGACAATGATTGATATAGCCTCACGGTCTAAGGAATAGTCTACGAGGATCCATTTCTAATCATCGTAACTTGAACTTCGTGACATGATTGGGTCACGATGTTTAGGTTGGGCATTGGTTCATCATCTCATTCTCCGAATGAGATGACCTCATTTCCAACTGGCATAAATGCCACATGATCATATGTTGACCAATGAACCAGTGACTAGAGTTTCACTGGGAACCCCTGGTTGTTTGTATATCACACGTGTATTGATGTTTTCACTCAATACAGTTATAGCATGATATAAAACTTAATCATAAACTATATGAAATATGATAATAGTCCTTACTACTATTTGTCTCTAGGGCATATTACCAACAAAGTGTTGCAAATTATTCTCCTCAAAAGGAACTACAAGCTAAATCCTGCAAAAAAGAAAGTTTTGGGGTGGATTATCCGCCCTTGGCTCATTCGACAAATGGTGCCAAGGCACGTCGTGCAGTAGGGGGCGGATATTTCCTCAGATTTTCCAACAAAGGTCGGACCTTTTATCTTGGTCGGATAATCCGCCCCTCTCGAGGCCAGATAATCTCCCCAGGGAAGTTTCACAAAGGAACCAAGGCGCATCACGCGGTATGGGGCCGGAGTTTTCCCCCAGATTTTCCGACCAGGGACGGAGCTTTTGCCTTGGCCTGATAATCCGCCCCTCCCGGGGGCCGGATAATCCGCCCCAAGGATTTTTTTCTCAAAGGAGCTGAGGCGCGTCACGCGGGATAGGGGCGGACATTTGGTCCGTATTTTCCTTCTCCAGGTCGGATGTTTGTCCCAGCCGGATTATCCGACACCCATTTAGGACGGATTATCCGGACCAAGTTTCTTCCAACGACAGCTTTTTGACAGGGGGTATATATATACTCCATTGATCCTCATTTCCGTCCGAGTTGGATCATATGAAAAAGTGTTGTACTATTCATATCAATTCTTTTGAGATCTCCACTTTCAACCACCCGAAGGTTTCAATCTTTGGGGAATCGAAGGAGGAGGCCTGAATCTTTATCGGCACCAATTAAGATCTTCATTTCCCCTCCATTCACTTGGAGGACCCTTGATCTAGAGTTTCTTTTGAATATCTAGATCTTGGTTTCGTTTATTTATAAACTTGTTTCTTGTGGCATCTTGTTGTCATCTCGGGAGCCTCCAATTCGGTTGTGGATGTGTGCCCCGGTAGTGTTGTAAAGGCACTAGTTCCCGCCTCAAAGGGTACCATATAGTGGAAAGGTGGATCAAGCCAGTTGTGGCGAGATCCATCGGAGAGCAGGGTGCGGCCTATTGTGGCGTGGTGGTCTTAGTACTGCTCACCCCTCCAACGCAGATGTACTTTCCTTAATAAGGAAGGAACTACAGTAAAACAAATCATGTGTCTGTGCGTGCTCCACTACGGTTACCTCGTTCATCGCACCGCCTTTACTCGCTTACTAGCTAGGTTGTCATATAGGGAAATTCATCTTTGTTGCATATCTATAGAATTTACCTTTGTTTTAATCCTAAGTTTGAAAAAAAAAATCAAAAATTGGAGTAGCACCTACTCACCCCCTCTCTAGGTGCCCATACAATCGATTTGAGACATGGCCAAAGCAGCACGTCGCCACACTCCGCCTCACCACCTCATTGCCAGAGCTCGAGCCAATCGACATCAACAAGACAGCTTCGAAGTTCGATGTGACCATCCACTCGGGCATGATGTGGGATAGGATGCTCCTTCCCCACAAATTTGGTTCGCTGGTCGACGGCGCAGAGCCCCAGCAGGTCATGTTGCGTGTGGCCGGTGTCAATACCGGCGTGTGGCTGGTGGAGGTGTTGTTCGACCGCCTCAGCCAGATGTTCCTCGCTAACGGATGGGAGGAGTTCACCCGACGACACCAAATTGAAGTGGGCAACTTTGTCGTCTTCAAGTACGATGGTGAATCCATGCTCACCATTAGCGTCTTCGACGACACCATGTGCCGTCGCTGCTACTACTCCGACTCCGACATGTAGTCTTAGACTAGGTTGTGTACTCGCCATGTATCGTGTTTAGAATTAACTTAGCAATGTGAGCATCAGCCATTTGCAATGACAAGTTTTTATTCAAGTCTTCTAATATCTTGCAAGCAAACCACCATTACAACACTACAACAACAATCTAACTATGCGCCGCCTACGGCATTGCGCTGGTGGGTCGATAATACACCATTCTTCTTCGAGAGAGTGGTAGATCGCTTCCTGCGTCTGCAACTCCTCTACAACTTGGGCGACGTGGCACGTAGGTAAGCTTCGTCGGGATTGGCCCGCACCGCATCCTGCGTCACGCACGTCTGCGAGCGCTACACGCCTCCGGTGCTCCGGCAGAAAGACGTGCACCATCACCTCATGCGTAAAAGGCTCGCCGGTGGTCCTGTTGCGATCGAAGTGAGTGTTCCATGGCCGGTAGTTGAGGAACATACTGTATATCTGTGGCTGCCCCGGAATCAAAGGTGACAGCACATCCGGTAACTCCGGCAGGTTCGGCCACCACGACGGCAACGGGTGCTCGAGCTCTTCTTTGCGCATGTCGGGGTTGTCACGGAGCCAAATGCAGCGACACGAATGGCCAGACATGGTGGTTTGTGGCGGTGGTGGGAGGAGGGGGCGACTTATGATTGTAGCTATTTTGGTTGGCCTCTCCTTTTTATGGTCGCGCCTGGACGTGGCAGAAAATGTCGAGAACAGGCGGGAAGCAGCAGGAAAGAAGGACGGAAGGCGACGGAAACACACGGGAAATAAAGACGGGAGCCGACGTTCTGCGAAAAGATAGGTCATGTCGCTAGGCACGGTTGGCCGGACCACGACCCAAATTCCCTTGTGCTTCGATCCAAACGGACAGAAATGAATTTGGATCGGCCGTTTGGGTCGGCTCAGCGGAGATGCTCTGATATGGCTGTGCGCCACTGCATCTGCTCTGCACAAAACTGTTGTTCATCGACCCCTGGCTGGATGTCTGGCGACGAGAGTGATAAAGGAGGAAAAGCTAGCGTTTTGCATCCGTGCATGGCCTCTGTGGAGATTCACCAGGTCCTCGTTCTCTCGCTCGCTAGACCGACCGAGCAAGCTGCAGGTACATGCGACCTTTGCCAGTACGCACATCCGCACCACTACGCAAACACGCTACCTCGTGTACTTCCTGACGAGCCCTCCCGACGAGTAAAGTTTAATACTACGTACTATGAACCTTGAACTCGTAGAGAGTAGCGAAATGGAACCTCGAACTTTGGATCCCTGAAGTTAGTCAGCACACCGAACTTACAATTCCCGGTCGATCCTGGACCCTCGGCCAGTTCTTTACGTCAGAAAAAATAAATCCCAAACTAGATGATTAGCTAATCTCACAGTCACAGACACCCATGGCCCACCGTCATATTCATCTGCATCCTCTTCTACTTCTGTAACTCCAATCTCTGATTAAGGAGGGGGAGCTGCAGCCGCGCACCGCCTGGTCGGCATGCCGTTGTGGATGCTCTCGTCGCCACACAACGAGTTCCCGTCGCTACCAGAGTCGGAAATGTGCAGGCTAGCTGCAGGGTCGCCGTCGCCTTGCGCTCCTCCTTCTCCATCACCATGTACGCGACCTTGAAACGCATCCCCGCTCACCGTTGCGCCCCACCGCTATGTACGTGAACGCGATGAGCAGCCACACTCCGCCGTCGAGGCATGCGACCTGCCACCGCTGGAGCAGGAGAAATAGCGGCACAATTGGCGCATGCCCGGTCGAGATACCTGAACATAGCTGGCTATTGCTATAACTACTTTAGGCTGATTGATTCCGGAAATCAATTCTAGAGTGTTCGCGCTGTGAGCTTTGTACACCGCAAATAAATCAATCTAGGAGAGCGAGCTTTGCGGAGCAATCATGGCTTGAACGGCGGTGGATTTAATCTCGCTAGGGAAAGAAAGGGAAGAGAGACGGGAAGGGGATGGATACGACAGGTGGGTCCGCGCTGTCAACGAGAGCAGCAAGCTATCCTGGCCGGGTTCGTCACTTTCCCGGTGTGTCAAACGGAACTAGGGTTCAGATTGATCGGGAAGGGTAACTTCAGTGTGACAACTTCAAGGATTTGAAGTTTAGGATCTGATTTCGCTATCCTCTACAAATTCAAAGTTCATATCGAACTTTACTCCCTCCCGGCCGGCCCCTGATTCGCGCGCGTACGTACGGATTCGATCGAAAACCAAAGGCGACTTTTTAATATTATTTTTATTGATTTTTAGAAGTATTACACGAATTTAAGAATTTCGATACGTAGCACATCATCGACTTGGACAGAACCGACTAGACCACACGGCTTGGACCAGACCGATTAAGTCTCAATCTGCCAAACGCAAGCTGAATGCATGTCGCCACGAGCCCCACGCTTGTCGAGTGCCCAGTCGCAATAGCATGACACGTGTCGGCTGCCCGCTCCTCTTTTTTTCAATCGGCTTGGCCCTGACTGATTGTTTTTTCGATCGGTCTAGTCCTGACCGATTGGAGTAATCGGCTTGCTCCTGGCCGATTGCGTGCTGGCAGCCCGTCGACTGGGCAGTATGTGCCGTCCAGGACGATTGAAGCATAGTCTGCTTGGTCCAGACGGACGATGTGTTCGATATCGAAATTCTTAATTTCGTGCAATACTTCTCGAATTGATTAAAAAAAGGTATTATTAAAAAAATCGTAAACCAGAGCCGATGCAATGCATCGTTCCATGTTCAGAGAGCTAGCAAGCTGGCGCAACTCGCGTACGTACGTCGTGTGTTGGGGCCAATGTACAAACGGGGTACCTCTCCTCTCGTCGCTCCTCCAAGAGAGAGAGAGGGGGGGGAAACCCTAACCCCCCGCCGCAGCCCCTACACATCCTCCCTTCCTTCGTCGCCCCCCGAGGCCACTGACAGGCGAAGTCGGGCGTCGTCGGTGAAGGGGGCGGCGGGGATTTACTCCCTCTTGGCCTTGTCATGGTCGTAGGGAGGGGAACCACCCGGTTGGGGCCGGAGGACGGCGTGGGTGTGGCGCGTGGGTGAAATGGATCGTATGGGCACCTAGAGGAGAGTGAATAGGTACTACACCAATTTTTAATTCTTTTTCAATTTTAGGCTTAGCATCAAGGTAAATTCTCTAGATAAATTAATGTAAAAAATTTCCCTATATGCAAACCTATCTACTAGCGAGTAAGGAGCGAGTGGAAGAGGAACGAGTGAACCGAAGTGAAGCACGCAGAGACACAGGATTTGTTTGACCGCAGTTCCTTCCTTGTTAAGGGAAGTACGTCTGCATTGGAGGGGTGGGCGATACTAAGACCACCACGCCACAAAAGGCCTCACCCTGTTCTCTGATGGATCTCGCCACAACAGGCCTGATCCACCTTCCACTATAGGTACCCTTGAGTAGCACCGACGCCTTTACACAACTAGCGGGGCAACAACTCCACAACAACTTGGAGGCTCCCGAAATGACAACAAGCTGCCACAAGAACAAAGTTGTCAAATACAATAACACGATCTAGGTATTAACGAGGATACTATATCAGGGATTTCTCCAAGTGAATGGAGAGGAGTTGAAGCGCTTGATTCTTGATGTTGATGATGAACTTCTCCTCCTTCAATTCCACCAAAGATCAAGACCTTAGGGTGGTTGAAGTGGGAGATCGAGATTTAGAGCTCTTGCACAGGGTCTGGTCGAATTCAAATGAATCAAGAGTTCTAGACGTTGGGGAAGAAGGGGTACTTATACCCCTTTCTAAAAACCAGCCGTTGCGCACTTTGGGGGCCGGATTATCCGGCCCAAGTGAGGGCCGGATTATCCGATGCAGGAAACTCCGCCCTGCACTGGAATATCCGGCGAAAATCCGCCTCTCGAAGGCCGCAACGAGCTTGCCCTTGATCAACCGGGGCGGATTATCCGCCTATGAAGGCCGGATTATCCGCCTGGGAAGAAAACCGCCTTCAGTTCGGATTTTCGGTAGAAAATCCGACCGGATACCGAGCGACGCGCCTTGGCTCCTTTGCTCGAATGGGGCGGATTATCCGCCCTGCGAAACCCGGATTATCCGGCCTGGGAAGGAAAAACCGCCCCAGTTCGGATTTTCCGGTAGAAAATCCGACTGGACACAGAGCGACGCGCCTTGGCTTCCTTAAGAGATGAGGTAGGCCGGATTATCCGGCCAGTATTGTTATCTAACACGCAAAACATAGGAAAACATGAAATGTTCTTTCAATCTCCCCCTTTTTGGTGTTAGATGACAATACCAGAATTTGCAGGAGAAAGACACAAGACAAACAGAGATAACTATGGAAGGGACTCCCCCTCAATGTGTACATAATAGAGTTTTGCATTGGAATACAAATGCACACAAATAGGTGAATCTATTCCATAGACAAAAGGGCAAAAACACATACCACCGAAGTAGAGAATAGGCATCCTTGACATAAATCACAATTATTATTGGATAACCATTATGAGCACGCGCCTTCCGTGATAAACCACCAGCAATAGGATATGAATAGATATAACCATGAGCATAATCCATGATATGAAGTCCATAGGTATCATCCAGACAGCCACATAAAGTCTCAACCACAAATCACAAACCACGAATATAAAAGTTCAACGCTAAATTGGCATAAGCAAGAAATAACGAATAAAAAGTGCAAGTGCTTATGCCCGACCGATGCAAATCCACGGACAACCTAATAGAATTACTTATCCCCCTTTGGCATCGAGATACCAAAAAGGAAGAAGAGCGATGCTAGCGCCCCATGGGACCACTCATCATAGTCCTCGTCCTCGTCCTCGTCCTCATGCTCTTCCCCATCCTCATCTTCAAGCTCCTCAGTGTCACCTTCCTCATCATCAGCATCAGCAGCAGGCGCAGAGGGGAACAAGTGACGCTCCAGATCACCATAGTTTAGCCCAGAGGAAGAGTTCCACCGAGCATATGGAGTGGGAGGTGTAGGAGCCGGAGGAGCACCCAAAGCGCCAGACACGTGGTGGAGAATGAGCTGCTGGGAGTGAGCCAACTCATGGCGCTGCCTGTAGACCTCATACTGACCCTTGCGTGTGTCCACGCCCATGCAGAGGATGTGACGCCGGAACCAGTTCAGCTGCTTGATCTCGCGGGCCACGGGAGGCACTGGGGGCTGACGAGCATCCCTCATGAGGCCCTCAAGAGCAGAGGAGGGGTGAGTAGTCTTCCGAACCTTGTTGTAAATCTTCTTGGACTTGTGCACCGAGTCAATGTGGAACTCCTCGGGAGGAAGCAGGTGGCGGATGAGAAACATAATGTAGGGCGCATAGGGAATGGGCAGACGGTTGAACATAGCATCACACAGCTCATGGTAAATGAAGTCCATGACATCCAGCCTGTACTGCACTGACTCGTCCTCGCAGGAGGCGACCTCATGAGAAAATTGAAGTAGCTGAACAAGGTGACCACGGATGTTGTCATTGTTGCCCCCACTCGGTGTAATAGAGTCACGGAAGAGACCCACCAATGCAGCATAGATGGGAGCAAGACCAGCCACAAACAATTCCATTGTCCACAGTGCACGGAGAGAGAGCAGCATCCTTGTTGGGCTTCAACTGAGTGATGATGCGGTGGCCACTGGCTCTATCCCTGCTGCGGAAGGAGTACCCTAAAACCTCAGCAAACACGTGAAAATCAGCAGTCATGGGCCTGTCATGAGTCATGCACTTCATAGTGCGACGCTCATCACCACA
Organism: Avena insularis; assembly: GCA_023614405.1. Lineage (NCBI taxonomy): Eukaryota > Viridiplantae > Streptophyta > Magnoliopsida > Poales > Poaceae > Avena > Avena insularis. Next base: position 644,371,165 of record CM042690.1, read on the forward strand.
AATCACCAGAGTGGAGAAGAATTGCTTCACCACCTCAGAGTCAAAGGAGCACTGGAGGGACATGAGATGGTGCAGCCCCATCCTCTCAGCCACATACATCACATCCACAAGATGCGCCTTCTCCAAAGCATCAGCAAGTACCAGAGGGTGCATAGGCCTAATGTTCAGCCTAGCATAGATGTCTTCATAAATCCCTTTTTGTTCTGCACACCAAAACCGGGTATCCCCTAGCTCATCATCACGAGGCAGCTCAGCAAACAAGTCATGGTGACGAATGGCAGAGAAGGAGACCGCATCCAGAGCCCTGTAGTTGATCTTGGGCTCCTTGCCCTTCCTCTTAGACACACCCTTCCTAGTCCTCTTGGATTGTTCAGCCATGCGCCTCTCTTCGTTCTTCCTTCTCCGCAATTCAACTTCGTCCACTAGGTTATCTTGACCGTCGTCCCAAAAGTACTTGGCGCGAGGACGGCGCTTGTAGGTCTTGGGAACACCGGAACCACCTGTGAGGAGAATAAAGGCGACAGCAAGGGGATAAGCATACACACAAGTCCAGGAGAGAGCATGGAACAAGTAGGCAAAAATTTCATAGGTCAAAACTACTCAATACATACACCATAGTGAAAATGAAGCAGACTTGAATCTGTCAGGCCGGATTATCCGGCCTGGCCAGGGGCGGATAATCCGGCCCTGGCAGAAATTTTCGGTTTCACCAAGAATGCATGCAAAAAAGTAGATCGGGCCTAGAAACTGTAAGACTATGATTTCTATGCGAAAACACATCCTTCTAGACAACGTTCCATCCAACAAGATACACATCTAGCCAAAGATGGGGAGAGAGGGAGTTACCCTCACTCATTGGAGGAAGAACGCAGAGGAGAAGGTACCCGGAGGCGCGGAGAAGAAGATCCGGGGAGGCCCGGAAAATCCGATGGCCGGAGAGGCTCCGGGGAGGGTGAGGGGCGGCAGGCGGCAGCTGGGGAGAAGGAGAGGGCTGGGGGAGAAGTGCTGCTCGTTATGATCCCTTCTCCCCGAGCCCTGCCCTTTAAGATCGAATCCTCCAGGGCCGGATTATCCGGCCAATACTTGGGCTGGATTATCCGGCCTAAAATCTGGGATTCTGTTATACACAGAACCAGGCCCGCGCGTCCCCAAACAACACCCCCACAAGGTGTACAAGGGACTTGTGTGCAAGAATAGATGGCTTAGAGGTAGGGAAGGCTTAGGATTAAGAGAGGCAAACTAGGATGGTACTAGACACTCAAAATTGCAAAAAAAAAACAAATCAAATAAAAGCCAAGATTGAGTGTGATTCCCATAAGAACAAGAGAGAGCAAATAACATCCAAAAAGATCCAATTCTCCACAAAGGAGAGGGCGGTGGCCGAAGCCACCTTGTTGGAGTGTATGGTGTGACACCGCGAAGATATATCTTGGGTTCACGACCAATACTCATCAATAAGCTCACATATCACAACATGATATTAAGAGAAATGATATAACTTGCTATTGGCATTATGGGGGGAGGGTTAGCCCAATAAGTTAGGACCACACTCCCCCTATATCCATGCCCACACCTAGACCAAACAAGGATTGATATGTACGAGTGGGTGCATGGGTAATCAAGACAAGCTCCCGGAATCAATGATATTTAGCTCATTCCTCAAATAGCAGAATCTTGCTTCATCAAGTGGCTTTGTAAAAATATCCGCCAGTTGGTTCTTTGTGCTCACAAAAGATAGATCAATATCACCTCGAGCAACATGGTCACGAATAAAATGATTCCGAATCTCAATATGCTTCGTCCTTGTGTGCTGAACTGGATTGTACGCAATTTTGATAGCACTTTCATTATCACATAAAAGAGGAACTTTGTCACAATTGACACCGTATTCCTTTAAAGTTTGCCTCATCCACAATAATTGAGTACAAGCGCTGGCAGCAGCAACATATTCAGCTTCGGCGATGGAGAGAGATATACAATTCTGCTTTTTGGAGGACCAACATACAAGAGATCTTCACAAGAATTGACAAGCTTTAGAAGTTGACTTTCGATCATCCTTATCACCAGCCCAATATGAGTCAGTATAACCACATAAAGAGAAATTGGAGCCCTTGGGATACAAGAGACCAAACTTGGGGGAATGAACTAAAATATCGAAAGATCCTCTTGACCGCCACTAAGTGGCTTTCTTCAGGAGCTGCTTGATACCTTACACACACTCCCACACTCAACAAAATATCGGTTCTAGATGCGCAGAGGTAAAGAAGAGAGCCGATCATGTACCGGTATACCTTTTGGTCCACATCTTTACCATGAGGGTTGAGTTCGAGATGACACTTTGTTTGTATCGGAGTAGCGACACCATTTAGATCTGTCATCTTGAATCTCTTGAGCATGTCTTGGATGTACTTTGCTTGATTAATAAAGGTTCCTTCTCTTAGTTCCTTGATCTCGAATCCAAGAAAGAACCATAATTCTCCCATCATAGACATCTCAAACCTGTCAGTCATAAGCTTTGAAAATTCATCGTTAAAAGCTTTGTTAGTAGAACCAAAAATGATATCGTCTACATATAGTTGGCATACGAAGAGCTCCCCCTTAACCTTCTTAGTAGAAAGAGTGGGGTCGATTTGCCCAACTTCGAAGCCACGATCTAACAAAAGCTCTTTAAGGTGCTCATACCACGCACGTGGGGCTTGTTTAAGGCCATAGAGTGCCTTATCAAGTTTGTAGACATGGTTCAGGAAGTTAGAATCCTCAAACCCCGGGGGTTGCTTTACGTATACCAACTCATGTAGAGGACCGTTAAGGAAGGCACTCTTGACGTCCATTTGCTGCAACTTAAAATTGTTATGAGCAGCATAAGCAAGTAGGATACGTATGGACTCAATATGAGCCACAAGAGAATAGGTCTCGCCGAAGTCGATGCCCTCAACTTGGGAGTAACCTTGTGCCACAAGTCTTGCCTTGTTCCTCACAACAATGCCATTCTCATCTTGCTTGTTCTTGAAAATCCACTTGGTGCCGATAACATTGCGGCACTCTTTGGGTTTCTCCACTAGTTTCCAGACTTTGTTGCGCTCGAAATTGTTCAATTCTTCATGCATAGCAACAACCCAGTCTGGGTCTTCAAGAGCTTCAAAGACCTTCTTAGGTTCCACCATGGAGATATGAGCTTGATGCTCACCAAAACTGGCCAATTCTCTTCTAGTAGACACCCTTCGTCGAAGATCACCAACAACCTTGTCGAGAGTGTGACCCCTCAACTCAAGGTTACGATCAGCCCGAGCATTGCGACGAAGTTCAATAAGTTTGTTGTCTCTTGGTGGAGGAGATTCATCACTTGAGTCTTCATTGGAGGCATTTTCTCCGCCTTGATCAGTAGCTAGAACATCAGTAGCAGGTGGTGGAGATGCATGCCCTTGAGGTGAGTCCGTAGCCATAACAGGAGGCTGCAGAACAGGAGAGTCAGGGCCGGATAATCCGGCCGATGAAGTGGCCGGATAATCCGGCCTAGGAGGACTTGCAACAGCATCATCAGGAAGCCTAGGACTTGCCTGACCTGGCGAGGAGCCAGATAATCCGGGGTCAGCCAGAAAATCCGGACTGGAGCTTGTGTTAATATCTTCACCACCAGGAGCTGCATGGACAGCTGGAGCAGGGTGGCCGGATAATCCGGTATCCACCGGAAAATCCGGCCTGGAGATTTCTGGAGCATCTTGACCTTCAGCAGTTGATGGAGATGGTGTAGAAGTTTCCCCCGTGGTTGGAGCATGTTGCATATGTGTAGATGAGGGCTCTATATGAGTAGAGCATTGTCCTTCCCGGTCCGCCACAAGGGGTTCCTCAATGGGGGGGAAGAATCCCACGCCCATTCTTCTTATGGCATCTTGGGGTATTTCAACATCTGCATCACAAACACCAACTTGCTCCGGACGGGAACCGTCATTTTCCTCGAACACCACACTACAAGATTCTACAACAGTTCCGGAGAGCTTATTGTAGACTCTATAAGTGTGGGATTCGGCACCATAACCAACAAAAATACCTTCTAGAGCCTTAGATTCAAACTTAGATAAACGAACTCCTTTAATAAAGAAACACTTACACCCGAATACCCGAAAGTATGAGATGTTTGGCTTGTTACCGGTAAGTATTTCATACGGAGTCTTGTGCAAAATCTTGCGGAGGTATAAACAATTAGATGAATGATAAGCAGTAGAGATTGCTTCAGCCCAGAAGTTATATGGAGATTTGAATTCGGCCAACATTGATCTTGCCATGTCCATTAGAGTTCGATTCTTCCTCTCGGCTACACCATTTTGTTGAGGGGTGTACGCAGCGGAACATTGATGTCTTATCCCCTCTTCACTTAGGAACTCATTTAAGGTGTAGTTCTTGAACTCCGAGCCGTTATCACTCCTTATAGCCAGAATGGGGACGTTGTGTTGATGTTGAACCTCGTTGGCGAAGTCGATGACAGTTTGTTGAGTTTCACTCTTCAACTTGAAGAAATAAACCCAAGTGTATCTTGAGTAATCATCAACAATCACTAGACAATACTTCTTCCCATCGAGGCTTGCATGAGATGGAGGTCCGAAAAGATCCACATGAAGAAGCTCCAAGATTCTTTTTGAAGAGATAATAGTTTTCCTTCGATGAGGAGAATCATGCATTTTTCCTTCAACACACGCCCTGCAAACACGATCTTTGGCAAAAGAGACATTTTCTTTTAGTCCAAGAATGTGGCCACCCTTGTGGAGACTTTGCAAAGTTCTCATATTGACGTGGGCTAGTCGGCGATGTCATAGCCAACCCGCGTCAGCCTTTCCAAAAAGGCACATCGGACCTGTAGTGGTTTTCCTCAAAAAGTCTACGCATGTCGTTTCATTTATATCCCACGAAAGCGACTTTTAGAGACTTGCTCCACAAGAGTACCACCAAATCAGCATCAATGTAAACTGCAAAGCCCATCTTACCAAGGGCACGAACTGAAAGTAAGTTATACCCGAGGGTCTCAACAAGCATGACGTCCACGAGGGAGATATCGTGAGCCACCACAACTACGCCGAGACCCAATACCTCAGATTTTGACTTGTCACCATAGGAGACGGTAATGTGATCAAGGTTTGGCCGCATATCCGTGATGATCTCCTTGCTTCAGGTCATATACTCGTACAACCGCTATCGAGTACCCATTTAGAACCACCGGAAGCATAGCCCTGCAAGAAAATTACTTCTTGGTTTTAGGTACCCATTTTTCAATGGGTCCTCTCATGTTAGTAACAAGGGTCTTGGGACCCCAAATAGACCAAGGAATGTAACAATCATAAGGCCCTACATAACTAGCATAAACATCACCATAAGCATCACAATATAGTTCGAAGTTAGGATTGTTGATCCCTGCAAAACCATCATAATTAGTCTTGTCATTGGTAATGTTGCTAGTCTTCGATTGAGCAGTCTTGTTCTTCTTGTTTTTCTTGCTCTTTATCTTGGGTATGTAACCAAGACCTTCTTTACTGTTGTTTGTCCTTTGCCTGCTCAGTATCTCATCAATAACCCCTTTACCTTTGTGTTGAGAACTCCTTGCAAGATCTTCTTTTCCAAAGGATGGAGATGAGGTACTTGGTACATTATACCGTTTCAATTGAGTTTGGAGCTGGTCATGAGACTCATTTAGAGTAGAATGATCACTCTTCAATGCCTTGTGAGCACTTTCAAGATCATCAAACTTCTCCAAAAGTCTAGCATGAACAGCCCCAAAATCAATCTTTTCTTTCTTTAGTTTCTTTACCTTGGCAAGGGCATGGTCACGTTCTTTAATGAGCTGTGCTACAGCTTCTTCTTGTGACTCCTCTAGGGATTCGAGTCTTTCTTCCAAAGAAACTCGAGTTTGCTCTTCCTCTTCCAAGGCATTTTTCAAAGAGGCTATCTCCAAGGCATCTTCTCTGTCAATTCTGCCCTTTTCTTCAAGGAGATCTTCGGCTCGAGCAAGTTGACTCATAAGAGTATCAAAATGGAGTTTGTGCTCACCTTGTAGGTTAGTGAAAAAAGTATCCAAGGCAATAACTTCTTCTTTCATTTCAAGACTTTCATGATCATCCATATCCAAAATTATGTTAGTCTTAGAAAATGAGGAGTTAGAAGTCGATACCTCGGATCCTCTTGCCATTAGGCAAGTGGCGTTGTTGTTGATGGCGTTCTCGTTCGGCGAGTCGAAGAGAGAGGAGGGAGTCGATGTGGTGGCTATAGCAGCCACTTCGAGGGAACTATCTGATGGGTTCGTAGCATGGAAAACAAAAAAATTATACCGCAAGAACGAACAAAACCCAGATCTAATCTAGATAAAAGCCAAGATCTAATCTATTAGACATGTGCAACGAGATAGATCTGTACTAACCCTCGTAGATCCGAAAGCGTTACGAGATTGGATCTCGGGGTTGATGTAGTCGATCACTTGCCGATCTCAAGATCGTGTGGACAATCCTTCCGGCGCCGCGTTCCGGCAGCGCTTCCAATCGGTCTGCGTGCGAAGTCAGACCTTCCTCTCCCGTTCCAAAGAAGAAGCAAAGGTAGTAGATCTTCTCCACGGAATCCCAGCAGCCTGACGGTGTGGTGGTGGTGGTGGAGTAGAGAATTCTGAGGCTTCGCCTAAGCTGGCGAGAGGAAGGAGGAGGAGGCGGCGACTAGGGCTTGGAGTGGAGGGGGCAAGGGGTGGCGCACCCTCTATTTAAAGCGGAGGCGCCATGGGAGGAGTCCTAGTAGGACTCCCCTCCCTCCTTGGCCGGCGGATTGGGAGGGGGGGAGGAGTCCTCCTCCCCCACGACTCCTTGTCTTGCCCCACAAGGACTCCTTGATCCTTTCTTGGTTTTCAAGCAAACTCCAAGAAATCTCCTAGAACCTTCCGGAACATTCCGAAACCTTCTAGAATCCTCATACAAATACTACGGAACATTTCCTAACTCAGAAAATGATCCCCAATATATGAATCTCATTGTCCGGACAATTCCAGATCTCCTCGTGATGTCCCGAATCCAATCCGAGACTCCGAACAACATTCGGTCTCCAACGCATATTCCATATCTACTTAAAACAACTTCGAACCTTAAGTGTGTCACCCTACGGTTCGTGAATATGCAGACATGATGAAGACACCTCTCCGATCAATAACCATCAGCGGGATCTAGAGATCCATAACGGCTCCCACATACTCAATGATGACTTCGTGATCGACAGAACCATTAACATACGAAACCAATTCCCTTTGCTACGCGATATTCTACTTATCCGAGGTTTGATCGTCGGTATCTCCATACCTAGTTCTACCTCGTTACTGATAAGTACTCTTTACTCGTTCCATGTTATGTCATCCCTTGTGACCTAGTCACATGCTTGCAAGCTAACTAGATGACATTCCACCAAGAGGGCCTAGAGCATATCTATCCGTCATATGGATGGACAAATCCCAATCTTGGTCCATGCGCTTCAACACATACTTTCAGAATACCCAATGACACCTTTATAACCACCCAGTTACGAAGCGGTGTTTGATGTCATCGAAGTACCCATCCGGTGATGGTGATTAACATAACCTCATGGTCGAAGGATTAGGTTACTATGCATTTGAAAGCTTATAGCAATACGAACTTAATGACTTGATCTTATGCTACGCTTACTATGGGTGTGTGTCCATCACATCATTCTCCTAATGATATAACCTTGTTATTAATGACATCCAATGTCCATGATCAGGAAACCATGATCATCAGTTAATCAACAAGCTAGTTCCACAAGAGGCTTACTAGGGAATCTTTTATGTTTACAAGACACACATGTATCAGTGTTTCCTTATAATACAATTATAGCATGGGATGTAAACATTCATCATAAACACAAAGATATAATAATAACCACTTTTATTATTGCCTCTTGGGCATATCTCCAACACTCTCCCACTTGCACTAGAGTCAATAATCTAGATTACATGGTAATATACCTAACACCCATGGCGTTCTGGTGTTGGTCATGCTTTGCTCTAGGGAGAGGTTTAGTCAACGGATCTGCCACATTCAGATCAGTGTGTACTTTGCAAATCTTTATGTCACCATCTCGGACATACTCGCGAATAGCATGGAAACGTAGCTTGATGTGCTTTAGCTTGCTATGTGACCTTGGCTCCTGTGCGTTAGCTATGGCACCTATGTTGTCACAATAGATGGCCATCGGGTCCAACACACTAGGAACCACGCCAAGTTCGGTAATGAACTCCTTCATCCATATGGCTTCTTGTGCAGCCTCCGAACCAGCTATGTATTCCGATTCAGTTGAAGATTTCGCCACAACGCTTTGCTTGGCACTCCTCCAGCTCACTGTAGCACCATTCAAAATAAATCATTATCCGCATGTGATTTCGAGTCATCTAGATCGGTGTTCCAACTAGCATTAGTGTAACTGTTTACAACAAGCTGTTCATCACCTCCATAAGAAAGAACCATATCCTTAGTCCTATTCAGGTACTTTAGGATATTCTTGACGCCAAAGGCTCCATTCCAGGATCACTTTGATATCTGCTAGTCAAACTAACAGCATGTGCTATATCCGGTCTTGTACACAGCATGGTATACATGATAGAACCTATGGCCGAGGCATAGGGAATATTATTCATCTTTTCTCTATCTTCTGCCGTAGCCGGACTTTGAGTCTTACTCAAGGTCTTACCTGACAACATGGGCACGAACCCTTTCTTGCTCTCTTCCGTTCTAAACTTATTTAGAACTTTGTCTAAGTATGTACTTTGTGAAAGCGCTATTAGGCGTCTTGATCTATCTCTATAAATCTTGATGCCTAGAATATATGCCGCTTCACCAAGATCCTTCATTGAAAAACTATTATTCAAATAGGTTTTGACGCTATTAAGAAGTTCTATATCATTCCCAATCAACAATATGTCATCTACATATAGTACTAGGAATGCTACAGAGATCCCACTCACTTTCTTGTAAATACAAGCTTCTCCATAAGTTTGTATAAATCCAAAGCTTTTGATTACTTTATCAAAACGTTGATTCCAACTCCGGGATGCTTGCTTCAGTCCATAAATGGAGCGCTGAAGTTTGCATACCTTGTCAGCATCATTAGGATCGACAAAACCCTTGGGTTGTACCATATACAACTCTTCCTCAATGTCACCATTAAGGAACACCATTTTGACATCCATCTGCCAAATCTCATAATCGAAATATGCAGCAATTGCTAACAAAATCCTAACAGACTTTAGCTTCGCTGCTGGTGAGAAAGTCTCATCGTAGTCAACTCCTTGAATTTGTCGGAACCCTTTCGCGACAAGTCGAGCTTTATAGATGGTAACATTACCATCAACATCTGTTTTTTTTGAAAATCCATTTGTTCTCGATAGCCTTACGGCCATCCGGTAAGTCCACCAAAGTCCACACTTGGTTTTAGTACATGGATCCCATCTCGGATTTCATGGCTTCTAGCCATTTGTCGGAATCTGGGCTCACCATAGCTTCTTCATACGTCGCAGGGTCATCAGTGTTGTCCACCAACATGACGTTCAAGGCAGAGTCATACCAATCAGGAGTGGTACGAACTCTCGTTGACCTGCGAGGTTCAGCAGTAACTTCGTTCGAAGTTTCATGATCACCATCATTAGCTTCCTCTCCAATTGGTGCAGGCGGCACAAAAACATCTTCTGGTGCTGCGCTACTCTCAACTCCGAGAGAAGGTTCAATAACCTCGTTGAGTTCTACTTTCCTTCCAGTCACTTCCTTCGAGAGAAACTCCTTCTCAAGAAAGGATCCATTCTTGGCAACGAAAACTTTGCCTTCGGATCTATGATAGAAGGTATACCCAATTGTTTCTTTAGGGTATCCTATGAAGATGCATTTCTCCGCTTTGGGTTCAAGCTTATCAGGTTGTAACTTCTTTACATACGCTTCGCAACCCCAAACTTTAAGGAACGACAACTTAGGTTTCTTACCAAACCACAATTCGTACGGTGTCGTTTCAACGGATTTAGATGGTGCCCTATTTAAAGTGAATGCGGTTGTCTCTAATGCATAGCCCCAAAACGATGTGGTAAATCTGTAAGAGACATCATAGACCGAACCATATCTAAGAGAGTTCGATTACGATGTTCGGACACACCATTACGCTGTGGTGTTCCTGGAGGTGTCAACTGCGAAAGTATTCCACATTTCTTTAAATGCATGCCAAACTCATAACTCAGATATTCACCTCCGTGGTTAGAACGCAGAAACTTAATCTTCTTGTTACGATGATTTTCCACTTCACTTTGAAATTCCTTTAAACTTCTCGAAAGTTTCGGACTTATGTTTCATAAAGTAGACATACCCATATCTACTAAAGTCATCCGTGAAAGTGAGAACATAACGATATCCACCGCGCGATGCTACACTCATTGGACCGCACACATCGGTATGTATTATTTCCAATAAGTCTGTAGCTCGCTCCATTATTCCAGAGAATGGAGTCTTAGTCATTTTTTCCATTAGACATGCTTCGCATCTTTCAAGTGATTCAAAATCAAGTGATTCAAGAAGTCCATCAGAATGGAGTTTCTTCATACGCTTCACTCCAATGTGACCAAGACAGCGATTGCCACATGTATGTAGAATTATCATTCAATTTTATTCGTTTAGCATCTATGTTGTGAACATGTGTATCACTACTATCGAGATTCAATAAGAATAAACCATTCATCTCAGGTGCATTACCATAAAATATATTACTCATATAAATCGAACAACCTTTATTCTCGGACTTAAAGAGTAACCGTCTACTTAATAAACAAGATCCAGATATAATGTTCATGCTTAACGAGGCACCAAATAACAATTATTTAAATTTAAAACTAATCCGAAGGTAGATGTAGAGGGAGCGTGTGACGGCGATCACATCAACCTTGGAGCCATTTCAACGCGCGCCGTCACCTCGTCTCTCTCGCCGGTCTTCGTTTATTCCAGCCTCTGTTTGAGTTACAAATATGAGCAACCGAACCAGATCAAATACCCGAGCACTACTACGATTACTAGTAAGATACACATCAATAACATGTATATCGAATATACCTTTCTTCTTGATGTTGCCGTTCTTGAGATCCGCCAGTACTTGGGGCGATTCGCTTCGGTGACCAGCACCCTTGCGAGAGAAGCATTCAATTTCAGGCTTAGGACCAGCCTTGGGCTTCTTAGCGGTCGCAGCTTTCTTGCCGTCCTTCTTGAAGTTGCCCTTTTTCTTAGGCTTGCCCTGTTTCTTGAAATTGGTGGTCTTATTGACCATCAACACTTGGTGCTCCTTCTTGATCTCCACTTCAGCAGTTTTCAGCATGGATGATAGTTCAGGCAACGTCTTGTTCATGCAGTGCATATTGTAGTTCATCACAAAGTTCTTATAACTCGGTGGCAGTGATTGGAGGACACGGTGAATCCCTAACTCATTAGGAATCGTTATCCCCAACTCTTGGAGCTTGTTTACGTGCCCAGACATGGTGAGCACGTGCTCGCTGACGGAGCTTCCCTCTTCCATCTTACAGTTAAAGAACTTTTCGGAGGCCTCATAGCTCTCCACGGTCGCGTGAGTCTCAAAAATGAGCTTGAGCTCCTTAATGATATCGAACAGGTCATGGTGCTCAAAACACTTCTAGAGCTCCGTTTCTAAACCGTATAGGATGGCACACTGAACTGTGGAGTAATGATTTTTCCGAGTGGCGTAAACATTCTTTACGTCATCGGTGGCATCATCTGCAGGTGGGTCACCTAGCGGTGCTTCGAGCACATAGGTCATCTGACCAGCCCTGAGGACAATCTTCAGACTACGGAGTCAGTCCATGAAGTTGCTTCCATTGTTCTTAAGCTTTTCTTTCTCTAGGAACGCATTGAAATTGATGGAGAGGTTCGCCATAATCTACAAAAAATTTGCAAGTAGTTTAGACTAAGTTTATGATAAATTGAGTTCAATTTTAATTCTTAAATTAACTAGGTGAACTCCCACTCAAAACAACATCCCTCACATTGTCTTAGTGATTACACGAACCAAGTCCACTACACCAAGTCCGATCTTCACGAGAGAAGATGTAGTTTCATCGGCGAACAATCTTCATGTTCATCATATCACTCATATGATTCATGCTCTACCTTCGGTATTCCGTGTTCGAGACCATGTGCATACATGCTAGGCTCGTCAAGATTAACCTTAGTTTCGCATGTGCAAATCTGGCTTGCACCCGTTGTATGCACACGTAGAATCTATCACATCCGATCATCACGAGATGCTTGAGGCAACGAGTCTTAGCAACGGTGCCAACTAAGGACGAACACTTTATTACTTGATATTTAGTGAGAGGATCATCTTATAATGCTACGTCATGATCTAAGCAATACAAGATGCATAAAGGATTAACATCACAGGGACTTCATAATTAGTGTGATATGATATGGCCCTTTCTTCTTATGCCTTTGATCTCCATCTCCAAAGCACGGACATGATCTCCATCATCACCAGCATTGCGTCAAGGTTAGTGGCGCCGCTTCATGGTTGTCCATCATCAATAGCAACTATTACAACTACTTGGAATAAAGCTATTACAAGATGAATAGACACGCGGGTCTTAACAGAATTAAAGACAACCATTAGGCTCCTGCCGGTTGCCATATTACAACAAGGATCATTGCATACATCAAATATAATCACAATCACATGATGGCCATATCACATCACAAAACCCCTGCAAAAACAAGTTAGACGCCTCTAATTTTCTTTGCATGTTTTACGTGGTTTGGGGCTTTCGAATAAGAACGGATCTTACCTACGAAACTAAACCACAACGTTGATACAAGTGCTATCAAGTGCAAAGTATAGATTGGATCTATACTATGATGGGAGAGACAGACACCCGCAAAGCCACTTGTGCAAAGCAAGTTACACGTCAAGCGTGGAGCAAGTATCATGTGCGATGACATGTAAGGTTAGCCCGAGCCGCTTCATCCCACCATACTGCAAGATGCAAAGTACACAAAGCAAAAGACGACACGAGCACCAACGCCCACAAAACCATTGTGTTCTACTCGTGCAACAGATCTACGCATAGATATGGCTCTGATACCACTGATGGGTTCGTAGCATGGAAAACAAAAAAATTCTACCGCAAGAACGAACAAAACCCAGATCTAATCTAGATAAAAGCCAAGATCTAATCTATTAGACATGTGCAACGAGATAGATCTGTACTAACCCTCGTAGATCCGAAAGCGTTACGAGATTGGATCTTCGGGTTGATGTAGTCGATCACTTGCCGATCTCAAGATCGTGTGGACGATCCTTCCGGGCCAGCGTTCGGCGCTTCCATGATCGGTCCTGCGTCTTGGTCGAAGACCTTCCTCTCCCGTTCCAGACGTGGAGGTAGTAGATCTTATCCACGGAATCCCAGCACGACGGTGTGGTGGTGGTGGTGGAGTAGAAATTCTGCAGGCTTCGCCTAAGCTGGCGAGAGGAAGGAGGAGGAGAGAGGCGGCGGCTAGGGCTTGGAGTGGAGGAGGCAAGGGGGTGGCGCCCCCACACCTCTATTTAAAGGAGGGAGGCGCCATGGGAGGGGGAGTGCTAGTAGGACTCCCCTCCCTCCTTGGCCGGCGGATTGGGAGGGGGGAGGAGTCCTCCTCCCCCACGACTCCTTGTCTTGCCCCACAAGGACTCCTTGATCCTTTCTTGGTTTTCAAGCAAACTCCAAGAAATCTCCTAGAACCTTCCAGAACATTCCGAAACCTTCTAGAATCCTCATACAAATACTACGGAACATTTCATAACTCAGAAAATGATCCCCAATATATGAATCTCATTCTCCGGACAATTTCGGATCTCCTCGTGATGTCCCGGATCCAATCCGAGACTCCGAACAACATTCGGTCTCCAACGCATATTCCATATCTACTTAAAACAACTTCGAACCTTAAGTGTGTCACCCTACGGTTCGTGAATATGCAGACATGATGAAGACACCTCTCCGATCAATAACCATCAGCGGGATCTGGAGATCCATAATGGCTCCCACATACTCAACGATGACTTCGTGATCGACAGACGAAACCAATTCCCTTTGTCACGCGATATTCTACTTATTCGAGGTTTGATCGTCGGTATCTCCATACCTAGTTCTACCTCGTTACTGATAAGTACTCTTTACTCGTTCCATGTTATGTCATCCCTTGTGACCTAGTCACATGCTTGCAAGCTAACTAGATGACATTCCACCGAGAGGGCCCAGAGCATATCTATCCGTCATATGGATGGACAAATCCCAATCTTGGTCCATGCGCTTCAACACATACTTTCAGAATACCCAATGACACCTTTATAACCACCCAGTTACGAAGCGGTGTTTGATGTCATCAAAGTACCCATCCGGTGATGGTGATTAACATAACCTCATGGTCGAAGGATTAGGTTACTATTGAAGGGTTTCGCAGCATAGTAAATCAAAATTTTCTACGGAAGCGAACAGAGGGAAAGCCAAGATCTAATCTAGGAGATGCAAACAACAAGAGAGATTGGATTAGATCTTCATACCCTTGAAGATTCGCACAGCGGAACGTTAAATCGGGCGTGGGTGATGTAGTCGTGCTGCTTCTCCTCCTCGCGATCCGATCCGATCTAGCACCACAAGTGGCGGTGCCTCCGTGAGATGCACACGTGCAGCACCTCGACGTCTCCTCCTTCCTTGGACCAGCAAGTATGGTGGAGAGATGGATTGGATCTACAACACGATGGCGTGGTGTATTTGGTGGAGAATTTCTGCCGCAGGGCTTCGCCTACAAATAGTCGGGAGGGAGAGAGGAAGGCAGCAGGGCTACTAGGGTTTGGAGGAAGGTGTGTGGGGGGAGGGGGCGCACCAGCCCTCTATATATAGAGGGGGGGTGCGGCCAGCCCTTGCCCATCCTCCAAGCCTATCTCTAGTTTAAACGATTTAAACTCTCCCTTATCTAGAAACCCTATCTCTAGTTTAAACGAGTTTAAACTTATCCCTTATCTAGAAACCCTATCTCTAGTTTAAACGAGTTTAAACTTATCTATTATCTGCTGTGCCCTATGGGGCCTTGTGCCCCTGGCCCAATGCGGCCAGGACACTCCCTCATAGGCCCATGCCCCCTCCGGAAGGTGGGGCCACGTTGGTCCCCTTCCGAAGGTTCTAAAGCTTCCGTACAATACCGATTAACGGAACAATTCGAACTCCAAAACTGCCGCCTTATATGAATCTTATTCTCCGGACCATTCGGAACCTCTCGTGATATACGGATCCCATCCGAGACTCGAACAAAAATTCATAAACCAATTATCCAATCTATCCTAGCGTCGAGACACGTTAAGTGTGTGACCTGAGTTCGAGAATATGCACATGATCTTCTATCAATAATCAACGGGGTTCAGGCACCCATATTGACTCCACATTCATCGATGATCATATCGGATGAACCACGATGCCAGGATTCAATCAATCCCATATATATATTCCCTTCATCTCGCGATATTTTACTTGCCCGAGATTCGATCGTCGGTACCGTCATACCTAGTTCAATCTCGTTCACAGCAAGTACTTTACTCGTTCCGTAATCCAATATCACTTTGTGATTAACTCCTTAACCACATGCTTGCAAGCGGTGTTGATATCGATTACCGAGTGGGCCCGAAGTATATCTCTCCGACTTGGGAGGGACAAATTCCATATCGATACACACAACCCAACAGATACTTTCCGATCACCTGAGAGACACCTTTATGATCACCCTCTCATAGGATGACGTTTGATGACCTCAAAGCTTTCTTCCGATACCAGGGAGTTGCATTATCTCATGGTCTATGGAATACAATATTTGACATAAGAAAAGCTTCGCAAAGATGAACACAATGATACGATCTAATTGCTTCGCTTAGTTTGGGTCTGTCCACCATATCATTCTCCAATGATATGATCTCATTATCAATTGACAACTCATGTCTATGGTTAGGAAACCTTAACCATCATTGATCAATGAGCTAGTCCATAGAGGCGTACTAGGGACACGGTGTTGTTCACAAACCACACAAGTATTAAAGTTTCCGCTTAATACAATTCTAGCATGGAATATAAACTTTATCATGAACAAGAATTATAATAATAACATCTTTATTATTGCCTCTAGGGCATAATTCCAACAGTCTCCCACTTGCACTAGAGTCAATAATCTAGTTTACATTTGGCAACAATCTCACACCCATGGCACTGAGGTGCTGATCATGTTTTACACGTGGAAGAGGTTTAGTCAATGGATCTGCGACATTCAGATCTGTATGTACTTTGCTGATCTTCAGATCTCCATCTGCTATATAATTTCGGATTATATGAAACTTGAGGTTGATATGCTTGGTCTTTGGATGATATCTTGGTTCCTTAGCGAGTGCTATGGCGCCAGTGTTGTCACACAATATCTCCAGTGGGTCCAATGCACTTGGAACCACGCCAAGCTTCGATGATGAAGTTCTGATCCAAACTCCTTCACTTGGCCTTCAAAGAGCCATGTATTCCGCTTCTCATGTAGATCGCGATCACGCTTTGCTTGCAGCTTCTCCAGCTCAGCTCCTCCATTCAAAATATACACGTATCACCGCTGAGATTTAGAATCATCCTTGTCGGTGTCGAAACTAGCATCGACGTAACCTTTTCTGACAGTGTTCATCACCCCCATAGACTAAGAACATTTCTTTAGTCCTATTTAGGTACCTTAGGATGTTCTTCACGGCTGTCCGATGTTCCACTCTGGATCACTTTGATATCTGCTCGTCAAACTAAGAGCATTGGACACATCCGGTCTAGTACACAAGATGGCATACATGATGGAGCCTATGGCGAGGCATAAGGCAATGTGCTCATAGCTTCCCTATCATTTATCGTAGCTGGACATCGAGCCTTGCTCAAGATCTTACTGACAACATAGGCCTTGAACCTTTCAATGCCTTATCCATTCTAAACCTTTTCAGAACTTTGTCTAGGTATGTACTCTGGCTTAAAGCTATCAGGGGTCTTTGTCTATCTCTATAGATTTTGATGCCCAATATATAAGCAGCTTCACCTAGGTCTTTGATTGAAAAACACTTGTTCAAATAACTCTTCACATCGTTAAGCATGTTGATGTCATTTCCAATAATCAATATGTCATCCACATATAGTACCGTAAGCGTCACCGAGCTCCCACTCACTTTCTTGTAGATGCAAGCTTCAGAGCAATTTGGAACAAATCCAAAGCTCTTGATCACTTGATCAAAATGAAGGTTCCAACTCCGAGATGCTTGCTTCATCCATAAATGGAACGCTGAAGTTTGCATACTTTATCGGCATCCTTAGGATCGACAAAACCTTCGGTTGCATCATATACAACTCTTCATCAATGTTGCCATTGAGGAAAGCGATCTTGACATCCATTTGCCATATTTCATAATCATGAAACGCAGCAATTGCTAATAAAATCGAATGGACTTAAACATCGCTACGGAGAGAAAGTCTCATCGTAGTCAACACCTTGAACTTGTCGAAAACCTTTCGCAACAAGCCGTGCTTTATAGGCGGTAACATTACCATCGCGTCGTTTTCTTCTTGAAGATCCATTTGCACTCAACGGCCTTTCGGTCGCTAGGAGGTCTACCAAAGTCCATACTTGGTTTTCTCATGGATCCCAATTGATTTCATGGCTTCTAGCCATTTCTCGAGTCTGGGCTCATCATTGCTTCCTCATAGTTCGTGAGGTTCACCGTCTTCTACTAACAAGACTCAAGATAGGGTTGCCGTACCACTCGGGAGGGGCAAGCGACCTTGTCGACGCTCAAGGCGTGATCGTCCGAAGCTTCATGATCCTTGTCATTAGCTTCCTCCATTGTTGGTGCAGGCGACACTGGAACAATTTCAGGTGCTGCGCTACTGTCCAATTCAATAGAAGGTTCAATAACCTCGTCTAGCTCTACTTTCCTCCCACTCACTTCTTTCGAGAAACTCCTTCTCAAGAAAGGAACCGTTCTTCATGACAAACACTTTGCCTTCGGTTCTGTGATAGAAGGTATACCCAATAGTTTCCTTAGGGTATCCTATGAAGACGCATTTCTCGGTTTGGGTTCGAGCTTGTCCGCATCAACTTCTTGGCGTAACCGCATCCCCAAACTTTAAGAAACGACAACTTAGGTTTAGCACCAAACCATAGTTCATACGGTGTCGTCTCAACGGATTTAGATGGAGCCCTATTTAAAGTGAATGCAGCGGTTTCTAATGCATAACCCCAAAAAGATAACGGCAAATCAGTAAGAGACATCATCGATCGGACCATATCTAATAGGGTTCGATTCCAGCGTTCAGACACACCATTGCGCTGTGGTGTTCCGGGTGGCGTGAGTTGTGAAACGATTCCACTTGCTTTGAGATGCGTGAGAAAATCATAACTCAAATATTCGCCCCCACGATCGGATCGTAGAAACTTAATCTTTTTGTTACGATGGTTCTCCACTTCATTCTGAAATTCTTTGAACTTTTCAAACGTTTCAGATTTATGTTTCATTAAATAGATATACCCATATCTACTTAAGTCATCGGTAAAAGTGAGAAAATAGCGACATCCACCGCGCGTCGAAACACTCATCAGAGGTCCGCATTCATCGGTATGTATGATTTCCAACAAGTCTGTTGCTCGCTCCATCATACCGGAGAACGGGGTTTTGATCATCTTGCCCATGAGGCATGGTTCGCATGTGTCAAATGATTCAAAATCAAGAGACTCCAAAAGTCCATCAGAATGGAGTTTCTTCATGTTGCTTTACACCAATATGACCTGAGCAGCGATTGCCACAAATAAGTAGTATTATCACTATCTACTTTGCATCTCTTAGCCTCAATGTTATGGATGTGTGTTTCATCCCTTTCGAGATTTAGAAGAAATAAACCACTCATAAGAGGTGCATGACCATAAAAGATGTTACTCATATAAATAGAACAACCATTATTCTCCGATTTAAATGAATAACCGTCTTGCAATAAATACGATCCAGAAATAATGTTCATGCTCAACGTAGGCACATAATAACACTTATTAAGGTTTAAAACTAATCCCGAAGGTAAAACTAAGGAGGCGTCTTGACCATCACATCAACTCTTGATCCGTTGCCAGCGCGATCGTCACCTCATCCCTCGCAGTGGCTCATTCCGTAGCTCTGTTTTGAGTTACAAATATTAGCAACTGAACCGGTATCAAATACCCAGGCACTACAACGAGGGATAGTAAGGAAAACATCAATAACATGTATATCAAATATACCTTTGATGGTGCCAGCCTTCTTGTCCTGTAAGTACTTGGACGATATGCTCGATGACCCTTGTCCTTGCAATAGAAGCACTCAGTGTCCGGCTTGGGACCAGACTTGAGCTTCTTCTCAGCAGGGGCAGTGCGCTTGCCGCCGCCCTTCTTGAAGGGCTTCTTTGCACCTTTACCTTTCTTAAAGGAGGGCTTGTTGACCATCAACACATGATTATCTTTCTTGATGTCCACCTCCATGACCTTGACTTTCGAAGAGCTCGGTGATCGTATCGATGGAACCAATCTGATTATGAGTCACTACAAAACTTTTGTAGCTGGGAGGAGTGATTGCGAGAACCCTGTCAATCTTGAGCTCCTCTAGAATCTTCTGATCCAGTTGCTCAAGGCGTTGAGTGTAGCCCGACATCTTAATGGCATGCTCACTAACGGAACTCCCTTCCTCCATCTTGCGTTAAAGAACTTCTCAGAGATCTCATATCTCTCGAGCGGGCTGAGTCGAAACATGGTTTTCAGCTCCTCGAGAATCTCAAAGGGCGGGATAGTTTTCAAAACGATTTTGAAGTTCGGTTCCATAGCAAACAACATGGTGCTCTTAATCACACCATAATCATCTTTATGCCGATCGATAGACAGCTTTCTCATCGGTAGCGATTGCAGCGAGGGTCACCTAACGCTTTCCCAAGGACATGATCCTTTTGTCCGCCAGACAGAATGATTCTTAGATTGCGGAACTAGTTGGTGAAGTTAGACCCATTGTTCTTAAGCTTTTCTTTCTCAGCAAAAACGTTGAAGTTGAAGTTGGACTTGGCCATGTGATCTACAGTATTTGCAAGTACAATTTAGACTATGTTCATGATAAATAGTTCAACTTAATCAAATTACTAGATGAACTCCCACTAAATTCAACATCCCTCAAGTTGTTTAGTGAACACGATCCAAATTCACCACACCTAATCCGATCTTCACGAGAAGAGATGTGGTTTCAATGGTGGACAACGAAGTGTCGATCATATCATTCATATGACTCATGCTTAACCTTTCGGTTCATGGGTTCCGAGGCCATGTATGCAGACATGCTAGGCTCGTCAAGCTAGACCCAAGTATTTCCGTGTGCAAAACTGGCTTGCACCCGTTGTATGTGGCGTAGAGTCTATAGCACCCGATCATCACGTGATGCTTGGACACGACGAACTTTCCATAGCGGTGCATACTTGGGGAGAACACAGTTTTATCTTGATCTTTAAGTGAGGAATCATCTTATAATGCTACCGTCGCGATCTAAGCATAATAAGATACATAAAAGGATAAACATCACATGCATATAACTTTATGTGACATGGTATAGCCAATCTTCACGCAATGATCTCCATCTTGTGCGTTCCGGCATGATCTCCATCACTTCACCATGATTGCCTCCACCACGAATAGCAACTACAACTATTGCTAACTACTTAGCGATAAAGTAAAGCTATTACATGGCGTATAAGAAGTTGACTCGCAGGTCATACACAATTATAAAGACAACCATATGGCTCCTGCCGGTTGTGTACTCATCGACATGCAAGTCGTGAAACATTACAAAACATGATCATCGCATACATTATACACATCACATCTTGGGCCATACCATATCACAGAAAACACTCCCTGCAAAAACAAGTTAGACGCCTCTACTTTGTTGTTGCATGTTTTACGTGGCTCATGGGAGTAGATGCTAAGAACGATTCTTACCTACGGAAAGCCACAACGGTGATATTATGGTTGCCAAACTCCGGTGTTAATCCCATGACAACTATAGTGAGAGAAACTGACATCCAGAAGCCGCATGTGTGGAACAAGCCACACGTCAAGTGCGGAGCCGGTCTCATGACGACGTCGCGTAAGGTTGGCCTGGACCGCTTCAATCTCACTATCCGTCATAAGAAGAACACAAACAAGAGTCTTGCAACAGAAAACATCAACGCGCAACAACCATGTTGCGTTACTCGTGAATCACATCTACGCATAGATCTAGCTCGATACCACTGAAGGGTTTCGCATAGTAAATCAAAATTTTCTCTGAGCGAGCAGAGGAAAGCCAAGATCTAATCTAGGAGATGCAAACAATGAGAGAGATTGGATTAGATCTTCATACCCTTGAAGATTCGCTGGAACGTTAAATCCGGGCGTGGGTGATGTAGTCGTACTCGCTTCTCCTCCTCGCGATCCGATCCGATCTAGCACCACAAGTGGCGGTGCCTCCGTGAGATGCACACGTGCAGCACCTCGACGTCTCCTCCTTCCTTGGACCAGCAAGTATGGTGGAGAGATGTATTGGATCTACAACACGACGGCGTGGTGTATTTGGTGGAGAATTTCTGCCGCAGGGCTTCGCCTACAAACAGTCGGGAGGGAGAGAGGAAGGCAGCAGGGCTACTAGGGTTTGGAGGAAGGTGTGTGGGGGGAGGGGGCGCACCAGCCCTCTATATATAGAGGGGGGGTGCGGCCAGCCCTTGCCCATCCTCCAAGCCCTATCTCTAGTTTAAACGATTTAAACTCTCCCTTATCTAGAAACCCTATCTCTAGTTTAAACGAGTTTAAACTTATCCCTTATCTAGAAACCCTATCTCTAGTTTAAACGAGTTTAAACTTATCTAGGATCGGCTAGGCCCTATGGGGCCTTGTGCCCCTGGCCCAATGCGGCCAGGACACTCCCTCATAGGCCCATGCCCCCTCCCAGAAGGTGGGGCCACGTTGGTCCCCTTTCGGAAGGTTCTAGAAGCTTTCGGTACAATACCGATTAACCCGGAACAATTCCGAACTCCAAAAACTGCACTGCCTTATATGAATCTTATTCTCGGACCATTCCGAACCTCTCGTGATATCCTGGATCCCATCCGAGACTCGAACAAAAATCATAAACCAATTATCCAATCTATCCTAGCGTCAAGACACGTTAAGTGTGTGACCCTGCGGTTCGAGAATATGCGAGACATGATCTTCTATCAATAATCAACAGCGGTGCAGGCACCCATATTGACTCCACACATTCATCGATGATCATATCGGATGAACCACGATGCCAGGATTCAATCAATCCCATATATATATTCCCTTCGTCTCGCGATATTTTACTTGCCGAGATTCGATCGTTTGCATCATACCTAGTTCAATCTCGTTCACAAATACTTTACTCGTTCGTAATCCAATATCACTTTGTGATTAACTCTTAACCACATGCTTGCAAGCGGTGTTGATATCGATTACGAGTGGGCCCAAGTATATCTCTCCGACTTGGGAGGACAAATTCCATCTCGATACACACAACCCAACAGATACTTTCCGATCACCTGAGAGACACCTTTATGATCACCCTCTCATAGGATGACGTTTGATGACCTCAAAGCTTTCTTCCGATACCAGGGAGTTGCATTATCTCATGGTCTAAGGAATACAATATTTGACATAAGAAAAGCTTTGCAAAGATGAACACAATGATACGATCTAATTGCTTCGCTTAGTTTGGGTCTGTCCACCATATCATTCTCCAATGATATGATCTCATTATCAATTGACAACTCATGTCTATGGTTAGGAAACCTTAACCATCATTGATCAATGAGCTAGTCCATAGAGGCGTACTAGGGACACGGTGTTGTTCACAAACCACACAAGTATTAAAGTTTCCGCTTAATACAATTCTAGCATGGAATATAAACTTTATCATGAACAAGAATTATAATAATAACATCTTTATTATTGCCTCTAGGGCATAATTCCAACAACTATGCATTTGAAAGCTTATAGCAATACGAACTTAATGACTTGATCTTATGCTACGCTTACTATGGGTGTGTGTCCATCACATCATTCTCCTAATGATATAACCTTGTTATTAATGACATCCAATGTCCATGATCAGGAAACCATGATCATCATTTAATCAACAAGCTAGTTCCACAAGAGGCTTACTAGGGACTCTTTTATGTTTACAAAACACACATGTATCAGTGTTTCCTTATAATACAATTATAGCATGGGATGTAAACATTCATCATAAACACAAAGATACAATAATAACCACTTTTATTATTGCCTCTTGGGCATATCTCCAACACTATCATCATCCTCTTCATCTTCACTTGCGGAGGAGTATTCCTCTTGAGCTACAAGGACCATCTTGGGCTGCTTCTTGAAAGGGCCATTCTTCTTAGCAAATGGCTTCTTCTTAGGAACTATGGATTTCTCTTTGAGAATGTGCCTGCCACCATTGTCTTCTCTATTTTCATAAGGACACTTGGCTACAAAGTGCAGTCTATCTCCACAGTTGAAGCAAGTTCTCAATCTTGGGCCACTTTCTCTTCTTCCATTTGACCCGTTCTTGCGCTCAAGTTCAGACTTGGCTTTGGCAGGGTCCTTCCAAAAGTTCCTTGCATAGAATGCCATATACTCACCATGAGCACGTTTGACCTCATCGGGGCAGTCCATGGATCCCCTCTCAAATGCTCCTTCATCATCCTCTTGATCAACAACATTGGCTTCGAGAGCCACATTGACACCCTTTTGTATTCCAATGGCCCGAGCACGGGCATCTTCAGCATTCTTTGCCTCCACTTTGAATGACGCCATTTCTTGCATGACTTCATTGGATGTCATTTGATGATAGTTGTGTCTACCTTGCAAGCTCTTCAAATCCGTCGGTTCGAAAGGCATTAAGGCACTCACATACTTTCTTTTTATCCATGCATCATCAATGTGAGTGGCCCCATGCTCCCGAAATGTTGTTGCGAGGCCCTTGAGTCTTCTATACATGTCCTCATAGTTTTCACCATCCAACATGTAGAATCCCTCAGCTTCGTTACTAAGGGCATCATACCGGTTTTTTCTCATGCTTTCATTTCCAACAAAAAGGTCCGTAAGAGCATCCCACACCTCTTTAGCCGTGTTGAGATGTTCAATGTGTGGCATGTCCTTGGGACCCAACCCAGCTGTATCATGTGGAGAGCAGTGGCATTCAACTGGCTATCCACAACTTCCCTTCTTGTTAGATTGGTTTGATCTCCAACATGAAGACCTTCTTCAATGATCCTCCACAATTCAATAGAGGAGCTGCAAACATGAGATTTCATTAGAAATTGCCATTGGTTAAAAGAAGATGCAGTGAGCTTGGGTGGATCACCCCTATTGTTTATATGAGGATGAGGGATAGGTGGGTCGGGGCAATATACGTGGCGAACCTCACTATATTCCTCCAGACCACTTCCCTTTTTGGAGGTGGAACCATTTAGTTTTTCACCTTCCACATCATCATCCTTAGATCCGGTGTTACCCTTTTCCTTAGATGATGGTGAGGGAGCCTCAAAGGAGGATGGAGATGGGACTATGGATGATGTAAGGCGAGCAATCATTTGATTCATCTCCTCCATCTTGGCCTCAAAGGATTTCAACAAGGTTGTTTCCAACGACTTGAGATCATCCATTGTGACCTTATCCACAGCCTCATTTCCATCATCCCTGGTACCCATACTACTCTTAGGCGGTTAAGCCCGAATTAAGAGCCGGGGCTCTGATACCAATTGAAATGGATCGTATGGGCACCTAGAGGGGGGGTGAATAGGTGCTACACCAATTTTTAATTCTTTTTCAATTTTAGGCTTAGCACAAAGGTAAATTCTCTAGATAAACTAATGTGTGGAATTTCCCTATATGCAAACCTATCTACTAGCGAGTAAGGAGCGAGTGGAAGAGGAACGAGTGAACCGAAGTGAAGCACGCGGAGACATAGGATTTGTTTGACCGCAGTTCCTTCCTTGTTAAGGGAAGTACGTCTGCGTTGGAGGGGTGGGCGGTACTAAGACCACCATGCCACAAAAGGCCTCACCCTGTTCTCCGATGGATCTCGCCACAACAGGCCTGATCCACCTTCCACTATAGGTACCCTTGAGGCACCGACGCCTTTACACAACTAGAGGGGCAACAACTCCACAACAACTTGGAGGCTCCCAAAATGACAACAAGCTGCCACAAGAACAAAGTTGTCAAATACAATAACACGATCTAGGTATTAACGAGAATACTAGATCAGGGATTTCTCCAAGTGAATTGAGAGGAGTTGAAGCGCTTGATTCTTGATGTTGATGATGAACTTCTCCTCCTTCAATTCCACCAAAGATCAAGACCTTAGGGTGGTTGAAGTGGGAGATCGAGATTTAGAGCTCTTGCACATGGTCTGGTCGAATTCAAATGAATCAAGAGTTCTGGATGTTGGGGAAGAAGGGGTACTTATACCCCCTTCCAAAAACCAGCCGTTGCACATTTTGGGGGCCGGATTATCCGGCCCAAGTGAGGGCCGGATTATCCGGTCTGGGGAAACTCTACCCCAGACTCGGAATATCGGCGAAAATCCGCCTCTCGTCGCGCCGAGCTTACCCTTGATCAACTTCTGGGGGCCGGATTATCCGGCCCTATGCGAAGGCCGGATTATCCGGCCTGGGGAAGAAAAACCGCCCCAGTTCGGATTTTCCGGTAGAAAATCCGACCGGATACCGAGCGACGCGCCTTGGCTCCTTTTGCTCGAAAACTAGGGCCCGGATTATCCAACCCTTGCGAAACCCGGATTATCCGGCCTGGGGAGGAAAAACCGCCCCAGTTCAGATTTTCCGGGAGAAAATCCGACTGGACACAGAGCGACGCGCCTTGGCTTCCTTGAGAGATGAGGTAGGACGGATTATCCGGCCCTTGGAGGGGCGGATTATCCGGGCCCCCTCAAAACTTCCTGCACACTTAGCACACATGAAAAGTCTCCATAGTATTGTTATCTAACACGCAAAACATAGGAAAACATGAAATGTTCTTTCAGTGGGGAGGCAGCCTGGTGGCACGGTGGGGCATGGTGCGGCGACCTGGTAGCATGGTGCGGCGGCCTAGAGGCGTGGTGGTGTTGTGGGCGCTAAAATTGAGGCTGCTGTCGCCGGAGGGACGAGCCCGGTCTGGGCTCCATTTTGGGCTTGGAGGCCTACGACGGCGCGGTAGCGTTGCTCGGTGCTGGGAATGGTGCTGCACGTGGAGGTCCGGTGGCTGGCGATTAGGCTGCGGAAGGCGCTGTTGCATATGGCTTCGGTGGTGGCAACGGAGGTGCCCTGCGGCGGTTGGCGGTGTTGGGCGTCCTCTTTATGGCATGGCATCGGTGTTGAGGCATGGCGGAGTATGGCATTGTGCGAATGATGGCGATGGCTATGGCCTTTGGTCCTGCTCGTGGTGGCGGCTGCCCGGGCTCGCTCTGGTTGCTATAGCAACTATCTCGCGGGAATCGTTGATGATTCGAGCGACGGCTTTCGTCGCGGTGACGGGGAGCCTAGGCGTGGCGGCGTGCAGGATGCTTGGTCTAGCTGCCCTTTCCGAGGCTTCGGTGCGGACATCATGTTGGGGGTTGGTGTGGTGGTTCGGCCGTCCTTTAGGAGCCGGTGCATGGTTTGCGACTCATCGTTGGGTGAAAGCCTTGTCCTGGCGGCTTGTTGGGGCCGACGACGGTGACGCCCTTGGGTGCCACGTCCTTCTTGAAGTCATCGTCGAAGTGGTGTTCTCGCTTCTGCACCCGGGTTCTCCGGGGAAACCCTTGATCCCTTGCGGGTTCGGGCGAGGGCGACGATTTTGCGTCGTTTGACTCTTGGGGCCTCGCTTTGGATGTTCCACTGGCCGGAGGGACCTGTGGTGTGTGTTGGTGGTTGGCTTTGGCGTTTTTTTCTTCGGCTATGTGGATCGTGGCCCCAGGGCCAGCGTGGATGTCGGAGCGGCGGCTCTGGTCTTTTTCCTCCGTCTTGTTGCATTGAGGTGTTTCTGTTTGGGTTTTTACCTTGTTCGCTTGGGCGTTTTGGTCGTCGACCTGTGTGAAGCGAGTCTCGGGGCTGGCATGTTGCGTCGTGTTGTATCTGTTTTTGCCAGTTTTTCTCATAAACTGGCCATCTCATCTCTTTTCTACTGTACTATGTATCAATAAAAAGGCCTCGTTTAAATAAAATGTACATACGCGTTGCCTTTTTTTATGGTAATGCATGCCTCATTTATATGTCAAAGATCATAGTACAAGCCACGTAAACACCAATCTGACAAAACTGAAAGACAGCAAAATACAAGCTTTTGCGCAAAGGACCACCGGCCAAGAAAGAAAACAATCTAAACCGAAGAAACCTCTGAACTTGACGCCGACGCCCGTCACCTGCCTATGGCACCACCATAGTAGCCACCAAAAGAAAGAATGGCGGATCACCTCCTCACCCGAGCTTGATGCGGCTCCATCGCTGACATGCAGCTTTGCGGACCTCCAAGGTGGCTCATCCAAGGTGAAACCATTGCCGTTAAACGAATCAGACTGGGGCAACACCCCGGACACGCCATCGAGCTCCAGATCTAGCACCCCCGTATGACTAAGACGTCGAAGGAGGAAGCCACACCTGCCATCCACGAACCACAGACCTAGCACATGGTCCACCATCTTCCAGATGCCGTCGAGCAGATCACAATCTGCATCCGCTCCTGGACTACCTCCCAGATTCCGCGCCGGCGCTGGAGCAAACGCTGCCGCAGCGGTGGAGCCCGAGGGCACAAATCCACCACAAGGATGGCGCCACCGCCACACCATCCTTGCTTGGATAGATTGATCTCCAAATTCATCGGAGAAGGATCTGAAAAAAATTATTCAGCGTCGTCATCTTCATTCCCGAAGCCAAGACGATGAGCAGCCTAAAAATAAATCTACTTTAGAGTAAATTATCCGCACGTGTGGATCCGGCGA
This sequence comes from Avena insularis, assembly GCA_023614405.1. Lineage (NCBI taxonomy): Eukaryota > Viridiplantae > Streptophyta > Magnoliopsida > Poales > Poaceae > Avena > Avena insularis. The sequence continues at coordinate 644,399,299 of CM042690.1, forward strand.
CCGCTCTCACCACCAACGACCTAGGTCGCCGGCGGGAGAGCCGCGGGGGAGCCGCCGGAGACCGGCGTTGAAAGGTGAGTGCCCTGTGGCAGGAACTCTTTTTTCTCTTCCCGGCGGCACGCGTCGCAGAGTCAGAACACTGATCGGCGGCTCTGGATCGCAAAGTCCTTGACAAAGAATGCTACATTAAGCACTTGCCACATCTTCCTTGCAAGCACGCACGTACAAACGGCGTCGTATGGTGCACGTACGCTACTCCAGTCCAGGCAAGTCACTAATAAGATTCGATTCATAGTGTATCTCGCTACTGTTTGACGTCAGCCAGATGCCAGCCGGGCGCTGGCTGAACCTGCGGCCATGCACGCATGTCCCGCGCGGCGGGGATTGCGCGTCCCTGGTCTTCTGCACTCTGCAATGCACTGCAGGCCCATGCAAAGCCCCCACCATACGTGGCTTGCTGGCTGTTTCAGGACATGTGTCCAGCAACGCGCTCGTCTCGATCGTTGCTATTCCAGTTCCAGCTAGCTAAGCTTCGTCTCTGCACGTCCGTGCGTTTCCCTTTGTCACGGAATCTCTCTACTGCCAAATCATATCGCCTCACAATCCAGCATCATCTACTCCGTATCAGTTAAGGCGGAATCGGCGGGCACTCCATAGGAGTACTACGAGTATATAGGGGGAGTGAGTATTCTTCGATCATCATTGGTAATTATGCCGGACACGTACGTATAGGCTCGCCTATCTGCAGTTCATCATTGACTCACGTGATTTTCCGCAGGGAGAAAAACGCTGGCATATATATATATATATATATATATATATATATATATATATATATATGCTGTTATTCGGCGGCATCAAAAGCAGTCTGTTGCATTTGAAAAAGGATTTAGGTCCAACGAAGAAGAGGATGCCGGCCGGCCTCCTTTTTAACTTTGGCAAACTCTCACCAAGCCAAAGCGGATGCGTGTCCATCATTCGTCCTCTCTGTATCGATGTAGTACCAGCGAGTACCCAGCACACGCTAGCGGCTAGTTAACTGTTCATCCATCTCTTTCCTGCATGCATGGCACTCCATTGGCATCTCCAACCAGCCAGCCAATCATTGTCTAGGTTCCATGAACCGCTGCGCCGGCGCGCGGGCCTGGCCTCAACCTCGAGTCTTTCTTACGCCCATATACGAGTACATATATACCTGTATAATATTGTATTTCCTACTTGAATCTTGACATTTTCTAGCAGATGATTAACTACTAGCATATGTATTTTTGGAAACTAGCATATGCATATTTATTTATACCTAAGACCCAAGAATTTTTGTAAGCCTAGACAAATTGTGTATTTGAAGGCCTAAATTACAATTTTGGATCACGTGACCATCAAAGCCGGCAGCCGGGCGAGAGCGGGGTAGTAGGACGCTGCGTCCGCCACTGCCAATTAGGGATATTATAACCGAGTCAAAAAGGAGCTCTCTCACGTTCAGTGTGTCCTCGGCCATTGGATCATGTCCTTGAGATGTTTTATGCCGTTGGATCTTTGTCACTTTTCGTACTGGGCCAAATATCCCTGGGGACGCTACTCTAGACATAAAATCCACCTCCTGTAGTGAATTGGGCCAAAAACCGCGCTAAAGCCCATCTAGATCAGAGCAAAAGTCAATCCAGTTTAAAAATAGTCCATTCAGTTCGCTCATACGCGACAGGGAGAAGTGAATCGTTCATGCGCCTCCCCCATCCTCGACCTCCGCCGCCCTCCCTCCACCACTGCCGCCGCTGCTGAATAGATTTCGAGTGGCGACTCCACTCCATACCTCAACCTGGACCATGCCCCTCGAGAAAGCCCTTGACATTGGACGCTGAAGTACTGAGACGGCGCTACCGAAACTCGACTTTGGTCAGATTGACTACAGGTAACTCTTGAACTGTGTTGGTGAGCTCTTGCGTAACATCTCCATACACCCTTGCTTGAACAAAACAATCTATTCCTTACTGAATGATGCATCCGAAAGTATTATTCTGAATGTTAACCATATTTGCACTTTTTTTTCGATTAGGCTCCATAGTGTTTGTGAATCACCTAGCATGCACCAGTCTTATTTACTGGAGATTGAAGAACTTGAGCAGAGATTGTGTACTGTTTTTTACCTTTTTTTTTAAAATAGTAGCATCAAAATCATACGTATATTGCACTTTTTTTGTCGATTAGGCTCCATGGTGTTTGTGAATCACCTAGCACGCACCAGTCTTATTTACCGGAGATTGAAGAACTTGAGCAGAGATGAAATGGATCGTATGGGCACCTAGAGGGGGGGTTGAATAGGTGCTACACCAATTTTTAATTCTTTTTCAATTTTAGGCTTAGCACAAAGGTAAATTCTCTAGATAAACTAATGTGTGGAATTTCCCTATATGCAAACCTATCTACTAGCGAGTAAGGAGCGAGTGAAAGAGGAACGAGTGAACCGAAGTGAAGCACGCGGATACACAGGATTTGTTTGATCGCAGTTCCTTCCTTGTTAAGGGAAGTACGTCTGCGTTGGAGGGGTGGGCGGTACTAAGACCACCACGTCACAAAAGGCCTCACCCTGTTCTCCAATGGATCTCGCCACAACAGGCCTGATCCACCTTTCACTATAGGTACCCTTCGAGGCGGGCACCGACGCCTTTACACAACTAGCGGGGCAACAACTCCACAACAACTTGGAGGCTCCCGAAGTGACAACAAGCTGCCACAAGAACAAAGTTGTCAAATACAATAACACGATCTAGATATTAACGAGAATACTAGATCATGGATTTCTCCAAGTGAATGGAGAGGAGTTGGAGCGCTTGATTCTTGATATTGATGATGAACTTCTCCTCCTTCAATTCCACCAAAGATCAAGACCTTAGGGTGGTTGAAGTGGGAGATCGAGATTTAGAGCTCTTGCACAGGGTCAGGTCAAATTCGAATGAATCAAGAGATCTGGACGTTGGGGAAGAAGGGGTACTTATACCCCCTTCCAAAAACCAGCCGTTGCACACTTTGGGGGCCGGATTATCCGGCCCCTGGGCCGGATTATCCGGTCTGAGGAAACTCCGTCCCAGACTCGGAATATCCGGCAGAAAATCCGCCCCCTCTCTGAGCGTCGCGCCAAGCTTGCCCTTGATCAACTTCTGGGGGCTGGATTATCCGGCCCTATGCGAAGGCCGGATTATCCGGCCTGGGGAAGAAAAACCGCCCTAGTTCGGATTTTCCGGTAGAAAATCCGACCGGATACCGAGCGACGCGCCTTGGCTCCTTTGCTCGGCGGGGCCGGATTATCCGGCCTTGAAACCCGGATTATCCGGCCCGGGAGGAAAACACCCGATTGGATTTTCCGAGAGAAAATCTGACTGGACATAGAGCGACGCGCCTTGGCTTCCTTGAGAGATGAGGTAGGCCGGATTATCCGGCCCTTGGAGGGGCGGATTATCCGACCCCCCTCAAAACTTCCTGCACACTTAGCATACATGAAAAGTCTCCATAGTATTGTTATCTAACACGCAAAACATAGGAAAATATGAAATATTCTTTCAAGAGATTGTGTACTTACTGATTTTTACCTTTTTAAAAAAATTATAGCATCAAAAGCACACGTATATGTATAATTGATTACCTTTGTCTTTGTTTGCTGCTTTGAAATTATCCGTACTTTAATTGAGAAACTAAATTCAGGTATCTTGGTTTACAATTCCATCACATGAGGACAAATACGTATTACGGATAATTCCAATACTAATGCAACATTCAACACCATCTCCAAGTGTTCTTCATTCGCTTCAGACATTTTGCCATCAATGATACCTCTGCAACTAAGAATAGATATGGGAGGTTAGACAATTAAGTTTTTAACATATACCCGCTACTTTTTAAATGTATATAATTTACTTAACTGTCGAGTGTAGGGACAATAAGGGTGCTTCGTTCTCAGCTAAGATCTGCCAAGAAATGCAACTCTTAAATGCTTTTTTTTGGGGGGGGGGGGGTTGTTCTTTTGGTACCACAAAGCTTTCATCCACGTCAATGTTCATGGAGATGACGATGGAGAGTGGACCTATATGTGCTTTAATTTTAACCTACTTCGACCATGTTGGAGACTCAATTCACCCATTGACACCTAACTATTTTGTGCTGTTACAAAGCAACTATAAACGGACTTAATATAATGAGTGTGATCTAATGTCACCCTTTGAAGTCCTCTCAGTTTATTTAGGTACCATATTATGGGCAATATTATTTACACTGTCCTGCGCGCCATTTGAAGTTGTAGCAATCCCATCATACAATTTTTTTATTTCATTCCAAGATATATGTTGGACCAATATCCAATCATCACTTTGAATTCCACTTGCCCCATGTTTTTACTTCCTATAATATCTTATCTTTCATGTTTTCAAATATTTATATATATTCCTACCATTTTATTGAAAAAATAGACGGGTGCGGCAACGCGCGCCTACATGATCTAGTATGTATTACTGAGTAGCCTCGGTTAACAATTGATCTATCTCCATGCATGAACTAATGATGCATACGGTTGAGGTTCTAAAAGAGAGTCAGATCTCAATTGCAGGCACGACGAGACGTTGAACTTGTTAAATGAGAGTCAGATCTCAATTGCAGGCACGACGAGACGTTGAACTTGTTAAATTGATGCACTAGCTATCTGAACCAAAAATTCGAACTAATGAAAAAGGCTAGGAGTATTTCTATATTCTTAACGCTCCCTCTCACGTTTAGTTATTTTAGTCCTTAACATGGGTTCGGTGCAGGCCACAAAATCTTTTTTCTTAACTGCGTGAGCAGGATCTTAAACTTGACACATCTTAGCTCTGATACCATATTAAATTGATACACTATCTAAACCAAAAGTCCGAACTGATGGAATGGCTATCCTATGTATTTATATATTCTTAACACTCCTCCTCATGTCTAGGTTATTTTAGTCTTTAGCGTGTGCTTGGTGCAGGCCGCGGAATCTTTTTTCTTAACTGCGCGAGAAGAGTCTTGAACTTGAGACCTCTTGGCGCTGATACCATATTAAATTGATGTAACAGCCAACTATTCCAAACAGACCATGGAATGTCTATGCAATGTATTTATATATTCTTTAACAGAACTGATCTGCTAGACTTATAATGCAAAGAGGGAACAAACCCACATTGTCTCACATGCCCTGACCAACATATTTTATCGCACGAGCCCCCACTAGCTAGGTCTGGGAGGGAGAACAATGACAAGCCCCCAATCATCACATGAACAACAATCTCTACTTCAAGATCGATCGGTCTCATGGTGCATTGCGAGCAAGGAGGTGGTGTAGTCCGTAAGTCCGTTCTCGAGGCCACAGCCACTTGTATATTTAAGTTTAATCTCCACAACCTTTTGCTCCTGACTCTTGCAACTAAATTGGGTCGCTCTCCTGCTGGGAGATCGATGGAGGAGCCTATCATAAAGCAACGCTCGTCAGGTCCCGTTGGTAAAGCTCAGAGGCGATCGACGCATCATGAAGGAAATAATGGACCACAACGTGGCCCTGTCGGAAGAAACCAGAGAGGTCGATGGATGGATGGATCGGTCGGTCTCGCTTGCCACGCCCATTGACTGCGCGTTGTTTAAGCAGGGATGGAATTGGTATTTTGTTTGCGGTTTAGGATCTGACCAGGATGATTGACGATCATCAGATGGGCGGGCGATTTGCATCAGGCAGGGCCCAGCTCTGCTACGCTGTGGTTTGCATGCAGCGAGCGAGCGAGCGCGATCCCTCTAACTAACTGCATCGCAAGTTTGCAACGGTATATACCTGCTCCGCTGGTAGCTTTTAGCTCAGTTTTTTTTCAGTTTTCAGTTACACTTATCTATCAGGGCTATTCGTGCTGTCGTCCAGCTAGCTTATCTGCCATAGCGGGTTTTGCAGGGAGGATGAATGGTGAAAGCAACGTTTCGGTCCCGCGCGCGCGTGTGTAGGCGAGAGCTATGTTAACATCCACCAGTGTATATAGTGTAGCAAATCGCAGACAATAAATAGCATGGGTAACACATGTTGCTGTTCGAGTTTTGGAGGTGATGACCAATGAGCAAAAAGAATGGATACTCAGTTTTTTTAAGAAAGAAACAAGACCGTATTTTTTTGCAGGAGACACCTTTTTTTCTTAGTGCAACAAGAAACACCCGTGTGCCATAGAGATCTTCCAGGCTCAAACGGGGGAAGACGCTGATGATCTGCTTGGAAGGCTCCATCTGCACCAAGATGAGACACAAAGCGATGCAGCGAAGGGCCTGTTTGTTCAGAAAGCAAGCGATGATAATGGAGGAATATGATTGTTTCACAAACCCTAGATCAATGAATTTGAGAAAAAATTGCAGTTTGGGCTCAAGTTCATCAATTGCCAGACAACTATCTCAAGGAGCAAGTAATTAAGGGGACGTGTCATCCGGTTGCAGAAGGGAAAGAAGTTCAGATAAAATTGCCCGCAGGATTTGTTGGAAGTTTTGTTCGCATCAAGGTGCTCCTTAATATGGAGAAGAAGCTAAGCAGGTTTGTGTCCATTACAAATGATCAGAAGAAACTTTATCTATACCTAATAATAAAGTACGAAGTGTTTCTCCCGGTCCAACACTTTTTTGGACGAATTTACCCCTGGTGTTCTGGATTTATTAAAGTAACTGCCACCTATGAGCAACGAGGCTTGCCGGCTGGGAAAATTAGGCTCTAGCTGGGCCTTTAGCTGGACAAATTAAGTGGGCTTTAACTCAAGAAATCGATGCCTCCAAACTACAAAGACTACCTGGAGAAAAGAATGAGCGCCTGGAGGTTGTACCGCCTCGTACAGATGAGTATATTTTGTCTTCAATAGTACCACCTCGTCTCTTTAGAGTGAGTCTCTCCAGCTTATATACGTTTTCTATTTGCTTTGATATAAGCAAGCCAAGTCAACCGCATTGAATATATGATAACCGTGTCAACTGTACGGAAAAAACTGTGGGCGGCCTGCTAGGCATATATGTGCATGATCAAAGGATCTGAAATTAAATGGGTTAAAGCATGGGTCCAATGCTGTACGTCCTGTTTGAAATATTTATTTTATTTATGATGGTGTTTTTTTATGCACATGCAAAGTATCTTTTTAAACACTACACTAATGTTTACGGAGTAGGTCCTATAAGATCAAGAATATTGCTCTTTCGCAGCAATGCGCGGGCATTTTGCTAGTCAAGTTAAATATGAGAAGCTCCCTGACTTTTGTGGGAATTTTATCTGGTTTCTTTGGTTTATTTTTGTTTTTTTTTTTCATTTTTCTTTGTCTTTTTATGTTTGTTTATTTTTTTCCTTTTAAGATAATCTAAACAGTTTCAAATATGAACAATTTCAAATTTTAATATTTTTTGGAATTCGAACAATTTTCAAATTTGAATTGGATTACACCAATATGAAAAAGGAAACTGAACGTGCCCCATGATCCCCTTTCCCTAAACCTCTGGGCCAGGAAAAAGGAAACTGAATTTTTTCGTTATATTATAATTGTTGGATTACACCAATTATTTCAAAACTAACGGAAAGAAACCGAACAATTTTTCCGAGCTGCAGCCAAAAAGCGAGGGAAACTCCTATTCGCATAAAAAAAGTGAGGGAAATCCAAACATGTTGCTAGGGAACAAACCGAACAGGCTTTCGAATTTCTAATTTTCAAGCAATAAATGGGCCAAGCCTAACCAGCACAAGGGGGTGCGGGAGGTGTATTCTAATTTCTACCCATGATTTTGAGCAAAACAAAAGCGTCAAATAGGACAACCCGGCGCTAGGTGTATTCTACCCATGATTTTGGGAGGTGCTATGGGCCGCCTCAAAGCGGCACATCTTCACGCGCCGCACACACAATACCCGTATGCTCCCGTACGTGGGCCGCGGCCCACGACAATCATCTTCTTTCTCGGCTCCTCGTCTCTTCCCCGATCTTCTTCCTCGCCGTTGTTTACTCCTGCACCCACATCTCCTTCCCCTAAGTTCTCTTCCTCCCTTGCGCGACGCCCGCGTCCAATTCACGTCGCCCTTCTTCAGCGAGGTCCTAGCCTACGCTCAACGAACGCGACTAGCCACGCCGTCCTCGTCTCTGGCGAGGTCCCGGCCGACCGGCCATCCCTCTAAACCCCCCGACATGCACCCACCATCCTAAGTCCGGTCGTCGTCGAGCACCACCACCCCGCCACGTCGTCCCCGTCTCCGGCGAGGTCCTCGCCTCACCTCTGCCGGGGCGTCGCGGCCGCGTTGTCCCTGACGTCGGTGAGGACTGCCGTCACGCTGGTCTTCCGGCAAGAGACGCTGCAGTAGGCACAGGTATGCGCGGCGCAAGAGACGGGCGCGGCCAACCGGCGGCAAATATATTTTGAGCAAAACAAAAATTTATACACGTAATCTACTGGCCCACAGCCCATACAGGCATACAGCCCACTACGCCAAGCCTGTCTCGTGTCTCCTCGCTCGCACTCACGCCAGGCCGCCAAGGGACTGACTCACGCTTCTCGACCGTGACCAGGGGCGGCGCGGGCAACCCTAGGCCTAGGCAGCGGCGCGGCAAGGCTGCGGGGTCAGCGGAGCGAGGAGGCGACCGCGACTCCGCGAGGCGCCGAGGCCAGGTACTCTTCAGACAGTTCCCATCCCAGATTCCCAGTCCACGGTCCAAGCAGTTACCCCTCCTCCTCGGTTCCTCCGCCGCAGCCAGAAACGTGCTCCTCTGCGCGCCCACAAGACCTCCCCACCGTATCGGACACCTCCGCATCGCGCTCCACTTCGGTCGCGGAGAAGGGGAAGAAGAAGACAATGGAAGTGTGAGTAGCTGCATGCTACTGCCGGATTTTGCTTAATTATTACCCTGTCTGATTCAGCGTCTGCCTCGGCGCGGTTGTGTTTCGTTCAGGGTCGCGTCGGCGCCGGGGAAGGTGCTCGTCGCGGGAGGCTACCTGGTGCTGGAGCGCCCCAACCCCGGCCTCGTCCTCAGCACCAGCGCCCGCTTCTACGCCATCGTCCGCCCGATCCACGACGAGCTCAGCCCCGGCTCCTGGGCATGGGTGAGCCCGACCTCCCCTCACATTCCATCTTTCTTCTGTACCAGCGAATCGCTGCTTATCATGTACCCTTGTGCGTGCTGAATCAGGGGTGGTCGGATGTGAAGGTCACCTCCCCTCAGCTTTCCCGGGAGGCCACCTACAAGCTATCCCTCAAACACACGATGCTCCAGTTGACCTCTGCAAGGCGAGTTGCTGACCACTCCTTACGTCGCAGTGCTGCATAACACTCTAGATTTATTCTAGTTGTTGTTTGAATTCAAGTTCGGGACTAGTGTGCTGTTATTGACTGTGCTAATCTTGCAGGGAGTCTGCAAACCCTTTTGTAGAGCAGGCCATACAGTTCTCCATAGCAGCCGCTAAAGCGACTATTACTGATAAGGAGAAGAAAGACACACTAGACAAGCTGCTGTTGCAAGGTGATGCAGCTATTTGTTACTCGTCTTGATCAACTCTAAAGCACAACATTGGCTATGAACCTGTTGCATGCTATGGTAGTTAGTTTATTTCATTATTATTGATTCTTTCAGATTTACTTTTGCAGGTTTGAGCATTACAATTCTGGGTTCGAACGATTTCTATTCGTATAGAAAGCAGGTAGTGCTTCTTATTTGAATCACAGCCAAAACACATTCAAATGTATTTACATGGTCTTTTTGTTCCTTTTGGGTTTGAAGAATGTAATCTTGAACATTATATTTCCCACATTTAAATGGAGCAGTAGTATCTAGCATGGCTGCTTGTACCAAATCTAAGATCTCTAAAGTCAGTAGAATAAATTGAGTAAAATCGAATCATGATCTAAAATAAGTAAGATTGAGTAACGATCTTAGCTTTTATGACCAAAATATCATTTCAACAAAGGGCGTTGTGTTTAACTTAACTATCTGAACGCAGGATTCTTCCTGCAAAAGAGTGATTTACTTGCTAAGATTGAAGTAGACACAATGACATACTCACATTATTTCTTCGGTGAAAAAAATATTGTTAGTTTCTTTGCATGCTTCATGTATTGACGATAACCAGTTACAAGGCATGCAGGACTTGCTATTTGCTTTCATGTTTTTTCTGTAAAATGCAAATACGCCTTTTCTTGTGCACACTAAATATATAGAAATAATAATATTGTTCCCATGTTTGACCTATGTATCCATACAACCACAGCTTTCTCCGAAAGCATTCTGTCACTGGTAAATAACTAGCTCTGGATTTCACCGTTTCTTCAGATTGAAGCACGTGGTCTGCCTCTATCTCCAGAGGTATTGCTTTCATTGCCTCCATTTTGTTCAATTACATTTAACTCAGAAGTTGCTAATGGCATTGGAGAAACATGCAAACCTGAAGTGGCAAAAACTGGACTTGGGTCATCAGCTGCCATGACTGCATCAGTTGTCGCTGCTCTTCTTCACTATCTTGGAGCTGTTAACCTTTCGTGCTTGGGTCAATCTTCCAGTGATAGTGCAACTGAACGAGATCTTGACTTGGTGCATGCTATTGCTCAAAGTGCACATTGTATAGCACAAGGGAAGATTGGCAGTGGTTTTGATGTTAGTGCTGCTGTCTATGGTAGTCAGTGCTACACACGGTTTTCTCCAGAAATACTCTCCTCGGCTCAGGTAAAAACTGTTAGTGCCAGATAGTTGCCTACCCTTGCAAGTGGCTGATAGTTGTCCAGCCCCAGCAACTTTGTCAGTAGAAATCTTACCAGATGTTTACAGGTTACAGGTGGGAGTTGCTTGCCAGAAGTAGTAGCAGATATTGCTACTGGGAGGTGGGATCATGAGAAGACACGATTCTGTTTGCCTCCTCTGATGTGCCTTGTAAGTCGACTAGTCTGGATGATTAATGGCGAGGTTTTCCTAATTTCTATTAAATCATTATATTGGTTGTCAACACTCATCAGAACTACTGGCTGCTATTGACGCCTTGATGGTATAGGATTCAGTCTTAGTAGTAGTTAGTTGTACTGCTATGATGCTTGGTCCATGGCGGATATTGACAAAGTGATAGTGACAAAGCTAGGCGTTAATTCTTATTTTTTCCTCTGCCTAGCATCTAGCTTGCCTAAGTGCATGACTAGGCGCGCTTAAGCACACACATAGCATGATTAACCGCTAAGAGTTTTGCTGTTGCCTAGCACCTAGGCATTATTAAGCTCATTCCTGGACCTGCCTTTTTTTAACCATGATAGTGACAGCATGAGCAGTACTGTTGTAAGCATGGACACCACCGAGTCATGTCCCCCTCTTTGTAACCAATGAGCGTTGCATATACTTATATTCATGAGCACCTTCCTTTCATATTGGAAAGAATACTTACCTATAGTTCATGTTCTTCAGCATCACTAGTCAGGCCCGATTTCACCTTAGCTTGTAGCTTTGCCTTCTCTTAGATTGCCCTGTCGTTTTTTTTAGTTTACTCACCTTGATTTCCTGTTTTAGCTCGTGAGGTATGCACTGCACAAATTGCAAAATTTTGGTGCCTGGCACGGGATTTTTTGGTGGTCAACAAATATATTCACAAGTCTGGGAACAATATTTGCAAGAATTTAAAACAAACATCTACCTATTGTTTTTCTTGCAGTATGATACTATTATTTGACATTTTGGTTTTTTATCAATGAGGATGTTTTTTTTTCTTGATCAAGGATACAATTCAGAATTTAACATAGCGTTGGATTTTTTTGTTAGCTTCTGGGCGAACCTGGAACTGGAGGATCATCTACTCCATCAATGGTTGGATCTGTGAAAAAGTGGCAGAAGTCTGACCCTGAGAAATCCAAAGATACATGGAGCAAGTTGGGAATGGCTAATTCAGTGCTGGAGAAACAATTGAGAAACTTGAACAAACTTGCTGAAGATCACTGGGAGGCCTATGAATCCGTAGTGCGGTCCTGTAGTCATCTGACATTCATGAAGGTAAAATTGGTAACGTCTCATTAGTTGTATAATTGAAGCAGGATTGCATATTTTTCATATCAAAATCATGAAAATGGATCTACTTATTTGGCTATGTTGTTAATTTTGCGACGCAACCAACATCTGAATCTAATTGAACAATGAATAAAGCACAGCAATGAAGCAAAGATTACATCAACATGCAAACAAATATCAATCCAGAAATTGCGTTTTTTTTCCTTTATGAGCTGGAGATTGTACCACCAAAAGATACGAATGACTGTTACCCTTACGTTTACCTATGTTATGCTGCTGATTCTTAATTATCAGTCAGTCTCCATGTGCATATGCAGGCAGAGAAAAACACTCTTTAATGCCCTGTGTTAAAACCTTTTGTGTCCTTTTCTCTTCAGTGGACAGAGGTGGCTGCTAATGAGCATGAAGAATTGATTGTCAGATCATTATTGGCTGCTAGAGATGCTTTCCTTGAAATAAGGCTTCATATGCGAGAAATGGGTGTGGCAGCTGGTATTCCAGTAAGACTCCATTGATGAAATTATGCCTGCATTGTGAAATTACAGCTCTTGTAGTATGGTGTTTTCACAGAAGTTTCTTCAGTGTGGTGACTGCCATAGTTATACCTACACAATTGCTAAGCTGTTGTCATGAAATTGTAGATAGTGGTCACAGTTTACTAGGATAATTTTTGTGTGTTTAAATGTTCTTGATTTGCAGATTGAGCCGGAGTCACAGACACAACTTCTGGATGCCACTATGAATATGGAAGGTGTTCTACTAGCTGGTGTTCCTGGAGCCGGTGGCTTTGATGCAGTTTTCTCAGTGACCTTAGGTGAAGCAAGTGGCGCTGTAGCGAATGCTTGGAGCTCTGCTGGCGTGCTCCCGCTTCTTGTTCGAGAAGACTCTCGGGGTGTTTCACTGGAAGCTGGTGATCCAAGAACAAGGGAGGTGTCAACCGCTGTGTCATCCATACAGATTAACTGATATATTGTTGTTGATATATTCAGTAATCTTTCCCTACGATGTATCTCTGGTATCTCATTCATTTAGGAGTAGCACAACCGGACAACAATTCTCTTGGTTAGAATAAGTGCTCAGCACGGAGGATTGTAGTACGATTTACTTTGATAGGACAGTGCAAGAGTATAAAATGGGAAGGTCTTGGTACCCTGCCCGTGGCATTGTTGTATTGCCTGTAGACATGGAATGTGCCTGATGCAGTGTGTAGCTTTTTGCAATGAACTCTGTGTTAGAATTCTGAAACTTCTCTGAAACTCGTGACAGTTTTGGTGGCTTATGATAAAATTGGTGGTGTTGAGGTTTAGTAGGAATGCGTTGTAAGAGCAACTCTAGCAGATCCTACGTTGTGGTTTAGAGGCTGCGGTAAACTCATATCGGCCGGTGTGGAAGGAACATATCTCCATTCCGCGCATGTAAGAAGCGCGGAATGCGGGATGTGTTCTGAGCTGGCCCAAACCGGATCTGTAAAACCGTAATTTTGAACAAACTAGAACCGTAAAATTGCAATTTTGATCGGAACCGAAAACCGCAATTTTGACAGTTATTCAATAGGTAATGAACATAGATACAAATTGTAATCAATGGATGCAATAGTTCCTAGATTTTATGCAATAGGTGGTCAACATATCATGCATAAACAGTTCATCAAAGCAAGTGACCAATAAGTTGCACCGTCATCTCATCTTGGTGTTCGTGATTGCATCAAACAACACCACTGTCGCCGAGGTCACCGAAGCCGTAGGCATCTCCACCACCACTTGCTGATCCACCACCACCACCTAGAAGAGCTCGCTTCCTTCTCTCTAAGATCTCCATTCTTGTAAGTTTCCAGAACTCCAATTGATATGAATTCACTTTGGTTGGATCCATCATCATTGTTTTGTTCTCCTCGTCAGTGAGCTCCTTCACTGCCTTCTTCTCTTTGAGTTGAAATCACCTCTTCTCCAACCCGGTCTTGCACTTGGAATCTTCCTAGAGTGCTTCATTCTTCTTCTTGGCCATGAAAATCTTTGCCTCCAATGTCTTTATCATCATTGCTTCCTTTGACTTGGTCATTTCATTGATCTTATCTCTCAAACTCGATGCTTCGACTTCAAGCTTTAGCTCCTCTTTGACCCTCTTGTTTCCATCCGGCTTCCCCTTTGAAAGAGCATGTGGGCCCCCATGTGTGGTTTTGGTAATTAATGACAATCTTTATGGAATAATGTGTGTATTAAGTTGCACTTGTAGGAATTGTCCATTGGCATCGCTTGGAGCATGTGTTGGCTTCAAGGTTGTTGAAATGAAGAAGAAGATGCGTTGTGCAAGCTCAAAAGGCGCCATCTCTAGATCTCTTGTTTGATGCTTGCCATCCTCGGTGATCATGGATCGATGAAGACAAGGTTGTTGAAGTGAAAAAGAAGATGCATTGTGCAAGCTCAAAAGACGCCATCTCTAGAAGATCTCTTGTTTGATGCTTGCCATCCTCGGTGATCATGGATCGATGAAGACAAGGTCGAAGTATGCTCAAGGCAAAGGTATTCTTGATGGGTTTTCCCTTTTGCCGGACTCGTGTTGGTAGTTGAGAGACCGGGTTTAGGATAGATAACCGTACTATCAAGAGGAGCTCTCGATTGAGTAACTCGGTCATATCGTTCGGAGAGAGCTCAAACCTTTGCATTCTTAGCATCATCTTTTTTGGTTGTTTGTTTGTCCTATCCATGTGAGGATATAGAGCTTGTGGTAATCTTCATAACAAGCTCTTATTCATCAAAACCGGATCTCCCTTTTATATCTTGTTGCGATTTTGTTATTGGAGGTTTTCCGGATTCTCACCGAGTGAGGTATCTCACATTATAATACTAGATACATTCTCACTTGGTGATATCCAATATTTTCACTTTTTGTTGGGTAGCTCTTGTCGTCTTCTTTCCAACAAAATTAGCTGCGGGTCAATCGGAGTTACCAAACTAAAGTTATAGTTGTTTGAATATTTGCCTTTTATTTAAAAGAAAAGGAAAAAGCTTCTCTAGCCCATGCGGTACTACCGCCCCCAGCTACCTTGCCCAGCCGCCCTTCCCCGCTCCCAGGCCCATCTGCCGCGCTACCTTGCTTCTTCCCGCTTCATCGTCTCTCGCGCTTTGCCCGATCCTAGCGGCCGCCCGCTCGCTCTCCCTCGCGCTCGCTTAGTAGGCCGCCGCTCGCCTTGATATCTCGCTGGCCCATCTTAGCGTCGATCCTGGCGTGCGCTGCTTTCGCCGATCCTCTCGCTTGCGCGCGTTGGTAGCGACGATATACCTGCTTTCGGCAATGGCCTTGCTGAAGCACCGCCTTTCGACCTCGTGGGTTGCGGCCCACCAAGATCGTCGTCTTCCTCGCTTCGTCACCACCGCTGCCTCCACAGACGAGAACCCACCTCCGCGCCGGTGAGCACCCACCCACCCCCCTCAACCCTAAGTTTCTTTCCTCACCTCCACCAGCGACGTCATGGCCAGCCGCGTCGTCCTCGTCTCCGGTGAGGTCCAGGCCTCGTCTCCGCCGGTGGCGCCGCAGCCAGCCGCGTCACCACGTCTCCAGCGAGGTCCCGGCCGGTCGGCCATCCCTCTAAACCCCCCGACCTGCACCCCTATCCCTAAGTCTAGTCGCCGATGACACCCCCAAGCCCAACCCTAAGTCCGGTGAGTACCTACCCACCCCAGCCCTAAGGTCTCTTCCTCTCCTCCGCCGATGATGCCACGGCCCGCCGCATTGTCCCTGTCTCCAGCGAGGTCCTCGCCTCACCTCCGCCGGGGCGCTGCGTCCGCGTCGTCCTCGACATCGACGAGGAGTGCCGACGCGCTTTATATTCTTCCTCTCCTTTGCTGGTGGGCCGGCCCATGAGCTGAGGTTGAAGGCACATGGGGTGCACGACACCATGAACGGGCGCCGCCAACGGGCGGCAAATATCCTTTTTCGTGTTGACCGCATCGCTCGCCTGGGTGGGAACCGGTAGTACCGGCCCAGCCGATCTTTTGCCCCAACGGGCAGAAATTAGCCCCTCCTTTAAATAGCTTTCTCTCTTTCTTTTTTAGTGGCAGTTCTTTCTCTAATTTTCTCAACCCTTTGCTTTTTCTTTGACACATCTTTGAGCATGATTTCTTCACCCCCTCCAATGATTCTTGCCAATATTTGAGGAGAAGGTAGAGGGGATCTAGATCTACAATTTGACCAAACCGAATCACCTCTTTGTGAGTGAATCTTTGGGGGATTTTGTGTTCCCCTTTGTGTTCTTCCTCCCTTGTTACCCCAATTGCTTTAGTAGCCTTGTTGGAACTTGACAGTGAAGGATTGGGGCATCTTTGTGGTGTTCTTGCCATTTGCATTAGGTGCATCGGTTTGTGTTCTCCCCGGAGGATTTGGTTGGTGATATTCAAGAAGCTTGTCCCTCTTGGGTTCTTGGAACCCTAGACGGTGATGTGGCCTTTGTGGCATGTTCTTGGAGCCTTCAATTAAGTTGTGAAGCTCTCCCCGAGATGGTGGCCTTGGTGGCGATTATTGGGAGCCTCCAATTAAGTTGTGGAGATAGCCTCAATCTTGTACGGATTTGGTGACCGCCCTCAAGTGTCCCATAGTGGAACGGGTGCTTGCTGCGTGGTGGGTTATCGGGAGAATAGGGTGAGGCCTTTGTGGTGTTGGTGGTCTTAGTACCACCCACCCCTCCAACTAGACTTACTCCCTTGTTGGGAGGAACTCGGTAAAATATTGTCGTCCCCGCGTGCCTCAATTATCTCTATACCCAAGCTCTTTACTTATGCACTTTACATTGTGATAGCCTTCATGCTTGAAGTAATCTATCTTGCTATCATTATTTTTGCTTGTCTTGCTTAGCATAAGTTGTTGGTACACATAGGTGAACCTTAGTATATCTAGGCTTTGTGCTTGACAAAAGAAAATGCTAGTTTTATTCTGCCATTGTTAAGCCCATCTCGTAAAAAATTTAAACCGCCTATTCACCCCCTCTAGGCGACATCCGTGATCTTTCACCCTTCTCCTCATCACTAGCATCATCCAATTCAAGGAATGCCCCTTTCTTCGTGGTGCTTCTTGTTCCATCTATTGGAAATATGCCCTAGAGACAAATAGTTATAAGGACTATTATCATATTTCATATAGTTTATGATTAAGTTTTATATCATGCTATAACTGTGTTGAGTGGAAACATCAATACACGTGTGATATACAAACAACCAGGGGTTCCCAGTGAAACTCTAGTCACTGGTTCATTGGTCAACAGATGATCAAGTTTCCTGATCATGTGGCATTTATGCCAGTTGGAAATGGAGTCAACTCATTCTGAGAATGAGATGATGAACCAATACCCAACCTAAACATCGTGACCCGATCATGTCACGAAGTTCAAGTTACGATGATTAGAAATGGATCCTCATAGACTATTCCTTAGACCGTGAGGCTATATCAATCACTGTCTCTCGAGAGTGCTTTGATAGCATCAAGCGCCACTTGGTAATACAGTGGTTATAAAGGTGTGTTCAGGTACTCGGAGGAAACCGTAGAGGCAATATATGTCAAGAGTGGGATTTGTCCGTCCACGTGACGGAAAGATACTCAAGAGCCCACTCAGAGAAGTTATATCCAATAGCTGCATAGCGTGTGATTTAATCACAGGGATATCACTTGTCGGAACGAGTCAAGTAGCATTGATCGGTAACGAGATTGATCACGACACGGTGATGTCATTGATCAGATCTCGGGCAATGCAAGTATCAAGAGACAAAGGTAATAAGACACGACTGTGCCGGTTCAAACGACAAAAGATCTTCGTGGAACGCACAGGGGTCACATGGCCATCCAGGTCCCTCTGTTGACCATTGGTCCGGGAGTGTCCCGACCATGTCTGGAGTGTTCCCGAACCGTAGGGTATCACACTTAAGGGTTTTATGATGCTTAGAGAGTGTTTATAGGATCGGAAGAATCACCAAAGAATAGTAGAGAGAAAACCGGAAGGGTTTCGGTAAGTCCGGAGGATGTCCGGAGTGGAGGTGGAAGTGTTCCATAACCATAGAGATTGAATAATATATGAATGAATGTTAAATATTGATTTAATCATTTATTCATAATTATTTAATAAACAGAAAATCAATTTAAAAGGTCAAAAGGCTTAATGGGCCAATTCCCGGAGGGGAGAGGGCCCATTAGGGAAAGGAGAGAGGGAGAAGGGGCAAGGGGTGGCCGGCTGGGCCTAGCCCCCCCCCGCGTGAGGCCCACTAGGGCCGGCCGGAGGCTGCCCCTCCCCCTCCTCTCCTTTAGTCCCACCTCGGGACTTTGAGGGAGGTAGTACCTCCTTTTCCCCTATATATAGTGGGGGTATTTGGCCAGATAAATACACACAATATTCAATAAAGGTCTTCTCACTTTTGGGAAGACCTCCAATTGATATTCTCTCTCTCTCTCTCTCTCTCTCTCTCTCTCTCTCTCTCTCGTGACCTTGGTCCCAAGTTCGGACTACGCGAACGAGAGACATCTTCATCGTGGAGCACCATCACGCTATGGGATTTGGATCCAGGAGCTCTACTTCCGCAACTGCTATTGGATCGGGGAAGCGGGAGTCATCGTCAGGCACCGGACGTGTGTAACTCTCCGTGAGGTGTCGCACTTGAGGCACTCAAGTCGTTGGAGCCAAGGGAACGCAAGGACTTCATCATGACCTTGAGGTCGGCGTCGACTCGTCTACATCAACCACGCTCTCCTGAGCATTGACAACGCTATTCGGTCTTCAAGGGTAAGTTCGTGAAGAGCCCCTCCCGTTACTGTATTACTAATAGATAGGTCCTGACAGCATTAGGGGTTCAGGGGCGTAGGGTAAAAATTTATTGTTTTCATGCGCGGAACCCCTACAGTGGTATCAGAGCTAGATCTATGCGTAGTAATACTAGTATGGGTAGAACACACGAGATGTAGCGTGTGGGCAGTGATCTTTTAGTTGTTACCCTCCCACGTGTACTTGTGTATACCGCAGTAATGCTTGATGAAGCGGCCCCAACTGACTTTACGCGTTTATTCGCGAGATTGGTCCACGCTTGACATACAGCTTGTACCATATAAAATGGCTTAGGGGGTGTCTGTCTCTCTCGCATTAGTTGGTATGCCATTTGCAACGGAGGGCCCCGAAAGGGGTGTAGTAGAGACAACTACTTGATCAATGTTGTGCTAAAAGTTCGTAGGTAAGAACGGTTCTTGTGCAAAAGCCCATTCAGCCATGTAAAACATGCAAAGATAAAGTAGAGACGTCTAACTTTGTTTTGCAGGGGGCGTTGCTTTGTGATATGGTTGTGGCAAAGGTAAAGTGATTACCTTATGTTACGTAGTAGTAGATAGTCATGGAGGTGACAGACTACCACGCCGGAAAGACACCGGTACCTGGTGTCTACGGTGCCGGAACCCTGGCGCCGGAATCCATGACGACGGATGGAGATCACGACGTGAAGGACCATATCGCATTTCATTTACATTCAATGTTATTGTTTGTATATCTTATTGTGTGCTAGTATTAGATACTCGACGGTAGCCTAATAAGATGATCCCTGTTAAAAATTACCAACGATTGTGTTCCCCCTTAGTGTGCACCACCAAGAAAGTTCTTCGGTATGAGGCGATCCACGGTACAGGCATGGGTGTCAGACATAACTACGTTCGCATACAGTGGGTGTAAGCCATGTTGCACAGCGAATACACTAAGGTTGAGTTGGCGATCCTAACATGTGCAGACATGGCCTCGGAACGCGGATGGTCGAAAGATCGAGCATGAGTCACATGAATGATGTGACCGATGTTTAGCGTCCACCCTTGAACCCACATTGATGGCCATGATGATCGGGGGAGATGTGGCTGATAGGGGTCGTGTTATCACTAGGAACCCTTCCAGGGATAGGTGTTTCTGAGTGGAGTTATTATTAACTCATTTAATTATAAACTTCGTCTAAATTCCTTTTTGCAATTGTAAATGTAGAAAAGTTCTCCCTGATGCCACCTTTCCTGTTGATGATTGATTGGTTAGAAGGAGAGAAGCTCATATTAGATGGATCAAACTTCTCTATATGGTTTGCGCGTCTCCATGTTCTCCTTAGCGAGAATGACGTGGTCGACTACATACTTGATAGGATGGATTTGGATCAGCCCATTGACTTAGAGACCCCAGAGCAGCGGGAAGACCGCTATCTCCGTCGGGAAATAGCCTCCTTCATTTCAGTTACAATGCGTTTCGGAATGGAGGACGAGCTGTGGCCTTTCGTGGGTGATGTCAACCCTCGTACGGTAATGCTACAGATTAGGACACATTTCGTGGAACAAGCACGCATATGGGAGCATGAGCTGATGGGAGACTTCCTCTCCATTAAGATGGAGGAGAACTCATCACTTTACAACCACTTGGAGTGCATGCATGATGTGTACATGAGGCCTGCATACTTCCTGGATAGTTGGATGACGGGCTCTTTTGCAAATGGCATTGTGTTGCGGTCACTGCCACCAAGCTACCAAGCACAAGTCAGGACTTGCATTATGAGAGGCGACGCGGAATCAATGGAATTGCACCGGTTCGTAACACATCTTAGGAATGTGTTGGTTGAATCAAATGTCGCCGAGGTTATCAATGACAAAGGTATATATTTGATATACAATTTTATAAATGTTATAATCTTGCAAACACATTTACAGTGTTAAGTATATTTGATACTTGTTCTGTTTTGCTGAAAACAGGTCCTTCTGCATGAGAGGAGGTGACGTTGCGTGTTGATGGCGAGCATGACGATGATGGACGGCGACACTCTCCCTCGACATTTATCACTTAGTTTATGTTTTGGATAGTTATTGTAATCAACAGATTGTGAACTTCTTTGGTGTGTCTCACACTTTGTGAGACGGTTATTCATATTAGTTTGTAACAAACAGTTGTTCTACAATGATTTGTATTTGTGTTCATATCTTGTTTGATTATATGTGAATTATCCTGCTTGTTTTGAAACTAATTGATAATGCATGAACATTTGTGAAATATTGAAATGCCTTAAAATACCCAACTTAATGATATGTTCATTAATGAATGAAACCATTGTTTAAATTCAAAGTTATGTGATAACATGTGGAAGACATTTGATTTCTTATCACATATAAATCATGCCTAAGTTCGGCAAAATAACTTGAACACCGTGTATTACTTGAATGCAAAGTGTTTTGATGAATTGTTAAAAAGTAAATACATATTCGATGTATTATGTTTTAACAAAATGGTAATTATCATTATATGATTGTTTAAATGTGTAAAGAAGTTTACCAAAGGAAACATGAATATGAAACTATTTGATTTGATCAAACTGTTTCATCAATAAAGGGAATAAATATAAAAGAGAATCTAATTACTATGATTTGATCAATAGTAATGAAATTCGACTTTATAAGAATGGCATAAATAAATTGTGGAATGCAATGTGTTTTGAAATGTCAAAATGCAAAGCATCACAATGTGATATTAGATATCAAAATGGGTTAATAGATGGCACCAAATAAATCGTTGTAGTGTAGATGTAAAGACCATTAGTTAGAAATAGTTAGCACTAAATTAGAAAATATAGTGAACCATCTGGATTCGTGAAAGCGGCTCCATATCTAGTATGGATCGTCATAAAAGTTTTGAAGAAAATATGCCATAAGAGGCAATAATAAAGTTGTTATTATGTATTCCTTGTAAACTAGAACTCCATGGGTGTTAGATTTATCACTATGTAAACTAGATTATTGTCTCTCGTACAAGTGGGAGACTGAAGGAAATATGCTCCGAGAGGCAATAATAAAGTTGATATTATGTATTCCTTGTATATGATAGATGTTTATTTTGCATGCTATAATTGTATTGAAAGGAAACGTCAATACATGTGTGTTTAATAAACAAAAAGGGTTCCTAGTTATGCCTCTCTTCCAGACTAGCTCGTTGATTAACAAGATGATCAAGGTTTCCTGATCATGGACATTGGATGTTGTTAATAACGAGGTCACAACATTTGTGAAATGATGTGATGAACATTCATCCGAAGTATAGCATTACGATCAAAGTCATTATGTTTACATTGCTATAACATCATACAAAGTAATCTTAGTCCTTAGACCATGAGATCATGTTAATTGCTAACACCGGAAGAGTATCTTGATAATATCAAACGTCACACCATAACAGGGTGACTATAAAGGTGGGTTCAGTGCTACGAAGGCGTTATGTTGAGGCTCATGGATCAAGAGTGGAATTTGTCAATCCCGATGACGGATAGATATACTCTGGGACCTCTCGGTGATATCACATTAAGATAGCTTGCAAGCAAGTGATGTGATCACTAGAATGTTATATCACGGGAACGAGAAAAGAGTGCATGTCGGTAACAAGATCAAACTAGGTATTTGGATACTGATGATCGAATCTCGGACATGTATTATATCATGAGACAAAGGGATTAAGTTACTAGCGTTAAAGGTTCTCACAATCATAGAAGTCATCGTTGAATGTACAGGAGTCAGTATGGATCTCCAGGTCCCGCTTCTGATTATTGATCTGAGAGGAGTCTCAATCATGTCTGCATTATTTGCGAACCGTAGGGTGACACACTTAAGGGTTGCCAGACACCATTTTGGAGCACATATGTTTCAGACGAAAGGATTACAAAGCGCAGGAATTGTTTCGATAGAAATCGGAATTGTTTCAGGTGAAATTGCGGAAAGTGGTTCTGCATGTGATATTGAAATGTTGCAAGGGGTTTTATGTGAATGTTTGTTAATTGAAGTAATTAACAAAATTCTGAATAAAATAAATAAAAGAGTTTTATTAATTGAGAGTTGCATTAAATTTGGTGAAAATTTAATACATGTGAGTGGAATTTTGGGTGGAGCTTGAATTGATGTGAGTGGAGCTTCCACCACATGAATGAGGAAGAGGTGGGGGAACCCCCTTGTCCGCCGTCCATGGGAGGGGAGGAGCCCTCCCTCTCCCCCCTCACAAAATACACCTCCTCGTGAAGGATATCTCTCCCCCTCTAGATATTCCCCCATGGTCTCGGATTAGCGAGATACATGTTCCCGGTGGCCTTGCGTCTGGAAGGAGTTGCTGCTTCCGCTGACTCGCTGGAGCGAGGAGGCGGAGGTTGTCCGGTGGCTTGAACGTGTGTGCGAGGACGGACGCGTTGCTGATTTGCGGCGCTCGGACTTCCACACGATCTTGAGATCGGCAAGCGTACGACTACATCATCCACGAGTTCCAACTTGTTAACAAAACTTTGTTGTCTTCGAGGGTAAGTTCTCCATGGATGTATATCCACCCATTGTTCTATATCTAGTAGATAGATCTTGGCGTATAGTTCTCATCGTAGGATTTTTTTTGTTTTCTATGCTGCGAACCCAACAGTGGTATCAAAGCCTTATCTATGTGTAGGTGCTTTGCACGGGTAGTACACATATGTTTATATGTGGGGGATGATGATCATGTTATTGCATCTTCTATGTATTTTGGATATTGGTGGCATAGTGGGATGAAGCGGCCCGGACCAACCTTACATGCATCGTACATGAGATCGGTTCCACGACTGACATGCAACTAGTTTTGCATAAGTGGCTAGCGGGTGTCTGTCTCTCCTACTATAGTCAATATCTGATTTACAACGAGTTGCTAATAACTTGGTTATCCTCGTTGTGGTTCATGTTCGTAGGTAAGACCGGTTCTATCTCCAAAATCCCTAAGCCACGTAAAACTTGCAATAGATAAATTAGAGGCGTCTAGTTTAGATCGTTGCTGGGCTAGTGTCTTGATATGGTATTGTTGTAAGTAGATGTATTATAGATACTCTTACAACACACTTAACATGTAAGTTCCATAGACCTTGGCCTTACACACAAAGGAATGATAGAGATCATACCACGATGCAAATGATAGAGATCAAATGCATGGACCATATCATCTCACTTTACACATTAGATGTTTGCATCTTATACTGCTAATTTGGCGCTTTTGGTAGCATTGTAAGATGATCCCTCATTTAGATATCAAGATAAAATGTGTTCTTCCTTGAGTATGCACCGTTCTATGGATCGTGTTTCGAGACATCACGTGACGATCGGGTGTACTCGACTCCATGCTTTCATACAACGGGTGTAAGACAGTTTTACACACGCGGGTACTAAGGTTCTTACTTGACGAGCCCGGCATGTACAGACATGGCCTCAGAACATAGACCAAAAGGTTAAGCATGAGTCATATAGTTGATATGATGCCCATATAGATGCTCGCCTTTGAAGCTACACCGACTCACGTGATGACCAGACTTGGTGTAGTGGATTTGGTTCATGTAATCACCAAAAAGGCACGAGGGATGTCGTTTTTGAGTGGGAGTTCATTAGTAATTTGGATTAGTTGAACTCAGTCTATCATAAACTTAGTATAAATAAACTTTACAAATTCTTTTGTACATGGCACCACCTGCTTTTAATTTCAATGTGTTCATGGAGAAAGAGAAACTTGCTGGGAATGGTAGCAACTTCACCAACTGGGCTATAAATTTGAGGATTCTCCTCACTGCTGCACAAAAGCAATATGTGCTAGAGGCACCGCTAGGCCCCCCCCCAGCTCCTGATGCCCCTGACGAGGAAAACAATGTCTATATAACTCGTCAGGAGGACAATAACTTAGTTCATTGCGGCATACTGTATGGGCTAGAGCCAGAACTTCGAAAGCGTTTCGAAAATGGTAATGCCTTTGATATCATGGGAGAATTGAAAATGATTTTCGATACCCATGCTGCCGTAGAGAGTTATAATGCTTCTGAAAAGTTCTTTAGCTGCATGATGGAGGAGAACAACTCCATTAGTGAGCACGTACTCAAAATGCCTGGGTACGCCGATAAGCTTGTGTCCTTGGAAATAACGATTCCTATTGACTTAGGCATACATCGTGTTCTCCAATCTCTGCCACCTAGCTACAAGAGCTTCGTGATGAACTATAACATGTACGGCATGAAGAAGTCTCTTCCCGAGCTTCTGTCAATGCTCAAGACTGCAGAAGTGGAGATTAGGAAAGAACATCAAGTGTTGATGATCAATAAGACCACCGGTTTCAAGAAGGACAAGAAAGGCAAGCAGAAGGGAAAGAAGGGCGACAAATCTATTGCTGCACCTAAAAAAAAACCCCGAGCTGGCCTTGAGTCTGATACCGAGTGCTACTATTGCAAGGGGACTGGTCATTGGAAGCGCAACTGCCCCAAGTATTTGGCGGACAAGAAGGCCGCAAGGCAAACAAAGGTATATGTGATATACATGTTATTGATGTGTACTTGACTAGTACTCGCAGTAGCACCTGGGTATTTGATACGGGATCGGTTGCTAATATATGTAACTCGATTCAGGGGCTGCGGAACAAGCGACAACTAGCAAGGGATGAGGTCACGATGCGGGTCGGTAATGGATCAAGAGTTGATGTGATCGCCGTCGGAATGCTGCCTCTCCATATGCCGTCGGGATTAGTGATAAATCTAAATAATTGTTATTTTGTGCCTGCACTGAGCATGAACATTGTATCCGGATCGTGTTTGATGCGAAGTGGTTATTCCTTTAAATCTGAAAACAATGGTTGTTCGATTTATATGGATAATATCTTTTATGGTCATGCACCTGTGTTGAATGGTTTATTTCTATTGGATCTCGATAGTAGTATTATGCATATTCATTGTGTTGATGCTAAAAGGGTTAAACTTGATAATGATATATCTACATATATGTGGCACTGCCGTCTAGGTCATATTGGCGTTAAACGCATGAAGAAACTCCATTCTAATGGACTTTTGGAATCACTTGATTTTGAATCATTTGATACATGTGAGCCATGCCTTATGAGCAAGATGACTAGAATGCCGTTTTCCGGTTCAATGGAGCGGGGCATGATTTATTGGAAATCATACATACTGATGTGTGTGGACCAATGAGTGTGTCGGCGCGAGGTGGATATCGTTATTTTGTTACTTTCACGGATGATTTGAGTAGATACGGGTATATCTATTTGATGAAACGTAAGTCTGAAACTTTCAAAAAGTTCAAGGAATTTCAGAATGAAGTGGAAAATCATCATAACAGAAAGATCAAATTTCTGCGGTCCGACCGTAGAGGAGAGTATCTTAGTTACGAGTTTAGCACACATATGAAAAAATTTGGAATAGTTTCACAACTCACGCCTATCGGAACACCACAATGTAATGGTGTGTCGGAACGTCGTAATCGTACTTTATTGGATATGGTTCGATCTATGATGTATCTGACTGACTTACCACTGTCATTTTGGGGTTGTGCACTGGAAACCGCTGCATTCACTTTAAATCGGGCACCATCTAAATCCATTGAAACGACACCATATGAATTATGGTTTGGAGACAAACCCAAGCTGTCATTTCTTAAAGTTTGGGGATGTGATGTTTATGTGAAGAAACTTCAGCCAGATAAACTCGAACCTAAAGCGGAAAAATGCGTCTTCATAGGATACCCTAAGGAAACGATTGTGTATACCTTCTATCACATATCCGAGGGCAAGGTTTTTTTTTCCAAGAATGGATCCTTTCTTGAGAAGGATTTTCTCGCGAAAGGTGTGAGTAGCCGGAAGGTAGAACTCGAAGAGGTTATTGAACCTTCTCTTCATGAAATAGCGAGTAGCGCAGCAACGAAAGTTGTTTCAGAGTTGACTTCACCTAATGAAGAGAGAGCTAATGATATTGATCATGAAACTCCGAAAGAGGACACTACCGAGCCTCGCAGGTCAAGCAGGACACGTGCATCTCCTGAACTGTACGACAATCCTGTTATGAATTTCATGATTGATGAAATAGATGACCCTGCGACGTATGAAGAAGCGATGATGAGCCCGGATTCCAACAAATGGCTAGAAGCCATGAAATCCGAGATGGAATCCATGTAAGAAAACCAGGTTTGGACCTTAGTGGACTTACCTCACGATCAAAAGGCCGTTGAGAATAAATGGATTTTCAAAATAAAAACTGATGCTGATGGTAATGTGACCATCTATAAAGCTCGACTTGTCGCAAAGGGGTTTCGAAAAATTCAAGGAGTTGACTACGATGGGACATTCTCTCCTGTAGCAATGCTTAAGTCGGTTAGGATTATGTTAGCAATTGCTGCATATTTCGATTATGAAATATGGCAGATGGATGTCAAAACTGCGTTCCTCAATGGTAATATTGAAGAAGAGTTGTATATGATACAACCTAAGGGTTTTGTCGATCGTAAGGATGCTGATAAGGTGTGCCAACTTCAGCGATCCATGTATGGACTGAAGCAAGCATCCTGGAGTTGGAATCTCCGCTTTGATGAGGTGATCAAAGAGTTTGGATTTGTCCAAACTTATGGAGAGGCTTGTATTTACAAGAAAGTGAGTGGGAGCAATGTGGCATTTCTGATATTATATGTGGATGACATATTATTGATTGGAAATGATATAGATCTTTTAAATAGTGTTAAAAGTTATCTAAACAACAAATTTTCGATGAAAGACCTTGGTGAAGCTTCATATATATTAGGCATTAAAATCTATAGAGATAGATCAAGAAGCCTAATTGGGCTATTGCAGAGTACATACCTTGATAAGATATTAAAGAAGTTTAATATGGACGGAAGTAAGAAGGGGTTCTTACCTATGTTGCAAGGCAAGACATTGAGTAAGACTCAAAGTCCGGCTGCGGCGGAAGAAAGAGAGATAATGGATAAGATCCCCTATGCCTCAGCCATAGGCTCTATAATGTACGCCATGCTATGTACAAGACCGGATGTGGCACATGCTATTAGTTTGACTAGTAGGTACCAATCTGATCCAGTTGAACCTTTGGATAGCGGTCAAGAATATCCTTAAGTACCTGAGAAAAACTAAGGATATGTTTCTTGTATACGGAGGTGAAGAAGAGCTAGTCGCTAAGTGTTATGTCGATGCTAGCTTTGACACCGATCCGGATGACTCTAAGTCTCAATCCGGATACGTATTTCTCTTGAACGGAGCAGCAACTAGTTGGAGGTGTTCCAAACAACCTGTGGTGGTTGGATCAACGATGGAGGCAGAATATGTTGCTGCTTCTGAAGCGGCACAAGAAGCGGTTTGGATGAAGGAGTTCATAACGAAACTAGGTGTGGTTCCTAGTGCATTGGACCTAATGGTGATCTATTGTGACAACAAT
The DNA here is from genome assembly GCA_023614405.1 of Avena insularis. Taxonomy (NCBI): domain Eukaryota; kingdom Viridiplantae; phylum Streptophyta; class Magnoliopsida; order Poales; family Poaceae; genus Avena; species Avena insularis. The sequence continues at coordinate 644,427,551 of CM042690.1, forward strand.
GGAGCCATAGCCAATGCCAAGGAACCAAGGTCTCACAAGAATTCCAAGCATATTAAGCGCCGGTTTCACTCCATCTGCGAGCATGTCAAGGATGGAGATATAAAGATTTGTAAAGTACACACGGACCTAAATGTAGCAGATCCATTGACTAAAGTTCTCCCTAGGGCAAAACATGATCAACACCAGAACTCCATGGGTGTTAGATTTATCACTATGTAAACTAGATTATTGTCTCTCGTACAAGTGGGAGACTGAAGGAAATATGCTCCGAGAGGCAATAATAAAGTTGATATTATGTATTCCTTGTATATGATAGATGTTTATTTTGCATGCTATAATTGTATTGAAAGGAAACGTCAATACATGTGTGTTTAATAAACAAAAAGGGTTCCTAGTTATGCCTCTCTTCTAGACTAGCTCGTTGATTAACAAGATGATCAAGGTTTCCTGATCATGGACATTGGATGTTGTTAATAACGAGGTCACATCATTTCTGAAATGATGTGATGAACATTCATCCGAAGTATAGCATTACGATCAAAGTCATTATGTTTACATTGCTATAACATCATACGAAGTAATCTTAGTCCTTAGACCATGAGATCATGTTAATTGCTAACACCAGAAGGGTATCTTGATAACATCAAACGTCACACCGTAACAGGGTGACTATAAAGGTGGGTTCAGTGCTACGAAGGTGTTATGTTGAGGCTCATGGATCAATAGTGGAATTTGTCAATCCCGATGATGAATAGATATACTCTAGGCCCTCTCGGTGATATCACATTAAGATAGCTTGCAAGCAAGTGATGTGATCACTAGAATGTTATATCACGGGAACAAGAAAAGAGTGCATGTCAATAACGAGATCAAACTAGGTATTTGGATACCGATGATCGAATCTCGGACATGTATTATATCATGAGACAAAGGGATTAAGTTACTAGCGTTGAAGGTTCTCACGATCACAGAAGTCATCGTTGAATGTACAGGAGTCACTATGGATCTCCAGGTCCCACTTCTGATTATTGATCTGAGAGGAGTCTCAATCATGTCTGCATTATTCGCGAACCATAGGGTGACACACTTAAGGGTTGCCAGACACCATTTTGGAGCACATATGTTTCAGACGAAAGGATTGCAAAGCGCAGGAATTGTTTCGATAGAAACCGGAATTGTTTTGGGTGAAATTGCAGAAAGTGGTTTTGCATGTGATATTGAAATGTTGTAAGGGGTTTTATGTGAATGTTTGTTAATTAAAGTAATTAACAAAATTCTGAATAAAATAAATAAAAGAGTTTTATTAATTGAGAGTTGCATTAAATTTGGTGGAAATTTAATGCATGTGAGTGGAATTTTGGGTGGAGCTTGAATTGATGTGAGTGGAGCTTCCACCACATGAATGAGGAAGAGGTGGGGGCACCCCCCTTGGCCGCCGACCATGGGAGGGGAGGATCCCCCCTCTCCTATAAAAAGCCCCCCTCTGCTCCCTCACAAAATACACCTCCTCGTGAAGGATCTCTCTCCCCTCTAGATATTCCCCTATGGTCTCGGATTAGCGAGATACATGTTCCCGGTGGCCTTGCGTATGGAAGGAGTTGCTGCTTCAGCTGATTCGCTGGAGCGAGGAGGTGGAGGTTGTCTGGTGGCTTGAACGTGTGTGCGAGGACGGATGCGCTGCTGATTTGCGGCTCTCGGACTTCCACACGATCTTGAGATCAGAAAGTATACGACTACATCATCCACGAGTTCCAACTCGTTAACAAAACTCTGTTGTCTTCGAGGGTAAGTTCTCCATGGATGTATATCCACCCGTTGCTTTGTATCTAGTAGATAGATCTTGGCGTATAGTTCTCATCGTAGGAAACTTTTTGTTTTCTATGCTACGAACCCAACAAGTTTTGGGGTTATTCGATATAACCAAAACAATAACGAATAAGTCCTTATAGAGTATTCATTGGAAACTATGAATACAAAATCCGTAGCTGAAACCAAAAGGGAAACAAAACTTGTATTGCTTGGTTTTTGGTGCATTCTTGAGAAAGATCGCTTTTAGTGATATTTCTCGATTATGAAGCAAATGGAAGATAGTGAAAAACACGATGAGGATTCATATCCATGCATCAGAGTGTTGAGAAGCGCAACGGACAACTTCCTGAACGATTCTCTTCACAGAAGGAAATAATCAATGATAATGATCATTGTGTTTTCCCCACTAGTGTTTTCACTACATGAAGTAGAATTCAAAATGTATCCCATATCTTGTATGGACACATTTGTGAATCATTTGTCATGATTCTTAGAATATGACATACCTACGAACTACTAAGGAAATAATGGTAAACTAGAATTATGAGAAATCCTAGAAACAAAATTCCCTTGAGATTAGAAAGCAATTCGTTGCTGAATCTCACAAGTAAAAGGCATTACTTGATTTTTCCCAAATGACTGCAAATCCATAGTGGAAAAGGGGGTGAATGACAAAAGCACAATTTTTCAAGTATTAGACGAATTCAAATGAATGTGATTCAAGTGTGCTAAATGTCTACTGGATTTACGACTAGTAAAAGTACTAGTATCTCATAGTAAATCTCCAAGTTTGATATTTGATCAAAGATTTTGAAGTTGTTTAAAAGAGTGAGTAGATGTGCAATTTGCATGAAATTGAGTGGGAGCTATGAAGTCTTCCTAAAATAATATGTGAATGACATTTTTTTTGAGTGGGAGCAATATAAGTCTCAAATTCAAATATGTAGGAACATAGTTTGAGTAAGAGTACTGACTCATACCCAAATATGTTAGGAATATATTTTGAGTGGGAGCTTATAGAGTGATTCTTAAGTGTGTTAAGAATAAAAGCGCAAGTACCAATAAATAATGATATATGAGGTGTAGAAGTTAATAGTAAGTGTATTATGATATTATGTAGTATTCCTTAAGGGATTCTAAAAAGGGTTTTGGAATAGAAGTTAATTAAGGAACTGGTCCTTAATAACTCAGATTAGGAATAATATTAAGTTTAACATCAATGGTTGAAAGAAAGAAAAGGATGATCTTCATCCACTATGTTGAGACATGGGTTCTATCTTAGAAAACCATGATGATAAATTAACATAATATGTAATCCAATAAGGAACGTTTGAAAGTGATTAAGTTTGAATCACGGAATGTTGAGCTAAGTTTGTCCGCGGTATCTAATAGAGAACTATAGACATGTTTTCCAAATCCATAAAGGATGACATATCTTAAAACATAAAGGGTTATGTTATAAGGGAATATGTTGGAAACTCCCGTAAATACCGATTAAAGTCAAGTAGGAAGCGAGGTGAACAAAACATCGAAAGTTGCATTGAGTGCACTAGTGTTTCGATGAATACATTTATAATAATAGATAGGGGTACCATCTAAAGTGTTATATAATGTTATGGCGGGGCTAGTTTGCTTTTAATGTAGAATGATGTGTCCCAGGGCACAGTTCCCATGAGAAAGCCCTCGAGGTTGATCTAAAGTCACTGTAGGCTCCTGGAATAAGGCCTCGTTCTGCTGCCATAGCGATGATGCATACACACAGATGTTATCATGTGATGATAAAGTATTAATGTCAATCAAGGTGACAATAGTAAGTTGCAAAGGATTTGGGACTGTAAAGTACAGACCCAAGACTCAACCTCTTCCATGAGTAAGCATGTTCAGGGTACCGGATATATGGTGCCAATGATTAAGATCAAATGCAGCTAGTGTATTTGTACTCTAGTGCAAGTGGGAGACTGTTGGAAATATGCCCTAGAGACAAACAGTTATAAGGACTATTATCATATTTCATATAGTTTATGATTAAGTTTTATATCATGCTATAACTGTGTTGAGTGGAAACATCAATACACGTATGATATACAAACAACCAGGGGTTCCTAGTGAAACTCTAGTCACTGGTTCATTGGTCAACAGATGATCAAGTTTCCTGATCATGTGGCATTTATGCCAGTTGGAAATGGAGTCAACTCATTCTGAGAATGAGATGATGAACCAATACCCAACCTAAACATCATGACCCGATCATGTCACGAACTTCAAGTTACGATGATTAGAAATAGATCCTCGTAGACTATTTCTTAGACCGTGAGGCTATATCAATCACTGTCTCCCGAGAGTGCTTTGATAGCATCAAGCGCCACTTGGTAATATAGTGGTTATAAAAGTGTGTTCAGGTACTCGGAGGAAACCATAGAGGCAATATATGTCAAGAGCGGGATTTGTCCGTCCACGTGACGGAAAGATACTCAAGGGCCCACTTGGAGAAGTTATATCCAATAGCTGCATAACGTGTGATTTGATCACAGGGATATCACTTGTCGGAACGAGTCAAGTAGCATTGATCGGTAACGAGATTGAACACATCATGGTGATGTCATTGATCATATCTCGGGCAATAGAAGTATCGAGAGACAAAGGGAATAAGACACAACTGTCCCGGTTCAAATGACGAAAGATCTTCGTGGAACACACATGGGTCACATGGCCATCCAGGTCCCTCTAGTGATAATTGGTCCGGGAGTGTCCCGACCATGTCTGGAGTGTTCCCAAACCGTAGGGTATCACGCTTAAGGGTTTGATGATGCTTAGAGAGTGTTTATAGGATCGAAAGAATCACCGAAGAATAGTAGAGAGAAAATCGGAAGGGTTTCGGTAAGTCCAGAGGATGTCCGGAGTGGAGGTGGAAGTGTTCCATAACCATAGAGATTGAATAATATATGAATGCATGTTAAATATTGATTTAATCATTTATTCATAATTATTTAATAAAGACAAAATCAATTTAAAAGGTTAAAAGGCTTAATGGGCCAATTCCCGGAGGGGAGAGTGCCCATTAGGGAAAGGAGAGAGGGAGAAGGGGCAAGGGGGTGGCCAACTGGGCCTAGCCCCCCCGAGCAGGGCCCACTAGGGCCGGCCGGCGGCTGCCCCTCCCCCTCCTCTCCTTTAGTCCCACCCCGGGACTTTGAGGGAGGTAGTACCTCCTTTTCCCCTATATATAGTGGGGGTATTTGGCCAGATAAATACACAAAATATTCAATAAAGATCTTCTCACTTTTGGGAAGACCTCTAATTGATATTCTCTCTCTCTCTCTCTCTCTCTCTCTCTCTCTCTCTCTCTCTCTCTCTCTCTCTCTCTCTCTCTTGTGACCGTGGTCCCAAGTTCGGACTGCGCGAACGAGATACATCTTCACTGCGGAGCGCCGTCGTGCTGCGGGATTCGAATCCAGGAGCTCTACTTCCGCAACAGCTGCTGGATCGGGGAAGCGGGAGTCATCGTCAGGCACCAGACGTGTGTAACTCCCCGCGAGGTGTCGCACTTGAGGCACTCAAGTCGTTGGAGCCAAGGGAGCGCAAGGACTTCATCACGACCTTGAGGTCGAATTCGGCTCGTCTACATCAACCACGCTCTCCTGAGCGTTGACAACGCTTTTCGATCTTCAAGGGTAAGTTCGTGAAAATCCCCTCCCGTTACTGTATTACTAATAGATAGGTCCTGATAGCATCAGGGGTTCAGGGGCGTAGGGTAAAAATTTATTGTTTTCATGCGCGGAACCCCTACACCATCAACCTCCACTTATCCATATGCTCTAGCAATTTGTAATAATGTTGAAGTGTGAATGGTTTCCCCTTGGATCCGGCCATAGCTTTGTACCTTTTCATTGCAATACGTTGCTACAAACACATAAATTCATTTGTTACCAACATGGACACAAAGTACATGCACTTGTGACCAAAAGCAGATGCAAAACTCACATAGTCATTGCTAGCTATGCCACTTAGTGGTGCTAGACGCACTTTCTCCATAGCTCCACTCCAACGGCTACAACATGCCTTGATCGCGTCCCATCGTCCTTGTAGGGATCTATACGAACGAGAAACCGATGAAGCAACCCGAGGCATGATCTTGAAGAATTTATCCTCGATCCGTTGCCAATAGCGCGTTCCGGCCACCGCATCCATGTACACCATCGACCATGCCCACACCAAGCAAGTGTCTTTGACTTCAGTGTAGTTCAACGCTCTTTTTTCCTTCCATTTGAGACGAATCGAACACTTCTTCCTCGATCTCTTCCACCTCCTCCCCATCCATGCCATCCTCCGCCTCCTCCACATCCACGATGAACGAATCGAGTGGTGCCTCGGTGATGTTAACTTCACTCCCGTCAAGGAGAGTCATAAACGAGGATGGAATATCCTTCCCATCGTAGCTTGGGTTACTTTCATACCTTGGAGTACTTTCGGCAAACACGTTGCCGACAGCGTGGTGGTTGTCTTGTGGGGCATCACAGACAGTTGGAGATGCAACGATGGTAGGATGGGCGCCGCCGGTGCACGCCCTGCTTATTCTTCGGCCCATCCCCCACCGTCTTCTGCATGTGACGATGCGGCTTGGGAGCCGGAGCAGCGACATCGATTGGCTCTTCTGACTAGCCTCGGAGGCAGCACCAACGAACAGCGGGCCTTGCTGGATGATGTGGGTGCCCGCGTGCTTCCTCTTCTTGGAAACGGCGGCGAGAATTCTATGAGCAGCTGCGCCGGCGGCTGGGGAACCCGTGCAACATGCCGGAGCCGCCGCAGTCATAGGAGGCGGAGATCGAGGGCCCGTGACCTCACCTGCGGCAGGTGGGAGCTCGATTTGATCCAGGCCTTCGAATAAGGGACATGGTGGCGCTGAAGAGCGGATGCGTAGGTAGATCGATGACGGCGACAACTCGTAAGTGGGAACGGGGCAAGCTGAAATGTCCTCTCGCGCGAATCCCTCGACGAGTACAGGCCGCACTTGGTTCGGCTGCGCAAGCCATGTATGTAGGGATCATGATGCGAGTTTTCCCCCGTAAAGTATTTAAGGGTCAGAAGAATTCAGGGGATCTGCTAGATGCTGTTTTTTCGCGAAAACTATAAACGAGTGATTATTTTAAGAGCTGCGTGAATTACAGGATCTGTTAGAGTTGTTCTAGCTTAGAGTCCATAGCTTCCGACGCTCGTGCTTGTAGGCTGTTTGTTTTATCACGTGCTAGTAGTTGGTGAGATGTACTACGTGACAGACATATATTGGCAGAAAAATATTGTGCAAACATTTTTCATAGTAAAAAATATAACAATGTTTATTTTTAAATATATTAATCGATTTGTAGCCAAATCTATAAATTTCTTTTTAGAAAATCATATATTTATGGATACGGTAGTAAAAGGTAACAAAAAACAGCTTCCTTCATATTGGTAATTTTTTGGAAACAAATAATTTGAAATTATAAACATGATTAATATCTATAAGAAATGTAGTATATACTATGTGGTTATTTTTGGCAGTTGTATATTTACTACTCACTCCGATCTAAATTAAGCAACTTAGATTTGTTTAGATTCGGGTATATCAAGCACAAAAAGCTGCCTAGATATATCCGAATCTAAATAAATCTTTGTCAATTAATTTGAATACGATGGAGTACCTTTGTTTGAGAGCTGTAGCACCAAATATGCATATAAATTATAGAAACTAAATCACGAGCGATTAATTGTACTTAATACTCCACCCCACCCAAATTAATGGACTTGATTTCGTTTAGATATGGATATATTTAACACTAAAATATATTCAGATACGGTAGATATATCTGTATCTAGATAAATCTGACGCAATTAATTTGGATCGGAGGGAGTAGATAAAAATCGGAAGGAAACGAAAAATTGCTAAGCATGTATTTCCACTATAAAAGTCATGTCGAGCACTCTTCCCAGGGTAGGCTGCAAACATACTGTGCAAAAATTAGCATAACCTCAGCTCGCTCGAAGCACTTGCGAGGAGCACCGAGGATGAGTTCGTTCTCCAAGACGCTACTCTTTGCGCTTGCTCTCGTGGCCCTGTTGTCCTCAGGTATGTCCTAGATGAATTATATATTTTGATTTGAATGCAAAATTATTCATAATCTTCATCTCATAAATCTTCACTACTTTTATGTTCGTCTTGAATTGGTACAAACATAGATGTGGTGATCAAGGTGACCGCAGACGGTGGTGGCTCGTTGGCCCCTGAAGACTGCAGGCAGATGCCGGTTGCTCCTGGGCCATGTGACCGCACGGCATGTATGCACTACTGTCAAGCCAACATCGGCCCCGGCGCAGTGGGCGAGTGCGTTTCTGGAGGATGCCAGTGCTCATATTGTACTGCACATCTACGGAATTAAACAATGTTTGCCAGTTAGTTCTTCCCGGAATTAAGAATTTTGTCTAGCTACCTTTCAAATACATGACCTCTCAAAAAAAAAAAAAATACATGAAAACTCAAATTTTGTCGGAAGCTTCATCGACTCAAGGGGCGGTTGCTCTATCATGTTTGCTTGTGACGACCACATCTTGAAATTAATTGCTTGTGGTGTTTCCAAAGGCATCTCATACGATTGTTGCAGAAGCTAGATGCTCGTGCATTTACTGTATAATAAGTATATTTTCATGTATAGGGTTTAGTGTCATTTGTAATTCGTAACGCTGCACGGATAAAAAACATCTCAAACCAATCGAATTAGTTATCCAAAATATCGTGATATATCTATGTAGTACAACCAAAACCTATGATAATCACTATAGCAGAGACCTTTGTAGGAGTAGAGATAAAAATGACCAGCTTGGTTTTTCTTTTTGGTTGGGTTCTGGTCGGGCGTGCTTTTGGTGAGGAAGGGTCGAGAAGGCAATCATGAAAGGATCACGACAGAAGGATCAATGTAGGAAACCTGGGCTGTAAAGCTTTTGCTTGTCTTTTCGGAAATGCGGAGGGTCATAGAACGTTTCGTAGCATAACTCTACCTTGGGCCAAGTATTCACCGGCCAATTTGTTCAAATTCCCTCCGATCCATATTAATGTTCTCAACTTTGTCTAGATTCGACATTCGAACCTAGATAAAATTGAGAACAATAATTTGGACCGAAGGGAGTATAATAATTGAGATCATCGTTATCTGGTACCGTACTTACGGCATAAATTAATCAGCGGCCCTAAAGAATCAGGATTCGACACAATAGAACCAATTGATGCTGCGATATTGTGAGACAGTAAAAGTCACTTTTTCTAGGATTCATTCAGGATGTCTACCTATATAGTGAAGATACCCTGAACTGTATACCGTTGTAGAATCTGCAAATGTGCGCATATGACACACCCATCCACTCGCAAGTCGCATCCAAGCGATGAGCGTGAAAAATCTCTTTCGGCAAAAAGTACAAGTTGCTCGATAGTACTGGATCTCACTGTAACCGCAGCTAGCTGGCCAGCAATTAGATGCCGAGCCTAACATGTTTTAAAATATATATGCGAGTACGAAGATTGTACGTTAGGTACCTTGAGAGCATTGAAACGAATCCAGGAAGGGTCGAAGTTAGTGGTCATTTTCTCATTGTTGTTGCTGCTGCTGCACTGCTGCAGGGCATCCATGCTCGATCGATATGCTTACGTAGAGATGGAATATATGGTAGCTAGCTTTTGGCACGTACAATACTTGAGATTTGAGAGAAGCTACCAGCGAATCTTTAGCCTTCTTGCTAGCCGTCTTCACTCGAGCTAGTGTGTAAACCTACTACTATGTCATTTAACAGTTATCTGTGCTGCAACACTTCTGCTTCATTGTACCCGCTCTTCCCAAAACTCACCAAACTCATGCTCCAATTCTTCAGACAAGTTCAGTTTCGTCAGAAACTTCAGTTAGGATTTACACTGTCAGTTTTGACAGGAGCTTAGGAATAAGCTGAGCTGCAACTCAGTCCTCGTTGTTTTTTTTTGCTAAATGGGGAATTTATCCTTGCCTCTGCATGAATAGATGCACACAATCCTTTATTAATTTTTTTTAAAATTTCAAACTTTACAAATCACGGATCAGAAAGGGTCGATACAAATATCAACTCGCGAATAAAGAGCCAGGTGCTGCTACTAAACATCATGTAAACAATTAATAGGCCGCCATGTAGCCTGGTAGAAGATATCCCATGTAACCATCAACATACGGTTAAATCCAGTAACCATGCAGTCCTGCTGATCCCCCGGAGTAGGAAACGCTATAGTTGGATCCACTGAACATAAATATGGATAACCTGCAAGAAATCGGTAGGATCTTTCCTGTTAAACACAGTCATTTTTACAGCTCCATATCGACCAAACTAAAGCTGAAACTCCTATACAAATTGACTTAGTTTTTTTGTAGATGCCATTCAACCAATTCCCAAATATATTGGTAATATTAGTTGGTGGTGGTATGCTAAATGTAGAATAAACAATTCACCAAATCAATCTAGAAAAAGGACATGTAAGAAATAAGTATCCCATTGTTTCTTCAGCCTCGCAGAAACAACACTTCTTACTCCTATTCCAATTCATTTTAGCTAGATTATCTCTAGTAGGAAAGACCTTTCTATTTAGGAACCATGTGAAAACTTTAATTTTTAGTGAAATTTTCAACTTCCAAAGATATTTGCAAAGGAACCTTGTGCGTCCGTTAATGAGATCAGCATATGTAGACCTAACCAGAAACTTCCATTCTTGGTTAATTTCCAAACAAATTCATCATGTTCATTATTTAAAGATACCTCCATTAATCTATGTCACAAGTGAATCCACGAATTACACTTATTCCCTGTCAGTTGCTCCTAAAACCAATGTTTAAGGGGACAGTTGACAACACATTTGCGATAGTAACATGTTTTCGTTGCACAATGTTATATAACCAAGGTATTGTTGAGCCAGCGAAGTTTTTCTACGGTAAGCCAGCAGAGTTAAGCCTAACCAAGTATCCTCCCAAAATCTAACCTTAATACCTTCACCAATGTTTAAAATTCCTCCGCTAAAGAACTCATTTTTAACACTCATGAGACCATTCTAAAAAGGTGAATCTGTGGATTTACTCATTACTTGGGCTAAACTTTTTTGAGATAAATACTCGTTGTACAACATCTTCTGCCGCACGCCCTCCTCATTAAGAAGTTTAAAAAACCATTTTCTAAGAAGACAATTATTTTTAATATCTAGTACCTCAATATATATCCCTCCTTGATCTTTTGGATGATAAATAATGTTCCACTTAGTTAACCGATATTTTCGTTTACTAACCTCACTTTGCTAGAAAACCGTGATCTTTAAGAGTTAAGACGTTTTCGTACCCCTTAGGCACTTTCAAGAAAGATAACATAAATATCGGTAAATTAGTCAAAACTGAATTAATCTAGACAAGACGATCACCATATGATAACATCTTCCCTGCCTAGCAGCCAAGCTTTCCTTTGAAGCGACTCTCAACTGGGTATCAATCAGAGTTCCTTAATTTCCCCTAATGATTAGGTACACCTAGGCATCTTAATGGAAGAGATCCAGACTCACAACCGAATAATTTTTTGTACCGTTCCTCCTCCTCTTTAGCCTTTCCAAAACATAAATTTTCACTCTTATGGAAAATAAAGTTAAGTCCAGAAAGTTGTTTAAAAATGCAAAGAATCAATTTCATATTGATAACTTTTTCTAGATCATTTTTCATAAACATAATTGTCATCAACATATTGCAAAATTGGGGTTCCTCCCTCAACAAGATGAGGAATACGCCTCCCCAACTTGTCCATCCTCTTTCTCTCTAGCTATCAAGATTGCCAACATTACTCAATAATATTGAAAAGCATAGGTGCACCCTGTATTAAACCCTTTCGTGTTTGGAAATAATGGCTAATATCATAATTTATCTCACTACAAAACGGATCTCGGGCGCCGAGGCACAGTCTTAGTCGCCGCACTCGCGCTAATGCGGCAAAAAAATGCCGCCAGGGATAACTACGTTGGGAAATGTGCAACGACGACGAATTTTTTGGCGTGACAAAACGTGATCCGCCGAGCTGGTTCTTCCGCGGCGCGGTAGTGGATATGCCTTGTTACATTACCGAAGAGGACGGAACTTTAGTACCGTGTCACGTATTGTGAATATCGTAACTTGTACAACATCACCGATCTAGATAATTAATTACAGTACCATTAATCAATATGAGACCCTAACGCATGGTTTAATAGGATAACCATATTAACAAGTTGCAACTTCTTTTACGAAATCTCATATGAAAGAACTCTAAGGTTAAGCGTGCTTGTCCTAGAGCAATATGAGGATGGATGACCGGCCGAGAAGTGGATACCGGGTGCGCACGAGTGAAGACAAAGTGCGCAGAAAAGACTAGTGTTGGTGTGTGAGACTAGTCTAGGGATCCTAGTAAACTGCCAGGAGTGACATCCCCGAGACCCAGTGGACGGGGTGTTACAATCAAAAGTAAAAACTTTATAGACATTAGTTTAGGAAGCTAATTACATTCAAATCGAAAATTTTATTTTATTGGGAGGATATTTATTACATCACATTACACTGTTTCCTTCTCTGAAAAGGGGAATAATTCTTCTAACAAGCAAATTATGAAAACAAGGAACTAAAAACTATCTATAACTAACATAATTCTTCCACCTATCTTAAGGATAAGTGGATAAATTTACATAATCTAATCTTGAGCGCCTCTTTATTCTGCTAACAACCTAACACCCTACTATAAAAAACGCAACAACAATGCCACCATCCTCCAGAGACGATGCTTTCCTTGAGGTGGCGACAACGATGGCGACGACGACATGTCCGTAATCCTTCGCACGTGTTACGTTGACCGTGTTGTCATGGATCTGAAAGAGATAGTAGATCGATTAGATAAAGAACAAGATGCAAAAACACATTGATTACAGAAAGAACATGATGCAATATCAGATCAATTAGAGAAAGAATAAGATCCAACAGTAGCTCGATTAGAGGAAAAACAAGATCCAATGACAAATCGATTAGAGAAAGAACAAGATTCAACAACAGATCGACCTTAGGCTAAAAGGACTCTAGCATGAAGGTTAGTTCGGATTGGAAGATCTTGTGAGGCATCACCATATTTGGGAGGGCCGACAGTAGTATAGATGGAAGTTGGTGAGAACTTAGGATTTTTTCGGAAATGGCTATGTTCATATCTAGAGTTTGCCTTGCTAGAAGAGTGGTTGCGGAGCCGTACGGAGACAAGAGTTGAGAGAGGGGACTAAGGACTCTCTATATTATATAGGAAACGGGGTGGGATGTTGGTGACATGTAGTGATTGCTTTATGGGTTGTATAACACGTGCGTCCAGTAACCTAGGCTAAATTGGTTCATAGAGTCCATACGTCGGTCTCCAGCAGCTCGGGCAAGCAGTAATGGTCCGCACCTGTTAGCCAGACAAGCCTAACTAGTCAGCGGGCAGTTATTGACCATTCTCTCTAGTGGACATAAAAAAATAATGGCACTTTAAATGGGCGGCGGATATTGGGAATGCCTCTGTTGGCCAAGTGAGACGTTAAAAAACCACCGCCTTCCCTATCGATGTACCACGGCACCAAAATCCGTCGCTACCGTGTGTGCCACGGCGTGTAAGTGGTCCCAGAGACAAAATGGAGCCGCCAAAGCTCATCCACCGCGTAACCAACTATTGCCCGTTCTTTTTTGCTTATTCCACCCAAAAAATCCGCCGGGTATGAGAGGTTATGTTGTAGTGCCTTTACCCCAACGCTACCTCCCTCAGCAAATTGGCCAATCAAACTATATCACTCCAGCGCAAATCCTTTCATGCGCAGCGTTTCTTACAAGAAGGACCATTTAACTCATAAGCTTTTTCAAAATCAATTTTAAAGACTATATCATCCATTTTCTTCATGAGAAGTTTATGGATATTTTAATTCAAGACAACAACTCTCCAAGTATATGTCGATCAGGTATGAAAGTTGTTTGTGTAGATCTAATAACTTTTTCAACAATTATTGTAATGTGATTGGTGGCTACCTTTGTAAAAAAATTGAAACTCATATTTAAGAGGCATATAGGTTTATATTGCTAAATTTGGACCATTTTTCTTAGGCAGCATGGTAATGACACCAACATTTAATTTAAACAAACGCAAATCCCCATTTCATAGTTGTATAAAAATTGTCATCAAATCACCCTTAATAATGTCCCAAAGATTCTGATAAAATTCCACAAGAAACACATTTGACCCTGGAGTCTTATTCAACTCCACTTGAAAGATAGCATCATGAACCTCCTCCTCAGTCCTCATTATTAGTTTGGATAGATTTGCCCGCAAAAAAAGTTTGGATAGATCGACGACCTCATCTTTCGTGGGATAGCACAATGTAGTTATCATAGCGTTCGTTGTATAAAGTGGGTAGGAGATGTTGGGATGTCAATGTTGTACCCTTGTTCGTGTCCTCATTTTTCGGTTAGCTTGTAACGACCAAATAAAAGGAGAAAGAAAGATCAGAAATGCTGTAGACTGAATGTAGCACAGAAACCTCTCGTTTCTCTTTCTCTCTCTCTGATTCCTTGTTCATCATCATTACCGCATGAGTTGAGAGCCTGTTGTTAGTGCATATTACTACCTGTTGTGTTCGATGTATTTGTTGGTGCATATTATTAACCGTTGTTGTATACATATTCTGACCAAACAAGCATGCAAGGATGCGTAAGGGGAAACATGTGTGTTAGATAGAGTAAGTTTGGTAGTAGAAACTGTATAGTGACAAAATTTTGGGACCTACTATGGTTATTCACGCAAAATGCATCTATGATCTTTGTACTTTATTATGTTAAATTCCTTAATAATTAGAAACTTTATTATATTTATTGGGACTAACATACTAAAAGTTGCAAAAGTGTATAATTTCTTGTTTTACTCTTTGTTGTGTAGGACTTTCCCAAATATGGAAAGAGATCCCTCATTATAGTGAAATTTGGAATTTCCTGAAATCTATCTCTATAGAACTCTTTTCAAAGATGCCAAGATCGTGACCCAAAGATGATGTCAAACGGAAAAATGTTCAACATAAAAGTTGTTGGACATTTTATGTGAAATGATGTGCTTCACTAATTGTGACAACCAAAACAAATAAAATAATCATATGCCTAGAACATTTTCTCCCTTGAGTTACTTTCATCCACTCAACCTTGCATAAGCTCCCTAGCATCTCTAAGTGTATTAGTTTACCACTTTCTAGTAGTAGTAGTTTCAAGTAAAAGCTTTGCATCGTTAGTTTATTGCATTGCACAAAGGTCATATAAGTGGGTTATAGGTGTTATAGGTCTCCTTGTGGATTTACCCTTGAGGTGGCCCGATCTTCATGGATTTGATGTGGTAAGTGAGGGGGAACACGATGAACACGATAAACACAACTCTAATGCAAGGTAAAGATACAAACACACGTCAAATCACACTTGATCCGATTTGCTCCCATTTGTTCGAATAACCAATCCAATAGAATCCTCAGCTAGAGATCTTGCGGTAGAATCACCAAAGGAGAGATCGGCAAGCGGATGATAGAATCCAAATCAAGGAGAGAGTAGCAACTAAGTAGAATCCCAAAGGGGAGAGACCAAGCACTACTAGAATCCTTGACAAGGAGAGACCAAACACTTGAGGAGGGTCTTGATGGCATGGAGAAGGACACTGACTCTAAGGCCTTGTTCAACTCATAGATAATCTATTGAGAGGGGGTTGCCATCTAGGGTTAGGCACATGCCTTAATTCATCAATTTCTCTAGGGTTTTAAGGAGGGAGTGCGGGCATATATATAGGCCAACCACGAGCTAGGGGTAATTTAGACATAAAGGGGAGTTTGGGGTGCGCTACATGGGCCAAGACAAACTCAAGGCACGTAGGCCTGTTTCACTTACATCGGAGACTCTGAGGTTTGAGGGCCGGAGACTCCGGTGTGGTCTTCAGACTCTAGCCTAGTCTCCGGGGTGGCATGCCGAGACTTTTTGGCGGGGGTTCAGAGTCCTGTCCGGAGACATGGGGCGGAGACTTCGGTGTAGCTGGCCGGAGACTCTAAGGTGGAGAGGCCGGAGACTCCGGGGTTTGCAAAGACTCCATGGTGGTCGTCACTCTCCGGCTTGGTCTCCGGAGGGGTGTACTGAACGCTCCAGGAAGGGGGCCAGAGTCTGGTCCCGAGTCCTTCAGGCGTCAGGCCAGAGACTCCGGGGTCCAGGGTCGGAAACTCTAGGCCTCTTCCAACAGCTTCTTGCATCTTCTTTTCTAGGCCTCTTGCTTCACCGTCTTGGCTCCTGCGACATCCTCATCTCCTCTGGGCGTCATGGTCATGGGCCTAGTCACACAATAGGTACTTGGCTCAAGTAGGATCCCATTCACATGATAGTCAACAGACGGTAAGAGATGGAAGGAATTCACCTTTGTAGGAGTGGTTGGTGTAGCATGATATGTACCAATGGTGATTGCCATATGTTGGGCTGCATCATCCCCCCCGCTTGAAAACGAGTCGACATCGACGATGTTCTTCCATCATGCAAGGAAGGAGGTGTGCCCTTGGCCTTGATCTTGTATGCAGTTGGATCGCCGGTGTCAAAGCCTTGTGCGAAGACATTGAAGAGATTGTAGATGTTCTTGCCATCATTTTGTGGTTGGAGATCTTGTATCATGCTTCTTGGAGGTGGTTGTGTATCTTGGGTACCTTGCAAAACCGACAACAAAGAGAGAGAATTGTATGATAGATTGTTAGTATGGGTCACACTCAAATCTCTCTTCTCACATTTGGTGGTATGCGACGTGGCACTCATGATTTTTCCACTCATTTGGGGCTTGTGGCACTCACTCTCTTGATGGTGGTTGATGACCCACAAGTATAGGGGGTGTATCGTAGTATTTTCAAGGGAAGTGAAACCCAATTTATTGATTCGACACAAGGGGAGACAAAGAATATTTATAAGCCTTAACAACTGAGTTGTCAATTCAGCTGCACCTGGAAAACAATCTTGCTCACAGCAGTTTATCAGTAGCAACAGTTTTGTAGTAGGAATAGCAAAGTAACAACAGTAGTAAAGCAAAGACAGTAGTAACAAAAGCAGTAACAGTGGGATTCGAGTGCGGTAGGCATAGGGATGGATGGACGGGCGTTGCATGGACAAGGCAATTCACATAACAATTATAACATAGGGCAATTGCAGATAAATAAGATAAAGCATCCAAGTACTAGATAATCCTAGGCATGTGTTCCATATATAGTCATACGTGCTCGCAATGAGAACTTGCACAACATCTTTTATCCTGCCATCCCGTTTGCAGCGGGGCCTCTAGGGAACTACTGACAATTAAGGTGCTCCTATTAATAGAGCACCGGAGCAAAGCATTAACACTCCGTGAACACATGTGATCCTCACATCAAAGCCATTCCCTTCCGGTTATCCCGATTTCTGTCACTTCGGGTACATAGGTTGCGGACAACAACGTGTGTATACAACTTGCAGATAAGACCAAAAACAATACTATCATAATGAATCAATAACATGTTCAGATCTGAAATCATGGCACTCAGGCCCTAGTGACAAGCATTAAGCACAACAAGTCGCAACAAAGTCATAAAGCACTAATAAAAGATACTAGGCGCCATGCCCTAACAATCTGATGCCATTACATGAACTATCTCATCCAATCCCTACCATCCCCATAGCCTAGAGCGGGCGATTACTCACTCATAGATGGGGGAAACATGGATGGTTGATGGAGATGGCTCCGGGGGCACTTCCCCGTCCCAGCAGGGTGCCGGAACAGAGACTTTCTGTCCCCCAAATCTCCCCTTCGGTGGTGGCGGCGCTGTGGAACTTTTTCTAGAAAACGTCAACCCCCCAAAGTTTTTAGGTCAGAAGGCTTCTTATAGGCGAAGAGGGAGACCGAGGGGGTGCCTTGGGCCACCACACCATGCCCTGGCGCGGCTAGGCCCAGCCCCCGCCTAGGGGGTGTGAGACCAGGCACATGGCTTAATAGGATTGATAGAATACTCATACCGACAAGTTGCAACTTATTTTCCGGAAGCTCATTCGAAAAGAACTCTAAGGTTAAGCGTGCTTGGCCTAGAGCAATTCTAGGATGGGTGACCAACCGGGAAGTGGGTACCGGGTGCGCACGAGTGAGCACAAAGTGCGCAGAAAAGACTAGTGTTGGTCTGTGGGGCCACTCTAGATATCCTATTAAGCTGCCAGGAGTGACACCCCCCGGGCCCAGGAATGGACGGGGTGTTACAAAGTGGTATCAGAGCCGACCTCACGGTTAAACGGGTGTGTGCGGGTTAGTGGCGGGACATGTGGCGCATGGCGCGTGTGGCCCGGAGTGGACACGGCATGGCACATGTGCCGGCACTAGACGCACAGACGCGTGCCAAGAGGGAACGTTCCTGGGGTGTGCTTGATCGATGAGGGCATCGATCTTCTAAAGGGTGGGTGTATGTGAGACCAGGCACACGGCTTAATAGGATTGATAGAATATTCATACCAACAAGTTGCAACTTCTTTTCCGGAAGCTCATTCGAAAAGAACTCTAAGGTTAAGCGTGCTTGGCCTAGAGCAATTCTAGGATGGGTGACCGACCGGGAAGTGGGTACCAGGTGCGCACGAGTGAGCACAAAGTGCGCAGAAAAGACTAGTGTTGGTCTGTGGGGCCAGTCTAGATATCCTATTAAGCTGCCAGGAGTGACACCCCCCGGGCCTAGGAGTGGACGGGGTGTTACAGGGGGGTGTGTGTGTGGCCAGCCCCTGGCCCTCCTCCGTCTCGTATTCTGGCTCCTGGAGTCTTCTGGAAAAATAGGCACTTTGGATTTTGTCCCGTCCAATTCCGAGAATATTCATTTTCTGACTTTCTTGGAACCAAAAACAGTAGAAAACAAATGGCAATCGTGGCTCTTGTTAATAGGTTAGTCCAAGACATATAAAAAGTACTCCAAAGTGTGGACAAAACACAAGAAAGTGGATAAAACCAAGCATGGAGCATAAAAAATTATAGATACATTTGCAATGTATCAACATCCCCAAGCTTAACTCCTGCTCGTCCTCGAGTAGGTAAGTGATAAAAAGAAAGAATAATTTTTGAGGTGACATGCACCATCAAAGACTTGATCAAAATATTTGTAAAACATTCAAAGCTGGGATCATAGTACTTCAATCATAACATGAAAGACAAAGTTCTAGCAATAAGACAAAGAGACTATGATGCAACATGAAAAGGCACAAACAAAAGATTCATGAATAACAATGCCTTACAAGACGTTTGTTTGTTTCTCTTAAAGAAAACATAGCATAATGGCATTCAGCTTGTCCCTCATAGAGTAGCAAACATAAATGCATAGGACACCTTCAAAGTTTACAAGAGTGACTAGATCAAATAGTTTAAAACAAGCAATATCAAGGTATGCATCAATCAACAAGTCTTGGGACAATGCACATAGAACTAAGAATGACCACTATGCTCTCAAGAAAGTGCTCATAGAATGTGTGGAGACTCAACAAGGAAATGGACAGGTTTTGAAATGATTGAAAGGCTTCCAAATGCTGAAAGTATGGTACTCATTAGCTTTGAGCTCTCATTGCCCCTATCATAAGCATCTTTAAGTGGTTAAGGTTAAAGTGACACAACTAAGAGGATATGCTTGACAAGTTATAAATCGAAGTCTCATGCCCCTTACTTACGAAGACCGATCCTCATGCTACTCAACTTCAGTCACGAGTAAGCTCTTGTCATTGTAAGTATATACGTACCATAGAGAACCGCCAACAGGGTACCCCTTGCACATGATACAGGAGTTATCCCATAATCAAAATGACAAGGCAAGCAGAAAATGAGCATCTCAGCGATCTTTTTATTTACTATGTGCATAGATTTTTATTGAGGATGCTTCATAGAATGCTCATTATGGTTATGCTGCAAGTTTCCACCATGATTAGGCATGGCTTAGGCTAGCGGCCTAGGCGTTTCTCTAACATACATACAAACTCTATGATCTTACAAGTTCCACTTTTATTTCACACCGCCGGGATCCATAAGCAAAAGAAGATGATATCAACGAGGTACTAAGTACCAGTGCAATGTTGAAAGCGTTCCCCATGATACATGGTTCTGCTAACTTCAACTTATAAAGCGCAAGCATATACGCAACAAAGAAGGACGTAATGGTTCAGGTTTATTAAGTGCAATAAAATAAAGTGTGCCATCAAGTTCGTGAGAGCTTTACTAACTAACTTTCTCATAACAAGCAAACATTTTATTCGGAAGAAAACAAGGCATATTGAATATGCACAGAAGTAGAAAATGATGCTAATAGGTAGGTATGGTGGACACTTTGGCAATATTTGGTTTAAGGGAGTTGGAAACATGAGTAAAACACCCAGTGTAAGTGAAGGCTAGTAATAGCAAGGGAGCGACAAACGAGAGAGCAATAATGGCCATAATCATGCAGAGCGACAAAACATCATTGATCAAAGCATCAGGTGATACTACAAGTTGAAAACTAAAGGATCATAAAGGATTATGGTGACTTGGGATAGTCATAACATGGTGTGAACATGTGCCAAGTCAACCCAAATAAAGCATCAAAGGAGAATACCACTATACTATGCTTTAATATGCTAAAACAACGCATGATTCATCCAAAGCATATTAAGAAATCTCAATTGTTTATAACAAGTAATGCTACAGCAAAGAATACTAAGCATAAAGCCAAAACAATATCAAGCATGGCATGACAAAGCATAGGCCACAATCAAAAACAAGCTCTCTTTACCACTTAAGCATGAACTTTCCTACTCTTTTCCAAACCAAACCAAACTATTTGAAAACCGATGTATGAAAGAGGAGGTCCAACTAATTTATTCAGCTAACTAAGCAAACCACGCAAACTAAAAACCAAAACGAAAACGAAAAATAAGACGCTCCAAGAACAACACAACTATGCATGAAACAATAAAAATGAAGTGTTTGGAAGAAACCTGGGATTTTTATTGATGAAGAAGGGGATGCCTTGGGCATCCCCAAGCTTTGACGCTTGTACTTCTTGGATATTTCTTGGGGTGACACGCGTGGCATCCCCAAGCTTGAGCTTTAGTCCATCCTTCATCTCATTACTCATTCCTTCCATACACCTGGAATTTTTCCTTCATACAAAACTTCACACAATTTTTATTAGCAACATTAGTGCACTCAAGATAAATAAGTCTTAAGGTTCAGTTCTAACACCAAATAAACTTCTATTAGAACACTAGATACTGTATCACTTCCCTCAAAAAGCTCAATTGCCCAAAAGAACTCAAAAAGGAACCAACAAGAAGCAAATGCAAAAAATGGCAGAAATCTGTCAAAACAGACCAGCAGGTAAAGACGAATTTTTTCTAAGACCTTATGTTGCTCCAATCAAAAAGTGTTGAACTAACTAAAGTTAGGTAACAACCTGGGGCAGAAGCACAAAAAATTATAGCGCAATCCGACATACAGATCTCTCTCACGAATTTTTACGGTGAAGCACAAAAATCTGTTTCGAGACAGCAACTTTTCCAATCATTACTTCTCTCTCATTAGAGGTTACTCTTGGCACAAAAGCAAATAAAAAGGATAAGAAGCGATTATTACTGAAACAATAACTTCCAAGACTCATCTAAAATTTTTGGGTTATCTCCCAATAAGTACTTTTCTTTAATGCCTTTAAGTTAGGCATAAGCAAAAACTAAAAATGGATAGAATAGAAGTAAGCGGAGATAATCATGGTGAAAACATTGTTTTGTTCAATGAAATCCTTTTGTTAACAAGGTTGATCAGGTCTTGCTACCAAAAAAATTCCATATGAGACAAAACTTTGTATTGCACTAATGATTATGTTACCTCAACCTTGATAGCAATAGTCCCAATCATAATAGTTTCAAATTTTTCTCTTGGTATGGGACAATATATTTCTCCAACTTGAATGCCTTCAACATGTTCAATTGAATTCAAACCATAAGTCCTTTCAATCTTCTTGGGGAAATAGACAGTATGTTCCTTGTCATTAACATTGAAGGTCACCTTTCCTTGATTACAATTAATAACAGCTCCTGTAGTATTAAGAAAAGGTCTCCCAAGAATAATAGACATATTATCATCTTCGGGCATTTCAAGCACAACAAAATCAGTTAATATCAAGAAATTGTGAGCCACCTGAACAGGTACATCCTCACATATACCCACAGGAATAGTAGTAGATTTATCAGCCATTTGCAAAGATATATCAGTTGGTATTAATTTTTCAAGTTGAAGCCTCTTATAGAGAGAGAAAGGCATAACACTAACTCTAGCTCCCAAATCACACAAAGCAGTTCTAACATAACTGTTCTTAATAGAGCAAGGGATAGTTGGAATCCCTGGGTCTCCAAGTTTCTTAGGAACCTTACCATTGAAGGAATAATTAGCAAGCAAAGTAGAAATTTCTTCATTAGGGATCTTCCTTTTATTCGAGACAATGTCCTTCATATACTTTGAGTAAGGAGGAAATTTAATAGAATCAGTCAAAGGAATTTGCAAGAATATAGCTTCATCCAATCACAAAACTTATTATAGTGTTCATCTTCCTTTGACTTGTGTTTCTTATCAGGGAAAGGCATATGTTTTTGGACCCAAGGTTCTCTTTCACTACCATGTTTCTTAGCAATAAAATCTTCTTTGGTGTATTCAGTATTCTTAGTGTGGTTTTCAGGTTCTTCTTCAACTTTTTCTTCATTAGGAACTTCATTTTCTTCATTACCACTTTCAGTTTCAGCATCAGAGATAGATATACTATTAGGATCTATAGCAGGTTCAGAGGGTTCTACAACAGTTTTATGTTTCTTTTTCCTTTTCTTACGAGTAGAACCACTATTTTCAGCTTGTTGAGAATCCTGCTCAATTCTTTTGGGATGCCCCTCAGGATATAGAGGATCCTGGGTAGCAGCACCACTTCTAGTTCTAATTTCATAAGCATGTTTTTCTTTAGCAGCATTAACTAGCAAGTCGTTTTGCACTTTAACGAGTTGATCTATTTGAGTTTGAACCATTTGAAAGTGTTTAACAATATTTTTAACATCATTAGAGGTTCTTTCCACAATATCTTTCAACTCAACAATAGCTCTAGTGTTTTCCATTAGATGATTTTGCACCCTTTTATTAAAGTTATCTTGCTTAACAATAAAGATATCGAATTCTTCTAAGCATTGATCAGGAGGTTTAGAGTAAGGGATATCACCTTCATCAAAGTGTTGGAGCGAGTGTACCTCAATAGTGGATGAGTAGGGAATAACCTTACATAATTCTTCTATAGGAGGTAAATTCTTGACATCTGCAGCTTTAATTCCCTTCTCCTTAAGACATTTCTTAGCTTCCTTCATCACTTCATCATTTAATTCAATATCTCCCCTCTTCTTTGATGTTGGAATAGGCACAGGAATAGATGGTTCAGGTATAATTACTTCAGGTATAGCTTGTTTAGGAGGAGTCCAATCTTCATAATTCTTGCTTATTTTAGCCATTAATTCCTCAGCTGCCTTAGGAGTCCTATTCCCGAAAACACAATTAGCACAACTATCTAGGTATGTCCTAGATTCCTCTGTTAGTCCATTATAAAATATATCAAGAAGCTCATTCTTAGGTAATGGACTTCCAGCCTGTGCATGAATCAAAGCACAAAACCTTGCCCAAGATTCGGGCAATACCTCTTTTTCTCCCTGTTTAAAATCGAAAAGTTCCTGCAAAACAGCATGTCTAGCACTAGGAGGAAAATATTTCTGTAGGAAAGTACTAATCAAGCACTCAGGGTATCAATAGATCCAGGAGGTAAATTACTAAACCAAGTTTTAGCTTCTCCTTTCAGTGAAAAGGGGAAAATCTTAGCAACAAAGTAAGTACACATCTTAATATCATCAGAAAACAAGCCACTCATGGTAGAAAGTTCATTCATATGTGCTACCACACTTTCATTCTTAGTCGCACAAAAAGGTTCTTTCTCGACAATAGCTATGTAAGATAGATCGAGAGAGAAATCATAATCTTCATCTATAATGTTTATGGGAGAAGCAGCAAACTTAGCAATAGGAGACAATTTGGGTCTAATAGTACGCCTCTCAAGGAGACTCTTAGCAGCGCTCCTATCATGGGTGTTCTTACATTCTTTAATAAACTCATCAGTCATCTCAACATAACCATCTTCAATATCATAACTCTCACTAGACTTAGGTGAGCTAACAGGTGTGGTAGTGTCTTCATTAGGAGTTTCGGTATTTCCAGCTATAGTTCTAGAAATCGTAGCATCTAGGAAAGGACCTAATGAACCACTCTTATCAAGCACAGTAGAAGCAGCATCATAAGCATTAGAAGTTTCAGATTCAGCAGTAGTAGTAGTGTGTGCAGCATGTGTATGTGGTGGTGTAAGGAACTTACTCAAAACAGACGGTGAATCAAGAGCAACAGAGGTGTTCAGAACCGTACCTCTTCTTGTAGTGGATGGTAAAATAGGAACCTTGCCATCACGAGACTTACCCATGATGGATGGAAATCAGCGAACAATAGAGAATCCAAGTGAGCTTGATAAATAAAGCTATGCTCCCCGGCAACGGTGCCAGAAAATAGTCTTGATGACCCACAAGTATAGGGGGTGTATCGCAGTATTTTCGAGGAAAGTGAAACCCAATTTATTGATTCGACACAAGGGGAGCCAAAGAATATTTATAAGCCTTAACAAATGAGTTGTCAATTCAGCTGCACCTGGAAAACAATCTTGCTCACAGCAGTTTATCAGTAGCAACAGTTTTGTAGTAGGAATAGCAAAGTAACAGCAGTAGTAAAGCAAAGACAGTAGTAACAAAAGCAGTAACAGTGGGATTGGAGTGCGGTAGGCATTGGGATGGATGGATGGGCGTTGCATGGACAAGACAATTCACATAACAATCATAACATAGGGCAATTGCAAATAAATAAGATAAAGCATCCAAGTACTAGATAATCCTAGGCATGTGTTCCATATATAGTCATACGTGCTCGTAATGAGAACTTGCACAACATCTTTTGTCCTGCCAGCCCGTTTGCAGCGGGGCCTCTAGGGAACTACTGACAATTAAGGTGCTCCTATTAATAGAGCACCGGAGCAAAGCATTAACACTCCGTGAACACATGTGATCCTCACATCAAAGCCATTCCCTTCCGGTTATCCCGATTTCTGTCACTTCGGGTACATAGGTTGCGGACAACAACGTGTGTATACAACTTGCAGATAAGACCAAAAACAATACTATCATAATGAATCAATAACATGTTCAGATCTGAAATCATGGCACTCGGGCCCTAGTGACAAGCATTAAGCACAACAAGTCGCAACAAAGTCATAAAGCACTAATAAAAGATACTAGGCACCATTCCCTAACAATCTGATGCCATTACATGAACGATCTCATCCAATCCCTACCATCCCCAGAGCCTACAGCGGGGGATTACTCACTCATAGATGGGGGAAACATGGATGGTCGATGGAGATGGCTCTGGGCACTTCCGTCGAGTCTTGAACAGAGACTTTCTGTCCCCCGAATCTCCCCTTCGGTGGTGGCGGCGCTGCGGAACTTTTTCTGGAAAAACGTTGAACCCTCTGGAGTTTTTAGGTCAGAAGGCTTCTTATAGGTGAAGAGGGAGACTGAGGGGGTGCCTGGGGCCACCACACCATGCCCTGGCGTGGCCAGGCCCAACCCGCGCCTGGGGGGGCGGGGGCGTGTGGCCAACCCCTGTCCCTCCTGCATCTCGTATTCTGGCTCCTGGAGTCTTCTGGAAAAATAGGCACTTTGGCTTTTGTCTCGTCCAATTCCGAGAATATTCATTTTTTGACTTTCCTGGAACCAAAAACAGCAGAAAACAAGCAGCTGGCACTGTGGCTCTTGTTAATAGGTTAGTCCAAGAAATCATATGAAAAGTACTCCAAAGTGTGGACAAAACACAAGAAAGTGGATAAAACCAAGCATAGAGCATCAAAAATTATAGATACATTTGCAATGTATCAGTGGTTCACTCTCTCACCACTCATCTCACAAGGGTCCTTGTCTTGTTTTATCTTGTGCACGGATGTCATGTTGGATGCGACAACTTGTTTTAGCATCATGGGTTCGAGCACAAATGTCTTGTTGTTCCACTTGAAGGAGTATTGGTTAGTGCTACAATGATGTATGGCTTTTCTATCGTATTGCCATGGTCTCCCAATTAGCATGTGACACACGGACATTGGCACGACATCACACTCGACGGTGTATTCATTTGGGACAATCTTGAAGGAGACGTTGACCATTGATGTTATCTTGAGTGCTCCATTGTCATAAAGCCATTTGACATGATAGGGGTGAGGGTGTGCTATGCATGGCAACTTGAGTTTCCCACAAAGCTCCATACTTGCAAGGTTGTGGCAACTACCTCCATCGATGATCACTTTTATGGACTTGCCATCCATTCCGGCACGAGTTTGGAAGATATTGAGGCGTTGGTCCTCTATTGGTATGGATTTTGTTGTTAAGACTTGAGCAATGGGAAGGGCTTGGATCATGCTCGCATATGAGGGTGTCATCCACTTCCATCCTGTCTTCCCTTGCAATCTCTCGTTGAGTCAACGCTTCATATTCATCTTCACTCACGGAGTAGGTTGCGCCATTCTCATCCGTAAGCATCACCCTTGTGTTGGTGCACTCATATGACTTGTGACCCTTCACTCCACACTTGAACCAAGTGACTTGACTATCCGATGCCGTGTTGGAGGAAGATGCCATCGTGGTCTTTGCTTGCTTAGATGAGCTTGGTGCTTGGTTGGATGGCTTTGTGGGAGCATTTGCATTGATGGACACAAAGTATGACTTGGTATTCGCATATGCATTCTCCTTTCGCAAGTATCTCTCAACTTTGGTAGCATGATGGAGGAGCTCGGTGAGGTTCTTGTACGGTTGGAAGTCAACAATTTTCATTATTGGGCGGCTCAAACCATTGAGGAACCTTGCCATTGTTTGCTCTTCGATTTCTATCACATCGGCTCGCATCATAGTATTCTCCATTTCCTTGTAGAACTCTTCAATTGACTTTGTGCCTTGCCTCAAATTTTGTAGCTTGTCAAAGAGATCTTGTCTATAATGCTCAGGGACGAATCTCTTGTACATCACTTCCTTCATCTCCGTCCAAGTTCCAATTGGAGGCTCATCTTGCTTCTCACGGTTCTTTTCATAGTCTTCCCACCAAACATTTGCATAGTCCTTAAACTCAAGGGATGCCATTGCAACTTTCTTTTCTTCGGAGTAGTTGTGGACTCGGAAGATTTTGTCAACTTTGAGCTCCCAATAAATGTATGCATCAACATCTTCTTCTCCCTTGAACTTGGGAATAATGAACTTGAGCTTGCCAAACTTGCCATCTTCATGCTCACGGTGGTAGTTGCGGCATTATTGTCTCATGCTTGCTTTACTTGGTGCGCGTAGTGGAGGAGGAGGAGCTTGATTTTCTCGAGGAGGCGGTGGAGGAGGATCTTGATGTGCAAAGTATGTTCGATGCCTTTGCTCGGGATCATTTGCATTCATTGGTTGTTTATGATGGTGGGGTTGAGCATAACGGTTGTTGCGTCTAGCGCGGCGTGCATCCTCATCATCATCACTTGTATCCCATTGTGGTGCTCGATTGACTTGTTCTGGTTGGCGATGGTCATGGTGTGGGTGTTGGTGCCTATCATATTGCAGTGGTCTTCACCATGACGTTCTTGTTCTTGTGGAGGTGGAACTTGTACCATTGCTTGTTGCGGTGGGCGACCATGTTCTTCTTGATGTTGTGGGTGTGCATGATGATCATGGTGCCGATGATGTCTTGCATGGTGTGGTTGTTGAGCTTGTGGATCAACCGGTTGTTCATGTTGTTGAAGAGCTTGGTGTTCCCCATTATGGTGGTGGGGTGCGTCATGATGATAGTGTGAGCGCGAAGACTCGCCATGTTGACTTGAGGAGCGTGTGTGAGACGAACTTGATGAGCTTGAGCGATGTCCATGACGGTTGACGAGATTGGCAATGGCTTGGTGAAGATCTTGGAATTGAATGTGATGATCCGCTTGACGTTGCTGATCACGGTAGTCGAACTCTCGAAAAGTTTTGTCAAGCCGGTTCTCAAGCCTTTCAAATTGGGCATTGAATTCTTGGCATTGCGCCCATAAGTTGTGGCGCGTGTAAAAACCATCTTGGTTATTGAAGTTGCCATCTCCGCTAGCTCCACTTCCCCTAGACATGTTGTATGACCACAATTGAAAGGAAGGGTGGTATTGGTGGTATGGTATGTGTTACCTTGCCTAACCAAGGCAAAAATTGGAAAGGTTGTTCTTGCCAAGAGCAAAGCGAATACATAAGACACACACACACACACACACAAAGTCCTATGGTGGAATGTTAGGAAGGTGGATAGCAAATGGAACAACCAAACGCAAAGGTTATTGTCAAAAGTGGGTAAAATCCAACAAAAACAAAGTCAAAGTAAAAGGTAAAAAGGGTGACGAGAACCTATGACTATACACACACGGTGGAGATTAATGTGGCTAACACGACTATGAAAATGACCAATGGACAAAATTGGTTCTAACAAAGACTAATGCTCGGTGTCATGCTAATGCTAGGAGAGACCATAGCCCATTTGCGAAAAGATTGAGAAGCAACAGATTTGCACGCTTGCATTTCTCTTGCTCGCACTCTTGATTAGAAGCTTTGGACTCTCTTTTGCTATTGGTATCTTTCTATTTTTCTTTTGCTTAGAAGCTTTTTTATGTACCTCTTTCTTTCTATTCTATTGAGTCAACTTTTGGTACTGCCTCTTGTAGGGTTCGTAGCAGGGAAAACAAAAAAAATTCTACTGCAAGAATGAACAAAACCAAGATCCAATCTATGGAAAAGCCAAGATCTAATCTATGATATAGTGCAATGAGATAGATGAGAACTAACCCTCGAAGATCCAAAGACTTTAGCGAGATCGGATCTCGTGGTTGATCTAGTCGATCACTTGCCGATCTCAACATCGTGTAGACGATCCTTCCGATGCCGCGTTCTGGGAGCGCTTCCGCACTCGATCACATGTATGGAGTCGATGAAGACCTTCCTCCCTGTTCCAGTGGGCAGCGGAGGTAGTAGATCCACTCGGAATCCCAACAGCATGACAGCATGGTGATGGTGGTGGAGGACAAATCCTGCAGGGATTCGCCTAAGCCAGAGAAGTAGGAAGGAGGGGGAGGGAGGCGGCTAGGGTTGGGGTGGAAGGGGCAAGGGGGAGGCGCCCACCCCTCCCTCTTTATATAGAAGGGGGTGCGGCCTAGGGTTCCCCCTTGGCCCCACTTCCCTAGGGCCGGCGCATGGGGGGGGGAGTTTTCTTCCCCCCAAGTATTATCCCCTCTTTACTTGGGATTCAAGTTTATCTTTGTAGAACCTTCCGAAACATTCCAAAACCTTCTAGAAGCTCCAAACAAAAACTCAAGAACTTTTCTGAACCCTAGAAAATGACTTATATTATATTAATCTTATTCTCTGGACCATTCTGGATCTCCTCATGATGTCCTAGATCCAATCCGAGACTCCGAACAACATTCGGTCTCCAACTCATATTCTATATCTACTTAAACAACATCGAACCTTAAGTGTGTCACCCTACGGTTCGTGAACTATGCAAACATGATCGAGACACCTCGCCAATCAATAACCAATAGCGGGACCTGGAGATCCATAATGGCTCCCACATATTCAATGATGACTTTGTGATCAAAAGAACCATTAACATACGATACCGATTCCCTTTGTCACGCGATACACTACTTATCCGAGGTTCGATCATCGGTATCTCCATACCTAGTTCTACCTCGTTACCGATAAGTACTTGATGTCTACGCACTTCTATTCTTGTAGACAGTTGTTGGGCCTCCAAGTGCAGAGGTTTGTAGAACAGCAACAAGTTTTCCCTTAAGTGGATCACCCAAGGTTTATCGAACTCAAGGAGGAAGTGGTCAAAGGTATCCCCTCTCAAGCAACCCTGCAATCAAGGTACAAGAAGTCTCTTGTGTCCCCAACACACTCAATACACTTGGCAGGTGTATAGGTGCACTAGTTCGGCGAAGAGATAGTGAAATACAAGTGGTATGGATAATTATAAGTGGTAACGGTGATAGAAAATAGCTTGATGGTGTGGAAAAGACTAAAGGCAAACTGAAATAAAGATGGAAGCAAGCAAACATGTAATAGATCTAATAGCAAACGGTGTTTCAGTGCTTAGAAACAAGGCCTAGGGATCATACTTTCACTAGTGAACACACTCATATAAATATATTATTCTTTATGATACTACGCTGAACTACTCTCCGGTTGGACACTCTAATCCATGGTAGGGGTATAACAACACTCCTCAAAGTAAGCCTTTCCCATTTAGATAACCCCACACTGTCACCTTGAGCACTAGATGGTTCCAACAAACACCACAATTTCATAAAGACATCCAACTCCAAATATAACTCATAACAAGTATTTGAAATCTCTAGCCTAAGTGCCACCATAGTGTGCACGCTGTCACTTTCACACACATGGGGAGAGAAGAGATCTATTAAAGCACTTGAGTAGCAAGGTAGATCTATAGATTACAAGCTCATGATCTCAATAAGATCATGCATAGAGAGAGACACTACCAGGAAAATGGCTATAGGTAATCTGCACATCCGTGGCGCACGTGCTAGTGGTGCCCCACGGCTAAAATAGGCGTGGCGCACTAGCCACAGGTGCCCTACGTCTATCTACCATAATAGTGGCGCACATGCAGTTGGTGCGCCACGGTGGTGTGTGGTCTAGGCCCCTATCGGCCGTAGACCACATAGCCGTAGCGCACCCCGGTGAGGTGCGCTACAGGTGTGGCTGGTAGTCGTGGCACACATGGCCTCCGTGCGCTACAGGAAATATCGGGCCACCGTCGTTAATCGGGAAAACACGTGCATGGCGCACTGCGCCGCCTGCGCCATGAATGTTCTTTACTCCTGTGGCGCACCCCCCATGTGCGCCACGGATGTGTGTTCTGCTACTTCTTTTTGGCAGATACACCTTTGCACATTTGACTAGATCTCACCATCTCACACTTCACTTTCCCCTCCTTCTTCCTCCTTGGATCTCGCCCCCCTCCTCCTTCCACCTCAATTTCTCCACTCTTTCACCATTTGTAGCATGTAAAACTTACCTTGGATGCTACATACATAATAGAGGAAAGCTCTCCTTCCTGCCACCATCTCTCGGTCTGTTACCTCTCCTTCGAGATCTTCTCGGTCTCTCATCTTGGTAAGTTGTCTATGTAAGAGGATGTGTTTATGTGTATGGATGATATATGGTCACATATCTATGGAGAGGATCGATGCTCTCATGTGTTTGGAGAGCATGCATTGTATGCTCTCTCATATATTGGCATTGTTTTGCCAAAATGTTGATTCATTTCCATTTTGGCAAGACTTTGGCATTTTGCAAAGGTCCTAATTTTAGGATAGGTCATGCCGAAATTTTCCATCGACCATTGCATGCATGCATTGGTTCTGTGGTTGTAATAAACTTCTAATTCTACCTTGTACACTGCGTAGGCAACCATGGTCCACATAATGAGCGAAGGCATTGTGGCTAAAATTTTGAAATGCGTGACGGCCGACATGATACGAAATAACATGACGGAGATAAGATGTTCGTGCAGAAGATGCAAACTCAATTGGTTGATTGACCTAGATTCCGGAAATCTGCAGGCGCACCTGCTCCGCCATGGTTTCATGGATGGCTACACTCGGTGGATAAGTGATGACGAAGACGATGATGCCATAAATGGGGCGGCAAAAAATGAGGAAGGCGGGCAACATGATCATGATCACGGCAAGGACGGGCGAGATGAAGAAGAGTCTCCTGGAGATGGTGAAGGTGCGGAAGCAGACCAGGATGATGATGATCTAGATGCCGGAGCAGACGATGGAACAACGTCAGGCTGGGTGCGGGACCCTTATGTTCAAGAACTACTTCTCAAGCAAACGAGTAACGCCAGGTCTATCGCTAGAGAGAAAGCCAAGCTTGCGCAACTTGAGGAAGACGCGGTTACTCCATTGTATGAAGGATGCAAGCCCGATGATACCCGGTTGAATGTAACGCTCAAGGCTATGGAGATGAAGGCAAAACACAAATGGACCAACGCAAGCTTCGACGATATGATGGCATTCTGGCACGATCGTCTCCCGGAGGGGAACACGTGTCCAACTAGTATCGAGGACGCCAAGAAAATCGTGTGTCCTCTTGATCTACCGCACATTAGATACCACGTCTGCATCAACGATTGCATCATTTATTGGGGCGAGGACGTGGAGAAAACCACATGCCCGGTGTGTGGCGTTAGTCGATACAAGAAAGGTAAGAAAGCTCCTCGAAAAGTGGTATGGTACTTTCCTATCACTCCTTGTCTGCAACGCTATTTCGCAGACCCTAAGGAAGCAAATATCATGCGCTGGCATGCGGAAAGAAAGAAGCCAGCAGATGACGATGACCCTGAAAAGGACGAGCTGCTGACACACCCTTCAGATGGTAGCCAGTGGAAAGCATTAGGCCTCGAATTCCCAGAATTCGGTGGAGATTCGAGAAACATCAGGCTAGGTGCAAGCACCGATGGACTCAATCCGTTCGGTAGCCAGAGCAGCACGCACAGCACTTGGCCCGTGTTTGTATGGATGTACAACCTCCCTCCCTGGTTGTGCATGAAAAAGAAGTACATACAAATGAGTATGCTAATTCAAGGGCCAAAATAACCTGGTATCGACATCAATCTATATCTCGGGCTGTTGAAAGAGGAGCAAGCCATGTTATGGGAATCCGGAGCCAATACGTATGACGCTGTTGCACAAGATTATTTCACTATGAGAGCCACGTTGGTCACTACGGTGCAAGACTATCCAGGTTGCGGATATTTCTCGGGGCAGGTTATCCAAGGATTCTACGCATGCGTTAGGTGCATGGATAACACGACCTATCTCCAACTAGAGAAAGATCCAGGGTCTTCGAAAACCGTGTTCATGGGGCACTGAAGATGGCTTGGAAAGAATGATGCATGGAGAAAATGTGGAGATCTGTTCAATGGAAAATCCGAGACCCGAGGAATCCTAGAGCGGAGGAGCAGTGAAGAAGTGGATGAATTGCTGAAAAACTGGAAAGAGTGTCCTAAACCGGGAAAGAAGCGAAAGAGGCAGCAAGACAAGCCGTTGATGAAGGTATGGAAAACAAGGTCTGTTTTCTGGGAGTTGCCATACTGGAAGTTTCTCCGCATGCCTCATAGCCTTGACATCATGCATATCATGAAGAACATGTGCGAGAGTCTAGTCGCCACCCTAATCAACATGCCAGATAGGACGAAAGATGGTCCTAAAGCAAGGAACGACTTGATATTCATGGGCATCTGGAAGGATCTTCACGGAGGACGCCCTACTCCTGATGATCAGGAAGATGGCGATGATCATCAGTCGGAGGCGACAAAAGGTCGTCGAAAGGGTAAAAAGGTCAAGAAAAATGAATATTACTGCCCCCCTTCGTGCTTCACACTAAGCCAGGATGAGATCAAACAGTTTTTCAAGTGCCTTCTAGGAGTCAAATTTCCTTACGGCTACGCTGGCAAGATAAGCAGGTACCTAGATGAGGCTAAGCAGAGGTTTAGTGGGATGAAGTCTCACGACTGTGCCGTGCTAATGACGCAGATACTTCTGGTTGCACTACGAGGTATAATGGACGAGCATGTCCGAGAAACATTGTTTGGGCTCTGCAAGTTTTTCGACGTCATCTCTCGAAAGTCAATTGGCGTGAAATAGCTCGGGATCGTGGTGAAATCTCTTGAGGAGATCGTGGTGATACTATGCGAGCTCGAGATCTACTTCCCGCCCGCATTCTTCGACATTATGGTGCATCTGCTGGTCCATATCATGGACGATATCATCCAACTCGGGCCGGTGTTCCTCCGCAGCATGATGCCGTTCAAAAGGATGAACGGACACATCAAAGGATACGTTCGCAACAGGTCCCGTCCAGATGGAAGCATAGCCAAGGGCTTTCTGGCTGAAGAGTGCTTCTCTTTCTGCATGAATTATCTAGGCATCGAGAACCCTGTCGGTCTTCCCGCCAATAGGCACCTTGGCAAGCTCGATGGATCGGGTCACCGAGAGGGTCGTCGCGTACTGCATGCAGACTACGATTGTTGACGCGCAGACTTTGATAGAGCAAACCGAGTCGCGTTACAACATTTAGAACTGGTCGATCCTTGGGTACAAAAGCACAAAAGGTCAATCGAGAAGAAGTATAGTGACCGGGGAATACAGAGGACGCAGGGAGAAATAATCAAAGAGCACAACTCAGATTTCACGCGTTGGTTTAGGCAGACACTCCTAGATAATCCCCCGCAATCGCATTCTGCGGAGGAAAACATCATATTCACCTTGTCGCTGGGACCCATGCACAACCTGGTGACCTATCAGGCGTATGATATTAACGGCTACACATTCTACACGGAGGAAAAGGACAACAAGTGTGACTATCAGAACTCAGGCGTAACATCGGAATTCTACACCGATGACAACGTGAAGGAAAGATTTTACGGAAGGATCGAGAAGATCTGGGAGCTCGACTACTGTGGAGAAAAGGTGCCGATGTTCCGTGTCAGATGGGCCAAGAGCGTCGAAAGAGAAGACCGGTATTTCACAACCTTGTTAATACCCGAAGCAGCCAAATCCAAGGCCGCCGGTGCGCCCATCGCCGCGAAAAATGAACCGTGGGTACTGGCTAGCAAAGTGGACCAATGTTTTTTTATTACTGACCCGACAAAGCCTAGCCGTGTTGTTGTGAGGAGAGGAAAAAGAAACATCATCGGAATGGATGGAGTCGCCAACGAGCAAGACTTCGATTAGTACAGTGATCCAAAGATTGAAGATGACGACGACTACGATGAAAAAACATACATCACAAGAAGAAAAAGGACAACCTTACCCAAAAAAGGTAGCCCGTTCGAGCGAAGAAACATAAAAGTGCTAGGGCTAAATTATTCAACCGCGACAAAGAAGGAAAAAAGATTGTAAAACGCTAGCTCAAAAAAGATTGTATTGATGCATATGGATGGCATATTATTAATGGACACATTATTATTTAATTTCTTTCTACTTTGAATCACTTTTGTACCACTTTTGATGATATATATGTACCATTTTTGTCATTTAAAACATATACCATATATTTTATATAGTTTACATAATTTTTGGGATATTTTTTAACATTTTAAAGTAGTTTTAAAATAAAAACAAAAAATGGGAGCACCAGGGTTCGAACCTGGGTGCTCCAGGTTTAGTGAGCGTACATAGCTAGGGCGGAACCAGTGGGATATGCAAGTGCTAGTGTCAACTAACGGGGTGGCAGCTATTTGTTTGACTTGACACGACACTTAGCCGTAGCACACCCTTACCTAGTGCGCTACGGTTACCTGTAGGGCACTAGGTAAGGGTGCGCTACGGCTAAGTGTCGTGACAAGTCTATTGTGCTGTGCACGGTCATCTCCCATCTATCCTCCGCCGCTCGATCTGCCGCCTCCACCGCTCGCCCGCTGCCTGCCGAGGAGGAGGAGAGGAGGCCGCCACATCCGTGGAGGAGGAGAGGAGGCCACCGCGTCGGAGGAGGAGGAGAGGAGGCCGCCGCGTTCGTGGAGGAGGAGAGGAGGCCGATGCGCGTCCGTGGAGGAGGAGAGGAGGCCACCGCGTCCGAGGAGGAGGAGAGGAGGCCGCCGCGTCCATGGAGGAGGAGAGGAGGCCGCCGCGTCCGAGAAGGAGGAGAGGAGGCCGCCGCGCGTCCGTGGAGGAGCTCCGTCCGCGCTCTTCGTCATTGTCCACACGCTCTTCATCGTCGTCGTCTTTGAGGTGAGCGTCCCCTCTCCCCTCTCCCCTCTCTCCCTCTCTCCCCTCTCTAGGGTTTCCTCCTCCGAGCACATGAACCCTAGCTTGATTCAGTGATAGATTCCTAAAATTTCAACCCTAATTAGGGTTTCCTCCTCCGAGCACATGACCTAGAACACAAATCTGATATTGGACAGTGTTTTACCTAGTGAATAGCTTCGAGCACATGAACCCTAGCTTGATTCAGTGATAGTGTTTAGAGTTCAGTCATTCAGACAGTGCAATAGTTGATCTATGTTGTAGTGTGCTAATGCTATGGTGGTCGATGTGTTGTAGTGTGCTGATGCTATGGTGGTCGATGGTGGTTGATCTGTGTTGTAGTGTGCTGATGCTATGGTTCAGGGTTCAGGGTTCAGTCATTCAGACAAAGGTAATAGTCATTCATCATTCGATAAAGGCAATAATTTCTACTGTATTTTGTAGTGTGCCTTGATTAATTCTTGGACCTGTTCAATGTGTAAAGCTGATGCTATGGTGGTCGATGCTATAGTTACTGAATGTGTAAAGCTGATGCTATGTTCTTGTGATGTTGCTAATAGAACAGTATTCCTTCAAGTTTACCTGAGATGCATTTTAGGTACTTAATTTCTTAGAACTTAATTCGGCAAATCTTAGAACTTAATTTCTTGCTCTTAGAGGTTTCTGCTTGCCAGCCTCAAATAGGCTTATAAAGCCTAACACATGCCATGGTTAGCAAGGTTAATTAAATCAGCAAGGTTCAAGGATCATATTCCTATTCATGTAAAAAGGGACTTGTTGTACTGTAGTTTATTGATTGTGCCACATGGTTAATTAAATCAGCAAGGCTCCAAGTCTGATGTTAGGCTTATATACAGGAAAATACCCTGCCTAGTTGTATTCGTATGCAGGTGCTTGTATGAAATGAGTCCCGATTTTCGCCAAAATGTTGATTAACTTCCGTTTTGGCAGAAATCGGGCACTCCTAGTTTAACAAAAATGAGAAATGGTCATGCCGGATTTTTCCGCGCACTTTACTAACCATTATTTTCCTTTTATTAGTACAAACATGTGTGACAACGACGAGGCTGGATCTTCTCAGCGTATCAATGCTGAAGGAGAAGTGAGACCTCAAAACAGACCCTTGTCATTCTGGGAGGAGGTCGAGTGGCTAGAAAGAATGGCAGAGGGTGATGAAGAATATAACCCTTCCGAGAGCGACGCCGATGAGATGGAAGACGCGGAGGAAGAAGAAGCGGCCGAAGGAACGGCGGATGATGAAACCACTGATGGCGGCGAGGGCACGACAAGTGGTAGTAATCCGCCTAAGAAGAAGAAGGAAAGGCGCCCGAACACGGTCGGCACCGTCAGAGAGGAAATTACCAAAGTGAGCCCAAAAGGGGTTCCTTTGGCGCCCGACCATGTGGTCAAAGGGTACGGTGGGCAAGTGGCGGCTATCACCCAGACCACCATCTCGATCAACACCAAGAATCTCCGGCATAAAGATAATGGCCATTTGCGCACACTCCTCTTCGATAAGCTGCATGCAAGATACAAGTTCCCCCTTCAGTATCGGAACACAAATTATCATGGGAATGAAGTAAATAAATCTACCCTCACGAGGATGAGCACCGCCCTGGCCAGCTGGAGAACCCGGATAAAAAAGAAGATATTTAAAGAAGAGAAAAGCCTCGAGGAGATCCAGAAGATTGACCCGCAGATCACCGAAGATCAATTCCAGGAGTTCAAGGACAAGTGCACCTCCGAAGCAGCCAAGGCCTCGAGTAAGTGGGGAAAGGAATTGCAGGAGATGAATATAGGTCACCACCATCTTGGATCTGGTGGTTACAGAGCTGTGGAGCCCAAATGGGATAAGGAGGACGACGAGTATAGAGCTAAGGGAATACCTAACCCCTTTTCGAAATTCGAAAACAAGCAGCTTCGAAACTTCATCAGGGCTTGTTACCATGTGGACCCCAAAACCAAAGAACTCACCAAGGAAACTAAGGTGAAGGACTTCGAGGTTCTTGCGGTAAGTAATTTAATTACCGCGGATCAAGTCGATTACATTATAATTGATCAAGTCGAATTTCTAAACGGTTCACGTTACTTGTTCTGCAGGACGAGGAAATTGCTGGTCAGGGATCCCATGGTTCCTCATCCCACGGGTCGACGGCGGCCACCCGGTGGGATAACCCTTTTAATAGGGCGATGAACCGGGCCAAGAAAATCATGCCGGTTACAAAGAAGCCATCATCGGCTGGCCGTCTGGCTGGCTTCGGGGCTAAGAATTGGGTGGATCATTTTGGTCCACCCCTGAGGACGCGTGTGGAGGGAAGGAGCGACGAGGAAAACCGCGAGGTTCAGGAACTTAAGGAACAAGTGGCGCTAATCCCGCAGATCATCCAAGACAACCTGGCAATCGCCCTCACCTCCATCCTGCCTACCTTGGTGGAGTCAATAGCGAACTGGAGTGCGGGTGGTCGACAAGGGCCATGCCCGATTCCAAGCATGGTCAGTAGCCACTCAAATAATGCGGCATCAATGATCCCGGTGAATTATGTGTTCGTGACTCCGTCCGCTAGCACGGCGGCGCCGGAAGCATTGGTGACTCCGCGCGCTAGCACGGTGGTGCCGGAAGCATTCGTGACTCCCCCTGCCATCACCGCGGCGCCGGAGCTTAATGCAACCGATAGGGAGAATACATCGGCGGCCGGCACCGTGCCATCAAGCAGCCCCTCCGTCTCTTGCACGCCCATCATCGTATGCGGTGCCTCGACATTAGCCGAGCTCGACGCCATCACGGTAAACCAAATACTTTACCGCCTTGCCATTTATTACTCTTATGGCATCTTTTTAATGCCATACATGTTGTTCGCAGACGGATGTTCCATGCACTCTCTTAAGCTTCGTGAACAACGAGCCGAGGGATGTTGTGAAGGGTACCATCATTCAACCCTTGCACCGCACATTCCACTCAAAGCCGATGCCAGATAGCGTGCATAGGGTTAAAATTATCCGGGTGCTAAGGGGCTGCGATGACCTAGAACCTCCCATTCAACCCCCAGGAGCGGATGAAGAAGAGCCGGCTGTCCTCAGAAGTTGCTTCGGCTTATTCCTGCTATGGCCAAAGAGCATGATTCATTTGGGGACGGCCGGGGCCATCACCCCGCAGACAACAACACTGTCTGTCGTGCCAGCACCAAGCCATGGAAAGACCCCCACACCATCACCTCCACGCGATTGTTCGGCTGGTCATATTGACATGACCATGGCGCATGATCCGAACGAGGATGACGAAGATTACTTCGATGATTTCATCAACACTAATCTTTTCCCCGGCGACCTAAACGAAGACCCAGCTGGTGGCCCCACAGAGAAAGCCACTTGCAACAAACGTCTCTTTGGTTCTCAGGAGATGCCTCCAGCTTGCACCTTCACCGAGCCAGCGGATACATCCAACCAGCCCTTTGTTCTAAGCCCTGACACACTACATAGGGCAATCGATGCTCAGATTGCGGTGCCTACCCACTTCCCAAAAGGCAAGAAGACTAGGAAAAGAAAATCTCGCAGCTCGAGCCAGCTGGTGGCGTCAACTGAGAATCCGATCAGGTTTCAGGACGGGCCACCAAGACCAAAGGGTATTATGTGGAGGATGCATGTGGCGGGTGAGCCCATGCTAACTAAGAAATTGCTCAGGCTCGCCACTTCAGAAATGAGGAGTGTGCATGACGGTGTGCTGACGATAGAGAGACGCCTTCTTGCGGAGAAAGATCCCCCGCACCCGGTATTCGTGGTTAAGGTGCCACGAGGCTTGGGCTTCGTTGATAATGTCCCCGCGGATCTGTTTTTCCTGCGGTTTGACGACATCTTCAATATGTTCCACTTGTATCCGCTGCACTATACCATGGTACGCCTGTTTTCTCTCAGCCTGGCCATTCAGATCATTAGAGAGAACACCCCGGGCATCGCTATAGTGGACCCCTACTACATGCGTGATGGCTGCTTGGGAAGCGCCATTGAACGCCGATTCGTGGCCTCGTACCTCCAAGGAATCTTGGTGGCGAACAAGACAAAGGAATACATTCTCGTGCCTTTCTTTCCCGAGTAAGTCATTATTCACTCGCCGCCATAACATGCTTTATTAGATTTTCATCATTCTATTTCCAACACATTCCGTTTGAATTGTTTTGCGCAGAGATCAACACTACACACTCATCTGCTTGTCGCCGAAACATTCGCAAGCCACGTATTTCGACTCGGGGAGTCAAGAGAAGAAGAAAAACTACGACAAGATCAAGGAAGTTCTAGATGATGCTCTCACCGGCTATGCCTCAGCGGAAGGCGCCACCTTCGTGCGTAAGAAACTCAAGTTTGGCAGGCACGTCTTCACCCATGTGACGGAATTCCCCTGCGTGAAGCAGCCGGCAGGCAGTCAGAAGGAAGCCTACTATGCATTCCATCACATGAGGGCATTCCTACTAGAGGAACAAAATTCTACGCTGCCAGATCATCTCAAACGGTGGGCCGAAGTCAAGGCTAGGATCAATGATTCAGATATTAGACAAGAGATGTATCGCATCCAGCAACAGTTTGGGGCAATCATCAGCCGTGATGTCATGACTTCAGGAGGGGTCTTCTACGGAGGCAATCCCCCGAATAACCGTGACGTAGTAGATCGCCTAAAGATGCAGGGTGACTATAGGGCGTTCATGACGAAACAAGGCATCCTCCCGTTCCCTGAGCCGAGCCAGAAGTCTTGATGTGTTGGTCTAGTTGTAGTTCTTTATCCCCACGTGTACTTGTGTGTGTCGACATGTACATGCTACTACTTGGTATTTTTTGCTTACTTTGTTACCTTATTTGATAAGTATATCTTTATATGCGACTTTTACTTGTTTTTTCACCATCATTTAATTATTATTGCCAACTTTTAGATGACGTGGTACGTCGTGTACAAGGGACGGGTTCCTGGAGTCTATGATGATTGGGAAGACTACCGGAGACAGGTGCACCGTTTCAGCGGCAATAGCTACAAAGGGTACAATACTATGGCGGAGGCGGAAGCTAGATACACGCGCTATCTAGCGGGAGTTAGTACGGGGAACCGGATGAAGACCTATACCTCCGCCGTGGTGATGGTTATTGTCCTTGGTTGTTTGTCATGCATGTTCCTACTTTAGATGTCTAGGCGAGCTTCCGCGAGCTCTAACTTGGTTGAGACATGTATTCATGTCATCACTAGCTACTTTGTAACTTGATCGAAATAATATAACTTATACTGTGTATTTATATATGTGACTTATCTATATGTATTTGTTTCTATCTTGTCTGTGTATTTATTTCTGTATTGTATATCTGTGTATTTATTTTTGTACTGTATATCTGTGTATATCAGCTGTATTGTATATAATCTGTATTGAATATCATCTGTATTGAGTATTTTTGTTTTGTTTTTTGAAAAGCTAAGCCATGGCGCACATATACGTTGTTAGTGGCGCACCTGGTCAGCTAATAGTAGCGCACTATGTTATGCGCCACAGGAATAACCGTAGTGCGCACCAGCCAGTGCGGTACTACTAACTACATACTAGCAATGCACTTGTCATGCGCCACAGGAAAAATAATGGTAGCGCACTATGTTGTGCGCCACTACTATGTCGAGATACCTGAAGACTGGCAAAGGCGCTTACGGGCACTTAGTGGCGTAGAAGTCGTGGCGCACCCCTAGTGCGCCACGGAAGGGGAAAATAGGTGCGCCACGGATTAGCTGTTTTCTAGTAGTGAGAGATGAACACATAGCTACCGGTAGAACCCTTAGCCTCGAGAGAGAACTACTCCCTCCTCATCATGGGAATCAGCAATGGCGATGGAGATGGTGGTGGAGATTGATGGAGATGGCTCCGGGGGCATTTTCCTGTCCTGACAGGATGCCGGAACAGAGACTTTCTATCTCCCGAATCTCCCCTTCGGTGGTGGCGGAGCTGTGGAACTTTTCGTGAATTTCTGATTGACGATCTAGGGTTTTTGCCTCGAGAGGAATATATAGGCGAAGGAGGCAAGGTCGGTGGCCGACCAGGGGGCCCACACCATGCCCTGGCACGGCCTGGGCTGGCCCGCGCCAAGGGGTGGTGTGGCCACCCTGTGGTCCCCCTTCGTGTCTCCTTCTGGCTCCGTGAATCTTCCGGGAAAATATCAACTTTGGCTTTTGTCCGGTCTAATTCCGAGAATATTGATTTTCTGACTTTCCTGGAACCAAAATAGCGG
Organism: Avena insularis; assembly: GCA_023614405.1. NCBI lineage: Eukaryota > Viridiplantae > Streptophyta > Magnoliopsida > Poales > Poaceae > Avena > Avena insularis. The sequence goes on from CM042690.1 coordinate 644,469,657, forward strand.
AAAATGTGCAACTGCACGTGGCTCTTGTTAATAGGTTAGTCCAAGAAATCATATGAAAAGTACTTCAAAGTGTGGACAAAACACAAGAAAGTAGATAAAACCAAGCATGTAACATCAAAAATTATAGATACATTTGCAATGTATCAGTACTCTTTACTCATACCGTGAGATGACATCCCTTGTGACCTAGTCACATGCTTGCAAGCTAATTGGATGACATTCCACCGAGAGGGCCTAGAGCATATCTATCCGTCACTTGGTTGGACAAATCCCATTCTTGATCCATGCACTTCAACACATACTTTCAGAATACCTAATGCCACCTTTATAACCACCTAGTTACGAAGTGGAGTTTGATATCATCAAAGCACTCATCTGGTGATGGTGATTAACATGATCTCATGGTCAAAGTATTAGGTTACTATGTATTTGAAAGATTGTAGAAAAACGAACTTAATGACTTGATCTTATGCTATGCTTACTATGGGTGTGTGTCCATTACATCATTCTCCTAATGATATGATCTTGTTATTAATAACATCCAATGCCCATTATCAGGAAACCATGATCATGTATTAATCAACAAGCTAGTATTAACAAGAGGCTTACTAGGGACTCTTTTACCTTTACAAAACACACAAGTATTAGTGTTTCCTATTAATACAATTATAGCATGGAATGTAAACATTTATCATAAACAAAAAGATATAATAATAACCACTTTATTATTGCCTATTGGGCATATCTCCAACACCTCTACACTATGACTATGCAAGAGCAAGCGCACAATGCTTCGGCAAACATGAGATGATCTACTCTTGATAGATTAGGTAACACACAAAGGAAGAAAAGTTTTAACAAGGGTGGTGCAACTTATACCTTGTGGTGATGACTAACTTGCAACCGTTGGTGGAGGGATGGTTCGAGTTCCGTGGTATCGATGTCAGCATGAGGTGTTGTTGCACAAGCTTTGTTAGAATGACATACACGCACACGAAACACAAACGTCAAAAGGGGATAAGTCAAGAAGGACAATAGGAAAATAATTTTGTCAGGGCCGAAGACTCCGGGGTCTGGTGACCGAAGACTCTATTGTCGGGGCTAGCACCACGAACATCTCGTGTTCTTGAGCAGAAATCTGGGCCTTCAATCCTCAAATCCAGAAAATTTAGACCAAATTGGGCTAGGAAACGCAGGAAAATGGTAGACCAACTCCAAAGACAAGTTTCTTATAGACCAAAACCACAATGAACTCACCAAAATGAGAGATCGAACCAAAAGCAATTTGGGGCAATATTTTTGGTATTTTTCAATTTATGGTGGAAATCGAAGAACAAAGTCACATCAGTGGCAACCAAAAGCTTCTGATACCAATTGTTATGGGTCTCCTTATGGATTTACCCTTGAGGTGGCCCGATCTTCACGGATTTGATGCGGGAAGTGAGAGGGAACGCGGTGAACACGATGAACACAACTCTAATGCAAGGTAAAGATACAAACACACGCCAAATCACACCTGATTTGATTTGCTCCCACTGGTTCGAACAACTAATCCAAAAGAATCCTCATCGAGAGACCTTGCGGTAGAATCACCAAAGGAGTGATCGGCAAGCGAATGATAGAATCCAAATCAAGGAGAGAGTAGCAACTAAGTAGAATCCCAAAGGGGAGAGAACAAGCACTACTAGAATCCTTAATAAGGAGAGACCAAACACTTGAGGAGGGTCTTGACGACTTGGAGAAGGACACTGACTCCAAGGCCTTGTTCAACTCATAGATAATCTATTGAGAGGGGGTTCCCATCTAGGGTTAGGAACATGCCTTAATTCATCATCATCTCTAGGGTTTCAAGGAGGGAGTGGAGGCATATATATAGGCTAGCCACGAGCTAGGGGTAATTTAGGCATAAAGGGGAGTTTGGGGGTGTTACTTGGGCTAGGCCCAACTCAAGGCACGCAGGCCCATTTCACTTACACCGGAGACTCCAGGGCTTAGGGCTGGAGACTTCGGTGTGGTCTTCAGACTCCAGCCTAGTCTCCGGGGTGGCATGCAGAGACTTTTCGGTGGGGTCTAGAGTCCTGTCCGGTGACTTGGGGGCGGAGACTCCGGTGTAGCCTGGCCAGAGACTCGGGGTGGAGAGGCCAGAGACTCCATGGTGGTCATCGATCTCCGACTTGGTCTCTAGAGGGGTGTATTGAACACTCTAGGCAGGGACTGGAGTCTAGTCCAGAGTCCTTCGGGTGTCAGGCCGGAGACTCCGGGGTCGTAGGCCAGAGACTACGGGGTCTAGGGCCAAAAACTCTAGACCTCTTCAGCAGCTTCTTGCGTCTTCTTTTCCAGGCATCTTGCTTCGGCATCTTGGCTCCTGCGGCATCCTCGTCTCCTCTGGGCGTCATGGTCATGATCCTAGTCATACAATAGGTACTTGGCTCAAGTAGGATCCCATTCACATGATAATAAACAGACATTAAGAGATGGAAGGAATTCACCTTTGTAGGAGTGGTTGGTGTAGCATGATTTGGACCAATGGTGATTACCATATGTTGGGCTGCAGCAATAGGGCTTTAGAGAATAGATAGTTTACCTTCATCTCCTCGTAGGTTCAACACTCAAATACTTATCGAATTGTGTAGTGGTTCACTACTCTTGGGGATTGTCATATGGTTTTTATTTTCCATTGGTACCTCACTAGAGATAAATGAATGCATGTGTTATTATCATGTAGTGAAAACAAACATGAGCTCTATTGTTCTAGTGAAAACAACATAAAGTGAAACATTGACGATGCTCGTAAAGTAAAAGGCATGTCCATATGACCACGTTGCTAGACATTGGACACTAACACAAGTGACACAACCTTTTTATTGAGAGGGTTCAAAACTCGAATCCCATGCGAGAGAGGCCTAGTCTTGTTGGGAATACCTCGGGTGGTACAGCTGGGCGCACCACACTTCCTTCATGAATACTCCTGAGGACTAGAAATTTAGAGAGATCTCATTGGAAGAATTAACCTCACATTCAAAGTCTAGAAGAATCAATTCTAGAAGTAAGTCTTTCCTTGAGAGATAGATCTCTTGCTTCATATGAGAGATGGATACAAATAACCCCATGGGGTGCCTTTCATAGGCTCAAGTCCTTGGATAAATGACCACTAATACCCTTTCTATGGACGGAAAGAAAGGGCACCCGAGTCCATTTGAGGAGAAAGTCTATAAAACCCCCAAGTGTAGGGGAAAATCAAGGGTAGCTTCGTCTTTTTGGTCCATGCGCCTGGTCTATGAAAGTGGGTTGACCTTAGTCCATGAGGGGTGGCACTATTAGGGTGCCTTCTTTATCTCGAGCTTCTTCCTTTTCTTATCTTGATTATTTATTTTGCCTTTTATTGTATGTTGGTGATTTCTTCGTGTGCGCCTTATCACTAGTGTTTCAAGGTTCACAATGCCACAAGGGAATCCTCCCTAATGTGATCTGATTTTATACCATAATACAAGGTTGTTTGTTCAAGGCAACCTATTTTACATTTAACATCATGTCAAAGTACTAGAGGAAATACATTGCTTATCTTAAATATAGTTTGTGGACTTTTATCTTACTAGAGTATTAGTGGGAATGTTCCATCATCTCAATGATAGGACATGCTACCCATATGAATGTGTATGAAACATTCTAAAGATGTGTCACCATTATCTTGTCCTGTGAAGCTATATTCACACTACAGTGTTTATCGGAGAGTATTCAAGCAGAGCCAGGAACTGAACTGAGCCGGGTCAAACAAATAAGATCTAAATATTTTTAGAGAGAAAAGCAACTGTATTCAACAAAATAAAGGTCCAAACAGATTCAATTTCATATATCATCAAGTACAACTACAAACTGAATATAAAAGACAATAAAACTACATACACAATATTGCTACATTTTTATAGATAGTATCATACCATTAAGTTAAATCCATGTTGGCAAGAAGAAACTGTCGAGGAAGATGATCTCTACGGTTGCTATAGGAACTTTTTCAAATACTGAATTCACCACACTGACCAAATTAGACACAAATGTAGAACTAAAAACAAGGAAGAGAAGAGAAATAATACATAATGTAACCCACCTTAAGCATGAGGAAACATGACTCCTTGTCTTATGCTGCTTATTATGGTTTAGCTCTGTCCTAACAGTATGTAATGCAATTTAAATGACATATATATAACACAACTTCTGCCCCTACCCGTTACATGAGAAAGAAGATATTATGGAATAGGAACTTGAGAAAATATGTGAACATGTTGTGGTGGTGGTCACTATCAACACCCGGATTTTTAATCCCAGATGCCCGTTATGCCATACATCACAATCCTAGGATTACCATTTTTGCGAGACATAACAGATTGGTATCACAGTACATCATGCATTACAAACCATAATAAGGTCTTACGAATAGAGGATCTCATGATCCAGTGTTAATACAAATCAAGCAGCGGAAAATAAACGTAGTAGGGGCTCCATCTTCAGAGTCACAGGCAATGCTGACGATGGGAGATGATCCTAATTGTCGTAGACCTCCTGCTGTCCATCATCCTGGTAGTCCTCATAGTCTGGCCACGGGAATAGCCAGGGACAAAGCCATGAGTACTCTTTAAGTACTCACAAACTATCACTAACAAGTAAGGTAGTTCTAGTAGGAATCCTAAGCTCTAGGTTTATTTGCAAAAAGCCAGGTTTATCTTAAACTGAGTTTAGAAGTAAAGAAAACTAATTTAATGTTCTACATATCCTAAGTGGGAACTTAGTTTTCATGTTCACAACCCTGTTGTGGTCAAGTCAAAGTCATAGTTCACTTTCACAAGTCATTTTGAAAACATCTGACAACGGAACAGTATGACCACTCCAATTGTCCATGACCATGAACACGGCTATTCGAATAGTTTGACACTCTGCAGAGGTGGTACACTTTCACCACAAAATTCGATACATCTGTCAGGGATAACCCTGAATCATCATACTTAGTATGCGGATAATCAATCAGAACCTTTCAATTACACAGTCTAGTATAGGCACCTCCCCTATGAGCTTGGCCTCCCAGCCATGGCCATCTGCCATCCTGGGAACTGCATAGGTGGACATTCACAATCACGAGGTAGCCTCAGCTCAACCTCTTTCCACGAGGGAACCCATACTAAGGCATATAAGCTTCTAGTTAAACCCTACCCAATTTAGGTATTGTGGTTGTACGGTAAAATTGGAATGGTATCGCATCCGAACCCAACCATCAGTTTTTATAAAGGGCTAAGGCTCATGCCTCAACATTTTCATCATCAAATCCTTTTGTGTTTCTCAACACATGTCCAAACATTTCAATAGAATGAATCCTCATTCCAAGGTTTTCATAATCATTTTCACCAAGTATTCCCATCTAAAATGATCAACTTTATGCTTAGCACTAGCCACTAAATTTGAGGGTATTCACTAAGGAGGGGTGCTAATCAAGGGTAACTATCCAACTTTAATCTCATGCCCTGGGATGACATCTAAGTACAACTAGTTAGGCCTAGTTTTATACTCTTTATGGTTCTATCCTATTTTTCCAATACTCACCAAGTACTAACTAAAAGTAAAGAACTTTGGTAAAGTTAAAGAATAAAGCTTGCAAGTAAAACTTAGGATTGGTATAATCAAAGTTGTATAACCAAAGCATGCCTAAAGCATCTTGCATAGGTTATCTTGCAAGGATGGCTTACATAGTTAACTTATAGTGTTAAGCTGTCATAGTGAAGCTTGCATAGGTATGAGACTTGCAAGTGTTAGCTTACCTTGAGCAGTGCAGTGATTGAAGTTCTCCTCTTCTTCTTGGTAGTACTCCTCCTCCTCGTAGCTTGGGTCGGTACTATCGTCTATAAATGAATACGAGGTACACAATCACCGAACAATACTTAACTACTTCTATTTAGCACACTAAGGCTCACACTTGATGATCTAGCATCATCACAAACATCACATGAAATAAAGACTTAATCTTGGTTGTCTTATTTTAGACAAGTAATTTCTACTCATTGAAAATACTTAAGATTTAATATTCTCCAATTAAAATATGGGATCATGTTGACACATGTCATCACCACATATTCTAATACATGGGAATGTGATTTAAAGTGGTGGTCATATTTTATAAAGATTAATATTATCATTTAATAGAATTAAAGTGACTAGAAATTCCCATATAGCATTATTTTGGTACTAGTCCCATGTCACGGCATGTAAACCTAAATATTTTTACATATTCAGATAGATCTTATCAAATGTGATTTTTGAGAGTTGGAATCAACTCAAAAACATTTATGGTTGATTTTTGAAAAATGTTTGAATTTGAAAAACTATCTGTCTTGTTATTTTTACTATATGTGATCTCTAACTCCAAATGATTTGAATCCAACGAGCTTGGATAGATAATTTAAATATCTTTCTAACAAAATTGGAATCATGCAATTTGGTTCAGTGAATATCTTTGAATTGATTTTTGAATCTACTGACAGAATCTGGTTTTAACTAAATTGGAAAATAACTATTTGAATCACTGGGCTCTACGCGGGAAACTAAACGGGCCGACCCAATCTGCACAGCACGGCGCAACGGGCTTCTGACAGGGGGTCCCACTAGTCAGCGACTCTATCTAATCGAAACAGTATCTTTAAATCTAGGCCCTACGATTAGAACCTGATCCAACGGCTGAGGTTCATCGTCGATGACAAACAGCTCCGGCGAGGTCTGAACCCTAACGCGGTGGTATGGGTCGTGTGAGGCTCACCGGAGCTCCAGCTAGGGTCGACGATGGGGGCGAACAACGTTGTAGATGATGGCGGTTCAAACGGTGGTCGCGACGGCTCCTGGGGAGGCTCCAATCAACGACGCCCTTCTTCTTCTGCAGCGGTGGGCTCCGGCCAAATTTCGGGGATGCGGTCCTCGCCTTGCTCCGGGAAGAGGTGTGGGAGGTGTGGTGAGGAGTGGGGAGTGAGGTGGTGTGGTGGATTGAGGCGGAGAGGGTCTCTATTTATATACCGACGAGGGGACCGAGCGGGATGCGCTGGCTTCTCCGGCGATGGCGGTACAACAAGCTAGCAGCATGGCTGAGGGTAGGGGGCGACGCGCTGCTCCCTGGCGGTCATCACGGGCTTAATGGTGTGCACAGGGCGGTCGCGATTGTTCAGGCGCGGGCGGTGCTCTGCACGGAACTGGCGGCGTTCGAGACGGCGCACGAGGGCTACGGGTCACGCGGCGGCGAACGGGGGTGTTTGGGAGCTAGCTGGTCTTAAGGCGAGGGTGTGTATGCGTGGAGAGGGCGAGGCGCGGTGCGTGCGAGCTAGTCGGCTGCGACGCTCTAGCGCGCTCTCGGCACGGCGCAGAGAAAGTGGGTGCAGCAATGTTGGGGTGGTCCATGGCCTAGCTGCGATCAAGGGCTAGATAGGGGGTGGCGGTGGACGGTCGCCTGTCTGGTGATCGTCGTGGGAGAGGGCGGCGTGGTCCGTGTCGCTCTGTCCATGGTTGACCTGGCGTAGCGGCTTCGGACGGTGCTTCAATAGCGCAACGGCAAAGGGGGGATGCGTGTCTGGTGCTGCTAGATGCTGGGGGGACAGGGGAGTGCAATGAGGGAAATTGGTCGAGTGATCAATGCTCCAAACAGTGGTGTTAGGCAGGTTTTGATTTATGTCTGCAAGGTGTTTGATTAAATGGCCGCAAGAATTTAAATTTGAAATTTTTGAATGAAATTTGGGGAGTGATCTACTCTTATGCTTGAGTGTCTAAGGTTGCTTGGAAAAGGCAAGGTGAATTGATTCGGGTGGTTTTTGCAAAAGGGTGATCTTACCATATGAACTTGATTCAAATTTGAACTGTCCTTTAAATAGGTTTGAAAATAGTTTTGGTGAGTTTGTAAAGTGGGCTTGGATTCACTTTTACTTAGTCTCGCAAAGGGTGAAAAGAAGTGGAAATGTTTCTATTAGAAATTGTTTTACTAGAGACACCCAAAGTGGTCTAGTGGTTAACTTTGGTCAAAATGACCATTTGATCATATACTTTATATTTGATTTCTTTTTCTTTGGATTTTGTTTTTAGTTGGCGTAGATGATGTAGTATTCATATTTAAACCATTCCTTATCATTTGTAGCAAACACACATGGCAATTTCACTCAATCCTACACTAATGCAAAACACACATGCATTCATATTTAATTTAGTAATAAAAGTTTTTGTTAACCCTAAACTTGGGTGATTAGAACTTGATATTCTTGATTAATATTTTTGGGTTGTTACAAACCTTCCCTCCTTAAATAAAATCTCATCCCGAGATTTAAGAAAAACTAGGAACTAAAGAGATTTCGAAACTCGGTCCTAATGTAATCTTCTCGCTCCCAAGTAGCTTCTTCAGTATGGTTGCTCGACTGGATCTTGAGAAACTTGATACTCTGGGTCCTGGTGGTTCTGAAGGCTTCTTCCAAAATACGAATGGTACTTCACAATAAGCATTTGCGATGTAATGAGATATGGAACACATTATGTATGGCTGACATCTCCTCTGGCAGTTCCAGTTGATATGAGACTTCTCCTCGGCGATTCAAAATTTTGAAGGGTCCAATATATTTGGGGGCTAACTTTCCTTTCAGTTGAAAACATTGCATTCCTTTCAAGGGTGTTACTTTGAGATATACAAAATCTCCGACATTGAAGGTCAGGTCTCGACGTCTCTTGTCAGCATAACTCTTCTGTCTGGATTGGGCGGTCTTTAGGTGCTCACGGACTTTGTGAACCTTCTCTTCAGCTTCTCGTAGGATGCCGGGTCTGAAAATCTGACTCTCTCCTACTTGCGACCAATTCAACGGGTTACGACACTTCCTTCCATATAGAAATTCAAATGGGGCCATTTGCAAACTGGCTTGATAACTGTTGTTGTATGAGAATTCTACGAAAGGCAGACAATCTTCCTATTTTGATCCATATTCTAGAACACAAGCTCTCAACGTATCTTCTAAGATTTGGTTGACTCTTTCAATTTGTCCGTCGGTTTGCGGGTGATAAGCTGTGCTGAAGTTCAGCTTGGTTCCTAATCCTTCTTGGACTTTCTGCCAAAATCTTTAGGTAAACTGGGTTCCTCGATCCGATGCTATGGTTTTAGGGGTTCCATGCAAACTGACGATTCTAGCAATGTACAACTCTGCTAGCTTCGAACTCTGGTAGGTGGTCTTGACAGGTATAAAATGGGCTACCTTGGACAGTCCATCCACTATGACCCAAATAGAGTCATTTCCCCTACTAGAAGTAGGAAAACCGGTGATAAAATCCATTCCGACGGAATCCCATTTCCATTCTGGAATCTGTAATGGTTGCAAAAGTCATGCGGGTCATTGATGTTGCGTTTTGGCTTGCTGACATATATCACACTTAGCTATGTAGCTTCCGATTTCTCTCTTCATCTTGTGCCACCAAAATTGCTCCTTGAAATCCTGATACATCTTCATTCCTCCGGGGTGGATAGAATAAAGAGTATCATGAGCTTCCTGCATGATGACTTGTTTAAACTCGGAATCTGCTGGCACATAGATACGTCCTTTATACCACAAAACTCCTTCTTCATCTTCGGTAAATCCGGGTACCTTCCCTGTATCGATACGACGCTTGATTCCGTCGATACTTGCATTTCCTTTCTGCGCTTCCTTGATCTGGCTAATCAAATTGGGTTGAAGTTCAATACTTGCTAAAAATCCTTTGCTAACTAGCTCCATTCTAAACTACTCCAACTCTTCATGCAAACTTGGCTGAGCTTCTTTAATCATGGTGTTTAATCTACACGGCAATCTGCTAAGAGCATCCGCTAGCACATTGGCCTTGCCAGGGTGATAGTGAATGTCAAGGTCATAATCCTTGATTAACTCTATCCATCTCCTTTGCCTCATATTCAGCTCCTTTTTGGTGAAAATATACTTCAGACTCTTGTGATCTGAATAAATCTCACAACGGTTACCCATAAGGTAATGACGCCAGGTCTTCAAAGCTAAAACTACGGCTGCTAGTTCAAGGTCATGGGTACGGTAGTTTTGCTCATGTTGCTTCAGTTGTCAGGACATATATGCTATGACTTTGCCTTCTTGCATCAACACAGATCCGAGACCAATATTGGATGCATCACAATACACATCAAAAGGCTTCTTGATATCCGGCATAATTAAAATTGGGGCTGAAATCAATCTCTTCTTGAGCTCTTGAAAACTTGCTTCACATTTATCCGTCCATTCAAACTTCATATCTTTCTTCAACAATTGGGTCATTGGTCTGGCGATACTCGAAAATCCTTCTACAAACTTGCGGTGATATCCCGCTAATCCGAGAAATGCACGGATTTGGGTTTGAGTGGTTGGGGCTTTCCATTCTTCAACATCCTTAATCTTGGAGGGATCAAGAGCGACTCCTCCTGCTGATATTATATGTCTGAGGAATCCTACTTCCTTCAACCAGAACTCACACTTGCTAAACTTAGCATACAACTGATGCTCTCTAAGGGTTTCAAGGATGTTTCTCAGGTGTAGCTCATGGTCTTCTTATGACTTGGAATAGATCAGAATATCATCGATAAAAACAACAACAAACTTATCCAGGAAGTTCATAAAAATCTTATTCATGAGGTTCATGAAATAAGCGGGGGCATTGGTTAATCCAAAAGACATGACAGTATACTCATACAATCCATATCTGGTGGTGAAGGTAGTCTTTGGGATATTCGTTGCACGAATCTTGAGTTGATGATAACCAGTTCTAAGATCAATATTAGAAAACACTCTGGCACCAGTCAACTGGTCAAACAGATCCTCTATCTTCGGTAGTGGATACTTGTTCTTGATGGTGACATCATTCAGCTTCCGGTAATCTGTACACGAACAGTTACCTCCATCTTTCTTATCCACAAACAAAACATGCGATCTCCATGGTGATGCGCTTGGTTGAATCATACCTTTCTCTAGCATAGCATCAAGTTGCTTCTTCAGCTCCACTAATTCAGATGGGTTCATACTATAAGGTCTCTGAGCCATGGGTCTAGTTCCAGGAATTAGTTTAATGATGAACTCGATATCCCGATCTGGGGGCATACCAGGCAATTCATCTAGGAACACGTCGGGGTATTCACAGACTACTCTGACTTGGTCTAGGGTTGGTTGGGCTAGACTCTTGTTGCATTTGAATTGACGGGGCAAGGTCTCAGATACATGTTTCATCGATACTCCAAATTACTGGTCATGGTTATGGCTTTCTTGGCATAGTCGATCAATCCTTTATGTTTCGACATCCAATCTAGTCCTAGTACTACTTCCAAACCTTTGGTTCCAAGTACTATTAGATTAGCATAAAAATCTATTCCATGAATTCTGATAGGTACCGCCTTGCAATTTTTTCTAGCTTTGGTGGTTAAACCAGGTATTTGAACTATCATAACATGCTTCAATTTTGTTGGTTGAATCTTACTAGTGCATGAAAATTCTTCTGTAACAAACGAGTGCGATGCTCCAGAATCAAACAACACTCTTGCAAGTACTGAGTTAGCAGAAAACATACCCAGCCCGACATCAGGCGCTTCCTGAGCTTCTTCAGCATTCATGTGGAACAGACGGCCATTGCGGTTGAGCGAATTCCCTAGGCCAAATCTCCTTCCAGGCTGAACACGACATTGCTGCTGAGCGGGTGCATTCACATTGGTGGCTGCTGCAAGCTTCTTGGGGCACTCATTGGAGTAGTGACCCTTGACTCCACATTCCAAGCAAGTAATCTGGGACTTGTCTTTTTCTACAACAGGCACATCATTGCTTCCAATCCTTGGGGCAGTATTATTGTTGTTGTTGTTGGACTTGGACGGTGCACGGTGCACGGTTGAAGTTGTTTGAGTTGCCGGGGTTGTTATTGTTGTTTCCTCCAGACTTCAGGTTTCCTCTGCTACGATTGGGATAGTTTGGACGGGACATAGGGGGTCTATTGTTTCTTGGGGCATATCCTGCAGACGGGTTGGGGCGATACTTCTGAGTATGGTGGGATCTAGGCTGGTGCATCATCCTGCGCTTGCGATTGTCATTGGCTTGGTTTATCTTCCCTTCCATCTGAATGGCAGAATCTACCAGCTCTTCTAGATCTGCAAAACGGATGTTGACTAACACAGTCTGCATCTCATCATGTAATCCATTCAGGAACCTTTCCTTCTTCTTTGCTTTGGTGTTGATCTCATCAGGGGCATATCTAGCTAGTGACCGAAATTGGTCATGATACTCAACTACAGTCATCCTTCCTTGCTTCAGTTCCCTGAACTCATCCCTCATCCTGGTGACCAAACCTTGGGGCACATGGGTCCAGTTGAACTTGATCTGAATGCTTCCCAAGTCATCATCAGACCTTCATTCATGGTACGAGTGCTATTCCACCAGGCTCTTGCATCTCCTGCCAGATAATGGGTGGCAAACAGTACTTTTTCAATGGCTTCAACTCCTGCGACCTCCAGGTTGTTCTCCATGGTTTGCAGTCAGTCATCAGCATCTAAGGGATCCTCAGATTTATTAAAGATAGGTGGGTTGGTATTTTGAAAGTTCTTGAGCTTGGATCCATGGTGATCCTGGTTTCCGTGGCCTTGATTATTGTGGGCCATCTGAGCGATCTGCTGAAGTGTGGCTAGATTGGCTTGGCGTTCGGCTCTACTAGCTTCACGGTCAGAAACTAGCATTTGTAGAATCTGCAGCATTGGGTCTTGGGATGAGCTGCTCCCTCCGGGATTTCCATGAGTCATTTGAAGATTGAGATAGATAATGAGATAAGAGGGAAATTTCTAGGGTTTATGGTTTTGTTTCAAAAGCTTTAAACTTTGAGTTTGACTCGGGTTTTGCAAACTAACAACTTCCTATCATTCATTCATTCAAAGCACACCATACAAACACACACCACAACACAAATAGAAAACAGATGGTTTTAAGAACCATTCTGTGAAACTACGATACAGAGGGACCAGTACAATCTCATTCTACGGTAGTGCTCAAGTGCATCTAATCGTCATCAATGAAGTCGGAATCATCATCATCAGTGTGGAACTCCATGGCATCATCCTCTAGGTAGTCATCATCATCACTGAGGTAGGAGTAGAGATCTCCGCGGATGTCTTCACCTTCCTCCTCCTTCTCTTCAAGCTGGATCTCCTGTTCACAGATGGTCTTCTCAAGAGCGGTCACCTTCTTGCGAAGACGATCAATGGTACGATCCTTCTTGTCACGTTGACGATGAAGTGATTAGCGCTCCCTGACAAGGATGGCGAGGGTTTGGTCCTTCTTGACTGCAATGGCATGGTTGTGGTTGGCGTAGGCGCGGGCGTTGTCCAACTCCTTCCGCCTATCGTACAGCATGAAGTCAAGATGATCCACCTGGTGCTTCAGCTCCGGATGGCTTGGCATCTCCAAGGGCATTCCCATAGAATCACGCCTTGCATAGTGAGCAAAGTGAGTTCCCTGGATCTGGTTGATGTTTTATCCGCACAGACGGGCGAGAGCTTCTTGCAGAGCCTTGGCTAATCCATCTAGCCAGTTATTCTCCCAAATGCTGAGTTGGATCTTCTCCAAAGTGGGTGCTTCCATCTTGCCCCTGAGATCTACAATTATCAGCCACGATAGCTCTCCTCCTTGTTGATCATTGAGTTGTGCCCCGACGAATTCTGGATGCGGGCGCTCCAGACACTCTAATAGTGCATCTAGATCCCTCTCAAAGATCAGTTGGCCTCCATTGCTCAGCTGGTAGAACTTGCTATAGGTGACTTCCATCTATAAGAATTTAGGATAAGTAAGTTAGTGAGGTGATCAAGTGTGTCAAATTTTAGGTATGATTGCAAGAATTTTTGAGGAACATGACTTTTGAAAGGATCTCAAGGATAAGAGTGGAATAGGTTTTCATAAATACTCACTTCTTGTGTTTTGAAACTATGTTTTTGGTTCGGACGCCCATTCTAACTAGGGTCTCCTATGGTCAGGATGGCTCTGATACCAACTTGTCAACACCCGGATTTTTAATCCCAGATGCCTGTTATGCCATACATCGCAATCCTAGGATTACCATTTTTGCAAGACATAACAGATTGGTATCAAAGTACATCATCCATTACAAACCATAATAAGGTCTTACGAATAGAGGATATCATGATCCAGTCTTAATACAAATAAAGCAGCAGAAAATAAACGTAGTAGGGATCCATCTTCAGAGTCACAGGCAATGCTGACGATGGGAGATGATCCTAGTTGTCATAGACCTCCTGCTGTCCATCATCCTGGTAGTCCTCCTGATAGTCTGGCCACTGGAATAGCCATGGACAAAGCCATGAGTACTCTTTAAGTACTTGCAAACTATCACTAACAAGTAAGGTAGTTCTAGTAGGAATCCTAAGCTCTAGGTTTATTTGCAAAAAGCCAGGTTTATCTTAAACTGAGTTTAGAAGTAAAGAAAACTAATTTAATGTTCTACATCTCCTAAGTGGGAACTTAGTTTTCATGTTCACAACCCTGTTGTGGTAAAGTCAAAGTCATAGTTCACTTTCACAAGTCATTTTGAAAACATCTGACAACGGAACAGTATGGCCACTCCAACTGTCCATGATCGCGGACGTAGCTATTCGAATAGTTTGACACTCTGCAGAGGTGGTACACTTTCACCACAAAATTCGATACATCCATCAGGGATAACCCTGAATCATCATACTTAGTATGCGGATAATCAATCATAACCTTTCAATTACACACTCTAGTATAGGCACCTCCCCTATGAGCTTGGCCTCCCAGCCATGGCCATCTGCCATCCTGGGAACTATATAGGTGGACATTCACACTCACGAGGTAGCCTCAGCTCAACCTCTTTCCGCGAGGGAACCCATACTAAGGCATATAAGCTTCCAGTTAAGCCCTACCCAATTCAGGTATTGTGGTTGTACGGTAAAATTGGAATGGTATTGCATCCGAACCCAACCATCAGTTTTTATAAAGGGCTAAGGCTCATGCCTCAACATTTTCATGATCAAATCCTTTTGTATTTCTCAAGACATGTCCAAACATTTCAATAGAATGAATCCTCATTCCAAGGTTTTCATAATCATTTTCACCAAGTATTCCCATCTAAAGTGATCAGCTTTTATGCTTAGCACTAGCCACTAAAGTTGAGGGTATTCACTAAGGAGGGGTGCTAATCAAGGGTAACTATCCAACTTTAATCTCATGCCTTGGGATGACATCTAAGTATAACTAGTTAGGCCTAGTTTTATACTCTTTATGGCATCTATCCTATTTTTCCAATACTCACCAAGTACTAACTAAAAGTAAAGAACTTTGGTAAAGTTAAATAATAAAGCTTGCAAGTAAAACTTGGGATTGGTATAATCAAAGTTGTATAACCAAAGCATGCCTAAAGCATCTTGCATAGGTTATCTTGCAAGGATGGCTTGCATAGTTAACTTGTAGTGTTAAGCTTGCATAGGTATGAGACTTGCAAGTGTTAGCTTGCCTTGAGTAGTGCAGTGATTGAAGTTCTCCTCTTCTTCTTGGTAGTACTCCTCCTCGTCGTAGCTTGGGTCGGTACTATCGTCTATAAATGAATACGAGGTACACAATCACCGAACAATACTTAACTACTTCTATTTAGCACACTAAGGCTCACACTTGATGATCTAGCATCATCACAAAC
This sequence comes from Avena insularis, assembly GCA_023614405.1. NCBI lineage: Eukaryota > Viridiplantae > Streptophyta > Magnoliopsida > Poales > Poaceae > Avena > Avena insularis. Next base: position 644,485,377 of record CM042690.1, read on the forward strand.
ATCACATGAAATAAAGACTTAATCTTGTTTGTCTTATTTTAGACAAGTAATTTCTACTCATTGAAAATACTTAAGATTTAATATTCTCCAATTAAAATATGGGATCATGTTGAGACATGTCATCACCACATATTCTAATACATGGGAATGTGATTTAAAGTGGTGGTCATATTTTATAAAGATTAATATTATCATTTAATAGAATTAAAGTGACTAGAAATTCCCATATAGCATTATTTTGGTACTAGTCCCATGTCACTGCATGTAAACCTAAATATTTTTACATATTCAGATAGATCTTAGCAAATGTGATTTTTGAGAGTTGGAATCAACTCAAAAACATTTATGGTTGATTTTTGAAAAATGTTGAATTTGAAAAGTATCTGTCTTGTTATTTTTACTATATGTGATCTCTAACTCCAAATGATTTGAATCCAACGAGCTTGGATAGATAATTTAAATATCTTTCTAACAAAATTGGAATCATGCAATTTGGTTTAGTGAATATCTTTGAATCTACTGACAGAATCTGGTTTTAACTAAATTGGAAAATAACTATTTGAATCACTGGGCTCTGCGCGGGAAACTAAACGGGCCGGCCCAATCTGCACAGCATGACGCAACGGGCTTCTGACAACGGGAATTGATTTGGGTGGTTTTTGCAAAATGGTGATCTTACCATATGAACTTGATTCAAATTTGAACTGTCCTTTAAATAGATTTGAAAATAGTTTTCGTGAGTTTGTAAAGTTGGCTTGGATTCACTTTTACTTGGTCTAGCAAGGGGTGAAAAGAAGTGGAAATGTTTCTATTAGAAATTCTTTTACTAGAGACACCCAAAGTGGTCTAGTGGTTAACTTTGGTCAAAATGACCATTTGATCATATACTTTATATTTGATTTCTTTTTCTTTGGATTTTGTTTGTAATTGGCCTAGATGATGAAGTATTCATCTTTAAACCATTCCTTATCATTTGTAGCAAACACATATGGCAATTTTACTCAATCCTACACTAATGCAAAACACACATGCATTCATATTTAATTTATTAATAAAAGTTTTTGTTAACCCTAAACTTGAGTGATTAGAACTTTATATTTTTGATTAATATTTTTGGGGTGTTACAGTCACTTGTTGAGATTTTAATACGGAACACAACCATCAGTAATTGAGGAGCCCTAATTGCTAAGATACTCATAGTACCAATCGCAAAAATACTCCATAAAAGGATTGTGGTTTTAACCAAAAAGATGGTCAACTAAAATGAAGTATGAACATTAGTTTTATACTAGCAGGAACAGGATTCAGAATGCAATAATAAATTGCAGTATTTGATTTGATCAACCTGTTTCAAACTTCAACGTTGTGAGTCGGTATTAACCAGCATCAGTGAAAAATAGCTTCAGCTAATCTATCCTAAGAGTGAGTACCCGAATTTGCATACTACATAAATCTACCTAACTTTTAACCAAAAATTCTGAATGAGCTTCTCATATGTCTGTCTCAATTAGCCACACCGGCACCAAAGAATTACGAGAGGAAGAAGAAAGAATGCAGGCTCTACATCTCGGTGTATCCATGATCCATCCATCCTTGACGACTAAGCCCACGAGTTCTCTCCCGCGTGGCCGCCTTCCGCCTCCGCCCTGGCGGACGACCGCCGAAGTCGGTGAATCCCGCATCCATCAATGCACGGCGGTGTCGCAGTTCCGTTCGTTGCTCGAAGATGCGGGGCCATGGGACTGTGCGGGGCTACACGGCCTAGGAGCGGGGCGGGGCGGGGAGGCCGGAGAGGAGACGAGGCGGGAGAGGAGGCATAGCGGTAGGAGAGTTAGGGTTGATTGAGAAAGGGGAAGGGATTTTTCGGGGGGACGGGTGAGAAGACTGAGGTGATATTCCCTGCCCAACTTACTCGCATCTAAAATAACACTCGATTTGGTAAGCCGGGTCGACCGACCACCCTCGACCCCTACTGGAGCCGCCTGTGCTTGTGGGAAAAATATTATTGCTACAACACTCTGCGTTTGAAGTCCCAATAAGTTGCTGTACAAGTAAATTGTTACCATCACATGGTCATCTATGGAGCAGCAAAGTGAGCAGCTCCTAGTCGACTGCCTTCGGCGAGCATCGGTTACCTAACAACCTCAAGGCCATGAGGAGCACGCTTCTGCCCCAATTTCTCATGCAATTGGCAATTTTTTTCAACTTCAAATATATACATGAATTTGGAGTAAGAATTTTTCAGTGTCACGCCAACTTCCCTTTCTTTTTTTGGTTACATTGTCCTTTCATGTGGGTATGGAGTTAGAAGATTTTATAAGTTTCACGTAATGTAAAGCTAGTATATGAATGTGCAAACTTTGTGTATGGAAATAAAAAAATTCAAATTTTGGTTGCATAGATATTGAGAAAATAAATGTTTGAATTGAGCAACAATACATGATTCATGTGCATACTGAAGGACCTCGGTTTAAAAATGGGCCAGTTTTTGTTCATTGCGGAGTGATTTGCGCCACCTGTAAAGTTTGAACGTTATTTTATTCTTCTTGTACTCAAGAAAACATCGACAAGATGTTTGTATTATAATTTTGCAAAATGTTTGACATTCATTGTTTTACTCATATCTATCGGAATGCGTACCATCAGACAATGATATTATCAGTTTAACAAGACATAATAACTAAAATCTAGGGACGTTACAAACACAACAGTAAACGAGTCTAGTACCGATGGCCAGACCCCGTCGGCGTACACCCAGAATCCCGTCGGCGTGGGCTGCGCCGACGGTTGCCGTCGGCGTAACCCCGTCGGCGTAACACTATGTAGGCGTATACGAGAATTCCGTCAGCGTACGGAAACCCGTCGGCGTATAACCTCGGCCGACAGGAAGTTAGAGCCGTCGGTGTACGTGCCGTCGGCATAGGCTCCGTGGGACCCACTTGGTGCAGGTAACGTCCATCATCTCCATCCTCTATACGCCGACGGCATTGCCGTCGGCCTAGCACGCCACGTGTCGCCTTGCAGCTCCTGCAAGGTCCTTACACCGATGGCAATACCGTCAGCCTGTGGCCCATATGTCGACGGCCAAACCGTCGGCCAAAGTGTGCTCACTGGGCTGCGTCAGCTTTTACGCCGACGGCCAAACCGTCGGCCCAGGTTGTCGTCGTGCCATATGGTCATCCCTACGCCGACAGCAATGCCGTCGGCGTAGAGGCTGCCCAGTTTTGGTTATTTAATTCTGTTTTGGTTCATTTCCTGCCCATTTAAAATTCCCGCAACCCAGATTCTAGGCACAACATTCAACACATACACATAAAGGCAAACATAAGATCATCATCATCAAAATATTATATGTACATCATAGGTAGATCATCCACATGGTAGTATCGATACAAAAGTAACAAGTTCCCTACAAATCGGGAGAGCTAGAGAGACCCATGTCTCCCCACGTGAAGTCAGGCGTAGGACGACGTGGAGCAGCCACCGTTGAACCAGCACCGGAAGAAGGAGGAGTAGCACCGCCATGACCGGTAGAAGGAGAAGCATCACCATCAGGAGTAGAACCACCACCACCGGAAGCACCACCGGAAGCATCGGGAGAACCATAGCCGGTATGAACCGGTGTCATCGTGCGCGAGAAATTCGGCGAGGCGGCTGCTCGACCAAAGGGTACAATGGTGGAGCATCCCGCTCCCTACACGTTTGAGCCAGAGTTAGCAACCACCAAGACACATTTGTGCGGTAATGACGGAGTTGGCAAATAACTTACCGGAGTCCCTGGTAGAAGGTCAAAGCGAATTCGTCCTTCGATAGGAAGATTGGCTGCAACCTCGGCCTAGCTGGCCATGGCGGTAGCATATCCCGCTCTCCAGTGGCATAAAACTTCTCGTCGGCCTGCAAGAAAGTTTAGGTGTCAAGCATTGTAGAATTAAATGTTTAAACTAGGAAAAGTGAGACTTGTCATCTTTTGCAAAAAAAAAAAGGTTGAAACTTACAACATCTCGACACTCTGCCCACACCTCGTAGGCATCTCGGGCCTGCTTCCATGCCCAGGCGCCACCACATGTTCCATACGAGAGGCCTTCTAGGACGCGTCCAAAGCCGGCTACAATTTCAAAAATAATGAATCTTGTCAACTTAGCCACTCGGGAACAAATGTCAAAAAGAGGATGGAAATAAGAAAAACTTACATCAGCGTTCACTTGGGAAGGCCATCGACGAGGCGGAATAGCGGGGTCATTGGCGGTGAGGGTAGCCTTGACACGTGGGAGTTCGCGGCATCACCCTATCGAGAACCTTCAAACGGCCATGCTCCCGGCCGCGTCCCGCCACGACCAACACTCTCACATCGGTCTCCTCATACCTAGGCCTTCCACCTCCGGGTGAAAACCACTGAACGCCTCGAGGTAGTTAGCACCATCCACCTCGGCAGTGCCATAGAAGTCGGTAAGCGAGGGCTGAGGCTGGGACAGATCGAGCCTCTTCATCTTCATCCTTTCCTAGACTTCATAGTCAGAAATAGGCCTCCCTAGTTGTGCCTCCTGCATCGCAGAAGAATTTTTTTGCATATCAAGTAGGAACAAGAGGGGAAATAAATGCAGGTTGTTTCATGTATATGTATACCATTTTGGCCTTGAAGCGATCATGGTTGAGGTTTCCCGCACAATGTGTCCCCCCGGATCCATGGTTTGCCTTGTTCCGCTCGCTCAAGGCGTTGAACTCGGTGTCTTCCCGATACATTGCAAATGTATCCATAATTTTTGTTGTTCCATGCTTGGTTTTATCTACTTTCTTATGTTTTGTCCACACTTTGGAGTACTTTTCATATGATTTCTGAGACTAACCTATTAACAAGAGTCAAAGTGGCAGTTGCCTGTTTTCTGCTGTTTTTGGTTCCAGGAAAGTCAGAAAATGAATATTCTCGGATTTGGACCGGACAAAAGCCAAAGTTGTTATTTTCTCGGAAGACTCACGGAGCCAGAAGGAGAGTCGAAGAGGGGCCACAGGGTGGCCACACCCCCCTTGGCGCGGGCAACCCTAGGCCGCGCCAGGGCATGGTGTGGCCCCCCTGGCTGGCCACCGACCTTGCCCCTTCGCCTATATATTCCTCCCGATGCGAAAACCCTAAATAATCAATCAGAAATCCATGAAAAGTTCCATAGCGCCGCTGCCACCGAAGGGGAGATTCGGGGGACAGAAAGTCTCTGTTCCGGCACCCTGCCGGGACAGGGAAGTGCCCCCAGAGCCATCTCCATCGATCTCCACCACCATCTCCATCACCATTGCTGATTCCCATGATGAGGAGGGAGTAGTTCTCTCTCGAGGCTAAGGGTTCTACGGTAGCTATGTGTTCATCTCTCTCTATGCATGATCATATTGTGATCATGAGCTTTGTAATCAAGTAGATCTACTTTGCTACACAAGTGCTTTAATAGATCTCTTCTCTCCCCATGTGTGTGAAAGTGACAGCGTGCACACCATGGTGGCACTTAGGCTAGAGATTACAAATACTTGTTATGAGTTATATTTGGAGTTGGATATCTTTATGAAATTGTGGTGTTTGTTGGACTCATCTAGTACTCAAGGTGATAGTGTGCGGTTTCTAGATGGGAAAGATGAACTTTGAGGTGTGCCGTTATAGCCCTACCATCGATTAGAGTGTCCAACCGGAGAGTAGTTCAGCGTAATATCATAAAGAAGAATATATTTATATGAGAGTGTTCACTAGTGAAAGTATGATCCCTAGGCCTTGTTTCTAAGCATTGAAACACCGTTTGCAACTAGATCTGTTACATGTTTGCTTGCTTCCGTCTTTATTTCAGTTTGCTTTTAGTCTCTTCCATGCCATCAAGCTATTTTCTATCACCGTTACCACTTATAATTATCTATACCACTTGTATTTCACTATCTCTTCGCCGAACTAGTGCACCTATACACCTGACAAGTGTATTGGGTGTGTTGGGGACACAAGAGACTTCTTGTATCTTGATTGCAGGGTTGCTTGAGAGGGAATACCTTTGACCACTTCCTCCCTGAGTTCGATAAACCTTGGGTGATCCACTTAAGGGAAAACTTGCTGCTGTTCTACAAACCTCTGCACTTGGAGGCCCAACAATTGTCTACAAGAATAGAAGTGCATAGACATCACTTCCCCGCGCCACCTCGCCGTCAGCGCCGCCCATGCGTCATTCTTACCATCGGCCCACTCGGGCATAACCTGAAAAATCAATACTCGTTTGAAGAACGGATAATGCAATTGCAACTTAGCAACAACATAGAATATCATTGACAATTTACTTACCCAGCGTAATCTTCCTCGGACAATGTTAGTTGTACCTTGACATTCACATGCTTCAGCGCCTTCTTACCCAACTTATGGCAGCTGTATAGATTGGTGGTGGTATGCTTATGATTGTAGAACTATTGTTGTGTCAACCTCGTACAATCCCCATAAAGTCTTATGCTCATCCCTGCTCCTCCGAAGCACCCTATAGAATCTCTTCAATCATGCATAAAAAAATTGTGAACAAAACTCAAAAAGTTAGCATGGTGGGGTCATCAACTATGAAGAAAACTCGAAAAGTTTTCCTTACCCAAAACTTGGTGATCACGGCATCAGAAACTTTCCCATAGCCCGGGTATTCGGCGACCTCATAGTGTGCCCAATGCGTGGCTAGATTCCTCTCGCCGTTGGGGATGGGTGTGTAGAAGCTAGGACAAAACTTTCTAATTAGAGCTCCAACTAAGGTGTTAGGCGCACGGGTACCCGGAGGAAATGTCCAATTGCAGCACAATAATCAAACATTAGTATATGCCAAATTGTTATGACCAAAATGAAATTACATGCCACTTACTCAATGACGTTAGGCGTAATGATGGGTTTCTCCTCCTCAGAACGTGGTTCATATTTTTTTTCAGGGACACCTGATTCCCCACAAATCTTTGGCTTCTTCGGCGGCGCAGACGGCCCTGACTCCTAGTCTCGAGAACCCCCTCCTAGTTTCGAGCCTCCCCCTCCTGGTCTCGAGGCTCCCTCTCCTCGTCAAGAGACTCCGAGTAAGCAGACTAGGAAGCCATGTCGCCAGAAGTGGAGGGTAGGTAACTCACAAGGCATACACCTCATCCTCCACCTCGTCCTTCCCTCGGGGGAAACCCCCTCGTCCCGCACCTCGTCCTGCACCTCCTCCTCTCTCACTAGCGTCAGTGTAACGCGGGTTCGGAATGGGTGCTCTTCCACTTTTGGTAACCTTCTTCCGCTTCATCACCTTAAGCAAAGAGGATGATGATTCCTTGCATTGTCTCATATTGGTTAATCACTCGCATTGAGAAGAGGTAAAAAATTAAGCATAAAGAAATGATGGATGTCCCATCTTTACCCGTCCGTGCTCGTCCTCGTATCTCTTCCCCATCTTGTGCCATGTAATTTGTGTGGCAGACTCCTTGGTCATGTAAAGCCGCTGGATTATTTTTATGAACAGGAGATAATGAAGAATCTTTAGAGCGACTTTTGACTGTGTCATCTGACCATCGGCTCCCTTTACCTCATCATACCTAGAGGCCCCACACTTGTTACAGTACTTGTCATCCGCAAACTGTTTCCAAAACAAGAGGCAACCTTTTGGACAATAGTATATCTTTTTGTATTCGATGTTGAGCGCTCACACTATTTTCTTCACTTCGTACATGGTTTTAGGCAGATAATGCCCTTCGAGCAACATGTTACCATATGTCTACAAATGATCTTAAAAGCATGAACGGGTGTTGTCGTATTGGAACTTTTTAGTTAGTACTTGCAAGATGGCATCGAGCGGAGAAATCTTTGAACCCACGTACAGATGCCTCTTAGCCGAGGCCATCATATCATAGAAGGCCTTCACGCTTGGCTCTGGTTCCTCTGGTTCACACAGTTCTTCCGGTTCTAGTGGTTCCTTTGGTTCACCTGAAGGTGGCGAATCTACCATGTTGGCACCGCAGAGATCATCTAGCAAGTTCCTAATCCCATCGCCCTCATCGCCATTGATCCGCTGCTGCATCACCTCACCTCTTTCACGGTCGTACTAAGTAAAGTCGATCATCGTGACGAAATCCAGCATATACCCAGATTTCAAAAGGTGTTTTTTCATATCATCCTTGGACTAACGATGACGCTTATTACAACGAGAGCACGGGCAAGTTGGAAGAAGGCCTGCCCTAGAACCACGCGCTAACTCCTTCACTAAGATATCGGTCTTCCATACCCACTCCTTTGTTTTGTCAACAACACTAGTACGACCACTGTACATCCACCGACTATCATCTATCCTATGCTTTATTGGGAGCCAAACAATAAACATGGAATTTCATATCAAATAATAGCATGAAACTAAATGCATCATATTTTTTATTTCTCTACGGGATAATGATGACTCAAAATATATCGAGCTCATTGGGGAACCCCAAGAGAAAGGTATGATGAGCACAGCAGCAAGTTTTCCCTTAGTTATGAAACCAAGGTTATCGAACCAGTAGGAGCAAGGAAACACCTCCAAAGTGTTGTTTCCAACTTGGAATCCTGCACAACACAACCATAGAACTTTGCCCCCAACTTACAGTGAGGTTGTCAATCTCACCGATTTTGCTGAAAACAAAGGATTAAACGTATTGTGTGGAAGATAGTAATTGCTTGCAGAAAGTAAACAGTAAACAGTAAATAGATTGTAGATTGATGGTAAAAGAATGGACCGGGGTCCATAGTTCACTAGAGGTGATTCTCCTTAAGATAGAGGACATGTTGGGTGAACAAATTAAAGCGGGGCAATTGATAGACACCAAGAAAGCATACATGCATATACTAATCATCTTGACTCCTACGAGATTTGATTGGGCATTACAACATTATACATAGACCATAATCCAACTGCATCTATGACTAATAATCCACCTTCAGGTTATCATCCGAACCCCCTCCAGTATTAAGTTGCAAGCAACAGATAATTGCATTAAGCAAAGTGTGTAAAGTAAACAATACGATTGTTCTATGAACAAAGGATTGCTGTTTTCTCCCTAGTAGCAACAGCACATCTAGTACATTAGAGATTTCTGTCACTTACCCAGATTCCTAGAGGCATGAACCCACTATCGAGCATAAATACTCCCTCTTGGAGTTGCTAGCATCTACTCGGCCAAGATAGCTACTAACAACGAAAAGCATGCAAGATCACAAATAACATAGACATGATAGAATCAATAATCAATCTGAAATAGCATCTCAATATCCATAGGATCCCCGCAAACACAACATGTAAGATTACAAATAGATGATCCAGATCATGAACGAACCTCACAAGATCTAAACATGGTAGCACAAAGGAGGAGAACCAACCATCTAGCTACTACATGGACCCGTAGTCCAGGGATGAACTACTCACGCATCACACCGGAGGCAGTCATGGTGATGAAAAAGGCCTCCAGGGTGATCTCTCCCCTCCGACAGGGTGCCGAGAAGAGCTTCAGATCCCTCCTGATCTAGGGATGGAGATGGCAGCGGCTACAAACTCTTTCATGGAATTTTGACCGGGTCCTTAGGGTTTTCATCCCGGGAGACTTTTATAGGCAAAGGGGCAAGGTCGGTGGAGTACTAGGGGGCCCACACCACCCCCTGGAGCGACCTGGCCTGGCCCGTGCCACCAGGTGGTGTGGCCAGCCCCTGGCCCCTCTCCTTCTCGTCTTCTGGCTCCATGAGTCTTCCGATAGAATATTGACTTTGGCTTTTGTCCGGTCCAATTCCGAGAATATTTCTTTTCTAGCCTTTCTGAAACCAAAAATAGCGAAAAGCAGGCAATCTTTGTGGCATCTTGTTAATAGGTTAGTTCCAGAAAATGTGTAAAAATACTCCAAAGTGTGGACAAAACATAAGAAAGTAGATATAAAACAAGCATGAAACATCAAAAATTATAGATACGTTTACAACGTATCAGATAACACGCATGACCTACATCTCTAATAGGCATAGAGGTTCCTAGCAACCGTCGGATCCGTAGATTGGGTATGTTCTCCATGCTCTACCCCGCTCCGAGGCAGAATTTTAGCAGCACCTCCCCGCTGCTCTCCCGATACACGTCTCGGCAAAAAGCCGTGAGGATGTGCATCCGGAGAACAATGGGAAGGCGCTGCCGAAATCCTGACTCGGACCAGGGTAGAGCATGGAGAACGTACCCAACTACGCATCCACCGACTGTCTTGTAAATGTCGCAAGCGTTACGCTTCATAATATGCTGACCTCTAATGCATAATTATCCGTGTAACACTCACGGACGGGAAATGACAGCTAGATGACGAGACTTGACGTGGAAATGGAATCTACTAACATAAAAAATGTGAGGGAGAAGACAGAGTTCTAGCTCACCCTCGGTGGTAGAGGTAGTAGGCGACCTCTGGGACAGCGACCTCCGGGGCGACCTCTGGAACGACGACCTCCAAGACGATGACCTCTGGGACGGCGACAGGAGCTAGCGACGTGCTTATGACAGAGCCTAGTGTACAAAAATAATAAATATTAGCAAAGTCAATTCTTATTTTCAATTTCTTCATATTCATCTACCATGCACCTTACTACATCCATAATTACAATGTCAACTACAACTAGAACCTAACCCAAGACTAACACTAGACCTAAACTACAACTAACAATAACTATGTATTTCTAGTCAATTGATAAACTACAACTATTTATACATATTCATATGTATGATAATTAGACTTTATTCAAAATAAAAAGCAAAAAACTAAGTACCTACGAGGAGGAGAGGTAGTGGGGGCAGTGGTCAGGAGGAGGAAGAGCTCGCAGGGAGGAGGAGAGGCAGTAGAGGCCAGTAGCGGCATGGAGGAGGACAGAGTGGCAGGAAGGAGGAGGGCGCTGGGGAGGAGCGGCCGGCAGGAGAAGGACTGGGGAGGAGTGGTAGGACCTAGGGAAGAGAGGAGGGGTGGAGGAGGAGGCCAGGAGGAGGGCCTGGGAGGAGCAGCAGGGGTAGGGGAGGAGGCCGGGAGGAGGAGGACCTGGGGAGGAGGGCGCGGGCTTGAGGGGACGGAGGGTACGCGGTGGCGAGGGGAGGAAGGGCGCGAGCTCGAGGGGATAGAGGGGACACCTGCGGCGGGGGCGGGCGGCTAGAGGTGGAGGAAGCAGAGGAGGGCAGAGGTGGCCTCGATCAAGGATGGATGGACTAGCTCCACCCCGAGCCCAACCCCCTTATCCACTTATTTTCATAGGCCGACGGCTAAGCTGTCGACGTAGAAAAGACGCATGGTTAGGCCGACGACAATGCTATCGGTGTAGATCATTTAAAAAACAATTTGTGTATTTTTTATTATATTACAATGTCAACTTGTATCTATATTTTGTGTGTGGTTAATTTACGCAAGATTTGGAGGCATCCCGGTGCTTCGGTGCTCCGGTGCTAGTTTCCCAGGCAAACCCTAGACATGAGCCCCGCAGATCTACCACCTAGACTTCTTCATTTGATGGTAGACTAATTGAATTTTATCTTTGTTTAGATTAGGTTAGGTCAAAGTAATATGGTAGACCAAGGCTCGGCCCTAGGTTCCATCGGTTTCACTCTGTTTAACCCGATGAAACCCTAATCCGAGGGCCCCGCGGGTCTACCCCCATAGCATTCTCCGTATGAGGGCTTGCCAGTGGACTTGTATGGCGGTTTAGGTTTTCTAAGTTCATACCTACATGGAAAACCAAGACTAGGTCCAAGGTTCCACCGGTTTGTCTCCGTTTGAACCGCAGCGGGAGTTTCCTCCTGTAGGTTCAGCACACCTCTCTAAGTGCTATCGCATGCGCCGTAGACGGTCACACCCGGGAGCTAGGTTTTCCATCTAGGATAAATGCACCACCCTTGTGCATGCATGCTAGGGCCACACACGTGTTCTCGTGGCATCCCAGCGCTCGGGTGGTCCTTTTCTGACGAAACACTAATCCAAGGGCCCCGCGGGTCTACCACCGTAGCATTCTCCGTACGAGGGCTTGCTAGTGGACTTTTCTGGTTTTTTAGGTTTTCTAAGGTCATACCTACATGGAAAACCAAGGATAGGCCCAAGGTTCCACTGGTTTACCTTCGTTTGAACCGTAGTGGGAGTTTCCTCCTACATGTCCATCACACCTCTCTAGGTAGGCGCTATCACATGCGCCGTAGACGGTGAAAACCGGGAGCTAGGTATTCCATCTAGGAGCAATCCACCACTCTTGTGTATGCATGCTAGGGCCACACGCGTGTTCTCGTGGCATCCCGGCCCTCGGGTGGTCCTTTTCCGATGAAACCATAATCTGAGGGCCCCACGGGTCTACCCCCATAGCATTTTCCGTTAAAGGGCTTGCCAGTGGACTTTTCTAGCGGTTTAGGTTTGCTCAGGTCATATGTAGATGGAAAACCAAGGCCAGGCCCAAGGTTCCACCGGTTTGCCTCCATTTGAACTGTAGTGAGAGTTTCCTCCTACAGGTCCAACACACCTCTCTAAGTGCTATCATACGTGTCATAGACGGTCACATCCGAGAGCTAGGTTTTCCATCTAGGAGCAATCGACCACCCTTGTGCATGCATGCTAGGGCCACACGCATGTTCTCATGGCATCCCGGCGCTCGGGCGGTCCTTTTCTGATGAAACCCTAATATGAGGGCCCCGCGGGTCTACCCCCGTAGCATTCTCCGTACGAGGGCTTGGCAGTGGACTTTTCTGGTGGTTTAGGTTTGCTAAGGTCATACCTACATGGAAAACCAAGGCTAGGCCCAAGGTTCCACCGGTTTGCCTCCGTTTGAACCGCAGCGGAAGTTTCCTCCTCCAGGTCCAGCACACCTCTCTAAGTGCTATCGCATGCGCCATAGACGGTCACACCCGGGAGCTAGGTTTTCCATCTAGGAGAAATCCACCACCCTTATGCATGCATGTGATACGTCCAAAACTTATCTACTTTCCCGGACACTTTTGCTATTGTTTCTCCTCTAAACTTGTGTGGTTTGGATACAACTAACACGGACTGACGCTATTTTCAGCAGAATTACTTTGGTGTCTAGTTTTTGTGCAGAAAATCAACTATCAGGAAAAATCCCGGAAAATATGCCAAAAATCCTATTTCACCAGAAGACTCATGGAGCTAGAATACGAGACGGAGGGATCTGGCTTAGCCACACCACCGCCACGCTGGCTATGCTCGCCAGCCAGGGGTGGTCCGGCCGCCTGCACACCCCCTCGGTCTCCCTCTTTGCCTATAAGTTGCCTTCTGACCTAAAAACTCAGCGGGGTTCGACGTTTTTCCAGAAAGAGTTCCGCTGCACCGCCACCACCAGATTTTGCGATTCGAAACTAGAAACTCCGTTCTGGCACCCTGCCAGGATGGGGAATTGGAGGATATCATCGCCATCATCATCACCATCGTTGCTCCATCGACCATCCATGTTTCCCCCATCTATGAGTGAGTAATCCCCCACTGTAGACTATGGGGATGGTAGGGATTGGATGAGATCGTTCATTGTAATGGCATCAGATTGTTAGGGCATGGTGCCTAGTATCTTCTATTAGTGCTTTTTGACTTTGTTGCGACTTGTTATGCTTAATGCTTGTCACTAGGGCCCGAGTGCCATGATTTCAGATCTGAACATGTTATTGATTCATTATGATAGTATTGTTTATGGTCTTACTTGCAAGTTGTATACACATATTGTTGTCCGGAACCAAAGGCCCCGAATTGACAGCAATCGGGATAACCGGAGGGAATGGCTTTGATGTGAGGATCACATGTATTCATGGAGTGTTAATGCTTTGCTCCGGTGCGCTCTATTAAAAGGAGCACCTTAATTTCCAGTAGTTCCCTTGAGGCCCCGCTGCAAACGGGCTGGCAGGAGAAAAGATGTTGTGCAAGTTCTCATTGCGAGCACGTATGACTATATATAGAACACATGCCTATGATTATTTAGTACTTGGATGCTTTATCTTATTTATCTGCAAATGCCCTACGTCTTGATTGCTATATGAATTGTCTTGTCTATGCAATGCCCGTCCATCCATCCCTATGCCTACCACGCTCTAATCCTACTGTTTACTGCAATTGTTACTATCGTCTTTACTTTTACTACTGCTATTACTTTACTATTCCTACTACAAAACTATTGCTACTGATAAACTGCTGTGAGCAAGATTGTTTCCATGCGCAGCTGAATTGACAACTCAGTTGTTAAGGGTTATAAATATTCTTTGGCTCCCCTTGTGTCGAATCAATAATTTGGGTTTCACTTCCCTCGAAAATACTGCGATACACCCCCTATACTTGTGGGTCATCAAGACTATTTTCTAGCGCCGTTGCCAGGGAGCTTAGCTTTATTTATCAAGTCCACTTGGAATCACTATTGTTCGTTGCCATCCATCCATCATGGGGAAGTCTCGTGATGGCAAGGTTCCTATTTTACCATCCACTACAAGAAGAGGTACGGTTCTGAACACCTCTGTTGCTCTTGATTCACCGTCTGTTATGAGTAAGTTCCTTACACCACCACATAAACATGCTACACACACTGCTACTACTGCTGAATATGAAACTTTTGATACTTATGATGCTGCTTCTACTGTGCTTGATAAGAGTGGTTCATTAGGTCATTTCCTAGATGCTACGATTGCTAGAACTATAGCTGGAAATACTGAAACTCCTAATGAAGACACTACTACACCTGTTAGTTCACCTAAGTCTAGAGAGAGCTATGATATTGAAGACGGTTATATTGAGATGACCGATGAATTTATTAAAGAATGTCAAAACACCCATGATAGGAGTGCTGCTAAGAGTCTCCTTGAGAGGCGTACTATTAAACCCAAATTGTCTCCTAATACTAAGTTTGCTACATCTCCCATAAACATTAAAGATAAAGATTATGATTTCTCTCTTGATCTATCCTATATAGCTATTGTTGAGAAAGAACCTTTTTGTGGGACAAAGAATGAAAGTGCGGTAGCACATATGACCGAGCTTTCTACCATGAGTGGCTTGTTTTCTGATGATATTAAGATGCGCACCTACTTTGTTGCTAAGATTTTCCCTTTTTCACTAAAAGGAGAAGCTAAAACTTGGTTTAGTAATTTACCTCCTGGATCTATTGATAGCCCTGATTGCTTGATTAGTACTTTCCTGCAAAAATATTTTCCTCCTAGTGCTAGACATGCTATTTTGCAGGAACTTTTTGATTTTAAACAGGGAGAAAAAGAGATATTGCATGAATCATGGGCAAGGTTTTGTGCTTTGATTCATGCACAGGCTGGATGTCCATTACCTAAGAATGAGCTTCTCGATATATTTTATAATGGACTACCCGAAGAATCTAGTGAAGGGTTCTGTAGCAGAAAACAAAAAATTTCTATCTACTCGAACACTAATACCAGGATCTATACTATGTAGACATAAGTAACGGAGAAGGAATACAGTATTCATAACTTTGGAGATAGAGGCACACCTTACGCAGGAAGGCGTATATTGATGAAGACGAGCAGCACCCCAAGTGTGGTGACTCCGAAGTTCGTCACATGTCTGGTGTAGGAGACGTTAACCGGACTCCGATCCAGCCGAGCAGCGGAAGAAGTAGATGCCGGATCGCAGATCACACGATGGTAGTGTGAAGGTGGAGAACTCAACCACGAGGTCCTCCCCAATATTATGGAGAAGTCCTCAGCGGATGAGAGAGAGAATGAGAGGGAATGGGTGATTCCAAAGGGGGAGGGGGACCCCTATATATAGTGGGAGAGGGGCGCACCACCTAGGGGCCATGTGGTGTGGGACTAATCCCCACACCCGTCGGCCACCTAGGGGTAGCCGCCAGCCCTAGGTGGGCCCCATTGGGGCGGCCCACCAAGCCTAGGTCGGCTGGCCTCCACTCCCTAGGCGCCTTGACCTATTGGGCCTCCCTTCGGGTGAGGCCCATTAGCAATATGGAGCCTTTAAAAATAAAATAAAATATATATTTAATATTAATTCTCCAATTAACATTCAAATACACATATTATATTATTTCTTCACTCCGGAACACCTTCCGGACCCCTTCCGATCTCCATCGGATGTTACCGAAACTATTCCGGTTTCTCTCTCTATTTCTCATACGATACCTCATCTACCCTAAGCGTCCCTACCCTTAAGCGTGACATCCTTCGGTTCAGAAACACTCCGGACATGATTGAGACCACTCTCACATCAATGATCAACAGAGGGACCTAGATGGCTATGTGACCCCCGTGTGTTTCACGAATACAATCGCTCGAACCGTGAGATAGTCGTTCCCTGTTCCCTTTGTCATTCGATACCTAATTCATCCGAGATTTGATCTTCGGTATCTCCATACCTTAGTTCGATCTCATTACCGATGAACTTGTTTTCTCGTTCTCATGTTGTTGCATTCCATGACCTAGTCACATGCTTGCAAGCTTCATTAATGCAACGCCACCGGGATGGCCACATGTATCTGTCCGTTACATGGACTAGACAAATCCTGGTCTTGATATGTACTCCTCAACACATCCCTTCGGAAAACCTGAGTGGCACCTTTTTGATCACCTTATGAGATGATTCTTGATAACCATCAAAGCTTCTTCCGGAAATGGTGATATGCATTACCTCACAGTCAAAGGATCAGGTTGCGAGATTCTCTGTGTTTTATCATTAATGGTGAACTTTGTAACTAGATCTCATTAAGATATAACGGTCGGATGTTTGTCTATCATGTTATTCGACTAATAACATGACCTCATTGTCAGTTGGCATAAATGCCCATGATCTTGAAACACAGACCATCCTCATGACCAATGAACTAGTTCACTAGAGGTAACTAGAGACACGGTTTGTTTACATACCACACGTGTATTAACGTTTCGTATTAACATAGTTATAACACAGTATGAAACGTATTATGAACATATAGGAGATATATCAAATAATACACTTTATTATTTGCCTCTAGGGCATAACTCCTTCAGTCTCCCACTTGCACTAGAGTATAAACAAAACTAGTTTACAATAGGTAGGAACCTAACACCAATGGAATCTCAGTGTTGTTCGTGCTTTTCCTGATGGAGAGCTTTAGTCAAAGGATCTGCCACATTTAGTTCTGTATCTACTTTGCAAATCTTGACTTCACCTTCGTCAACGTTCTGCCGGATGACGTGAAATCTTAGCTTGATGTGTTTGGATATGGAATGAGTTCTTGGTTCCCTTGCGTTTGTAATAGCACCCGTGTTATCACAATAGACCGTCACGGTGTCTTGCGCATTGGGAAAAACTCCCAGTTCAATGACGAAATTCCTCAGCCAAACAGCTTCATTTGCTGCATCAACGGTAGCAATATTTTCAGACTACATTGAAGATTGTGCCACCACCGGATGCTTCTTGCTCTTCCAGCTTACCGTCCCACCATTCACCAGGAACACAAATCCTGTTTGTGACTTTGAGTCATCATGATCTGAGTTCCAGCTCGCATCCACGTAACCCGTTACGTTTAGAGCTTCATCACTTCCTCCATAGATTAGGAACATACCCTTTGTTCTTTTCAGATACTTCAGGATATTCTTGACAGTTGTCCAGTGATCTGGTCTTGGATTACTTTGGTATCAGCTCGTCAAACTAAGAGCCAATGCCACATCAGGTCGCGTACTTAACATTCCATACATGATAGACCCTATGGCTGAGGCATAGGGTGTGAAATCCATCTTCTTTCTATCATTGTCCGTCACAGGACATTGAGTCATACTCAATTTGCAATTCTTCATCATGGGTGTGAAACCCTTTTTGGTGTTCTCCATTTTGAACCTCTTCAAAATCTTTTCTATATAAGTACTTTGACTCAATGCTATTAGGTGCCTTGATCTATCTCTATAGATCTTGATTCCTATTATATATGCAGCTTCACCTAGATCCTTCATGGAAAATTGGTTACTCAAATATGCTTTCACGCTTTTCATAAGATCCACATCGTTTCCCAAGAGTAATATGTCATCCACATATACTACTAAGAAAACAACTGAGCTCCCACTCGCTTTCTTGTAAACACAGAACTCTTGTTGGTTTTGGACAAATTCAAAACTCTTGATCACTTGATCAAAATGTTGGTTCCAGCTCCGAGATGCTTGCTTCAATCCATAAATGGACCGTTGAAGCTTGCATACCTTTCCAGCATCCATAGGATTAACAAAACCTTCCGGTTGCATCATATACAACTCTTCATCAATGTGACCATTGAGGAATGTGGTCTTGACATCCATCTGCCAAATTTCATAGTCGAAATGTGCAACAATTGCTATTAAAATCCTGACAGCTTTGAGCATCACTATGGGAGAGTAAGTCTCGTCATAATCAACTCCTTGAATTTGTCGAAACCCCTATGCGACAAGTCGAGCTTTGTGAACGGTCACATTGCCATTCGCATCTGTCTTTTTCTTAAAGATCCAATTATTTTCCACGGCCTTGCGGCCTTCTGGAAGATCTACCAAGGTCCAAACTTGGTTCTCATGCATGGATCCTATTTCGGATTTCATGGCTTCTATCCATTTCTCAGAGTTAGCACTATCCATAGCTTCTTTGTAGTTTGCAGGTTCTTCCTGTTCATCTAGGATGACAGACATTACAAGACTACTATACCAATTAGGAGTGGCACGAACTCTTGTAGACCCGCGAACCTCAGGAGTCTCGACGTCGTTGTTTTGACCATCATCAATGGGCTCTTCCTCCATGTTGAAGAGCGGTCTCGGAACAACTTCCGTTGCGCTACTCAGAATCTGGAGAGAAGGATCAACAATTTCATCTAAATCAATTTTCCTTCCACTAATTCCTTTAGCAAGAAACTCTTTCTCGAGAAAGGTGCTAGTTTTTGCGACAAACGTTTTGCCTTCGGCTTGGTTGTAGAAAGTATACCCAACGCTTTCCCTTGGGTATCCCACAAAGATACATTTTTCTGATTTAGTTTCGAGTTTGTCAGGATGCAGTTTCCTAACGTAAGCCTCACAACCCCAAACTTTCAGAAATGACAACAATGGCTTCTTGCCATGCCATATCTCATATGGGGTTGTCTCCACGGATTTGGATGTTGCTCGGTTTAAAATAAAAGCGGCGGTTTCTAACGCATATCCCCAGAAAGACACAGACAAATCAGTTAAAGACATCATGGACCGCACACTATCTAATAGAGTCTGGTTCCAACGTTCCGACACACCATTACGCTGTGGTGTTCCGGCTGGCGTAAGCTGTGGGATAATCCCACAGTCCTTCAAGTGCATGTTAAACTCATAAATCAAATACTCGCCTCCTCGATCCGATCGAAGATGCTTGATTTTCTTGTTAAGTTGACTCTCTACTTCTTTCTAAAATTCCTTGAACTTTTCAAAGGTTTCAGACTTGTGCTTCATTAAGTAGATATATCCATATCTTCTTAAGTCGTTAGTAAAGGTAACAAAGTAACGATAACCATTGCGTGTTGAGACACTCATTGGTCCACATACATCCGTATGTATGATCCCAAGTAGGTCTACAGCTCTCTCCATTATCCCGGAGAATGGTGTCCTAGTCATCTTGCCCATGAGGCATGGCTCACATGTATCAAGGGATTCGAAATCCAATGATCCTAGAAGCCCTTCTGAATGAAGCTTTTTCATGCGCTTTATGCCAATGTGACCAAGACGGCAATGCCATATGAACATGGAATTATCGTCACTGTGCTTACAACGTTTAGCATCAACACTATGGATGTGTGTATCACAATCAAGATCAAGTAAGAATAAACCATCACATACAGGAGCATGAACATAGAAAACATCATTCATCTAAATTGAACAACCATTTGTTCCTGATTTAAACGAATAACGGTCTTGCAACAAGCAAGACCCACTCACAATATTCATAATCAATGCGGGTACATAATAGCATTTATTCAAGACCAATAATAATCCTGACGGTAGACGGAGATGCAGGGTGCCGACGGCCATCACTTCGACTCTCGAACCATTGCCGACGCGCATCGTCACCTCGTCCTTCCTCAGGCGCTTCCTACTCTGCAGATCCTGCTGAGAGTTACAAATGTGAGCAACAGATCTAGTATCAAATACCCAGGTGTTACTCCTGGCGCTTGTAAGGAATACATCAATAACATGTATATCATATATACCTTTGTCCGGGGTGGCTATCTTGCCAGCTCGCTTGTCTTCAAGGTACTTGGGGCAGTTGCGTTTCCAGTGCCCATCCCCTTTGTAGTAGAAGCACGAAGTGCTGGGCTTAGGGCCAGGTTTAGCAGTCTTTGAGGTGCTGGAAACAAACCTACCATCCCTCTTAGACTTCTTACCCTTCCCTTTCCCCTTTTCCCCGGTTTCTTAAAGTTGGTGGTCTTGTTGACCATCAACACCATGTGCTCCTTCTTGATTTCAACCTCAGCAGTTTTGAGCATGGCGAACACCTCAGCAAGGGTCTTAGTCATCCCTTGCATGTTGTAGTTCATCACAAAGGTCTTATAACTAGGGGGCAGCGAGTGCAGCACACTATCAATTGCGATCTCCTCCGGGATTTTGCAATCTAGGGTGTTTAAGCGCTTAACATAGCCAGACATTTTGACCACGTGCTCACTAATACTGTTGTGCTCTTCCATTTTAGCAGAGAAGAAGAGCTCGGAAGTATCATACCTCTCTGCACGAGCCTGTGGAGCAAAGACGGCCTTGAGATCCTCAATGATCTCAAAGGCATTCATCTTCTCAAAATGCTTTTGAAGCTCCGGCTCCATGGCATAGATCATTCCACTCTGGATGAGGGAGAAATCGTCCGCCTTGGACTGCCAGACATTCTTTTCGTCCTGGGAGGCAGAATCTGCAGGCTTAGCTGGAAGCTCAGCCTCGATGACATAAGTCAACTTGTAGGGGACTAGGAGGATCCTAAGATTGCTGAACCATGCGGTGAAGTTGGTTCCATCAGTTTTCAGCTTGTCCTTCTCGAGGAAAGTGCTAAGGTTGAAGGTGGGTGGGCGAGACATCTACAAAGGATTTGCAAAGTATTTAGACTATGTTCATAATAATGAGTTCAAGTTTTAACTAAAAGAACTCCCACTTAAACAAACATCCCTCTACTTGTTCAGTGATCACATGATCCCTATCCTCTGCACCTCCCCCGATCGTCACGACCATCAGTGCAGTATCAAAAGTGGACATTCCCTAATGTCGATCACATCAACCATGTGATTCATGCTCGACCTTTCGGTCTCTTGTATTCTGAGGCCATGTTTCTCTAACGTGCTAGGATCGCCAGTCCTAACTTGTGTGTATTCGCAGTGCAACATGGCTTGCACCCACTGTATGCGCACGTAGATACGTCTGAGCCCTACTCACCGCAGGGCGCCTCATACCGAAGAACTTTCTTGGTGGTGCACACACAAGGGGAATACGATAACTGGAATACTACGAGGGATTATCTCATTATGCTACCGTCTAATATAAGCATATCAGCATAATGAGTAATACTTCAAAAGTAAAGTGTTATGACATGGTTATAGCTTTATGATCATTATCAATAGCTTCAAAGAGAGTTTTACAAACTTGTCATTGCCATGTTATAATACTTGCCCCTATGCAATAATAAAGATAGACGCTTCTATATTATCTATTGCATGTTTTACGTGGCTTTAGGGCTTTCGCAGTAGAACCCCTTCCCACCTACGAATGTTGAGCCACAACATGGATTCAATGATTGACGTTCTTCTTCCCTTTTTAGGGCCCTCCAGTTTCAATGCCATATCAACTAATGTAGAGAGACAGACACCCCCTAAGCCACTTTGGTTTGTGGGCCAGTCTCATGAATCACCACGTGAGGTCGGTTGGGGGCCGTTTCATCAAACAGTGTCGCGATATTAATAATAACATTAAAGAGGGTAGCAACTAGAGAATCAATGCCCACATATCTCTATGTGTTCTATCCGTACGACATGTCTACCCATAGACCCGCTCTGATACCACTGAAGGGTTCCGTAGCAGAAATCAAAAAAATTCTATCTACTCGAACACTAATACCAGGATATATACTATGTAGACATAAGTAACAGAGAAGGAATACAATATTCATACCTTTGGAGATAGAGGCACGCCTTACGCAGGAAGGCGTATATTGATGAAGACGAACAACACCCCAAGTGTGGTGCCTACGAAGTTCGTCACATGTCCGGTGTAGGAGACGTCAACCGGACTCCGATCTAGCCGAGCAGCAGAAGAAGTAGATGCCGGATCGCGGATCACACGACGGTAGTGTGAAGGTGGAGAACTCAACCACGAGGTCCTCCCTAATATTATGGAGAAGTCCTCAGCGGATGAGAGAGAGAATGCGAGGGAATGGGTGATTCCAAAGGGGGAGGGGACCCCTATATATAATGGGAGTGGGGCGCACCACCCAGGGGCCAGGCGGTGTGGGACTAATCCCCACACCCGTCGGCCACCTAGGGGCAGCCTCCAGCCCTAGGTGGGCTCCATTGGGGCGGGCCACCAAGCCTAGGCCGGCTGGCCCCCACTCCCTAGGCGCCTTGCCCTATTAGGCCTCCCTTCGGGTGAGGCCCATTAGCAATATGGAGCCTTTAAAAATAAAATAAAATATATATTTAATATTAATTCTCCAATTAACATTCAAATACACATATTATATTATTTCTTCACTCTGGAACACCTTCCGAACCCCTCCCGATCTCCATCGGATGTTACCGAAACTATTCTGATTTCTCTCTCTCTATTCCTCATACGATACCTCATCTACCCTTAGTGTCCCTACCCTTAAGTGTGACATCCTTCTATTCGGAAACACTCCAAACATGATTGAGACCACTCTCACATCAATGATCAACAGAGGGACCTGGATGGCCATGTGATCCCCGTGTATTTCACGAATACAATCGCTCAAACCGTGAGATAGTCGTTCCCTGTTCCCTTTGTCATTTGGTACCTAATTCATCCGAGATTTGATCTTCGGTATCTCCATACCTTAGTTCGATCTCGTTACTGATGAACTTGTTTTCTCGTTCTCATGTCGTTGCATTCCGTGACCTAGTCACATGCTTGCAAGCTTCATTAATGCAACGCCACCAAGATGGCCACATGTATCTGTCCGTTACATGGACTAGACAAATCCTGGTATTGATATGTACTCCTCAACACATCCCTTCGGAAAACCTGAGTGGCACCTTTTTGATCACCCTTTTACGAGATGATTCTTGATAACCATCAAAGCTTCTTCCGGAAATGGTGATTTGCATTACCACACAGTCAAAGGATCAGGTTGCGAGGTTCTCTGTGTTTTATCATCAATGGTGAACTTTGTAACTAGATGTCATTAAGATATAACGGTCGTATGTTTGTCTATCATGTTATTCAACTAATAACATGACCTCATTATCAGTTGGCATAAATGCCCATGATCTTGAAACACAGACCATCCTCATGACCAATGAACTAGTTCACTAGAGGTAACTAGAGACACTGTTTGTTTACATACTACACGTGTATTAACGTTTCGTATTAACACAGTTATAGCACAGTATGAAACGTATTATGAACATATAGGAGATATATCAAATAATACACTTTATTATTTGCCTCTAGGGCATAACTCATTCATTTAGGACATACCTGGATAGTTGGGCTGATTGTGTTTTCAGGAATTGGACTCCTAAGGAAGCAGAGGAATTAATGGCTAAAATAAGCAAGAATTATGAAGATTGGACTCATCCTGAACCAGCTATACCTGAAACAATTATACCTGAACCAGCTATACCGGCGCCTATACCATCATCTAAGAAGAGGGGAGTTATTGAATTGAATGATGAAGTGATGAAGGAAGCTAAGAAATGTATTAAGGAGAAGGGAATTAAAGCTGCAGATGTCAAGAATCTACCTCCTATAGAAGAATTATGTAAGCCAATTCCCCATTCATCCACTATTGAGGTACACTCTCTCCAACATTTTGATGAAGGTGATATCCCTTACTCTAAACCTCTTGATCAATGCTTCGTAGAATTCGATATTTTTATTGTTAAGCAAGATAATTTTAATAAAAGGGCACAAAATCATCTAATGGAAAACTCTAGAGCTATTGTTGAGTTGAAGGATATTGTGGAAAGAACCTCCAATGATGTTAAAATGACTGTTAAACATTTTCAAATGGTTCAAACTCAAATTGATCAACTTATTAAGGTACAAAAATACTTGCTAGTTAATGCTGCTAAAGAAAAACATGCTTATGAAATTAGAACTAGAAGTGGTGCTGCTACCCAGGATCCTCTATATCCTGAGGGGCATCCCAAAAGAATCGAGCAGGATTCTCAACAAGTTGAAAATAATGGTACTACTCGTAAGAAAAGAAAAAATAAACATAAAAATATTGTAGAACCCTCTAAACCTGCTAAAGATCCTAATAGTATATCTATCTCTAATGCTAAAACTAAAAGTGGTAATGAAGAAAATGATGTTCCTGATAAAGAAAAAGTTGAAGAAGAACCTGAAAAGCACACTAAGAATACTAAATACACTAAAGAAGATTTTGTTGCTAAGAAACATGGTAGTGAAAGAGAGCATTGGGTCCAAAAACATATGCCTTTCCCTGATAAGAAACACAAGTCAAAGGAAGATGAACACTGTAATAAGTTTTGTGAGTGGATGAAACCTTTATTCTTGCAAATTCCTTTGACTGATGCTATTAAATTGCCTCCTTATTCAAAGTATATGAAGGATATTGTCTCGAATAAAAGGAAGATCCCTAATGAAGAAATTTCCACTTTGCTTGCTAATTATTCCTTTAATGGTAAGGTTCCAAAGAAACTTGGAGACCCAGGGATTCCAACTATTCCTTTCTCTATTAAAAATAGTTATGTTAGGACTGCTTTGTGTGATTTATGAGCAGGAGTTAGTGTCGTGCCTTTTTCTCTCTATAAGAGACTTCAACTGGAAAAACTGATACCAACTGATATATCTTTGCAAATGGCTGATAAATCTACCACTATTCCTATTGGTATATGTGAGGATGTACCTGTTCAAGTGTTTCATAATTGCTTGATATTAACTGATTTTGTTGTGCTTGAAATGCCTGAAGATGATAATATGTCTATTATTCTTGGGAGACCTTTTCTTAATACTTCAGGAGCTGTTATTAGTAATCAAGGAAAAGTGACCTTTAATGTTAATGACAAAGAGCATACTATCTATTTCCCCAAGAAGATTGATAGGACTTATGGTTTAAATTCAATTGAACATGTTGAGGGCATTCAAGTTGGAGAAATATATTGTCCCATACCAAGAGAAAAATTTGAAACTATTATGATTGGGACCATTGCTATCAAGATTGAGGTAACATAATCATTAGTGGAATAGAAAGTTTTGTTTCATATAAAATTGTTTTGGTAACAAGACCTGATCAACCTTGTTAACAAAGGGATTTTAATGAACAAAACAATGTTTTCACCATGATTATCTCTGCTTATTTCTATTCTATCCATTTTAGTTTTTGCTTTCGTTTAGTTTACTTTTCTGTTGTTAGTTGCTTGCATGTTAGAGTGTCTTAGAACTTCTGAAGTTCTAGCCTTGTTTTGTCTTTGCATCATTCCAAAAACCTTTTTCTGTCAGAAAATCATTCGTCTATACCTGAAAATTGCTCAAAAATAAAGTGTCTCAAAAAATTCCAGAAAATTCATATTAAATTTTTACATGAAAAAAGGGGCAGAGAAGTGCCTAGAAGGTGCCAGGGGGGCACCAGGCAGGCACACCACCTGGTGGCGCGGCCAGCCCAGGGGCGCGCCTGGCCATGGTGTGGGCCACCCCTGGCCCTCCACTCACTCTCTCACTTGACACTGCTCTCTCTCTCTCTCTCCCGAGAAAACACCAGTTCATTGCTTGAAATCACGTTCTTGCTGTTCTTGCCCTCGATTTTTCGATCTCCTTGCTCAGCCCATCTTTGCTGCTGAAATTTGGAGCAATTGTTCTCCGGTATGTGACTCCTCCGCTTGTCCAAGTAGATTTGTGTTTAGTGGTTTATATCTTTAGTATTTTGCTGCTGTAGGTGACAGGTTTTGAGAGCTTGTAAGCTTGTTCAATGCTTAGAGATATAGTTTTGATGCATGTTTAGGCCTCTACAAGTCCCTATGAGTAGTGCCCTTCATTTTATATTCACTTTGCAATCACTTGTTTAATAGATGTTTAAATTTCAGAATATCAAAGATGAACAACCATACCTTTGGAGAAATATTTGAGAGGGACACACCTAGGAAGTCAAGGCCCTCAAGATCGGCCTCTCAGTTTAGGCAATCATACAACAAAGATCTCATTGCACCTCACATTGGTAATGAAGGAGATGATGGGATGCTCACCCATCTACTTTTCCTTGTTATATCTTCTTACAAGCTGCAGGGATTATCGATGATTTCTTGCTATTGATTCAGAGGGTTGGTTTGACCTCATACATGTTAGATGAGAGTGAGCAATACGCTATGCTCACCAAAACTTTTGTTGAGAGTTTCGTTTTCACTGACACCCCATACCAGTCAACTGTCTCTTTCGGAATCTATAATATGCCTTTTACCGTGCCATTGGAAAGATTTTGCAGCATTATAGGTGTAGGCATGGCAGGGACCATGAAGAAGATTCAAGGGCGACCCGCTGATTTGCTGGAGCTCTATCGAGGGGTGACCAATGACGATAACCGCGTAGCTCATCGCGGGAAGATAAGAAACATCCAACTCCCTACTCTTAGATACTTTGCCTGTTATCTTGCTACTAGCATTCTTGGTAGGGAGAATACGAGTAATATCTCCAATTATCATTTAGCCTTCCTCGCTGCTGCACTTAACAATGATACTCGGTACAACCTTGGCTCTCTTATTGCTCACCGCCTAACTGCTAGGGGACCTATTTATGGGGGCATCATCGCTTCACGTATGGTCAATGCATTAGAGCTTTCGGTGGATCCCAATGATACTATATTGGCACCACAAAGGCTTGACCTTGCTGCCATGAAAACACATCACTTCGTCACTACTAACTCTGATATGGACAGTCTAGTATACAGGATGTTGTTTACTGACGGGGATGAAAGGGAGATTCCTTTGCCGCAATCTACTTTGTTCAGTGTTCACAGGAGGCTGTGCTCACGCTCCAAGGAGGAGGTGGACGAGCATCTTCGCTTGCTTGGTTTCCA
The DNA here is from genome assembly GCA_023614405.1 of Avena insularis. Classification (NCBI taxonomy): domain Eukaryota; kingdom Viridiplantae; phylum Streptophyta; class Magnoliopsida; order Poales; family Poaceae; genus Avena; species Avena insularis. The sequence continues at coordinate 644,512,575 of CM042690.1, forward strand.
CAGGCAGCACTCGAAGGATGTGCCCTCCTACGATTACTCTATGCACTATGGTGGGGCGTCCTCGAGCTCGCACCAGGACGAGGGTACCTCCTCACCGTACTACGGAGGCGCTCCATCTTGGCCAGCTTGGGATTGACACCCACTTAGGCCAGAAGCCTAAGCTTGGGGGGAGGTACACCGACATCGCACTTATCTCCATATCATTTTGTGTTGGTACTTTGTATATTCATGTTCCATTCTCCTTTTAGTCTTTGTTCTTTCTTTTCTTTTGCTTTCTAAAACACAAAAAGACCAAAAATATTTATGTTGTTTCTCTTTGTTTGCTTCTTCTTATTTTTGCCTTGGTTTGCTTTTCCCTTTTTGCTTTGTTTGAACTATTCGAAAAAACCCAAAAAGATTTTGCTTTGCTTGTTCTTTCTTTTTGGTTCTTGTTTTTAAAAATCGAAAACACCAAAAATATTTGTTGTTCTTCTTTGGTTTTGTGAGTTTGTTGCAGGGTTCAGCAGTCCTCAGTGGAATTTGGTTTCATGTTATTATTCAAGCCACACAAGTGAGGGCAATAATGAGGATTAATGACAACTTGAGGTGTGGTAAGAGGCTGGTAACGAACTCTTTGTTTTCATTTTTTGTACATATACTCATCACTGTGGGCATGCTTAGTCTGTTCATGTAGGGTGTATGCTATTTATGGATGCTTAGTAGTTCTTGCTTTCTTGTGATTAGCTCCAACCCGCTAATAATTTGCAGCATGTCATATGAATGTTTGCATGCATTACTCTATTCATAACTTGGTATGACACCGTGGTATCCTCCTCTGAATGTTTCACTTGAATTGACTTGGCACATGCTCACACATGCATATGACTGAAATAATCAGTTAAGCCTCGATGAATTATTTTGCCTTGAGGGTCTTGAATCACTTTCATGCCATGATTAGTCCTGTTTTGTTGCAAGCATGATTATGACAGCTATTGCTCTCTCGTTTGTCGCTCCCCTACTAATGCTAGCCTTCACTTGCACTGAGTATGAGCTCTACTCGTGTTTCCAATTCCCCAAAACCAATATTGCCAAAAGTGTCCACCATACCTACCTATTAGCATCATTTGCTTTTCTGTGCATATTCAGTATGCCTTGTTTTCTTCCGAATAAAATGTTTGCTTGTTATGAGAAAGTTAGTTAGTAAAGCTCTCACGAACTTGATGGCACACTTTATTTTCTTGCACTTAATAAAACTGAACCATTGTGACTGTCCATGAAAGTTATATGCTTGCAAATTATAGGCTAGGATTAGCAGAACCGTGCTGTCACGGGGAACGCTTTTAACACCTATAAATATATACCCAGTTGATATCATGCTCTTTTGTTTGCGGATGTCATCGATGTGAAATAAAAGGGGAGCTTGTAAGTCCATGGAGTTATGTATGTGTGTTAGAGGAACGCCTGGGCCGCCGGTCTAATCCATGCCTAATCATGGTGGAAACCTGCAGTGTAACCATAATGAGTATCTATGAAGCATTCTTCTTATAAAAAAAGAGATAGCTATTGAGAAAAGGAAAAAAAAAGATATGAGAAAAGAGGAAAGAGAGAAAAAAGCACCATTTTCCCATGGTAAATAAGAAGATTGCTGAGATACTCATTGTCTGCTTGCCTTGTCATTTTGATATGGGGATTCTACCGTATCATCGGGCAAGGGGTACCCCGTTGGCGGTTCTCTATGATACGCACGTATATACTATGACAAGAACTTACCGGTAACTAAAGTTGAGTAGCATGAGGAGCGACCCTCGTACTCAAGGGACATGAGATTTCCAGTTTATAGTCTGTCAAGCATATAACTCAGATTGGACCTCACTTTCACCTTAACCATTTAAAGATGCTTATGATAGGGGCAATGAGAGCTCAAAGCTAATGAGTACCATACTTTCAGCATTTGGAAGCCTTTCAAACTATTCAAAACCTTTTCATTTCTTTGTTGAGTCTCCACATATTCTATGAGCACTTTCTTGAGAGCATAGTTGTCATTCTTAGTGTAATGTGCTTGTCTCAAAACTTGATTAATTGTGTTATGACTTTGATGCTTGTATCTTTGATATCTTTACTTCTAGTCTTCACATGAACTTCATAGGTGCCTTGGCATTCACAATCAAAGGCAAGCGAGATACCACTCTATCATACCTTGTTATGAGCATTGTAATGTTGCTTATGTTTATGTTTCATGCTACTTATTATTTTTGAGTTGGAATCTCTTCATAGCTTGCAATGCCTATTAAGTAAACTTAGTTACATACTCCTTATTATGAATTGTCTAAGTAGTTGATCATATATACTGAGAATATATACATCATATGAAGCAAATGTGTTCATGAAAGTTTCTTTTATCGCACTCAGTTTTCAACTGAATTTCTTGAGGACAAGCAATAAGCTAAGCTTGGGAGGAGTTGATACGTCCAAAATGTATCTACTTTCCTGAACACTTTTGCTATTGTTTCTCCTCTAAATTTGTGTGATTTGGATACAACTAACATGGACTGATGCTGTTTTCAGCAGAATTACTTTGGTGTCTAGTTTTTGTGCAGAAAATCAACTATCAGGAAAAATCCTGGAAAATATGCCAAAAATCCTATTTCACCAGAAGACTCACGGAGCCAGAATACGAGACGGAGTGGGGCTGGGGCCTGGCCACACGACCTGGCCACGCGGGCTAGGCCTGGCCGCGCCAGGGGGTGGTCTGGGCGCCCCAGACACCCCCTCGGTCTCCCTCTTCACCTATAAGTTTCCTTCTGACCTAAAAACTCAGGGGGGTTCGACGTTTTTCAAGAAAGAGTTCCGCTGTGCCGCCACCACCAGATTTCGCGATTCGGAACCAAAAACTCCGTTCTGGCACCCTGCCGGGACGGGGAATTGGAGGAGATCATCGTCATCATCATCACCATCGCTTCTCTATCGACCATCCATGTTTCCCCCATGTATGAGTGAGTAATCCCCCGCTGTAGGCTATGGGGATGGTAGGGATTGGATGAGATCGTTCATTGTAATGGCATCGGATTGTTAGGGCATGGTGCCTAGTATCTTCTATTAGTGCTTTTTGACTTTGTTGCGAATTTTTATGCTTAATGCTTGTCACTAGGGCCCAAGTGCCATGATTTCAGATTTGAACATGTTATTGATTCATTATGATAGTATTGTTTATGGTCTTACCTTCAAGTTGTATACACATATTGTTGTCCGGAACCAAAGGCCCCAAAGTGACAGCAATCGGGATAACCGGAGGGAATGGCTTTGATGTGAGGATCACATGTGTTCATGGAGTGTTAATGCTTTGCTCCGGTGCGCTCTATTAAAAGGAGCACCTTAATTTCCAGTAGTTCCCTTAAGGCCCCGCTGCAAATAGGCTGGCAGGACAAAAGATGTTGTGCAAGTTCTCATTGTGAGCACGTATGACTATATATGGAACACATTCCTATGATTATTTAGTACTTGGATGCTTTATCTTATTTATCTGCAAATGCCCTACATCTTGATTGCTATATGAATTGTCTTGTCTATGCAACGCCCGTCCATCCATCCCTATGCCTACCGCACTCTAATCCTACTGTTTACTGCAATTGTTACTATCGTCTTTACTTTTACTACTTCTATTACTTTACTATTCCTACTACAAAACTATTGCTAATGATAAACTTATGTGAGCAAGATTGTTTCCATGTGCAGCTGAATTGACAACTCAGTTATTAAGGCTTATAAATATTCTTTGGCTCCCCTTGTGTCGAATCAATAAATTGGGTTTCACTTCCCTCGAAAATACTGTGATACACCCCCTATACTTGTGGGTCATCAGCATGCTAGGGCCACACACGTGTTCTCGTGGCATCCCGGACGCCAGGCAGTCCTTTTCCGATGAAACCCTAATCCGAGGGCCCCGCGGGTCTACCCCTGTAGCATTCTCCGTACGAGGGCTTGCCAGTGAACTTTTCTGGCGGTTTATGTTTGCTAAGGTCATGGTCATACCTACATGGAAAACCAAGGCTAGTCCCAAGGTTCCACCGGTTTGCCTCCGTTTGAACCGCAGTGGGAGTTTCCTCTTGTAGGTCCAACACACCTCTCTAACTGCTATTGCATGCGCTGTAGACAGTCATACCCGGGAGCTAAGTTTTCCATCTAGGAGCAATCCACCACCCTTGTGCATGCATGCTAGGGACACACGTGTGTTCTCATGGCATCCCAGACGTTGGGCGGTCGTTGTCCGATGAAACCCTAATCCGAGGGCCCCACGGGTCTACCCCCATAGCATTCTCCGTATGAGGGCTTACCAGTGGACTTTTCTAGCGGTTTAGGTTTGCTAAGGTCATACATACATGGAAAACCAAGGCTAGGCCCAAGGTTCCACCGGTTTGCCTCTGTTTGAACCGTAGCGAGAGTTTCCTCTTGCAGGTCTAGCACACCTCTCTAAGTGTTATTGCATGCGCCGTAGACGGTCACACTCGGGAGCTAGGTTTTCCATCTAGGATCAATCCACCACCCTTGTGCATGCATGCTAGGGCCACACGCATGTTCTCGTGGAATCCCGACGCTCGGATGGTCCTTTTCTGACGAAACCCTAATCCGAGGGCCCCATGGGTCTACCACCATAGCATTCTCCGTACAAGGGCTTGCTAGTGGAATTTTCTAGTGGTTTAGGTTTGCTAAGGTCATACCTACATGGAAAACCAAGGCTAGGCCCAAGGTTTCACCGGTTTGCCTCCGTTTGAACCGCAGCGGGAGTTTCCTCTTGCAGGTCCAGCACACCTCTCTAAGTGTTATCGCATGCCCCATATAGGGTCACACCCGGGAGCTAGGTTTTACATCTAGGAGCAATCCACCACCCTTGTGCATGCATGCTAGGGCCACGTACACACGTGTTCTCGTGGCATCCCGGCTCTCGGGCGGTCCTTTTCCGACGAAACCCTAATCCGAGGGCCCCGTGGGTCTACCCCCGTAGCATTCTCCGTACGAGGGCTTGCCAGTTGACTTTTCTGGCCATCTAGGAGCAATCCGCAGCGGGAGTCACCGTTTGACCCATAGCTTGGCCCAAGAAACCAAGGACCAGCCTAAGAAAACCAAGGCTCAATCCAAGAAAACCAAGGCTCAGCCCAAGTATATCTGGTGGTTTAGGTTTGTTTAGGTTAAATACCCCCGCCTCCTCTACCACTCCACTTTGCTTGCCGCCGCCACTCTCCTCCCACCCGCGCCTCCTCGTCCTCCTCTCGCCCACCTCCTTCTCATCCTCCCGCCTCCTCCACCTCCTCTTGCCTAAAGCCACCGCCACCCCCACCACCGCCACCGCCCGCTGAAGCCGCTGCCACTTGGATCCCCTTGTTTGCCCCAAGCCGTCGCCAGTCGCCGCCGCCCACCGCCGCCGCCCATAGGTAATCTCCATGCCACTCATTTTTTGTACTGCAAATTTGATATTACTTCGATTCGTTTACATCAATTTGGAGCAACCAAACACTTGGGAATTTATTATTTCGATCAAATGCATACTTTAGGATGTCCAACCCGCATCCTCCACTCGGCGACAACGAAGGAGGATTGCTAGGCTCTGTCAGGAATGTCCAAGACTAGGCTCCGTCGGGCTGGCACTGAGAGGTGCTATCTATCGGGACACGTAGGTTGGTGAGGAATCCGGGTATCGTCGTCGACCCAGAGCTTCTTTGGTGGTGGTCACATGGTCTCCTAGCGGTGCAGAGGGAGCCGACCCCCGAGCAGGTGGTACAGAGGCGTGTCAGGGAGGAGGACGAGCATGTCCGCCGCTATATGGCTATTTTGGAGGTCAGGTTCTCCAAAACCTAGCAGATTCTCCAGGGATCTCACCCGAGCTATGCTCCTATGATGGTTTCTTCTCTTTGGGTGTTCACCGCCCGCGGCTCAGGACCCGGAAGTTGGCGTCCAGTTTGATTGAGCGAGATGTATTAGTGATATTATCGAGATGTATTAGTCCAGAACTTGAAATAAGATAACTAATATCTTGATTGTGGATGCTGAATATGATTCTAATATTTTACTGTCGGCGTGTGCGCGTCGTTATTCTATATGGATGTGGCGGGATACCGAAGATTCGCGTGGCTATTTTACAATCACCATTTATTTATAAATTAAATCTACATTAAATAAGATTATAGTGGGAAATAAATAAACCAACTATACCAAAAAAAAAAACTACGCCGACGGCATTGGCATCGGTGTAGAGGTGGTAGCCTAGCTAGGCCGACGGGCTGGCCGTCAGCGTAGCTATGCGCCTAACGCCGCGGACCACCCCGTCAGGTGGGCCGTTAACTAGGGCCACGTGGCCTCCTGCGCTGACGGTAGTGTTAGCTTTGCGACAAGTAAATAACGAAGAACGAAAATAAAATCGCAGCAAGGGGGACACAGATTTAACATGGAAAACCCTCTCCAACAAAGAGAGGGGAAAAACCACGGGCGCTAGCCAGCGAAACTTCACTATAATAGGGAGTGTTTACACAACGCCAGAAATTTCACAGATGCAACTTATCCTAGCCGGCAGCTTACAAGAAGTATATATAGCGGTGGTAACCTAGGTCATCAACGATCGGCCCAAGCCTCCAGCGACGGGCCTCGCTCCGCTCCGTCAGAAGTTGGCCTCTACTTTGTAGAATTTGGATCAACATATAACAGGTAGTACGTGGGCCGACGGTCACCGTCGGTCTACACTAGGCATATACACCGATGACATATGTACGCCGACGGCGGCCGCCAGGGACCCTAGCTCTACGCCAACGGGGTTTGTACGTCGACAGCCACTTTGCCCGGCTGACGAGCCCGGGAACTTTCGCCGACGGACCCGACCTTTTGCCGTCAACGTAGGATAAGGCCATCGGCGTTTCTTGTTATTCCCGTAGTGAAACTTTTACTTAGATAATTCATACAATCAGCTCAGACTGTAGAAACAGATGCCATACGCTAGAAAGCGAAAAGAACCCGACTGCGGTTTCTGAAGAGATTCTTTTCACTATTCTCCTATGCAACAATGTTTAAGTCGTTTCTGGAGAAAGCTGCAGCCGGAAAAAACTATCCCTATATAACCTGTCAGGCTGCCACTTCATTCGGTGTATTTCTGATCAATCTTTGTTTGAACTTCGTGATATGATGCGGAGGCGCCCGGGGTAATAAGTATCTAAATATATGACATGACATGGCGTCTTAGTTTGCATAGTGGACTAGCCACCTCGGCCTCATGCTGCTGGAATGGAGAAAATTGTCAATACATCTTCAAAATCATGTGCAAAGTGGTGATAAATCTAACATTATGGAGCAATTTGTCAATAGTGTAGAAAAAACCTCTTGCAAAAGTGAAATTGTCCATCTCTATGTATAGCATGAGAAAAGGAAGTGTTGAGGTTTCAGATGGACGCTGACTTGGCAAAATCGATGGGTCATAAACGTATCAAACACTGGTAGTCTTTCAGCTGCATACGTATATCTGAGAAAAATAAAGTAGACACGCGAATGCCGTGACCCGTACGTGAGGCAAATACACACGCGAAGAGAGATATAAGCTGGGAACAATACATGTGTCGATAACACAAAACAAAGATATACACACAATACATGTGCCGTGACCCGTACGTGAGGCAAGTACACACACGACTGCCGTGAGGCGACAACACAAAACAAAGATATACACACGTAGAGAGATATAAGTTGGGAGCAATATATGTGTCGATATCGGTACATTCCTTGTGATAACCTTCTGACGGAAGATTCTTCTAAAGAGAGTCGATAGGTACAACAGGAATAGTTTACAACGTACGGGTCGAAATATATAGTCATCAAAAACAGTTACAGATCATGATGCAATGCACAAAATCTTTAGGAGTTGAAGCATCTAATCTTTCGGCGTGCGCCCACCGATTCGAAGGAAATCTTTAGGATTATAGCATACAGTCAAATTGTCGATTCCATTGAATGTATATTCTCAAATTCTCCGTCTAGCAGCTTCCAACTTCCAAGACATTCCTGCAACTGCAAACCACTTCTCCCAGAGTCCCAGTAGTGGCACGTAGAATTCGTTCTTCACAAAGCTTCAACCAATTGCTGTGCGTTCTCGTGGAGCTTCTTTCTCCGATTCTTCTGACCTCTAGCTAGAGAAGATATACGTCACTATTCACTGATCAAGTATATACTCTCTCCGTTTCAAAATATAAGATGTTTTAGCTTTATGAAAGAAGTGTATCTAGACTATTTTTAGTGTGTAGTTTCATTTAGATTTGGAGTGAACCTACACACTAAAAAAAACTAGATACACTCTTTTCATAAAGCTAAAACAACTTATATTTTAAAACCGAAGGAGTATATGCTATTTGTTTTCTTATGAATAGGTAATGCATTAGCTAGCTATCAACCAACATACAGTTTTATTTGGTAGGGAAGTGCTCGTGCATTTTACTACTCCCTCCGACCTATATTAGTTGACTTGGATTTATCTAGATTCGAATGTATCTAGTACTAAAATATGATAAATCCGAATCTACACAAATTCAAGTCAACTAATATGGGTCGGAGGAAGTAGAAGAATCATGTATAGTAGTACTCAAAATGCATCACCATCAGCCAAAGAGCTTGGTAATTGGTAGCTGAATCCGCCTGACTTGGACAGTAGAACACTAGTCAACTGAAAGCACATCACTGATCACTATCTAGCAACTGACTACTTGTCAAGACACCATTCGTCGTGGCTGCATGCGCATGCATGCTATGAGTAGCTAGCAACGGCAGAGCAGTAGGGGTAGCTCTAGCCGACTATGCATGATGTCCAAAGCCCATTACCAGCACCATTACACAAACGCAGACGTACGTGATTCCTTGATTCCAAATAATATATGCTACCTGGTGCGTGATTATCTCAGGGGAACTGCAATAATAATCCACTTGTGAAGTTGTTAATGTTGCATAGTGTTGGAAGGAATCGATGGCCCCCGTCCCCTTTTGTGAACACTTGCGCTAGATATTACAGATTAACAGGGGACGCATTATTCCTTGTCATTTGCTTTGCTTTTTGTCCATGATGATGTCTAAGCCAGTAATCTTCGAGCCTAAAAGCTGGGGGGCAGGCTGTGTCATACCAGTACTATATGCTTGTTAAATGTTGGGCATAAAGTCAGCTTGACAACTTGGCCCATTTCTCATCTAGCTTATCTTTTGTGATGGAACATGTAGTATGTGCTAGTCATGGGCCATGCCAAATTTGTGAGATCATACATTATTGGCTTATCTTCTTTTCAATATAAGGCAAGCAATCCAGGATGCAGATCTAGCTCGTCGGAATTTTAGCTTTTTATGGTCCTGACCTAAGAAAAGCCAAAAGTTGTATTTGTAGAGGAGAAAATTCTAGACTATCCAGTTACATCCATGCATCTACTAGCTACACCTGTGCCGACTGCGCGGACTGCTGTGCAGCTGTGGTAATACTAATTCACATCGATTATATATAGTTTTAGAAATGGTAGACAATCGTTGCTGGGATCATATTGCAGGAAATTTAGCTCATGATCGAGCCAGCGATCTTCAGGGTTCAGATGTCAGTCGCATGCAGTCTTCAACATGGTGGACAGGTTATATATGTCACAACCTTGTGTCCGAAGAAACGAGGACTTTTCCTTTTCCTTCTTGGAGGGAAAAAACGAAGACTTGTCGTTAATTTGCCCAGGATGCATCACATGAGATATGGCATCGATCCCGCTGATCTGGAAACCATCAAGCTATCAAATCATTAATGAATTATAATCCTAGCAAGAGGCAGTTATTAATAAACGATCAGATCGATTGTCATCCAAAGCAACGATGCTTTCCTACCTAGGTTGGCTCGGCCGAATAAACCGTACGCGTTCCCCAATCGCCGTCCGGCGCGCGCGCACGCTCTAGCTAGGCATTGTCCTCGACCTCGTAGCCTCCTGGGATGCGGCGTCTTTGCCTTTGGCTGGTGCAATTGGCTTCCAAACTTTAGAAAAATGTATCACTAGCTAGCTAGCATCTTTGTTTAGTGGAGCTAGTGGCACTGCTCTGTTGCGCCATTTGCGGCAGGTTTAATCAGATCCATCTTGCCACAAAACTAACGTACGGCTTTCCTCCCGCGCCGGCCCTATAAGTATGGATCCATCGAGTACTCCTCCGGCCACAAGTCGATCCATCCATTGGTCTCCACAAGAAGCCAAACTGGTAGATAGTGAAGCCAGCGAGTCCTTGATTCGCAGTGGAGTGAGAGAGAGAGAGAGAGATCGAGATGGAGTGGAGCACCGCGGAGAACGAGAGGTTCGAGCACGCGCTGGCCACGTACGATCACGGCGCCGCCGGCCTCTGGGAGCGCGTGGCGGCGGCGGTCGGCGGCGGGAAGACGGCCGATGATGTGAGGCGCCACTACGACCTGCTCACGGTGGACGTCGGCGACATCGAGCGCGGCCGCTATGGCTACCCCAACGGTACTGGCGGCGCCAGCAACAACCATCGCAACAACGGCAGGAACAGGTACGCACTACGCACGCACGCACGTATAGGATACATACACATGCATAATTCACTTCCGATCAAACGTTTATTACAAGAACTTTTTGCTGTGGCGTGCAGAGCCAACCGGCCCCAGACATGAGGGGATTTACAGAGTCGAAAATGGACAAAGCACAAGTACAATTACGAGCGAATCAGCAGCTTGTTATGCATGCAAGCGTGCTGTGTTTATGTATGTTTGGGTCTTGACTCTTGAGTATAGGTACAGTACTATAAGCATACAGCTCTGTCGCCAGACAAGACTACGTGCGTAGTACTACGTGTGTGTGCATGCCCCTCTTGTGTGTGACCGTAGTGTCCATGCATGGGTATAAACTGTAAAGCTTGCACTACTTTTGTGATGGCTTGTATGCGACCGATTATATGAATGAATGACTGAATTACTGCGATCTCGTCGTCACACATTACTACCTTTTAGAGAGTCATACACTAATACTAACTAGTCCTCGTGTTTTGTACTCCAAGACTCCGCTTCATCTATGTTGGTACCGTAGTCTTCTTGTATCTAGCATGGGCATCCCCTCTGAGTTGTTAGCATAAAACTACCACTTTTGTGGCAAAATTCTGGAAAACTACCACTTTACGTTTTCGTAGCAAAAATCTACCAGATTTTGTGTCCGTTTTCTCAAACCGCACTAAACCGCTCCTAACCGCGAATTAACATGGAAGCTGACAAGGCTGGCCCAGCTGTAAGGCTAACGTGGCAAAATCTGAGCAATTCTTAGGCTGGAAATATCTAAATCTAAAGAAAAATCAAAACTATATAAAAAATAAAAAAGTTAATTTCCTGAAAAGAGCTAGCACTATCCCTCTCCCTCTCCTTGTGGCCACTGCCCCGCCGGCCGGCCGCCGCTGGCCCCGCGACCACGCGCCACCCACGACCACGCGACGCCCACCGCCGGCCCCCTCTCCTGTGGCCACTGCGCTGCCGGCCGGCCGCCGCTGGCCCCCGGGACCACGCGACGCCCACCGTCGGCCCCCTCTCCCTGTGGCCTCTACGTCGCCTGCTGGCCACCGGAACACGCGCCTGCCCACGCCCGACCCCTGCACTGTCGGCTCCTCGCACCCGCACCCTACCGGAGCTCGTACCCTCGCCGCCGGAGCTCGCGCCCTCGCCGGAGAGCTCGCCCTCTCACCAAAGTACCTCCGTCGAGCCCTCCTGCGCCGCCCACCGCCGGTCACACAGGGTCCATGGGGGCTCCGTGGTGCGGTGGCCACGCGGATTCTGGGCGAGCTCAGGCAGGCGCAGGTCTGCTCCGGAGGACCATGCCACCGGGCTCGCGTACGCGCAGGGCCGCAGGCCTTGGTGAGGATGCCAGCAGCACGCGGGGCCGATGAGGATGGCCGAGGAGGCTAGCAGCGGGATGTCGAGCCGGCGGGACAGCAGGGGCAAGCTCCGGATGTGGATGTGGAGTCGAGCTCCGGCAGCGAGCTCCGGCGAGGGGGCAGGGCTGGCATGGCGGATCGGGTCAGGCAGTTGGAGCAGGCAGGTGGTTTTTTTATTTTTTTCCTTTCTTTTAGAATATCTAGATTTTCTAGATTGGGCTGACAAGTGGGGCCTAGTATAGCTCATCAGTTTGGTCCTTACAAGTGGGCCAGTTATGTCAGAATCTATGTCAATTCGCGTTTAAGTTGTGTTTAGTGTTTTTTGAGAGAACCAAATCGAAATCTGGTAGATTTTTGCTACGAAAACGTAAAGTGGTAGTTTTTCAGAATTTTTCCACAAAAGTGGTAGTTTTATGCTAACAACTCCATCCCTTCTAGATCTACCTAATTGGGCCACCCAATAGGCCATAGGCCTTACTACCAACTGTGGGACAACTGGGTTAGCTGGAATAGAGCTATGCCATGTTGATACCCATTATGCATATCCCCAACATTTGATGATGTTGGATAAGGTGGAGATCCAATCGGGGATGGCTCTGGCAGTGTTTTCCCCTCCAATATTCGCTGGTTCTGGCTATGTTTTGGTGTTTCTATGTTTTCTCAACCTCCTGCATGAGATCGCGCCGGGGACCTTTTTGTAGGCCTTTTTATGTCAAGACTTCGAGTTGGGGTTGAAGATGGATAGCTATGAACGCTCGAGGAGTGAAAGAGAACAAGTGGTGTGTTTCCCCCGGGGTCATGCCACTGGGCCTCTTTCAACTCTCCGGCCTCAGCTCGTGAGGTTCTAGTGCTCCATAAGCTTCTCTCCGTGAAAATGATCCTCAAAAAATCCTAAGTCCGTTTGACTTCGTTTAGGCCCCTAAAAGTTGAAAATACACAAAACAGGATTTTTCTACCCTATAGAGTTATAAACCAAATAAAGGGGATCATTTGTAAATCTATAAATCAATGTGAAACATGGATATAACACTATATATGATGCAAATATGTGGGAATATGTTATAATACACTACAAAGTTCATGTATGCATTTTACATGTGACGAGGGTTTAACTCGTCAATGCCCATTGTTATGGACTTGGGTTTTGGAGAAGGAGGGAGCGCTGGAGACATCTATCGGCTAGCAAACAAGCACACATGGGACAAAGGATTTACCCAGGTTCAGGCCTCGTAGAGGTCCCTACTCCTGCTTGTCTGCTCGTGGAATTATCGAAGGAGTCGAAAGTTACAATGGTGCGCAGATGAAATCTGGCGAGGGTTGTGGAAACTAGGGTTGCGTGTGTCCTCCTCGCTGCCCCCTCCTAGCCTTTATATAGATGGGCTAGGTCTCGGGTAGCAGGTCGAGTCGGTTACAAGTTAGGGTTTTCCCCTTCAAACTTTCTATCTTTAGCTTCTTCGTGTCCTTCAAGAAATCGAGAGTCCGTAGGTTACTCGAGTCCCTCCATCCGGGCCTTGGCGACACCGTGGGCCTGTATGTATTTGGACGTATATACCAAGCTCGAGTACCTGTAGGGTATACCCATGTCAGTAGCCCCCGAGTGCCTAGTGGAATCGCAGATTCGACTAGGGACTTTTGAAGCCTTTGAGTGCCTAAATGAGTACATTTCGATTGCTTTTATTTGCGTCATAGGGATTGTTGATATACGTGCCTGATATAACCGAAGTATGGGTATCAGTTAACCACCTTAGGGTGAAACAACACAATCTACTCAAATTCGAGTCGCCGGACTCGAATCCGGAAAAGTGCTGGTGTAATTCGACTCAGGCCACGGAGGTCTTACAGGAGTCGAATTCCAGTTATATGGGTGTGAGCACTTGACGCGTCTGTCAAGGCATGTTCATCGTGCCTGTAGGCACGGATATGTTTCTGGTAGTGCGCAGTTAAATGCGTTGCCAGGCCTTATTCAGGTCTTACCTTCACGCCGTAGGCGCGGCATCCGAATTTTATCATCGCGGAGACGATTCGGGTAACCCAGGAGATGCAGTCTCTTTGCAGGGAAAAATTATGAGGCGGTGTCGCCATGAGTTTCGAGTGTGGATGTTATCAACACATAGTTTTTCTTGCACAAATAATCATAGGGTGCGCGGCCAGCGCTCCTATGGAGTAACCCGAGTGCCTGGTTGAGTCGAAGACTCAGGCAGGGACTAAAGAACTTTTATGACTGCTGTCGTCTTTTGCTTGCCTGTTCAGTCAATAACTCAGACAGGTACTAAAACACTTTCGCCACTGCTGTCATCTTTTGCCTGCTTGTTTCAGTTGATGACTGAGGCAAGGACTAAAATATTTTTGCGACTGCTGTCGTCTTTTGCTTGCTTGTTTCCGGCGCTCCCTATGGGAGTAACACATGTCCATAATCGAACTATGTTTCAAGTGGTTGGGTTTGCTTTTGTGATTATCCATGTTCCTGCAACAAGAAAAAGAAAGTCGTAGGGTGCGCGGCCAGCGCTCCCTATGGGAGTAGCCCCCGAGTGCTTGGTGGAGTCAAAGACTCCAGCAAGGACTAAAATAGTCGAAGTTATCCACTGCATAGCCTTTATGACGTCAGTGCTGACGCTTGTATGACCTTAGTTGCCTGCGTGAGCGATTTTGACGGGACGTGACGAGCGGTGGGCCCCACTTTCTGACTTTGATTTGACTGGGCGTGCGTAATCTTATTTTTAACTGTGCCTCCTTGATTTCCGCGCGTAATGGTAGAAGTGGGGGGACGGTTCGCGCTTCCTCTTCTCCACGTGTCCTACGCGATGCGTGCCATGCGTCCAATAGGGTTTTTGTCAGCCGTTGGATTGCATCTTCCAAGGGTTAAGTAGCGATGCCGCGGCGGTAATTTCCCATCTGTGTGCTTTCTTCCTTGCTGCCATCGCCATTGCCCTTTGCTTTCCTGCTTTCCTCTGCGCCCATCTTCTCCATGATGCTGGACCAGCTTCGTTCGTTCCCAAGCTATTTTCTTCGCTCTCATCGCCACCGCGCAATGGGGAAGAAGAAGGGAGGCGCTGCCGCTGATTCCGCGGCCACCCTCGCTGCAGCGAAGAAGAAGGGTGGCTCCGCTGCTGCGGCCACTAGTGCCGCTGCCGCCGGGAAGAAGAAAGTCGCGGGCACCCGCGTGACTAATGGCGCATGGCGCCCCTCTATCATCAAGGCGTCGGATCTCCGTCTTCTTCGCCAAGACAGAGTGATTTCTGCAGCAGTCGCCGATTCGCGCGTCCCCAGCAGTGAGACCGTTCCTATGCCTCCCGCTGGTTATCGAGTGATGTTTCTTGCATTCATCATTCATGGTCTTTCCTTGCCTCTTCACCCCTTTCGTCGGGGTCTTCTGTGTTTCTATGGGCTCCAGCTCCATCAGCTGTCCCCAAATTCTCTCCTCCACATCACTTGTTTCATCACTCTCTGCGAGTGCTGGCTCGGAATCGAGCCGCACTTTGGTCTTTTCAAACGCATCTTTAAATTGAAGCGTTAGTCCGCATCCGGCTCTTTAGTTTATGACGTAGGTGATTGCGGAATCCATGTTGACCCATCCGCCACCTACTTTGATATCAAGCTCACCAAGTCCGTCTAGGGATGGAGGGACAAATGGTTCTATGTGCGCGATCAGAAGGCCAAGGATGAGCACTTTGGACTCGCGCCCTTCGATCCCACGACTCCCTGCAAGAAGATGCGTTCTTGGAAGAACGTGATCATGCCTTCCGAACTCGCGGAAACAGACGTGTTATATCAGCGCGTCTACGACCTCGAGAGTCGCATAGGCGCAGAAGAGGGAGGCTGCGCCCTTGTCAGGACTTGGCTGCGTCGTCGCGTCCAGCCTCTCCAGGCCAGGGTCCATCCCATGTTCCAATGGGGTGGCGCTGATGATCCCACTCGCGTGTCTGCTGATGGCATGTCCGCGAGTGAGGTAGATAAGAGGGTGCGACTGGTCACGAAGTATACCCTCAAGGATGTGCTTCCGAACAAGCCAGTCGTTCCTCCTTTCGATGCTTCGAATCCTCCTCCTGAGGTATGGTTGTGCTACGTAGTAGCTGATTTTCTCGATTGCGTCTTCTGTTGCTTATCTGTTTACTTTTTGTATGCAGGAGTGGGCGGTGTCGCCATGCATGCCTCCCCTCCCTGAAGGGATTATTCCTCGTGAAGCTTTGGAAGAGGACGAGTCTGAGTCGACTGTTCCTTCCGATGTGGAAGAGGAAGCCCCCGAGCCTGAAAGTCCGGATACTCGCAAGCGTTCACGTAGCGGGGATTCCGACGTGTCAACTCCTTCAACTCTTGGAGGTGCGGCTGTTGGCGCGGAGTCGCCAATTCCCACCGTTCCTGTGAGGGTTGTGGCACTGTCTTCTCGTAAGAAGATGCGATTGCCCAAGGAGTCTTCGTCGGAGTCGACGGAGGCCACATTTGATCTTGACAGATTTGACTGGTAGGTTTGCTAGTGCACTCATTCTTCTCTTGTTTTCTTCTTGTTGGCTTTGCCTTGGAGTTTGCCTTTTCTGAGTGCGGATTTTGTCTTGCAGTCAAGAGGCGTTGTCATCTTCTAGCGATGTCGAATTTTTGAAGGAATCAGGAGTCGCGACCTCAAAAGCCAAGACAGAGGTCGAGCGCGCTCCTTCTCCTCCGGCGGCGGCCCACTCCGGGCACAATTCTTTGAGCTCTCCTCACGTAGGGGAGCATCGAGTAGTTGCTCGGATGACGATTCAGCAATCTTCTTCGGAGTCGCTGGAGGACCATGTAAGTATATCTTTCTTTTTATAATTTGGCAGTCAACGCCCTTATGTTGCCCTTTGCTAACTCCTTGTTTTGTGCGATAGCTCCTTGTAAAGGAAGCCTTGGCGAGGTGATGGCGATAGGTCGCCAGCATGCGATGCTGGAGAACCGCCACCGCGTGGTTGAGAGTGAGTGTTCTATACTTATTCTTTTCGTCTTCTCTGTATTTTGGTATAATCGACTAACAGCCAAATTTTGGAGTGCCCTGTAGCTGAGCATAATGCTTTATTGCGTGATGTCGCCACGCTGGAGAAGACGCTGGCCGCAGCTGTGAAGGGGCGCGACGAGGCAATCATGGCTCGTGATGAAGCCTAGAAGCGCGAAGAGGATCTGCGTGCCTCCTTTGCGGCTAGGGAGAAGTTGTTCTAAGAGCAACTTTTCTCAGTTGCCAAGGCCCTCTCAGGTACCTTTACTTGGTAGATATTTTATTGATGTTCTTTTCTTCCTCTGTAGTGCCGGTGGCATTAGAAGTTTGATCCGTGTACGTATTTTGGTGTAGATGCTGGCGGCTTGAGTTTTGATCCACGAGCCCTTAGTCGCGATGATGCTTTGGTGGGCGCGGTATCTGCGGTCGAAGACCGTAGCGCCGCTGTCCAAAATACGTTGTCTAAAGCCAAGGCCACCCTGAGTCGCCTCCGGGAGGAGATGATGCCGAAGGCGGAGCTGGTCGACAACGTGGAGGAGCTGGTGGAGTCGCTCGCTGGGGGTGTGCCTGCCACGTACAAGAACTCCCTCCGCGCAGCTGGCGCGACCATGTCGCTTGCCATGGTGCAAGCCCATGGAGTCGAAGTGGATCCCTCTGCGGTGTCGAAGACGATGCCTGTTGGCGCGGATGGTCAGCAGGTAGTATTCGCTCCTTTTGCGACTGCCTGTGCCAAATATGGCCATTCCTTGATAAACACTGTTGCCAAGTATTCGGAGGATCTCAATCGCGCGAAGAAGGCGGCGAAAACTTCGGCCTCAGGGGCCGGCGGAAAGTCAGTGGCATCTGATACTCCCACGGACTTGATGAAGCCCCCAAGGTCATCGAAGTAAAAGAAGCCAGCTACTCCGTAGTTAGTTCCTTGTAATAGCTGGTGAACTTGCTCTTTTGATTGGATAACATGCCTGTTGGCGAATGTGTTTGTAGATACTTTTATTGATCCTGAATGCACCTGTTACTTTTGACTTTTGAGTTGGTCGCCTTATTTTGCCTCTGGCTTGATTTTTGGTAGGATACGTCAAGTGGCCCTGTGGGGGGAACCCCGGACTCGCCATCTCTTGAGGGTACAATGGCACCATCCTTCTCCAGGGTAGAGGAGCTTTCCTTGCTTTCGCGACTTCGTGATCGCGTTAAGCACCTGGAGCATGAGTTGCCCTTGATCCGTGGTAGCGCGGACATGTGGAAGTCGAAGGCTGAAAAAGCCGCCGCTCGCGAGCAATATCTGCTTGGCGAGGTTACGCAGCTGGGCGACCAGTTTAAGTGTTAGTTTGCTCATCCTCGTCTTTTCCTTGGTAGTTAATCGCAATGGTACGTTGTACTCATGTTGTTGATGCTGCTTCGTGTAGTTGTTAGCACGCGCCGTCCGCAGGAGGAGAGGGATAGGATTGCCATCCGCCTTCATGATCTTACCCAAGAGCAACTTCAGGAGAGTGGATACTTCTAGGTAGATCATGATCGTGCGACTGTGTTAGCGACCCTATAGGATCGCGCCTCGCGAGTGCTGCTCTTTCTGAAGAAGTCGCAGTCATGCTTGAAGAACATCTACCGGGCGATGTTCCCGCTGGATGATACTCCATCAAGCCTGCTGGCCCTTCTGACGAAATTTCAAGATATGTCCGCGGTTCGCGAGTGCGTGAGGCAGCAGCTGGTGGCTGGTGCCAAGGCTGCCCTCTCCGTGGTGCGTTTGCACAGGCCTGACATGGATGTCGCCGCCATTGCATCTGGGCCACCGGTGCCGCCAGCAGGATCTTCCTGGAACATGGTGCCGCACTATCAGGCGGTGGATCGTCCAGCCGAGGAGATCGTCGACTTCTTCGAGGAACGGACTAATGTTCTTCTGTTGCAAGGGTAGACAAATATGTATCCTGCATATAAGTGTACTGGTGTTGTAAAGCTCATATATATTTGTAGATAATTTATTGTTGAATGTATATAAATATTTTTATAAGCGTGGGGTGCGTTGCACTTATGCGAGTCCTTTTCGTTAGCCTGGCCATCCTTGTATCTTTCCCTTGTCAACCTGTCAGGTGCGTGGCAGCTGGGTTGTGCTTGTGTTAAGGGGTTCGATTGATGTGCCAGCTACTCAGGATGTCGCGTTATTGTTCGAAGAACATATGTGTATAGGGTGGCGTAGCCCCTGAGTATGAAAGTTGACAAAAGAAAAGAGAATACGGAGTTTTGGGGCACTTAGTTTTTAAATATTCGGAGAACAATACGTAGTACAATGTGCGGCTAAGTAGCCTTGGCTGAATAGCCTTATTTGCGATGCAAAAGTAAAGAAGAAATGACTAAGGGTAGAAGCGTCACAGTTGTGCGACATTCCAAGGGTTGGAGTATGCGACTCCTGTCTCTAAATCTTGAAGGCGATAGGCGCCACCTGGGATTACTTCTGTAATCACGTACGGTCCTTCCCAGGGGGACTCGAGCTTGAGATGCCCTAGCTTGTCGCGGCAGGATCAGGTCACCTTCGACGAAGGATCTTGGGCGAAGCCTTCGCTATGGTAGTTCGCGAGTTTCTTTGGTAGATCGTAGATCTTTTTGCGGCGATTTCTCTTGCTTCGTCAAGGAGGTCGACGGAGTCTTCGAGTGCGAGAGATGACTCCTTCTCGCTGTAGTCGACTACGCGTGGCGCTCTGTACCGTACCTCCGCGGGTAATACTGCCTCTGCTCCATGTACCATAAAGAATGGTGTGTAGCCAGTGGCGCTGTTTGGAGTTGTACGCAGGCTCCAGAGTACGGATTGCAGTTCGTTTGGCCAGCAGCCCGCGGCTTGTTTGAGTGGCCGGAGGAGTCGCTTCTTGATGTCACTGCAGACAAGCCCGTTTGCCTTTTCCACCTGACCGTTGGTCCACGGGTGTGCGACTGAGGCATAGCTGATGTTGATCCCCAGGTTCTCGCAGAAATCTTGCAACTCCTTGGATGTAAAGTTCGTTCTGTTGTCAGTGATGATGTTGTGTGGCACGCCGAAGCGGTAGACGATGGACTCGAAGAACTTGACTGCGCTGTGCCCTGATTGCTTGGTCACTGGCATGGCCTCGATCCACTTGGTGAACTTGTCGACTACGACCAAGAGGTAGACGTAGCCTCCTTGCGAGGACCTTGGAAGTTTGCCAACCATGTCGAGTCCCCACTGGGCGAAGGGCCAGGCCAATGGAATAGGCCGTAGTTCTGCGCCTGGTGCGTGTGGCTTGTCCGCGAATCGCTGACAGGCGTTGCACTTTTGGACTATATCCTTGGCGTCGCGCATGGCCGTGGGCCAGTAAAATCCAGCTCGTAGAGCTTTGGCGACGAGGGCGCGGCTGCCGGCGTGGTGCCCGCAGGTCCCTTCATGGATGTCGAGGAGGACTGCTCTTCCATCGGCTAGGGAGACGCATCGCTGTAACACGCCTGTGATGCTGCATTTATACAGTTCGTCGTTGATAACGGCGAATGCCTTGGAGCGTCGCGTGATGTGTCGTGCATCTGTCGGGTCGTCCGGTAGGCGCTTGCTGAGGAGGTACGTAATGTACGGCTACGTCCAGGATTGTTGATCATCATGACGCTCATTGGTCCCTCGAGTCCTGTGTCGAGCTCCAAATCATCGATTGTTGTTGGCTCATTGGGTGGCGTAGCCCCCGAGTCCGTTGCTGCGCTTGTTTTCTTCTCTGCGGCCTTTGGCTTGATGGAGCGTTCGCATATGCGCTCGAGAAATACCCGGTGGTATGGGTGCGCAGTGGAGCCTATGTTGGCGAGTGTGTCCGCCTCATTGCTTCATGACCTATGTGTCGCAACTCGCAGCCATCAAAGTCCCCTTCAAGTATGTCGTAGAGGTCGCGGTATGCGATCATGTTGTCGTTTAGTGCGTCGCACTCGTGCATTGTTTGGTTGACGACCAGCTTGGAGTCGCCATATATGATTAGCCTCTTTGCGCAGAGCTTTGCCATCCTCATCCCGTGTAACAGGCCTCGTATTCAGCCTCGTTGTTTGAGGCTGTGAACTGCATTCGCGGGACGTATTTCAGCTTGTCCCTTGAGGCGATGTCGATGACACCTGCTTCCTGCTCCATCTTTCCTCTTGGACCCATCAAGTGCATTGTCCGAGGTAGGACATATCCGCTTGTCCAGAGTTGGTTTTCCATCCAATGTACGAGGAAGTCCGGGAGAACTTGCGACTTGATTGCGGCGCCATTGTAAGTGATGTCTCGTGGAGACATCACGAATCCCCAAAGTGCGACTACCGTGGCATCAGGGTTATTGAGGATATGTCCCAATGGGGCGTCGTTGACTACCACGATTGGGTGTTCCTGGAAGTAATGGCGCAGTCGCCGGGCGGTCATAAAGACGCCGTACGCCAGCTTCTGGTAGTGCGGGTACCGCTGTTTTGTTGGCGTGAGGACCTCGCTGAGTTAGTATACCGGGCGTTGTACGCCATGGACCTTGTTTTCCTCGGCTCGTTCGACGACGAAAGCTGTGCTAACCACTTGGTTGGTGGCGGCGATGTACAGCAGCAGTGGTTCCCTTTCTCGTGGGGTTACCAATACTGGCGAGGTGGATAGCAGGCGCTTGAGGTCCTCGAATGCTTCTTGCGCTTCGTTGGTCCACTCGAATTTGTCAGCTTTGCGGAGGAGCTGATAGAAGGGCAGCGCCTTTTCTCCCATTCGACGGATGAATCGACTGAGGGCCGCGATTCGCCCGGCTAGTTGCTGAATGCCTCTTATGTTCTTTGGCTTCTCCATGGCCAGTATGGCTTTTATCTTTTTCGGGTTTGCCTCAATCCCTCTCGCGGAGATGAGATACCCGAGCAGTTGTCCAGAGGGTACGCCGAAGGCGCATTTGTCCGGATTGAGCTTTATCCGGTAGCGATCGAGATTGGCGAAGGTTTCGCGCAAGTCGTCGATTAGAGAGGCTTCTTCCTTGGTCTTGATTACTATGTCGTCGACACAGACTTGGATGTTGCGACCAAGTTGCTCCTTGAGGCAGGCTTGCATGCACCGCTGGTACGTGGCTCCTGTGTTTTTTAACACGAAGGGCATTGTGTTGTAGCAGAATACGCCGAAGGGCGTTGTAAACGTGGTCTTCTCCTGGTCTTCCTCCTTCATTCGGATTTGGTTATAGCCTGAGTAGGCGTCAAGGAAGCAGAGGCGCTCGCATCCAGCAGTGGAGTCGATGATTTGATCGATCCGTGGTAGCGGGAAGTGATCTTTCGGGCAGTGCTTGTTTAGAGAAGTGAAGTCCACGCACATCCGCAGGATATCCATGTCCTTTTTTGGCACCAGCACTGTATTGGCGAGCCAAGTGCTTTCCTTGATCTCGCGTATGAATTTGGCCTTAAGGAGTCTGTTGATCTCCATTCATTTGCTCGCGTGTGGCTCGGTGATCGCCTGATTGTTTGCTTGACTGGCCTTGCGTCGGGGTTGACGTTGAGTGCGTGCTCGGCGAATTCCCTGGGAACTCCTGGCATGTCCGCAGGACACCAGGCGAAAATTTCCTAGTGCTCACGGAGGAATTCGACGAGCGCGAGTTCCTATGCGAGACTCAAGTTGTTGGCGATGAGGGCCGTTTTAGCGGGATCTGATGGATGGCCCTGTACCTTCTTTGTGTGCACAGATGAGTCGAAGGAGAGGTCAGGTGAGCTTGGCCTACTTAGGGGGGCAGACTGTTGTCTGTCGTTTCCTTCAATCGCGCGAGCTCCTCCTGCATGCCGAAGGACTGGGAGATTTTGTTGAATTCCCTGTCGCAACTGTCAGATCGCTCGAAACTCCCGTTGATCGTGATGACGCCGTTGGGACCTGGCATTTTCATCTGCAGGTAGGCGTAGTGGGGTACTTCCATGAACCTAGCGAACGCGATGCGCCCGAGGATGCAGCGGTATTGTGAGGGCCAGTCGACAACTTCAAAGTCGATGCGCTCGCGCCGGAAGTTCTTTGGCGTGCCGAATATGACGTCGAGGTTGATTTTGCCCAGGGGTATACATCTTTTCCTGGGACGATGTCGTGGAACGTCGTGTCCGATGCCTCCAAGCAGGTTAGAGGGATCCTCATTGCTCGCAAGGTACTCGCGAATATGAGGTTGATACCGCTTCCGCCATCCATGAAGACGCCACTCATGTCGAAGCCTCCAATTTGTGCCTCGAGTACGAGGGGGCAATGACCTGGGCGAGGTACTTGAGGCGGGTGGTCACGTTTGTCGAAGGTAATGCACGACTCACTACCGCTGAGGTACTCAGTGGTGGATGGTGGCGAGTGCGTGGCCAAATTGACTTGGCGAGTGATGGCCTTCTGCACCCTATTGGAGGGGCGTCCCTTTTGGATCATCATGGTACCCATGGCCCGTGGGTATGGTTCGCCTCCATGATGCTGGTCCGGTGCAGCTCCGTTCGGGGGTGGCCCGGGTGGCGGTGGTGGTGCGCCATGTGCCATTGCGCCTGGAGCGGTCCCGTAGCCTCTTTCGACTGCATTGCGGTTCTTTCGAACCAAACCCTCATGTAGCTTGAGGAACTCGCGGCAGTCCTTGAGGAGGTGACTGGACTTTCTCTTGCCGTCATGCTTGTCGATGTAGAAGTGTACCGTGCATGGTCTGGACAGTTTGTCTTTGATGGAGGTCGCGGGTGCTTCATCGCGAGTGCGGCGTTGCCATACTTGTGCGGTTTTCCCGGAGTCGCGATATCCGCTGTTGCGGTATCCGCTGTTGCGGTTATCGTCGCGTCTATCGGCATAGCCGGCTGCGACCATGTTGACGTCATCACGATCGTCATAGACGCGCATACGACGTTTACTCCGGCGGTCGCGTCTTCGTTCGAGTTCTGCCTCCTTGTCGGAGTGAACGCGATTCTTCAATGAATCTTCTCCATCAGCCCACCGATTCGCGATCTCCATCAGGTGGTCGATGGTCTTGGGTTTTGAGCGGCCTAGCTCCTCCCTGAGTTCCATGCGGCGGACACCACCATTGAATGCATCAATCGCGCGGTCTTCCGAGATGTTCTCCACGGAGTTCTTGATGATGGACCATCTTTGGATGTAAGAGCGCAGCGATTCACCAGATTTTTGCTGGTAGCATCTCAGTTCTTCGATTGAAGCGGGGCATTTGTACGTGCCCTTGAAGTTGCGTACGAAGTTGTAGACCAGCTCATCCCAGCTGCGAATGGATCCGCGTGGGAGGTTATTGAACCATGCCCGGGCGGCGCCTTGCAGCTGTAGCTGCAAGCATTGCATGGCGGTACTTCGACTGCCTCCGTGCAGCCTGACTGAGGAGATGTGATCCTCCAGCCAGATCTTGGGGTCCTGCAGACCGTCAAATTTCGGGTTCTCCAATGGGAGTTTGAACCCTTTAGGCATTCGCTTTTGCCTGATGGATCTGCTGAAGCATCTGGCGCCGCAGAGCTCCCCATCTGCTTCTTCCAAATCAGTCGACCGAGCACGTCGTGCCCTTGACTTGTCGATCTTGCGCTGCGTGAGCTCGTCACGTGCATCGTAGTCGCGATCGTGTCGTCGTGAACTGCGGCGTCGAGATAGGTCGTGACTGTCGTCGCTTGACGAGGACAAGGAGTAGCGTTTTGCTAACGCTTTGCCCTTTTTTGGATCTGGTACTGGTTCTTTGTCGAGGGCGGCCTCGATTAGCCCAAGGCCCGCGATCGTAGATCGGTGCATGGCCGTCCGGGGATCTCCAGCCGGTGGCTGGTTATTGAGAAGGTACATGATGGCCGCTGTCACTGCAGCCTGCGGCGTCCTAGGAACCACGTTGCCTCTCGTGTCGACTGTCATAGAGCCGAAGTCGAGGATTTTCGCGGCGTCTATGTGTTCTTGTTCGGTGAGGTGAGCCATCCACGATTGCCTCTTTCTAGCGAGATGCTCGTTGCCTCTTAAGGAGGATCCTCCGTAGGAGGAGAGCCCAGCGCGACGAAGGCTTGACTCGTCCGCCGCCTTTTTACACGCTTCGAGTTGTGTGATTGCTTGTTTCTGGCGTTTGAATTCCTCTTTTAAGAGCCAGTGGTAACCCATCAGTAGTTCCTGAGAGGACCCGAAGGGTAGAGGTGCACCTCGTAGGGCTTCACGGCAGTGTTCCCACTCTTGCTCGCTGAGCCTGATCACGACACGTTCGCCGGTTTGCTCGTTGATTATGCTGGGGGGTTCGACTGCTCCTCCATTGTTGCCGTTGCCGCTGTTGGCAGCGCTGGACGGGTCAGTGCCGTTGCCGGTGTTACCATTGTTGCCGCGGTTGGCGGAGGTGTCGCCCGCGTTGATGACGGCGCACATGAAGTGATTTGGGAGGCTGTTGCTTCCACAACTTTCAGATCCGGAATCGTAGGTTCCATCTTCAGTGGCCAGATCGCTTAGATCGGAGTCGCGACTACTGTCGCTCATCAGGTTCCCGACCGCCGCTGGAGCATTGAGCTCGCTGAGGGTGCCGATCGATGGAGGGAACCATGATGCTGGGGCAATCGCCAGTGCTGTCGGCTGATCGGGCATGCAAAGCGTGCCCATCTGACCAACTTGGAAGCGGAAGGTCCCAATCGCCAGGCTGATTCCGTCGCCCACGGACTCGAAGGCCGGGCAAGTAGCCGGCGTGTGGACGGTGAAGTCGAAGGTGCCAAAAAGCTGGCGAATCTCTGCTGTTGCAGAGTTGTAGATCGCGTTTGATGGGGCCGAAGAAGCCGCAACATCAGCACTCCCAGTTCCCACAGACGGCGCCAATTGACGAGGGTTTAACTCGTCAATGCCCATTGTTATGGACTTGGGTTTTGGAGAAGGAGGGAGCGCTGGAGACATCTATCGGCTAGCAAACAAGCACACAGGGGACAAAGGATTTACCCAGGTTCAGGCCTCGTAGAGGTCCCTACTCCTGCTTGTCTGCTCGTGGAATTATCGAAGGAGTCGAAAGTTACAATGGTGCACAGATGAAATCTGGCGAGGGTTGTGGAAACTAGGGTTGCGTGTGTCCTCCTCGCCGCTCCCTCCTAGCCTTTTTATAGATGGGCTAGGTCTCGGGTAGCAGGTCGAGTCGGTTACAAGTTAGGGTTTTCCCCTTCAAACTTTCTATCTTTAGCTTCTTCTTGTCCTTCAAGTAATCGAGAGTCCGTAGGTTACTCGAGTCCCTCCATCCGGGCCTTGGCGACACCGTGGGCCTGTATGTATTTGGACCATATATACCAAGATCGAGTACCTGTAGGTATACCCATGTCATCATGCATCAGCGTCTCGCCACGAAGAAGGCCCTGGCCGTGGAGCCCAAGAAGGTCAAGACTTCCGAGGCTGCCGCTGACACTGATGGCGGACCTTGGTGCCCCATCCACAATCCTGATCATGATTGATAACACCTAATAGCAGGGGGGTCATTGTAGCACCTCTCAATGAGAAAGTAGGGTATCGATCCATAGGAGAAAGAAGGCAAAAGCTATGTATTCTCTCCAACTAGAGTGTCACAAGTTATAGTTGTCTATGCACTAAACAAGTTAAAGGAACAAGAGGGTTGATTTAATGTTTGGAAGTAAAATGCAACAAAACAGTAAATATAAAAGTGTCCCAATCCTCTAATATGCAAGAGGACAAGACGGAGGTTTACTATTGTAAGAACGAAGGGTTCATGGTTTCACTCTATATGTCTCTTTCCAACAATGGTGGTGATGACGTTATGGATGATAAATTTAGACGTGATTGTCATGATTTAATGCTTAATGTTTATAGCGACTACATGTCCTAAAACACATAGTTGAAAAGAAGTATCCATATGTGTTATTATGTCACGCAACATGTGTTTTCTATCACTATGTCACATCATACTTCTCCCATTTTTACCCCTAGATAAAGGATGTATGTTTCCTCGTTTCTATCACTCAGCGACACCCTTCATCTACATATATCATACTCCTTTGTGTACAAACACACTAAACCATTATAACTAAGGTTTATTTGTTGTGTGCAAATTATAGGCTGGGGATTAGCAGGACCGTGCTGTCACGGGGAACGCTTTCAACACTTGTAAATATATACCCAGTTGATACCTTGCTCTTTTGTTTGCAGATGTCATCGGTGTGAAATAAAAGGGGAGCTTGCAAGTCCATGGAGTTATGTATGTGTGTTAGAGAAACGCCTGGGTCGCTGGTCTAATCCATGCTGACATGGTGGAAACCTGCAGCATAACCATAATGATATCTATGAAGCAGTCTTCTTATAAAAAAGAGAGATAGCTATTGAGAAAAAGAAAAAAAGATTTATGAAAAGAGGAAAGAGAGAAAAAAGCACCATTTTCCCATGGTAAATAAGAAGATTGCTGAGATACTCATTGTCTACTTGCCTTGTCATTTTGATATGGGGATTCTTCCGTACCATCGGGCAAGGGGTACCCCGTTGGCGGTTCTCAATGATACGCACATACTTACGATGACAAGAACTTACCGGTAACTAAAGTTGAGTAGCATGAGGAGCGGCCCTCGTACTCAAGGGACTTGGGATTTCCAGTTTAAAGTCTGTCAAGCATATAACTCAGATTGGACCTCACTTTCACCTTAACCACATTAAAGTACCATACTTTCAGCATTTGGAAGCCTTTCAAATTTCTCAAAACCTTTTTCTTCTACTTGTTGAGTCTCCACATATTCTTTGAGCACCTTCTTGAGAGCATAGTTGTCATTCTTTGTGTTTGTCCCATTACTTGATTATTTGTGTTATGACTTTGATGCTTGTATCTTTGATATCTTTACTTCTAGTCATCACTTGAACTTCAGAGGTACCTTGGCATTCATAATCAAAGGCAAGCGAGATACCACTCTATCATACGTTTCTATGAGCATTGCAATGTTGCTTATGTTTGTGCTTTGTCCTACTTATTATTCTTGAGTTGGAATCTCTTCATAGCTTGCAATGACTATTAAGTAGACTCAGTTGCATACTCTTTATTATGAATTGTCTAAGTAGTTGATCACATTGCTGAGAATATTTACATCATATGAAGCAAATGTGTTCGTGAAAGTTCTTTTATCGCACTTAGTTTTCAACTGAATTGCTTGAGGACAAGCAATAAGCTAAGCTTGGGGGGAGTTGATACGTCCAAAACGTATCTACTTTCCCGAACACTTTTGCTATTGTTTCTCCTCTATACTTATGTGATTTGGATGCAACTAATGCGAACTGACGTTGTTTTTAGCAGAATTGCCTTGGTGTCTACTTTTTGTGCAGAAAATCAACTATCAGGAAAAATCCCGGAAAATATGCCAAAAATCCTATTTCACCCGAAGACTCCAGGAGCCAGAATACGAGACAGAGAAGAGCCCTGGGGTGGCCACACCACCTGCTGACACGGGCCAGGCCAGGCCGCGCCAGGGGGTGGTGTGGGCCCCTAGGCACCCCCTCGGTCTCTCTCTTCGCCTATAAGGAGCCTTCTGACCTAAAAACTTCAGGGGGTTTGACGTTTTTCAGAAGGAGTTCCGCTCTGCCGCCACAATCAGATTCCACGAAACAGCACCAGAAACTCCGTTCTGGCACCCTGCCGGGACGGGGAATTGGAGGATATCATCTCCATCATCATCACCATCGCTTCTCCATCGACCATCCATGTTTCCCCCATCTATGAGTGAGTAATCCCCCGCTGTAGGCTATGGGGATGGTAGGGATTGGATGAGATCATTCATGTAATGGCATCAGATTGTTAGGGCATGGTGCCTAGTATCTTTTATTAGTGATTTATGACTTTGTTGCGACTTGTTGTGCTTAATGCTTGTCACTAGGGCCCGAGTGCCATGATCTCAGATCTGAGTATGTTATTGATTCATTATGATAGTATTGTTCTTGGTCTTATCTGCAAGTTGTATACACATGTTGTTGTCCAGAACCTATGGCCCCGGCGATGTAAATCGGGATAACCTAAGGGAAAGGCTTTGATGTGAGGATCACATGTGTTCACGGAGTGTTAATGCTTTGCTCCGGTGCTTTATTAAATGGAGCACCTTAATTGCCAGTAGTTCCCTAGAGGCCCCGCTGCAAACGGGCTGGCAGAACAAAAGATGTTGTGCAAGTTCTCATTGCGAGCACGTATGACTATATATGGAACACATGCCTAGGATTGTCTAGTACTTGGATGCTTTATCTTATTTATCTGTAATTGCCCTATGTTCTGATTGCTATGTGAATTGTCTTGTCCATGCAACGCCCGTCCATCCATCCCTATGCCTACCGCACTCGAATCCCACTGTTACTGCTTTTGTTACTACTGTCTTTGCTTTACTACTGCTGCTGCTTTACTATTCCTACTACAAAACTGTTACATCGATAAACCTGTGAGCAAGATTGTTTCAGTGCAGCTGAATTGACAACTCAGTTGTTAAGGCTGATAAATATTCTTTGGCTCCCCTTGTGTCGAATCAATAAATTGTTTCACTTCCTAAAATATCGCGATACACCCCCTATACTTGTGGGTCATCAAGACTATTTTCTGGCGCCGTTGCCGGGGAGCATAGCTTTATTTATCAAGTTCACTTGGATTCTCTACTGTTCGCTGCTATCCATCCATCATGGGTAAGTCTCGTGATGGCATGGTTCCTATTTTACCATCCACTACAAGAAGAGGTACGGTTCTAAACACATATGCTGCTCTTGATTCACCTTCTGTTATAAGTAAGCTCGTTACACCACCACATACACATGCTACACACACTGCTACTACTGCTGAATCTGAAACTTCTGATACTTATGATGCTGCTTCTACTATGCTTGATAAGAGTGGTTCATTAGGTCCTTTCCTAGATGCTACGATTGCTAGAACTATAGCTGGAAATACCGAAACTCCTAATGAAGACACTACCACACCTGTTAGCTCACCTGAGTCTAGTGAGAGTTATGATATTGAAGAAGATTATGTTGAGATGACCGATGAGTTTATTAAAGAATGTAAGAACACCCATGATAGGAGCGCTGCTAAATGTCTCCTTGAGAGGCGTACTATTAGACCCAAATTATATCATGCTGATAAGTTTGCTGCTTCTCCCATAAACATTATAGATGAAGATTATGATTTCTCTCTCGATCTATCTTACATAGCTATTGTCGAGAAAGAACCTTTTTGTGGGACTAAGAATGAAAGTGCGGTAGCACATATGAATGAACTTTCTACCTTGAGTGGCTTGTTTTCTGATGATATTAAGATGCGTACTTACTTTGTTGCTAAGATTTTTCCTTTTTCACTGAAAGGAGAAGCTAAAACTTGGTTTAGTAATTTACCTCCTGGGTCTATTGATAGCCCTGAGTGCTTGATTAGTACTTTCCTGCAGAAATATTTTCCTCCTAGTGCTAGACATGCTGTTTTGCAGGAACTTTTTGATTTTAAACAGGGAGAAAAAGAGGTATTGCCCTTATCTTGGGCAAGGTTTTGTGCTTTGATTCATGCACAGGCTGGAAGTCCATTACCAAAGAATGAGCTTCTTGATATATTTTATAATGGACTAACTGAAGAATCTAGGACATACCTAGATAGTTGTGCTGATTGTGTTTTCAGGAATAGGACTCCGAAGGAAGCTGAGTAATTAATGGCTAAAATAAGCAAGAATTATGAAGATTGGACTCCTCCTAAACAAGCTATACCTGAAGTAATTGTACCTGAACCATCTATTCATGTGCCTATTCCAACATCAAAGAAGAGGGGAGTTATTGAATTAAATGATGAAGTGATGAAGGAAGCTAAGAAATGTCTTAAGGAGAAGGGAATTAAAGCTGCAGATGTCAAGAATTTACCTCCTATAGAAGAATTATGTAAGCCTATTTCCTACTCATCCACTATTGAGGTACACTCTCTCCAACACTTTGATGAAGGTGATATCCCTTACTTGAAACCTCCTGATCAATGCTTAGAAGAATTTGATATCTTTATTGTTAAGCAAGATAACTTTAATAAAAGGGTGCAAAATCATCTAATGGAAAACACTAGAGCTATTGTTGAGTTGAAAGATATTGTGGAAAGAACCTCTAATGATGTTAAAATGATTGTTAAACACTTTCATATGGTTCAAACTCAAATAGATCAACTCGTTAAAGTGCAAAAAGACTTGCTAGTTAATGCTGCTAAAGAAAAACATGCTTATGAAATTAGAACTAGAAGTGGTGCTGCTACCCAGGATCCTCTATATCCTGAGGGGCATCCCAAAAGAATTGAGCAGGATTCTCAACAAGCTGAAAATAGTGGTTCTATTCATAAGAAAAGGAAGAAGAAACATAAAACTGTTGAAGAACCCTCTGAACCTGCTATAGATCCTAATAGTATATCTATCTCTGATGCTGAAACTGAAAGTGGTAATGAAGAAAATGAAGTTCCTAATGAAGAAAAAGTTGAAGAAGAACTGAAAATCACACTAAGACTACTAAATACACTAAAGAAGATTTTATTGCTAAGAAACATGGTAGTGAAAGAGAACCTTGGGTCCAAAAACCTATGCCTTTCCCTGATAAGAAACACAAGTCAAAGGAAGATGAACACTACAATAAGTTTTGTGAGTGTATGAAGCCTTTATTCTTGCAAATTTCTTTGACTGATGCTATTAAATTGCCTCCTTACTCAAAGTATATGAAGGACATTGTCTCAAATAAAAGGGAGATCCCTAATGAAGAAATCTCTACTTTGCTTGCTAATTATTCTTTCAATGGTAAGGTTCCTAAGAAACTTGGAGACCCAGGGATTCCAACTATCCCTTGCTCTATAAATAATAGCTATGTCATAACTGCTTTGTGTGATTTGGGAGTTGGAGTTAGTGTTATGCCTTTCTCTCTCTATAAGAGGCTTTAGCTTGAAAAATTGATACCAACTGATATATCTTTGCAAATGGATGATAAGTCTACCACTATTCCTGTGGGTATATGTGAGGATGTACCTGTTCAGGTGTCTCATAATTGCTTGATATTAACTGATTTTGTTGTGCTTGAAATGCCTGAAGATGATAATATGTCTATTATTCTTGGGAGACCTTTTCTTAATATTGCAGGAGCTGTTATTAATTGTAATCAAGGAAAGGTGACCTTCAATGTTAATGACAAGGAACATACTGTCTATTTCCCCAAGAATATTGAAAGGACTTATGGTTTAAATTCAATTGAACATGTTGAAGGCATTCAAGTTGGAGAAATATATTGTCCCATACCAAAAGAAAAAGTTGAAACTATTATGATTGGGACCATTGCTATCAAGGTTGAGGTAACATAATCATTAGTGGAGTACAGAGTTTTGTCTCATATGCAATTGTTTTGGTAGCAAGACTTGATCAACCTTGCTAACAAAAGGATTCCATTGAACAAAACAATGTTTTCATTATGATTGTCTCCGTTAATTCTATCCTTTGCATTTTAGTTTTTGCTTTCGTTTGGTTTTCTTTGTGTTGTTAGTTGCTTGCATGCTAGAACTTCTGTAGTTCTAGCCTTGTTTTGTCTTTGCATCATGTTTCCAAAAAATAAAAAAATCTGTCTATTAGAAAATCATTCTTCTATTTCTGAAAAAAGCCCAAAAATAAAGTGTCTCGAAAAATTCCAGAAATTTCATATTAAATTTTTACGTGAAAAAAGGGGCAGAGGAGTACCTGGTAGGTACCAGGGAGGCCCACTAGGCAGGCACACCATGTGGTGGCGCAGCCAGCCCTGGGTGGTGCCATGCCCTGGTGTGGGCCACCCCTGGCCCCCCACTACTTCTCTCACCTGCCACTTTCTTCTCTCTCCCGAGTAAGCTCCAGTTCATAGCTCAAAATCGTGTTCTTTCTGTGCTTGCTCTCGATTTCTTCGATCTCCTTGCTCAGCCCATCTTTCTTGCTGAAATTAGGAGCATTTGTTCCCTAGTATGTGACTCCTCCCCTTGTCCAAGTAGATTTGTGTTTAGTGGATTATATGTTGAGTATTTTGCTGCTGTAGGTGACTGGTTATGAGGGCTTGTAAGCTTGTTTGATGCTTAGAGATATAGTTTTGATGCATGTTTAGGCCTCTTGCAAGTCCCTATGAGTAGAATCCTTCATTATATTTACTTTGCAATCACTTGTTTAATAGGTGTTTAAATTTCAGAATACCAAGCATGAACAACCACACTTTTGGAGAGATATTTGAGAGTGATGCACCTAGGAGGTCGAGGCCCTCAAGAACAGCCTCTCAAGCTAGGCCTTCATACAATGAAGACCTCATTGCAACACGTATTGGCAGTGAAAGGGATGATGGAGATGCTCACCCATCCTCTTTTCCTTGTTTTACTTTCTTGCAAGCTGCAGGTATTCTTGATGATTTCTTGCTAGTGATTGAGAGGGTTGGCTTGACCTCTTATATGCAAGATGAGAGTGCACAGTACGCTATGCTCACCAAAACTTTTGTTGAGAGCTTCTCATTTACTAACACATCCTATCAATCTACTGTCTCTTTTAAAATCTATGATATGCCCTTCACCATGCCTTTGGAGAGATTTTGCAGTATTGTAGGTGTGCGTATGACAGGGACCGTGAAGAAAATTCAAGGGCGACCCGCTTATTTGTTGGAGCTTTACCGAGGGGTGACCAATAATGATGACTGCATGCAATGACGGAAAGATAAGAAATATCTAACTCCCTGCTCTTAGATACTTTGCATACTATCTTGCCACTAGTGTATTGGGTAGGGAGAACACTAGTAATATCTCCAACTATCACTTAGCTTTTCTTGCTGCTGTGCTCAACAATGATACTTGGTACAATCTTGGCTCGCTTATTGCTCGCCGCCTAGCTGCTAGGGGGCCTATCTATGGGGGCATCATTGCCTCGCGTGTAGTCAATGCATTAGGCCTTTCAGTGGCTCTTGATGATGCTATTCTAGCACCACAGAGGCTCGACCTTGTTGCCATGAAAACTCATCACTTTGTCACTGCTACCTCTGATTTGAACAATCTAGTATATAGGATGCTTTTCACTGACGGGGATGAAAGGGAGATCCTTTTGCCACAGCCTGCTTTGTTTAGTGTTGACAGGAGACCGTGGTCGCGCTCCAAGGAGGAGGTGGATGAGCAGCTTCGCTTGTTGGGTTTCCACGAGCAGCACCAGGAGGATGTGCCCTCCTATGATTACTCCGCACATTACGGAGGGGCGTACTAGAGCTCGCACCAGGACGAGGGTACCTCCTCGTTGTACCCCGGTGATACTTCATCCTGGCCAGCTAGGGATTGATACCCACTTAGGCCAAAAGCCTAAGCATGGGGGGAGGTACGCCGACACCGCACTCATCTCCATATCATGTTGCGTCGGTACTTTGTATATTCATGTTTTCGTTCTCTTTTTAGTTTTCGTTCTTCTTTGCTTTTGCTTTCTAAAAACACAAAAAGACCAAAAATATTTTTGTTGTTTCTCTTTGGTTTGCTTCTTCTTTTTGCCTTGGTTTGTTTTTCCCTTTTTGCTTTGTTTGAACTATTTGAAAAACCCCAAAAGATTTTGCTTTGCTTGTTTTTCTCTTTTGGTTCTTATTTAAAAATCGAAAACACCAAAAATATTTGTCGTTCTTCTTTGGTTTTTGCGAGTTTGCTACAGGGTTCGGCAGTTCTCAGTGGACTATTGGTTTCATATTATTATTCAAGCCACACAACTGAAGAGCAATAATGAGGATCGATGACAACTTGAGGCGTGGTAAGAGGCTGGTAACGAACTCTATTTGTTTTCATTTTTGTACATATACTCATCACTGTGGGCGTGCTTAGTCTGTTCATGTAGAGTGTATGTTTTCTTTGGATGCTTAGTAGTTCTTGCTCCAGCTCGCTAATAGTTTGTAGCATGTCTCATGAATGTTTGCTTGCATTGCTGTATTCATAAATTGGAATGACATTGTGGTATCCTCCTCTGAATGTTTCATTTGAATTGACTTGGCACATGCTCACGCATGCACATGACTGTAATAATCAGTTAAGCCTCGATGAATTATTTTGCCTTGAGGATCTTGAATCACTTTCATGCCATGATTAGTATTGTTTTGTTGCAAGCATGGTAATGACAGCTATTGCTCTCTCGTTTGTCGCTCCCTTACTATTGCTAGCCTTCACTTCCACTGAGTGTTTTACTCATGTTTCCAACTCCCTAAACAAAATATTTCCAAAGTGTCCACCATACCTACCTATTAGCATCACTTGCTACTCCCGTGCATATTCAATATGCCTTCTTTTCTTCCGAATAAAATGTTTGCTTGTTATGGGAAAATTAGTTAGTAAAGCTCTCACAAACTTGATGGCACACTTTATTTCCTGCACTTAATAAACCTGAACCATTGTGAACTCTCCATGAAAGTTATATGCTTGCAAATTATAGGTCAGATTAGCGTAACTGCTGTCACGGGGAACGCTTTCAACACTTGTAAATATATACCCAGTTGATACCTTGCTCTTTTGTTTGCGGATGTCGTCGGTGTGAAATAAAAGGGGAGCTTGCAAGTCCATGGAGTTATGTATGTGTGTTAGAGAAATGCCTGGGGCGCTGGTCTAATCCATGCTGACATGGTGGAAACCTGCAGCGTAACCATAATGATATCTATGAAGCATTCTTCTTATAAAAAAAGAGAGATAGCTATTGAGAAAAAGAAAAAAAGATTTATGAAAAGAGGAAAGAGAGAAAAAATCACCATTTTCCCATGGTAAATAAGAAGATTGCTGAGATACTCATTGTCTGCTTGCCTTGTCATTTTGATATGGGGATTCTTCCGTATCATCAGGCAAGGGGTACCCTATTGGCGGTTCTCAATGATACGCACATACTTACGATGACAAGAACTTACCGGTAACTAAAGTTGAGTAGCATGAGGAGCGGCCCTCGTACTCAAGGGACTTGGGATTTCCAGTTTAAAGTCTGTCAAGCATATAACTCAGATTGGACCTCACTTTCACCTTAACCACATTAAAGATGCCTATGATAGGGGCAATGAGAGCTCAAATCTAACAAGTACCATACTTTCAGCATTTGGAAGCCTTTCAAATTTCTCAAAACCTTTTTCTTCTACTTGTTGAGTCTCCACATATTCTTTGAGCACCTTCTTGAGAGCATAGTTGTCATTCTTTGTGTTTGTCCCATTACTTGATTGTTTGTGTTATGACTTTGATGCTTGTATCTTTGATATCTTTACTTCTAGTCATCACTTGAACTTCAGAGGTGCCTTGGCATTCATAATCAAAGGCAAGCGAGATACCAATCTATCATACCTTTCTATGAGCATTGTAATGTTGCTTATGTTTGTGCTTTCTGCTACTTATTATTCTTGAGTTGGAATCTCTTCATAGCTTGCAATGACTATTAAGTAGACTCAGTTGCATACTCTTTATTATGAATTGTCTAAGTAGTTGATCACATTGCTGAGAATATTTACATCATATGAAGCAAATGTGTTCGTGAAAGTTCTTTTATCGCACTCAGTTTTCAACTGAATTGCTTGAGGACAAGAAATAAGCTAAGCTTGGGGGGAGTTGATACGTCCAAAACGTATCTACTTTCCCGAACACTTTTGCTATTGTTTCTCCTCTATACTTGTGTGATTTGGATGCAACTAATGCGAACTGACGTTGTTTTCAGCAGAATTGCCTTGGTGTCTAC
This sequence comes from Avena insularis, assembly GCA_023614405.1. Lineage (NCBI taxonomy): Eukaryota > Viridiplantae > Streptophyta > Magnoliopsida > Poales > Poaceae > Avena > Avena insularis. The sequence continues at coordinate 644,548,978 of CM042690.1, forward strand.
TTTTTGTGCAGAAAATCAACTATCGTGAAAAATCCGGAAAATATGCCAAAATCCTATATCACCAAGACTCAGAGCTGAATCACGAGAGAGAAGAGCCTGGGTGGCCACACCACCGGGCCGGCACGGGCCAGCGCTGGGGTGGTGTGGGCCCCTAGGCACCCCCTCGGTCTCTCTCTTCGCCTATAAGGAGCCTTCTGACCTAAAAACTTCGGGGGGGTCTACGTTTTTCCAGAAGGAGTTCCGCTCCGCCCCCACCATCATATTCCACGAAACAGCACCAGAAACTCTGTTCTGGCACCCTGTCGGGACGGGGAATTGGAGGAGATCATCTCCATTATCATCACCATCGCTTCTCCATCGACCATCCATGTTTCCCCCATCTATGAGTGAGTAATCCCCCGCTGTAGGCTATGGGGATGGTAGGGATTGGATGAGATCGTTCATGTAATGGCATCAGATTGTTAGGGCATGGTGCCTAGTATCTTTTATTAGTGCTTTATGACTTTGTTGCGACTTGTTGTGCTTAATGCTTGTCACTAGGGCCCGAGTGCCATGATCTCAGATCTGAGCATGTTATTGATTCATTATGATAGTATTGTTCTTGGTCTTATCTGCAAGTTGTATACACACGTTGTTGTCTGGAACCTATGGCCCCGAAGTGACAGAAATCGGGATAACCGGAAGGGAAAGGCTTTGATGTGAGGATCACATGTGTCCATGGAGTGTTAATGCTTTGCTCCGGTGTTTTATCAAAAGGAGCACCGTAATTGTCAGTAGTTCCCTAGAGGCCCCGCTGCAAACGGGTTGGCAGGACAAAAGATGTTGTGCAAGTTCTCATTGCGAGCACGTATGACTATATATGGAACACATGCCTAGGATTGTCTAGTACTTGGATGCTTTATCTTATTTATCTGCAATTGCCCTATGTTCTGATTGCTATGTGAATTGTATTGTCCATGCAACGCCCGTCCACCCATCCCTATGCCTACCGCACTCGAATCCCACTATTTACTGCTTTTGTTACTACTGTCTTTGCTTTACTACTGCTGCTGCTTTACTATTCCTACTACAAAACTGTTGCTACTAATAAACTGCTGTGAGCAAGATTGTTTCCAGGTGCAGCTGAATTGACAACTCAGTTGTTAAGGCTGATAAATATTCTTTGGCCCCCCTTGTGTCGAATAAATAAATTGGGTTTCACTTCCCTCGAAAATATTGCGATACACCCCCTATACTTATGGGTCATCAAAGCTCACAAGATCTAAACATGAAAGCACAAAGGAGGAGAACCAGCCATCTAGCTACTACATGGATCCGTAGTCCAAGGATGAACTACTCACGCATCACACCGGAGGCTTGCATGGTGATGAAGAAGGCCTCTAGGGTGAATTCTCTCCCAGGTGCCGGAAGAGCTTCAGATCCCTCCCGATCTAGGGATGGAGATGACGGCGGCTACAGACTCTTTCGTGGATTTTTGATAGGGTACTTAGGGTTTTCGTCCCGAGGGCAATATATAGGCGGAAGGAGAGGCCGAGGGGGTGCCGGGAGCGGCCACACCACCCCCTGGCGTGGGCCAGGCCTGGCCGCGCGGCCAGGTGGTGTGGTGGCTCCCTGGCCCTTCTCCGTCTCGTATTCTGGCACTTGATCCCTTCCGGAAAAATAGGCACTTTGGCTTTTGTCCCGTCCAATTCCGAGAATATTCATTTTCTGACTTTCCTAGAACCAAAAACAGCAGAAAACAGGCAGCTGGCACTGTGGCTCTTGTTAATAGGTTAGTCCAAGAAATCATATGAAAAGTACTCCAAAGTTGGAACAAAACACAAGAAAGTGGATAAAACCAAGCATGGAACATCAAAAATTATAGATACATTTGCAATGTATCATCTACCTGCACTTAGTGTTGTCAAACACCTCGTGACGGGGCAAGCAAGGCATTACCACTAGCATTACTCCATTATGCTTATGTGACGAAGTCATCAATTTTGGGGCTTTTGCAAAGTTATAGGGGGAACATGTCACCTTCTACCTCTCTTTTTCATCCACAAACTAACACATATAATTATATTATTAAATATAGAAATATTTCAGAAAAATTGGAAGACGGCTGATGTCATGTGGACGGTAACGCAATCAGTGTATGGAAGCGACACACAAGGCTAAAGGAGGGGGAGACAACCACGACGCTCCCCCTCCACATCCACAACCACACGGAGTCTAGGGAACTACGGACATAGGGAGGGACAAGGCGTGAGGATCTAGGCTTGATAGAATGGTCGGTGACAGAGCTTGGTGGAGCAGAGAACGAGAGGGCACAGGGTGAGTGGGAAGACTTTGGGGAGATCGTCGGAGTCACAGATTTATGGTCCACATCTTTTAGGGAAGGGGGAGGAGATTGAATCGAGGAAGGTCGGTGGCTGGTGATGGGGAAGAAGATATAGAGAGCCCCTGCCCTCGCCATGCACACGACTGCCGCATGTCGACCCAACATCTGCACCTCAACCACTTTGTGGTATGCCAGATCCTCGATGCCTCCCGTCCCTGACGGCCATGACGAGGACTGATGCATGGAGGCCAGAGGTCGGCTCCCTTGACTGAATTCACACGGTAGCAGCGACGAACTTTCTAGGCCAGCTGGCAGCTGGGACATGGCGACACGGCCGCTTGGTAGCCAAGGAGGCATGACGAAAGTTGTAGGAACCCACAGTGGCGTAGGCGCCTCCAAATGCGTGCGGAGACAAGATTGAGTACATGGTGGAGATGCTAGAGGGACCTCCAACAGAGATGATGTAGGGGTTCCGCGTATGAAAACAATAATTTTTACCCTACGCCCCTGAACCCATGATGCTGCCAGGACCTATCTATTAGTAATACAGTAACGGGAGGGGCTTTTCGTGAACTTACCCTTGAAGACCGAAAAGCGTTGTCAACGCTCAGGAGAGCGTGGTTGATGTAAACGAGCCAAAACTGACCTCAAGGTCGTGATGAAGTCCTCACGCTCCTTTGGTTCCAACGACTTGAGTGCCTCAAGTGCGACACCTCGCGGGGAGTTACACACGTCTGGTGCCTAACGATGACTCCCGCTTCCCCGATCCAGCAGCAGTTGCTGAAGTAGAGCTCCTGGATCCGAATCCCGCAGTGCGACGTCGCTCAGATGTCTCTCGTTCACGCAGTCTGAACTTGGGACCAAGGTCACGAGAGAGAGAGAGAGAGAAAATATCAATTAGAGGTCTTCCCAAAAGTGAGAATACCTTTATTAAATATTGTGTGTATTTATCTGGCCAAATACCCCCCACTATATATAGGGGAGGTTACACCTCCCTCAAAGTCCCGGGGTGGGACCAAAGGAGAGGAGGGCAAGGGGAGGCTGTCGGCTAGCCCTAGTGGGCCCCGCGCGGGGGGGTTGGGGGAAGGCCCAGCCGGTCACCCCCCTTTCCCCTTCTCCCTCTCTCCTTTCCCTAATGGGCCCTCTCCCCTCCAGGAATTGGCCCATTAAGCCTTTTGACCTTTTAAATTGATTCTCTCTTTATTAAATAATTATGAATAAATGATTAATCAATATTTAACATTCATTCACATATTATTCAACCTTCGTGGTTATGGAACACTTCCACCTCCACTCCGGACATCCTCTGGACTTACCGAAACCCTTCTAGTTTTCTCTCTACTATTCTTCGGCGATTCTACCGATCCTATAAACACTCTCTAAGCATCATCAAGCCCTTAAGCGTGATACCCCACGGTTCGGGAACACTCCAGACATGGTCGGGACACTCCCGCACCAATGATCGACAGAGGGACCTGGATGTCTGATGGCTCAATACACGGCGCCCAGAAAAGTGCTTGGTGCGTGGTGTTGATGTAGAGCTCGTTGGGAACCCCAAGATGAAGGTATGATGAGCACAGCAGCAAGTTTCCCTCAGTTATGAAACCAAGGTTTAATCGAACCAGTAGGAGCAAGGAAACACCTCAAAGGTGTTACTAATGAGCTTGGCGATGCACTATCGGTGCTAGTAGCAACGTAGAGACCTGCACAACACAACCACAGAACTTTGTCCCCAACTTGCGATGAGGTTGTCAATCTCACCGTGTTTTGCGGAAAACAAAGGATTAAACGTATCGAATGGAAAGAAGTAAAAGTTTGCAGAAAGTAAACACAAAGCAGTAAAAGATTGTAGATTGTATGTAAAGAAAAGGATCGGGATCCATAGTTCACTAGAGGTGGCTCTCCTTAAGATAGATAACATGCTGGGTAAACAAATTACAGCGGGGCAATTGACAAACACCGAGAAAGCAATACATGCATATACTAATCATCTTGACTCCTTTGAGACTTGATTGGGCATTACAACATAATACATAGACCGCCATCCAACTTCATCTATGACTAATAATCCACCTTCAGGTTATCATCCAACCCTCCAAAGATTAAGTTGCAAGCAATGATTATTGCTTTACGAATCAAGGTAAAGTAAACAATACAATTGTTCTATGAACAAAAGATCATTGTTTTCTCCCTAGTAGCAATAGCACATCTAGTACCTTAGAGATTTCTGTCACTTCCCTATATTACCAGAGGCATGAACCCACTATCGAGCATAAATACTAACTCTTAGAGTTGCTAGCATCTACTTGGCCAAGATAGCTACTAACAACGGAAAGCATGCAAGATCTCAAATAACAAAGACATGATAGAATCAATAATCAATCTGAAAAATAGCATCTCAATATCCATCAGATCCCCGCAAACACAACATGTATGGATTACAAATAGATGATCTTGATCATGAATGGATATCACAAGATCTAAACATGAAAGCACAAAGGAGGAGAAACCAGCCATCTAGCTACTACATGGATCCGTAGTCCAAGGATGAACTACTCACGCATCACACCGGAGGCTTGCATGGTGATGAAGAAGGCCTGTGGTGAATTCCCTCTCCCAGGTGCCGAAGAGCTTCAGATCTCCTCGATCTAGGGATGGAGATGACGGTGGCTACAGACTCTTTCGTGGATTTTTGATCGGGTACTTAGGGTTTTCGTCCCGAGGGCAACTTATAGGCGGAAGGAGAGGCCGAGGGGGTGCTGGGGTCGGCTAGACCACCACCTGGCGTGGGCCAAGTCTGGCCGTGCGGCCAGGTGGTGTGTCCGGCCCCTGGCCCCTCTCCGTCTCGTATTCTGGCACTTGATCCCTTCCGGAAAAATAGGCACTTTGGCTTTTGTCTCGTCCAATTCTGAGAATATTCATTTTCTGACTTTTCTGGTACCAAAAACAATAGAAAACAGGCAGCTGGCACTGTGGCTCTTGTTAATAGGTTAGTCCAAGAAATCATAATAAAAGTACTCCAAAGTTGGAACAAAACACAAGAAAGTGGATATAAACTAAGCATGGAACATCAAAAATTATAGATACATTTGCAATGTATCAACATCCCCAAGCTTAACTCCCCGCCCCTCGAGTAGGTAAGTGATAAAAAGAAAGAATTTTTGAGGTGACATGCACCATCAAAGACTTGATCAAAGTATTTGCAAAACACTCAAGGCTGGGATCATAGTACTTCAATCATAACATGAAAGACAAAGTTCTAGCAATAAGCAAAGAAACTAAGATGCAACATGAAAAGGCACAAACAAAAGATTCATGAATAACATGCTTTGCAAGACGTTTGTTTGTTTCACATAAAGAAAACATAGCATAATAGTATTCAGCTTGTCCCTCAATAGAGTAGCAAATATAAATGCATAGGACACCTTCAAAGTTCATAAGAGTGACTAGATACAATAGTTTCAAACAAGCAATAACAAGTTATGCATCAATCAACTAGTCTTGGGACAATGCACATAGAACTAAGAATGGCCACTATGCTCTCAAAGTAGGTGCATAAAGATAGAAGGTGGATACACAATATAATTGTGGAAGAAAGGCCTTTTGTAAAAAGGAAGTAGGGATTCAAGTCTCATAAAGAGCTTCCAAAAATTATGGTACTTATAGCTTTCAGCTCTCATTGCCCCTATCATAAGCATCTTGAAGTGATTAAGGTTAAAGTGAACAAACTATGGTGTACATGCTTGACGAAGTATAAGTCAGAAATCTCATGTCCCTTGTATACGAGGGCCGCTCCTCATGCTACTCAAGTTTAGTCACCGGTAAGTTCTTGTCATCGTAAGTACATGTGTATCATAGAGAATCGCCAACGGGGTACCCCTTGCCCGATGATACGGAAGAATCCCCATATCAAAATGACAAGGCAAGCAGACAACGAGCATCTCAGAATTCTTCTTATTTACCATGGGAATATGGTGCTTTTTTCTCTCTTTCCTCTTTTCATAGTATCTCTTTTTTATCTCTTTTTTTCTCAATAGGACTCTTTTTTTATAAGAAGAATGCGTCATAGACAGCTCATTATGGTTACGCTCCAGGTTTCCACCATGTCAGCATGGATTAGACCAGCGGCCCAGGTGTTTCTCTAACACATATACATAACTCCATGGACTTACAAGCTCCCATTTCATTTCACACCGACGACATCCATATACAAAAGAGCATGATATCAACTAGGTACAAGTACCAAGTGCAATGTTGAAAGCGTTCCCCATGAAAGCATGGTTCTTCTAATTCCCGACAAATAAATGCAAGCATATACAACATAGACGACACAATGGTTCAAGTTTATTAAAGGCAAGTAAAGTAAAGGGTGCCATCAAGTTCATGAGAGCTTTAATCACTAGTTTTCTCATAACAAGTGGAAGGTAAACAAAAGCATGAATATACTTGGAATAGCATAAGCTAGTAGGTAGGTATGGTGGAATCTTTGGAAAAACTTGGTTTAGGGAGTTGGATGCATGAGTGGAACTCATACTTTGTTGTGGAGGCTAGCAAAAGACTGGGAGCGACAAACTAAGAGAGCAATAATGGCCATAATCATGCAGAGCGACAAAACATCATTGATAAAAGCATAAAGTGATACTACAAGTTGAAAACTAAAGGATCATAAAGGCTATGGTGACTTGAGATAGTCATAACATGGTGTGAGCATGTGCCAAGTCAACTCAAATAAAGCATCAAAGGAGAATACCACTATACTATGCTTTAATATGCTAAAACAACGCATGATTCATCCAAGGCACATTAAGAAATCTCAATTGTTTATAACAAGTCATGCTACAGCAAAGAATACTAAGCATAAATCCAAAACAATATCAAGCATGGCATGACAAAGCATAGCCACAGTCAAAAACAAGCTCTTTTTACCACATAAGCATGAACTTTCCTACTCTTTTCCAAACCAAACCAAATTATTTGCAAACCAAAGTATGAAAGAGGGGGTCCAACCAACTTATTCAGAAAACTAAGCAAACCAAGCAAACTAAAAACCAAAACGAAAACAAAAAAGAAGACGCTCCAAGAGAAACACAATTGTGCACGAAACAGTAAAAATGAAGCGTTTGGAAGAAACCTGGAATTTTTATTGATGAAGAAGGGGATGCCTTGGGCATCCCCAAGCTTTGACGCTTGTAATTCTTGGATATTTCTTGGGGTGACACGCGTGGCATCCCCAAGCTTGAGCTTTAGTCCATCCTTCATCTCATTACTCATTCCTTCCATACACCTGAAATTTTTCCTTCATACAAAACTTCACACAATCTCATTAGCAACATTAGTGCACTTAAGATAAATAAGTCTCAAGGTTCAGTTATACAACCAAATAAACTTCCATTAGAACACTAGCTACTGTAGCACTTCCCTCAAAAATCTCAATTCCCCAAAGGAACTCAAGAAGGAACTAACAAGAAGCAAATGCTGAAAATGGCAGAAATCTGTCAAAACAGACCAGCAGGTAAATACGAATTTTTCGAAGACCTTCTGTTGCTCAAATCAAAAAGTGTTGAACTAACGAAAGTTAGATAACAACCGGGGGGAGAAGCAAAAACAATTACAGCTCAATCCGACGTACAGAGCTCTCTCAGGAATGTTTACGGTGAAGCACATAAATCTGTTTCGGGAGAGCAACTTTCCCAATCATTACTTCACTATCATTAGAGGTTACTCTTGGCACAAAAAGCAAATAAAAAGGATAAGGAGAGGTTATTATAGAGGTAATAACTTCCAAGACTCATCTAAAAACTCTTGGGTTATCTCCCAACAAGTACTTTTCTTTAACGCCTTTAAGTTAGGCATAAGAAGCAAAGAAAGAATCAAGTGTTCTCAAATGAAGAAGCATTAAGACCAAATTTTGTTTTCATAGGAGAAGCAAAAGAAATCTTTTCTCTCTTTTTAGGTAAGTGTTCTATACCTTTCTTGAGTGGGAGTTGATATTTAATGGTGCCTTCTTTCATATCAATGATGGCACCAACAGTTCTAAGAAAAGGTCTTCCTAAAGTAATAGGACAAGAAGCATTGTATTCAACATCCAAAACATAGAAATCAACGGGGACATAGGAATCGTTAACCATAATAAGAAAATCATTAAGACTCCCCATTAGTTTCTTTTTAGCATTAGCATCAAGTGGGACATTCAAATAACAATCTTCAAGAGGAGGCAAATCAAGCATATCATAAATCCTTCTAGGCATAATAGAAAAACTACTATCAAGATCACACAAAGCTTTGAAATCAAAGTCATTCACTTTCATATTAATGATGGGTTCCCAACCATCTTCTTGTTTTATAGGAATAGAAGCTTTATGTTTCATCATTTCTTCCTTAATCTTTATGAGAGCATCGGTAATGTGTTTTGTAAAAGCCATGTTCATAGCACTAGCATTAGGACTTTTAGCAAGCTTTTGTAGGAACTTAATAACTTCAGAGATGTTGCAACCATCAAGATCAAAATCAAGTTTATCATCTAAAGTAGTATAACTATTACTAGCCACAACACTAGTGGTGGTATAGTAGAAACACTAATGTTTCTAGCAATTTCATCTTCTCTTTCCCACTTAGCATGTAATTCAGCTAATAGTCTAACATTTTCATCAATTCTTACTTGTATAGCATTAGTGGCCGCAAAGGGATTCTCATTAGTTTCGGGTTTAACAGCCATTTTATTCAAAGTAGATTGAGCTTCAGCCAAAGATGTTATATTTCTTTCAGCATTAGAGAGTTTTTCCTCAATAGTTTTATTGAAAGCAATTTGTTTACTAATAAACTCTTTAAGCATAACTTCAAGTTCAGAGGGAGCACTCTTATTATTGTTGTAAGGATTTCCATAAGCATTACCATTATTACCATAAGTATTGTTGCCAAAGTTGTTATTTCTTATGAAGTTCACATGAACTTTCTCTTCTTGAGCAACCAAAGAGGCTAAAGGAACATTATTTGGATCAATATGGGCTTTCCCACTAACAAGCATAGACATAATAATGTCAATCTTATCACTCAAGGAATAGGTTTCCTCAACAGAATTTACCTTCTTACCTTGTGGAGCTCTCTCAGTATGCCATTCAGAATAATTAACCATCATATTGTCCAAAAGTTTTGTTGCAGCACCCAAAGTGATGGTCATAAAGGTACCTCCAGCAGCTGAATCCAATAGGTTCCTTGAAGAATAGTTCAATCCTGCATAAAAAGTTTGGATGATCATCTAAGCAGTCAGTCCATGAGTGGGACAATTCTTAACCAAAGATTTCATTCTTTCCCAAGCTTGAGCAACATGCTCATTATAAAGTTGTTTAAACTTCATTATTTCACTTCTCATGGATATAATCTTAGCAGGAGGATAGTATTTTCCAATAAAAGCATCTTTGCACTTAGTCCAAGAATCAATACTATTCCTAGATAAGGAATTCAACCATTCTTTAGCTTTTCCTCTCAAAGAGAAAGGAAACAATTTCATCTTAATAATATCACCATCTATATCCCTATGCTTTTGCATCTCACAAAGTTCAACAAAGTTATTTAGATGGGAAGTAGCATCTTCATTACCAATACCCGAAAATTGTTCTCTCATAACAAGATTGAGCAAAGTAGGTTTTATCTCAAAGAAAGTATTTTCAGCCACAGGTGGAGCAATAGGTGTGCTCATAAAATCATTGGTGTTGGTGCTAGTGAAGTCACACAACTTAGTGTTTTCAAGAGTAGTCATTTTTTTGGGTTTTCAAATAAGAAAGCAAACAAGTAAAACTAATTTTTTTGGATTTTTTTTGAAGAACAAAACTAGCAATAAAGCAAAAAGGAAACTAAGCAAAACAAAAACAACAAAGTAAAGAGATTGGTTATGAGGGACTCCCCTTGTGAAGATGTCCTTGACTCCCTGGCAACGGCGCCAGAAAATCGCTTGATGGCTCAATACACGGCGCCCAGAAAAGTGCTTGGTGCGTGGTGTTGATGTAGAGCTCGTTGGGAACACCAAGAGGAAGGTATGATGAGCACAGCATCAAGTTTCCCTAAGTTATGAAACCAAGGTTTAATCGAACCAGTAGGAGCAAGGAAACACCTCAAAGGTGTTACTAGCTGAGCTTTGGCAGGGCGCACTATCGGTGCTAGTAGCAACGTGGAGACATGCACAACACTACCACAAAACTTTGTCCCCAACTTGCGATGAGGTTGTCAATCTCACCGTGTTTTGTGGAAAACAAAGGATTAAATGTATCGAATGGAAAGAAGTAAAAGTTTGTAGAAAGTAAACACAAAGCAGTAAAAGATTGTAGATTGTATGTAAAGAAAAGGACCGGGATCCATAGTTCACTAGATGTGGCTCTCCTTAAGATAGATAACATGCTGGGTAAACAAATTACAGCGGGGCAATTGACAAACACCGAAAAAGCAATACATGCATATACTAATCATCTTGACTCCTTTGAGACTTGATTGGGCATTACAACATAATACATAGACCGCCATCCAACTGCATCTATCACTAATAATCCACCTTCAGGTTATCATCCAAACCCCCTCCAGTATTAAGTTGCAAGCAACAGATTATTGCTTTACGAACTGCGTGTAAAGTAAACAATACAATTGTTCTATGAACAAAAGATCGTTGTTTTCTCCCTAGTAGCAACAACACATCTAGTACCTTAGAGATTTCTGTCACTTCCTAGATTACCGTGAGGCATGAACCCACTATCGAGCATAAATACTAACTCTTGGAGTTGCTAGCATCTACTTGGCCAAGATAGCTACTAACAATGGAAAGCATGCAAGATCTCAAATAACAAAGACATGATAGAATCAATAATCAATCTAAAATAGCATCTCAATATCCATCGGATCCCCGCAAACACAACATGTATGGATTACAAATAGATGATCTTGATCATGAACGGAGCTCACAAGATCTAAACATGAAAGCACAAAGGAGGAGAAACCAGCCATCTAGCTACTACATGGATCCGTAGTCCAAGGATGAACTACTCGCGCATCACATCGGAGGCTTGCATGGTGATGAAGAAGGCCTCCAGGGTGAATTCCCCTCTCCGGCAGGGTGCTGGGAACAGCTTCAGATCCCCCCGATCTAGGGATGGAGATGACGGCGGCTACAGACTCTTTCGTGGATTTTTGATCGGGTACTTAGGGTTTTCGTCCCGAGGGCAACTTATAGGCGGAAGGAGAGGCCGAGGGGGTGCTGGGGTCGGCCAGACCACCCCCTGGCGCGGGCCAGGCCTGGCCGCGCGGCCAGGTGGTGTGGCCGGCCCCTGGCCCCTCTCCGTCTCGTATTCTGGCACTTGATCCCTTCCGGAAAAATAGGCACTTTGGCTTTTGTCCCGTCCAATTCCGAGAATATTCATTTTCTGACTTTTCTGGAACCAAAAACAACAGAAAACAGGCAGCTGGCGCTGTGGCTCTTGTTAATAGATTAGTCCAAGAAATCATAATAAAAGTACTCCAAAGTTGGAACAAAACACAAGAAAGTGGATATAAACTAAGCATGGAACATCAAAAATTATAGATACATTTGCAATGTATCAATGTCCATGTGACCCCTATGTGTTCCACAGAGATCTTTCGTCGTTTGAACCGGGACAGTCGTGTCTTATTCCCTTTGTCTCTCGATACTTGCATTGCCCGAGATATGATCAATGACATCACCATGTCGTGTTCAATCTCGTTACGGAACAATGCTACTTGACTCGCTCCGACAAGTGATATCCATGTGATCAAATCACACGGTGCGTAGCTATTGGATATAACTTCTCCGAGTGGGCCCTTTGAGCATCTTCCCCTCACATGGACGGGCAAATCCCTCTCTTGACATATATTGCCTCTATGGTTTCCTCCGAGTACCTGAACACACCTTTATAACCACTGTATTACCAAGTGGCGCTTGATGCTATCTAAGCACTCTCGGGATATAGTGATTGATATAGCCTCACGGTCTAAGGAATAGTCTACGAGGATCCATTTCTAATCATCGTAACTTGAACTTCATGACATGATCGGGTCACGATGTTTAGGTTGGGTATTGGTTCATCATCTCATTCTCCGAATGGGTTGACTCCATTTCCAACTGGCATAAATGCCACGTGATCAGGAACATGATCATCTATTGACCAATGAACCAGTGACTAGAGTTTCACTGGGAACCCCTGGTTGTTTATATATCACACGTGTATTGATGTTTCGACTCAATACAGTTATAGCATGGTATAAAACTTAATCATAAACTATATGAAATATGATAATAGTCCTTACTACTATTTGTCTCTAGGGCATATTTCCAACAGTCTCCTAGTTGCACTAGAGTACAAATACACTAGCTGCATTTGTTCTTAATCATTGGCACCATTTATCCGGTACCCTGAACATTCTTGCTCATGGAAGAGGTTGAGTCTTGGGTCTGTACTTTACAGTCCCAAATCCTTTGCAACTTACTAATGTCACCCTGATTGACATTAATACTTTATCATCACATGATAACATATGTGTGTATGCATTGTTGCTATGGCAGCAGAACGAGGCCTGATTCTAGGAGCCTACAGTGACTTTAGATCAACCTCGAGGGCTTTCTCATGGGCACTGTGCCCTGGGACACATCATTCTACGTTAAAAGCGAACTAGCCCCACCATAACATTATACAACACTTTAGATGGTACCCTTATCTATTACTATAAATGTATTCATCGAAACACGAGTGCACTATGTGCAACTTTCAATGTTTTTTGTTCACCTCGCTTCCTATTTGACTTTAATCGGTATTTACAGGAGTTTCCAACATATTCCCTTATAACCCCTTTATGTTTTAAGATATGTCATCCTTTATGGATTTGGAAAACATGTCTGTAGTTCTCTACTACACACTGCGGACAAGCTTAGCTCAACGTTTCGTGATTCAAACTTAATCACTTTTAAACGTTCCTTATTGGATCATATATTATGTTAAGTTATCATCATGGTTTTCTAAGATAGAACATATGTTTCAACATAGTGGATGATAATCATCCTTTTCTTTCTTTCAACCATTGATGTTCAACTCAATACTATTCCTAACTTGAGTTATTAAGGACCAGTTCCTTAATTAACTTCTATTCCGAAACCCTTTTCAGAATCTCTTAAGGAATACTACATAATATCATAATACAATTATTATCAACTTCTACACCTCATAAATCATTATTTATTGGTACTTGCGCTTTTATTCTTAACACACTTAAGAATTACTCCTATAATCTCACACTCAAAATATGTTCTTACATATTTGGGTATGAGTTAGTACTCTTACTCAAACTATGTTCCTACATATTTGAATTTGAGAGTTATATTGCTCCCACTCAAAAATATGTCATTCACATATTGTTTTAGGAAGACTTTCATAGCTCCCACTCAATTTCATGCAATTTGCATATCCACTCACTATTTTGAACAACTTCAAAATCTTTGATCAAATATCAAACTTGGAGATTTACTATGAGATACTAGTACTTTTACAAGTCTTAAATCGACTAGACATTTAGCACACTTGAATCAAATTCATTTGAATTCGTCCAATACTTGACAAATTGTGCTTTTGTCATTCACCCCTTTTCCACTATGGCTTTGCAGTCAATTGGGAAAATTCAAGTAGCCCCTTTTACTTGTGATATTCAGCAACGAATTTCTTTCTAATCTCAAGTGAATTATGCTTCTAGGATTTCTCATAATTCTAGTTTACCATTATTTCCTTAGTAGTTCGTAGGTATGTAATATTCAAGGAATCATGACAAATGATTCACAAATGTCGCCATACAAGATATGGATTACATTTTGAATCCTACTTCATGTAGTGAAAACACTAGTGGGGAAAACACAATGATCATTATCATTGATTCTTTCCTTTGTGAAGAGAATTGTCCAGGAACATTTTCCGTTGCGCTTCTCAACACTCTGCTGCATGGATTTGAATCCTCATCGTGTTTTTCACTATCTTCCATTTGCTTCATAATCGAGAAATATCACCGAATGTGAGCTTTCTCAAGGATGCACCAAAATCCAAGCAATACGCATTTTTCTTTCCTTTTGGTTTCAGCTATGGATTTCGTATTCAAAGTTTCCAATGAATACTCTACAGGGACTTATTCGCTATTGTTTTGGTTATATAGAATATCCCCAAAACATTTACGACGATACATACTATATATGGAGCCGCTTTCATGAATCCATATGGTTCACTATATGTTCTAATTGAGTGCTAACTATTTCTAACTAATGGTCTCTACATCTATACTACAACGATTTATTTGGTGCCATCTATTTACCCACTTTGATATCTAATATCACATTGTGATGCTTTGCATTTTGACGTTTCAGAACGCTTTGCATTTCACAATTTCTCTTATGCCATTCTTATAAAGTCTAATTTCATTACTATTGATCAAATCATAGTAATTAGATTCTCTTTTATCTTTATACCCTTTGTTTATGAAACACTTTGATCAAATCAAATAGTTTCATATTCATGTTTCCTTTGGTAAACTTCTTTACGCATTTAAACAATCATATAATGATAATAACCATTTTGTTAAAACACAATACATCAAATATTTATTTACTTTTAACAATTCATTAAACAGTTTGTATTCAAGTAATACATGGTGTTCAAGTTATTTTGCCGAACTTAGGCATGATTTATATGTGATAAGAAATCAAATGACTTTCACATATTATCATTATAACTTTGAATTTAAACAATGGTTTTCATTTCGTAATGAAATATCATTTAAGTTGGGTATTTTAAGGCATTTCGATATTTTACAAATTTTCATGCATTATCAATTAGTTTCTATTAACAAGGATAATTCATATATAATCAAACAAGATATGAACACAAATAGAAATCATTCATAAAAGTAGAACAATTGCTTGTTACAAACTCATATGAATAACCGTCTCACAAAGTGTGAGACACATTAAAGAAGTTCATAATATTTTGATTACAATAACTATCCAAAACCATACTAAGTGATAAATGTCGAGGGAGAGCGCGTTAGCCATCATCATCATGCTCGCCATCAGCACGCAACGTCACCTCCTCTCCAGCAAGCACCTCTCATGCAGAAGGACCTGTTTTCAGCAAAACAGAACAAGTATCAGATATACTTAACACTGCAAATGTGTTTGCAAGATTATAACATTTATAAAATTGTATATCAAATATATACCTTTGTCATTGATGACCTGAGCGACATCTGGTTCAACCAACATATTCCTGAGATGTGTTACGAACCGGTGGAACTCCATTGATGTCGCATCGCCTCTCATAATGCAAGTTCTGACTTGTGCTTGGTAGCTTGGTGGGAGCGACCGCAGCATAACTCCATTTGCAAAAGAGCCCGTCATCCAGCTATCTAGGAAGTATGCATGCCTCATGTACACATCATGCATGCACTCCAAGTGGTCGTCAAGTGATGAGTTCTCCTCCATCTTAATGGAGAGGAAGTCTCCCATCAGCTCATGCTCCCATATGCATGCTTGTTCCACGAAATGTGTCCTAAGCTGTAGCATTACCGTACGAGGGTTGACATCACCCATGAAAGGCCACAACTCATCCACCATCCCGAAAGACATAGTAACTGAAATGAAGGAGGTCATCTCCCGACGGAGATAGCGGTCTTCCCGCTGCTCTAGGGTCTCTAAGTCAATGGGCTGATCCAAATCCATCCCGTCGAGTATGTAGTCGACCACATCATTCTCGCTAAGGAGAACGTGGAGACGTGCAACCCATATAGAGAAGTTTGATCCATCAAATCTGAGTGTCTCTCCTTCTAATCAATCAATCGTCAATAGGAAAGGTGGCATCGGGGAGAACTTTTTTACATTTACAATTGCAAAAAGGAATTTAGACCTAGTTTATAATTAAATGAGTTAATAATAACTCCACTCGGAAACACCTATCTCCATAAGGGTTCCTAGTGATAACACGACCCCTATCAGCCACATCTCCCCTGATTAACACGGCCATCAATGTGGGTTCAAAGGTCGCCGCTAAATGTCGGTCACATCATTCATGCGACTCGTGCTCGATCTTTCGACCATCCGTGATCCGAGGCCACGCTTATATGGCATGCTAGGCTCGCCAACTCAATCTTAGTGTATTCGCTGTGCAACATGGCTTACACCCACTGTATGCGAACGTAGATATGTCTGACACCCATGCATGTACCATGGATCGCCTCATACCGAAGAACTTTCTTGGTGGTGCACACTAAGGGGGAACACAATCATTGGTAATTTTAACAGGGATCATCTTATTAGGCTACCGTCGAGTATCTAATACTATCACACAATAAGATATACAAACAATAACATTGAATGTAAATGCGATGTGATATGGTCCTTCATGTCGTGATCTCCATCCGTCGTCACCGGATTTTGGCGCCAGGGTTCCGGCGCCGTAGACACCAGGGTACCGGTGTCATTCTGGCGTGGTAGTCCGTCACCTCCGTGACTATCTACTACTACGTGACATAAGGTAATCACTTTACCTTTGCCACAACCATATCATAAAGCAATGCCCCCTTGCAAAACAAAGTTAGACGCCTCTACTATATCTTTGCATGTTTTACGTGGCTGAATGGGCTTTCACACAAGAACTGTTCTTACCTACGAACTTTCAGCACAACGCTGATCAAGTAGTTGTCTCTACTACACCCCTTTCGGGGCCCTCCATTGCAAATGGCATACCAACTAATGTGAGAGAGACAGACACCCCCCTAAGCCACTTTATATGGTACAAGCCGTATGTCGAGCGTGGACCAGTCTCGTGAATGAACGCGTAAAGTCGGTTGGGGCCGCTTCATCAAGCATTACTGCGGTATACACAAGTACACGTGGGAGGGTAAAAACTAAAAGATCAACACCCACATGCTACATCTCGTGTGTTCTACCCATACTAGCATTACTACGCATAGATCTAGCTCTGATACCTCTGTAGGGGTTCCGCGTATGAAAACAATAAGTTTTACCCTACGTCCCTGAACCCCTGATGCTGCCAGGACCTATCTATTAGTACTACAGTAACGGGAGGGGATTTTTGCAAACTTACCCTTGAAGACCGAAAAGTGTTGTCAACGCTCAGGAGAGCGTGGTTGATGTAGATGAGCCGAAGCCGACCTCAAGGTCGTGATGAAGTCCTCGCGCTCCTTTGGCTCCAACAACTTGAGTGCCTCAAGTATGACACCTCGCAGGGAGTTACACATGTCCGGTGCCTGACGATGACTCCCGCTTCCCCGATCCAGCAGGAGTTGTGGAAGTAGAGCTCCTGGATCCGAATCCCGCAGCACGACGGCGCTCCGTGGTGAACATGTCTCTCGTTCGTGCAGTCCGAACTTGGGACCATGGTCACGAGAGAGAGAGAGAGGGAGAGAGAGAAAATATCAATTAGAGGTCTTCCCAAAAGTGAGAAGACCTTTATTGAATATTGTGTGTATTTATCTGGCCAAATACCCCCACTATATATAGGGGGAGGGGAGGTACTACCTCCCTCAAAGTCCCGGGGTGGGACTAAAGGAGAGGAGGGGGAGGGGAGGCCATTGGCCAGCCCTAGTGGGCCCCGCGCGGGGGGCAAGGCCCAGCCGGCCACCCCCTTTCCCCTTCTCCCTCACTCCTTTCCCTAATGGGCCCTCTCCCCTCCGAGAATTGGCCCATTAAGCCTTTTGACCTTTTAAATTGATTTTCTCTTTATTAAATAATTATGAATAAATGATTAAATCAATATTTAACATTCATTCACATATTATTCAACCTCCGTGGTTATGGATCACTTCCACCTCTACTCCGAACATCCTCCGGACTTACCGAAACCCTTCCGGTTTTCTCTCTACTATTCTTCGACGATTCTATCGATCCTATAAACACTCTCTAAGCATCATCAAGCCCTTAAGCATGATACCCCACGGTTCGGGAACACTCCAGACATGGTCGGGACACTCCCACACCAATGATCGACAGAGGGACCTGGATGGCCATGTGGCCCCTGTGCGTTCCACGAAGATCTTTCATCGTTTGAACCAGGACAGTCGTGTCTTATTCCCTTTGTCTCTCGATACTTGCATTGCCCGAGATCTGATCAATGACATCACCATGTCATGTTCAATCTCATTACCGAACAATGCTACTTGACTCGTTCCGACAAGTGATATCCATGTGATCAAATCACACGTTGCGCATCTATTGGATATAACTTCTCCAAGCGGGCCTGATGACCCACAAGTGTAGGAGGTGTATCGCAGTATTTTCGAGGGAAGTGAAACCCAATTTATTGATTCGACACAAGGGGAGACAAAGAATATTTATCAGCCTTAAGAACTGAGTTGTCAATTCAGCTGCACCTGGAAACAATCTTGCTCACAGCAGTTTATCAGTAGCAACAGTTTTGTAGTAGGAATAGCAAAGTAACAGTAGTAGTAAAGCAAAGACAGTAGTAACAAAAGCAGTAAACAGTGGGATTCGAGTGCAGTAGGCATAGGGATGGATGGACGGGCGTTGCATGGACAAGACAATCCACATAGCAATCAGAACATAGGGCAATTGCAGATAAATAAGATAAAGCATCCAAGTACTAGACAATCCTAGGCATGTGTTCCATATATAGTCATACGTGCTCGCAATGAGAACTTGCACAACATCTTTTGTCCTGCCAGCCCGTTTGCAGCGGGGCCTCTAGGAAACTACTGGCAATTAAGGTGCTCCTTTTAATAGAGCACCGGAGCAAAGCATTAACACTCCTGAACACATGTGATCCTCACATCAAAGCCTTTCCCTTCCGGTTATCCCGATTTACATCGCCGGGCCATAGGTTCCGGACAACGACATGTGTATACAACTTGCAGATAAGACCCAAAACAATACTATCATAATGAATCAATAACATGTTCAGATCTGAAATCATGGCACTCGGGCCCTAGTGACAAGCATTAAGCACAAAAGTCGCAACAAAGTCATAAAGCACTGATAAAAGATACTAGGCACCATGCCCTAACAATCTGATGCCATTACATGAACGATCTCATCCAATCCCTACCATCCCCATAGCCTACAGCGGGGGATTACTCGCTCATAGATGGAGGAAACATGGATGGTCGATGAAGATGATGGTGGAGATCGATGGAGATGGCTCCCGGGGCACTTCCCCGTCCCGGCAGAGTGCCAGAACAGAGACTTTCTGTCCCCCAAATCTCCCCTTCGGTGGCGGCGGCGCAGCGGAACTTTTCGTGGAAAAATGTCGAACCCCCTAGAGTTTTTAGGTCAGAAGGCTTCTTATACGCGAAGAGGGAGACCGAGGGGGTGCCTGGGGCCACCACACCATGCCCTGGCGCGGCCAGGCCCAGCCCGCGCCTGGGGGGGTGTGGCCAGCCCCTGGCCCTCCTCCTTCTTGTATTCTGGCTCCTGGAGTCTTCTGGAAAAATAGGCACTTTGGCTTTTGTCCCGTCCAATTCCGAGAATATTCATTTTCTGACTTTCCTGGAACCAAAAACAGCAGAAAACAGGCAGCTGGCAATGTGGCTCTTATTAATAGGTTAGTCCAAGAAATCATATGAAAAGTACTCCAAAGTGTGGACAAAACACAAGAAAGTGGATAAAACCAAGCATGGAGCATCAAAAATTATAGATACATTTGCAATGTATCAACATCCCCAAGCTTAACTCCTGCTCGTCCTCGAGTAGGTAAGTGATATAAAGAAAGAATAATTTTTGAGGTGACATGCACCATCATAACTTGATCAAAGTATTTGTAAAACATTCAAAGCTGGGATCATAGTACTTCAATCATGACATGAAAGAAAAAGTTCTAGCAATAAGACAAAGAGACTATGATGCAACATGAAAAGGCACAAACAAAAGAATCATGAATAACATGCTTTGCAAGACGTTTGTTTGTTTCACATAAAGAAAACATAGCATAATATTATTCAGCTTGTCCCTCAATAGAGTAGCAAACATAAATGCATAGGACACCTTCAAAGTTCATAAGAGTGACTAGATACAATAGTTAAAAACAAGCAATAACAAGTTATGCATCAATCAACTAGTCTTGGGACAATGCACATAGAACTAAGAATGGCCACTATGCTCTCAAAGTAGGTGCATAAAGATAGAAGGTGGAGACTCAACAAGAAAAGGTTTTAAATAATTTGAAAGGCTTCCAAATGTTGAAAGTATGGTACTTCTTAGCTTTGAGCTCTCATTGCCCCTATCATAGGCATCTTTAATGTGGTTAAGGTGAAAGTGACACAACTAAGAGGATATGCTTGACAACTTATAAATCGAAGTCTCATGCCCCTTACTTACGAAGATCGATCCTCATGCTACTCAACTTTAGTCACGAGTAAGCTCTTGTCATTGTAAGTATATACGTATCATAGAGAACCGCCAACGGGGTACCCCTTGCACATGATACAGGAGCTATCCCATAAACAAAATGACAAGGCAAGCAGACAATGAGCATCTCGACGATCTTTTTATTTACTATGTGCATAGATTTTTATTGAGGATGCTTCATAGAATGCTCATTATGGTTATGCTGCAAGTTTCCACCATGATTAGGCATGGCTTAGGCTAGCGGCCCACGCGTTTCTCTAACATACATACAAACTCCATGATCTTACAAGTTCCACTTTTATTTCACACCACTGGGATCCATAAGCAAAACAACATGATATCAACGAGGTACTAAGTACCAGTGCAATGTTGAAAGCGTTCCCCATGATACATGGTTCTGCTAACTTCAACTTATAAAGCGCAAGAATATACGCAACAAAGAAGGACGCAATGGTTCAGGTTTATTAAATGCAGGAAATAAAGTGTGCCATCAAGTTCGTGAGAGCTTTACTAACTAACTTTCTCATAACAAGCAAACATTTTATTAGGAAGAAAACAAGGCATATTGAATATGCACGGGAATAGAAAATGATGCTAATAGCTAGGTATGGTGGACACTTTGGAAATATTTGGTTTAGGGAGTTGGAAACTTGAGTAAAACACGCAGTGTAAATGAAGGCTAGCAATAGTAAGGGAGCGACAAACGAGAGAGCAATAATGGCCATAATCATGCAGAGCGACAAAACATCATTGATCAAAGCATAAGGTGATACTACAAGTTGAAAACTAAAGGATCATAAAGGATTATGGTGACTTGGGATAGTCATAACATGGTGTGAACATGTGCCAAGTCAACCCAGATAAAGCATCAAAGGAGAATACCACTATACTATGCTTTAATATGCTAAAACAACGCATGATTCATCCAAGGCACATTAAGCAATCTCAATTGTTTATAACAAGTCATGCTACAGCAAATAATACTAAGCATAAAGCCAAAACAATATCAAGCATGGCATGACAAAGCATAGGCCACGGTCAAAAACAGGCTCTCTTTACCACTTAAGCATGAGCTTTCCTACTCTTTTCCAAACCAAACCAAACTATTTGAACACCAATATACGAAAGAGGAGGTCCAACCAATTTATTATGCAAACTAAGAAAACCAAGCAAACGAAAACCAAAACAAAAAACGAAAAAGAAGACGCTCCAAGAACAACACAACTGTGCATGAAACAATAAAAATGAAGTGGTTGAAAGAAACCTGAGATTTTTATTGATGAAGAAGGGGATGCCTTGGGCATCCCCAAGCTTTGACGCTTGTACTTCTTGGATATTTCTTGGGGTGATACGCGTGGCATCCCCAAGCTTGATCTTTAGTCCATCCTTCATCTCATTACTCATTCCTTCCATACACCTGAATTTTTTCCTTCATACAAAACTTCACACAATCTTTATTAGCAACATTAGTGCACTCAAGATAAATAAGTCTTAAGGTTCAGTTCTAACACCAAATAAACTTCCATTAGAACACTAGCTACTGTAGCACTTCCCTCAAAAAGCTCAATTCCCCAAAAGAACTCAAGAAGGAACCAACAAGAAGCAAATCCAGAAAATGGCAGAAATCTGTCAAAACAGACCAGCAGGTAAAGACGAATTTTTTAGAAGACCTTCTGTTGCTCAAATCGAAAAGTGTTGAAATAACAAAAGTTAGATAACAACCTGGGGCAGAAGCAAAAAAAATTACGCCTCAAAAAGATGTTCAGAGATTTTACACAAATTTTTACGGTGAAGCACAGAAATCTGTTTCGGGACAGCAACTTTCCCAATCATTACTTTTCTCTCATTAGAGGTTACTCTTGGCACAAAAAGCAAAATAAAAAGGATAAGGAGCGGTTATGATAGAGGTAATAACTTCCAAGACTCATCTAAAACTTTGGGTTATCTCCCAATAAGTACTTTTCTTTAACGCCTTTAAGTTAGGCATAAACAAAAACTAAAATGGATAGAATAGAAGTAAGCGGAGATAATCATGGTGAAAACATTGTTTTGTTCAATGAAATCCTTTTGTTAACAAGGTTGATAAGGTCTTGTTACCAAAACAATTTCATATGAGACAAAAGTTTGTATTCCACTAATGATTATGTTACCTCAACCTTGATAGCAATGGTCCCAATCATAATAGTTTCAAATTTTTCTCTTGGTATGGGACAATATACTTCTCCAACTTGAATGCCCTCAACATGTTCAATTGAATTCAAACCATAAGTCCTTTCAATCTTCTTGGGGAAATAGACTGTATGTTCCTTGTCATTAACATTGAAGGTCACCTTTCCTTGATTACAATTAATAACAGCTTTTGCAGTATTTAAGACAAGGTCTCCCAAGAATAATAGACATATTATCATCTTCAGGCATAAAAGTTTGAGAGGATGCTCTCATAAGAAATATGAGTTGAATAAAAAGAGAGCATCAAGAAGAAAATTCAAAACACATTTAAGTCTAACCCACTTCCTATGCATAGGAATCGTGTATGCAAATAAATTCACAAAGAACAAAGTGACAAGCATAGGAAGATAAAACAAGAGTGACTTCAAAACTTTCAGCACATAGAGAGGTGTTTCAATACCAGGAAAACTTCTACCACCATATTTTCCTCTCTCAAAATAATTTTCAGTAGCCTCATGAATAACTCAACAATATAACTATCACATAAAGCATGCTTTTCATGATCTACAAGCACTAGAGCTTTATCATAAACATCTTCAAAAGAATCCTCAGGAACATAACATTCATCCTCATTTTGTAAGCATGGAGGACAATCAAATAATGTAAGCGATAAAGAGTTACTCTCATTAGAAGGTAGGCATGGGTAGCTAACCCATTCTTCCTCCTTTTGTTCATCACTCTCCTCCTCTTTTTCATCTAATGAGATTTCAGGTTCATCAATTTCTTCTTCCATAGGATCCTGCAAGGCATTAGTCTCTTCCATTTGTGGAGCGCATCTATTAAAATACTCAAGAATAGGGCCATTTTCATCCTTGTAATTATCAAAGCAAAATTTAAGTATACCATAAACCTCATACTTATAAGGTGAATCATCAATATTTTCAAGCAAACTAGCAAGTTCAAAAGCACCCTTCCATGCAATAAATTCTTCAATTTGTTCCGCATCATAAAGTCATAAATTCCTTTAGCATAAGAAGATATGGTATCATTATCATTATACTCACATTGAAAAGGGAGGTGTTTATACCTCTTTATGCAACGAGATTCATCACAGCAATAAGTAACATTATAAGTAGAGCACACGTTTCTAGCAATGGTATACAATCTATCAATTTGTTCCCATAAGTGTTTCCCTTTTTGTGACAAGCGGTGTTCCTTATAATAATATTTTTGATCTTCCGTGAACCCACCTTGCCAATAAGCTTCAGTTTCAAAGAAACCAACCATTGACAACAAGCATGACAAAGCAAGACAATAACAGACCAACGGAAATAACAACTAGAGTAGGAACTAATTTTTTTTTGTATTTTTGATAAAGAAACAAGCAAACAAGGAGAAAATAAACTTAGCTTGAACAATAGTGAATCCAAGTGGACTTGATAAATAAAGCTATGCTCCCCGGCAACAGCGCCATAAAATAGTCTTGATGACCCACAAGTATAGGGGGTGTATCATAGTATTTTCGAGGGAAGTGAAACCCAATTTATTGATTCGACACAAGGGGATCGAAAGAATATTTATCAGCCTTAACAACTGAGTTGTCAATTCAGGTGCACCTGGAAACAATCTTGCTCACAACATTTTATAAGTAGCAACAATTTTATAGTAGGAATAACAAAGTAACAGCAGTAGTAAAGCAAAGACAGTAGTAACAAAAGCAGTAAACAGTGGGATTCGAGTGCGGTAGGCATAGGGATGGATGGACGAGCATTGCATGGACAAGACAATCCAGATAGCAATCAGAACATAGGGCAATTGCAGATAAATAAGATAAATCATCCAAGTACTAGACAATCCTAGGCATGTGTTCCATATATAGTCATATGTGCTCGCAATGAGAACTTGCACAACATCTTTTGTCATGCCAGCCCGTTTGCAGCGAGGCGTCTAGGAAACTACTGGCAATTAAGGTGCTCCTTTTAATAGAGCACCGGAGCAAAGCATTAACACTCCATGAACACATGTGATCCTCACATCAAAGCCTTTCCCTTCCGGTTATCCCGATTTCTGTCACTTCGGGACCATAGGTTCCGGACAACGACATGTGTATACAACTTGCAGATAAGATCCAAAACAATACTATCATAATGGATCAATAACATGTTCATATCTGAAATCATGGCACTCGGGCCCTAGTGACAAGCATTAAGCACAACAAGTCGCAACAAAGTCATAAAGCACTAATAAAAGATACTAGGCACCATGCCCTAACAATCTGATGCCATTACATGAACGATCTCATCCAATCCCTACCATCCCCATAGCCTACAGCGGGGGATTACTCACTCATAGATGGAGGAAATATGGATGGTCGATGAAGATGATGGTGGAGATCGATGGAGATGGCTCCGGGGGCACTTCTCCATCCCGGCAGGGTGCCGGAACAGAGACTTTCTGTTCCTCGAATCTCCCTTTCGGTGGCGGCGGCGCAGCGGAACTTTTCGTGGAAAAACGTCGAACCCCCCAGAGTTTTTAGGTCAGAAGGCTTCTTATAGGCAAAGAGGGAGACCGAGGGGGTGCCTGGGGCCACCACACCATGCCCTGGCGCGGTCAGGCCCAGCCCACGCCTGGGGGGTGTGGCCAGCCCCTGGCCCTCCTCCGTCTCGTATTCTGGCTCCTGGAGTCTTCTGGAAAAATAGGCACTTTGGCTTTTGTCCCGTCCAATTCCGAGAATGTTCATTTTCTGACTTTCCTGGAACCAAAAACAGCAGAAAACAGGCAGCTGGCAATGTGGCTCTTGTTAATAGGTTAGTCCAAGAAATCATATGAAAAGTACTCCAAAGTGTGGACAAAACACAAGAAAGTGGATAAAACCAA
This sequence comes from Avena insularis, assembly GCA_023614405.1. NCBI lineage: Eukaryota > Viridiplantae > Streptophyta > Magnoliopsida > Poales > Poaceae > Avena > Avena insularis. Next base: position 644,574,753 of record CM042690.1, read on the forward strand.
GCATGGAGCATCAAAAATTATAGATACATTTGCATTGTATCAGGGCCCTTTGAGTATCTTCCCGTCACATGGACGGACAAATCCCGCTCTTGACATATATTGCCTCTACGGTTTCCTACGAGTACCTGAACACACCTTTATAACCATTGTATTACCAAGTGGCACTTGATGCTATCTAAGCACTCTTGGGAGACAATGATTGATATAGCCTCATGGTCTAAGGAATTGTCTACGAGGATCCATTTCTAATCATCGTAGCTTGAACTTCATGACATGATCGGGTCATGATGTTTATGTTGGGTATTTGTTCATCATCTCATTCTCTGAATGAGTTGACTCCATTTCCAACTGGCATCAATCCCACATGATCAGGAAACATGATCATCTGTTGACCAATGAACTAGTGACTAGAGTTTCACTAGGAACCCCTGGTTGTTTATATATCACACATGTATTGATGTTTCCACTCAATACAGTTATAGCATGACATAAAACTTAATCATAAACTATATGAAATATGATAATAGTCCTTACTACTATTTGTCTCTAGGGCATATTTCCAACAGATGAGAGATAGGAGAAGAAGAGGAGAGGAATTACAAGAAGGTCCAAATTTAAAACTATCCAACTTTTGTGAGCCCTTGTCATTTCTGCTATGCCACTGTTGAAAATATAAGCAATAATCCATATGATTTAATCAGAATAATAAACTGATAAAGCATGATCATACAAACAAAACTAATCATGCAGATTAACAAAGTAGATGAACAGATTACATCTAAAGAAGACAAACCTATTATATCTATAACAAGCGCTAGAATTAGACACTCTAGCATAATCTGAAAGAGATAGATTGAAATCACATACGGTGTAGCCGCGGCAGTGGCCGTGGTGGTAGCAGCAGCATCGTCGCTCATGCTGAGGTTGTCGAAGAGGTTGGTGACATCCGGGAAGAAGTCGCCGTCTGGGAACTCGTCGCCGGAAGACATTGTGGATGCTAGTAGTCGCGCTTGAGCGCTCCCCAAAAACCTAATCGCCCCTCACCCGTATAGGTTCACAAGAGGCGGGGTTCCGGAGGCCTACTGTCCCGATCTACAGTGCACGCTGCAAGCCGGGATGGGGAAGACAAAGGCGGCGGCGCAATAGACTGTAAGGAAACGCGTGTGATAGGCAGTACCGATTAGGTTTAGCGTAGACACTTGAATACTGTAGGTCAGGGGAGATCGTGGGACTCATCCCACGTCCGAGTCGGTAACAACCCACGTTCCAGAAAGTCTAGAAACGGCTGACTAATTAACATGTTCGTTAATGACTCGTAATTAATCGATGATTAATTTTATCGACCAATAAAAATAAAGCTCGGCTCGGCGAGATTCCCGCAACCTGCAACCCGCAGCACGCGTGTCGTGACAAGGCGGGCGGTGTCGAAGGAGGAGTGCATGAGAGTTGCTCTTCTTCTCACACCTTAGTGAGTGGTAGAACATCCTAGTATATAAGGAGGTGTAACTCTCACTCAACTAGAAATATGGGACTAAACTTTAGCACCACTAGCACAGCCATATGCTGCCATGCATAAATGGGCCAAAGAGAATTTCAGAATTTGTCTAGTGGGCCAACAGCCCAATACTCATCAAATTCCAACATTCCCCACAAAGTCTCATTGGCACATCACATCACTTTCATTCCAGAATATTGTTTTATATAACGGTATATAATGGAGACTGTTAAGTTAAACTTCCATGTTAAACTTCATGCTACACTAACTAGCAACTTGAATAGTGGACTATGTGTTGAACTACAAGTTTTCTGCATACTAGTTTCACACAAAATCTAGACCGGTACAGGGTTACCGCAGGGCTTCCCCGCGGTTTGGAGATTATGCGTCATACTCCAGGGTCTTTCATGAGTTTATTAGAGAGCACCCAACTCTCATGGCTGCGACATCCCACTATGCCACCAATATCCAAAATACATAGAAGATGCAATAACATGATCACCATCGCCCACATATAAACATATGTGTACTACCCATGCAAAGCACCTACGCATAGATCAGGCTCTGATACCAATGTTGGGTCCGCAGCATAGAAAACAAAAAATTTCCTACGATGAGAACTACACGCCAAGATCTATCTACTAGGTACAAAGCAATGGGTGGACATACATCCAACAAGAACTTACCCTCGAAGACAACGAGTTTTATTAACGAGTAGGAACTCGTGGTTGATGTAGTCGTACACTTGCCGATCTCAAGATCGAGTGGAAGTCCGAGTGCCGCAACTCAGCAGCGTATCTGTACTCGCACACACGTTCAAGCCACCGAACAACCTCCACCTCCTCGCTCCAGTGATCAAGCAGAAGCAGCAACTCCTTCCAGACGAAATGCCACCGGGAACATGTATCTCGCTAATCCGAGACCATAGGGGAATATCTAGAGGGGGAGAGAGATCCTTCACGAGGAGGTGTATTTTGTGAGGGAGCAGAGGGGGGCTTTTTATAGGAGAGGGGGGATCCTCCCCTCCCATGGCCGGTGGCCAAGGGGGGTGCCCCCACCTCTTCCTCATTCATGTGGTGGAAGCTCCACTCACATCAATTCAAGCTCCACCCAAAATTCCACTCACATGCATTAAATTTCCACCAAATTTAATGCAACTCTCAATTAATAAAACTCTTTCATTTATTTTATTCAGAATTTAATGCTAATCCGAGACCATGGGGGAATAATTCTAGAGGGGGAGAGATATCCTTCACAAGGAGGTGTGAGGAAGAAGGAGAAAGAGGGTGGCCTTTTATAGGAGGAGGGGGTACCCCCTCTGTCCATGGCCGGCGCATGGGGATGACCCCTCACCTCCCCCATTCATGTGGTGGTAACCCCTCCACATTAAAATGCCTCTTCACATTCCCCTTCTAAGTCCCTACTTTAAATGCATTAAAATTCTCCAAGTTTAATGCTCTCTCAATTAATAAAACTATTTTATTAAATTTATTCAGAATTTTGTTAATTAATTTAATTAACAAACATTCACATATAGCCCTTTGCAATATTTCAATATCACATGCAGAACCACTTTCTGCAATTTCACCCGAAACAATTTCTGGTTTCTATCGAAACAATTCCTGCGCTTTGCAATTCTTTCGTCTGAAACATATGTGCTCCAAAATGGTGTCCGGTAACTCTTAAGTGTGTCACCCTACGGTTCGCGAATAATGCAGACATGATTGAGACTCCTCTCAGATCAATAGTCGAAGCGGACCAGAGATCCATACTGACTCCTGCATATTCAACGATGACTTCTATGATCGTGAGAACCTTTAACGCTTGTAACTAAATCCCTTTGTCTCTTGATATAATACATGTCCGAGATTTTATCATCGGTATCCAAATACCTAGTTTGATCTCGTTACCGACATGCACTCTTTTCTCGTTCCCGTGATATAACATTCTAGTGATCACATCACTTGCTTGCAAGCTAGCTCAATGTGATATCACCGAGAGGGCCCAGAGTATATCTATCCGTCATCAGGATTGACAAATTCCACTCTTGATCCATGAGCCTCAACATAACACCTTCGTAGTACTGAACCCATCTTTATAGTCACCCTGTTACGGTGTGACGTTTGATGTTATCAAGATACTCTTCAGGTGTTAGCAATTAACATGATCTCATGGTCTAAGGATAAAGATTACTTCGTGTGATGTTATAGCAATATAAACATAATGACTTGATCGTAATGCTATACTTCGGATGAATGTTCATCACATTATTCCACCAATGGTGTGACCTTGTTATTAACAACATCCAATGTCCATGATCAGGAAACCTTGATCATCTTGTTAATCAACAAGCTAGTCTATAAGAGAGGCATAACCAGGAACCCTTTTTGTTTATTCAACACACATGTATTGATGTTTCCGATCAATACAATTCTACCATGCAAAATAAACATCTATCATATATAAGGAATACATAATAACAACTTTATTATTGCCTCTCAGGGCATATTTCCTTCAGTCTCCCACTTGCACTAGACATAATAATCTAGTTCACATGGTGATAAATCTAACACCCATGGAGTTATGGTGTTGATCATGTTTTGCCCTACGGAGAGCTTTAGTCAACAGATCTGCTACATTTAGGCCCGTGTGTACTTTACAAATCTTTATATCTCCATCCTTGACATGCTCGCTGATGGAGTGAAATCGGCGCTTAATATGCTTGGAATTCTTATGAGACCTCGGTTCCTTTGCATTGGCTATGGCTCCATTGTTGTCACAATAGACACCATCAGGTCCAACGCACTAGGAACCACACCTAGTTCCGTAATGAACTCTTTCATCCAAACCGCTTCCTGCGCCGCTTCTGAAGCAGCAACATATTCCGCCTCCATCGTTGATCCAGCCACCACAGGTTGTTTCAAACTCCTCCAACTAACTGCTGCTCCGTTCAAGAGAATATGTATCCGGATTGAGACTTAGAGTCATCCGGATCTGTGTCAAAGCTAGCATCGAGATAACACTTAGCGACTAGCTCTTCTTCACCTCCGTATATAAGAAACATATCCCTAGTTCTTCTCAAGTACTTGAGGATGTTCTTGACCGCTATCCAAAGGTTCAACCGGGATCAGATTGGTACCTACTAGTCAAACTAATAGCATGTGCCACATCCGGTCTTGTACATAGCATGGCATACATTATAGAGCCTATGGCCGAGGCATAGGGGATCTTATCCATCATCTCTCTTTCTTCCGCCGTAGCCGGACTTTGAGTCTTACTCAATGTCTTGCCTTGCAACATAGGTAAGAACCCCTTCTTACTTTCGTCCATATTAAACTTCTTTAATATCTTATCAAGGTATGTACTCTGTGATAGCCCAATTAGGCGCCTTGATCTATCTCTATAGATTTTAATGCCTAATATATATGACGCTTCACCAAGGTCTTTCATCAAAATTTCTTTGTTTAGATAACTTTTAACACTGTTTAAAGATCTATATCATTTCCAATCAATAATATGTCATCCACATATAATATCAGAAATGCCACATTGCTCCCACTCACTTTCTTGTAAATACAAGCCTCTCCATAAGTTTGGACAAATCCAAACTCTTTGATCACCTCATCAAAGCGGAGATTCCAACTCCGGGATGCTTGCTTTAGTACATAGATGGATCGCTGAAGTTTGCATACCTTATTAGCATCCTTAGGATCGAAAAAACCCTTAGGTTGTATCATATACAACTCTTCTTCAATATTACCATTGAGGAACACAGTTTTGACATCCATCTGCCATATTTCATAATCAAAATATCCATCAATTGCTAACATAATTCTAACCGACTTAAGCATCGCTACGAGAGAGAATGTCTCATCGTAGTCAACTCCTTGAATTTGTCAAAACCCCTTTGTGACAAGTCGAGCCTTATAGATGGCCACATTACCATCAGCATCAGTTTTTCTTTTGAAAATCCATTTATTCTCAACGGCCTTTCGATCGTGAGGTAAGTCCACCAAGGTCCAAACTTGGTTCTCGTACATGGATTCCGTCTCGGATTTCATGGCTTCTAGCCATTTGTTGGAATCCGGGCTCATCATCGCTTCTTCATACGTTGCAGGGTCATCCATTTCATCAACCATGAAATTCACAACAGGATTTCCGTACAGTTCAGGAGCTGCACGTGTCCTGCTTGACCTGCGAGGTTCGGTAGTGTCCTCTTTCGGAGTTTCATGATCAATATCATTAGCTCTCTCTTCATTAGGTGAAGTCAACTCCGAAACAACTTCCGGTGCTGCGCTACTCGCCATTTCATGAAGAGAAGGTTCAATAACCTCTTCGAGTTCTACCTTCCGACTACTCACACCTTTCGCGAGAAACTCCTTCTCAAGAAATGATCCATTCTTGGCAACAAAAACCTTGCCCTCGGATCTATGATAGAAGGTATACCCAATCGTTTCCTTAGGGTATCCTATGAAGATGCATTTTTCTGCTTTAGGTTTGAGTTTATCCGGATGAAGTTTCTTCACATAAACATCGCATCCCCAAACTTTAAGAAATGACAACTTAAGTTTGTTTCCAAACCATAATTCATACGGTGTCGTTTCAACGGATTTAGATGGTGCCCGATTTAAAGTGAATGCAGCTGTTTCCAGTGCATAACCCCAAAATGACAGTGGCAAGTCAGTCAGAGACATCATAGATCGAACCATATCCAATAAGGTATGATTACGACGTTCCGACACACCATTACGTTGTGGTGTTCCGGCAGGCGTGAGTTGTGAAACTATTCCACACTCTTTCATGTGTGTGCTAAACTCGTAACTAAGATACTCTCCTCTACGGTCGGACCGCAGAAATTTGATCTTTCTATTACGATGATTTTCCACTTCATTCTGAAATTCCTTGAACTTTTCAAAGGTTTCAGACTTGTGTTTCATCAAATAGATATACCCATATCTACTCAAATCATCCGTGAAAGTAACAAAATAACGATATCCACCTCACAAACACACTCATTGGTCCACACACATCAGTATGTATGATCTCCAATAGATCTGTCGCCCGTTCCATTGAACCGGAAAATGGTGTTCTAGTCATCTTGCCCATAAGGCATGGCTCACATGTATCAAATGATTCAAAATCAAGTGATTCCAAAAGTCCATCAGAATGGAGTTTCTTCATGCGTTTAATGCCAATATGACCTAGACGGCAGTGCCACATATATGCAGATATATCATCATCAAGTTTAATCTTTTTAGCATTAACATTATGAATATGCATAATATTACTATCGAGATCCATCAGAAATAAACCATTCAACATAGGTGCATGACCATAGAAGATATCATTCTTATAAATCGAACAACAGTTGTTTTCAGATTTAAAGGAATGACCACTTTGCATCAAACACGATCCGGATACAATGTTCATGCTCAGTGCAGGCACCAAATAACAATTATTTAGGTTTATAACAAATCTCGATGGCATATGGAGAGGTAGCGTCCTGACGGCAATCACATCAACTTTTGATCCATTGCCGACCCGCATCCTGACCTCATCCCTTGCTAGTTGTCACTTGTTCCGTAGCCCTTGAACCGAGTTACATATATTAGCAACTGATCCCGTATCAAATACCCAGGTGCTACTGCGAGTACTAGTCAAGTACACATCAATAACATGTATATCACATATACCTTTGTTTGCCTTGCCGGACTTCTTTTCCGCCAAATACTTGGGGCATTCTTCAATGGCTGTCCTTGCAATAGTACCACTCGGTATCGGACTTAGGGCCAGCTCGGGGTTTCTTTTCAGGCGCGGCAACAGATTTGCCACCCTTCTTTCCCTTGTGCTTCCCTTTCTTGTCCTTCTTGAAACCGGTGGTCCTATTGATCATCAACACTTGATGTTCTTTCCTAATCTCCACTTATGCAGTCTTAAGCATTGACAGAAGCTCGGGAAGAGTCTTCTTCATGCCCTGGATATTATAGTTCATCACGAAGTTCTTATAGCTAGGTGGCAGAGATTGGAGAACACGATGTATGCCCAAGTCAATGGGAATCGTTATTCCCAAGGACACAAGCTTATCGGCGTACCCAGACATTTTGAGTACATGCTCACTAACGGAGATGTTCTCCTCCATCATGCAGCTAAAGAACTTTTCAGTAGCATTATAACTCCCTACAGCAACATGGGTATCGAAAATCATTTTCAATTCTCCCATGGTATCAAAGGAATTGCCATTTTCGAAACGCTTTCGAAGTTCTGGCTCTAGCCCATACAGTATGCCGCAATGAACTAAGTTGTGGTCCTCCTGACGAGTCACATAGACATTCTTTTCCTCGTCAGGGACATCAGGGGCTGGTGGGGGTCCTAGCGGCGCATCTAGCACATATTGCTTTTGTGCAGCAGTGAGGAGAATCCTCAAATTCATAGCCCAGTTGGTGAAGTTTCTACCATTCACAGCAAGTTTCTCTTTCTCCATGAACACATTGAAATTAAAAGCAGGTGGTGCCATCTACAACAGAATTTGTAAAGTTTATTTAGACTAAGTTTATGATAGATTGAATTCAACTAATCCAAATTACTAATGAACTCCAACTCAAAAACGACATCCCTCGTGTCCTTTTGGTGATTACATGAACCAAATCCACTACACCAAGTCCGATCATCACGTGAGTTGATGTAGCTTCAAAGGCGACCATCTATATGGGCATCATATCAACTATATGACTCATGCTTAACCTTTCAGTTCGTGTTCCGAGGCCATGTCTATAGATGCTAGGCTCGCTAAGTAAGAACCTTAGTATTCGCGTGTGTAAAACTGTCTTACACCCGTTCCTATGAAAGCGTAGATTTGAGTATACCCGATCATCACATGATGTCTCGAAACACGATCCACAGAACGGTGCATACTTAAGGAAGAACACATTTTTATCTTGATATCTAAATGAGGGATCATCTTACAATGCTACAGAAAGCGCCAAACTAGCAGTATAAGATGCTAACATCTAATGTGTAAAGTGAGATGATATGGTCCATGCATTTGATCTCTATCACTTGCATCGTGGTATGATCTCTATCATTCCTTTGTGTGTAAGGCCAAGGTCTATGGAACTTACACGTTGAGTGTGTTGTAAGAGTATCTATCATACATCTACTTACAACAATACCATATCAATACACTAGCCCAGCAACAATCTAAACTAGACGCCTCTAATTTATCAATTGCAAGTTTTATGTGGCTTAGGGCTTTCGGAGATAGAACCGTTCTCACCTACGAACATGAACCACAACGAGGATAACTAAGTTATTAGCAACTCTTTGTAAATCAGATATTGACTATAGTAGGAGAGACAGACACCCGCCAGCCACTTATGCAAAACAAGTTGCATGTCATTCGTGGAACCGGTCTCATGTATGATGACATGTAAGGTTGGTCTGGGCCGCTTCATCCCACTATGCCACCAATATCCAAAATACATAGAAGATGCAATAACATGATCATCATCGCCCACATATAAACATATGTGTACTACCCGTGCAAAGCACCTACGCATAGATCAGGCTCTGATACCACTGTTGGGTCCGCAGCATAGAAAACAAAAAATTTCCTACGATGAGAACTACACGCCAAGATCTATCTACTAGGTACAAAGCAACGGGTGGACATACATCCAACGAGAACTTACCCTCGAAGACAACGAGTTTTTTTAACGAGTAGTAACTCGTGGTTGATGTAGTCGTACACTTTTCGATCTCAAGATCGAGTGGAAGTCCGAGCGCCGCAACTCAGCAGCGCATCCGTACTCGCACACAGGTTCAAGCCACCGGACAACCTCCACCTCCTCGCTCCAGCGATCCAGTGGAAGCAGCAACTCCTTCCAGATGAAATGCCACTGGGAACATGTATCTCGCTAATCCGAGACCATGGGGGAATAATTCTAGAGGGGGAGAGAGATCCTTCACAAGGAGGTGTGAGGAAGAAGGAGGAAGAGGGTGGCCTTTTATAGGAGGAGGGGGGGTACCCCCTCTGTCCATGGCCGGTGCATGGGGGGGTGACCCCTCACCTCCCCCATTCATGTGGTGGTAACCCCTCCACATTAAAATGCCTCTTCACATTTCCCTTTAAAGTCCATACTTTAAATGCATTAAAATTCTCCAAGTTTAATGCTCTCTCATTTAATAAAACTCTTTTATTAAATTTATTCAGAATTTTGTTAATTACTTTAATTAACAAACATTCGCATAAATCCCCTTGCAATATTTCAATATCACATGCAGAACCACTTTCTACAATTTCACCCGAAACAATTTCCGGTTTCTATCGAAACAATTCTTGCGCTTTGCAATTCTTTCGTATGAAACATATGTGCTCCAAAATGGTGTCCGGTAACTCTTAAGTGTGTCACCATACGGTTCGTGAATAATGCAGACATGATTGAGACTCCTCTCAGATCAATAGTCAGAAGCGGGACCTGGAGATCCATACTGACTCCTGCATATTCAACGATGACTTCTGTGATAGTGAGAACCTTTAACTCTTGTAACTAAATCCCTTTGTCTCTTGATATAATACATGTCCGAGATTCGATCATCGATATCCAAATACCTAGATTGATCTCGTTACCGACATGCACTCTTTTCTTGTTCCCGTGATATAACATTCTAGTGATCACATCACTTGCTTGCAAGCTATCTCAATGTGATATCACCGAGAGGTCCCAGAGTATATCTATCCGTCATCGGGATTGACAAATTCCACTCTTGATCCATGAGCCTCAACATAACACCTTCGTAGTACTGAACCCATCTTTATAGTCACCCTGTTACGGTGTGACGTTTGATGTTATCAAGATACTCTTCAGGTGTTAGCAATTAACATGATCTCATGGTCTAAGGATAAAGATTACTTTGTGTGATGTTATAGCAATATAAACATAATGACTTGATCGTAATGCTATACTTTGGATGAATGTTCATCACATCATTCCACCAATGGTGTGACCTTGTTATTAACAACATCCAATGTCCATGATCAGGAAACCTTGATCATCTTGTTAATCAACAAGCTAGTCTATAAGAGAGGCATAACTAGGAACCCTTTTTGTTTATTCAACACACATGTATTGATGTTTCCGATCAATACAATTCTAGCATGCAAAATAAACATCTATCATATATAAGGAATACATAATAACAACTTTATTATTGCCTCTCAGGGCATATTTCCTTCATCCAACGCAATAACTCTAGAGTTTCTCAGTTTCCTAAAAGATTTCAATCTCCTCTTCACATGACTTGATGACTTCATATTATCCGTAGAGAACTGTTTACTTTGATGATCACAGTTCGATTATCATAGTTTATCGGGATGGCGGGTATTTGTTTTTTAACCACATGTAAGTCCGTCAAGAGCTCATGAAGCCACTCTGATTCAACAGTGGTTGTCTCTAATGTTGTGAGTTTTGCTTTCATATTTGACCTTGTTAATATGGTCTACTTGCAAGACTTCCAGGAAAAGGCGCCACAACCAAGTGTAAACAAATAACCACTTGTGGCCTTAATCTCATCAGGATCAGATATCTAGTTTGAATCACTGTAACCCTGAAGTACTCAAGGATACCCAATATAGTGAATACCATAACTCGCAGTGCCTTTCAAATAGCACAAAACTCTCTCACGAGCATGCTGATACCTTCGATCCGGATTCACGAATGTAGTATAATAGATTTTTCCCTAGAAGACCTAGGTTTAATCGAACCTTAGAAAGCAATGCTAAAAGGAAATAAAAAGTACAAGTCTACAAGACTTTGTTTGTTCATTTTACCTTAGTTTACCAGACAAATCTAGTTTACTTTAATTTGGTTGAATCAATGGATGGAGATAGGCCAGGGTTGAAGACCCACCTACAGTTGCACATCATATGGGATAAAAGATAATAATAAGCATAGTCATGTGTAATGTTTGAACAAAGATAATCTGTTGTGGGAAACACATTCTAATATATTAGAGCCCCTGTGATGTAGCGGGCATAGCAATAGTCTTTTAATACAACCGAGTGCACACCAAAGCAACGGGCTACAAACGATTATTAAGTGTAAAACACAGATCAAAGCTTTAACTGGTGATGTTGTTGTGATCCTAAATGGGCCGCTAAGCGAAGACCATACTACCCTTTCTGTCACTAGGGTTCCTATGATATCACCACTAGCCAAGTATCTCACCTCAAGCCTTTATCAATATATGGGATCTTGGGTACCTACAAGTCCACAAATCGAGACAAGATACAAAGAAACAAAAGATACAAATCTCAATTGCAAACAAAATACAATACTCCCATGAATTATATGCACATAATCGCTGCAAGGTTTCTCCCCAACACGCAGCCCGTGAGGACTACTCACTCATAACAAATAGATCAAGGATAGAAAACATTGTGCAAAATACTTAGATTGAAATCAAATATTCTTACAATGGTCGCTGAATCACAAGGAGATCTAAAGTACAAAGCAATGACTATGGCTAGTGGAGGGGATGGATGATGGAACTGATGAACAATGGATGAACAATGGTGTGGATCTCCTTTGGTGGTCTTGTGATGTAATTTGAGAATGGCTGCTCTCTGGCCGGAGGCTGGAGCCTCAAAATATATAGGCATCTTCATGAAAGTCGTAGCGTTTGACGAGACGAGGATAACGCCACCTGGTACGAGCAGATGGTACAGGAGGGCTTTGCCCGTACCAGGGGTCATTAAGCCTACTAACGCTTGGGAATGACTCCCCAATTACTTGGGCGTGTGGACTTTCTCAAAAACCTTCATTATGACTCTTGACTTCGCATTAAAAACCATGATTTCGTGTACAACACAATTCAAAGAAAGGTTTTGCATATCTTTGCAATTATTAGTCATTAGTGGCAAGGATTAAGAGTTTCTTGTCAATTGCTTGACCAAAAACAATATTTAAATGCGGTGGAAGATGGCTAATTTTGGAGCCATCAACTTCCCCAAAGCTCACACCTTGATCGCCCTCAAGCAAGAAGAAACAAAAGAACCATAAGGAATTCAGTGTTTAAACTTGAAACAACGAGAATACGAATAAGTAAATATAAGTAACTATGCGCTCAGCACTTCATTTACTTGCGAGGCTTATCAAAGTTAGAGAGATGACATGAGTATTATACAAGCTTCGGTAAGTCAAGACAATCAAAGTAAAGTTTAATATAAGTATAAGTAACTAAAAGTGTAGAAATCAATCCAATTCTTCTAGTTAAATTTCATCTTGCCAAGGAACACTAGGATGTTTAAATAGCATAATTGAGTAAGAGAGTTTCATGTCCTAAGTAGCATAACAGCGAGGTGTCTTATTTACACCCACATCAATAAATCAAGTCTATCAAAAACACTTCTAATCCAATCATTGTTTTTCAAGAAAAATTCTTAGAGTAGTAATGAGACCATGCCAAGGACTTATTATGTGGATCCTCATAGATATCTTTTTCTTTTTATTCTTTCAAGGATCGCTGGCTGTTTCTTTTGCAAGTGTTTGCACAACCTTTGAGAGTACCAATACTTTTACCCATATATTGACACGTATGCCACTCATGTCATAAACTCATAGCCGAAATCCGGGGTTATACCATAGATTGTTCAAAAGCTAGCGGAGTTGTTGGCATCCCAAATGTGTGCATTAGAGACATAGAATTGTCTCTCTTTTTTGAGCTAGTACCGCGGTTTGATCCACGAGGTTAGCTTTGGCATGCATCAGAATTACCACTAGACTTTATTTCAATCAAACAACTCCTTTCATGAGTGTCGTCAAGACTATCAAAATATCTATGGGGTTAAGTATCATCAAGGGTATACTCTCAAGACAATCATTCATCAAACAAGTCATAAATTTCAGACCTTTTCTTATTGTACTTGTTTGGCAATATTATTTCCAAGGCAAGACTCGACTAGCTAAAGGAACTAGAGCAAGATCTTCAACAACTAATCATCATACCAATAAAAAGCTTTACTCTAACCATATTAAATTACTCCCACAAGCATGGCATCTTAGCAAATCAACCAACTAAGGTAAACAACTCAAACTTCAAAAGTGGGAAATATAGGACATGCCTCTCATAAGTGACTCCATGATCCTCTTTCTTAGAGGGATGTGTTCCTTCAAAACTCAAAAATGATTATTCTCATAATAATATTAAAGCAAAGAGGCAGAGTGTGAATCCACATTTACGAAAAAGGAAGAACGAAAAAATATTTTTGTACTTTTGAGGATAGGGATTAAAGAACAGAAAAGAACTTGCGACCAAGCACGGGTTTTAAGAAAAGAAAAACAAACAAAAAAATCAAACTAAAAACAAAAGCAAACTTGAAAAGTAAAGGAAAAAAGCAAAGTGTTGGAACAAGCCAACACGAGTGTTTCAAAGCTCTCAAGGAGCTAGAGTATAACCTCGTTATTACACAAATAAATTTTCCGAGGGAACACATCCCCATGCTCAGGCTTTTGCAAGCCCTTTTGTTGCTCATTATGGTGGCGGGGGATAGTTTCCCATGTTCCATTGGCTGCTCCAATCATGGAACTAGGTGGCGAGGCTTGCAGTAGCATCTCGAAGGTTGTTGGAGAGGTTGTTCATGTTTTGAATATTTCCTTCGAGTGAATAGATGTCTTCATATGTGGTGTAGTAGTTTGGTGGATTCTCGTCTTGTTCAGGTCCTCCTTGTTCTACTTCTTCATCTTATCCTCCTCCCATGGGTATTTCTTGTTGGTGTAGATTAGCCTCAACCTGTGCATCAAAACGCAAACATCCATCCTTAATAGAGAATAAATTGTTAGGCAAAGGAGTCTGGATCAAGTGATCTGCTCCAGGTATATCGAGAAAGTATATACCATGAGTTTTACAAACCATACCACATGCTCTTAGAGTAGGGAGGCCGAGACGGTGACTTCCTGTCAATGGCTGGATATTACCTAGGTTGATGTGAAGTGTGCATGCAAGAATGGTCATAACTCCCCCTCCGTATATGGGTCCTCAAGATTGAAGAGCTTGATGCTTAAGGTAAAACACAAGAAGAGCACCCAAATTTGGCATTAAGTTACAATTAATAATAGCAGCCTTTGTGAGGATCAACATGTCCTCCTCATTAATAGTAAACTCACCACGTGCCCACAAGGCGTTAGCAATAACATAAAATAAATAACGAATAGTAGGATGATCAATTTGGTTTCTCCCAAGGTGCGGGATTTTAAACAAAAGTACTTGTGCGCACATCAGTGTTGCTGTTGGCAAACTCAAAACATTGAGCCCATTGGTCGAGTGTTAGGGTGTACTCACAGTTCATAAGGCGGCCTTTGTTCCTCGGTACAACCGTAAGGGTACAATGTATGCGTCAAAGTACCAAAGAACTCAAGCATCAAGTGGCGATACATGGCAACATCCTAAAAGACAAAGTCATACAAACCAACATTGTTGCAAAGTAAATCGAAATCAGCATGAATGCCAAGTTGGTTGAGGATATAGGGACACACCCACTTGGTGAACTTGATTTCTTGTAGCTTGAGACGATTGAAATGTTTCAGCTGAAACTCCCCGGTGAACTCGATACCAAGTGACTCGGGGGTTAACATATTAACGAGTGGTGCGGAGGACTCCGCAACCATCTCACGTGTGCGACTCCTCGTGTTCATATAAATATAATAAGATAAAGTAAATAAAATTACTAATAAAATTTTAGTCCAATAGAAACATAGCGTAAGTGATTCTCTACACTAATTACAAAAGAAACTCCTCTAAAACAATACTGAGCATTCTCAATATCAAGATTGAATCAAGAACAAGACCTAAGTCTAGATTGACAATGATGAAAGATTGAGTGAAGCTTTTGTACAAAAAAGTTAAGGATCAGAGGAGAATCATACCTTAGATCGATTGAGTGTGAGGAATCGGATAAAGATTAAGTAAATTTAAAGATCCAATGGAGATGGTTGGAGTTTGGAGGAAGAAGAAAGATAAAGATTTGTTTTGGGTATTTTTTAGGTTACCTCCTTGGGCTGGATATAGCGGCCGCATACGTGGTACGGGCGGGCGGTACGGCCGGAGCCCACCCGTACCGGGTGACATACCTTGGGGGCGACGACTCCCTGATACGTCCAAAACATATCTACTTTCCTGAACACTTTTGCTATTGTTTCTCCTCTAAACTTGTGTGATTTGGATGCAACTAACGCGGACTGACGCTGTTTTGAGCAGAATTGACCTGGTGTCTACTTTTTGTGCAGAAAATCAACTATCAGGAAAAATACCGGAAAATATGCCGAAAATCCTATTTCACCAGAAGACTCCAGGAGCCATAATACGAGAAGGAGTGAAGTGGGCTGGCCAGGCACAGCCGCATGGGGTGGTCTGGCCGCCCAGCATCGCCTCGATCTCCCTCTTCGCCTATAAGTTGCCTTCTGACCTAAAAACTCCGGGGGGTTCGACATTTTTCCAGAAGGAGTTCCGCTCCGCCGCCACCACCAGATTCCACGAAACAGCACCAGAAACTCTATTCTGGCACCCTATCGGGACGGGGAATTGGAGGAGATCATCGCCATCATCATCACCATCGCTTCTCCATCAACCATCCATGTTTCCCCATCTATGAGTGATTAATCCCCCGCTGTAGGCTATGGGGATGGTAGGGATTGGATGAGATTGTTCATGTAATGGCATCAGATTGTTAGGGCATGGTGCCTAGTATCTTCTATTAGTGCTTTATGACTTTGTTGCGACTTGTTCTGCTTAATGCTTGTCACTAGGGCCCGAGTGCCATGATTTCAGATCTGAACATGTTATTGATTCATTATGATAGTATTGTTTATGGTCTTATCTGCAAGTTGTATACACACGTTGTTGTCCGGAACCAATGGCCCTGAAGTGACAGAAATCGGGATAACCGGAGGGAATGGCTTTGATGTAAGGATCACATGTGTTCACGGAGGGTTAATGCTTTGCTCCGGTGCTCTATTAAAAGGAGCACCTTAATTGCCAGTAGTTCCCTTGAGGCCCCGCTGCAAACGGGCTGGCAGGACAAAAGATGTTGTGCAAGTTCTCATTGCGAGCACGTATGACTATATATGGAACACATGCCTAGGGTTATCTAGTACTTGGATGCTTTATCTTATTTATCTGCAATTGCCCTATGTTCTGATTGCTATGTGAATTGTCTTGTCCATGCAACGCCCATCCATCCATCCCTATGCCTACCACACTCGAATCATATTGTTACTGCTATTGTTACTACTGTCTTTACTTTACTACTGCTGCTACTTTACTATTCCTACTACAAAACTGTTGCTACTCATAAACTGCTATGAGCAAGATTGTTTCCAGGTGCAGCTGAATTGACAACTCAGTTCTTAAGGCTTATAAATATTCTTTGGCTCCCCTTGTGTCAAATCAATAAATTGGGTTTCACTTCCCTCGAAAATACTACGATACACCCCCTATACTTGTGGGTCATCAAGACTATTTTTCTAGCGCCATTGCTAGGGAGCATAGCTTTATTTATCAAGTTCATTGGATTCTCTATTGTTCGCTGCTATCCATCCATCATGGGTAAGTCTCATGATGGCAAGGTTCCTATTTTACCATCCACTACAAGAAGAGGTACGATTCTGAATACCTCTATTGCTCTTGATTCACCATCTGTTATGAGTAAGCTCGTTACACCACCACATACACATGTTACACACACTACTACTACTGTTGAATCGGAAACTTCTGATGCTTATGATGCTGCTTCTACTGTGCTTGATAAGAGTGGTTCATTAGGTCCTTTCCTAGATGCTACGATTGCTAGAACTATAGCTAGAAATACTGAAACTCCTAATGAAGACACTACCACACCTGTTAGTTCTCCTGAGTCTAGTGAAAGTTGTGATATTGAAGATGGTTATGTTGAGATGACCGATGAATTTATTAAAGAATGTAAAAACACCAATGATAGGAGCGCTGCTAAGAGTCTCCTTGAGAGGCATACTATTAGACCCAAATTATCTCCTATTGCTAAGTTTGTTGCCTCTCCCATAAACATTATAGATAAATATTATGATTTCTCTCTCAATCTATCTTACATAGCTATTGTTGAGAAAGAACCTTTTTGTGGGACTAAGAATGAAAGTGCGGTAGCACATATGAATGAATTTTCTACCATGAGTGGCTTGTTTTTTGATGATATTAAGATGCGTACTTACTTTGTTGATAAGATTTTCCCCTTTTCACTGAAAGGAGAAGCTAAAGCTTGGTTTAGTAATTTACCTCCTGGATCTATTGATAGCCCTGAGTGCTTGATTAGTACTTTCCTGCAGAAATATTTTCCTCCTAGTGCTAGACATGCTATTTTGCAGGAACTTTTTGATTTTAAACAGGGAGAAAAAGAGGTATTGCCTGAATCTTGGGCAAGGTTTTGTGCTTTGATTCATGCACAGGCTAGAAGTCCATTACCTAAGAATGAGCTTCTTGATATATTTTATAATGGACTAAGCGAGGAATCTAGGACATACCTAGATAGTTGTGTTGATTCTGTTTTCAGGAATAGGACTCCTAAGGAAGCGGAGGAATTAATGGCTAAAATAAGTAAGAACTATGAAGATTGGAATCCTCCTGAGTAATTGTACCTGAACCTACTATACCAGTACCTATTCCAACATCAAAGAAGAGGGGAGTTATTGAATTAAATGATGAAGTAATGAAGGAAGCTAAGAAATGTCTTAAGGAGAAGGGAATTAAAGATGCAGATGTCAAGAATTTACCTCCTATAGAAGAATTATGTAAGCCTATTCCCTACTCATCCACTATTGAGGTACACTCTCTCCAACACTTTGATGAAGGTGATATCCCTTACTCTAAACCTCCTGATCAATTCTTAGAAGAATTCGATATCTTTATTGTTAAGCAAGATAATTTTAATAAAAGGATGCAAAATCATCTAATGGAAAACACTAGAGCTATCGTTGAGTTGAAATATATTGTGGAAAGAACCTCTAATGATGTTAAAATGATTGTTAAACACTTTCAAATGGTTCAAACTCAAATTGATCAACTCTTTAAAGTGCAAAAAGACTTGCTAGTTAATGCTGCTAAAGAAAAACATGCTTATGAAATTAGAACTAGAAGTGGTGCTGCTACCCAGGATCCTCTATATCCTGAGGGGCATCCCAAAAGAATTGAGTAGGATTCTCGACAAGCTGAAAATAGTGGCTCTACTCATAAGAAAAGGAAAAATAAACATAAAACTGTTGTAGAACCCTCAGAACCTGCTATAGATCCTAACAGTATATTTGTCTCTGATGCTGAAACTGAAAGTGGTAATGAAAATCAAGTTCCTAATGAAGAAAAAGTTGAAGAAGAACCTGAAAAGCACACTAAGAATACTAAAAACACTAAAGAAGATTTTGTTGCTAAGAAACATGGTAGTGAAAGAGAGCCTTGGGTCCAAAACCTATGCCTTTCCCTGATAAGAAACACAAGTCAAAGGAAGATGAACACTATAATAACTTTTGTGAGTGGATGAAACCTTTATTCTTGCAAATTCCTTTGATTGGTGCTATTAAATTGCCTCCTTACTAAAAGTATATGAAGGATATTGTCTCGAATAAAACGAAGATCCCTAATGAAGAAATTTCTACTTTGCTTGATAATTATTCCTTTAATGGTAAGGTTCCAAAGAAACTTGGAGACCCAGGGATTCCAACTATCCCTTGCTATATTAAGAATAGTTATGTTAGAACTGCTTTGTGTGATTTGGGAGCTGGAGTTAGGTTATGCCTTTCTCTCTCTATAAGAGGCTTCAACTAGAAAAGTTAATACCAACTGATATATCTTTGAAAATGGCTGATAAATCTACCACTATTCATGTTGGTATATGTGAGGATGTACCTGTTCAAGTGGCTCATAATTGCTTGATATTAACTGATTTTGTTGTGCTTGAAATTCCTGAAGATGATAATATGTCTATCATTCTTGGGAGACCTTTTCTTAATACTGCAGGAGTTGTTATTAATTGTAATTAAGGAAAAGTGACTTTCAATGTTAATGGCAAGGAACATACTGTCTATTTCCCCAAGAATATTGGAAGGACTTATGGTTTGAATTCAATTGAACATGTTGAGGGCATTCAAGTTGGAGAAATATATTGTCCCATACCAAGAGAAAAATTTGAAACTATTATGATTGGGACCATTGCTATCAAGGTGGAATACAAAGTTTTGTCTCATATGAAATTGTTTTGGTAACAAGACCTGATCAACCTTGTTAACAAAAGGATTTCGTTGAACAAAACGATGTTTTCACTATGAGTATCTCTGTTTACTTCTATTGCTATCCATTTTAGTTTTTGTTTTCGTTTAGTTTTCTTTTTATTGGTAGTTGTTTGCATTTTAGAGTGTCTTAGAACTTCTGTAGTCCTAGCCTTGTTTTGTCATTGCATCATTCCAAAAAAATCTGTCTGTCAGAAAATCATTCTTCTATACGTGAAAAATGCCCAAAAATATAGTATCTCGAAAAATTCCAAAAAATTCATATTAAATTTTTACGTGAAAAAGGGGCAGAGGAGTGCCTTGGAGGTACCAGGGGGACCCACCAGGCAGGCTCACCACCTGGTGGCGCGACCTGCCCTGGGTGGCGCCATGCCATGGTGTGGGCCACCCCTGGTCCTCCACTAACTCTCTCACCTGCCACTTTCTTCTCTCTCCCGAGTAAGCTCTAGTTCATTGCTCAAAATCGTGTTTTGTTGTGCTTGCTCTCGATTTTTTTGATCTCCTTGCTCAGCCCATCTTTGTTGCTGAAATTTGGAGCACTTGTTCCCTGGTATGTGACTCCTCCCCTTTTCCAAGTAGATTTGTGTTTAGTGGATTATATCTTGAGTATTTTGCTGCTATAGGTGACAGGTTATGAGAGCTTGTAAGCTTGTTTGATGATTAGAGATATAGTTTTGATGCATGTTTAGGCCTCTTACAAGTCCCTATGAGTAGTACCCTTCATTATATCCACTTTGCAATCACTTGTTTAATAGGTGTTTAAATTTCAGAATAGAAGATGAATGAGCATCAACTAAACCAACATGAACTATGGGTGCCTGAGGTCATGAAGGTCCACCGGGAAGAGGAAGTTTTTCCTTCCATTTATCCATGCTCTGAGTTCATGAGAGCTGCGGGAATTCTCCAAGATTTCCACACTTTGGTTTCTAATGCAGGGTTGGAGCACTTTTTGCAAAGATGAACCTTGTCAATTTGTGAAGCTAACCATGTCTGTGGTGCAGGACTTTCAATTTAGTCACTCTTTGCCTAACCCCATGGTCCACTACAAAATTTACAATATTGTTGTCGACCTTTCTCTCGATGACTTTTGTGCAGCTATTAAGGTACCTCAATGGGGATCATGTAGGAGGATTAAGGAGCGACCTGAACCACTCATGGATTTATACGCAGAAATTTGCCAAGGGAGCAGTTTCTCGAAGGAGAATGGAAAAATCCGTAACATTCATCTTCCCTCCATTCGCTACTTTGCCTACTTTATTGCCAAGTGTGTTCTTGCTAGGAAAACTGCCAATAAGTTATCCTCATATGATCTAGCATTTACCTCTACTGCTCTTAAACGAGATAGGTCTTACAAATTGGGTGCTTTGATAGCTTTTCGTCTTACTACTAACTGTGAGAAAGGTGGAATTTGTGGAGGCCTCATTGCTTCTCGTTTACTAGCATTGCATGGTTTAGTGCCTCATCATCTAGACCTACAGTTCCCCATAGAAAGGCTTGATTTTAATTCCATGATACAGCATAAATTTGTTTCCTAGTGGGCTAGTTTGAATGAGTTATCTTATGAAATAACCTTTCTCAAAGTTGGTTGGAGAAAGAGCAAGTCCGAGCGTGTTGTTGTTTTGCCTGCACCTATTTTGTTTAACCTTGATAACAGGGAAGGATGGTCCCTCACTGAGGAGGAGCTTGACACATACTTGGGAGAGCTCTCCCAACAGGAGCAGGACACTAGAAGGGAGGTCACGAATGATTCGGTTCAGCCCTCGAATGAGGAGCTAAAGGTAGGATAAATATTCTATCAAGTTCTATCAACCACTGATACAACTCTATGCACACTAAACGTTTGCAATATCTAGGAAATAAAACTAGAGTAACAATATGAGTAATAGAGATAGCTTTGCATGATAATAAATAACAAGAAAGTAAAGCTAGTTGCTGCAGCAATAAAATACACTAAACTAATAGAACCATGATTGTGGAATAGTGGTGGTAATTGTGGTGACTTTGTCCAAGTTTAAATAGCGAATAGATCGGGTTCATTGTCTTCGATGCAGTTTTCTATGTGGGAGAGGCTAAATATACATGCACTTCACTACTTGGAATTACATGTACTATATGATTGGATTGTTAGCAAACATCCGTAAGTACTAATTAATGCATTAAGGTTTCCCCAACCATAGCCTTAAGTTTAATGGTCCTCTTACTCCCATACGTGCAACGTTCCGGTTCGCGTCCTCAGGTTTTTGTCACTCCGACAGAACTCTCCCCTTCCTTTTACACATACTACAAACCCTATGATGTTTAATCCATGCGCGCAAAAATGTAATGGACACCAAAGGGCTGTACCATGTCAACATACAACTCTAATGAACCAAAGACGTTCAACCCATTCAATCTAAGAACAAAGAAACTACCCAAACATGACATAGATCATAGGATTATAGCTTATAGCATCAAACATCATGTTTACATAGGACGGTATAGAGGTGTGTGGGAGGATGATACACTACATATTAGGAGGATTAGGTGATGGAGATGGCGGTGAAGATGGTGAAGAGGGCAGTGGCGACACCGGCGGCAGCGCGGGGGACTCCTTCCCTGCCACCGGTATCATGGGGGAGCACCGCCCCTTAGCCCCCTTCCTTCATGGCTTCTTGGGAGCCCTCCCCCATGGTGATGGGATCCATGGGGGAGGCAAAAACGTGGCTTTGGTGGCTGAAAATTCGTGGATGGACATGCCCTGGGCGAATTAGGTTTTCTCCCTTTATATAGCTTCTCGGATTCCCGTCACCCCATCTTGGGCTGCAGTAAGTCGGGTCTAAAAGGCCTGTCCGGACTCGGAATCAGATAAATTTGATGTCCAGAACGTTTGTCGTGAATTTTCCAAAAACTTTGTAATTGAAGAGTTTTCCATTTGACGCCGTTTTTGACCAGAAACGTGACCATCTTCAAAAACAGTTCTGAGACAGATTTCTAGAAAAATCACAATTTGACTCCAACAAGGTTTCCACTTGTATTCTTGGTAATTCCTAC
This sequence comes from Avena insularis, assembly GCA_023614405.1. Classification (NCBI taxonomy): domain Eukaryota; kingdom Viridiplantae; phylum Streptophyta; class Magnoliopsida; order Poales; family Poaceae; genus Avena; species Avena insularis. Next base: position 644,597,577 of record CM042690.1, read on the forward strand.
ACATCAAAGTGTAAAATAAGAACATTGTGTACTTTTGCAACTATTAGTAGGTTAGTCCAAATAAATCATAAACTTTATACAAAAAGGAGTGTCAAAAGCATATTATTAGCATAAAACCATCAAAAATTATAGATACGTTATGGACGTATCAACATCCCCAAGCTTAGTTCCTCCTCGTCCTCGAGTAGGTAAACAATCAAAATAATATAATTTTTGAGGAGACATGCAGACAACACAATCTTGATCATCATTATTGTAAAAGTATTGATAGATGGGATTAAAGTACTCTAAACATGAATCATGAAAGATAGAGTTTTAACAATAAGACGTAGAAACTATGTTGGAAAATGAAAAGACACAAACAAAAGATTCATGAATAACAATGCTTTGCAAGATGTTTTTTTTTTCACATATAGAAAGCATAATGAGAATGGTATTCAGCTTGTCCCTCATAGAGTAGCAAAACATAAATGCATAGGACACCTTCAAAGTTTATAAGGGTGACTAGATACAAATAGTTTAGGAACAAGCAATATCAAAGTTATGCATCAATCAAGTCTTGGGAAAATGCACATAGAAATAAGAATGACAACTATGCTCTCTTAATTGGTGCATAAAGATAGAAGGTGGAGACTCAATATACAAGTGGAAGAAAGGCCTTCATAGAAGGAAGCAGGGATTCAAGTCTCATAAAGAGCTTCCAAAAATTATGGTACTTATTAGCTTTTAGCTCTCATTACCCTATCATAAGCACCTTGAAGTGATTAAGGTTAAAGTGAACAAACTTTTGAGTATATGTTTGAGAAAGTATAAGTTGGAAATCTCATGTCCCTTGAATACAAGGGTCGCTCCTCATGCTACTCAAGTTTAGTTACCGGTAAGTTCTTGACATAGTAAGTACATGTGTATCATAGAGAACCTCCAACGGGGTACCCCTTGCCCGATGATACGGAAGAATCCCCATATAAAAATGACAAGTCAAGCAGACAACGAGCATCTCAGCAATCTTCTTATTTACCATGGGAAAATGGTGTTTTTTTCTCTCTTTCCTCTTTTCTCATCTCTTTTTTTCTTTTTTCTCAATCTCTATCTCTTTTTTATAAGAAGAATGCTTCATAGATTGCTCATTATGGTTACGCTGCAGGTTTCCACCATGTCAGCATGGATTAGACCAGCGTGCTTTCTAACACATATACATAACTCCATGGACTTACAAGCTCCCCTTTCATTTCACACCGACGACATCCATATACAAAAGAGCATGATATCAACTAGGTACAATGTACAAGTGCAATGTTGAAAGCGTTCCCCATGACAGCATGGTTCTGCTAATCCCCAACATATAAGTGCAAGCATATACAACATAGATGACACAATGGTTCAAGTTTATTAGGGGCCAGAAAAGTAAAGTGTGCCATCAAGTTCGTGAGAGCTTTAATCACTAGTTTTCTAATAACAAGTTTTTATCGGAAGGTAGATAAAAGCATGAATATACTTGGAATAGCAAATGCTAATAGGTAGGTATGGTGGAATCTTTGGAATAACTTGGTTTTATTTGGAGTTGGATGCATGAGTGGAACTCATACTTGGTTATGGAGGCTAGCAAAAGACTGGGAGCGACCAACTAAAAGAGCAATAATGGCCATAATCATGCAAAGCGACAAAACATCATTAATTAAAGCATAAAGTGATATTACAAGTCGAAAACTAAAGGATCATAAAGGCTATGGTGAATTGGGATAGTCATAAAATGGTGTGAGCATGCGCCAAGTCAACCCAAATAAAGCATCAAAAGATAATACCACAATACTATGCTTTAATATGCTAAAACAACGCATGATTCTTTCAAGGCACATTAAGAAATCTCAATTGTTTATAACATGTCATTCTACAGAAAAATCACTAAGCATAAATCCAAAACAATATCAAGCATGACATTACAAAGCATAGGCCACCGTAAAAAACGAGCTCCTTTTACCACTTAAGCATGAACTTTTCCTACTCTTTTCCAATCCAAACCACACTTATTTGAAAACTAATGTATGAAAGAGGGGGTCCAACCAATTTATTCAAGCAAACTAAGCAAACCAAGCAAATGAAAACCAAAAACGAAAACTAAGGCGCTCCAAGAACAACACAATTGTGCATGAAACAATAAAAATGAAGTGTTTGGAAGAACCTGAGATTTTTATTGATGAAGAAGGGGATGCCTTGGGCATCCCACAGCTTTGACGCTTGTACTTCTTGGATATTTCTTGGGGTGACACGGGGTGGCATCCCCAATCTTGAGCTTTAGTCCATTCTTCATCTCATTACATCATTCTTTCCTTAACACCTGAAATTTTTTCTTCATACAAAACTTCACATAATCTTCAATAGCAACATTAGTGTACTCAAGATAATAAATCTTTGGGTTCAGTTTCAACACCAATAAAACTTCCATTAAAACACAAGCTACTGTATCACTTCCCTTAAAAATCTCAATTCCCCGAAGAGAACCCAAAAAGGAATCAACAAGAAGCAAATGCAAATAATGGCAGAAATCTGTCAAAACAGACCAGCAGATAGAAACCAATTTTTTCGAAGACCTTATGTTGCTGAAATCTAAAAGTGTTGAACTAACGAAAGTTGGATAACAACCTGGGGCAGAAGCACAAAACATTACAGCTCAAACCGACATACAGATATTTTACACGAATTTTTACAGCGAAGCACAAAAATCTGTTTCGGGACAACAACTTTCCCAAGCATTACTTCTCTCTCATTAGAGGTTACTCTTGGCACAAAAAGCAAATAAAAAGGATAAGGAGAGGTTATTACTGAAGCAATAACTTCCAAGACTCAACTAAAACTTTTGGATTATCTCCCAATAAGTACTTTTCTTTAATGCCTTTAAGTTAGGCATAGGATCAAGATTCAAGTATTTTCGAATGAATAAGCATTAAGTTCAATACCAGAAATATTTTTATTTTTCAAGGCTTCATGCATTTCTATAAGTTTTTAACTGAAAAGCTTCCATGGAAAGATTTGTTTTGGTTTCATCGGCATGAACACAAGTGTTCAAGTTCGACCCCTACTTAACCATTACTCATCTTTCCAATCACTTTCCTTTTTTAAAACGTTTTTAGGTAACAAGTACAACATTTTTTTTGTAATTCGAATTCCCTATCCATACTAAGATATAGAACAACTTAAAACTGAAAGTAAAAACTACTTAGAGATAAAGCAAACAAGTGCACAAAAGAATATTCACCCACACGCTATTGCTCGCCGGCAACGACGTCAGAAAAAGTCTTGATAACCCACAAGTATAGGGGATCGTGTGTAGCCTTTTTGATAAGTAAGAGTGTCAAACCCAACGAGGAGCTAAAGGTAGGATAAACATTCTCTCAAGTTCTATCAACCACTGATAAAAATCTATGCACACTAAACGTTTGCATTATCTAGGAAATAAAACTAGAGTAACAATACGAGTAATAGAGATAGCTTTGCATAATAATAAATAACAAGAAAGTAAAGCTAGTTGCTACAGCAATAAAATACACTAAACTAATAGAACCATAAGTGTGGAATAGTGGTGGTAATTATGGTGACTTTGTCTAAGTTTAAATAGTGAATAAGATCGGGTTCATTATTTTCGATGCAGTTTTCTATGTGGGAGAGGCTAAATATACATGCGCTTCACTACTTGGAATTACATGTACTATATGATTGGATTGTTAGCAAACATCCGTAAGTACTAATCAATGCATTAAGGTTTTCCCAACCATAGCCTTAAGTTTAATGGTCCTCTTACTCCCATACGTGCAACGTTCCGGTTCGCATCCTCAGGTTTCTGTCACTCCGGCAGAACTCCCCCCTTCCTTTTACACATACTACAAACCCTATGATATTTAATCCATGCGCGCACAAATATAATGGACACCAAAGGGCTGTACCATATCAACATACAACTCTAATGAACCAAAGACGTTCAACCATTCAATCTAAGAACAAAGAAACTACGCAAACATAACATAGATCATAGGATTATAACTTATAGCATCAAACACCATGTTTACATAGGACGGTATAGAGGTGTGTGGGAGGATGAACCACTGCATACTAGGAGGATTAGGTGATGGAGATGGTGGTGAAGATGGTGAAGAGGGCAGCGGCGGTGGCGGCGGCGCGGGGGACTCCTTCCCCGCCGCCGGTATCATGGGGGAGCACCGCCCCTTAGACCCTTTCCTTCATGGCTTTTTGGGAGCCCTCCCCCATGGAGATGGGATCCATGGGGGAGGCAAAAACGTGGCTTTGGTGCCTGCAAATTCGTGGGTGGAGATGCCCTGGGCGAATTAGGTTTCCTCCCTTTATATAGCTTCTCGGATTCCCGTCACCCCATCTTGGGCTGCAATAAATCGGGTCTAAAAGGCCCGTCCGGACTCGGAATCAGCTAAATTTTATGTCTATAACGTTTGTTGTGAAATTTCCAACAACTTTGTAATTGAAGAGTTTTCCGTTTGACGTCGTATTCGACCAGAAACGTGACCATCTTCAAAAAGAGTTCTAAGACAGATTTCTGGAAAAATCATAATTTGACTCCGACAAGGTTTCCACTTGTATTCTTGGTAATTCCTACACATCAAAGTGTAAAACAAGAACATTGTGCACTTTTGCAACTATTAGTAGGTTAGTCCAAATAAATCATAAACTTTATACAAAAAGGAGTGTCTAAAGCATATTATTAGCATAAAACCATCAAAATTATAGATACGTTATGGACGTATCAGCTGACACCGCACTCATCTCTTTATCATGTTACGTCGGTACTTTGTATATTCATGTTTTGTTTTCCTTTTATTTTTTGTTCTTTCTTTGCTTTTGCTTTCTAAAACACAAAAATACCAAAAATATTTCTGTTGTTTCTCTTTGGTTTGCTTATTTTTCTCTTTGGATTGGTTTGTTTTCCCTTTTTTGCTTTGTTTGAACTATTCGAAAAACCCAAAAAGATTTTGCTTTGCTTGTTTTTCCCTTTTTGGTTCTTGTTTAAAAATCAAAAACACCAAAAATATTTGTTGTTCTTCTTTGGCTTTGTGAGTTTGTTGCAGGGTTCATCAGTCCTCAGTGGATATTGGTCTCATATTATTATTCAAGCCACACAAGTGAAGAGCAATAATGAGGATTAATGACAACTTGAGGTATGGTAAGAGGCTGGTAACAAATTCTATTTGTTTTCATTTTTGTACATATACTCATCATTGTGGGCATGCTTAGTCTATTCGTGTAGGGTGTATGTTATCTTTGGATGCTTAGTAGTTCTTGCTTTCGTATGATTAGTTCCATCTTGATAATAGTTTGTAGCATGTCTTATGAATGTTTGCTTGCATTACTATATTCACAACTTGGTATGACACGGTGGTATCCTCCTCTCAATGTTTCATTTGAAATGACTTGGCACATGCTCACACATGCACATGACTGCAATAATCAGTTAAGCCTCGATGAATTATTTTGTCTTGAGGATCTTGAATCACTTCCATGCCATGATTAGTCTTGTTTTGTTGCAAGCATGATTATGACAGCTATTGCTCTCTCGTTTGTCGCTCTCTTACTATTGCTAGCCTTCACTTTCACTGAGTATGTTTTACTCATGTTTCCAACTCCCCAAAACCAAATATTGCCAAAGTGTCCACCATACCTACCTATTAGCATCATTTGCTACTTCCGTGCATATTCAATATGCCTTGTTTTCTTCTAAGTAAAATGTTTGCTTCTTATGAGAAAGTTAGTTAGTAAAGCTCTCACAAACTTGATGGCACACTTTATTTTCTTGCATTTAATAAACCTGAACCATTGCGTCCTTCTTTGTTGCGTATATGCTTGCGCTTTATAAGTTGAAGTTAGCAGAACCATGTTTCATGGGGAACGTTTTCAACATTTCATTGGTACTTAGTACCTCGTTAATATCATGTTCTTTTGCTTATGGATCCCGGCGGTGTGAAATAAAAGTGGAACTTGTAAGATCATGGAGTTTGTATGTATGTTAGAGAAACGCCTAGGCCGCTAGCCTAAGCCATGCCTAATCATGGTGGAAACTTGCAGCATAACCATAATGAGCATTCTATGAAGCATCCTCAATAAAAATCTATGCATATAGTAAATAAAAAGATCGCTGAGATGCTCATTGTCTGCTTGCCTTGTCATTTTGATTATGGGATAGCTCTTGTATCATGTGCAAGGGGTACCCTGTTGGCGGTTCTCTATGATACGTATATACTTACAATGACACGAGCTTACTGTGACTGAAGTTGAGTAGCATGAGGATCGGTCTTCGTAAGTTAGGGGCATGAGACTTCGATTTATAACTTGTCAAGCATATCCTCTTAGTTGTGTCACTTTAACCTTAACCATTTAAAGATGCTTATGATAGGGGCAATGAGAGCTCAAAGCTAATGAGTACCATACTTTCAGCATTTGGAAGCCTTTCAAACTATTCAAAACCTTTTCATTTCCTTGTTGAGTCTCCACATATTCTTTGAGCACCTTCTTGAGAGCATAGTTGTCATTCTTTGTGCTTGTCCCATTACTTGACTATTTGTGTTATGACTTTGACGCTTGTATCTTTGACATCTTTACTTCTAGTCTTCACCTAAACTTCAGAGGTGCCTTAAATCAAAGGCAACCTATGGCCCCGAAGTGACATAAATCGGGATAACCGGAAGGGAATGGCTTTGATGTGAGGATCACATGTGTTCATGGAGTGTTAATGCTTTGCTCCGGTGCTTTACTAAAAGGAGCACCTTAATTGCCAGTAGTTCCCTTGAGGCCCCGCTGCAAACGGGCTGGCAGGACAAAAGATGTTGTGCAAGTTCTCATTGCGAGCACGTATGACTATATATGGAACACATGCCTAGGATTATCTAGTACTGGGATGCTTTATCTTATTTATCTGCAATTGTCCTATGTTATAATTGCTATGTGAATTGTCTTGTCCATGCAACGCACGTCCATCCATCCCTATCCCTACCGCACTTGAATCCTATTGTTACTGCTATTGTTACTGCTGTCTTTACTTTACTACTGCTGCTACTTTACTATTCCTACTACAAAACTGTTGCTACTGATAAACTGCTGTGAGCAAGATTGTTTCCAGGTGCAGCTGAATTGACAACTCAGTTGTTAAGTCTTATAAATATTATTTGGCTTCCCTTGTGTCGAATCAATAAATTGGGTTTCACTTCCCTCGAAAATACTGCGATCCACCCCCTATACTTGTGGGTCATCACTCCCTTCTAGCGTTGCACTCGGTACGGGCGCGCGGTACGGTCGTGCATGCCCGTACTACTGGTCGTTATCCATTCCGTATCTTTGCTTGAAATCTGATGGTTTGCTCAAGGGTAGGGTACGGGCGAGTCTGACCGTACAAGTGGTCATTAAGAGCACTGTTTTATGCGGCAAAAATCAGAATTTCTATCTTCCTGTGGTTCGATGTGGTACGGGCGCACAGTACGGTTCCTTCTGGCCGTACCACAGGTCGTTAAACATCATGTGAGCTACAAAACTCAAAGATTTTGATTAGAATCTCCATGCGCCTTTGCTCATGTTTATCAAAGGAGAAAATAACAACAAATATACTACATAAAGAATCAGCAATACTACTTAGGCCATGTGTTTGTAAAATAAAAGATCGAGGATTACCTTATTTCTTCTCCTCTCTCCAAAGGTCTTCTTGAACACTCTTTATTAAAAACAAAAACAAAACAAACAAGACTAACACAAAAGTAAAAAAACTTTATTTCACATGGGTTGCCTCCCATGAAGCGCTTCTAGTTAAAGTCAATTAGCTTGACCCTGATGGCAATCATTTAGGTTTAAGAAGTGGAATACCCACTCCAAAATAGTTGGCTTTTAAAGTAATTATACCATCATCATCGTTAGGCTTGGCCTTCTTCTACCTAGGGAAGTGGACTATAAAAGGATCTCTAGATGGTAACCCTATTCTCACATTCTCCTCATGTAAATTAATTATAGGCTTAATAGTTCTTAGGAATGGCCTACCTAGAATTATAGGTGCTATGGGATCTTCAGGCATGTCCACAATAACAAGATCAATGAGAGCGGGGCTACCTTTAATTTCAGCAACTATATTTTATTTTATCCCAACAGCTTGTTTATAAGTTGAATCAGCTAGATGTAGTCTCAGTTCAGTAGTGACAAATGGCCCCAAGTTTAGTTTTTCAAATAAGATTTTGGAAATTGTTGAGATGCTCGCACCAAGATCACAAAGTGCGGATATCTCATTGACTCCCAACTTAACTTTAATAGTGGGCTCAAATATATCATCTAGCTTAGCAGGAAGCTTATCAGCTAGTCTTTTATACTCCATCTCTAACTCGCGAACTTTAGATGATACTTGTTGTATAAATTTTTGGTACATATCATCATTACCTTGTTCTATACCGGGGTTCTTCACGGTGATCATCTTTAGTAGATCTTCCACAGTATATTCTGGTGTCGTGTTGCTATAATCTATCTCTTCGGGTTTCTCTTCATTGGTTACTACCCTCATCATCTTGAGGTATTCTACCGGATTTGGCTTAGGTTTTCCAGCAAACTTTGCTAGCATGAGAGCTTGTATCTCAGCTACTTTACCCAGTGGAGCCTCAACGGTCTTTGTCCTTTCATATAAAGCCTGCACATCATTTCTAATTGCAACATCCTAGTTAGATAATTTTCCTATACTACTTTCATAGTTCTCCGTGATTTAATAAGCATGTTATTTTGCTTGGTTTGAGCTTGTATGAAGGTTCTAACAATTTTCTTAAACGAGATATTGCCAGGATTTGCTCCATTAGTATTATCATAATTGTTGTAAGGAGCTCCTGCAGGATTAGGATAATGTTTTTGAACATTAGAAGCATAATGATTTTTCCATGCAAGATTAAAAGGAGTGCGAGCTATAAAATTGACATTATTAATATCAGTAGCGATAGCATTAACTTGGGTATCTTCTTTACCTTTTACTATGCTAAGCAACTCGTCTACCTTAGACGTAAGCTCTTTATTATTTATCTTGGTAATTGAACTTACTCTCTTTGAGGTTCTTTCCACATGCCATTGGGCATGATTATTTTTCATATCATCAAGTAATTTCTTTGCAACACTCACTTGTTTTCCCATGATTGTTCCTCATGCTGCAGTATCTAGCATAGACTTAGACATTGGGTTAATACCATTATAAAACAAATGTAATATGAGCCATTCTTCCATCCCATGACTAGGACAGTTCATTATGGCTTCTTTCATCCTTTCCCATGCAAGCGCTAGTGGCTCACAGTCTTCTTATCTAAAGCTTGTAATGTTGGATCTTAGCTGCATAGTTCTAGCTGGGGGAAATTTTAGTCATAAACAAATTAGTACATTCCTCCCAAGATTTAATAGTGCCCTTTGGTAGAGCTAGCAACCAATCCTTAGTCTTTCCTCCAAGAGAGAAAGTAAACAATCTTAATTTAACAGCATTTGGATCTACATCCTTAATACGCATCATGTCACAAATTTTAGTGAAAGTGTTTAAGTGCAAACCTGAATCTTTAGCAGATGAGCCCCCAAATTGGTTTTGTTAAACCAAACTTAAAAGGTTAGGCTTTATTTCATATATTTCCACATCAACAACGGGCTGAGTGATAGGTGCGTGAATAAAATCATTAGTGTGTGTAGCATACTCCCCTAATCTCTTTTGATCCATGGCTCTTATATTTTTGGTACGTAATTTTTAAGTAATGAAAACAAATAGCAAGTAACTATTTTTTTGGGTTTTCAAATAGATAACAAGAAAGTAAACTAATAACAAGAAATAAACTACAAACTAATAATAAAACTAAAAACAAGGTCTCTAGTGACCTCACCAGGATAGCGAAATTGCTTCCCTAGCAATGGTGCTAGAAAAAGGGTCGATACCTTCGATCTGGATTCACGGATGTAGTATAATAGCTTTTTCCCAAGAAGACCTAGGTTTAATTGAACATTGGAAAACAATGCTAAAAAGAAATAAAAAGGACACGTCTACAATACTTTGTTTGTTCGTTTTACCTTAGTTTACCGAACTAATCTAATTTACTTTTATAATATGTGGAATCAATGGATGGAAATAGTCCAGGGTTGAAGATCCACCTGCAGTTGCAAATCATATGGGATAAAAGATAATAATAAGCATAGTCACGTGTAATGTTTGAACGTAGATAATCTCTTGTGGGTAACACATCCTAATATACTAGAGCCCCTGTGATGCAATAGGCATAACAATATTCTTTAATCCAACCGAGTGCACACCGAAGCAACGGGCTACAAACGATTATTAAGTGTAAAACATAGATTAAAGCTTTGGTGATGTTGTTGTGATCTCGAATGGGTCGCTAAGCAAAGACCGTACTACCCTTTCTGTCACTAGGGTTCCTATGAGATCGCTGTTAGCCAAGCATCTCACATTAAGCCTTGATCAATCTATGGGATCTTGGGTACCTACAAGTCAACAGATCGAGACAAGAGATAAAGAAACAAAAGATACAAATCTATTTGCAAATAAAATACAATACTCCCATGAATTAGATGCACATAATCACTGCAAGGTTTCTCCCCAACCCACAACCCGTGAGGACTACTCACTCATAACAAATATATCGGAGATAGAAAACATCGCACAAATACTTAGATTGAAATCAAATATTCTTACAATGGTTGCCAAATCACAAGGAGATATAAAGTACAAAGAAATGGCTATGGGTAGTGGAGGGGTGGATGATGGAAGTGATGAACAATGGATGAACGATGGTGTGGATCTCCTTTGGTAGTGTTGTGATGTAAGATAAGAATGGCGGCTCTCTGGCCGGTGGCTAGAGCCTCAAAGTATATAGGCATCTTCACGAAAGTCGTAGGGTTTGACGAGACGAGGCCAACACCACCTGGTATGGGCGGGGGTACTGGCAGGCTCTGCCCGTACCAGTGTTCATTACGCCTACTGACGCCTGTGAATGACTCCCCAATTACTTGGCCGTGTGGAGTTTCTCAAAAACCTTCATTGTGACTCCTGGTTTCGCATTAAAACCGTGATTTCCTACACAACACAATTCAAAGAAAGGTTGTGCATACCTTTGCAACTATTAGTCATTAGTGGCAATTATTAAGAGTTTCTTGTCAATTGATTGACTAAAAACAATGTTTAAGCGCGGTTGAAGATAGCTAATTTTGGATCCATCACATGCCAATGGTCATCTCCAAGATTTGGCACAAATCGACTCAGTTTGCCTGTAGAAAAGGAGATGGCAGGCCTCGTAGCGCTGGCTAAATACATGAGCGGGCCAATAATTTGAGAGTACCTCAATTGATCTTTAGCATTCCTTCGATTCTTTTGAAGTAGCACACTCGAATCATAAGGCATTGGAGAAGACTTGAAGTTGCTATACCCAAAGCGACTCAATATCTTTTCCACATAGTGGGACTGAAGAAGTGTAATCCCACCATTGTCATCCTTCAGTAGCTTGATGTTTAAGATTACATCAGCCACTCCCAAGTCCTTCATCTCAAAGCAGTGAGATAGGAACTCTTTGACCTCCTCAATAACAACAGGGTTGGCCCCGAATATCAATATGTCATCAACATAGAGACACATGATAACTCCCTCACCCCCACCATGGCGATAGTACACACACTTATCAGTTCATTTACAACAAAGCCTTCAGGAGTTAAAGTTCTTTCAAACTTCTTGTGCCACTACTTAGGGGCTTGCTTAAGACCATATAAAGACTTCACTAACTTACACACCTTTCCTTCTTGACCATATACTGCAAATCCATCAGGCTGCTCCATATAACTTTCCTCATCTAGCTCTCCATTTAGAGAATCCGTCTTAACGTCCATTTGATGAACGAGAAGACCATGTGAGGCAGCCAAGGATAGTAGTACTCGAATAATGGTCAATATGTCTACAGGTGAGTAGGTATCGAAGAAGTCTTCACCTTATTTCTAGGTATAAATCTTGGCCACCAGACGTGCCTTGTACTTTTCAATAGTACCATCAGGTCTAAAAAAATCTTGAGCACCCACTTACATCCTACAGGATAACACCCATAAGGACGATCATGGACCTCCCAAGTTCCATTAGCTAAGATGGAATCCATCTCGCTACAGATAGCTTCTTTCTAGTAGTCAGCATCTTGAGATGCATAGGCTTCTGAAATAGAAGTGGGAGTATCATCCACAAGGTACACAATGAAATCTTCACCAAATGACTTTGCATCCTTTGTCTCTTGCTCCTTTTAGGAGCTTTATTGTCGTCCTCCATAGGATCATCATAGTGTTCTATCGGCATAGTGGGTTCAGGAATTATAACAAATTACTGACTAGATGACCTAGTCATCTCCTGATTTGATGATCTAGATATACCTTTCATGGGAAAGATGTCCTCAAAGAAATTCGCATCATTCGACTCCATAATCGTACCAACATGCATGTCGGATACCTCAGATTTTACTATCAAAAATCTATAGCCAATGCTATGAAAAGCATATCCCAGAAAAACACAATCCACAGTTTTTGGTCCAAGCTTTCGCTTCTTGGGTATTGGAATATTGACTTTCGCCAAACATCCCCAAGTTCATAAGTAAGAGAGTTTAACCTTTTCTTCTCCAATTCCTCAAATAGAGTCATGGTTTTATCCTTTACGGGAACATGGTTTAGGACATGACACGCAGTCATTAGCGCCTCCCCCACTATTCCTTGGAAAGATCCGATGTATCTAACATGGCGTTAACCAAATCAGTTAGAGTACGGTTCTTTCTTTCGGCCACCCCATTTGACTGAGGTGAGTAGGGAGGCGCCCTCTCATGGATAATACCATGTTCCAAACAGAATAGATCAAATTCATTTGAAAAGTACTCTCCACCATGATCCGACCTTAGCCGCTTGATTTTAAGATCAAGTTGGTTTTCTGCTTCAGCTTTATAGTTTTTGAAGTAATTCAAAGCTTCATCTTTAGATTTCAGTAGATAAACATAGCAGTATCTAGTGGAGTCATCAATCAACGTCATAAAGTATCTTTTTCCACCTTTTGTCAACACACCATTCATCTCACAAAGATCTAAATGTATAAGTTATAGTGGTGCTAGGTTTCCTGGATTTGCAGCCATATGAGACTTGCGGAGTTGCTTTGCTTACACACAAACTTGGCACTTAGAACCTTTGATAGTGTTAAATTTCGGAATTAAACTCATATTGGCTAGCTGCGTCATGCAACCAAAGTTAATATGACAAAGTCGTGAATGCCAAATATTAGACTCATTATCATTGCATACATGATTAATAACTTTAGTACATGAGACTGACAAAGATAAGCGGAACATACCTCCGCACTCGTAACCCTTTCCAACAAATTGTACATACTTAGAAATTACAACTTTATTGGACTTGTTGGGGATATACTTTCCGGGTATCCTCACAGTTCATCACTGACCAGGGTGGCCCACTTCGGGTTAGAGCTTTGCTTCATGGGCGGCCCAGTCAGGGAGAAGAGATGGAGTCTAGTCTGGCTACGGGAAGGCCCAGAAGACTTACCGACATAGGCCCATAGTGTTACTTGTAGTTCAAGATGTACTCTATAACCGACTCTCAATCATAGCCGGACAGATCACTCCTGTAAACCCTAGGCCAGATATCTATGTAAGCCGTCCTAGGGAGAGCCTTTAGGGCACCCTCAATAGTATACAATATCAACTCGCATAGACGAACCCTTGTAACCCATATTCCGGCTCTCCCGTATTACTGGATTGCTAGCAGGAGTAGGATCCGTCCAAAGCCGGCGGATTCGAACCTGGGTAAACTTGTGTGCTCACCGTCCCGGAACACCGTACGTCTCACACCCCTCTCTTCCGCACGCCTTGAGGACCCCACCGTGGGGCCCACGTGGGGCAAGTGAGCTTCAGATCTACGTTCCGAGCAGAATCTGCAAAAATCGGAATCGGGGAAACTATTACCGTCGGTCGTATCCTATACGCCAGTGATGTCCCTCTCATCGTTCTCGATGAGACCTGGATTCTGGCTAGGGAAGCTGTGACCACCTAGACTATCATGTCTTTCGGTGAGATCGATGTTTACATCGGTTTCGCTGAACCTGTCCCACCCACCCCAGCGGTGATGATAGAGGCAGAGGAAAATTCTGGGTCCCCTTTGTCCACAGAGGCGGCAGAGTTCTGGATCTCAGTAAACCCTAATCCCACCTAGCCCGTACCAGTTGTGGATATAGTGGAGAAATCCGAGCCTAAAGCAGACCCAGCAGTCCAAGTCGAATCTGGAGTGGATCTCCCTAGAGAGACCGAATCCCAGACCGACCCACCCGCTGAGGTCGAAATCTAGGAGGAGCACAACAACAACGACGGTTCTGGCTCTGACAATGCCGGGACAGACAAGCCTTTCCTGAGGTACACACTAAGACGCATGATGATGCAAAACTTAGGCGTAGATGCAATTCTTGAGACCATCAAACGTTTCGACGAGGCCTACTATGAAGACCGCAGCTATCTCAGGAAGGCCACATCACACTTTGTCAGATATGTGGGATCCGGATCCGGCACTGCCGATGCTGGAGACAACACCAATTCCGTGCTGGAAGCGATCGGAACAAACACCGACGTACCCGCATCCTCGGATGAGTCGATGACGTCAGCAGATTTCCTGAAGTTCTCCGTGGAATATGACAGGGAGCTTAACTCCACAGCTGTAGTGTCAACACCCGGATTTTTAATCCTAGATGCCCGTTATGCCATACCTCGCAATCCCAGGATTACCATTTTTGTGAGACATAACGGATTGGATATCACAGTACATCATCCATTACAAACCATACATAAGGTTTTACACAAAAACGGATCTCATGATCCAGTCTTTAATACAACAAGCAGCGGAAATAAACGATAGCGTAGCGGTGGGGTCCATCTTTAGAGGCACAGGCAATGCTGACGAAGGCAGATAGTCCTAGTTATCATAGCCGTCCTGTTGACCATCATCTTGATAATCTCCTTCATAGTCTGGCCATGATAATAGCCAGGGACAAAAGCCATGAGTACTCTTTAAGTACTCGCAAACTACTACTAACAAGGATTGTAATACTAATTTAAAGTACTGAATTTAAAGAACCACTATCAAGTTAAGTTTGAAACCTAAGCTGAGATCTGAAGCAAGAAAAGATAAATTAAAGTTCTAGAATCACTTAAGTTGGGAAGATATTATCATCTAAACAACCCTGTTGTGGTCAAGTCAAATTTCATCATTCATTTCAAGTTATTTAGAAAACATCTGACAACGAAACAGTATGGCCATTCCAACTGTCCATAACCGCGGACGAGGCTATTCGAATAGTTTGACACTCTACAGAGGTGGTACACTTTCACCACAAGATTCGATACATCTGTCAGGGATAACCCTGAATCATCATACTTAGTATGCAAATAATCAAACATAACCTTCCCTTTACACACCCTAGTACAAGTACCTCTCCTATGAGCATGGCCTCCCAACCATGACCATCAGTCATCTTGGGCACTGCATAGGTGGACATCATTGAGAGGTAGCCTCAGCTCAAACCTCTCCCGTGAGGGAACTAATACTAATGCATATAAATTTCCAGCTAAGCCTTACCCAATTCAGGTAATGTGGTTGTACGGTAAATTTGGAATGGTATCGCATCCGAATCCAACCATCAGTTTTATAAAAGGGTTAAGGCCCATGCCTCATCATTTTCATCATCATAAATCAATTGTGTTTCTCAACACATGTCAAAACATCTCAATAGAATGACTCATCATTCCAAGGTTTTCACAACTCATTTTCACCAAGTGTTCCCATCTAAAGTGACTCAAGTTTTGGATCTATTCTAAAACACTAGGTTAAGAGTGTTCACTAAGGTGGAAGGATGGGATCAATCTCATGCCATAGAATGACATCTAAAGGTTTCTAAGTAGGTCAAGTTTTATACTCTTTATGCTACCTTCAAAATTAATTAAAGAACTTTGTGTAAACTAAGGGGGGGTAAAACTTGTTAATAAGACTTGGAGTACCAATAGTAAAAGGGGGTGTGATCAAAGTATGATTAAGGCATCTTTACTAAACTAACTAGTTTTATTCTAGCTTGCTACAATAGCTTACTAAAGCATGTTTGCAAGGGTTAGCTTGCCACTAATAGCTTGCCTTGGTTGGTGCAATGGTTGAAGTTTTCTTCTTCTTCTTCTTGGTAGAACTCCTCCTCCTCGAAGGCTTCGTTGGTACTATCATCTAGAAATACATAGGGAGTGCACAATCACCAAACAATACTTAACTTAGGCTAAGTAGTATTCTAAACCACACAATTGATGATCTATTATCATCCCAAACATCACAAGTTTTGAATTCAATAGTTTCAACCTTTTTATTTTGGAAAAGTAATTTCTACTCATTGAAAAATTAACTACAATTTAATATTCACCACCAAAATATGGGATCCTATGGACACATGTCCTCACCACATATTCTAACATGTGGGAATGAGATTTAAAGGTTGGATTAATATTAGTTTGGTTTAAGTTTATTATTTAATGATTTAAAGTGACTAGAAATGCCTATATAGCATTATTTTGGTACTAGTCCAAAGTCACTGCCTGTAAACCTTAATATTATTACATATTTGGATAGATATGATGAAATGTGATTTTTGAGAGTTGGAATCAACTCAAAAGCTAATTTAGTTGATTTTACAAAAATATTTCAAGTTGCAAAAGCTTCTGTCTTCTTATTTTTATTAGGAGAAATCTATAACTCTAAATGAATTAAATCCAACGGGCTTGGATAGAGCATTTCAATACCTTCAAGAAAAAATTAGTTTCATGTAATTTGGATTTGTCAAACTCACAGAATTGAATTTTGAAACACTGGACAGAAACTATATTCTAACTAAAAAGAAAAACCTAGATTTGAATCTACGGGCTTGCGTGGGAAAGGAAATGGGCCGGCCCAGTGGCGCTACGTGGCACGGGGCTCAGCTGACAGGGGGTGCACTTGTCAGCGGCTCTTAAAACGTGAAACGGTACGCGCGCTGTGGGCCGTGCGATTAGAGGCTAGATCTACGGCTGAGGGTCGTCGTCAACGATGAACAGGTCGCCGGCGAGCTCGAACCCTAGCGGCTCGGTGGGGGTCTACTGGAGCGTACCAGGGCTCCAGCAGGGTCGGCGATGCGGGCGAACGAAGTGGAAGACGACGGCGAGGCGAGGCGTGGTCGCGGTGGAGCTTGGGGTGGCCAGAATCAACGACATCCTTCTTCTCCAGAGGCGGCGGCTCCGGCTCCAATTCCGGCGAACTGCTGCTCCACTTGCTCCGGCAAGAGGTGGTTGAGGTTCAGAGAGGTGAGGGGTGTGGAATGGTGTGAGTCTTTGGTGCTGGGGAAGGCTCCTTTTATAGGCTCGATGGTGAGACCGAGCGGGATGGGCGGTCGACGGTGGCGACATGGCTACGACGAGCTAGCGGCATGGCTGGGGATGGCGATCGATGGGCGGTCCCCTGGCGGTGCTCTAGTGCTTCAATGCGGCCGTAGGGGCGGTGGCATCTTGATGAGGGGTGGTGGCGCTGCGTCAAGCGGCTGTGTCCACAATGACGGTGGCTATGGGGCTTTAGGCGCGAACGGAGGTGTCTGGGTGTTCTCCAGTCGGCGGAGTGGTGGCGCGGCTGGTGTCAGGTGTCGGTCTGGCGCAGGGCGATGCGGCGGCGTCGGCATGGTCGACAGGCTCGGGGCGCGGCGGCTCCTGGTCGTTCTGGTCACTGTCCTTGGGCTAGGACTGGTTGGGCGGTGGAGGTGGACCACTAGCTATCTCCAGGACACGGTGGATGGCGGCCAAGGCGTGGCTTTCGCTGGTGGGGTGCCCAAGTGGGGGTTCGGCCTTAATGGCCATGACCATTTGGTCGTGGCACAGTGTGGGGATGGGCTAGAGAGGTTAGGGGGAGTAGTGGAGAGGTTTTTGGTGGCAATTTGGGGAACAAGTTTGGCCAGAACACTATTTAAAATAGTGAAATTTGTTTAGTTTGTAATCTGCCTGCCAAGTGTTTGATGAAATGGCCGCAAGAGAAATTTTTTTGAATTTTGAGTTCAAAAATTTTGGGTGATCTCCACTAGTGCTAGGTAGTCTCTAGTTGCAAGGGTTTTGAAAATGGTGCTCAATTAGATGGTTTTTGAAATAGGGGTGATCTATGCATATGCATTAGATTCAATTTTAAACTGTCATTTAAAATAGTTTACAGAAGGTTTTTAGTAGATCAAAAGGTGGGCCTTGGTACCTCATTATGTGTACTAGCAAGGGGTGTAAAGATCAAGAATTGTTTCTGTTAAGAATTGAGTACTAGGAATAGCCAAAGTAGGTATGAGAGTTAAATTTGTCCAAATGACCATTCCTTCATTTTAATTCTTTTTGATTTGATTTCTTTTAGGAAAAGTTTGGGAATGATGTAGACGATGTTTAAATCACCTAAGAAACATTTCACAAGCATTGGATCAATCAATCATGGCAATTCAAAACAACTCCTATTTTAAATGCACACATATATGAATGCTTTCATTTTAAATATGGAAAGTTTTTGTTAATCCTAATTTTGGATGATTTGATCTTTGATAAACTTGGATTGAAGTTTTGGGATGTTACAAACCTTCCCCCCTTAAATAAAATCTCGTCCCGAGATTTACCAGAAAACTAGGAACTAAAGAGATCTGGGAACTCTGTCCTAATGTAGTCCTCGCGTTCCCAAGTGGCTTCCTCCTCGGTATGGTTGCTCCACTGAATCTTGAGAAACTTGATACTCCTGGTCCTAGTGGTTCTGTAGGCTTCTTCTAATATACGAATGGGCACTTCCCGATAGGTCAGGTCATTGTTGATTTCTACTGCTCTGTGATCGATATTCTTGAAAACTTCAGTCTTCTCAGGCACTTCCAAGCATTTGCGAAGTAACAAGATATGGAACACATTGTGGATGGCTGACATCTCTTCAGGCAATTCCAGCTGATACGATACTTCTCCTCGGTGGTTCAGAATCTTGAAAGGTCCGATATATTTGGGAGCTAACTTTCCCTTCAGACTAAAGCGTTGGGTTCCCTTCAATGGTGAAACCTTGAGATATACGAAATCTTCGACATTGAAAGTCAGGTCTCTCCTTCTCTTGTCAGCATAGCTTTTCTGTCTGGATTGGGCGGTCTTGAGGTGCTCACGAACTTTGTGAACTTTCTCTTCTGCTTCTCGGAGAATGTCGGGTCCAAAGATCTGACTCTCTCCTACTTGCGACCAATTTAAAGGGGTACGACACTTCCTTCCGTATAGGAATTCAAATGGCTCCATCTGCAAACTAGCTTGATAACTGTTGTTATATGAGAATTCTACGAAGGGCAGGCAGTCTTCCCATTTTGATCCGTATTCCAACACACAAGCTCTAAGCATATCCTCCAAGATCTGGTTGACTCTCTCAGTCTGTCCATCTGTTTGCGGGTGATAAGCGGTACTGAAGTTCAACCTGGTTCCTAAACCTTCCTGAACTTTCTGCCAAAATCTTGAAGTAAACTGGGTTCCTCGATCTGATACGATGGTCTTGGGGGTTCCATGCAGACTAACAATCCTAGCAATGTACAACTCTGCTAGTTTTGCACTCTGGTAGGTTGTCTTGACTAGTATGAAGTGGGCTACCTTGGATAGTCTATCAACTATGACCCAGATTGAGTCATTTCCCCTACTAGAAGTAGGTAAACCGGTGATAAGTCCATTCCGACGAAATCCCATTTCCATTCCGGAATCTGCAATGGTTGCAACAATCCTGCAGGTCTCTGATGCTCCGCTTTAACTCTTTGACAAATGTCACATTTGGCGATGTAGCTTCCGATCTCTCTCTTCATCTTGTGCCACCAAAATTGCTCTTTCAAATCCTGATACATCTTTGTCCCTCCGGGGTGGATAGAATAAAGAGTATCGTGAGCTTCCTTCATGATAATTTCCTTCAGCTCCGAATCTGCTGGCACACAGATACGTCCCTTGTACCACAGTACACCTTCTTCGTCTTCGGTGAATCCAGGTACTTTGCCTGTACCAATACGACGTTTGATTCCGTCGATACTTTCATTCCCCTTCTGGGCTTCCTTGATTTGGCTAATCAAAGTGGGTTGAAGTTCAATGCTAGCTGGGAATCCTTTGCTAACTAACTCAGTCCTGAACTGCTCCAACTCCTCATACAAACTTGGTTGCTTCTCTTTGATCATGGTGTTAAGCCTACACGGCAATCTGCTAAGAGCATCCGCTACCACATTGGCTTTGCCGGGGTGATAGTGAATGTCAAGGTCATAATCCTTGATTAACTCTATCCATCTTCTTTGCCTCATATTCAACTCCTTCTGGGTGAAGATATACTTCAAGCTCTTATGATCTGAGTAAATCTCACAGCGATGACCCATCAAATAATGACGCCATGTCTTCAACGCTAGAACCACCGCTGCTAGCTCAAGATCATGGGTCGGATAGTTCTGCTCATGCTGCTTTAGTTGTCGAGACAGATACGCGATGACTTTGCCTTCTTGCATCAATACACATCCTAGACCAATCTTGGATGCATCACAATACACATCAAACGGCTTCTTGATGTCTGGCATGATCAAAATTGGGGCTGATATCAATCTCTTCTTCAGCTCCTGGAAACTAGCTTCACACTTGTCTGTCCATTCAAACTTCTTGTCCTTCTTCAACAATTGGGTCATTGGTCGGGCTATGCTCGAGAATCCTTCTACGAACTTGCGGTAATATCCCGCTAATCTGAGAAATGAACAAACTTGGGTTTGATTGGTTGGGGCTTCCCATTCTTCGACATCTTTGATTTTGCTGGGATCAACAGAGACTCCCCCGGTAGACACAATATGTCCTAGGAATCCTACTTCTTTCAGCCAAAACTCACACTTGCTGAACTTGGCATATAACGGATGCTCTCTCAGGGTTTCTAGGATGATTCTCAGATGTTGCTCGTGCTCTTCTTCTGACTTGGAGTAGATAAGGATGTCGTCGATAAACACAACTACAAACTTATCTAGGAAATTCATAAAGATCTTATTCATGAGATTCATGAAATAAGCAGGGGCATTGGTTAATCCAAAAGACATAATCGTATACTCGTATAAACCATAGCGAGTAGTAAAGGCGGTCTTCGGAATATCCGTTGCACGAATCTTAAGTTGGTGATAACTAGTCCTAAGATCAATCTTTGAGAATACATGAGCTCCAGTCAACTGATCAAATAGATCCTCTATCTTTGGCAAGGGGTACGTGTTCTTGATGGTGACATCATTCAACTTTCTACGTAGTCCTGCATACGTACGGTTGCCTCCATCTTTCTTGTCGACGAATAACACTAGTGATCTCCATGGCGATGCACTTGGCTGAATCAAGCCGGTTGCTAACATGGCATCCAACTGCTTCTTCAGTTCTACTAACTCTGAGGGGTTCATGGTATAGGGTCTTTGGGCTATAGGTCCGGTTCCGGGGATTAGTTCGATAATGAACTCTATATCCCTATCCGGGGGCATACCTGGCAATTCATCTGGGAATACGTCGGGGTATTCACAGACTACTCTGACTTAGTCAATGGTAGGCGTATACACTTTTGTTGCATTTGAATTGACGGGTAAGGTTTTAGAGATATGTTCTCATCATATCCGTAACTACTGGTCATGGTGATGGCTATCTTAGCACAGTCTATCAGTCCTTTATGCCTTGACATCCAGTCCATACCTAGTACTACCTCCAAACCTTTGGTTCCAAGTACAATTAGGTTGGCATAAAAATCTATCCCATGTATTCTGATAGGTACAGCCTTGCAAATTTTTCCAGCTTTTGTAGTTGAACCAGGGATTTGAACTATCATGACATGCTTCAGGTTGGTTGGACGAATCTTACTAGTGCATACAAATTCTTCGGTGACAAATGAATGCGATGCTCCAGAATCAAACAATACTCTTGCTAAAACTGAGTTGACAGAAACATACCCAAAGACTACATCCGTGCTTCCTAGGCTTCTTCTCGTTCATGTGGAATAGACGACCGCTAGGTTGTCTTGGGTTCCCTGGGGCAAATCTCCTTCCTGGTTGAACACGACGCTGCTGCTGAGCTAGGGCATTCACGGGGGCATTGGCGGCGGTCTTCTTGGGACACTCATTGGAGTAGTGACCCTTCACTCCACACTCGAAACAAGTGATCTGGGACTTGTCCTTGATCATGACAGTACACATAGCTGCCAGCCTGGGGCGATGTTGTTGTTGTTGCTCTGGAGGGGCACGGTTGAAGTTGTTGGCGTTGCGGAGTTGTGATTGTTTCCTCCAAGCTTCACATTTCCTCCGCTACTTGGGGTAGCTTGGGCGAATTTGGGGTCGGTTGTTCCTTGGTGCATATCCCTGGTGAGGGGTTGGGACGGTACTTCCGGTGACTATCGATCCGCATCGCTGCATCATATGACGCTTGCGGTTGTCGTTTGCTTGGTTAATCTTCCCTTCCATCTGAATGGCAGAGTCAACTAGCTCTTCAAGATCCTGGAAACGGATGTTGATGAGGATAGTCTGCATCTCATCATGCAGTCTGTTTAAGAATTTCTCTTTCTTCTTGGCCTCCATGTTGATTTCATCCGGTGCATATCTGTCAAGTGACAAGAATTTGTCACGGTACTCTACTACAGTCAATCTTCCTTGCTTCAGTTCACGGAATTCATCTCTCATCCTATTGACAAGACCTTGCGACGCGTGGGGCGGCTGAACTTGACCTTGAATGCTTCCCAGGTCATCACCTGGCCATGGTTCATGTTGCGGATGCTATTCCACCAAGCTCTTGCATCTCCCGCCAGATAGTGGGTGGCAAAGAGAACTTTCTCATTCTCATCAACTCCTGCAACTTCGAGGTTGTTTTCCATGGTCTGTAACCAGTCATCAGCATCTAATGGGTTTTCAGATTGGTTGAAGATTGGGGGATTGGTGTTCTGAAATTTTTTGAGTTTAGATCCATGGTGATCCTGATTTCCATGTCCTTGGTTGTTGAGAGCCATTTGGGCGATCTGCTGTAATGTTGCTAAGTTGGCTTGACGCTCGGCCCTGCTTGCTTCACGGTCCGCGATGAGATTCTGCAAGATCTGCAGCATTGGGTCCTGCGATGAGCTGCTCCCTCCTTGGTTTCCACGAGTCATCTGAAGATTGAGATAGATATAGGGGTAAGAGGGAAATTCTAAGGTTCATGGTTTTGGGTTTTCAAAGCTACACTTTGAGTTAGACTCAGGTTTTTCAAATAATTTTACTTTCATTCATGCAAGCAAGCACACGATACAACACACACCACAACAATCAAAGGGGAAAACAGATGGTTTTAAGAACCATTCTGCAAGCTACGATACAAGGAGATGATACATCTCATGCTACGACAGTGCTCTAGTGCATCTACTCATCATCGATGAAGTCGGAGTCTTCATCATCAGTGTAGAAGTCCACAGCATCCTCTTCCAGAAAGTCCTCATCGTTGCTGAGGTAAGAATCCATATCTCCCTGGATGTCTTCTCCCTCATCATCTTCTTCCTTGGCGGCAAGCTGAGCTTCCTGCTCCTTGACGGTCTTCTCGAGGTCGGCCACCTTCTTGCAAAGACGGGCGATGGTGCGATCCTTCTTGGCACGCTGGTGACGAAGAGACTGGCGATCTTGGACGAGCAGTGTGAAAGTCTAGGCCTTCTGGTCGGCGATGGCACGGTTCTGGTTGGCTAACTCTCTGGCATTGTCCGGCCTCATTGTCGGTCATGAAGCAAGAAGTCAAGGTTCTCCACTTGACGCCTCAATTCTGGGTGACTTGGCATCTCCATCGGCATTCCCATGAAGTCACGTCTTGCATAGTGGGCAAAACGGGTTCCTTGAATCTTGTTGACGCTGAGGGCACATAGTCGTGCGAGAGCTTCATGCATTGCCCTGGCTAATCCATCTAGCTAGTTGTTCTCTCTCGCGGAGAACTGAATTCTCCCGGAAGTTGGTGCTTCAATGCTTCCTCGAAGATCTGCGGTGACTAGCCATTGTAGGTCTCCTCCTGGGGGTCCTGGAAGTTGAGCTCCAAGAAACTCCGGCTGTGGCCCCAAGAACTCCGGTGAATCCAGATCCCTCTCGAAGATCAGCTGACCTCCGTTTCCCAACTGGTAAAACTTGCTGAACTGAGTCTCCATCTACAAGAATTTAGGATGAGGAAATTAGTGAAGTGACCAAGTGTGTCAAATTTTAAGTAGTAATGTAAGAATTTTGAGGAACATGTATTTTTGAGAAATAATGAGTTCACAAGGGTAAGAGGGGAAATAGTTTTTCATAAATACTCACTTTGGTTTTGAAGCTAAGTTTTTTTGGTTTGGACGTCCATTCTAACTAGGGTCTCCTATGGTCAGGATGGCTCTGATACCAACTTGTCAACACCCGGATTTTTAATCCTAGATGCCCGTTATGCCATACCTTGCAATCCCAGGATTACCATTTTTGCGAGACATAACGGATTGGATATCACAGTACATCATCCATTACAAACCATACATAAGGTTTTACACAAAAACGGATCTCATGATCCAGTCTTTAATACAACAAGCAGCGGAAATAAACGATAGCGTAGCGGTGGGGTCCATCTTCAGGGCACGTAATGTCGACGAAGGCAGATAGTCCTAGTTATCATAGCCGTCCTGCTGACCATCATCTTGATAATCTCCTTCATAGTCTGGCCATGATAATAGCCAGGGACAAAAGCCATGAGTACTCTTTAAGTACTCGCAAACTACTACTAACAAGGATTGTAATACTAAGTTAAAGTACTAAATTTAAAGAACCACTATCAAGTTAAGTTTGAAACCTAAGCTGAGTTCTGAAGCAAGAAAAGATAAATTAAAGTTCTAGAATCACTTAAGTTGGGAAGCTATTATCATCTACACAACCCTGTTGTGGTCAAGTCAAAG